>CM077001.1:76653987-79153987 GCA_039090855.1 Macrothele yani
TCGCGGGCAACGTGGAAGTTTAGTCGAAGTCTTAGGGATGGTAAAGTCTGCCGCTTGCACAATACAATCCGTTACCGACGCAACAGCTCCATCGATCGAACCCGAGGTCACCCTGTCTGGAGTAATGGTCACTGAAGCCGTGAATGAGTCCCACTTGGCTCGATCGATAGCCCATCTAGCAGGGCGAGTAGGATGACGGTACCCGTCACCTGCTTGACGGAGAAAGATGGGAAAGTGATCATTGCCAAGGGGATCATCAGACACGCTCCAGGACCAGTCAGGTTATAATGATGGCGAACTCAAGGACAGATCAATGGCTGAGTACGAGCCGGTGGGTTCATGAAAATAAGTGACTGCCCGGTGTTGTGGAGACAGAGGGACGTGTTGGAGAGAAGGGACTCAACAACATGGCCCCTGGAGTCGCGAGAGCTAGAACCCCACAACGGATTGTGTGCATTAAAATCTCCGAGGATGAAGAAAGGAGGCGGAAACTGGGCGACTAAATCTTCCAGATCTGAAAGGTTCACGGCTTCAGCCAGAGGCAGGTAGATGGAACAGACCACGAACAGGGTGTTCGCAGAAAGTTGTCCTGCCACTGCCTGCAAAGTCGTCCGAAGGGCAACCGCAGTGACAGGAACACCATGAGGAACAACAACGGCCACTCCTCCGCAGGCGATAACACCGTCCTCATGATCCTTGCGGTAAACAGAAAATCGCAGCAGCGGAAGAGCGTCTGTTGGGCGAAGCTTTGTCTCCTGGAGGCAAACGCACACAGGTGTGTGCGAAGACAATAAGCCCTTCAGATCATCAATTCGTGGTCGCAGACCTCGGCAATTCCACTGAAGGAGCGTAACCATAAAGAAAAATAAAAGGAAAGGATGAAAAATGAAAAAGACAGATGACTAGAAGGTCTCAGAGTCGTCCATAAGCTCCTGACCATCTGCAATGTCCGGAGGTAACACAGGGCTGTGCTTACTCACACAGGGCTGAGCTACCGGGGGTTTGGGTGGTTTTGCCCTGCTCTGTTTCTGGGGGGAGGATCCGGGTTTCCCCTTTTCCGGCTTCTTCCGAGTTGTGCCCAGGACCTGGGTCCCAGTGCTGGCAGAGGATGTTTTCTGCACAGAGGATGTTTTAGGCGTCGATGTTGAAGGCGTCTTGGATTCAATGCGGCAAGACTTGAGTGCCTCCAATCCGGCAGCAACGATGTCCTCAAAATCATAAGGACAGCGCGCTGGGATGGTCACCTCAGTTTGCACCGCAACAGTAGCCTTCTGAACCACAACTGATGCATAGGAGCGCCGGCCTGGTGGTAGAGGAGCTATCCGCCGTCTGGCTTCAGGATAAGACAGATGTTCAGTCATCTTCAGGCGTTGGATAGCCTGCTCCTCAATCCACTTTGGGCACTGCTTAGAAGAAGCCGGGTGAGATCCCTCACAATTGACACAGTGATCCGAGTCAGCGGAGCAGTCCGCCAAAGAGTGTTCAGGCGACCCACAGCGCCCACACTTTGCTACATTACGGCAAGACTGCTGGGAGTGACCGTAATGCTGGCACTTGAAACATCTCAAGGGGTTCGGGATGTATGGTCGAACATCAAGACGCAAGTACCCTGCCTTGATGGAAGTTGGCAGGGTAGGGGAGTCAAATGTGAGCACGATGTTCCGGGAGGGAATAGACTTCCCATCCCGCCGGAAAAGAATACGCCGACCCCAGTGACATGTTGTTCCCCAAGTTCTTCCAGAAATTCCTCATCGCTGCACTCCAGCAGGTCGCAGGAGTTGATAACACTGCGAGAGGAATTGAGGAAACCATGGGGATATATTTGGACTAGAATGTCCAGCAGAACGGTCGTCTCCAGCAAGGTGGCACTGTGGCGTGGATTTGATGTCTCCACAAGAAGATCCCCTGACGGGAGCTTCTTAACACTCTTTGGTGAGCCCGCAACGGCCTGAAGAGCCTTATTAATCCAGAAAGGACTCTTCGAACTGAGGGATTGTGCAGGATCAACAGAATGAATTAGAAGAAACAGAGCATTGCAGTTGGAACTGAGTAGTTTCTTAGTGGAGGCGGGTGTCCCATCCTTCACATGGCGCTTCAAAGGTACAGCTTGGGAAACACATTGGTTTGCCATGAGGGAGAAAAATATTCGTCCGCCAACCTCCCCACCCACTACCGAGCCCAACAAGGGAGAGCCGGAGGTCCGCAAGCCCAAGCGGACGCGGGACACGGCTCTAGGGATAGCCAGCAGATATAGCAAGTTGATAGGGCAGACATGCGCTCGGCGTGCACCCAGACTTTTCCATGCGTGGGGAACACCCCTTTGGCATGCCCACCCTACCCCCAAACTCACCCTGCCGAACAGAACGACAAGCCGCTAGAAGTCTGGACGTCACTCGGCCACAGACTTCCTGACTAGGAGTGGGTTAGCTCCCAGCCTCCCATTTAGGGTGAAGCAGAGGGCAAAGAGGAGTGTTGGCATCTGGAGACAACTACAACCCGGCCACCAGATACCTCAGCCTCCAGCATCTTCTTTTCCACATGTACGGGTCACCGCACACGGCAAATGTGCAGGTAGGTCTAAGCTAACCAGCTCCGGAAAAACAGAAAATGTAACATAAAAGAGAAAAGACTGGGAAGGGAACGAGGAACAAAACCCGGAGCTGGCGCCTCATCACAACCTCAGCAGCCTATAACTGAGGCGGGTACATGTCAATATACGAACTAAAGACGAAAAAGCAAAATTATAAGAGAAAATCGGCTCGGGCCGTGGAGACGCCATCCCCCATCAGCTGGATGAACAGCTGTCCCTTCGGTGATGGTATCGTTCAAGAGTAAACGAAATGTACTCCGTCACAAGGTGAGCTCGGGCCGCGGGGGCGCTGCTCCTAAAATAATTGGAAAACCAGTTATCCCCGTGCGGGGAGGAAAAAGACTTGGAAAGTGGTGGAAAGTAAACCTGATCTTTAACAAAACCTCATGGACCAAAATCTAGGGGCGTTAGGTCCGGTGATCGGGGGGGGGGGCATGCAATTGGGCTGCCATGACTAATCCAAACTGGGACTTCAGCATCGAGGTAAGAAGTGACATCATTGCGGTAGTGAGGAGGCACCCTGTCTTGCTGGTAAATGAAACCTCCTTCCATTGTTTCCTTAAGGATTGGCATTAGGTAAATCTGTAGCATGTCCAGGTATGCGATTCTGGTAACAGTTCTTTCAGCAAAGAAAAATAGGCCAAAAACGATAGCACAATTCACAGTACAAAAAATGGTTACCTTGAAACTGTCCCTTTCATGTTGCAAGATGGTATGGGGATTTTCTGATCCCCAAACCTTCTTGGCGAAAATGTTGTTGAACTTGTGTTGCTGAATCCGTCTCATGAAACCACAAGCAGCATTTCACTTTTTCCGCACAGGCAGCATTTCACTTGTTCCCGGTGCAATGGTGATGGAAGAAATCGCACATTCTCTGCTGGCAATACATGACCTTGCATGACTCAGTGCCATCTGTCCACAAAAAAGGACCACAAAAGGTAAACTTGGTGTGCTTAATTATATATCATTCATACTTATTATCATATGAATGTTTATACCTATGCACAATAATGTTTTCTTTTGCCCAACTAATTTATAACCACCCTGTGTTTTAATATCGTAGATGAATAATATACCAATATATCATCTTCCAAATTCTGTTTCATACGTTATATATATTATCAGGAGGGGGGTAAGCTTGTATGCTGTTACATATATATAGCGGAATGTTAGGTCAGGTGATGTGCAACATCACAGCCTCTCCTTGACAAATGTCAACCCAGCCTTCTCGTGGTGCATCCTGTTCCCACTAAAGGGGCACTGACGACCGCCAATAGCAGTATAACTATACCATCGGGATTACAGAAAATGCTATCCCACACTCACCAACCCGCTTGGCTAGCGTGGTGAGTTATAGCCAAACCCCTCCAAAATGACTTCACAACTTAAATCTTGGCCCTCAGTCTCCGGCAGCTGGAATGTACCTGGCCAAGGCAGCGGCCAGTGCAACATGAAGGCAGAGGGTGCTAACAATCACCGGAGGACCAGACTAGGCTGCCATTTGATGCTGACCTTGGCTACTTACAATGGACACTCCCTATCTTCTGATTCAAGGCTTCTTGAATTAGAAGAGGAACTACAAAGGATCAAGTGGGACATCATCAGGCTAAGTGAGGTAAGGAGAAAAGGAGAAGATCTCATTGAACTAAAAAGTGGACATGTCTTCTACCATCGTGGGACAGATACTGGCAGAACTAGTGGTGTTGGATTTATAATAAACAAGAAACTGAAGGATAAAGTTGTAGAATTTGAAAATTCCTCTGACAGAGCTGCATGACTAGTTATCCAACTCTCAAGAAGATACCAGGCTCAGATTATTCAAACTTATGCACCCACCACAAGTCATCCTGAAGAAGAAATTGAAGAATTTTATGAGGAAATTCATCGTCTAAATAATAAAGGCAAGCAGCACTTGAATATAATTATGGGAGATTTCAATGCAAAAATAGGGCAACGGCAACAGAAGGAAACTTCAGTGGGTAAATTCAATCATGGCAACAGAAACCAGCATGGAAATACTCTTGTAGAGTTTGCAGAGGCAGAAGGGTTTTTCATCATGAACTCCTTTTTCAAGAAAAAGCCACAAAGGAAATGGACATGGAGGCATCCCAATGGATGGACAAGTGAAATTGATTTTATTATGTTCAACAAGAAATTTGTCATGGAAGACTGCAGTGTGCTGAACAAGTTCAACACAGGTAGTGACCATAGAATGGTAAGATGTAAGATGTGCCTCAATGCTAAACTCGAGCATGGCAAGCTCATAAAACAAACAAAGTGTATTGGCGTGACCAACCTTAAAAAGCATCATAATACCTTCGAGTTGGAACTGAAGAACAGATTCTCTGCTTTAGAAGGCCTAACATCAGAAGAAGTGGACATCTCTGAAGTTAACAGAAGAGTAACTAAAGCTGTTATGGAAACAGCAACAAAATTAGCTGGGTCTAAGAACAAGTTGCATGTGAACAAATTATCAGGAAAAACCAAAATGGTGATGCAAAAAGAAGAGAGATGAGGACAACTAAAAAAGATGTGACTTCCAAAGTGGAATATATAGAGCTATGCAAGACTGTAAGAAAAAGTATCACTGAAGACGTAAGGAAATTCAACTGTGAACAAGTGAGGAAAGCAACTGAAAACAACCAAAGCCTAAAGATAGCAAAGGGACATCTCAGTAAGGGAAGAAAACAGAGTATGGCACTGAGAAAATATAGGACGGTTCTGTAACAAGAAATAGAGGCGAAATTTTGACAAGAGAAAAAGATTTCTACTCCAAATTATATGAAAGGGATGATACATGTACTCCAGACATACTGAAAGGTACCAGTACCACAGTTCTTCCAGTCCTCCCAGCAGAAGTTGCACATGCAATCAAGAACATGAAGCGGGGAAAAGCTCCAGGAGAAGATGGAATTTCTGTAGACATCATACAAGAAGCAAGTGGAGAAATAGAAACAGTACTCGCCCAAGTTTTCACTCGATGCCTTAATCATGTGCTAGTAACAATGGATAACCGCTTTTCCAGATTCATAGCTTTACAGTAAATGCCCATGTTATCCAAGATTTTTTAAATAGATTGATAAAATTCCTCGATATGCTCTAAAGATATTTCTCTGTATTTGTGATAATTGGTCACAAATGTTTTAACACAGTCAGGATCAGAGTTGCGCCTTGTTCCGTTAGGTAATTGTGGCATTAAGTCAGGCCTCTTTTTGAACCATCCATGTGGTTGATGTAGGCTTATGTTACGAAAATATTTTTGCACCTCCGCAATCTGCTTTAAAACAGTATTTGGGGAAACATCTTTTTCTACCAAATTCAACAGATGTGCTGAGCATCCATATGTTATGAGAGTTGGATATTTTTCATTTAAAATTTTCCACATTTTTTTTTTTTTTTTTTTTTGCTGTTAGTTACAACAGCAAAAACAGGTTTTCCAAATTTTTCTGTAGAGTAATTGTAGAGCATTGGCCACCTCTAATTTAGAAGCACAATATTTTGCTGTTTTCTTTTCTAATCCAGTATCATCAGCATACAGCAAAAAACTTTCTGTTCCAGTATGGACACTAATAGCTTGGACGGGCTCATTCTTCACACTTCACCAGCCATCTATGGCGAGAGTCAAACTGCCCGATTTTAATTTTTCTGAAAGCTGAGATTCAATTTCTTCTGCTGCAGTATCAAACAGTTTTCTACCAATGGTTTTCACTGAGGGTGGTTGATATCCAGGTCTCAGTGTTTTGATCATAATTTTAAACTGATCCAATTCTGCTGCATTGAATGGTATGTTAGCAGGATAAAAAAAAAAAAAAACAGTCACTGTTTTACCAAGAGATTCCTTTTGCTCTTTTGTGGTTTTAGGGCAAAATTTACTTATTGATTGCTGCTTCTTTGTTTTTGCAACAGTACTGGAAAAAGCCCAATACCCCCCCCCCAACCCCAAGGGGGCTGGGTTTTCTCAAAAAGCCCGAGTTTTTTCAAACCCAGGAGAACAGGATGGTGAATGTGCTGTCAACCCCTGTACACTAACTGCTGCACAGTACAACAGTGTCCATGTGGAAATTCACCTTCTAAGTCCCACAGTATACTGGGCAGTCAAAGCATTCATGCTGGTCATTTGACTAGTGTGCATTATCTGTTCCACTTGCCTCTCGCCATGTGCAATCACTTTCTGTTTCAATGGAATATTCACATATGCTGTTCTGCTGTTTTTCCTTTTCTTCCACTTTCAAACATTTTCATCATCATGCTGCATGTGCAACCAGATATATTACAACTAAAATGAATAAACTGAAGTTCTGGCCACCAGCAATCATTTCTATTTGAAAATTTTCTCATTTCTTTCTCCCATTTTCCTCCGAACAAACCTGTGACTCTGCCACAACTAATTACCACTCTCTAGAGCTTGAATGCACACCAGATGAATGGTTTTATTTCACTGTATTTTCAATGTAGTACATTTTCCTCAAGGGTACAATGAAATAATATAAGTTTATTTTTTTTTCATTTGCCAATAATCAAAAATACTTATGGTTAACATCAAACCTGCATGTGTCAGATAAAGGAACTGAAAGTAAAGGATTCTGTAAGAAAACAATACTAATAAATAAACTCAAGGTTGTATTCACAAAGCAGTTGTTGTATTGCAGATGAAGAAAGATGGCTCATCTTTAAAAATTTGTTCATAAATAATAATACTTCAGATAAAAAAAAATATATATATATATGCACTTCAGTCATTTGAAAAAGTTTAAGACCACCTGTCAACTTACTGAAAATTAAGATTTTCAAAGAAACAACTAATTACTAGTCAGAGATATTTGAAAAAATGACACCACAGATGAATATTTACATTCTTTAGAACACTAAAAGGCCAAAATCAGTACTTTGTGTGGCCACCTTTGTTTTTTATAAAGGACAGAATACAAAAGGGATTTGCAGTAGGAAATGCCTTTGCACCACACATACTTTATTGCACCAATCAAAGCTTGGGAATTTGATGGCTGTTTTTCTGCTACCTTGTCTTTTAAAATGGTCCAAAAATTTTCAATGGGGTTAAGGTCAGAACTATTACCGAGCCAGTCAAGCACAGTTATGTTTTCCCTCTGCAGGTAGTCTTTTACTGTCTTTGATCTGTGGCATGGAGAACCATCATGCATAAAGATTGTGCATCTGTGCACTAGAATATGAGTTAACAGCTTCTCACATAACATTTCCACATGAAAAGGACCAGCCATGGTAGTACCTGTTGGCAAAAAGGACAACGAAGCAGTACCAGATGCTGACATAGCACCCCATATCATCTGATTAGGTGGATGTCTGATGGTGTTAACAGTATATTTTTCATCAAACCTTTACCTTTTGGTCGTCAAACATGTGCTTCACATGATTCAAATTGACGCACAACTGATTCATCAGGAAAAAGAATTTGGCTCCAATTTTCAGCAGTCCACAACTGATGACGCTTCACAAACTGGAGTTTCTTCTTTTTCATGACAGAGGTTAGTCTAGGTTTATGTGAAGGTTTATAAGACTAATCCAAAATTTTTGCTAAGACGTCGTGAAACAGTACTGATACTAATATCACACCCTTCCGAATGTAGAAAGACCTCGATTTTCTTGCATGAACTCCTCGGAGAATGCATAACTATTCACTATTCGCCTTATGATATTGTCATCATGTGGGGTTGTTTTCCTTGGACATCTACTTTTCTTTTGGTCACTAAATTCCCCTGTATCTCGATATTTCATGATCACATTATGAATAGCAGTCTTGTTCACATTCACCTTTCTGCTTATGTCACATTCGGGGTATCCTTCATGATATAAAGTCACTATTTGTGCCCTCTAAGTAACATTTAATAATGCTTTTTTGCCCAGTTTTTACTATATAGAAAATATGTACAAAACCTCTCAGCATGCAAACCAGAAGCAAACTGATGCTCGCACACTTCCCACTGTATCAATAGCTGCTGCTGTAGGATGATGCAACGCCAACAGGAAATTGAGTAATATATACAGTAGCTGATGAAATCGGCAGAAATCTCATAATACCAACAGGTGGTCTTAAACTTTTGCAAATGACTGTATATACAGTATAACTCTAATTTAGAGAAAATGTCTTTCCCAGTTCCAGCATGTTTAAGATGGGTATTCAACTATGTTGTTAAGATGCATTTTACAGATTTGTAATTATCATTAAAAAACTACACTATATTGACAAAAGTCACCAGACATTCCTTCAAAAGCAAACAGATCCACTACATTATTAAGATGTGCGGCACAGCTGCAAATGGTATAAAAACAAGCCTGCAGCTGACCGCAATCATATCGCACTGTGAGGTTGAGTGAAAATGTCGTGGCGGGAGAGAACTGACTTTGAGAAATATAGATTGTTGGGTGTTATATTAGTGCGTTGTCCATAAGAGAAACCGAGAAGCTTTTAAACATACCCAAGTCAACTGTTTTGGATGTACTGAATAAGTGGAAGACACATGGCATGCCTGAAGCAGCAAAACATACCGGTAGACCAAAGAAAATCAGTGATAGAGGATGTCGAAACCTCAGAAGAGTCGTTACAGCTAATCTACAGAGTACTTACTGCTCAAGACCTCAGTGTACAGGTGAGTAAAAATGCTGGAACTTTGGTATGTACACGTTCCATTTGCAGAGAACTTCATTCCATGGGTTACCGTGGTCATGGGCTGCTCATAAGCCTTTCATCTCCTCTCCGAATGCTACTCGTCATTTAGCATGGTGTAAAGAACATTTATTGTGGACCGTAGATCAATGGAAACAGGTTTTATGGACTGATGAATCCAGATACAAGATCCATCAGTCTGATGGACATGTGTGGGTATGGCAGCAGCTGGGGGAACACTATTTACCACAGTGTACTGTTCCTACAGTCAAGTTTGGAGCTGGCTGTGTACTTGTGTGGGAGTGTTTCTCATGGTATGGTCCTGGCCCATTGGTTATCGAGGACAAACCTGTTAACCAGCATGTCTACCTTATATTCTGGACAATTATGCCCTACCAACTCTGTGGCAATACTATGGAACCGAGCCTTGTTGGTACCAGCAGGATAATGCACTGAGCCATAAACCAAGGACTGCTACAGCGTGGTTTGATGATAATTCCGTATCATGTGTGGAGTGGCCAGCACAGAGCCCCGATGTTAATCCCATAGAGTACCTATGGGATGAATTAGAGCGCCCCATAAGAAGTTTGGAACCCAGGCCTACTACTAAGCAACAGCTTTATTATGTACTGAATGGAAGCACATACCTATTGCTGTGTTCCAAAACCTTGTCGAAAGCATGTCTCGAAGGGTCAATGCAAGCATTAAGGCCAAATGTGGACCGACAACGTACTAATGTATGTCAATAAATGCTATGTTGTGTTTCTTTTCTAGGTGTCCAGTAACCTTTGTCAATATAGTGCATATCTTAGAAAATGGCATGCAGGTAATCACACATATCTGATTTGTTTACAATATGTGAAACAGTGTAAATGATCTCAAATGTTTATAATTAGAAAACAAATTCTTGAAATTTAGATTTAGGAGCTGAAGGTGTGTTAGGGATTATAAGAAACAGCAATGAATGTTATTACTAAAATTAACTTACAATTAACTGATACCTTTACTTATAAATGAGAAATAATGCTATAAATAACAGTCACATATGACTCACATGATGTTATTATGAGTGCAATGCTGATCTGAGATGAAAACTGATTAGCAGTTTTAAGTCCATCTATGTTCAGTAACTGCCTAAAAACTTTGCTGCAGGAATACTTTTCCACAGGAAGTTCAAAAGAGTTGGATATACTGCTAAAATTTGGGCTGGAAGGTTCAATACAGCCATTTTTTTCAACTCTGAAAAATAGAAATTTTGCATTAAGAGAACATGAAGTAATTACAGAAAAACTACACATTACAAAACATTTTTAATGTTAAGTACATTTTTGGTCTCAAACTGAATGCTGTAAGGTACAGAAACTTATTCAAAGTAACAGAAGTATTTCCCTTGCATAGTTGTCCACACAACGAATACAAAAGATTTTAAGTTGGAAATTAAACAATGCAATCTGTATACCAAATATGAATTACAAAAACATGGTCTAACACAAGATTTACTGAAACTACTTTTCACTTGCAGGACATATTCATCGAGTTATGAGGCCCCCTTCTTTATGGTCTTTTTAATGTTTTTGAGAAATGCTATTTAATCGCTTAATTTTAAACTGAAACACCAAACAATTTGTTCATCTATCCATATTGTGTACTTTATATAGAGAAGGTCATTATATGTAACTGTTCTCCTATATACACTACTTCCTAGGGAATAGAAATCAGCTACTTTGATGTCTCTTAACAGCTCAAGACAAAATATATGTTCATGCAGTTCTAAATTAGTTTCTTGCCAAAGTCAACTTTTTAATCTAATAAGTTTTCATTATAGTTTCACAAACCAGAACTAAGACATAAAAGTTATACAGGATAGCCAAATATTATCATAAACACAGAATCACCTGAAAACTCCTCCCAGTAATAAAAGTGAAAGCTCCACTTTCACACTAGACACATGAGACTTCGAACAGTACAATGTAGGAGGTTTCAGCCTCAAAGGGAAAGAAGTTAAGAGCTATCTGATTGAAAATGGGCTGCTGGTTAACTTGAAACATGTAATGCTTATTCAAGTATCATCATTCATGTGTTTCCTTGAAGTTTTGATTGCAATGGAATTTGAATTACTTATCATTCTACAAAAACTAGCCTTACTGCAAGCTACTGCTGACAATGGTCTTGAAAAAGTACCTGGTAGGCATAAGTTTAAACACCTATAAAATGATGATGGCCATTTGTGAATGTTTTAGGCAGTTGTAAGTTCAAATTTCAATTCTTAGATTTTTCATAGTTTTTAAAATACTTCTAAATTAGAATTTTAGTACATATAGGTTTTAAATATAAACAAAGGGAAGTTTTAAAGTTCATAAATGAATCTAAATATATTAAATTGAATTATAAAAATGTAAATGGACTTTAAAGTCCCCTTCAAAGCAGTTCATTTTAAATGTGCATAAAATATCAAGCCAAGAGGAAGCATGAAAGAATTCATACATGTGAAATATTAAATTTTTCAGGTAAGCCTTCTTGGTTGAAATGCATTTTTGTTAAACTACGGACCTAAACAATGAAATAGAAAAAAAAATGTTCCCTCCCATTAAATACAAATCAAACATTGTCCAGCTACAAGAAGGAGTGAGTGGTCTGCAATGTAAACTGCAATCATGAGCACATATGTGTAGGAGAAACTGGGGGACAACTTTGAACCTGTGTAGTGGTATTACCAACAAAACAGAACTTGACAGGTACATTAAAAGCACTGGGCATTCAATTAACTGGGACTCACTTAAAAATTCTATCACATCAACAGCATTTTGTGAAAAGGAAGTTTGAAAAAAGTTTACAAATTGAAAGAAGAGGAGCCCCGGTTAATGAACAGAAAGGCTGGGTATTACTGCTAGAATGGCAACACCTACTCTATTGAATCAGTCCTGACAATGGGTTGGTGTGCAACCAGAAAATTTCACAACAATAGATAATAAGTTTCATCTTAAAAATGCCCATAATACTAAAGTTAGATTTTTAAGATATCTCATCATTGGGATTTGCCATGACTTCATTAATAAACAGGACAATTTATCTTCAAAAATTTTCCACTTAAAAAACTATGTTTTAGTAAAAAAAAAAAAAATTCTGAAAAATCACTTCTGAAGTATCTTTAGAAATACTAAGAAAATGAAATTTAATAATCATTCAAAAATCAGAAAGATTTACAAATTATTAAATCATTTAGAGAATGGAGTATTCAGTAATATATAGACTTTTCTTCACTATAAATTTCACTAAATTATGGATTTTACACAGGAATAAAGGAAATTACTTACAGTCAAGTTTTTGGGTAGCACCCCTACCTTTCCTCAGGATTAAAAGGAAGTTTAACAATAGTATTGCCATTCATTAGCTAAATTCCAACCTTTCACATCATTTAATGTTGTACCTCTTCTTCTCTCAATTTCCAGTCCTTCTGACAATTTTCTATTGAAAAAGTGCTGTTGATGTGTCAGAACTTCTACAGAGCCCAAAGCACACCTACTATAGTGTAGTCCTATAGTAGGTGTGCTAGGGTAGGGATGCTACCTGAAAATTTGACTGCAAGTAATTTCCTTTATTTCTGTGTAAAACCCATAATTTAGTGAAATTTATAGTGTGTCAAGTCCAGGAATAGCTATGACATCAATTATTACCAAGTTTAAGCTTTTCTAGTTGTTAAATGTATTTGTTGAACACAATTACTTCCTTATTGAGCCAAAGATTACAAATTTTTAACAGCATATAAAATGGAACAACTACACAGCTTTGATGGGATAGTTAACCTGGAGAGCAGAAACATTTATGAATGAAATGTTTTTCCTATAATTGAGAAGTCACTATGAGAAAAAACATTGGCCACTTTACGTTTTGATATTGGCCAGCAGTTATGCATCTTTTAAGGTTAAGCCTAAGAAATTATTCTGAATATTCCATTGCATTGAAATACCCTCTGCTCTGTTATTGTGCAAGAAATTAGTAATATGTATTTTTTTTTTCTTTTTTTTTTTTTACCTAAATAAGCAAAGAATGGTTCAGAGTTCCATCAAAATTTATTTCTTCTTTCTGGTTTTTAAACAATTTCCTTCCCATTACTGCAGACAAGGTAACCTTTTTTTTTCTTATCTTTCATTTCTTTTTTTAACATCACAAAAAGTTTGCATGCATGCATGCATGTATGTATGTATGTATGTATGTATGTATGTATGTATGCATGCATGCATGTATGTATGTATGCATGCATGCATGTATGTATGTATGCATGCATGCATGTATGTATGTATGTATGTATGTATGTATGTATGTATGTATGTATGTATGTATGTATGTATGTATGTGATTTTCTAATATAAAGGGTAATTAAAAATTAGTTGTGCACTTTTAAAATCTTATAGACTCATTAACTGTAGGCAACATGTGCTTTAAGCACCATAAAGTACCTAGGTAGGTAGCTTACTGAGAGCATAGGGAAACGATTTAGCAGGGGAACAAAACCAGCTCAAAATTGTGCTGCTAGGGAGGAAATGGTGCTGCAGATGCAAGGAAAGTACAGACATGTGCATGAATTTACTGTTTATTGACAGCACAAACATTTCAGGACAAAATCTGCTCAATATGCTGGCTATCATAAAAGATGAGATGCTGCAAACGAAAAATGGCATGTGACACAGCTACTTGCAGCACATGGTGGTCAACGCCTGTTTACTATTCAAAGAATTGAGTCTCAGTTAGAAGAAAATGTAGTGCAAAAGCTTACTTTGGTGAAATGTTGATGTATTTTGGTTCTGGAAAACTGGAAGTTGCATCCATATGGTTGTCTCTATATCTGTAAAAAAATGCAGAATGACATACGTCAAAGAAGAAGCTTTCAACAAATCAGAAGGAACAGTTATAAAATATTATAAAATACACAAAACAAGAAATGTTACTTGAATTACTACATTTAAACCAATATAACAAATTTTCATTTATTTTTGAAGTAATATTCTCAGCACACATTTGGGGTTAAGCTTTAAGACTAAAACCATGGTAGCTGTCAAATCAATCACTATTGAAATTTTACTAATATCTTAAACCATTGTTTTTAGACATGAAGAGTATGTTTTGAAGATTTTTCATAAAATGTTAAGAATGTTGTTTAGAATTTACATTTTCATAAAAAATACAATTATCAATTATGAATGCCAATACATGGAACTGTAGTATGTTCCTATATGTAGTACTTTAACTGTAGCACTTTGACCATAACAAAGATTTCATAAAAAAATTAATAGTAACTACAATTTACTTTTATTGTTAATCACATAACATATTCTTTCTTTAGGTCATAGAATCAGACTGAATGCAAGAATTATTGTGCTATCAGTTTGCTGAGTGTGCCACGGAAAGTGTTTGGGAAGGTCATTATTGATAAGGTATGAGGTCTTACATCAGAGAAAGTGTGGGATGTACAGAGTGGTTTTATGTCTGGTAAGGGCTGTGCTAATCAAATTTCAAGATAATTAAAAAGTACCTGTCTGTTGGTAAGAAAGTATTTGCTGCCTTCATAGATTTAGAGAAAACTTATGACAAAGTAAATAGTGCTCTTCTGTGGAAGGTACTGAATAAATATGGTATTACGGGAATCTACTTAATAGTGTGAAAGCCATGTATGCTGGAAGTAGAGTATGTGTATGAGTGAATGGTGTTTTATTGAAATGGTTTTTTATTGGTGCAGGAATCAGACAAGGTTGTGTAATGTTCACCCTGGCTGTTTAACATATTTATGAATGCATGCATGCGTGATGCCAAAATGGATAATACTGGTTTATGTCTTGGTAATATCCGTGCGTGCAGATTGCTATTGGCAGAGAGCAAAAGTGAGTTGCAGAGTATGTTGTCCTGTATGTACAAAGGTTGTATGAAATTTAAACTGAGTATAAATAAGGGAAAAACCAAAGTTATGGTTTTTGAGCAAGGAACTGTTAGCACTGAATACAAGATAAGTCTAAATGGCACAGCAATTGACCAGGTTAATGAGTTTGTGTAATTAGGAAGCATGTTTGACAGAGAGAACATATTAGATGGTGAAATTAGTAGGGTAATGAACTCTTCATTGAAAGTCATAGCTGCCTTAGGAGGATTTCACTGGAATGATGGGTTCTTAAGGAAGTCCCGAATGGCTGTGTATGAAAGAGTAATTGTTCGTACTCCTATCTATGGCAGTGAAACCTGGGTGCTGCAGAAGAGACATAGGAGTCATCGAGAAAGAAGAGACATAGGAGTGGCGGGCAATGAGAATTTTTCTGTGACTTACTTATAAACGTGGAAAGAGCAAAGATCTTTGTTTGATGTCATTTGTGTGCTGGAGAGATGCATTACTTATGGGGTGGGGGTAGGGGTGGGGGTGGAGTTGTGGTAAGACATGCTCTGATCATGTGAGGAATGAAGATGTCTTGCAGATTTGTAATGAGGCAAAATGTTGTTTGTAAGGTGAAGACTAATATTCTTAGGTAGTTTTGCCATGTTGAGAAGAATGAGTGATGAGGTGCTGACTACGAGAATATTTTCAGCCCAAGTGGCAGGAAAGAGAGGTAGATGAAGGCCAAGGAAATCATGGGAGGACCAGATTCAAGAATGTCTGCTTGAGAAAAAGATTATGAATATTGCAGTATCTGGCAACAGTGTTTTTCCCAGGCAGTTGATATGTAACCGCAACTGGGGCAGCCATGTTGTATGGAAGAAGGTTGTGAATTGAATTTGTGGTACGGTAAAAATGTGTTCCTAATCTAATGTATGTGTGCAGTAATAAATGTGATTAGTATATCCTGTCTAAGGTTGGATTAATCGTGAGGACATCACAAATGGCAACAAGGATGGGATGGTGAGTAATTTCTTCTTCCCGTGTACGTCTACAATCACATTTTGCAAATACGAGCAAGCTAGGTTTAATCGGCCAGTTAAATGTTTTTGATGAGCAGAATGATGACTTTAACCTTTACATTGAACAGCTAGAGCAGTATTTTGTCACTAACGATGTTACTGAAGAAAAAAGGTGTCAGTATTAATATCTGTGATTGGATCAAAAACATACAAATTATTACGAAACTTGCTCTTGCCTGGGTTACCAAGTCAGTGTACGTACAAGGAACTTACACAGACGTTGGGAGACCATTACAAACCCAAACCTATTGTCATTACAGAGAGATTTAGATTTCATCGCAGGAATCAAAATTCTAATGAATCTACTTCAGATTATTTGGTGGAATTAAGACGTTTAGCCTCAACATGAAAATTTGAAGCTTTTCTGGAAGAGGCTATACGTGATCGTTTTGTATGCGGCTTGACTAGTGAAATGACGCAGAAACGTTTGCTAGCAAAAAAGGATTTGAAGCTCTCAGAGACTGTGGCAATGGAGGTTCCTGACCATGACGCAACAAGCATGAAAACTTTTACCCCAGTGGTAAATAAAGTTCAAAAGAAAACTAATTTTTCTTCAAAGAATGCAGCTAAGAATAATCCTTCTGGTGGCAAACCCTCTAAATGCTTTAGATGTGGTGCATTTCATGACCCAACAAGATGTAAATATAAAAATGCTAAGTGTCATTTCTGAACAAAAATTGGACATATTGCACCGGTTTGTTTAGCTAAGGCTGACAAAACAAAATTTTCATCAGAAAATATGGTTGAAGTTGATGATATTACACTTAATGACTTAGAATTATTTCAAGTTAAGGCTGCTAAATCAACTAACCCAAAATGTAGGTACACTGTTCCTATTCAAATTGAAGACAAATTTATCTGAGATGGAACTTGATACTGCTGCTGATGTATCTATTGTCTCGGAGCAGTGGATGAAAATTAATTTGTCACATGTTCAAGTTCCACCTACATCTATGTTGCTGAAAGATTATAATTGAGGTTTGATTGATGTTGTTGGAGAGGTGTCTCTACCCGTCACTTACAAGTCACAATATTGCAAATTACCCATTGTTGTTGTGAAGAGAAATAGACCATCCCTATTTGGAAAGAATTGGTTGGCACATTTTAATCTTGAATGGCAAACAATTTTTGCTTTAGATTCTCAACAAAAGGGAAACAATTCTAGTGTGGAGTCTATGTCTATAAAACAGAATTACGCTGATCTTTTTCAGGAAGGCACATCACCAATCAGACATTTAAAGGCTTGCTTGAAAATAAACAAAGAATTTTCTCAGATTTTCTGTAAAGCTAGACCTGTTCCTTATTCATTGAAAGCTTCTGTGGCTGATTAAATTTTGCACACCAAAAAAAGAGGAGTTTGGTGTTTTGTTGAACAGGATTTATTTGCTACTCTTAGTGGTGGCAAGTATTTTACAAAGTTAGATTTATCACAAGCGTACCAGCAAATTGAGCTGAATGAAGCATCACAGGAATTTCTTACATTAAACAATCATATGCGCTTAGTTCGTCTAAACAGACTTTTATTTGGCATCAACTCTGTTTCTGCTATCTTCCAGTCAATTATGGAACAAATCTTACAAGGTTTACCATCAGTCATATGTTTCCAGGATGATATTTTGATTTCTTCTGCCACTAAAGAAAAGCAATTTACCTTACTAGAGGAAGTTTTACAGAGATTTTGCAAGTTTTATGTGCATCTTAATCTTAGTAAATGCAAGTTTTTAGAAACTAGCTTACAGTTTTTGGGACATATTATTGATGAGCATGGTGTGCACCTACACAGGAGAAACTTGAGGCTATCCAACAAATGAAAAGACCTGATAATGTCACAGAGCTTAAGGCATTTTGGGGTTTATTGAATTATTATTCGAAATTCATAAAGAATTCCTCTACCTTACTTGCTCCTTTATACAGTCTTTTGGTCAAAGGTACACCTTGGATATGGTCAGAAGAATGTAAGCACACATTTCAACTCTATAACTCTCTTATTACTTCAGAGGCAGTTCTTACGCATTATGATGAGAAGCTACCTCTACAGCTGTTGTGTGATGCTTCACCAGTTGGATTGGGTGCTGTTCTCTCACATATCATCAATGGCACTGAGCGCCCCATTGCTTATGCTTCAAGAACGCTCACCAAAACAGAAAGTAATTATTCCTAAACTGAGAAAGAGGCATTTTCTATTATATTTGGATGCAAAAATTCCACCAGTATCTTTATGGAAGAGAATTTGTTTTGTTTACAGATCATCAACTTCTTGTGGCAATTTTTGCCCCTGATAAGGCAATACCCACTTTATCTGCAGCACGGTTTGCAACATTGAGCCCTCTTGCTTGCATCTTTCAAGTATACCATTAAATATAAGAAGGGATTTTTGCATCTTAATGCAGATTCTCTTTCATGGATCCCTATTGTGAATTTATCCGAGCAATTACATCCTTCTGAAGTTTATAAAATTTCATATTTGGAAAATATGTCAGTAACTTCTGCAGATATTGCTAAGGCAACCAGTACTGATAAGATTCTGGGAGTAGTACTTAAGTACATACAGAATGGCTTTCCTTCTAAATGCCATGATCCCACTTTTATTCCTTTTTTTAACAGGAGAGACCAGCTATCTACTGAGCACAATTGTCTTTTGTGGGGCATGAGGGTGATCATTTCTGATGCATTTAGAAAGCAAATGTTGGATCTCTTGCATGACACACACCCTGGCATAACCAAAATGAAGAGCATTGCTCATAGTCCCATTTGGTGGCCCAACATTGACAAGGAAATTGAAGAAATCTCAAAGCAATGTCACGCTTGTCAAATAAATGCACATCAACCTCCTGTTTCACCTTTGCAGGATATGGCCAAAGTCCCCTTGGGATAGAGTGCATATCAATTTTGCTCAGAAAAACCGAGACAGTTATTTGGTGGTGGTTGACAGCCACTCAAAATGGTTGGAGATCATGAGAGAATGTCCTTGACTACATCTTCATGCACAATTGATAAGTTAAACCAGTTGTTTTCAAGATATGGGTATCCTTTAAAAATTGTTTCAGACAATGGTCCTCAATTCACATTCAAGGAATTCAGAACATTTCTCAAATCTTGTGGTGCATTACACACCTTAATTCCTGTGTATCATCCGCAATCGAATGGATTGGCTGAGCGCTTTGTACAGATATTCAAAACTACATTGAACAAAATGTTGTGTGATCACAGAATACTACAGTACAGAACATGATTCACCGATTTTTATTAAAATATCATTCGCCTCCTCATTCTACTACTGGAATCAGTCCTGCTGAGCTTTCTTTGGGCCGTTGACTCAGAACTGTTTTAGATCTTGTTCACCCATGTACTGCGCAGTATGTTCAAAAGAAACAATGTGTGCAGAAAATGAACTTTGATCGATCTCACACTAGTCATAATAATTTTTGTCCAGGACAAGATATTTGGGTTCAATCTCATAAGGACAAGCAAAATAAATGGATAAGTGGTACCTTGCTTGAAGCTCGGGGAAGTAAAACATGGGTCACCAGGGTTGGTCAAAATAATTACCTAGCTCATCTTGACCAACTTTGCCTTAGATTCGGAGAAAGGCCTGATCTCCACAACTTTTCGGAGGAGCACCCAAATGAATTCCATTTAGCGGATTCACAGTCAGCATCACTACTTGTTCCAAAAGAGACCTCAAGGGAATCTTCCGTGGTTGATCCTCATGTAGCAGTGCTTCCAGCACCACAGAAACTTTCCCCTCTGATGTTGGCAGGCACAGCTAATACTGTCATTACCTCTACCAAAGAAGCTACGCCTATCATTCTGCCTTCCACTGAAGTAATTCCTCCTGCATTAGACAAAGTTTCTGTAGCTGTGGATGCTGATATAAACATTAAAACTCCTGTTCGATGCAATCCACCTCATAATAGAAAAAAACCCAACAGACTTGATTTATAGATAACTGTGTAAGCCAAGTGTATAACAGGGTTCGTACACTTTTAAAGAAAATAAATTACAGGAGTTTTTCAGAGTCCGTAAAAAAATTCCAGGAGCCCAAATTTTCGCTAGAATCACAGTGTGTTGTTGCCTATATTGCAAATTATGGTGAAGTTTACAACTTATTACTTTTTTCTTGTGTTTCAAGGTTTATTGACCAGCATGTGCAACTCTGAGTGCCATTAGCAGCTGCACATCTCTAATTTGGGGCCACTTGTTGCAGAGAAGGGACAGAGCCAATGCCATCAGACAAATACATATGGGACTCAAACCCACACCCACCTCGGGCGAATGGTCAGACCATTTGGCCACCGGGGCAGCACTACACATTTACAATACATCGACTGAAAGCAGAAAAGATATATACACATTAGTAAAGATGGGAAGGGATGTAAGGTCAGGTGATGCATAACATCACAGCCTCTCCTTGACAAATGTCAACCCCGCCTTCTCGTGGTACATCCTGTTCCCACTAAAGGGGCTCTGACGACCGCCAATAGCGGTATAACTATACCATCGGAATTAGAGGAAATTCTATCCCACACTCACCAACCCGCTTGGCCAGCGTGGTGAGTTATGGCCAAACCCTCCAAAATGATTCCACAACTTAAATCTTGGCCCTCAGTCTCCGGCAGCTGGAATGTACCTGGGCCAAGGCAGCGGCCAGTGGGACATGAAGGCAGAGGGTGCTAAGAATCCCCGGAGGACCGGACTAGGCTGCCATCTGATGCTGACCTTGGCTACGTACAACGGACGCTCCCTATCTTCTGATTCAAGGCTTCTTGAATTGGAAGAGGAACTACAAAGGATCAAGTGGGACATCGTGGGGCTAAGTGAGGTAAGGAGAAAAGGAGAAGATCTCATCGAACTGAAAAGTGGACATCTCTTCTACTATCGTGGGACAGATACTGGCAGAACTAGTGGTGTTGGATTTATAATAAACAAGAAACTGAAGGATAAAGTTGTAGAAATTGAAAGTTCCTCTGACAGAGCTGCACGACTTGTTATCCAACTCTCGAAAAGATACCAGGCTCAGATTATTCAAACTTATGCACCCACCACAAGTCATCCTGAAGAAGAAATTGAAGAATTTTATGAGGAAATTTGTCATCTAAATAATAAAGGTAAGCAGCACTTGAAAATAATTATGGGAGATTTCAATGCAAAAATAGGCCAACGGCAACAGAATGAAACTTCAGTAGGTAAATTCGGTCACGGCAACAGAAACCAGCGTGGAAATACTCTCGTTGAGTTTGCAGAGGCAGAAGGGTTTTTCATCTTGAACTCCTTCTTCAAGAAAAAGCCACACAGGAAATGGACATGGAGACATCCAACTGGGACGACAAGTGAAATTGATTTTATTATGTGTAACAAAAAATTCGTCATAGAAGACTGCAGTGTGCTAAACAAGTTCAACACAGGTAGTGACCATAGATTGGTGAGATGTAAGATGCACCTCAACACCAAACTTGAACGTGGCAAGCTCATAAGACAAACAAAATATATTGACATAACCAACCTTAAAAAACACCATAATACCTTCAAATTGGAACTGAAGAACAGATTCTCTGCTTTAGAAGGCCTAACATCGGAAGAAGTGGATATTTCTGAAGTTAACAGAAAAGTAACCAAAGCTCTTATGGAAACAGCAACACAATTAGCTGGGTCTAAGAACAAGTTGCATGTAAACAAATTATCAGGAAAAACGAAAATGTTGATGCAAAAAAGAAGAGAGATGAGGACAACTAAAGAAGATGTGACTTCCAAAGTGGAATATATAGAGCTATGCAAGACAGTAAGAAAAAGTATCACTGAAGACGTAAGAAAATTCAACTGTGAACTAGTGAGGAAAGCAATTGAAAACAACCAAAGCCTAAAGATAGCAAAGGGACATCTCAGTAAGGGAAGAAAACAGATTATGGCACTGAGAAAAGAAGATGGTTCTGTAACAAGAAATAGAGGCGAAATTTTGACAAGAGTGAAAGATTTCTACTCCAAATTATATGAAAGGGATGATACATGCACTCCAGACATCATGAAAGATACCAGTACCAGAGTTCCTCCAGTCCTTCCAGCAGAAGTTGCACATGCAATCAAGAACATGAAGCGGGAAAAGCTCCAGGAGAAGATGGAATTACTGTAGACATCATACAAGAAGCAAGTGGAGAAATTGAAACAGTACTCGCCCAAATTTTCACTCGATGCCTTAATGAAGGAAAGATTCCTGAGGATTGGAACACCGCTACAATGATCCTGCTACATAAGAAAGGTGACATTGAGGATCTCGGAAACTACAGACCTATCAGCCTCCTATCAGTGGTTTATAAAATATTCACTAAAGTTCTTTCACACCGCTTGAAGGTAACACTGGACATGGCTCAACCGAGAGAACAAGCTGGATTCAGGAGTGGCTACAGCACAATAGATCATATCCACGTACTGAGAGAACTAATTGAAAGAGCGAGGAATATGAACTTCCATTGTGCATGGCTTTTATCGATTATGAAAAAGCCTTTGATTTGGTGAAACCATCAGCAGTTACAATGGCTCTGAAAACCTGCGGTATTGAAGATGCATACATTAATATTATTAATAACATCTATGAAAAATGCAAGTGCAAAGATTCGGCTGTTTGAAAATACAACACACATAAAAATTGGAAAGGGAGTGAGACAAGGTGACACCATATCTCCGAAGCTATTTAATGCCACATTGGAGGGTGTTTTTCAGTCGCTGAGCTGGGAAAACAAAGGGATAAAGATTAATGGAGATTATCTAACCCACCTTCGTTTTGCTGATGACTTAGTCATTTTTGCAACTACCCCATCAGAGCTGCAGAGTATGATCCAGGAACTTGCTGACAAGAGTAAAGAAGTGGATTAAAAATGAACTTTCAGAAGACAAAAGTGATGTTCAATGCTTTTACAAGAAATGAAGATTTATCGATTGATGGAGAAAAGCTGGAGATAACAGACACGTACGTTTATCTTGGACAGCAGATATCAAGTGATGGTCACATTGATGAAGAAATTAATCGGCGTACAAAACTTGCCTGGAGAGCTTTTGGAAGAAACAGCATAATTTTCAAGAGCAATATGCCATTATGTCTTAAAAGAAAAGTGTTTGATCAATGCATCCTTCCAGTGCTTACGTATGGTGCAGAGACGTGGACCTTAACTAAAAGAGATATACAAAGACTGCAGACAACTCAAAGCAGCATGGAGAGGTGCATGCTTCGTGTAACCAGGAGAGATAAGAAGAGGAACTCGTGGATCCGAAAAATGACAAGAGTGGAAGACATCATGATCAGAGTTAAATCCCTGAAATGGCAATGGGCTGGACATACTGCCAGAAGGACAGATCATCGATGGACAGCCGAAATTTTAGATTGGATTCCAAGGGACAGGAAAAGACCCAGAAGAAGACCACGTGGGAGATGGGTGGATGAAATTCGAAAGTATGCAGGGGTGACATGGAGGAGACTGGCACAAGACAGACCGTTGTGGAGGAAACTTGGGGAGACCTTCGTCCAGCAGTGGATTGATAATGGTTGACAATGATGATGATGATGAAAGATGGGAAATTCTGATTCATTAAAACCTTAAACATGCTTGCTTGCATTTTTGAAACAAACAAAATAAAATACATGCATGATACTGATAATTTTCTTCCCTGTAACACAATATTTTTTTTACAGTGCCTACATATCAGAAAGCAGGCACTGAGCTAAAGTAAAAGACCCTAAATCATTCACAGAGCATGAATCATGTAAATCTCAATAATGACAACGTGCATCACCAAGCTTCACAGGATTTAATTTTTTTTTTATCCACTTTGATACAAATCTAAAAGGCAGGATATTCCATGCTCTAGAATTCAAGAAACTAGATAGAAACAAGAACCTGAAAAGCTGGAATGCCAACCCTTTGGAGAAATAAGGAACAAAAAAAAAAAAAAAAACGGATTCTGTTTTTACTTGTATAAAAATACTCCGAACTTCCGAACATTCTATTTACAATATGTAACATGCCTTCATTGGATGGCAGACAGTGAAATACTGATGTTTCTGTATGCCTACTTAGTATGAGGGAAACATTTAAATGCATATTTTTGCAACATGTACTTTACCTTCTCTATCTGGATTTATTGTTTTGTTTTGATATTTTTGAAAAATGGCTACTGGTTAAAATTTTTAGGTAAAATACATGAAAATGTTTGACCAACTTTTTGAACGCACCCTGTATATGTCTAACTATTTTGAAAGATGAAAAAGCAATGCTCGGAGTGCCTAAAAATGTTTTTTGATTATGCGCTTTTCCTGGAAATTTGTCATTTTATTCCGGAAATTTTCATCTGGTTTCAGTATGTTCATCGAAACTTAATGCATGATAATACACATACAAAGCCTTCAATTCTGTCGAAATTTTAGTTTGTTCTTAGGGACCCCGAGGAGGGGATCTTTTACTTAAAAACTTGATGGAGAAAAATTGTGTGAATCAAAGGAATGTGTTGAAAATGGCTGAAACCTGATTAATACGCAGTGTGCATGAGCTTGATTAATTCTTCCACAGATTTGCATGCTGCTAACTGCTATGAAAGAAACCAGGTGAATTCCTTTTAAAAGGTATACTTCTCTTTTCTAGCAGGTAAAGTTTCCCCCGTTTTAAGGACGCAATACAAAGCCGTGTGGGAATAAAGTTTGATTGGGAATCGCTGTTGACTTACATTTCCTCTCTCCACTTCACAACCACTAATGACCACAATATAAACGAGAGGGGATATAATAAAGCAGAACGGAAAAAAGCAGAATGGGAAGACACAGAGTTTTATCTAAAAAGTTAATTAAGAAAAAGGTACATTCAGGTAGACATACAGTATAACTTCAAGAGATAGGATGTTCCCTACCCCTTTAACAATTCTTATGTTGCATGAGTTTTTCATGAAGTTCATCAGCAACAAGCAACAATGCTTTTTCTTTTTTCTGACACTGTGTCGCAGCACATTTGATTTTGCAAGCAATGTTAGTGAGTCTTTTTATTCTACCTGATCAGCATACATTTCAGAGGATTTTTTAAATTCAGAAATATCTGTTTCAAGACTTTCCTTCTTTGATTTAAGGCATGATATGTCTTCCATTAGCAGCATTCTTTTTTCTCCCCGCATACATTTCTTTGCTGGGTTTTCTTCTGTTTGTCCAGTTAAGCTTTTTTTCAACTTTTGACAAGCACAGGTAACACTCAGTAATAGCTCTTTTGACAATTCAACATCTTCTATTGGGTTGTCGGAAAAGTCATGACGTATTTTGGCCCACGATGGTGGTTGGGTGGTTTTGGAAGTACTAGAGGCATGTGCAGCTCTGTTATCGCTATGGCATTCGACAGGTGCCAGTTCTAGCTGCAGTCTAAAAGGAATAGTAAGCGATTTGGTTGATTTGCAGGAGATTTGACATCAAATTGAAGATGGAAGACCAAACTGTGCATTTTCGCCATATTTTACTTCTGCAAAGGAAGAACGCGCATCAAGCTTGTAAAAAGTTGCATAAAGTGTAGGGTGATAATGCTCTACAAAAACGTCAGTGCCAGCGGTGGTTCGCAAAATTCCGTGCTGGTGATTTTGACCTCAACGATGCTCCTCGGTCCGGGAGGCCAACCGAGGTTGATGACAACTAAATCAAGGCATTGATCGAGTCAAACCCACGTTACACGACACGAGAGATTGCAGACACATTGCACATCCATCATTCAAGCGTTTACGACCACCTGCAGAAGCTGGGATACATAAGCAAGCTGGATGTGTGGGTTCCTCATGAACTCAAAGAAGCTCAATTGACGGCACGTATAAACATCTGCGATATGCTCATTAGCAAGGAAAACAATCCTTTTTGAAGCAACTGATAACTGGTGATGAAAAGTGGATTGTGTACAACAAGGTGCTGAGCAAACGGTCTTGGTCCTGAGGTGATGCTTCGCCTCAAACGACATCCACAGCAGACATTCATCAGCGGAAGGTTCTGGTCTCAGTGTGGTGGGATTTTAAAGGTGTCGGGTTTTTCGAGCTCCTACCACAGAACCAAACAATCAATTTGAATGTGTACTGTTGGCAATTGGACAGTTTGAATGAATCTATCATCCAGAAATGTCCAGAGCTTGTTCATCGTAAAGGTGTTGTATTCCATCACGACAATGCGAGACCACACACAAGTTTGATCACCCGCCAAAAATTATTGGAGTTTGGGTGGGATGTGTTGCCACACCCAGCATACTCACCTGACCTTGCGCCGTCAGACTTCCACTTGTTTCGCTCTCTTCAACAGTCCTTGTGTGGTATAACGTTCAATTCAGATGAGGCTGTAAATCAGCACTTTGTACAGTTTTTCGCCACGAAAGACAGGTCCTTCTATGAACGAGGCATTCTGCAGCTCACTGACAGATGGCAAAAGGTCATCGAACAAAACGGGCATTATATCATTGATTGATCTTTGTTCTTTCTATCAATAAATGACCTTTGCAAAAACATGGCTAAAATATGTCATGACTTTTCCGACAACCTAATATTTTCCCAACTGTATTTACATGGTCAACAATAATTCTTCTTGCTACAACAGATTCTTCTCTTGAGTTCTCCACCATGATTTGTTTATTTGTAGAAAATCCTCTTTCAACAGTGGCCTGCCCATGGGATAGAAGCAGAAGTATCTTCATGACTTCCCAAAGGTGTCTGTACTAATTAGCAACAGTAGCATGGTAAAACTCATCTAGTCTGTGTTCTTGGATCAAAATTTGTGAGCTCAGCCTTCCTTTCATTGACAAGTTCCTGTACTAAATCACTATACTCCTTTATGATATTATCACAATTTGCTTCCAAAACTTTCTTTGCATCGACAAGGATGAGTAATATCCTGCTGAACTTCTGAACCATATCTTCTGAATTTCCCCCAAACTTTCTTGGGTCTAAACATGCCATTGACTTAACCAACGGATACTGTAAAGGGGATTTTTCGAGTAACTTCTTAGTAACTTGGATCAAAAAGTGCCTACATTGTAACTTAAATTCCATAATCTGTTTGTCAATGACATTTTGGCTTTTCTTTAGTTCCGTTATTAATTTGCTTACAACAAAACCAATCACAATTTTACTCGTATTTTTCTAATTTGTTTCATTTATTTCAATTTTCAGCAGTTTAAGAGGACTATTTACACTGTTCATTATGTTATCCTTTATGAATCTTTGCATCACTTCTTTTAACAAACTATATAAGTCATGAGCCAAAAAGGGAAGCATTGGTTTGGTTAGTCAGTCTGATAAACAGTCAAAAAATATTCAACACTTTTAGCCACACTAACAAAAAATTACATTTGACAAGAAAAAGTGGGTCTTTAACATGTTTCTTCACCACATCAAATGACTTGTTTTGAGGGTCAGGTAATATCTTTTGCTGAACCTTGCTGACATATAATGAAATACTTGGCAAAATTTCAATAGCTCTTTCAACAACACTCACATTTTCAAGCCAATGGTGTTTGCAAAACTTTAGCGGAAAGACATTGCAGCTTGTCACTTTTGAAAAGTCTTCACGTCTAGCTGGGGAGTACTTGAATATATAATACAATGCTTGAATAGTCTCACCAAGTTCTGGCATTATTTTGCAGTCACTGTTGAAAGCATTATGAACAATATGCAATCCACAACTGCCAACATTCAACAAAGAGACATGGCCCTCTAGTTTTAATGCATTCAGCATCATATCATAAACTTTCCAATTGACATGGGGCCCATCCATGGACAGCTGATGCAAGTTACCAAAACCTAAGCCGGAACACTTTTCTTGAATTTTACTACACAATACATCAGCAGTAGCATGTCCTAAAAAGTCAGAGCCAAAGTATCTTGTACAAACTTGTCCACCATCCCAAAATCTAACATGAGAATCCAACTGTTTTTTGCTAGTTTCCTTGTTAAGGGTCTCGTCAAACAGTAACACATATCCATCTTGAGATTTGACTCTTCCCTTTAAAAGTGACATAAAAAATGGTGCAATACCAAAAACAGAATTATGTGCACATTTTTTTCACCACAAGTGAACTTTTGCAATGCTACTGTCAGGGAACATTAAGATCAGTACAGATTGGATGTTTTCACATGAATTATATGAATAATGTGAAGTAATGACTTTCAACATCCACAGAATTTCTGCTTTTAGCACATTGTTTTAGGAAAATGAATTTTCAAGACTTATGTCAGATACTGCAAGTTTTTTTTTTTTAATAGGAACAGCACCATGTGACTTCTGGTTTAAAAGTCTTGGATATCTATCTACTGTTTGCTTTTGTTTAGCTGCCAATAATGAAATATGCTTTTTACTAGCCACATGACTAGTAATGGCAGACTCACCCATATTTGAAATATTGAAGCAATGATCACATACTTTGCACTTTGCTTTAAACTTAGAAGTATCTTTCAACAAAAAATGCTTATACTTGACATTATCTAGCCAAGCTGGATTAAATATATACTTACCACCTGGCATAACTACACAACAATAATTTATTCTGACTAATAAAACAGAACAATGCTCTCATTACCAATTTACAAGGAAGACAGCCAAATGCCTCTGCAATCAGCGTTACGTATACTCTTGAGTCACTAATACTCTTGAGTTAATGTACGTGAGATTCTCTGTGAATCCACGGAAGAATCTCACGTATGAATTAACCGCTGAATCGATTTCGAATGGCATAAGATTACGCTAAAATATCGATGACCAGTAAATTTTAACTTTTGGCGCAAAATTAGCGCAGATTTCGTCGTCAAAATCGAAATTTTTTTTTTAGCAGAATGGTGCAAGAACAACGTTTTGGCACAGGCTGGCGCAATTGGCGCAGGTCTGGCAGCCCTGAGATTAAGACTAGTAAGTTACTGCTGTGCTTTTCAACATTTTTTTTTTTTTTGACTTACAAAAATTAATAAAAACAGGTTATTTTTTGCAAAAAACACAGAAATTTTTCGAACGGCAGAAGAACGAAGATTGGAAGAATGCATAAAAAATCGAGACTTCTGCCAAAACTGAAAGAGTTGGCAGGTATGTACTATCCTTTCCTACCTAAGGAAAAAGTGCCGAACAATTTATTTTCTGAATTTTCAATTAAAAGATCTGAATTTTTTCACAGATGTCGTAACTGGGTCATATAAAGTTAGTTACCCTGCAAATTTCACTACAATCAACTGAAAACTTTTTGAATTGAGCATACATTTTTTATTATGACGTTAGGACGTTAGAGCGGGAAAACTGCTGTCGTACATGATTAAAATTTTATTGGCTAGTTTTCACAGTTTTTATCCGATTCACACGAAATTTGGTGGGTTTGTTCCTTTTAGCAATTTATTAAGTGCATTAATTTTCAGTCAGTTTTGTAGAAATTCCGCGAAGATAGAAAATCATATTTTTTATCCCAGTAGGGTGCAGGAGATACTTATCAGTCAACAGCCATGCTGGCCCCGCCCACCCGTTCAGGCAAGGAAGTTTCTGCAATCTCCTTCCCCTACACACACTCTTTCTCACTCCAGTTCACAGCTTGAGAGGAGCTAACTTTTACGGTAAAACACTGGCTGCCAAACCACCAAACTAGTTCAGCATAAAAAGAAATGCAAATTTTAACCAAACTAGTTCAGCATAAAAAGAAATACAAACTTTAACCAAACTAGTTTCAGCATAAAAAGAAATACAAAAATTCCTGGAGTTTTCCAGGAGTCATTAAAAATTGCCTTTTTTTTAGGAGTTTTCCAGGGCCCTGGAAAATAAAAATTTAATTCCAGGAGTTTTCCAGGAAATCCAGGAGGCATACAAACCCTGGTATAATACCCTTGTAATTTTTTTTTTTTATACCTTTGTAATTTTTTTTGAAGGGGATATATTGCAGTATCTGGCAACAGTGTTTTTCCCAGGCAGTTGATATGTAACCGTAACTGGGGCAGCTATGTTGTATGGCAGAAGGTTGTGGATTGAATTCGTTGTACAGTACCAAATTTGTTCCTAATCCATAGATGCCAACCTCTAAAAGTAGTTTTCAGTAACCAACATGTTCATTTTTTTTTCAGTAATTTTCAGTAATCCAGTCTACAGTGGCAAATTTGGGTATTTAACACTGCAACAAATTTTAATCTGTCAGAACTATTAACAAAATAATAATAATAATAATAATAATAATAATACAATAAAAAATAATTTGCAAGTGGGAAAATTTAAAATACTGTCTACCAGAAAAATATAATAAATTACCTCCAGACATGAAGAAAAATTATTCCTTGGAATGTTGGCCAAATTATTATGATAAACTGGCTGTAGTTGCCATTTTGGCCTTCCATAGTTCAATTTGCAAAAACTTCTTCTGATAGCATAGTTCACTGAGTGCAATGCTGTTTATTTTTTCTACTAATAAAGAAGACAGCACATGAGTACTTAAATTAGGTCTGAATTCATTCATGTTTTTTTTCACAATACAGAAAATTCTTTCTGTACTTGCATTGCTATGAGGGACTATTAAAACCATTTTCATAATTTTGCTTAATGATTCATACTTCAACTGTCCACTTTCATTTTTCATTAAAGAAATTCTGTGCCACACTTCATCCATTCTCCCAGAAGTAACAGCACAGTTAAAATTTTCAAACTGGTAGTGAGCAAATACAGATTCCACCTTGTCAGATTCTTCTAGTTTCAAAACTGGAAACAGGGAACACATATATTGGACTGATGCAAAAGAAAAACTTTGCCTTAATGCTACATCTGCAATTTCAGCATAACTCAGAAATTCATCATTAAGTGAAAATTTTCTTAAAATGTAATTGCAGCCTGCCTTGTAAAATTCCTTTACCTCAGAATAAAAAGTAGCCACTGTGTCTTCACTCAGATCTGCAGTTGTGCCTATATAAGATCGCGCTTTTGACCCAATTACGAGATCACAGTTTTCCTTTTGGTTTCTCCTTCTTTCAAAATTTCCATCTGCAAGAGATGTTGCTGTCACATCAAATGCAGATGGCTTGATAAATCGTACAAGCAATTCAGATAACAGACTATGAAGTTTTCTTTTTAATACATGCACAAGCGGAGCTTCCTGCTGCAAGAACACGTTAACAGATGTAAACAAAGGAAGAGTAGCAGATAAAAAAAAGACAATAAAGTTTAGATGAAGGTTTTCCAATCATACTTGCAAGGTTCTTATACTGTGAATTAGCTTTTTCATTGTCACTAAAAATAATGTTCTAGAGCCTCTCACTGTTCTAAAATTCTGTCAATGGATTCCAAAAGTGATAACCAGCGAGTACTGACATGCTTTGGAATTTTGTGTGGTTTAGTACCACAAACAGCTTGACTCAGTTTTAGATTGTGTTTCCTCTTTGAACTTTTCTCCAAAAAAGTACAACTGTATCAGAAACTGCTCAACAATAAATCCTTTCAGTTGAGTAGCAGATTTCTGCGCAGCAAAATTTACTAAATGGCATGAACATCGCTGCACTATGATTGCAGGCTGAACCTTCTTTATGTGAGAAACAACACCTTTTACTTGACCTATCATAGTGTTAGCATTGTCACAGGAAAATGACACACAGTTGCTCCATGAGATAATTTTTTAACAAACTCGTTGTTCAAAACGTTGAATATTCCTTCACCTGTATTATTACTTGATTCAACCAATGATGACAAAACAGTTGAACTTTTCCCTATTTTTTCGTCAAAATATGTTATTGTAATGGGATACAGTTTATTTGCTTGAGCATCATTACTTCCGTCCGTAGATAGAGTAAAAGGATTTTTTTACTTCAGATACGATGTTACAAGTAGAAACACTGGCCTTGTGCTGAATTAGTGCAGTAGCCTTGGTTCTTCCACACAAATATTTTTTCGCGATAGCTGAATTGGGAAACATGGCTTGAAATAACGGTTTTTCAAGCCTTCAGTTTTCGGAAATTTATCCAACATTTTCAAGCTGAAATACAAATATTTATGGAATAAAATGATATCTAACAATACTGGGTAGAGGAAACATCGCGAGAAAAAAAAATTGCGATTACCAGAGAAATCTTACCTCCGTCTACTTTCCGTTTTCAAAGGATGAAATTCCGTCCTCCGACGGAGAAAACGATCCTCCCAACGTCGCCACCAATCCTCCCAAAATTTAAGTTCAGTTATGTATCGATTTTGTACATAGTCCAAATGATAAAAAAAAAAGGAGGAATTCTTCGAATCAGCGTGAGAATCTCGTCGCCGAAGATTACGGGGAAATTTTCGGGCGGCCTAACTTCCGTTTTCGGAAATCGTTGTCTACAATTTCAAGCTGAAATTATGCAATGAAATTTCATTTAACAATACTGAACAGAAGCAACATCTCGAGAGAAAAAAAAATACGATTACGGGGAAAATCTGCACTTCGTTTAACTTCTGTTTCCGAACGTTTAAAAAGACAAAACAACGTCCTCTGACGGAATACGATATCCCGAAAATTTCTTCACTTTTGCATCGATCTTGAAAATGACAAAAAAAAAAAAAAACCGGAGGGGACTCCGCGAATCCGCAAGCAGAAGAATCTCACATATGAATTAACCGCTGAATCGATTTCAAATGCCGTAAGATAACGTTAAAATATTGATGACCTGTAAATTTGAACTTTTGGCCCCAAAATTGGCGCAGATTTCGTCGAAATGGCGATTTTTTAGCAGAATGGCGCACGAACAACGTTTTGGGGAGCTCTTTGGCCAAACATGGCCCTTGCGCCATAAAAATCAAACAACGAACAACGTTTTGGCGCGGGCTGCCGCAATTGGCGCAGGTCTGGCAGCCCTGAATGTAGCATTTAATTTTTTTCCCCAGAAAAACTTGAAGAACAAACAAAAATTTTTAAGTTGATGAAAATTTGCTTTCTATCTCAGAAAATTAAATCAAATGGCGATTTTCCGTAATTTCAGTGGTGTTTCCGTATTTCCGTAACAGCAACCAAAAATCCGTAAAATTACGGAAAATCCGTACTAGTTGGCATCTATGCTAACCTAATGTATGTGTGCAGTAATAAATGTGATTAGTATATCTTGTCTAAGGTTGGATTAATTGTAAGGACATCACAAGTACGAAGTACAAAAGGTCTTATGTACGGCATGTGATGGATGTTAATGAAGCTTGAGTTGTGTACTGAGATAGTTGTAAATGGAGACATTTGATGTACCAACAGCAAGTAAATTCTAATTCCATCAGTAGAATGTCTACTTGGTAGATAGTCTTTCTATGAGGAGTTAACCTCTCAATCCCAGAGAACACATTAATGATATGTATGTATGTATGTATGTATGTATGTATGTATGTATGTATGTACACAACATATGACTTTTTCCTTTATGAGAAATGTTTGTATAAACAAAGTATGTACCTTTTGTAGTACGTCTTTTGTAAAAAAAGACCGCACTTATGTTATCGGTCTGTCTGTCAGTTTGTCCATCTGTGGACACCCTATCTCTGCAACTATTAGTCCAATTTGAAAAATTCGTTTTTGCATCGGGAAGCTTGAAATGTGAGAATGATGATCCTTGCATTCCGGTTTTTTTTTCTGATGCACAACTTCACACTAGAGGGCATAAATGCAGATGATATCAAATTCAAAATACATTTTATTGCATATATTTGCTTCTAAATATCCGACCGAAAAAATTCTTCCTTTCGATGTCATTTATAATAGAGACTATTTTAGGCACAGTTTCTTTTTCAAATATTGTATACATTTTCCTCTCGGGGGCATAGAGGTAAATTGCATTTTCCCATATATCTCTGCTTCTAAAACTCTTGATTTAAAAAAAAATTCTGCGTCTGATACAGCTTCCTGATGGGAAATGTTTTGCATAAAATTTCAAATTTTTGATAAAGAATGGTTTCGCCACCAGGAGGCGTAAGTGTTTATTTCTGCTTCTGATGTATTTGCAGCAAAATCTAAGCTTCCGAAAACTCAATTGGAAAAATTCTTTTGTGGACCGATACTGCTCACCTCGGAAAACCTTATAAAAAATACCTACTGCTTGAAATAGCATATAGTTTTCCTGCCAGGGGCATAGATGTATATCTTATTTTTAATTTTGTCGATATTTCTGCTTCTAAGAGTCTGATTTGAAAAATTCTTTCTTTGTTGGAGAGCGTTTCCGGTGCAACATTTTTCTCATATGGTTTCAAATTTTTCAAGTAATGCATAGATTTTCTGTTAGGGAGCTTAAAGGTAAATTGCATTCTCCCCAATATCTCTGCTTCTAAAACTCTAATTTGACAAATTCTTCCTGTATTGGATACAGCTCCTCGTGGGAAATTATTTGATTATAGTTTCTAAGTTTTGATAAAAATGGTTTGGCCACTAGAGGGGCATAAGTGTTTATTTCTACTTCTGATGTACAGGGTGATTCATAAAGAAGTATACAGTTTCATCGCACTATAAAACAAGAGCAATGTAAGATATTTTATGTTACCAGTAACAGAATTGTAGGGGAATGTTTCAAGTTTTTTTAGAGACAGTCACAGATGTTCTATGTGCGCACCCTTAGTCACATGACACACATTGAGCCAGTAATCCATTTCCACCTAAATGTGAGGCAAGATATCTGAATCACGTGCAGTGATAGTGGCTGTGATACGCTGTTTCAGCTCTGCTAGATCAACAGGAAGAGGAGGAGCGAATACCTTGTCCTTTACGTACCCCCATGAAAAAGTCACAAGGTGTTAAGTCAGGACTTCTGGGTGGCCATTGGGTTACCCAGAAGTACACTATCGATGACTTCTTCCGATACACGCAGTAGCCCAGGACTTTTAAGTTTGTACAGACAGCCCATAGTTTCAAATTTTTTATGCCAATCGGAGATAGATTTTCTGGTTGGAGGTTCTTTTTCCGAATCGTGATCGAAAATGCCATTGCGCAACAGTTACAGATTCCGTTTTGCTCAATTCAAGAACACGAAACGCCTTCTCCACTGCAGATGCTGCCATTTTGACTGACTAGTCACATGACACGCCTGCTATCGCCTATGTCACTTCCCTCAGTAGCTGGACACAAACTATATGAGTACATCTACCTAACAGTTTGCAGTTGTGTTCCGTGTCTGCAACTGTTACTGTTTTACAGCATCTGGAAACTGCACACTTCTTTATGAATCACCCTGTATTTGCAGCAGCAAAATCAAAGCTTCTAAAAATTTGATTGAAGATATGTTTCATGGACTAATACTGCTCACCTGAGAAAATATTTTCAGAATTATTTCTTCTAAAAATAATGCACAGTTTTTTCACCAGAGGCCATATTATTTTTGTTGATACATCTACTTTTAAGACTCTGATTTGAAAATGTCTTTCTTTTTGGAGAGCATTTTCACTGCAAAATGTTTCTCATATAATTTAAAAATTTTCTTAATGCACAGGTTTGCCACTAGAGGGCATAAGTTCACGTTTCCATTTAGAGCAATATCCACAGGACTAAAAACCCGACTGAAAAGATTATTTTTCCCTCAGATATTACTACGTACGAAAACTCTTTGTGTGCATTTTCTTCCCAAAATATTGAATTTTCGCCGCTAGGGGGCGCCAATGTCTAATCTGTTGGGCTTTTTTTTACATTTCTGCTGCTAAATGTGCAATTTGAAAAATTCTTTCAACATGCCACATTTACCTTGTGGAACATTTTAGGTTAGTATTTGAGGAGTTTTACAGCTCATAGTTCTGCTGCTAGGTGGCATTCTTGTACTTCTGTTTGCAGCTGTATCTCAACTTCTAAAAACCCTATTGAGAAATTTCTTTTCCTTTTCTTTTCTTTTTTTATACTGTATGCCATTCACAACAATAGAGATGTGGAGCATTATACTCTTTGAATAATACACAGAATACCCGCTAGAGGGCATAAAGGTCAATACCTTGTTTTTTGATATCTCTGCTTCCAGCATATGTATTTGTAAAGTGCTTTTTCCTTATCCTAGCTTTTTCCATGAAGACCATTTTTTGCTTGTTTCCAACTTTTCCATTATGCAAAACTCTCCTGCTACAAGGCAGAAGAATTTTACATAATTTAATCTTATTTTAACTGTTCAATTTGATAATCTGTTTGTCTCTGTTATCTTCTTTCTGCTACGAGAAACTTTTTGTGCGCTATTTGTTAATTTTCAGAACATACTTTTTAGCCGCTGGTGGAAGTAAGTAGCTGTTTCTATTTCTGGATGTTTCATCAATTGTAAAAATCTGGTTGATTTTTTTCTAACCGGATGCATTGACTTAGAATAACTTTGATAAATTTAATTCATGTGGATTCAAAAGATGTGATCATTACAACTGAAAATTTGGTGTCATCTTGTTATATTGTAAGATGATTGAGTTTCTGGCAACTCTTTTATACATTTTGGGAACAGAAATATTATTGTTTCATACTCAAGTGTTCATGTGTTAAGGTGTTTATGTCCATTCACCGAAAAATCTTAAAACCAGCTTAGTTCCCATTAACTTGTACAATATTCTAGAGGATAATGCTTACCTTGGCATTCCTTGCTAGCGACGAGAACATTTCACACACATGTTTTCCGGTCTTTGTTGATGTTATTGTCCTAAAGTCCATTGCATGAGATGAATAGCTTTACTTCCCACACTTTTTGCTGGGTATACTCATTGGATCTTCGCTTTAGGATTCACACACATCAATTTTTACCGTTCTTTATACTCGAAATTTTTGCCCATTCTCTGGGCATCCTCAGGAGCGTGGTGACTTTTCCACAGATGTTCGTGGTTAACTTCTCGCTGATAGAGTCTGATACTCCTTGTTGCCATTCGTCGGATATACTTTCTTGGATATATTTCGTTATCAAGCCCGGCTGGCGTTATCCATGTCTCACTAAAACAGATTTTTTTTTTTTAATTTCTTTTCCTATCATGAAAGAAATACGGGATTACGCCATATAATACAAATTTTGAAGATGACAATCCGATTTTTGGCGTAAATGAAAATTTTCAAGTTTTCGGATATTATCTGACTTACCATCCTTGTCACATTTACGCCAAAAATCGGATTGTCATCTTCAAAATTTGTATTATATGGCGTAATCCCGTATTTCTTTCATGATTTATCTGCTTCTCCGAGCAAACGCGGGATAAGATTCTTAACCTCCAGATTCGCTAAACATGAATGCCGGTTGCTTCGACTAGCAAATCCTGTGATGGTTAAATTCAAATTGATCGGAAACTTGAAACTTGGTCGTTCTGGGTGGTGTAGTGGTTAGCATACTCAGACGTTTTCTGGGAGACGCGGGTTCGAGTCCCGCTCCAGGACGATGAAAATTTTCAAGTTTTCGGATATTATCTGACTTACCATCCTTGTCACATTTACGCCAAAAATCGGATTGTCATTTTCAAAATTCTTTTCCTATTTTGGTTTTCTTGTCTTTTTAGTCGGGTTTTCTTTTGTTGTTCTTTTTCTTGTCTTATTAGTTCTTTCCCACAGGCCAGATAATGTGCTAGGGTCGTTTTGGTTATATACCCTTGCTTTATTTTTATAGATTAAGATTGCTTCTTCCCTCCTCATTTGCCTTTCATATTTTTTATTCTGTTTTAGCATTTTAATTTCATTGAATTTTGGGAAGGTCCGGTTTTCTATGCAGAATTGCACTAAAGCAGTTTTGGCTTCTTTTTTTGCCAGTTAGATATGTGTTGTTTAAATCTTTTTTTAATCTGTTTTTTGTACTTCCAATGTACGATATTGGGTGGGGTATGTGTGCAATTGGAATTTCGTAGGATCCTAATTCTTCTAGCATTCTTTCCTCTGTTTTTTTGTTGACAGTAATACTTTTCAAGGTGTGCACTGAGCTTCCTAGTTGTAAGTCATATTTAGCACATTGCCTATTGATTTCTTTACTAACTCCTTCCAAGTATGAGAAAGCACCAATGTATTTCAATTTTTTATTCCTCATCTTCCTTTGGTTGTGCACTTCTTGGCCTTCTTTACTCTTAGTGATATGCTTTTTACTCTCATGTATCCATTTTTTAATTAGCTTGCTTGAGTACCCATACTCTTGTGTTTTTCGAGATAAACTCGAGCTCTCGATTTTTAGCCTGTTAGAAGTGTGTGTGTACGCTCGCCATATCAAGTTTACTATGCTGTTTTTTTTTATGTATCTCTGGGTGGTGTGACAAGTATGGTATCAGTACAGGTATGTAAGTTGCTTTCTTGAACACAGAGTATTCAAAGCTATTTTTGTTTTTCTTTAGTTGAATGTCCAGGAAGGATAGGCGAGTATCCTCTTCAAACTCAATAGTTAGCTCTATGGTGTTACAAATTTTGCTAAAACTCTGTGCTAGATCTTGTAGCTCAGCTTTATTAAGTTTTGACATTATAAAAATGTCGTCTACATATTGAGCATAAAGTATTGGTTTTTCAGGAAGATTTTGAATAATTTCTTTTTCGAGGTATGCCATAATCACTTCTGCGTATAATGCCGATAATGGGGATCCCATAGGGCCACCTTTGTGTTTGTTTAAATATATTTCCTTCAAAATGGAAGATGTTGTTTTCCTTGATGAAATATAAGGTCTTCTTTAGCTCTTTCAGTTATGTCATGTTTAGTTCTTTGTTGATGTTTAGTTGTCACATAATTAATTCGATGGCTAGCTCAACAGGAGTATTTGGTATTTGGGTATAAAGCCTTAACGTCCATGGAGGCCATAGTTATTAGCTCTAGGTCTTGATTAATTAACTTGATTTTCTTGATTTTCTATTTGAATACTCTGTGTTCAGGAAAGCAACTTACATACCTGTGCTGATACCATACTTGTCGCACCACCCAGAGATACATAAAAAACAGCATAGTAAACTCAATACGGCGAGCATACACACAGACTTCTAACAACAGGCTAAAAAATCAAGAGCTAGAGTTTATCTCGAAAATATCACAAGAGAATGGGCACCCGAGCAAGCTAATTAAAAAATGGATACATGAGAGTAAAAAGCATATCACTAAGAGTAAAGAAGGCCAAGAAGTGCACAACCAAAGGAAGATGAGGAATAAAAAATTGAAATACATTGGTGCTTTCTCATACTTGGAAGGAGTTAGTAAAGAAATCAATAGACAATGTGCTAAATATATGACTTACAACCAGGAAGCTCAGTACACACCTTGAAAAGTATGACTGTCAACAAAAAAACAGAGGAAAAATGCTAGAAGAATCAGGATCCTACGAAATTCCAATTGCACACATACCCCCAATATCGTACATTGGAAGTACGAAAAACAGATTAAAAAAAAGACTTAGACTTAAACAACACATATCTAACTGGCAAAAAAAGAAGCCAAAACTGCTTTTAGTGCAATTCTGCATAGAAAACCGGACCTTCCCAAAATTCGATGAAATTAAAATGCTAAAAAAGAATGAAAAATCTGAAAGGCAAATGAGGAGGGAAGAAGCAATCTTAATATATAAAAATAAAGCAAGGGTATGTAACCAAAACGACCCTAGCACATTATCTGGCCTGTGGGAAAGAACTAATAAGACAAGAAAAAGAACAACAAAAGAAAACACGACGAAAAAGACAAGAAAACCAAAATAGGAAAAGAAATTTAAATTTTTTTTTAAAAATCTGTTTTAATGAGACATAGATGGCGCCAGCCGGGCTTGATACCGCAATATATCCAAGAAAGTATATCCGACGAATGGCAACAAGCAGTATCAGACTCCATTAGTGCGAAGTTAACCACGAACATCGGTGGAAAAGTCGCCACGCTCCTGAGGATGCCCAGAGAATGTGCGAAAATTTCGAGTATAAAGAACGGTAAAAATTGATGTGTGTGAATCCTAAAGCGAAGATCCAATGAGTATACCCAGCAAAAAGTGTGGGAAGTAAAGCTATTCATCTCATACAACAGACTTTAGGACAATAACATCAACAAAGACCGAAAAACATGTGTGTGAAATGTTCTCGTCGCTAGCAAGGAATGCCAAGGTAAGCCTTATCCTCTAGAATATTGTACAAGTTACTTTGAAATATTGCACGTAAAAGAGAATAGTAGAATGATTAGCGCTATCTAATAGTCAGAATTAGAACTACTAATAGGAATTAGTTCTTATTGTGAACAAGTCTTCATGCATGTCTTGCCCTAGAGAAAGTCATAAGTTATTTTCAAGATCTACCAGAAAATAAATCCACTGTTTCTAATTTAGATTCATACAGTGACAGCAGTTTCAAATCAGCACTCCAATGTATTGAGGAATCTCAAAGCAAATATTATTGTGAGAGTACAGACTTTTCATCTGCATATTCTGTTCTGATATAAGGGTTAAAGCTTACAGAAAATCTTAAGCATAGTTTCTACAATTAAAAGACTGTAAAGCATTGTAAAGAGCAACTGTACTGATTTAGATAAAGAAGTAAACAATTCAGCAAAGAAGATGTGCCAAGTCTGTGGCATAAGAAATCATGAAACAAGTTTGAGAAAGTAGCAGTGTAGTAAATCAGTGTCATAATAGTAGGTCTGGTGACTTTAACTGATCTTTTCTTTACTTTAAAAAGTTCCTAATGAAAGACTCCAAACTTTTAAATTTTCAGACAGAGAATCACTCTACTCCTTTTAAGAAACCTCTATAAAGAATTCTTGAATTTTTATCTGAATGAATTATCATCTACAAGAGGAATTCTTTCAAACAGAGCTCAGGTCATACCATAATATAGCATAAAATATCATACCAGAAATGAAAAATAGATTATACTGAGCCATCCTACTACTTAAATCTTACATCTCGCTATTCAGCTCACCACTTCTCTTCACTAGTTTCATTTTGATATTTTCTTTGTAAGAACTACCTTGACACATGCTCCTGGACTACAGATAGCACCAATAGTCAAAACATGTTAGTGTCTGATAAGCAAGAATAGCAAATAAACAGCCATTTCTGCAACTTAACTACTATATAAATGCTATTAACAGGTCAAATAAAGTAAAAATAGTACATATAATATATATGAAAACTGGGAAATTAAGCATGCACATTTTTTCTATTTTTTTCTGACATACTGAATTTCTCAGTAATTTTCATTTGAAGTACACAATTTATATGAAATGTAAATCTTTTCTAAATACATTTCCTTTTAAGAATAAATTGTTAACCAATATTTTGATGATATTTCTGAATGTAAATACCAAATGTACTAATCAAGTTTAACAGCTAAAAATGAAACCTGCATGAAGGTTGACTCAAATTTCACAATTCTGGAAAACATGGCATTTTCTGACAGAATTACACTGATTCCTAAAATTAACTGCTTTAGGAACCTTCAGTTTGACTCACCATTAAAATTTTCAAATAGTTCCAATTCCTGTTACAGTTACATTAGAATTTTCAATAATCAACATTTAAAATTTGTAGCACCACCATTACAATTTAACAGTCTATTTCTGTTAAAATTACATCATCATGAATATACAGATAACCATATTTTTCAGAATATAAGGTGTACCGTATATAAGATGCCTCCTTATTTTTTAAGAAAATTTTAAGAAAAAAAAATAAAATGGTGTTTTAAAGATTTTAATAAAGGAAAAAATTAAACTTTGTGCCTAAAAACAACAGCTTATGGATCATCTAATCCTTGGAATTTGGGAAATTAGCAATGTGCGATACCATTGATGAAAACAATGCAGAGAAATGCCACTTAGTGCATCAGCTAATGGTGAACATGTGCATCAGGATTTATCCCACAATGTCACACCTTTTTACAACTTTATTATTGATAACTACAGATCTTTGAAAATATAAATATTTAATTAACAGTTAATTAGCTGCTTATCGGGTGAAGTAGATAATCAATCTTTTCTCTTGCTGATATCATCATCATCATCAACCATTATCAATCCACTGCTGGATGAAAGCCTCCCCAAGTTTCTTCCACAACAGTCTATCTTACTCCTGCTTTTGGTTGTCCCATCGATGGTCAGTTCTTCTGGCAACATGTCCACCCCATTACCATTTCAGGGATTTTACTTTGATCATGATGTCTTCCACTCTTGTCATTTTCCTTATCCATGATGAGTTTCTCTTCTTATCTTTTCTGGTTACACGAAGCATGTATCTCACCATGCTTTTTGCAGTTGTTTGCAGTCTTTATATGTCTTTTTTAGTTTAAGATCCACATCTCTGCTCCATACGTAAGCACTGGAAGGATGCATTGATTAAACACTTTTCTTTTAAGACGTAATGGCATATTGCTCTTAAGAATTGTACTATTTCTTCCAAAACCTCTCCAACCAAGTTTTAAACATCGATTAATTTCTTCATCAATGTGACCTTTGCTTGATCTACTGTCCAAGGTAAATGTAGGTATCGGTTATCTCCAGCTTTTCCCCATCAATTGAAAAATCTTCATTTCTTGTAAAACTTTTATAAAAAGTCGAACTCTGTTGAGACGAGCTGTTCGGGATCGAACAAATCGCTCGTTATAGCCGTTACTCGTATAATCCGGGAAAGACCCAAAATATCAAGGAAATCATTCATAAAATTAATTTCGTAATCAAATATAGTACATACAATGTTTAATGTTGAGAAATGCAAGTACTTACGTTTAGTTGAAATTACCGTACAATATTTCGGTTAGTTGTGGAATTCTTGAAAAATGCGTAAATGCGTACGTACAGTAGTACTACATACACACAGAACTATACGTACCATTAAACATACTGTAGTACATACAGACATGGATTCCCCTGACATTTTTGCATAAACAATATTGTGTCTGTTCTTGAAGCGATCAAGCCACCCATTACTGCATATAAAATTCTCATGACCGAACTGTGGTGCAAATTTTTCCGCTTGCACTTTTAAAATCGGTCCATTGATAGGAAAACCAGCATCACGTTGAACTATAAACCAACAAAGTAAAGCTTCATCAATATCATTTTTTTCACACTTTTTCATTTTTTTGCAATCTGTAAGATTGTTTTCAAATGCTGACAAAACTGCATCTTTGTTCTTCCACAATGTAGATACGGTAGATGATGAAAGCCCATACTTTTTGCAAACAGCTGAATTTTTCTCACCGTCTTGCAGTTCCTGAATAATATCCATTTTCTCCCTGATGGAGAGAGCCTTTCTTTTAACACCAACCATTTTGCTCACAATATCACACTTAATAAAAGAGGGGGAGGGAAAGCATAAGTGATGTCGCAAGAGTAGGGCTGCGTGCGACTTTCTGATTAAAAAAAGGTTACGATATGTCCCGTGCAAAGTTGAAATACTGAATGCACTAAGAAAACATCACGTGGGGTTAGACCATAGCAGCCAATGAGAGAAAGCGAATTCCAGGAACCCTCTCGTTAACAGTGGCTAAGGAAAGGCTGGGAAGCTTTCCCCCACAAAATGCCGCCCCCACCTACCCTTGGGCTGAAATGAAAGACGTCATAAACACTCCCCGCTTTTCTCTCGGAGCAGGTGACACACAGACGGTCTTTTTGGGTAGCAGGTGGCTAATTGACGCCACTTTTCAATGCTGCGCTATCTTTACTGGGTGTAAAAAAAAAAAAAAAAATCTGAAAGTCTTGCAAATTTGCTTGCTATAACAGGGTTGATACTCGTGACAAGCGGGATAATTTAACACTAATTGCATACGAAACCAAACTTCTTCTGGCATTTACTCGCTATAGCCAGGACCTCGTTATACCCGAGCTTGTCTTAACCAAGTTCGACTGTATATATATGTATATAACAACTTTAAAAAACAATATTTCTGTGATATAATTTTCTAAAGAAAAATGCTATATTATATTAAAATTAATGTAATGAAACCATCAAAAAAATTTTAGCCTCCCCTAGCATTGATCTCTAGCTATGGCCCTGCAATGAACCCATTTTGTCAACATTTCAGCACCCAATCATTTATGCACTTCTCTAGTTGTGGAAGAAGAGTAGACCCTCTTCTTCCAGCAACTTTTGTTCTACTGCCAATTAATTTTTTCTCAGTTCAAGAACTTGCTTCCCACTCATGAGGAATTCAAAAATAGCAACACGATGAACTACTATTTTTTAAACATAATTCACAACTTTTTTTATTTAAATCCTGCATCGAAAAGCCAAATGATTTTCTACTTTTGCTATTCACCTTAAAAAACCTGCAATTCATCAAGATGTCAAAAAAAAAAAAAAATTGGAGATTAATAAAAATGCTTTGTGCTTATGAACTTCCAGAATGTAACAGTGAACAACACATAGGCACATTTCACAATATATATATTCACAAGGACAGCTGCTTTCTGAAAACACTGGTGGCATTTGACTTACCCAAAAGTAAAGTAATAATTTATCTGTCAACTGAGTGCCCTACACTACAGATGGAGTGACTGACCACCACTTGACCAAAAGAATTCAGTTAGTAGTCTAAGGATAAAAATGAAGCTCCTCTAGAGCCAAGTAATTCCTTCATGCCCCTTTGAAATGTGAGACTAGGTTTTGTATTTATCAAATTAATGACAATCACTCCCATAGGACAAGTCAGGTAAGGGTGCTAAGCATTGCCTAAAATAATAGAGATATTAATAAATTAATGTATGTTCTTACATAACTGACTCCCTTTTAAAAAAATTTAAAATTTTCAGCTGATACATAAAAGTATTCAGTAATTATAGTTTGTATACTTTTTTGTCTAACTTATTATAATTACTAAAACTCAAACTGTGTCAAATATACGTAATTTCAGAACCTACCTAATCAATGAAACTGCAACAGGATTATGAATTTTGATTGCTCACCTCAGCACTAACACTGATACTGCAACAAGGGTGTAGGCCAAAAGAGTTCCAATGGACATCATATCTGCAAGCTCACGTATCTGAAATATCATTGCCATGAATCCTAAAAATATAGTAAAATAATGGGAAACATTTACATAGAAGTTACATGAGAGGAAGTTTTGAATAAAACACAAGCATTGTTTAATTAATGCTGTACAGGAAAGACTGCTGTGAAGTGTTTGCTAAACAAAAGTTTGGTTTAAACACTTAATTAAACTTCTAATATGGGGTTTTCCTAGGAATTTTTTAAAATTTAAATTGTAAATTTTTGGAGAAAACTCTTCTCCTTCAATAGGCAATTACTTGTAGTCACCCATTTTCACCATCCCAATTGCAGTGAAAAAAGAATAACCCTTTAAAAATGTGCAATTTAATTTTTTTTTAAATCCTAGAAAAAAAAAACAGCAGAAGTTTAATTAAGTGTTTAATTTAATAAACAAGGATGCCAATTTCCAAAATGAACTTTGTTTATAGAAAATTTGCTTACAAATTAAAATAACTGAATGTGGCACATACTTTACAATTTGCACATGCAAATGTCCGCACACACACACACACACACAAACAAACTATGCCATAAATTAGGAAACAGGCAAATGAACAGAAAAAAAGAAAAACTCGTAACACACATAATGTAACCAACACATTAAAAAAAATTAAGTGGTTAATAATATTTGAAATCAAGTAAAAACTTCTGCCATCACTGACATAAAAAAAGGAAAACATCCTTTCTCTCACAAATGCCCAAACTTTTCATATATCTCAGAGCTTAAATTTGAAGTTACTTGACTCGTGTTATCACATCACAGTGTTTTGCTAAAATTTCAACTGAAAGAAATCTTACCATGTCTGCTCCTGAATTTGTTATTTTTGTTACTTGTTTAGTTGCAAGACACCCTTGTTTTATGTTTCAATGCTATCATGCATAAGACTGACAAAGAAAAGAAAAAGCTATACTTTTTAATCAGTTGAAAAATCAAAACATGCAGAAAGAAAATGTGAATGTAATGCAGCATGCCCAAGACAAAATTGTTCACTGTAATTAATTAATGCAAATATTAAACTGGCACACACTCCTGTAATCACAGTATAAAATTACTGAATTTTGAACAAAATTAAAAGGTTTTAAAAAACATTGCTTCAAACACATTTTTTTTTCATGTTTTGTTGTACTTCTAGAACATCAGTTTGTTTCCTCCAGTGAGCAAGCCTTTCTATCTTCTCAGCAAGTTCTACAGCCATATTTGTCTTTTGCTGACTCTGCAGCTGCACAGCATCCATTGCTAAATTTTTCTTTCCCTTCAGATTCCTTCATTGTCACTTTTTTTATGCCCTCAGATGACAATAATTTCATCAATCATGCTGAAAAGAACTTTAAGCCTGAGGTATCAAAGCTTTCACTATTTTAGTTAGATAAATGGTGTAATTTGGAGAATATGAATGCTTTTGAACACCATATGTTAATTCTTATAAATTTTTTTACATCTGTCAGCTGATTTTCAGAAATTCTCTCCTCTCTTATCAAGCTTAAATACCAACATTTACAGGGGAAAATAACACAGGATAGTGGAAAAATTGCAGAAATTCTCCCCCCTACCCCATTTTTTACTTGAAATACAGATATTTAAAGAATAAAACCACTGGTTAGAAAAAACATCACGTGAGAAAAAATTACGATTACAGGGGGAAACCTTTACTTTGTTTAACTTCCGTTTTAGAAAGTTTTGAAAGATGAAATACTGTTCCCAGACAGAGAACGACCTTGCTCCCAATTAATCCCCCCCCCAAATTTCTCTTCAGTATTTTGCATCAATCTCAAGAGTGACCAAAACACTAAAAAAAAAAAAAAAAAAAGCGAAATCCAAGAAAAATCTCATGTATGTACCACGCAATTTTATTCCAAGTTCATTCAAAGACTTTAAATAAGAATTCTTCGTGATCTAAACATCATTTTAATTAGACAAGCCTTCACTGTACGATTACTATATTTATTAATACTGCCTGTACTTAAAATAACATTCTTAAGGAACAGCAACTTACAAGATCTTTCAAAGCACCAAGTACTTCATCATCAGGTATTTCAATAAACATAAACAAAAACAACGGATAAAACCAAGAAACATTTTCAAATAATGCGAGCACGTGATAACAATAACGAGGTTTACAATAAATATAGTGGAAGCTTAGTCATGTGCTAACAGTATTCAACAAAATAATAATACTAGAAATCACTATTACATATGTTAAGAAATATATACACACAGGATAATTAATAGATTAACATTAAACACTAAACATTCTTTCTTGGCTGGATTAACATAGCCCAAGGCATAGGAACAAAATGTGGTGTTTCTTCGTTACAGCAGTCAGTGCTATGCGATAATATACATAAACGTTCAGCAAATTGGAGGGATCGCTTTGTATGATTTGAACTCAGCACTCTGGCATTGGTCCAGTATGGTTGGTAGGTACCTCTGTTAACCAACCGCAAGAGAGGTAGCAACAGAGTTGTTAGTAATGGAGTACTTGTGCTCATATAGTCTTGTGCGCAATGGGTGTGTAGTGGATCCTATATATGCTAATACAGGATCTTCCGCATCAACAGGATTTAAGGGTATTTTGTAAAATCCATGCCTGTTAAGTGTGGAAACCTGGTCGCGATCATTTTGCACGATGGCTCAAATACATTTCATACTATCTCCAAAGGCAATATGGTGTTTTTTTATATATGCTCTTTAGTATTGTATTGCCTTCAGGTATATAGTCCACAATACCCACATATTTTGTAACTCTAGCTTCCCTTTGTAAGGTACTTTTGATTGAATATTTCAATGATTGAGCTATCTTATCAACGATCGTTTTATGGTATCCATGTGCCATTGTAATCATCCAGATATCCAATCAAAAGTACAGTACTCTACTCCTAATAATTCACTTACAGTTTAATGTTAACCTATTAATTATCCTCCGTGTATATATTTCTTAGCATATGTAACAGTGATTTTTAGTATTATTAATTTGTTGAATACTGTTAGCACATGACTAAGCTTCCACTATATTTATTGTAAACCTTGTTATTATTATCACGTGCTCGCATTATTTGAAAATGCTTCTTGATTTTATCCGTTGTTTTTGTTTATGTTTATTGAAATACCTGACGATGAAGCACTCGGTGCTTTGAAAGATCTTGTAAGTTGCTGTACCTTAAAAATGTTATTTTAAGAACAGGAAGTAGTAATAAATATAGTAATCGTGCAATGAAGGCTTGTCTAATTAAAATTATGTTTAGCACACGAAGAATTCTTATTTAAAGTCAACGCCTTGTAAAGCTTCTATTTCATTTGTTTTCTAACTATTTCGTAATGACGGATCAAGAAGCAAAAATCTTCTTCAAGTGTAAGAGACACCTGGTAACTGAAGAAACTCAACTTGCATTTCTAATAAATTGCTGAGACCTGAAAATTATTCCAAAGTACAGTGTCTGTACGTGATAGATCAGTTATTCAAAAAGCAGAATATAAACGACTCACAATTGAAATAAGAAGAAAGTGGTCTTATATAGGTTATCTGCAACGTAACACCTATTCTACATACAAAACTTTTATGGCTTGCACACACCCTATTATTCAAGATAGAACTATGGTTTTGTTTACGTCTAAAATTCTCAAAAAAAACTTGCAAAGATGCAAGAAAGACACATAAGAAAACTGAGAAATCTTATTGCTGACAAGGTTGAATCTCAACAAGAAACGTCGATTGTAAACAAAAATACAGATGGAATATATCAGACTGCATTCTTAAACTTGAGTAACCTAGTTCTTAACCCCACACAGTTTAGGGCTCTAAAGTGAGGACTAAAGTTTGCTTACCCAGCAAACAAAATTAATAAATGCCACCTTATTACGCAGATGGAAAATATCGTTGAAACTATTCCTCAAACTGAAAGAGAACATATACGATGTAAACTGGCTAAATCCATACAAAGGTTAGCCAAAAAGTTTCTAACACCAGATGACCGTAAATTTTGTGAAGAGGTTAAAAAGCTAAATTTATTGAAGTCTGATAAAAATATCTCCATTTTAAAGGCTGACAAAACGCAACAAATTGTCATCTTAAAGAAGGCAGACTATGTTAATAAGATGAATGATGCTAGTATACCGCACAAGATCCTGTCTATGGATCCAACCTCATCTACAGTAGCAGCAGTGGCAAAACTCAGAAAACACGGAGGCTTACCTGTAAATGTTGCTATGGATATATATCTTACTATAGGCCCCCAAATACCTGAACTCTTTGGCCAAGTAAAGACTCGTAAGGAGGGTTTTCCTGTACACCTGCTTCTATCAGGATATGCAAGCCCAACCAGCCAGCTTGAAAGTGCACTAGCAAAATTCCTCAAACACCTAACTTCAGGTTCCTCTTACTCAGTTAATAGCTCTGTTAAGGCTATTAACAACATTAAACCATTCTTACGAAAGGGAAAGCCTTTTGTTATGGCATCACTCGATGTTGTCTCTTTATATTCTAATGTGCCGATTGGAGACATATACACAATTATTGAGAACCACCTATTAGCTTTGAATTCTTATACTGTAAGTGAAATCCAAGCAATTGTCAACACTCTATGTTTCGTACAAAGACACACATTCTTCCGGTTTGAAGGAACAATTTACCGTCAGACTGGAGGTGCGCCGATGGGTTCCCCACTTTTGGGGGTTCTCGCTGAATTGCTAATGCAAGATCTAAAAAATAAGGTTTTACAATATTTCCAACTCAAGCCTGATTTGATTTCTACATTAGATATGTAGACAACATACTTATTTGGCCGCATCATAAAGACATCATTGAAGAGTTTGCTGAAGAACTCTCAGGACATTACAATTCCATAAATTTTACCATTGAACATGAAACTGATAATACGCTTCCATTCCTGGATATCTTACTAAAGAACCAACCCAATACCAATTATTTATCCTATACAGTTTACCGAAAGCCTACAACAAACACTGCTATTATTCCGTACAATTCATTGTACCCAAGAAAGCAAAAACTCACAGCTATAAAATACATGGTCCGAAGAGCGTTCACTCACTCCTCCAGTGTCCAAACTAGAAGAAATGAGTTAAATTATATCTTGATGATTACAATGGCACATGAATACCATAAAGCGATCGTTGATAAGATTGCTTGATCATTGAAATATCCAATCAAAGTACCTTACAAAGGGAAGCCAGAGTTACAAAATATGTGGATACTGTGGACTATATACCTGAAGTCAATTCAATACTAAAAAACATATGTAGAAAACACCATATTGCCTTTCGAGAAAGTACAAAATTTATTCAAGCCATTGTGCAAAATGATCGTGACCAGGTTTCCACACTTCACAGGCATGGAGTCTACAAAATACCCTTAAATCCTGTTGACCCGGAAGATCCTGTATTAGCATATATAGGATCCACTGATGCCCATTGCGCACAAGTACTCTGTTACTAATAATTCTGTTGCTACCTCTCTTGCACGGTTGGTTAACAGAGGTACCTACCAACCAGACTGGACCAATGCCAGAGTGCTGAGTTCAAAATGTACAAAGCGATCCCTCCGATTTGCTGAAAGTTTATGTATATTATCGCATAGTACTGACTGCCGTAACGAAGAAACACCACGTTTTGTTCCTATGCCTTGGGCCATGTTACTCCAGCCAAGAAAGAATGTTCCTCTCCAACAGCACTCTACTCCTAATAATTCACTTACAGTTTAGTGTTTAATGTTAACCTATTAATTATCCTGTGTGTATATATTTCTTAGCATATGTAATAGTGATTTCTAGTATTATTATTTTGTTGAATACTGTTAGCACATGACTAAGCTTCCACTATATTTATTGTAAACCTCGTTATTGTTATCACGAGCTCGCATAATTTGAAAATGCTTACAGGCAGTATTAATAAATATAGTAATCATGCAGTGAAGGCTTGTCTAATTAAAATGATCATTCAAAGACAAGAAATAAATGAAAATCTACAGATGGATACTTCACCAAAACAGGCACTTTCTTTTATAAAAATGGAAAGAACAATTAAATGCACATACATTTTAAGTCCCTCACAGTTGTGAAATTTCATTCAGTGCAGTACATTGATATCATATCTCCATTTAGATTACTTCATAATTCCCGCAGCTTTGAAACACTATGTCTGTTCATTTGTTTGAATACCACTTTCATGGTTTAAAACTTAGGCTTCACGCGACAATAACATATAAACATATAAAATGAGCGAAACATACAGTCACGTATGGTAAAAGGTTCGTTTAGCGGTAGCTTTCGGTCATCCTATGACCTTGATCACCCGCGATCAACTGGATGGGCTAGTTGCCAGAACTACAGTTTGAAGTTGGGGTGATGGAAATGTTGCCAGGTTTTAGAAGAGAGATCCAAATAAATGGGATTTGATGAGGGATTTCTGAATTGCAGTTTTTGGTGAACAAAATTTCAATGCCCTCTTGGAAATGCCTTGTTGATGAAAGGGGCAACTTTTTTTGTTTCTTTCCAAATGGGAACTGCAGAGGTGTCTTCAAGGATTAGTGCAGATAAAGCTGTCTTTGGAAGACCATTGGAAACATTTTTTTTTTCATCCCACTCCCCAACTGCTCACAAATTTGCAGCCTTTAAAACTTATGTCAATCGTGCCAGGATTGTATGCAACACTGAATCTTCCTTCAATGAAGAAATTGACACCATAAAGAAAATTTCCGAAGCCCATCAGTTCCCACCTTCTACAATTCAAAAATTCCTCCAAAATTCCCACTTGAAAAATCTGTCTGTTCTCTCACCAATACTAATGGAAAAACCACCATTCATTGGTTCCATCCCTTTCCATGGATCCTTCTCTTATAAGATGTGTAAACTTATCAAAACTATGGGCTACACTCTCACAGTGAAACCAAACCCTTCTGCAATAACGTGCCAGCTTAAAGACAGTGATCCTGTCTCACCCTTGGACACCCCTGGAGTTTATGCTATTCCCATTTCAACTTCCTCTGGTCTCTCAGTGTATATTGGAAGCACATACCGAAGCATCAAAACAAGACTTGGTGAACACAAAAAAGATGTTTCCAGTGATCTTCCAAAGACACCTTTATCTGCACAAACTACTGAATACACCTCTGCAGTTCCCATTTGGAAAGAAATCAAAAAAGTTGCCCCATTCATCAACAAGGCATCTCTGAATTTCCAAGAGAGCATTGAAATTTTATTCACCAAAAACTGCAATTCAGAGACCCCTCACCAAATCCCATTTATTTTGATCTCTCTTCTAAAATCTGGCAACATTTCCAACACCCCAACTTCAAATTGTAGTTCTAGCAACCAGTCCATCCAGTTGATCGCGGGTGATCAAGGTCATAGGATGACCGAAAGCTACCGCTAAACGAACCTTTTACCATACGTGACTCTGTGTGTTTCGCTCGTTTTATATGTTTAGCACTTTAATGAAATTTAGATCTAGAGTGTTAAAATTTTCTGTGATGCACAAATTTTAAGATGTATTAAAACATGGATAAACCTTTGAGTATGCCCCAAAATCAAAGGGATTGGTTTGAAACTCTTAAAAATATTATTTGACTGGTAATCTAAAATCCAAGGAACTAAATTGATATCATCATCATCATCATTGTCAACAATTATCAATCCACTGCTGGACGAAGGTCTCCCCAAGTTTCCTCCACAACGGTCTGTCTTGTGCCAGTCTCCTCCATGTCACCCCTGCATACTTTCGAATTTCATCCACCCATCTCCCATGTGGTCTTCTTCTGGGTCTTTTCCTGTCCCTTGGAATCCAATCCAAAATTTCGGCTGTCCATCGATGATCTGTCCTTCTGGCAGTATGTCCAGCCCATTGCCATTTCAGGGATTTAACTCTGATCATGATGTCTTCCACTCTTGTCATTTTTCGGATCCACGAGTTCCTCTTCTTATCTCTCCTGGTTACACCAAGCATGCACCTCTCCATGCTTCTTTGAGTTGTTTGCAGCCTTTGTATGTCTCTTTTAGTTAAGGTCCACGTCTCTGCACCATACGTAAGCACTGGAAGTATGCATTGATCAAACACTTTTCTTTTAAGACATAATGGCATATTGCTCTTGAAAATTATGCTGTTTCTTCCAAAAGCTCTCCAGGCAAGGTTTGTACGCCGATTAATTTCTTCATCAATGTGACCCTCACTTGATATCTGCTGTCCAAGATAAACGTACGTGTCTGTTATCTCCAGCTTTTCTCCATCAATCAATAAATCTTCATTTCTTGTAAAAGCATTGAACATCACTTTTGTCTTCTGAAAGTTCATTTTTAATCCCACTTCTTTACTCTTGTCAGCAAGTTCCTGGATCATACTCTGCAGCTCTGATGGGGTAGTTGCAAAAATGACTACGTCATCAGCAAAGCGAAGGTGGGTTAGATAATCTCCATTAACCTTTATCCCCTTGCTTTCCCAGCTCAGCGACTGAAAAACACCCTCCAATGTGGCATTAAAGAGCTTCGGAGATATGGTGTCACCTTGTCTCACTCCCTTTCCAATTTTTACGTGTGTTGTATTTTCAAACAGCCTAATCTTTGCACTTGCATTTTCATAGATGTTATTAATAATATTAATGTATGCATCTTCAATACCGCAGGTTTTCAGAGCCATTGTAACTGCTCATGGTTTCACCGAATCAAAGACTTTTTCATAATCGATAAAAGCCATGCACAATGGAAGTTCATATTCCCTCGCTCTTTCAATTAGTTCTCTCAGCACGTGGATATGATCTATTGTGCTGTAGCCACTCCTGAAATGATCTATTGTGCTGTAGCCACTCCTGTAGCCACTCCTGAAATTGATATATATGTATATATTTTAAAAAAGCCTTCCCATAAGTATTTGGATAACTTGAACCTAAACACATTAAGTTTTACTTACTGTTGATATATGAAGTATCTCAATCTCTTTCTCATCTGCTAACAGTAAGATGATTCCTGTAATGGAACTTATGTCCCACACTTGAGTTGTTTTATACTTTCTGTTGAGTCAAAATCATGTAAAAATATCATCGTGGGAGATCTCAACCTATAGCTAAAAGCTCCAGTTGATCAATCCATCTACAGCAGTGTTTCCCAACCTTTTTAGCCTAGTGCCCACTTCTGAGAATTGGATACTGGCTAAACCCCCCCTCCTCCTCCAAGTCAAATGAAATCAGTGATAAGCATACTAAAATCAGTTATAATAACTTTAAATTCATGTTACATTGTACACTCATATTTATTATTTCAAACCAAGTAATTATTATGAATATAAGTAAGTTTTATAAATTTTGATTAATTTCCTTCAAAGTGGAATTGTTAGTCTCCAATCAGTATTGGAAAATTATAGTACTCAAGACAGCGAATGAAGTATTCAAGACAGCGTACGGGTACTCAAATATCTTATGACTAACATACCCTCGTGGAATGATATGTTACCACATGGTTAATACATCTTCCAGGGCTTAAAATTTAACTTTGAAATGGAAGGGAGTCTCCCCACTTTTGTTTGTAAATGGAGGGGATTGAAAATTTCTGGTGGGGAGTTTTGGATATGTGTCTTAATAATATTAAAACTCTGGGAAAACAGTAGTAATTTTTCAAACAATATAAGCTGTACTTTATCTTTAAAACAAACAGGTGAATCATATAAAAAAATTTACAACGTTCAATCTAATGCAAGCTATGACGATTAATTTTACAAAACTAGAGTTGTACATTTTGCAGTACACTGATATCATAAAATTGCACCTGAAGTATATATCTGTCTTTCATTCCTTGCCACAGTTAGCAAGCTTTGATCAGCTGTTATTTTATTTTGGAGGGTTTATATCTGGCCCAATTTCAGTAATATGCATTAAGATTTTTGTTGCTCAGTGGATCTCTAAATTTTGACTGTATTCTGTTTTGCGTGCTAAAGCCATGTTCACATGGTACATTTGTTAAAAGCAACACAAGACTTACTTGCAAAAGAAACTTTTGACACTAATAGAAATGTGTGCAGATGGTTGCTTGTAAAACTGTTAGAAAACTTTGAACAGTGGCACATATACTCATTTTTTACAGCTATGTTTGAATAATGAATATTCCATAACTGCATTTTCTTTAATTTTCGAGAAAAAAAAAAAACTGGTCTGCCAGGTTTTTGAAAGACTGCGTGTGTGTGTATATTGCTTCACAGATTCAGATTCTACAACTCAAACTTCAACAAGAGTTCCATCGTGGCTGAAGGAAATCCGCAGTCTATCTCAATCACATAAGATAAACTTCCCTGGACATTGTGATGGGCAAGTTCAGTATTATAAGGGTCAACTAATTTATTATTTTTTTAACAAGTTTCCCTTCAGCTCTGAAAATATATATATATATATATCTTCTTGAATACTATGTATGAGATGTTTACAAGTTCACATAATTAGGACTTGGTTGATTTAACCATTTTTCTGATATGTGTGTCCAGTTTTTCCCTTTGCAGCTATTTATGGAAGGAAAATAACATTTAACAATATTTCAGGACACTGGGAACATCGTGGTAAAAAAATTACGATTATGAAAAAATCTTCGCTCCGTCCGACTTACGTTTTCGGAAATTTTCCCTCCATTTTTCAGCTGAAACACAATCAGTTATCAAACAAAATTATATTTTACAATAATACTGAGCAGATGGAATATCACGAGAAAAAAAATATGTTTACAGACTAAATCTGCAGTTTTTCTACCTTCCGGTTTCGAAAGTTTTGAAAGACGAAATTCCGTCCCCAGCGGGAACCCGCCCCCAATTATCTTCAGTTTTGCATCGTTCTCAAGAACGACGTAAATGATGACAACAAAGTCAGAGTTCCTCGAATCCGTGGAAGAAACTCATGCCTAAAGTTTACAAAGAAATTTTTTGCTCCGTTGAACTTCAATTATTGGAAGTTGAAATACAAACATTTATGCAATAAATTTATATTTAATACCAATACTGGGCAGAGGAAAATGCACAAGAAAAAGAAATTACGATTGCGGGAAAATTCCTCACTCCATTTAACTTTTGTTTACGGAAGTTCTGAAAAACGGAATACCGATCCCCAGACAGAAAACGACATCCCTCCCCCCCCCACTAATCTTCCAAAAATAAAACATTATCTTCAGTTGTTTTTTTCATCAATCTCAAGTATAACCGAAATGTGGCGAAAATAAGCGGAATTCCACAAATCTGAAGAAGAATCTCATGCCTGATTCGTAACAGTCCACGATATGCAAAATGAACTGCTCATGTGGCTACATATGGAAGCCGATTCACGTGTCCATAAGCTGATTATGTTACCAACATGAACAATGTAATTCGATTGCAATTTTTGAAACTCTGAACGGTCCGTTTCTAACGCACAAATTTTTATGAAGCATATGTTTTTAATGCGCGAATTTTGTGAGTGGTCCAAAAACGGACCCAAGATTTTATACATACATACATACATATCACTTAGCTGTTCTCTGAGATTCAGAGGTTAGCTCCAAAAAGAAATACAAACTACCAGATATTTTTAATTACTGTTGCCGTATCAAACTTCTCCATTTACAGCGATCTTGACATACAACTCGGGCTTCACTGATATCCATTACACGCCGTTCACAAAATCTTTTATACTTCATACTCATAATCTTTTTCTCATGCAGACACTCCTGAATCTGATTCACCCATGTCTTCCTTGGCCTTCCTCTGCCTTTCCTTCCTGCCACTTGGGCTAAAAATATTTTCTTAGTAAGCATCTCATCACTCATTCTTTCAACATGGCCAAACCACCAAAGCATATTGGTCTCCACCTTGCTAACAACATTTTGCTTCACATCATACAACTGCAACACATCTTCATTCCTCACACAATCAGACCATGTCTTGCCACAAACCCCACGTAAGTAACGCATTTCTCCAGCACACAAACTACTCCTATGTTTCTTCTGTAGTACCCAGGTTTCACTGCCATACATCAGAGCAGAAACAATTACTGTTTCATACTCAGCCATGCATGACTCTCTAGAGAACCCATCATTCCTGTGAAAACCACCCAAAGCAACTATGACTTTAAATGAAGAATTCAGTCGCCTACTAATTTCACCATCCAATTTGTTATCTGTGTCAAACACGCTTCCTAAATACACAAACTCACTAACCTGGTCAATCACAGTGCCATTTATACTTACATTACATTCAGTGCTGCCCATTTCTCTCTCAAACACCATAACTTTGGTTTTTCCCTTATTGATACTTAGTTTGAATTTCATGCAAACTTCGTGCATCCAAAACAACATACTCTGCAAGTCACTTTTGCTCTCCTGCCAACAGGACAGTGTCATCAGCATACAGCAAACTGCACACACAGATATCCCAAGACATAAACCACTATTATCTATTTTGGCATCATGCATGCATGCGTCCATATATATATTAAACAGCCATGGTGACATTACACAACCTTGTCTAACTCCTGCACCAATAGAAAACCATTTTGATAAAACACCATTCACTCATACAGAAGCTCTACTACCAGCATACATGGCTTTTACACTATTAAGTAGATTCCCAGTAACACCATATTCATTCAATACCTTCCACAAAAGTGTCCTATTCACTTGGTCGAAAGCTTTCTCTAAATCTATAAAGGCAGTAAAAACTTTCTTACCAACAGACAGATACTTTTCAATCATCATGCGTAATGCAAAAATTTGGTTAGTGCAGCCTTTACCAGGCATAAAACCACTCTGAATATTCCACACTTTCTCTGATGTAAGACCCCGTACTTTTTCAATAACAACCTTACCAAACACTTTCCCTGGCACACTTAGTAGGCTAATATCACGATAGTTCTTGCATTCAGTCTGATCACCTTTTCCCTTATACAAGGAAACAATAATAGCATCCTTCCAATCCTGAGGGACCATTCCTAACTCCCAGCACAACTGGTAAATTTCAGTTAACCAGTCAATTACAGAGTCACCACCATATTTCAACATCTCGGCAGTTATGCCATCATCTCCCGGAGCCTTACCACTCTGAAGAGATTTTAGAGCTTTACACACTTCTTCTCTTGAGATCTCTCCTGTGCTTCCATCCCTCATTGTGACATCATCTGCATCTGTCTCAGAATAACTTTGCTTTCCTGATCTAATAACTCACAGAAATATTCACCCCATCTTTCACTTAACTCATTGGGCTCCCATATCATTTCCCGATCTCATTCTTCACACAACTTACAACTTTGTTTCCCCTATTTTTCCTGAGTCTCATGTACTTCCAGAAGGATTTCCTATCTTTCCAAAAAGCCAGTTCATGCCTTTCCACTTTCTCCTTCCTATCTTTTGCAATACTCTGGCGAACCAGCTTCACGCTTCTTACAGCAATATTCATCCACAGACTCTACCTTGCAATATCCCCAAATAGGCTTCCTTCTTTCTTTTTACTGCCTCTTCAATCTCACTACTTAACCAAACATTACCTCTATTGTTACCCACTATTGTGGTGCCACAGACCTCTTTAGCAGCAGTGACAACACAGTTCTTAAAACATTCCCACTTCTTTTCTACATCCCTCTCACCAGACTTCAGCTCCTTCAGTTGTTCTCTGAGTAAGTCCGAATAATGCTGATGATCTTCAAGGAGCCTATCAACATTTATTCTTTCTATCCTGGGTCTATTCCTATTCCTTTTCCTCCAACCAACATTAAGTTTCACTCGTAACACTACCAAGTAATGATCAGAACCAACATCCGCACCTCTCATCACACGGGTGTCAACAACTAAGTGTTTCAGATGCTGATCGTAGACAACAAAATCTATCACACTCTTTTGACCAAGACTACGATTTTCCCAAGTATATGTGTGTATATACTTGTGGTTGAAAAATGTATTAGATACACACAAACCATTCTCAATGCAGAAATCAATTAATCTTTCACCATTATCATTCACACAAGGATCATTAAACTTACCCACAACATTGTCAGAAATTGCATCCTGCACACCTACTCTAGCATTGAAATCCCCTGCTATTATAACTTTTTCTTTAGCACCAAACTGGCTCAAAAGAGCTTTTAGCTCATTCCAGAAATCTTCTTTCTTATCAGAAGGTTCCGAGTCACAAGGAGAATACACTACAACAATTACAATTCTCTGAAGTTTCACTTTCAAACGAATCCAGAGAATTCTCTCACTTATGCAACTATAGTGAATCAAGTTGTTCTTCACCTTTTCACTTAAAATCACACGTACACCAGCCTGTCCTCTCATATTATCCAATCTTCCAGACCACACACTCACCGTGCCATTCACTTCTTCTACCCCAATTTCCTTCTTTTTGGTTTCACTTACACACAGCACATCCAGTCTATACTTATTCATCTCCTCAATCACCTCACTCATCTTGCCATTTATACCTCTAGTATTCCATACACCAATCTTATATTCACTCAGCCGAGATCTATTTCTCATACACCATTTAGAAAGTCCAGGTCGATTCCGTGGTGGACCGTCCTTCTCAAGTGTGATAGGTCCACCATGTTCCACACTTGAGTCATTCTTAATATTTCTTTTTGTCTTTTTAATCAGGTAAGTACATCAGTGTGGGGGATTAGCCTACAGCTGAGGGTTCCAGTTGGTCATTCAACCTAAGGATTCTGGAACAAAACCCAGTGAGTTGGGATCTTTTTGCCAATGTCACACAGAACTAGCTGACACCTCTCCAAGATTTAAAGAGGCCCTTGTTGCTGTTGTGTGTGCCATTGTTACCACAGAGTGCCCCAAGGAGGCAAACTCATCGCTCACTACGACCGCCAGCCCAAGACTTTATAATTATAAGTTAAGATTTTATAATTATATATATACATTTTTTTTCTTTGAATAAAGCTCATGTTTAGAAATGGCTTCCTAGTTTCTTAATTCAACCACTAATCTAAAACAACTATTATGGGAATTTTACTAGGAATTTTTCATTTAAATTGCAAATTTTTGGAGAAAACTCTTCTCCTTCTTCAGGCTATCTTTTTGCTGTCACTTATTCCTGTCACTATCACGACAGCAAAAGACAGTCACTTATTCCTGTCACTATATATAAGTGACAGCAAAAAGACAGCCTGAAGAAAGAGAAGAGTTTTCTCCGAAAATTTGCAATTTAAATGAAAAAATTTCTAGTAAAAAAAAAAAATTCCTAGTAAAATTCCTATAATAGTTGTTTTAGATTAGTAATTGAATTAAGAAACTAGGAAGCCATTTCTCAACATGAGCTTTATTCAAAGAATTAGAACAGAGTATGGGTCAGATACTTGGCAAGCAATCAAGAAAGTTCAACATGCTACAATGAAGATGGAAAGATCGATAGCTCATATCAAGTTCCTGAAAAATTGCAAGGTAAATAACTTTATTCCAAATTCATTTAGACTTAGAAAACCATTTAAAGATTTACCTTCAGCCAACTTCGTAAGAACAATAGAGAAAAAAACGTTAAAAAGAAGTATTGAAGCAAAATATAAAAATGTTGCTTATTATCAAAAAGTAAAAGTAGAAAATGAAAAGAAATTTTCTGGAATCTTAAGGGATACAGTAAAAGCAGAACTGGATGATTGGCTAAAAAATGGAATGAAAAACAAAAATAAGAAATTTGTTAAAAAGCTGAACCTTAAAGAAAAGAAATTTTTGAAGAAAAACTATTCCAGTAAAAACAAAGAAACTGCAGTTCTTAGTCATGTAAAGTTAGCCAAGGAGTTAGCCAAGAATTATTACAAGTGATAATAAGCTACTGGAGTTAGCCAAGAATTATTACAAGTGATAAATAAAGGAAGTAATTTCAATCTATCCAAAGAACAAATAAATACAGAAAAATTGGTAATTGAATTGGAAAGCATCTGCAGCACTTTAGAAAAAGAGGACCAAATTAAAGCAGACCTCCTCAGAAAAGATTACTACAATAGCCTTACAAAATTCCAGAAGCAAGTAAAGAAACCTCAAAAAATTTTTGATAATAGTCAATTAAAAGCTCTTAAAGATTTCAGAAAAAATGAAAGTGTAGTTGCTGTGAAAACAGACAAAAGTAAGTTGATTACTATTATGGATAAGAAAGATTATCAAGAAAAGATAGAAGAAGAACTAAAAAAGCCTATGTATGAAGAAGTAAAAGAAAACCCACTACCAGATTTGATTAAAAAAGTCTCTAAGCTTATTTCACTTCAAAAAAAGAAAAACCAGCTTCCAGAAAACTATAAACAATTCTCAAAATTGCAGTTCAGATTGCCTCAAATATATGGAATAGTCAAACTGCATAAAGAACACAAACCAATTACACCAATAATTGACTCAAAAAACTCTATTCTTTCAAATCTAAACTACTTTTTAGAGTCATACCTTCAGAATCTTTTAAAAGAGCCACCTAACTTGATAAAAAACTCAATGCAGCTAAAAGAAAAATTTGAACTTCTTCGTAAATTAGATTCTCCTATTATGGGTAGTTTAGACATAGTGTCTATGTATACTCACATCAATATAGATCAACTTATAGACTTTATAGCAGAAGACTTGGAAGACCTAATAGTTTTTCACAACAAAGATAAAAACATATTTAGTTGGAATTTTTGAAATGCTTACCTTCTCTTTGCAGAACAACTACTTTCAATTTGGGAAAACATTTTTCATTCAAAAATCGGGGCTAGCTATGGGCTCCCCACTCTCCCCACTCTTAGCTAACTATTATGTGGGAAAACTAGAAGAAAAGATACTAGTACAACCCACATACTTCTGCTTATATAGCAGATACATGGATGACATCTTATTTATAATAGATAGCTCAGAAATTGTTCCAGAAAGAATTCTAGACTCATTCAATGAATTAGATGATTCCCTTAAGTTCACTATTGAACTTCAAAAAGAAAGAAGAATTAACTTCTTAGATACTACTATCTATTATGAAGATGAAAAATTCCTCACTAGTTGGTATAAAAAACCAATGAATAGACTATTGGATTTCACTTCCTATCATCCAGTCTCTATTAAGAAAAATGTAGCAAGTCAGTTTTTAGAAAAATTAAGAAAATAGTTTCTACAGCAGATAAAAAAGAAGCCCATAAAGAAGAACTTAAATTCATACTTGCCGAAAATAACTATTCTAAAGAAGAAGTTGAGAAGCTTCTGAATTTTAATGGAACGAAGAAACCGCAAAAGCAACAAGTAAAATTCACTTGAAAAATTTCTTATCACAAAGGTTTATTTGAGTCTTTAAAGAGAATTAGTAATAAGTACAATATTAGGCTAGCTCCAAGTTTAGAGAAAAATGTTAAAAATATTTTTCCCTAAAATAGTTCAAAGAGAAGAAGATATTTTAAAAATGCAAGGAGTAGTCTATGAAGTAAAATGTAGTTGTGGACTATCTTACATAGGTGAAACAGGTCGCAGACTAGAAACTCGTATATCAGAGCATAAAGCAGCTATAAAGAATTGCTCCAACAAGACTGGTTTAGATAGGCATATTAGAGAAACTAGTCGCTGCATGGATTGGAATTCCCTTAAAGTCATCAGTTTCCAAAGCAATTTTCAAAAAGAAAGCTGAAAGAAGGAATAGAGATTGAGAAAAATCAAAATTCCATCATCAATGACTGCAAAAGATTTTCCCTGCCTAACATCTGGCAGGATTTGATGAAAAATAACCTAAACCTTCAAGGTTAACCGTAACCATCAAGGTTAACTGTAACCGTCAAGGTTAATCATATCCGCGATAGTGACAGGAATAAGTGACAGCAAAAAGACAGCCTGAATGAAGAAGGAGAAGAGTTTTCTCCGAAAATTTGCAATTTAAATGAAAAAAATTTCCTAGTAAAATTCCCATAATAGCTGTTTTAGATTAGTAAACATTTTTTTTCTTAAAATTTCCTAAGGCGGAGGCTCCCACCAAAGTTTAAAATTTTCGGCGGGAATCATGCCATCCCGCTCTGACTTTTAACCCCTGTACTCATTTGAAAAATATGATCACGCAATAACTGCACTTTTTCGTGACATAACTTATAATCCATATTAATAAAACACATGTTAAAACATAACTTATGTTGAATGTTTATAAACATAAGTAATTAAATGTACTGTCACACGAAATTATAAGACATAAATATTAAAATAAATTTAAGACTCTTTTGTTAAACATTTTGTTGCATTTATGATTAACATAAAATTATTGCTGTAATACCCATAAAAACCTAAACGCCCCTCTAATGACCCCTTAGGATTTACTGCTTTGTTGAAAATCACAAATGCTCCCTGGAGGGTGGTACCGATCAGGTTGGGAGACACTGATCTAAAGGTTCTGGAATAAAACTCCACGAGTTGAAGTCAGTCTTTTCAAAAATATCATGTCACACATGGCTAGGTAACACCAACTAAAGCTTAATTCATCAACTAAAGCTTAATTTTATCTGAACTTCTTAAATTCATAAAGGCTCTTGTAGCTGTCATGTCTGGCAGTGTTGCACATAGAAAGTCTCACAAAGGCAAATCCATTTGCCATTAAGATCACCTGGTAGTTAATGGTGGGCTTTCTTAAACCTGGTTGTTAATGGTGGACTTTCTTAAGCCTGGTAAGGGTTCAAATAAAAAATGATATTTTAAAAAGTACAGGCAAAATGTTGTTTCCTAGTTTTTGATGTTAAGTGTGCATGTTTTGTGATATTTTCACAAAAGTTTCTTAACCAAAAATACATTTGAGGACAGGCATAGCTTAGGAAATGTACTGGTTACAATATCTGAAACACAAAAATAATGAACATAAAAGGGACACAAAGAACGGTAAAATAACCATGGCCCTATCCAGAAAGTCAAGTTCAGGTCCGCTGCTCGTGTGTGGGATGACATAAAAAAATTAGCTTCTTACTCCACCCTTAAATCTACTGCCATTCATAAAACATTGGAGATCATTACCAACAGTGAATCCGGCAGTCATAGTGTCTTGCTGGAGTTGCAACAAATTTGGAATCAGTTCTTCAAATAGTGAATGCCTTTTGTTTTCCTGCCAGGATTCTGCATGCTAAACAAACATGATGCCTCGTGTCTTTAAATGAATAACTACATTCAAATCTGTTTGTTTTTTGTAAAGTCAAGTCACCATGTTCAAATTGTTGAAGCATTCTATTATTCTGTCTACCTTCCTTGAAAAAGCCATCTGGTTGACATGCAAAAAGCTTTGAAACTTTGCTTCCTATTCTACACCAAAAAATTAAGATTACTAGAATAGTTATACTATTTTAAGTATAATTGACGTACAGTTCCTTGTTATTAATCTGAAATAAACTGCACCAGAAATATCATGTTTAAGACATATTCTTCAAATGAAATAGGGTATTTTAGTTGGATAATGCTTACCTAGGCATTCCGTTTCTAGCGATTATTCACTTTTCACGCACGTTTCGGGTCTTCGTTGACGCTATTGTCCTATTGTCCCTTTGTATGCACATCTACCTTTCACATCCAACACTCTGCTTGCTTTAGGTAGATTCAGTAGATTTTCACTTTAGGATTCAACAACTTCAATTCTTTACCGTTATTAACGCTCTAAATATTTCACCCAGTCTTTGAGCATCCTCAGGAGCCTGATGACTTTCCCACCGATGTTCGTGGTTTCTTCAATTCTTTAACGTTATTAATGCTCTAAATTAAAAAAAAAATTAGAGCATTAATAACGGTAAAGAATTGAAGTTCTTGAATCCTAAAGTGAAAATCTACTGAATGTACCCAAAGTAAGGAGAGTGTTGGATGTGAAAGGTAGATGCACATACGACGGACAATAGCGTCAACGAAGACCCGAAACGTGCGTGAAAAGTGAATAATCGCTAGAAATGGAATGCCTTATCCAACTAGAATATTTTCAAGTTTTTTAAATAATGCACGTAAAAATGAATAGTAGCATTTTCCGATCGATTTCTAAGTCGGAATATGAACTGTTAATATGAATTGAAATAGGGTATTTATCAAATTAGTGCTATGAAAGGAATATCTCTTATCACATAAAGAAATAACATAATGATAGCATTGAGTCTGCATGCTCTGAGCAGACTAAGGTAATGTTCCTGAATGTTAATGCCCTAATCCAAAAATCAGTCTCGAACTGGTACAGGGGTCACTCAATATATAATTAAATGCCACTACTTCTTTTGGCATCCTAGAATGGATCACTAACTTTGTCACCTTTTCTGCAAATAGAAAATAAAACTGCCATAGTCCATCATAGAAATAGAAACCCAACAAGACGGTTCATTAGCAATGGCTGTAATATTCTCAGTTTCAGGATACATATGCTAGTTTATAAGCAAATAATTAAAAAATTATTCTAATCATGTTGTGGCAGTAACAAAATCATTAGATATTACAGTCACACGAACTTGCATGAAAATCATTAACAGAATGTAAAAGGTTTTATTTTGAGTTTAATTTTCATGAAATCTAGAAGCAAAGTGCTTCAATCCCTCACTCCTACTATTCTTCTTCCACATTAATGCAAAATTAGGGCCAGTTTCATATAAATTATCAAAGGAAAAAAAACAACAGAAAACACTTATAACTTAAAGCACAAACACTTGATCTACAATTGAAATATGGTAAAAACATCTTCACATGTTTTTCAAAGATTGTGATTTCTTTACATACCTGAAAAAATACCTGACAATATGGTAGCAATCAGTGGTGTTTTGAAACGTGGATGAACTTTGGCAAGAAACCTGAATATCACTCCATCTGTGGCCATAGCATACAGAACTCGAGGTAGAGGAAACATGGCACCCAGTAAACTAAAACATAAGGATTGTGAATCTTCTAATATAAATATATATGAAAAAAAAATACTATGAGGAAACTGTCTTTGATGCTTCACTTGCAAGTACTAAAACACTGCCAAAATCACACAACCATAACATCTATTGCACTGATACAATTTACTGCATATAAGAAACTAAGACATCTTTTTCTGACTAAACTGTAATTACTTGATAATATTACTACAGATATATTTCAGTTTTAAATGAAACTATTAAAGCATAGTTCTAGAATATATGTAACGTTCACCACATTATTCCATAATACCAAGTCATTCTTCTCACTGTTCTGTTTGCTTGTTCTTCAATCAATTTTATACATCAATGAATTCCTACAAAAACTTTTTTGGATATTTTAAAATCTCCTTCAAATCAAAGAGGTTCATTACAAGGAGAGGTTAAAAGAATTTTAACCATATATTTTAAGGAAGGCTCACCAGTCTTTGTATCTTCTGCAATATTTACTTCATGCTACATGACTGTAGATCACCATGTTGCACACTAGAAAATGAATTTATCTCTAGGAAAGATTTCTTATTATTTTAAAGTGAAATAATGTTCACATTTTATACATTTCAAGTAATCCAAAAAGGAATCTACTTTAGATATAAACATGAAAAACACTCAGTAGACTGAGGCTATGGTTGAGCACCTGTTCCAGACATAGGGCTTCCACATCTACTGTATAGCTCATATTAGTTGCATTTATGCAAGATGTAATGAAAGAACAAGCAAAGAAGTTACAAAGAAGTTAAAAACATTAGAAATTTGTCAAAAGTGAATAAAAGGAGCACAAGATCATTACACTATTTGCTTTTAACAAGTTTCAAATGGTTTTAACTTCTTTCTTTCATTTGTGGTTTGGTTTCACAAAATCGTAATTTTAGTAATTACTCGAATTCTAATTCATTGTGACGCTCTATTTTTGATTACCTATAAAGCAATTTCTTTGCATTTTCTCATCTTCAAATTTCCAATTGAGAATACTCACACAAATTTTACAGGTTCTCATACAAGTCACCGCAATGTTAGTGATAACCACAAAACTGTGAACTTCACATCTCGTGTCAAAAATAGGTATGTTATATGAATTTTTTTCCATTTTTATTGTTTTTACTGGATATTTATATCACAATCTCCAGTGGCTATGCTCAATAATTTAAACATGAGTAACAGAGATAACAGGGGTCAAATTCCTTTTTTTTTTTTTTATTATGTGTGCTTTGTTCTGACTGTTTTGTTATCAAAAAACTACAGTACAAGGTCTGTTCAAAAAGTTCCTGAACTTTCATGATAGTACATTAACATCATGTCACACCAATGTGTAGTAGGTGGTGCTATGTAGCAGTGGCCTTGGCAAGTAACCTCTCATTTTCCATGTCTTTCTATTGTAGTTAGTCATCGGGCTGCATCACTTTGTTTAAGTGCTTGTTGTGCATGTTCTGTAATTTTCAAGATAGATGAGTTCCATAAATACTATATTAACATCAAATTTTGTGTCAAACTTGGGAAAGCTTTTACAGAGACATGAAATAAGTTTCTGGTGATCAGACCGTATGCAGTGTAATGAATGGTTTAAGTGGTTCAAAGATGGTTAACAGTCAACTGATGATAAACTTCATTCAGTGCCACCCTCAACGTCAACCAACGATATTCGTGTGGCCCAAGTTCATGAAATTGTACATTCAAATCGTCGATTGACTGTTCGAGAACCTGCGGACAACTACAACATTTTAATTGGGCAGTTTCATCACATTCTGACCAAAAAATTGGAAATGCAGAAATGCATTGAATTGCCACAAAGTTTGTCCCACATCTGCTGACTCAGGATCAGAAAGACAACTGCATTGCAATCTGTCAGAAACTTTTGGATCATGCAAACAAGGATGAAAATTTCATGAAAAGAGTTATCACTGGCAATGAGACATGGGTTTACAGCTATGATGTCGAGATAAAAATGCAGTTTTTACAGTGGGTTGGAAAAAGTTCACCAAGACCAAAAAAGTGCGAAAATGTCAGGTCAAACGCGAAAGTCATGTTGACCATCTTTTTTTAATGTCAAGGGTGATCGTTATCCATCAGGAATTTTTAAAAGAGGGGCAAACGGTGAATTGGTGGTATTATCTTGAAGTGCTGAAACATCTGTAAGAAAATGTCAGGAGAAAAAGCCCTGAGCAGTGGAGAAACAAATCCTGGTTCCTCGATCATGGCAATGTGCCTGCATACACATTGCTGCTGATTCATGACTTGTGTGCCAAAACAGAGACAATTGTGCTTCCTCGGCCTCCCTACTTGCCTGATCTGACCCCTCAGACTTTTTCCTGTTTCCAAAGTTAAAATCCACTTCAAAAAATTTGACACAATCAACATAAAGAAAAATTCACAAGCAGACTTACACGCAGCACAACCCAGTAAAAAGCTTAACAAGAGTGCTTCAAGAAGTAGAAACAGCATTGGAAGTTATGTATCAATCGAGAAGGAGAGTACTTCAAAGGTGACAAGGCTGAATAAGTTGTAAGTATGCCCACAAAAAATTTTACAAAATAAGTTCAATAACTTTTTGAACAGACCTCACATGTTCTTTTCCCTATAATTATACTAGTTGCATTTCATTGATAGAAGTGTTTCAAGATTTTAATGTCAATAGAGCATGCATTATTTTATAAAAAAAGTAATGCTCTTTTAATGCTACCCTTGAAACAAGAAGTTTATCAAACACCAGAAAAAATTAATTGCTTACCTAGTAGATAAACCTGCTAATGCTCCTACAGATATAATGTATCTTGCTACATCCCATCCAACCATTTCAAAAACAAAAGGTAGTGAGGCTTCATTATTTTGGAGATAATATGGGTACATCAAAGTCTGCACTGCAGATACACCAAAGTAAGCGAAGAAAATAAATAGCAAGGATAATACAATGCTAATAGGAATGGATTTCTGTGGATTTTTGACTTCTTCCCCTAAAAAACAAAAACAGCTAATTTCAAAATACACATTTACATATTCAACAATTGGCTTAAAAAATACTATTTGTCATCTCTGCAATTTATCAGAACTGAAACATTTTTTCTTTGCTTATTTGTAAAAATAGATATTTACTTTTTACCAATACTTATCATTAAAATGTGAAGGCATTTTTCTCCCGACATACTCCTATTTCTTCTTCAAGACACAATTTTGATTACTTTTCTTATTTTATTTTTATATTCTCAACTCATTCCCAATAAAATTTCATAATTTGGGTTTTAGCATTGGTGATAGATCCCCAACAAGGATTGTTGTAAAATTGCACAATGTACCTCGCACGCACTGCATGCACAAAACCCTTACTGGAGTGAAAGGGAGGCTCACATGTATTTACCATACCAATACTGTGAAAATTGGTATAGAACATGAGGGTTATAGTAGCGCTTACTAATCTCTGGAGTGATATAATCAAAGACTAAAAAGTATTTTTGAACTTTTCTTTACTTCACAAATCATTTCACAGACTATCTTTAAAAACAGGTCTGATTCTGTTGTCATGTCACAAAGCAGCAAAACAAAGTAGCCTACCTCTGTATTATGCAACAGTCATCCATTACCATGAAATTCTCAACATGCCAAAGAAGTGTAGCATATAGCTCCAGCAATTTGTGAGTTTTGGTTCTAGTGTCCTGCAATACATAGAACTTACCAACCCCAAGCCTAATTTCAGCACAGCACCAAACAATTTCATACAGCAATTATGCCTGGGCAACCAAGAACCTTCCTTGTGTATTACACAAAATACCTTAGCATCAACAGAAGGCTAGTGTCAGGTGTGGAATGCAAATGAATTACCTGAGTTACTTTTCTTTTGTGATGCACTGCATTTCAAATAAATGATTAGTCAGCTGAATGATATCAAACTTTATCAGGTTCTCTCAAGCAGAAATCAGCAACATTCTACATACACATCATGCAATATGACTAAGATAGACTTTTCTTCTTCTTTTTTTTTTTTTTTTTTTTAAATACGGGATCTTTTGAAAATAAATAACTAACACTGCCAAGTTTCCTGACTTGACTCTCTCTCAGAATTCTTCTCTTAAGAATTTACAAAAGAAAAAAAAGTTACAGAGGGGCACCATTCCATTATATTTCTAAATTTGAATGAAACATCAGGAGTAAAGTGGAAACATTGAAAATGTACACTTAGCAGAGATAATCCAAAAGCATACTCTTCAAAATTTTATTTTACCTGGACAATACAGGAAACTAATCCCAAGGTTTACAGCTATGCCATAAGGTTTATAGAAGAAATTAAGCAGATACCTTATGTAAGAACGGGCACATTAAACATGTTAATTAATATTAATGATGAACATTATGTTGCTTTTTCATGACGAAAAAAGCATTACAAGCCCCAAAATGGCGACAGGAAGTTTGCAAACATTCCATATTTTTCAGAAGTCGAGAGCTGCAACAAAGGACTTCAGTTTCTCACGCCTTAGAAGGGCGAAGCCCTTTTCGACGAACTGATAGTATCATCAATGACACGACGACTTTTGCTGTACATTGTTAGTGTCGTCCAAATGCCTACAAGTCTGGAAAACAGCCATCCACCTTTGTATGAACATAACAATGTGTATTGTGCTACTATAAGAATGTACTTCAGCAGTAGGATTGCTTTCTCAAAGGGGGCACTCACTAATGGGAGATCTGAGGAGGGCCGCGAAGATGCGGAAGGTAGGATTAAAATCCATCAGCAAGAAGCTGGGCCAACGCCCATGGGTGTGGCCGGTGAAGGGCGCCAAAGGTGATCCACGTGACCGGAGAGGCGAGCAACATCAACAGGTCAGCGTGAGGTCAAGGTCAGCGCCAATGTCTTGCCGCAGGCACAGCGTGGAGGGGAGTCTAACAGGTCACTTAAAAAGGGTCTGTTAGTTAGTCTGCTTTTGTTCAACGGAGAGAACAGTTCTCCGAGAGAAGGAGACACGAAGCGTTTGCCTTTCTGGTGTGTGGGTTGAGGAACGCTCCAAGGTAGAGAGCGTTCGAAGCTCAAAGGGAAGTTAGCGAGCATCTATCCTAGAAGAGATAGATCGCCCGGCTATAGCAAAATAGACCCTAGTCAGGGATTCCGCTGGTGTAGTAGATAGTTCACTACAGAGAATACGAACTTAGCACAGGCTAAGACTGGAACATCGGGTAGAGAAGAGTAGTTAGAATACTATTTCTTAAGAGTCTCGGAGATATAGATCTACCTAGTGTCAGGTAGACTCTATGCTAGAACTTCAGCGCTGAGCGAGATTTCCTCCGGAAGTGATCATACTAGCTTTCGCGTTTCACGATTCTTGTCAGGTCCAATCCTTAGTGAGGCCTGATGTTAGAGAAAGAGTAATCCGCCGCCGTCTGACTTCTAATTGGTTATGAAATAAATGTTTGTATGTTTTCAATATAGTTTCCTCTTACTTGATATTATTATATCTAAAGATGAATATTATTCTGTACGTTCAGCCATTGTCACTCTGCCTTCCCGAATCACCGATCTAATATTAAAGTGGGGAAGGCTTCGTTTGTTCGCTCAAACAGAGTGGGAGGGAGTTTTCCTGAGAAGCACAAACCCTTTCTTGTTGTTGTGAGAGACCATATAGCGTGGACGACTCAGATCCATAAGTAGGAGGCGGCGCTACAACACGTGACCAGTATGTTCGCTCTCACAGCAAAGAGAAATATGGCACAGTCATTGGCAGGATATAGAACAAATGAGCTTTGAGGAGAGAGACAGGCTGAGGAGAATTTGAGGAGAAATTCGAGTTAGGTAGGCAGGAGAAAGATGAAAGTACCCACACGTGAAAGAGAAGGTACCGACAGAACTTTATCCGATGACGGACGACTAGAGGAGGTTCGCAACCAGGACGCTTCTCATATGCTGCGGTGGACGAGAGATCCTGTGCATCGAAGGAGATCTACAACCCAGACGGCGAGAGAGTGGATACAGTGAGGAGGGCTCGTAACCAGAGTGCCTCACGGGCTACAGGACTCATTCTTGAAAGTGGACGACGAGAGAGTGGATACAGTGAGGAGAGCTCGTAACCAGAGTGCCTCATGGTGCTACAGGACAGATTTGTGCAATGACAAAAAAGAACTCAAACCAAAGTGAAGTGCCCGGCCATCACAGGACACAGAATGAAGCAGAAGGGAGCTTGAATTGCTTCAGCGGGAAAGTACTACTTTGGAACCGCAATTTTATTTCCTGGGCACTACCTGTAGTATTTTAGCCACCTAAAGCTAACAGAATTCGTGTTTAGGGTGCGATCAGTTAGAGACCATAGGGTCAAAGATATTGTCAATTATTGAAGTGTATTTATGTGTAAAGTTTGAGGTTATGATTTAAGTTAGGAATTTAATTGTGTCTTATTATTATATGTTGAAATAAGCGTGTAGGAAGGTTAGGAGTGAATAGTCTAACCAGTTTGAGAGCATAGGCTGAGGTCAAAAATTTGAGTGTATTTTTATATGTATATTGATTTTATGAGTGTTGTATATATATATTGCATGAAATATGGATGAGCTTTTGGACGGGCAAAAGAGTCAGGAGTACGAAGGACAGAGTGTAGAGGGAAGTGAAGGGGGAAGTGATAAAGAGATAGATAACAGCTCAGATTCTAACCAGGAGGTACAGATTAACCAAAGAAAGATGGAAGGGGATACCGCTAGGTTAGAATTGGAATTTAAATTTTGTATGCTCGAACTGCAAGAAAAGAAAGCCGAAAGGGAATTGCAAGAAAAGAAAGTGGAAAGGGAATTGCAAGAAAAGAAAGCAGAAAGGGAATGGCAGGAAAAGCAAGCGGAAAGAGAACTGAGGAAAGCCGAGCTAGAAGCGGAGAGAGAACTAAAAAAAATTTAACTAGAAGCCGAACGGGCCAAGAGGATGCTTCAGCTGCAATTAACGGATAGAAAGGAAGCAAGGGACTTCTAGCTGAGTAAGATACAGTTATCCTCAGAAAGTCCGGCTCCGGCAAAGAATGGGAACGAGCAGGGGCGCCTAGCCGATTACATGAGAATAATAGAGAGGACAATTCCAAAGACTCCCTCTAAGCTAGAGGAAATCCTAGATTTCTTCAGTTCCATAGAGAGGGCCTTTCTGTTACATGCTGTTCCAGAAAAAATGCAGGGACGGTTAGTCGTGGCTTTATTTAACGCCGAATGTGTGAACCACTTGTTCAGACAACTAACCCTGGAGCAGTATGACTGCTACCACACCGTCAAGGAAGCTATTTTGGCGGAATGCCACTTGACCCCCGATATCTATCTCAAACAGTTTGAGACGATGAAAAGGAATAAAAGGGGAAAGCTTCCAGCAGTTAGCAGGTCATATTGGACGAGCGCTCCAATACTACGTGGAGAAGAGTGGAGTATCAGAATTCCAGCAATTAATGAACTTATTAATTTGTGATAAAATTCAAGGGATTGCTTTCTCCAAGTTTGAAAACTTATCTGCTGCAGAGGGGTGCCGTAGGGAAATTGGTTCTAGCGAGTGAACTGGGAGAGTTGTGTGACCTTTATGAGACACATGTAGAAGCTATGGAATTGGGAGAAGGAGACCCAAAAACAACTATGCGGTGGGCTCTAATTTTAAGGGAGGTCCGTATAATACAGGAGGGACAGACCAGATAAAGAGGGAAAATCAGCTGAATAACGGGCTACCCCAGAAAGGGAAATTCCCAGTGACCGGATCAGGGTTCCAAAATAGGGGAGCAATTAATAGACCTCCAGGGAACCCCAATTTTGATCAGGGTGTGATCTGTTTTCTTTGCGGAGAGGCGGGGCACCGACGAGTGAATTGCCAGCTGAGAGTTACTCCAGGGCAAGATAACAAGGGATCAACAGGCAATTGGAGAAACGATGAGAGTAGGAAAGTAAATCGGGTAGCGAATAGAGAGGAGAGAAGGGAAGTAACAGATGAAGGGAGCGTTGAGGTGAAACCCGAAGAGGACCCCATGAAGTTAAGTGCAAGAATGGGAAGGATACAGGGATCCGAGAGTAGCCAGTGCAAAATAATGGAGATACCTGTAGGAGGACAATTAAGGATAGAAACCGAGAAAGGAATTCGGGCCGGAATAATCATAGACAGCGGGGCCGAATTTTGTTGTGTAAAAGAGGGTAAGCTAGGGGAAGATGATGAGGAGGAGATCGGGCGGATTAATTTGGTGGGATTTGATGGAAGGAACGCCAACTTTCCCGAGAAACAACTGCAAGTTAGATTAATAGACCCAGATTTGAGAAAAGCAGGGATAGAGGTAATGGGTATGACAAATAATTTGTGCGATCGTACCTCAGCTCAGTAACGATGCGTTAATTACGCTGTTAGATTATGCTAAAAAGAAAGAAGCTAGGCAAGCGAGTCCCGAGTGGTTAGTTTCAACCCAGATGGCGTTTACAATTTCAGGAGAGGAGGACGATGAAAGTGATTTACAGGAAAGAAAAAAGCTTACGGAAATAGATCTAAAAGAAGCCCAGGATATTTGCATCGTGAGAGGAGAGCGGGAGGAGAAAGCATCGGAAGACCCGTTGTCGCCCCAGGCATCAGAGAGCGAGGTTACCGAGATAGGCGGGGCATCCATGAAGCAAGCGACATGCAGCCAATCAGATTCGGGGACGGAAATTTTGCAGTCAACGACGCGCGAGCCAAGCTCTGGCCGAGATAGGAGTCCCATAGACGGGGAGCCTCATGGTCCGGACTACGAAGTTTTTAAGGACCAGCAGACATGCAACGAGACGCTGAAAGAAGCTTTTAACCAAGCCATAGAGGGGAAGGGAGGATTTCTTTTGGAGGATGGGCTACTACATCACCGAGAGAAGGTGTTAGGACAAACAGTCAATCAGCTAGTAGTGCCGGAATGTAGGAGGGGAGAAGTAATGAGGTTGGTGCACGACTCAGTATTTTCGGTTCATTTAGGCCACAAGAAGATCTTAGAGCGGATATGCTACTCGTTTCATTGGCCATCCGTCAAGAAAGACGTTAGGAAATACTGTGATGACTGCCAAGCTTGCCAACTTAGGATGCCAGTCACACGGAAAAACCGGGTACCCAGAACCTCAGTTAGGAGGCCAGCGTTACCCTTTCAGGAGGTAAAAGAAGAATTTATTGGACCCATAGGCATATCCGCATTAGCGAGCCAATACCTTCAGGAGTGAGAGGAGAGAGTAGAGAAGATGACACAGCAAGCAGGGGAAGTAGCCAAGGATCAACTGCGATGGTATGCCTTGTACTATAAACGACGGCGGAGGCCGAAAACCTTCAAAGTAGGTGATCAAGTCATAGAACTCATCCCCAACTCTAAGAATAAAATTGATGCAAGATGGATGGGTCCGGTATTTGTTTTAGAGAAGCGAGGGAGAAATAGCTACGTCATCGATTTGGGTCTGGGACACAAGCGCCACGTGCACGTAGGAAAGCTGAGGGAGTACAGATCCAGGATCAACGTCTTAGGAATTATCTTGGAATCGGACGAGGATTTCGGGGATATACAAGAAGTGACAACGAGGGGGACTGAGGAAGAGAGGGCGTGTCCGATGTATGTACGAGTAGGGAGCCCAACGATAACACGGGAGCAATTACCGGAGCTACAGGAATTAGGAAGTGATAGGGAGAAATTTTTCGCCGGAGAGGTAAGAGTCACTACGAAAAGGGAGCATATAATTTCCGTTAAATCGGGAAGTTTATTGTGTGTGCAGCATTTGGGATTGGTGATAAGGAGTCTGGAGGAAGCTGGGTTCACGAGCAACTTAAAGGAATGTTGTTTCGCCCGGGAGAGTGTTCATTATTTAGGACATGTAGAAGGGTCTGGGTGCCACCAGCCAGATCCCCAGGCAGTACGGGATTTAGAACAACCCAAGACAAAAAGGGAGGTTCGGAGCTTTCTCGGACTGTGTAGTTACTACAGAGATTACGTGCTTAAATTTGCAGAGATAGCGAAACCGCTAAGCAATCTGACCGGAAAGAAGGCGTCAGAGAAAGTTGTTTGGACACCAGAACTGGAGGAGGCGTTCACAGTTCTAAAGGGGCTATTATGTACAGCACCCGTAATGTTTACCCCAGACTTTAGTAAACCATTCGTATTACACACGGACGCCAGCGCATATGCAGTAGCGTGTTGTTTGGGGCAAAGAGATGAGAGGGGGAAAGTCCGACCAGTAGCGTACGCCAGTAAAAAACTTACTAGCACGCAGGGGCGCTGGGAGGCGAGCCATAAAGAAGCCTACGCAATAGTGTGGGCGTTACAAAAGTTTGAAGGGTGGATCTTTGGACACCAGATCGATATTATGTCTGGCCATAACCCTCTAACTTATTTGACCAGCGCGGCTTCACAGAGTTCAAAGCTACAGAGGTGGAGCTTAGCCATCACCCAGTTTAACTTAACCATATCACACATCGCAGGGAAATTAATTCCCCATGCAGATGCACTGTCACGATTGGCTTTTAGTGAAGGAGGAGGGCTTCGCACCCTAGATAACTGAAAGGGGGAGGGGTCAACACTCAGGTAGTAACCCAGCGAGGTTCTTTGGTGGTACTGCCCAGTGTATATATGTATATGTGTGTGTTGCAACAGAAGCTTGTGGGCGTGTCTGATTAAGGAGACGCCAGAGAAATTACAGAGCGAACTTTGCTTATTTGGTTTAAGACTCTACATGTGAAATATGACATCCCACATGTTTTGTCTCAGAAGCAGGGGCCTGTAAGAACGGACACATTAAACATGTTAATTAATATTAATGATGAACATTATGTTGCTTTTTCATGACGAAAAAAGCATTACAAGCCCCAAAATGGTGACAGAAAGTTTGCAAACATTCCATATTTTTCAGAAGTCAAGAGCTGCAACAAAGGACTTCAGTTTCTCATGCCTTAGAAGGGCGAGGCCTTTTTTGAACTGATAGTATCGTCAATGAAACGGCGACTTTCGCTGTACATTGTTAGTGTCGTCCAAATGCCTACATGTCTGGAAAACAGCCATCCACCTTTGTATGAACATAACAATGTGTATTGTGTTACTATAAGAATTTACTTCAGCAGTAGGATTGCTTTCTCAAAGGGGGAGATCTGAGGAGGGCCGCAAAGATGCGGAAGGTAGGATTAAGATCCATCAGCAAGAAGCTGGGCCAACGCCCATGGGTGTGGCCGGTGAAGGGCGCCAAAGGTGATCCACGTGACCGGAGAGGCGAGCGACATCAACAGGTCAGAGTCAGGTGAAGGTCAGCGCCAATGTCTTGGTGCAGGTGCAGCGTGGAGGGGGATCTAGCAGGTCCCTTGAAGAGGATCTGTTAGTTAGTCTGCTTTCGTTCAACGGAGAGAGCAGTTCTCCGAGAGGAGACGCGAAGCGTTTGCCTTTTTGGTGTGTGGGCTGAGGAACGCTCCAAGCTAGAGAGCATTCGAAGCTCAAGGAGAAGTTAGCGAGCATCTATCCTAGAAGAGATAGATCGCCCGGCTATAGCGGAATAGACCCTAGTCAGGGATTCCGCTGGTGTAGTCAATAGTTCACTATAGAGAATATGAACTTAGCACAGGCTAAGGCTGGAACATCGGGTAGAGAAGAGTAGTTAGAATACTATTTCTTAAGAGTCTCCAAGATATAGATCTACCTAGTGTCAGGTAGACTCTATGCTAGAACTTTAGCGCTAAGCGAGATTTCCTCAGGAAGTGATCATACTAGCTTTCGCATTTCACGATTCTTGTCAGGTCCAATCCTTAGTGAGGCCTGATGTTAGAGAACGAGTAATCCGCCGCCACCGTCTAACTTCTAATTGGTTATGAAATAAATGTTTGTATGTTTTCAATATAGTTTCCTCTTGATATTATTATATCTAAAGGCGAATATTATTCTGTACATTCAGCCGTTGTCACTCTGCCTTCCCGAATTACAGATCTAATATTAAAGTGGGGAAGGCTTCGTTTGTTTACTCGAACAGAGTCGGAGGGAGTGTTCCTGAGAAGCACAGAAGCACAAACCCTTTCTTGTTGTGAGAGACCATATAGCATGGACATCTCAGATCCATAAGTAGGAGACGGCGCTACAACACGTGACCAGTACGTTTGCTCTCACACCTTATTTCATTTGTTTTCATATTAGTTTTACAGCAACACACAAGCCTTAATGGACTACATAGTGGGAAGAAATGTGCATGTGTGTGGCGGGGGGGGGGGGGGGGGGATTCTGCACCACACAGCTGACTCAGCAATTTGCAGTTGCTTTTCAACTGTTTACTTAGCAGACAGAAATTATGACTGTATGGCAGCATGGAACTTACACAGCTGAACATGTGGCAAATGTACATATGGAGACAACTTGGATTTTATACTTAAGATTTCATATCTGTCATATGCAGCACACTGTTTAGGACAATTCTGCAAATTAAACATATGATCATATCAGTGGTGTCAAAGAAAGTGGTGAACAATGCTGTGGGGGATTAGCAAAGCAGGAAAATCATTTACCTGTTGTGGCAATGCAGTCAAATCCAATAAAGCCATAAAAACATGTTGCAGCACCAGACATCATACCAGAAACACCATATGGAAAAAAACCACCATCTCCTGCAGAAGGAGGTACCTATATTATAAAAAGATATTCTCCTTTAAAAGCTGGTCTTTTCAAAAGATTTAGTTTTTGTGTGTTTGCAGATGTACTTACATATAAGGTTGCATGCATAAATATAATAAATGTTTTTCAGTAAGTAAAAATCCTATACACTCAAATCTGGTGGAAAAGTATTTTTCATGCACAAAAGCTAAAGATAAGAAGAGCAACAACACTGTGGGAAAATCACACATCAAAATGGAAAACTGAGAGTATGTAGGTATTTAAATTATGAAGTCCAGTTTCTCCTATGCAATTATTCATCACAGGACAGGAATAAAACATTATTTTTCAACATAATACCTTAGAAATTTGACATATTTTTGGTATTTTCTGTTCTAAATACAAAGGCCACTGAATCACTGAAAACTATACTTTGGGGGTAAGCTAAAAGGCCACAGAGAACTATACTTTGGTTAATGGCAGAAGTACATATCTGCTGATGGGCTTCAAAGTCTACTGAGTTCATCCTTCTTTGTTAGGAACAGTCAAAAGACCCTAGGTATATGATCAGGAGAATATAGCAGATATGGGTTAAGCTCAATTTATTTTCATTAAACAAAATTTAATACCTCAGCTTCATGATGTGCAGAATTTCCTGCTTGGAGATGGATTCATACAAATAACCAAGAGATATGCTTCAAAATACTGAAATTGTATCCACTGTCGGTCTTCTTCTGTTTATAAATATTATCACAAGCCAGATGTTGACCTTGGAATGAATGCTGCATGGCCTTCATCTCATGTCATCATCATCATCATCGTCATCAACCATTATCAATCCACTGCTGGACGAAGGTCTCCCAAAGTTTCCTCCACAACGGTCTGTCTTGTGCCAGTCTCCTCCATGTTACTCCCGCATACTTTCAAATTTCATCCACCCATTTCCCATGTAGTCTTCTTCTGGGTCTTTTCCTGTCCCTTGGAATCCAATCTAAAATTTCGGCTGTCCATCGATGGCTTGTCCTTCTGGCAGTATGTCCAGCCCATTGCCATTTCAGGGATTTAACTCTGATCATGATGTCTTCCACTCTTGTCATTTTTCGGATCCACGAGTTCCTCTTCTTTTCTCTCCTGATTACACCAAGCATGCACCTCTCCATGCTTTTTTTAGTTGTCTGCAGCCTTTGTATGTCTCTTTTAGTTAAGGTCCATGTCTCTGCACCATACGTAAGCACTGGAAGGATGCATTGATCAAACACTTTTCTTTTAAGACATCATCATCATCATCATTGTCAACCATTATCAATCCACTGCTGGACGAAGGTCTCCCCAAGTTTCCTCCACAACGGTCTGTCTTGTGCCAGTCTCCTCCATGTCACCCCTGCATACTTTCGAATTTCATCCACCCATCTCCCATGTGGTCTTCTTCTGGGTCTTTTCCTGTCCCTTGGAATCCAATCTAAAATTTCAGCTGTCCATCGATGATCTGTCCTTCTGGCAGTATGTCCAGCCCATTGCCATTTCAGGGATTTAACTCTGATCATGATGTCTTCCACTCTTGTCATTTTTCGGATCCACGAGTTCCTCTTCTTATCTCTCCTGGTTACACCAAGCATGCACCTCTCCATGCTTCTTTGAGTTGTCTGCAGCCTTTGTATGTCTCTTTTAGTTAAGGTCCACGTCTCCGCACCATACGTAAGCACTGGAAGGATGCATTTTAAGACATAATGGCATATTGCTCTTGAAAATTATGCTGTTCCTTCCAAAAGCTCTCCAGGCAAGTTCTGAACGCTGATTAATTTCTTCATCAATGTGACCCTCACTTGATATCTGCTGTCCAAGATAAACGTACTTATCAGTTATCTCCAGCATTTCTCCATCAATCGATAAATCTTCATTTCTTGTAAAAGCATTGTACATCACTTTCGTCTTCTGAAAGTTCATTTTTAATCCCACTTCTTTGCTCTTGTCAGCAAGTTCCTGGATCATACTCTGCAGCTCTGATGGGGTAGTTGCAAAAATGGCTACATCATCAGCAAAACGAAGGTGAGTTAGTAATCTCCATTAATCTTTATCCCTTTGTTTTCCCAGTTCAGTGATTGAAAGACATTTTCCAATGTGGCATTAAAAAGCTTGGGAGATATGGTGTCACCTTGTCTCACTCCCTTTCCAATTTTTATGTGTGTTGCATTTTCAAACAGCTGAATCTTTGCACTTGCATTTTCATACATGTTATTAATAATATTAATGCATGCATCTTCAATACTGCAGGATTTCAAAGCCATTGTAACTGCAGATGGTTTCACCGAATCAAAGGCTTTTTCATAATCGGTAAAAGCCATGCACAATGGAAGTTCATATTTCCTCGCTCTTTCAGTTAGTTCTCTCAGTACGTGGATATGATCTATGGTGCTGTAGCCACTCCTGAATCCAGCTTGTTCTCTCGGTTGAGCCATGTCCAGTGTTACCTTTAAGCGGTGTGAAAGAACTTCAGTGGAGATTTTATAAACCACTGATAGGAGGCTGATAGGACTGTAGACCTGAGAACCTCAATGTCACTTTTTTTATGTAGTAGGATCATTGTAGTGGTGTTCCAATCCTCAGGAATTTTCCCTTCATTAAGGCATTGAGTGAAAACTTGGGCGAGTACTGTTTCAATTTCTCCACTTGCTTCTTGTATGATGTCTACAATAATTCATCTTCTCCTGGAGCTTTTCCCCGCTTCATGCACTTGATTGCATGTGCAACTTCTGCTGGGAGGACTGGAAGAACTCTGGTACTGGTACCTTTCATGATGTCTGGAGTACATGTATCATTCCTTTCATATAATTTGGAGTAGAAATCTATCACTCTTGTCAAAATTTCGCCTCTCATCTCATGTACTCTCTCCTATTTTTGCACAACCCTTATCCTTTATGGAACCTTTTTAAGTAAGACAGGTGTCAACTTATATTTATGCATGTCTTCCCCTGAGATCTGGGCATGATGGATGACCTTCAAGAGTGTATGACCTAACAAGTCTCCTGCCACACATCACTCATCCTAAACAGAAAACTTCCACTGGGTGGCAATGACAAAAGCATGTACCCCTATCACATCATAACGCTGCTACCAAGACTTGGGGAAAGAGGTGTCTGTCTGATTCAGTTTTATTAGATGTTTTCCATTTCTGAGCTGTGCTCAGTTAGATGATTTTTCAATCATTCACTAGTCTTTTACCTATATTTAGTGTTGTAATTAGCTCCTTACCAAAGTAAGACACCTTTTTCATGTTTTTAAATGTGTGTGTAAATTTTTTTGTCATATTCTTAAAACCAGGTGCAAGTAAAGTAGCCTTATGTTGAATGCCATATTCATTTTTTGAAGAGATTCAAATAAATGGCTGTGGTACACAATTCTTCTGGGAAATTTTTATTTCTTTCCTTCTTTTTTTTTTTTTTTTTTCCGGGGCGTTTTGATGTTTTTGTTTTTATTTAAATGATTATACAATAATTTATAGGATGGCAATTTTTGAAGAAACACTCTTTTGGTTCTTCATGTTTTGTTTTTTTTATTTTGCTTGGTAAAATTTATATACTTTTCTTATAAACTGACTGGCCACATAAGTTTTTATAAAAGAACAACAGCAGTTGAAATCTAATAATTTACTGCTATTCATGTGCTTTATTGAATAGCTGAGTATTTTTTTTTTTTCTTTTATATAAATACAATTTGAAGTTAGATCTATAAAAATTAATTCTTTACATCCTGTTTCATTTCTAAAATAAGTCAAACCTACAAGATTTTTTTGTTTTTAATCAGTGCAGAATCAGCCCAGAAATTTTAAACTTAATATCTTGAAATAAACTTCCAGAGAAAAAGGTGGCATGTTTCTATACAAATACAGGGTGATTTAAAAGATTATTGAGGAACTTAAGGAGCATATAGAGGGGTCAGAATATAGCAACTTTCAAACAGAAACCCATGTTTATCGAAGTAAGCCTATCCTGAGTCAGTACAAGCCTTTGAATGAAAGGAACTACACTACAACATACCAATGAAATAATCTTAATTTGTGCAAAAATTTAATAAGTAAACAAAGATTACATGAATTTACTAAATGTATTACAAAAAGTATTAGAATTGGCAACCACCACATGCAATGCAAGCATTGCATCATCACAGGAAACTCTGGCACACTCTCTCAAATACTCCAGGCATCTCCTGGACCACATCATACGCTGCAAGTATTCTGGCTTAAAGTGTTTCTGGATCATCCACTGGTGTCTTGTAAATGAGGCTTTTGATATGCGCCCAAAGGAAGTAATCAAGAAACGTCAAGTCAGAGGAGCAGGCTGATCATGCAACCGGACCTCCTCTTCCATTCCAAAGTCTGGATTTGTGTGATTCAGAAATTCCCGCTCATTGTGAGTAAAGTGTGTTGGAGCTCCATCGTGTAGCATCAACATTTGCTGACCCACAATAAGTGGCATGTGTTCTAACAGCTTGGGAACAGTTTCATCCAAAAAGATTCTGTAAAGCTGCTGTAAATCTGCCCATTCAAATGTGGTGGCAGGAGGTAAGGCCACATTCAGTGATCACCGATAGTACCTGCCCATACATTCACTGCAAACCTCTCTTGGTGGTGGTGTACAAATGCAGCATTGGGAATGTGTTTCACCCAAATATGGCTGTTATGGCAATTGAAGACGCCATCTCGGGCATATGATGCCTCTCATTCATGAACAAAACTCTATCACAACATAGGGCTCATTCTGGCAATGCTGTAAAATCCACTGGAAAAATAGCATCCATCGTGGGAAATTCTTCACAGACAATCCGTGCACTTTTTGTGGATGATAGGGTGCAGCTGGTTATCGTGTGAGACACAACATCAGTGTTTTGTGAAATTTCCATGTGGTAAGCAGCCTAGTAAGTGTTTCATGGCATGAATTTCCGTGGTTTTTCGGTAATTTCACGAATATCAAATATATCCGCGATGCTTTTATTTATTTTTTGCCGAATTTCTATTACAATTTTTAGATTTTTCATATTTAAATAATTTTATTACTGCTCTCATTAGAATTTACATGAAAAATTTACTGCAAAGTAACCCTACTCCAAAGTCCAAACCAGAAATTAAAACCTTGTATTACTCCTCAAGATTGTTCGTTATGAAGAGACTCTTATTGAACAAGCTTGATGGGTAATTCCAGGTCACATGCACTTTTTGCTGAACAATGCTGCACGTGTGGTCGTTCTTCACCCCCCCCCCCGTTTAATTACCTTGGCAACTTGCCACACTAGCAAACCTTAAACTGGATGTTGTCAAATTGTATTTGTAGTTTTAGTTGAGAAAATCAGCTCACAGAAAAGAGTAAGTTTGTCAGATGCTTTGCTTAGAAAATTTTTGTACTTTCGAGTGAGTATTTAGCTTATAAAATTTCTAGATATTGCTTGTTAATTTTGAGAATGAGCCGCGTCAGTAAAATGAGTGCCTCTGAAAGACACAAGCAGTACAATATGGGAGTGTTTCATGCGAACAAAAATCTATCATTCTGTTAGTGTTGCAACATACCAGAGGATTTTTCAAGAAAGGACAGTTGTAAAAAGCATTTAGCTAGAAAGCTACATAAAAAAAATTTGTGTCCGAACAGTCAACCAAAAATAATACAGAAATGTGTTGATGAATTAATTGAGAAAAGATCTAAACAAGAACAGCATTGCTCAAGTGAACTTTCGAAATTAACTGGTGACTTGTGCAGCTAACATCCACTTTCCAAACTGGATAACCCTACATTAAAAAATCAATTAGAAAATTCGTTGAAAGATATTGGTGTTGTTCCAAATGCAAATTGGATGCAAAAATGTTATTTATCAAAAACTTATGATATTTACAAGCAACAAGATTTTTTAAAATCAGTATCCGGTGTAAGTATTGTAGCAGATGGAACAACTGATTCTGAAAATAGGTAATAGGTACATTTTGAATATTCTTGCTGTTCCAACAGCCAAAACGAATGTTGAAAGCTGTAATGCTGAAACCTCTTTGAATGCAATCTTCCTCCAGCGCATCACTTTGGAATCCTTAATTTTTAAAGCAGTCAGCGAGGCAATACTTCAGTGTGTTAATAAGTATGAAATACCTTTTATGAATATAACTGCTTTTGTGACAGGCAACACATGTTACACATGTTACCAAGACAACAGTTACATTTAACCCAACAATGAAAATAACACACAGGCTTCTGCATGCACGGGTAACAAGCAAACATAAGCCACTGTCTCTTCGCATTGTACAATTATGCTCCCAATGTAGTTCCATACATTCAAAAGCTTGTTCTAACTCAGGATTACTTCAGAGAACACAGGTTCCTATTTGAAAGTTGTTGTACTCCAAACCCTCTATATGCTCCTTAAGTTTATCAATAATCTTTTGAATCACCCTGTATATTAATTGAATTAAAAACTAAAAAATAATATTCTTTGCCATAATGTTTAAAGTTTCTAGTGATATCAAAAATGCACACTGCACATATTTTTTTCCTTCAAACACTTTTTGAATGCTAAATAATTTGAAATTCCCCCCCTATCTTACTTAGACTCAAGTAACATACATTAAATGTAGGAATGAATAAATAAATTAAAGTGAATTAAAAGGTGTATCTTAAACTACATGAAACCAGAATATTACAAATTGTAGGTTTACGCATTGTAAAGTTATAAAGAAATCAATCTTGGTAATAATTGATGACATGGCTATTCTGAGACTTAAGGCACTATAAATATATCAAAAAAATTATGGGTTTTTACTAAGGAATAAAGGATATTTTTAAGTCAGATTTTTGGGTAGTACCCCTACCCTTCCTCAGGACAATAGCTATAGTAGGTGATGGCATGTAAATAACACCTACTATAGCTGTAGTCCTGGGGAAAAGTAGGGGTACTACCCAAAAATCTGACTTAAAAATATCCTTTATTCCTTAGTAAAACCCCATAATTTTGAGATATTTATACAAAAAAAAAAAAAAAAAAAATGTTTAATCACAATTAATTTTTATTTTCTTGTCAACCACAGTTTCACTGTACTATGGTGCATCTTCATCAGGACAGATAGAATGTAAATACAAAGGCCGTTCCATAAAAATTGAGAGTTTTTTTTTTTAGTTTTTTTTAGTTGGCAACTATGCGAACGAGAAAAATAACCATGCAGACAACTAACTGAATTAAGGAAGTATTTATGGCAATATTTATTAGGCGTGGCAGATGATTCTGGTTTTGTTATTGCGCAGTTGTTTAACATACGTCTGCATTAAGGTATGTCTGCACAAGAGTGATTCAGAGTTAAGTGAAATGGGTTGTGCAATAAAAAATTTCTATTGTTTGGGTAAAATGGCTCCCAAAGCAGTTGATTTAATGAAAAAAGCTTACAAAGATAAATGTTTGGGTGAGTCAATGATTTTGAGATGGCACCATGATTTTAAAACATGGCATTTGTCAGCAGAACTCGCTCCTAGGCCTGGTCGACCTGAAAGTGTTGTTATTTAGCGTATTGTTAACACTGTTTAAGCAATCTTGCAAGAAGATCAACGAATGGCATGTAAAGACATAGCGACGGCAACTAATATTTCAAAAACATCGGCATTCTAAATTCTGTGACAAATTACTGCAGCATGCTGTGAGTTCCAGATGGGTGCCTCATCACCTGACATGAGAACAATTGTTAGCCGCAGTTCAGGCGTGTCATAAGTGGAAACAAATTATTGCAAAGGATCCAAACTTTCTAAACACAGTGATAACTGCTGAAGAAACATAGGTCTACAATTTCGAGCTCCTCACAAAGCGTGCATTAATAAAGTATCTGGAAACACACAGGCTCGCCTCCTCCAAAAAAGTCCTCCAAACCAAATCAGCTGGGAAGCTGCAGATGATCATAAAGGTGTAGTCTACCAGCATGCTGTTCATCCACAAATTACTGTCAATGCTGAGTATTACATTTCAGTCTTGAAGTGTCTGCGATGACACATACTGATTAAGCGACCAGAACTGGTGGGCAAGTAGACCCTACATCATGATAATGCCTGCCCACATGTGGCTGCTTGTGTTCAGCAGTTTCTTATGAAATGCAGTATTGAAATCATGCCACAGCAGCCTGCCTACAGTCCTGACCTCACCCTGGGTGATTTCTGGTTGTTTCCAACATTGAAGGAGAAGTTCCATGGCGCAACATTCAACACAGATGCTGATGTTATTCAAGCTGTACAGAGGTTGCTAAAGCAACTTCCACAAAATTCCTTTGCCACATGCTTTGAAAAGTGGACTGAATGATGGGACCATTGCATATCATCCAAGGGAAGATACTTTGAGAAGGAATTCAACATATATTTTGCTGTACCTATATTTCTTTATTTTGTGGGATTTCCCTCTCAGTTTTTATGGAACAGCCATTGTACTTAATCTGCTGTGACATGATTCTAACAAATGAAACATATATCACATGAAAGTACATATATTTGAATATTTTTGACCAATTTTAATCCCATTGTGACAGGAATAACATTTTCATTTTCAAGTCTGAAGCAGAGATGGCTTCCTCATAAGCAGAGCTCACAGTGGAGGAGAGAAAGGTAGTAATTAAAGTTCCTGTTACTAAAAGGGAAGACAGCAAAAGAAAAAAAATGCAGTGAAATGTAGTTATCCCAGTTAAAATCTGGGTTGCCAAATTTAAGATAGGACATGATGATGAAGGCCATCCAGGAAGGCCTGTTGTGATCACCATTCCACAATATATGGTTTGCTGTCCACCATATAATTTTCAAAGACTGAAGAATATGCAAAAAAAATATTGGAGATTTTGGGGATATTCTGTGAGAACATGTTAGGTTCATCATCCACAAGGTGCTAGGCATGAGGAAGCTCTCCCATCAATTGGGTGCCAAAATGCCTGACTGCAGATCACAAGAGTCATTAGGTTGCAGAAGCCAAGGCAATATTACAGAATTTTCAGCAGGATGAGAACAGTTTCTAGGCTTGATTGGTAAATATGGATGAAATGTAGATAAATCTGTATGAATTGGATCCAAAGAATGAAGACATAGCAGTTCACCTCTCTCAAAAAAAGTCTCAAATCAGAAGTCTACTGCAAAGGTGATTATGTCTGTGTTCTGGGACAAGGACATGATAGTGCTAGCAAACTACCTGGAAATGGGTTCCATCATCACAGCAACATATTATACATTCCTTCTGCACAAACTGAAGCAGGAACTGAAATCAAAATGCAGGGCCAAATTGTAAAAAGGGGTTCTAATTTTGCAGGACAATTCTTTAGTCCACACAGCTTGCATCACGAAAGCAGTTTCATGAAATTCACTTTGAACTGTTGAAACATCCTGATTACTCACCAGATTTAGTATCATCTGATTATCATTTGTTTTTCAAATTGGAGGAACATTTGAAGGGAACAAAATTGCAGTTCATTTTTAATGCCACATCAGCCATTGACACACAGTTTTAGGCACAACCATGACAGCTTTATTTTAAAAGCTTGAAGAAGCTGAGGCTTTGGTGTCAAAAGTGTGTTGACCTTGGAGACAAATATGTATATGCATTAAATCCATTCTCCTGACTCCATTCTTTCTACAAAAAGTCAGAACTTATCAGTGCATCCCAGTAATGCCAATGTATTTAATAAATAAGAAGGTCAAGTGCTTTTTAAACAATCCTACACTTGAATTAAAATATTAATAATGCAGAAATTTTCATTGAAATGTCTAAGCCAAATAATATGAAAAAATGTTTTAAAATTCTTGTTATGATCTAAATATTTTTTGTTGTTGTTGTACAAAAAAAAATAACACTGAAAATTATAAAAAAAATTTTTCAGAAATGAAACGTACTTCACTTTTAGTCAGCTGCCAGTTGTGTATATCTGATTTGATGGACCCAGCAATTATTGCAAAAACGACTACTATTAAATTTACACCAGTAAAAATGTTGTTAAAACGTGATGACTCCTTCACTCCAGCTGCAAGCATAACTGAAACATATAAAAGTCTGTTAAAAACTAATATTAAAAAAACAACAAAAGAAACACAACAGGAAGTAAAAAGAAAATATACAACTGATTATTCATTTCTTAGCTAATTTAAAATTAAATTTACAAAATTGCGGTCCTAAGAGACAGCAAACAAAATAAATTTTAATGTCTAAAATCCTAGTGCATTTGTTCTTTCAGGTTAGTAAATTTTCAAAAGTAGTTGTTCAAAAGTTTATACAAAATTTTCATTATAATCTTTTTTTTTTAATTTGCTACTTTTTGAGGACAAACTGTCTTCCTCAAGTTTTTGTCACCAGTGAAGAAAGTTTTTTCCTCATGACAATTTTTCCAGCTGTATGTGTACACATTTTATTATATTTATCTATATTTTACACAATATTTCTAAAACTTCATTTTAGATTGCAAGAACTTATTTTTGCATTTGAAAGTTGTGAAACATTTTTTTGTAGTAAAACCCCGTAAAGAGGAATGCTCAAAATATGGAATTTTGAAATTTAACTAGAAATAGCCAAATAAAATGAGTTTCCTTTAATGACCAAGATTATCTGCATCTTGTCTAACTTTTCACACATGATTTTTCCACTATGTGGTGTAACTGATTGTGGTGGGTGCAATTTTTTTCTCTGAAGTAGATGTATTGGAAAATTTCTTTTCTAAATTGAAATAGAAAGAAAAGAAATAATTAGAAAAATTTCTTTTCTGAGTATTTCTTTTCTAAGCAGCAAACATGTTCAGAATTTACGGCACATTTTTTTCAGACAATTTTACTGCTGCATGACAGTTTTAAAAGATGTAGCTGTGTGAATAATTTTAAGAATACAGTAGTATTTTTCTAGTAGTTATCCTCTTTTTCTTTTCTTTTCCTTTTTTTTTCATGTTTTTTAGTTTGTCCGATTTCAAGTTAAGTTTCTCCGTTTCTTCATATCAGACTTCAATATTGTTTGATTTAAATCAACAGTCATGGGAATTTTGGAAGATCTGGTTTCAAACAAGTGTGGGGCAGTTACAGAAATTACAATAGTCAATGATTTAATTTTTATTTACTTCCTTGCTAATGTTTTCACAGAAGGATTACTAGAAAGGGAATGCTTTATTGTATGAGATCACTTATGTTTCTCACTATTTTCCTTGAGCAGTAAATGACATTCATGTATTAAACACACACAGTAAAAAAAGCGAAAATAAAAATCATCACCCAGAATGTAGATACAATAAATGAGTAAATTTATGAATGTATTAAGCAACTGGGGCAATTGGCATACAGCCTATTCACTTATATTATCCATATTGGTTAAGTGTAAAAGTTCTCGCCATTTGCATACATGAAAAACACAACTTTTTTGCATATAATTCTGCAGTGGCTGAAATAAGTGAAAATTTGTTAGTGTTAAGTAGGGTGAATATGATGGATGAGGCAAAAGTTCCAAGCCAAGTTTCTGCAACTTGTGCTGTGTGGAGTTTCTGCAATTTGTGTTGTCCTGAGTTTCTGCAATTTGTGCTGTGCCACACATGATCTAGTGTTATTGTGATAGACGAAAATATCTTTCTGGTTCACCAAATTGGGATAAGGCCTTGTTTACTCAGTCAAGTTGCTGAGAATAAGGACTTGTAGCAATTGGTTAGATGGCAACAGCTCATGATGGATCATTATCCTGCAATCCCACCAAATGCAAAACATGACCTTCTTCAGGTAGAGATCAGATTTTGAAGTCCTTCCTAAAGATTTCCCTTCTTAGCACAAAAGATCTGGTGGGTTGGATACTCTTGCACAGCACTCATTTTTCCTCGCCAGTTCCCATTCGATCCAACAGGTCAGTTTTGTACTGAACTTGCAAAGATACACTTATAGTTACTCTATTTATTTGGTTCTTAGCCAATAATTGATGCTGTACCCATTGATCTGGTTTTCAGACCATTCCAGTAGCCTTAATTCTCTTCATGACAGTTGTCCGATGAACTAATAGTATATCAGCAATGTCCTCATAGGTTTTATGAGTTTCATAGGTTCCTCATAGGTTTTATGAGTTTCATAGGTTCCTCATAGGTTTTATAGGATTTACACTTATCGTTGGCAACATATTATCTCAACTCTGCTCTGCTCTTCTGCAATCAGTGTTTACATTTTATTGACCTTTAACCAATCCACTGTTAGTGCTGCCAAAATTAGAAAGCTTATCATGGAAAATAATGTGTCGTTAAGTCAGAAAACACTTAATGAAAAGAAAGTAAATTCACATAAGAACACGGAAATTTAAAAGTAAGGTTAAATTAGAGACATACATCACACAGCACTTCAAAACTCATGGTGCCACTACACCTGATAAACACACTAAATGAAGAGCAATTGCCAAAGCTGCTGTTTTTATCAAAACAAAACTCTAGGCAAATAACTGCATGGTACTGCCACCTGCCTTATGCTTTGGAAGCCTAATATAAAACTTCCTTCCCAGGCAACCCTAAACAGTGAGAACTTATAACAATATAATATTTTCAAAATCTAACACACTCTACTATTATACACTTACACCAGCTTCTCAAGGACATAGATATTACATCAGTTGGGAAATGCCTGTATATGGCTAATGTGAAAATTCTGAAAATTAACTCTCCAGAATTTTTACATTCATTTTTTTTATGTGAACATCCAATCTTTACTAAACATTATCCAAATATAAGAATGGAAAAAATTATGACATCAGGAGAGGAAAATACTTATTTATTGACACCAGATAGAGCCTCTGCAGTAGTATGTACATGTCGTCATGGGCGTGGCCCAAAGAGCATGGAAGCTTTAACATCAGTTTGTCTGTGTTCACCAGGGAGATCGGTGATTGCTCCGGAAGATGCTGCAAGCAGCAGTGAAAGGCCTCGAGCTTCATTGCTCTATGTGGGCAAGAGAAGGTTGCACAAAGTTTCTTAGGGATTGAGGATTTGTGCTTTTAGGACAAGTCTAAAAAAACAGGGCAAGTGTTTTCACCTAGTTTTTGCATGGATGTTTGAGTTGTGGTGCCTTTGGTTTGAGAAAATCTTTTAGTCGTTTGGTATTAAGTGATATTATACATGCTTTTGGTAATTTTGTTCCTTGAGTGTTACATAAATTTTCCCTTGGTTCTCACATGTTGCATATTAAGTGATTTATAATGTGCAATCTGGTCGAAACTTCACTTTTTCCATATTTGATAGCTTGAATTACTGATGAGTGAAATATTGTCGAACCGTTTTTGTATTTTATGTTTTTTGTAGTCTGGGAAATTTTAGTTTACGACTTTTCTGAAGGATGTTAATGTTCATTGAGAGTTTTCCTTGACTTTCTGGACATTGCGTGCTTGACGACTTCAGTTCTGTGTTACAGTGTTGTCATTTTTATGTATTTCATGTCAAGGATCGTGGACAAATGTGCACATCTCTCAACTTTGCATAATATTATGAGCAAGAAATGTTTCCAAACAGTGTGGATGCCAATGGTAAGCGTTTTTACGTATTGAATGTGTACACAATGCTGATATATTGGCATTATCCACATATTCTAAATTCCTTAAAACTAGACAACAATCAGATTTTAATTATTTTAAACAATATAGAAATAGGCTGAACTCTGAATTAAGAACTACTAAAAGGAATTATTATGCTAATATATTCTCACAAAATTCATCTAAACTAACATGGAAGCATCTTAATCAATTACTTGGTAGGACACCTAAAACGATATTACCGTATAACCTAACTATAAATAATATGAAAATAAGCAATCAACAGGACATTGCTACACAACTGAATCATTATTTTACAACTACCCCAGTTACAATAAAACAAAAGTTAAAAAGGGTTATTACACATTACTCAAGTTATTTACAAAAATCATATCTCCCTAATAATTTTCGTTTTACAGATATGACAAAAACTGAATTGTTAGTGGAATTTCAGAACATAAGAATATCATCAGGTTCAGGATCTGATAAAATTAATTCACAGGCAATTAAATATATTCCAGATGAGATATCTGATCCTTTACTTCAAATTTTTAATTCTGTTCTTGATACAGGAATTTTTCCTGATAAGCTGAAAATTACAAAAATTACCCCTAAATATAAAGCAGGATCACACAATGATGAAAATAATTATCGCCCAATATCTAAAACATCAATTTTTGCAAAATTACTTGAAAAACTAATTTACAATAAATTAAAATACTATTAAAAAGCACCAATCACTTACCCTAAAGATCATGGTAATTTCTATCGACAACACACTTCCAGCACGTCAATTATCGTAATGTTGTTGGCCTTCAAAGGTTTACAGACATCTTGCTTACGATTCCTTCTTCCAGGGATGAAACATCGTTTTTTTGGGGTTTTTTTTTAAAGCCATATGAGATGTAACTATAAGCTTGTCAATTCCATAAAAACCACACAAGCATACTACTCATTCATACAATTCAATTAAAAAACTATGTACACATTTACACAACCTTACATTCCTAGGTGGTTAAGCCTTTGTCAACTGTGAGTAACAAAATGCTCCATCTGTTTAAAACCCCCTGCCACTCCCAATGCAAGTGTCACACTCATTCAGCCCCTCACACACATTCCTCTAGCGCTTTCAACAGTCTACTGTTGTCATCAGGAGGCAGGTGTGTCTCATCCGCCTACCACAGCTCAAGTGAGCAGAGCCATCAAGGCACGGGATCCAGTCGCAATCTCTGAATCATTGTGTCTCTGGCGCCATCTATTGTCATTGCTGCTCTTTTCTCTTTTTTTCTTTCTAAGCTGTTCAATTTTTATTAGGGCCTTCCATTGTTCATTTAAGTTGCTAGGCTCATTAATGTTGCATAATCTTGATCTGTTTTTTTCAATTAACACTGACACTGCAATTCTTAACTGCCTTTCATTTTTACAGCTCTTAATAATTTTAATATCCTCAAACCTTGGACATTGTTGATTTTCCATACAGTATTGGGTTAATGCTGTCTTAGGTTCTTTTTATTCCAATTATTTATATGCTGGTTCAATCTATACTTTAATTTATTTTTGGTGCTGCCTATATATGACACAGGTGGTTGCTGGTTTATAGGGATTTCATAAATTCCTGCTCTATCTAATTGGCTGATTTTTTCCTTTTTAATCACTAAATTTTTTACAGTAAGTACCTGATTTCCTACCTGTATTTCATACTTGCCACAAACTTTATTAATTTCTGCTGAAATATTTTCTACATATGGTATTGCCCCTACATATTTTACAAGTTTTTTATCAATCTCGGCTTTATTGTTAGCTTGAGTTACTTCATAAATCCATTTTTAATACCTGTTTTGGGTAACCAAAATCATATGCAATTTTTTCAATATATTCAATTTCTTCTTTTTTATATTGTTCCATTGATGAGTGTGTTATACTTCTTTTACTTAGTGTTTTAACACTATTTCTTTTGTGTGTTAATGGATGCGATGACTGAAATGGTATAAGTACTGGGATATATGAAGATTTTCTATGCACTCTGAATTGCATATTATCATTTGTTTTAATTATCAAAATATCCAAAAATGCCAAAGTATTGTCATGTTCTTGTTCTACTGTTAGTTTAATAGATGGATAAATTTCACTATACTTTTTTGTCAAGTCCTCAAGTTCATCATTTTTTAGCCTGGACAACAGATAAATGTCATCAACATATCTGCAGTTATCAATGGTGGATCTTCGAGTTTACTTATTATTTTTTCTTCTATGTCACTCATTATAGTTTCAGCAAATAAAATTGACAATGGTGACCCCATAGGTCCACCATAATTTTGTTTGTACATCTTGTTGTTGAAACTTAAAAATGTTATTTTCATATATGTAAAATAAAATTTCTATTAATTCCTCTATTTGTATTGCATTCATTTTCTGTAACACATACAATTTTTCAATAATTATTTCAATTACCTGAGGTACTGGTGTGCTAGGAAAAAGAGCTCTCACATCCATACTAGCCATATGATATTCACTTAAATCTTGTTTAATTACTTTAATTTTCTCAATGAATTCATATGTGTTCTTCACAGTGAACCTTGTCTTCATGAACAAAGGTGCCAAAAATTTGTAGATGTTTTTTTTCCAGCTTTATCAGTGGGGAATTCCTTTTTGATACAATTACTCTCATAGGTGTATCAGGCTTATGAGTTTTTATTTTTGCAGACATTTTTGGTATTCCAGTACCCATTGGTGGGTATGCTTTCTTTATTGCATCACGCAAGGTGCTGTGATTTCTTATTCTAGCTAAGTACCTTACTTGAGATTCGGTTGGGTCTTTTGCCAGAATGCTGCAATTCAGTTCCTCTATAGCTCTATTCATTTTTAGGTTATATTCAGTTGTGTTTAATATTACAATTTGCCCTGTTTTATCAGCTTGACAAAATTTAATTGTTGGGTCATCTCTTAATTTAATCAGTTGTTCTTTCTCATACTGAATTTTATCTAAATGATACTTCTTTTTACTACTTTTTCATTAAATTCCTTCAAAACAATTCTATACAATTTACTTCTAAATTTTTCACGTTCTTCTGCCGGTACGCTACGTGCCATTTCCTCTAAGTTGGGTATTAATTTTTCCGTCTTCGGTAGGCTACGTGGAAACGCAAATTTTTTACCTCTCTGCAAAACTGCTCTTCACGTGAAGCTCAAGGTCAAGTTGGATTTATTCTGATATACCTCATACATATTCTCCCGTTGTTCATGTACTCGTTGTCTGTCAATCATCAAGTGCAACTTTTTTCCATGACTGTTTTTGAGCATTTCTTTTCGTATTCCACGATGTCAAAAATTTCCCTGAAGGTTACATCCAAAATCTCATCTTTCCAATTACCGTCAAAATTTCTATGCTCTTTATAACAAATCAAATCGATTAAATGCAAGCATTTCATATTCAAATTAAAAATCAATTTCCTTTTATTGACTATTTCAGCTCTTAATCTCTTTTTTGGCACTCCTGGATTATTTTATTATCTTTAATAGTGACTGGGCAATTCCGTATTTTTAAATATTTTGGTGTTAGTTCTAGGTCACGGCACGTCACCAAAAATTCTTCCTAATAAACTGACTTTACTAATTTAATTTTAGCTTTCTTAAATGCTGTAATATCTCGCATCTCGAAGTTGTGAAATTGATTTCTATAGCGCATATTCCCAGAGTACGATAGCAACTACAAACCCCTCACCTCAACTGTCTCAGCTCAGAATTTTGCATGTAATTCTCAATTATTATATTTGCACTTTTAAGGTATTAAAACCCTGCAAAGTGCACATAGTTTAAGTGCAATTCATAAATGAAATACTATTAAAAAGCACCAATCATTTACCCTAAAGATCATGGTAATTTCTATCGAAAACACACTTCCAGCACGTCAATTATCGTAATGTTGTTGGCCTTCAAAGGTTTACAGGCATCTTGCTTACGATTCCTTCTTCCGGCGATGAAACATCATTTGTTTTTTTTAAGCCGTATGAGATGTAACTATAAGCTTGTCAATTCCATAAAAACCACACAAGCATACTACTTATTCATACAATTCAATTAAAAAACTATGTACATATTTACACAACCTTACATTCCTAGGTGGTTAAGCCTTTGTCAACTGTGAGTAACAAAATGCTCCATCTGTTTCAAAACCCCTGCCACTCCCAATGCAAGTGTCACACTCATTCAGCCCCTCACACACATTCCTCTAGCGCTTTCAACAGTCTACTGTCGTCATCAAGAGGCAGGTGTGTCTCACCCGCCTACCACAGCTCAAGTGAGCAGAGGCATCGAGGCACGGGCTCCAGTCGCAATCTCTGAATCATTGTGTCTCTGGCGCCATCTATTGTCATTGCTGCTCTTTTTTCTTTTTTTCTTTCTAAGCTGTTCAATTTTTATTAGGGCCTTCCATTGTTCATTTAAGTTGCTAGGCTCATTAATGTTGCATAATCTTGATTTGTTTTTTTCAATTAACACTGACTCTGCAATTCTTAACTGCCTTTCGTTTTTACAGCTCTTAATAATTTTAATATCCTCAAACTTTGGACATTGTTGATTTTCCATACAGTATTGGGTTAATGCTGTCTTAGGTTCTTTTTTATTCCAATTATTTATATGCTGGTTCAATCTATACTTTAATTTATTTTTGGTGCTGTCTATATATGACACAGGTGGTTGCTGGTTTATAGGGATTTCATAAATTCCTGCTCTATCTAATTGGCTGATTTTTTCCTTTTTAATCACTAAATGTTTTACAGAAGTACCTGATTTCCTACCTGTATGTCATACTTGCCACAAACTTTATTAATTTCTGCTGAAATATTTTCTACATATGGTATTGCCCCTACATATTTTACAAGTTTCTTTATCAATCTTGGCTTTATTGTTAGCTTGAGGGACATCATAAATCCATTTTTTTAATACCTGTTTTGGGTAACCAAAATCATATGCAATTTTTTCAATATATTCAATTTCTTCTTTTTTTATATTGTTCCATTGATGAGTGTGTTATACTTCTTTTATTTAGTGTTTTAACACTATTTCTTTTATGTGTTAATGGATGCGATGACTGAAATGGTATAAGTACTGGGATATATGAAGATTTTCTATGCACTCTGAATTGCATATTATCATTTGTTTTAATTATCAAAATATCCAAAAATGCCAAAGTATTGTCATGTTCTTGTTCTACTGTTAGTTCAATAGATGGATAAATTTCACTATACTATTTTGTCAAGTCCTCAAGTTCATCATTTTTTAGCCTGGACAACAGAAAAATGTCATCAACATATCTGCAGTATATCAATGGTGGATCTTCGAGTTTACTTATTATTTTTTCTTCTATGTCACTCATTATAATTTCAGCAAATAAAGTTGACAATGGTGACCCCATAGGTCCACCATAATTTTGTTTGTACATCTTGTTGTTGAACTTAAAAATGTTATTTTCATATATGTAAAATAAAATTTCTATTAATTCCTCTATTTGTATTGCATTCATTTTCTGTAACACATACAATTTTTCAATAATTATTTCAATTACCTGAGGTACTGGTGTGCTAGGAAAAAGAGCTCTCACATCCATACTAGCCATATGATATTCACTTAAATCTTGTTTAATTACTTTAATTTTCTCAATGAATTCATATGTGTTCTTCACAGTGAACCTTGTCTTCATGAACAAAGGTGCCAAAAATTTGTAGATATTTTTTTCCAGCTTTATCAGTGGAGAATTCCTTTTTGATACAATTGCTCTCATAGGTGTATCAGGCTTATGAGTTTTTATTTTTACAGACATTTTTGGTATTCCAGTACCCATTGGTGGGTACGCTTTCTTTATTGCATCAGGCAAGTTGCTGTGATTTCTTATTCTAGCTAAGTACCTTACTTGAGATTCGGTTGGGTCTTTTGCCAGAATGCTGCAATTCAGTTCCTCTATAGCTCTTTTCATTTTTAGATTATATTCAGTTGTGTTTAATATTACAATTTGCCCTGTTTTATCAGCTTCACAAAATTTAATTGTTGGGTCATCTCTTAATTTAATCAGTTGTTCTTTCTCATACTGAATTTTATCTAAATGATACTTCTTTTTACTACTTTTTTCATTAAATTCCTTCAAAACAATTCTATACAATTTACTTCTAAGTTTTTCACATTCTTCTGCCAGTATGCTACGTGCCATTTCCTCTAAGTTGGGTATTAATCCTTCCGTCTTCAGTAGGCTACGTGGAAACGCAAATTTTTTACCTCTCTGCAAAGAAGAATTAATACCCAACTTAGAGGAAATGGCACATAGCGTACCGGCAGAAGAACGTGAAAAATTTAGAAGTAAATTGTATAGAATTGTTTTGAAGGAATTTAATGAAAAAAGTAGTAAAAAGAAGTATCATTTAGATAAAATTCAGTATGAGAAAGAACAACTGATTAAATTAAGAGATGACCCAACAATTAAATTTTGTGAAGCTGATAAAACAGGGCAAATTGTAATATTAAACACAACTGAATATAACCTAAAAATGAATAGAGCCATAGAGGAACTGAATTGCAGCATTCTGGCAGAAGACCCAACCGAATCTCAAGTAAGGTACTTAGCTAGAATAAGAAATCACAGCACTTTGCGTGATGCAATAAAGAAAGCGTACCCACCAATGGGTACTGGAATACCAAAAATGTTTGCAAAAATAAAAACTCATAAGGCTGATACACCTATGAGAGTAATTGTATCAAAAAGGAATTCCCCACTGATAAAGCTCGAAAAAAATCTACAAATTTTTGGCACCTTTGTTCATGAAGACAAGGTTCACTGTGAAGAACACATATGAATTCATTGAGAAAATGAAAGTAGTTAAACAAGATTTAAGTGAATATCACATGGCTAGTATGGATGTGAGAGCTCTTTTTCCTAGCACACCAGTACCTCAGGTAATTGAAATAATTACTGAAAAATTGTATGTGTTACAGAAAATGAATGCAATACAAATAGAGGAATTAATAGAAATTTTATTGTACATATATGAAAATAACATTTTTAAGTTCAGCAACAAGATGTACAAACAAAATTATGGTGGACCTATGGGGTCACCATTGTCAACTTTATTTGCTGAAATTATAATGAGTGACATAGAAGAAAAATAATAAGTAAACTCGAAGATCCACCATTGATATACTGCAGATATGTTGATGACATTTTTCTGTTGTCCAGGCTAAAAAATGATGAACTTGAGGACTTGACAAAAAAGTATAGTGAAATTTATCCATCTATTGAATTAACAGTAGAACGAGAACATGACAATACTTTGGCATTTTTTGATATTTTGATAATTAAAACAAATGATAATATGCAATTCAGAGTGCATAGAAAATCTTCATATATCCCAGTACTTATACCATTTCAGTCATCGCATCAATTAACACACAAAAGAAATAGTGTTAAAACACTAAGTAAAAGAAGTATAACACACTCATCAATGGAACAATATAAAAAAGAAGAAATTGAATATATTGAAAAAATTGCATATGATTTTGGTTACCCAAAACCGGTATTAAAAAATGGATTTATGAAGTAACTCAAGCTAACAATAAAGCCAAGATTGATAAAAAACTTGTAAAATATGTAGGGGCAATACCATATGTAGAAAATATTTCAACAGAAATTAATAAAGTTTGTGGCAAGTATGACATACAGGTAGGAAATCAGGTACTTACTGTAAAAAATTTAGTGATTAAAAATGTAAAAATCAGCCAATTAGATAGAGCAGGATTTTATGAAATCCCTATAAACCAGCAACCACCTGTGTCATATATAGGCAGCACCAAAAATAAATTAAAGTATAGATTGAACCAGCATATAAATAATTGGAATAAAAAGAACCTAAGACAGCATTAACCCAATACTGTATGGAAAGTCAACAATGTCCAAGGTTTGAGGATATTAAAATTATTAAGAGCTGTAAAAACGAAAGGCAGTTAAGAATTGCAGTGTCAGTGTTAATGGAAAAAAACAGATCAAGATTATGCAACATTAATGAGCCTAGCAACTTAAACGAACAATGGAAGGCCCTAATAAAAATTGAACAACAGCTTAGAAAGAAAAAAAAAAAAGAAAAAAGAGCAGCAATGACAATAGATGGCGCCAGAGACAATGATTCAGAGATTGCGCCTGGAGCCCGTGCCTCGATGGCTCTGCTCACTTGAGCTGTGGTAGGCGGGTGAGACACACCTGCCTCCTGATGACGACAGTAGACTGTTGAAAGCGCTAGAGGAATGTGTGTGAGGGGCTGAATGAGTGTGACACTTGCATTGGGAGTGGCAGGGGTTTTGAAAGAGATGGAGCATTTTGTAACTCACAGTTGACAAAGGCTTAACCACCTAGGAATGTAAGGTTGTGAAAATATGTACATAGTTTTTTAATTGAATTGTATGAATGAGTAGTTTGCTTGTGGGGTTTTTATGGAATTGACAAGCTTATAGTTACATCTCATATGGCTTAAAAAAAAAAAACGATGTTTCATCCCCGGAAGAAGGAATCGTAAGCAAGATGTCTGTAAACTTTTGAAGGCCAACAACATTACGATAATTGACGTGCTGGAAGTGTGTTGTTGATAGAAATTACCATGATCTTTAGGGTAAGTGATTGGCGCTTTTTAATAGTATTTCATTTATGAATTGCACATAAACTATGCGCACTTTGCAGGGTTTTAATACCTTAAAAGTGCAAATATAATTATAATAAATTGTTATCCTACTTACAGAAATATAAAGTTATTGACAAAAACCAATTTGGATTTCAATCAAATAAATCAACAGATCTTGCTCTTCTCCATATTCAAGATATAATTCAGAAAAACGTTGAGGAAAAAAACTTAACTGTTGCTATTTTTTTGGATTTAACAAAGGCTTTTGACACATTAAACCATAACATATTATTATAAAAACTACATAATATAGGAATAAGGGGTACTGCTCATGCACTCTTTACAAATTACTTATCAAACAGAATTCAGTTTACTCAACTGTGGGATTATTACTCAACAAAGGAAAATATTAAACTGGGTGTACTCCAAGGTTCAATACTTGGACCATTATTATTTAATATCTACATTAATGACATTTTTAACATTGAATATATCCAGCATTATCCTCTATGCAGATGACACTACATTGTTATTTAAGGGTATTTAAGATGACACTACATTGTTATTTAATCCAGAAGAAATAATTTTACTAAGTAATATTGAATTGCAAAAATACACAAATTGGTTGGCTGCTATGAACTTGTATTAAATACAGATAAAACTAAAGCAGTTTTTTTTTTCAAGACAACAAACAAGTAAACTTATTAATATACCATTACTTCTTGACGAGAAATCAATTGAAATAGCAAATGAGTTTACTTACTTAGGTATTAAACTTAATTATGATTTAAAATGGAATAAACACATTGATAATTTCTTGAATAAATTATCAAAAAAATATAGAAATTGTAAGTCATGTTCTGACAAATCTTACTGTTAAAACATTAAAATTAATATATTTTACTTTAGTTCATACACACCTTAACTACTGTATATTAGCATGGGGTCAAACAACTCAATCTAATATTAAAAAATTACAAATACTTCAAAACAAGTATATTAGATTATTAGATTTAAACTGTAGTTGTAATAATGTTATTTTTTCTCAATCATGTATACATACATATCAAGAGTTGACCCTAACAAATATAACATAATGACTATTAAACAACTATATAATTTCAACTTGGGTAAAATCATGTACAAAAGAATAAAAAATAATATAGAGCAGGAATTAATTAAAATATCTACATATACGCATCAATATAATACAAGAAATCAACAGGCACTTATACCAGTGCTCCCTAAAACTTTAACTATGAAACAAAGTTTAAATTATTGTGGGCCGGCATTTTGGAATTCATTGCCCAGAGAACTGACATTGATTAATAACTTTAACCTCTATAAGAAAAAATTAAAAGCATACCTATTAAGCTAACTATTTAAGGGAATAACAGGGTGGGGGAGGGGGAGAGAAAGAGTTATACTAATGGCTGGTGGTGTACATTGCTGTACTTGACTTGTAAATTTCCTTCAGGGAGCTCCGGGCTAGACAGGACTCAATGAGGCCTTTTCCTGGAGCTTCCTTGCTGTTATTTTATAACTGTCAATAATTGTTTTCATTATTCAATAACCTGTAACAGCAGAAATAATAAAATGAAATGAAATGAAATATTAAAAATTTCTTAACAGCTTTTATGTTTACTTGTATTCAAATACAATGCTGAAGGTCATGTGTGAGTAGAAAGAATTTGCCAGCAAAAGATTCAATAAATAAGTAGTGAAGTAGATAACTGTGACATTGGTTGACACTGCTTTTCATTTAATGCACATACCTGTCAAGAACAATGTAATACCAAATGCTAAGAAATCAGGAAAAGGAGATATTGTGGCTATTCTTATGGGCATTACTTCTTCCATACGTTTTCGAATAGTATTGTTGCACAGGTAATCAATGTATCCACTATAGCCCCTCGCAACAGAGGCAGTCCCTGAAAAGAAATCATCATAGCAAAGCTTAAAACCATTCAGTGGCTAAATATCAGCAATTTTGTTTTGAACATAAAAAATGTTTGAGGATATATTATCTAATCTTAATATGCACATCATTCATTAAAATCAGATTTTTTAAGCTCATCAGGCCAAAATATTTGTGTGTAACAAAATCAGAATTTCTTGTATTTTTCTTTATTATTACGAACTTTTATCATTAAAGCTTACAGTTGAACATGAAGTGCTGTTAAAAGATGGTTCAACAGAATCAAAGATCCAATATATAAAAAAAGTTTCCCTGCAAATAAGAAACAAAGCAAAGATCCAATATCTGGTTTTAATGATTCTTACATCAGTTCCAAAGAATTTAAGATATCAAAGTATTTGGTTCTTTCTTTTATGATAGGCATTATAAAGCACTAAAGGATCCAAAAAACAAGACTAATTATTTGGCATGCACATTTTGATGATGCACATTTCTTCAGAGCTGTTAATTCCACATTCAAAGTACTCCTCTAATACTACATGGCATTGTGAGGAAATTAGGAATAACATATAAGCAGTCATGCTAATCTGATAAGTTAAAAGAGATGCCAGGAACTGCCGACACTGCCATTTAGGCACAGCTGTACTCAAAATCCCATGATCCAAAACATACACTGCCACATGACCTCTGTGGTGAATTCAACCCACTGCAATTTATTTATTTTCAAATCTTATTGTTTATTTCAAATCAATAAGCCTGTCATCATTTTAAAAGATGACAGACTTTTTCTACTACAACTAACACTTTTTCTTTTTTAGAATGCTTGACAGAAAAAGTTAGGGGAGAAAAATCAGGAGATACTGGTGGAAGTACCCTTTTTCTTATTGGCCGGTCATTCAAAGCTCACAGTTTCTGCTAAATTGTATAAGATGCTGCAAAAAACTTGTGCCACTACTGTTCAACTCATTGATGAATTCATGAAATATCATGAGGTAAACTGCTGCATTCATGGATTGAATGACCACAGTGGGCTTTATAACACCAGTCTGGTACGATTCATCCAACAATGGCTTGTCTAATGCCAATTCGTCCAAAGAGGATGATTCATTCAATGGACAATTGGCCTAAAGGTAGAATTTACCCAATGGTATGATTGGTCCAATGCTGACTCTTCTAATCATACAATTAGTCCAATGCTGATTCGTCCAATGGTATAATTGGTCCAGTGCCTATTCATACAATGGAATGACTGGTCCAAAAGTATGCTTAGTCCAATACTGATGTCCAAAAAGCTACTAGTGAGAAACAAAGCCCATTCGTTTTGATATTGTCTTTGCTGTCGTATGAAAGTATCAGTACTCCAAAGAATGTGAAACAATGTTCCATTTCATGCATAATATTGTGCTTATGGATTTTTTTTGTTTCAGATTCATAATATTGTGGTTAAAGATTTCTTTTTTCAGATTTTTTTTTTTTTTTTTTGCTTATTTTTTTTTTGAGAGAGAAAATGTGTTGATAATGTCCTCACTGTTGTATGAAAACACTGGGGTATGAACCATTCAATCGGCTTCAAAGTTTTTCTGTTATTTTGCATTAAATAATGGAAAAAAACAAGCTTTCTATTTCCATTTGCCTATGCATATAGTAACTTTTGAACTAATGAAAACATTTTTTTTTTTTTTAACTTTTGGACGGAATGGAGAAAAGGGGTCTGATTTCGGCATATTCATATCTTGAATTCCTTATTTTCAGCAATAATTAGAAGGGAAGTTCCACATGGAAAAAAAAACTGCTTTGTCTTCAGTTAGGATAATTTGGAGTGAAATATGAAAAAAAAATGGGCTTTTTCAGCAGGAATTTTTTTACTGGTTCTTCCCCTTTCCCCGAGTTAGTTGTTATTATAAAAATTTTGCTTTCAATTTTTTCATAAGGTTTATACAAAGTTTAGTGCAATTGGGATATTTCCTTATAATGAAATATCAAACTTCTGAGTATCCATTACAGTGCAATTATGAGAAACAAATGAACTACAGAATGCATTCAACAAAAAAATCACACATAGCATTTACTTGTGTGCTACAGGATGTTCTACTTCCAAAAATATCTGTTGAAAATATTCTATTTTGCATCAGATACAATTAACCACAATGAAATATTTGTGCATATTTTACACTGTAGTGGAAGTTGTTCTTTGTGGCAAAGTTTGAGGTTTGATTATTACTAAATTTTACATTATCACACTTTCTTTGGTTTAAAAGATGAACTCATTCTACTTCTATCATTCTTGTTTATGAATACCTGCTGTTGGCTTGTAAGATTTGTTTATTCAATAGAACAACCACGTTTGCAGAGGACCAGTGAGATAAAAAAAAGTGTACAAATAACAGCAATAACTTCTTGTTTGTAGTGTATAAATATGTTTTTAGCTTTCATTTTAACCCCCTTTTCTATCACGTATGAGATACAGCCTTTACGATTTCACAATATTGATAGAAAATATGGTAACCAAGCCACAGCAATACTTCAGGTTACAGTTATTAAACTTCTGTTTTCATCATCTCTCCATATATATTTTTAATATTGGATGCAGGGGGTCCAATACCTAAGAAAAGATTTACTGAGAGAAACAAATGAAAAATAGAGTTAACAAACAATAGATAACATTACTAACTGATAGCAAGAACAGGAAAAACACTAATACCAGTGAAAAAAAAACTATTTTTTTTTAATTAAACCTTTGTATTACAGAAAACACTTTTAAGAGTATCTGAAGTGAAGAACTCTTGCCTACGTCAGTGGCACAGTGGTCTAAAAACTGGCTTCTGATCGTTCATCCGAAATGGGTCCATGTTTGAATCCCAGGTGAGGCATGGATGTTGTGTGTTTTACGGCACTGGCCCTCTCCCATCCCTGAAATTAGTGGCCCTAAGTTAGTGGATGGATGACTGTTTATAGCCCACTGAGTTCCTCATGGTAGTCATTAAACCTCAAAAATAAATTATTGCGTTACTTTTATATAATTTTGCATTTGGTAGAAGTTTTTAGTAAAGAACTTTTAATATTTCAAGAAATGCATATATTTCAAGCAATAGCTTAAAAAATTATTAAAAATTATTAAAAAATTACAAGGTGTTAGACTTGAAACCTTGATTATTTATTAAATTATTTTTTTATGTTCAGTAAACTGTAAAATCTAATTAAATCATAAATTCTCATAAATGCTGGGGATTGAAATCAACTCTGGAAACAAGAAAGTAAATTTATTATTAATTTCTTAAAAACATAATAGAAAAAAAAAAGGCCGTCAGTCAGATTATACCATTGGACCAATTGGCATTTGGACCAGTCGTGCCATTGGACCAATTGTACTTTTGAATGAATAGTCCATTGGACCAATTGTCCCCTTTCGACTAATCGGCATTGGACCAGTCATACCTTTGGAAGAATCAGTACTGGACCTATTGTACCTTTGGACAAATAGGCATTGGACCAATTGTCTCCTTTGAATGAACTGGCACTGGACTGATTGCCATTGGACAAATCATTGATGACCACTATAACATACATACATCCATGAAACTTTTTACCACCTGGCAATTTTTTGAATATTCTATAGCTACCCTCCCTTCCTTCCCCCCCCCCCCTCTCTCTAATGAAGTGCATGTGCATGAGGATAATTTTTCCACTTCCCATACATATATTTTTTGAGCTGATGTACCTGATAATGGATGAGTAAAAACATTCACTTCACTTTTTTAGCAAATTACTTATCTCACACTGCCCCATATGTTCACAAATAAAGGTAACTTGATCACGCTAGTTACGTTACATGAAATAAACTTTTACAAGAAAGTTCATAAGTTGGGAGCTTTCAACCTTATCTTAGGTCTTCATCACACCAATGGAGGACTAAGATTGTTGCCAGATTCTACATTTGATCAAGTTACCTTTATTTGTTATTATTGTTACGTGTTTTGCCCATCATCGTCACGCCCCATATGTTCTCCCATGTACTTTCAGTTGATGTCACATGACATCATAATCAACTAGCAGCAAAAATTCTAGGCACTACATCACAACTTCTGGATTTCATGTAGCCAGTTACAAAAAATAAGCACTTTATAAGTAATTTTTGTCATTTTTGGCAAAAGAAAATAAGGGCTTCTAATGACCCTAAAAACAATGTAAACACATTTTAAGGATTATGAAGGACTTATAAGGACTGTGGGAACCCAGTAAAACAAGTTTTGCTTTTCAGATGAAGGTTTTGTTTCATATATTACTGCATCCATTTATTTCTGTGGTAAACTATGCCACTGAAATGATCTTCACTCCCTGCTAAGTGCTAACTATGATTCTCTTGCTGCTTAAGTGTTCAGCTATTTTCTTTCCATGGGAACAGTCACTGACATTGTGCTGTGTTATTTCATCCCTCTTCATTTTCTTTCTTTCCTATTTTTTTAAACATTTGCTTTTCTGTTTTCTTTCTTTCTTTTTAGAATTTGTTATAGCTTCTTTTCACATCTTAATTTAGCCAGTTGTTTTTCAAAGGAGCTGCTACTAATTTTATGCTGCTTTATTGTTTCCTCCTTGTGCTTTATTTTTATTTTTTGTTCTCTTGTGGTTTCCTTTCTTTTAAGTACTGCATCTTCAGTGAATGGCACATATTTTTTTAATTGAATGCCATTCTCTGCTTTGATACTCTACAGCACCTCATATGGTAGAACGGTCTCATCCTCCCAATCTATCTGATGATGCATCATCTGATCCATCATGCCAGTAAATAGCCCACAGTCTTCTAATTACTTTAGAGGAATAAGTTACAAACTGCCACTTTATACAAGAACAGGATACAGACCTGCCAACTTTCAAGAATTGAAATTCATAAAAAAAATTTGTGAACATTTAGTTGATATGCATGCTTGAGTAACTGATGTGTTGAACACAATGATTAAATGTTTTGAATATTTCTTTGAATAAAGCTCATGTTGAGAAATGGCTTCCTAGTTTCTTAATTCAATTACTAATAAAAAACAACTATGATGGGAATTTTACTAGGAAATTTGCAATTTAAATAAAAAAATTCCTAGCAAAATTCTCATAATAGTTGTTTTTGATTAGTAATTGTTTTGAATATATCGATTAAAAAGCTAATTTATTATGCAAATGATTTGTCAATTTTAATCGATTGCATGCTATATAATTAAGGTACCTGGAACTATTTCATGCTGACAGTAATTAAAATGCGGTTGATTCATAACAACCTCATTAGAATGCATAGATGCCAACCTCTAAAAGTAGTTTTCAGTAACCAACATGTTCATTTTTCAGTAATTTTCAGTAACACATTTTTTTTTTTCAGTAATTTTCAGTAATCCAGTCTATAGTGGCAAATTTGGGTATTTAACACTGCAACAAATTTTAATCTGTCAGAACTATTAACAAAATAATAATAATAATAATAATAATAATAATAATAATAATAATACAATAAAAACTAATTTGCTAGTGGAAAAATTTAAAATACTGTCTACCAGGAAAATATAATAAATTACCTCCAGACATGAAGAAAAATTATTCCTTGGAATGTTGCCAAATTATTATGATAAATTGGCTGTAGTTGCCATTTTGGCCTTCCTTAGTTCAATTTGCAAAAACTTCTTCTGATAGCATAGTTCACTGTGTGCAATGCTATTTATTTTTTCTACTAATAAAGAAGACAGCACATGACTGCTTAAATTAGGTCTGAATCATTCATGATTTTTTTTTTCACAATACTGAAAATTCTTTCTGTACTTGCATTGCTATGAGGGACTATTAAAATCATTTTCATAATTTTGCTTAATGATTCATACTTTAACTGTCCACTTTCATTTTTCATTAAAGAAATTCTGTACCACACTTCATCCATTCTCCCAGAAGTAACAGCACAGTTAAAATTTTCAAACTGGTAGTGAGCAAATTCAGATTCCACCTTGTCAGATTCTTCTGGTTTCAAAACTTGAAACAGGGAACACATATATTGGACTGATGCAAAAGAAACACTTTGCCTTAATGCTACATCTGCAATTTCAGCATGACTCAGAAATTCATCATTAAGTGGAAATTTTCTTAAAATGTAATTGCAGCCTGCCTTGTAAAATTCATTTACCTCAGAATAAAAAGTAGCCACTGTGTCTTCACTCAGATCTGCAGTTGTGCCTATATAAGATCTCGCTTTTGACCCAATTACGAGATCACAGTTTTCCTTTTGATTTCTCCTTCTTTCAAAATTTCCATCTGCAAGAGATGTTGCTGTCACATCAAATGCCGATGTGATAAATCGTACAAGCAATTCAGATAACAGACTATGAAGTTTTTTTTAATACATGCACAAGCGGAGCTTCCTGCTGCGGGAACACGTTAACAGATGTAAACAAAGGAAGAGTAGCAGATAAAAAAAGACAATAAAGTTTAGATGAAGGATTTCCAATCATACTTACAAGGTTCTTATACTGTGAATTAGCTTTTTCATTGTCACTAAAATAATGTTCTAGAGCCTCTCACTGTTCTAAAATTCTGTCAATGGATTCCAAAAGTGATAACCAGCGAGTACTGACATGCTTTAGAATTTTGTGTGGTTTAGTACCGCAAACAGCTTGACTCAGTTTTAGATTGTGTTTCCTCTTTGAACTTTTCTCCAAAAAAAAAAAAAAAAAAAAACTGTATCAGAAACTGCTCAACATTAAATCCTTTCAGTTGAGTAGCAGATTTCTGTGCAGATAAATTTACTAAATGGCACGAACATCGCTGCACTATGATTGCAGGCTGAACCTTCTTTATGTAAGAAACAACAAATTTTACTTGACCAATGACAGTGTTAGCATTATCACAGGAAAATGACACACAGTTGCTCCACGAGATATTTTTTTTAGCAAACTCATTGTTCAAAATGTTGAATATTCCTTCACCTGTATTATTACTTGATTCAACCAATGTTAACAAAACAGTTGAATTTTTCCCTATTTTTTCGTCAAAATATGTTATTGTAATGGGATACAGTTTATTTGCTTGAGCATCATTACTTCCGTCCGTAGATAGAGAGAAACAGGATTTTTTTTTACTTCAGATACGATGTTACTTGTAGAAACACTGGCCATGTGCTGAATTAGTGCAGTAGCCTTTGTTCTTCCACACGAATATTTTTTTGCGATCGCTGAATCGGGAAACATGGCTTGAAATAACGGTTTTTCAAGCCTTCGGTTTTCGGAAATTTATCCAACATTTTCAAGCTGAATTGACTTCACTTTTCGGAAATTTATCCAACATTTTCAAGATGAAATACAAATATTTATGGAATAAAATTATATCTGACAATACTGGGTAGAAGAAACATCGCGAGAAAAAAAAATTACGATTACCAGAGAAATCTCATCTCAGTCTACTTTCCGTTTTCAAAGGATGAAATTAGAAAACTACAATTTCAAGCTGAAATTATGCAATGAAATTATATTTAACAATACTGAACAGAAGCAACATCGCGCGAGAGAAAAAAAAAAATACGATTACGGAAAAAATCTGCACTTCGTTTAACTTCCGTTTCTAAACGTTTAAGAAGACAAAACAACGTCCCTAGACGGTATACGACCCCCCACCCCAACTAATATCTCGAAAATTTCTTCACTTTTGCATCGATCTCGGAAAAAAAATAAAACAGAGGGGACTTCGCGAATTCGCGGAAGAATCTCACGTACGAATTCACCGCTGAATCGATTTCGAATGTTGTAAGCTAAAGATAAAATATCGATGACCGGTAAATTTTAACTTTTGCCGCAAGATTGGTAATTTTTTAGCACAATGGCGCAAGAACAACGCTTTGGCGAGGCTGGCGCAATTGGCGCAGGTCTGGCAGCCCTGAATGTAGCATTTAATTTTTTTCCCCCAGAAAAACTTGAAGAACCAACAAAAAATTTTAAGTTGATAAAAATTTGCTTTCTATCTCAGAAAATTAAATCAAATGGCGATTTTCCGTAATTTCAGCGGTGTTTCCGTACTTCCGTAACAGCAACCAAAAATCCGTAAAATTACGGAAAATCCGTACTAGTTGGTATCTATGAGAATGCTACATACACAGATAAAAATTTCATTTGCAACTCTGAAATTATTGCAATTTACATGGCAGTAACTTTTTAACCATAAATTTTTGTGCCAGAATACCTTTGAAAAATGCAATTCAAAAATAAGCCAAAAACTTCAAAGGTAAACATCCCACAGAACAAGATAATGGTAGTTTCTCTCACCATTTCAATCTGAGAACTAATAATTCTTTGGGTTTTAGACACATTTTTTAAGGCAATATCAATTTGAAATCTCAGAACTATAATAAGCACTCCTTTCAGGTAGAAGATCATACCTATGAAAAGGACCTTCAGTTTTATTTAAACATAGTTAACTTTTTTTATGGGATTTTTCTAGGTAAAGTTACAATTTTTCTGCAAATTTTTGGAGAAAACTCTTCTCCTTTGTCAGGCAGTCTTTTAATCTAGTCTTCGTCACTGTCTTCGGCTGCGGTTAACCTTGACGGTTACTGTGATTCTGCAAAATATCTTGCCAGATGTTAAGCAACATTAATCCCCTGCAGTCATTTGTGATGGAGTTCTGGTATTTTTCAATTTCAAGTATCTCTTTCAATTTACATTTTAGGAAGTTAGTTTGAAATCCAATGACCATCAGAGAGTCCCAGTCCATGGAGTGCCCTGTTGCCCTAACGTGTCCGTCCAATCCTATCTTGTTCAAAAAATTTTTTATTGCAGCTATGTGTTTAGTGATACGAGTTTCCAGCCTATGACCTGTTTCACCCATATAGAATATTCCACAGCTGTAAGATACTTTATAAATTACTCCTTGCATTTTTAACAAGTTTTCTTCTTTTTGAATTAAACATGGGAAAAATTTCCTAACCTTGTTGTCAAAATTGGGTGCTAATCCAATATGATATTTACTGCTTATTCTCTTTAAAGATTCAAACAAACCTTTTTGATACAAAATTTTTCCAGTGAATTTAAACTCCTGCTTGTTTGTACTTTTCTGTTTCTCTTTTGTGAGTAACTTATCAATTTCATTTTGAAGGGAGTTGTTTTCTGCTAGCAAGACTCCCAGTTCATCTATGTAGACTTTTTTCAATTCTTCTGAGGAAAACATTTTACTTATTTTTTCTAAAAATTGACTTGCAATATTCTTTTTTATTGTGTGGATGATAGGAGTTATAATCTAGTATTTTATTAGTATCCAAACTTTTTTTGTACAATTTAGTTAAAAACTTATCTTCTTCTGCATATATTGTCAAATCTAAGAAAATTTGTAAAATATTTGTAACTACCTAGAAAAATCCCATAAGAAAGTTAACTAGGTTTGAATATAGTAATCTAGGAAGCCACAAAACAAAGAAGACCTTCAGTGTTCTCAACATGAAGAAATAAATATGAACAGATATTACAAAGCTTATTATAAAAGGGAACCAGCTGCTTTAACAATATTATGTATGGGGAGAGGGAAACAATTGTGCCTTTCCATAGAGACAGAATACAAGCAAAACAAGATCTCCATATAAAATTCATTATCCCAAACTTAGTGTTTGATGTTCTGCTGCAAGACAAATGCACCGAGAAAGACAGAAACAAAACCAAAAACCATGGGGGGGGGGGGGATGCCATATTTCACCGCGACTGAAATTTAGGAACTCATTGTGAGAAGCTGGTTACTTGACTACTGTACCATTAGTCAAGTAACCTGCAAGTTCCTGAATTGGTCAAGTAACCAGCAAGTTCCTTGGTTATGTAAAATTAATGAAGTATAGGTAAAATCATTATTTTATTGACTGACAAAACCTTTGATAAATTAAAAATAACTTTTATTCCTTAAAAACTCAGTGATTTAAGAGTAACTATGAAAACTTCATAAAAAAAAAAAAAGGATTTCTTGTGGAAATCATACAACCTGCTTCTGATAAAATATTCAAAGAATGTTGTAAGTGGTAAGTTCTACCAATGCAGGAGAATAAAGTGCAATTGGAATTAACCATCTGATACACAGAATATTAACTGTTTTTATTGCCATCTACTTCCAACAATGTAATGCACACTGAGTGTTCACTAAATTATGACCATTCCTATGCAAAGTAAGTTACGTCTGACACTTGTTTGTAATGAGGATGGAAGGCATGTCGCATAAGCTAAAGGGGTATATATAAAAGGTTAGTAGTTCAGTTGAGGGTGACATCAAGGATGTGATGGGTAAAACAAAGGATTTAAAGAATTTATGAAATGCCCCATTGCAGGTACAAGAAGGGATGGAGTGCTGATTTCAGAAACTGCAATACTTGTGGGTTATTCAAGAGGCTCTGTAGTCAGAGCATACGGGAAGCGATGCCAAAATAGAAAAGCAGTGACATAACTGTAACAGGCAGCAAGAGGTGGATTCCAGAGGTGAATGACTGGTGTGTCACCTTGTACAAGGTAATCGGTGGAGCACAGTTTTGCAGTTGATGGCCCAATACAATATAATATGGGTCAACAAGAAACAATATCTGTGTGGCTAAGTGGATGGGTTACAAAAGCAGATGCATTACATGCCATTCTTTCCTAATAACATTCTATTGAAGTAAATAACTCTCCTGGTGCTAATAGCATGTGGATTGGATGATAGAATATTGGAAACAAGTGTGCTGATCCAATGAATTATGATATAAACAGCATTCTGATAATCATTGAGTCAGTATTTGGTATCAACAGTATGATGCTATGGTTTACTTAAGCATAGCATGAACTACCCATGCCAGTGGGGATGGTTGTATGATGTGGGACACATTTATCTGACATCTCTGGTGCATGTAAACCAACATATGGACACCCATTACCACTAGGGACTGCTTGCAGACCTTGTACACCCCACAATGATGTACCTCCAATCAGATGATGACGGGTTCTTCCAAGCTGATCAAGTCCCATGTCATCAGGCTTGTCTCATGCAGGAATAGTTTGATGCAGCACTGACATGTGACATCTCAAATGCTATCCAAACTCACCTGATATCAACACAATTGAACATCTGTGCCAGATGAGGCATTAAAAAGCATCCCATAAATGGTGTGTCCACTGAACGCAGTGTCTCCATCTGGTGTGGAGACACTGCATTCAGTGCAAACCATCCGCTCGATGGGAACACCATCCCACTCCACACAACTGTACAGACTTCTGTTTGAGTCAATGCCAAGCTGGATGGTGGCCATTTCCTGGGCAAAAGGAAGGCCCATGAAGTATTAGGTAGGTGGTCACAATTCAGTGAGCACACAGTGTTATATTCTAATGAACAGTCTGTGAATGCACAAACATTAAATATAACTATAAATTGCCCTATCTGATAAACCTTCACTTTTTTGTAGTCTGCTTGGATCTAGGATTCATGTTGCTTAAAATCTATTTTTGGAAGTTTAATCACACCTCTCAGAGATTTTATTTCTTACAGACTCATTTAAAACTAAGCAGAGAAATTATTTTTGTTTTGTTTTTTACATAAGAATTTTATTACTTTATTTGTATAATTATCTACTGTCCTTTCTGGCCTCATGATGACTGTCAAAGCTGTCATCAAAGGATTGGCCAATATTTTAACAGTGTCATTGAAATTTATATCTTGAAAATTTCAAAAAATTGATATAAAAAAAGATTTTGATCGCTAATATTATACATTTGAACTATCAGGGTAATCTTGCTACAACGTGAACCTAATAATATTTGAGATTTTTCATTATTCCATATTAATAAAATGACACAAATACTACTATCAGAAACCAATATTCAAATAAATGAGTGGTGCCTTGAAATAATAATCAGAAAATTAGGAGAAGAAATTGGTATTTTGTGAGTTTTAAAATTTTTGCCACTGTCATATATTTTCTTTTTATAAAATAAGAATTTTGTTTTAAGCCTGTTTCAGAAAACATGAGCATTATTTTAAGAATTCTGATACATTCATGTCTGAAGAAAACATGCAATTACAAGTTAATATTAAAATGTACCTAATTGTTAAATATAGAAATGTATTTTTTTCGAGAACATGGAAATGATGAAAATATAAAAATACAGTAAAATCACAGTATAGATAGCAATGCTCACCAAAAACAAATTTAATTTCATTATCAATAAATAGATTCAGTCACTAAGAAGTATTGTTTTAGTTCTGCCAAAAAGATTTTCTTTTTTTCCCACTACAGAGTTTCAAATTAACTTTGTGAGCAAAATTATATGTGAAATACACATTTACTCACCCTACTTTCATTGTAGGACTAACATTATTTTTTAGCACGACTTTCATCAACTCGCAATTTGAAACACGTGTACCTCGATTTTTTGAAATTATAAAAATATTATACTTATAAGGATTGAATATTTAATAATTTATTACACTGTACTAGAAATAATATTTAAGGAAATAGTTTCTAAAGCCATGTCGTTATTAAGGTAAGTTAAATTTTATTAATAGAAACAGTATTTCCTTTAATATTATTTTCAGTGCAGTATAATAAATTAAATAACAGAAGAAGAATAAATTATTAATTTTCCAGAACCAAAATACATCAAAATTTCACCAAAGTAAGCTTTTGCACTACATTTTCTTATAATAGACTTAATTCTTTAAATAGTAAATAGGCATGTTCCCATTATTCATAGTTTGAATGGTTATATTATATTTGTTATATTGGTATATTATTATTTTTATTATATTGTTATATTATACATGGTCAAGCCACATTATTGTGACCACCAGCTAATATCCAGAGTAACAGCTGTGTGCAGCACAGACCGCAGCTAGATGGGCTGGGAGTGACTCAATAAGGTGCTAGAAGGTGTTCGCAGGTATGTGGAGCCATGCTGACTGCAGTGCATCTGACAGCTGCTGGAGGGTGCGTGTTGGAGGATCCATAGAGTGAACAACACAACGGAGGTGGTTCCACAGATGTTCAACTGGGTTTAAGTCTGGGGAACTAGGGAGCCAGGGAAGTACTTTGAAGTCCTCATCGTGCTCTCCCAACCACTATCTGACATTTCCAGCTGTGTGACAAGTTGCATTGTCATGCTGAAAGATCCCATCCACCCCAGGGAAGACAATCAGCATATATGGGTGTACATGATTTGCAAGGATGGATTCATGGTGAATTTGGTCCACAGTACCTTGCACAGGTATGAGTGGACCGAGGGAATGCTATGAAAACATTCCACAGACCATAATGCTACCCCCACCAGCTTGTGTTCTTCCAGATGGTTAAAGAGTGTTTGTTCTCCACTGTTTCTCACCTTATATGCCAACGTCCATCCGTATGAAGCAGAAAATGTGACTCATCGGAAAAGGCAATCCTTTGCCAATCAGCGGAGGTCCAATTCCAATACTGCCGTGCAAATGCAAGCCTTTTTCTGCCGATGCACCTTCGTTAACATAGGTGCAGTGACCATCCATCTGCATCAGAGCCCTATACCCAGCAGGGTTTGCTGAACTGTCGTTTTAGACACACTTCCGGCAGCCCCCTGGTTCATTCGGCCAGTGAGTTGCTCGACTGTAGCATGTCGATCGGCCCTCGTGCCCCTTTGAAGCTGACATTCACCTCTCACATCAATGGCACGTGGTGCTTCACAGTTTCCACATTGCTTATTCGCAATGGTGCCATTTCTCCAATCACAATACACTTTATCCACAACAGCACATGAACAGTTCACAAATTAATAAGATGGTAGTATAGAACACAGTAAGTTACGTATAAAAGTTTAAGGCAAATAAATTTATATGTAACTTAGCGTGTTCTATACTACCATCTTATTCATTTGTTTGTTAGTTATGTGCATTTCCTACCACTCTTTTATAACAGTTCACAAACTGCGCTGTTTCAGAAATACTGCCACCCTTGCCCGAAAGCCGATAATCATCGCTTTTTGCAAATCTGATAAATCGCTCCTTTCACCCATGACAGTAACGAGTGATATGCTTTCAGAATGCTTACAAGCATACCTTATATACCCTCCAAGCCAGCTCACGACACGTGCCTTCTTTCATTGGCTACGTGCTGTTGATGTCAAAAGTAGGAGTGGTCACAATAATGTGATTCGACTGTGTATGTTTATAATATAAAAACATCAAGGTACACGTGGTTCACATCGCAAATTGACGAAAATTGTGCTAAAAAATAGTGTTAGTCCTACAATGAATGTAGGGTGAGTAAATGTGTATTTCACACATTATTTTGCTTACAAAGTTAATTTTATTCAAAGCAGATTAATTTTTGGCTAAAAACATTTTAAGGTGTCTTTGGCATGATATCATCAAGTCAAAAACAACAGTAACATACAGTGTTCCAGTTTGCATTAATTTTAAAGTTGCCACTAAACAGGACTGGCTGGACTTTTTTACGAGGATCTTACATCATTTCACTATGAAATCAAACAAGACAAAAAAGAAGGAAAATGACAGCGGAGAAGTGAAATATGACAACTGCTTACCTATAACATATTCTAAAATCAAGTTCCAGCCAATAATAAATGCCATAAATTCACCTACAGTTACATAACTGTAAACATAAGCTGAACCTGCCCTTGGCACTCTGGCTCCAAATTCTGCATAACATAAACCTGTTCAGATGAAATGAAAGACTGAAGCATTCATTAACATAAAAGTGATACAGCAGTTTGATGACTTATTATTTCCACAAAATAAAGAAACAATTGTAAACTTTTTCAGTTGCATAAATTTTACTATATGCAAAAGATTTCTAGCAAAGAAATCTTTTGCATATAGTATCTAAAATCGTTAATGTCTGTTTCAAACATTAACGATTTTAGATTTCTTCAACGTGCATTCCATAAAGAGCAAACTGCAGTATTAACCAAAGGGGACAATGTGTGTGAAAGTATGAGCACATAAAATATATACAAAACAGTAAAACTTAAATCAGTTTCAGGTAAAGAAATAAAAGCAACACACACACACACACACACACACACACATTGGCTCCATTGTATTGTATACAGATCAGTGTCCATCTCTAATAAAGCTAAGGGAATACAGTTGCAAAAGGAATGATAAAACACACCTCAAAAGTAACTCATAAATGGTGTCTAAAAACAGAGAATTGACTTCCTAGGTTTGCTCAATGGATGTAAACACTTATCACACCAGTGGTCTTGACTTGAATCATTGGTGAAACAGGCATAGTATTTGCTCTACAGATTTAGAGATGTTTTCTTTAAACACAGTAATCTTAAACCATAAATGCATTACTTTTCCTAGCTTCTGTGTGTCTGTGTATGTGTGTGTGAGAGAGAGAGAGAGAGAGAGAGAGAGCACAAGACTACATGCAGCAGTTTTTACTGATTAGCATAAAGTCATAATGAATCCACCCAAAAATGATTATGAACACATACAGCTTTATATCAATGCACTGACTTTTATGCAAGGGACTTGTGAGTATGTCTAAAAATTATTATGGAAACATTCACATGGATTTTTATATATCAGTGTAATGAGTTTTGCATAAAAGAATAATGAATCTGTCAAAAATGATTATGAATAAACTCATACATATAGTCACAGCTACATATCCATGTGAAGACTTTGGCATTAACAAATAAGGAAGCTGTGTGAAAATTTTGATAATACATGCACAGAGCTTTAGTCTTTTGTTGTGTATACACTGACACAGAATACATTACATACAAGAGGAGGAAACCCAATCTTTAACAGTTGGATATGTGAATGATGATAAAGGGCAATGATGCAAGATTTTTTAATTACTGAATTTTCTTTTTAGCAATGCAAAATTTTCAAGATGATGAAAACATGTCTTTTTTCTCAGTTATCAATTTTGTTTGTTTGTTTGTTTGTTTTCTATTTTGCATCAATTTATCTTTGGCATTTTCTGAAAAATGCACTGTTGTATTATTAATAGGAATGACAAATGGTAGATTCATAAAATGCAGGAATCCGTGGGCGCCACCACAGTCATTTCTACATGATCAGTATTCACAAGATGAAGTTATCATGTAATGATAATACCCATATATTGTTGTGAACTTTGAATAGACAAGTCATCAACTGAAAATTCCTGTGGCAGAGCTTAAGGAAGCAAAAAAATAAAAAACATGATGCTTAATGCTTGTCTAATACAACCATATACATGCATACATATCACTAAGCTGTCCTCTGAAATTCAGAGGTTAGCTCCTCTTCAAAAAAAGGAAAAAGTAGGAAAAATAAAATTCTAAGTTGTGGGAAAAATAGGACTGGAGACATGATATGGGAGTCCAATGAGTTAAGTGAAAGATGGGGTGAATACTCCTGTGAATTATTAGATGATGAATGCAAAGGTGATTCTGAGACTGAAGCAGATGATGCTACAGTGAGAGATGGAAGCACAATAGAAAGAGGTGCGTAAAGCTCTAAAATCTCTTCAAAATGGTAAGGTTCTGGGAGTAGAAGGCATAACTGCTGAGATGTTAAAATATGGTGGTGACTCTGTAACTGACTGGTTAACTGAAACTTGCCAGTTGTGCTGGAAGTTAGGAATGGTCCCTCAGGATTGGAGGAATGTTATCATTGTTCCTCTGTATAAGGGAAAAGGTGACCAGAGTGAATGCAAGAACTATGTGGTATCAGCTTACTTAGTGTGTCACAGAAAGTGTTTGGTAAGGTTATTGATAAGATATGAGGTCTTACATCAGAGGAAGTGTGGGATGTACAGAATGGTTTTATACCTGGTAAAGGCTGCACTGACCAAACATTTGCCTTACGCATGATGATCAAAAAGTATGTCTGTTGGTAAGAAGGTTTTTGCTGCCTTCATAGATTTAGATAAAGCTTATGACAGAGTAAATAGTGTTCTTCTGTGGAAGGTACTGAATAAATATGGTATTATTGGAAATCTACTTAATAGTGTAAAAGCCATGTGTGCTGGCAATAGAGCATGTGTACGATTGAATGGTGTGCATTGAAATGGTTTTCCATTGGAACTGGAGTTGGACATGGTTGTGTAATGTCACCATGGCTGTTTAATATATTTACGGCTGAATGCATGCATGATGTCAAAATGGACGTCTTGTTAATTTCCATGTGTGCAGATTGCTGTATGCTGATGGCACTGTTCTGTTGGCAGAGAGCAAAAGTGAGTTACAGACGTATGAAATTCAAACTGAGTATAAAATAATGAAAAAACCAAAGTTATGGTTTTTGAGCAAGGAACTGTTAGCACTGAATGCAAGATAAATCTAAATGGCCCACTGATTGACCAGGTGAACGAGTTTGTGTATTTAGGAAGCATGTTTGGCAGAGATAACACATTAGATGGTGAAATTAGTAAGCGAGTGAACTCTTCATTTGAAGTCATAGCTGCTTTGGGAGGATTTCACAGGAATGATGGATTCTCAAGAAAGTCCCGAATGGTTGTGTGTGAAAGTGTAATTGTTCCTTCTTTGACGTTCAGCAGGGAAATCTGGGAACTGCAGAAGAGAGAGGAGTCGTTTGTGTGTTGGAGAGATACATTAGTTATGAGGGGTTTGGGCATGACTCGCTGTGATCACATGAGGAATGAAGATGTGTTACAGTTGTGTAATGTGAGGCAAAATATGAGGTGGAGATTAATATTCTTAGGTGGTTTGGCCATGTTGAAAGAATGAGTGATGAGATATTTACTAAGAGAATTTTTTCAGCCTAAGTGACAGGAAAGAAAGGTAGAGGAAGGCCCGGTAAATCTTAGAAGTACCATATTCAGGAATGTCTGCATGAGAAGAACAAAAGGTCTTGTGTGTATCCTGTGACTTAAGCTGAATGCCAAGATCACCATAAATGGAGATATTTGATACATCAACAATAAGTTAAATCTAGTTTCAAAAGTTAAACATTTATATGGCAGATATACTTTCTTTGAGGAGCTAACCTCTGAACTCAGAGAACAGCTCATTGGTATGTATATGTTATCGTTAAAGTATGAAATCCGTTATTTCATAGTTATTTCATGAAATAACTGATCAAGTCAGTTAAAGCGTAAAACTCACTTGTATTCTATGATTTAACTAGTTATTTCATAGAATAACGATCTACACCCCGTTAAAGTGTAAAATAACCGAGTAAATAAATCCCAAATTTAAAAGGCTGTAAAGTGAGAACCACTGGTCAGAAATAGCACACCATTTTCCACCTACTATAAAGTGTTATATAATAATAATGATAACTTTTATACTTCGTTTTGTTATTTATAAATTTTTCGGAAATAAGTTGTACAGAAGATCTGCAAATTGTGTTTTAATGAACTGAAAGTTCAGAAGGAAAGAGAAAACTCTAAAGAATGTTTGGAAATTCAAGCTAAGAAGATGAAATTAATGTCAGATAAATCTCATTCTGAAACCTCCGTGGGGCTTACAGTCCATATCCTAGAACCTGAAGTTGACAGAGGAAGGGGTGATACCAGATCTATTTTAGCTGTTATCATGAAAATAACCGAAGAAGGATTTTTCAATTGGGAACAAGAAATGGCCACATAAAACAGCTATATTCTTAATCCCAGTTCAGCACCTGTGAACAAAAACTAATTCAGATCGAAGAATCGAAGAAGTGTCGGATATAGAGAAATCACTCCGGTCGGTTGCTACAGCTCAAAGTTTAAGTACCGGTCAGGGATTTAAAAAATGTTCATGTAAAATGCAGTGTATCAACAAAAAATTATATTTGTTTCAGAAATAATGTTCTACGCAATTCCAAATGCCATTTTAGTAATCCCTGTTGTAACAAATCATTTTATTGTGTCTTTATATAAATAACATTTTGTATGCTGTATAATTCAGTCAAAAAGTTTATTTTACACTTTAACTGTCTATCGTTCGTTAATTTATAGAATACCTAGTTATTTCATAGAAGAATAACTAGTTAAAGTGTGGAATTATTAATTTATTACACGCTTTAACTACCTTGATCAGTTATTTCATGAGATAACTAGGTATTCTATGAAATAACTGGTTTATACACTTCAAAAGTAAAATATACACTGCTGGCCACCCAAAATGCAACACTAAGAAGGAAGCATTCGATTGGCCTAAAATTTGCAGCATGTGTCGCCCGCAAGAGGACATGCAAACGATTAGCATTGCAGTGCATATGCAAATCATGTGCGCCCGGCACGCCACCAAGAAGCACTATAAGAAGGGTGCACAGAAGGCGGGGTGTAAGTAGTGGAAGTGTGTTGTGCTGCTGGACCTGTGTGTGGGAAGCTTCCTGATGCCTTGTCACAAAATACGGCAGTCATTCCAGCATGTTTCAAAGTTCGACAGAGGACAAATAGTGGTGGCTTATCACGACAGCGGTTTATCGTACCGAGACATCGCCGCCCGTGTTGGACGACATCCAGCCACAGTGAGGCGAGTATGGATTCGGTGGGTCCAGGAGGGACGGACGGACCGACGTGAGTGATTGCCGCAACCGCTGCTCACCACTGAACGAGAGGACATGCATGTTGTGCGGCGGGCATTGACGGCTCGCCCCGCCACATCATGAACGTTAGCGCAGGAATTAGGGTGTGTTGCGCAACAACCTGTGTCAGCTCGTACCGTTCGATGTCGTCTGCAGGAGCGGGGACTTGTCACACCGCACCCACTGCTCCGATTACAATCGACGTTACACCACCGGCGAGTGCGACGGCAGTGGGTTGTTGAACACCGCACCTGGACTACGGGATGGCATGACATTATCTTCTCCGACGAATCCCACTTCTGCCTGCAACACCACGATGGTTGGATCCACGTGTGGTGACACCACGGCGAGAGACTGTATGACGCCTGCATTATGCATCGCCAAACCGGTCCATCACCTGGCTTTATGGTTTGGGGTGCAATTGGATATGACACCCGCACCCCTCTGGAACGTATCGCCGGTACACTCAACAGCCACCGCTACATCTCCAATGTTTCGGAGCCCGTAGTCCTCCCTTACCTGCAGGACCTGCCAGTGGCCACATTTCAACAGGACAATGCGCGCCCGCACGTGGCACGCATCGTGCAACAATTCTTCACGGCCCACCAGGTGTCACTGCGGCCATGACCCGCCTGCTTTCCCTAAATGTCGCCCATCGAACACGTCTGGTCGCTGATCGGCAACCGAGTGGCCCGGCAAGCACCATCTGCGACTGCGCCTGATGAACTGTGGCAACGTGTGGAAGCAGACAGGACCGACATATCCCAAGCCCACATCCAAAGCCTCTTTTGTTCGATGCCGTGCCGTGTAGCGGATGTTATTGCCAGCAGCCATGGGGGCCACACGAACTATTGATGTCTGCATGTTCCGCAAGTCTCACAGGCCTGTAAGCTCAATCGTTTCATCTTTGCATCTGTTGCTATGTGTCCAGTAAATCTGGCTTTGCTATCTCGTGTCCTTCTTGGTGTTGCATTTTGGGTGGCCAGCAGTGTATAATAAATATCTCACCACTCATTTTTTAAACATGGCCAAACCAGCTAAGGATATTTGCCGCCACCTAACCAAAGCATTTTGCTTCACATTACACATCTGCATCACATCACTGCTCCTTACATGATCAGAACGTGTCTTGCCACAAAAGCCCCACAAGTAACATCTTTCCAGCTCACAAAAGACTCCTTTGTCTCTTTTGCAGCACCCAGGTTTCACTGTTGTACATCAGAGTAGAAACAATTGCACTTTCACACACAACCATTCAGGTTCTTTTTGATAAACCATCAGTCTTGTGAAATCCTCCTAAGGCACTAAGAAAGCTGCAACTTTTAAATATGAATTCCCTTAATAATCTAAAGCAACTTATGGGAATTTACTAGGAAATTTTTTCATTAATAGCAAATTTTCGGAGAAAACTCTTCTCCTTCTTTAGGCTGTCTTGTTGTTGTCACTTTTTGCTTGTCACTATCATGGTTACGGTTTACCTTGACGGTTACGGTTAACCTTGACGGTTTAGGTTATTTTTCAACAAATCCTGCCAGATGTTAGGCAGAGAAAATCCTTTGCAGTCATTGATGATGGAATTTTGATTTTTCTCAATCTCTATTCCTTCTTTCAGTTTTCTTTTTGGAAATTGCTTTGGAAACTGATTACTTTAAGGGAATTCCAATCCATGCTGTGCCCAGTTTCTCTAACATGCCTATCTAATCCAGTCCTGTTGGAGCAATTTTTTATAGCTGCTTTATGCTCAGCTATACGAGTTTCTAGTCTGCGACCTGTTTCACCTATGTAAGATAGTCCACAACTACAATTTACTTCATAAACTACTACTTGTATTTTTAAAATATCTTCTTCTCTTTGAACTATTTTAGGGAAAAAATTTTTTAACTTTGTTCTCTAAACTTGGGGCTAGCCTAATATTGTATTTTTTACTGATTCTCTTTAAAGCCTCAAATAAACCTTTGTGATAAGAAATTTTTCTAGTGAATTTTACTTCTTGCTTTTGTGGGTTCTTCGTACCATTAAAATTCAGAAGCTTCTCAATTTCTTCTTTAGGATAGTTATTCTCTGCAAGTATGACTTTTAGCTCTTCTTTATGGGCTTCTTTTTTATCTGCAGTAGAAACTATTTTATTAATTTTTTTTCTAAAAACTGACTTGCTACATTTTTCTTAATAGAAACTGGATGATACGAATTGAAATCCAGTAGTCTTTTAGTATTCATTGGTTTTTTATACCAACTAGTGAGGAATTTTTCATCTTCATAATAGATAGTAATATCTAAGAAGTTTATTCTTCTTTCTTTTTGAAGTTCAATAGTGAACTTAAGGGAATCATCTAATTCATTGAATGAGTCTAGAATTCTTTCTGGAACAATTTCTGAGCTATCTATTATAAATAAGATGTCATCCATGTATCTGCTATATAAGCAGAAGTATGTGGGTTGTACTAGTATCTTTTCTTCTAGTTTTCCCACATAATAGTTAGCTAAGAGTGGGGAGAGTGGGGAGCCCATAGCTAGCCCCGATTTTTGAATGAAAAAAGTTTTCCCAAATTGAAAGTAGTTGTTCTGCAAAGAGAAAGTAAGCATTTCAAAAATTCCTACTAATATGTTTTTTTCCTTGTTGTGAAAAACTATTAGGTCTGCCAAGTCTTCCGCTATAAAGTCTATAAGTTGATCTATATTAATGTGAGTATACATAGACACTATATCTAAACTACCCATAATAGGAGAATCTAATTTAGGAAGAAGTTCTAGTTTTTCTTTTAGCTGCATTGAGTTTTTAATCAAGTTAGGTGGCTCTTTTAAAAGATTCTGAAGGTGTGACTTTAAAAAATAGTTTAGATTTGAAAGAATAGAGTTTTTTGAGTCTATTATTGGTCTAATTGGTTGGTGTTCTTTATGCAGTTTGACTATTCCATATATTTGAGGTAATCTGAACTGTAATTTTGAGAATTGTTTATAGTTTTCTGGAAGCTGGTTTTTCTTTTTTTGAAGTGAAATAAGCTTAGAGACTTTTTTTAATCAAATCTGGTAGTGGGTTTTCTTTTACTTCTTCATACATAGGTTTTTTAGTTCTTCTTCCATCTTTTCTAGATAATCTTTCTTATCCATAATAGTAATCAACTTACTTTTGTCTGTTTTCACAGCAACTATACTTTCATTTTTTCTGAAATCTTTAAGAGCTTTTAATTGACTATTATCAAAATTTTTTTGAGGTTTCCTTACTTGTTTCTGGAATTTTGTAAGGCTATTGTAGTAATCTTTTCTGAGGAGGTCTGCTTTAATTTGGTCCTCTTTTTCTAAAGTGCTGCAGATGCTTTCCAATTCAATTACCAATTTTTCTGGATTCTTTGGATAGATTGAAATTACTTCCTTTATTTATCACTTGTAATAATTCTTGGCTAACTCCAGTAGCAGTGTTGTCCTTCACATGACTAAGAACTGCAGTTTTTTTGTTTTTACTTGAATAGTTTTTCTTCAAAAATTTCTCTTCTTTAAGGTTCAGCTTTTTAACAAATTTCTTATTTTTGTTTCTTACTCCAATTTTTAGCCAGTCATCCAATTCTGCTTTTACTGTATCCCTTAAAATTCCAGAAATTTTCTTTTCATTTTCTACTTTTACTTTTTTATAATAAGCAACATTTTTATATTTTGCTTCAATACTTCTTTTTAACGTTTTTTGCTCTATTTTTCTTATGAAGTTGGCTGAAAGTAAATCTTTAAATGGTTTTCTAAGTCTAAATGAATTTGGAATAAAGTTATTTAACTTGCAATTTTTCAGGAACTTGATTTGCGCTATGGATCTTTCCATCTTCAATGTAGCATGTTGAACTTTCTTTATTGTTTGCCAAGTATCTGACCCATACTCTGTTCTAATTCTTTGAATAAAGCTCATATTGAGAAATGGCTTCCTAGTTTAATTGAATTAATAATCTAAAGCAACTTATGGGAATTTACTAGGAAATTTTTTTCATTAATAGCAAATTTTCGGAGAAAACTCTTCTCCTTCTTCAGGCTGTCTTGTTGTTGTCACTTTTTGCTTGTCACTATCATGGTTACGGTTTACCTTGACGGTTACGGTTAACCTTGACGGTTTAGGTTATTTTTCAACAAATCCTGCCAGATGTTACGCAGGGAAAATCCTTTGCAGTCATTGATGATGGAATTTTGATTTTTCTCAATCTCTATTCCTTCTTTCAGTTTTCTTTTTTGGAAATTGCTTTGGAAACTGATTACTTTAAGGGAATTCCAATCCATGCTGTGCCCAGTTTCTTTAACATGCCTATCTAATCCAGTCCTGTTGGAGCAATTTTTTATAGCTGCTTTATGCTCAGCTATACGAGTTTCTAGTCTGCGACCTGTTTCACCTATGTAAGATAGTCCACAACTACAATTTACTTCATAAACTACTACTTGCATTTTTAAAATATCTTCTTCTCTTTGAACTATTTTAGGGAAAAAAATTTTTAACTTTGTTCTCTAAACTGAATTCCCTTACTTCATACATCCAGGACAACACACTCTGCAACTCACTTTTCATGATTGTGTCATCAGCATCCAGCAATATGAATACATGGATATTATCGAGAAATAAACCAGTATTGATGTGGTCGTATTGCTGTATGTCATCAACATACCGCAATATGAACACATGGATATTATCAAGACACAAACCAGTATTGAGAAAATATCAGCATACAGAAATTTGAACACATAGATATTACTAAGATATAAACCAGTACTGATAAAATATCAGCATACAGCAATATGAACACATGGATATTACGTACCAAGACATAAGCCAGTACTGATAAAACCATATTTCCCAGGTACTGTAGATACATATATAAGAGAAAGCAACCACAAAATAAGCTAGGATTCACTTAAAATTACTGATCATCAACAAAATGTAGTAAGAAAATAAAAAGGACTCCATTGTCAATGACTGTAATTGATTATTCATTATCAGAAGTACAGTCCCAAGAGTTACCCAAATAACGGAAATTTCAAATCATGACGATAAAAAAAAAAAGATGAACCATCTTCAAACTTTTAATATGAATTTGGAAGTGTAACTAACTATAAAAACAGAATTTTTCTCACCAGAATTTCTTAATTATTTTTACTTAATCAGGTTTCTTTTCAATTTTTTAAAACTACTTGCTTCTAATTTCATTGAAGATTTCATTCCATAAAAACTAAAAGAATCAGTTTAATGGGATCCATGCAACATATATTTCTTTAAAAATTACAGAATGCATACTTGGTGCTAAAAAGGAAAGAAAAGTAATTCCAGTTTCAATAAAAAAAGTATTTTTTAATTCAGAATGTCTCTCACATCCTGGTGTACAATCATAACCTTTTGAAATAGTCAAAAAGTGCTACAGAATATTTCTGCTCAAAGTCTCCCTGATTTCAGGTGAATGATAACTGTAGTTAAAACTTCAGACATACAGTACAATAATATTATTATTAATACTAACAACAAAAATAATAATCATACCTGCAAATACTGAGGCTATTGCAGCAACTAAGAATGATATGGTGACAGCTGGTCCAGATTTTTCACTGGCTACTTCTCCTGCTAGCACATAAATGCCCAGTCCAAGAGTACTTCCAATACCTGTAATTACGTAAAAATAAAACGCTAAATTAATATTTTATGGGTTTTTTCTAGCAAAAATTTTAAGATTCATACTGAAATTTGTTGCATAAAACTCTTCTCCTTCTTCAGGCAGTTAGTTACCTATTGTTTCTCTTATATTCCATTATTAGCACAGCTACAGTTAATAGAAGAACTTGAAATTAAAAAGAAAAAGGACTCTAACATCAATGACTGCAGAGGTTTGTCACTATCTAACATCTGGTAAGATCTTATGAAAAATAACCATAACCACAACAGTAATGAAAAAAAAAGAGTGACAAGTAACTGCCTGAAAAAGAAGAGTTTTCTTTGAAAATTTGCAATATAAATCTGAAACTTTTTCCTAGAAAAACCCCATAAAATATTAATTTAGTCTTTAATTTAATGAACCAGGTAGGCAGTATTTCAAAACAAGCTTTATTACAGAATAAAATGCTAAAAATTAATGACTTAGATAGTATCAAAACCAGCAAGCCTTTCAGTATCATCTTCAATTTTAGCCATAACTCAGATTTTAGATTGTACGCAGAAATTAAAAGTAAAGAATAAAATTACTCCTTTCAGATGTCTTCCTACATAATGCCTAATGCAGAACACAGAAAGAAATGATTTAAATTATTTCCAAATTTGCCATTAAGGACCAATGTTTCTTATACATGAAAGCCCTCAGCTAGAATCAACATTCAAAATCCTTGTTAAAATAAGTTACCTTTCATGTGTTATTTAATGTGAGGTATAAATAACTGTTGCTCTCATTCTTAAGATTTCTTGCAGGTTTTACATTGAAATTATTGTTATAATTTTTTTGAGAGATATAAAACCACCTTAATGGAAAGAAATTTTTCTGGTGAGTTTTATTTCTTTTCTTAAATATGTTCCTGTTTCTTAAAATAATATTGGTACCTGATTTCAACAATTATAGATGTCCAAAATTACTTCCTTTTTTCAACAAATTGACAAGCTCATCAAAAAAAAAATGCAAAACGGCTTACAGGAAGTTTTTAAGTTGTAAATCACAGGATAACTGAAAGACGTATACAAAGACTTGCCTAAAGGCGAAATTGTGTGTTAGAAATGTTAAAGTGAAATCATAGGAAGACTTTCAGCATAATACATGAGGAATAGAACATCTAGAAAAGTCTTGAAGTATTTTGTAGAGTTGTTAAACATCTAAGGTCAAGAAGGAAACACTGTATTTCAAGGTTTACTCGACAAAGAAGGTCAGCTTCTAGTATCACAGGTGGGTATACCAAACAGATGAAATCATGTTTTTAAAGTCTGGTTGAATGGAATTCTATGAACATGTGAACACGTAGGGGATGATGGTTTAGATCTAAGTAAGATGAGAATGAAGATCGGATAACTATGGAAACGTTTGGTTCCATGAGGTAAGCTATTTAATCTCTGTAAAGTGGTAGAGCTGCAGGCTTTTATGAAATCAACACATAATTGGTTAAGCATAGAAGGAAAAAAGACATTTATTGGTCACATTGGTACCTGATGGCTTACAAGGAAGACTACCAAGGAATCTCCTTCATTAATGTGCTTTGCAAAGTTCACACAGAGGAATATTAGGTAATAAGCTTAGAAATGCGGTGGGGGTAATTCAGCTGAGTGAAAGACAGAGTAGCTTTAGGAATGGTGGGAGATGTCAGGATAATACAGGGTGGTCCAACAGTATTGCCCTATTTTTAATATATAAATAAAAGAATAACTACATCACTTACAGAAATAAGATTTGAAGCATTTGGAAAGTAAGAATCTGAAGTTTTATTGTCTTTATTGTCTATCATTGCATATAGATGGAGCTAGTTGTTTTTCCTGTTCGTAGCTACATGTTACAATGGCAAATGTGCAGGATAAAGCAATTTGTGTGACATGTTTGTCTCTGTTTTTTCCTTTTTTTTTTAAGATAAAACCAGTAATTCAAGAAAGAAATTTTCATAAATTTTTGGCATAAATTCTCCTGATGCTAAAAGAATTAGGCACTGAAATTGTAAATTTCTAGAAACTGGGATTGTGTTGGACAAGCCAAGAAGTGAATGCCCCAGTGCTTTGGAAGATGATGTGGAACAAGTACAGAAAATCACTCTGCTGGAGCCTGAGAAGTCCATCCAACAAACTGCGATACAATTGGGGTTGCCACCCACAACAATGATGCAAATTTTGTATAAAAAACTATGGTTATACGTACACAAATTCCAGATTGTTAAACATTTAGAGGAGAATGATAAGCCTTGCTGTTTCAAATTTGCCTGTAACTTTAAGGATCACCTAGATAATGGCAAACATTTTGTTGAATGTGCACTTTTTAGTGATGACACAAAATTTTGCATATCAGGAGAAGTTAATAGACATAGCGTGTGCATATGGGGGTTCAGAAAAAACACATGGCTTGCAAACGGGTGTCACTAGACCATTTCAGGGGGTGATGAGGACCCCCAATAATCTCTATAAAAAAGTTTTTTATTTAAGTTAAAAAAAAATAATTTATAAACTTTTGCTAAATTAGGAATATTATTATTTATTTTAAATCAATCATCAACAAATGAATAAATAAGGACATAAAAAGTTAATGACAAATTTACATTTGACCATGATACGCTAACAAAAAACGCATAAAGAACCGCATCAATGATCATCAAGTGTGTAATGCCGTTAGTATTTTTTTTTTTTTTTTTTACTTTTTAGTCATAGGCTCTTTTCTAGAGTTGGTAACACTGTATGCACCTGGTGGGTATGAATATCAGTCAGATGCTCAGGTGGGTCTTGTAAGCTGAATTTGGTGTTACAGAGCTAGATTTCTTGACATTCTGTGGTCTCTCTCTTTATTGCTCTTAATTGCCCTTTACTTAAGATGCTCCGTCTGTCTCTGAAGCCTGGCATTCCGTGACGTTGCCATCCCAATAAACCATATCACCCAGACAGCACACAGAAAACACATGGGATCCACTATTCACTGTGTCCCTTGTTTAAACGTGGGGGCTATAAATCTAAAAGTTTGGCTGCAATACTGTCAGTATACTAAATCTGCTGCTCATCTTAATAAAGTATACATAATATCTAAGGTATTGTTTACCTGATATTGTCAAAGTATTTTGCACATTGTTGCTCTGTGAGGCACGTGCTCCCGGCCCGAAAGGTCTTTTATGTTACGGGTTTTTTTTTGGTTAGTTATAAATTTTTTTTAGAAATAAAACAATTAGGTTATATATTTTCAGTTCTACATTCATTCATTCATGAATTCAGTTCTACATTCATTCATTCATTCATGAATGAATGTAGAACTCGGGCCGCAAGTACGTGCTCACAGAGCAACAACGTGAGAAATACTTTGACAATATCAGGTAAACAATACCTTAGATATTATGTATATTTAATTAAAAGCACATTTATAGCATAAGACAACCCTTTTAAGGTTGCCTCATGAATTGCATATTTCGTAAATCTAAATAAAGGTCACAAATAAAAATCCTCCTAAACAGAAGAAAAAATGAGTCCACTGCAACATTGCTTAATGCTCCTCACCACAGAAAAGCAACTGGGGGACATCTAACTATTTTCAGAAACCCACTGATGATAAGAAGATAAACATGTAAGTAATATTAATGTTGTGCTAAAACTGAACGAAATTTTCAGGGTTACATTGGTAGTAAGTGAAATTAAATTAACTGAATTATTTTAAATTTATAATGCAATTAAATTAAAAGTAACAAGTATTAATTTTTAAATTTTGCAGTTTTCTTTTTTTTATTATGGAAGAGGGGAGAGATGGATGGGGTGAGTATGAGCTGAAAAACATTAAGTCCTGTTCAACACTCTCCCCTTCCCCAACACACACACTTTTTTTTTTTTTTTTTTTTTGATTGGAGGTTTAACGACCACCGTGAGTAACTCAATGGGCTATAAGCAGTCACCCGTCCCTAATTTAGGGTCACTGGTTCCAGGGAAGGGAGAGAGCCAGTGGCATTAGACAAACACAACATCCATGCCTCACTGGGATTCGAACCCAGACCCCGTTCGGACGAATGATCAGAGGCCATCGCTTAGACCACTGCGCCACCGGGGCGGCCACACACACTTCCCCAGTATTCTTATGCTAGTGATGCCCCTACACACAAACTCATATTCATGATAGCTCTAAAGTTAATGTTTGGTGTGGTCTTATGCACAACTTTATTGGTTGTTTTTTCTTCATGGAAAAATCTATCAATGCCAAATCTATTTGAGCGTATTGCAAAATTTTACTGTGCCACAAATCAAAGATCTTCCACCAGATGTAATCTTTCAACAAGCGATGGTCCTCCCCACTGGGAAATAATTGTTTGTAACTACTTGGATACTGGGTTCTCAGGATGCTGGATTGGTCAAAATGGCCAGATTTTGCAGCCATCCCATTCATCTGATACAACCCCACATTGGATTTTTTTTCCTATGGAAATTTGTCAAAGATAAATTATACAAGACAAAAGTAAGTGATTTAAAGGATCTAAAGAAATAGATCATCAATGCCATTGCTGCTTTTGTTGTACATTAATTACAACAGACATGGCGAGAAATTGAGTAAAGGTGGGACAACCTCCATGCAACTAAGAGAGCACATATGGAAGTGAATTAATTTGTATCATAAAAAAATAAAACTTTAGATGTTTGTCTTTCAAAAGCAGCAAATCTTATGTCAGTATAAAAAAACTTTAGGTATTCACCTATCAAATGCACCAAATCTTATGTCTGTATGTTGCTTTGTGTTTTTTAAAGGTTGAACTTCATACTTTGAGGTGAGGGATTCATTTGTCACTATTTTATCAGCTCTGTCACTTTACCTGAAGAACACTGTGGTGAATCATGCTTAGTCAGCTGTTAATGATATTGTTAAGAAATCCTTCTCTGTTCTCAAATTGGTAAAATATTTAGCAGCAAATGTTAACTATTCTGACTTGCATTTCAGGAGTCAACTTCAATAACACTCATATTATGTAAATCATTCTATACTGAAGGTAATAATTGATACAACAAGTTTCACTCAAGTCAGAGGAATATCTAATTAATTTGTCTGTTTACAGAGTTTTTAAACAAATTATCAGTGGCTGTTATAGGAATTACACATTACATTGCATGGTCCACTTCAGTTCCTATAACTTGTTCATCAATTTAAAACTCATGCAACCACAATTTCCGTCATACAGAATATGTATTCTTAATGAATTTCCATTGAAGCAACATTTCCAGTGATTAAATTCATAGTAACTGCTCATGATTTAGAATATATCACTGAATGTTAGTTAGAAGTCATTATTTTAACTCACAGCAAAACATGATTAAACACTACAATGACTTGTTATTCACTGACTAAAGTAACAAGGAAAAGGTAAATTTTTATGATAAAACCAGTCCCATCACATTGTGTGAACATGTTCAACAGATACAGATAAGCAGGGAGGTATTACATTCAAAATATCCCTCAAACTAAAAAATTCGTGAAGTATTTTGTTTATTAAAATGCCTATTTTATCAAAAACAGGGTTCCCACAAAGCATTAAGCAAAAAATCCCCTTACTTTTCCAGGTCATGAAATCCCTAAGGCATCCTGCATTCAGGAGAGGGAAACTTGATAGTGAAAAGTTTGTTCACAGTTGTCATACTTTCTTGAAGCACATCAGGTTAGTATTCTTCATGAAAGTATGTTCATGACCTCCTCCATATCCTCTTACAGTCATACCATACGTCCCCTTAGCTATGTGCACAGTGAGACGCAACTTTTGAGGGCCAGAACAGCTCTCATTTAAATGATGATTCAAAGCACATATGTATGTCCTACCAAGCTGTTTTCTAAACATTTAAACCCATTTGGTGAAGCTATTTTACTTTAATTCTGCAAATTAGAGCTGTTCAGCCCTTTCCTGTATCCCAATGTGCACGCAGGCTTACACCTGTATTTTCTCTGCTAGCTCAGCTGTGCAGCTAACATCCGTTACCACTATATAATCAGTTTAGTGAGAGAAAAAAAAACAGCAGAAAAGGAAATAAACAAGTGAATGTCTCATGCTATGATGGCACAAAATTCAACAAGATTACTTTTTAAAATAAAAACTGAATAAAAAAGTCAACTAGAGATACTGAAGTGATTCTGCTTAGTTTTGTTCAGTTTTCAAACACTTCAAAGTGAAGTTATTTCATTTAAATTACTTCACCTTTAATCCAATTGTATTAAATTCAGTTTTAATAGTAAAACAGTTGTAGGTAGACAGTCTGCAAATAAAATAATGAAACAGATGATGATGGCACTGCTGGCTTTATTAGAGAAATTCAAGTGTTGTGCAGTCAAATCTATGTTTTTGTTCTTTTTTGAAGGCAGATTTAAATTTTAATAGAACAAAAGTGAGATTATTTTGTTACTCATGAGTATTTATAAAAATAAACAAAATATATGAAATCTACTACAAAATAAAGGAAGGAACATCAAAATCAAAATTTAGATAACATGAAAATTGCACCATATAACTTAGGACACAATTTGGACATAAAGATAAGGAAATTTTATACCACTGAATTACAATAATGTAATTATTTAGAATATGATACAACATGTCCTACTGAAAAAATAAATATGATACACAACCTGCCTGACAACAGGTTGATATGTACTTAAGATATAAACGTAACATACTGAAGTACCTATTGAAGACCTAAACATAGACATAACTAAAGATATGAACATAATATACTATCAAAAATATGAAAAACTACAATGTAATAATCAAGGTTAAAATTATGGTAACACGAAAATTATGCTGCACAACTTTGAAATCCACACTTTCTGTAAAATTGACAGAAATTACAACTTGGACATAAAAATGAAAGAAAAATTAACACTGAATTTCATTAATGAACAATTTGTACATACTTTACAACTGAATTGCACTAATATGAAAAGCAACTCCATAAATAGATAAAACACACAGATTATGGGATTTACTTAGGAATAAATGGATTTTATTTATTAACATCAAATTTTTGGGTAGTATCCCTACCCTTCATCAGGACTACACTATAGCAAATGTCTTATGGACTACACTATAGTAAGTTTATTCCTAAGTAAATCTCATAATCTGTGTGTTTTATCTATCACATGATTGTCTAGGAATGGCCATAACTTCAATTATTACTAACTTAATGAAGTTTTAACCATAGTGATCTGTATTTAACTAAGCAAGCAATGAGTCAAATATGAGATAATTACTTAACATAAGTTAGTATGTCCCTCCAGTTTACTCTGTCTTTCTCTTTATCTCCCTAGCTTTTTCATCATTTTTTTTTTTTTTTGAAGCTCACAAATTTTTTAAGGGTTCCTAGCTTTCTTTTCATCTTCCAGGATGGTTTTCCCTTTCTTTCTCTTTTCCAAAGCATTCCTGTGTTGTTGGCTTGCTCCTTTGGCATACATGATCATGTACCTTGTAAATTTTACTTTTGAGACACCCACTGTGACAGTGACAGCATCATACACCTCTTGAAGTGCCATGATGTAATCTTCATGAAGGTTTTCATGCAACATTTGTGTGCTCACAGAAAATCCCCATTCTACATATGCATTCCCATGGGATAGCACAATAACAAGCTAACCGAATTACCAGAAATAGTTCTAAAAAACGAGATCCATGTTGTCATAAAAAAGATGTTCATGATCCAACTTCATTCAGGAGCGTATGCAAAGTGACTATTAATGCATTCTGTTGAGAAAATGAGAAACTACAAGCACAAAACTTGTAGATGTGCCATCATTTTCCACGAATGCATGGGCGGCCGTACTTCAGCTGCATTTAGCAGCATAGAAAACAGCCTATTTGGGGATGTTGCAAGGTAGAGTCTCTGTGGATGAATATCACTGTAAGAAGCGTGAAGCTGCTAAGCTGGTTCGCCACAGTAAGGCAAAAGATAGGAAGGAGAAAGTGGAAAGGCATGAACTGGCTTTTTGGAAAGATAGGAAGTCCTTCTGGAAGTACACCAGACTCAGGAAAAATAGAGGAAACAAAGTTGTAAGTTGTGTGAAGAATGAGATTGGGGAAATGATATGGGAGCCCAGTGAGTTAAGTGACAGATGGGGCGAATACTTCTGTGAGTTATTAGATCAGGAGAGCAAAAATGATTCTGAGACAGATGCAGATGATGTCACAATGAGGGATGAAAGCACAGGAGGGATCTCAAGAGAAGAAGTGTGTAAAGCTCTAAAATCTCTTCAGAATGGTAAGGCTCCAGGAGTTGATGGCATAACTGCAGAGATGTTGAAGTATGGTGGTGACTCTATAATTGACTGGTTAACTAAAATTGGCCAGTTGTGCTGGGAGTTAGGAATGGTCCCTCGGGATTGGAAGGATGCTATCATTGTTCCCTTTGTACAAGGGAAAAGGTGATCAGACTGAATGAAAGAACTATCGTGGTATTAGCCTACTGAGTGTGCCAGGGAAAGTGTTTGGTAAGGTTGTTATTGAAAAAGTACGGGGTCTTACATCAGAGAAAGTGTGGGATGTTCAGAGTGGTTTTATGCCTGGTAAAGGCTGCAACTAACCAGATTTTTGCATTACGCATGATGATTGAAAAGTATCTGGCTGTTGGGAAGAAAGTTTTTACGGCCTTCACAGATTTAGAGAAAGCTTACGACCGAGTCAATAGGACACTTTTGTGGAAGGTATTGAATGAATATGGTGTTACTGGGAATCTACTTAATAGTGTAAAAGCCATGTATGCTGGTAGTAGAGCTTGTGTACAAGTGAATGGTGTTTTATCAAAATGGTTTTCCATTGGGGCAGGAGTTAGACATGGTTGTGTAATGTCACCATGGCTGTTTAATATATTTATGGACGCATGCATGCGTGAGGCCAAAATAGATAATAGTTGGTTTATGTCTTGGTGATATCCGTGAGTGCAGATTGCTGTATGTTGATGACACTGTCCTGTTGGCAGAGAGCAAAAGTAAGTTGCAGAGTATGTTGACACGGATGCACGAAGTTTGCATGAAATTCAAACTGAGTATAAATACGGGAAAAACCAAAGTTATGGTGTTTGAGAGAGGAATGGGTAGCACTGAATGTAATGTAAGTATAAATGGCACTGTGATTGACCAGGTGAGTGAGTTTGTGTATTTAGGAAGCATGTTTGACAGAGAGAACAAGTTGGATGGTGAAATCAGTAGGCGAGTGAATTCTTCTTTGAAAGTCATAGCTGCTCTGGGAGGTCTTCACAGGAATGATGGGTGCCCTAGAGAGTTCCCACATGACTGTGTATGAAACAGTAATTGTTCCTACTCTGATGTATGGCAGTGAAACCTGGGTACTGCAGAAGAAACATAGGAGTCGTTTGTGTGCTGGAGAAATGCGTTACTTTACGTGGGGTTTGTGGCAAGACACGATCTGATTGTGTGAGGAATGAAGATGTATTGCAGTTGTGTGATGTAAAGCAAAATGTTGTTAGCAAGGTGGAGACCAATATGCTTCGGTGGTTTGGCCATGTTGAAAGAATGAGTGATGAAATGCTTACTAAGAAAATCTTTTCAGCCCAAGTGGCAGGAAGGAAAGGCAGAGGAAGGCCAAGGAAGACATGGGTGGATCAGATTCAGGAGTGTCTGCATGAGAAAAAGATTATGAGTATGAAGTATAAAAGATCTTGTGTACGGCATGTAATGGATATCAGTGACGCACGAGTTGTATGTCAAGATCGCTGTAAATGGCAAAGTTTGATACAACAACAAGTAAAAATATCTGGAAGTTTGTATTTCTTTTTGGAGCTAACCTCTGAATCTCAGAGAACAGCTTAGTGATATGTATGTATGTATGTATGTATGTATGCAGAAAACAAAACATGCATTAGTTGCTTTGTTTGTTTGTTTGTGTTTTCAAAAAACAAATCCCTGACTTTTCCAGGCCCTTGATTATGAAATTCCCTGACTTTTCCAGATTATCCAGGTCTGTGAGAACTCTGCAAAAATTTAACTTTAAAAAATTCTTTGCCTGCTGAAAAACATCAGTTAGTGTTGAAAAATATCATAGTTAGTGGTAAGATAACAGATGGATTTGTTCAGCACAAACCATGTTTGAAAAAAATTGTGAAATAGAATACCACATACATTCTGTAAGTGTATAAAGCATTAAAAAAAACTCAGCAAAGTCTATGTTTTTCATTTTCCACCATCTCTTTTAAAAATAACCACATAGTAGTATTTTCTGGTCAGTAATACCAAGCTATGATTAAATTTAAAATATCATAACGTTAAGCATTTGTAGTAGTATAAAAAATCATAAATATTTTTTTCCAGATTTTTCTTAGTTGAGCAGTAAACTTTTTACCATAAGAAATGTTACAATGAAATGAAAAATTTAATTTGGAGCAGTGATGAAGAAAGATTCTACACACACACCCTGTAGAAATGTGGATATATATTGTATGACATTACTGATAATATGCAACATGCATTACCTAATGCTGTAAGGTCAAATGTGGAAAGACATCTATCCAGTGTGGTTGCTGAAAGATCCACTTCCATGGGTTTCCTCCTAATCAGAGCATGTCCAAAATCCTTCAGTTTTTGTAACATGATTAAAATTCCAGAATTTTATCCTAAAGAGAAATTTTTCATGTATGGTCACTGCCAAAAAGAAAAGTTAGGGTTCTTAAAATAAATATCAGTGGTTATTTACACACACTTATTATAATAAATTTGTTGAATTTATATGAAATATCCAAACATGCAGTAACAATATAAAACAAAATAATAAAGTTTATGGTACTGATTTACATCCAAAAATGTCCTTTCTCTTTGAGGGCTCAATTCATTATTCCTATGCAAACCTAGCCTTAATACTTCCCAGGCCATAGGAAAAAAGATCGACTGCCCTTTCTAAGAGTATTTTTGACTGAAAAACGTACATCGTTCTTAGAGGTTGAAATATCAATTTTAAATCAGATTTCAGGAACATATTTTTTCCTCAGTGAATGAAACTAAAATAAAAGAATGCACATAAGTATTGAACTGCTTGTCTTTAATATGAACTGCTTGTCTTTGGAGTGATTTTATTTATTTATTTTTTTCAAAGATAATACAAATCATAAAAAATAAATAAAATAATAATTAAAATCCATGAGTGGTCCTAAGCAGCTAGCTAGCTACCTAGCTCACCTGCCTATGCTTAAAGGCCCAGATTCCACAGTTAGGGGTTCTAGAATTTTTTAACCCCTTCTGTCAAGTGAAAAAAAAATGAACAAAGCTAAACTCAGAAACAACCACAATTCCAGATGCATGCTTACTTCATTTTATGTGCTACAGTTTACTCACATTTACACTTAAAATATTCACAATAAAATAACTTTTCAATTAAGGCACTCACATTTTCAAAATCAAGCAAAAATATGACATTTTTCATTTACTATAAAGGAAGTTTTGAAAAGGAAGCAAAATAAAGGCATACAAAAGAATAAAGAGAAATAAATGTTTTGGTTTTTGTTGTTGTTGTTTTTGTTTTTGTTTTGTTTTTACATTTTACAAGAAATTGTCTTGTGCAAATGATAACTGTAATAAGACAAGGGAAGCACTGCATAAGTGTATTTCAGCTGCTCTGCATTGGGCTACAAAAAATCAGTTATTCCAAAATTTTCATGGTTTCAAAAATTGCACATATCTCTCTACTAACTCATTATTTTCTACCTTTTCAAAACTGAATCTACTTCCTTCATGTTATTTTTTAATTAAAATATTCCAATTTTTAATCCAAGAATAATCCAAACTGCTTTAAGATGAGTGTTAAAAAATATATTTCTTTAAATAAAGCTCATGTTGAGAATTGGCTTCCTAGTTTCTGAATTTCCTTTACTAATCAAAAACAACTATTATGGGAATTTTACTAGGAATTTTTTTTATTTAAATTGCAAATTTTTGGAGAAAACTCTTCTCCTTCTTCAGGTTGTCTTTTTGTTGTCACTTATTCAGGTTGTCTTTTTGTTGTCACTTATTCCCATTGTCTTTTTGTTGTCACCTTAAAATCTGCTTGTAAATAGTTTCATATTTCAAAAGATTTCCAAGAAAAACTGTATATTCTGCTTTTCATGACCACCAATGTCTTCAAACAAGTAATTGTAATATAACTCTTAATGTTAATGTGGAGTTTCAAATCACCTGTACTACTAAATTAACATATTTTACAAGGCCAGAACCCAAACACTTATAATAAGGGGAAAGCCATAAAAATTAAACTTAAATTTACAGGAATAAAAATATAATGTGGTGAAATTAGCAAATGTACATCATTGGAATAAAATTAAATTAAAAACAAAAGAGTTTGTTCATAGCTTGCAACAAAACTGGAAAACTACCAAAATTAAAATCATTGCAATAAGTATAAATGCAATATAGACTGCACACAGTAAGATATATAAAAAATTACATTCAGTAAACTCCCAAGGGGAAGTTTATGATCTGTATGGCTTCCCTCTTATATCCACACCTGCTTTACAATACAAGTCACTTTTTGAAATTCAAGCAAGTGTATGAATAACTAAACATAGCAGTACTTCATTCGAAATGGTTTCAGAAAACTGGTGAGGACTTTTACAAAATTTTAAAATTCATAATAAATAGAATTCCTGAACACAAAAAGAAATCACATTTGTAATAACTATGTATAAAAATATATTAAAATATTGCTATGTGCCAAAAAACAAGTGCAGGAATTAGTATTAAAACTTGCAAAATCATGCCAGTCCTTTAAGGAACAGTGCAACTGCTGTGTATTACATTACATATCTTAATTAAATTTCATGACTATTTTAAACATTTCAAAATGCATGCAAAAAGCAAACTGATAATTTCTTATACTACTCATTCTCAGTAAATTTCTGCACAGACATGCTACTAAAAAATTTTCTCAAACAGATAGCATAATTAAAAGTAAAACACTAAACATAAAATTTTAATATAAAAATTATCGTATTGAGTTAAAGAATTACTTTGAATTTATGTACCTTGCGAGAGAAACTTGTTATTGATCACAAGATATGCTATTTTCACTTCAGAGAATGAACAGAATTATTTATTTGGAACTTGGAAATGCTCAACACTAAGAAAACTGAAATGGCACAAGAAAGATTTGTCTGAATTTGTTCAATTAAAAAAATGAATTTGTTATACTCTTACATACATTTGAAAATTGGTTTGACAACTATCTTAATAAATCCATTTGTTTTTTAAAGAAAAGGCAAACTGGACATGGCATTGCATGAGGCATATAAGTTGGGACTGCTCATTGCAACTGTGCCAAATACATTATCTATGGAACACTTTTCAGCCTTTAACCCTTTGACCAGCTAGAATGCAGTAACTCAGGGTTAGAAACAAGTGGATTGAGCCAAAGCTGGAATGTGTAAACTTTCACAAAGTATTGCTTTCCCTTTAGCTTTGTTATTCAAAGTGGTCATTTATTGGGATGATTGATGCTACTCTTTTCTAACTGATTACCTACTGAAAGGGCTATACCTATCACAAGGAACCTAAAAGTAACCTCCCCTCCACACACACACACACACACACACACACACACACACACTCTTGAGTGCTCATTTGAATGACACGCAAGCAATTGGGGGAGGTTTGGTGCTCCGAGGTGAAGTGTGGCATGGAGTGAAGTAGGAGTGAGCTGTTCGATGCCCACCTGAAATCTTGACCTTGAGAGGGACTGAACAACAGTTTTTAATGTGTATCTGTGGTCCCACAGGGCATTTTCTCCCATTGGTATCAAAAGCAAAGAACATTGGATAGGAAGTGTTTGAAGAATAACTTTCCCCTTCGAGTAACATTATCAGTAGCATAAATAAAATTAAAATGCAGTTCTTAACATAAAGGCCATACTATTTTTACATGAATAAAAAACTCAAATGAAAAACTTCATAACAGCAAGTATGCCATGTCTTACTTGACTTCATAGTTGTAATTCATTGATTTGCAGTAAGATATTTTGGGTGTCACTTATTCAATTTTAGCACAATTCCTTAACTGTGGGTTAAGTATAATGTCAAATTTTAGATCTCCAGAAATTATTAATAAATAATATGGCTTTGATTTATTTGTCATTTTAAAGAATAGCTTATTTATACACTAACTTTATCACAACCATGTAATAACATTTGGTTATAAAATGTAGTAAATATCATTCCAGAAAGCATTTCTTGCCTTCATGCATTACTCTTTTAATTCCACATAAATTATTTCACATGTATCTGGAAATATTATTCGTAAAGATTCTGTAGAAATAGCTGTTGTAAATTTAAAATATCCTTACAAACACTCAGTATCAGACTCATGATCCACAAACAGCCCTGGAAGCAGATATTTGTGGCTCACAGATTGCAAAATTATCAAGGTGTCCCAAATCTAAAATTAGGAGTATGTCAACATACCATTTCCTGTTTAATCATCATTTTAGCATGTCTAACAATTATTGTACTGTTTATTTTCAAGAAATAATATTTCACCCATGTTTCTGAAGATAACCTAGTAAAATTTAATTAATATATCAAAAATGAAACAGTTTCTTTTCCCAAGCAATACACAAAGTATCTTTTCTAAAGCAAACTGTCCAAGGTTTTATTCCACTCATATGCAAATTTTATTGCAGTAGCTGCATTCAGAATTATAAGTTCCTTCACTTTTAGTAAGAAAAGCAATCCAAATGTTCCAAAATTTATTTATTTTTTTCCAAGACCTACCTATGAAAAACAAAATAATTATGAAAGCATCAAAATATCCCCCAAAAATTTTCAAATTTCTGTTACTGCAAAACTTTTAATAGTAATTCATATATAAAGTGAGAGAAATTGAGTGAAGAAATCGTTTAATCAATTACTACCAAATGAATAAAGCATTTTTGCTGTTGCTGAAGAGGCTCCTTAAAACTGCAATTCAAGATTTTGTGTTACTAAAGGCCTGAAAAACAGTAAATCAGATGCAGCTACATATACATATACATAAAGCACCTCCAAAATTTTGCCATACATGAACCTTATTACATTAATGTAAAATGAATAAACAAATGAATTTGGTTTCTATAGCACATTTAAATAATACATCCGTGCATTTACAAAAGGAAAAAATACTTCTATTGACTTGATGTTGTTGTATTGATAATACATTTGGTTACATTAATTATTCAAATGCAATCAGAAAAAGCTGGTGAGATACAAGAAATCTGCCGAAAAAGATGGAGCTTAAATTTGAAAAGTCGATGAGGGGGTAGAGGGAATGAAAAACTATATTTGAAAGAACATTTGCAAAATAAGTTTTTTTTTCCCCCTGACCCATCAAAGTTGGAAATGAGCTTTTCCTATTTAGCATAACTCGCTTTCTTCAACATGCTGCAAAATATGTGTTTTTGAGTTAGCAGCATAAGGCCTACTGGCCCAGAATACGGCAGCCTAGTCAGCGCCCGAGAACGTTATGAAGTAGCACTCTGAATGTTGTTTTTTTGTTGGAGGCTTAATGACCACTGTGAGCAACTCAGTGGGCTATAAGCAGTCGCCCACCCCTAATTTAGGGCCACTGACTGCAGGGAAGGAAAGAGCTAGTGCCGTAAGACAAAAACAACATCCATGTCTCACTGGGATTCAAATCTTCAAATCTGGACCCTTCTCAGACAAATGGTCAGAAGCCAGCACTTGGACCACTGTGCCACTGGAGCGGCCTGAATGTTTCCTTACTCATTCCAAGGTAATTGCTGAAATTGTCATGATTATTTTCTTTCAATTAATTTTTTTGTCCATTTTTTTTTTTTTTATCCATTTTCAGCTTTTCATTTATCTATTAAAATAGTCATAGATAAAACTTTTCGCTTTTTTTTTTTTTTTTTTTTTTTTGACGAAGAAAAGACGTTTTTACTCTTTAAAGGATACGCAAAAAAAGCATGTTCCATAGAACTGTCACTCAACTGGCAACTGTCTGGTCGAAACCAGTCACGTGGGGACACCCCAGGTGGTCAGCACTTAAATCTCTCCACCCTGGTGTGCACTCAAGAGTGCGTGTCTCTGACCACCTTAAGAAACGAGAGAGATGTCTGAGTCACTTGTTTCTGCCCAATGACAGTTTTTTCAGGAGGAATGTACCCCTTCCCCATCATACACTAGAAGCAAGCTCTTATCATGAGTGACAGGTTTATGGTCGGTACTGCTGAGATCAGATGGAGAAAGGAATTGTTTTGCTGTGGCTTTTGCAAAACTGGGGAATTGTTAACATTTCTGTTATGGGGAGAGAAGAAAAATATGGACACCATTTGGTTGAGGTACTTTGACAGCTTTTAAAGGGTTAAGAGAATAAAAGACCAAAGTGTGAAGAGTAACTTTCCAGCCTGGAATTTATACCACTTTATAAAGATATCCTCTATGAATTAAAAAATACCCTTGATTGTATGATGGTGTTATCACAGAATTCTCAAAACAAGGAAGGATAAATTCCAACTCAAGTAGACCATCAAAAGCAAATTAGGTAACTGGAAATTGAAATATATTTAATTTTTGTGAGTGCTCCACGGCAAGTTTTACTCAGTCTCATACAGTAATCATGGACATATTTCTGTCACTAAGGTTTGATACAGCTCATGACTTTAAACATCTTTAATGGCTAAATGCCAGCATTTGTCCTTTCTCTTCACACTAAAAAAAAAATGACTTTCCAACATAGTGATGAAGACAACTACACTGATGCTCAAAATTACAGGATAATTTATAAATTCGTATGCAGAGTATGATCCAGGAACTTGCTGACAAGAGTAAAGAAGTGGGATTAAAAATGAACTTTCAGAAGACAAAAGTGATGTTCAATGCTTTTACAAGAAATGAAGATTTATTGATTGATGGAGAAAAGCTGGAGATAACAGACACGTACGTTTATCTTGGACAGCAGATATCAAGTGAGGGTCACATTGATGAAGAAATTAATCAGCGTACAAAATTTGCCTGGAGAGCTTTTGGAAGAAACAGCATAATTTTCAAGAGCAATATGCCATTATGTCTTAAAAGAAAAGTGTTTGATCAATGCATCCTTCCAGTGCTTACGTATGGTGCAGAGACGTGGGCCTTAACTAAAAGAGACATACAAAGGCTGCAGACAACTCAAAGAAGCATGGAGAGGTGCATACTTGGTGTAACCAGGAGAGATAAGAAGAGGAACTCGTGGATCCGAAAAATGACAAGAGTGGAAGACATCATGATCAGAGTTAAATCCCTGAAATGGCAATGGGCTGGACATACTGCCAGAAGGACAGATCATCGATGGACAGCCGAAATTTTAGATTGGATTCCAAGGGACAGGAAAAGACCCAGAAGAAGACCACACGGGAGATGGGTGGATGAAATTCGAAAGTATGCAGGGGTGACATGGAGGAGACTGGCACAAGACAGACCGTTGTGGAGGAAACTTGGGGAGACCTTCGTCCAGTAGTGGATTGATAATGGTTGACAATGATGATGATGATGACATAACTTGAAGTATTCATGAAGAAATTCAATGAAATTCTTTAAAGAGGAATGTGTATATTACTTATGCAACTTCAGCAGAGAAAATCCTAATCTTGTATTTTGCATGTGTTAATATTATAACCTTGTAAATTACACGAAAGAGCAGTCCATGGAACAATATTTAAAGTCATCACACTTGAATCCAGACCAGACATGAGGTATTTTAATATGGTTTAAAACTCAGGCTTCACGTGACTATAACACATAAACATATAAAATGAGTGAAATACACAGTCACCTATGGTAAAAGGTTCATCCCACGACCTTGATCCCCCGAGATGGACTGGATGGGTTTTTTGCCAGAACTACAATCTGAAGTTGGGGTGTTGGAAATGTTGCCAGATTTTAGAAGAGATCCAAATAAATGGGATTTGGTGAGGGGTCTCTGAATTGCAGTTTACAAAAAAAAAAAAAAAAAAAAAAAAAAAGAACTGCAATTGAGAGACCCCTCACCAAATCCCATTTATTTGGATCTCTTCTAAAATCTGGCAACATTTTCAACACCCCAACTTCAGATTGTAGTTCTGGTAACCAGCGCATCCAGTCGATTGCCGGTGGTCAAGGTCGTAGGACAACCGAAAGCTATCGAGCTAAACGAACCTTTCACCATAGGTGACTCTGTGTGTCTCGCTCATTTTATATGTTTATGTATTTTATTATGGAGTATGATCACTGCTGACACCCGTGCAGCTTAAGCAACGACTCCTCACGTTGTTTAGGAGAGTTCTGGTGAAGTTTTAAGGGATAAGCGACTACTCAACAAGAGCTGTTCTGAGTTCTTGATGTGTTGTGGAAGGGGGCTGACAAATTCCAATGCATCTCTCTAGAGCATCCTATACAAGTTCAATGGGATTAAAGTCAGGGGATCTGAGTGGCCACTCCATTTGGCAAATATCTTCCTTTTCAAAAAAATTCCTACCAAATGAGCTCTATGAGGTTGGGCAGCATCATCCATAAGAATAAAATCTGGACCGATGACTCCCTTAAATGGGGGCCATCAGTCTAAAAATGTTGTTTCTGTACCTCAGGGCAGTAACAGTAAAACTCTGTAAGATATGCAGGTCTGTATATATGTTCATCATGATTCCTAACCACACCATCATGCCACCACAGTAGTCCCTTTCTCTGATACAAGAGAGACTGCTAGAAGTACTTGGTTCTCTTTAGATGAAAATACATTGCAAATCAGTGCTTACCAGAATAGCACTTCATCTGTCACATTTGTGAAAGGTACCTTCACTCACTGGCTTGGATTCCAGAGTGATATTGGTACCTCCACATTAAATTAACTCACTGGGCAGTGAAAGTTAGAGTGACACAAATAACTGATCTCCTTGCATAAAGGAATTCTGTTCAGGAAATCTTTTACAAACAGCATGCCTCAAAAACCTTGTTTCTGTAGCTGCTGAAAGATCTAATGGACATTTCTCTGTTCCATCTAGCAGTCAGACTCAATAACAACTGTCTGCAGCAGTTGTGTCAATGCAAGCATCTTCTGTCTATTGAAACTGCCTCCAAAGTCTTAACAGGACATTTTGTGGAACATTCAATGCTCTGGAAACTTGTGTCTGGGACTGGCCTGCTTCTATCCTTCCAATCACTCTCCACCATTGAAAATCATCTACATGATGCTTTGTGACATAATCAGCTCCACATGTCACTGAAGTGAAAACAAGAGTTACCTAGAACAATTACAAGATGTGAGTAGACTTGCACATCCTTTTAAATGCCATCCTCATTCATATATTCCAGTTTACCTGGGGGAAAAGTAAATGCAGAATAGCTTTCCACTTAGCAAAACTTGCATGCTCACCTATTTTCAATGCATAATTTTACATACATTGGCACCTATATACATTTTTGTAAATATCCTTTAATTTTAAGCACCAGTGTCATGCCACTGAGATATATCAAAACTACAAAAAAAAAAATCATTCTAACCTTATAAATACTGAGGTTTCCGACATTTTCAATTATGTAACCACGTAGCTTTATTTTGCACAGAGTATAAGCATGAAACTGTAAAATTATGAAGAATGTCTGGATTATTTTGCTAGTTTTATATACATACTGTGAATGATTTAATAATAATAAAAATAACAGTAATATAGTAACATCTTTTATAAGACAAATTTTAAAACACTGAACTACACGCATGCTATGCAATATTCTCCCAAGTTGATATTTGTTATTTACTATTTATGTTGTGATATGAATATACATACTTTTATGTTAATATTAAGAACACTGTGACACCTGGAATAGAGCAGTATTAACAAACTAAAATGCAGTTTTGCTGCTTGAAATATTAATTATATCTTAAATCAAAAAATATTTCACAATGCTATATTCTTAGTTAAAACTAATCATTCATTAGTCACACAAAAATTATTATAGTACTTTTGTTAATTAATTTCACTTTGTTTTTAAATTTTCATTTATTTGCCTTTGTTATAGGAAAAAATACTTTTCTCCTTTACGTTTGAATAAATTATTATCCAAACACAAATTTATGTACAAAATTCTACCTGATCAAATGAAAAGTATAAACTAAAAAGTTATTAAGTGTCTGCTCAATTTTCATTGTATTATATTTCAACTTTTACTGCAATACATCTGGTAACACCATTTATGTACAAGGTAATATGGGCATTAAATCGCATGAATATGGGCTGTGCAACAAAAAGCTGCGTCACTTTCTCTGTGGATGAGCAATCACTGGGGCACAAATACATTAGTTTGAAAACCCCAAAATATAAATATTTAAAATATTTATTTTAAAATAAATACAGCTTACGTAACGCTGTCAAAACATTTTAAATTGGTTGTTCCTAGCATGTTAAAAAGTCATGAAAATATTTCGAAAAACCAAACGTTTGTAACAGCTTTCGGATGATAGGGCTTCTTGAGCAAATACGCGGGCGATCTTACATTACCCACAGGTATTAATCAAACACGTGTGGGAGAACGTTACAGGAAAGCAAATAGCATGAAAACAAAGCAAGCACCGAGATATATTAAAATACGTAAATTTCAGAAAATTGGGAAATATATTTCATTCGACGTTTTCTTTTAATGTTAAATTAGGTGTAAAGAAGGCAGATTATGCATCCCTCAACCCCCAATCGATACGCACGTGAAAGGTCAACTCAAGATTGCATCATCTCCGGAAGAAGATGGGGGCAGCATGGCACAAACGAGAGATTCCTATGTCTAATGGAGCTTAAATCTTTGTCAGATTAAGATTCAGCATAATATTATTGCTAAAACTACTTACGATAGACAGAATACAACTTCTCTTATGTTAATAAACGAGGAATTCAGCAAAAAACGAATTTTCCGGATCTCACGGAAGTCGACAGCAGTTATGAGAGACACATTCCAGTAGGAGTAAGGGGAATCACAAATCTCTGGGTGATAGAAATGTTCCGAACACCTCGTTCGATATCACAGAAATGCGAGCCATCTCGCTTGATGATTGTGTAAAAAAAATAACAAGCAGCCAGGCCAATCAGGAAATCTTAATAACTCATTCATCCGCTGCCTCTAAAAGACAAGAAGAAAGAGTCCACTACCCTTTTCAAGGTTCTTGGAGCTCCAGTGATCTACCTATCAGTATCCTCGTGGCTCTGATCACCAGCAGAACAAGAGCTCTGAGATGACAACCGCGCATGTGCTGCAGTGAAGGCGCAAGTATTTTTATCCCCTTCTCCAACACGGAAACTGCTTCTGCGTGACGCTCTCGCTTGCGAGAAAGGATTTGTGCAGCACGTGGAATTTTCACCTCGTGAACCGTCGCACGAGGGAGAAACGGTGTCTGTCCTTCTTGGAATAATTCCAGATCAAACACACAGATCGAGAATTCTGGATTTGAGATATCATAATTTTTTTTGGATAATGTTGATATCATAATCTTTTTGGAAGAAAGTCAGTTTAGCAATCGGCTGTGCGCTCGGAGGAACAAATGAAGTCACTGTCGTAGCTATTTGCGTTTCGCTGATATTTAATACAACTGAACTGATGAGATTAACATTGAAAATGGATTCTAAAATTAAAGGACTTTTTAATATATACTGGAGGAAACAGGCATGCTCTGGAAACTGAAAAATCGCCTTAACGAAACTATCTGTCGAACTGGGAAAAATACTTGAAAGCTTTAAATATTTTATATTTTTTCATGGAAAACGATGTTAAATATAAGCAATTTCATGACTTTTTATCCTCAGAAATAAATTCCATATTCATTTGCTATCATTTTTAACCACTCCCGAAGTAGGCCTACAAATTTCCGCGATGGCTTGAGTGCGGTCAGGGTAATTGTGGTTTATCATTATTATTATTATTTTATTTAATTTCCTCATCTACAGTAATGGCATCTGTAGCATGGTCCACTTGTCAGTACGGACATAAAATCAGGTAAAGACATGTCACTCATGGTTTAAAAATCGTCGTACGATGTGGCACGTATCGAAAATTATTGCTTATACGATGTGGCACGTATCGAAATTACTGATAATACCAAAATAATTTATTATTATTATTATTATTATTATTATTATTATTTTATCTGAATGCGAAACTGTTTTCGAGTGTTCTGTGGAGGAGATTTGGCGTAGTTCTACCACCCAGCACTAGTTCTCTTCTTTCCCTAAAACCTGTCACCCTAAATTACGCACGAGCAACTCCTCCTAGCTTGATATGCCCATAGGGTCATTAAAAAAAAATAAGAAAAACAAAGTTCAGCTGCAAACGATACTGAATAAATCTCGAATCTCGGACAGAACTGAAAAAATAAGCTGTGCTGAGTTTCAGAAAGATATAAATGAGTTTTCAAAAACAGCAAGCAGTGGCGTAGCGTATGATGCCTCCTAGACAGTGGCGCACTCAGTGGAGGTGGCACAGGGTCCCGAGCCCTTCGCATAAGGCATCACTTGGTTCTTCCTTCTTTGTTATCGGATCCTTAATTCGAAATATAACTGTATATATTTTTACTATACATTTTACGAATCATTGGAACCACATTTTAATATAACGGAAATATTTTTATCGCTTCCCAATATTTTGAGAGATGTTTTTTCTAGGGTATTTTTATTTGCGTTTTCAATATTATAGGTCACCCTCCCCCCAAAAACAATCCCCCGTGCGCCACCACTGTGCCCGAGGTGGGGAGTTCTCTGACATACAGGACCTCGATGTTCCTGCAAAAAATAGGTCTTTATTTTACCATAACACTTAAAGGTACATTGCGGAGAAAAATCATGGCTCCGCAACTCGATTTCTTTTTATATTTTCTGTGCAAGATTTTCTTGTTTCGTTTTAAACCTCAAACATAGAGAGTGGGTGTATTATAGCCCCTCTTAATTACTCTTTTAACTGCTTTCCCAACTGAATGACCCCTAATGGGGGTAATTCAGCTGAGAAAGAGACGAAACTGAGACGCCACCCGATTCCCATTATTTCTCAGTTGTGTAGGAGAGAGAATCCCCTTAGGAAATTGATCTCTCACATCTATCTCATTTTATCTTTCTGTCAGCGTGACTTTCTCTCATTCCCAGGTTTTTGACTTTTATGTAATTTATATACCATTATACATACCATTTGAGTCAAAAGTTCGTCACGTTTGCAGCTAAAAAACTTAATGATGCAAGTAAACCATACTCGCCCACCTCATTCTGCAAAGTACAGACCGTTGTTTTCTATAATCCTTGCCAACGGTTCACCAGGGCCACTATCCCACAGCTATACCACTCTAGGCAGGTTTCGGGAACAGGAATTGATATCAGATTCCACATCCATCACTGAAGCAAAGTTCTGTCCTGGTAGGAAATTGGCCATGTAGAGAAAACAGGTGGTAGTCGGATGGGGCTAACTCCGGACTGTATCGAGGTTGGAGTAGAATCTCAATCCTTTTCACTTCCTGTAGTTTTCTGCTGACCACTCTGGAGGAGTGACTTGGGACATTATCCACTTGCAGCAACTCCCGCTTCTTATTGATGAGCTTTGGGGAGCATTGGCGCAGAGCATCAAGTACCTGCTACAATTGTTTGGCATAGAGGTTCTCGTCTACAGCTTGACCATCTGGAACGAATTGTAGAGCACAGGATCTTAACAGTTTCACTAAATGCACAGCATGACTTTCCTTTCGAACCGCCCTCTTTACACCACTTGCTGTGCTTCCTGGCATGTCATCAGCCACCGAGTCCCAGTGGTTGGACAACATAGGAATATCACTTTTCATCACCTGTGACGATACGACGCCAAAACCTATCGTCCAGTGGATCTGGCAGCTTTCTGCGACAGAGTGCGACACGTCTTACTGAATGGTGAAGTGTCAGTTCATGGGGAACTATTCGATGACTCATGGAGGAAAAACCAAGCTGGTGCAGGTAACGAACGATGGTCCATTGAGAAGACCCCACTTCAGCTGCCAATTGTCGTGTACACCGAGGTTTCTGGGGTTCGTTGTCACAGCTTCGACCAGGGTGTCACTGTTGGGGGTCGTTGGACGTCTTGACTTTGGCTTGTCTTCGGGATTGAAACACCAGAACCACTGTTTCTTCGCCTTCAACTGAACAAACTTTTAACCATTTTCTCCAATAATGGTGTAGAAGCACCCAAACAGCACGTTTATTAACCTTCATCCTCTACCCATCTGATTACACGATGTGGCTCCATGCCAAATGCACGTCATCAGATTCATGCGTTCCACGTCATCGCGGTACCCAGTCGACGCTGGCGCGCGTCTCACACAGGAATGGAGGCCTCACATATGGTGCTCAAAACGAAACGAACTTTTGACTCGTCCTAATAATAATGCAATTTATGTAATATCATATACAATTCTAACGTACTAACACACATTGCTTATGTGTGATTATATGTTATCACGATTAATTCGAAATCGTCGAAAGTGTGCAAAACTAATGTTTGTTGAGGATATGGGGCCCCTACGGATTTATGTTGCATCACTGACAGGAATTAATAAGCTGTGGGGTTCGGGCAGCATAAGGTTTTTACTTGTGGGAATAATTTTGTTTTTGGAAACCAACAAAAATTTCAGAACATTTGACTTTTTTACAAAAAGAAAAATTGCAGATAATAGTAAACATCCGTATGCAGTCACATGCTGAACACGCTCAAACACTTCGTATCTAGTTTAAAACGAAAATGATTGATGTGAATGTATTTTGAAATTTTTGTTAGTTTGATTAATTTCAATTATGACCACCAGAAGATACCGAGGTTCTGAAATACTATTTTGTTTCATTACTGCTACTTTAAGCTTTTCTTGACTTTCTGAAATCCAGTTTACTTCGGAGACTTTCTGACACAGAATTTTTACAATTTTTCCTGTGGGTAAATTCCTGTTACCTCCAAAATTCTGTGTACTTTTAGAAGGAAATGATGATGAAAAAAGAATTGGAATCTTTTTTTCACGGTCAGATATCATAAAATGTCATTCTGCATAATTCATGTTCATTTTCTGGGAAAAGTGTAAATTTTTCTGCGGAGGTTGGTTAAATCTTAAATAATGGCATGTTGTGATATCCAAAAACTCTAAATCGTACAGAATGATATTTTATGATACATAAAACTTCGGGGGGGGGGCGTGCAATTTCTTCTTAAAGTCAGGAGCAATTTTCCCCCACTATATGTCTACGGAGAGCATAAAATTCCAAGATTGTGAAAAAAAATGTACGATGATAATATCAATATTTTTTTACTATATGTCATTATAAGCAAGTTCTCATTAGTTTCCTACAAAATTATCGTTAGTTATCATTTTGTTGTCTTCCTCTTTCAAGAGATCCGTGGCTGGCTGCTGAGAGAAGAGTAATATTCTCCCAGGAATTTTAATACCTTGCACTTACAATGTTTCTGTACAAGTGCAGCTGACCTTAGCAGTGAATCCCTAATACAAAGGCGGAACTGATGTTTGCTTGGTGCGAGAACGCAGAATCGCATGCGCAATTGAACTGTTTGTAGTTGCAGATATGAATCATCGCGTGTAGAAACATAATATTGCTGAAGTTTCATTTGACGAACAGATGATGAATTCAGAATATTCTCAAGTGTTCCATTTGACGACTGTGCATTTCTCGTTTCTTAAGAAATCAGATTGGTTACGCACATGTGGAAGTTCCAACATTTCATTTGTGATCGCGTCTTGGTTTACAAAAACCCCTGTGTTAATAGTATAAATCAAAGGCGTTTCACGCATTGGGACACAATATAGCAGAGGCGTGACTAGGCACTTATACTCCCGGGTCCCGGGACAAACCACAAAATATTAGCCCCTCCCCCCATTTGCCATATATATATATATATATATATGTGTAATAGTAGAAATAGGAATTATTCACTGCTGGAACCCAAAGTACAAGTAAATGCCATAACAATTTAATATGCACAAATCCATCCGCAGTAGATATAAAACCATGAAAGAAAATTTCGTTATTAAACTCTAAAATGAAATACTCACATTTAGCTAAAGTCAGAGCTGTCTTCTTTATTCACAGACGAACAATTCATACAAGATGGCGTCATTAATTGAAATGTATAATGCATTGCGAAATGTTTTATTCAAATTAAATGCTCCCTTTCTTTTGGTGATGCATCGCTCCCAGAACGGGGTCCCGCTGTGTTCAGGCCCATTTCCACCACTGTATATACACTATGTTGACAAAAGTCACCGGACACGTAGAAGAGAAACACAACATAGCATTTATTGACATACATTAGTACGGTGTCGGTCCACCTTTGGCCTACATGCATGCACTGACCCTTCGAGACATGCTTTCGACAAGGTTTTGGCACACAGCGATAGCTATGCGCTTCCATTCAGTACATAATGCTGCCGCTAACTATTGCTTAGTAGTAGGCCTTGGTTCCAAACTTCTTATGCAGCGCTCTAATTCATCCCATAGGTGCTCTATGTGATTAAGATCAGGGCTCTGTGCTGGCCAGTACACACACGATACGAAATTATCGTCAAATCACGCCTTAACAGTCCTTGCTTTATGGCTCGATGCATTATCCTGCTGGTACCAACAAGGCTCGGTTCCATAGTATTGCCACAGAGTTGGTAGGGCATAATTGTCCAGAATATCGAGGTAGACGTGCTGGTTAACAGGTTTGTCCACGATAACCAATGAGCCAGGACCACACCACGAAAAACACCCTTACACGAGTATACACTGCCAGCTCCAAACTTGACCGTAGGAACAGTACACTGTGGTAAATAGCATTACCCCGGCTGCCGCCATACCCACACACGGCCATCAGACTGATGGATCGTGCATCTAGATTCATCAGTCCGTAGGACCCGTTTCCATTGATCTATGGTCCACGATAAATTTTCTTTACACCATGATAAACAATTAGTAGCATTCCGGGTGGAGATGAAAGACTTATGAGCAACCGTACGACCACGGTAACCCATGGAATGAAGTTCTCTGCAAATGGTACGTGTACATACCGAAGTTCCAGCATTGTTCTCACCTGTACACTGAGGTCTTGTGCGTCGATTAGCTGTAACAACTCTCCCGAGGCTTCGACGTCCTCTATCACTGATTTTCTTTGGTACATTTTGCTGCTTCAGGCACGCCATGTGTCTTCTACTTATTCAGTACATCGAAAACAGTTGATTTGGGTAAGTTTAAACGCCTCTCGGTTTCTCTTATGGACAACCCCTATTATATAACACCCAAAAATCTTTCCTTTCTCAAAGTCAGTTCTCTTCCGCCCCGACATTTTCACTCAACCTCACGGTGCGATATGATCGTGGCCAGCTGCAGGCTTGTTTTTAAACCGTTTGCAGCTGTACCGCGCATCTTAAAAACGCAGCGGACCCGTTCATTTGCTTTTGAAGGGGTGTACGCTGGCTTTTGTCAATTTAGTGTATGTATATACCAGGTGAAAGCGCGTCAATAATGATGGGGGAAAATAAGATATGTACAGTAACTTTTTAATAACCAGGTATTATTTTTGCTTGTGATGTCCAAATGTAAAAGTATGTTTCGTGAACATTACAACGATAAAAAAAAAGTATAATATATTGGTTGAGGCAAGGATTCGACAGTTAAAAAAGGCAAGCGCCCCTTTTTTTTTTTTTAAATTGAAGGTTTAACGAACAGCGTGAGCAACCCAATGGGCCCCGTCCCTAATTTAGAGCCGCTTGTTTCAAAGTCGCCCGTCCTTAATTTAGAGCCGCTTGTTTCAGGGAAAGGAAAGAGCCAGAGCTGTAAGACAAACACAACATCCATGCCTCACCGCGATTCGAACCCGGACCCATCACGGACGAATGGTCAAAGCGCTATCTCTACTGCTCCATCAAAGTGGGAAAAACGTTCAAACGTTCAGACAAAGGAGATTACATTGCTTGTGATATAATTTAACTTCAAATAAAATACATATACACTACAGTACTGTTTGTGAAAATTGCAGGACCATGAAAAAATCGCGCTATTCAAATAAAATTTCTACCACGGATTCCTCATGTTACAGGAGGTAACTGATTACATTTGTAGAGCTATACAATATTTTTTGCTTCAAAACTCAAAATCGTGTGAAGCCTTCTCGAACAGCAATAACAGCCTCTACACGGCGTGGTATTGAATGGAAGAGGTATTTGATGTCGTCTTGGGGAATAGTTTGTCAGGCTGCTTCTATGCGAGACAAGAGTTCATTTGTGGTGACTGGCGGGGGCGCTTGATGGGCCAGTCGCTTAGCTACCATGTCTCAGACATGTTTGATCGGGGACATATCCGGCGAACGTACAGGCCAATGAAGAAGCGGCATCTGCCGTGCATGGAAGAGGTCTTGGACATTGTAGGCCACATGTGGCCGAGCATTGTCGTGCAGGGATTGAACGCCAGAACAACTCTGAAGCAAAGGTGTTAGATCTGCCTCTAAAATATCCCTGATGTATCGCTGGCAGCATTTTGCCGTGGTTTTATTCTCACTAAAACGTGTCACAGCCAAATCTAAAAGGTGAGTTAGTGTGTGTGTGTGAGTGTGAGAGAAAGAGAGAGAGTGTGTGTGTGTGTTTATAAAACTTTTGGTGTTTAATCTTTCAACTTCATAGCAACTCCATTAAGCTTTCTACTCATATTTCCCCCCGCATCATAGGCTTGCCTTGGCCTATGATGTGGTGGGAAATATGAGTAGAAGGCTATGAGAATGGCTTAATTTTTCTTCCCAACTTTAGAAAGGCTAGACATTTCAAAAATTGAGGAGGCGGAGGGCACGTGCTCCTCCGTGCCCAAGCTCACACTACGCTTCTGATGCAAAGTAAACGATGCTTATTCATTCATTAACTCGGATTGTTGAGATTCTCATTTACACCGACGAGCCATTACATTATGACCACCCCTAGCCTAGAAAAAAGCGCGCCTGGAGACCGAACGTTGGCTCAGGTAAAGTTCACAGAGAAGTAAATATACAACCCGAGGACCGGCTTTCGGTTAGTAGAGTGTGCCGAGTCAGAATAGGAAGAGCTGCCGATTTATCGGAGTTTGATAAAGGACAAATTGTGATGGCACGGCACCTCGGAACTACGATCTCGGAAACGACAAGGCTTGTGGGTTGTTCATGTACCTCTGTAGTGAGTACATATCAAAAGTGGTGCACAGATGGCCAAACGATAAACCGTTATCCAGCCTTGTGTCGTCTGCAGCTCATTGATGCCAGAGGGGAGCGGAGACTGTCGCATATTGTTCACAGCGACCGCAGGGCCACAGTGCGACAAATCCCCTGCAGCTACAACAGTGGAGATCAGGGCAATGTGTCACAGCACACAGTTCATTGCAGCCTTCTGCGCATGGGCCTGAGTAGCCGAATATCTAGCTGGGTCCCATTGCTCATTGCATGTCATCGCCAACAACGCATGAAATGGGCCCAAGATCATCGAGATTGGACCGTGGGTGATTGGAAGAAATTAGCCTGGTCTTATGAATCAAGATTCCTGGTGCATCACGTAAACGGCCGAGTGCGGATACGCCGATTATCAACGCAGGCTATGGCACCTGGATGCAATGTTGTGCGGAAACAAGCAGGCGGCGGCGGTGTCTTCTTGGGGCACTTAGGCCCCATTATTCCAACAGCACAATCCCTGACAGCTGTCAGGTATCTGAACGTCGTTGCGGACCAAGTTTACCCACTCATGGCAACTGTGTTCCCTGCTGGTGATAGCCAACAGTATAATGTGCCATGCCACACTGCCAGAATCGTCAAGTGATTCGAGGAACACCGTGGTGACTTTCTGTTAATGCCCTGGCCTCCAAATTCACCTGACCTGAACCCAATCAAACATTTGTGGTTCGAATTGGAAAAGCGGTTTGGCGCTAAACCACAACCACCCCGAAATGTAGGTGTACTGGAACTGGAGGACCTGTTGTTGTCATTATGATACCAGATACCCCAGGATACCTTTCGCCACCTCATCGAATCGATGCCTCACCGAGTGGCCGCTGTTTTGCGGGATGAAGGAGGTCCAACAGCGTATTAGGTAGGTGGTCATAATGTAATGGCTCCTCGGTGTATATTAAGAAGATGACGATGTGAGGAATTATGTCAAAATCCCGAAATAAAAATGTTTGGGCATAAAAAGTTTAGTTTTTCCTGCCGCATTGTAACAACAGCATCAAATATCCATTCTTGCTGGTAAAAATCCCAAGCTTCAGTTTTTCTGATAGTGTAGCAATCTTGTTTCAGACCACAGAGGATCTACGAGAGATTGGCAGTCCAGTGCACTTGTCTGTCGAGAGAGAAAGTTTCGTGGAAATTTTCGTCTCACACACATAAATATTTTTTCTCAAGGTCGTTTCTTTTCCTTACTTATTTTATTAAGACGAAAGTCAAGAGCAGCTCGTACTCAACATTCAGGGAAAGATCAAGAATGGCTCGTACGCAGCACGGAGGAATATTATTATAGTATTGATTCAAAATATGTGTGCACTGTGTGCATTTATCCGGAAAAGCATTGCTTTAGGAATATTATAGTATTGATTATTACTGAATTTGATTCACCATGCTACAAAAGTAGCGTATTAAATCAAAATCAATTTATTTTCAGAGATAAATTTTTGAAAACTTTATTTCAGTCAAACCTTTTTCTTGAAGTAGCTGTTGTAAAAACTTTAAAAGTGTTTTCTTCGTGTTTCTTTTCTGAACCCGGTTTGCAAATGAAACTTGATGTATCACAAAGAAACAGTCCAAGTGTTGCTGTTTTCAAGGAAAATTCCACAAAAGCGAACACTGGAAATTTTCTTTTTTTTTGTTTAACTTTGCCAAAAGAAGGTATGATATATGCTGATCAAATTACACCATGCGCATTTATGCATTTATCTTTGGGGCTGAGTTTTCTTTTTCTTTTAAGGAGGAGAGGGGATGGAAAGCAGTTAAAGTTTAAATTACAATCTGCAGTCAAAATTCGGAGCAAAATATTTAAAAAAATGTGGAGCAACTAACACTAACCAAAACACACAAAAAAAATTTAAATCCACAGCACAGAGTTTTCATATATCTCTAATCATTAAAATAAGATATCAATAAAACTTTGATTGCTTTACTTCCTATAGAATTGTGTCTTTATAAACGCCACTTTTAAGAATTTGTGGAGTAGATAAACAGTTATTATAATAAAAAGTGCAGTAGCAAGTTCACGAGTCGTTTATTGAAAATTTTATCGATTTTGAATACACATTGAAGACGATAATTGTAGCTTAAAATAGTTATATCGAATTTAAAGAATCCCACATAAAACAGTCTTTTTCTTTTGAGAGCCTTTGCAGGTATTAGATTCCTTTCTGATTGCATACAAAAATGTGTTATTGTCTCGTTCTAAAAACGGTGAAACAAAGGAATTAATGTTTTTTTCAGAACAGCGCGCTTCAGGCGCGTAACTGAATTTTTTTTTTTTTTTTTGGTAGGGGTTATGATATCGATGAAAGCTATATGAACGGAACGCATTAATTTGCATGCAATATCGATATATTATTGATATATTTGCGGGAAAGAAATTTTTGCCCTCATCAGTACCACTAGTTAATTAACTGGTAACTTCAAAAAAGGTACCCTTATTTCGTGAATTCAAGCAGAGAAATTAACAAAGTAATTCATAATAAAAAAAGTTGAAACCACAGGGAGTGTTCAGAAAGTAATGCCTCTATATTTATGTACAAGCCCCGTGGCAAGGTAGCAAATTGAAACAAAGCAAGAACAAAGATCAGAATTTCCACTTTAATTCGCATATTTTATTTTTCTGCATAGTCCCCCTCACGCTCGATACAGATACGCCAACGTTTAAGAAGCCTTTTAAACAGTGGTGAAACTAGCGCAACTGCCCCCCCCCCCTGCAAGATTTATTTCAGCATCTCTAAGCACAGTAATTTTCCCAGGATTTCGAACACAAGGGAGGATGCATTTTTTACGAAGTGTGTGTGTGGTGGTTGGCGGGGGGGGGGGGGTGTTAGGAAGTCAGGGAAAGTGTCTGCAAAGGTAATGGGGGTACCTACAGCTCTGTAGTTTTAACTTTTTAAGCAATAGATTTGAAAATACATGTAAGTACTTTGTCCCAAACTAAAATAGATCAATTGCAGAAATCACCCTCTTACACAAGGCAGATCTGCGACTGCTGTGAATAAATGTTGACGCCTGTCGTGCACGTAACCCTAGGTAACTGACTGTTTTCCTTTCCCACATCCTCCAAGAGGAATCCCACTGTGGCCTCGCGCTTTTCCTCAGCTTCGCAGTGAGAGGGCGTTTGGAGAGCGATCGTATTATTTACAACCCATTGCACAGCATTCGTATTACAACCCGAACTCAAAGAGCTCAACGCGTTCAATCTGTAGGACATTCGGTGTTTTAAAAGTGAAACTAGGCATTTATTTAGGCAAAGCTAAATATATCTTGAATCTAAATATGAATTTTGGGTTAATTATTGTGGGTGTTCGATTTCTTTCATAAAACTATAACTGGCAGCTGCACCCTCGCAGCCCCTCGCAGCCCCCGCAGCTGCGGGGGCTGCGAGGGTGGTAGTTGCGCCACTGCTTTTAAACCCGTCTCTGTAAAAATCTTCAGGTTGTTTTCAGGAACATTTCCTCGTAATAGCTTGAACATCTTTACAAGTGAAATGAATTTCTTTCAGACGTCTCTTGAGAGCTCAAAACATCCAGAAGTCGGACAGCCCCAAATCTGGGCTGTAGGTAAGGTGTTCAAGAAACTTCAAAGACGAATTTTTGTATCGCCTCTGAAGTGGAAGCACTGCCGTCGGGTTTGGCGTTGTCGTGTTGCAGAATCATTTGCCTTTTTTCTCCCACGCACACGGTTTGTTCTTTGCTTTAATTTTTTTAATGTATGCGCGTAGCTCTCAGAGTTGACAGTCGTATTTTTGACCGTGTATCTTGATGAATAACGAATGTAGTCCCAGAACACAGTGAGCATGCATTTACGGCCGAAACTTGAGTTTTGAATTTTTTCGCTCGAGGAGAAGATGAGTGCTGGTATTCCAGCGATGATCTTAATGATGAACCCAATTCTCATTACCAATCACAATGCTTTGGAGAAAATCACTTCCATATTTTTCAAAGAGAGCAAACAATACCAACACTTTGGCATGTTTCTAGTCTTGATTTCTTAATTTCAGTCCTTAAGTGAAGCGGAACCTAACGAGCACACACTTTGTTGAATTCTAAAACGATAACGTCATTGACACTGTCTAAAGAAATGTTCAGCTTACGTGCTATTGGTTCTCTGAGTTATTCTTCGATTTTTCTTGATGATCTCATTGGCTTCTTGCCTGTTCAAATCGCAAATTGCAATTACGCGCCTCATACTCTGCGGCTGATACTTTGCGGTCAACGTTCCTCCACTGCCTTTCGATTTTCTTACTCAAAGACGAACAGTGCTTATGTCCAAAGCTCTAGAACCATAAACTGCCACAAATCTAGCGTCAATTTCTTTGGGAGGTACATTTTAATGAATACAAAAATTATAAATAGTCGTTGTTGGACATCCGTCGACACAGTTGAAAAAGAATCATCCATTTTAAACATAATTAAATACGAAGAAATAGGTATACGGAGTTCTAGTATGCAGTAAAATGAAACCAAATGCACAAAGAATCGTTTGAAGTCTGACTGGTTGCTAGGCAACAAGCCATGCGCGAGACACTTGCGCGGAGGTGTTACTTATTGAACACGCCTCGTATAAATCCCATTAAAAATAATCAGATAAAAATAATGTAAGAAGCACTTTATCATAAACATAACTATAACGACAGTACACTCCGAAGAAATACACTGAGTGGCCACTTTATTAAGATCACCCCCTTAGTACTTCGTTAGGACACCTTTGGCATTTAATACTGCGTCGATTCTTCGTGGCATGGACTCCACGAAATGTTGATGGGTGGTTTGTGGAATCTGAGACCATGCTTAATGAATAAAACTTTCCAGGAGTGTGAGATTGCAGGATTGTGGATCCAGCTGTCTGACGGCTCGTTCAACTTCATCCCACAAATTCTCAATGGGGGTTGAGATCTGGAGATTGTGGGGGCCACCTAAGCAAAGTAAACTCACCGGCATGTTCCTGAAACCAATCCTGTACAATACGAGCACTATGGCAGGACGCACTATCTTGTTGAAAGTAGCCATCGCAATTGGGATAAACCATCCACATGACAGGATGCACTTAGTCCGCAACGATGCTTAGACATCATAGGCCAGTCAGACGTTGATCAACACGAATTAAAGGACCCAAAGCATGCCAGGAAAACACTCCCCAAACCATAACGTTGCCTCCACCAGCTTGAACGGTTGTAGCAATGCATTTGGGGTCTATGCTTTCGTGCCGTTTCCGCCAAATTCTCACTCGGCCATCGGCATGGTGCAACTGAAAACGTGTTTCATCGGACCACATAATTTGTTTCCAATTATCGACTGTCCAGTCCTTGTGCTCCTGTGCGAACTGGAGACGTTTCTCTTGTTAACTGCAGACAGCAAAGGTGCTCGAACAGGCCTTCTGCTGCCATATCCCATCCGATGCAGTGTACGGCAAACAGTGCGTGCAGAGATCATTTGAGGGGATCCTGGATTAAGATGGTCTGTAATTTGCTGCACTGTTGCCCTTCTGTTGTCTGTTACCAGTCTGGACACTCTCCGTTCCGCCCGAGCAGTCACTAGTCGATGACGACCACACGTTGCACTTAGAGATCCAGTTTTTGGCTGACAGTTCAGTCTTTAAACACTTTAACAACAGCTGCTCTGGAACATTTCACGAATGCGGCGGTTTCGGTGGTACTCGCTCCATGGCTCCGAGCTCCTACAATCATCCCACGTTGAAAGTCCGTCAAATCGTATTTTTTACCTATCTCGTTACCCAAAAATCACTTCTACTACCGTCGCAAGCACTAAGCTTTCCTTTTTTATACTAGCCTCGCCCTCTGGTGGCAGCAGCGTGCAGCCATAGCTCATTTGCTTAAATCTGTCAGGTGGTCATAATGAAGTGGTCACTCAGTGTATATCTCTATCTCTCTCTGAAGCTAGAACAGAACAATTAATTTCCAAATTCGCTGCAAATTTTAATCGCTATTAATAGTGTGTCATAAAATTTTTCCCATATTACAAAAATCAATATAAAAAAATCGATGTAAGTTTAAATAAAATGGTTAGCAACATAATATAGCAGCGCTCATAAAGTTTTTTTTCTTTTCTTTAGGTGAGCGCTACTGCTGAATAAGAGGAGCATTTCATCGATAACTGCTTTCGTTCCATGCAAGAAAAAGTGGCGTGCGTGTTGTGGTTCCATGAGACCAAATCGGCGGTTACTGTCCAGCGTCATTTCAGAAAACAGTACAGACGATCACTGGACCAAAATAGCATAAAAGCTTGGTATGAAAAGTTTAAAGCGACGGGTGGTGTTGGAGCTCTTCCCCGAGCTGGCCGACCACTGGTTACACAAGAGACAGCTGCAGCTGTTCAGGAGACATTTCTGCGAAGCCCGAGAAAATCCATTCGTCGTTCTTCACCGGAAACTGTGATTCCCCGTACCACTGTTCACAAAATTTTACACAAACGTCTTCATCGGTATGTTTATAAGGCTGAAGGCTGAAGAGCTGTTCAAGCTCTTCAGCCTGACGACCGACCTCGCCGTGCTGTATTTGCAACGGAGATGTTGCAGTTCATAGCTCATGATAGTGATTACCTGCACCGTGTCTGTTTAGATGAAACCATATTCCACCCCTTTGGTACAGTAAATAGGTACAATATGCGAATCTGGGGATCAGAAAATCCCCATTGTGTCATCGAACAATAAAGAGCTAGCCCGAAAGTAAACGTATGGTGCGGCCTGATACATGACAGAATCATCGGACCTTTTTTTTTTTTTTACATAGCCCACGGAAACATATAACGTGTACCTGGACATGTAGGAACTTTTTGTAGCACCTCAGTTGTATGCACTCCAACCTTCGGTTATTTTCCAACAAGTCGGTGCCCCACCACGTTGGTTAATAATGGTTCGTTAGTTCCTGAATGCCACATTTCAGGACAGATGGATTGGCCGCGACGGTCCCATGACATGTCCACCTCGATCACCCGACATAAACCCTCTAGACTTTTTCCTGTGAGGTTATATGAAAAGCCGAGTTTACTCTAGCAGTGTTCCGGATGTCGAGACGCTGAAGAGTAAAATAACGGACGTCATTGGTGCTGTCTCTGCTGAGATGTTAAATAAAACATGCCGTGAAATCGAATATCGCATAAATGTCCTCAGGGCCACAAATGGCGATCATGTCTCGGAGGTGTACTTACACTGGAAAAATAAAACTTTACGTGTGCACCATCATTGTCGTGCAATCCTTTCTTGTACCTATAATACTGTACATTTTTTTATATTAATTTTTGTAATGTGGGAAAGGACACCTTGTACTTTTACGAAAATCTGTGAAATTTTTAATACGTATAATTTTATAAAATTAAATACACTAATTATTTACGATCTTGAACGTTTAAAAAGTTTGTTTGGGGAGAAGAGGCATTGCCCCTGTCGTATCCCCCTCCCCCTGGGTCCGCTACTGTTCATGGATGAATGAAAAACCTATGAGTACAACTTGTTCTTCGGACGGGAGCTTGAGCATTGAAACGCCTGAGTAGTTGGCAACGTCTTCCTCAATGGCGCCGCCAGTGAAACCAACGATGGAGCACAAACAACTGAAACACACCGGAAATAAGACCGATAACTATTTCCGCATTCATTCCGGATACAACACGATGCCTCAAGTTCAAGGGAAAAGGACTATCAAGCTGTACTGACGCAGATAACTTTCAGCCTTACTGCCCGCCAACCCGAAAGATTTACGTTAAAAAACGTCACGCTACTTGTCGGAAAATTTTCCTGGCTCCTAGATAAAGTATTAACATTACCAGCTCCAAATATAAACTTGAATGCATTCTTTCGATGTTTTTTAAAGAATTAAATATCCATAATCTCTCACCGTTGATATACACTGAGTGGCCACTTTATTATGACCACCTGATAGTTTTAAGCAAATGAGCTATGGCTGCACGCTGTTGCCGCCAGAAAACGAGGCTAGTATAAATAGGGAAAGCTTAGTGCTTGCGACAGTAGTAGAAGGGATTTTTGGGTGACGAGTTAATTAAAAAATGCGATTTAACGGACTTTCAACGTGGGATGATTGTAGGAGCTCGGAGCCATGGAGCGAGTATCACCGAAACCGCCGCATTCGGAAAATGTTCCAGAGCAGCTGTTGTTAAAGTGTTTAAAGACTGAACTGTCAGCCAAAAAACTGGGTCTATACGTGCAACGTGTGGTCATCATCGACTAGTGACTGCTCGGGCGGAACGGAGAGTGTCCAGACTGGTAACAGACAACAGAAGGGCAACAGTGCAGCAAATTACAGACCATCTTAATCAAGGATCCCCTCAAATGATCTCTGCGCGCACTGTTCGCCGTACACTGGATCGGATTGGATATGACAGCCGAAGGCCTGTTCGAACACCTTTGCTGTTTCCAGTTAGCAACAGAAAACGTCTCCAGTTCGCACAGGAGCACAAGGATTGGACAGTCGATAATTGGAAACAAATTATGTGGTCCAATGAATCGCGTTTTCAATTGCACCATGCCGATGGCCGAGTGAAAATTTGGCGGAAACAGCACGAAAGCATGGACCCCAAATGCATTGCTACAACCCTTCAAGCTGGTGGAGGCAACGTTATGGTTTGGAGAGTGTTTTCCTGGCATGCTTTGGGCCCTTTGATTCGTGTTGATGAACGTCTGACTGGCACATCGCATCTGAACATCGTTGCGGACCAAATGCATCCTGTCATGTGGATGGTTTATCCCAATGGCGATGGCTACTTTCAACAAGTAGTGCGTCCTGCCATAGTGCTCGTATTGTACAGGATTGGTTTCAGGAACATGCCGGTGAGTTTACTTTGCTTAGGTGGCCCCCACAATTTCCAGATCTCAACCCCATTGTGAATTTGTGGGATGAAGTTGAACGAGCCATCAGACAGCTGGATCCACAACCCTGCTATCTCACACTCCTGAAAAGTGCTATTCATCAAGCATGGTCTCAAATTTCACAAACCACCTATCAACATCTCGTGGAGTCCATGCCACGAAGAATCGACGCAGTATTAAAGGCAAAAGGTGGCCCAACGAAGTACTGAGGGGGTAGTCATAATTAAGTGGCCACTCAGTGTATAGGTTTGTTCAGTTTTGATTCTTGTGATTTCTGAAAGTGGCAGCCCGCGCCTTGTAGTTAGAGAAACAGAAAATTTTTATTCGAAATAATCTCTTAACGTGTTTTTCAAGGAATTTTTTTTTTTCGTTTTCTGGTTAATCGTTTGAAGATATTCTACAGGAAAATCACTGTGAACGTACAAATGCAATCATAGGAAAATAATTCATGAGCTGGAAGGAGGCAACCATGAGAGTATTTATTGCTTTCGAGGTTCATCTATGCCCTTTTTCAAGTTGAAATAAAATAACCCTTATTTATTTATTTATGTTTGTATTTAATTTGAAATTTTGACGGCAATGCACTCAATACTTTTTTTGGGATATAGTAGGTGTAGATTGTTTTTTGTTTTTGTTTTTTTTTCTATTCTGAAATCACTATAAAAAAAGGTAAATTTCACTTGGAATATGCAAAATCAGCGAATTCTGCATATCAAACCTGAACCTGCCAGGGTGAGTCAACAGTTCGTCCCGTATGCCGCTAAAACGTTTAATGATGCAGGAAATCCGTACAAGCTCACCGTATTCTACAAAGTACAGGCCGTTGTTTTCTATAGTTCTTGGCCAGAGCTGCGATCCCACGGCGGTACCACTCGGAAGGTTTCGAGGACAGAAATTCTCGGATGCCAGATTCCACATTGAGTGCTGAAGCGAAAAGCCGTCCTTATAAGAAATGAAGCCATGTAGCAAAACAGGTGGGAGTCTGATGGGGTAAGTTCCGGGCTGTATGGAGAATAGGGTAGGTTCTCAACCCTTGCCAATTTCCGTAGTTTTCGGCTGACCACTCTGGAAGTGGGACTTGGGACCGTTACTCACTTACAGCAAAGCTCACTTCCTATTGATGAGCGCTGGGTGGCGTTGGCACAGAGCATCATGGACCAGCTGCAGTTGTTCGGCATAAAGGTCTCCGTTCACAGCTTGAGCAGCATTCTGGCACGAACTCCCAGTGCACTGGACCCTCCCAATTCCACCAAGTGCAGAGCACTTGGTGGAATTTCCTCTCGAATCGTCCTCTTTGCACCACTAACTGTGCTTTCTGGCAAACCCTCAACCACTGATTCCCGGTGGTTGGACAACGTAGGAATATCTGCTTCTCATCATCTGTGACGATACGGCGCCAAAAGCTCTCGTCCTGTGGATTTAATAGCAATCTGCAAGAGGGGCATGCTGTTCCACCTGCTGGGGGTGCCAATACTCCATTCGATGACGCATGAAGGAGTAATCAACTTGGTGCAGCTGATGAACGGTGATGGATTGGAAAGACCCCAACTCAGCTGCCAGTTGTCGCGTACTGTACCGGACTCCGTTGTCACAGCTTCGACCAAGGTGTTAGTGTTGGTGGTCGTTGGACGTCCTGATCTGGGCTTGACATCAAGACTCGTGTCCCCAGCATGGAAACGCCGGAGCTCTATTTTTTTTAATAATGACGTAGGAGCGCACGAACAGCACGTTTATCGACCCGCTACCTCTTCTCACCTGATAAAGCTGTGTGACTCCGTGCCAAGAGAACGTCATCAGCTTCGTGTTTTCCAGGTTAACTCAGTACCCAGTTGACTCTGGTGCATATTTTGCACAGGAATGAAAGCCCAACATTATGTGTAGCTCAAAACGGGACGAACTTTTGACTCACTGTGATGTATATTTATGGCCCTTAATAAGCAGCTGTCTATGACATTAAGTATTTTTAACTGTACGAAAAATGCAAAAATTGTTTTGATTATTAACTGTACTAGAAAGGCAAAAATAGAAAAGAAAGAGCTTGAAAGAGAGAGATTAATGCAGCGCAGTTACCCTTACACACCGCACAAGCACACCCACGCGCACACACACTCACAACCAACACACACACACACACGAGAATGATATTCATTTTCTGCTTTGCTTTCCCCTTAATTTGAATTCGTCGGAGCAAATCAGCAAGTTACAAATATGCGGCGAAACTTTTAATTCTTCACTGGAATCAGGAAGAGATTTCAATCTAAACAGTACCGTGATTGATTGAGAAAAATTCAGTTTACTTCATATCTATTAGCTCAGCGCATATCACAAGTATAGAGCGAATCCGGCAGAAGGAACTGCAGCGAAAAGTACACCAATGACAGTGAGCTGCACAGTGCCTTCAGTTCCCTTCTCATTTCAGCATTTCTTTTCTGTGAACCAGTTTTGCTCTTCGTCGTAAACAGTCTTAGAGGAAGTTCATGAAGCTAATGTCAGCTTACCTGCACACACACTGCAAGTAGAAAGTTCTTACAGGACTTTAGCTAGTTCCCAGAACCAGGATTGTCTAAAGATTCATCTCGGGGGAGGAAGGGGGAGGCGCTGTTCAGCAATAAATTATATTTTGCCGCGAACTCAGATGCTAGTTTTTCCTTAATTTGCTTCACTAACGAATAGTTTCTCCAAGCCGAAAAGTTAAAACAATTACATAAATTACAGAACATGAACAAAAGAGAGACAGAAAACTGAACTTCCTTGAAATGTAAAGAATAAATCATATTCTCTCAATTTAACTTATTGGTAGTTGAGTTGCAAGTTCTTTTAGCTGGTGGCAAAATGACTCCCATCGAGATGGGAAACACTAATTAGTTTTTTTGTTTGTTTAATATTCTGGTCACTTTCCGTCGATTCAGGCAATGGCATCGAGGACTTATCTTGTGATATTTCGATTCTTTCTACTCCTCTTCCCCTTCCATTTTATTCTCCAACTTTAACTGCGCAGTCTCTTTCGCTGGTGCTCGGAGGTAGCTTCTTCTTACCGTGGTCAATAGCCAAACCTTCCTCATTTTCCCACTCAACAACCAAGAGCCCTCAGACTCTAGCAAACAAACTCGTTTCCTCACACATATACTATAATGAAACCACTTGTACTGACAGCAAAGCAATGAGCAGAAACGAGTTGAATGCTTTGTCTCTGTATCTGTCGCACAAAAATTCCCTCTTGCACTATTTTCCAAAGCCTAGAGATAAACACATAGTTAAAACGTCCCCATGACAAAACTTCTTTATAGGCAATCAATTACGCAGAAGTTTTTTAATGGAAGCCTAGTCTCTGATAGTCATCTACAAAGTAGCAAACAGTGTTAAAGTCCTTGGCGCAGCTACGCCTCCGCGTTTTCTTTTTTCGTATTTGAGCAATGTTCTTAAAAATTTTGCGTTTCTCCCAAAAGAAAAAAAAAAAAGGAAAGATGGCGTTTCTCTCTCCCCTGCCCCCTAACACAAACTAGTCCTGTGCCCATGTGGTAAAGAATCATTGGTGTAGCTTTTCCTCCTGGTTTACAATGAGAAGCTATTTCTTTTGAGATGTCTATTGTTCGTGCTGGGTCATTTCAATTTTTCTATTTTTTTAAGTGTAATACATGAATAAATAATATGCTTATAATGAAGTACAAAAATAGTTGTCATAAACCTACGAAAGTAAAAGTTCTGAGAATTCACAACAATGCCAACCATATAATACATGAAATGCGCAACAGTATGAAAATATGTTTTATTTTTTACATGCAAAATTTCTGTTTTTGTAAATTCACACGTTAACAAAGAAACACAAAAGAAAATTAGCTCCACAAGCGCGCTGCAAGTATTTTTCCTGTTTCATTTAGCTTCCTCTTAAAAGGTTAGGAATGTATACTAGGGGTGATCAAGAAACAATTTTTCTTCGAAAGCTGTGTTTCGCTAGTAATAAAAAAAAATGTGTTAGGTGATCCTTATAACGTGCAAGAAAAGTGGGTAGTGTGGGTCAACATCAGTGTTTCCAGATACTTTTATTTGAAACCAGTAGACCAGAGCTCAAAAAATCAGTAGAAATCAGTAGATTAGTTTTTTTTTTTGGTTTTTTTTCTGCTTGAAGCCCCTCCTCATAAATGTAATGTATTATTGGATGTAATCTCAATATGAAGGAACACTTAAATCTACCAGTATATCAAATATTACCAGTACTTCACGAATTACTATAAACAGCGGAATAAAAATCCAAACCAATACAATCATGAGTCCCTTCTTTTATCAGATATTACTGATCAGCTTTATATTATAAAAGAATGCTGATAATTAAAACCAAAGTTGGTGTAAAAAATCATGTCATTTGCCTTTTAATGTAGACACGGCTGAATCCTTCCCCCTTCCCCCACTTGTCTTTTTTTTTTTTTTTTGGATAGGAGGTTTAACGACCACCGTGAGCAACTCAATGGGCTATAAGCAGTCGCCCGTCCCTAATTTAGGGTCACTGGTTCCAGGGAAGGGAGAGAGCCAGTGCCGTAAGACAAACACAACATCCATGCCTGACCGGGATTCGAACCCGGACCCCTTACGGACGAATGATCAGAGGCCAGCGCCTTAGACCACTGCGCCACTGGGGCGGCCCACTTGTCTTCCTAAAAGCAAAGAGTTATATACTCACACCTCTTACTTAACGATACCCAGATGTTCCCAACGTACGTGAAACTATACTCCGAAAAGTATCATTAATACAGATATCGTGCTATAAACATTTTCCTGATACTCTCTCTGCGTTTGACAAAACTAGGGGACAATCTTGTATAACAAACTAATTAATTATCTAGAATAAAAAAATAAAACAACTAGTATGAATAAAAAAAATAATAGGTGGCAGATGTTAAATAATTTTAGTCTTGGTCATCTTTTTCTCTTCAGACCACTTCTGAGGTGGGTCTTGTCCATTGGATCAGTAGATAATGAGTACTGAAAGAATACAAACATTCTTAGCATGTTCCTGAATTATAGGTGGTCTTAAAACAAAGAAAAATCAGTAGATTACGAAAATTTAACAGTAGACAGGCGCCAAAATTAGTAAATCTACTGATAAATCAGTAGAATGGCAACACTGGATCCTGCGGCTTCCCCAGGGAAGTAAGGAGCACGACTTCCAGTATTACGCCCAGGGTGTGTGAGACATGAGCAAGTCTGACACTTTGTTTAATTTTTTTGATATTTTCGCAGTATCTGGCGCAGTTTACAATATTAAACCTCAAATCGATAGTCTGAAAAAACTGTTCACCAGAACAGTGCATCATGTACCGCAATGGTTGTCTCAAATGTTGATTTTCTGCAGTTGCGAGCTCGAATGGGTCGCGGAGCTGTTTATACAGTATTTCGGCCTATGTGAAAAAGTAATTATGTAGTACCATCCCGCGCCGACTTGACCCAAACAATACCGATACGACTGTGTTGCTGCGTTGACTTTCAGGGCAGTTAATCTCTATGTGTGCAAGCGTAAGGATCTGCGATAACATCCTGACAAAGTTCGGAGTGTATTCGTCGTAATTTTGAAGTGTGTGTGTGTGTGTGTGAATTGTTTAAGAATGTCCCCAAAGCGGGACAAGAAGGCTCACAAAGGGCATCCGAGGTGTGCCTTATGTTCGGCTACATATTATGGTAGTGCCGAGCATGAGAATCAGAAACGGTAATTTCCTACGTACGCTGAAGTGAAGAGACATTATATACAAGGGTTGTCCAAAATAATGGAAACACCTAGTAGGTGTTACGCACCTAATAGGGTGTGGGAGCACCCTTGGCATGTAAAACTGCTTGAATCCTCCTTGGAATTGACGCATACAAGTCCTGGATGGTAGTAAGTGGTATGTTGTACCATTCTTCCTGCAGAAACTGCTCCAATTTCTTGAGAAACGCCGGAGGTGGATAACGGGATCGCACTCTGTTTTCCTACACAGACCACAGGGGCTCAATGATGTTTAAGTCCTGTGATTGTGCAGGCCAGGGAAGATGTGCAACTTCATCCTCATGTTTCTCAAACCATGATTGAACAGTTCCGCTTCTGTGAATCGGGGCATTATCATCTTGAAAGGTGAAATCCCCTGACGGAAACAATGTCTGCGCCATTAAATGCACCTGGTCGGCCAAAAGAGTGATATAGTCACCGCTAGTGATCCGTCCGTGTAAGGTGATAATGGGACATGCTGCAAAGCACGAGATCATGGCCCAAACCATTACAAAACCGCCCCCATGCTCCACTGTAGGAAAGAGGTCTGGGTTGTAGGCTTCTGCGGGAGTTCTCCACACGTAAACCCGTCTTGTGGTGGGAATAGTGAGAAACTTGATTTATCGGAAAACAAGACATTTTCCCAGTGATCCGCAATCCACATTTTATGTTCCTGGCACCACTGTAGTCTCCGTTTCATATTCACCTGTGACACCAGGGGTTTTGCAATCGCAGCTGTGCCGTAAATATTGTGCTTATGCAATTCCCTTCGCACGGTATACGTCGACACTAGGTTTTGGAGATGTGCATTAAGCTCAGCAGTCACTTTCGTCGCCGTGGTCTTCCTCCTTGCGGCCACAGTCCTCTTTAATGTCCTCCTGTCTCTCGCAGTGAGTTTGGTTTTCTTTCCACAGTTGTGTCTCACAGATGATGTTGTACCGTGAACATTGTATGCTGTCATGACCTTCGACACGGTACCTCTCGATACCCTCAACACCTGTGCCACTGTGGTAACCGACTCACCAACCAGACGGGCTCCTACAATCTGCACTCTTTAGAACTCCGACAGGTCACTCATTGTGCCTTCACCTGGAACGAAATTATGCAAACACCGATTTACAATGCAATCACACAGACCCTTAAGACTATAAGCAACACTTTTTTACAAAGCAAATTGTAGCTACATGTTCGTTTTACTCAAAAGGCCGCACATGCCAAAGTCACTATTTTCAGCGAGGTGTTTCCATTATTTTGGACAGCCCCAGTACGTGTGCGGTAAAACCTAAAATCTCAGAACAACAATATTGACCTTACTGTCAGAAACGTTGCTAGTGTAGCTAATAATGTGGAGAAAGTGTGGCAATGTTCGTCATTATCGACAATGACACAAGAGAGCATTGTGAAGATGATCATAGCATGCAAAAAAGACAGTTTTCCTGCTGTGAAAAAAACAATGTGGAAGGATACTGAACCAAATAAATTGAAGAGATTTACAGGTCATGCGACAAGCACACTGTTTGACATCGGAAGTTATACCAGAGAGAACTGTGTGAGGCTTCCCAGAAAATGCCTGAAATTGAAAGGCACTTCCTTCATGATTACCGAGCTGATCGAAAGACCGTAATCAGAGACTTTCATATCCAAACTACGAAGAGACTGCAGCAAATGAACAAAAGAAAAGATAATGAAAATCAGAAAAAGACTCAATATACTGGATGAGTGAACACTTAGCCAAACATAATTATCAATTTTTTTGCTAATGGGTAGCTCAGATGGAACAACGGACTGTGGCTTTGAAGCTGAACAGTGCTTTTAAGGTCCTCCGGAAAAAGCTCGAAGTTCAGTGCTCTCGCAAAGGCCTGCGCAAGTACAGGCGTGTCAGACAGCACGGGACGCCATGATCTTTACTGCTACCGTGGAAGATTTCAATGAAAAAGATATGTCCAAAGTATCATCCAAAGTTGAAGATTTGAATAAAGAGGATACGTCCAAAGTATTTCATACGAACTTAGAAGAGACAAAAAAGGATAATGAGCTCATAGAGAAGGAGCGTGAAAGGATAGACACCATAGCTCGCATTCCTATCTTTATAGGAATAAAGTGACAAAAAACACATTAAGATAGCAAAAGAAGAGCACATTTCTCTGGTGGAGAAAACTGGATGCAAATACACTATATTACCGGACACCTAGAAGAGAAACACAATATAGCATTTATTGACATACATTAGTACGGTGTCGGTCCACCTTTGACCTTAATGCATGCACTGACCCTTCGAAACATGCTTTCGACAATGTTTTGGAACACAGCGACATAAGTATGCGCTTCCATTCAGTACATAACGCTACCGCTAACTGTTGCTTAGTAGTACGCCTTGGTTCCAAACTTCTTATGCGTGCTGTAATTCATCCCATATGTGCTCTATGGGATTAATATCAGGGCTCTGTGCTGGCCAGTCCACACACAATACGGAATTATCATCAAACCACGCCGTAACTCTCCTTGCTTTATGGCTCAGTGCATTATCCTGCTGGTACCAACAAGGCTTGGCTCCATAATATTGCCACAGAGATGGTAGGGCATAATTGTCCAGAATATTGAGGTAGATGTGATGGTTAACAGGTTTGTCCACGATAACCAATGGGACGGGACCATACCACGAAATACAGCCCCGCACGAGTACACTGCCAGCTTCAAACTTGACCGTAGGAACAGTACACTGGGGTAAATAGCGTTCCCCCGGTTGCCGTCTTACCCACACACGGCCATTAGACTGATGGATAGTGTACCTGAATTCATCAGTCTATAGGGCCCGTTTCCATTGATCTACAGTCCATGATAAATGTTCTTTACACCATGCTAAACGACGAATAGCATTCCGAGTGGAGGTGAAAGGCTTACGAGCAGCAGCACGACCACGGTAACCCATGGAATGAAGTTCTCTGCGAATGGTACGTGCACATACCGATGTTCCAGCATTTTTACTCACCTGTACACTGAGGTATTGTGCAGTAGTACTCCGTCGATTAGCTGTAACGACTCCCCTGAGGCTCCGACGTCCTCTATCTCTAATTTTCTTTGGTCTGCCGGTACGTTTTGCTGCTTCAGGCACGCCATGTGTCTTCCACTTATTCAGTACATCCAAAACAGTTGACTTGGATGTGTTTAAACGCCGCTCGGTTTCTCTTATGGACAACCCACTAATATAACACCCAACAATTTTTCCTTTCTCAAAGTCAGTTCTCTCCCGCCGCAACATTTTCACTCAACCTCACAGTGCTATATGATCGCGGTCAGCTGCAAGCTTGTTTTTATACCGTTTGCAGCTGTACCACGCATCTTAACAACGCAGAGCATCCGTTCATTTGTTTTTGAATGGGCGTTCGGTGACTTTTGTCAGTATAGTGTATTTAAGGTATAACATCTGAGAGAACAGCAGAAAATATAGTATCAAAGCATTTTATAGCTTATGTAACAAAAGAAGAGGAGCGGTGAAATTTTAATTACAACTTATGTAACATCTGGATGTGACGATACACCTGAAAACTCTGTGCAGAAGAAAGTCGTTGCACTACGCATGGAAGAAGCTTGGCAGAGACAAATTCTCTGGTTCGCGTGTATGCTACTCGGCAACGAACCGCCCCTTTGATTAAGTGGTCTCGGACAAGACACCCCAACGGGAAACACCAGGAGTCGTAACACTTACATCCTGGGAAAAGCACGGGATGTGGACCAACAATAATCAGTTTTTTTTTACACATTATATGGATCACCTAGCACCAGGGGCGTATTTAAAGGGGGGCATAGCTAAAAAAAAATCTGTTTCATTTTTTATGTTATCTGTCAAAATAAGGTTAAATAATCAAACTGTGCTTTCCAATATAATTTTTATATATGTATTTAAATCAAAATTTGTGTTATGAGAAAAGTTTCTAAATCATGAATATTTACTGCTGGAAAAATCCAACTGCTACGTACGTATTCAGTGAAAGATCATTGGGCGAAGGAGACAGAGGTCAGAGAAAGAAGAGTGGCTCACATCCGTGGTCAGGAAGACGGCTGTAGGTTTTTGCGGCGCCAACTCCTAATTGGCCAGACCAGGGATGGTGTCACGTGTCACCGCTCCTCTCTGCCTAGCGCCGGTCATTACTAGAACACGTGCAGTGACACTCGACACTACACTTCTCTGCCCAGACACCTGTTTTGATACTTTACTGATTCCGAGCTGTGCGTTGGCCATGTGGGTGGATTCTTTCCTTTTCAAACAGAGTGAGAAAGTGAAACTTCTGTTTCTGTTTTGTCTGTATCCTTGTAATTCAAAATCAGTATTTATTCGCTCTTTCCAGAAGCTGCTTAAAACTGTTTGTTGAGGTTATTTCAAAAATGAAACGATTTCATCAACAAAGTCTGATGACTTTATGTAACGAAAAAGGAGCTGTCGAAACTGAAACGTTAGCTGAACCCACTGATATTGAAGTTCCAAACCAATGCGTTGAAAGCGGGAGTAATCCGGAAAATTATGAGCTTCAACCAATACGCATGACGAATGACGGAGATGCAGATGGTAATGAAAAGTCTGAAAGCATTTCAGATTCGAATGGCATAGGATTGTATGCAGGTAACAGTGAGCTTGTTAATTCTTTGAGCGACGAGAAAAAAGTGGATTTGTTACATAGCATATGGAAACCTACTGCGAAATATAGATTCCCTAAAAAAATCAGTTCCAATCGCAATAAAAATCATATGAGAACATTCCAAATTAAATGGCTAGAAGAGTATAAGTGGCTGTCATATTCACGTCTGAAAGAAGGTTAATTTTGTAAATGTTGTGTTTTATTTTACGAAAAAGATGTTGCTGATAAAGGCAAACATCAGACTTTGGGTAGCCTCGTTACAAAGCCTAGTACCGATTTAAAAGATGCGAGGGAAGTATTAAAAAAACATGAAAAGAATAAATATCCCAAAGACGCTGAATTGACAGCTGAAAATATTGCATCAATAATTCATAAAAAACGGGATAGTATAATTTTACAAATGAATAAATAGAAAAAGCAAGAGATAATTGACAACAGGAAAAGGTTGATTCCTTTTGTGCAAACAATTAGATTATGTGGAAGGCAGCAGATACCTCTTATAGGGGAAAAGTTGATTCTGGAAGAATTTCGCTTGAGGAACCAGCAAATAATGATGGCAATTTTCTCACTTTATTAAGATATCGTGCAAATTCTGGAGATGCCATTTTAAAAGAAAATTTAGAAATTAGTGGCGGTAATAGCATGTATACAAGTTCAGTAATACAGAATGAAATAATAAACATCTTTGGGGAACTTATTCAACAAAAAATTGTAGCAAAGGTAAATCATTCAAAAAAATTTTCAGTATTGGCAGATGAAACAACTGACATTAGTCAAATAGAAGAGTTTTCACTGTGCGTCAGGTATCTTGATGAAGAAGAACTGAAATTAAGAGAAGATATTCTGGCTTGTATACCAGTGAAAAATTTAACAGGCTGTTCTCTTGCAACAATAATGGAAAATTTAATGAAATTGGGTTTTGATTTGAACGATATGAAAGGGCAGGATTATGATCTGGCTGCAGCAATGCGAGGACAGTTTCGTGGAGTGCAGGCCTCTATTAGAAAAAAATATCCCAAAGCAATATATACTCATTGCATGTCCCATTCCTTGAACTTATGTTTGTCGGATGCTAGCTAAATGCCTAGTATAAGGAACTGTATGGGAGTTATATGAGAAACATGTTCGTTTTTCCACGCTTCTGCCAAAGGTACCAGTGTTTTGAAAGAAAGTATCCAGCGACTGCTACCTGATTGCAAGAAAATTAAGATGAAAACTCTATGTTAAAATCGATGGATCCAAAGGCATGATGCCGTTCTTATGTTTAAAGAAGGTCTGCATCTTATTATATCATCCTTAGAAGCGTTGAACAAGAAGAATCAGCAGAATCATCTATCAAAGCACACACTTTGCTCAACTCTATATGTCAGTTTTCATTTTAAGTGGCAACTTTTGTCCTTAGTAAAATATTGTCAATCACATACAACCTATCTGAAAACTTCCAAAACAAGCAAATCGACTTAGTCGATGCATTAGAAAAAATATCCGAAGTTACAACACTGCTAAACAGCATGAGAACTGAAGCAGAAAAATCCTTCAGCTTAATTTATGATGCTGTAAAAACATTGGCTGTAGGCCTCAAAGTAGCAGAAGAAGTTCCACGTAGATGCAGTATACAAAAAAATAGATGCAATGTCCCATATTCAACTAAAGAAGAATATTTCCACAGAAGTATATTTATACCCTTTGTGGATGATATAATTGAATCATTAAATGAAAGGTTTCAATCGCAAAAAGAAACACTAACTTCATTGCAAAACATTGTACCAGTTTTTGCTGTGAAGAATGATTATTCCCAAATATTATCTGCAGTGAAAATGTATGAATCTGATTTAGGATATCCTGATGTAACAGAAAGCGAGTATCAGTAATGGTGTCAAAAATGGGAAAGGGAAAAAGCAGACGTGCGCCCCAAAAACGCAGTTGAAAGTTAGGCATCATGCAATAAGAACTCATTTCCCAACATTTATATTTTGCTTCACATCTTGGCGATTCTTCCTGTAAATACAGCATCAGTGGAAAGAAGCTTTTCCAGTCTTCGTCGATTAAAATCTTATTTGAGAAACAGTACATCAGAGTCAAGACTGAATGGGCTAGCTTTATTATCTATTCATAGAGACATTCAAGTTGAAGATGAAGAAGTCATTGACAAATTCGGAAATGTGCCTAGAAGAATAAATCTCAGTTTTTAAGAATTAGGTGAGTCCAATCAATTTCATTATTTCTCAAGGAGAAATTTGTTTCTGTCACTCTTTTTTTTTAATATGTACTCATCAGCTTAATTTAGGTATATATGTATGTAATATACATAAAAAAAACTAAAAAGAAATACCTTTTTTTATTATTAACATGGTTTTTCTTCTTTTTTTATTAGCTTCCATTTTATCCTGGTGGATTTCAGAAACTTCCAATTTTTCGCCCCCCCCCGAAAAAAATTTCTGCATACGCCCCTGCCTAGCACAACTTTTTTTCACTAGCGTGACACAAGTTTTTAAAAAAAAAATGGCTTTCTAATCACTCTGAAGTAGGCGTAAATGAAAAGTGCGGTTTCATAAATGACTCTTTATTTTGTTTAGCGTTTGTCCAGAACACACACAGACACAGACGCACGCGCTAAAAGTGCTGTTTAACTACCCCGTCAGGCCCGTTTTCTTGGTTTTTTTTTTTTTCTGAGATCTGCAAATTTATGTTATTTGTATCTGTTTTAGCATTTTTCGGGAGCGTGAAGAATGATTACGCAATCGTAAGTTAAAATTAGTCATTCTGAGGATGCTGCTCCCATGAGAGCTTGAAAGTTCTGAAAAAAAAGGACTTGCCCTTGAAATTTTGTTTCAGTGAAGTTTTTAAAAGAAAGCTACAGATTTTCGAGTACGTTTGCATAGCTGCATGCGACTATTCAGCTAAACAATCTCCATCTGGATTTAAGGAAAATTCCGAAAATCATTTCAGACGTACGATGGATACCTTAAGATTCATGTTAAAGAAATTTATAATTATAAATCGGTTATGTACAATTATTTGTGGTTGAAAGACTTTTTATGGTCCCATAAACATTTGATATGTAACATACCCGTTACTAAACGGAACGTTATTTTGAAACAGTTCTGAAGTCCTTATATTGCACAGTTAATCGCGATTAAAGGTAAATGAATTCTATTGATAATTTTTTTTATAGTTATCGATGCAAAATCTTCCTAACAGTTGAACATATACCAGATTTTTCAAAATGTCACTACCTACGTACCTATATTACCCAAAGAAAATTTAAATAAATACAACACCTTAAGGGAACAAAGGTGAAATAAAAACAGATGGGAATATTTCTTCATATTTTAATTTAAAGAAATTTAGGAAAAGATTTTCAAATTAGCAGTTTAAAAATGTCTTGAAAACGGTTTATGTTTAACGGTTACTATAGAGGAAAATAAGAGCTATTCCCTGAAATATTCAAAAGAAAATAAATTATGCTCTTCAAAATACCTCTGGTCAAAAGTGAACAGAATAATGATCCACCCATCCCTACAAGAAAGAAAAAAAAAAGGAAAAAAAAAAAGAAAAAAAAAAAGAATTTGCCAACCGGAAGCTACAAGCACAACTCTAAAAAGGCAACAAATGAGCATCAAAGAAAGTTTGGCTCAAATAAACATGTACGCATTTTTGCGAAATAGTGTTTTGATGAAGAGCATGCAATACTATAGGAAACACATAAGAGTAGATTAACAAAGAAAAAACAATATACAGTCAAACCTCGATTTAACGACCTTCAAGGGATCAACAGTCTTGTACGTAAAATCGCGGAATTCGCTAAATCGAGGAAGCCTTTCGAATGAAACATTCAAATTAAGCTAGTGTTCATACGTAAACAGCTGTGTTCTTCTTCAGTGGCATTTAAATTATGTATAGTACTTTTAATTACGAAATTTATTATCAAAAATGTTATAATTCGTACAAATTTACTTTGCATATTAAAAACATAACTCGTAGATATTAGACTTCAATACGTAGCATCAAATTTCAAGCGTACTTTAAATATGCGAGAAAAGCAAGATAGATGATTTTTTTCCGAGTATGTAGCTTCTTAAATAACGATTTCAGTACTATAAAGTGCATGAAACAGGACATCAATTAGTAGACTACTGATTAACATGTAAAAACAGAATATTTGTTCATTACCTTTTTACCTTTTTATATTGCAAAAAAGACATGCTTTAGAGAAGATTGCTTATTTTTTTCCTGAACGTTTAACTTTATAAATTGCAGCGTCAATTTTAGGAAGTGCATGAAAAATGTCATCATTAATATCGAAACGCATCAGGTAGTTTTTAGCACGTTCTATACCGTTAGCATCATCACTAAAGCAGCTAACTTTCAGTTCTGCTTCATCTTCTTCATCAGAATCTGATGAATTTAGTCCGACCTGTTCATCCAAAATATCATCATATATTGGCAGGTATGCACATTTGCGTCACAATCAACATAGTAGGAAAACACAATGCCTGATGAGGCATCTTTCATTCCATTCTGCAAGATCGTCATCCGCAAATTTACCAGTGGGATTTTCGGTATTCGACCCACTTTATTCTTGTTCACGACCAGAGAAACCTGCTGTGTTAAAGCAGTTTCTAATGGTATTTGTCATAACTACATTTCAGGACTGTCGCACGAAATGCTTTACATCGAGAATGTTGTAGATGCATCATCCTCTGCATCGATAACAGAAAGTACTTTTCGCATGAGAAGCTTTCGATAATGGGCTTTAAAAGACCTAATGACCCCCAGATCCAGCGGTTGCAATTCACTAACAGAATTTGCTGGGGGTGGGGGTGAACGAACATTTTTCAGATTTTTTACCTGACGATGTGCAGCACTCTGATCAACGAATAAGAGGAATTTTCTCTTCTTTGCCTACATCTGAATATCCACGGCTTCTACAAAAGTTTTTAATAAAGCTGTGGTAACCCACAACTTTTTATTTGCTTCATAGTTGGTGGGTAAAGACTTCAAATTTTTTGAAGCAACGGGATTTAGCAGATTAGCCTATAACTAATGGCTGCAATTTTTCAGACCCGTCTGCATTAGTACCTAGAAGAACTGTGATTCTGGATTCTGATTTCTTTCCTCCATGGCAGGTGTAATTCAAAAACAGTGTTTTATTTGACTGCAGGTTATAAAACAGTCCAGTTCATCAGTATTAAAAATGTCACACAGCATGTACCCTTCAATAATTTGTGGCAGCTGTTCATTTTTCCACGTCTGTGCCGTCACGGGATCAACAGCTCTACTTTCGCTGGATCGAGCGTCATACATAATCTTATGTCTTTGCTTGAAACGATCAGTCTATCTATTTATCCTGTGAATTCCTTTATTTGAAGTCGCTGAGCAAGATGAACTGCTTTTTCCTTCAGATGTGATCCACTAGTAGGCAAATTACTAGCCCTTATTTGTTCTAACCAAGTGACAAGAGCGTTTTTCAACTCATTCAGGGGTGATGCTTTCATAGATTTTCTCTTACTCGAAAATTGCCCACACTTCGATGCACAGCTTTCGATTTCTTTTCTACTTTTCGCTGTGGTACATAACATTGACTTGGAAATTCTGAGTTTTTCTGCTACAGTAGTCTGTGATCCTGGGTTCGCATCAAGCCGCGACAAAATGTCCATTTTTTCATTGATTGAAAATCTTTTCCGCTTTCTTTCTTTCGGTATTTTTTTTTTTTTTTTGCTGCAGTCATTCAATTTTTCTTAAATGCTGTCACAGAATGCACTTATGCAAACTACAGTACAATGATCAGCGAATTTCACTTCCAACTTTTCTAGTGCTATCTATGTTCATCAAAACTTTGTCCGTAAACACGCTGTGTTGTTTAATTTGCGCTGTAGATTTAACACTGAGAAGAAAAGAAAAAGAAGTTCTATTTGGCGAAGAATTCCAGAGGTTCAGGAATGAGTACGTACCATGTGTGTCCCATGTCTTCACAGAATGCTATTGTTCTGTCTGTAGCTGAAAATAAGAATGCTCAGGGTGCTCTAGACTTCTTCCTCCACACCGCCTTTCTTTTTCCTGTTTCCCACCCGTGGAAGAAAACGCTGCACTCCTTTGGAACATGCTGGTCTCGTTTGCTTCTCCCTGTAAGAAGCTTACGCTTGATAGTCGGAGGAAAGACGAACTGATGTATGATTCCGTCAAGCTGTGTCGCAGATGGTGTTCTTTGAAACGCTGGTTAACTGCATGCGTAAAATTTTCCTGTTACGCGAAGCTTTCTTTCTAGCTAAGTTTACACGTGAAAATGCTGGTTAACATAGTTGGTGGTTTAAAAAAAATAAAAAATGTTCGCTAAATTGAGGAAATGTGTTCGTTAAATCGGGAAACACCAGGCATTAATTTCAGTGTGGTTCCATACGGAGCATAAAAAATGTACGTAAAATCGCGGAATTCGTTAAATCGCAGTCCATTAAAAAGGAGTTTGACTGTATATGCACATAGATCTGAGAACACAAATATATAAAACAGTTTTTTTTGGGGGGAGGGGGTTCACTCCCTGTCTCAAAATGTGATATGCAAAGGATGCCGACCACAGTTTAGAACGTATGTTTCACGCGAAAAAAAATTGGCTACGATTCCATTTAACATTGGCCATGGTTTACATGATCTTTGTCGAAGAATGTGATGTCACAGACGTACTTGGTACGCTCGGGCATGTGATTTCTTTTTTCTTTTGTTGTTGTTGATTTAAAACAGGCCGATTTGTCATGGGTTATCAAGATCTGAAACTGCTTTTTCAAAAAGAACAAATAAAACAGTAGAAAAAGAAACCAACGATTAAATTCACACTGAGAGAGAAAGTAAGACAAAGCAGATGAGTAATGTAACGGCACGTGGCCACCGTGATTCGAAAGCGCAGAAACATAGTTAAAGAAAAATTTATGAGTACAAGAAACTCAGAATTCGTTTTTATTCTAAGAAACAGGTGACCTGTGATGTATAAGTGCATAAAAGCCATATAGAGAGCATGGATTCTTCTTTAAAATGTATAGATCTCTATTTTAGAGGCGTGTAATGCCGCCCTGTGGCCGAGTAGTCAGAGGCGCTGGTTTATGACTAGGCACGCTTGTCCTACGGTGCTGGCTCTCTCCTTTCCCTGGAACCAGTGGCCCCCATATTAGGGACGGACGATGCTTATAGCCCTTAGAGTTGCTCACGCTTCATGATAATCATTAAACCCCGAAAAAGAATGGTGATGAAGGCATGTAATTTTCACTGTGCGAGAAAGAGCTCAGAACAGTGCTATAGCTGGTGCTAAATTCTAGGCGAGGCTACAAATAATGCAGGAGAGGCTAGAAAAATTTTAGGTACTTTCATAAATTAATTTAAACCTATATTATAAGTTAAAATATTATATTATATTATATTATATTATATTATATTATATTATATTATATTATATTATATTATATTATATTATATTATATATTTATTGAAAAATCAATAAGCTCAGCATAACTCTTTCAAGGACATTTATGTATAGGCCGAGCGTATCTTCTCTTTCGATGCCTTTAATGGCACCATAAGTAGATGTACCCTCGGCATTTTTTTTTTTTTTTGATGACTCAAAAACTGTTTAACTGATAGAGACGAAATGCGGTATTTCCAAGCCTTGTTTAAAATTTTTTATAGTCGCTTTGGTTGAAATTGGGCAAAAATATCCATTCTATAATGCAAAACTGTTGTTCGTTTTATCTAGGCTAGACGATTCTTTTTAGAAACAATATTTGTAAAGACAAAATGTCTTTAAGAACTCCAAAGGAAAATCATTCAAGGACGACCAAAGATAACGTACTGATATACTTTTTATACGATGAATAGTTAATTAACTACTGACTGAAAGCCGTAGTAACCAGAAATTCTACTTAATCTAATTTATTCAACGGAGAAACGAATTTCCGAGCAAATACCATACATATCAAATAATGATATGTTTTGCAGTACATTTCTGTTGTGTCTAAACCTTTGAGACATGTAGATTCTCCTCTTTCACGCCATGACTAGGTGTAATTATATCGATTGCATGTATTAGTTTCCTATCGCCTAGTGCGACGCAGTTTGAAAGGTTTGGCTTGCTTTTCAATGTTCGCGCTCCTTTGATTCGTATTTTTGCGTTTTAACGTCGATATTTATTTGGCCCTAAACTTTCCCAACGGATCTCACAGAATGTAAATCGTTTCAAAAATGAGTAATCGTAATAAATACGGAGAATGGACTGGCATACCGGTGCACGATTGCGACAATTTATAAAGGCACAAGCTGATCTGCGAATTGTATTGTCGTGTCTTAAACAAGCTTCTTCTGTACGGACATGTTCTTGAATCAACTGATTTACAGACTTTCCCCTCAGATATACACTCATGGTCATAAAAATCCGCGCACCAAGAAGGAGGCGTCGGATTGAAATGAGATTTTAGTAGTGAGATTGTACATACCAAAGACATAAGTGATTACAATATCACAGCAGCAGGACGATTTCCCGCGGACACACGGTACACATTCCGGTCAGCGTTAGTACCACGTCGGACAGCCTCGTGCTCGGATACATGCGGTGATACGGTCCGGCATGGAGTCAAAGAGAGCCGTATGTTATTCTGGGAAAGATTGGCCCACACTTATTGCAACTGACGCTCTAAATCACGAATACTGGGACATGGAGAAAGCTGGAGCCCCATCTTAGGCTCCAGCTTTCTTCATGTCCCAGTATTGCTCGTTGGGCGAGAGAGCAGGCGATCTGGCAGGCCACAGAAGCGTCGAAGCATGACGTACACAGTAACTGGGAAACCCGAGCCGTGTGCAGACGGGCTTTATCTTGTTGGAAAATGGATCCGGGCCGCCCGTCAGGAAAGGCACCATATGGGGCCGCATGATCTCATGTACGTAGCGCTGAGCTGTCAACGTCCCTCGGATCACTGCGAGGGAAGTGCGGCTGTCATACGCGATAGCTCCCCAGATCATCACGCCTGCAGTTTAGGACGTGTGCCGTTGTACAGTGAGGTTGGGATTGTAGCGCTCACCTGCGGTCGTCTGCTCCCATACAGAAGCGGGTTTCGTCGCTGAACATTATACGTCGCCAGTCCGTAGCATTCCACGTTGCTCGCTGCTGACACCACTGCAATCGACGCTGACGAAGGTCAGGTGTTAATGGCAGAAAACGTAAGGGCCGTCAAGAATGCAGATTCGCCTCTGTCAGGCGTCTGGAAATGGTTCTGGGAGACACAGGAGTCCCTTGCACAGCTGCCACATGTCTCTGGATATTGGACAAGGACGTCGTTGCATCTGTGCGTGCCGATCTCGCGATCACACGGTCCTCTCTTCTGGTGGTGTGTCTGGGTCATCCAGAGCCAGTTCGCCGTGTCTGGGTGCCTCCCTCTGTCCATTGCTCCCAACACGGTCGCACCGTACTGTCCGACTGGCTGAAATGGCTGCCGATTCGGCGCGCCGGCCACCCTGCGTCTCTAATCCCGATGATACGGACTCGTTCAAACTCCGTGAGTTGCCCGTACGCACATCTACGGCGGCTCCTCAGCTTGTCTTTTGCTCAAGGATCTCACCTGACTCTTACCGTGCACTTCAGCACGAATGTGGAGTCCCCCGCGTTGCGCCTTAATTGCCTCAAGAATTGCGATTGCAGCGCCGGTCTTGGGCGAGCGGGCATGTGGAATCACAAGAAACTCCTCATAGCTATTCGCCGAGTTTCGCGTTAATCGCACTGTTTTTCTTGGTGCACGGATTTTCATGACAATGAGTTTATAACACTGTACCACCCATCTCTCACGTCTCTTTGGTTCTTTGGTGTCCAGTCTAGTGATTCAGTTGTCCAACGATGGTCAGTTTTGCTAATTCTTATTACATTCAAAGAGTTTTTCCTAGGGGAGACTCAGTCTACCCTGGCGGCTCCCAAGTTACCGCCCTGGCTCTGAATAGTTTGCTTACGGGATTTAAGGGACTCATTCTAACTTCAGTGCGCTAGTACGAAATGGCTTGATCGCTTTCAGTTATGGTAAAAATGGCTTCCATTCAGCACGGAGTTGTGTATGTTTTGGGGATGCGCGAAAGCAAAGGCTTAAACGGACTTTCAATGAATGTTGCTCCAAATGACGTATGCTGAAATACTGTCTCCTCGAAACAGCATTCCACGCTCTGGCTGGAATTATACAAAACACTATAATGAATAAACTTCTCCGGCTGGACGTGTGTAGTGCAGGAAAGCTTACGTTAAGTCACGTTAGGGTTATTGTAAGGTTACTTGACGTAGCTAAAGTGTGCTTAATCTTCAAAGTGCTAGAGTTTGTTTAGGTAAGACACTCACGTGCAATAAATTCCAAGAATATGGAATTATTTTTTTACTCAGCGTTCCTCATTATCTTGAATATCAGTAATATAACTTCGGTTTTAGTACATTAGTACCTTGAAGGCTCCTTATTAGAGCGGTAAACACAATATCCCCTGAACTTAACGTAAACACTCAATGAAATAGACTTAACGGCCAGACAGAGGTCTGACAATAAAATGAACTAAGAAAACGTACTCACTTTTAACCTTTTACTGGTTAGCTCCTGGTATTACTCAAATACACACTCCAAAATAACACAACTACTGATAATCCGAACTTTCGTACTATCGTAGAATCGCATAACAACAATTAGGAAGAACCTATCACAAATAAAACGAAGCTCCTTGGTATAGTTGAGCGCGCCTATATATACTGCATACCACCACGTCATGACTTACACTCGTTGCCACATATCATTCAGCGGGAGAAACAACATCTCGTTAAGTGAGAAGATAATTTGCATAGGAAAATAAAATAACAAGAGATAGTAAAATCAAAAAGAAACTGAATCTAGAGTATACGTTACAACACCAGCTGCCTGTAAAAAGGGACTCGCATCGGTTTGCACAGGAAAATTGAGAGCAGGCCAGTCCCTAGAACAGGGATGGCAAACCTATGACACGCGTGCCACTTGGTGGCACACGAACACGATTTGTGTGGCACTCCTGTATGACAGCATTAACATTAAAAAAATGTAGGTTTTTCAAAACAGTAATTTTTCGACGGCATGTTTGTAGAGTGTTCTTACAGATAACCGAGCTCTGACAAGAAAATTTATCTAGCCAAGAAGTATCCTCCAAAGGGGTAGCAAAGCAACTTCACTTTATTTAATCGCCTTATACATTAATTCCCAAAAGCAAGATGCACTTACGGCAGAAGCGTCCTTCAAAGGGGTAGCAAAGCAACCTCACTTTATTTAATCGCCTTATGCATTAATTCCCAAACGCAGGATGCACTTACGGCAGAAGTGTCCTTCAAAGGGGTAGCAAAGCAACCTCACTTTATTTAATCGCTTTATGCATTAATTCCCAAAAGCAAGATACACTTACAGCAGAAGTGTTTTCCAAAGGGGTAGCAAAACAACCTCACTTTATTTAATCGCCTTATGCATTAATTCCCAAAATCAAGATGCACTTACGGCAGAAGTGTCCTTCAAAGGGGTACCAAAGCAACCTCACTTTATTTAATCGCCTTATGCATTAATTCCCAAAAGCAAGATACACTTACAGCAGAAGTGTCCTCCAAAGGGGTAGCAAAGCAACCTCACTTTATTTAATCGCCTTATGCATTAATTCCCAAAAGCAAGATACACTTACAGCAGAAGTGTCCTCCAAAGGGGTAGCAAAGCAACCTCACTTTATTTAATCGCCTTATGCATTAATTCCCAAAAGCAAGATGCACTTACGGCAGAAGTGTTCTTCAAAAGGGTAGCAAAGCAACCTCACTTTATTTAATCGCCTTATGCATTAATTCCCAAAAGCAAGATGCATTTACGGCAGAAGTGTCTTCCAACGGGGTAGCAAAGCAACCTCACTTTATTTAATCGCCTTATGCATTAATTCCCAAAAGCAAGATGCATTTACGGCAGAAGTGTCCTTCAAATTGGTAGCAAAGCAACCTCACTTTATTTAATCGCTTTATGCATTAATTCCCAAAAGCAAGGTGCACTTACGGCAGAAGTGTCCTCCAACGGGGTAGCAAAGCAACCTCACTTTATTTAATCGCCTTATGCAATAATTTCCGAAGGCAAAATGCACTTAAGTCTGAACCGTCTTAGTTCACACTTAGGTGCATCTTGCGTGCTGTTGCAGACAACAGGTTATGAACCCAACATAAAAGCCTTGGCTAGCAACATTCAGCAACAAATTTCACACCAATGTAGTTATGTAAGTATGATCTTTCAATTATCTTCCAACGAATTAAATCAGGTTCAAATTGAAATTGTCTTAGTCTTAAAACACACTTATACTCTCCTATTCCGCTATTGTCATTTTTATGGTATTCGCAAAAAAGTTTCATGACAAAATGTTAATATAAAAAAATGCAAACAAGAGGTGGCACACTAGACACTTGAAAGCAGTAAAGCAAACTTTAAGTGGCACAATAGTTGGAAAAGGTTCGCCATTCCTGCCCTAGAAGATCCGCCGCGGTATAGGTAAGAAATTTAGTACCGCACCCAGAATATAAGTAAATAGAGTAAGAACTGTCTAGTAATATAATTTCATTTTAAAAATGTTGCATTGCAAAATACTTATGAAAAACAATTAAAACCTTCTTTTACTTTAAATATAATTTTATTTTTGAACAATTATGTTGCAAAATGATATTATGGACGAAAATTAAAAAAATATTTTCGTACATTTTTTGCAGCCAAATTTTTCGCAATATCTTTCAGATTGCGATTATAAGACTCCAATGAATGAAATAGAAAATCGAACTTCCTTTAGTCATAGTTGATATTAGATGGTCCCTTATAAGCTTTCATTTGGAAATGTTTCTTTGCGAACTGCCCACAGTTGCGGATATCGTTAAAGGAACACGTAACGCAGTTTCTGTGTCTGTATAAATTTCCTGTGGGTTTTTGTCATAAATTAGTTTTATCATATCTTGTGGTCCACATTTTTGTTCAACAGGTATGCACAGTAATTTTAATTCTTCAAACAGTTGCATTATCACCTTTATTACTCGTCCTGAAAATAATTATAAATCTTCTCAATATTGTGATTTTGTTTTGGATTTCCAGTTGACTAAAGAACTAATTTCATAAAAAACTTGAAATATGAAATCTAATGTTCTATTTTTTCAAAACGATCTTCTATTAAATTTATAGCTGTTTCTACAATACTTATGAAGCGATGTTCTTTACTTTCATAATTACATGGTTGCTTTTTTTTTTTTTTTTTTTCTGCGAAATTGTTTTTCTGGAAGGAATTCCGGAGTTGTTTCTGAGACAGCTGAAAGCTCGCATGCAATAATTTTTACTTGAGCAAATTCATTTTTTCCCATAATCTTTTAAAAACTTTATTTTACCTATAACTTAATTAACAGCAGCCTGTATGTCAGAGTTTATGGGTTGTAATCGTGTACACACTAGGTATATAACGTTTAATACATATATCCTACCAAATGATGGTCGAATTAGTGACGGATTGGCCCACCGGGACATCGGGAGATTTTCCGGTGGATAACTATATAAATGGTTCACTTTCTGGTATTCTCTTTTGTCTGGATTTTATTAAAAGACCAAATAATTTTGAATAATAATATTTAACTTCATTTGAGCTTTTACATCTGTCTAAAAAGTTATTTCCTTAGAAAAGAAGAAGAAAGCGTTTTTCTTCTTTTATATACGTTTGCGTTGAGCGTTCCTCTGTACTTAATATGAGGAAAGTGCAGCTGGACCAAGCACCCTGTTCGAGTTAAGTAAGCCAAGGCTAACCACAGTTAGACTAAGGTCGTTAGGCTGGAGTGTATAGTCATTGGTAGGCCCTATCCTCCTCTTGCAATCTTAAAAGAGAAAGTGGATAACAGAGTGGAGATGACTCATCATTTCCACTCTGTTATCCACAGACTGACACAGAACATAAAACGTTTCTCCGACGGTGATATTCCGAAATCCGTGTTACAACTACATTTACCTTAAATGAAACAGTGATTTTCCAGTGGTAGTTCATGGGTCAAAATAACGGCTAGACTAAAAAGTCTTGTACTGAAGAAGCAGTTACGAATACCATTGCGCCGTTGGTGATCTAATAATTGCGTAGGAATATTGTCATGTGGTGTCTTCAAGATACTCGTAATTTTATCAAAACTTAATTTTTAAAGGAAAATAATTATCTGGTACAAAACCCCGTTTTGAGCGTGGTTTTGATACTACATTCAATTATGAACAGATTTTTTAAATTCCTTCATCGTTAATATGTTGCTAAAATTGGTGTTGTTAAATTTGTGAATTTGTTTTACGGTGCCTATTTCAATAATTCTCTTTCATCCAGGATCTAAGAAAAAATTTTCTTGAGGTAATTCATGAGGTCTCCTCCTGTTGGTACGTTTGTTTCCCTTGTACCGTAAGTCTAAAATTCCCGGCCTGTTTTGGTCGTGGAATTATGTGTTCTTCCTGGGTGGAACACATAATTCTGAAGTTACAAATATTCTACAAGAGAGCCGACGCATCAGATCAAGGCTAAATCATGCAAACTTTTTAAAATCTGCATCTTTGAAGGACAGTAATGCAACACAAAAGCTGTCCTATAGCTGTTATCGTTTAGGTACAATCCAATCAATTCGTGATTCCCAACTTATGTCGCATATACTCTTTAGTATGAAATTTGGTAAACATTTTAATAGGATGTTTCTATCTGTTAATGGATGTCGAGAAAAAGTTAAATAATTCCTGGATTTAAACAAAGGATGAAACTGTATCTGTATAACTTTTACAACATCATAAACAACGAGGTTAAGTGTAAGTGAATTACAACATACAAAGAACGCACCTGGATTAATGTTTGAAATGTGCTTTTATATCCTATTATGTTTCTTTGCAAATTTGCACCATTGCTGTAGCTTTACCCTCGCATGTCATATAAACTTATTTTCAAACCTGACACGCGCTGTATTACATGTATTATTGTTTTAACCTGTCCCCCGGTGTCATGGATTCCAATAAATCCAATCAAGTGCTCATTAATAGTGACTGATTTTTTACATACGAAATGTACAACCACGGATGTTTGCTTTATGACCAACATCTTGTGTTCAGCCTAAGAAAACAGAACAATACTTTGCATTTTGAAATACATGTAAGATTCTCATGCCCCATTCGTAGCTAAATGTGTAAATATGCTTAATTTTAACATCCGATTAGAAACTTTCTTAATTTGCCGCATTTTCAGTAGAGACAGTGGATGGGAAGTGTCCACAGACTAGATTGGCGTCAGCCATCAAAGAATTAGAAATCTTTGTAAACAAACAAACAATGTCGAGCACCCGATAAGAATGGGGTACAGTATCATGATAAAAATAGCGGTATACGCTAATGTGCATTTCCTAATGCGTTCTGTCTATTTGGTGGGCGTGTGTTTTTTAGAGGTGTGTACGGGCCGGGTCGGGCATTTGCTCATTTCTAAGTTGGGAAAATGGGCCGGGCCTTCAATATTTAATATAAAACAAACACAAGAGCCCAGCAGAGGTTTTTTTTTATGAGCAAAACAATCGCTGTACTATGCCTTTCTCGTTTGGATAACTCGTAATATACAGCAGCAGGATAAGATTGAATAATTTCCGCTGATGGAAAAAATAGAAGTTTTACGACGTCCTCCCATCCTACAAAACAATTGGAGTGGGTCAGCTCCCTTAGTTTTTCAATGTGAATGTAGTCCGTTCTCTTTCTCTGTCCCTAACTTTCGCCCTCCTCTCATGCTTCAGGGCAGGCTATTAACTGCATCATTTCTAAACAGAGCCACCTGCTCGCAGACCAGGGCTGTCGCAGATGATCTTTTTTATTGTTCTGGTCGGCGGCACTTTGTTCTTTAGATGTGTGAAAAGCTTTTAAGTTGTCTTAAATTACACGGGGGAAATGGGCTGGGAGAAACTTACTTCTGTGTTGTATAGATCTGTGCCGTATTTTCCCCATTTGTACTATCAGGTAGCCGTTTTCAAAACTTCTGTGACACTAATTAGCTGGGCAGTCTGTCGTTGTTTTCCCTTAGCATATGCTCAGTTCAGTGTTGCTGATAAATACTCTTCCATACTTATTATGGAGTTTAAGAAAGCGAAAGATTTTGGCGATAAAATCGCTTCCGGAGAATATGTTCTTGTAGACAATGTAAAGGGGAAAAGCGATATTTGGAAATATTTTAAATTACTATCCCGTTCTGAAACTAGTCGGCCGGTAAACTTTGTGCAGTGCACTAAATGCAAACATTTTTTGAGTTACGATAGCACAAAGTCTGGAACATCGCATCTTAAGCGGCACAAAGGTGCTTCCCATACACACACGAGAGACATATTGGGTTCCAGCGATATATGCCAGTAGAGACAGGTGTAGTTCATAAAGCCATAAAATCTTCTCCCAGTAAAACAATCGGACTCATAATTCTGAATATTTCGTACTTTTTGAATTACCCCTCCCCCTCCTTACCCCCAAGGATATTTCCGGGTCCGGAGATTTGGAATGATAATTTGAGAACCCAGAAAATTTGAAAGACATGGAAATTGTCCTTTTCATGCAATATTTTTGATTATACAAGCCTTCTCCCCTCCTCGGACGTCACGTGATTTCTCTGAAATATTCTTAATTAACGTTTATTTCAATAGAATACGTGTAGCAATTAAGAAAATGAAAACTCTTCAGGAGTCGAATGACGACCGAGTGCACCAGGTGTCAAATTCGTGTTTTGGTAATTGTTGAAATTTTACGGGCCGGCCCGGGCATTGAAAACAGGAGAAATATACGAGCCGGGCCGGGCTTTAATTAGAAAATTTGAAACGAGCCGGTCCTTGGACGTGCGGGCTTGGGCCGGGCCGGACTTTAATTAGAAAATTTGAAACGAGCCGGTCCTTGGACGTGCGGGCTTGGGCCGGGCCGGACTTTAATTAGAAAATTTGAAACGAGCCGGTCCTTGGACGTGCGGGCTTGGGCCGGGCCGGTCTTTCCAAATTTAGGCCCGTGCAGACCTCTAGTATGTTTACCGTTTTGTGCAAGTGAATGGAGAAAGAGTAAGGATTACAACGTCAAAGTCGATCGGTTAGGCTAAGAGATAAACTTCTCCCTGGGCTTCACGGAGATATAAAAATATTGTTTGGCGTGGCAAAAAGGTCTCTTGTGGCCTGATCGGCGTTCGTGGTCGAACGTATGTGCGTCGTCCCGAAGCCAGAGACAGGATTCTGTTTTACCTTGACCGGATACAGATAGCTAAAGGATGTTTTCTTTGGCCTCTTCAGCGGAGTGCTGGAGAACGATTGTACTTTCCCCCTATGGAGGGGTCGGAGGTCCGTTGTGTAAAGAGCTAATGCGACCGCGGTAAGTGAGCAGCAAAAGTTTCTCCATTCTCTGAGGAGAAGCATTAAAGCCAAATTAATTGTGTTTGGAGCGTCTATTAAATTACATCATTAAGTTTTAAAAATGGAGCCTTTATTCTTATTTACCGTGTGTGGTTCTACTTTAATGAAATAGGTTAGTTTCTTAGACGCTTTAAAAAAAAAGAAAAAAAGGAACTAACAACTCCGATGTGGATTTCAAGGCTCTCGTTAGATTCCAAGGCGAAGCTACTCTTATCTAATGTGGTGGAGAGGTGCGAATGTCGTTACAGCATATTTATAATTTCATTTTCTATTTCGTGAGACATCGGAATAATTCATTCATTTCGAATTCTTGGCCCCAGGTAATGCACCCTCCTTTCATTAGTTCTGACTATGTACCTATGTTCACATGATCTTTAAAAATTGAATCAAGTAATGTAAATAATTCCACTATTTTTAAGAAATTACCATTATTATCAGGCTTGGAGATTTGAGATGATGAACCTTTAATTGTAAGATTTTGTGTAGCTACGCATTGTAGTATAGCACATAACCGAATTAATACTGATGTTTAGCATTTAGTCTCTTTATCGAGAATGTATGAATGGGGTGGATCTACATAAATTTCATAAATCCTGTGGAACAGTTTTCATGAAAAGTTATTAAAACGATTTGACGTACGGACGGACTAGCTGGCGCGGTCATGACTGTTAGCACACATCACAGAAAAGAAACGTAAGCGTACATGTCAAATCTAACAAAAATCGACGCAGTAGGTTTTGAGCAAACTAACCAAAATTATTGAATTTACCACGACACAGTAGTTTTTCATTAAACTAATCACACCTATTGGATTCACTACGACGCGCGGAGGGAGATATGGGAAATGTATATACAGAAAAATTCATAGGATAAAAATCTTCATGAACCATCGATTTCCTATTTAACTGAAAATGTGGCTTCCTTTTATAACGACTTCAAGTCCAAATCGGAAACGAATGCGTTTCAGTTACATGGGGGGGGGCAAACAAACAACTTAAGAATGAAGTCTTCCTGTTTTGCGAAAACAGTCATGGTTTGTCATTTATGTGAGAACAATGAAAGCAGTTGCTGCATTGATTAATGCATGAACAGCTGTTTAAGAACAATCACGAAACACGGCTCAGAGGTTGGGAACGTTTATTCTACTGACTTTGTTTTAACATATAAATAACATTACTTTTAAAATATTTGAGGGCTTTTATTTCGAAAACGCTGGATGTTTTTTGCTTTTTCCCCCAAAAATTTTTGTTTTACATCATAAGTGTACGAGGTTAAACCACGAGAGTGAAGGCGACTGTCATAATCAGTGAAGCTTAACCGAGGTTTGACTATGGCATATTACGCACTGCGCTTCTCATTCTGACTTTCCTTGACGGACGTCTTGTGACTCGTACTCCTCGCTTCTACTGTATTTCCACATAGAAGATATAGTGAAATCCCGCAAGGAAATGTTTAACCCCTACTATCATCGTCAGAAAACACAGAATAATACGAGATATAAACAGTGTGGCAAAGAATTTTTAAGACTGGGTCTGTAAAATGGAATAGAAATGAGAAATTATAATTTGCTTTGGTTTGTTATTCAAAATAAGTCCCTACGGCTTCAATACACTTGTTACAGCGATTTCATAATGATTCGAATGCCTGTTCCAGTTCACTTTGCGGAATTGCCTCCAATGCACGCGTCGAAGCAGTTTGTATGTTCGAAATATCATCAAAATAACACCCTTTTAACGTCATTTTAAATTTTGGGAACAAAGAAAAGTCGCAGGGTGCTTAATCAGGCGAATACGGTGGATGATTCAACGCACAGACGTTATTTTTCGCCAAAAATCTACGAACAAGAAGTGAGGTGTGACTGGGTGCATTATCGTGCAACAAACACCAACTGTTTTCATCCCGATATTCTGGACGAATGCGACGAATTCTGCCCATCAAACGCCTCACAATATTGAAATAAAACTCACCAGTAATTGTTTGTCAACTTGGAACAAATTATTTGTGGATAATACCCTTACTATCGAAGAATGTAATGAGCATTGTTTTGATTTTCGATGGAACTTTTGTTGCTTTTTTGGCTTTTGGTGAGTTTTTGACTTCCATTCCGCACTTTGTCGCTTTGTGTTAGGATCATATTAAAAACACCATGTTACATCACCTGTAACAATCGATTTTAAGAAGTTTGGCTTATTTTCAGCGCCTGAAATGATGTCTCTGCAATGTGCACTTCTCCTTGATTTCTGTTCATTGGTTAACGTGTGTGGAACAAATTTAGCACAGACTTTTGTTTTGCCCATATCTTCATGCAGGATGGTTCGAATCGTTTCTTTGTTGATGTTTAAAGACTCTTCCATCATTCTTAGCGACGCACATCCATTGTTTGCCACGAAATCACGCACTTTTTAAATAATCTCAGGTGTCCTAGATGAACTTGGTCTTCCGGTATGCTTATCATCTTCTAGCGTATCTCTTCCGTCCAAAAAACGTTTGTGCCACAGGAAAACATTTGATCTACTTAAACAAAACTCACCGTAAACTTGTTTCATCATTTGGTGGCACTTTTACCAAGTTTTGCGTTAAATTTAATAACAGCCCTTTGTTCTATCTTAATAAATTCAACATGAAAAAATTTTTACCTCTCTAATGAATGGCCGTTTCGTTTGAGTTACTTTAACAACTGCGCAGTACTTTTGGCAGAAAGCAAGCACATGGTCACGGTTTACAACGCACTCACGATTACACTGGTGGCGCCACCGTAGGCTGAAATCTAGCGCCAGTCTTAAAAATTCCTTGACGCACTGTGTAGAACATTTACCATTGGTATTAGTGAACTGTAAATAACTGTTCGAATATGCTTTTATTTGAAGTTGATCGAAGTTGATTTGCATCATTTTTTTTCAAAAACTTACGCTTAAACAGTGGAATTTCCAAATTCGAGAACTCGTATTAAACGCTACTGAAAAGAACTATGGTAAAAGAGACGATGAAGAAAACACGACTGAGAAAACAAAGTAAGGCATATGTTCAAACAGAAGAAAATCCTTCTACTCGCAGGTACAAAGGTTAGTTTGGTTCGTTCGTTCCAACGTCCCTGACAGACAAATAAAATGAGTTCCAGCTGCCTACGTCATGTTCAGATCGTTCTGACCATAGTTGCCCCTTCCATCATTAGAAAGTAACTAATAATGATAGGATTAGCTGCGCTTTATAAGGTTTCATCTGAGAAGTGTGGGCGGGAGTTTAAGTATGACATGTTTTAACCTTTCGCCATTGAGCATCATCTCCATTTGTGATAGAAGTGGAGAGTTCTGAAATGTCCATTGTAAGCCCAATACAACAGAATCTTTTATTCTTCAAAAAATTAGTGCTGCACTCAGGCATCGCCTGACTTGCCTATAGCAATGGTACGGGCCTGGTTCGGAGCCCTCAAGTGTCAATCTGGAAAGGCAATCCAGAAGGTAAGTATCCGAGATCGAAAACTGCTTAATGTGCTCAAACGCAGATTTTGTGCATAAAGATAAGCAAGTTTTGAAATACACTCACGGACAATGAAATTTGCGCACCTAGAACAAAACATGCTACAACCGCGAAACTTTGCAAATAGCTAGAGTGCGTGCTGGTATGCAAATTATCCACGTTTAGTGCGAGTGCGCGTGACCCCATACCCTGTGATGGCGCTGCAAGCACGAACCGGCAGCCGTATAAACCGGCGTGTACTCGATTCCCCATGAAAGCAAAAACGAGCGGTCGACGGAAACAAGAATACAGAGTAACAAGAATGCCAGGTAGATGCCAGAGACGTCGATTTACGCAATATATGAACTTTGAGAGAGGTCTGATCATCGGGCTGAAAACTGTAGGGTGGTCGGCGCGCCGTATAGCCCGCCACGAAGATCGTTCTGACCATACCGTCTGACTGTGTTGGGAGCCGTGGACACGTGACGGCACTGCCACACGGCGGAGCGGCTCCGCGCGGACCAGGAGGACCACCGGTACAGAGGATCGGCAAATCGTGCGCCAGGCACGGAGGTATCCCGCGGGGACCTAGTCCACTGTACAGGCAGATTTAGCATCTCCTGTGTGCCTGGGAACCATTTCCCGACGCCTCACGGAAGCGAATCTGCGATCCCAGCGCCCCTTACATGTGCTTCTATTAACACCGGAACATCGCCGGCTCCGTGTGCAGTGGTGCCAGACCGGAGCGACGTGGAACGCCCCAGACTGGCGACGTGTGGTGTTTTGCGATGAACGTCGCTTCGGTTTAGGGACAGATGATCATCGTGTCCGGTTGTGGAGGTCTCCGGGTCAACGGCACAATCCTAACCTCGCTATTGAGCGCCACACCTCCCCCACTGCAGGCATTATGATCTGGAGAGCCATTGCCTACGATAGCTGATCAGCTGTAGTAGTGGTATGTGGATCATTGACGGGCCAGCGGCGTGTGGATGAGATCCTACGGCCCCATGTGCTCCCATTCCTGGCCTGGATTCCAGGTGCGCTATACCAGCAGGATAATGCCCGCCGGAACACGGCTCGGGTTGTCCAGGACTGCCTACGTCATGTCCAGACACTTCCGTGACCTGCCCTCTCCCTGGACATGCCCCTATCGAGCATGTGTGGGACCAGTTGAAAGGCGGGCTGCCGCTGTGCCGCACTATCCAAAATTTAGAGCACACCGTCCAACACGTATGGGCCAGTCTTCCGCAGGACAACATCAGGCGTCTGTTCGCCTCCATGCCGAACCGTATTGCAGAATGTATCCCCGCACGAGGTGGTGCGACGCGCTATTGAAGATGACTGGACTGCGTGCCACATATCGCTCTGTAAATGTCCTGCAGCTCTGTTTTTGCCATCATGTGTATCATTCATCTGTATCATTACGTCCATAAAATTTCAGTTCAATCCAATTCTTCCTTCTTGGTGCGCAAATTTCATTGCCCGTGAGTGTACTTCCAAAGAAAAGTTTACATGCCCGCTTACGAAGTTTGCTTCTGCATGTTACAGAGCTATGAAGATGACAATAGTTAACCGAAGAACTTTTCTCACGTACAACAGTTTTCTTTTCAGGAACATAACTTTCGCCGGTGGAGCTCCGAAAACTCCGGAGGTGAAAACATTTCTTCAGCGGTCGATGGCGATCAAAATCAGTTGGTCATTTTAACTATTTCTAGATAGAAAATTGGATTGTGGGTTGTACGCCACTTACAATAATACGATATAACACATTAATGTGCTGTTGTTTTTAATCCGTTAATAGGCGTAAAATTGATGATTAACTTACAATAATACAATATAACACATTAATGTGTATTTTTAATCCGTTAATAGGCGTAAAATTACAAAAGTTTCACAAGCTTTTACTGCCAACGGGCAGCTTCTTCAGACTTCTGAATATAAACACTTAACAGAAACAGACAAAGAATAAATGCAAATGTAAAATTTAAAATCATTATATCATAGCACGAGACTCGTATTACGCCTCGTGCTCATCGATTGTCCAGCGAGCTCTTAATGTTTAATACCTTGTGCCAGATAGGTGAAATTTCAGTAGTTATGTCTGTGTTACATATGTCACTTGCTTATATAATCTCGATTGATTCTCTGACTGCTGTTGACCTAGGATCGCTGTAGGGCGCAAGTCTTCTTATGTACTTCCAGATCGGTTGAGCATCCTTAAAATTCATGTCTCGTGCTAACGCGGTAGTTAGTTTTCTTTTTTTATATCCCGTTTGTGCTCTGCCTCTCTGATGTGGAAAGACCTCTTTACCACCTTGTGGATGCGTCCGGGTATATTATTAACTATTTCTAATGAACTGGACGCTGATAATAAATAAGTAAATATAGATTTGGGAGCGAAAGGAATTGTACACACGCACGCACACACACACACACACACACGCACACCCAGTATTGTTAACTTTCACACTACATTTTAAAATATGGTGATTTTTCTACGTAAACCCTGTACACATCACAGCCAAACGGCTGTGATGTGTGATTTCTACGCCCAGACAAATTAGAATCAACCAACGATCTAAGATATCTTGGCTGCACTTGTGACATAACGAAATGAGTGTCGAAGCTCACTGTGTTGTCTACACTTTAAAAAATAAGTGGTGTGAATTCACGGAAAATTTCTGAAAATAACGTACAGCAAAGTTGCCGGTAGGTACCCGTGTTTTTCAGAAATTTTTCGTTTTTAAAAGTGCCCGTTTATTTTAACTTCTGTATTTTCACACATTTTCCGTAGTCAGAAATTCCATTTATTTCAGAAAAATCCATTTCTGGGTTTCCCGTATTTAAACTGAAATTCTGCAAAATCGAAGAACCTACATTTTTCAACCCTTTTCTCCAGATAAACCTTCCACTCCAGTCAGAACTGAACCTCTATTGAACAGGTAACTCACGCCTTTAACCACTAATCCACAGACACTTAAGAATACGAGTCACGTACATCGTAAAACAAATTCGGCGGCAATGAAATTTTTTTGTCATTAATACAAGTGATTTAGTCATTTTATATTTTGTTGGAGCTTATTTTTTTCCTGAATAAATCTGTAATATCTTTTTTTTTTCTGTAGGAGGACTTTTCAGAAATTAAGCATTTTTCATCCTGATTTTTGAAGCAACAAAATGCTTTTCAACTTTATTTTTTTAAACTGACAATGACTTTCATTTATTTTTAAAAAGTAAAATGCACTTTTTTTATAGTATTATTTTACCAAAAGAAAGCTCCAAAATATAAAATTTACTCTTCATAGCTATAATAACTTTTGTCTTAAGTTGTCTAAAGGCTGATACACAGACATTGTATAACCATCTGTACAATAAATTAAGTACTTGGTTTCTTACAGTAACACAATATACACTATTTTGACAAAAGTCACCGAATATCCCTTCTAAAGCAAATGAATGGATCCGCTGCGTTGTTAAGATGCGCGATACAGCTGCAAACGATATATATAAAAACAAGTCTGTAGCTGACCGTGATCATATCGCACAGTAAGGTTTGTAACGTACCAGGAGATGTGACGTACCTGCCAGAAGGACGCACACGACATAAAAGCAGATAGGAATCAGAATAAAACGTCCGCGTAGCTCAATTGGTAGAGCAACTTGTTCCGGAATGAGGGGACCCTGGTTCGAATCCTGCCTCGGATAAATATGACGGAGAAATTTACTTCGTTACAGGTTGAGTGAAAATGTCGTGGTGGTAGAGAACTGACTTTGAGAAAGGAAAGATTGTTGGGTGTTATATTAGTGGGTTGTCCATAAGAGAAACCGAGCGGCGTTTAAACATACCCAAGTCAACTGTTTCGGATGTACTGAATAAGCGGAAGACACATGACGTGCCAGAAGCAGTAAAACGTACCGGCAGACCAAAGAAAATCAGTGATAAAGGACGTTGAAGCCTCAGGAGAGTCGCTACATCTAATCGACGGAGTGCTTACTGCACAAGACTTCAGTGTACAGGTCAGTAAAAATGCTGGAATCTCGGTATGTACACGTGCCATTCGCAGAGAACTTCACTCCTTGGGTTACCGCAGTCGTGCGGCTGCTCATAAGCCTTTCATCTCCACTAGGAATGCAACTCGTCGTTTAGCATGGTGTAAAGAACATTTATCGTAGTCCGTAGATCAATGGAAACGGGTCCTATGGACTGATGAATCCAGATATACGATCCATCAGCCTGATGGCCATGTGTGGGTATAGCGGCAGCCAGGGGAACGATATTTACCACAGTGTACTGTTCCTACGGTCAAGTTTGGATCTGGCCGTGTACTCGTGTCGGGGTGTTTTTCGTGGTATGGTCCCAGCCCATTGGTTATCGTGGACAAACCTGTTAACCAGCACGTCTACCTTGATATTCTGGACAATTATGCCTTACCAACTCTGTGGAAATACTATGGAACCGAGCCCTGTTAGTACCAGCAAGATAATGCACCGAGCCATAAATCAAGAACTTTTACGGCGTGCTTTGACGATAATTCCGTATCGTGTGTGGACTTGCCAACACAGAGCCCTGATCCTAATCCCATGGAACACCTATGGGATGAATTCGAGCGACGGATAAGAAGTTTGGAATCTACTGAGCAACAGTTAGCGGCAGCATTATGTACTGAATGGAAGCGCATACCTATCGCTGTGTTCCAAAACCTTGTCGAAAGCATGTCTCAAAGGGCAGTGCATGCATTAAGGCCAAAGGTAGTTTCAGAATTGCTTTAATGTAACAAAACAGAGGAGACGAGCAACATGGAATCGTCTCAAATAAAAAAGAACAGGAACGATACAAATTGATAAAAGCGATGATATGCACATTGAATGAGTAATGACAAATTTACAACGTGATGCAAACAGAGTAATGCTTGAGGAAGAACAAAATGATCACAGGCGGGGCACCGCAGTGCGAAAGAACATCAAAAAGTTAATGCAGAGCCTTAACTCACCGTGAGATCTAACGGACTTGGTGTAACAGCGAACCACGGGGTCACTGGCGACTACGTAACATAGAAGGAGCTTTCACGGCATGCGGAGATGGCAGACTGATACTCCTGCTGTACCACCGTGCACAGAGTAACGGAAAGCATGGTGAAAGGTGAAGTCCCAAGTGCGCCATCTAAGAAAAAGTGTCGAGGAGTGGCAGTTCGTCTCTTGCAGAAGGAGTAAGTCGGCCCCAAGAGGCGAGAGATCTTCCAGAACGAGAGCGTTAGCGAGGGGGTTAGAAAACCCCCTACAATTCAGAGTGGCGACCTTGAATGGGTAAGTCCGACGTCGGATGAAGGACATCTATGGCAGCTTTCTGAAATGTGTCGAGGCGATTGATGATACCACGACACCACAAGACGTAGTCCGGTTGCTTGGCATTATGCCGGAGGAATTTGAGGATGGAGGTTGCTTGGTCGAAGACCTCGGGAAGAACTGCTTCAAACTGCTGTAAAAAGATTAGAGAAGCCTTTCGATTTGTTTTATGAGTGAGAAACTCCTAAAGATCTTCAAAGCAGACAGGTTCTGAAGGAAGAGAGGCATTGGTAAGCAGAGTCGAGAAATCTTCAAACGTCGGCAGAGGACCCTTGGACTTTGAAGAGGAAGAGCCAGAACGTGACAGGGGAGACTTGGAGCCTGCTAGATGGGTGGAACGATGTGGGCGGCCAGTGGGAGAAGGTGACTTCTTTTTCCTCCGGACTCGTTACTGGTAGTAGAGCGACGTTTGCCGTGGATCGATGACACACGAGATGTGGAATCAGAGGAAAGTTCCACCTCATCGCCGGGAGCAAAAGTGCCGACGGTGAATGAAGCTTGAAGATCAGCCGTGATGTCCTCTGATGGGGAGAGAACACGCGAAGGCAAAGAGGAGTCAAGCGGAGGAAAATCCGACAGAGTGGATAAAGCAACCTCGGAAGACGCGTGTTGATCGAAGGCTTTAATAAGATTTTCGGCAGAACTGGGTCCAGGAGGTGCAGACGCAGGAGGAGGCATCGCAGTAGAAACGGAGGAAGAGGCAGAATGCTGCCTTGGAGCTGCAGGAGTCAGTGGCTCTTCATGGGACCGTGCAGCTTCCGTGAGCCTTGCAGCGTGAGCAATGAGCAAAGGTGAGGAGCTCAATCTGGCGGCGCTCGTTACTGCAACGAACATCGAGGAACCGTGGAAACTTTATGAGATGCTCTTCCGACAGGAAGATGATGCGAGCAGTTCTGCGAAAGCCGCAGATATGTTTATCATCGGAGTCAGAGGGGGAAGAGGAGAGAGTCTTCACTGGGCCGACTACTCTACCGCATCGACTAAATGCAGCACACAGCATATCATCAGAGATCTCCGGGGGTACCGGATGTATAGAGACCAGAACAGGACGCTGGGTGATGGATTCGGCTAAGAGGTGACGATCGCCAATTGATAGGCCCCGAGACAAGACAAGCTCGGCACATTCTTTCTTCGAAAAATAAACAATCACAGTTCATGGCTTTCGGGTGAGGTGGGTGATGGCACCAGAAGAAAGCATCTTCTTGAGAGCGGAGCTGTACTGCTTCAAATGAGTGTTGGGCAGTGCATCAAAACAAACCCCCAACTCGAGGGTCGAATGAAGACGTTGACCAGCAGGAGAGTTCTCGGGAATGTCTAATAAGATGGTGTCACCGTTGAGAGTAACGTAAGAATCCATAGGGGGCAGACGAGACGAGGAGGAAGCCGGTGGAATACCAGAGGCAGCCGCAGAATACGTGCGTGCAGAAGCGCCTCCTCTGGAAGTCATTGACGCAGCATAAGACAATGTACTGGAAGCAGAGGCGGTAGAAACTGTAGATGGCAGATTAGCGACGCCATCAGAGACGTCCATGAATTCATCATCGCCAGCAGAGGCCAGGGACGTCACATCCACGTTCTCAATGGCAGAGCCGGAGACCTGAGCAGGAGAAGACGTGCAACTGACAGGAGGAAAATTAAGAGGCTCTCCACTACCAAGCGAAGATGATTGATCAGCTGCGTCTGTCGTTGAAGAGGCAACGCGAGGAGCTGCAGCGATGCGGGCGAAAACAGCGCCCTCATCGGCAGATGCCATAATCAATGGCAAGGGTTAACGAAGAAAAACGACCAGCTCGGTGTGTAAATTAAAACACTGATAATGAAAAAGTTAAGCACTCACCAACTCGTGAGGGATCTCAAACGAAAGCACAGATCTTTTACTTCGGCACACACACAGAAGAACAATGATGGGTCACACAAAACATGTACGTGAAGCACTTAAACACGGAGCTCGTGAAGACACGTGTAGGCCAAAGGTGGATCGACACCGTACTAATATATGTAAATAAATGCTATGTTGTGCTTCTCTTCTAGGTGTCCGGTGACTTTTGTCAATATAGTGTATATATTTAATAGGTACTGCACAAAATAGGGGACAGGAGAAGAAATATCCTGTGCCAGAATAAACAAATTCTTGCGATGTGCTATCCACAATATCCGATCTAGCTACGGAACTTCAAAATACGACAGATGATTGAAATTTAAAAGTTAATCAAACCTCAAATATTCTCACCAATTGCTCCTATTACCGGTAATTTCTTATCTTACGGATACGGAAAAAGTGAGCACGGAGTTTTTTCCGTTATTATACGAAAGGAATTTCGGACATGTTTCTGAAAATTCACAATTTTCCGTTAATACATCTCTAAAACGGTAATTTACCGTCAATATGAGAAAGAAACTGCGGAAAGGTTTCTGAAAATTCAGAATTTTCCCGTGGTATTCGGATTTCTTTCTTTCATTTCACGGAAAAGGTTGTATCAGAAATATGCTTCGTTAATTCATGAAAGAAATGACGGAAAGTGGCTCGTGAATTTCCGAAATTTTTTCACAGCGTAGATTGTCATGATCGGACGCGTAACAACTTAATAAAAAAAGTAAGGTGTTGAGATTTTAGAATGGTTGTTGAAGATCTTAGCAAAAAATGTGTGTGAGTATGCTAGATCATTCTAGAGCTGTGAACATCAACCTAGTCCCTACCGCCCACTAGTGGAGGATTATGTCCGCTGTTACAAATTGTGTTCTTCTGCCATATATCGAATACACTGTTAACAACTTCGCGAGTTTGATTTTTGAAAATATGCTTTTGCAATTTACTTTTGCATTCCATCTCTAAACTTTGAATATAGATAATAGTTAAAACGAGGTAATCCGTAAATACAAAGTGTTGAGGATAACACAAAATTCGTTTTATTAATAATGTAGATCACCCACAAAATAATATTAGAAGAAATTAAATGCGAAAAAACTTTTTCTTTTCTTGCAGAGAATGTTATCTGCAGAGCTAAAATAACATAACGTTGAAGGTTGAGGACACAAACACCTGTGTCGGAAGCACTTAAAGGTAACACATAATAATTCCTGTGCGATTTTTATCGCTACAGAAGAGCAACAACATAAGTGTTTTCTCTTTGACAACGTAGTACACGTGTAAATAAAATGGCTCGATCCATCGGCTTTTCTCCCGAGATACAGTCACGTGGCACACTCACAAAGGGCCTCTCCGGTGGCACCGTAGTCTAAGCGATGGCCTCTGATAATTCGTCCGAAAGGGGCCCGGGTTCGACTCCCGGTGAGGCATGGATGTTGTGTTTGTCTTACGGCACTGGTTCTCTCCCTTCCCTGGAACCAGTGACCCTAAATTAGGGACGGCCGACTGCTTATAGCCCATTGAGTTGCTCACGGTGGTCGTTAAACCTCCAATAAAAAAAAAACAAAAAAAAAAAAAACACACACACACACAAAGGCTTAATTGAGAGTTGGGTTGTTTATATAACAAAAACATCTGTGGAGATTGGGAACGGCTTCTTTTTCACACAGTTCTCACGGCGGCGACTTCAGCTCAACGTGCCTTTAATATTGCTTTGTTTTTCCAACATTTAGTGAGCATAACGAGGGCGGGGCTTACCACCGGCCATCATTCAATCTTCGAGTTGTACCTCTTTCATGGTAGGGACAGTACGTGGTTAGATTTGTGAGAGTAGGCACGCGTCCAAGGCTTGGATGGAGTTGATGAATTGTTCAACAAATTGTGAATCCATGGCTCAAAAAAAGAAATACGCTCGTGGCTATTTACCAGAGTATCGGAAGATGGGTTTCATCGAATCTGTTACAAATAAACAACTTCCAATGTGTTTACTGTGCCACAAGCATACCTGCCAAATACTAAAGAATGTCCATAGTTTCTACGGATTTTGTTGTCTGACTACCGAAATACGGAACTCACTGTCGAAACTACGGATTCTACGAAGTTTCATTTTGTTTAACTTTTTTATTTTGCTATTATTTTATGATATACATGAGATTCTTAAGCGGATTCGCGGAATTCCATTTTTTTTTTCTTTTTGTCACTTAGATCATTCTCAAGATCGATGCAAACTGAAGATAATTTGGGGAAGCGGGGGGGTCGTTTTCCGTTTGGGGACGGTATTTATTTCGTGTTTCAAAACTTTCGAAAACGGTAGTTAAACGGAGTAAAAAGTTTTGCTGTAATCGTAATTTTTTTTCTCTCGATGTTGCCTTTGTGTCCAGTATTGTAAAATGTAATTTTATCGCATAAATGTTTGTATTTCAGCTTGAAACTATAGGCAACAATTTGCGAAAACGGAAGTTAGACGCCGCGAAAATTTCCTTTTAATCTTCAGGCATAAGATTCTTCCGCGAATTCGAGGAATTCCGCCATTTCCGTTATTATTTTGGTCATTCAACAGATCGATGCACAAGTGAACAGAAATTGGTGGGGATCTCAGTCGGAGGACGGAATTCCATCTTTACGAAACTTTCTAAAACAAAAGGTCGATTTTTATCCGTAATCGTAAATTTCTTTTTCTTGCGACGTTGCCTCAGTCCAGTATTATTGTTAAATAATATTTTACTGTAAAAATATTTTTATTTTAGCTAGAAAATAAGGGGAAATTTTCCGAATCCGGAAATCGGACGGAGCAAAAATTTCTCCCGTGACCCCCCCCCCCCCGCGCGGTGTTCCCACTCTCCTGCTGCGTTGTTAAACATCCCCAGTACCATAAGTTTTTGCATTTAAGCTTGACAAGGGAGACAGAAGTGACGAATTTGGATATTGGTAAAAATTGATGCTTTTTTTACAAATTTCGGAATTCTCGTCAGTCAAGCGTTGTGTAATTCTAGACGCATCTAACTGACTTTTACTCGTGGAAATTTCGAATTTAAATCTTGCAATGTTACCACCTATAGTGCCCACACCAGGAGAATCAGCTTTGTGTTTCACACGTGTTAAGTTTGTTCCTGGTTTGTTGTGATGTTTTGTTGTGGCGCATATTTCTCTTTCACAAAGAGATGGATCGTTTCGTAAAAAAGCGTCTATGTGTGCGCGCAATAATACTAGTTACTACTGACACGTTTCTTGCCAATGTTGGCAGGTATGCACAAGACATTATCCAATGAAGCCAAGTCGATTGCGAAAACATCTTGCTACAAGGCATGGAAGGAACGATAAAGATAAGCATATTTTCCAGAAATGTATAAAAGATTTCAAAATCGTTCAACAATAAATGCATCATTTAAGAAACAACATGCAAACTATGAAGAGGGATTAACTGCAGCTTATCGTATATCACTATTAATTGCAAAAAGTGGTAAAAGCCATAATATTGGAGAAACTGATAATATCCTCTATCAAAGGATTTATTTCAGCAGTAATGCATCAGGATATACCTGAAGTTTTAAAAACATTGCCCCTTAGCTATATATAGCACAGTAAAGCGACGCATTGATGAAAAGGTGGTTAATGTTGAAAATAAATTTATAGTTATTCTCCAAAACTCTTCATTTTCTATACAGTTGGACGAGTCTACCATTGCAGATAATAATGCTTTATTGATGACATGTACGGTACCTTGATGAAAACAACACATTGCAAGAAGAAATGCTTTTCGCTGTAAATCTTATTACAGATACAAAAAAATTATCAACATCTAATGCTGTTAAATCGTACTTTGCAAAAAATAATATACCCTTGAACAATATTGTTGCATGCGCTACTGATAGAGCACCATCAATGGTAAGTCGCCATCGTGGATTTGTGACTTATTTGAAGGAAGAAGTGCCAAACATTTTGTGTATTCATTGTGTGGTGCACAAACAACATCTTGTAAGAAAACATTTAAGTACAAGTCTCCATTCATCATTAAGTATAATAATTAGAGTTATAAATAAGATCAAATCTAATGCCAAAGATGATAGAATGTTTCGACAGCTGTGCCAGGAGAATAATGAGCAATTTATTAGGTTTCTTTCACACACACAGAAATTTGATGGCTCTCAAAGGGTACATGCTTGTCTCGTTTTGTAGCATTATATGATAGTGTCATACAATTTTTTGACAGTAATAATGAGGCTGGTCTGTATCAGCAATTCAAAACAGTAAAGAATGCTGCCATTTATTTGGCATACATTTTCAAGAGATTTAAAGAAATTAATTTGCAGCTTCAAGGAGCCAATATAACTCTTATCAGTTGCAAAAATATTGTGTCATTATTTATCGGAAAACTTGATTTTCTCCGTCATAATCTTTTGAAGAGAGAATTTCGTCAGTTTCTCGAATTGTCATCAATAAAAGATGATGTAACTCCAGAGGAGATTGAGAGGTTCAGTAGCCACCTCAAGGAACTTGAATTGGATATGGAAAAAACGATTTAAAGATATTTTGAACTTGAAGGTGTATGACTGCATGATAAATCCTTTTACTGCAAATTTTGCTGAGATTGATATAACTTGCCAAGAAGAACTATTAGGACTTATACATGATGAAGGGAGCAAATATAATATCGATAGTGGTGGATACCAAAAACTCTGTCAAAACAAAAAAAATGTCTGCGTTAATCCAAATATGTGAAAAGTGATATTTAATTTATTGATACCTTTCCCTACCTCATATCTTGTAGAATCAGGCTTTAGTGCTGTTAATCATATTACCAAACAGAGAAACAGTCTGAATATCACCTAAAGAGAAGGCATTCGTTTGTTTCTTACGAAAATTGAACCAGATATCAAATATTTAGTCTCGCAGAATCAGCCTCAAGGATCTCATTATTAATTAATTAAAGGTAGTTTCAATAAACTTTATAGTTTTATCATTTAACTTTCATTTTCTTCAATTTAAGCAGCTCCCGCACTAGTTGGCGCTGTATCGATGGAGATTCAGAAATTCATTAAATTGAAATTATCTATGTATAAACATACATAAAGTACAGTATAAATAAAAAGATAGATTTAAGTACATATTTTTTACAAACCCTCCCCTCTAAAAATTACTTTCCACTTGCGATAAGTTCAGTTACCGCGGCACCAGTGGGCGATAAAGAAATTTTACCATCAGCAAAGATACAAAAGTGGACGGTAGGTATTAAAAGGTTGACGACCCCCTGCTCTAGAGTGATAAACACCGCGTTTGGGTTTGAAGACTCCGTTAATATGGAGCAACTTTCATAGGCGTACAGCGACAATATAGATCTTCTGCAAGACTTTTTATGGTTCAGTTATCTACAGAGTTATGAAACTCGACATAATACTCATGCTTTATTTCTTTTTGTGTCTGTCTATAAGGAAACACATTCTCGGGAGCGACTTTTGCTAGGAATAAAGCAGCAAAAAGACATATCAAGATAAGGATCAAGTTGTTAAAATCGTTTCTTAAATTCGATGTAGGATGGTTATCAATACCGCAGTATCCCTAGTTGAATCTGCAATTCACACATTACCGCCCCTTTTTTTAATCCATTCTTTCAAATTGTGTACGCGTTAGCACTTATTTCCTACAGCTCTCTCCTACTGTGATGTGTTGCATCAACAAGTTTCATGAGTCATCGTTTTGCATTCTTCACGAAGAAACACTGCTATGTAATGTCTGTAAAAACAATTTTGTAATACACAGAACTTCGGCGTCTCTTCTGTTCTTCGCAGTTAGTCAGCAAAACTGTTATTTTTCGATTTCTCTGTTGATATAAACAACTAGTTTTAAATCACAGAAATTTTATCCCATTTCAAATAAACTAAACGCAGCTGTCTGTGATTAAGAGTTTTCTTACAGCCCTCACAAAGCGTGTCCTGAACACAAAGTACAATGCCCTGCTAAAAGTATTCGAATATCTCTAAACTGAGATAATGTGTGTAAAACGCATTAGTTCAGTCTGCATTTATGTAAATAAGTTTTACCTCGTTATTTTGACAAATCTTCGGACAAATCTTCGGATAATAATTTATCTGGACAAATCTTCGATAAACTTGAAAACTGCACCGTCTTCGAGAGGAAATCGAACACAAATTTCCCGATTTCTGTCAGAGTATGCTACAGTCCGTTACACCACCCAGAATGCTGATCATTGACCCAGCTAAAACATATACAAATGGCAGACAGAGACCCTAGTCGAAGCTCCAGCTGCTTGTAGTAATCTCTATTATACAAGAAAGCAAGAGCTTCTGTGTTTAATATTTTTTATATGAGAGCGCCTCATCTTATTTACAGTTTGCTTTAAGAGCCAACTTCACACCAGATAATCTTCAAGGCAAGAACAGGTTCACCACGTATAATTTTTTCTGTTTAAGTTCATTTGGAACCCAACGAATGAAACAAACAAACAAACAAAAACCACACTTCTCGGTCGAATATTTAGGACTTAGTTATGTTTAACTAACAGGATAAAATCCTCTTCCATTACCAGTTTTTGCAGAATGTGTTCACTGCTACCTTGAGCGTTTCTTTCTTCTTTCCTTTTCTTCTTTTTGTTTTTCTTTTATTGAATTTTCTAATTTGAGTGGTTAAATCCGGAAGTACGAAATACGACCAGTTGTGGTAGGCTTTCTCCAAACAATGCTCTTCCACAGTCTTCAAAGGTTTTCCAGATCTGAGTCGTATTTTCCTTTTATTGAACTCGTACAAAAATTATGTCTAATTCATAAAAATGAATTCTTTTTTAGCGTGTCTTCTGTAAAAAAAAAAAAAAAAAGATCGTACTTGCTTTGTCCGTCCGTCTGTGAACAACCACATCTCTGTAACTATTCGTTCGATTTGAGAGATTCTTCTTGTTTCTGGAAACTTGGAATGTAAGAACGATGGTCCTTGCTTTCCGGTTTTTCTACGATGCATAACTTCCCCACTAGAGGGTGGAAATGCAGATGCTATAGACTTCAAAATACATTTTATTCAATATAACTGCTTCAGAACATCCGATTGAAAACGTTCTTTCTTCCATTCGATACCATTTATAACGAAGAATCTTTTGAGTACAGTTTCTTCTTCAAGTAATGCATGGTTTTTCCGCTAGGGCATAAAGTTAAATTGCGTTTCCTCGACATCTGTGCTTTTAAAAGTCCGATTTCAAAATTTCTTTTTGCACCGGATAGACCTGCTGGTCGGAAAGGTTTTACATATAATTTCGAATTTTTAGGAAAGGATGGTTTGGCCACTAGGGAGCGCGCGGAGGAGTACGCAATCCTTAAGTTAGGTAAATTGGTTCCCGAGAAAGGAAAGAACCATTGGCGTACAGTTTAGAGAGAAACTGTTGTAGATCTTACTTGTGGTTCTAACCTACAGACGCAAGAAGCCAGCAGCCAACCCCTTTAATTTACTCAACTTCACGGCGATTCCAAATCATTGCAACAGAAATACTAAACAAGATTCTGAAAAAGTTACAACACTGCTCAACTTCAGTTGCATGCTCCGATTTGTTTCCTCAAGTTCGTTTATCTGAGAGCGCAAAGATAGTTGTTTTTCATAGCGTTTGTGTATTTCTGTGAGCTCTTTTAAAAAGGCAGTTTTGCAGCAGCAAATATTTAGAGAGAATTTAGAGAGAGGGGTGCAAAGAATTTGATGTGATGCGCATCAAGAGACGAAAGTGATATTTCAGAATGCGCATGAGACTGAAAAAATGAGCCACAAGGCCCAAAATTCAACAATGCACAGAAGTGAAATATGCACCTTAAGTGTGATGCTTGAAATAGGGTTTTAATTTTGCTTGAGCACTTTTTTCTAAAACTTGGTGCGTTTCAGATGTCAGCGGAATGTTTTAAAAAATGCATGGAACGTGAAGACGTTCCTTGAAAACGGAAACAGTGCTTAAAATTGAAGAATCTTCAGCCACTGAGAAGTGTAATTACTTTTCAAACTTCCGTCATAAGTCTGAGCTTCCTCATTTTTGCAGCCTTGCAAGTAACGAGTGCAAGAATTTGTTACTCTGGCTACATTCTCGTAAATGTTGTGCGATCAGACCGACCTGATGTATTGAACCGCAACTTAGTGGAAACCAGTTTTGTAATTATTCCGTAAATCCATGTAAAACATTTGCTTTGAGCTCTACATATCCACCTAATCCGTATATACCGATCTATTCCGCATATTGAACAATTACGACTGCACCCTTAAGTTCGAAATAAACGGGTTCGACTGTAAACATATTTGCCTAAACTATGATTTAGCGTAAAGGTGTTTTATGTTTTAATGAGTTGTAGGACTATGGCACAAGCAGCGTCACTTAAAGATCTGCAGCGAAGGGTACCTTCTATCCATCATTTTAAAACTTCAGTGGATGGGTGCACAAACTACGATATACACATGTATATAGATGAACTTTATTATTCGATAAACTGATGTCGCTCACGCAAAAATAATTAGTACGGGATTTCAAAAGTTTGCACTTCCTCTTTATCAATTCATCCCGTTAAGTCAACCGAAAACGTTTAACATATTCAAAAGGGGATTCGCATTTAATGTGTATCAAAGGGATGCTAATATTTTCTGTCTCTGCTACACCATATGCTGCACAACAAGTAGAATTGACGATTTCTTTCCTATCTCTCAACTGTTTTTTTTTTTTTTTGTAAAAAAAAATGGCTCGTCAAGATGTGCATCCCAGTATAGAACAGGAGCTGAAAAAAGAAGTAGCGACTGACATTGTGTTAAAGAAAAGAGAAACCTTCTTTCGTTGATTCAAGGCCGAAAAATGGTGTACTAAACATTGCTTTTTTTTCACACTGTATATGTGTGTGTGTGACACGGGCCAAACAAAAAGCTAAAAAAGAAAAAAATACCTGCATGCAATTTATTTCTAAACAGTGAAAGAGTAAAATCTGAGCTGGGAAATATATTTAGACAGACGAGAGAGCAGAGGTACGAACGAAACTTAGTTTTTAAGAGTATACGTCAGAGGTGAACGACTTATAGGACGGAAATAAACAAATCAACAAACCTGAAACCAGGAATGTACAAGACGAAAACATATTCCTTTCTCAAATACACTGCTGGCCACCCAAAATGCAACACCAAGAAGGAAGCATCCGATTGGCCTGAAATTCGCAGCATGCGTCGCCCGCGAGAGGACATACAAACGATTAGCATTGCAGGGCATATGCAAATCATGTGCGCCCGGCTAACCACCGAGATGCACTATAAGAAGGGTGCACAGAAGGCGGAGTGTAAGTAGTGGAAGTGTGTTGTGCTGCTGGACCTGTGCGTGGGAAGCTTCCTGATGCCTCGGCACAGAATATGGCAGTCATTCCAGCACGTTTCGGAGTTCGACAGAGGACGAATAGTGGCGTATCGCGACAGCGGTTTATCGTACCGAGATAACGGCGCCCGTGGGGGACGACATCCAGCCACAGTGAGCCGAGTATGGATTCGGTGGGTGCAAGAGGTACGGACGGACCGACGTGAGTGGTTGTCGCAGCCGCGGCACACCACCGAACGAGAGGACCGGCATGTTGTGCGACGGGTATTGACGGCTCGCACCGCCACATCACGAACGTTAGCGCAGGAATTAGGGTGTGTTGCGCAACAACTTGTGTCATCACGTACCGTTCGACGTCGTCTGTAGGAGCAGGGACTTGTCGCACGGCGCCCATTGCTCCGATTACCATTGACGTTACACCACCGGCGAGTGCGGCTGCAGTGGGCCGTTGAACGCCGCACCTGGACTACGGAATGGCACGACATTGTCTTCTCCGACGAATCCCGCTTCTGCCTGTAACACCACGATGGTCGCATCCGCGTGTGGCGGCACCACGGCGAGAGACTGTATGACGCCTGCATTATGCATCGCCATACCGGTCAATCGCCTGGGGTTATGGTTTGGGGCGCAATTGCATATGACACCCGCACCCCTCTGGTACGCATCGCCGGTACATTCAACAGCCACCGCTACATCTCCGATATTTAGGAGTCTGTAGTCCTCCCTTACCTGCAGGACCTGCCAGCGGCCATGTTTCAACAGGACAATGCGCGCCCTCACGTGGCACGCATCGTGCAACAATTCTTCACGGCCCATCAGGTGTCAGTACTGCCGTGGCCCGCCTGTTCTCCCGATATGTCGCCCATCCAACACGTCTGGTCGCTGATCGGCAACCGAGTGGCCCGGCAAGCACCACTCGCGGCTACGCTTGATGAACTGTGGCAACGTGGGGAAGCAGCCTGGACCGACATACCCCAAGCCCACATCCAAAGCCTCTTTCGTTCGATGCCGCGACGTGTAGCGGCCGTTATTTCCAGCAATGAGGGCCACACAAACTATTGATGTCTGCGTGTTCCGCACGGCGCACGGGCCTGTAAGCTCAATCGTTTCATCCTTGTATCTGTTGTTATGTGTCCAGTAAATCTGGCTTTGCTATCTCGTGTCCTTCTTGGTGTTGCGTTTTGGGTGGCCAGCAGTGTAGTTTTGCATTGCAATAAATTTAGCTGCCTGACTGCTCGCAGAGCTTTCATGATAGGACACTTTGCAAATATATCACAATCCATATCCAATTGCGTGAAGAGTTTTAAACGTCCAGCTGTTTCCTTAGATCTTATTATGCAAATAGTTGTAGAATTTTAATTCTGTAACTTATTAATGATGGCTTACAAATTTTTTTGTCATGCTTCGGTTGGTGAATCTTAGTTATCGGTCTGCCTACTTAGTTATAAATGTTTTCTTTTTGACGGAACTCTTAACATATAACCGTTTGTGCATACTCCAAGTCAACCTAAAAGTGTACTTTTGTTGAAGGTAGAACTGCGCGTTAACAGCTTCTCTGAGGGAACGCAAAACGGTATTAATCTGGGTCAAACCCCAGCACCGACTCCTCCCCCACCTCTCCTCTACGGCTACCTAAGTATACAACCCTCGGATTTCCCGGATTGCCAATTTGTCTCTGTGTTGAGAATGTTGAGAATGTTGAGAGAAGTCTTCCATCGCTTCCGCCCCGTCCCCCTCTCCAAGTGACGTACATTTCCTAGCTGGAGAGTTAGCAGCTGAAAGTGCGAGGCGTTTTTTATTGAGGAACTTTTCATATCAAATCTGTTTCTAAAACGCTTTGCCATTTTGAACATTTGCCTTGAACAGCAGTGTTGTCAGATAAACTGCTGAGCAAGCAGAAACGGATTCCGGAGCAATAATTCTGTTGCTTTTCGCTCTAAAAGATGGGGACTACTTGTCGTAGCGGAAGCAGGTGTTCCGTACCTTCTACAGTTGTACAGTCTTACGTTAACTCGAAGTTTAGTTTTAACATATGTGTTTGAATTTGAACCGTCCGACTGATCACGAATAGTGAATTGCATAACGTTTGAAGCACTTTGACTACTGACCGTTTATTGATACTATCGGATAGACAAAAAATATCAAATTGAAGGTCTCCCTGAAAATTCAAAGTGTTCGACTACTGGGTAGAAAAGAAACTCAAAGTACATGTCTAACCTTACGGGGTCAGTTGGTGCTTTGATTAATTGCGGTTGGAGTCAACGGCTCCATCCGAACGATTTTACTGTACCTGTAGCTCAGTAGCAAAGTAGTAATAAATGGCGTTTTCGACAAAACGTTCTCATAAATAAACGAAGTGCGTTCTTTGTTAGAACCGTAACTGCGCGACTATTGAATGGAGAAAAATACTCAAAATTCATATCTTTGAGACGAATTAAAACATGCAGTTGTTTGACAGGAAACATTACTGAACGTGCACATCTTTTGTGATGTGGGACTTGCAATTCACCGTATATGGACGCTCATGTATTTGTGTTTTCTGTCGTTTCCAATTTGTCCGTTCCACACTTTTTCCCCCACCGTGGCTCCACTGTTACCTAGCCGCACTGCGTCATTTTTTCCAATCATCTCCGTCACACGGAAATGTGTAACCTCTTTTTTTCTGCAAGATCATGCCATTTTGAAGCAGTTCTAACTTTCGTTGATATGCCGCTTTTGTCTTCAATTCAAGCTGCATCTATGACAAAAGATTTTCAGCAACTGTCTAGCTTTTGCTGGTAAAAAATGATGCTCTAGAGTCCTTCCCGACGAAGAGTTGGAGTACAACCCGAAAATTTGACGAACGTTAATAAAAATTCATCCTAGTAATCCTCGTAAAATTAAAGTTAAATTCAAACGACGGAAAAACAATGTTTTTTAAAATATGCATTTTGGTTAAATACACCGCTGGCCTTTAAAAGTGCAACACCACGAAAGACAGGAGATATCAATGCCATATTTATTGTACAGAAAGCAGAGGATACAAGGGTGAATCGATTACAAATACAGCATGGTGAGACGAGGGGAACACATAACAATCAGTATCTGGTGTAGCCACCATGGGCGGCAATTTCAGCTGCTACACGGCCCGGTATCAAGAGGAAGAGACGTTGGATGTGTGTTTGAGGAATGTCCGTCCACGCAGCTTTGATACGATGCCATAGTTCCTCCGTTGTAGACGGGGGTAGTCACTGGCGTGCGAGTCGTCCGGTGATCACGGACCAAACGTGTTCAATAAGCGGCATATCCGCAGACCGTGCGGGCCAAGGAAGCGTATGTGGAACATGGTGGCGATCCACGAAGTCTTGGACGTTGTGGCCACATGCGGTCGCGCATTATCCTGTTAATGGCACCCAACAGTCCCTGAAGATATGGTAAAAACAACAGGTTCCAACACCTCAGTGATGTAATGATGGCTGTTCAACATACAGGTAATGCGGACGAAGGGGTGAGAGAGTGGAGTCCAATGGCACTCCATACCATAACGCTGGGTGCAGGGTCGGTATGGCGCAGCATAATGCAGGACTCACTCATCCGGTCGCAGCGGTACCACAAGACACGGATTCGTCTATCTTGGTGCTGCAAACGGAAGCGGGATTCCTCGCAAAACACGATGTCTTGCCATTCGCTTCTCCATGCGCGACGTTATTGATACCATTTCAAGCGTAGACTCCGGTGTTGTACGGTCAAAGGTAGCCGAAGCAATGGGCGCCGTGCAATAATTTCCCGCTGCTGCAGACGACGTCGAACCATCAGCGCGGAAACTGGGTGTTGTGCCACACACCCGAACTATTGAGTTACGGTGGTCGATATGGCTATGCTTTCTTCAGAACCATGTACACCAGATATCGGTCCTCTCGTTCAGTGGTGTGACGGGGCTGTTCGGATCCCGCAGGTCGGTGTGTTCGTTCCTCCGCTACCCACTGATGCCATGCCCTCCTCACCGTGGCCGCATGCCATTCCACGCTAGCACTGATGTCTCGGAGTGATGATCCGTAATCCGGAAAGCCACAATTCTCCTGCGAAGTCGGAAACTTGTCGATAGGGCTGCCGTTGTCTTTGACAGGACATGCTGCAGCTGTCTGTGGCCAGGAACGGTCAGCAAACACACTTCGAGTGCTTAAAACCGGTTCCTTGTTCACCCATCTTATACGAATTCCAGGGGGCGTTACTGTTCCATATGATTTCCATATGTACTGCCCGGTCATTCATTTACATGCATGCGCCCGTGTTCTGCTCTTCTACCAACTTTCGGGCCCCTGGGATGCGATCTTCCCAGTGCTGCACTTTTAATGGCCAGCAGTGTATATTTGAAAGATGGCTGATAATATTTCCTTACTTGTTGCACAATACTAAGAAATTAAATCCATATTCTTGTTCTGGATTTCCATTACCGATATAATATTTTCAAAATATGATAAGCATCAGAGGTAATGAATCCACACACACAAACACACATACACAGAGTATTCTGAATTTACCTAAACGGAATGTGATTCTATTAAAAACATAAAATCAAGTTTTCTTTTTATTATAAAAAATCTTGGGTTATATGAAACTTAATCGTTCTGTTACGTGGTTACCGTGACTTTCTGCTGTTAAATATTGACTTCCGTCGTATAGATCTCCCAAATATTTCATAAAATCAACAGTTTCAGTTCTATCGCACTGTCTAGTGAGTAGATCGAATCAGTTCGTATTTTGGTATCTTTATTAAGAAGACTAATTAATTTATGATTAACACAGAAGTTAAAAGTAAAAGCTCTTAAATTTGTTAGGGTCAAAAATTAACTTGTTATTTGACAAATATCTTTTTGAAATTCGTACTAATTTTGAAGGTGGGAATCAGGCATGAGTCTCTGGAGAGACAGTGGCATCCCCCAAAACTCAGTCAAATCTCATTCAGCCTCAAATCACAGATTATATACACTGAGTGATCATTGAATGATGACCACCTACCTAATACTTCGTAGGTCCTCCTTTCGCCCTCAGTACAGCAGTTATAGGACGTGGCATCGATTCAACATAGACTGAGTGATCACTGAATTTTTACCACCTACACTGTAAAACAGTTTATGAAATTCACGGACAACTATCCGTCATTTCTTTCGTGAATTAACGAAGCATGTTTCTGATACTACCTTTCCATGAAATGACGGAAAAAAACCTCAATTTAACGGACTTTTCGTGCCACGGGAAAATTCTGAATTTTCAGAAACCTTTCCGTAGTTTCTTTCTTATATTAACGGTAAATTACCATTTTAGAGGTATGTTAACAGAAAATTCTGAATTTTCAGAAACCTTTCCGCAATTCCTTTCGTATATTAACGGAAAATATCCGTTCTCACTTTTTCCGTATCCGTATGACGACAAATTTCCTCTAATAGTAGCGATTCGTGGAAATACTTGAGGTTTGATTAACTTTCAAATTTCAATCGTCTGTCGAATTTTGAAGTTCCGTAGCAAAATCGGATATTGTGGATAGCATATCACATAGCTTTTGTTTGTTTTTTGTGGCCCAGGATATTTCTCCTTTCACCTGTTTGGTGTCACTGTAAGAAACCGGGTACTTATTGTACAGATGATTATACGATGTCTGTGTATCAGTCTTTGGACAACTTAAGACAAAAGCTATTATAGCTATCGAGAGTAAATTTCATATTTAGTTTTTATGTGTGTGTGAAATAATACTATAAAAAGTACATTTCACCTTTTTCAAAGATAAATGAGTCATTGTCAGTTTAAAAAAAACATGTTGCAAAGCAATTTGTTGCTTCGAAAAACCATGATGGAAAATGCTTAATATTTAAAAAGTCCTCCTGTAAGAAAAAAATAAATTTCAAACCTATTCAGAAAAATAATAAGCTCCAGCAGAAAATAAAAGGACTAAATCACTCACATTAATGACAAAAAACAAAATTTCTTTGTCGTGCGATTCGTTTTGTGACATACGTGAGTCTGGTTCCCGAGCGTTTGTGGTTCAGTTGGTAAAGGCACAAGTTGCCTGGCATGCCAGATATAGCGTCGGGTGTTCGATCCTGACCACTGAAGGTGATGTGCATGTTTGTTGATTTTGCGGAATTTCAATTTAAGTACGGAAACACCACAAATGAATTTTTCTGAAATAAACGGAATTTCTGTGTACGGAAATATTTGTGAAAATACGGAAGTTAAAATGAACGGGCACTTTTACAAACGGAAATTTCTGAAAAACACGGATACCTACCGGCAACTTTTCTGCACGCTATTTTCAGAAATTTTCCGTGAATTCACACCACTTATTTTTGACAGTGTACCTAATACCTCGTAGGTCCTTCATTTGCACTCAGAACTGCAGCTATCCGACGTGGCATCGATTCAACATACACTGAGTGATCATTGAATTATGACCACCTGGCAAATACTTGGTTGGTCCTCCTTTCACCCTCAGTACAGCAGCTATCCGACGTGGCATCGATTCAACATACACTGAGTGATCACTTAATCATGACCACCTACCAAATACTTGGTAGGTCCTCCTTTCGCCCTCAATACAGGAGCTATCCGACGTGGCATCGATTCAATAAGATGCCGAAAGCAATTGGGAGGTATGGCTAACCAAGCTGGGTGTAATGCGGCCTTCGATGATTGTTCTATCCAGACGACTGATATTCAGTTCCATAGCTGTCCCACAAGTTCGCTACAGAATTGATATCGGAGGAGTTCGGAGGCCAACGATATGCTGGAAGTCTGAACTGAGTTCCTCGAACTATTCCTACATACCATTGGACCTGTGGCTCGGCGCATTGCCATCTTGGAAGACACCGTTGCCATTCGGGGAAAAGGGCATCATTGCTGGGTGTACTGAGTCAACAAGCATTTCACGATAGTGCGCACCAATCTTACGTTGTTCCACATGCACCAGGGATCCAAGTTCCTGCAATGTTAGCATGTCCCGTACTATACAACCGCCTCCACCGTCTTGCACTCTGGAGACCATGCAGTGCAAGCCGGTGGAGGCAAGTCGGTGGAACCATGCAGTGCAAGCCGGTGGAGGCAAGTCGGTGGAACCATGCAGTGCAAGCCGGTGGAACCATGCAGCGCAAGCCGGTGGAGGCAAGCCGGTGGAACCATGCAGTGCAAGCCGGTGGAGGTAAGCCGGTGGAACCATGCAGTGCAAGCCGGTGGATTTGCCTCGTGTTGTTTGCACCAAATACGTACACAACCATCCACGGAGTGGAGTAAAAAATGCGACTCGTCAGATCAGTACACTTTTTTCCGGTCATACGACGTCCAATCTGCATAATCCTTGAACCAGCCGAGTCCTATACGCCGATGAACCGTGGTTAGGAGAGGATGTCTTCAGGGTCGTCTGCTGTTATTGCCCATGCGTGCGATGCATGGTCACGACAAATACTGTTCGGGGCTGACCTCTGTTGTATTGAGTAGTCAACTGTAGAACAGTGCTGTGTTTGTTAGTCTGTACGAGCAGTCGCACCGTGCGCTCACCTCTCACATCAACCGTTCGCTGTCCTGTGCAGTTTTGCTTCAGGTTCGTTGCTTAACCATTTTCACTCCAGTCCTGGTACAGTTAAACTACGGCGGCTCGCAAGCAACGCACCAGTTCAGCAGTTTGGGAAATCGATGCACGCGCTTTCCGAGCTACCACAATCTGACCTATCTCACATCTGATAAATACTTCTGTGCGCTCTCTGAAATCACGTGGTCAACGAGCCGCATCCACTTTTAATACGGGTTGTCATTATTCAATGATCACTCGGTGTATGTCGTTAGTATGTGCAACCTAAACAGCATCTCGGTAAGTGATCTCCAAGGCCTTCTCTTACTCAACTTTATTTCTATTTATTCGTGAAACTACGAGTATGTTTCAGCTTCACGAGCACATGTTCAGTTTAACGGGATTTTCAAAGTAAGACTAGTTTTCAATCAGAACTGTCTCTCCACATAGTTGGAAATGTTTGAAAAGTGGAATGATGCATTTCTTCAGCTCTGCATCCCATGACTCCACACGTTTCGTCACCTCTTCTCTGTCACTCTGTATCTGCCGCCAAGGTTCTATCTACACATTCTCCTTGAAACTCCAACAATCTAAGATTAAGAAGAAGTTACGTGTTTGCTTAACTTTATGTCACATTTGCTCTCAAATTGAGATCAATTGAATGTGAATGTTGATTTCATGAGTGTTCTTCCCTTCCGAGGGGCAATGCTGAAATCAACATCCACGTTTTGAAAACTTTCATCTCATCAGAAGCTGATGAAAATTAGTATTGCTGTAAAACAATTCTGAAGCTTGATATATTATCAAGAAAACAGCAAAAACTGAAATAAAACATATAATAAGTTGTAACGTATACTCTAGATTCAGTTTCCCTTTGATTTTACTATCTCTTGTTATTTTATTTTCCTATGCAAATTATCTTCTCACTTAACGAGATGTTATTTCTCCCGCTGAATTATATGTGGCAACGAGTGTAAGTCATGACGTGGTGGTATGCAGTATATATAGGCGCGTTCAACTATACCAAGCAGCTTCGTTTTATATGTGATAGGTTCTTCCATTATTATTGTTATGTGATTTATGTACGATAGTACGAAAGTTCGGAATATCAGTAGTTGTGTTTTGTTGGAGTGTGTTTGAGTAATACCAGGAGTTCCCCAATAAAAGATTAAAAGTGAGTACGTTTTCTTAGTTCATTTTATTGTCAGACCTCTGTCTGGCCGTTAAGTCTATTTCATTGAGTGTCTACGTTAAGTCCAGGGTATATTCTGTTTACCGCTCTAATAAGGAGCCTTCAAGGTACTAATGTACTAAAACCGAAGTTATAGTACTGATATTCAAGATAATGAGGAATGCTGAGTAAAAAGAAGTTCCATATTCAATGAACTTATTGCACATGCATGTCTTACCTAAACAAACTCTAGCACTTTGAAGATTAGGCACACTTTAGCTACGTCAAGTAACCTTCCAATAACCCTAACGTGACTTAACGTAAGGTTCCCTGCACTGGAGGACTTTATTCATTATAATTGGCGCCCGAACATTTCTTGAACACGAGGTATTGACACCTATTGACTATGTCTTCATTACCTGAGAAAACTTCACTATTTCAACCTGAATCCAAGTTTCGGTGGAGGTGGGGTTATTTTCGACAATCTGCAGGAAGCCTGTGGGTCTAACTTTGATGTCAATGATTTGCAAGTACCCAGGCATTCCTCACAATTTCGTCATTCACCAGCTTCATATCACTCTGAGTCGCGGGTCGTACCTGAGGTATTTCAATCCTCTCACAGAAGCAAAATGCTTGCACATTTCGTGCCGCATGAGAGAGCAATTACTTTCAATGGTTTGGAGGGGTCCTTGAAATTTCTCGAGGATTTGGAGGATCATTTCGACTTATACAATATTCCTCAAGATTGCAAAGTGCAAATAGCAGGCACTTGCTTGAAAGATACCGCTAAGACCTGGTATCGGCAGTGGAGAGTATCGAACCCGGATTCTCGTTATGAGAATTTCCGAGCGGAATTTTTAGAGGTCTTTCCTTTCGGCATCAGTCGAGCTGGCCTTGCACAACAACTCTTTTCTCGTAAGCAAGGACCCAACGATAGCCCTGTTGCGTTTGGTTTAGAAACAACACGCTTGTATAAATTATGGGATCCACATGCCAGTCATGTCGACATGTTGGACACCCTATTGCAACAGCTCGATCCATTTCTACAGGATTTTATTGAGGTCCGACACCCTGATACAATACATGAATGCCTTCGCCTCATACGAACGTATGAGGAGCGACACGGCAAACATGGACCAACTAAACATGCTCAAGAACCCCGGGAGGCTTATCACGAAAATCCTCAACAGCTGTGACGTACCTGCCAGAAGGACGCACACGACATAAAGGCAGATAGAAATCAGAATAAAATGTCCGCGTAGCTCAATTGGTAGAGCAACTTTTTCCGGAATGAGTGGACCCGGGTTCGAATCCTGGCGCGGATAAAAATGACGGAGAAATTCACTTCGTTATAATGGCGCCCGAACTATCCGGATGACCCGACCGTTCAAAATCTCGCATTGGTGTGATGTTGTTTCCCCACCGCGAGACAGGAAAAATCAGAGAATCCCTTCTCCAGCGCTTCGAAAAATAAAAATGTGTGATGTTGCATTCCACACAGCAGATTGACTGGGAGTTCTCAAGTGCACGTTCTACAGTGGATGGCTGCCTGCAACGATTCATGGTCACGGCTGACCCGTGGGCCATGCCCCCGGCCCTCTTTCGGGGGGGGGGAGATGTGACGTACCTGCCAGAAGGACGCACACGACATAAAGGCAGATAGGAATCAGAATAATCGTCTGCGTAGCTCAGTTGGTAGAGCGACTTGTTCCGGAATAAGCGGCCTCGGGTTCGAATCCCGGCGTAGACCAAAAATGACGCAGAAATTTACTTCGTTATACAGCATAATAGGCCTAATGACTTTCAACACGAGCGTACACAGGTGCAAGTCCAAGCATCATACGTACCACCGCATAGAAGAGTGGTACACCAACCGCTAGTTTCTAAACAATTTTCTGTTTACAGTACAAATGCACAGTATGCTCGACCTCGTTCCAATCCTCAGAATTCGGAACATTTTTATGCTAAGGGCAATAATGATTTTTCTGCCCGTGCTGAGGGAAGAAATAATAGAAATGGAAATTTCAACAGAAATGCGGAGTTCCCGCAGCAGTTTTCACGAAGTTTTTCTAAGCGTGAAAACTTTACAGATACCAGGCAGGGCCGAGGTTTCAGACCGCATGAAAATACAACCAGGAATCCTTTAAACTTCCAAAGGAAGTAGACCAAGGAGTCGGCACTGCTTCCTGATACCAAGAATTCTGACCCTAAAATAGTATTATTGACTGTCCAAACTCCTCAGTTGCCTGATGTGTTATTGACAATTGAAGATATTATTGTCGAGACAAAGTTCGACACTGGTTCTGAAATATCAGCCCTAAATACGAAGTTTTGCACTGAAAGTTTTCCTGCAATACACGTCCAGCCTGCGACGCAGTATTTGCGAGGTGCAAATAACGAAATATTCAGTATCACAGGAACTGTCACATTATCTCTAGGGCTGGGGAAGGCTCGTTTTACGCATTCTTTCCTGCTCATAGACGACCTACCTGTTAAATGTCTAATGGGCATAGATTTTATCAATACTTTTAAAGTTACCATGAATTTCGAACAACATGTTATTTCCTTTCCGGAACCTGTCGAAGTGATTCCTACGGATCCTATAGACATAACGAGTTTGTTACTGAGTAACCAACTGAATAAGAGGCAACGAAACCAGCTTTCTCTACTTTTGCATGAAAGACCTGGTTTATTTTCCGACCAACCTGGTTTCACACAGGTGGTTTATCACGTCATTGACACTGATGGTTCGAAACCGATAGCGACGAAACCTTACCCTTGTGCTCCCCATAAAAAACATGAAATGCAACGTCAAATTTCAGAGATGATTAAACAGGGCATAATAAGGGAATCAACAAGCGCCTGGGCCGCACCTGCTTTTCTTGTTCCAAAGAAACAACCCAACGAATTTCGTTTCGTGACAGATTTCCGCAAGGTAAACCAAGTCACGAAAGCGATAAATTATCCACTACCTGTCATGTCGCATATTTTGCATGACCTATCGTCAACTAAATGGATGTCAACCTTGGATTTGGCGAGTGGATATTGGTAGGTTGTGGTACATCCAGACTCCGTAGATAAAACAGGCTTTGTGACTCTATTTGGGGCTTATGAATACCTGCGTATGCCCTTTGGACTAGCCTCTGCACCTGCTACTTTCCAAAAGCTTATGGATACGGTTCTCAGACCTGTTCTAGGTCCCCATGTGCATGTATATTTGGATGACATTATTATTACATCCGAGACTTTTGACGAGCACCTTTCTCTGCTCAACCAGGTGTTCCAACTCATATACAATGCTGGCTTGACGTTAAAACCTAGTAAATGCCAGATAGCGAGGAACGAGATTGTATATCTGGGGTTGAAAATCACTCCCCTCGGCTTATTTACGGATGATGAAAAAATCAGGCCTATAGTTGACTTTCCACGGCCAAAAACAGCCAAAGAACTATCACGCTTTCTGGGAATGACCGGATGGTATTAGCAGTTCGTCCCCGCTTATGCTACAATCTGTGAGCCATTGTATGCTTTGAAACGTAAATACAAGAAGTTTGTTTGGACACCTGAGGCTAACGCAGCGTTTGAAGCACTAAAATCTGCGTTGACTCAGCCTCCTGTATTAGCTTTCCCAGATCACACTAAGGAATTTGATATTTACACTGACGCATCCGGAGTTGGTCTTGGTTGCGTTTTGTCACAAGCTGGGCATCCAATAGCTTTTGCGTCCCGTACTTCAGCCAAAGCTGCACGCAATTATTCAGCTACGGAACGCGAATGTTTTGCTGTAGTGTATGCTCTTGAAAAATTTCAATGTTATCTCAACGAATTGACAGTTAATATAATTACGGATCATTCTGCCCTTCAGTATTTGAATTCTGCTAAGCACCTCTCTCAAAAACTTATGAAGTGGGATCTTAAGTTACAAGAGAGCAATATCAAAATTTCGTGCCAGCCAGGTCATCAGAATCACTTACCGGATGCATTATCTCGCGTCCCGATTAGTGGGGTTCCCACAGAAACTACTCCTGGATGTCAGCCTTTACTTTTAATAGCTGATATAACATCCAGAGAGCAGATAACGGCAGAATTAGTAAATGATCCAGATTTTGGGGAAATCTATAATTTTTTGCTTGCGGGTTCACCACAACAAAGTGACCCTTCTCTGGCTGGGAGGTCACAGCATTTTGAAGTCATAGAGGGTCTTCTTTACTATACGAAATCTAGGATTACTAGGGCAGAGTTTCGCCCATGTATCCCGCGAACTCTTAGAATGGCCCTTTTAAACGAATTTCATGACAAACCTCTTGCAGGCCATTTAGGTATTCGCAAGACCCGTTGTAAATTGCGGGATGTTGCCTATTGGCCTGGCATGTACCAAAGTGTGCTCGCATACGTTCAATCATGTCACTTGTGTCAGATTTATAATTACCGTAATGTAAGACCGGCCGGTCACTTGAAATCTAGTTCAAGTTCTCATGTTTTTGACATTATTTCAATAGATTTATTGGGACCTTATCCTTTATCTGTTAAAAACAAAGCTCGTTACGTTTTAGTATTAACTGATAAATTCTCTAAATGGGTCGAGGTTTTTCCCATTAAAGCCGCTACGGCGGAAGTTATTTGTAATGTATTAATTGATGAAGTATTCTCTAGATATGGTGCACCTAATCAAGTAGTTTCGGATAATGGCCCCCAATTTATTTCTGACATTTTTAAAAGAATGCGTGCGAGACTACACATAAAGTATAAATTCATTTCCCCATATCATCCCCAGAGTAATCCCGCAGAACGAGTAAACCGCACGCTAGTTAAAATGATTGCTACATTTGTCATGGATCATCACGAGCGGTGGGACGAACATCTTGAGCTTTTTTCGTTCGCCCTCCGCTCGTCTGTTCACGAATCTACTAAGTTTACTCCCGCAGAACTTTTTTGGGATGAAAAATTAAGACCCCTTTTGAAAATTTAACAATGATTATCGACGAACTAAACCAGCGACCAACTCCGCAATCAGTACGAATCATGGCAGAGAAAGCTCGTGTTGCAATGATAGGAGCACAAGCGGCTCAAGCAAGATACTATAATACTAGGCGTAGGAAACCAGATCTTGTCGTTGGAGATCTTACTCTCGTGGAGACACACTTCCAGTCTTCTGTTTCTCATACTTTAGTAAAGAAATTTGCACCCAGCTACGAAGGTCCATATCGGGTGGCAAATGTGTATGAAAATAACATTATCCTTGAAAAACCTGACAATCAATTTCAATACGTACACGTTGCTCAGTGCCGCAAGTATCATGAACGAAATATAGATTTTATAATCAACCCTACTCAACCTCCTGTTCCACAGACTCAAGAGTCTATATCACACGATCAAGCTCCAGAAAATTTGGACGAACCGACAAACCTTTTTGAAGAATCTCCAGTGATTTTTTCTTCACCCTCCCCTCCACAAGACTGGTTTCCAAGAACGCAACCTGATTCTACCATAAGACGAAGGCTTGAATCACGTTCTTCAAATTCTAGTATCATTCCCTTCCCTCCAACCATTGCCGAGACTATTGCTGCACCATTCCCTTCTCTCCAACCATTGCCGAGACTATTGCTGCACCATTCCCTAATAACTCTGCACCAACACAAGCTCCTACTTCCTTGAATACCTCGTCAGAGAGTATTCCTATAGGCAGAAATAAACATCGCCCTGCACGACCACTAACTTACAGCAGCGACTCAGAGTCATCACATATTCCTGATTTATCAGATATAGATAGTAGTTTGACGATTCCTAAACGTCAGACACAAATTACAAAATGTCCAGCAACACCAAAAGCTTGTCGAAAACGCAACTTGTCTGCCCAATCTGCTTCGTCGCAACAGCGACGAAGGCAGAGATCCTTGCATTCGCCCGGGTTTCGCCCCTGGAACTTACGCTCAGGGCAAACAGGGCCGATGCCTGCTTCTACTGTCATGCCAAAAGGGAGAAAGAGAAAACAAGCGATGTGGCCGGAGCCACGTCCCTTCAAAAGAATGCTGGAAGAACAACAGGGGCCCCAGCACAAAGGGACAACATATCGAAAGCCTGGGGGAGCCCGTTCCTGTCAGACGCAGGGAATTCCTGACCGACAGACTTCAGCCGTTCCTAACCGACAGACTTCAGCCGTTCCTAACCGACAGACTTCAGCCGTTCCTAACCGACAGACTTCAGCCGTTCCTAACCGACAGACTTCAGCCGTTCCTGACCGTTCCTGTCAGACGCCGGGAATTCCTGACCGACAGACTTCAGCCGTTCCTGACCGTTCCTGTCAGACGCAGGGATTTCTTGACCGACAGTCTACAGATGTTCCAGATCCATTCAAGTCGCAGAAAAGATCGACGCCACCAGAATTTACCAGTCCGATTAGGCCTGGAAAAAGATATCGTACTAGGGTTTTTTAAGCGTCCTCGAGATAAGTAAGTTCTCGTGGACAGGTTATTTTCTCATTATGTTGTTTTTCCTGCACGACCAGTTGGCGTGACAGAATTTTTTTTTCGTGTGGGCCTACGCATTCTTTTTGTGTATATATGTAGTTTTTTTTATATATATATATATTCTATGTCCGTCTACTAATCCAATTTTATATATATATATATATATATGTGTGTGTTAGGGGTAAAATAGTGAAAATTGTTACTGTTAGGCAGCTACAGGCAATCTTCGCTGCTGATACAGTTGGTTTGTAATCAACGATAAATATATATAGAGTTGAAAATATGAGGAAGTAAAATGAAATCAAAAAAGTGATTCCTGCTAGGCAGAATAAAAATAAGGTATGCCGATGCAGGTTTGTTCTGTACACGTATAAAAGGTGTTTCCTGCTTCACAGACGACAATAGCTGCGGACACAGGTTTATGAATTTGTTATGCCAAGCTTGAAGTTGTAAATACTGCTGCCACAAAAAAAAGTAGGACGATAAACGTCAGTCAGCGAAATGTAAGACTACCCTCAAAATTTGATAGGTTTTTCAAAAAAAATAAAAAATAATAAGGGTGAGATGATGTAACGTATAGTCTAGATTCAGTTTCCTTTTGATTTTACTATCTCTTGTTATTTTATTTTCCTATGCAAATTATCTTCTCACTTAACGAGATGTTATTTCTCCCGCTGAATTATATGTGGCAACGAGTGTAAGTCATGACGTGGTGGTATGCAGTATATATAGGCGCGTTCAACTATACCAAGCAGCTTCGTTTTATATGTGATAGGTTCTTCCATTATTATTGTTATGTGATTTATGTACGATAGTACGAAAGTTCGGAATATCAGTAGTTGTGTTTTGTTGGAGTGTGTTTGAGTAATACCAGGAGTTCCCCAATAAAAGATTAAAAGTGAGTACGTTTTCTTAGTTCATTTTATTGTCAGACCTCTGTCTGGCCGTTAAGTCTATTTCATTGAGTGTCTACGTTAAGTCCAGGGTATATTCTGTTTACCGCTCTAATAAGGAGCCTTCAAGGTACTAATGTACTAAAACCGAAGTTATATTACTGATATTCAAGATAATGAGGAACGCTGAGTAAAAAGAAGTTCCATATTCAATGAACTTATTGCACGTGCGTGTCTTACCTAAACAAACTCTAGCACTTTGAAGATTAGGCACACTTTAGCTACGTCAAGTAACCTTCCAATAACCCTAACGTGACTTAATGTAAGCTTCCCTGCACTACACGTCCAGCGGAGAACTTTATTCATTATCATCATCATCATCATCATTGTCAACCATTATCAATCCACTGCTGGACGAAGGTCTCCCAAGTTTCCTCCACAACGGTCTGTCTTGTGCCAGTCTCCTCCATGTCACTCCCGCATATTTACGAATTTCATCCACCCATCTCCCATGTGGTCTTTTTCTGGGTCTTTTCCTGTCCCTTGGAATCCAATCTAAAATTTCAGCTGTCCATCTATGGTCTGTCCTTCTGGCAGTATGTCCAGCCCATTGCCATTTCAGGGATTTAACTCTGATCATGATGTCTTCCACTCTCGTCATTTTTCGGATCCACGAGTTCCTCTTCTTATCTCTCCTGGTTATACCAAGCATGCACCTCTCCATGCTTCTTTGAGTTGTCTGCAGCCTTTGTATGTCTCTTTTAGTTAAGGTCCACGTCTCTGCACCATACGTAAGCACTGGAAGGATGCATTGATCAAACACTTTTCTTTTAAGACATAATGGCATATTGCTCTTGAAAATTATGCTGTTTCTTCCAAAAGCTCTCCAGGCAAGTTTTGTACGCCGATTAATTTCTTCATCAATGTGACCCTCACTTGATATCTGCTGTCCAAGATAAACATACGTATCTGTTATCTCCAGTTTTTCTCCATCAATCGATAAATCTTCATTTCTTGTAAAAGCATTGAACATCACTTTTGTCTTCTGAAAGTTCATTTTTAATCCCACTTCTTTACTCTTGTCAGCAAGTTCCTGGATCATACTCTGCAGCTCTGATGGGGTAGTTGCAAAAATGACTACGTCATCAGCAAAACGAAGGTGGGTTAGATAATCTCCATTAATCTTTATCCCTTTGTTTTCCCAGTTCAGTGATTGAAAGACATTTTCCAATATGGCATTAAAGAGCTTCGGAGATATGGTGTCACCTTGTCTCACTCCCTTTCCAATTTTTATGTGTGTTGTATTTTCAAACAGCCGAATCTTTGCACTTGCATTTTCATAGATGTTATTAATAATATTAATGTATGCATCTTCAATACCGCAGGATTTCAGAGCCGTGGTAACTGCTGATGGTTTCACCGAATCAAAGGCTTTTTCATAATCGATAAAAGCCATGCACAATGGAAGTTCATATTCCCTCGCTCTTTCAATTAGTTCTCTCAGTACGTGGATATGATCTATTGTGCTGTAGCCACTCCTGAATCCAGCTTGTTCTCTCGGTTGAGCCATGTCCAGTGTTACCTTCAAGCGGTGTGAAAGAACTTTAGTGAAGATTTTATAAACCACTGATAGGAGGCTGATAGGTCTGTAGTTCCTGAGATCCTCAATGTCACCTTTTTTATGTAGCAGGATCATTGTAGCATTGTTCCAATCCTCAGGAATCTTCCCTTCATTAAGGCATCGAGTGAAAATTTGGACGAGTACTGTTTCAATTTCTCCACTTGCTTCTTGTATGATGTCTATAGTAATTCCATCTTCTCCTGGAGCTTTCCCCCGCTTCATGTTCTTGATTGCATGAGCAACTTCTGCTGGGAGGACTGGAAGAACTCTGGTACCTTTCATGATGTCTGGAGTACATGTATCATCCCTTTCATATAATTTGGAGTAGAAATCTTTCACTCTTGTCAAAATTTCGCCTCTATTTCTTGTTATAGAACCATCTTCTTTTCTCAGAGCCATAATCTGTTTTCTTCCCTTACTGAGATGTCCCTTTGCTATCTTAAGGCTTTGGTTGTTTTCAATTGCTTTCCTCACTAGCTCACAGTTGAATTTCCTTACGTCTTCAGTGATACTTTTTCGTGTTGTCTTGCATAGCTCTATATATTCCACTTTGGAAGTCACATCTTCTTTAGTTGTCCTCATCTCTTTCTTTTTTGCATCAACATTTTGGTTTTTCCTGATAATTTGTTCACATGCAACTTGTTCTTAGACCCAGCTAATTTTGTTGCTGTTTCCATTAGAGCTTTGGTTACTTTTCTGTTAACTTCCGAAATATCCACTTCTTCCGATGTTAGGCCTTCTAAAGCAGAGAATCTGTTCTTCAGTTCCAACTTGAAAGTATTATGGTGTTTTTTAAGGTTGGTTATGTCAATACATTTTGTTTGTCTTATGAGTTTGCCACGTTCCAGTTTAGTGTTGAGGTGCATCTTACATCTCACCAATCTATGGTCACTACCTGTGTTGAACTTGTTCAGCACACTGCAGTCTTCGATGACGAATTTTTTGTTACACATAATAAAATCAATTTCACTTGTCGTCCCAATTGGATGTCTCCATGTCCATTTCCTGTGTGGCTTTTTCTTGAAAAAAGGAGTTCAAGATGAAAAATCCTTCTGCCTCTGCAAACTCAACTAGAGTATTTCCACGCTGGTTTCTGTTGCCGTGACCGAATTTACCTACTGAAGTTTCATTCTGTTGCCGTTGCCCTATTTTTGCATTGAAATCTCCCATAATTATCTTTAAGTGCTGCTTACCTTTATTATTTAGATGACGAATTTCCTCATAAAATTCTTCAATTTCTTCTTCAGGATGACTTGTGGTGGGTGCATAAGTTTGAATAATCTGAGCCTGGTATCTTCTCGATAGTTGGATAACGAGTCGTGCAGCTCTGTCAGAGGAACTTTCAACTTCTACCACTTTATCCTTCAGTTTCTTGTTTATTATAAATCCAACACCACTAGTTCTGCCAGTATCTGTCCCACGATAATAGAAGAGATGTCCACTTTTCAGTTCAATGAGATCTTCTCCTTTTCTCCTTACCTCACTTAGCCCGACGATGTCCCACTTGATCCTTTGTAGTTCCTCTTCCAATTCAAGAAGCCTTGAATCAGAAGATAGGGAGCGTCCGTTATAGGTAGCCAAGGTCAGCATCAAATGGCAGCCTAGTCCGGTCCTCCGGGGATTCTTAGCACCCCGCCTTCATGTCGCACTGGCCGCTGCCTTGGCCAGGTACATTCCAGCTGCCGGAGACTGAGGGCCAAGATTTAAGTTGTAGAGTCATTTTGGAGGTGTTTGGCCATAACTCACCACGCTGGCCAAGCGGGTTGGTGAGTGTGGGATAGCATTTCCTCTGATCCCGATGGTATAGTTATACCGCTATTGGCGGTCGTCAGAGCCCCTTTAGTGGGAACAGGATGCACCACGAGAAGGCGGGGTTGACATTTGTCAAGGAGAGGCTGTGATGTTACGCATCACCTGACCTTACATCCTTTATTCATTATAAAGTTACTTAAATCAAAAATTTTGACTGTTGCAACATCAAAATTAAGTGGAACAGCCTTAACATTAATGCGGATGGACCTTTTGACTCTAGCAGATGTGTTCGAAAACATGTGTGCATGTGTAAAACAGTTAGGCTATGTGAAGAACGACCGTTTCAACACTTTCTGTAAGTAACTGAGTAAATTATACGTTTCCGTAATATATTTTTGTGATTTTTATATAACCTACGACTATATAACCTACGATACCCACTGCCGAGAGACTTTTTGAAAGTTCTGTATATACAGGGTGCATAGGAAGTCCCTTTAGCCTGCAATAACTTACGAACGGAGCGAGGTACAGTTATGCAAGTGAGATAACGGTATAGTAAAGCGACTACGCCCGATCGAATGCGACAGATAGCAGCACCCCTAGTGGTGAAATGCGGGTTAGCCATTGCAAATCGAAAACGAAAAGAGATAGAGCAAAATTTTAAAATACAAAGTTGTACAGCATCAATTAATTAGTACAAAACGACATTTGTTTCACACAAATAAGATAAATTGTCGTCTGAATACCCTAAAATGTCCGAAATCGATGCGCGACGATTCGAATTTGCATATTCACATTTCCAAAATGTAGCCGTATGCAAATGCAGATTGTGACGTTGTACCGTACCTACGATATGAAAACCAGTAGCAGGATGTACCCTGATCAGAAGTTTAGGTCTACGTACGCTGTGTGAGAATGGCGAGCTTCACTCACTCCCAATATTGCGAGATATTTACGGCGAATGCCAACGAAACGCGGCGCTAGCTGCACGGGAACATGCCGTTCGTTTTCCAGCTGGGCCACATCCAAGTGCGGTTACCATCGCAGGTGTAGTGAGACGTCTCGTGGGCAATGGGCAAACTCTTCGAACATACTCGACATTAAATTTTTATCACTGTGCGCCAGTTTGCCTTTTTTGTTTTTGTTTTGTCTGACGTCATCAAACTGTATTGACATAAGTACGCATTTATGCGATAAATTGTGAGTATTTGCACATACCTATGCCTGTTCCCTTCAAAGGTTCACACAAAAGGTCGCGCATCGATTTCGGACATTTTAGGGTATTCAGGCGACAATTTATCTTATCCATATGAAACAAATGTTGTTTTGTACTAACTAATTGATGTTCTACAACTTTATAATAGGAAATTTTGCTCTATCTCTTTTCGTTTTTGATTTGCAATGGCTAACTTCCGCATTTCGCCACTAGAAGCGCTGCTATTGGTTGCATTCGATCGGGCGTAGTCGCTTTACTATACCATTATCTCACTTGCGTAACTGTACCTCTCTCCGTTCGCACGTTATTTCATGCTGAAGGGACTTTACTATGCACCCTGTATATACACACACACACATATATATATATATATATATATATATACACTGCTGGACAATTGCTAAGGACGGATCATAAACGGCTATATAGCGCATAAAAAAGTAAGTGTGGTTGGATGCCAAGTGAAATAAAATAATGTCAGAATGTCAGGACATTACATGAAAGACAATTTATTGTGCTCTGAAATCCAGAAGGCTTTGGAACGTGTTCAAGGGACAAACAGGCCATTTTGTGCAGAATACGTAAACGTGAAAAAAAATGCAATTACCGTCCGCAGGCGTTCCGGCTTAAGATGTCAATACGGGATATGGTCACCATGGAGGGCGATGCAAGATTCCACACGTCGTGTCATGCTTTGCACAACATTATCAAGCAGCTGTTGGGGTAATTTATCCCATTCCTCTGTCAGTGCACGGATGAGGGTGTCCTTGTTTATTGGAGGGCATTGGCGACCAGCACGACTCCTCCCCAAAGCATCCCACACATTTTCAATGGGATTCAGATCTGGAGAACGTGCTGGCCATACGAGGCGTTGAATATCCTCGCTCTCAAGACACTCCTGGACAGCGACTGTTCGATGACATGTTGCGTTGTCGTCCATGAAAATGAATCTATCACCGACAGCACCACGGAACATGCGAACATGAGGTAGCAGAACATCATTAATGTATCGTTGGCCAGTCATAGTCCCAGTTGGAATCACATAGAGGGACGTACGGCCATTGATCATGATGCCAGCCCATACCATGACACTACATGTCGGATATCGGTCCCTTTCCTGTATGTTTGCTGGACAATATGCAGTATTACTATCACGCCAGATCAGTTGTCGTCGAAAATCAGACGATAGACTGTATCTACTCTCATCTGAGAAGAGGACAGCAGACCAGTCGTTATCAGTCCAATTGCGATGTTGATGGCACCATTGCAAACGGGTGGTACGGTGACGTCTGGACAATGGGATGCACACAACAGGACGGCGGGCGTATAGTCCTCCTTCATGCAAACGTCTGGCGACAGTTTTTTGGGAGATCCGCTTACCAGTAGCAGCCATAAACTGATTTGATACCTCACTAGCTGTGCTGCGCCGGTGTCTTTTTGTTGATAGCACTATGTACCGATCTTCTGCAGGTGTCGTACTGCGAACACGACCTCCCCCGTGACGTTTGCTACACTCTCCATTTGTTTGAAATGATTTCCAAAGCCTTGAAACAACACTGTGGCTGACGTCGAACTCCCTCGCAAACATCTGTTATTTTTCGCCTTTGTTCAATCTTGTCAATAATACGGCCAAGCGTAAAACCATCTAGGTGATGTCGGGAAGACATACTGAAAATTGCAAGTTCGTCAATTGATTCTTTCCCTTTCAACTTTGCGTTTGAACAACAACGGTCAATACGCGTCAAATTCTTTATATCTCTTATCAGCGCTATGACGTCACGAACAAGTTCGGCAATCCAAAATTTGCATACGCACAACACGTTTTACTGTATCCCGCACTTATGCTAATTTCCACAATTTCCTGCCTTCCATTTTATGGTTGCTATCGTTGCTATTGTCATCCGTCCTTAGCAACTGTCTGGCAGTGTATATATCACCATCATCATCATTTCAACCATTATCAATCCACTGCTGAACGAAGGTCTCCCCAAGTTTCCTACACAACGGTCTGTCTTGTGCCAGTCTCCTCCATGTCACTCCCGCATATTTTCGAATTTCATCCACCCATCTCCCATGTGGTCTTCTTCTGGGTCTTTTCCTGTCCCTTGGAATCCAGTCTAAAATTTCGGCTGTCCATCGATGGTCTGTCCTTCTGGCAGTATGTCCAGCCCATTGCCATTTCAGGGATTTAACTCTGATCATGATGTCTTCCACTCTCGTCATTTTTCGGATCCACGAGTTCCTCTTCTTATCTCTCTGGTTATACCAAGCATGCACCTCTCCATGCTGATTTGAGTTGTCTGCAGCTTTTGTATGTATCTTTAGTTAAGGTCCACGTCTCTGCACCATACGTAAGCACTGGAAGGATGCATTGATCAAACACTTTTCTTTTAAGACATAATGGCATATTGCTCTTGAAAATTATGCTGTTTCTTCCAAAAGCTCTCCAGGCAAGTTTTGTACGCCGATTAATTTCTTCATCAATGTGACCCTCACTTGATATCTGCTGTCCAAGATAAACGTACGTGTTTGTTATCTCCAGCTTTTCTCCATCAATCGATAAATCTTCATTTCTTGTAAAAGCATTGAACATCACTTTTGTCTTCTGAAAGTTCATTTTTAATCCCACTTCTTTACTCGTGTCAGCAAGTTCCTGGATCATACTCTGCAACTCTGGTGGGGTAGATGAAAAAATGACTACGTCATCAGCAAAACGAAGGTGGGTTAGATAATCTCCATTAATCTTTATCCCTTTGTTTTCTCAGTTCAGTGATTGAAAGACATTTTCCAATGTCTCATTAAAGAGCTTCGGAGATATGGTGTCACCTTGTCTCACTCCCTTTCCAATTTTTATGTGTGTTGAATTTTCAAACAGCCGAATCTTTGCACTTGCATTTTCATAGATGTTATTAATAATATTAATGTATGTATCTTCAATACCGCAGAATTTCAGAGCCATTGTAACTGCTGATGGTTTCACCGAATCAAAGGCTTTTTCATAATCGATAAAAGCCATGCACAATGGAAGTTCATATTCCCTCGCTCTTTTAATTATTTCTCTCAGTACGTGGATATGATCTATTGTGCTGTAGCCACTCCTGAATCCAGCTTGTTCTCTCGGTTGAGCCATGTCCAGTGTTACCTTCAAGCGGTGTGACGGAACTTTAGTGAAGATTTTATAAACCATTGAGAGGAGGCTGATAGGTCTGTAGTTCCTGAGATCCTCAATGTCACCTTTTTTATGTAGCAGGATCATTGTAGCGTTGTTCCAATCCTCAGGAATCTTCCCTTCATTAAGGTATCCAGTGAAAATTTGGGCGAGTACTGTTTCGATTTCTCCACTTGCTTCTTATATGATGTCTACAGTAATTCCATCTTCTCCTGGAGCTTTCCCCCGCTTCATGTTCTTGATTGCATGTGCAAGTTCTGCTGGGAGGACTGGAAGAACTCTGGTACTGGTACCTTTCATGATGTCTGGAGTACATGTATCATCCCTTTCATATAATTTGTTGTAGAAATCTTTCACTCTTGTCAAAATGTCGCCTCTATTTCTTGTTACAGAACCATCTTCTTTTCTCAGTGCCACAATCTGTTTTCTTACCTTACTGAGATGTCCCTTTGCTATCTTTAGGCTTTGGTTGTTTTCAATTGCTTTCCTCACTAGATCACAGTTGAATTTCCTTACATCTTCAGTGATACTTTTTCGTACTGTCTTGCATAGCTCTATATATTCCACTTTGGAAGTCACATCTTCTTTAGTTGTCCTCATCTCTCTTCTTTTTCGCATCAACATTTTGGTTTTTCCTGATAATTTGTTCACATGCAACTTGTTCTTAGACCCAGTTAATTTTGTTGCTGTTTCCATAAGAGCCTTGGTTACTTTTCTGCTAACTTCAGAAATATCCACTTCTTCCGACGTTACGCCTTCCAAAGCAGAGAATCTGTTCTTCAGTTTCAACTTGAAGGTATTATGGTGTTTTTTAAGGTTGGTTATGTCAATGCATTTTGTTTGTCTTATGAGCTTGCCACGTTCGAGTTTAGTGTTGAGGTGCATCTTAGATCTCACCAATCTATGGTCACTACCTGTGTTGAACTTGTTCAGCGCACTGCAGTCTTCTATGACGAATTTTTTGTTACACATAATAAAATTAATTTCACTTGTCATCCCATTTGGATGTCTCCATGTCCATTTCCTGTGTGGATTTTTCTTGAAAAAGGAGTTCATGATGAAAAACCCTTCTGCCTCTGCAAACTCAACGAGAGTATTTCCACGCTGGTTTCTGTTGCCGTGACCGAATTTACCTATTGAAGTTTAATCCCTCTGAAAAATAGCTACCGTGTATACTTTATTATAATAGCTACCGTGTATACTTTATTATGACCACCTTTTGCCTTAACCATGCGTCGATTCTTCGTGGCATGGACTCCACGAGATGTTGATAGGTGGTTTGTGGAATCTGAGACCATGCTTGATTAATAGCAGTTTCCAGTAGTGTGAGATTGCAGGGTTGTGGATCCAGCTGCCTGATGGCTCGGTCAACTTCATCCCACAAATTTTCAATGGGGTTGAGATCTGGAGATTGTGGGGGCCTCCTAAGCAAAGTAAACTCACCGGCATGTTCCTGAAACCAATCCTGTACAATACGAACACTATGGCAGGACGCATTATCTTGTTCAAAGTAGCCATCGCCATTGGGATAAACCATCCACATGATAGGATGCACATGGTCCGCAAAGATGTTTAGATACTGATGTCCCAGTCAGACGTTTATCAACGCGAATGTTGATATGCCAGTCAGACGTTGATCAACACGAATTAAGGGACCTAAAGCATGCCAGCAAAACATTCCCCAAACCATAACGTAGCCTCCACCAGCTTGAAGGGTTGTAGCAATGCATTTGGGGTCCATGCTTTCGTGCTGTCTCCGCCAAATTCTCACTCGGCAATTAGCATGGTGCAACTGAAAACGTGATTCATCGGACCACATAATTTGTTTCCAATTATCGACTGTCCAATTCTTGTGCTCCTGTGAGAACTGAAGACGTTTTGTCCTGTTAACTGCAGACAGCAAAGGGGTTCGAACAGGCCTTCGGCTGCCATATCCCATCCGATGCAGTGTACGGCGAACAGTGCGTGCAGAGATCATTTGAGGGGATCCTTGATTAAGATGGTCTGTAATTTGCTGCACTGTTACCCTTCTGTTGTTTGTTACCAGTCTGGACACTCTCCGTTCCGCCCGAGCAGTCACTAGTCGATGACGACCACACGTTGCAAGTAGAGACCCAGATTTTTGGCTGGCAGTACAGTCTTTAAACATTTTAACAACAGCTGCTCTGGAACATTTCCCGAATACGGCGGTTTCGGTGATACTCGCTCCATTGTTCCGAGCTCCTACAATCATCTCACGTTGAAAGTCCATCAAATTGCATTTTTTACCCATCTCGTCACCCAAAAGTCACTTCTACTACTGTCGCAAGCATTAAGCTTTCCCTTTTTATACTAGTCTCGCCCTCTGGCGGTAACAGCGTGCAGCCATAGCTTATTTGCTTAAAACGTCAGGTGGTCTTAATAAAGTGGCCTCTCAGTGTATATATATATATATATACTGCTGCGGGGTGTTGACGCCGTACGGAGTGCAGTTTGGTGAGAAATGCTACTGGGAGAGGTGCAAGTAAGTATGTAGGACAGCTCAAAACTTCATCACTAAACGGGAAACCGTATACTCCTACAACTCTCTTTTTCCGTACTTTTCTGTTATTATTTTCCTATCAGGGCACCTTGCTCCCGCTTTTGTAATTAATTTCTTTTTCTCTTACCAAAAGGCGCAGCGCACTGAAGAATTAGGATTCTAAACCTAAGTTAGGACTTTTCAGTTCAGTTCAGTTCAGTTCGGTGGGGTTATTCCAGACGTTTTCACAGTGCGCGTAGATAATTCGTTTGCACTGATGAGTGTGTAGTCATTAGTCCTGTAGACTGTAGTGCAAATGTGAGGTTTAAAGTGCATTTCGTTTATTTTGTGCAAACTGTATTGTAGTTATGGAAAGATTAGGTGATATTTTACCACTAAAAGCTTCGCGAATGGTGACTTCAAAGTGAATTCTGCAAAAGCAATGCAGAAATAGCCCGGATAACTGGGATGCGCAAGAGTACAGTTGGACGGCAGCTGGAGAAGATACGTGATATGGGTGGAATCAAGAATGGCAGGCTGGGTAAATGTGGCCGAAAAATGAAAATAACTTCTAGAAGTAACAACGCGTTGAAACGGTTATGTCTGCGGAACAGGTTCGTCTCGTCAACAGTTCTTGACAAAGAATTCCGAGAGAGCTTTGGTACTGTTGTTTGTACTCGAACAGTGAGGAACAGGTTACGTTCTATGGGTCTGACGTCTCATAGGGCGGTAAAGAAGCCATTTCTAACCAATGTACAATGCCAGAAACGTTTAGAATGGGCAAAGGAACATAAGGAGTGTAACACTGATAGGTTGTTTCAAGTGTTATTTAGTGATGAGACAAAATTGAACATCGACGGTAACGACGCTGGGTGTCGAGTGTTTCGACGAAATAACGAGGCGTTGCATCCCTCTTGTACACTTAACACAAGGAAGTATAAATGCAGTGTTGTGATTTGGGGATGTTTTGCTGCTGCTGGAGTGGGCAAAATCCATGTGTGTGAGAGCACTGGCAAGGCACAAGTGTACAAAAGTATCCTCCGGGACAAGATGGTGCCTTCAGGACGTGATTTGTTCCAGATCAGCCATACATCTTTCAGGACGATTCGGCCCCATTCCACCGTGCAAAAATCATTAAAGCTTATGCGATGTCTTTAGGCAATGTTGTGCCTCTTCCTTGGCCTGGTAATTCTCCAGACTTGAACGCGATTGAGAATTTGTGGCGCATTCTGAAAAGAAAAGTGCACGAACGTCACCCGACAAATAAAGTGGAACTGATTAACACAATTACTGACGTTTGGCACAACTGTATTTCATCCGATATGTCGCGTAAGTTGGTTGACTCCATGCCCAACAGGTGTATATCCGTTGTTAAATCAAAAGGTCGCCCAACGAAATATTAGGAACGTAAATGTTTTTGAATTTGAACATGTTACTTTTTCATGATTTCTGTTTCGCAGCACATTTCTGTTCAAAACTTGAGTTCTGTTTAAAGATATTCCCATTCTGTAAACTGATTTGGCTACTGCATGAAATGTGCTTTAAAATGATATAATATATATTGTGATTATTATTTGCATATTTACTTTTGTAGCAACATTGAAAACTCAAAAACATCAGAAAATTCCAGAGTTGATATTAATTTTTCCGTAACTGAATATATATATATATATATATATGTGTGTGTGTGTGTGTGTGTGTGGGTAATTATAAATTGAGTTTCGAATTTATAGTTCAAAGTGGATTTGTCTGGGTCGGGTCTAATCATGTGGCGTCCGGGTCCCGGGTCCAAATATTTTGACCCGTTTCCAACCCTGTTTTCAGCAGATGAGGTCCGATTATTGATTCAATTGCAAAAATACATCACACAAATTTGCACACACAAACATAAAAACAAGTAATTTCATTGCATAATGCGTATTATTTTGTAAAGTTTGCATATCTACTAGGAAAACTTGATTTCTGTAAACGTATATGGCATAACTGAAAATGAAGTAATAGAAAATACTAGAATATACCAACTCACATGAGGAATTAAATTATGGAATCACTCAAGGCTTCATATTAATTGGACTCATCTTATTCATAAGCTGCCTTGTTGTACTTCAACTGTATAAACATTCAGAAGCAGAAAGAATAAAGAATAGTGTTATTATGATGCTGTCAACAAACAAAGCCATCGAAGAATTCTGTTTAAGCACTCAGTTCAAGGGGAGCGTCAAAACAGAGAGTCTGGAATAATAATGTGGAGGAAATGAAGAATAGATTTTTTAAAAATTTTCACAGGGACTGAATCCATTTCGAAATTAAAATATCTACAAGAAAGGAATTAAACCTGTCAGGAACATTTTGTTTCGACTCGTTTGTACTGTTTGTAACTACCACTTCACTTCATTCACAAATGAACCCAATACACAAGAAGAAACAAGATTCTTAAGCCAGCAATCAGAAATGCCACTTTTACTATTCTACATGTACTATATATCACATCTGAAAACTTGGAAATTATGTTGTTCTGGAGCAGGAACCGAACCTGCATCTCCCGATTTCCGTTCCAATATGTTATCCGTTACACCACCCAGGACAACGATGTTCCAAGCATGTGAGGATGAAGAATCAGAACGACTTCAGAATTTCCGCCAGTCCAAGCCAATTCTGCTTCCTGGTAGCGTAATTAAGTAAGTCACCAACATCTCAGATATAGAAGTTGTGGAAGAAATAATCTTCGCAAATACACTGGTGTGCAAAAATTAAGGACGAAGAGGAGAAATTAGCATAACAGCGGAACGAGCAGGCAGAACGGACCGAAAGACCACTCAGGAGATAGACTAGGGTCCGGTATGGTAGGGCATGCGCATATATGCAGAATGGCGTAGGGGGGGTCGGAAGGGTATAAAGTACACGGGCGGCGTACGCTCAGCATTTCGGTGAAAGCTATTGCACGCTGTACATCGATTTTAACGACGTCGAGATGCTGCCACCGTGTGATATGGCCAACAGGCAATACAGTAGACGACATCTGGATGACTTTACCCGAGGTCGCGTCATTGGGAAGTTGGAAGAACGTCGAAGTGTGACTAGTGTGACCGAGGAATTCGGGATCGCTCACAGCATCGTTTCACGAGCATGGAGAGCATTTTAAACGACAGGAACAGCTGTCCGAGAGTTTAGAAGTGGTCGTCCACGAGCAACCACGGCGGCGCCAGACCGGTATATTGTCCTACAGGCGAGAAGACGCAGACGGCAGACAGCCGAAGAAATCGCAAGGCACCTGCAACAGACAACTGGACGTCCGTTATCGCGTTTTACCGTGGCCAGGAGGCTGCACAAAAGTGGTCTATTTGCACGACGACCAGTATGGTGTGTGCCATTAACGCCTGTTCATCGGAGACGGCGGTTTCTGTGGTGCCAGGAACACAAGAACTGGACACATCAGCAATGGGGTCGAGTTCTCTTTACGGATGAAAGCCAATTTAGTCTGACGAGCGATTCTGGACGTATACACATTTAGAGAGAGCAGGGAACACGCAATCACACTTCCTACATCGTCGAAAGAGACCGGTTTGGAGGTGGCGGAGTTCTCGTTTGGGGCGGCATCATGCTTGGTAGCCGTACTGACCTCCACATCTTCCGAGGAGGTTCAGTCACTGGTGTCCACTATTGTACCGAGGTTCTTCTGCCTTACGTGCGTCTGTTTAGAGGTGCTGTGGGTCCTGAGTTCCTCTTCATGGACGACAATGCTACACCTCATCGTACAGTGACTGTCGCAGAGCTGTTGGAGAGTGAAGATATTCAACGCATGGGTTGGCCCGCAAGGTCCCCAGACCTAAATCCAATCGAACACGTCTGGGACCTTCTCGGGAGACGATTGGCAGCACGTCACCAGCCGCCAGCAACGATTTCGCAGCTGCGATTGGCGCTACAAGAAGAATGGGCCGCGATGCCTCAACAGCTCCTTGACAACCTCGTCTTCAGCATGGACAGACGTTGTAAATCCTGCAACGCAGTCAGGGGTGATCATATCCCCTACTAAAGACTGGATTTTTCTTGGCAGCCGCCTGTCACATGGACGTTTCTGTCTTCTGTCCAGTTGTGCTCGAAGCTACGTTTTCAATAAAGTGCCTTTGTATCCTTTGGATTCCTTGTTTGGACGGTTTTGCTCACTTGTCCCGTATTCTTACATCTTGGGGATCTTATGGTATGATTTGAGTCGATGTGCAACACTTCTGCTCGACGTTACATTCGAAAATCCATCTCGTCCTTAATTTTTGCATGCCAGTGTACATGGAACAACAACAGAATTCTTTGGTGGTGTAACGGATAACATGCTCAAACGGAAGTCGGAAGATGCAGTTTCGATTTCCGCTACAGGGGCGATGTAGTTTTCAAGTTTTCTGATGTGATGAAAACGTTACAAGTAGGACACTGAAACTGGGATTTCTGATTTCTCGGTCAACGTCACCAGCAGGAAAATGTGAATATTGGTGTTGTTCCATGAATTTGTGGAGAATATTTCTTCCACAACTTTCATGCATAAAAACAATTTGCAAAATGCGATTTCAGTTAAACCTCATTTAAGAAAGCGCCATACACTAAGTTCAAAATGATGCTTTTCAACTTTATGATGGAAAACAGAACAACGTGGACTAGAAATATTGTAATAGAAATTATATAGACTGATGTTTATGTTATTCAGTCATAGAAGTGAAAAGCCCAGAAAATTTTAAAAAGGAAAGGTAGGTATTTACGGGCATCCGTCACTGTGACTTTACAGTCTTGTTTACTTTTAATTCATCGTACTGTTTTGAACGGAAGTCGTACTCATAAACACGTGCTTGAAGAAATTGCTTCGCACAAATTACTAGTGTTTTCAGTTCGCATTTGAGGAACGAAGCTATACTTAGATCGTGATGATCATACGGAAGAGTAATTAACACGTCGTGTCCTTTATTTATTTATGCATCGTGAATGAACTTAACGTTAATGCAACCACTATCTGCTATTTCCCTTTTAATAAGAAAACAAAGTTACCAGAAGCTCCAAAAATAAACCAAAGTAGCTTTGGGGGCGCGTTACTCTCCCGAGAAATACAGAGAATTAAGTTGATGCTTGGGGCGGGAGAGCAAGCATTAATTGGACTATCATGAAGAACGGGATAGTAAAGCACCCTGCATGACTGCACGGGGAGGACAGCCGGAATTTATTCATCTGCACTCATTAGATGAAAGGAGAGAGAGAAATTCTTTCATGACATGATATGCTATATCTACAGATCGACCAACAGGAAAATGCGTTGCAAAACACGCAGTTACAGGCTTGACGTACGCATCCGTTGTTTCCGAAGAGCACACTTAATTTTATTTTATTCCTGTATAACCGAGACCTTTGGTTCCGCATGGCCTTCATTTAAACACAAGTACATAACTATCTCAGTCATCATAAAGTAAGCAAACGGAAGATAAATTTTTATATTCGCTATTGCCATCATTAAGAGAGACAGAGTCTGTAGGCTTATTTCAGTTTCACATTCTAAGACAAAGCAACGCACGAATTTACGACAGTAAATCAAAAGTTTTCGCCATCATTTTTTTTTATATCTGCAATGTAAATGGAAGGTGTTGATGTTCTTTGATTCTTTTTCGGAGGCAACACCACTGCACCTGCGGCACCCAAACATGGCATCATTCCTGCCCTTGTCGTCGCAAAGGACCAACGAAATTTTGGGCCATTTTAGTTGTTCCTGAGGGGCATTTGTGGGTAGAAAATTTCAATGCGATTTCTTCCTGTGGACGAGTACAGGACAGATACCATGTTTAGGAACATTAAACAAAGAAAGGCACTGTTGCCTCCTGCTTAAAAAATGTTACAGCACATTAAAGTTTATTTTTCATTTGTGTTTTCAGGAAAGTTTTGGAATATACAATGACTGAGGCAGAAGTTTTACCAATTTTTTACTTATGCTTTTCTTTTTATTCATAACACTGTACACATGCATAAAACAAAAATACATTGCACATTTGACCTGACGCTGATGTGTTAGAGATAGTTTGATTCCGACATACCGCACACACTTTACTTGACAAAGAATTATTAAAGACTGCTTCTGATAAAAATGCTAGGCCTATGAAAAAGTACCTGATTGCATTCATACCGCAAATACATAGAACTGTGCTGGAAAGATGACTTGATAAAAATGTGTCGATAAACTACTGCACGTTCTAGTTCGTTTGCAGCTTATTTTACCAACTCGGCGTATTCTAAAATACGCATGGGATAAACTGCAGCTCATTTTGAAGGATACAGGGCTGCATGTGCAATATTTTTTCGCTAGGTGGCAAAATGTAAAATATTACGTAACCGAAGAAAATACAATATAACTTCAGGGCACGACATTTCGTTGGTTCAGAATTTTTGTGTGCTATCCTATCAGTCCAAAATATCATGAATCGTCCGGATTACTGATAGCTTTTCGTAACGCATTACGCTTGAGACATTGGTGCTGTTCCCTTTTGTTTTTTTATATTTACATTTAAGAAATACATTTTAAAGTCTACCAGTGTCCGCCGTTGTGACAGAATCTTGTGTTTTATTTCATGTGACAGCAGTTATGTAATACCATTCCAGATTATTTTCATGGCCTTACAGTTATATTTTTTTCCTTTTTATTTTTCTAAAGATACAACTTTCAGCATCTGTCGCTGTACTAAAAGCGTTTCACTGTGCTGTATCCCAAAATAATAATGAAAAAGACTGCTGAGAAGAGAAAAAAGAGTAATAAATCTGTCAAGATTCCGCACTTGTCCTGTTTTTATTGTTACGATAATAAGACTCTTGAGTTTCATAATGTAGGCTCTAAAGTCTTTAACCTCTGCTCTTATGATATAGATGGCCAATGATTAAAGAAAAAAGCAAAATAGATGACATTGAATTTTCGGTTGTAATGAGCACGTCTATTGAATCCTTTCCGACGTGAATAAGATTTATCAAAGTTATTCAAATTCAATGGTACAGGTTAGAAAAAAAAAAAAAAAAAAACTATAAGACACTCAGAAATAGAAACAGCTGCTTACTTCCACCAGCGGTTCAAAATTATGCTACGAAAATTAACAAAGAGCGCACAAAAAGTTTCTCATAACAGAAGGAAAGTATCCGAGATAAAAAGGTTTTCAAATGGAACAGTTAAAAGTAGAATTACAGGGGAAACATGACGCCTTCTAGCGGAAGAATTTTGCATAATGGAAAAGCTGAAAATAGGCAAAAAGTATTCTTTTTGGAAAAATGTATACTAAGGAAAAAGAACTTTCCAAATACGTCTCCCGGAAGCAGAGATAGCGAGAAAAATGTTTCGATCTTTACGCCCCTAGCGGGAAAGCTGTGCATTGTTTAAAGAGGATAATCCTCCCCATCTTTTTTTGTAGCGAATGGCATACAGTATAAAAAGAAACGTTCCAATAGGATTTTTAGAAGCGGAGATACAGCTGTAAACAGAAGTCCAAAACACTACCATGCGAGAGAACTGTGAACTACAAAACTCCTCAAATACAAACCTAAAGTGCTACACAAGGTAAATGACATCCGGGGTTAAAAGACATTTTTAAATCGCACATGTAGAAGCGGAGATATTGAGAAAAACATATTAAATATTTGCGCCCTCTAGCGGCAAAATTGTGCATTGTTTGGGGAAGAAAATAAATACAAAGTTTTAACAGTTAGTAGTATCTGACGAAGAAACATTTTTTCAATACGGTTTTTAGTTCCGCAGATATTGCTGTAAACGGAAACGCGAACTTACGTTGCCTAAGGGCACACTTGTGTGTTAAGAAAAATTTGAAATTATATGCGATACATTTCGCACCGGAAACTCTCTCCAAGAAAGAAGGAATTTTTCAAATAGGACTCTTAGAAGCAGAGATATCGACAAAAATAAGATACACATCTACGTCCCCTGGTGGAAACACAATGTACTATTTTAAGCACAAGGTATTCTCAAATGGTTTTGTGAGGTGAACGGCGTTGGTCCACGAAAGAATATTTTCAATCGAGGTTTCAGAACCTCAGATTTTTCTGCAAATACATCAGAAGCAGAAATAAACACTCAGCCCACCTGGTGGCTAAACCATTCTTGGCCAAAAATTCGAAATCGCATGAAAAACATTGCCCATCAGGAGCTGTATCCGACACAGGAGGGATTTTCAAAATCGGATACTTAGAAACAGAGATATCGGGGAAAACCCGATTTACCTTTACGCTCCCTAGCGAAAGATCTGTGCATTACTTGAAAAACAGATTGTACCTAAAATAACCTCCGATATAAATGGCATCGAAAGGAAAGATAATTTTTGAATCAGATATTTAGAAGCAAATATATAGAATAAAATATATTTTGAATGCGATATCATCTGCACTTACGCCCTCTAGCAGCGAAGTTTTGCATCGGGAAAAAACGGAATGCGAGGATCAACATTCTCACATTTCAAGCTTCCCAATGCAAAAATAATTTTTTTAAATTGGACTAATAGTTTCAGAGATATGATGTCCAGAGACGGACGGGCGGACAAAGTGATACTATGAGCAGAATCTTTTTTTACAAGGCGTGCTAAAAAAGGAACAAAGTCAGTCTGTGTTACAAAACACTTTCAGTTAGAATTTAACGAAATGTCAGTGATTTATTAATAAACATACTGAACTATTACATAGCCTGATGAATGTAGTCCCCGCCTGTGTAGCGACAATCTGTTTATCTACCGGGTGATCCAAAAGTCTTGCACATTTTGAAAACGTAATAACTCCCGGAGTTTTGTGAGTAGGGCAACGCGGTTTGCGCAGAAACGATCAGAATGGCATCGGGTTTTTTATGAAATCACATAAATATCTACCCATTTTTTTTACATTTTTCATCGCCAGATGGCGCCATAGGCGAACATGACTGGGATAGTGGGTATAAAAGCAGCAGCTGGGAAGCAACCACAAGTCATGTCGCCGCGGGTAGCCGAGTGGGCAACGTTCGTGACTGCCACGGAAAGGACCTGATATTCGATCCCAGGCAGGTACGAACACTCGATCCACTAAATATCCGCCGTGCGTCGGATGGGCACGTTAAGCCGTCGGACACCGGGTACTGGCCCCCGGTAATAAATAAGGGCGTCTTCCTCCCCCTTTCTACTTCGCTTCCGTGTGACTTTCCTATCGGGCACTCTAGCCCAAATCTCCTAGCTTCCTATTTCTGAGGGTTGTTTAAGACCTGGGGTCAGACACTCCCTTCCTAAAATCCTCTACATATGATGATGAACCACAAGTCACAGCGGTCCGTGTCAGTATGCTGTCATTACCGGACAAAGTGCTCTTCGTGAAATTGTTCTATTGCACCGCTGAATGTGCGAATACTGCGTTGAGAGCCTATCGGTCACGGAAAAGTGATCGTAGTGGGAAACGACCGATGGAAAGTGCTGCGCTCCGGCGAATAGTGGAAAAATTAGAGGAAACGGGATCTTTGGCAGCACGCCCACAAAGCGGTAGACCACGAACACGTGCTGCAGCAGCAGAGACGATTACGCAGGAAATGAATGTGATTGCAATGTCATCCGCACATGGCGACTCCAGTGCTCGCCATGTTTCTCGGTAAACAAGCATTCCATACGGAACTGTATGGCGAACACTACGACGTATTCTGCACAGAAACCCGTACAAACTGCAACGGCATCACGAACTGCAAGCTGACGATTACGTGCAGCGTCAGGAGTTCGCAGCATGATTTTTTCGACAAATGGATGTCGACGAGAACTAGCTGGTGGACGTTTTATGGACTGATGAGGCACACTTTTCCCTAAACAGAGCGGTAAACACGCACAACTGCCGCATCTGGATCACGGAACACCCCCAAGCAGTCGTTGAAGTGCCACTTCTTCAGCCGAAAGTGACAGTGTGGTGTGAACTCACGGCTTCCTTCATTATCTGTCCTTTTTTTTATTTGAAGAGGTCCGCGGCACTTTCTTCGAAACCGTTTCAGTGATAGGTGCACGTTATGCGAACATGTTACGAACGTACGTTATCTCTAGCTTGCAAGAGCGGGATGCAGTGAATCTGTGCACATTTATCCAGGATGGAGCACCACCCCACATTGCACGTTCCGTTAAGCAACTGCTGCAAGAGATGTTTGGCGCAAATCGTGTGTTGAGCCGACACTTTCCGAAGGCCTGGCCTCCTCGGTCACCAGACCTGACAACCTGCGATTTCTGACTCTGGAGTTACCTAAAATCACAAGTGTACAGATGTCGCCCCACTTCATTGGCCATGCTGAAAGATGCCATTCGACACCATGTGGCAGCTATACCACCGGACATGTTCTTCAATGCCGTCCATGGTGTTTTCTCTCGCCTGCAGGCAGTGATGGAACAGGACGGCCATGACATTAAACACCTGGTATAATGAGGTGTCTAACCTGGTACAATGAGGTGTCTAACCTGGTACAATCAGGTGTCTAACCTGGTACAATCAGGTGTCTATTTTTCTCGACACTTCCAACCTGTGGTTGCTGCGCCATCTGGCGATGAAAAATGTAAGTAAAATGAGTAAAAATGTATGTGATTTCATAAAAAACCCGATGTCATTCTGATAATTTCTACGCAAACCGCGTTGCCCTACTCCCAAAACTCCGGGAGTTATTACGTTTTCAAAATGTGCAAGACTTTTGGATCACCCGGTATTCCAAAGACGCTGCCATGTTTATGACAGTTGCGGAGTCTCCTTCTGGATTTTCCTTTATAGCTCGCGTCACGTTCTCTTGAATTACTTCAGCTGTGGAAAATCTTTGCCCTGAAAATTGCTTCGGTTTCTGATAACAATCAAAAGACGTTTTAGTAAAAGTTTAATCTATACATACAGATATATTTGAACAACAAAATACTTGAAAGATAGGCAATGTATATTAGGACAAAGTCCCATAAAATACTGTTACACACGTTATTGTACATGAGCCCAGGAGGACTGAAGCCGAAATATGATGGGCGTAATATGTGTTGCTCCATATACCTCATTGACGATTTTTATGTCTCACTGGCTAAAGCGTACACAAGCTTACAAAATTTAATGGAAATATACTGAATATTTAGAGAGGTTCTTAGGTTCAGATATAAATATTCCATTGTCATCGATGTCAACTTGTCGTTTTTGGGCTCATGTACAATGACGTGTGTAACAGTATTTTATGGGACTTTGTCCTAACATACACAACCAAAGGACATTCGGAGCCCAGCATCACAAATAAGTTGGCTGATCAGGCAGAGAAATTTACAGGTACTGGTCAACTGCCATTGACTGTCTTTGGCAACTCTCAAATGTGGCTGTTGCAAGTTGTTAAACGAAACCTCTAAGATATGTTTAAACGCCTCTCGGTTTCTCTTATGGACAACCCACTAATATAACACCCAACAATCTTTAATTTCTCAAAGTCAGTTCTCTCCCGCTGCGACATTTTCACTCAACCTCACAGTGCGATATGATCGCGGTCAGCTGCAGGCTTGTTCTTATACCAGTTGTAGGTGCACTACGCATTTTAACAACGCAGCGGATCCGTTCATTTGATTTTGAAAGGATGTCCGGTGACTTTTGTCAATATAGTGTAATGTAAAAAATCAGGATTTCCGAATTAGAGGTGTATATAGTATATAGAGGTGTTTATAGAGTTGAATGCTCTGTTGTGGTTCTTTTAAATAAAATTTGAAATTTCATAATACATATACACTGAGTGGCCACTTTATTATGACCATCCCCTCAGTACTTCGTTGGGCCACCTTTTGCCTTTAATACTGCGTCGATTCTTCGTGGCATGAACTCCACGAGATGTTGATAGGTGGTTCGTGGAATCTGAGACCATGCTTGATGAATAGCACGTTCCAGGAGTGTGAGCTTGCCGAGTTGTAGATTCAGCTGTCTGATGGCTCGTTCAACTTCATCCCACAAATTCTCAATGGGGTTGAGATCTGGAAATTGTGGGGGCCACCTAAGCAAAGTAAACTCACCGGCATGTTCCTGAAACCAATCCTGTACAATACGAGCACTATGACAGGACGCATTATCTTGTTGAAAGTAGCCATCGCCATTGGGATAAACCATCCACATGACAGAATGCACTTGGTCCGCAACGATGTTTAGACACGGTATGCCAGTCAGACGTTGATCAACACGAATTAAAGGGCCAAAAGCATGCCAGCAAAATATTCCCCAAACCATAACGTTGCCTCTACCAGCTTGAAGGGTTGTAGCAATGCATTTCGGGTATATGCTTTCGTGCTGTTTACGCCAAATTCTCACTCGGCCATCGACATGCAACTGAAAACGGGATTCATCGGACCACATAATTTGTTTCCAATTATCGACTGTTCAATCCTTGTGCTCCTGTGCGAACTGGAGACGTTTTCTCTTGTTAGCTGCGGACAGCAAAGGTGTTCGAACAGGCCTTCGGCTTACAAATCCCATCCGATGCAGTGTACGGCCAACAGTGCGTGCAGAGATCATTTGAGGGGATCCTTGATTAAGATGGTCTGTAATTTGCTGCACTGTTGCTCTTCTGTTGTCTGTTACCAGTCTGGACAATCTGCGTTCCGCCCGAGCAGTCACTAGTCGATGACGACCACACGTTGCATGTAGAGACCCAGTTTTTTTGCTGACAGTCCAGTCTTTAAACACTTTAACAACAGCTGCTCTGGAACATTTCAGTAATGTGGCGGTTTCGGTGATACTCGCTCCGTGGCTCCGAGCTCATACAGTCATTCCACGTTGAAAGTCCGTCAAATCGCATTTTTTACATATCTCGTCACCTAAAAATCACTTCTTCTACTGTCGAAAGCACTAAGCTTTCCCTTTTTATACTAGCCTCGCCCTCTGGCGGCAACAGCGTGCAGCCATAGCTCATTTGCTTAAAACTGTCTGATGGTCATAATAAAGTGGCCACTCAGTGTATATATATATGTATATATATATATATATATATATATATCATCATTATCGTCATTGTCAACCATTAACAATCCACTGCTGGACGAAGGTCTCCCCAAGTTCTTCCACAACGGTCTGTCTTGTGCCAGTCTCTTCCATGTTACTCCCGCATACTTTCGAAATTCATCCGCCCATTTCCCATGTGGCCTTCTTCTGGGTCTTTTCCTGTCCCTTGGAGTCCAGTCTAAAATTTCAGCTGTCCATCGATGGTCTGTCCTTCTGGCAATATGTCCAGCTAGCCCATTGCCATTTCAGGGATTTTACACTGGTCATGATGTCTTCCACTCTTGTCATTTTTCTGATCCACGAGTTCCTCCTCTTATCACTCTTGGTTACACCAAGCATGCATCTCTCCATGCTGCTTTGAGTTGTCTGCAGTCTTTGTATGTCTCTTTTAGTTAAGGTCCACGTCTCTGTACCATATGTAAGCACTGGATGGATGCATTGATCAAACACTTTTCTTTTAAGACATAATGGCATATTGCTCTTGAAAATTATACAGTTTCTTTCAAACGCTCTCCAGGTAAATTTTATACGTGGATTAATTCTTCATCAATGTGACCCTCACTTGATATTTGCTGTCCAATATAAATGTAAGTATTGGTTATCTCCAGCTTTCCCCCATCAATCGATAAATCTTCATTTCTTGTAAAAGCATTGAACATCACTTTTGTCTTCTGACAGTTCATTTTTAATCCAACTTCTTTACTCTTGTCAGCAAGTTCTTGGATCATACTCTGCAGCTCTGATGGGGTAGTTTCAAAACTGACTACGTCATCAGCAAAACGAAGATGAGTTAGATAATCTCCGTCAATCTTTATCCCTTTGTTTTCCCAGTTCAGTGATTGAAAGACATTTTTCAATGTGGCATTAAAGAGCTTGGGAGATATGGTATCACCTTGTCTCACTCCCTTTCCAATTTTTATGTGTGCTGTATTATAAAACAGCCGAATCTTTGCACTTGCATTTTCATAGATGTTATGAATAATATTAATGTATGCATCTTCAATACCGCAGGATTTCAGAGCCATTGTAACTGCTGATGGTTTCACCGAATCAAAGGCGCTTTCATAGTCGATAAAACCATGCATAATGGAAGTTCATATTCCCTCGCTCTTTCAATTAGTTCTCTCAGTACGTGGATATGATCTATTGTGCTGTAGCCACTCCTGAATCCAGCTTGTTCTCTCGGTTGAGCCATGTCCATTGTCACTTTCAAGCGGTGTGAAAGAACTTTAGTGAAGATTTTATAAACCACTGATAGGAGGCTGATAAGTCTCTAGTTCCCGAGATCCTCAATGTCACCTTTTTTATGTAACAGGATCATTGTAGCACTGTTCCAGTCCTCAGGAATCTTCCCTTCATTAAGGCACCGAGTGAAAACTTGGGCGAGTACTGTTTCAATTTCTCCACTTGCTTCTTGTATGATGTCTACTGTAATTCCATCTTCTCCTGGAGCTTTTCCCTGTTTCATGTTCTTGATTGCATGTGTAACTTCTGCTGGGAGGACTGGAAGAGCTCTGGTACCTTTTGCAATGTCTAGAGTATATGTGTCATCCCTTTCATATAGTGTGGGTAGAAATATTTCACTCTTGTCAAAATTTCACCACTATTCCTTGTTACAGAACCATCTTCTTTTCTCAGAGCCATAATCTGTTTTCTTCCCTTACTGAGATGTCCGTTTGCTATCTTTAGGCTTTGGTTGTTTTCAATTGCTTTCCTCACTAGTTCACAGTTGAATTTTCTTACATCTTCAGTGATACTTTTTCGTACCGTCTTGCATAGCTCTATATATTTCACTTTGGAAGTCACATCTCCTTTAGTTGTACTCATCTCTCTTCTTTTTTGCATCAACATTTTGATTTTTCCTGATAATTTGTTCTTATGCAACTTATTTTTAGTACCAGCTATTTTTGTTGCTGTTTCAATAAGAGCCTTGGTTAGTTTTCTGTTAACTTCAGATATGTCCACTTCTTCCGACATTAGACCTTTTAGAGCAAAGAATCTGTTCCTCAGTTTCAATTTGAAGGTATTGAAGTTTTTTAAGGTTGGTCGTTTCAATACACTTTGTTTTATGAGCTTGTCACGCTCGAGTTTAGCATTGAGGTGATCTTACAACTTATCATTCTATGGTCACTACCTGTGTTGAACTTGTTTAACTCACTGCAGTCCTCCATGGCAAATTTCTTGTTACACATAATAAAATCAATTTCACTTGTCAATCCATTGAGATCCCTCCATGTCCATTTCTTTTGCGGCTTTTTCTTGAAAAAGGAGTTCATGATGAAAAACCCTTCTGCCTCTGCAAACTCTAAGAGAGTATTTCCCCGCTGATTTCTGTTGCCGTGACCGAATTTACCAACTGAAGTTTCCTTCTGTTGCCATTGCCCTATTTTCGCATTGAAATCTCCCATAATTATCTTCAAGTGCTGCTTGCCTTTATTATTTAGATGACGAATTTCCTCATAAAATTCTTCAATTTCTTCTTCAGGATGACTTGTGGTGGGTGCATAAGTTTGAATAATCTGAGCCTGGTATCTTCTTGAGAGTTGGATAGCAAGTCGTGCAGCTCTGTCAGAGGAACTTTCAACTTCTACAACTTTATCCTTCAGTTCTTGTTTATTGTAAATCCAACACCAGTAGTTCTGCCAGTATCAGTCTCACGATAATAGAAGAGATGTCCACTTTTCAGTTCAATGAGATCTTCTCCTTTTCTCCTTACCTCACTTAGCCCGACGATGTCCCACTTGATCCTTTGTAGTTCCTCTTCCAATTCAAGAAGCCTTGAATCAGAAGATAGGGAGCGTCCATTATACGTAGCCAAGGTCAGCATCAGATGGCAGCCTAGTCCGGTCCTCCGGGGATTCTTAGCACCCTCTGCCTTCATGTCGCACTGGCCGCGGCCTTGGCCAGGTACATTCCAGCTGCCGGAGACTGAGGGCCAAGATTTAGGTTGTAGAGTCATTTTGGAGGTGTTTGGCCATAACTCACCACGCTGGCCAAGCGGGTCGGTGAGTGTGGGATAGCATTTCCTCTGATCCCGATGGTATAGTTATACCGCTATTGGCGGTCGTCAGAGCCTCTTTAGTGGGAACAGGATGCACCACGAGAAGGCGGGGTAGACATTTGTCAAGGAGAGGCTGTGATGTTACGCATCACCTACATATATATATATATATATATTTGGCATAGTTGCCTAAGACCAGTAAACGTTTATCGGAACGTGTTATTAACTTTTTCATACCGGTACAGAAAAAGTCTCCTCCAGTTTGGTGCAACCAGTTATGAACCGCAGTTTTGACAGCCTCATCGGTTTGGTATTGTTGTTCACTAAGGCCGTGTTTTCATTTAATGGTAGTCGCATGGGGATAAGTCGGGGCTGTACGGTGGATGTTGTCGCACCTTTCACATGAATGACTGCAGCAATTCCTTTGTTTTCTGTGGTGTGTGGCGTTGGTATGCAGCAGAATGACACCTTCGCCCGACTTGCCCCGGCGTCTGTGCTTAATTGCCCTTCAAACATTTCGTAGTTTGACATAATGAGTCAGCATTGATAGTCGTCCCTTTTGGCAGAAATTCTGTGTAAACAATATCTTCACAGTCAAAGAAAACCGTCGCCATGACCTTTCTCGCAGACGGTTGGACTTTGCACTTCTTCCTTGTTGGAGAGGTGACATGCTTCCATTCCATGGACGATCGTTTGGTTTCAGGGGTGAAATAATGAAACCACTTTTCATCACCTGTGATGATTCGATGCAAAAAATTGTGACTCTCAGCAGAACACCGTTGTAGAAGAGCCAAAGACGACAGGAAACGTTGGTTTTTGTTTTGATCGGCGAGTAAACGTGGCAGCCATCTCGCACACAATTTCCGAAATCCCAGCTGTTTGTGAACGATGGAATGCACAGTTCCGCGCGAAATGTCTAACGTACTGGCAATTTCCTTGAATTTGATACTTCCGTATCATTTCGTCAACCGCGGCAAATGCTCCAGAGTGCTGGATATGGATGGTCTGCCTTCGCGGTATTCATCCGTCAAATATGTGCGACACTTTTCAAAGTGTTGGCACCACTTTACATTGACTGACCGAGACATGGTATTTTCCCCGTATACAGCACAGATTTAACGATGGATGTCAGTGCAATTCAGGTGCTTAGCCCACAAAAATCGAATGGTTCCTCGCACTTCCAATTTGGAGTAAGAATCCAGTTGACGCGCCATTACGAAATGTCTCCTGCACACGCCTTACGCAGTTACTGAACTAAAACACCTCCCGTCGGCAGCTACGACGTAATGTCTACTTCGCTCCCAAGCACACACGATCTGACTGCAATTCCACTTCAAATGGCGCTAAGCGTAACTTACTTTTTCATTCACCTACGTATATATGCACTACTCAAAATAATTAGGTGAGCAAGAGATGTAAGGAAAATCATATACGACTGACGTTGTTGAATGTAAAATACTTTTTTTATGTATGATACAGTAAAATATTCATTAATCAGTAATGTGGATAAGAAAATGCACGTTAGTGAATTTTTATGCAATATTCTTCTCATTTAATGCACATCATGCGACATGCCATACAACATCATGCATATCTGCACAACAAGGAAACATGACATTTCGAAAGTGGTAACTAACCTCTAGTAGGGTGTGATTCCCTCGAACGGCTGAGACCGTTGCCCACCTGTGTGGTATAGAATTGATGAGGTTAACGAGGGGGTTTAGGGTTTATCTTTACCACTCCTTAACGAGGGCAGTCTCCAGTTCACGAAGAGTCAACGGAGGTGCCGGCCGAGCTGCAATGCGTCATCCTAGTGTGCCCCAGGCAGGCTCAATTGTATTTAAATCAGGGAAGCAGGCTGGCCACTCCATACGCTCGATTCCCTCTTCTTAAAGCATGTTGTCCACTAGCTATACATGTTGGCTACAGCATACGGCATGACAACAGATCTGAAAATCTCGTTTGTTTATCTCTAGGCCGTCAGACTGTCGTTTTGAATTATTCCCACAGTAATGGGATGTTTCCTGCACCAAAGCTGGGTTATTTCGTGTACCGGGTTTCTTCCAGATAAGAACTCATTGACTGTCAGACTCCAGACTGAATCTCAACTAGTCAAAAAGAATTTGATTCCACTCGTAGCGTCCCTAGCGACGATGTTCCTCAGCCCAGTTTCTACGGTCCGTATGGTGTCTTGCGGTTAAAGGGACGCACACCATTGGTCTACACCGATGAGCCTTTATATTATGACCACCCCCCAGTAAGCTGTACCCTCCTTTAGCCCGCAAGACAGCGGCCACTCGGCTAGGCATCGATTCGATGAGCTGGCGATAGGTATCCTGTGGTATCTGGTACCATAATGTCAACAGCAGGTCCTCCTGTTCCCGTACGTTTCGGGGTGTTGGTGATTTAACGCGAACCCGCTTTTCCAAGCCGAACCACAAATGTTCGATTGGGTTCATGTCAGGTGAATTTGGAGGCCAGGGCATTAACAGAAAGTCACCAGCATGTTCCTCGAACCATTCCTTGACGATTCCGGCAGTGTGGTATGGCGCATTATCCTGTTGGTAATCGCCATCACCAGCAAGGAACGCAGTTGCCATGAATGGGTGAACTTGGTCAGCACCAATGTTCAGATACCTGACAGCTGTCAGGGATTGTGTTATTGGGATAATGGGGCCCAAAGTGTCCCAAGAAAACGTCGCCCACAGCATAACACTGCCGCCGCCGGTGTGTTTTCGCTCAACAGTGCATTCAGGTGCCATAGTCTTTGTCGGTAGCCGGCGTATCCGCACTCGGCCGTCTACGTGAAGCACCCGGAATCTTGATTCGTCAGACCAGGCTACTTGCTTCCAATCATCAACTGTCCAATCTCGATGATCTTGGGCTTATTTCATGCGTTGTTGGCGATGACGTGCAGTGAGCCTGGGGACCCGATTGGGTCTTCGGGTACGCAGGCCCATGCGCAGAATGCTGCGATAAACTGTGTGCTATGACACATTGCTCTGATCGCCACTGTTGTAGCTGCGAATGATTTGTCGCACTGTGGCTCTACGGTCGCTGTGTACAATGCGCGACAGTCTCCGCCCCACTCTGGCATGAATGGGTGACCCACGACCCAGGGACCAACCACCCGTATGCAACCCTATGACACAGCCTCTGGTAAAGTAGTTCGTGTGATGGTAAGATTCCCGTTGACGTCATTCTAGCATTCTTATTCTGTAGACATGCTTTCGCAACAAAGATCACTCCGATGCGATAGCCCACACACTCAGGTGAGGACGACCAAACTTAGCTACGCCAAGTTGTTTTGCCTTTTTATCTTCCTCACCTATCTCGTTATTGGTTCGCAACTATAATCAATTACACATCCCAATTGTCGACACATACACACTAATTTTCATGCCACTCCGACAAAATACTTCATGATGCTACATTTTCTATGTCGACCAATGTATTTATCTCTATCCCTTTAATCTTTTAGTTCTGATGTTCACGTCCTCTCAGATGAATGCACGTGTTTTGACGGAATTCTCATCTTAACCTCGTGATGCTTTTACCCATGTTGTGTCTTATACAATGTCAATAAAACTCTGTACATTTTAGCAACTACAATTTCGATAAATTCGAACACCAGGATAAGCAGAAAAATAAAACGATGTCTTCTAAGAAAATGACTGATGCTAATAATTTTTCTTTCAGTTTCGAGAGACTGCCGCCTTTGTCGTCCTGAAAATTTAAAATAATATTTAATTAAAAAATCACAAATGCATTATTGCACGAGCGGCTACTACGTGGCTAAAGAAATGTATCAATAACTGCCATTTACAGTAGCAAAATACTGTTCATCACGTGATGAACAGTATTTTGCTACTGTAAATGTTAGTTATTGATACATTTCCGTAGTCACGTAGTATCCGCTCTCGCAATCATGCCCTGGTGATTTTTTGGTTGCGATTCTTAACTGGTGATTTTGAATACGTTCTATTATTGTGCTGTTCTCCGTTAAATAATTTTTATTTTTATGGATATGCCGATGGTGAACACTATGACAGTAGATTCTGATATCACTATAATTAGGGCTTTTAAGAAGAGTCGTATCAAGCTAAGTAAAGTAGAACACATGCAATTTTTGACATTATGTAAAAACAATAATGTTACACCCTGTTTTTTTGAGAAATAAAAGCGAGCCATTGAGCTCTAAGGACAAGAACATTATCAACACCTGTGAGATTAAAAGGCTTCGTGCTATTATTAGGGATAAAAGAAAGAATTTGAACTTACTTGGTATTCAGAATTACAAATTGCATAATAAGTGCATGGCTTTGAATTTACAGTATGATAGGCTAAATATAGAGTTTATTAAAATTTATGCAACTATTGATAGTCTCATTTCACGACTTCGTGATAAACTTTCAAAAATTTTTGAAAACCTACTTGAGGAAAAGAACAGAAATTGTCATAAAAACAACAAAATACCTATTCATAACAACATGTTCGTTAATAAATCTAACTATGTACTTTCTGAGCTACAAGTGAAGGCTTTAAAAAGAGGTGTCAAGTTTTCATATAAAAGGCATAAACCAAATCCAGAAATTATTCTTCCACATATTGAAAACATTATACAGGAGTTTCCAGCTAGTAGAAGAAATCCAGTAAGATATAAAATGATGAGAAATTACAATAAAATTAATGACCAACAACACAATGCTCCTATTAAATATGAACGTAAGACATTACTTGAACTTAGGAACAACCCTAATATTAAATGCATCATGGCTGACAAATGCAAACAACTTGTTATCTTGAATAAAGAAGACTACCAACAGAAAATGAAGACGGCTATAGAGGATTTAAGGGTGGTGAGAATAAATAAAGACCCTGTCGATGGTATAATAAGGCAAGTAGCTACTTTTAAGAATCATAGCGACCTTCCTACTGAAATTAAATGTAAAGCCCACCCACCCATTGGTGCTCGTACTCCGAATATCTTCGGCAAAATTAAAACACATAAAATAAATCAACCGGTTAGATTGATTGTGAACAAGAATGTCGCTCCAACTACTAATTTAGAAAGGGCTATTTATCAATACCTAAAACCTTTATATAACAACCATGTTTACAATGTATCTAATTCTATAGAGTTGAATTATAAAATTCAAGCTATTCAGGATTTCAACTTTACTATGTTTAGCCTTGATGTAGTAGCACTTTACCCGAATACCCCCAAAGATGAAGCAATTCATTTAATTAATCAGCAGTTGTTAACAGAGGGAATTGAAGACAAAGAAAAGAACAGCATTATCTCGTCTTTGAAATATATTACTAACAGAAATTATTTTGCATATGATGAGATAATTTAAAAACAAACATTTGGAGCTCCCATGGGATCGCCACTCTCCTGCTGGTTGGCAGAAGTAGTATTACAGCATATTGAAAAAACAATCTTCCAACAACCTAACCTGGACTCACCTTGTTTATACCTACGCTACGTAGATGATGTTTCTCTCTTCTGGCAACATTCTAGAGGGAAACTTGATGAATTCATAAATGCATTTAACAGCATTTATCCTACTATTAGGACCACATTAGAAGAAGAAATTGGTAATAAACTAATTTTTTTTTATTTGAGCTTATTCCGCAACGATGATTCTATTAAATACAGTGTTTTTAGAAAGCCAACTGATGTTCCAGCATTGATCCCATGCGATTCTTGGCATCCCTGGAAGTACAAAACAGCTGCTTTTTCTTACTATATCAAAAGAGCAATTACACATTCCTCTTCCTCACAATCTGAACAGGCTGAGTTGCAGTGGATCAGGAATAACTACAGAAGCATTTGGTTATAATGGTAGACTGATTACTTCCATTTATAACAATATCAAAAATAACGTTCAGATTTTGCATACTAAAACAAGTTAGTAAAATCATGTAATGCATTGATTATGATACGCTTTCCAACATACCAGAAATTATTACTCAAGTTATGTGGATAATGGCTGTGGAATAAATTTCGCTCCTGTGTCCTGACCCAGCAAAAACAGTCTTGCTGGCCCAGCACTATGTTGCCGCTGCCGAACCGTCAATAAAATGTCCGGGCGGCCAACAGAAGGGCCAGCAGTTCAGGCCAACAGCTGGCACCCCATCAGTTGTCATATGCTACAACAGGGCCATCAGTGGTCCATCACAGGCAGTAGCTGCCACAAGTGGCCCTTCAGTGGCCCTGCAAGCACGTGCCAGAAATGATGGCTAGCCTAATGTGGTCCGCTAGTGTGCCGTTAGTGGCAGCCGGCAACCACGTGACGTAACTGGAGGCTTGCCGTATCTTGTCCGCCAATTTCCCAGTAGTAGCCATAATAATAATAGCGAAGATAACCGCAGTTTCCCAAAGCGACAATTTTTTTCTACCCTTACGAAGCAACGAACTGCGCTGGGGAAATTTTCTCAACAGATCGGAAATACACCAGTTTGTATCTGCGTAGATTTGAACCTGGGCAGTTTGCGTGATAGCTGAGCTCTCTACCGACCGGACTAATTTGACACACTCGAACATATGCCTAAAGCTGACTGTTTGCTATGCAATGTGTAATCGAATGCTTTCCTCTTTCATTTTACAATACTGCGAGGTATTTTTCATAAAAGTCAGTTTCATATAATGGATAAATAAATTTTTTCAACGTAACGATAGTTTTTTTTTTTTACCTTAAGAGAACTTCACTCATTTTCAAGGCGTGTACATACTTAGAGTCGCTTTCCAAAGTTTTGTACTGTCCTTGCCGTCTTGAAAAGAGATTGTTGAATAAATATATATTTACCCGGGTTCATGTCACATTCTGTTACGTTTTTAACGTTGTGTCTTTCCTTTCCATTGTCCGAAGCTACATTTGTTTTAAAGAGTAAAATATATTTTATTTTACTTCTCGTTATTTTTAGAAACGAATTCCTCCCAGCCTGGTGTATTAAACCCATGGATGAGTACACCACATAGCGTTGCTTTTTTTTTCTTTCAAATAATTAATAAATTTTGTACGCGTATAATTCTTTTTTTTTTCCAACAAATGTTGTTTTAATGGTTTTCCAGGATATTTGTTTCAAGCGGTTTCAGATTTTTTCTTGTTATTCATCCACTCCATTCCATGAATTGTTATTCATGGGAATGGAGTGGGTGTATTTCATGGCTGTAATCTAGTATTTCACGGCTTAATCTGATATCTTCGTCGACGTAAAATTTCATTAGGAAATTAATTCGCCTCTCCACATATGGATTTTTTCTTAACATCCACTAAAATAACACGATGGCGATAGCGTCGTCTTCAACTAACTGGTACCATGAGAGACACAGCAAGTTTTGCTTCTGCGCATGCGCAGTCCCATTGCTTCTACCTGCTGTTGGGGGTTGCATTGGTTGCCAGCAACGGGCCACTAGTGTCACTTGCTTGGAGGCCCACAATTCACGGCGATGCTGCAGGGCCATCAATGGCTCGCCAACTGATAGCGCTGCCACCAACGGACCACTACCGGGCCGTGAGCGGAAGATTTCAGCCAGCAGTGACCCATCACTTCCAGCTGGTGGCCAGCAGTTTCCCAGCACTTGTGTTTTTGCTGGGGATCTTTGACCCCATTTCGATGATATTCAACAGAACCGGTTCACTATACCTCCGGAACAACATGATAAAGTTTTGTTGCAATAGAAGCAGTTTTACGCAAGTTATGAGAATAATGGCTGTGGACCTTTGACCCCATTTCGTTGATGCTCAACAGAACCGGTTGGTTCACTATACCTCCGGAACAACATGATAAAGTTTTGTCGCAATCCAAGCATTTTAAGTAAGTTATGATGCTCAAGGGCAATGGAATGGATCCCACTCCAGTGTCCTGACCTTTGACCCCATTTCGCCCATTTTCAGTAGGGTTCGTCCCCATCGGCTCCCTACCACATACTAAAATTTAATCGAAATTGAACTATTTTTACGCAAGTTATGACGCATAAGGGCAATGGAATATATCCCGCTCTTATGCCCTGCCTGACCTTTGACCCCATTTCGCCCATTATCAATATGGTTCTTGCCCAAGTGGTTCCCTACCACATACTAAAATTTCATCGAAATCGAACCATATTTACGCATGTTATGACGCATAAAAGCAATGGAATGGATCCCCGTTTTATGTCCTGACCTTTGACCCCATTCCGCCCATTTTTAATAGGGTTTGTCTCCAGGTGGTTCTTTACTACATAATAAAATTTGATCGAAATCGAACCATTTTTACGCAAGTTATGACGCATAAACGCAAAGGAATGGATCCAGCTCCTATGTCCGGACCTTTTACCCAATTTCACCCTTTTTCGATAGGGATCGTCCCCAGGTGGTTCCCTACCACATACTAAAATTTCATCGAAATCGAACAATTTTTACGCAAGCTATGACGCATGAGAGCAATGGAATGGATCCCGCTCCTATGTCCTGACCTTTGATCCTGCTTCGCCCATTTTCAATAGGGCTCGTCCCAAGGAGGTACCCCACCACATACTAAAATTTCGTCGAAATCGAACTATTTTCACGTGAGTTATCGTGCGGAAGGACGGACAAAGCTATATATGCTTCTTCAACCTACGATTGGAAAGCGTAAAAAAGTGAACATAAAGCTTATTTATCAATTCCTTTTTTGCCACCTCTTACCAATTTGTTAAAGAGAGAATGTGCAAAGCATCAAATATTTCTGGCTGAAACTATCATCGATAATGGTGCCTTATTGACCTACAATGACAAGTCAATCTTCGATAAATCGGGCGTATATTATGTCCCGCTAATAACTAACCTCAATCACAAATATTCTATGTACATTGGCAGTACTAAGAGACGCTTTATTACTAGATTAAAAGAACATGTATACGATTGGGAAAAGAAAAGACCTAAAACAGCACTCATTCAGTATTGCATCGAACACAATGCTGCACCCGATTGGGAAAATGTCAAAATTCTAACATCACTTGGATCTCATAAACAAATCCTCACTTCTGAGGCTCTAATTATTGAAAAATATAAAGGGAAATGTTGTAACAGTAATTCACCTATCGATATTCCACACGCATGAAGATACTTGTTGCATTCTGATAATCAACGTAATATTAAACGGAAGTTAGATAAACTCTGCTTGCTTGGCTTGGTTGATCAGCAGGACGAATACGTCGGTGAAATCCCCACAGATGGCGCTATCCAAGAAATGCGCGATAGGGTATATGTGTTCATAGCTTATGCTTCATAGCTATTTCATTCTGGCATATTATATTACATCTAGTCGATTACGGAGGATCATGCACTTGTGAACTCTTCCACTGATGAAGGCTTAATATTGGTCGAAACATGTATGGATGCTGTAGCATGGGTAGAGTGTAAATAGGTTCCGTGGTTTTGTCATTTTCAGCTTTTAACTTTGTTGGTTTTACTTTTCAATCGATTTTAATGTACTCATTTCATTTGAATTTCGCACTCGGTTTAGCGCCGTTTCATTCATGATTTACTCAATTTGTCGTTTTTACTGTTCGTTGTGATATGTCCTTTTGACTGCTGACATACGTTCACTAGCAGAGAAGGTTTTTACTGTTCGTTATGATATTGCTGATATACATTCACTAGCAGAGGAAGCCGGACGACAATGGATGTAGGCCTACTTTTCAAAGTTAGGGTAAGTCCTTTTGAATATGCTGTTTGTAGTTTACTTTTAGTTAATATTACCAGGAACCTATTGACTTCTACTTAATATTGTTAATTAAACACGTGATGAACAGTATTTTGCTACTGTAAATGGTAGTTATTGATACATAATATTTAATTGTAAAATAGAAAGCGAGGTTCGAGAAGTTGAACTGTAATTAAACGCACTGATCAGGCTAGAAGTTTGGATTTCAGGAAACTTCATGAATAAAATTAGAGCCGTGCTACACGCTTACGTGAATTACCCTTTAACACTTTACTCTACTTGACCCCGATTAATAAAGTGCTACATCACTTAAGGATTGTGATACATCTTGCCAAAGACTGGAAGTCTGCACACCCTTTTGTCAAAGCTTCTGAATGCCAACGGGTTTAGCCAATGCTGGGGCTCTTAACATTTCCTTTCCTTATTTTAGGTATGGAATGGCCGAGCCTCCGACGCAGAGCCAATCACTGACAAAAACAGTGGTCACGTGTATTCTCGGGATGAATGACGTTTACAGTTTGAAAATAGGCAATGCCATTGCCAAGATCACCCAAAATATCTTTCTTACTTCCTGAAGCTCATAGACACCACTCATGTGGGTCTTGAGGGCAGAGGATGCGATCCCAACTGGATATGAGCCAGTATAAAATGCCGTCTTAGTACACGACACGTGGTTTTGTTTTGTTCCGCCACGATATTAACCAGCTATGAAAGCTGAAAAGATGTGACGTTGATTCTTCCACTTAATTACTTTTGAAATAGCTCTTGAGACAAAACAGGCAGACCGAAGAACAAAAAACACAGGAAGCAATCAATTTGTCTTTTGTTTTGAAATGTCTGTGAGCAGAAAACAACATGTTTTGTTTCAAATAAAATGAGTGACTTTTTCTTATGCGTGTAAAATAATGAATGAGCTAGTCCAAGATATTTGGCAAATCGACAAGGTCGTCGGGAGGGCAGTTCTGACGCATAATGTTTCTGAAACGACAGCAAAACTAGACAAAAATAGCAACACTGGTGAAAGTAATTTAGAAATGATGAAATTTGTGATGATAATATTTCTATAAAAAGAAGTGATAGGCTTTTGAATCATCCTGTGTTTAGTTATTGCGCATCAAATAGTAAAATGTTAGTTAGCGTAAAGCAATAACTTGAAACACATAAAGATCTGATGAAATTAAAATTTGGAATCATAAAGAATATCAAAATATTATATGAAATAAAATTAATATACCAAGGATATGTATTTTTTAATGTAGCAACCATCTAATGATAAGAACTTTTTACGTAATCTAAAAATTCCATAATATGTTTGGACATACTTTCAAAATTCGAATGTTTAGTTTAACTTTTTTTTTCACTTTTATTTTAGCGACTTCCATGATCACCTGACTCTATCACGTCCGTTATGAGAGATTTTGATTTCAGACTGATCGAACAACCTGTGCCATAACAGCAAACACAACATATAAGGGTTACCTGGTACTCAAACCCAAAACCAGAGGGATAAGGTAGTTTGAGGTATCAACCACTCATCTGGCTAAATTTGAAGCCATCTATCTATTAAGGTTAAAAAGATAGTTGTGCTGAAATTACTGATAGTAAAACTAATGCCATCTTACACACGATTAAAATATTTTTAATGTTAAAATACACGAGTTAAGATACATAAGACATTTCGAATTAGCTTCTAACTCATTTTCAGGTGTGTGAACGATGCACATAAACCGGACAAGAACATAGATTATATACTGGTGTATATGCGTAACATCACAGCCTCTCCTTGACAAATGTCAACCCCGCCTTCTCGTGGTGCATCCTGTTCCCACTAAAGGGGCTCTGACGACCGCCCATAGCGGTATAACTATACCATCGGGATCAGAGGAAATGCTATCCCACACTCACCAACCCGCTTGGCCAGCGTGGTGAGTTATTTCCAAACCCCTCCAAAATGATTCCACAACTTAAATCTTGGCCCTCAGTCTCCGGCAGCTGGAATGTACCTGGCCAAGGCAGCGGCCAGTGCGACATGAAGGCAGAGGGTGCTAAGAATCCCCGGAGGACCGGACTAGGCTGCCATCTGATGCTGACCTTGGCTACTTACAATGGACGCTCCCTATCTTCTGATTCAAGGCTTCTTGAATTGGAAGAGGAACTACAAAGGATCAAGTGGGACATCGTGGGGCTAAGTGAGGTAAGGAGAAAAGGAGAAGATCTCATCGAACTGAAAAGTGGACATCTCTTCTACTATCGTGGGACAGATACTGGCAGAACTAGTGGTGTTGGATTTATAATAAACAAGAAACTGAAGGATAAAGTTGTAGAAGTGGAAAGTTCCTCTGACAGAGCTGCACGACTTGTTATCCAACTCTCGAAAAGATACCAGGCTCAGATTATTCAAACTTATGCACCCACCACAAGTCATCCTGAAGAAGAAATTGAAGAATTTTATGAGGAAATTTGTCATCTAAATAACAAAGGTAAGCAGCACTTCAAAATAATTATGGGAGATTTCAATGCAAAAATAGGGCAACGGCAACAGAATGAAACTTCGGTAGGTAAATTCGGTCATGGCAACAGAAACCAGCGTGGAAATACTCTCGTTGAGTTTGCAGAGGCAGAAGGGTTTTTCATCTTGAACTCCTTCTTCAAGAAAAAGCCACACAGGAAATGGACATGGAGACATCCAAATGGGACGACAAGTGAAATTGATTTTATTATGTGTAACAAAAAATTCGTCATAGAAGACTGCAGTGTGCTAAACAAGTTCAACACAGGTAGTGACCATAGATTGGTGAGATGTAAGATGCACCTCAACACTAAACTTGAACGTGGCAAGCTCATAGGACAAACAAAATCTATTGACATAACCAACCTTAAAAAACACCATAATACCTTCAAGTTAGAACTGAAGAACAGGTTCTCTGCTTTAGAAGGCCTAACATCGGAAGAAGTGGACATCTCTGAAGTTAACAGAAAAGTAACCAAAGCTCTTATGGAAACAGCAACAAAATTAGCTGGGTCTAAGAACAAGTTGCATGTGAACAAATTATCAGGAAAAACCAAAATGTTGATGCAAAAAGAAGAGAGATGAGGAAAACTAAAGAAGATGTGACTTCCAAAGTGGAATATATAGAGCTATGCAAGACAGTAAGAAAAAGTATCACTGAAGACGTAAGGAAATTCAACTGTGAACTAGTGAGGAAAGCAATTGAAAACAACCAAAGCCTAAAGATAGCAAAGGGACATCTCAGTAAGGGAAGAAAACAGATTATGGCACTGAGAAAAGAAGATGGTTCTGTAACAAGAAATAGAGGCGAAATTTTGACAAGAGTGAAAGATTTCTACTCCAAATTATATGAAAGGGATGATATATGCACTCCAGACATCATGAAAGATACCAGTACCAGAGTTCCTCCAGTCCTTGTAGCAGAAGTTGCACATGCAATCAAGAACATGAAGCGAGGAAAAGCTCCAGGAGAAGATGGAATTACTGTAGACATCATACAAGAAGCAAGTAGAGAAATCGAAACAGTACTCGCCCAAATTTTCACTCGATGCCTTAATGAAGGAAAGATTCCTGAGGATTGGAACACCGCTACAATGATCCTGCTACATAAGAAAGGTGACATTGAGGATCTCGGAAACTACAGACCTATCAGCCTCCTATCAGTAGTTTATAAAATCTTCACTAAAGTTCTTTCACACCGCTTGAAGGTAACACTGGACATGGCTCAACCGAGAGAACAAACTGGATTCAGGAGTGGCTACAGCACAATAGATCATATCCACGTGCTGAGAGAACTAATTGAAAGAGCGAGGGAATATGAACTTCCATTGTGCATGGCTTTTATCGATTATGAAAAAGCCTTTGATTCGGTGAAACCATCAGCAGTTACAATGGCTCTGAAAACCTGCGGCATTGAAGATGCATACATTAATATTATTAATAACATCTATGAAAATGCAAGTGCAAAGATTAGGCTGTTTGAAAATACAACACACGTAAAAATTGGAAAGGGAGTGAGACAAGGTGACACCATATCTCCGAAGCTCTTTAATGCCACATTGGAGGGTGTTTTTCAGTCACTGAGCTGGGAAAACAAGGGGATAAAGATTAATGGAGATTATCTAACCCACCTTCGTTTTGCTGATGACGTAGTCATTTTTGCAACTACCCCATCAGAGCTGCAGAGTATGATCCAGGAACTTGCTGACAAGAGTAAAGAAGTGGGATTAAAAATGAACTTTCAGAAGACAAAAGTGATGTTCAATGCTTTTACAAGAAATGAAGATTTATCGATTGATGGAGAAAAGCTGGAGATAACAGACACGTACGTTTATCTTGGACAGCAGATATCAAGTGAGGGTCACATTGATGAAGAAATTAATCGGCGTACAAAACTTGCCTGGAGAGCTTTTGGAAGAAACAGCATAATTTTCAAGAGCAATATGCCATTATGTCTTAAAAGAAAAGTGTTTGATCAATGCATCCTTCCAGTGCTTACGTATGGTGCGGAGACGTGGACCTTAACTAAAAGAGACATACAAAGGCTGCAGACAACTCAAAGTAGCATGGAGAGGTGCATGCTTGGTGTAACCAGGAGAGATAAGAAGAGGAACTCGTGGATCCGAAAAATGACAAGAGTGGAAGACATCATGATCAGAGTTAAATCCCTGAAATGGCAATGGGCTGGACATACTGCCAGAAGGACAGATCATCGATGGACAGCTGAAATTTTAGATTGGATTCCAAGGGACAGGAAAAGACCCAGAAGAAGACCACATGGGAGATGGGTGGATGAAATTCGAAAGTATGCAGGGGGGACATGGAGGAGACTGGCACAAGACAGACCGTTGTGGAGGAAACTTGGGGAGACCTTCGTCCAGCAGTGGATTGATAATGGTTGACAATGATGATGATGATGATGATATTCAGTATATAATCTATTATATACTGGTGCATATAATCTATATTCTTGTCCAGTTTATGTGCATTGTTCACACACCTGAAGATGAGTTAGAAGCTAACTCGAAATGTCTTATGTATCTTAACTCGTGTGTTTTAACATTAAAACTATTTTAATCGTGTTTAAGACGGCATTAGTTTTACTATTAGCATATACGTATTTATTGTTCCAAAAATGACTCACAAGGAACATCTAACATTTAGATTAGAGAAGCTAAGTTCAGTTGGAGTGCATCTTTTGTTGAACCACAAATGTTTGATGTCTGAATAATTAGCGGCGCTTGCGCACATTTTTAGTTTCAGCATTTTTCGTTGTTAGAAACATTAAGAATAACGCATTTCCTTCGGTTGCTTTGTTTCTAAAGGTCAAATGTAGAACGAAAAACTTGTGTGCACAATTTATCCGGCTTTTCGACCGCAACTTGTGAAGATTCTTGGTTTACAAGAACAGATGTTTTAATATTTTTATACATATTTATTTTTAGGTGTGATACCACATTTTTACAGCATTCTCGTCGGCCACAATTCGCTATATTTGCATTCTTCTCCGATTACTCATAATTATTGTTACTAGTAATTTTATTTTTATTTTGCATGAGCCAAAATCCTGGTGTATGGTAATGTTGGTTCATTGCCAAACAGTAACCCATCTGTTAGAAAGGAATTGCGAAAAATGCAGGAAGTGCTCAGGAAAAAGTATTTTTGAATGAGTGCTGTGAAGCTTTTGTCAGTGTTTAGCTTGAAAAGGTTTTCGCGAAGGATTTATGGATTATTTCTGTACTTGTGATGTAATGATTGGAGGGATTTAGATGCGTTTCTGCTTCCAGTGTGATTTTATTTGAAATTCAAAGTCACGTTATCTCTTGATTTTTGGCAGTAAGTCTTCTGTAGATTTCCTGCTCATCTAAACAGCCACATTAGTTATTGAGATTATTTTCATTATTTTTTGCCTACGTCGTCATTATCAATTATTACTAGTAGTAGTGTTAGTAAGACTACTAGTATTATTTTCCATTAAGAAAAAATTAACAGCGAAACGTTTCAGAACATTTCATTTATTACTACATCATTCCAGGCAGCAGAAAGCAAATGAATAGCAAGTTCCAAATTGTTGGCTAAAAATGTTTAATGAAACAATTTCTTTACATATGCCGTTGGTTCTAGCGAAGGGACATACCACCGCCGTAGGATAAACATATCACTCGAATCCTAGCCCCAGTTCAGCCAAATAGCCAGAACTCAGCGCCACTAACACCTCGGCCACATTGCGGGAAGTACTCCTTACTGGAGACGCAACATGAGAATGTGTAACAGACAATCTATATATTAATTCTATAAGGATTTTCACTGTAATACCAGTTGTGAGAGAACGGCTGAACGTAAAGATATGGTTGAGGTATCAAAATAAAGGTCTTACCATGTAGATGTGCCAGTTGAAGAGAAAAATAAGATTGATGCAACGGTTCGGGCGTTGTGAGGCGCCAAAGTTTCCATGTAAAGTCAATGAGAAAAGCGTGCGGTTGACATCCGATCACCTGCGGTTGACATCCGATCACCTGCGGTTGACTCACGCGCTGTTGAAAGCGGAGGTATGGAGGGACTCAGGTAGTCCAAAGTCCGAAGTCTCTCTTCTCAGCGAACCGTTGTGCAAAACAACGCTAGCAGGAATTTGTTTGAAAGTTCTTATCGGAACAGCGAACACTCGAAGACCTGATTACGTTGTACCATTGGACTGTGTGATGTATATATATACAATTTAACATTCATTCGATCCAGTATATTCACGTAGGTAAGACGTTTCCCATTATGTAAAGATGTAAATAAACGTTTCATAGGAGTTTATTCTTTTTAAAAAAAAAAAAAAAAACTTATCGTCTATTCCGACGGGTTTCGTCTACCGGGCGGGGGGGGGGGACTATTCGTCGATTCCAACGAGTTTCGTCTACCGGGTTCGAATCCCGGTGAGGCATGGATGTTGTGTTTGTCTTATGGCACTGGCTTTCTCCCTTCCCTGGTACCACTGACCTAAATTAGGGACGGACGACTGCTTATACCCCATCGAGTTGCTTACGGTGGTTAAATCTACAGTCACACAAAAAAAAATCACGAACCTCGACTATTGTCTCTACTGAAGTGGTTGAATGAATTTGTCAATCAAATAAAGTTTACATTTCTTGTTTCATATAAGTTCATTATATTCAAAAAAAAAAAAAAAAAAAACTTACCGTCGATACCGACGGGTTTCGTCTAGTATAAGATTTTAAAATAGAAATAATATGAGAGTGCTCTTCATAAAGTTGCCAAGCTGTGTAGTTAATGTTGTCCATGCTAGATCGCCAAAGAAATTCAAAACATTAGCATTGCGCTGAAAGTCATCTGTAGAGGATGCATACGCTGACATAGTATTTGTAAATATAATAATTTACCAGTTTCGGGTATGAACACCAGCGTAGTCCTACCTAAGGCACGGATGGTGTGCTTTTCTAATGACGCTTGGCTCAGTCCCTTCCCTGGAGCCAGTGACTCTAAATTAGAAAACGTTGACTGCTCATTGCTGATGGTGGTCGTAACTCGCCCCACCCACCCACCCTCAGAGAAAAAAGAATTCTAGGTCTGGCATGTAGAACTTCGGATGTTACCTGCCGGCGAAGTGGTTATGAAGTCAGGTCATCTGAGCTGGAGTTCCGAGTGAGAAATAGACACTGTTTGTTTCCCAGTTTTGGTTTTCTCTCTTGTGGAAGCCCCCCCCTCTCTGTGACAAGTCGTTGTGTGTCGTGTGTCGTCGAGCTCCCAGGTTTTGTGGGTTTTCATGTGGAAATATCGTGCGTGGGATGGTTTGTTGTAGCGAGACGTGTGTATAAGTGTTCCATGTTTCTTTTGGTGAAGTTTGGGAGCGCTGGGTAATATAGTTTGTTCGTACGAAGAGTTTTATTTTGCTGTTGTGCTTGCCGTTGACGAGTGCTGCAAATGGCGGTTTCTTCCAGCCATGTTGCACGTGACCATCGAAAGGAGGTTGATCGACGTGCAGCGAGATCTACTGATAAGAAGTCATCGTTGAGTTCGCCGAGTGTTTATCCCGTGACCTCTGAAAGGGCTGCCATGGTGATTGACCCGAGCTTCTCAAGAGATAAGAATCCAACAAGTCAAACCGGTCTTGGAAATCTACAGAGCGTGTCTTCGTGTGTCCCGGCTGAAGGAGTTTCTTCGGCGATGAGAATGCAGGAGGGTGTTGCTATGGAGATGGGAACTTGCAGTTGGGCGTCTGTGGTTGCGAGGGAGAATTCTGCTAATACGAGTTATCAGCGTTGTGCGTCAGAGATTGAGTGCCAGGGAAATCGGTTTCGTCTAACTTTCGAAAAGGATTCCAAGGTATGTCAAGATTTTCATGATCTTTCTGGGAAAACTATTATTTTCCATGCGTTGCCACAGACTTCGTTACCTGCATATTTGGAAGCTTTGGAGGAACGAGTGCCAAGAGAAGCAATTAAAGGTATCGGTCGTAGTAAACGTGGTATATCAGTGTTGTTTATAAATAGTGCCGATTGTAATCTTGTTTTAAAGCAAGGGATTTCTATAAATCATCAAATTTTGTATTTTGCTTATGCACGTGAACGACCGATCACTGTAACTTTGTCTCCAGTGCCACTTAAGGTACCGGATTCTGCGTTGATAGTTCTTCTTTTTCAGTTTAGCCGGGTGGTGGGACCAGTTCATAGAGTTATAGAAGCCCCGCAATCTTCAAATTATTGTCATGTTGGTGGGTTGAAGCGGACTCTTCGGGTTATCTTCCCGAATGAATCAGCTCTTCAGACTTGTCCCAAAGAGGTTGACATTGTATTGGATTCTCAGTGTTTCACGTTTAATATTTATACAGGAATTTTTTGTTACGCTTGCAATGAAAGAGGGCACATCCGTGCTAAATGCACATATGTACATGGGCCACCCCTGAGGACGAGTTTCTCTGATTCCCATGAGGAAAGAATTGCTGTACCTGAAGAAAGATCGGATTTAGAACATGGTATTTCACATGTCGTTGATTTGGTTTCTACCGTGGCTGAGACTTGTGAAACCCGAGTGGTAGATCCGGTCGAGCCGATAGAGAAGACATTGATTGAAATGCCGGACTTCTTTGGATCCTGGGACTAAATATTGGTACTTTGGACATTGTTGACTTACATAAATGTTCAGTAGCATTGCAGAATCTCGCAGAGAACTCAAGTACAGCTTTGACAGTTAAACGGCCCCACATCGATTCAAGTGGTGATCCGTTAAAACAGAGCAAAGCTAAAGACTATCTTCAACCGGAATTTATTCCTCTTGTAGATCTTTCTTTTCTCCTGGATCCTGATTTTGCCGAAGATAGAGATAAGCCATCACGGTATCGTCTTGTCATGGAACTTATTGCATCTTGCCCTGATTATGACGAAACTTTGGATTTTTTCGAATTGAAAATTTTTTTGTGCCTAATAAAAAGATATGTCCACTCACTCCGGAGTTTTACGAGTTAAATATGTATAAGTTAAATGCTATTGTACATCGTTTGGATGCCGTGTTGAATTGGATAATCACGAAAAATCCTGTTCCTGAACTTTTGGACACTTATTACGAAACATACTATAAACGTATAGAGGATGTTAAAGCTTACGTAAAGAGATATAATGTGGTTGACGATGGTGTCTTTGATGTGTAGAGATGTTTCAGATGTATTCCTTGATGTTGGTTTCCTTTTTTCTTGCAGTGTTTTTGAAATGTTCTTGGACTTTAATAGATATGGATTTCTGTTTACTTATGTTTTAAATTAGCGTTGTTAATTAATGATTCAGTTTTTCTGGTAGCTTTGTTAGTAAAGTAATGTAATGTTGTTGTGTTTTTCGGCACTGGCTCTCTCCCTTCTCTGGAGCCAGTGGCCCTAAATTAGGGACGGGCGACTGCTTATAGCCCATTGAGTTGCTCACGGTGGTCGTTAAACCTCCAATCAATCAATCAATCTTGTGGAAACGAATGGCTCTACCTGCACTGCTATTTGATGAAAGCACAACACCATGACAAAAGTATGCTATCGGACGAAACCCGCATAATGGGCAATTCACGTTAGGAGCAGCAAGTACTTACAACTACAGAGCACATGAACATGAATTGCTCTAGCCACTTCCTCGTGGTTGTCCCGCAGGAAGCATAACAGCAGGACCCATAGAGCTGTGCACACAACGGCAACTTGTGTGCTGCTATTATGCCGGAGGAAGCACAACACCAGGACACAAGTTGCCGTTGTCGATCCGCGGGAATTGTGGCAGTAGGATATTGGTAGTAACTGAGTATGCCTTGCTGCAGCAGACGAGACCTGTAAGTACAGCTAATGGATTTTGAGCGAGGCCGATGTGTTGAACTGCAAGAAGGTGGACTCTCCTTCCGCGACATCACCCCTCGTGTTGGGCGAAACACGAGCACACTGATTCGAATAGGGCGTCAGTGGAAAGAGGAAGATCTGACGCATCGACGTGAGAGGTCTGGAGCAGGGCCTTAGCAACCGGTGGGGCAGGGACCTCCCAGATTGGTCATACCAGGAGCGTAAATTCAAGCTCTGAGGGGTGTAAAACATAAAAATACACATCGTGAGAATAAATTTACTGAAAATTGCAAGTCAAAAAGAAAGTTATGCCCTTTAATATGTTTAAAGACTTTATTTAGTAGCTAACCAGGGTACAGAGTAATGTACTCTGTGAGGTGTGGACCCCTCATGTGCATGACAATTTCTGTTATGCACATGAGGGGTCCACGTCTCGCATAGTACGTTACAGTGTACTTTGGCTAGCCACTAAAACAGCAGAGAGAGGCATATAGAAAAATATGCGGAAATGTCTAACATCCGTGACCTTTCCGAAAACACCGTTGGATTGAAGAGCATAATAGCCATCTGTGCTCTGTCGCAGAGAGTCCCTCTGAGCGTTAAACCTTGAGGTGAATTTTTCTAAGCCCCACCCTGAAAGAATCTTTTTATTCTTACGTTTATATCTGATAATCGTTTGTTCTGTGTTGGTTTGTTTTCCATTCTGCATTTCTGTCGAGTGTTGTATTGTCGGCGTTCACATAACTTTTACATTTAGTCTGATATTAACAACGTTTGTTATTTACCTAATTTTCACAATTTTAGTAAAATCGTAAACAACTGGAAGTACGATTTTTGAACGATCATCATACTTCTCCATAATGAAGGTATGAAGGAGAAAAAAAGTGCGTATTACTTGAGTGGAAGTGGGGAACTTTTAAACTCGAGAGGCGTAATTTCAAGTCTCGCCTTCCAAGGCGAAAAACTTGCTCCGAAGCTCAGCGTCGAACGAGCGCACGAGCAGACAGTCATCTCTACCTTATGACGTTGGCGGATTGAACAGTCACGTCCCAAGGGTTAAAACAAGAGTGAAGGTCTGTATCACAACAAGTGTTGTCTGCCAGCGCTGCCCGAGACCGTTTACTTCGGAGAGGCCTCGTCTCTCACCGTCCGTTGTTTCGACTTCCCTTGACCTTAAACCAGAGAAGTCAGTGGCTGCAATGGGGCGAAGAAGGTAGACACTTCCCTATTTAATGGCAAAGCATACTTTTTTCCGACAAGTAGCTGTTCAATCTAATGACCCACGATGGTTATACGGCGACACCGTGGTGAACGGCTGCAGGAGACATGCATTATGCAGCGTCATACGGGCTTGACACCGGGCGTTCTAGTATGGGGTGCTATTGGTTTCATTCACGCTCCCACCTCCTGGGCAGCTCAGGAACCTTGACCAGCCAACGGTGCATTGCAGAAGTTGTGGAAGCTAGACTGCTGCCATATCTGCAGACGGTCTCCGGTTCAGTCTTTCAATAGGACAGGCCCGACCATGTGTTGAGCGGAATATCTTACAGCTTCTGAATGCCCGAAATATGTCACGTCTTCGTTGGCCAGCGGGTTTGACTGATTTATCGCCCACTGAACAAGTGTGGGATTTGGTCGCTCAACGCCTGGCCTGTCAGGCTCCACCTCCAGTAACCCAAGATGAACTTTTAATAGGAATCGAGACTGCAAGGAATGACCTTCCGCAGTGCAACATCCGGAACTTCTTCTAGCCAATGCCACGCCGTGATGGAGCCATTATCGCCGCTCGTGGTGGTTACACAAAGCCCTGAGTATCGTGTGTTTCACGTGACTTACAGGTCTGTACTTCTGATCTCTTGTATAAGAAGCAGTGGCGTATGTTCGAGTCCAGCTAAGCTAGCTGCGAAGCCCAGAGAACGCACAAATAAAAGTCAGTCAGATATACACAAATAAAAGTTAATTATCAATAGTAATAAGCTACGTCGATGCTTTCACTGAGAAAAAACGTATGTGCGGATTAGCTTCTTTTGATTAAGAAAATTAGTCTGGCGAGCAAAGACCAACGGGCCTCTCAGTGGAGGGATGGTGTCATCGTGACGCGCACAGCTTTTGCAGTCTTCGCTGTGTGATTCGAAGACTTTCTATACAATCACCAGCTAGCGTTTCCATGACAACATGAAGAAGCGGGTGAAGGGTGAATGGGCCATTGCTTTGGGCAAGGGTTCGCTCAAAAAAGAGAAGACGTAGACTACCTTAGTCACTAGCATGCTCCCGCCCATAGCAGCACGTGTTTCGCGAGAGTTGTTTCAGTTTTGTGAAGTGTGTCAATGAATGAAAATCAGTGACAAATCTTAAATTCGTGGCTTTGTTGGATTCGAACTGTTTTGATGAATTTTGTGGAAGCTTTCCTGAACATCTGCTGTCAGAATTTTAAGAACCCTGTGCTTGAAATTTTGATATAGTTCGACCTAAAAAATGAACTGAAGGGGCTTCATGAATACAAAAAGAAATTAGTAAGAGACATTACTTGTTACAAGAAATTGAATATTTGGACATTGTGTTTATTGAGGTGTATAAATTAGCAGACCTAATATTAAAGTTTCCATCAACAACTGCAACTGCCGAAAGAAGTTTTTCTGCATTAAAAAGAATCAAGACATATCTTAGGGCCACACAAGAACATGTACACTTGAGCAGCTTGGCTGTTTTGTCAATAGAGAAAAATATTCTTTTTGAAATATGAAATATTATATGAGTTTTACGTTTTCATAAAAAGTTACTCGGAAGAAACCAGTGATGTAGTTTTAAATGAAAAAGTGTCTTAGCGGTGAAAGGATTGGTAAAGCACAACGCGAAAAGAATTCCCTAATTTTTTTCAAAAGTCCTGTAAAACCTTACTTGCTGTTTTATTTAACATTTTTATTAAATTTACATTATTTACTAATTTTATCGTTTTATATTAAAATTGCTGAATTTGATCAATTATAAATTAGCGCAAAAATGGTACGTGAAAGTTATACGCTGAAATATATTTTTTATTTTAATACCGCTCTCTCGTTCTACACGATTCCTCTACCATATATTAGTTACATTGAGCAGATGCAGCATAGTCACATCAATATAGTGACTAGTACGCAGGTTTTACTAAAATTATGAAGTAGGATTAGGGAATTTCTTTTGTGTTACAGAAAAGAAATCTGAGAGTGAGCTCAGAGGATTACTTTTGCTAGAGCCGATAGTCGGTGGCGAGCAGTTTAGTAGGAATGCCCTTCATTTCTGTAAACGCTTATCACTCAAACGTCACGAATAGATCATTTTTTCTCTGCTTTTTTTCTTTTGTATGTGTTTCTTATTTTTTGGTTTGGCTGTTTAACGATCACAGTGAGCAACTCGATGGGCTATAAGCAGTAGCCCATCCCTAATTTAGGGCCACTGCCTCCAATGAAGGGATAGAGCTAGTACCGTAAGCCAAACACAACATCCATGTTTCACCGGGATTCGAACCCGGACCCATCTCGGACGTATGATCAGAAGCCTGCGCCACCGGGACGGCATTAATTTATTTCTACGGAGTGTTTCACCGCCTTAACTTTATTTTCACTGGCGTCAAGACAAAGAGTTCACATGATGTCTTTGTACTAGAACCCTTATAATTCGTGAGACGCTCTAGTGCGTGATCCGAGTGCATCGGCTCATCTGTACGCCATACATTCGCATAAATTTTGTTTCTGAGTTTAACGACTACACCGTGAAAGAACTACAAAACTTGCAAGACTATAAGCAGCCGCCCGTCTCTAGTTTCGGGACACTAGTTAGAAACCAGAGACAGGTTGCACTGGTGGTCGAGTGAACAGATCCTGTACTATCAGACAAACATACCGCTCACACCTCAAGCCGGGGCCAAGCTCGGACAAAAGATCAGAGTACAGCGCTTCAGACCCCTCAACCACCGGGCCATCTCTGTTGTACCATTATTCGGTTATGATACTGGTATGCTTGCACGCAGGACACAGTTTTCTCTATTTTTGCATTCAGGATCATTAAAACAATAATTGCTTTTCCTTTCCAACTAACCATCAAATGTGCCTTAGCGCCGCTAAGCCTGAAAAAGTAGTGCCTTAGCGCAGCTAAGGCGCGCTAAGCCCCTTCTACATCACTGGAAGAAACTTCTTATGAAAACGTAACACTCAAGTTCACACAAAAGGAAAGAAGAATGGAATGCATGTATGTACAAATAGAATATTCAGAAGAATATTCTAAATATTCAAATCCGAAAAAGATCTTAAACCACCTGCAACCAGATAAATATCTTTATTTGATCATTCACACACTACTAGATCTTTCAAAACGCCAAGCGTTTCATCTTCAGGTATTAGCTGATCAACAAAAATTAGAAACTTTATGTTTATATTACAGCAGTTCAAAAAATGGGTAACGTATTTTATAATCATTCGCGTGATGTCAATAGCGCGTGAGTTGTTACTGAGTATCATACAACTGCAAGTGTTATTGGCTCGTACATTAACAAGTCAAAAGAAAGTCTTAGCGAGTATTATTATTGGGTTTGACTTCGCCGAAATAATGTTGTCCATGGAGTCGGGATCGTGATGGGTTGGTCCTCGTTGCAACACTTTTTATCATATTTGTAAATAAAGAGACTTTCCATAAGCAGCAGGGATCTTCTAGTGTTAGTTGTTGCCAATATTTTAGATTCATTCCATACCGGGGTGTGCGTTCCTTTGTTTACTGTTCTAGATAACGCAGATTCTTCAGAGTGAATTTTAACGGCATGCTTATGTTCAGAGAGTCTTGTGTGCAAGGTTCGCAGTGTAGATCCTATATATGCTGTTTCTTCATGCTCATCATTCGGCTTCATTGGTATAAGGTAAACGCCATGTCGATGTTGTATTGCAATGGGGTCTCTATCATTTTTGACTATTGAAAAGATGTTTTTGGTGCGTTCACCAAATTTTATGTGGTTCCTTTTACAAGCATTGAGAAGCCCTGTTGTTATGCCGGGTATATAGTCCATTGTACCGACAAACCTGTTTGATAATGTGGTTCGGATTAAGGTTGTGCTGGAGGAGTGTTGTAGTTTGTTGACTATACGGTAGATGGTTTATTTAGAGTATCCATTTTTTACGGCTATATTTAATACGTGATCCAATTCTTTATTGCATGCATCTATGCTTGATGAATGTGAGAACGCCCTTTTAACCAAAAATTGAAAACTGGACAGCTTATGGCTCATGGGGTGAGTTGAATTACTTGGGATGATAATCGTTTGGGAGGTTGGTTTTCGGTACACAGAGTACGTTATGTTATGAGTATCTTGATTACTTTGTAACATAAAATCTAGATACGGCAGCTTATGGTCCTGTTCATACTCAGTAGTGAAACTGATGGATGGATATTGTGAAGAAAAAGCATCAACAAACTGTGTTAACAAGTCTCGTCCATGTGTCCAGAAAATTAAAATATCATCGATGTACCTAATATATAAGCTTGGTTTGTGTGGTGCCGATAGCAAGACAACATTTTCCAGCTCTTGCATCAGTATTTCGGCTAGGATACATGATAAAGGGGAACCCATTGGAGCTCCTTCTGTTTGGCGATATGTGATACCTTCGTATCGGAAATACGTGCGCTTTTGGATCAGTCTAAGGGCATTGAGCACTGATTGGGTTTCTTGTGCCGAAATGTTTGTCATATTTTTGAGTCGTGATTCAATAATAGAGTGCACCACTGTGACTGGAACGTTCGGGTATAAGGAGATGACGTCTAATGACACCATTAGAAAAGGTAGGTTGCCAGATCTGTATGATTTGATGTAGTCCAAGGCTTGGTTAGTATTGGAGATTGAGTACTGTGAACCTCTGATTAGAGGGGATAGGAACTGCGTTAACGCCTTCTCTAGATATCTCGTTGGGTTGGAGTGCGCAGAAACGAGTGGTCGGAGATGGTGTCCATCTTTATGTATTTTAAGCTTGCCAAATAACTCAGGTATTCTTGGTCCAGTGACTGTATACATGGCATTCTTTATTGAACTTGGTAGAGAGCTATGATTCTTTAATTGAGCTACTGCAGATAAGGTAGCTGCTGTTGGATCTGAATTTAGAATAGTGTGCGGGATTTTATGGATCGCTTCAAGCATTTTTGCTACGTAATCGTTTTTGTTCATGATGACTATTTTTTGAGCTTTGTCTGCTGTAGTAATAGCTAAGGCTTTATTATCATTTAGTAATTTCAGTTCACGAATTTCATTCCTGTAATGTTGTTGCTCTGAAGAAAGATGCTGCGTGTCAAGATCTTTGATGGCGCTAGCTATATTATGCCGAACGTAGTTACGTTCATCCTCTGGGAGCTGGACGATGATATTTTCAATTTGTGGAATGTTTCGGAATTTATTGATGGATTGGGTTGGGTAAGCAAATTTCGGTCCACGTTTTAAATTCCGAAACATTCCACAAATTGAAAATATCATCGTCCAGCTCCCAGAGGATGAACGTAACTACGTTCGGCATAATATAGCTAGCGCCATCAAAGATCTTGACACGCAGCATCTTTCTTCAGAGCAACAACATTACAGGAATGAAATTCGTGAACTGAAATTACTAAATGATAATAAAGCCTTAGCTATTACTACAGCAGACAAAGCTCAAAAAATAGTCATCATGAACAAAAACGATTACGTAGCAAAAATGCTTGAAGCGATCCATAAAATCCCGCACACTATTCTAAATTCAGATCAACAGCAGCTACCTTATCTGCAGTAGCTCAATTAAAGAATCATAGCTCTCTACCAAGTTCAATAAAGAATGACATGTATACAGTCACTGGACCAAGAATACCTGAGTTATTTGGCAAGCTTAAAATACATAAAGATGGACACCATCTCCGACCACTCGTTTCTGCGCACTCCAACCCAACGAGATATCTAGAGAAGGCGTTAACGCAGTTCCTATCCCCTCTAATCAGAGGTTCACAGTACTCAATCTCCAATACTAACCAAGCCTTGGACTACATCAAATCATACAGATCTGGCAACCTACCTTTTCTAATGGTGTCATTAGACGTCATCTCCTTATACCCGAACGTTCCAGTCACAGTGGTGCACTCTATTATTGAATCACGACTCAAAAATATGACAAACATTTCGGCACAAGAAACCCAATCAGTGCTCAATGCCCTTAGACTGATCCAAAAGCGCACGTATTTCCGATACGAAGGTATCACATATCGCCAAACAGAAGGAGCTCCAATGGGTTCCCCTTATCATGTATCCTAGCCGAAATACTGATGCAAGAGCTGGAAAATGTTGTCTTGCTATCGGCACCACACAAACCAAGCTTATATATTAGGTACATCGATGATATTTTAATTTTCTGGACACATGGACGAGACCTGTTAACACAGTTTGTTGATGCTTTTTCTTCACAATATCCATCCATCAGTTTCACTACTGAGTATGAACAGGACCATAAGCTGCCGTATCTAGATTTCATGTTACAAAGTAATCAAGAAACTCATAACATAACGTACTCTGTGTACCGAAAACCAACCTCTCAAACGATTATCATCCCAAGTAATTCAACTCACCATATGAGCCATAAGCTGTCCAGTTTTCAATTTTTGGTTAAAAGGGCGTTCTCACATTCATCAAGCATAGATGCATGCAATAAAGAATTGGATCACATATTAAATATAGCCGTAAAAAATGGATACTCTAAAGAAACCATCTACCGTATAGTCAACAAACTACAACACTCCTCCAGCACAACCTTAATCCGAACCACATTATCAAAAAGGTTTGTCGGTACGATGGACTATATACCCGGCATAACAACAAGGCTTCTCAATGATTGTAAAAGGAACCACATAAAATTTGGTGAACGCACCAAAAACATCTTTTCAATAGTCAAAAATGGTAGAGACCCCATTGCAATACAACATCGACATGGCGTTTACCTTATACCAATGAAGCCGAATGATGAGCATGAAGAAACAGCATATATAGGATCTACACTGCGAACCTTGCACACAAGACTCTCTGAACATAAGTATGCCGTTAAATTTCTTTCTGAAGAATCTGCGTTATCTAGAACAGTAAACAAAGGAACGCACACCCCGGTATGGAATGAATCTAAAATATTGGCAACAACTAACACTAGAAGATCCCTGCTGCTTATGGAAAGTCTCTTTATTTACAAATATGATAAAAAGTGTTGCAACGAGGACCAACCCATCACGATCCCGACTCCATGGACAACATTATTTCGGCGAAGTCAACCCCAATAATAATACTCGCTAAGACTTTCTTTTGACTTGTTAATGTACGAGCCAATAACACTTGCAGTTGTATGATACTCAGTAACAACTCACGCGCTATTGACATCACGCGAATGATTATAAAATACGTTACCCATTTTTTGAACTGCTGTAATATAAACATAAAGTTTCTAATTTTTGTTGATCAGCTAATACCTGAAGATGAAACGCTTGGCGTTTTGAAAGATCTAGTAGTGTGTGAATGATCAAATAAAGATATTTATCTGGTTGCAGGTGGTTTTAAGATTTTTTCGGATTTGAATATTTAGATTCAAAATCTTCATCGTGTATAGACGGTAAAATAAATATAACTAGGATGTAATCTGTTGCCTTTCGCCACAAACATAAAATGATTTCATACTATCACAGCTTGTTTTTTTCTCAGAAAAATTCTCTTTTTTCGTCAGATACTACTAACCACAGAGAATGGAGAGACAGAGCGTGCACAAGCCAGAGTTATGGAAATTGGTGGGCGGGGAAAAAGAACAATAGCAGAGCACCGTCGGCGCTTTATGGAACTAAACCCCACGTGCTCTCTGACGTAACGTCCCTACTGTAACGCTCATAATTCGAAATTGGTTACTTTGCTTGTTATTACTACCGTTACCACTGTGTGATTCTGTGATTATAACAACGCTTTTCGTTATTTCGTAGAAGTTATTTTCGGCGGATAATTATTTCATCTTTTATATGTAGGAAATCTTTGTCTATTTTTTAACTGTTAAAAATCGATATAAGTAAAATTTATATCTGAGTAGAGCCCTTACTGTATTTTGTTTTTCGTAATTCCATTTGATCCTTCGGGCAGATGTTTACAGATGTTTGATTCGTGATACAATTATGTCAGTTTGTTACTTTTTATTTGCTATTGCTTTGATATTTTTCCGTTGTTTATTTTCAAATTCCGGCAGTAGTATGTTGCGTTGACGAAGGTCTGCATTTTGAGAACGAAAGCTGCTACAGATTTATTAGTTTCTTTTAAGTCAGAGTTAGTACTTTATTTCTCAGTACAATTCCCGACTGCAAAGTGCTGTTCTTACGATTAAGAATATACGCCTAATTCCGTTACACCTACCGCAAAATTCCTCGGTCAATCACGCTACAGTGAACCTAACCAACTCGGGAAGTAAGGAAAATGGCGGCTCTCGCAGGGAAGGAAAGTCGAGAGAGACATTTGTAAACAAGTGGGAGGAGCGTAGTTGTGACGTCACTTTTAGTTCTCATTAACAGGCCGTGGGGCCGCCAACGTCTATGTGAGTTTAACATTATGCTGTTGCCATCGGACAAAGTGGAGAATTTCCTTTACGATCTTCTAGAGTGCACACTCTGTACCTCTCTTCTCTGTGCTACTAACTATTAAATCTCTTTTTTGAGTATATTTCCTTCCAAAAATAATTCACAATTTCGCCGCTAGGGGGCGCAAAAGTTTAATCTGTTTTTCTCAATATCTCTGCTTCTACATTTGCGATTTAAAAAATTCTTTCAACACCGAACGCCTTTTACCTTTTGGTACACTTTAGGTTAGGATTTGAGGATTTATATAGTTCACAGTTCTGTCGCTAGACGGTGTTTTGTACTTCTGTTTGAAGCTGTATCACCCACAGAGAAGAGAGGTACAGAGTGTGCACTCTAGAAGATCGTAAAGGAAATTCTCCACTTTGTCCGATGGCAACAGCATAATGTTAAACTCACATAGACGTTGGCGGCCCCACGGCCTGTTAATGAGAACTAAAAGTGACGTCACAACTACGCTCCTCCCACTTGTTTACAAATGTCTCTCTCGACTTTCCTTCCCTGCGAGAGCCGCCATTTTCCTTACTTCCCGAGTTGGTTAGGTTCACTGTAGCGTGATTGACCGAGGAATTTTGCGGTAGGTGTAACGGAATTAGGCGTATATTCTTAATCGTAAGAACAGCACTTTGCAGTCGGGAATTGTACTGAGAAATAAAGTACTAACTCTGACTTAAAAGAAACTAATAAATCTGTAGCAGCTTTCGTTCTCAAATGCAGACCTTCGTCAACGCAACATACTACTGCCGGAATTTGAAAATAAACAACGGAAAAATATCAAAGCAATAGCAAATAAAAAGTAACAAACTGACATAATTGTATCACGAATCAAACATCTGTAAACATCTGCCCGAAGGATCAAATGGAATTACGAAAAACAAAATACAGTAAGGGCTCTACTCAGATATAAATTTTACTTATATCGATTTTTAACAGTTAAAAAATAGACAAAGATTTCCTACATATAAAAGATGAAATAATTATCCGCCGAAAATAACTTCTACGAAATAACGAAAAGCGTTGTTATAATCACAGAATCACACAGTGGTAACGGTAGTAATAACAAGCAAAGTAACCAATTTCGAATTATGAGCGTTACAGTAGGGACGTTACGTCAGAGAGCACGTGGGGTTTAGTTCCATAAAGCGCCGACGGTGCTCTGCTATTGTTCTTTTTCCCCGCCCACCAATTTCCATAACTCTGGCTTGTGCACGCTCTGTCTCTCCATTCTCTGTGGTATCACCACTTCTAAAAACCTTGCTGAAAAATTTCGTTTTATACCGTATGTAATTCTCTACAATAAAGATGGGGAGCATTATTCTCTTTTAATAATGCACAGCTTTCCCAGTTGGGGGCGTAAAGCCCAAAACCTTTTTCTCATTATCTCTTCTTCCGAGAGGAGTATTTGAAAAGTTCTTTCTCCTTATCATAGTTTTTCCCATGAAGAATATTTTTCGCCTATTTTCAACTTTTTAAATTATGCAAAATACTCGGTAGAAGACGTAGATTTAAATCATGTTTCTTTCTACATTTCTTGTTTTAACTGTTCGATCTGAAAATCTCTTTGTCTCCGATACCTTCCTTGTGCTATGCGAAACTTTTTGTGTGCCATTTTTTTAATTTTGGTAATATACTTTTTAGCCACTGGAGGAAGTAAGTAGCTCTTTCTATTTCTGGATATTTTATTTGCTGTAGAAATACGATTGTGATTTTTTCTAACCGTTTCCATTGACTTCGAATAACTTTGATAAATTTAATTCGCGTCAGAAAGGATTCAAAAGGCGTGCTCATTACATCCGAAAATTCGGTGTCATCTTTCTTGTTTAATCTCACAACTGGACAACAGCAAAAAAACTTTTGAAGAATTTTTTTTTTTTTTTTGGTTTGATGTCTTTTACAACCTTCGGTTTCAGCTTTGAAAATCAATAACCCTGGGGTTTTTTATAACGCAGACTTTTGAAACTGTTTTAAATATTTAGTTTGTTCACATATTTATGTAATTAACGAAGTGTCATTCTTCACATGAGACATGAGGAAGTTGTATTTTGCAATCCTTCAGTTTACGTTTCTTTTTCTTAACATGTTGGCAGGACGTCTGCGTCAATTATAACCAGTGGTGTACGAAGGAAGCAGCAATTATTTGTCTGGTGCCGCCGACCGACGACCTCTTAAATCATTTCCTATGGTCTCTAGCAATGGCGTTCGATCTGCTGGCTAATTTTTGGGTTCGTTGTCACCACTATATCATTCATTCTGCACTCTCGAATCTGTATGCTTGTACATGTACGTGCGTTTGCTTGTGTGTGAGTGCGTGCATGCATGCATGCGTACTCATACGTCATTCAGCGGTGGACAACGTATGTCTAAAAATCCCCATCACCGATTTTTTTAATCATCATCATCAGTGTCAAACTTATCAAACCACTGCTGGACGAAGGTCTCCCCAAGTTTCTTCCACAACGGTCTGTCTTGTGCCACTCTCTTCCATGTTACTCCCGCATACTTTCGAATTTCATCCGCCCATCTCCCATGTGGTCTTCTTCTGGGTCTTTTCCTGTTCCTTGGAATCCAGTCTCAAATTTCGGTTGTCCATCGATGGTCTGTCCTTCTGGCAATATGTCCAGCCCATTGCCATTTCAGGGATTTTACTCTGATCATGATGTCTTCCACTCTTGTCATTTTTCTGATTCACGAGTTCCTCTTCTTATCTCTCCGGGTTACACCAAGCATGCACCTCTCCATGCTTGTTTGAGTTGTCTGCAGTCTTTGTATGTATCTTTTAGTTAAGATCCACGTCTCTGCACCATATATAAGCACCGGAAGGATGCATTGATCAAACACTTTTCTTTTAAGACATAATGGCATATTGCTCCTGAAAATTATAATGTTTCTTCCAAAAGCTCTCCAGGCAAGTTTTATACGCCGATTAATTTTTTCATCAATGTGACCCTCATTTGATATCTGCAGTTCAAGATAAATGTAGGTATTGGTTATCTCCAGCTTTTCCCTATCAATCGATAAATCTTCATTTTTTGTAAAAGTATTGTGCATCACTTTTGTCTTCTGAAAGTTCATTATTAATCCCACTTCTTTACTCTTGTCAGCAAGTTCCTGGAACATACTCTGCAACTCTGATGGGGTAGTTGCCAAAATGACTATGTCATCAGCAAAACGAAGGTGAGTTAGATAATCTCCGTCAATCTTTATCCCTTTGTTTTCCCAGTTCAGTGATTGAAAGACATTTTCCAATGTGGCATTAAAGAGTTTGGGAGATATAGTGTCATCTTGTCTCACTCCCTTTTCAATTTTTATGGGTGTTGTATTCTCAAATAGACGAATCTTTGCACTTGCATTTTCATAGATGTTATTAATAATATTAATGTATGCATCTTCAATACCGCAGGAGTTCAAAGCCATTGTAACTGCTGATGGTTTCACCGAATCAAAGGGCTTTTCATTTTTTTAATATCTCTCTTTAAACACAGCACAACATATTTCAAAGTCACTTGATGTAATGAAGAAAAGTGTGTAGAGAATGACATATTGATGTCTATCAGTGTGTGCCCGCATGTCTATCGTGAGAGTGTGGTGCTTGGAAAAACTATTGAAAATCAACTATCAGAGAACAAGAGAATAAAAAAGCAATAGCTTTTTATCAGTCTTCGGATTAGTAAATTAAACAAAGAGGTGAATGTACGTGAGAGAGAGAGAGAAATTACTTCTAAAAATTCGCCTAGTGCCAATGTAATGAAGCCAGTGCCACACTCACTACATTTCATCAGGGTGTGCAATCAGGAAATTTTAATTTTATTTTTAATTTTATTTTTAAAGGCCAACATTTATTTATTTCTCAGTTATAAAAGAAATTATTTTTATTCATCAAACAAGCTGAAAATTAAAACCGAACTTATTGTGTTGGAAAGAAAGTAATATCCAATGACGAGGTACCCCATGTTGAAGCACCGGCCACGGCGCACATTGGCCAATAAGATTGTGTAGCACACCAGCATGGCATCAGCAAGTAGGTGGCTTAAGTCAGTGGCAGTTAGATGTCTGAAGGCGAAGAGTGTAAGCATCAGACATCATGGAAGTGGACAAGGAGCACATCAGACATCATGGAAGTGGACAAGGAGCACATCAGACATCACGGAAGTGGACAAGGAGCACATCAGACATCATGGAAGTGGACAAGGAGCACATCAGACATCATGGAAGTGGACAAGGAGCACATCAGACATCATGGAAGTGGACAAGGAGCACATCCGCCATTGCATGCTGTATGAGTTTCTTCGCAGTATCGCCCAGCAATGGCTATTAGGAACATTACCAGTGTGTGCTCTAATACCATATCACATCGTCAGTGCTGTCGTTGGTTCGAACGGTTTCGAGAGAGAACTATTAACCCGTCAGGCAATCCCAAAGCTTGAAGACCAGTAATAGTGGATATGGGCATACTGAATACCTTAGTGGAGACCGTCCCACATATGACCACGCGGGAGTGCTAAACCGCTGGGAATTGCCCACAAAGCATCATCACGCACCTGCGTCAACTTGGGAAGGTGCACAAGTCAGTGGAATATCCGACATATTTGAATAAGAACTACACTGACCTGAAATAAAAAACAAGGTTCTTCGGTTATTACTCCGTTTATTGCATGCACTGGAACTCATGGCGTTGTTATCGTCATATAAATTCTCAATTGTGTCCGAGGTATACCAACTAATGTTAGTGCATTTATTGTAATTTACTTTGTCTCTTCCTTTAAACACTTAAAAATACTTAAATTATAAAAAATACTTAAAATACTTAAAAAATACTGAATCGGCTACCTTAAGAGCTAACCGATTCCTGTTTTAAAACTAAAAGGTTATATTGCACGATTTAATTAAAACATAAAGCCACGGGTTTGCTGCACTATTTCAATGGAATAGATACGCCAAAGATGGCAAACACCGTAAGCTGAAACGGCGCAGAGTATGCCCGTCACAGCCGCTCATTTGAGTCAAAGCATTTTCTAGATCCAGTAGTTGGAGGAAGAGGACGAAGGTAATAATGTTTGAGCCGTAGTATTAAAGGCACATGCTACAATCGAGCGCGGGCTTTCTCTACAACATTTTGTATTACGCATTTCGGCGCTTATTGCGTAATACAACAATCCAGGCTTTAAAACTGAAAGAGTACCATGAAATTCAACTAAAACGTAAAGCTCCCCGTTTTTGAGACTCTAGTCACACTCCCAGTACGCATGCCAATGAATAAGCACTCATTGCTAGAGTTTCGGTTATGTTGAGTCGCGTAAAAGCGGAAACGCTTAAAATTTTCTCTTGGATAATGTGACGATATTTTTTTACTACTCATGATAATACACATGTAGTATACATACCGGGTGGTTATAAAAAGAAAAGCGCATCTGCAGTGACGCTGTTCCCCTAGTGGCGTAATATTAAACTTTTTTATCTGAGCTGTTAAAGTTGCCTAGAAAGTAGGAGGCCATGACATTAGAGCAGCGATTCTCAAAGAACGCTGCGCGGAGCCTTGGGGCTCTGCCACTCCTTCTGTGAAAAATTCTTCATGACACCGTCATGTTCTACAAGGAAAATCCACGTACTTCCTTAATTTCCTTATATAATTAATGTACATAATGTTTCCTTTAAAGCATTTACCGAGGGAACATACTACGTGCGCAAACCATATTGAAAGCCGCACGTAGTTGTCCTTTATTCTCGGGTCGACATGGCAGCCGTTTCGAAACGGGCAGGCAAAATAAAGCTCAACCTGTCGTCATCGCCATTGAAAGTGTCAGGTCGCCCCGGCTCCCTCGCCTCCCATATCTTTCTCTCACGCCTGCGTGCTGTCAGGTCTGATGATCGAATTGGCTGTATTGCTGCTGAGCTGCGATTTTTTTTTTGAGGTTTAACGACCACCGTGAGCAACTCAATGGGCTATAAGCAGTCGCCCGTCCCTAATTTAGGGTCACTGGTTCCAGGGAAGGGAGAGAGCCAGTGCCGTAAGACAAACACAACATCCATGCCTCACCGGGATTCGAACCCGGACCCCTTACGGACGAATGATCAGAGGCCAGCGCCTTAGACCACTGCGCCACCGGGGCGGCTGAGCTGCGATAGACATGCCTCGAATGATTTAGTTCTCAGAAGAATGATGCTGATCCTGAAACAGCGAACAGGAGCTACGCGGCCTCTCCCTAGCGCTGTTCTTTGTTTCTTGATTTCTGGAATTTACAACACAACATACGATTACACCACGTGACCAGAACATTCTCTCAAACTTCATTCTGTCAGTCTCTTCAGTTCATTTCACTTCAGTTATTTGCGATGGATCGGTGATTAAGACTGGAACGTTAAATCACCCATCAAGAAAGCGTTCATCTTCTACAGCGAAAGTTTCGGAGCCAATGCCATGTTCTTCAAAGCCAGACGGCAAGAAAACTGAAGAATCTTCAATAAAAGAAAGGACAAGTAATACGTATACTGGAAAAAACTAACAATGTGCTGCTGGAAGCAAAACTCGCGACTGTGCTATTAACAAACGTAAATATGATGAAAGTTACATTTGTTTTGGATCTATAGATGCTAATAATCTTTCTCAGTGTGTTTTGGGCCACAAAATTTTTCCAAATAGTTCTATTACATTACACCGTCATTTCGAATCCACACATTCGGATAGCAAAGAAAAAGATGCAGTGGCGGATCGTGACCAGAAAAACAGGTGAAGTGTTAAAAATGCGAATCCATTGAAAAAATGCATCTATTTCTTATAAAGAATGTCAATTCTTGTATCTTTCAGGGAAGCATAGCGGCCAATGATGTCATCTTAAAACGTCTGTTTAACTACAAGTTTGGATAGTTCTTTTAGTTTCGCGATATCAGATAACGATGATAATGCTTGCTGTGAAATAGTGTTTCTTAAGTATTATTTTATTAGTTTCAAACAGGAAAAACTTTCTGCAGGCACATTGGTTGAGAGTAAAGTAAGAACTAGAGAAAGCAATTTATATATTTCATGGAATACATCCTTATGCACATTATATATCTGAAACAACATGCACACTGTATAATTTTCCGGGCTCATTATTTTTTTAAACAAAAGCGTGAATCCAAAACATACGGAGAATAATAAAGAAACAGCACTAAAACTGAAGTTAATTCTCGCGGTTACTATTAGGTTGGTGCAAAAATAATGGCCGAAAGATGTTACAGTACATTTGCCATGCAATTTGTATAAGACATGTTGTTAGTGTTATTGCTGGTGATACATCATATTGAATCTTATTTATCGCTGAATCGATCTGGTTGTTTGGTTTGTTGTTGACATGTTTTTTTGCCATGATTTCAGGCAAAGAACAATGGCTCTGTCAAAACAAGAAATTTGCATCATTTTGCTGCACGAGTTCAAACTTGGACACGAGGCAACTCGAAATGTCAGGAAAGCGTGGGGCATGGAAACAGTTTCGGAACGTACAGTTCACAGATGGTTCGAAAAATTCCGTGCTGGCAAAACCATTCTCGAAGGTCGTGGCCGCCCTACCGACATTGATAACGACCAACTGCGGGAAATAGCCTAATCGAAGCTGACCCGCTGAAAACCCCACGAGAAGTCGCTGAAAATCTCGGAGTGAATCACACCACCATCGTTCGCAATTTGAAAGACATTGGGAATGTGATAAAGCTCGATAAGTGGGTGCCTCGTGAACTCAGCGAACAGCAGAAATATCATCGTTTTGAGGTGTCGTCTTCGCTCATTCTGCGCAACAAGAACGATCCATTTCTCGATCTACGTAACGTGTGACGAGAAATGGATTCTTTATGACAATCGGCGACGTTCAGCGCAATGGTTGGATCAAGAGGAACCACCTCGCCACTTCCCCAAGCCACATTTGCACCCACAGAAGATCATGGTGACTGTGTGGTGGTCCACAGCTGGATACAGTTTCTTCAAACCGGGCGAAACGGTCACCTCCGTGAAGTACTGTCAGTACATCGACGAGATGCACCAGAAACTGAAGCTTTCGTGCCCCGCATTGGTCAACAGAAGACATCCCATCCTTCTTCCACGATAAACCCAGGCTTCATGTCGTCAGAAAAACCCTCCAGAAATTGAACGAGTTGGGGAACGAAGTTCTGCCTCACCAGCACATTACCCGGACTTATCACCAACAGACTTCCACTTCTTCAAGCACCTGGACACCTTTCTGCGGCAGAAACGCTTCCCTAACCAAGACGCTCCTGAAACCGCCTTCTGAGAGTTTGTCGCCTCCCGAAGCCAGGCATTTTATGCCAGTGGGACAAATCAACTCGTTTCTCGTTGGCAGAAATGTATTGAATCGAATGGGTCCTATTTTGATTAAAATACTTTCATTCTAAGTCGACTTAGGTCCTTTTGAAGTTTGCGTTAGAAAACGGCCATTATTTTTGCACCAACCTAATATACACTGCGGGCCACCCAAAATGCAACACCAAGAAGGAAGCATCCGATTGACCTGCAATTCGAAGCATACTTCGTCCACGAGAGGACATGCAAACGATTAGCATTGAAGTGCATATGCAATCAATGTGCGCCCGGCACGCCACCGAGACGCACTATAAGAAGGGTTCCCCAAAGGCGAGTTGTAAGTAGTGGAAGTGTGTTGTGCTGCCGGACCTGTGCGTGGAAAGCTTCCTGATGCCTCGTAGAAGAATACGGCAGTCATTCCAGCACGTTTCGGAGTTCAACAGAGGACGAATAGTGGCTTATCGACATCGGGGCCCGTGTGGGACGACATCCAGGTACAGTGAGGCGAGTATGGATTCGGTGGGTGCAAGAGGGACAGAAGGACCGATGTGAGCGATTGCCGCAGCCGCGGCACACCACCGAACGAGAGAACCGGCATGTTGTGCAGCGGGAATTGACGGCTCGCATCGCCACATCACGAACGTTAGCGCAGGAATTAGGGTGTGTTGCGCAACAACCTGTGTCAGCTCGTACCGTTCGACGCCGTCTGCAGGAGCGGGGACTTGTCGCACGGCGCCCATTGCTTCGATTACCATTGACGTTACACCACCGGCGAGTGCGGCGGCAGTGGGCCAATGAACACCGCACCTGGACTACGGAATGGCACGACATTGTCTTCTCCGACGAATCCCGCTTCTGCCTGCAATACCACGATGGTCGGATCCGCGTGTGGCGGCACCGCGGCGAGAGACTGTATGACGCCAGCATTATGCATCGCCATACCGGTCCGTCGCCTGTCGTTATGGTTTGGGGCGCAATTGGATATGACACCCGCACCCCTCTGGTACGCATTGCCGGTACACTCAACAGCCACCGCTACATCTCCGACGTTTTGGAGTCTGTAGTCCCCCCTTACCTGCAGGACTTGCCAGCGACCACGTTTCAACAGGACAATGCGCGCCCGCACGTGGCACGCATCGTGCAACAATTCTTTACGGCCCACCAGGTGTCGCTGCTGTCGTGGCCTGCCTGTTCTCCCGATATGTTGCCCATCAAACACGTCTGGTCGCTGATCGGCAACCGAGTGGCCCGGCAAGCACCACCCGCGGCTACGCGTGATGAACTGTGGCAACGCGTGGAAGTAGCCTGGACCGACATACCCCAAGCCTACATTCAAAGCCTCTTTCGTTCGATGCCGCGGCGTGTAGCGGCCGTTATTGCCAGCCATGGGAGCCACACGAACTATTGATGTGTGCGTGTTCCGCAAGGCGCACGGGCCTGTAAGCTAAATCGTTTCATCTTTGTATCTGTTGTTATGTGTCCAGTAAATCTGGCTTTGCTATCTCATGTCCTTCTTGGTGTTGCATTTTGGGTGGCCAGCAGTGTATAAACACAACAGACAAAAACAGAATAATCTAACCTCAAATTCGCACTACTGGAGCCTCACTCGATCGAGGTGTATTAACAAGCAGTGAAGCAAGCTATCAATATACCTCGATCATTGGCGTCACTGGTTACCATAGCAACAGTCTGTCTTATTCAGCGAACTTCAGATCCTATGTTGACGCACTTGGGAGTGCATTGATTTGGAACTGTGACCAGTATCTCTTCACTTAGCCGACACGCAGTTAAAAGACGTCTGTTCGCCATTTCGTAGTGACATTTGAATCGGCGTGCTCACACTTCTAGCTTGCTTTTAGAAACGAGAGTTTTCGTTTCAAAGCCGCATTTTCCAGAAATCATTCTCGCACGAGGAGATGCTAAAGAGTTCTCGGTTTAACCCACTTGATGTAATTGTCGCTCAAAAGAGTGTTGTCGCTCAAAGGGCCAATTTTCAGACTAATAGCTCTTTTTTCAGATATTTGGCTGCTGAACGGGCTGTATGCGCAAACTTTAAGTGACAAGTGCCCTTCATATTCCACTGTGAAATAATGGTGTGCCAACTTTCAGCTTCGAGACTTTGAGACCGAAAATGTTGCAAGGTCTGGGAGGCCGTCAACAGTGACAGCACCCGAAATTGTTGATCGTGTTCATGACTTGATTTTGTCAGATCAACGAATCTCGGCTAAAACAACAGCTGAGACACTGGAGATATCCACGGAACGTGTTGGGTTCATAATTCATGAGCATTTGGAAATGCAGAAGATGTCAGCGAAGTGGGTGCCCAAATGTTTGAAAGTCGATGAGAAACGAAAACGAGTGGACACTTCCAAATCGGTTTTGTAGCATTTTGAGTGATTTGGTGATCATTTTTTGCAGCGACTTGTCACTGTTGGTGAAAGGTGGTTACACCATTACGATCCAGAGAAGAAACAACAGTCCCTGCAGTGGCGACACTTGGGTTCTCCACGGGCAAAGAAATTCAAAACTCAAAGGTCATGGCAACGGTTTTTTGGTATTCGGAAGTCGTTTTACTGACTGAGTATCTCCCGAAGGGCCAAACAATAAATGCTGAATACCATTCCAACTTGCTGTGCTAAAGGAGGCTTTGAAGATAAAAGGTGTGGAAAACTGCGGAAAGGTGTTCTCTTTTCGCTGGACAATGCGCCGGTTCACAGGGCTGGCAAGACAATTAATGTTTTGAGGGATCTGGAATTTAAGAACTTGCTCCATCGGACTATTTTCTGTTCCTAAACCCTAAAAAAAAAGTCTGAAAGGGAAGCATTTTTCGAATGATTTGAAGGTGATATCCGCAGCAGAGCAGTATTTGAGTGATCAGACTTCAGACTTTTTTTGGAAGGGTTAAATGAACTCCAGAAACGCTGTGCAACGTGTTTTGAACTTCGGGGTGAACATGTGGTGCAGTCTGTAAGTTCCATGTCTCTAGCTCATTTTTTCTTGGTGAGGCGGTGAACTTATCAGCATCCCCACGTAAACGAAAAAGTGACTAACTTTAAGAATCCGATAAATCATTCGAAAAATATTTTTTTCTATAAATTTTAGGTGAAGTGGCACTTCACTTACCTCACCTGATGAGCCGCCACTGAAAAGATGTTAGTTTTTTTGCGCACAAACAGAATGAATTATTACAGATTAAAAAAATATGGTTCAGACATTTCATACCCATACTGCAAACGAAAAGGCAACCGAGGCATCTTATATAATTAGTTACCGAATAGCTCAGGCCGGCGAAGACCACGCAATAAGAGAACGACCAGTTAAACCCTGCATTGTTGACTTGATAAAATAAACGATGGATGAAAATTCGGCCAAAAATATTTTCCCTCGTGCCACTCTCAAATGACACAGTCTCTCGCCGGATTGATGACCCATAGAAGCTAACGGGAAGAAAGAACTGATTCGCCGTCTCAAGTGAAGTGATTTTGCTCTGCAAATGGACGAATCCACCGACGTGGCAGGACTAGCGCTACTTCTCGTGCTTGTGCGATATGAACAACAACATTCACTGGAGGAGAACATGCTCTTGTGTGAACCATTGCCATCCAAAGCGACAGTAGCCAAAATCTTTAAACTCCTGAACAATTTTTCGAGGAACATGGCTTATCGAAGGACGGGTGTAACGCCATTTGCACAGAAGGAGCGTCAGCAATGTTTGGGAAATGTGCCAATGCCATTTCACAAATCAAACTGATGGACAAAAACTCCAGCAGCAACCATTGCATTCTTCATCGGCATGCAATTGCTACGAAAAAGATGCCTACTTCTCTTAGAACCGTTCTCGATGATGCTGTGAAAATTATCAATTTTATAAAATCCCGACCACTAAAGGCACCGTTATTCCAGATTTTGTGCGAAAATATGGGAAGTACTCACACGTTCTTGTTGTTCCATTCAGAAGTGAGGTGGTTGTCTCAAGAAAAAACGTTAGCCCCGCTGTTTGAACTGAGAGCTGAAGTGCGCGATTTCCTCATTGGTCACCGTTTCGACTTGGAAAAACCGTTGAATGATGATCTGTGGTTGTTTAGACTTGCATATTCAGCCGACATATTCACAAAAATTAATGAAGTTAACCTAGGTCTCCAAGGGAAAAATGCTACTGCGTTTAACGGCCTCTGATAAAATTCGTGCTTTCAAGAGAAAACTGCAATTCTGGACTGCATGTGACCGAAACCGTGAAGTTGACAGCTTCCCAGCACCTACGGAATTCGTGGAAGAGCTCGAAGGAAACATCCCTAAATTTGACGAGATTTAATTGTGGAGAATTCTCTCAACACCTACAACAAATAAGTGAAGCCCTCTTACGGTACTTCCCAAATATAATGCACGAAAATTTAGAAAATTATACATGAGTAAAAGATCCGTTTGCAGTTAAAGACAAACCGCAGTATGACTGCAAGTGAATTGAAAATCTTATCGATCTGACACTTCTGAAAAGGCAGCGTTTGAAAAACTACCATTGGGCGAGTTTTGGTGCAGCGTTGTTTATCATAGGAAGCGGTTAGAATACCCCTTCCTGTGTCAGTACGTATCTGTGCGAGATTGGCTTCTCAACTTGACGTTTTCACGTATTGCAACAGAATGGATGTAGAGCCGGACATGTGACTGCAACTCTCCTCCATAGAGCCGGACGTCAAAGAACTTTGCAAGGAGAAGGAACTGCTGCATTCGTCGCATGGTCAGTAATTCAATCATTTTTTGTTACGAATACTTGCCATACATTTGTAACAGCATTTTCTTACTTTGATCTTTATTGGTTTTACTATGAAATAACACTAGAATATCAGAAACACTAAAAGTGTTACATATCCTGTTAGCTAAATAAAACCAATACTTCCCAGAGATGAAACCATTACTTCTCAGATTTCTCAGAAATGAAATTCTTAAATTCTCATTGTCTGCATAAACACAATTTTTCGCTGAATATAAACATGGGCATAGAAAAAACGTTGGGGCTCCCTGGTGTCAGAAGTTTGAGAACCGTTGCATTAGAGAGACGAGTTCCCTCCTTTTGTGAGGTTACTCTCAGGATACATGGTCTGGTACGTCGGTGTTCTGTTTGACGACAAACAAGACAGCTTTTGCAACCAATCGGAAGCCTTGGTTTTCGCGTGACGTCAGTAAAGGAGGGGAACACATCTCTTTAATGTCATGGCCTTCAACTTTCTAGACGACGTTGGTTGTTTACCCCAATTAGGAAACGGAGACAGCGCAGATGAAGAAAATTATCCAGGGGCAGATTTTCATTTAAATTGGTTCTACCATTTATCGTTACATCAGTCCCTGTAGAAGATTGGTGAATGCTCCCTCATTCTGTTGCAGTCTCCTCATAAGACTCGAGATTAAACTTCTACTGCATTTGATTTTTACAAAGGCCGTTCTATAAAAACTGAGAGTAATCTTTTTTGAGTTGGCAACAGTGCGAAGGGAAAAAATAACCTCGCAGACAACATACTGAATTAAGGAATTATCTACAATATGGCAACAGTTATTAGCCGTGGCAAACGAATCTGGTTTTGTTATTGCACAGTTGTTTAATGTACGTCTGCATTTCGCCATACAGCTATGGAGGTGAGTGATTCAGAGTTAAGAAGTGAAATGCGTTGTACGATAAACAATTTTCTATCGTTTGGGTAAAACGGTTCAAGAAACAGTTGATTTAATGAAAAAAGGTTACAAACATAAATGTTTGGGTGAATTAACGATTTTTATATGGCACCGTGATTTCAAAAAGTGCGTTTGTCGCCAGAACTCGCTCCTAGGCCTGGTCGACCTGAAACTGTTGTTACGAAGCGTATTGTTAACACTGTTTGGGTAATCCTGCAAGAAAATCGATGAATGACTTGTGAAAACATAGCGGCGTCAACTAATGTTTCAAAAATGTCTGCATTCTACGCGACAAATTATTGCTGCATCGTGTGTGTTCCAGATGGGTTTCTCGTCATCTGACGAGAGAACAATTGTTACCCAGAGTTCAGGTGTGTCATGAGTGGAAACAAATGATTGTAAAGGATCCAGACTTTCGATGATTATAATTTTCTTTGATCATAAAGGTGTAGTTTATCAGCATGCCGTTCCACCACAAATTACTGTCAATGCTGAGTATTACATATTTTTCTTGAAGCGTCTGCGACGACACATATCGATTAAGAGACCGAAACTGGTGGGGATATCGATTAAGAGACCAGAACTACACCATGGTAACGCCCGCCAAACATGTGGCTGCTTGTGTTCAATAGTTTCTTACAAAATGCGGTATTGAAATCATGCCCAGCTTGCTTACAGTCCTGACCCCTCGCCCTGTGCGATTTCTGGTTGTTTCCAACAATGAAGGAGAAGTTCCGTGGCGCAACATTCAACGCAGATGCCGACGTTATTCCAGCTGTACAGGGGTCGCTAAAGCAGCTTCCACAAAATGCCTTCGCCATATGCTTTGAAAAGTGAACTCAACGATGGGACCGTTGCATAACATCTGAGAGAAGATACTTTGAGGAAGAATAACATATTTTGCTGTACCTATATTTCTTCATTTTGTGTGATTTTACTCTCAGTTTTGATGGAACGGCCGTTGTACATCAGTCTAAATATAGTAATGAGGTTGACTGCCCAAAACCGGGTGGCAATTTGTTTTTCTTCCTTTACAGTTGTGATTTGATGGTCAGTGAGGAAACACCGATGATGGCAGATGTGGGTTTTCAATTCGATGCAGATCTTTTTTTACAAAACAGCCTTTCAACATTTGCATATACACTGAGTGGCCACTTTATTATGACCACCTGACAGTTTTAAGCAAATGAGCTAGGGTTGCACGCTGTTGCCACCAGAGAGTGAGGCTAGTATAGAAAGGGAAAGCTTAGTGCTTGCGACAGTAGTAGAAGTGATTTTTGGGTGACGAGATAGGTAAAAAATGCGATTTGACGGACTTATAACGTGGGATGATTGTTGGCGCTCGGAGCCATGGAGCGAGTATCACCGAAACCGCCGCATTCGTGAAATGTTCCAGAGCAGCTGTTGCTGTTGTTAAAGTGTTTAAAGACTGGACTGTCAGCCAAAAAACTGGGTCTCTACGTGCAACGTGTGGTCGTCATTGACTAGTGACTGCTCGGGCGGAACGGAGAGTGTCCATATTGGTAACAGACAACAGAAGGACAACAGTGCAGCAAATTACAGACCATCTTAATCAAGGATCCCCTCAAATGATCCCTGCACGCACTGTTCGCCGTACACTGGATCGGATGGTATATGCCAGCCGAAGGTCTGTTCAAACACCTTTGCTGTCTGCAGTTAACAAGAGAAAACGTCTCCAGTTCGCACAGGAGCACAAGGATTGGACAGTCGATAATTGGAAACAAATTATGTGGTCCGATGAATCAAGTTTTCAGTTGCACCATGTCGATGACCGAGTGAGAATTTGGCGGAAACAGCACGAAAGCATGGACCCCAAATGCATTGCTACAACACTTCAAGCTGGTGGAGACAACGTTATGGTTTGGGGAATGTTTTACTGGCATGATTTGGGCCCTTTAATTCGTGTTGATCAACGTCTGACTAGCACATCATATCTAAACATCGTTGCGGACCAAGTGCATCCTGTCATGTGGATGGTTTATCCCAATGGCGATGGCTACTTTCAACAAGATAATGCGTCCTGCCATAGTGCTCGTATTGTACAGAATTGGTTTCAGGAACATGCCGGTGAGTTTACTTTGCTTAGGTGGTCCCCACAAACTCCAGATCTCAACCCGATTGAGAATTTGTGGGATGAAGTTGAACGAGCCATCAGACAGCTGGATCCACAACCCTGCAGTCTCACACTCCTGGAAAATGCTATTCATCAAGCATGGTCCCGGATTCCATGCCACGAAGAATCGACGCAGTATCAAAGGCAAAAGGTGACCTAACGAAGTACTGAGGGGGTGTTCATAATAAAGTGGCCACTCAGTTTATATATATATATATATATATATATGTGTGTGTGTGTGTGTGTGTGACTACCAAAGAATAAATCAATATTAAATAATTATAGTAATCTTTGTATGTATCTAAATTAGTGTTCACATATTATTTGATTTTAAAGGTTCATTTGCACCCTTTAGCTTTCTTACCTTCTGGTACCTGGGTAAGCTCGTACGTGTGTCTGTGTGTGTGTGTTTGGCTCTTCTTTAGTGGTTTAATCTCTTCATCTGGGGCTTCTCGCCATTTTAGTTTTGTTTTCCCAGCATTCTGTGCAGTTCTTGACATTGTGTCTGCTCTGATTTAGATTGAACTTTTGCTAATCTATCTGGTGGTTTCCTTTCGGTGGTTCATTCAGATCAGCTGTGCTGCTGACTTGTACTTTCATGTCTTGATTCATTTGATTTGATTCCACAACACGACTTTTATTTTCAAATGCAATATTATGCGTGGTTTTGCTCTTTCTTTTACGTCGGCTCTAATACTTCGTGTATGTTCAACCTTCTGTCAAATTTCATACCGCGGCTCGTTATGCTTCTCTTTATTTCTGGTATTAGGGTACGATATCCTTGGTTCCATCCCTGTACTATACTACGAGATTTGCCCTAAAAAGTAATGCCTTTTGCTAATAACGCCTGTAGCTTCGGAAATATTTACATAAAAGTTTGTATAAATCCAGATTGATCTTTTGAGTGAATATACATCTCTTTGCGTTGAGATTCGTCAACGCAAAGGATAGATAAAATAAAAGCAAGCAGTTGTTATTGAGGTTCAAGTAGATTTTATGCCCAGGGTAATCGGGACTAAATGGGCGACGTCTGCACAGATCTGTGAGGGTTTTATCGGGGAAAGGGGGTTAACGGCTACCGTGAGCAATTCTACGTGCTATAAGCAGTCGCCCGTTCCTAATTTAGGATGGATGCTATTTTGTTTCTGGAGTAGATAATCTGGTCATGCTCTAAAAGTAAGGTCTTAATGGATTTCAGTTGCATATTATTCTTAATACATTCTGCGGTTTAAACCGCTGGATTCACTTGGGATATAATGCTCCATGTACCTTCACTGTAGTTTAAATTGTCATAGCTGATCATTTTCGTTATTTAATCTAGCAACTGAATAGTTATTTGTGTGTATTGGATTAGAAGATGTCAATTTGTTTTTCTTTTACAGCTAAGTTTAATCATAGGCCAGTAATCATAGATTATAAGCATAAATCATAGGCCAGTAATCATAGATTATAAGCATAAATTATAGGCCAGTAATCATAGATTATAAGCATAAATCATAGGCCAGTAATCATAGATTATAAGCATAAATCATAGGCCAGTAATAATAGATTATAAGCATAAATCACAGGATTCTAATCACACTTCATCGGCATAAATCATAGGACTCATAGATTATAAACATTAATAATAGAACTCTAGTCACAGGTTATGCGCATAAATCATAGGTATCTAACTGCGCATTCATGAGTGGCATATGCAATGTGAAGCATAACTTTTGGTTTCGAAAATATTGATTGAATGTTTGACATTTCCATTTCAAATTTTCATTCGGAATTCCTTTTCATCCTCAAACTATTAATGTCACATAATGTTTTTATATATATATATATATCGAAAAAGAACAAGTCTTGTGACAGCCAAATTAAATGCGTATGCACCTATAAGAATGGAATTAATTCGTGTTTACTAGGTCATTCATTGAAACACTATTTGTATGTACATATATAAGATTATAATCACGAAATGGTTTAAAAAATCATATGATGAGCATTTTATGAGTACGAAATGGTTTAAAAAATCATATGAAGAGCATTTTATGAGTACGAAATGGTTTAAAAAATCATATGAAGAGCATTTTATGAGTACGAAATGGTTTAAAAAATCATATGAAGAGCATTTTATGAGTGGTCACATTTATAGATCTATTTTTTTTATTCAGCCATAACCACAAGCACACTCTCTTATAAGAGAAGAGATGAGTAAGTTTCACTCTACGTAGAGAAAATTGTTCTGCACCAAGTGGTCGGTTTCTCTTTCCTTTCAGACGTTGCTTGGGGAGGTGAATGGTGACATTCAAGTTATGATGAGAATTCGCTCCGCTCCATGGGGTCGAAGTCCAAACCCCAGGTTGGCTTGTTATTTCCCTGTGTGAATGCAGCTGAGTGCTCAGTCGTGAGGTTTAATTCTGGCATTGTACAAAAAAAAAAAAAAAAAAAAGGAAAATGAAACCAAGGCCAAATGCCACAACCGTCAAAGGAGTTCGCTTACCTATGGTAGAATCATGACAACCGGAAATGATGCAGCGACGACGTAGGTCAGGGACATCAAAATAAGGGAATGGGGAGATTACCCTGATACAAAAGCAGAAAAGTAAAAGGATAAAATATAAGAATTATACGAGTACACGTGGTAAAGTTTATATAATCTACCTAATAATATCTTACATTGATATCATGCATGTGTCATAGGAAATAATTTAGTTCAGTTAAGTAAATACAATTAGCGCAAACATATTGTAAGGACTCTTGTGGTAATATTCTGATTTCATTTCTACATTTATTATTGCCAACAGTACCCCGCAAAAGCGATCGGCTGAAAGCTGACACCATGCAGGGGGAGGACTAACATGACCCGTTCTGTTTGCCTGGAGACATGCGTGCGCTCCCGAGGTAAGCAAAGCCGGGATTGTACGAGGGACAGGTTACTTCTGGAGGCGGGTTAGGAAGCAAGTTGTTTCCAAAGCTTCTGAGGAAGCTCGGAGCCGTGATGGCGGCATGTATGCAATAGTCGTTAATTATTTGATCGGTGTATTGCGATCAATAAATAGGATCGCCAAATAAATTCGCTATGTTTATTGTTTATCTATCGCCGAATATGATGCTTACTATGCATGTTGCTGGATGAATTATATCTAGTAATGTCTACTTTAGTGAATGCGGTAGGGACACGACAGCATGAGCCACACAAAGGGAACCAGGTCTCCTACTCATATTATCTTTATTTCATTTTTTTACTATTTTTTAATTTTAGGTCAGTGTCCCAACCTCAGCTGCCATAAAATATTTTCAGTGTCATTCTTTGAGTCAACAGAAGGAGAAAGACGGCATGTGAAACTTTTGTGTGAATTAATATTCTTTGGGCACCCGATGAGTTCATCTTTTCTTTTCTTTTTTTTTTCCCCAGCTCGATTGAAAGCTTCAAGTACTTGCTGTGCCACAGAGACTGAGTACATGTCTGAAAAGTTTCAACTGTAGCACCCTTGAAAATGCTCGCAAAGGATAGATAGTCATTGCTTTCCTATGCGAAAGAGATGAAATAGAATTAGCTAGCTCAGGACTGCTTTTTCTGTGAGAGCAAAGAATTTTAGGATTGATTTGTGCTTATTTCACTAAGTTTGAGAACAATACATCAAGGGTGTTAGTATTTGTAGAGAGCCCAGAGTTCAAACTAAAGGAATCATGTTTAGCTCTAAATAAAGATCCTGGTTTTTTGAAGCAAATAATAAAAGATAGGTGTGGCTACGGCATCACAATTTGAATGAGATGTTCATTCCACGATAGATAAATGCTTATTCGTAGCAGAAACAGAATTTTAGTGTCTCTTGTTATTCGCGTGATGAAGCAGTGAGTTACAGAAAAAGTAACTCAACAAATTTATTCATGCTTCACAGGACGATCAGGTTACCTGGAGAATACGAAGGAAAGATTAAAGGAATGGCATTAACTTTCGGTTGCAACGAGCACATCTTTTTGACGGAAGCCATATAGTAGGCTTCAGCTATTCATCCACCATTTTCCTCAAAAATTAAAACAAAGAAAAATTCGAATTTAACGCCCTCTATCAAGAATATTTTACATCAAAAAAGTCGGAAACTTCTTAAAGACCTGAGGTCAGTGCTGTAGCAATTGAATGTAAAAAAGGACTTTCAAATCGGACTTTTAGAAGAGTCGGTGTAGTGTCTAATGCAAAAATAACACTGGTCAACAAACTTTTACTTTCCATATGTTAAATTGATATGATAGAATGCTTCTTTTAGTATTGTTTGCTCTTATTTAAAATATGTTTGCCAAATTTTAGAGGAGGGCAGGATTTTTGAGTAACATCTATTACACATATGTTAAATTTATATTTTCCTAAAATATACACAATATACGTAATACATATACAGTTAATTCACCTAAATGCTCTTTTAGTTGATTTTCTGTTGTATTTAGCTTGAGGAACATCCGTTTTAGCGTCCAGCAGTAATCTGGAAGCATTTTCGTGTTCCATTTTCCTTTGTAGCGCGTTTCCGTCGTTGATATATCCTGGTGGAAGCGTTTGCCACGTTCGTCAGTTACATGTCCAGAATTCTGTGGGGAAAAAGTCAAATTTGAATTTAAAAAATGGATTTTCAGAGACATATTGCATCCCAAGACTCTGTAATTTTCAAGAAGTTCACTAAATAGTTCTTTGTAGTTCTCGGCCGGTTTGTTTCCCAGCAAGTTTCTCACGACTTTTTGAAATGATCCACATGCAGCTTCCTCAGGCTCATCCAGGCGTCACCCAAACTCTGGATCCTTCATGAACTCCCTCACTTGTGGTCCAACAAATATTTCCTCTTTGATTTTTGCATCACTTATTCCAGAAAACTTGCTCTTTAGGAAAAGAAAACCTTGGCCACTACGATCCATCGCTTTGACCAAGTTCTTCGTCAAACCAAGTTTGGATATGCAATGGTAGAAGGTACACTTCTTCGGGGTTCACAAGAGGCTGACCACTTACATTTTTCTCTCCAGGTTTTAGGTTTTTTCTCTTTGGTTAATGCTTCTTTGATAAAGTGGTTTTTCCCGTTCCCACTGTCCCACTCAAACAACAGAACTTTGTGTATCCAACCTGAAGTCCTAGTACAAGAGCTATAACCTTTAGAACTCCGTAAATATACCAAGAATACTGCTCATACATCAGTAAAAATTTCATATTGTCATACGACCGCTACATGTTTGCTGAATAAGCAAGGAAAATTGACGGATTCTCATTTCCATTGTAAAGGAGGACGGCTTTCAAACTTGTTTTTGAAGAATCTATAAAATGTATCCATTCCTCAGGATTGTGTTGTTGTTCTAATATATCTAATAAAGAGTCCACATCATTGTATTACAAAGCCATCTTTCGTGGGGAACAAGTGTTCTAATTCCTGCTGTCTTTGACGGAAATAACATATTTTAGTTCCTTTTTCAAGGTGATTCCAGCCTTTCAGTCTTGAAGCCACCAATTAAGTCTGTATTTTAGACAAATTCAGATCAGGAACCAGATCATTAAGTTCTGCCTGGTTAATTTTGTGACGTTCTGTTGCGTTTTCTAGGAAATATGTGTCGTTTTCTTTTTCATCACCTCCTTGGTCAGTCTACAACTCGGTGTCACCAACGTGTTCTTCTCAATCGAGACCCCACTGCTCTTGGTGGCACTGGGTTGGTAGCTGTATACTGTGAGGAACAGACCTGATGGCCGAAGGAATATTAGGAGATTTAATTAAATTCTTACACTTTCTTGTGATTCCATTGGTTTTTGTGATGCAGAAATAACAGCCCGTGGAGTGGTCCTTTGGTTCTCTACATTCCATGGGGACACTGCAAATGACATGTGGCGAAATTTCCCATTCAGCCGACTACTAAGCAAAGTTACGCACGAAGTACAACAGATATGAGAGGCTCAAGATTTGTCCATATCTCCAATTTTACACCTCAATTACAGAGATTATACGATTTTCGCACCAAAGGAGTAAAGTTTCTTCTTTGAAACTTGAAAATTAATTCACCGCACACGTAACAAAAATTTCTTAGGCGATTTGTACAATTATGAGGCACTTTTATGAAGAGAGTGTATCACTTACACGTATATCTCACAGGGAAGTATGCACAAAACAAATGCTATTTACCCTTTTATAGCCCAAGAAATAAAATTAAAACACTAGACAAACTCACAAATGGCAGGTGTTATTCATGTGAAAACCAGCACTTACATGAAGCTCTGGTAAGCCACACTATGTAAGATTGTCTTACCTTAAATGACGCATGGTGACACATCAGTTTGCTACATTTCTGGTGTGGCGCCTGTAACGTACCAAGAGATGTGACGTACCTGCCAGAAGGACGCACACGACATAAAGGCAGATAGGAATCAGAATAAAACGTCCGCGTAGCTCAATTGGTAGAGTGACTTATTCCGGAATGAGGGGATCCGGGTTCGAATCCTGGCGTGGACAGAAATGACGGAGAAATTTACTTCGTTATAATGGCGCCCGAACTATCCGGATGACCCGACCGTTCAAAATCTCGCAATGGTGTGATGTTATTTCCACACCGCGAGATAGGAAAAATAAGAGAATCCTTTCTAAAGCACTTCGAAAAAAATAAAAAAATAAGGGGGAGATGATGTAACGTACCAGGAGATGTGACGTACCTGCCAGAAGGACGCACACGACATAAAGGCAGATAGGAATCAGAATAAAACGTCCGCGTAGCTCAATTGGTAGAGCGACTTATTCCGGAATGAGGGAACCGGGTTCGAATCCTGGCGTGGACAGAAATGACGGAGAAATTTACTTCGTTATACGCCGTTCTTTAAATTACTTATACACAGCAGATTCCTCTACTTGCTTTTCTGCTCATACATAAATAAATGATTCATAGGAAAAGAACTACTGCATTTTATATAATGTCTGGCTCGTTATAAAAGGCCTGAAAAAAAAACTTCAAAAAATAAAAAGAGAATCATACAACGGGCTGTTTTGAGAAAATATATAATTTGTTTAAAAACAAATATGTCAGTTACAAAAAAGTGGAACCCGCAGGACAAATTCTGACTTCATTTTCGGAATCGGCACCAAAAATACGTCATAAGAATTTGCCAAAATCATCCATTTAATAAAATCACTGTCGACCAGTGTAATCTGGCGTCTCTAAGAGGTAAAATAATGCTATTTCCGTCAAAGACATTATATACCCTCTCAGTTACAGTGATCGTGGCTAACAATAGGCTCTGCTAGTTTTTGTAATTAATTGGAAGTGTAAAAATTCATTGAAACTAAGAATTTATGTTGAAATATCATCGCATGAAGAATTCGTAGCGAAGATGCATTTTATCCAGAAACTGCATTAAAAAATTTACTCATTATTAATTCGAGCTAACGAATGAAAAAAAATTACTTATCATTCATTCTAGCCAACGAATGAAAAAGAAAAAATCTACTCATCGTTCATTCCAGCCAACGAATGGAATAAAAAAGGAATTTTGTGATCTGGCATTTAGGTGTGTTGTTATGATGCCCAACATAAAAGCACAAGGTCACCCCTGTGGTGCATTGATCTAAGCGCTGTCAGGTATTGCACGAAAATAATATGATATAATTGCTTCAGATTTGTGTGACTAAATTGAAATTATCTGAACTTATATTAAGCATCACATGAATCCATAAAATGCTTTAGAATACATATTTTCATATGACTCATTAATATGTTTTCCAAACAATACAGTAGTTTTAAAAATAATTTTGATGATGCCCGTTGCGAAATACGGTTGGAGTGAAGGACACGTGTCCCATGCTAAATTAAACGAAAAAAAGTTTTGGATTTTGCGAATTTTTATACTGCCTAGAAATAAACATCTTTTTTTCTGACTGTTAAGCTTGAAATCCAAAAAGGTCTTTAAAATTACAATGTTCTCTTTTCCATTTAATAGAATTGATAACGGTAATAAGGTGCACAAAACTCTTTTCAAAGTTTTACTGTCTGTAACAGTAGCTTACGGGGAAAGATGGTTTTCCAAACTTAAGATCATGAAAAGTTTCTTTTGATTAAACATGAAACACGAACAACTTTTAAAATATTAGTATAGTTAGTGCTGAAAATAAAATTGCTAAAGACTTAGACTATTCGGACATTGTTGAAAAGTTTGTAACAAAAAAAGCTACAAAAGTTAATTTTAACTGAAACTACGCATGTTTGTGTGCTTTCGTGAAGCTTCAGTTTTTAGTTAATCGGAAAAAATATTTTTATTTAATACGAAATACAGTTATTTCGAATTCTGCGTTTAGTTTTATACAACTTTATATACACTGCTGGCCACCCAAAATGCAACACCAAGAAGGAAGCATCCGATTGGCCTGAAATTCGCAGCATGCGTCGCCCGCGAGAGGACATGCAAACGATTAGCATTGCAGGACATATGCAAATCATGTGCGCCCGGCACGCCACAAAGAAGCACTATAAGAAGGGTGCACAGAAGGCGGGGTGTAAGTAGTGGAAGTGTGTTGTGCTGCCGGACCTGTGCGTGGGAAGCTTCCTGATGCCTCGTCGCAGAATACGGCAGTCATTCCAGCACGTTTCGGAGTTCAACAGAGGACGAATAGTGGCTTATCGCGACAGCGCTTTATCGTACCGAGACATCAGCGCCCTTGTGGGACGTCATCCAGCAACAGTGAGGCGAGTATGGATTCGGTGGGTGCAAGAGGGACGGACGGACAAACGTGAGCGATTGCCACAGCCGCGTCACACCACCGAACGAGAGGACAGGCATGTTGTGCAGCGAGCATTGACCGTTCGCACCGCCACATCATGAACGTTAGCGCAGGAATTAGGGTGTGTTGCGCAACAACCAGTGTCAGCACGTACCGTTCGACGTTGTCTGCAGGAGCGGGGACTTGTCGCACGGCGCCCGTTGCTCCGATTACCATTGACGTTACACCACCGGCGAGTGCGGCGGCAGTGGGTCGTTGAACGCGCACCTGGACGGCATGGCACGACATTGTCTTATCCGACGAATCCCGCTTCTGCCTGCAACACCACGATGATCGGATCCGCGTGTGGGGGCACCGCGGCGAGAGACTGTATGATGCCTGCATTATGCATCGCCATACCAGTCCGACGCCTGGCGTTATGGTTTGGGGCGCAATTGGATATGACACCCTCACCCCTCTGGTACGAATCGCCGGTACACTCACAACAGATACAAAGATGCTCAATCGTTTCATCTTTGTATCTGTTGTTATGTGTCCAGTAGATCTGGCTTTGCTATCTCGTGTCCTTCTTTGTGTTGCATTTTGGCTGGCCAGCAGTGTATACAACCAGTTTTTTCGAATTCTGCGTTTAGTTTTATGCAGCTTTATATATACAGTATATATATAAGGGGAAGCTGTAATATGTTTATCATCGAACAGGACGAAACATTTTTTATCGGAAAAGCGGAATTTTGTGTAAAATTGTCAGAGAGGAAGCTGACTTCTTGGATTATTCGCAGCGTCATATGAACTAGAGTTTTACAGATATTTTTACCCCTTCAGTTTTGAGATAATTGTGTTTTATGAATACTCGTAATTTACGGGAAATAGAAAATGGTGGTGCTAAAGGTACTTATTTCATGTAAAAAATGAATAAAAATTGGAAAATATTCTCGTACAAGGGGCGGCAAATGCCCTTACCGCGCCCCTTATTGCTTACTACCTGTTCTGTGTAAACAATGCACCGAAATCCTTCCGTCTGCATACCAGAAACTGTCATTTTTTATTATTTTTTTTTTTTTTTTAGATCTCATGGAAAGAATACTCATTTGTTCAGGCGATGATTATTACTGCAGACGAGTGTGTCACGAAAGTCATGTCGGCGTGAACTCTATTATTTGTAACTGAAGCCCTATCGCATCAGTGTTGTGCATGAGCTAAGGGCACATGACAGGAAGAGACGCGAGACATACTGTGAATGGCTTTTGAAAATGGTTGCCCAAAGATTCATGGATTTCTCTTCTTTTCACGCCACAATATGTCATCGCGCAGAACACACGATGTTGGTCTTCAGAAAATTCACATGTGTTCCGATCGAGATTTGAGAACATTGCACGATTTAAAAAGGAAAGATGACACCGAATTTTCGGGTGTAATAAGCACGTCTTTTGAATCCGTTCTGACGCAAATTAAATTTATCAAAGCTATTCAAAGTCAATGGAAACGGTATAAAAAACAATAGTATCTGACGGAAGAAAGAAGTTTTTCAATCGGGTTTTTAATCCCTCAGATATTGCTGCAAACGGAATCACGAGCTTACGAACTCTTAGAAATAAAGATATTGACAAAAATAAGATGTGACTTTAAGTCCCCTGGTGGGAAAACCATGCATTATTTTAGGAAGAAAGTGTTCTCAAAAGGTTTATCCATATGAGCGGTATCGGTCCAAGAAAAAAAAATTTAGGCGAGTTTTCAGGAGCCCAGATTTTCTACAAATACATCAGAAGCAGAAATTAACACTTATGACCCATGGTGGCCAAACCATTCTTTACCAAACATTAGAAATGATGTGAAAAATTATTTCCATCAGGTCTTGTATGTGATACAGGAAGAATTTTTCAAATCGGAGTTTTAACAGCAGAAATAACGCAGAAAACGCAATTTACCTTTGTGTGCCCTAGCGGAAAGTCTATGATTTACTTGAAAATTTTGAAATTATAGGAAAAACATTTCGCATCGGTAACACTATCCAACAAAGAAGGAATTTTTCAAATCGGACCCTTAGAGGTAGAGATATTGACAAAAATAAGATATACATCTACATCCCTTGGCGTAGAAACCATGCATTATTTTAAGAAGAAAATGTTTCTAAAAGGTTTGTCGACATGAGTAGTATCGCATCGGTATGCAAACGACATTTTTTTCAATCGAGAATTTAGAAGCTCATATTTTGCTGCAAATACATCAGAAGCGGAAATTAAGATTTACGCCCCCTGGTGGCCAAACCATTTTTTTACAAAAATTAGAAATTATGTGCAAACGATTTTCCATCAGGAGCTGTATCCGGTGCAGATAGAATTTTTCAAATCGGATATTTAGAAGCAGGGATATAGATGAAACGCAATTTATCGCTACGTCCCCTAGCGGAAATTCTGTGAATTACTTGAAAATTTTGAAGTTATATGAAAAACATGTCACACGGAAAACACTATCCAACAAAAAAGTAATTTTGCAAATCGGACTCCTAGAAGTAGATATATTGACAAAAATATGATATACATCTACGCCGCCTGGCGGAGAAACTGTGGAATGTTTTAAGAAGAAAATATTCCGAAAAGGTTTATCGATGTGAGTGGCATCAGTTCACGAAATCATTTTTTCAATCGATATTTTAGAAGCTCAGATTTTATGGCAAATACATCAGAAGCAAAAATTAACACTTACGCCCCCTGATGGCCAAAGTATGCTTTGCAAAAAATTTGAATTTACATGCAAAAGATTTTCCATCAGGAGATGTATCCGCTAAAGAAAAAGGTTTTCAAATCGGAGTTTTAAGAGAAGAGTTATCGAGGAAAATGTATTTTACTTTTACGCCCCCTAGGGGAAAATCTATGCGTAATTTGGAAAAAGTAACTATATCTAAAATACTCTTCGACATAAATGGAATCGAAAGATAAAAGAATTTTTCCAATCGGATGTTTAGAATCAAATATGTGGAATAAAACGTATTTTTGAGTTCGACATCATCTGCATTTACGCCCTCTAGCGGCAAAATTGTACATCGTAAAAGCAAAACAAAATAAAGGATCATCATTCGCATATTTCAAGCTTCCCAATGCAAAAAGAATTTTTCAAATCGGACTAATAGTTGCAGAGATATCGTGGGTACAGACGGACGGACGGACGGATAAACCGATAACATAAGCACGATCTTTTTTTACAAAAGACGAGCTAAAAGACACTTGGGTCTCAGGTAACTGGACCGTTGTACCGATCTTCTTCGAGATCATTAACATGGATGTGCGTCTGCGCATTTTCGACAAATTTGCGGGTCAGTTCACTAAACAATAAACTGAACTAAAACTTCTTACAGAAACCGGGTGATATGTCATACGTCTGATAGGCCACTTCCTCAGAATACACTGTATTCACTGAGCAAGTGACTGTCAGTGTAGATCTATGGTCGGCCCGCGACCTATCTCGTGTGATTTTTACCTCTCCGGCTTGTTAAAAGGGAAAGTGTACAGGAACAAGACGCGTAACGTGGACGCGTTGAAGAACGACATACACCAGGAAATGTACAACATCTCAGCCATTGAACTGAGGTACGTTTTCATGAAAACGTTACAACCCGCGTAACTTTGCATCGCTGCCGTTGGAAGATATTTAGTTCACAACCTTTGAAATGGTAGATACCATTCTTTAATAAGATGAGCTTTCAAATGTACACTGCCTGACAGAGAAAATGCCACACCACGAAAACGTGAATGCAGCGCCATGCAAATTGCAGGGTGGGCGCACAACCGTACGAACGGCTCGCGGGATATAAGTGTACAACCAACCAGTGAGGCTATTAGTCAAGACGTCGGCGCTGCAGGGAAAAGTGAGTGATTCTACTGTAACCGTGCCAGGAGAACGAACAAGAGGTGCTAATGCCATTAAGACGCCGTCGTACGTGATTTCGTCAAACGGATGAGTTCACGAGAGGTGTCATCTTATGCCTTCGTACTGCCGTCTTGAGTCCTATTGCGGAAGAAACGCATCGTAATGCCACAACCGTCGGTCACATTTGGAGACAGTGGTCCAACGAAGGATCTGTGCAACGTCGTAGGAGGACTGGAGTACGGAGACGGACATCCGAGCACACCGATCGTCGCATCCGATGTCATGCTGTAGCGGACCCACAGGCCACAACGGGCGACATTTTGCGGAGGGTACGGTGAGGCTTGGATGCGCCGATTGGCAGCATCTGGTTTGCTGTCCAGTCGTCCGTTGCTAAGGCTACCCTTAACTGCGAGCCATCGTCGTTACCGGTTGGCGTGGTGTCGCTCCAGAGCTTCGTGGGGTGCCGAATGAAACAGTGTGGACTTCAGGGAAGAATCGCGGCTCTGTCTCACCACGGAAAATCGCCGTGTGAGAGTCTGGAAGCGACGTGGCCAACGGGTGGATTCCTCCGGCATTGTGGAGCACCACACTGCACAGATGCTATCAGCGGCAACAGTCGCTTACCGCTGATACACATTACGGGCACATTGGCGGCACGCCTCTATGTTTACGAGGTGCTGTGGTCTGTGGCACTACCGTATCTGCAGGGAATCCCAAACGCCATTTTTCAACGCCCGGCGCCATACTGCTCGGATCAGCCTGAATGCTTTATATGGCGTGCGGATGCTTCCGTGGCCAGCACGATCCCTCGACCTCTCGCCCATCGAGCATCTGTGGGACACGATTGGACTTCGCTTAAGTACCCTCCCACCCCCACAAAATGAAGATGAACTGTAGACTCGGATGTACACCACATGGTCTACGATATCCAAGGACTCTATTCGGACTCTCATTGCCTCGATGCCAAGTCGGATTCAACGCTGTATCGCCCAAAATAGGGGACACACTCCTTATTGATCATCCTGTATATTCGGCCACTGGAGCCTAGTCTGTATGTGACAATTAAATCATTTATTCAGGACCTACTTGGCTATCTCTGTGTGTAGTTTGGTCTTTTTTTCAGCATTCCATCATGATATGGCATTTTCTCTGTCAGGCAGTGTATTTCATGCATTTCTTAGCACGTCTTTTGTAAAAAAAGATCGTGCTTATGTTACCGGTTTGTCCGCCCGTCCGTCTGCACCCACGCTATCTCTGCAACTATTAGTCCGATTTGAAAAATTATTTTTGCATTGGGAAGCTTGAAATATGCGAATGATGATCCTTTATTTTGTTTTTGTTTTACGATGTACAATTTCGCCACTAGAGGGCGTAAATGCAGATGATGTCGAATTCAATAATACGTTTTATTCCACATATTTGCTTCTAAACATCTGATTGAAAAAAATTATTTATCTTTCGATCCCATTTATGTCGAAGAGTATTTTAGATATAGTTACTTTTACAAATTACGCATAGATTTTGCGCTAGGGGGCGTAAAAGTAAATTACATTTTTCCCGATAACTCTTCTAAAACTCCGATTTAAAAATATTTTGCTTCAGCGAATGCTACTCGTGATGGAAACTCTTTTGCATATAATTTCAAATTTTTGGTAAAGAATACTTTACCACCAGGAAGCGTAAGTGTTAATTTTTGCTTCTGATGTATTTGCCATAAAATCGTAGCTTCTAAAATATCGATTGAAAAATTTCTTTCGTGGACCGATGCCACTCACATCGGTAAATTTTTTTGGAATATTTTCTTCGTAAAATATTTCACAGTTGCTCTGCCAGGGGGGCGTAGAAATATATTTTATTTTTGTCAATATCTCTACTTCTAGGAGTCCGATTTGAAAAATTCCTTCTTTGTTGGATAGTGTTTTCAGTGTGACACGTTCTTTATATAATTTCAAAATTTTCAAGTGACTCATAGACTTTCCGCTAGGGGCGTAGTGGTAAATTGGGTTTTCCCCTATATCTCTGCTTCTAAATCTCCGATTTGAAAAATTCTTTCTGCACCGGATACAGCTCCTGATGGGAAGTCGTTCGCACATGATTTACAATTTTTGTAAAAAAAATAGTTTAGCCGCCAGAGGGCGTAGACCTTAATTTCCGCTTCTGATGTATTTGCAGCAAAATATGAGCTTTTAAATTTTCGATTGAAAAAAAAAACGTCGTTTGTAGACGTTCTTACTCATGTCAACAAACCTTTTAGAAACTTTTTCTTCTTAAAATAATGCATGGTTTCTACGCCAGGGGGCGTAGATGTATATCTTATTTTTGTCAATATCTCTACTTCTAAGAGTCCGATTTAAAAAATTCCTTCTTTGATGGATAGTGTTTCCAGTGTGACATGTTTTTCATATAATTTCAGAATTTTCAAGTAATTCATAGACTTTCCGCTACGGAGCGTAAAGGTAAATTGTTTTTCCCCCTCCATCTCTGCTTCTAAATCTCCTATTTAAAAAATTCTTTCTGCACCGGATACAGCTCTTGATGAGAAATCCTTTGCACATGATTTACAATTTTTGTAAAAAATGTAATAATTTTTTTTTTTTTTTTGTGAAAAAAATTTAATGCTTCTGATGTATTTGCAGCAAAACATGAGCTTCCAAAATCTCGATTGAAAAAGTCGTATGTTGACTGACACGATTTAGTAACATTTCTTCTTGAATGTCGACAAACGTTTTAGTAACATTTTCTTCTTGAATTAATGCATGGTTTCTACACCAGGGGGAGTAGATGTATATCATGTTTTAGTCAATATCTCTACTTCTAGGAGACTGATTTGAAAAATTCCTTCTTTGTTAGATAGTGTTTCCGATGCGAAATGTTTTTCCTATAAATTCCAAATTTTCAAGTAAATCATAGACTTACCGCTAGGGGGCACAAAGATAAAGTGCGTTTTCTTCGTTATTTCTGCTTCTAAAACTCCGATTAGAAAAATTCTTCCTGTATCGCATACAAGACCTGATAGAAACGTTTTTTCACATCATTTCTAATGTTTGGTAAAGAATGGTTTGGCCACCAGGGGGCATAAGTGTTAATTTGTGCTTCTGATGTATTTGTAGCAAAATCTGGGCTCCTGAAAACTCGACTAATTTTTTTTTCTTGGACCTATACCGCTCGTATATATACCTTTTGGAATACTTTCTTCCTAAAATAATGCATGGTTTTCCCACCAGGGGACGTAAAGTCACACCTTATTTTTGTCGATATCTCTGTTTCTAAGAGTCCGATTTGAAAAATTCTATCTATTTTGGAGAGCGTTTCCGGTGTGAAATGTTTCTCATATAAATTCATGTTTTTCTTAACGCACAAGTCTGCAACCAAAGGGCGTAAGCTCACGATTCCGTTTACAGCAATATCTGAGAGATTAAAAACCCGATTGAAAAACTTCTTTCTTCCGTCAGATACTATTGTTTTCCATACCGGTTTCATTGTCTTTGAATAGCTTTGATAAATTTAATTTGCGTCAGAACGGATTCAAAAGACGTGCTTATTACACCCGAAAATTCGGTGTCATCTTTCTTGTTAAAAATTGTTTCTAGAATGTCCTAATCATTACTGAATTTCTTTTCATTATTATTATTATTATTAGCACGTCTTTTGTACAAAAAGATCGTGCTTCTGTTATCGGTTTGTCCGTCCGTCCGTCCGCCTGTACCCACTGTATCTCTGCAACTATTAGTCCGTTTTGAAAAATTCTTTTTGCATTCGGAAGCTTGAAATATGCGAATGATGATCCTTCATTTCGTTTTTTTTTACGATGTACAATTTTGCCGCTAGGGGCGTAAATGCAGATGATGTCATATTCAAAATTACGTTTTAATCCACATATTTGCTTCTAAAAATCCGATTGAAAAATTCTTCATCTTTCGATTCCATTTATGTCGAAGAGTGTTTTAGATGTACTTTCCTTTTCAAATTACGCATAGATTTTCCGATAGGAGGCGTAAAAGTAAATTACATTTTTTACGATAACTCTTCTCCTAAAACTCTGATTTGAAAAATCTTTTTTTCAGCGGATACATCTCCTAATGGAAAATCTTTTGCATATAATTTCGAATTTTTGGTAAAGAATACTTTGGCCACCAGGAGGCGTAAGTGTTAATTTTTGCTTCTGATGTATTTGAGATAAAATCTGAGCTTCTCAAATATCGACTGAAAAAATTGTTTCGTGGACTGATGCCACTCACATCGATAAACCTTTTCGGAATATTTTCTTCCTATAATATCCCACAGTTTCTCCGCCAGGGGCGTAGATGTATATCTTATTTTTGTCAATATCTCGACTTCTAGGAGTTCGATTTGGAAAAATTTCTTCTTTGTTGGATAGTGTTTTCCGTGTGACATGTTTTTCATATAATTTCAAAATTTTCAATTAATTCATAGACTTTCCGCTAGGGGGCGTAAAGGTAAATTGCGTTTCGCCCTATATCTCTGCTTCTTAATCTCCGATTTGAAAAATTCTTTCAGCACCAGATACAACTCCTGATGGGAAATCGTTTGCACATAATTTCTAATTTTTGTAAAAAAAATGGTTTGGCCGCCAGGGGGCGTGAATCCTTATTTCCGCTTCTGATGTATTTGCAGCAAAATATGAGCTTCTAAAATCACGATTGAAAAAAAACATCGTTTGTAGACCGATACTACTCGTGTCGACAAACCTTTTAGAAACATTTTTTTCCTAAAATAGTGCATGGTTTCTGTGCCAGGAGGCGTAGACGTACGTATATGTTATTTTTGTCCATATCTCGACTTCTAGGAGTCCGATTTAAAAAATTCCTTCTTTGTTGGATAGTGTTTCTAGTGTGACATGTTTTTCCTATAATTCAAAATTTTCAAGTAATTCATAGACTTTCCGCTAGGGGGCGTAAAGGTAAATTGCGTTTCCCACTAATTATCTGCTTCTAAACCTCCGATTTGAAAAATTCCTTCTGCACCGGATACAGCTCCTGATGGGAAATCGTTTACACATAATTTCTAATTTTTGTAAAAAAATGGTATGGCCACCAGGTGGCGTAAGTCTTAATTTCCGCTTCTGATGTATTTGCAGCAAAATAAAATCTCGATTGAAAAAAGTCTTATGTTGACCGATGCTACTCATGTCGACAAACCTTTTAGAGGACCACTTTCTTCTTGAAATAATGCATGGTTTCTACGTCAGGGGGCGTAGATGTATATCTTATTTTTGTCAATATCTCTACTTCTAAAAGTCCAATTTGAAAAATTCCTTCGTTGCTGGATAGTGTTTCCGATGCGAAATGTTTTTTCTATAAATTCAAATTTTTCACGTGTGTCATTTAAGACTTTCCGCTAGGGCGCATAAAGGTAAATTGCGTTTTCTGCTCTTGAAACTCCGATTTGAAAAATTCTTCCTGTATCGCATACAAGACCTGATGTAAAATATTTTTCACATAATTTCTAATGTTTTGTAAAGAATGGTTTGGCCACCAGGGGTCATAAGTGTTAATTTCTGCTTCTGATGTATTTGTAGCAAAATCTGGGCTCTTGAAAACTCGACTATATTTGTGTTTTCTTGGACCGATACCGCTCATATGGATAAACCTTTTGAGAACACTTTCTTCCTAAAATAACGCATGGTTTTCCCACCAGGGGACGTAAAGTCACATCTTATTTTTGTCGATAACTCTGTTTCTAAGAGTTCGTAAGCTCAAGATTCCGTTTACACCAATATCCGAGGGATTAAAGACCCGATTGAAAAACTTCTTTCTTCCGTCAGATACTATTGTTTTCCATACCGATCCCATTGCCTTTGAATAGCTTTGATAAATTTAATTTGCGTCAGAACGGATTCAAAAGACGTGCTTATTACACCCGAAAATTCGGTGTCATCTTTCTTGTTATTCCTTTATTACTAATAAAATTGCTATTGATATTGATACTAGGACCCGGATACCTTTTCGTGCGCCACTCTGTAGTTTTAGGGCACTTAATGGAAGACTGTGAATTCTGCATCACAAAAATTCTAAATTTCGTGTATTTTTATTCTCATCATTAGTGCTAACCAGTGAAAAGAGAATTTTTTTGGCATTCAACTTGCCTCCTGAAGGACAGACGGATGATCCAAATGATACAGGTAAGCATGTACTGTTTTTCAAAAGGCCTGCCGAAAATTTGACGGAAGAAAAATCAATGAAAGAAAGCATTAGTTTAGCAGTAAAGTTCAACTGAAAAAAAAGAATTATGTTGTTTCGAAGACTTTAACAAGATTTAGTCCCTTCATGCCTATAGCTCCTGAGCCTCTTGTGATGGGAAAACAATAAAAATTAAAAGTGGGAACAGATTGCTCTGAGAGCAAAGTAACAAAGTAAAGGTGCTGAAAAAATATGAGTTAGAGGAGTATATGGTTTCCCGTTAAGCAGGTGAAGTTATAAGATGATCTATCATGAATAACGCAAAATCCACATGACAGAGTTTAATTACTGTTTGCGCGGACACATATATCGATAATGCAGCAATACACAACTGAAAAAGAATGTCATCACCACATGAGGAGTAAGCATGCGCATGACAGCATGGATGTCCAAAGGTGACGCAGAAAGTGACGCGGATATGGAGGAGGTCACAGCGGTACAGCTAGCACGACGAGCCCTATTGCGGTTTACAAGGCTGTGAAAGAGAGTTTGGGGCAATACGTGCCACACCTACACCATGGCGCGTGTGAGTCCCGGGAGGGTTCTAGAAGGCGGCCGACAGCTTGCAATGGCCCTTTTCATGGTATTCCAGATATGTTCTATCGGGTTCAGATCTGGAGATATCGCGGGCCACTCCATCCTGTAAATATCCTCTCTCTCCAGGTATTCTTCGACTAGTTGGCCCCTATGGGGACGGGTGTTGTCGTCTATAAAAAGGAATTGGAGAACAAAAGCTGCCCTGAAAAGCCGTACACATGGCCCCAGTGTGTCATCCCCGTAGCGTGCAGAAGTCACGGTGCCTCCTGGAAACACGTGCGTGTTCATCCAACATGATGCCAGCCCAAACCAGGTGTCCTTCACCACAACAGTGGTCAATTAGGCTTAGGCTGTGCCATGACTTGTTGCTGAAGAGAACACAGGCCCATTTATCCGGGATGCAGGGTTAATGTTGTTGGGCTCAATTCAGTCGGACCCTTCTGTGCAACGCGGAGAAGGAGATATAGAGCAATGACATTTTTGCATACAGACCTCTCTCGTGGAGTCTTCTGTAAACTATTTGCCTAGATATCGCGGTTCCCGTAGCAGAGGAGAGCTCCTGCTTGAGTTGCTGGCTGCCGACTCCCTATGATAGCGAGCTGCTAGAGCCAAATACCGGTCGTCTTGTAGCTCTTGGACGTCCTTGTCTCGGCCTCCTGGTTATTGTTCAGATTTCTAGGAAATATCTTCAGAAATTAGAGACCACTTACCACGACGCATTAAGCCATTTTGCAACCCCAGCTTGCAATTGCCTTGCTTCCGATCTACTGCTTGCTTTTCACCGTAAAGATTTTTCTAGGGCTAAGCGATGATCGGAGCCATTCTACCACTAACAATCCAATCAAGCTTCTATTGCCGCGCCCTGCTCAGGACAACGTTTATTGAGGTCGCGTGTCTGCCAGTTGGATGACGTACGGTCGCCATTTACATATTTTAATAGGAGCTACCAGTGTTGTTTGGCACGTCGACTTAGCGTTTCCCCTTGCAAATGTTTCCTAAAAATCTTTACAATCAGTCGTCTCGTTTTAGGCATATTCTCGAATTCGTATTGGTCACGTAAATTTTGGACACCAGTTTATTTAACAACTACTGCCAGTAACGTCTCACTTCTGAACTAATCCAGCAAACAGCACGAAGAGGGGAAAAAGAAACCAGGGGAAAAGAGAAGGGTAACCTGGAAAAAATAAAAATAAAACATCGCAAACACTACATAAAAACACCAAGTACAGCCCTTAAATTATCGGATTTAACCATCAGACCTGCTTTCAGTTCGAGGCTACAGTGCATTTGTGACAGATAACGTGTCAGGAAATATAGCCTGTGGGGAAGTCGCTATTCTCGTCCCTCACAGTGTTCCCGACTCTCCCATTACGGTCTCCACAACTTTACATGCCGTGGTGGTTCGTATATCTGTGCCTGTGTCTCTTACCGTTTGCAGTGTCTATCTGCCGCCGGATGAGGATGTCAGCGTCCCTGTGCTGGAGAGCTTGGTTGATCAGCTACCTTCACCCGTCCTTCTACTGGGTAACTTTTTTTTTTTTTTTGATTGGAGGTTTAACGACCACCGTGAGCAACTCAATGGGCTATAAGCAGTCGCCCGTCCCTAATTTAGGGTCACTGATTCCAGGGAAGGGAGAGAACCAGTGCCGTAAGACAAACACAACATCCATGCCTCACCGGGATTCGAACCCGGACCCCGTTCGGACGAATGATCAGAGGCCATCGCTTAGACCACTGCGCCACCGGGGCGGCTACTGGGTGACTTCAATGCCCATCATCCTTTGTGGGGTAGTGTCAGCATCAGCACGAAAGACCGTCGAATCGAATCTCTTCTGTCCTCGACCTCTTTGTGTCTTTTTAACACCGGTGCTGACATTTACTTCCACGAGCCGACAAGATCTTTCAGTGCGATCGATTTGAGCTTGGGATCACCATCGATTATTGCTGATTGGTCGTGGACGGTGTGTAACGACCTCCACGGGAGCGACGAGTTCCCAATTGTGCTCACGCATTCTGTAAGTATGACATCTTCTGCCGCCCGCCCTCCTCTATGGAAGATGGATCGTGCCAGATGGGAGGTTCACATCGTCCGGAGTGATATCTTTTGCCATGATGACCCAAGAGTCAATCGACGCAGCTGTTCTCGATGTCACAGGCAGCTGATCTTTAGTATCGAGCAGCTGTTCTCGATGTTATTCAGGCAGCTGATCTTTCAGTACCAAAGACCTCAACGACGCTCCACAGAATTCCAAAACCTTGGTAGACCCCTCAATGCGCAGCGGCTAGGAAAGCTCAGCGTAATGCCTGGTCTACTTTTCTGCGTTATCCAACTGAATCCCGTGATCGGTTGGTGCGTCGACGAAGCAAGAGGGAGTCTTGGATTCAGTATGTTTCATCTCTCAGTTCACGTGCCAGTTCGAAAAGTGTGTGGGACAAGATTCGTAAGATCCTGGTTCTCACCAGATTTCCATTCTCGAGAGTAACAGCTGCACATATGCTGATGTCGGGGAGATTGCAAATTGTTTGGGGGAGGCCTTTGCCTCTGTGTCCAGTGATCTGGCGTATTCTTCCTACTTTCAGAGGATTAAATCCACTGCGGAACGCCAAAGAATTTCATTAGCGTCTTTTAATAACACCAACTATAACTCTCTCATCAGCATGGTTTAACTACGGGTGGCTCTGCATCGGGCAGGTACGACATCTGTCGGTCCCGATGGCATCCACTATGATATGCTCCGTCATCTCTCGCAATCGTCTCTCGAGAATCTTTTAGTCCTCTTCAATCGTATTTGGTTGGAGCACAGTTTCCCGGAATCTTGGCGAAAAGCTTTTATTCTGCATTTTCCCACGTCTGGCAAAGATCCTGTCTCCCTGTAGTTATCGTCCAATTGCTCTCACTAGCTGTCTGTTTAAAGTTCTCGAACGGATGGGTAATTCCCGGTTAATTCATTTTTTAGAACAAAATCACGTACTTTCACCATTACAAAGCGGCTTTCGCCGGCATCGTTCACCTCACGATCATCTCCTGCACCTTGAGACATCTGTGCGCGAGACGGTCGTGCGTTGGCAGCACCTGGTTTCTGTTTTCTTTGATATCGAGAAAGCCTATGATAGAGCGTGGCGTCACGGTATTATCCGTGATCTCCACGAAAGTGGTTTTCCAAGAAACCTCCTAACATTCATTGTTAATTTTCTTCTCAATCGGGTGTTCCAGGTGCGCCTGGGTGCGACGCTTGCGGCACTGTTCCGCCAAGAACAAGGTGTTCTTCAAGGTTGCATATTATCTGTCACATTGTTCATCCTACGCACTAATTGTCTCTTCAAAACTCTTCCTCCTGAGGTTTCGGCTACCGTATATGTCGATGACTTGCACATCTTCTGTTCATCCTCAAGTATGCATTTTATTGAAAGGCAGCTGCAGTCTGCGATTAACCAGATCGTTAAAGCGGCGAACAGCAATGGTTTCGTTCTTTCTCCCGACAAGACAGCATGTGTCCATTTCTGCGGGAGGTGTGGCCTCCATCCTGACCCAGAGCTGTATTTTGACCGTGCAGCTATACCAGTTTTGCCAGAGACCAAGTTCCTTGGACTGACCGTTGACCGTGCGCTTACGTTCCGTGCGCACGTTCGGCGGCTCGAGATTTCCTGTCTGAAGGCTTTGTCTATTCTTAAGATCCTTTTGAGAGCCTCGTGGGGTGCAGAGAGGATGTCTTTGTTTCGCATGTACCATTCTCTAATACGGTCGAAACTGGATTATGGTTGTATCATGTATGGCTTTACGCGTCGTTCCGTTCTCCTGCCTTTGGATACTATTCATCATCAAGCGCTACGTCTTTGTACGGGAGCATTTCGAACATCTCCGATTCCCAGCCTTTATGCTGACGCGAACGAACCATAGCTTAAATTACGTCGTCTGCAGCTGTCTCTTCAATTTTACTTGAAACTTTGATCTCTTCCAGACCATCCTTTGTACGATGCAGTTTTTTATCCCTAGCATGCTCGTGCATTTGAGAACCGGCCCTCGTGCATTCCAACCTTCGGTCTTCGTATGGCAGCCATAGCTGGTGATTCAGTGCTCGACTTGTCACTTGCTGGAGAGACCAGGGTCGTTGGGGACCCACAGTGGCGACCTTTTGAGGTCGTCATTGATCTCAGCTTTACTTCTTTTGAAAAGTCCTCAACCCCTACTTCCGTGTACCAGCAGCTCATCGCTGAGCACCGTTCCCTCAATTTTGATTATGTTCCAGTTTTCACAGACGGATCTAAGATGGGTGTTGTTGTCGGGTCCGCGGCCGTCTGCGTAGAAGATGTTTCTGTTGCGCGAATCCCAGCTGAAGCCACGGTGTTTTTGGCGGAGATGCATGCTGTGTATCCCGTCCTTCTCCAGGTTCAGTCGAGTTCTCATCATCGTGATATGGTCTATACGTATTCCTTAAGTGTCTTGCAGTCTTTGTCATCTGCGGATTGCCGTGACCATCTTTTTCCCTTGGACGTGAAACGGTTGCTTCGTTGTTTGCTCGAGGTCGGTGTTCGGGTTCATTTTTGCTGGATTCTTGGGCATGTTGGAATCTCGGGTAATGAGTGTACTGATGCGCCTGCTAGATCTGCTTCCTCTTTGGTCGTCACACCCTTGCCACTGTTTTACCGGGATTTCCGCTTTCCTGTTCAGGATCATATCAAGCGAACGTGGCAGAGTCTGTGGGACCAACAAGTGGAAAATAAGCTGCATCATATTAAACCTATTCTTTGAATCTGGAAGTCATCATATCGTCCAAACCCTAGGGAGGAAGTTGTGCTCGCGCGTCTCCACGTTGGCCATTGTCGTTTCACTCACCGCTTTTTTCTGTGTGGCGACACTGCGCCGATTTGTGAGACGTGTAATTGCCGACTCACTGTTACTCATCTTCTGTGTAGTTGTGTTCGTTTTCGTGGTATGCGTTTTCACTTCTTTCATTCTCATTTGTTGAACGAAGACGACGCTACGCTGCAGCGGCTCCTAGATGGCCACTGCGATACTGTCGCTGTCTTTTCATTTTTAAAACAAATTGACTTTTAAACGTATCTAGTTTTTACCCCTTACATTCATCTCATTTTTCACTTTTACTGAATCAGCCTGATTTTAAGCATCATACCATGTGTGACGTGCCTGCCCCGCAGGACGCACACGACATAAAGGCAGATAGCAGAGAGAAGGAACGTCTGCGTAGCTCAGTTGGTAGAGCGACTTGTTCCGGAATAAGTGGACTCGGGCTCGATTCCCAGCGTGGACCAAAAATGACGGAGAAATTTACTTCGTTATAATGGTCCCCGAACTTCCCGGATGACCCAGCCGTTCAAGATCTAGCAATGGTGTGATGTTCTTTCCACACCGCGAGATACGAAAAATAAGAGAATCCCTTCTTCAGCGCTTCGAAAAATAAATGTGTGTGACGTTGCATTCCACACACCAGATTGACTGGGAGTTCTCAAGTGCACGTTCTACAGCGGATGGATGCCTGCAACGATTCATGGTCACGACTGACCCGTGGGCCATGCCCCCGGCCCTCTTTGGGGGGGAGATGTGACGTGCCTGCCCCGCAGGACGCACACGACATAAAGGCAGATAGCAGCGAGAACGAACGTCTGCGTAGCTTAGTTGGTAGAGCGACTTGTTCCGGAATAAGTGGACTCGGGTTTGATCCCCGGCGTGGACCAAAAATGACGGAGAAATTTACTTCGTTATATATGTTTTTAATACTGTTTGTTTGATTGTCTTGTGTTTGGTGCCCTTTGGCAACACATGGCCCTTGCACCATAAAAATTCAACAACCAACCAACCGAAATCTCAAATTTCATGATTAGAAGTTCTACCATTATCGTACGAAGTGTTTTATTTTGAAACGAGATATGTTTTTTCCTGTGAGTTTCGGCACGCCCCCCCCCCATAATTCACTGCAGTACATTACAATGGGACACAGCAGGCTTTCCATAGAATAGCTTTGTTTTTTAAGCTAAGATTTTCTATTTTTGACTATAGGAGCTAGACACGATCGAAGTCCTTTAGCTTTTCTTATTGATCCAGTGATCTGCTTATCCGCCTGAGTTTATTATATCCGTGCTTAAACCAAGGTATTTTACTTCCCAGGGGATTCTTTCCCATAAAAGCGTATTTCAAAATCTGGGTTGTTTTCCTGTACTTTTTCGGCAAATAACATTGCTTGCTTCTTGTCAATGTTTATTTTTATTTTCCAGCTTTAGTACCTATGGGCGATCCTTAGCACAATGGTAATACCCTTTTGCGTGGCTTTTGACAAAATATGCAGACGTGAAAATCTTATTGCTTTTGTTTTTTTGACTGTCTGTTCGTCCGTTCGTTTACCTCTGTATATCTCTTTCAACTTCCTGTCTATGGATGCGTCACCTATGTTCTCGGAAACCGTATTGGAAAAAGCATTTGTATTATATCCAAAAAAGCATGCACCTTTTCCATGTATTTTCCAGTTTTCCCAATGTACAAGTTCCTACAAGTTGACATAAATATGAAAACGCTATTTTCCTCAGACGGAATGAAAAAAATCTCGTTATATTACACTAAAGAGCAATTGAATTAGAGACAGCTGGCATTATGAAAATGTGGCACTGTGGGCGGCCCTGTAAACGGAAACGACATGACGTATGCAGCGATCCGATAATATAAGGAGTGATGCGACGGGAATCAGTAAGTGTCGGACGCAGTATGGGTAAGACGAAGGATCTAAGCGCATTTGATCGTGGGCAAATTGTCGGGGCCCGACGAATGGGTCACTCCATCTCGGAAGTCGTGCAGGCACTGGGATTTTCACGAGCCGCTGTGTCACTGGTGCACCGTGAGTACATCGAATTCGGTAAAACCATCCCTGCAAGGGCCAACTGCCGTGGACAAAGCGTGTGGATGAGTGGGGTCATCGTCGGCTAGCTCGCATTGTAACAGCGGATAGACGGGCCACAGTGCAAGAAATCACTCGGCAATTTAACGCTGGTGCACAAAAACGTGTAAGCAGCCACACCATCCAGAACCATCCTCTCGCTATGGGGTACAGAAGCCATGGTCCCACGAGGGTACCGCTGCTGACCGCACATCACAGGGTGCAAAGATTAGCATGGGCGCGGGAACATCGCCGCTGGACCCTAGACATGTGGAAAAATGTTGCCTGGACTGATGAGTCGAGATTCACGTAGGTACATGTGGATGGCAGGATACGAGTACGGCGCAAACCACATGAAGCGATAGATCCTTCTTGCCAGCAGGGTACTCTTCAAGCTGGTGGGGGTGGCATTCTCGTCTGGGGACTGTTTATGTAGACCGAAATGGGACCCCTGGTACGTGTGACATCGTCCCTCACAGGTCAACGTTACCGGGATATCCTGGATAACCATTTGCTCTCGTTTGTGCGTCTTCAACATCCCACTGGGGACCTCATCCTGCAACAAGACGATGCACCGTGCCATCGCTCCCGAATTGTATCCGAATGGTTGGATGAACACTGCACCGACGTGACGTCGCTTCCTTGGCCAGCTAGGTCATCTGACCTCAATTCCATCGAGCACATCTGGGATGCCATCGAGAGAGATGTTCGAGGCTCTGACCCACCTCCATCAAATATTCGTGAACTGTGGGAGCTTGTTCAGGGGTCGTGGATCCGTATGGCTTCCCAACGCTTCCGGTGTCTTGTCGAGTCCATGCCGAGACGAATCGCCGCCGTCATCAGAGCGAAAGGTGGTGCTACAGGTTACTAGACAGGTATCTCTAATTCAATTGCTCTTCAGTGTACATATTGTTGGATATGAGAAAGATTTTCGCATTCACTTTTGTCTATGGACTCGGTATTTCTTCTTTTGGAAGAAGACTTTTTTAATTTTTCATGGGGGAACAGAGGAAACCATGTTTAAGATTGTTCACGTATGTTGTAGCCATACACGGCAAAACTATTCCTTAGGCAATACAAGTGTATGTTTTCTTTTGTTTATTTTTTATTTTAATGTCTGTTTTCCAGAAGACTTTTTTTTTTTTTTTTGATAAGCATAATATCGCTATGACTAAGACTATTTGGATGGTCTTCCAGAAATACTGACTTTTCTCTTTATGTGGTAATGATGTATACTACAGGAAGAGCTCACACATGTACCTGTGGACATGGTATGTCCATAGCTTGCATATTTTACAGGTGACTTTCAGTTAATGTGTATACCGCGGTACAATCTAAAACCGAATCAGGAGTATGGTGAAATGGAGTTAATTTTAGTTGCCACAGCTATTGTATCATAGTGTCGAAAGAGAGACACGCAACGTCATGTTATATCTGGTATGTATGTCTGCGAGTTTAGCCCTTAACCTTAACGTCTTGTTCAACAACTTGATTTTCTACGAACTACGTACATAAAAATGACATTTCTCTCCTTAGGAGGGTCCAACTGGAAACTCGCCAGCATATTTGTTTTAAGACCACCACATTCTGTTTGGGTGCCCGAGTTTTGGAGGAGGAGATCTAAAATAAGAGCTTTTAAATCATAATCACGTCACACTGGTAGGCGTTGCCACTGTTTTGAACTATGTGAAGTTGGGAGAACAATGATAGTAAATCACAGAAGCTCATAGCAATCTCTGTGTACAAACAAATTTGAAATTGAACAATTGAATTACAGCAAAAAAAATTAGGATGCGATTTTTGCAGCCTAAGTGTCATATCTCTTTTCCATGGAAGAATATCAAATTGTAGCTTCTACTAATGAAATAGGGAAGGTTTTTTTTTTTTTTTTTTTTTCTGTATGTGCATCTTGGTATATGCTCTAGAACTGGAGGGCTGGGAATGAGCCTGAGCCACACTGGTGACGCAGTTGTCTAAGCGTTGACTTCTGACAGGCCGCTCGTGATAGGTCAGGATTCAAATCCCAGGTGAAGCATGGACGGTGTGATTATCTCACCGCACTGATTCTCTCTCCCCTCCCTGGAACCAGTAGCCCTAAATTAGGGTCGGGGATTGCTTATAGCCCATTGAGTTGCTCACGGAGGTGGTTAACCCCCCCCCCTCCTCCCTCCAACCCAGCAAATAAGAGGATAAGTCTGAAACTTGATGTCCCAAAACTAAATACACTGCCTGACAGAGAAAATGTCACACCACGAAGACGTGAATGCAGCGCCATGCAAATTGCAGAGCGGGTGCACACGTACAAGTTATGAAAATGATTGTATTTGCAGGCCGATCGCACGAACAGCGCGCGGGATATAAACGGACAACCAGTCTGTGAGGCCATCAGTCGAGACGTCGTCACGGCCTCAAGAAATGAGTGATTCTACTGTAACCGTGTCTGGAGAACGAACAACGCATAATGAAATTGCGAACGACGCCGTTAGGACGCCGTCGAACGCGATGTCGTCAAACGGATGAGTTCACGAGAGGTGTCGTCTTAGGCCTTCGTACCGCCGAATGGTCCTTACGTCGTACTGCGGAAGAAACGCAAAGTGATGCCACAACCGTCAGTCGCATTTGGAGACGGTTCTCCCAGGAAGGATCTGTGCAACGTCGTAGGGGGCCGGAGCACGGAGACGGACGTTCGAGCGCACAAATCGTCGCATTTGACGTCATGCCGTGGCGGACCCAGAGGCTACAACGTGCGATGTTTTGCGGAGTGTACGCAGAGGCTTGGATGCTTCGATATCGACGCGGACAGTGTCGCGCCGATTGGCTCCGTCCAGTTTGCTGTCCAGCCGTCCGTTGCGAAGTCTACTCTTAACTGCGGCCATCGTCATTACCGCTTGACGTGGTGTCGCTCCAGAGCTGCGTGGGATGCCGAATGAAACAGTGTGGTTTTCAGCGAGGAATCGCGGTTCTGTCTCACCACGTGTGATCGCTGTGGGAGAGTCTGGAGGCGACGTGGCCAACGTGCGGATTCCTCCGCCACTGTGGAGCTCCGTACGGCCCGACAACATGGAATCATGTTGTGGGGTGCTATCAGCGCCAACAATCACTCACCGCTGATACGTATTGACGGCACGCCGCTATGTTGACGAGGTGCTGCGGCCCGTGGCACTACCGTATCTGCAGGGAATCCCAAATGCCGTTTTTCAACAGGATAACGCCCGGCCGCATACCGCTCGGATCAGCCTCAATGCTTTATACGGCGTGCGGATGCTTCCGTGGCCAGCAGGATCCCCCGACCTTTCGCCCATCGAGCATCTCTGGGACACGATTGGGAGTCGCTTGAGTACCCTCCAAGCCCCGCAAAATGAAGATGAACTGTGGATTCGGATCAACAGCACATGGTCCACGATGCCCCAGGACTCTATTCAGACTCTCATTGCCTCGATGCCACGTCAGATTCAACGCTGTATCGCCCAAAATGGGGCGACACTCCTTATTAATCATCCTGTACGTATATTCTGCCACTGAAGCGTAGTCTGTATGTGCCAATGGAATCATTTGTTCAGGACTGACTTGGCTATTTGTGTGTGCAGTTTGGTCTGTTTCGAGCATTTCTTCATGGTGTGGCATTTTCCCTAACAGGCAGTGTATTAGGAAGCATTGCTCTCCCACTGTTTTAAATGGAAAAGAGGTCACCCATGAAGTATTGATTCTTTTTTTCCTTTTTTTTTTTTTTTTGGAGGTTTAACGACCACCGTGAGCAACTTAGTGTGCTATGAGCAGTCGCCCGACCCTATTTTAAGACATCTTTCCAGGTAAGGGAGTGAGCCAGTGCCGTAAGACAAATACAACATCCATGCCTAACCGATATTCAAACCCGGGTCCCATCTTGGACGAATGGTCATAAGCCAGCGCTTATGTCACTGTGCCACCGAGGCGATCGAACGTTGTAAACTAAATTGTTAAACTATGCATGATAACAGTAAAAACAAAAACCGCTCACCACGAAAAAGCTATTTTTGCGCGCACTTTCTCCTCAAAATCATGCACAGTTTTTCTGCCAGTGCCGTAGGTGTGTATATTACTTACCGCGATATCTCTGCTTCTAACAGTCCAATTAAAAAATAAATATTTTTTTATTTGTGCCCTAAAAATAAATAAATATTTTTTAATTGGACAGCTTTTCTGATCGGGAATGTTTTTCCTATAATTTAAAATGTTTCTTAACGCATAAGTTTTCGGCTAGAGGAAATAAGCTGACGTTTCGGTTTACAGCATATTTGTAGTTAAAATCTGCGCATCTAAAAGCCCTATTGAAAAATCCCTTTTGGTTCAGATATTACTAGCTACGGTTCATTTTATGCGCATTTCCTGTCCGAAATAATTAAGGATTTTCCTGCTAGGGGAGAAAATGTTTAATCTTCTTCTCTGGATATTTTTGCTTCTAAAATTCCGACTCAAGAAATTCTTTCAACACCGGATAGCGCTCACCATGTGGAACATTTTGCATGTACTCGTGAGTCTTTTTGTTATAGTTCACAGTTCTGGAGTTAGGTAGTGTTAGTGCAGATTCATGTTTGCAACTTATCTCCGTTTTTCAAATACTCCATTGAAAAGTTTCCTTCTTCGTTGTATGCCGTTTGCTACAGTAAAGATTAGGAACATTATCCTCTTTAAATAATGCACAGTTTCCTCGCCAGAGGGCACAAATCTCCGAAATTTTTCACGCTATCTCTGCTTCTGGAAGATGTATCTGAAAAGTTATTTCTCCTCAGCATAGCTTTTGCTATGAAGAATACTTTTTGCATATTTTCTACTCATCCATTATTCAAAATTCTTCCCCCCGAGGCGTCAGCCTATAATTTTATTTGAATAGTTTATTTGATTATCAAAATCCCTTAGAAAAATCCTTTGTTGGTAAGATACTCTTCATTATGAAGAGTATTTTGCACCCGTTTTCTTCTTTAAGTAAAGCATGGCTTTTCCGCTAGAGGTGCATAAAGTTATATCACTTTTTCCCCAAATCTCTTCTGCCTCGAATATCTTCCGCTATGCGAAACGCTTTGTCACCACTTTGACTTTTCATAGCACGTTCAGCCGCTAGTGGGCTAAAGTAACGATTCTTATGTGTGTGGGTGTTTCAATGACCGTTGACATCCGTCTTACACTGCTGGCCACCCAAAATGCAACACCGAGAAGGACACGAGATAGCAGAGCCAGATTTACTGAACACATAACAATAGATACAAAGATGAAACGATTGAGCTTACAGGACCGTGCGACTTGCGGAACACGCAGGCTTCAATAGTTCGTGTGGACCCCATGGCTGGCAATAAAGACCGCTACACGCTGCGGCATCGAACGAAAGAGGCTTTCGATGTGGGCTTGGGGTATGTCGGTTCAGGCTGCTTCCACACGTTGCCACAACTCATCAGGCTTAGCAGCGGGTGGTGCTTGCCGGGCCACTCGGTTGCCGATCAGCGACCAGACATGTTCGATGAGCAACATATCGGGAGAACAGGTGGGCCACGGCAGCAGTGACACCTGGTGGGCCGTGAAAAATTGTTGCACGATGCGTGACACGTGCGGGCGCGCATAGTCCTGTTGAAACGTGGCCGCCAGCAGGTCCTTCAGGTAAGGGAGGACTACAGGCTCGAAAACGTCGGAGATGTAGTGGTGGCTGTTGAGTGTACCGGCGATGCGTACCAGAAGGATGCGGGTGTCATATCCAATTGCGCCCCAAATCATAGCGCCAGGTGACGGACCGATATGGCGATGCATAATGCAGGCGTCATACAGTCTCTCGCCGCGATGCCGCCACACGCGGATCCGACCATCGTGGTGTTGCAGGCAGAAGCGGGATTCGTCGGAGAAGACAATGTCGTGCCATTCCGTAGTCCAGGTGCGGCGTTCAACAGCCCACTGCTGCCGCACTCGCCGGTGGTGTAACGTCAATGGTAATCGGAGCAATGGGCGCCGTGCGACAAGTCCTCGCTCCTGCAGACGACGTCGAACGGTACGTGCTGACACTGGTTGTGGCGCAACACACCCTAATTCCTGCGCTAACGTTCGTGATGTAGCGGTGCGAGCCATCAATGCCCACCGCACAACATGCCGGTTCCCTCGTTCGATGGTGCACCGCGGCTGCGGCAATCACTCTCGTCGGTCTGTCCGTCCCTCCTGCACCCACCGAATCCATACTCGCCTCGCTGTGACTGGATGTCGTCCCACACGGGCGCCGATGTCTCGGTACGATAAACCACTGTCGCGAGAAGCCACTATTCTTCCTCTGTCGAACTCCGAAACGTGCTGGAATGACTGCCATATTCTGCGACGAGGCATCAGGAAGCTTCCCACGCACAGGTCCGGCAGCACAACACACTTCGACTACTTACACCCCGCCTTCTGTGCACCCTTCTTATAGTGCTTCTCGGTGGCATGCCGGGTGCACATGATTTGCATATGTCCTGCAATTCTAGTCGTTTGCATGTCTTCTCACGGGCGACGCATGCTGCGAATTTCAGGCCAATCGGATGCTTCCTTCTTGGTGTTGCATTTTGGGTGGCCAGCAGTGTATATAGATAATTGTGCAGTTTAGCTGTGCAGTGCCAGTTTTTCGGGAAATTTCATGGAAAAGTGTTTCTTTTCCAAAGTTGACCAGCCAGAGGAAATATTGAGATTGATAAATGCGAACGACAATCATCCAACTGCACTAGAACTAGCCGAGGAAGAAGCGTCCGTCATTGCTAACGGAATTCAACGGTTTCTACTTTCGAAGGCTTTGTTGCATCTTTTGGAGGTTTGCCGGTTGCATTCCAGTTTTACTTAGCAGTGGAATTCAAAATGTTTCTTGGTGTTTCCCTTTTCCATGTATAACGAAGTAAATTTCTCCGTCATTTCTATCCACGCCAGGATTCGAACCCGGATCCCCTCATTCCGGAATAAGTCACTCTACCAATTGAACTACGCGGACGTTTTATTCTGATTCCTATCTGCCTTTATGTCGTGTGCGTCCTTCCGGCAGGTACGTCACATCTCCTGGTACGTTACATCATCTCCCCCTTATTTCTTTTTTTTTTTTTTCCGAAGTGCTGGAGAAGGGATTCTCTTATTTTTCTAATCTCGCGGTGTGGAAATAACATCACACCAATGCGAGATTTTGAACGGTCGGGTCATCCGGATAGTTCGGGCGCCATTATAACGAAGTAAATTTCTCCGTCATTTCTGTCCACGCCAGGATTCGAACCCGGATCCCCTCATTCCGGAATAAGTCACTCTACCAATTGAACTACGCGGACGTTTTATTCTGATTCCTATCTGCCTTTATGTCGCGTGCGTTCTTCGGGCAGGTACGTCACATCTCCTGGTACGTTACACATGTTTATCCTCGCTGTTCCTATATCTGGCGCAGCTCGATAGTTTTTGTTTTTTAAAGTCGGGACTCTTTAACGGACTACTTGATGATGCTGGATACACTTCACCAGCTGAAGGCCTGATATTTCCAATTGACCCAAGTAACTGGACAGTGTTTCACATGGGTAAGTGATTTTTTTTATTTCCTCTCTTTCTTCTTTTACCGTTTACCATTGTTTGTTTTGGCGAAAAAAACCTATTTCGGACTTACCGTTTACCTTAGGTTTAACGCTCCGTACGCCCCCGACGCATAGCTTTCTCGACTTTTATTTTCTCCCCCAGCCACCCTAGAATGCTTTTTCCCCAAATGCCTTACTTAAACGATATTCAATAATTATATTATTTATAAATGAAAACCTTGTTACTTGCCTTGGGAAATTTCCCGGCGTAGCATTTGTTTAGACAAATAGCTGTTTGACTTAAGACGTCGACCTTAAAAAAATCGATAAAAAAGACTATCGAGCTGCGCCTGATAGGAACAGTGGGGATAAACATGAAAAAGGGCAAGGAAAGGGGAAACACCAAGAAATATTTAGAATTCCACTGCTAAGTAAAATTAGAAAATTACCAGTTCGCCAACACACTGAGCGGCAGCGCAAAGTAGTCCCTCCACCCAAAAAACGAATGGAATCGTCCTCCGACAACAGAGAAAAAAATGAAACCAAAAACCCTGCATAGATAAACTGAAACGAAACCATATACACGTCTTTCAAGAGACAGACTCGAAAAGCTGTATAAACGAAAATTAAGTCAAGCATGCCAATTGATGGTCGGGACCTTAGCTGAACAACGTATAAATGGAAAAGACTTACAAATGAGAAACGCATAAACGGTGTTCCACTGTAAATATATATATTTGGTGTGTGTGTGTCTGTGTGTATCATATCTCCAGCGCTATGTATTAATGAAAAAATTGCTTTTGATGGGGGCCTCACCATTTACCTGGCCCTGGGCCCCCGGCCATCTTGGTCAGGCCCTGCATTCCTCTCCCCGCGCATGCGCATGACCTTGCAGCTAATATTTTTAGAATCATTGGTTATTACTCTTTTTCTGTCAGTTATAAGATTTCAGCTACCTGTTATAGTTTAGAAATCATAAGCATTTGATCAAACGTAAGAAATTATGACGGTCAAGTCCCCCCCCCCCATGGTACCGATTTTAAAGACGTATCCACGTCAAAAAGTCTCGGCACAGCCTCAGTATCGTTATCGTTCAACATCATCCAATATTTGCTCTTTTTATTTCAAGCTGTCATTTGTCCTGCCTTCGCGAATCGCGGGTTCCCTGGAAGCCAGGGCCCCAGGAATTTGTCCCGCATCCCCCTCCCTTGGTTGGGGATTGGTCTCGTGTGTTTAGACCTTGCAGCTCCTGTAGCCAAGTTATCATAGACGCATTCTTCTTCATTTAGTCCAAATCGTCCGAGATGTGTACCGGTTCGACTTCCGAATACAGCTTGGGTGTTGGGTTTGTCCTACAGCTGCGGTTCTGTCGCTTGCATGCAAGCAGTGACTCTAAATGAAAATAGGCAACTCTATACTTTTTGTTGTTCAAGGAGGGAAAAGAAGGAAGAGGAAAGAAAAGAAAAGAAAGGTTTGACATTATTCAGGTGCTGCTTTTTTTAATCACTTTATTGATCTACGTATCTTTGCAAGCGATTACTAACCTATAGGAAAGTGTGGTTTTGCTGACTAAGAAAAAAGAAGAAATAATGAAAGAAAACGAAAGAACCTGAGGATTCTTTCTCACAAGGAAAATGGTATTTCCTCAAATTACGTAAACCAAAAAATCTGATAAGAACACTGTTTTCCTAAAACGGCTGAGTAATAAAATATTCTGTGCTGTAACAGATCTTGCGAAAGGACTTTTACGAGTTGTTCCTAAAGCATGAGGCTTCAATCTTTGACATTTTACGATGCAGCTAAGTCACCACGAACAAGGAAAACATCACCTGTGACGGTGATGTTTCCCACCCGCAGCATGTATTTATGAGGTAATGTTGTAACGATACTACTAACTTTTTCCATTTCACCTGCAGTAGATATACATCCAGAATAACGCCATTTTGAGAGATTCCACTTATTATTGCGCTTGTGATGTGCCTTTTGGGATGTGTATCTTTTCGTCTCCATTAATTTTTACTTAATCATTTCCAGTCAACAGAACTCGTTAAAATGCATTTATTTGCTTCGTGAAAACTGTGTTGCCTAATTTGATTTACCAATCGTTGTCCCTTCAAAAACGATAACTTTCTGAGAAACTTCCAAAATTATTTATGTATGAGGCGTTCGGCACATATATAATTACTGTATTTTTGGAAGTTTCATTGCAAAGAATCAAAAGGGACAAGCGAAAGCAAACCCAGTTTACAAACTTAAGGTTTAGTGAACCCGTACATATCATACATTTTATCCACACCTATACTAAAAGCAAAATCTAGAGGTATTTTACATTCAAAATACTAAACTGCAAGTTTCATGTATATGCACATATACACTGAAGTGCCAAAAGTCATGGGATAGCACTGTGGAAATTTTTAACTGGCGCTGCCGTCGTATAAAGGCTTCGACGCACAACACGATTTTTATCAGTTACGAGGTGTAATCTCATGAGTCAAACCGCCAGTAGGATTACGGCAAAGCCGACGTGAATGAGGCATGGTAGTGGGAGCCAGACGGATGGGACATTCAGTTTCCGAAAATGTACGAACATTCAACATTACTTGGTCCATGGTGTCACGTGTGTACCGAGAATACCTCATGGAAGGCATTACCACCCAACGTGAACAGCGCAGTGGCCGTCCACGGGTACTAAATGACCGTGACCAGCGTCGTCAGACCAGGATTGTTCATGCTGACAAGCGCCACTGACTCAAATAACATCCATATTCAAAGCAGGGGTTACCAGAGACATATCCATCAGGTCAGTGCAGCGTAATTTAGCATCCATGTGGTATGGGAGCAGAAGACCAACCAGAGTGTCTTTGTTAACACCACGACATCTGACACAGCGCCTGACTTAGACTCCTGAACACAGTAATTGGACCCTGGAAGACTGGCAACATGTGACGTGGCCCGATGAGTCACGCTACCAGTTGTTACGAGCTGATGGTAGGGTTCGAGTGCGGCGCAGACCCCATGAGGCCATGGACCCAAGCTGTTAACAAGGCACTGTACAAGCTGGTGGTGGTTTTATGCATGTGTGGGATATCTTTTCGTGGCACAGTTTTGGTTCTCTGGTTCTCGCAAACACGTCATTGACCCGTAATCGCTTTGTTGTTCTGCTGGGTGACCATTTTCAGCCCTTCATAGACTTCATATACCCCGACAACGATGGAATTTTCCAGGCGGACAATGTCATCGGGCCCAAGTTGTCCAAAATTAGTTCGAGGAGCATTCTGGACAGTTCCGACAGAGGATGTGGCTACCACATTCCCCCGACATGAACCCAATAGAGCACTTATGGGACGTGGTGGAAAGGTCTATTCGCACACAAGATCCTGCACCTACAAATTCCAGGGAATTGTGGGCGGATGTTCGGACAGCATGGCTCAACATCTCACCAGAAGTCTTCCGGCCACTTGTGGAATCGATGCCATATCAAGTTGCCGCACTTCTGCAGGCCAGATGAGGTCCTGCATTCTGGTGGGTCTTCTGCTCCCATACATGATACTAGGTACGTATCCCATGTCTTTTACCACTTCAGTGTATATATTAGCAGTTTTTAACAAGATACAAGATTTGTTTTCTTTGCTACATTGTTTCTTTTAAAGTACGGTGGTGTAATGGCTACATTTTGATTTTGCATGTCACCAAGAACTCACTGATATCCAAAACCAAAACCATTATTTCACATACTAATGCCGTAACGAATAATGAATCATGAAAAGGAGTTTTCGATAAAATCAGGAAACCTTCACTTAAGCAGTTCAAAATTAAAACAATTAATTTTACTTAAAGTTTTTATTTTCTACCTACCTGGATTTATTTACAAAGAAATTTTGCACATCTCGGCCAGGAAAGCAAATTGGTGTCGTCGCTATTGCAAAATGATTTCAAAAAATTCCAATTATTATAATGAATTAGAGAAGGAAAATATTTGATCAGATTTCAATGAAAATTGCAGAGATGTTCTAAAATTTCTTTTCTCGAACTTTCGATTAGGAATTCATTTACAGTTATCAAGTTGTCCAGATTAATTCAGCTACTTAGGTAGAAAATGAAAACTTACGCCGCCAGATGAAATTTCATCTGGCGCATTAAAAACATTTGCCTTTTCCTTTTCCATCTTTTTACAAAAAAGTGTCTTCATTTGTTGGCAATGTCTTTCCACTGGGCAATATCCGAAGATACTTCACAAACCGCGTTACATTCGTAGGACGCTTGGTTTTCTGTATTTAGGTGTAAACTTTCACTGCCCCAAGTAGTATCGGTGATCGAACTTCAGTTATAGCAAAATCTGTGAGAAACTCGTTATTTTCTTCAGCGTGAGAATAAAAAATAAATTCTGCAGATAATGGATCATTTATTTTCTGCCCCGGTGGCTGAGTGGTCAGAGACGTCGGCTTCTGATGATTTGTCTGAGGTGGGGCCGGGTTCGAGTCATTGATGAGGCATGAATAGTGTGCTTGTTCGATAGCTCTGTTTCTTCTATGGAACCAGTGGTCGCAAATTTGGGACAGGCGTCTACTGATAGCCCGAAGAGCTACGCATTGTTGTTTTTAACCTCCCCCTCCTCCCAAAAAAATTCTTATTCGGTGTTTCTTTGTGTTCTGTTGCTCAGTTCTGGAAACACATAAATCTGGCCAATTTATGTGAGTTTTTATTCAGGACTGACAACAGTCCTACGCATTTTCTATAGAGAAAATGAGATGATTGGCAGTATGGTGTCTTTTTGTTCTTTGCTGTTCCTCTCATTTCTCTTAACCCTGTACAGGACGTGCTGTATATAGTTTATGTTAGAAAAGTCGAGTAAAAGTCAGAAATGTTTCTCTCTCAGAAATAATCTTCACTTTCCAGTGAGTGCTGTAATGTTCCGTACATTCAGTGTATTCTTTCTTTCAGGTAACTTCGTATTTTTACTGTCGGTAGTTCATTATGATGAATTTGTTTTGTGTGTTTATGTGTAGCTTCACATCTTCAAAAATTTTATGGTTACATTTTCATTATCTGTTGAAGAAAAAAACAAGGATGTTTGTGAGAGCGGGAACATTATCTATGCACGACAAATAATCAATTGAACATTATGCTGGTAAAATCAGCATAATGTTCAATTGGTAAAATCAGCATAATGTTCAATAGAATTTATAATGTAATACCAAAATTAATGTCTTATATGGACGTATGATGAGAGCATCCATATATGTATTTTTTAACGGAACTTGGAATGTAGACAAAGAACATTGAATAGTTCTAGAACATTTCTTAAAGTTATTTGGATGCTACAAAGAAATCCGGAAATTCTCACACTCAGAAAGGGAGACGCCTTTCTCGAGTAAGATAAAGATCATCCATTGAGTTAATGGCATCCGTCATACATTGTTTAACGGAGAGCAGACGCCAAGAAGTTTAGCTGTCTGCCCATCCGTATTGTATGTATGCAGGAAAGTGTATTGCGCTCAATGTGTTTATGTCTTTTGCGGTAAGTTAAACCTGTCTAAAGAACGTCGCCGACGGTGTACATCTAAACGGTCCAATATCCAGTGGAAAGACCAAACACCCGTCAACAGAATGGGCGCGTCTATCCGACGCAAGAAACGAAAGCGCTGGTCACGATGACATGTGTTGCCCGTGGAGAGAGATGTAAGATGCCATAGGGCCAAGGAAGCGGAAGTGATGTACGCGCGGTGAGGAGGCGAAAGAGGGAGAAGCGCCAAGCGAGTTAGTTAGTCTGTCTGTTTTTCGTGGAACGGGGAGGAGCAGGAGACGCTCCAGCAGACGTGACTCGGAAGTTTTCGGGTGCGTTTGGACCTAGAGCATAAGGGGCTCGGGATGTTCAGTCGTGCACTAGATGGTAACGGAACTTTTATTTTCTAAGTAAGCGATACTTGTGATATAGGTCTCGGGAACGGAGACTCCCACAGATTGCATCAAATATCCGGGAGAGGATAACTTAGATAATTGTGATACAGGTCTCCGAAACGGATACTCTCACAGATTGCATCAAATATCAGGGAGAGGATAACTTAGCGAAACGACAAAGGCGAAGGTCTGAATTAGATTCCCGATACAACGAGTAGACAGAAGATCCAGAGAGATACAGGTCTCATCTCTATCGAGAAAGACTCTCTCTCAAGTTCAAGAAGAGCGTGTTAGATAATAGGTGCCAAGTCTTGCGTTGGCCAATTACGAACTCTTCCACTGGCTAAAGAACATTTGGTCTACAACCACGGAAAGCGTTTTTCAACGGACAGGCTTACTTGCAAACCTCCGATATATTTCATTAAATTTTATTAAGTTTCATCAAGTCTTTCTGCATTAGTTTTTGGACATTAGTAATTCTAATTGGAATTTTCAGCAGTCTCGATCCATCCTCCTGATTCGCAGATATTCACTAAACGGTAAAGCGGGGAGGATTTTGTCCGTTCAACCAATCTTAGTTTTGGGTAAGTTCTTAGGAACGAACCTGGTATTTCTATTGGCTGTGAGAGAGGTCCTATAATGGGGACGCCAAGGAAACATAATTTTGGGCGTGTCCTTATAATGAAATGAGCACGGTCGCTCTCACAATGTTACTTACATTTTACTTTTTTAGCACGTCTTTTGTAAAAAAAGATCGTGCTTATGTTACCAGTTTGTCCGACCGTCCGTCTGTACCCACGATATCTCTGTAACTATTAGTCCGATTTGAAATTTTTTTTGCATTGGGAAGCTTGAAATATGCGAATGAAGATCCTTCATTTTTTTTTTACGATGTACAATTTTGCCGCTAGAGGACGTAAATGCAGATGATGTCGAATTCAAAAATACGTTTTATTCTACATATTTGCTTCTAAGCAACCGATTGAAAAAATATTTTATCTTTGGATTTCATTTATGTCGAAGAGTATTTTAGATATAATTACTTTTTCAAATTACGCATAGATTTTCCGCTAGGGGGCGTAAAAGTAAATTGCATTTTCCCCGATAACTCTTCTTCTAAAACTCCGATTTAAAAAATGTTTTCTTCAGCGAATACACCTCTTGATGGAATATCTTTTGCATATAATTTCTAATTTTTGGTAAGTAATACTTTAGCCGCCAGGGGGCGTAAGTGTTAATTTTTGCTTCTGATGTATTTGCCATAAAATCTGAGCTTCTAAAATATCGATTGAAGAAATTCTTTCTTGCACTGATGCCACTCACATCGATAAACCTTTTAGGAATATTTTCTTCTTAAAACATTTCAAAGTTTCTCCGCCAGGGCGCGTAGATGTATATCTTATTTTTGTTAATATCTCTACTTCTAGGAGTCCGATTTGAAAAATTCCTTCTTTGTTGGATAGAGTTTTCAGTGTGACATGTTTTTCATATAATTTCAAAATTTTCAAGTAAATCATAGACTTTTCGCTAGGGGGCGTAGAGGTAAATTGCGTTTCCAACCCTATATATCTGCTTCTAAATCTCCGATTTGAAAAATTCTTTTTGTACCGGATACAGCTCCTGATGGGAAATCGTTTTCACATAATTTCTAATTTTTGTAAAAAAATGGTTTGGCCACCAGGGGGCATAAGTGTTAATTTCCCCTTCTGATGTATTTGTAGCAAAATCTAGGCTCCTGAATGCTCGACTAAATTTGCTTTTTCTTGGACCGATACCGCTCATATAGAAAATCCTTTTGAGAATACTTTCTTCCTAAAATAATGCATGGTTTTCCCACCAGGGGACGTAAAGTCACATCTTATTTTTGTCGATATCTCTGTTTCTAAGAGTCCGATTTGAAAAATTTTTCGGTGTTGGAGAGCGTTTCCGGTGCGAAATGTTTCTCATATAAATTAATGTTTTTCTTAACACACAAGTCTGCAACCAGAGGGCGTAAGCTCACGATTCCGTTTAACGCAATATCTAAGGGATTAAAAACCCGATTGAAAAACTTCTTTCTTCCGTCAGATACTATTGTTTTCCATACCGGTTCCATTGACTTTGAATAGCTTTGATAAATTTAATTTGCGTCAGAACGGATTCAAAAGACATGCTTATTACACCCGAAAATTCGGTGTCATCTTTCTTGTTTTTTTGTTTTTTTGCATTAATCTCAAGAAAATCTATGTACTCTTCATGTGCCTTTCTGAAAAAGGAAAAAGGGGGAAGAAAAAAATGTGTGTGTGAAATATTAAAATAGGAAAAAATCTTTGAACAGTCTGACCCATCAACAGTACATGAACATGTGTGTGTATACAGTATATATATATATATATCATCATCATCATCATTGTCAACCATTATCAATCCACTGCTGGACGAAGGTCTCCCCAAGTTTCCTCCACAACGGTCTGTCTTGTGCCAGTCTCCTCCATGTCACTCCCGCATATTTACGAATTTCATCCACCCATCTCCCATGTGGTCTTTTTCTGGGTCTTTTCCTGTCCCTTGGAATCCAATCTAAAATTTCGGCTGTCCATCTATGGTCTGTCCTTCTGGCAGTATGTCCAGAGGGATGCAAGGTCAGGTGATGCGTAACATCACAGCCTCTCCTTGACAAATGTCAACCCCGCCTTCTCGTGGTGCATCCTGTTCCCACTAAAGGGGCTCTGACGACCGCCAATAGCGGTATAACTATACCATCGGGATCAGAGGAAATTCTATCCCACACTCACCAACCCGCTTGGCCAGCGTGGTGAGTTATGGCCAAACCCCTCCAAAATGATTCCACAACTTAAATCTTGGCCCTCAGTCTCCGGCAGCTGGAATGTACCTGGCCAAGGCAGCGGCCAGTGCGACATGAAGGCGACATGAAGGGTGCTAAGAATCCCCGGAGGACCGGACTAGGCTGCCATCTGATGCTGACCTTGGCTACGTACAATGGACGCTCCCTATCTTCTGATTCAAGGCTTCTTGAATTGGAAGAGGAACTACAAAGGATCAAGTGGGACATCGTCGGGCTAAATGAGGTAAGGAGAAAAGGAGAAGATCTCATCGAACTGAAAAGTGGACATCTCTTCTACTATCGTGGGACAGATACTGGCAGAACTAGTGGTGTTGGATTTATAATAAACAAGAAACTGAAGGATAAAGTTGTAGAAGTTGAAAGTTCCTCTGACAGAGCTGCACGACTTGTTATCCAACTCTCTAAAACATACCAGGCTCAGATTATTCAAACTTATGCACCCACCACAAGTCATCCTGAAGAAGAAATTGAAGAATTTTATGAGGAAATTTGTCATCTAAATAATAAAGGTAAGCAGCACTTGAAAATAATTATGGGAGATTTCAATGCAAAAATAGGGCAACGGCAACAGAATGAAACTTCAGTAGGTAAATTCGGTCATGGCAACAGAAACCAGCGTGGAAATACTCTCGTTGAGTTTGCAGAGGCAGAAGGGTTTTTCATCTTGAACTCCTTCTTCAAGAAAAAGCCACACAGGAAATGGACATGGAGACATCCAAATGGGACGACAAGTGAAATTGATTTTATTATGTGTAACAAAAAATTCGTCATAGAAGACTGCAGTGTGCTAAACAAGTTCAACACAGGTAGTGACCATAGATTGGTGAGATGTAAGATGCACCTCAACACTAAACTTGAACGTGGCAAGCTCATAAGACAAACAAAAGCTATTGACATAACCAACCTTAAAAAACACCATAATACCTTCAAGTTAGAACTGAAGAACAGGTTCTCTGCTTTAGAAGGCCTAACATCGGAAGAAGTGGACATCTCTGAAGTTAACAGAAAAGTAACCAAAGCTCTTATGGAAACAGCAACAAAATTAGCTGGGTCTAAGAACAAGTTGCATGTGAACAAATTATCAGGAAAAACCAAAATGTTGATGCAAAAAGAAGAGAGATGAGGACAACTAAAGAAGATGTGACTTCCAAAGTGGAATATATAGAGCTATGCAAGACAGTAAGAAAAAGTATCACTGAAGACGTAAGGAAATTCAACTGTGAACTAGTGAGGAAAGCAATTGAAAACAACCAAAGCCTAAAGATAGCAAAGGGATATCTCAGTAAGGGAAGAAAACAGATTATGGCACTGAGAAAAGAAGATGGTTCTGTAACAAGAAATAGAGGCGAAATTTTGACAAGAGTGAAAGATTTCTACTCCAAATTATATGAAAGGGATGATATATGCACTCCAGACATCATGAAAGATACCAGTACCAGAGTTCCTCCAGTCCTTCCAGCAGAAGTTGCACATGCAATCAAGAACATGAAGCGAGGAAAAGCTCCAGGAGAAGATGGAATTACTGTAGACATCATAAAAGAAGCAAGTGGAGAAATCGAAACAGTACTCGCCCAAATTTTCACTCGATGCCTTAATGAAGGAAAGATTCCTGAGGATTGGAACACCGCTACAATGATCCTGCTACATAAGAAAGGTGACATTGAGGATCTCGGAAACTACAGACCTATCAGCCTCCTATCAGTAGTTTATAAAATCTTCACTAAAGTTCTTTCACACCGCTTGAAGGTAGCACTAGACATGGCTCAACCGAGAGAACAAGCTGGATTCAGGAGTGGCTACAGCACAATAGATCATATCCACGTGCTGAGAGAACTAATTGAAAGAGCGAGGGAATATGAACTTCCATTGTGCATGGCTTTTATCGATTATGCCACATTGGAGGGTGTTTTTCAGTCGCTGAGCTGGGAAAACAAGGGGATAAAGATTAATGGAGATTATCTAACCCACCTTCGTTTTGCTGATGACGTAGTCATTTTTGCAACTACCCCATCAGAGCTGCAGAGTATGATCCAGGAACTTGCTGACAAGAGTAAAGAAGTGGGATTAAAAATGAACTTTCAGAAGACAAAAGTGATGTTCAATGCTTTTACAAGAAATGAAGATTTATCGATTGATGGAGAAAAGCTGGAGATAACAGACACGTACGTTTATCTTGGACAGCAGATATCAAGTGAGGGTCACATTGATGAAGAAATTAATCGGCGTACAAAACTTGCCTGGAGAGCTTTTGGAAGAAACAGCATAATTTTCAAGAGCAATATGCCATTATGTCTTAAAAGAAAAGTGTTTGATCAATGCATCCTTCCAGTGCTTACGTATGGTGCAGAGACGTGGACCTTAACTAAAAGAGACATACAAAGGCTGCAGACAACTCAAAGAAGCATGGAGAGGTGCATGCTTGGTGTAACCAGGAGAGATAAGAAGAGGAACTCGTGGATCCGAAAAATGACAAGAGTGGAAGACATCATGATCAGAGTTAAATATCTGAAATGGCAATGGGCTGGACATATTGCCAGAAGGGCAGATCATCGATGGACAGCCGAAATTTTAGATTGGATTCCAAGGGACAGGAAAAGACCCAGAAGAAAACCACATAGGAGATGGGTGGATGAAATTCGAAAGTATGCAGGGGTGACATGGAGGAGACTGGCACAAGACAGACCGTTGTGGAGGAAACTTGGGGAGACCTTCGTCCCGCAGTGGATTGATAATGGTTGACAATGATGATGATGATGATATATATATATATATATATATATATATATATATATACATGTAGACTTTGCTTGAAATTAAACAAACAAGCAATAATTTTCTTACCTGGGTCTCGTCATTTTATGACAAAAAACACGAGTGATTTATTTACAGCACTAGCAATCATGTCCGTTCGCCGAACGGTGATTCTATAGAATCGTTTTTGAACATAAAATTAAAGAAAGGAAAAAGTAATTAAACTAAAGAAAAGTAATTTGAAATCTATAACTGTTTTACGATTTAGAACAGCGTCGTGGCGTAAATGCATACGGTTTGACGTAACACGGAGTAGGCTTTGGCGCCCCTTAATTTTAAATCAAAATTTGAAATTTTCATTGCATTTCAATGATTCTGACAAAATTATTTTTAAACCCATCAGCATTTTGAAACCCTTTTGGCTTTCAGACTTTTTCTACGTGTAGAAGTGGTAGAAAAATTCAAGCAATGTTTCAAAGCTCTTTTTTTTTCTTTTTTATTTTGTTACCTACCAGCATGCCACTTTTTAGATTTCTAGGTTATTTAGAAGTGGTCTAAGAATTAGCGAAAAGTTCAAGAAAAGAAGACAATGCTCCAAAGCTAATTTTTTTTTTTGGGGGGGGGGGGTTCGTACTTTTTCAGATATACGGACCTTAACACCTATCAGCATACCAATTTTCAGATCTTTAGGTCATTCAGAAGGAGTCGAACATTTCGAGGACGAGTACCCTCGCATTTTCCCTCTTTTCTTTTCATATACAAGGCGAAAGCTTATACACTGCTGGACAATTGCTAAGGACGGATCATAAACGGCTATATAGCGCATAAAAAAGTAAGTGTGGTTGGATGCCAAGTGAAATAAAATAATATCAGAATGCCAGGACATTACAAGAAAGACAATTTATTGTGCTTTGAAATCCAGAAGGCTTTGGAACGTGTTCAAGGGACAAACAGGCCATTTTGTGCAGAATACGTAAACGTGAAAAAAATGCAATTACCGTCCGCAGGCGTTCCGGCGTAAGATGTCAATACGGGATATGGCCACCATGGAGGGCGATGCAAGATTCCACGCGTCGTGTCATGCTTTGCACAACATTATCAAGCAGCTGTTGGGGTAATTTATCATATTCCTCTGTTAGTGCACGGATGAGGGTGTCCTTGTTTATTGGAGGGCATTGGCGACCAGCAAGACTCCTCCCCAAAGCTTCCCACACATTTTCAATGGGATTCTGATCTGGAGAACGTGCTGGCCGTACGAGGCGTTGAATATCATCGCTCTCAAGACACTCCTTGACAGCGACTGTTCGATGACATGTTGCGTTGTCGTCCATGAAAATGAATCTATCACCGACATCACCATGGAACATGCGAACAAGAGGTAGCAGAGCATCATTAATGTATTGTTGGCCAGTCATAGTCCCAGTTGGAAGCACATAGAGGGACGTACGGCCATTTATCATGATGCCAGCCCATACCATGACACTAAATGTCGGGTATCGGTCCCTTTCCTGTATGATTGCTGGACAATATGCAGTACCACTATCACGCCAGATCAGTTGTCGTCGGCAATCAGACGATAGACTGTATCTACTCTCATCTGAGAAGAGGACAGCAGACCAGTCGTTATCAGTCCAATTGCGATGTTGATTGCACCATTGCAAACGTGCGGTACGGTGACGTCTGGACAATGGGATGCACACAACAGGACGGCGGCGTATAGTCCTCCTTCATGCAAACGTCTGGCGACAATTTTTCCAGAGATCCGCTTGCCAGTAGCAGCCATAAACTGATTTGCTACCTCACTAGCTGTGCTGCGCCGGTGTCTTTTTGTTGATAGCACTATGTATCGATCTTCTGCAGGTGTCGTACTGCGAACACGACCTCCCCCGTGACGTTTGCTACACTCTCCATTTGTTTGAAATGATTTCCAAAGCCTTGAAACAACACTGTGGCTGACGTCGAACTCCCTGGCAACATCTGTTATTTTTCGCCCTTCTTCAATGTTGCCAATAATACGGCCACGCGTAAAATCATCTAGGTGATGTCGGGAAGACATACTGAAAATTGCAAGTTCGTCAATTGATTCTTTCCCTTTCAACTTTGCGTTTGAACAACAACGGTCAATACGCGTCAAATGCTTTATATCTCTTATCAACGCTATGACATCACGAAAAAGTTCGGCAATCCAAAATTTGCATACGCACAACACGTCTTACTGTATCCTGCACTTATTCTAATTTCCACATTTTCCTGCCTTCCATTTTATGGTTGCTATCGTTGCTATTGTCATCCGTCCTTAGCAATTGTCCGGCAGTGTATTTACATAGGTATTCACGTATAATAAATAAAATATATATATATATATATATATATATATATATATATATATATATTGGCACAAGACAGACCGTTGTGGAGGAAACTTGGGGAGACCTTCGTCCAGCAGTGGATTGATAATGGTTGACAATGATGATGATGAGGATTCCTTTGGTATTCTATATACATATTTTTTTTGGTATAGCACCGAGCTTTAAAAACGTTGCTACGTCATTAAGCATTGCGTCATTACCAGTTTGACTGTAGCCTGTCCTTTCACCCAATGAGAAGAGAGTGCCAAAAACAGCTGCGTCACCATGGCAGCAGGTCACGAGACCAGAACTTTCCTGTGTGGTTAACTCTGAAGACAGAATAAGCCGCTCGTTCCTTTCCTTTGCGTCTTTAAAAAATGCTTAAAAATCAAAAAATGACTTTTTCTTAAAAAAAAAGTTTTTTGTAAAAAAGGGATGATAGTTTTGAGTTTATGCTGTAAAAATTGCAATGTGTTATGATTTATAGTTTGTCATATATGAGTTTTTTAAAATGGATCCCATCGCGAAATAGAGAAATTTGTGAAATTTAAAAATTTAATTTTTCGTAAACTAAATTGAAATTCAAAAAAGGGCGACGAGGTGCAAAAATTCGGCCACGGCCCTACATGCCTACAAAGTTTCGTGGTTTTGTTGTTGTTAGTGTGTCCGAAACGGGAACTGATAGCACTTTTTTGCTTGCCTTAATTTTGAAACCCAATAGCTCTTGAAGCATTGCCAGAATCGGAAAACGGTTGATTTCAGCTTGTTCTTCGAACAATTCTCTACAAACGATATAAATTTCATATTTTTGTGCTCAATACTTTTTGCGCTGCGAGCTAAAAAAGCGCGAGTGTCGCTAAATTTCTAAAACAGAGGAATAGAGAGATATTAAAATGATTAAGGTGGTTCTACCTAAAATCTCTGCCTTATGTTTCCGATGGTAAAACTTCTTTACATATTTTCTTCGCAATTAGTGTATTCCCAAGGATGAATTACTTAAAAACTAACTTTAAGTAATAGCCTGGGATACTTAATACTTGCTAAAACATAACCATAATTAAGTAATCCATATTTGTTGTCTACTGACGTCATCAATGTACAGGTCGCGCCATCTATTAACAGGTCTAAACATTACTTAAAGAAAAAATATTGATTTTTAATATAATTATGGTTATGTTTTAGCAAACATTAAGAATCCCATGCTATAAGTTAGAGTTAGTTTTATCGATGTGGAGATTTTCATCCTTGGGAATGCATTAATTGCGACGAAAATATGTAAAGAAGTTTTACCATTGGAAACATAAAGCAGAGATTTTAGGTGGAACCACCTTAAATAAACGCAGGTACATTTGTCTTGCATCATCAGTGCTATAACAAGTGCGCATTTTCTCTAGGCAAGTGACGTCATCCTGTTGTTACCACGTGCTGACGTTGTTTAATTGACTTTTGTTGTTGCCAGGTGTGACGTCATCTGCCTGATTTCGCCTTGTGCTTGTCCAAATGGAGATTCTCAATTCTGCTAACAGCAGATTGGAACCGATACTATGAAACAGCACAGCAAATCCTATACATTCGGCCGTCTTGACTGTCGTTTGTTCTCAAATGACATAAAATAGTCAAAGTTAAAAGAAACAGTCAAAATTACAAGTACTTCAAAAACGAAAGTTCGATACAATTACCATTCATGTTGACACAAATCTTTAAAACTATGGCACAGTCCAGTACTTCAGATATTCTGCACATGTAGTTTTTCGTAGAGGTCCGTCCTGATATCCTTCTTTAAGAATGTCATATGTGTCATCTCATTTAACTTTGGTGATCCCATACGATCCTAAGAATTTCGGCTTCAACTTTAGGCCTGGTCCTAGTTGAGTTCTTTTCACAGCAACTAAATTATCGAGCTTGTATTTTTGAGGAGCACGTCTGCGAAGATTATACGTCTTTCGGTTTTCCTCTTGAAGCTATATGATTTGCCTTTTGGCCTCCTTCCTAGGTTTGTCTCTGGATTCTTGGAACATAATTCGCAGCTCTTGGAACATAATTCGAAACCTGCTATAACTGGTTTGATGTAGACTAAGTGACGTCACCTTGCCGTGGATTTTAGGAGCTCGCCTGCTTGTTTACAAACTTTGCTCACCTTTTTCCCTTCTTCCTGCTGGATCCGTTAACTGCTAATCCTTCTGGCTTCGTAATGGGTGTACAATGCAAGCTATGTTGTGAAAACGTTAATATAACTACTGGCCTTCAGTGCAGTAGTAAATGTAATGGCTATTTTCACTCCGACTGTGCTGGATTCTCGAAAGTGCAATTTGGAAAGATAAGTAAAACCTCAAAAAAGAAGTGGATCTGTGCCAATTGTAGCCTGCTCTCTGAATCATCGTTCCCTAATGTATCGCAGTCTGCAAGTTAATCTTTTAGATTAAACGCATCTGACCACCTGTCGGAAAAAATCAGTGCAAACTCGGAAAAATCCGAATTGATTGCTGCCATTCTCGCTCTCTACGAGAGTTTGAAGTTTATGAGTGACAAGTATGATGACTTTCTCATTAAGCTAAACGACATCCATAAAGTAAATACTGATCGCCCAGGGAATTCCATTAAAAGCCATATATCATTCTAATACATCTGCGAATTCATTTTCTTTGACGAGAAGAATCGGATCTCGCAATTAAGGAACGGTCTGCAATAAATCCACTAGTGGCATACCCAGTGGGCAGTGGTCTAAGCGCTGATTTCTGACCATTTGTCCGAGATGGGTCCGGGTTTGAATCCCGGTGAGGCTGTTTGTCTTGCGGCACTGGCTCCTTCCCTTTCCTGGAGGAGCCAGTGGTCCTAAATTAGGTTAACGCCGCAACCAACAACAACAAAAAAACCCCACGCTATCGTGATTGCCTCGTACTCGCTCCGCTGTCTTCACTGGCTAATTGAGATATCCCAGTTAACGATTTGGCGAGCTTTCACAGTGTAAGTTAAGTCCGGCACATTATTGTAAGAAGAGCACATTCGGACCCCCTATTACAGCCAGTTACATTTCAGGAAGTCTGGAAAAGTCTTGTAATTTGAAGAATACAATTTTTAACCATTTATTTTAAAGTGGCATGATTTGTAGCATAATTTTCCGCTACGAGCTACTTTATTTTGTAACGTGCTACTGCTGCTGCAACTACGTTTCCCTATTTGTAACGATAGTACATGCCACTCTACTCTAACTTGCTACATCCAGTCACTGTTATAGTATTGGTGTACCTGATAATAACTTTTCAAGTTGATAAAAAGCATCCATTTATTCTGCACCAAATTTAAACTCATTATTTTTAAAGATCACTTAAAGGCTTTGCAATAACTGAATAAGAAGGTATGAACTTCCTGAAATATCCGGTCAATCCCAGAAAACTTTGCATTTGTTTCAAATTTTCAGGTACTGGAAATTTATCAACTTCTTTAGTCTTTAGTGTAGACGGTGATATGTGACCGTTTTCAATCAGCCGCCCCCGGTGGCACAGTGGTCTAAGCGATAGCTTCTGATCATTCGTACGAAAGGGGTCCGGGTTCGAATCCCGATGAGACGTGGATGTTGTGTTTGTCTTACGGTACTGGCTTTCTCCCTTCCCTGGAGCCAGTGGCCCTAAATTAAGGACGGGCGACTGCTTATAGCCCATTGAGATGCTCACGGTGGTCGTTAAACCTCCAATAAAAAAAAGCAATCATTAAAGAAATTCAACTTTTTTCTTCAAAAACTGAGATTTTCTAAAATTAATTTCTAGTCCGTACTTACTTGCAACTTCAAAGAATCGCTTTAACCCTTCAATTACTTCAGCATCATTGGACGATGAAATTATTACATCATCCATGTATGGCAGAACTATTCCTTTATTCATCAAATGCCGAAAGACTGTATTTATGAAACGCTGGAATACTGAAGTTGAGTTACACAAACCAAACGGGACTCTTAAAATTGGAACTGTCCGTTGTGCGTCACAAATGCTGTGTAACGTCTACTGTCTTTATGTACTTCCACAAAGAAAAATCCATTTTTCAGGTCAATGGTGCTAAAAACATGAGCATCTTTTAACCTACCTAATGTCTTCGATCAGTAGGAGAGGAAAACGATCTTTTGCTATGATCCGATTTATTTTTTGTAATCAATGCATACCCTAGACGATCCACATTTTTTCAGTGCCACTACAACCTGACTGGAATATTCTGAGGAAGATGGCTCAACAATTTTTTGCGCTATCCATTCTCCAACTTGTTTATCAACTATCTCTCTTTCGGTAAATGGAAGACGTCTAGGCCTATGAAAAATATATTTTTGTTCTTTAATTGTTATCCTTATTTCTATATTTGTAGTCTCAGTTTTACAGGGTTCATAATTCTCGACGAGCTGTTTTATTTCATTTCTATGAGTTTCACTCACATTGAAATTAACATTTATCATATTCTTTTCTTTAGATGTATCTATTCGTATACGATTGCTTCTTGTTCAATTTTTCTATGTGATATACCTTCTTGATTAATAATTACTTCAGCATGTCTCAGCAACACATTTCCGATAGTTGTATCTTCCTTAACTGCATTCTTTGGAACCACATAAATGTTAGATGGAAATTCCCATTCATCACTTTGAATTAGTCCTTGAAAATAACCTATAGGTTTCATTTTGTTGTTACCGAAACCAACTAGTATCATTTTAGCATCGTAAATTTAAGGAGATCCAATCTTTCTCTAAACATCTTCTCTTACTACAGTAATTTCACTTCCTGTATCAATCGAAGCTTTAATTTCAACGGCCTTAATCAATGCCAACTTATGCATGTCACTTAATGGTTTGGCAGAGATCATGTTAAAACTCTCCTTTTCAGTATCATTTTTGCTGTCACTAGAAAAACATTCAATGGCGCGATGCCCAAATCCATTACATCTGAAACATTTTAGCGTTTTACTTTTATGTTTACATTCAGCAGATTTATGATTAAAATCACCACAGTTGAAACATCTAACTTTAGGTGTTGGCTTAAATCCAAGTTTGGCAGCCGTGTTCGTTTTGACAACATCATTTCGATTATCATGAACATGGCTTTTGGCTTTGTTTTCAGCGTTAGATTTTTCATAGTTTCATATATTCGCAACTGCCGTCCCGGTGGTTCAGTGGTCTAAGCGATGGCTTCTGACCATTCGTCCGAGATGGGTCCGGGTTCAAATCCCGGTGAGGCATGGATGTTGTGTTTGTCTTACGGCACTGGCTCTAAATTAGGGACGGACAACTGCTTATAGCCCATTGAGTTGCTCACGGTGGTCGTTAAACCTCCAATAAAAAAAAAATATATTCGCAACCGTTCTTTAAATTCACGAATATTCTTGGCGCCATATAACATAGCTTTATTTCTCACTTCATCTTTAAAACCATTAATAACGTGTCATTAAAGCATCATCATCAATTTGACCTCTGTGGTTTCATAGCTAAAATATATTTTTACACAGTTTTCTCTTTTTTCATTTTTCTACTACTTAGCATTTCATGAAGATGTGCACTGCTTACTTTCTTATGAAATTCTTCGATAAGTAATTTCTTCAACTCACTATAACTTTTGATTACTCCTTCACTATTTATAAATAGCTTTGCTAATCCTGTCAGTGATCGTTTCGCGTAAATAGCCTTTTGCGTTTCATTCCAACAAAATAAAATAGCAGTGTCGTCAAAGTCACGAATCCATTGTTTAACAGGATAAGACCCACTCCTATCGAAAGTAGGAATGGAATCTTCTACATCACGAAAACTATTTCAAAATGAATCTGCTCTTGTCTTGAAAAGATGTTTGACCGATTTTCCATTCTATCACCACGAATACTTAAACGCCTAACTTCATTATCCAACGTATTTTTCTTTACGTCTGTAGAATTAATTTTATCCTCTGCTTTTTTATTTACATCATTAAAGTTGTCTTGTTCAATATCGTCATCAGATTCATCGCCACCCTCGTTATCTGACTAAAACAAACTAAAGTGAATTAAACCAGCACAAACGTTACGAAGATCATCTTTTGATTTACTTTAATCTACACCCAGAATATTGCATATGACTATGACGTAGCCTTCAGATGAATTCTGCATACCATATTCTACCTTCTTGGTGTACTGTTGAATCTAAACTAAATTGGAATAATTCAAAACCTCGGAGCCGCTTTTTTACGCTTTCCAACCGTAGGTTGAAGAAGCGTATATGTTCCAGCTTTGTCCGTCCGTCCGTCCGCACGATAACTGGCGTAAAAATGGTTCGATTTCGATGAAATTTTAGTATGTGGTAGGGGACCACCTGGGGACGAACCTTATTGAAAATGAGACAAATGGAGTCAAAGGTCGCAACGTAGGAGCGGAATCATTCCATTGCCCTTATGCGTCATAACTTACGTAAATATGGTTCGATTTCAATGAAAGTTTACTATGTGGTAAGGGACCACCTAGGGAAATACCCTATTAAAAATGGGACAGATGGGGTCAAAGGTCACGACGTAAGAGCGGGATCATTCCATTGCCCTTATGCGTCATAACTTGCGTAAATATGGATCGATTTCAATGAAAGTTTACTATGTGGTAGGAGACCGCCTGGGGACGAACCCTATTCAAAATAGGTGAAGTGGGGTTAAAGGTCAGGACATAAGATCGGGATGCATTCCGTTGCCCTTATGCGTCATAACGTGCGTAAAAATGGTTCGATTTCGATGCAATTTCAGTATGTAGTAGGGGACAACCTGGGGACGAACCCTATTGAAAACGGACGTAATGTGGTCAAAGGCCAGGACATAGGATTTCGATCCATTCCATTGCCCTTATCCCATATTATTGAGGTGGTCGTCAAGTAATTTTGCTTTCTATACTTCCAATGGAAAAACTTTTGTACACATTTTCTTCACAATTAATGTGTTCCCAAGGATGAAACTTTGAACATCGATTAAAATAATTTCATATTATAATTTGGAAAACTTAATATTTTCTAAGACATAACCATAATTATATTAAAAATCAATAACTTTTTCTTTGGTGGTATTGAAACCAGAGAAAAGATGGCGCGACCTGTACTTTGATGACGTCAGTGGACAAAAAATGTTGGATTGCATAATTACGGTTATGGTTTAAAAAATATTAAGTATTCCAAATTATGAAATGAAACTATTTTAATCGATGTTCAAATTTTCATTCTTGTGAACGCATTAATTGTCCAGAAAAAGATGGCGCGACCTGTATTTTCATGACGTCAGTAGACAAACAAATGTTGGATTTCATAATTATGGTTATGTTTAAGAAAATATTAAGTATTGCAAGTTATTAAATGAAGATATTTTAATCGATGTTCAAATTTTCATCCTTGGGAACGCATTAATTGTGAAGAAAATGTGTACAGAAGTTTTTCCATTGGAAGTATAGGAAGCAAAATTACTTGACGTCCGTCCACCTTAAAGTAGCAATTCTTGTATGTATGTATGTACATTTTATTTTGAAAACAGCTCTAAGAATTTTGATGAAAGTCGTTAACCTACAGTTTTCCGGTACTAGAAATCGATTTAGCTTGATCTGGACTTAAGGAGAATTCGTTTAGTGGGTTAAATAACCACCCTGAATTATAACGTTTTTAGTATGCAAAGGAAATAAGATATCCGTTTATCGACGTACAAATGTTATTAATAAAGCGTAAGCTTTCAACACCAACGGGTGCCTTCTTCAGACTTGTTCGTGGTTAGGCAAGATAAAAGGAACAAAGAATAGAAAAATTTTAAAATAAACATGAACAGAATTTGAGAACGTGATATGTTGCGTCGGGAGTATGCGACAACGAGAGATGTCAACAGGAACGTGCTAAGCGTGAAGAAATGTGCGCCATATTTGGGGAAGCTCAAGTGAGACGTCATCGTTGCAAACCACAGGGTTACTCAAAATTTCCATGGTTTCCCTGACGGCAGTGCCCCTGGCGGTAGTATAAGGAGCGATTCGCTTTATCTGGTCCCATTTCGGGATGGCGGAATGGGTAACCACTTCCTGGATAAGGCGGTTGTCAGTCTTCCGTGCAAGACGTCCCGCTTGTGTTCGATTAGTCGAAAAGCAAAAGAGCGTTTTGTCATTCCGATGTAGTACTTGGTGGTACCATCCATGTATTCCAATGGTATGGAGTACACTCCCGCATCAGTCAGAGAGGTATGGGTGTTCCGGGATGATAGCAGGTGGCGTGATATCGATCTCGGTGGGCGTATTCCAAAGCTAAGCCCGAGTTTCTTTTAGGTGTTCTGCAAGAAGTAGGTCAGGCCGGGTACATAAGGTCAAGCCCCAATGTATTGCAGCGAAGGCATGGTATGGCGGATACCCGGGTTGGAGAAAACAGCGTCGGCGTTCTTGATAATGTCCTCGATCACTTGCACACTGTAGCCGGAGGAAGAGGCCAGATCTCTTAGGTTGTCGACTTCTTCAAGTCTGGATGCAGTGTCCGAGGAGAGAATAAAGGCACGTTTAGCCCTATGTCTGAAAATGGCTAATTTGTGCGTAACTGGTCCCACAGATGTGGGTAGTATTACATTCGGGACATATGTTGGCTTGTAATAAACTTTAGTTTGGAGGGATCCAGAACGAGATTTCTTGACTAGGACGTCCAAAAATGGGAGACTGCCGTTGTCCTCACACTCCATGGTGAAACATATGTTCCGGTGGAGGGAATTAATAAAAGCGAAAAAAGCGTTCAGTTCATCAGCTCCATGCTGCCAGATAAAAAATACATCGTCGGCGTATCTCAGCCAAATAAGAGGAGCGAGCTTAGCTTCATTATTTTTTTATTCCAGCGGTCTAAGGATGGCCTCAGCTAGTACAGCCGATAGCGGTGAGTCCATGGCAACCCCTTTGGACTGCATGTAAATTATGTTATTAAAACAGAAAAATTTGATTTCGTCACCACATCAATCGCATAGGATATACCCAATAGTGAGTCCCGTGAGCACATTGAAGAATCAGCAAGCGCTCGCTTCAAAGTGTCCAATGCCTCGTCGACTGGTACTGACGGATAAAGCGACACCACGTCAAAACTACCGGTGATGTGGTGCGGAGCCATAGTGAAATTCTTCAGCCTTGTGGCGAAGTCACCAGACGATAACAGGACTGTTGTGGAGGCAGGCAGTAAAGCTGTTAGGAATGTTGCAAGTTGACGCTCTAGATTGATTGATGGGGCTGTCCTTCGTGAAACGATAGGTCTAAGCGGGAGTCCTTGCTTGTGATGTTTAATTCTCGCAAATAGCAAGGGTATCTTTGGTCCTGGAGGAAGCCATGCGGCTGATCTGAGAGTGTCCGGGATAGCGGGCATTTTTGCCACTCTCTTAACTTTCGCAACCCGCCATCTGACTCATTACGCCACGCGTTGTGTGTGGATCCTATTAAAGTTTTATGACGTCACGCTCTTGCGGCGAGCAGATGGTCGCGATTCCCATCTGCCTCATTACGTCACGCGTTGTGTGCGTATGTCCGCCAGCGCCATAACTCGCGTAACCGTAGTTAGATTTCGATGAAATTTTAGTATGTGGTAGGGGGACACCTGGGAAGGAACCCTATTTAAAATGAACGAAATGGGGTCAACGGTCAGTACATAGGAGCGGGATCCATTCCACTGCTGTTATGCGTCATAACTAACGTAAAAAAGGTTCGATTTCGATGAAATTTTAGTATGTGGTAGGGGACCACCTGGCGACAAACCTTATTGAAAATGGGCGACATGGGGTCAAAGGTCAGGACATAGAAGCGGAATCACTTCCATCGCCATTATGCGTCGTAACTTCCGTAAAAATGCTTCGATTTGGATGAATGTTAATATGTTGTGGGGTCTTGCCTGGGGACGAATTCTATTGAAAATGGGCGAAATTGGGTCACAGGTTAGGACACAGGAGCGGGATCTATTCCATAGCCCTTATGCATCATAATTTATTTAAAAATGCTTCGATTGCGACAAAACTTTATCAAGTTATTTCGGAGGTATACCAAACCGGTTCTGTTGAATATCATCGAAATGGGATCAAAGGTCAGGTCACAGGACCGAGATTTATTCCACAGCCATTATTCTCATAACTTGAGTAATGATTCCTGGTATGTTGGAAAGCGTATTATAATCAATGCATTGCATGATTTTACTAACTTGTTGTTGTTACGATCACCAACCTCTTCAAACTAATGAAAAGCCTTCACTGCCTTAGAGTTCGACGTTCTGAGCTTTTCACTTGTGTGCTGTATTACGTTTAACGATGACATTATAAGAACAATGCGGAGCACAGTTAACTATATGTCTCAATTTCACACTTCAGAAATAACAACGCGTCTTTGGTTCACTGATTAAACAGTTCAAGAAAAATATCCCCATTCGTCATACACCGCCGTCATTATTGGTGTAACAGCACAAAATGTCAGTCGTCTTAAAAGAAAAGCTCTGTGGCGTCGTTGTTTTCGAAAAGCAATGTGGCTACTTTTCAGTTAGCGTATTCAAAACATTCATATCTCGGCTGTGAGTCCCCAGTTCGTAGACTTTGCTTGAAATTAAACAAACAAGCAATAATTTTCTTGCCTGTCTCGTCATTAAAAAAAAAAAAAAACAACGAGCGATTTATTTACAGAATATTAAAATGATTAAATTAACGCGGATACATAACACGTCTTGCTTCATCAGCGCTCACTCCACAACAACAAGAAGTGCGCACTCTCTCTAGGTAACTGACGTCATCCTGTTGTTATCACGTACTGACGTCATTTGATTCACTTTTACTGTTGCGAAGTGTGACGTCATCTACCTGACTTCGCCTTCTGCTTGACGTTCAAATAGAGATTCTCGATTCCCGTAACAGACAGTAGAATGGAACTGTTACTACTAAACAACACAGCAAATCCTATATATATACGTACACAGTCGTCACATTATTGTTACCACTTCCTACTTTTGACGTCAACAGCGCGTAGCCAATGAAAGAAGGCCTGTGTCGTGAGCTGGCATGGAGGGTATATAAGGTGTGCTGTAGGCATTCTGAAAACATATCACTCGTTGCTGTTATGAATAAAAGGAGCGATTTGTCAGATTTGAAAAAAGGTATGATTATCAGCTTTCGGGCCAAGGGTGGCAGTATTTCTGAAACAGCGCAGTTCGTGAACTGTTCGCGTGCTGCTGTGGTTAAAGTGTATCGTAATTGGAGAAATGGCACCATTGCGAATAAGCGACGTGCAAACTGCGGAGCACCACGCGCCATTGATGTGAGAGGTGAACGTCGGCTGCGAAGGTGCGTGAGGGCCGATCGACAAGCTACAGTGGAGCAACTCACTGGCCGAATGAACCAGGGGGCTACCGGAAGTGTGTCTAAAACGACAGTTCAGCGAACCCTGCTGCATATGGGTCTCCGATGCAGACGTATGGTCACTGCACTTATGCTAACGAAGGTGCATCGGCAGAAAAGGCTTACAATTGCACGGCAGTATCGGAATTGGAATTCCGCTTATTGGCAAAAGAATTCTTCTCCGATGAGTCACGTTTTCTGCTTCATCAAACGGATGGACGTTGGCGTATAAGGCGAAAAACATCGGAGAACAAACACTCTTCAACCATTACTGGAAGAACACAAGCTGGTGTGTGTGGGAGGGGGCAGCGTTATAGTGTGGGGAATGTTTTCGTGGCACTCAGTGGGTCCACTCATACCTGTGCAAGATACTATGGACAGAATTTGTTATGAATCCATCCTTGCAGACCACGTAACTCATTCATGCTGATTGCCTTCCCTGGAGCGGATGGGATCTTCCAGCACGACAATGTAACGTGCCACACAGCTAGAAATGTCCTTGAGTGGTTGGAAGAGCACGATGAAGACTTCAAAGTACTTCACTGGCACCCTAATCCCCCAAACTTAAACCCAATTGAGCATCTGGGGGACCACCTCGATCGTGTTGTTCGCCCTATGAATCCTCCACCACGCACCCTCCAGCAGCTGTCAGATGCACTGCAGTCAGCATGGCTCCAGATACCTGTGAACACCTTCAAGCACTCCCAGCCCGTCTAGCTGTTGTCAGCGCTGCACATGGCGGTTACTCTGGATATTAGCTGGTGGTCACAATAATGTGACCCAACCGTGTGTATGTGTGTATATATATATATACCTTGTTGACAAAAGTCCCTGTACACCTAGAAGAGAAACACAACACAGCATTTATTGACATACATTAGAACGGTATCGGTCCATCTTTGGCCTTAATGCATGCACTAACCCTTCGAGGCATGTTTTCTACAAGGTTTTGGAACACAGCAATACGTAGGCGCTTCCATTCAGTACATAAAGCTGCCGCTAAATGTTGCTTAGTAGTAGGCACTCTCTCTCTCTCTCTCTCTCTCTCTCTCTCTCTCTCTCTCTTCCCCCAGGTGCAGCAGGCAGCAAATAAATTGTAGTATACTCGACCCTTTTTTCTCACCCCCACCCCCACCCCTTCTCAGTGGAGAAAGTTGCAAAGCTCTGATTGGGTTTTGATTCGTCTCAGAGGGCGCTGTCGTCATGTCATCCCCAGGAAAAGAAAAAAGGCGCGCGTGTAATTTGAACTTTCAGGACATTTTCAATTTGTTTTTTTTTCTGTTTTGGTGAGTGGGCAACGTCTTGCTCTCATCCTGCCAAGGGAAAAAAATGCTCCGGCCACTGACTGGGTGAAGTAACCCCCAACATATTTACCGTCCTAGTACCGCAACCCCGAGGAAAACTTCTGGACACGGGATTCATTTTTGAAGGTCCTGGGCGCAACAAGTGAGAGCCTCAGATAAAAAAAATAAGATTCACTACCATCAAAAGTAGGATCCACTACCATCAAGTACAAAACTTATACTTGACGTACGTAGAGCGCCACTTGTTAACAATATGCAACACTGGTCCAACACGCGGAAATTTAATTTTAAAATATTGCCTATACGTTTTCCTCAAATTTGGAAGCCACTGTTCAGTGTTTTTTTCGTACGTATGCCAATTTTTACGAGTCAGGAAGCGCTTCTTGTATGTGAACTTAGGTAACTCAATTTTCACCATTGAAAGTATAGCGGCGCATTTTCACTTGACGTCCACCTTCCCCAAATATGGTAAATAATCTCTTCATTAGATGTATTTTTGTGTAAAGGTGAGTCAAACAGTTTGAGAAAACATTTAAATCTAAATCTTGATTTTCAGGTAAGCTTTAAAGGACGTTTTGTCGAATTCTACCAGGTTAAATGGTTTGATCGAAACACTGTGAAGCTTGCAGCGAAATTTGTGCTCTGAAGCTCTCCAAATTGTTTTGGATTTGTCTCGCATCTCAGAATTTTACCCCATCTTATTTTAAAACGAAAGCTCAAATTGAGAAACTTTTTCAGAACAAGTTTGACTTATTTTCCGAGAGGAATTGGCTTGTATACATAAACAATATGATAATGTAGACGCATCCTGATTATCAGGTGAACTCCCAATCACAAAAACCAGAGAATCAGTGTTGTGATTCTTGATATCATTTTGATATCCCGAAGGTTTATCTTCTATTGTCTTTTCGCTTTTTAGATAGTTAACAATTGCTCTACTTTCTGATTTGGTTCTTCTGCTACACCATTGAAATTATCACTATTTTTTTACCATATTGTTTTTTTAGAAAGTAGGTTATGCAAGATAAACATTGTAATCAAAGAATGTTTTTAGAATTTTAAGGTGGGGATCCAGATACAATTTTTGATTGGACTTCAAGATTTCCTTTTTCCAGAGTATCATATTTGGCGTGCGGTTGTGTCGTAGTGCATGTGGGTGAGGTCGTAATACTTTCCTAAAACGGTGATTGCTGTTTTGGTATGATCTCTTAATTAGCAATGAGTGCAATGGGACTCCCCCAAAATATAAAAAGGCGCAATGGCGCCCAATAGAATACGTAACGTTAAACAAAAAAATATTGCCCCTCAGTAACTGCGGAACGGGTGAATGAATCAACTGAAAGTTTTGTATACGAGGTTTTTTACTGGAAAATTTTTTTAAAAACATTCGGAATGCTCCACTGAGATTTGAAATACAGACATTTTCCCACTTGTTTGTGAAAGAAAAAAGACGGGTGTGCGTGGGGGGAGCTGGCGACAACCATAGAAGAAACAGACGTCACTGATGGCACGTTGGGAAGTTCTTAGTTGAGATTGTTTACCACTCATGACAAAGGTTTAAAATTCTTAGGATTAGAAATACTGCAGCCAAAAGATAAAAACCAATGTTAGCCTTTCTCCGCTTTTTTCAGCAACTGACCAGTTTTTTCGTGGTCGGCGTTGCTCTCAATAAATCTGTAAAATTGCAGGCTAAAAGCTTTCAATTCCTGAGTTGTGATAATGCCAACACAGTTCTAATAATCCTACATAGAATTTCCGCCATAATAAGTTTGGAAAGGATATATAGATCAACTTCTGAGGTTCTGATCATAATAATAAAGACGTTTCGGTAACAAATAAATAGATTTATGAAAAACTAAACTAGGAATTTCTTCTCATTTGTTCTTTAGCTGTGCAGCAGTGAGTGGGGTTTGAATAAATACGCAGAATTACACTGGCGGAAAGTGAAAAAAAAAGAACACCAAGAAGGATACGTCTGATACCAACGAAATTTATACAGCATAATAACGGAATACAGAGGATAACGTGATCAAAACATTATGGCAAAATACAGCTGTATTTGCTGGTAAACTGAAAAATAACATTTCCATGTAACATGGTTAGTACGAGGTTGAACCGCCATGAACTGCGTCACACTGTGCAATTCTGGCATGAAGTCTGTCGTACAGATGTTGGATGTAAGTTTGGGGTATTGAGTTCCAAGCATCCTCAACCTGGACGCGTAAATCGGGGATGGTCGTGGCTGGCCGTGGAGACCGGATAAGTCGTAGTCCCATAAAATCCCACACGTGCTCAATGGGGGACAAATCCGGTGAACGTGCAGGTCATGGAAGTTGTCTCACACCCTGAAGTGCATGTTGCGTTGCACGTGCCGTGTGTGGGCGTGCGTTATCTTGCTGGAAAGCACCACGATGGACCGACCTTACAAATGGCACAACAACGGGCTGAATGATGTTGTTGATGTAGGAGGTGCTGTTTAACGTACCCGGTACAAACACTAGTTGTGTACGGAAGTGATAGCTGATCGCTCCCCACATCAGGAGACCAGGTGTAGGCCATGTGTGTCGCTGGAGGATGCAAGAAGGGTGGAGACGCTCCCCTGTGCGTCTCCGAACACGCATACGGCCATCGGAGGCTCCCAAGTAGAATCTGCTTTCATCGCTGAACACGACAGATCGCCATTGCGTTCTCCAGTGCAGATGTTGGCGACACCACTGCAGCCGTTCCTGACGGTGGGCTGGAGTCAGAGGTACACATGCCAGAGGCACACGTGCACGTAGTCCTGCATCCAGTAGACGGTTGCGGATTGTTCGCACAGTCACCTCAGGTGCAACGGCAGCTCGGATTTGCGTCGCAGTGGATGTTCTGCTTGACAACGCCGCTCTTCTCATGCGTCGATCGGTCCGCTCATCAGTCCGTCTGTGACTCCCGGTTCCACGTCTTCTCGTGTGGGAATGTTCGTCGGACCTTCTACGCCACCATCGTACCACCACCGATACTTCCCGTCCAATTCGCTCCGCAATACGACGATACGACCACCCGGCCTCACGGAGTCCGACTAGACGACCTCGCTCAAAGTCTGATAACTGCTGAAATCGTACACGTTTTCCATGTCCAGGCATTGCAGCTTCTTCAGGGTCTTCGCACGTGTCCGTACGCCGACGACTGATTACATTCACTTCGCCGTACTCCTTAAATACCACCGACGATAATTTGCATATTATGCCGTGCTGTGGAGTAAGCGCTCACCGGTTGGTCCCGAAATTAACATCACATCTACGTAAACTCGACCCCATCAACATATGTAAATTTCATGATCGTCCGCCAATTCCTACTTGGTGTTCTTTTTTCACTTTCCGGCAGTGTATGTTATACTCGTCTGTTTAATAATGCTGTTTTGAAAGTCACGAAACTCATTCATTCCAGAATTATATTTTAAAACCTGATTTGAAACATGCTAACCAAAATGTTTCATCTATTTGTTTACATATCTGTCTGTTAATTCATTAGGGAACAGTCGAAATTCCAGAGCGGAAAAACGTCTGCGACTTAAAAAATTGTCGAAAATAGAAAAAACTAACTACTCATAGAGCTGAATGGGGTAATTTTATTTTACTTCATATTTTATTATCAAACCTAAAGCTCTAATAGATAAGAAATGCAAAGAAAGGATTATGCACGAGGAAGACAGAAAATAGCGATAACTGTCCAAACTGTTGTTGGTGAAGTTTCCTTTTTTTCCCCCTTTCCCAAGTATGAACTTCGACGGAACATGAACTATTGGGGAGGAAAATAGCGTACCAGACAAAATTTGAGACTTCTAAGAAAAGCTTCAAATTGAAGATTTTTTCTTAAATCAAAAAGGTTTTTTCTCTTCTATATTTCCACAGATAGACATATTTTTCTGCTCTTTAGCACATTTTTCGTTTCAGCTGACAGGCAAGCACTCCTGAGAATATGTATCGTCTCCATCTTTGCCTGCCGCAGTTGAGATTTTTTCTGGCTTTTATCAGTATTACACACAGAATTGTCCACCTCCGAAGTTGAAAATAACTCCATGGGGAAAATTTGGGAAAGTCAGAAAATAAGTAAATGACTCAAATACGAAATGCCTGCCTGGTGGGGCAGTGGTCGAAGTGCGGGCTTCTGACCGCTCGCCCGGATTCCGGTCCCAGATGGAGCATGATGTTCTTGTCTTATGGCATAGTTTTGTCCCTTCGCTGGACCCAATAACCCCAAACTAGGGACGGGTGACTACTTGTAGCCCATGGAGTTGCTTACGATAGTCTTAAGCCCTACAAAAACAAACCAATGAGAAAGACCAAAAAGTGTGAAAAGAAATAATGAGAGGTAAAAGAATGTTTCATCAAGTGAGGTAAGAAGATAACTATAAGCACTTTTACTTCTGTGCAGATCATATTCTTTACCATGCTTAGTATAAGCACTTTTACATCGATCACATTCTTTACCATGCTTAGTATAAGCACTTTTACATCGATCACATTATTTACCATGCTTCACATTTTTTACGTCTTTGTCATCATATTATGGATATTTTCTTCAAAATTCAGTTTGTATTGACTGCCATCTATCTGTGTCTCAGGTGGAAAAACGTTTCTCTCTTTCTCCGAAAGGAAAGGTAAACACAAATGTCCGGTACGTTGTTCTAGAGATAACGTTTCCGTTCGGCTAGTTGAATAAATAAATAAACCAGAAAAAGACAGTTGCTACGGTTCCAGCCCTTTTTGTCAGATTCTTAAAGTATCGAGCGTGGAATCTGGTACTTCGGCTATCACATCACATAAAGACAAGATTTCTACTAGAAGATTTTTCATTGAAATTTTAATACTAGAAAAATGAATCATGTGGGAAAACGAAAGATAGCTGCAGCTAAACTAAGTAAAGGAATCATTCTCTATTAGGATGTATTGAACCATCAGTGATAAACCAGGCTTGAAAAGCAAATCGATCTGAAGCTAAACAGTGTTCAATGCCACATTGGCGAATATGAGATTATGAGAAACCCTGAGGAGAGACTAGGGTATGCGAATTTGACCAGAAAAGCATTTAGAAGTGTTATAGAAAAAAGAACGTGAAGGAGGTATGATATAACATGAGAAACTTTAAGAGCAAAAATATTACCAACAATTGCATGCCTTAATGTCCCGGAGAAGAATTTACAAAGCAAGCCTTGGATGGCCAAGCAGAATTGAGAGATATAGTGGGATTAAGGTAAAAGACAACCAATATGGCTCAATGAGCCCGAACGAGGAGGAACTGATGTTATCAACATCTCATCATGAATTTGCAGAAAACAAAAACAAACAACAAAGATGACGCTGAATATTCGGTTGTAATGACTGCTTTTTTCAATCCCTTCCGCCAGAGTAATGTATTTTAAAGCAGATTTTCAGAAAATCTAAAAATTCAGCAAAAAGAAAGTGAACTTACACCACCAGGGAAAACCGCCCATAATTTAAAACACGTAATTTGAGAAAGGTTATTCATAGTCAGTGGAACCAGTTTAAAAAATTCAACCAGATTTCTGCAACCGATAAAACAATCAGAAAGAGAAACAGCTACTTACGCACATTACCGGCAGAAACATTTGCTACGAAAATTAAAAAAAATTGTACAAAAAAGTTTCTCACACCGAAAAGAAGATATCGCAGACAAAGGGGTTTTCAAATCGAACAATAAGAACAGATGTTGTAGAAAACATGATATAACTTACGCTCCCTAGCGAAAACGTTTTGTGTTACTTAAAGAAGAAAATGGGTACAAAATGCTCTTTATAATGAAGAGTATCCTACCAAATGAGGATTTTTCTAAGGGATTTTTAGGAATCGAATTAAATTTTTCAAGTAGCAATATACGCTGACGATCCTACCTAAAGAATTTTGAATAATGGAAAGTGGAAAATATGCTCTTCACTGCAAAAGCTATGCTAGGGGAAAATAATTTCTCAAATACGTCTGTTGGAAGCAGTGATAGTGAGAAAAAAGTTTTAACATTTAGATCCCCTAGTAGAAAAACTGTGCATTATTATGTTCCTCATTTTTATTCTAACAAATGACATACAGTAAAAAAGGAAATTTTTCAATAGGACTTTAGAAGTGAATATACGGTAGCAAATATACTAACTAACATCGCCTAGCGATAGAACTGTGAACTTCAAACAACCCACGAGTACACGCAAAATATTCTACAAGGTGAATGCTATCCGGTGCTGAAAGAATTTTTCAAATCGGTCTTTTAGCAGCAGAGTTATGGAAAAAACAGATTAAGTGCTTGGCCCCTCCCTAGGGGAAAATTGTGCTTTGTTTTGGGCAGGAAATGCATACAAAATGTTTTCGTACTTAGTTGTGTCTGACAGAAAAGGAAATTTTTTCAATCGTGTGTTTAACGCGCAGATTTTGCTGTAAACGGAAATGTTAACTTATGCCCACTAGTGGCAAACTTGTACGTTAACGAAAAACCGATTTTCTACAATCCATAAAACATCCACAAATGGGAATAGCTACTTACTCCCACTAGTACCTGAAAAATGTGTTACCAAAATTAACAAACTGTGACATAAAGTTGTTCATCGCAGAAAAAATCAGAAGCAAAACGGATTTTCAAAAAGAACATTTAGGAGACGAGATATAGAGTATAATGTGATATAACTTTACGCGCTCTAGTGGAAAAGCTGTGTGTTACTTAAAGAGATAAATGAGTGCAAAATACCCTTCATAATGTAGAGTAGCCCATCAAAAAATAGAAAAAAAAAAAAAAAAAAAAAAAAAAAAAAGGATTTTTCTAAGAGACTTAGTCTTCCAAATAGAAATATACGCTGACGTTCCCTGATGGAAGAATTTTCTATAATGGAAAAATAGAAAATTTGCGAAAATTATTCTTCACAGCAAAAGCTATATTAACGAAAACCAATTTTTCAGATGTCTTCTCGGAGCAGAGGTGGCGAGAAAAAAAGTCTTGAAATTTACGCCCCTAGCGGAAAAACTGTGTAATACTTAAAAAGCGTAATGACCCCAATATTCACTGTAGCGAATGGCATGCAGCAAAAAAAAAAAAAAAAAGAGATTATTCAATGGTATTATTAGAAGCGGACATACAACTGCAGACAGAATTACACTCTAACACCGCCTAGCGCGAGAGCTATGAATTACAAACAACCCACGAGAAGATGCAAAATTTTTCAGTAGGTGAATGGCATCCGGCGTTGAAAGAATTTTTCATTGGGCTTTTAGAAGCATAGATATGGAGAAAAAAGATTAAAGAATTGCTCTCCCTAGCGGGAAGGAAAATTGTGTAGTAGTTTGGGCAGGAAAGTGCGCGTAAAATGTTTTCGTAATTAGTACTATTTGATCGAAAATGGATTTTCAAGTAGGGTTTTTAGACGCGTAAATGTTGCTGCAAATATGCTATAAACAGGAAAGCGACTTAAACCCCGTAGTGAGAAACTTGGGCGTTAAGAAAAATCTAAAATTACATGCAAAACATTCCGCATCAGATACGCTGTCTGACAAAGAAAGAATTTTTCAAATCGGACTCTTGGAAGTGGAGATATCGAGAAAAACAGGATATACAGATACATCTATGCATTTTGTGCATTATTTAAAACAGAAAATATGCGCGAAAGGTTTTCCATGGTGAATGGTATCTAACTACAAAGAACTTTTTCAATTGAATTTTCAGAAACGCAGCAATTGTTGCAAATATATCGGAAACAAATATTCATTTACGCCCCCTAGTAGAAAAACAGTTTTTCACCAAAATTAGGAACTGCCTATATATGCAGAACGTTTCGCACTAGAATATCTTCTTTATTTTTTCAAATCCAACTTTTACAGGCAATTGAAAGTTTACGCTCCAGAACTGTAACCACGTAAGTTAGTGCCGCGGGAATAATTTATCACTAACACTACTCTCAAATGTGTTTCGAAAAGAAGTCGGTCTGTGATGTCTACTCATAGTTGAGTTTTCGGACTCCAAAACTGATTATCATGACAACTCGGGCCATTACACATTTCTTCGACGCTGTTAAAACTGTGTATTATACGCTTGCCTGGCTTTCCTGAGGACAACAGGCAGTATTCCGTAAACCAGAAATTTAGTTTCTCTTTGAGAGATATACCTCAATTTTGCCTTTAGAAAAAAGAAAAATGTGGATTATGGATTCTTTCAAAACTGAGTAAAATAGCTAATAAAACTATCTCGAGCTTTTTTTCTTTTCGTTTCCTTTCTTTTTTTTTCTTCTTGATACACATCTGTGAGTTTTTACTACGAACAGCACAACAAGAGTTAAAATTTTGCCACATTGCTTTCACAAATTCTGTCGTTCCTAAACATATACCTTTCACCTTAGTTCGAAATGAAAAAACAATTTACGTGAAACTGTAATTATACATTTTCCTATTTTGTTATTTACTATTGTTATTTTGTTATTTACTATGCATTTTACTATTCTTGTTATTTATTTATAATCTCTAGTTTAAATAAGATCTTTTGCATTGTTAGTATTCAAAATCTGTCTTAGCACTTGTGCTACCCTTAAGCAGAGATTAACTTGGCGGTCCCTAATGATATATTTTTGACTAAAAAACGTGCGTGGTTCTTAATCGTTAAAACACCAATTTTCTATAAGAACTGAGTTACCAATTTTTTCCTCAATAACTAGGAACTGAATTTTTTTAAAATGCCCCTTGAATTATTGAATATATGAACTGTTTTTCTTCTTTAGAGACTCTTTTTTTCATTGATGATACAGATTAAAAATCGGATGGTAAAAATTAGCATATGATTAAAAACCGCGGCCCTTAAAAATTGCGGCCCTAGGCAGCGGCTTTGCTCGCCTATATGAGTCTGGTCCTGTTAGTATTTATAAAAAAATAGTAAAACACTGTTGGCTTAGCACGCATTCACCTTCGGCTCAGCAATAAATTTCTCATTTTTATTGCAAATGAGCAAAATTTTCCAAGAAACATTTTTGATTATGAAAAATTAAGGGAAAACTCTCACCTTGAATTTCGGGAAAGAAATTTCTGTGAAGCCTATGTATATAACACGTTGTTAAATTCCAAGCTCTCTCATCATGCGTCCCGTAAATTTACTAACACGTGTACTCGATGTAAAAGAGATCTTCAGTCAAGATGAAATGATGCTTGAGAATCTTATATAAGAAATGATGAGATATTTAAAGCTTGACACAATATGATCATAAAAAAACAATGCAAAAGATATGGGTTATTAAGCGAATAAAAACAATAAAGGCATACGATTAAAAGGCGTAGATGCTTTACAACTGAAGATAAGGAAACCCAGCATACCACGCAGATGTTGAAACTCATTGTTTGCGAGAGCGAGTAAATCACGGTTGCAGGTAATTTCGTTCTCAGATATTTTTCCAATGTGAATGAAAAGTTATGATCAAGAACAATTGCATGACATTTTCATAAAAAGTTAGCGCTTATGATACGAGCAAGACACATTTATTATTAATATTAGAGGAGTGTTGGAGTACGTGTGTGTATATATGCTTGTCATGGACAATGCTGAAGTCAGTGTTTCCCAACCTTTCCCATGAAAGCATTACAAACTTTTATTTTTTTGTAGTACACTGCTAAAAAACTTCACTTCTCCGCAACGACTGTTTTTCTTTTTCAGTTTTTTTTTGTTTTTTACATTGTAGTTCGTAAACAAGGTGAGTTTTTTCATATCTTTTTGCGTGATAATACATACATAAACCGCTAAAACAGTTTGAGATATTACGACTAAGGATTTTAAGCGCGTGCTCTAATATTGTACGGTCAGAATGGTAACCGGAATACTTAACAGTACGCAAATTTCAGGTTCCGCATTACTGTTACGCACGCGCAGGTGCAAGAATGTTCGAGAAATTACTGAACTGACATAAAACCTTTATAAAATAACACAACGTATAGACAGCTTGCCCATAGCAACAAATAATACGGGTCTGTAGAATATTAATAAACACCAAAAGATACAGGTAATTTATTAGAAGAATCATAGCGCTCAACAGTTCAACAATAAAGTACATGTATAAAAAAATCTTTACGTACTCAAGCAAATATATTTATCTCATTTCATTAGAGATGTGAATGGGAAAAAGGTTGTATTTTACTGTAACATGAGATCTATGAAGAGAGTATGATTCGACGATTTTATACAAAAAATAATTGTCCCTTTAGATTCCATCTTTGGTGAAAAGTATTTGTTTCATAACCTAACCTATATATACTATATGTTTTTTTAATACATGCTCTCAAGCGAAAAACAAACTGAGCTCTTAGCTGGGATTGAGGATAATACAGAGACCTCTGAGGTTGAACATTACATACCGAGAGATGGATAAGGTAATTTACATGTTTTACTAAGGTGAACAAAAGTGAACAGTGCACTTTTGTTCACCTTACTAAAGCATGGTCTTTAGACGTAAAAGCCGCTGAAATACAGAGCATTTGATCAGAGACGAATTTACGTGCTCAGAGGCCTCGCACAGCAAACTTTTAGGGCCCTTCTCCCCTATACGAGATTCTCCGTTCCATAAATTTAATACAATAGCCTCTCAGCGAACATTTAACAAGACTTTATCGGTAATCTATGATTTCATAGTAAGAGCAATCAACTATCAGTCACACTTATAAGGGAATAATTCTGTAGTACATGCAGTAGGCGAGTGCCTCATGCCTGAATTAAAAAAAAAGCTTGCTGTGTTTTGCCAGAACGCTAGAAGTTACCACCCACATGCACACACACACACACACACACACACACACCATAACAGGGTAAAAAAATCCAACACGTAAAAATAAATTTTTAGATGGGGAAAGTACACTCTTTATGACTGTTAAACTCTTTTTTTTTTTTTTTTTTATTGGAGGTTTAACGACCACCGTGAGCAACTCAATGGGCTATAAGCAGTCGCCCGTCCCTAATTTAGGGTCACTGGTTCCAGGGAAGGGAGAGAGCCAGTGTCGTAAGACAAACACAACATCCATGCCTGACCGGGATTCGAACCCGGGCCCCTTACGGACGAATGATCAGAGGCCAACGCCTTAGACCACTGCGCCACCGAGGCGGCAAACTCTTTTTTTTCATGCATTTTTAAAATAAAAATAAGAAATCATTGTTCAGATTTTTTAAAGCTTTACTTTCAATTGAGAGTCAGTAGTCAATAACCTATGATTCTAATATCAGTGCAGCCATCTCAGCCACGTTCATAAGTGAACATCCTTTTAATACATGCAGTACCTGAACTAAAAGCTATTTGTCTAAAAAATAAATAAATAACAACTGGCCATGTTTCGCCAGAAGTACAAATAACCACATTATAGAAGAAAATACGCTTTACAGAAGGATAAATTTTTAGAAGGTAAAAATCCATTCTCGATGGAAGTTAAGCGTTCTTTTTTCTGAACTTTTTCTGTCTTACTGCACTGGCTCTCTCCCTTCCCCACTGGTTCTGGGGAAGGGAGAGAGCCAGTGTCGTAAGACAAACACAACATCCATGCCTCACCGGAATTCGAACCCAGACCCCTTCCAGACGAATGATCAGAAGCCATTGCTTAGACCACTGCGCCACCGGGGCGGCTTATAAGGCACTGAACTACCTACCTTTCACCGCTGGCGTCTGAAATTGGGAAAGTTAAAAATATTAAAAAAAAAATTCTCAAAATTTCGAAACGTAGCTGTTATAAACCATCACAGCCCAATTTTTACAGTTCTTTCGGCGACATCTGACCCAATTTTTCATGCTTTGCAGAAAAAAAAGCTATCTAACTTCATCTACGAAAATAGTTTTTTCAATGTCATGTGCATACATAGATCAGACAGCTTCTGAATGCTTTCATTTAACGTTTGCTCATCCGTCATATATGAAAAGACGAAACAAGTTCAAGACTTCTGTGTATGCATTTTCTCTTTTTGTCAACTACGTCATTAGTCTGTTCCATATTACGTTGAATGTTTGAACAACAAGTTTTTGTTTATCTTCAGGACCGACTTTTGTGTCTTAATTATCTTACTCAAGACATGTTTTCCTTTTTCGTTTCCGTTGACTTCCTTTTGCTTGTTCATCATCAGGATCAGTTATATTTTCTGTCAGAAAGATTGCCTCCCCTTCAATATAGATGAGTAATCACTTCTCACTTGAGAAACGAAATCCTTCAGAAAGGACAGAAGAGTTGTAGCCATCAGTAAAATTCCATCATTTGCTCGAAGTGATTTGCTAACAAAATGCATCCGCTGAGGTATTCGATTCTAAAGAGTGGTCAGTACAACATTATCATATTTTTCAATTTTTTCGGCAATCATTTTGCTTCCAATCTGGTCATAGTTTTTCTTTTCGGTCTGCTTCAGCTATATCAAGCAAAATAATTTTCACTTCATATATCCTATCGAGCTTTTAAGGCTATAACCGCATCTGCCGTAGCGGATCTTCAAATGTTAGACAACGTCTTCACAGCCACTTCTAAATGCGTTTATTGCTATATATATAACTCTTCCCAGATATAACTAGGTGTAATCAGTCATTTGTTGATAGCTTTAGAATTTTTGAGTTATTTTTTAGGTTTGTTTTAAGAGTATTCCACTTACGCATGTACGCTGCCGAATGCACGTTTTGGACAAAATCGAAGTATTTGGTTGCAAGTTGACAGCATTCTGCAACACTATTCCACACTAAATTTAACGAATGGCTAAATCAAGGAACAAAAACAGCTATAGGACTTTCAGCCTTGCCTTGAGACCCAAGTACTTGCCTAACATATTGGCCACATTATCAAAACTCTGTCCCCTGCAGTTTTTAATATCGATGTCTAAATTTCTAATATCGATGTCTAAATTTCTAATATCGATGTCTAAATTTCTAATATCTATGTCTAAAGTTTCTAAAAATGTTAAAATAGTTTTCGTCATGTCTTCAAACGTATGGGATTTCAGAAGTAAAAAAGTAAAAAGAAAAAACAACTATTTCTTCAGCACGATTAATATATCGTAAAATAACAGTTAGTTCGCCAACATGACTAACATCTGGCGATGAGTCAACTATAACTGAATAGTATTTTGTCTTTCTTATGCTTCATCGTCAAATGCTCTTTCCAGATGACCAGCTATTAAAGCAGTAATCTCTTCATAGATTTGGTTATTAAATAATTGGGTCTGCGAGAGCCAGAGTACTGGTAGTTTTACAAATGCAGTTTCAAAAAGTCATCAATCTCAGGTAAATAATTTAAACATGTTAAAAAGTTACCTTTGTGGTTAGAAGTTTGTGTGTCATTGTGACCTCTCAATGGAAGTTTTAATCCCACAAGTAAACTTTACAGCTGCAACGACACGTCTGACAACTTGATGCCAATATGTGCATTTCTTCTCGAACTGCAGTACTAACTGTGTATAAACTCTTCCAGTTGAAAGAGCTCTTTTTAGAAATGTACACATTGCATTCATATGTATTTTTGAAGTTTCGTGTTCACTGAGAACTGGTGAAATACTTCCCCAGTTTGAAAAGCCATCAACAAATGACTGATTACACCTAGTTAGATCTGGGAAGAGTTTCATATATAGCAATAAACGCATTTAGAAATCCCTGAATAGAAACTACTGAGTATCATAATAGTTATCGCTTTGTTCGGGGTTAAAGGTTTGAGATCAAAATCATAAGCTACCTACCAATTTACATAACTCCTTCGAAATTTTCAGGAAAATCGATACTCCTTAGTTTAATTCTTTTTCCCGGGGTATGTGTGAGACTTAAGGCCCTTTCTGGCTCGGGGGCCTATCACATATGTGCGCACTGGTAAATACGCCCCTGCATTTGATAACCCATTAGTGAATGATTAACACAACCAAAGTATTCTCACACACTCTCAAAAGCAAATTCAGAACAGGTTTTATCAAAATAATGGAAACACTCATTGTTTCTGGAGAAATTTTTATTAATAAGCTGTAGACCCACCCCGAGCTTTCAGGACAGAAGCAATTCGATTTAGATTAGACTTACACAAGTCACGTACATTCGATAATGGAATTTGAGTCCATTCTTCTTGTAAAATATGTTCTAATTGTGCCAGTGATTTTAGAGGTAGAAAGCTCGATCTGATCTACTGTTCCAGATATTCCCACAAATGTTAAATGATATTGAGGTCTAGAAATTGAGGTGCCCAGAGTAGCTGTTGTACCTCATTCTCAGGATCTGCAAACCACAGCTTGACACGTTTGGCGCAATGCATGGTTGCATTATCTGCTTGAAACAAAGAACAGGCATTAAGGAACAATGCTTACAACATTCATTGTATGCAGGTTGTCCCAAAGAATGGATTTCTACGTTGCAGATGTGACACGACTCTGCAGAATAATCAGTGGACCCAACGAATCACAACAGCTGTTTCATCTGCGACCGTGGCACTGTTACGTGATAGCCGAGGTCGTACTTTATCCCTTTATATACCTCAAATCGCGGGTGACGTCGTCCCTGTGATTTGCATATGTATACTCCTGTCGAAGTCGGTGTTTCCATTATTTTAATAAACCCTGTACATGTGGAGAAGGTCCTTCATATTGCCACAGTAAGAGCAAGCTCAGCTCTGAAGAAGTCTGAATTTAGGGAGAAAGTTTTAAAAACAGGCAAACATCTGTGCAGATACTTCAATTGCCCATCAATGGCTTTAAGTTTTCCCCAGTTAGTATAATCTGCCTTCCGTCAATAATATGTTCTATTAATGGATGCAGTAATGGGCGGAGTAAAAGTGGAATCCCGAAAAAGAAAAAACCTATACATAGACTCTACATCTGCTGTTCTAAGTGCAGCAAGCAGCACTTATTGATTTTCTGCACTGCAGTAAAAGATATTACTAACAGAAGAAAAAAACACCTGAGCACAACTATGTTGAGTGATAATTGTGTGATACCCTTTTTATAAGTGGACTTCGAAATAATCGATATGCTAAGGAGAAACATAAAGGTGCGCGTCTGGAAACGATACCATCAGACTGTAAACAATGAAGAAGAGATATTTTACCGTTGGTGAACGCAGAAGGCTGCAATCCAGGCTCAGACGGACAGAATTTCCATCAACTGTTCATGTATCCCAAAGTGTTATAAAAGCCAACTGTATGCGCGTTGTCGGAAGCAAGCCGGTGTCACAGAACGACATAAAAGTGGTCGTCCGAAGACGACCACTTTTCGGTCGTAACTACAGCCCAGAAGGATAGGTATCTCACGATAAACACTGCAGAAACACCACAGTGTCCACATCCGAGGAGCTGTGAGAAGCCCCACCGGTGCTTATGTAAGCGGTGAAACCGACCGTAATCGACTATGTCAACATCTATGATTGAAACATCCATTGCTCTGAATGGGCAAAACCACAAAAAAAAAAAAAAAAAAAAAAAATATGAGTGCGAGATAGGCCTACCTATTGGGGCAGAAAAAGTGGCAAGCGCCCCATTTTTGCGACGAGTTCACATTTGGTTTACAACAGTCGGCGACTTCGTGCTTTGATAACCTCAGAAACACGCGACAGTCATCATTTGTGCGAACTTGGGCATCCTTTCCGCGGCGCCTGAGTAGCGGTACATGTAAGGATGTGCTACAATGAGAGCTCAGATCTGAATGCTTCTCGAAGGCATATAAACTTCAGCGCATGCCGAGACGACATCACCAGAAGAACTGTGGCACTGTTCCATGGTGCGATAGGCCACTGTGTTCTCTCTGTGGATGATATTGCACGATGTCATTGAGCTCACATTGTAGTTCGCGAGGTCGAAGAAGGGCGCAATATTCCACGTTCACTTTTATTTCCAAGGTCAACCAATCTCAGACCCATTGAGCATATCAGAGCTAGGAGCTTGTGGGCAAGTATCACGACCCTATTAGAATGTTGTGATTTTTTGCCTCGTTTATGGGGGACAGTACCTCAAAGGCAGGTTAATCAATTCTCCTGCATTGCCCCACGGAATTACCAAGCGGTTGTGAACAACCGAGGGGGGCTATCCAACGTACTGAGTGCTTCTCATTCCTTCTGAGTGGATGAAGTGTTCTATCGTGTAAGCGCGTGAAAGTATATCTTTTGTCTGGCCATTTTATGTTCTCAATGCTGGTTTTTTTTTGTTTTTTTGTAATTAAATGCATACTTTTGCTTTGAGTGCTGTAGGATTCGGTTTTTTTTTTTGGTTTTTTTCTGTAATATCCAAGCTTTTTTTTTTTTTTTCTGGCCCAAAAATGCACGCTCACTCTTTTTTTCAAAGTTATTTTGTTGTCACCCAACTATGGCCTTTCCTCCTGAAAACATGGGTGGGAGACACATAATTTCAATTGTTCTACACGTTCGATAATCCCGTATTTGTCTCCTTTTTTTGGTGTAATTGTATACTTCGACAGTGGACGATTTAGAATTAACTAACATGGCCTTGCGCATAGCACAGGTTTTGGGGGGGGGGCTTTCCTTGAATTTTTTTTTTTTTTTTTTTTGCCGCCGCATACCACCCCTTCTTTTTTTTTCTTTTACGTTCTCATGCATTAGTATGATAAAGTATTGTAATCGCAAAAAAATTTGATTTCAACCGAAATATACGTTCTGAGTTCTTTCGAATATCATTTGACTATTTTCACGGTGGTGCCTGTGTGTGTGTGTATGTGTCTGATTTTTTGCCTCCATAAATGAAAAACTATCATAGCTATCGAGACAAAATTTAATATTTAACGGCCTTATGGTACTCTGGTGTTCTGGTTATATCATCGTGATCATTGTTCGCTATTATCAATTCACTGCTGGATGAAGGTCTCCTCAAATTTCCTTCACAAAGGTTTGTCTTGAGCCTGTCTCCTCCATGTCACTCCGGCATGCTTTCGAATTTCATCCAACCATCACCCACGTGGTATTCTTCTGGGTCTTTTCCTATAATGAGTATCCAGTCTAAAATTTCGGTTGTCCATCGATGGTCCGTTCTTGTGTCAATATTCCAGCCCATTGCCATTTCAGGGATTTTACTCTGATCATGATGTCTTCCACTCTTGTCATTTTCCTTTTTCACGGGTTCCTCTTCTTATCTTTCCTGGTTACACCAAGCATACATCTCTCCATACCGCTTTCAGTTGTCTGCAGTCTTTATACGTCTTTTTTAGTTAAGGCCCACGTCTCTAGTCCGTACTTAAGCACTGGAAGAATGCATTTATTAAACACTTTTCTTTTAAGATATAATGGCGTATTGCTCTCGAAAACTGTACTGTTTCTTTCAAAAGCTCTCCAACCAAGTTTTATACGCCGATTATTTTTTTCATCGTGGTAAGTTATGGTCAGCCTCCCCCCCCTCCCCGGAAAAAATGGTTCCACAACTTAAAACTTGGCCCTTAGTCTTCTGAAGCAAGAGGGTGCCAAGAACCACCGGAGGATCGGACTAGTGCTAGCTTATATTGACACCTACCATCTGATGCTGGTTTATATTGGTGCGATTTCGTGATCCCACTGCGAACCACCAATCATTACGGTATTATGTCAAGGAATATATGCATAAATTCCATATATGATATATGTATAATTCCGTTATATGCATAAATTCCGATGCTCGCCTCAATCGAGACGTGTCCGAGCGGTTTGATTTTTGATACGTGTGCGTGCGCTCGTACCATCCGGAAGCTGGGCTAGCTGAGAACGATGGCGAAATCGTTCTCAGCTAGCTGAAACACAGGAATTTTAATACCAGAGCATATGGAGAAAAGAGGGTAAGAATTGAACACTTCAGAATTTTTATTGTAGGTGGAACTTACCGCCCGAGGCGTTGGCCTCGGCGTAAAGACAGGAGCTATTCTCCTACTTCTGAAATAAATAAATTCCATGCTAGATTCTAAGCAACAGTCTTTCGCCGCTAGGCGTATCAGAGTTCCAAAAGTCTGGGCCACGCTGTTGTAATTAGTTCGCCAAACCAATCGAAATTATAACAAATAAACAAAAGTACTCACTTATTACTTGCCGCGTATTAGCACAGCAATCCAATTTGAATGGCTTGATTCTCTTAAGAGAAGCTGTTACCACACACACACACGCGCGGACGGGGAAGAGCGCTTTATACAGCATGGATTACCTTGCACCTGTGTGATAAGCGCAGGAGGCTGGTCACTTCCTTCGTTTCACTTTCTTCGATGAGCCGAGACCCGCTGAGGCGGACGGGGTCCGGGTGAACGGCGGTTAGCACTCTTTGACCCCGTTGAGAGCTTCGTCGTCGTCAGCTTGGAGCGTGTACTTGCTTGCGGTTTTGCGTAGGTCAGCGACGTTACGCCTCCTCGGATGAGGAGAACGCTTTCGTTGAAGAACTTTCAGAAGGGAAGCAGAAGATCTTCCCTTGGCGCGCAGAACCCGATGCCTTATTTCTCGCTTGTGGTTTATTGGTGGGTGCAGTATATGGGATGATAACCACTGTCTATGGGCCCCGTTCTCTGACGCCAGCTTATGACTTCTGCAAATATAATCGCGCCCACTTGTACACAGCGGTAGAACAGCTCTTTCCGTCGGCTTTCTCTAAATTTCGCTGACGCCCTGAATTCCAAATTTAGGTGGGGCTTACTACAGCCACCTAGTTGCTGCTAGGCATACCCGCTACATTTTACCTCTGCGGAACGAGTACCATCGCCTATTTTCTCTTTCGGTGCTGTGTCTCCCGGCCGTCTTACCCCTGCGACCTGCGAAATCCAACTGCCTTTTATTTTTCTCTGCCACTTCGCGGAGGCAAACCAAAATTGCTTCTTTTCACTGTCATGTGGGTGCGCCTTGTTCCATCTCTGTCAACAACTTAGCGTTGCTCTCTTCCCTTTCGTACAGAGCGCTCGTCGCTTCTGTGAGGCTGGTGTCGTCATCGACCTTCGACCCCTCATAACCATAATTAGAACGCTGGCTAGAAGCCTTTCGACTTAAATTGCACAAAAGTCGGCATATTTATGAGGGCCTGGATGCCGTCGCATCGCCCAACTGGGTGGTCTCAGTGTATCTGGGTGGGCTCCCAAAGGCGACCTCACAAATACTTTGTTACCACCCAGCTAAGCGAATTATCCGACTTCCCCAATTAAACGTGCTATTTTTTCTAATTAATTTTGTAATATGCCAAATATTTAATTTAAACATTAGCATAATTTGGCCAAACCTATCGAATCCGTCTCCCTTTTATAATTAATTAATTTAGACCCAAATTTTTGTACCAATATGTATATCATCATCATCATTGTCAACAATTATCAATCCACTGCTGGACGAAGGTCTCCCCAAGTTTCCTCCACAACGGTCTGTCTTGTGCCAATCTCCTCCATGTCACCCCTGTATACTTTCGAATTTCATCCACCCATCTCCCATGTGGTCTTCTTCTGGGTCTTTTCCTGTCCCTTGGAATCCAATCTAAAATTTCGGCTGTCCATCGATGATCTGTCCTTCTGGCAGTATGTCCAGCCCATTGCCATTTCAGGGATTTAACTCTGATCATGATGTCTTCCACTCTTGTCATTTTTCGGATCCACCAGTTCCTCTTCTTATCTCTCCTGGTTACACCGAGCATGCACCTCTCCATGCTTTTTTGAGTTGTCTGCAGCCTTTGTATGTCTCTTTTAGTTAAGGTCCACGTCTCTGCACCATACGTAAGCATGGAAGGATGCATTGATCAAACACTTTTCTTTTAAGACATAATGGCATATTGCTCTTGAAAATTATGCTGTTTCTTCCAAAAGCTCTAAAGGCAAGTTTTGTACGCCGATTAATTTCTTCATCAATGTGACCCTCACTTGATATCTGCTGTCCAAGATAAACGTACGTGTCTGTTATCTCCAGCTTTTCTCCATCAATCGATAAATCTTCATTTCTTGTAAAAGCATTGAACATCACTTTTGTCTTCTGAAAGTTCATTTTTAATCCCACTTCTTTACTCTTGTCAGCAAGTTCCTGGATCATACTCTGCAGCTCTGATGGGGTAGTTGCAAAAATGACTACGTCATCAGCAAAACGAAGGTGGGTTAGATAATCTCCATTAATCTTTATCCCCTTGTTTTCCCAGCTCAGTGACTGAAAAACACCCTCCAATGCGGCATTAAAGAGCTTCGGAGATATGGTGTCACCTTGTCTCACTCCCTTTCCAATTTTTATGTGTGTTGTATTTTCAAACAGCCTAATCTTTGCACTTGCATTTTCATAGATGTTATTAATAATATTAATGTATGCATCTTCAATACCGCAGGTTTTCAGAGCCATTGTAACTGCTGATGGTTTCACCGAATCAAAGGCTTTTTAATAATCGATAAAAGCCATGCACAATGGAAGTTCATATTCCCTCGCTCTTTCAATTAGTTCTCTCAGCACATGGATATGATCTATTGTGCTGTAGCCACTCCTGAATCCAGCTTGTTCTCTCGGTTGAGCCATGTCCAGTGTTACCTTCAAGCGGTGTGAAAGAACTTTAGTGAAGATTTTATAAACTACTGATAGGAGGCTGATAGGTCTGTAGTTTCCGAGATCCTCAATGTCACCTTTCTTATGTAGCAGGATCATTGTAGCGGTGTTCCAATCCTCAGGAATCTTTCCTTCATTAAGGCATCGAGTGAAAATTTGGGCGAGTACTGTTTCAATTTCTCCACTTGCTTCTTGTATGATGTCTACAGTAATTCCATCTTCTCCTGGAGCTTTTCCCCGCTTCATGTTCTTGATTGCATGTGCAACTTCTGCTGGAAGGACTGGAGGAACTCTGGTACTGGTATCTTTCATGATGTCTGGAGTGCATGTATCATCCCTTTCATATAATTTGGAGTAGAAATCTTTCACTCTTGTCAAAATTTCGCCTCTATTTCTTGTTACAGAACCATCTTCTTTTCTCAGTGCCATAATCTGTTTTCTTCCCTTACTGAGATGTCCCTTTGCTATCTTTAGGCTTTGGTTGTTTTCAATTGCTTTCCTCACTAGTTCACAGTTGAATTTTCTTACGTCTTCAGTGATACTTTTTCGTACTGTCTTGCATAGCTCTATATATTCCACTTTGGAAGTCACATCTTCTTTAGTTGTCCTCATCTCTCTTCTTTTTTGCATCAACATTTTCGTTTTTCCGGATAATTTATTTACATGCAACTTGTTCTTAGACCCAGCTAATTTTGTTGCTGTTTCCACAAGAGCTTTGGTTACTTTTCTGTTAACTTCAGAGATGTCCACTTCTTCCGATGTTAGGCCTTCTAAAGCAGAGAACCTGTTCTTCAGTTCCAACTTGAAGGTATTATGGTGTTTTTTAAGGTTGGTTATGTCAATAAATTTTGTTTGTCTTATGAGCTTGCCACGTTCAAGTTTAGTGTTGAGGTGCATCTTACATCTCACCAATCTATGGTCACTACCTGTGTTGAACTTGTTTAGCACACTGCAGTCTTCTATGACGAATTTTTTGTTACACATAATAAAATCAATTTCACTTGTCGTCCCATTTGGATGTCTCCATGTCCATTTCCTGTGTGGCTTTTTCTTGAAGAAGGAGTTCAAGATGAAAAACCCTTCTGCCTCTGCAAACTCAACGAGAGTATTTCCACGCTGGTTTCTGTTGCCGTGACCGAATTTACCTACTGAAGTTTCATTCTGTTGCCGTTGCCCTATTTTTGCATTGAAATCTCCCATAATTATTTTCAAGTACTGCTTACCTTTATTATTTAGATGACAAATTTCCTCATAAAATTCTTCATCCTGAAGAAGAAATATGTATATACGATTGTATATTAGTAGAAATCGGAGAAATAGAAATGGACATCCCCAAAGCATTTTTTTTATTTTTTATGTAACTCAAAATTCTATGATACCTATCGACATGCAATTTAATACTAAGAAGGTTTACCAAAAAACGCATGGGCTGATTAGATATTGGTTGAAATCGGGAAAATCGAATTTTGTGTTTACCGCACAATTTTTTCCTTTTAGTTTTAAATTTCTCGATATCATTCAAAATCTATGACACCTGTTCACATGAAATTCAACAGCTTGGAGATTTTTCAAGAGACGACAAGATAATAATAAACTTTTTTTTTTTTTTGATTGGAGGTTTAACGACCACCGTGAGCAAACTCAATGGGCTATAAGCAGTCGCCCGTCCCTAATTTAGGGTCACTGGTTCCAAGGAAGGGAGAGAGCCAGTACCGTAAGACAAACACAACATCCATGCCTCACCGGGATTCGAACCCGGACCCCTTACGGACGAATGATCAGGGGCCTGCGCCACCGGGGCGGCATAATAAACTTAGCTGGTGCTGTGTAGTTCCAGGGCAATATATCCAAGAGGTGAAATAATCTGGGTGGGGAACTCTTTCCCAGAAGGGGGAATTCCGAATTTTTCATCCTTTTCTGAAGGGAAGGGGATTATAAAAATAATGACATACCCGATGCCGTGTTCACCACACCCACATTTTGTTGTGATGGAGATCTTTATTATATCAGTCTTGTGACGGGCGGGGATTTGGAAGGCGGTTATGGGTGGCGTTCGGATGTTTTCAATATGGGCTCTGTGCTGATGATAAGTTGAGCTTAAAAGTAATACAACTACTGCCTGTCTGCCTGGAGCATCGGGGAAGCAATAGCGGAAATTATAAGAGAAAAAGACTTTGTATAGGAAGAAAAGTCGGAACTTTCATGAGTATGGTGACTTAAGCACAGTACTGACATTTACCATGTTACATACAGTAATTTTATAATACTGCTTCAGTTGCCATTTACGGCACTGCTTTAACTGTCATATGCCACATACAGTGTGAGGTCTACTCTCACGTATAATCGGATTCCACTTCACTGATCGATTTCCTTTCCCTAAAGAACATGAATAAAATCGTTTAGCGAATCTCATAAAATCAGCTTTTCCAAAGTCATTTGACTCGTACGGTATCAGTCTTGTGATTGTTCCTTAAACTGAATTGGGTAAGGAAAAAAAAAATTTTTAAGTGAAAGATCAGCTGGCCCGCATCGTATCGTATTATGTACCCGATAAAAGAGCTAAATGTATATTACATTCTACACAAATCTGCCAGAAATAATATACCAATCTCTGAGATCAGTTGTGGTGCAGTATTAAGCAATATTACTCTAAAAATTATTTTAGGCAGACTGCACTTTAAGCCAGTGAATTAGTGTTCGTAGATGCCATACTCGAATTCGGGCAGCATCACGTCCCAAAGCCTAGAACAGTGAATTTATGCCTTTTAATTTTTTTTTTTTTTTTTTTAAGCTGCGAAAGAAAAAGAAATTAATACTCCTTATTCCGGTGGCTCTCCAGCATCGTCAGGCGCTAGGTTTGGGCTTAATTGGCTTTCCTGTAAATCCGCCCCTGTACCTTGACATTGCAGTGAGACACTTCACCCGGGGGACCACGCTTCAGCATACACATTTGTATTTCCGTGAATACAACTTTTGAGTATTAGATACTACGCTCGAAAGAATAACACGCAGTTCCTGACAGAAAATTTTTCAAGATGTTCTCTTTAAATAGTAATCACTAAGAAGAAACTTGTAACACAGATAAGAAATAACAAAAGGCTAAAAATAACATTTTAGCACGTCTTTTGTAAAAAAAGATCGTGCTTATGTTATCGATTTGTCCGTCCGTCCGTCTGTACCCACGATATCTCTGCAACTATTAGTCCGATTTGAAAAATTCTTTTTTTGCATTGGGAGGCTTGAAAAATGCGAATGATGATCCTTTATTTCGGTTTTTTTACGATGTACAATTTCGCCGCTAGAGGGCGTAAATGCAGATGATATCGAATTCAAAAATACGTTTTAATCCACATATTTGCTTCTAAACATCCGATTTAAAAATATATTTTATCTTTCGATTGCATTTATGTCGAAGGGTATTTCAGGTATAGTTACTTTTTCAAATTACGCATAGATTTTCCTCTAGGGGGAATAAAAGTAAATTACATTTTTCCCGATAACTCTTCTTCTGAAACTCCGATTTGAAAACTTTTTTCTACAGCGGATACACCTCCTGATGGAAAATCTTTCGCATATAATTTCAAATTTTTTGGTAGAGAATACTTTGGCCACCAGGGGGCGTAATTGTTACTTTTTGCTTCTGATATATTTACCATAAAATCTGAGCTTCTAAAATATCGATTGATAAAATTATTTCGTGGACTGATGCCACTCACATCGATAAACCTTTCCGGAATATTTTCTTCTTAAAATATTCCACAGTTTTTCCGCCAGGGGGCGTAGATGTATATCTTATTTTCGTCAATATCTCTACGTCTAGAAATCCGATTTGAAAAATTTCTTCTTTGCTGGATAGTGTTTTCAGTGCGACATATTTTTCATAGAATTTCAAAATTTTCAAGTAATTCATAGACTTTACGCTAGGGGGCGTAGGGGTAAATTGCGTTTCCCTCTATAGCTCTGCTTCTAAATCTCCGTTTTGAAAATTTCTTTCTGCACCGAATACAGCTCCTGATGGGAAATCGTTTGCATGTAATTTCTAATTTTTGTAAAAAAAATGGTTTGGCCACCAGGTGGCGTAAATCTTAATTTTCGCTTCTGGTGTATTTGCGGCAAGAAATGCGCTTCTAAAATCTCGATTGAAAAAATGTCGTTGGTAAACCGATAGTACTCATGTCGACAAACCGTTTAGAAACATTTTCGTCTTGAAATAATGCATGGTTTCTACGTTAGGGGAGTAGATGTATATCTTATTTTTGTCAATATCTCTACTTCTTGGAGTCCGATTTGAAAAATTCCTTCTTTGTTGGATAGTGTTTCCGATGAGAAATATTTTTCCTAAATATTCAAAATTTTCAAGTAATTGATAGACTTTCCGCTAGGGGGCGTAAAGGTAAATTGCTTTCCCCTATATCTCTGCTTCTAAATCTCCGATTTGAAAATTTCTTTCTGCACCGGAACAGCTCCTGATGGGAAATCCTTTACATATAATTTCAAATTTTTGTAAAAAATGGTTTGGCCACCAGGTGGCGTAGTAAGTCTTAATTTCCGCTTCTGATGTATTTACAGCTAAATATGAGCTTCTAAAATCTCGATTGAAAAAAAAGTCCTTTGTTGACCGATACTATTCATGTCGACAAAACTTTTAGGAACATTTTCTTCTTGAAATAATGCATGGTTTCTACGCTAGAGGCGTAGATGTATATCTTATTTTCATCAATATCTCTACTTCTAGAAGTCCGATTTGAAAAATTCCTTCTTTGTTGGATAGTGTTTCCGATGCGAAATTTTTTCCCTAAAAATTCAAAATTTTCAAGTAAATTATAGACTTTCCGCTAGGGGGCACAAAGACAAACTGCGTTTTCTGCGTTATTTCTGCTTCTAAAACTCCGATTTGAAATATTCTTCCTGTATCACGTACAAGGCCTGATGGAAAATAGTTTTCACGTAATTTCTAATGTTTGGTAAAGAATCGTTTGGCCACCATGGGGTATAAGTGTTAATTTCCCCTTCTGATGTATTTGTAGCAAAATTTGGGCTCCTGAAACCTCGACTAAACTTTTTTTTTCTTGGACCGATACCTACCGCTCATATGGAAAATCCTTTTGAGAATACTTTCTTCCTAAAATAATGCATGGTTTTCCCACCAGGGGACGTAAAGTCACATCTTATTTTTGTCGATATCTCTGTTTCTAAGAGTCCGATTTGAAAAATTATTTCTGTGTTGGAGAGCGTTTCCGGGTGCGAAATGTTTCTTATATAAATTCATGTTTTTCTTAACACACAAGTCTGCAACCAGAGGGCGTAAGCTCACGATTCCGTCTGCAGCAATATCTGAGGGATTAAAAACCAATGGAAAAACTTCTTTCTTCCGTTAGATAACATTGTTCTCCATACCGGCTCCATTGACTTTGAATAGCTTTGATAAATTTAATTTGCGTCAGAACGGATTCAAAAGACGTGCTTATTACACCCGAAAATTCGGTATCATCTTTCTTGTTCGCTTTACTTTCAATCGACAGAAAAAGCTCCAGTCTCGCAATTAACCAGAATGAGATAATGGAAAGTAGCATTTTTTAGGATAAAAAATTTTCCGTTTCCTTCATTAATAAATCAAACGCAATTTAGACTCGGGCTCAGTAAATCCGAAAAAATGGTTTTCTCAAGGTGCATAGTATTTGCGCCATCAGTTTCAACGGTTCTTTTTCAGAATTGGAGCTGCCACGTCAGTGAAACGAATGAACCGTTTTCACCTCATATTTTCAAAAGATAAATTTAGGATTTGTATCCATCAATTTTATATATAAAAGTTACTACTTACAGTGTCATGCAGTCCTTGCACCTTGGGAAGTTTTTCAAGTTATTTTGTTCAGTCACTCCCTCATGAGTGGGGCTTGGTTACAGTCCCAGATGAAACCCGCTTCCCGACTGTAATAGTAAACGGAATGGGGGGGGGTAATGAAATCTTCCCAAGTCCCCTCACCACCAGCCGCCAATTCAGTTACTTCAACTCTATAATAGGAACTAGCACTTAAATAACATCGAATGATCAGAGGGATCGATATGCCAAGAAATGAAACCTATGGAATGTCCAATAAATTTCCTTTATTCGGAGCTGGTTGTTGACTTACAACTCAACTTTGCAAAGCCACCCCGGTGGCGCAGTGGTCTAAGCGATGGCCTCTTATCATTCGTCCAAAAGGGATCCGGGTTCGAATCCCGGTGAGGCAGGGATGTTGTGTTTGTCTTACGGCACTGGCCCTCTCCCTTCCCTGGAACCAGTGTCCCTAAATTAGGGACGGGCGACTGCTTATAACCCATTGCGTTGCTCACGGTGGTAGTTAAACCTCCAAACGAAAGAGAACTTTGCAAAACCACAACGCAGTTTAGACACAAACACAATTCCACTTTGAACAACTATAACAGCATGGCAGATAGAATCACATTATCAATATCGTTGATAACATTTACTTCTGTACTTCAACTCAGAGATAGCGTTTTTTTACCTTTGACTTGCTGTCGATTGTTGCTAACACGTTAGAGAAACTTGGAAGGTTCGATATAGCGTTCAGAACGAAGAATGTGCACGAGTTGTTGTTGTTGTTGGAAGGGGGGGGGGGCGACCACCCTGAGCAACTCGATGGGCTATATATGGAGACGCCCGTTCCTAATTTAGGACCAGTTGTTCCTGGGAAGGGAGCGACCTAGTGCTATGAGTCAAACACAGCGTCCATGCCTCACCGGCGAAGAGTCATAATTTAGACCACTGTGCCACCGGAGCGGCATAGTCATCAGGAATATCCGTATATTTTTTATTACCGTGTTTTTTGTTAAACAAAAAAAGTTTTAAATTTAGCTTCTGCGGATTAATCACCGCTTTAAAAAACCCCATTTTTGATCGTATATGACGAAAAACACATTTTTGGAAATTCAGCTTCAAAATTGTCAGGAGAGAGAGGTGAGACTTATGTACATGGCGTAATTTAGGACTCGGTAAAGTTGCGTACGTTTTTGTCTATTCCATTTTGAAGGGAAACTCAGAGGTATTTAATTTTCCAGTGTGTTAATCAACCTGGAATATAGCAATAATGGAAAAAAGACGTGAAGATAATACTAAAAGATTGCACGAGAAAAAAACAAAAAATAACTCATGTTGAATGACGGGAGGAAATGTGCAACACTTTATAAATATATATTTTAAAGAGAAGAGGTTCATAGTGAAGTATCTTTAAAAACTCCATATTTGAAATTTTTACGATCACTTCACCTTTGCTTTGCCTTTGCGATCTAAATTTTAAATTTTTGAATTCAAAAGGAATAAAAAAGTTAAGGCCAAAGCAAAATATATACCAATTTTCACTAATCACATTAAACTTAACTCTTCGAACCACAAAAAAATTAAAAGTGAAAATTATTAGTGATGTACTGCTAAAAAAATATACGTCAATGAGTATGCTGTGCGTTTTATCTAGAAATTGTACTCAACGAGAACGAGGCTAAAATCACAGTACAAAAACTCAACTAAACAAAAGTTTAAAATTGTCGGACTGTATCTAATGCACCCAGATTTCGATATGTAATTACTGAAATATGTAAGTTTAAACTTACATGTGGTGACAATATTTTCAGTTGGAGGGATGGTGCGCTTTACCTCTCTTGATGAGAGAAGTGTTTTAAGAAAGTAAAAGGTTATTAGAGTTCGTTTTTCTTCTTTTTTTCTTTTCCCCCCAAAATCAGTAAAATTTCGGCCCACATTTACCTCAAAGGAAATAACAATTTATCAGTACTGGTTCACAAGAGTCAAAATAATGGGTATGCTTTAAAAAGGCGTACCCATTATTCATATAAAGATGCCAATATACACTAAAGAGCAATTGAATTGAAGACAGCTGGTGTTATGCAAATGTGGCACTGTGGGCGGCCCTGTAAACGGAAACGACATGACGTATGCAGCGATCCGACAATATAAAAAGTGATGTGACAGGAATCAGTAAGAGTCGGACGCAGTATGGGTAAGACGAAGGGTCTAAGCGCATTTGATCGTGGGTTAATTGTCGGGGCACGACGAATGGGTCACTCCATCTCGGAAGTCGTGCAGGCACTGGGATTTTCACGAGCCACTGTTTCACGGGTGCACCGTGAGTACATCGAATCCGGTAAAACCATCCCTGCAAGTGCCAACTGCCGTGTACAACAGCGTGTAGATGAGCGGGTTCATCGTCGGCTAGCTCGAATTGTAACAGCTAATAGACGGGCCACAGTGCAAGAAATCACTCGGCAATTTAACGCTGGTGCACAAAAACGTGTAAGCAGCCACACCATCCAGAACCATCTCCTCGCTATGGGATACAGAAGTTATCGTCCCATGAGGGTACCGCTGCTGACTGCACATCACAGGGTACAAAGATTAGCATGGGTGCGGGAACATCGCCACTGGACCCTAGATATGTAGAAAAATGTTGCCTGGACTGATGAGTCGAGATTCACGTAGGTACATGTGGATGGCAGGATACGAGTACTGCGTAAACCACATGAAGGGATGGATCCTTCTTGTCAGCAGGGTACTCTTCAAGCTGGTGGGGGTGGCATTCTCGTCTGGGGACTGTTTACGTGGACTGAAATGGGACCCCTGGTACGTGTGACATCGTCCCTCACAGGTCAACGTTATCGGGATATCCTGGAAGACCATTTGCTCCCGTTTGTGCGTCTTCAACATCCCACTGGGGACCTCCTCCTGGAACAAGACAATGCACCGTGCCATCGCTCCCGAATCGTATCCGAATGGTTGGATGAACACTCCAACGACGTGATCTCGCTTCCTTGGTTAGCTAGGTCATCTGACCTCAATCCCATCAAGCACATCTGGGATGCCATCGGGAGAGATGTTCGAGGCTCTGCCCCCCCCCTCCATCAAATCTTCGTGAACTGTGGGAGCTTGTTCAGGGTCAGAGGTCGTGGATATGTATGTCTTCCCAACGCTTCCGGTGCCTTGTCGAGTCCATGCCGAGACGAATCGCCGCCGTCATCAGGGCGAAAGGTGGTGCTACACGTTACTGGACAGGTATCTCTAATTTAATTGCTCTTCAGTGTATGTTTCATTATAAAGATGCCAATATATGTTTCAATAGTTCAGGGGTTTATCCAGAATTTTTATATAGGGCAGGGGGAAGGGTGAGTTACTGAACACTTTTGGGGAAAGGTGAAAACCTTCGGAGGAGTGTTGGATAACAGAAACGTTTTCGGAAGCTTATAATTTTTATTGTGACATATCTAAGCTTTAAATCTAGGATAAAAAAATCTCAAAAATGGAGAACCGCTTAATTTTTAATAGTTAAGATGGTTATAGCCAAGAATCTGCTTCCCCAAAACTACACACGAATATTTTGTTTTTGGGTTTTTTTTTTTTTTTTTTTTTTTTATCCGTCTCGCCTAAATTGCTTCCCTAAACAAGGCTAGAGCAACGGAGTAGAAACATGGGTTGATTAAACAGTAGATACTGATGCATTCACAAATCTTGTGCATGCCGAAATGATTCAGATATTCTGCACAATCTGTAACAAACAGAAGAGACATCTACGCCCCCTGGCGGAAAAAACTACATTTTATATAGTCTGTATTTACAGTATCTATGTATGCGTGTGTTACACACCTTCAAATGAAGGGGTGTTGAGATTTTTCATAGGGGTGGGGGGGTCTAAATTCTTACTATAGTGGACCACAAGACTTAATTTCATGGCCTGGTTTAATCAACCCAATCCGCCCTTGAGTGCTTCTGTATACCGTAGTATCACTTTGTCCGTCTGTGAACACCGTATCTCTACAATTATTAATCCGATTTGAAAAATTCTTTTAGCAATAGGAAAATAATGATGATCCTTGCCTTCTGTACTTTTCTTTTTGATGCATAACTTCGCCGCTAGAGGGCATAAATGCAGATTCTATGGAATTCAAAACATGTTATTTGCTGCAATATCTAAGCATCTAAAAATACGATTACTAAATATCCGATTGAAAAAATTATTTCTTTCCTTCGATACCATTTATTACGACCACTATTTCGGGGCGCGTTTCTTTTTCAAATAATTCGTAGTTTTTCCATAAAGTTAAATTGCAATTTTTTTTTTTTTTTTTTTTGATTGGAGGTTTAACGACCACCGTGAGCAACTCAATGGGCTATAAGCAGTCGCCCGTCCCTAATTTAGGGTCACTGGTTCCAGGGAAGGGAGAGAGCCAGTGCCGAAAGACAAACACAACATCCATGCCTTACGGGATTCGAACCCGGACCCCTTCGGACGAATGATCAGAGGCCATCGCTTAGACCACTGCGCCACCGGAGCGGCAAATTGCAATTTTGCCAGCATCTCTCCTTCTAAACGTCGTAACTGAATTTTTTTCTTTTTTGCGTCGGAGAGTTTCCAGTGGGAAACATTCTGCATATAATTCCTAATTATAATGAAGAACCGTTAGCCACTAGGGGGCGTAATAATGCATTTGTTTCAGATGTGTTTGCAGCAATAACTACACTTGTGAGCACTCAATTCAAAAAATTTTCCGTGCTCAGAAACCACCAACGACGGAAAACCTTTAACGCAAATTTCCTGCTTAAAACAATGTAGTTTTTCCACCAGGGGGCGTAGATGTATATCTTATTTTCCTCGATATCTCTGCTTCTAACAGTCAGATATAAAAACTTTCTTGTCGGACACCGTATCTAATGCGGAATGTTTCACATATAATTTCAATTTTTTAATGAACTCAAATTTGCGTTTACAGCGTATTTGTGGCAATATCTAAGCATCTAAAAATAGGATTGACGCCCCCAGTGGCGTAGTGTTCTAAATATTGGCTTCTGATCATTCGTCCGAGATAGGTCCGGATTCGAATCCCGGTGAGGCATGCATGTTGTGTTTGTCTTATGGCACTGGCTCTCTCTCTCTTTCCTAGAACCAGTGGCCCCTAAATTACGGATGGGCGACTGCTTATAGCCCATTGAGTTGCTCACGGTGGTCATCAAACCCCCAATATAAAAAAAAAGAAAAAACACGATTGAAAACATCCGTTTTCGATCAGATAGTACTAACTACGAGAACATTTTGTGCACATTTCTTGTCCTAAATAATGCATAATTTTCCCACTAGAGGTGCACATGTTTAATTTGTTTTTCTCATTAGTTCTGCTGGTAAAAGTCAGATTTAAAAAATTATTTCAACCCCGGACATCATTTACTTTTGTTTGTTTGAGGGGTTCAACGACCACCGAAAGCAACTCGATGGGCTATAACAGTTGCCGTTCCAAATTTAGAGGCCGCCCCGGTGGCGCAGTGATCTTAGCGATGACCTCTGATCATTCGTCCGAACGGGGTCCGGGTTCGAATCCCGGTGAGGCATGGATGTTGTGTTTGTCTTACGGCACTGATTCTCTCCTTCCCTGGAACCAGTGACCCTAAATTAGGGACGGGCGACTGCTTATAGCCCATTGAGTTGCTCACGGTGGTCGTAACACCTCCAATCAAAAAAAAATAAAAAAAAAAATTAGAGCCACTGATTCCGTGAAAATAAAAGAGCCAGTGTTAAAAGACAAACGTAGCACCCATGTCTCACCGGGATTGGAACCATAACCCACCTCGAACAAATGGTCACAAGTCAGCGCTTAAATCACTGCGCTAACGGAGCGGCACTTACTTGTGGAACATTTTGCATGTTGTTTGCAATTCACATCCTGGCACTCAGGTGGTGTTAGTGCATATTTCTGTTTGCAACTGTATTGCTGCTTCTAAAAATCCTATTGAAGAATTTCTTTTTTTTTATTGGAGGTTTAACGACCACCGTGAGCAACTCAATGGGCTATAAGCAGTCGCCCGTCCCTAATTTAGGGTCACTGGTTCCAGGGAAGGGAGAGAATCAGTGCCGTAAGACAAACACAACATCCGTGCCTCACCGGGATTCGAACCCGGACCCCGTTCGGACGAATGATCAGAGGCCATCGCTTAGACCACTGCGCCACCGGGGCGGCGAATTTCTTTTGAAATGTATGCCATTTGCTATAGTGAAAATTGAGATAATGTTCCCCAGTCTTACTGTTCAATAAGTCACATTTTTTCTGCTAGGGGGTGTAAATGTCAAAACTTTTTCTCACTATATCTACTCTGATAAGACGTTTTTGAAAAATTATTTTTCCTTTGCACAGCTTTTGCTATGAAGAATAATTTTCTACTTTTCCATTATTCAAAATTCTGCAGCCATGGGACATCAGCATATATTTCCATGTGAAGAATTTTATTAGATTCTAAAAATTCCTTAGAAAAAACATTTTTTGGAAATAAATAGCATTTTGAACCCATTTTCTTCTTTAAGTAATGCACAGCTGTTCCTCTAGGGGTGCATAAAGTTATATCGTGTTATAGGTACCTTTCCTCTAATCGTTCAATTTGAAGATCCCTTTGCCTCTGATATCTTCTATGAAAAACTGTGTGCACAATTTGACAATTTTTGTGACACATTTTTCAGCTTCTAGTAGAAATAAGTAGCTATTTCTACTAGTGGATGTTTTATTGACTGAAGAAATGAGGTCAATTTTTTCAGTAACATGTTCCATTCCTTAAAACTAACCCAGCTCATATTGCATATTTGAAATTATGCAAGTTTTCCTTAGGTGGTGCAAGGGTATTCTTTTGTTAGCTGAAGTTTTAGGTTTTCTAAAAATCTACTTTGAAATATTTGTTTTGTGTTGGAAAGGATTCAAAGATTTGGTGTCATTTTTCTTGTTTAATAGTACTTAATGCACTTTTTGGATCTGGAGGAAAACTATTTGACATGGGAGCTCTGTATATGAAAAATGCAATGCATTATTTGAATTTCAGGGATTTTAGACTGAATTTTGGGCGTAAGTCTTTGACCCTTCCTATTATCAAAAGCATTTTTTTAATTGGAGGTTTAAATTGAATTATTTATTGGACTTGGTCGACAGATACATTGACATATATATATTGGACTTGGTTGACAGATATATACAGTACATACATTTTTGTGTTTCAACGTCAGCAATGTGCATAGGTGAACAAATTAAGAACTCTGTGAATAAATCCCTGAAAGACAAACACAAACAACCATGCCTAAAACGCGATTCGATCCCAGACCCCTCCGCTGGGCGAATGATCAGAAGCCATTGCTTAGACCACTGCACCACTGGGGCGGCAGCCATGCTTTCAGTATATAGGCTTATGAAGTTTTATCAGAAAATTCTGTTTCAGAATATTCATTGATTGACTTAAAGACTCATACTCTTTAGGAATTTCTTTAAGAACAAATAATTTACAATTCCTATTAGTAGTTCTAATTCTGACTATTATATAGCTCTAATCATTCTACTGTTCTCTTTTACGTGCTATATATTTTAAAGTAACTTGTACAATATTCTAGAGGATAATGCTTACCTTGGCATTCCTTGCTAGCAATGAGAACATTTCACACACGTGTTTTCCGGTCTTTGTTGATGTTATTGTCCTAAAGTCCGTTGTATGACATGAATAGCTTTACTTCCCACACTTTTCGCTGGGTATACTCATTGGATCTTCGCTTTAAGATTCACACACATCAATTTTTACCGTTCTTTATACTCGAATACACGCGTTTGAATCGGCCACGTGCGGAACAACGATACGGAACGGATAATGAAGTATAGAAGCCTGCTGACGCCTAAAGAACTAAACATCATAAGGAAGTTTAAACATAGATGGCGCCAGCCGGGCTTGATAACGAAATATATCCAAGAAAGCATATCCGACGAATGGCAACAAGGAGTACCGGACTCCATTAGCGCGAAGTTAACCACGAACATCGGTGGAAAAGTCGCCACGCTTCTGAGGATGCCCAGAGAATGGGCGAAAATTTCGAGTATAAAGAACGGTAAAATTGATGTGTGTGAATCCTAAAGCGAAGATCCAATGAGTATACCCAGTGAAAAGTGTGGGAAGTAAAGCTATTCATCTCATACAACGGACTTCAGGACAATAACATCAACAAAGACCGGAAAACATGGCGCAGTGGTCTAAGCGATGGCCTCTGATCATTCGTCCGAACGGGGTCCGGGTTCGAATCCCGTGAGGCATGGATGTTGTGTTTGTCTTACGGCACTGGCTCTCTCCCTTCCCTGGAACCAGTGACCCTAAATTAGGGACGGGCGACTGCTTATAGCCCATTGAGTTGCTCACGGTGGTCGTTAAACCTCCAATCAAAAAAAAAAAAAAAAAAAAACACGTGTGTGAAATGTTCTCATCGCTAGCAAGGAATGCCAAGGTAAGCATTATCCTCTAGAATATTGTACAAGTTACTTTCAAATAATTTACTTTCAAGAACTCCTCCTTAGGAATTCAAATAAGTGCTATGAGCTGAGCTTGTTTGCACGTTTATCAGTTTTAAATCATTTTTTTTTTCAAGCCTAGAATTGTTTGGCAAATAATTAATACAGACCAATGAGAATTTTTCCGTGACTCACTTATAAACGTGGAAAGAGCGAGGATCTTTGTTTGATGTTTGGCAAATGTTGCTTCAGCGACAGACATGTACATAGTGCACATGCGATTGATGTTATTATTCACAAATGAATTTTTCACTTCCTTTGCTTCACTGAGCCAAAGCATAGTCTTCCAGATTTCCACATGAACTGATGAGAGATCTGGCAACTGTTTGTGGGTTTCTGGCTCCTGCTAGCAGTTTTATGACTTCATAACTAGTTTTTTATCTCCATTTATGATACTGTGCTGACTGATCTCATGTTGTTTTGGAAAGTTTAAATTTTTTTCTAGAGAAAAGAGATGTCCCTTAGAAAGGTATCAGGGCAATTTGCCTTTTACCATTACTTCATTTATAGTAACTTTTACAGGCAAATAAAATATTCAGGCCCAGAAGAAGTATTATGGCAGTGCCTCAAACCAAGTTTAAAATAACCCAGTTTATGACGCCTTTTAGCTCTTTTTTACCACGTCTTTTGGAAGAAAAAACAAAAAGTGTGGGCTTATGATATCCCTATGGCAGTCTGTAGATACCGTATCTCTAAACCTATCAGTAAGATTTAAAATTTTTCTTTAGCAGCGAGAAGCCTGAACTATAAGAAAGAGGTTGCTTGACTCCCCTTTCTCTCTATGCATAATTTGTTGCCAGGAGGCAAAAATGTATGAATTATGATCAAAATATTTTTTATTCCATACTATTGCTTCTAAAAACCAAATTAAAAAAATTCTATCGATAGTTTTTGTCATGACCATTTTGTGTAAAGTTTCTTTCACTAGAGAGCGTAAATATGCACTGCATATCCCCTGATATCTCTACTTCTAAAAGACTGATTTGAAATATAATTTCTGCCTCAAATAGTGTTCATGACGAAATATTTTGTGTACAATATCGAATTTTTCATGACAAATTATTTTGCCATTATTTTGCTATTTTTATGGTGGATAAACAGATATTTCGGTTTGCAAAGTGTTTGCAGCTGTATCCGCACTTCTATGAATCCTATTTCAGAAGTTCTTTTTTGGTCATATACTACTCACTGGAGAAAATATTTTGAGCATATTTTGTTCAAAATAATAAAAAACATTTCTTGCCATGGGACGTAAATATGTCTTAGTATTTTATTTTTTTTATGATTGGAGGTTTAACGACCACCGTGAGCAACTCAATGGGCTATAAGCAGTCGCCCGTCCCTAATTTAGGGTCACTGGTTCCAGGGAAGGAGAGAGCCAGTGCCATAAGACAAACACAACATCCATGCCTCACGGGATTCGAACCCGGACCCCGTTCGGACGAATGATCAGAGGCCATCGCTTAGACCACTGCGCCACCGGGGCGGCTATGTCTTAGTAACATTATGTAGATAATTTAAGCTCTTGAATTTTTAGCAAGTCTTTTTTTTTTTTTTTTTAAGTGTGTGCTTATATCAATCATAATGTCAGTCAGTCTGTCATTCTGTGGGAACCATATCTCTGCTTCTACTAATCTGATTCTAGAACAAAATGATGTTGCGTGATGTTCAGAGGGGAATTTTGTTTTTGACAACCGACAAGTTCACTTATGGAGATGACGTGGAGAACACACTGATTCGAGAGTAACTGTCCAACAACATGCAGTGCAAACAGCATGGGTCATGGTTTGGAGATCAACCAGATACGGCAGCCGAACATATCTAGTATTTCTCAAGGCAGTTTTGACAAATTGGCAGTTCATGGAGAATATCCGGTGTATTCCATTTCATAAGGGAGGCACATGGTAACATATTTTGGCAAGATAATGCACATCTGCATACTACGAACATCTCCAGGGAACGTTCATGCACCGTCAACGTCTTGGAATGGGCAGCAAGATCCTCAGATCTGTTCTCAATAGAACATGCATGGGACATGGTAGGATGACACCCCAACACCCACCTGCAACCAGTGCAGACAACGGTCACCCTGTAAGACCAGGTGCAGCAAACGTGATGGGCCAAAGGAGGCCACCAGACATCTCTACAAATCAATCCCTCCACACATTGCTGAATGCATTGCTAATAGAGGTGGTTGTGCCTCTTACAGAGACACCTTATTTTTCAGGCAATTTAAAACTGTCCATTAATTTTGAGAACAAATGTCTTCCATACTGCTCGTTCCACGAAAAATTGCAACACCCGGAAGTTCATTTTTCCACCACTTCCAGGTGTTGCAGTTCAAAGAAAACTCCAATTTTTTGAATCTGCCTTTAGGAGTAATATATGGAATAAAATAAAACTAAGAAAGCCATTTTGCATGCAGTTTTTCTACTACAAGGCACAAATATATATTGATTACGAGAGGTTGTGCGTGTGTGTGTGGGGGGAGGGGGTAGCATTTGTGGTGTGTATTTTGTATACAATATCTAAGTTTTTTTTTTATTATTGGAGGTTTAACGACCACCGTGAGCAACTCAATGGGCTATAAGCAGTCGCCCGTCCCTAATTTAGGGCCACTGATTCCGGGGAAGGGAGAGAGCCAGTGCCGTAAGACAAACACAACATCCATGCCTGAACCCGGACCCCTTACGGACGAATGATCAGAGGCTAGCGCCTTAGACCACTGCGCCACCGGGGCGGCGATCTAAGTTTTCATATCACACCATTCTGCCACTACACTGTATAAGTACATACTTCTGCTTGCTATACATTTGCTGCTGTATATGCTTCTAAAACTCCTATGGCAAAAATTCCTTTTTTGCCATACACTACTTAACACAGAAGATATTGTGCATTTTCTGATTAAAATAGCGAGACTTTTGCATTTTCATGAGGCGTAATTATATATTTTAGTATTCTTATTATGCTGCCTATTAGCTCTTGAACTTTTAGCATGTCTTTCGAAAAAAAAAATGCACGCTTATGTTATCGCCATGTCAGAGATAATAAGGACACCATATCTCTACACCTATTATAGTCCAATTTGAAAAATACTTTACATCTCTGCTTCTTTTTTCCATTTGAATATACATATTCTTTTTTTTTTTTTTGCATCTGATAACAGTGAAGAAAATTACACATCACCAATTTTTCATGGCTCATGATTTCAACATTACGGGGTGTAAGCCCTTATTTTTCTTCACAACTTATTTGCAGCCACTTATCTACACCTTGAGAAACTCTACTGAAAATTTTATTTTTGGTCAGGTACTGCTCATTATGGAAACCACTATAAGCATAGTTTCTGTTTGAAACAATTCAGTCTCCCTGCTATGGGGCATAAATATATTTTTCTTGATGTCAACTCGTAAAAAGTCTGATTTGAAAATTTCTTTTATACAGTATCGGATACTATTAATTATGGCAATCATTTTGCTCATATTTGTGAATTTTTCATAGAAAAAATTCTGCTCCCTAGGTGGCACAAATGTGTGCATTTCAGTGTACAATTGTATTTCTTCTAAAAATCCAATTAAAAAAAAAGTCTGCATTGTATGCCTTTTGCTATGGTCAATATTATAAGAATACTGACTTTAAATAATATACAGAAACTGTATCCAAAATGGCCTTCATTGAAAAGGATATTGAACAGAAGAAATTTTTCAGGTTGATATTTAAAAGCAGTAAAAACATACCAGTGGTGTATCTTGGGTCCGAGACCTGGTCTATCTCACCCCCCCCCCAACAGTACTGTTTTTTTTTAATTGTGAAGTTTATATTTTTAGTGTTAAGTAATAGAAGTAACTTTTTTTTTAATTTTAGGTACATGCTATTGCTAACATGACACCAAATAATTATGAGGATTAGGATTTGAACACTTATTTGTACATGAACTCCATCCTTCTTTCCTTTTGGGTGAACTGGAGTGTTACATTTTCACAAAAATGTTTCTTCCGAGTACTTTTTCATATTTAAAAATAATGTTTTTCTCTATTAACAAATCAGCCAAGTTGCTCAAATGTGCCTTGTGTGGCTCCAAGATATATCTTGATTCTTTTTAATACGGAAAAACTTCTTTCGGCAGTTGCAGTTGTTGACTAACAGTTTAAATATTAGATCCGCTAATTTGTACACCTCAATAAACACTATGTCCAATTATTCAACTTTATGTAACAAGTAATGTCTCTTACTGATTTGTTTTGTATTCATCAAGTGAATAAAACACCTTCAGTTCATTTTTTAATCGAGCTGTATCAAAATTTGAAGCATGGAGTCCTTTAAGCTATGATAAATGCTCAGGGAAGCTTTCACAAAATTTATCAAAACAGTTCGAATCCAATATATAATATCACAGATTTTAATTCATTGACACTTCACAAAATTGAAACAACTCTCGCAAAACATGCGCTGGAAGCATGGAGGAACTGAGGTAGTCTGAAGTCTTTTTCTGCGTGAACCGTTGCCCAAAGCAATGGTCCACTCACCTCCGTAGCTCATTCATGTTGTCACGGAAATCCTAGCAAGCAATAGTATCGAAGCTCTTCACATCAGAACAGCGAAGGCTCTCGAAGACCTACTTGCGTTATGCCGTTGATCATCGCTTGCCAGACTGATTCTCATAATTGAAAGAAGCTAATCCGCTCGTTTTTTTTCGCACCAAAACATCAACATATCTTAATACCATTGATAATTGACTTTTATTTGTGTATATTTGACTTTCATTCGTGCATTCTCTGGGCTTCGCAGCTAGCCTCAAATATACGCCACTGGTACATACATATCACTAAGCTGTTCTCCGATGTTCAGGGGTTAGCTCCTCAAACAAAGAACTCACTGTTGCTGTACCAGGTGTCTCCAATTACAGTGATCTTGGCACACAGCTAGAGCTTTACTGACATCCATCACACGCCGCACACAAGACCTTTTGTATTTCATACTCATTATCTTTTTCTCATGCAGACATTCCTGAATCTGGTCTTCCCACGATTTCCTTAGCCTTCCTCTACCTTTCTTCCCTGCCAATTGGGCTGAATAAATTCTCTCAGTGAGCATCTCATCACTCATTCTTTCAACATGGCCAAACTTCCTAAGAATATTTGTCTCTACCTTACTAACAACATTTTGCCTCACATTACACATCTGCAACAAATCTTCATTCCTCACATGATTAGAGCATGTCTTACCACAAACACTCCATACGTAACTCCCCAGCACACAAACGACTCCTATGTCTTTTCTGCAGAACCCAGGTTTCACTGCCATACATCAGGGTAGGAACAATTACACTTTCATGCACACCAATTGGGATTTCTTTGAGTACCCAATCATTCCTGTGAAATCCTCCTAAAGCAGCTATGACTTTTAATGAAGAGTTCACTTGCCTACTAATTTCATCATCTAATTTGTTCTCTCTGTCAAACATGCTTCCTAAATACACAAACTCGTTTACCTGATCAATAATGGTGCCATTTAGACTTATCCTGAATTTAGTACTAACAGTTCCTTGTTCAAAAACCATAACTTTGGGTTTTCCCTTATTTATACTGTTTGAAATTCATACAAACTTTGTACATCCAGGCCAGCATACTCTGCAACTCACTTTCACTCTCTGCAAACAGAACTGTGTCATCAACATAGAGCAATCTGCACACACACACACACATATTACCAAGACATAAACCAGTATTATCCATTTTGGCATCATGCATGCATGCACGCTTCCATAAATATATTAAACAGCCACGGTGACATTACACAACACTGTCTGACACCTGCTCCAATAGAAAACCTTTTTGATATAACACCATTTACTCGTATATGTAAGGTCAGGTGATGCGTAACATCACAGCCTCTCCTTGACAAATGTCAACCCCGCCTTCTCGTGGTGTATTATGTTCCCACTAAAGGGGCTCTGACGACCGCCAATAGCGGTATAACTATACCATCGGGATTAGAGGAAATGGTATCCCACACTCACCAACCCGTTTGGCCAGCATAGTGAGTTATGGCCAAACCCCTCCAAAATGACTACACAACTTAAATCTTGGCCCTCAGTCTCCGGCAGCTGGAATGTACCTGGCCAAGGCAGCGGCCAGTGTGACATGAAGGCAGACGGTGCTAGAAATCCCCGGAGGACCGGACTAGGCTGCCATCTGATGCTGACACTGGCTACGTATAATGGACGCTCCCTATGTTCTGATTCAAGGCTTCTTGAATTGGAAGAGGAACTACAAAGGATCAAGTGGGACATCGCCGGGCTAAATGAGGTAAGGAGATCTCCTTGAACTGAAAAGTGGACATCTCTTCTACTATCGTGGGACAGATACTGGCAGAACTAGTGGTGTTGGATTTATAATAAACAAGAAACTGAAGGATAAAGTTGTAGAAGTTGAAAGTTCCTCTGACAGAGCTGCACGACTCGTTATCCAACTCTCGAAAAGATACCAGGCTCAGATTATTCAAACTTATGCACCCACCACAAGTCATCCTGAAGAAGAAATTGAAGAATTTTATGAGGAAATTCGTCATCTAAATAATAAAGGTGAGCAGCACTTGAAGATAATTATGGGAGATTTCAATGCAAAAATAGGGCAACGGCAACAGAATGAAACTTCAGTAGGTAAATTCGGTCACGGAAACAGAAATCAGCGTGGAAATACTCTCGTTGAGTTTGCAGAGGCAGAAGGGTTTTTCATCATGAACTCCTTTTTCAAGAAAAATCCACACAGGAAATGGACATGGAGACATCCAAATGGGATGACAAGTGAAATTGATTTTATTATGCGTAACAAAAAATTCGTCATAGAAGACTGCAGTGTGCTAAACAAGTTCAACACAGGTAGTGACCATAGATTTGGTGAGATGTAAGATGCACCTCAACACTAAACTCTAACGTGACAAGCTCATAAGACAAACAAGATGTATTGACATAAAAAACCTTAAAAACACCATAATACCTTCAAGTTGGAACTGAAGAACAGATTCTCTGGTTTAGAAGGCCTAACATCGGAAGAAATGGAAATTTCTGAAGTTAACAGAAAAGTAACCAAAGCTCTTATGGAAACAGCAACAAAATTAGCTGGGTCTAAGAACAAGTTGCACGTGAACAAATTATCAGGAAAAACCAAAATGTTGATGCAAAAAAGAAGAGAGATGAGGGCAACTAAAGAAGATGTGACTTCCAAAGTGGAATATATAGAGCTATGCAAGACGGTACGAAAAAGTATCACTGAAGACGTAAGGAAATTCAACTGTGAACTAGTGAGGAAAGCAATTGAAAACAACCAAAGCCTAAAGATAGCAAAGGGACATCTCAGTAAGGGAAGAAAACAGATTATGGCTCTGAGAAAAGAAGATGGTTCTTGTAACAAGAAATAGAGGCGAAATCTTGACAAGAGTGAAAGATTTCTACTCCAAATTATATGAAAGGGATGATACATGTACTCCAGACATCATGAAAAGTACCAGTACCAGAGTTAGTTGCCCTCATCTCTCTTCTTTTTGCATCAACATTTTGGTTTTTCCTGATAATTTGTTCACGTGCAACTTGTTCTTAGACCCAGCTAATCCTCCCAGCAGAAGTTGTACATGCAATCAAGAACATGAAGCAGGGAAAGCTCCAGGAGAAGATGGAATTACTGTAGACATCATACAAGAAGCAAGTGGAGAAATCAAAACAGTACTCGCCCAAATTTTCACTCGATGCCTTAATGAAGGGAAGATTCCCGAGGATTGGAACAACGCTACAATGATCCTGCTACATAAAAAAGGTGACATTAAGGATGTCATGAACTACAGACCTATCAGCCTTCTATCAGTGGTTTATAAAATCTTCACTAAAGTTCTTTCACACCGTTTGAAGGTAACACTGGACATGGCTCAACCGAGAGAACAAGCTGGATTCAGGAGTGGCTACAGCACAATAGATCATATCCACGTACTGAGAGAACTAATTGAAAGAGCGAGGGAATATGAACTTCCATTGTGCATGACTTTTATCGATTATGAAAAAGCCTTTGATTCGGTGAAACCATCAGCAGTTACAATGGCTTTCAAATCTTGTGGTATTGAAGATGCATACATTAATATTATTAATAACATCTATGAAAATGCAAGTGCAAAGATTCGGCTGTTTGAAAATACAACACACATAAAAATTGGAAAGGGAGTGAGACAAGGTGATACCATATCTCCGAAGCTCTTTAATGCCACATTGGAAAATGTCTTTCAATCACTGAACTGGGAAAACAAAGGGATAAAGATTAATGGAGATTATCTAACCCACCTTCGTTTTGCCGATGACAGTCATTTTTGCAACTACACCATCAGAGCTGCAGAGTATGATCCAGGAACTTGCTGACAAGAGTAAATAAGTGGGATTAAAAATGAACTTTCAGAAGACAAAAGTGATGTTCCATGCTTTTACAAGAAATGAAGATTTATCGATTGATGGAGAAAAGCTGGAGATAACAGACACGTACGTTTATCTTGGACAGCAGATATCAAGTGAGGGTCACATTGATGAAGAAATTAATCGGCGTACAAAACTTGCCTGGAGAGCTTTTGGAAGAAACAGCATAATTTTCAAGAGCAATATGCCATTATGTCTTAAAAGAAAAGTGTTTGATCAATGCATCCTTCCAGTGTTTACGTATGGTGAAGAGACGTGGACCTTAACTAAAAGTGACATACAAAGGCTGCAGACAACTCAAAGCAGCATGGAGAGGTGCGTGCTTGGTGTAACAAGGAGAGATAAGAAGAGGAACTCGTGGATCAGAAAAATGACAAAAGTGGAAGACATCATGATCAGAGTTAAATCCCTGAAATGGCAATGGGCTGGACATACTGCCAGAAGGACAGACCATCGATGGACAGCCGAAATTTTAGATTGGATTCCAAGGGACAGGAAAAGACCCAGAAGAAGACCACATGGGAGATGGGTGGATGAAATTCGAAAGTATGCGGGAGTGACATGGAGGAGACTGGCACAAGACAGACCGTTGTGGAGGAAACTTGGGGAGACCTTCACCAAGCAGTGGATTGATAATGGTTGACAATGATGATGATGACTCGTATACATGCTCTATTTACAAAGCAATGATGTGGAATAAAATGTATTTTGAATTAGATAGCATCTACAAGGGGCTCTCTAGTGTTGAGGTTAATCACAAAAAAAAAAAAAGGACCAAAAGGAAAGAATCATTCTTACATTTCAAGCTTCCCAGTGCAGGAAATTGTTTTCAAATAGGACTAAACAGGTTTAGAGATATGATGTCCATAGACAGAAGGATATAGTGATAAAATAAGTACATTTTTGTTTTAAAAGATGTGCCAAAATTACTTAATAATAAAAACAAATCAAATTTCCAATTGTAGATGAAAATTTTCTGCCTTTCTTCCCAGGTAGTTTTTACCAAATCCATTCACCATTAAGGTGCTTTTTTGGTTAGTATAGCTTTCTTGCTCACATCATTGTTATCTTCATATATTTTTTAAAGAGAACTTGCTACAAAACGTTTGCTATTTCAGTACTACCCTTTGATGTATGTGAATTTTTTGTTAGTGCATTTGAACTGGCTTTAGAGAGAGTAAAAAATATGCATCCACAAGCATTTCTTTATTGCATAACATAATACTGCATTACAAATGCTTGCAGAATTTGAGGAAGTCCAAAAAAGAACAACAGTCAGTTACATATACAAACACTCACTTTTTAAACAATAACTTATCACATTTCAAACTGCACAGGTGTTTTAACAACTTGATGTACTACATAAAAGATATTCTTTTTGATGTACATCAGATGCTCTCAAGCACCAAACTGATAAGACAGCCTGATTTCTTACCAGTGTAAGTGTACAAGCTTCTCTGGAAAAAAAAAAAAAGGTAAACCTTAGCCAAATAGCCATTTTGATATGTACTTACCATGGGCGTTGCTGGCGAGGGGGGGATATGTTCCCTCCAATATTTCTGACTGCAAACCTTTTCATGTTTTGCATTTTTTCATGCTTATGCCCCCTCCCCCAATTTTTACTTGCCAGCGACGCCCATGTTACTACTTACCCATCACATGTCAGTACATGTGAAGTAAGACATTTCACCAGATTCCTCTATGAATAATACATACTATTTGTTATCTTCATGATTTCTGTTTGGTGATTAACATTACTAAAAGCACTGGAAAGTAGGTTGGAAGTCTTTGACAATTTTATATCACTAACACATTTCTTGGAAGATGCAAAATGTCATTTAATCATATATAGATCCATTTATTATAACACCTCATCATAACTACAATATATGTGCTGCAATTTCTCTGTGGAGATTTAAAACATCCTAAACTAACGAACATTATGTGAGAACTTATTTTTATATTGTTCATAAAATTATTTATGTCAGCACATTTTTGCCAGAAATTAACCCAAAAGCACCAGTATTACCTATAACATGGAACATGGTTTGAGAATTACTTGCAGTTAGTAACACTAACTAAAAAGAGTGTGTTCCAGAAAATTTTATCTTTCCCCAAGATTTTTTTTTTATCCCCTTTAGTTTGCATAATAAAAAATGTACAAAATTTTTACAAAGAAAATTACCAGTGATACCACATTTGTATGTAATTTTTGGAATATCTTTAACACAAACATGAACAAAGAGAAACAATGAAAATGGTCCTATAATAAAAGACTTTGTTCAAGTTGAAATATTACAGCTGACTTTACAAATAAGCTATGTCCCCATATAATAATGGTGACACTGCACTGTAATCCTCGTGCTTTAGAAACAGTTTTACATTTTATTTCTTTACAGTAGTGGAACTGAAATTGAATTAAGAGTTTCCTGAGTTCAAAGCACAGTGGTGAAACTTCAGTTAAATAAAATAATTTAATCATGCACCCCCTCCCCCCATTTTTTTAATTAGTAAGATTCATTCTAGCAGTGTGGACATCCACAAAGTTTCTTCACCTGTCTTTCTGTAACACAACAAAGTTTCTTCATCGCCTGTCTTTCTGTAACACAACAAAATTTCTTCATTGCTTGTCTTTTTGTAACACAAGATTAAAAAAAAACTTATCAAAATAAAAGTTACACAGATTATGATATATAAGCAACTTAGTATTTTGGCAACCTATTCTTTTAACTACAGTTAACTATTATCCAGTTGTTTTTAGACAAATGAACAAAGCTTGAAAAATTATATGAAAGTAATTATTTTAAAAACAAATGCTGTAGGAAGAAATACATTTACAATTGAATGTATTTTAGTCTTACACAATTTATACACAGAGAACAGAAAATTATGTGAAAAATATTGTGAGTACACATTATTGCATTACACCAGAGAGAGTGAGAGACTACAAATCATTCAACTCACAAACCACTGGCAAAATAACTAAATCTTATCAGTTACTATGTGATTGATGTAAGAAACACAAATGAGAAATGCACTTCAGTATAGACACTGCATATTAGCATTAACTCATTTTGCATTCTGAAACATTTACTTGGTTCTGAGATAGTTTGCTGTACATGGAAGACAAATTCCATATATATACAATATATATACATAGAATATAAAGTAAATATTACATATCTAACAAACATTTTAGAAAGAAGCACAGATATTTACATAATGCCCTTTTCTTTTACATAATCAGACTACAATCAAAATTGATAAAAAATTAGGTATCAATTATGAGCTTCCAAATGAACTGCATTAATAGTATCGCAAACAAAAAAAATTAAAGCTCACTACAATTTTTGGTTTTATGGTGATATTAGTGACAGCAATGCATCTTCTTTTCTTTAGGAATGTTAAGAAATTGTTTTACATCTGACATAACATAGATTTGTGAGGGGCCTGAAGAGTGTGCACTTGATCCAACAACCTGATATGTTTCATCAAGTGAACACTTTTTCAGGCTCCTTGTCACTAGGTAAAGAAAATACTTCTACCTTAGGTCCAAAGTGTAAAAGGGGGTGGGGAGGGGAGAAAGTAGATCAGGGATTATGAATGATATATATATATTATTTTGTTTTACAGGATATCAGAAAATAAGATTTTGGATAAAATTCCTACAAATCTAAACACACATGAACATTTTCACAGAAAGAAATGTACAGTTCCCAGGCAGGTGTACACTGATAGGATCAAACTGCCATCATAAGTTTGGTAACTTGGAGGAAGGGGGAGGGGGGGCTGCACTCCCCTTTTCTTAAATAAAATAAAAAACCTGAATTGCTCAGTAATAGTTTTTATGAATTTCATATTAAGACTAGACCTGTCATATTAGACAACCACCTGAAGAAAAAAATTAAAAATGAATTCGTCAGCACTTTTGGCATGAGCTGATGAGATACAATTAATGCATAGACAGTAATGCGTCTTCCTACTTACTTATGCAAAATATAAATTTCCATGAAAATATATTAACATGAGAAAATGCTAACCCCTGTAAAGCACAACTGTACAAAAGTTTGCTTTAAAAGCTATAGAAGGTAACCATTTTTTTTACATGAAATAAAAAATTGTACATTATAATTTATATACAACACTGAATCTACACTGCTGTTATTGAATTTACAGAAACTTCCCAACCAAAGGACATTACAGGGGAAAAAATACTACAAAAATATACAACAGAATTGTATTTCATACACATACATATACAGCATGCATGACTCACAACATTTGAAATGGTCATGAGTAACATATGAAGAGATGATAAACAATTAAATAAAACATGTAAACCAGATAACTATACCTCTGTTATACCTTTTTATGATCATACCTCTGCTTTTTGTGTTTTGTTTTCCAACAGATGTCTTTTTTCTTTTTTTTTTCATAATTGTTCTTTAACAAAGAGAATTAAATAGCCATTGAATATGATGATGGGCAATAACACGTAATGGAGATAGCTAAATGCCTATTTGCCTTGTCTATTTTGACAATGGAAGACACTTCTGCAATTCCCCACTGGAATAAAACAAAGTGTACTGCTCCTTTTGTTGATCGGTTCACCCTCTGCTACCGTGAAAAGCCTGGAAATTCTTTTACACCAAAGAATTGCAATTGGGAATTTCCACTCTACATCCCAATGATCTGGAGATCTATTCTAGATTTTGGCAACAAAAACATCAACACAAACTTAAACTTAGAATCTGGAAACAATCACTGTTGTAATTAAGACCTAAGACAAGGTTGACAGCTCCAAACTTTTTAAAAAGTTCTAATCTCCATTTTCCTTAATTCAGCCATTGAATATTTTGTAGTTCATTTTTGCCCACATGCTTTTGATAGCAAAAATTGATTCTCTCTTCTTTTGAAAAGCACTTCTCTTTTCTGTTATAAAAATTGTGTTTAGATGTTAGAACTGATAATAAAAACCACATTCCCAGGGGAAAATATTTAATGCAAATAAATAAAGAAGTTTTAACATCATTAATCTCAATTTTATATAGATGAGTAAGGTTAAAAGAAACACTGAGATACTCAATTTGAACCACAATCCACACATGTTATCAATAGGATCCTGTACATCAACACCTAACACAGCACAAAATGCAGCTTCAGCTTGAGTAAGACTCTTAAACAAATTTCTTTCCAACATTTTTCTCTTCAAGTGATTCTTTGAGGCAGCCCTTGAAAAACATAATTGAAAGAAATTAAAGACACACACACACACACACACACACACTTAAGAGGTATACCCCCCCACCCCCATTAAAAATGAGGATAAGACCAGCCAGTAATAGCATTCAAACTATCTGCCTTTCCACTCTGAGTGGAGGTGAGGCTACAACTCTACTTTAAACCATTCAGCAAAGTAGAGTTACATCACTGAATAGGTCAAAAATAAGAATTCATGCAGTCTTCCTTGCTGTAGAGACAAAGGTGAGACTTATACTTTTAAACCAAGTAAAAATTTGTTCATATGCCTTTCAAAAATGCTGAATATCACAGCTGAAACTGGCAATACCATCAAACTACATCAAAAGATAAATACTAACGTGAAAGAGTGATGGGTTTAACAGAAACATCTGAGATCAAAAAATTCCATCCTAATGACATGGTCCACCAATGAGTTATGCCGAAATAGAGACATCAAGCAATATACTTGTTATAAATAAAATAAAACTTTACCCCATAAGATTCATAACTTCTGTGTGGAATGGTTGATTTCTACAAGTGCTTGAAGTTACAATTCTGTTTCTTGAGAATTTTTAACTTCTTGCATCTGCTCAGCGGAAAAGTTGAAGCTTTAGGTTCATTTTCAAAGTAACACCTCACAAATTTTCAGCTACATTTTAAAGTGATAACTCTTTAATAAAATACATAACACAGACCAAATTTGTAGCCATGCACATTTGTAATAATTTACTGCAAAAATATTCATATTAAATTTTTGCTCAATCGTTATATCAGATCATTGAAACTGTATTTACACTGACCATCTGAAAATATAAACATATATATACATACTACTAAATTAATTTGCAAAAATTATGCATTGGGAATAAAAATAAGATATATATGTGTGTGTGTGTGTGTTAAATTAAAAAATAGTGAAGAAAAAGTAAAGTAACATTTCCAATTTACAATACACATACAATTGTTAAAGTTTAAAATTTAAATAAATAAAGCAGGTTCATTTGATACTAATGCTAAATGTTTCAAGTTTGACTACAAATTTAACTTTCCACCATGCTGAAATACTGAGATCTTTTTATAACATTTTTTATATATGCCTTTTAAATTTACTCCTTGAGTATACTAGTATATTTTTCAAGATACAAAAAATTGAGACTTCATTAACATCTGATCATTTGGTTCATTGTTTATCTTTATGATCATAATTCCATTAGTAGCAAAATTCACTGATGAGTGAAAGTCACACTGCTCCACATGAATAAAGAAATGTACAGGAATTTCTACCCAATTTTCAAAAATGTGGTGCAAGAGACAGGGTGCAGTGAAATTTGACAATAACCTATCATTATTTGATATAATATTTGATGTTATAACCAAACAGGAGGAGAGAAGCTGGACAGCAGAAGAAAAGTACTGGAAGACAGAGTGCATGTACCATAGTGAACACAGAATGAAGAAATGAATTAATGGAGAAAATACCTGGGAAGAAGTGCTGCAAAATAATGAGGTTTAAATACCAGGAACAATGACTTCTAGCAATTTCAGAGGTCAAACCAGTAAGTTTGGCCCCATTAACGATCATGTGTAACCAAGGGGCATTCCACTTAAGCAGTAGAGCAGCACGTAATTTTTGATTGCATAGAACAATTAGGGTAGCATGGAAAACTGCTTTGGCTTCTGAAGACTGTGATCAATTATATCAATCTACAACAAAAGTAATGGAAAGGCTGAAGTCTGGGAATCTCCTTAAATTAGTGTTGCTTTCAATGCTTAAATAAGAAACTTGTAAAGGTAGAATAAAGCTGAGTGAAGAATATAGTGTAGTTTGGGGAGAGGCAGAGGACACAAGGAAAATATATTTATGCTCAGGCAGATTTCTGAAAAGTTCCGAGGAGTAAAAGAAGGAAGAAAACAAAAATTAACACCAAGACTGTATGCCAAGACCTTTACAATTCAGGATGGAAGATGTTTTCACTAATGAGGAGGTTTGCTAGAGAACTAAATGTTGTATACAAAGCCATATTTAGACCTCATCCCTATTAGGTTAGGAGCTCTAATAATTAAAGATGGTAGTGGTATGAGGAATAGTGGTGGAGGAGAGCAGAGTAATGTGGACTGTTCCAAAACACATGCTCGAACATGGAAGACTGATACAGAGCTGTAAATGTAGAGCTACCTGAAATGTGGATCAGTGGAAATTCTAAGAAAAGATGGACAGACTGTGTAGACAGTGATATGGAGAATTTAAAGAGCGAGCCCAAACTGACAGGAAAAGACCCAGAAGAAGATCACATGGAAGATGGGTGGATGAAATTCGAAAGTAGGCGGGAGTGACATGGAGGAGACTGGCACAAGACAGACCATTGTGGAGGAAACTTGGAGAGACCTTCCTCCAGCAGTGGATTGATAATGGTTGACAATGATGATGATATATCATAAAACAGCAAATAAAATCCATACACTATAATTGAAGAAAACACTGTCAAAAAAATTAAGTCATGAAAGAAATCTGACATACAGCAAATGAGGAAATAACACCGACTAAAAATTAAGCATAAAAACAAACTAAGAAGTGAAGATTAAAAACTCACCGATAGAAATATCAGCAAAGCCACGACTAATGGAAGCACCACAGCAGCAGCCCATATAGCTTGGCAAGACACACATTATAAAATCAAAAACCCGCTAGTTACGTTAACTGAAAACTTTTACAAAAAGTTCGTAAGTTGGAAGCTTTCGACCTTATTTGTTAATATTGTTACGTGTTTTGCCCATAATCGTCATCGTCATCAAAAACCCATTCCAAACTTGAGTACACTTTTAAACGTAGCACTAACCTATGATCAAGAAAACAAAGAATGAAAAGCATGGACCGTCCAAGTCCATTTTAAAACGTAGCATTAGAGTACAAAACAGATGATCACGAAAACAAAGAATGAAAAGCATGGACAGTCTTCTTCAGGAAAGCACCGGATCATAATAAAAGCGTCTTTTCTGATGACAATAAGAGCCGGAATCACCAAATGCCCAATGTCAGTGCTCTCTAAGTCACAGTCAGAATACGAATGATACAGCATGAAGATAACAGAAAGCTATGACGACAAAAACAGTTTAGTACCAAAACCAGATAGGTTGCGGTAAAATAAAATAAAAATAATAATAAAAAAAAAAAAGTTTTACAGTCACTGTGATGATCATTGCTCACTAGATTTTATTTCCATAGTGCTCATTACATTAGCCTCTCATTTTTTTTAACCACAACCTATCTGGCTTTGGTACTAAACTGTTTTTGTCATCATAGCTTTCTGTTATCTTCATGCTGTATCATTCGTATTCCGACTGCGACTTAGAGAGCACTGACATTGGACATTTGGTGATTCCGGCTCTTATTGTCATCAGAAAAGTGGCTTTTATTATGGTCCGGTGCTTTCCTGAAGAAGACAGTCCATGCTTTTTATTCTTTGTTTTCGTGTTCATCTGTTTTGCTCTCTAATGCTACGTTTTAAAATGGACTTGGATGGCCCATGCTTTTCATTCTTTGTTTTCTTGATCATAGGTTAGTGCTACGTTTAAAAGTGTACTCAAGTTTGGAACGGGCTTTGGAATTTATAATGTGTGTATGTGTATGTATATATATATGAAAAAAACGTAATTAAGTTTTTTCATATGAAAAAACACATGAAAAAACTTAAAACTAAACACTTATTTCAGCAAGAAAAAAGTTACAAAAATGGCCACATGAAGAGAATTATTTATGACAACACTTAATTTCATACACTTAACAGATGCATTAAAATGTTATTGTTGTCCTGTGTTAAGACAGAAGAAATCTGCATGAGCTTTCTCATTCAGCATGTTTTCAATCTGATTCTTAGAGCTTCACCACCACTACAAAAATTAGTATGGTGTTTGTCTGAACAGATATCAGAGACAAAAAAATATTGCACATCTGTTACTGGTTTTTCGATAAGAAAAATGGACCTGTTTCTTTATAAGCTTAGGATTTCAAAATTATTTAAACAGAAAAGCAACAGACATCATATGCATATAAAAAAATCACTTTCTACCTTTTACAGTTATTTTAAAGCTTTTTTCCAACTGCCTTACTGCATGAAAATGACTAATAGAATTAAAACACAGATAAAGCTCCAAATTGGAGAAACACTTAATTTTTTTTAATGTAGTTCAGAGTAAAAAAATAATACATTTCATTTACTTACATATTTTAATTATTTTTGTAGTATTTATGCTATTGTACGAAAATAGTTTTAATGAATGGCATTCTAATACTCATGACAGCACATGGTATAAATCTGTGACAATTCACTGACATGATTGCTTACAATTTGTAATTATGTTAAAAAAGTGCAAAAAATGGAAATAATCTGATTACTGATTTGGTGAAACATCCTGTTCAGAATACAAGGCCACATACACATTCATTCCCACTATAGATAGTAATACGAACAGCATTGACAGTGGAACAGTAACCAGATATAGGTGATCAGTTAAAAGAGCACAGAAATTTAAAAATGGCAGACACAAACAATCTGAATTCATGAAATGATGTTTAACCATGAGAAGATATGGAATGATGATGAGTATGCAAACTGAGGAATGTAACACATTGTCTTTATCATTGATTTTAAAATGCTCCACTGAAATTCAGCTGTTGTTCAATAATGGAGAGTGCTCCGTCTTCACAATTTCCGTTTCCGATCCTGTAGCACCTTCTTCAACTACTGAAAGACATCCCATGGCTCTCAAACGCTCATTGCTATTCCATATTCCATATGAGAAATAAATTAAAAAACCTGGACAAATGTTTTAAAAGAGTTAAAAAAGAACAGGGACATATGAAATTGTGTCAATTCAGAAAATACTTATTCAAAATGGCACTTATTGTTAGTGGCTCATCATACAAAGAATATAAAACACTGTATATTATCTATGGTATCTTTTGCTTTCATAGTTTCACAAATAACATAAGTTGTTAAATGTTTTTAAGCACAGTTTAAAATTTATGGAACTCTAAATGACTATATGACAATGTATGTATAGTCAAACATCTACACTCTAGGGGTTAGTTACTTGGGATATGCCCTACTAAAGTTACATATGCCATAATCCAGACTGAAAGTTCTGGGTAACATGAGTGGTGTATTTGGCTTGCAGTTTGTGTTCCCTCACCGCACTAGAATTAACATCGGTAAAAAAATAAAAAGTGAGGAGAAAAAGAATGCCCATCCCACAGTGGCACATTTAACAACTTATAATACTTTGTTCACTCCAGCTATTTCATTTGAACCACCAAGTCCCATGCTGATAATGAGCAACCATTTCCCTATATTTGCATTCATTCTGATTATGACTACAAATGATGTGTGCACCTAACTGTAGAAGTTATACTTCAATTTTACATCATATGAATATATTTTGGAAATAATATTTCCAGAAAATTCTATTCATAATGCTTACTTCACTAACTTTAAACTTCTGCATAAAACTAAACCTGAGATTCAAACATATCACAGCAGGAAAATTTTTGTTTATCAACCCATTTTCCCTCTTACATGCCACATGCTCTAAATCAGGAGTGGCCAAACCATGGCGCATGCGCCAAACGTGGTGCATTGGATGATTATAAGTGGCGCATTGCATCCTTGCGCCTACTTATTCTTTTGAAGTAGGCCATAACTGAATTTATCCATCTTCATATTTTCAACACCTGAGTGCTCTCAGTTCAATTCATACAGCCTTCTTATACTCATCAGTTCCGCCGATTTTTTTTTTGGACAGTTTACAATTGAAGGATGTGAACAGTGTGTGTGTGTGTGTGTGTGTGTGTGTGTGTGTGTGTGTGTGTGTGTGTGTGTGTGTGTGTGTGTGTGTAAGAGAGAGAGAAACTGCGTGAGTGAGATGTGGTACGATTGAAAACGGTGCGATTCACCCAATAAAACGCTCTTGCAAAAACTCTGCTTCAAACTCCACGCCGTGCCATGGGTGGCTGACCTTGGCAGGTCACCAGTAAACATTGCTAAGAAACATTACTTCAGAGCGCTTTTTCCCATGAGTGCTGCGCCCTCTGACAGAAGAAACTGAGTGAGCCATCGTGGTGTGGAGTTTGAAGCAGGGTTTTTGCGAGAGCGTTTTATTGAGTGTACTAGCATGGTTTTTGTATTGAGAGTGATTGAAAGACAGATTCAAGAATAAATATATATGACGTTTGTCGAAGAAGAACGCCACTACCGTTTCTTAACGCGAACATAGAATTCAAATCCCACATAATTGATATCCTGTGACTGTGTGATACGACGTACGTACTTGTGATCTATTTGTTCTTTTCCAACATTTAGATTTTTAGAGTTTTGTACTTTTCTATTTTTTTTTTTTAAATTCCTTTTATCCATCACAGAGCAAAAGAAAATGAGCAAAAGAAGCGCAGAAAGTGATAGTGTGAATTTAACGAACAGTGGGAAAATGAGTTGTTATTTATAGCAAGTCCATCAGGAAAACCGTTTTGCATTGTTTGTGAAAGTACTCTTTCACATAATAGAAGACAAGATCTTAATAGACACAATAAAACACAGCATCAGACTAACATAGAAGAAAAAATGAAGCTTGTTTTTGGGTCTGAGTTACGAAAAGAATATGTGACTAAGAAAAAGGAAGAAATCCGAAGAAGACAAAATATATTTGCTAAAGTAAGTTGTGAAGACTTGGCGATGACAGAAGCGTCATATGAAATTGCTTTAGCATTGGCGGAAAAAAGAAACCTTTTTCTGACGGGGAAGAAATTGTGAAGCCTTGTCTCCAAATATTTGCACGCCATCTTGGTAATAAAGGTATTGAAAGGAAAGCAGACGAAATTGCTATATCAAGGCTGACAGTTACGAGACGTATCGAGGAACTCTCTCAGGATCTATCTCAGCAACTGGAAGACCTTGTCCATTCTTTTACTTTCTGTTCTCTAACTTTGGATGAATCAACGGACACATGTGATGTTGCCCAGTTAACCATTTTTATAAGAGGAATTGATGATAATTTTCATGTCTTTGAAGAACTTGCCAGTCTGGAGTCATTGCATGGTAAAACCAGAGGATCAGACATATTTGAAAAAGTAAAATTATGCCTAGAAAATCTAAAATTAGATTATAGAAAACTCATCAGTGTGTGTACGGACAGAATGCCGTCAATGATAGGTAAAGTCAATGGTACTACAACTTTGCTTGAAAAATTTTTTAAACCGTCCTGTATTTAAATATCACTGCATTATCCCACCAAGAGCAACTGTGTGGGAAAACTTTAAATATGCAGCATGTTATGCTACCGGTTGTGAAATGTGTGAATAAAATTAGAGCAAGAGCATTACACAGATGAGAATTCAGAGAATACTGTCAATTGTTAGATTTGGAATATGGTGAACTTGTCCTTCATTGTGAGGTACGCTGGCTTTCTAAAAGACAGGTTCTGAGTAGATTTTAGAAATTGAAAAATGCTGTTTCTAATTTTTTAGAACAGGAAAATGAACTACCTGATGAAAGAACCCTATTATTGGACAACAACTGGCTATTTGATTTGGCATTTTTAGTTGACATTACTAGCCATCTCAATGATCTAAATTTAAAACTACAAAGCAAGAATAAATTATTTCCTAGCTTAGTCAACAGCATCAGTTCATTTAAAATGAAATTAAAACTGTTCATCTCTCAGTTAGAAAATGAGGATTTGACTCAATTTCCACACTTGAAAGAGCAGAGTGAATGTGCTGCGGATAATAGCAATTTGACCAAATGTATTGAAAAAATCAAAATATTGCAAGGGTCATTTGAAAGTCGTTTTCATGATTTTGCTAAAGAAGAAAACTGCATGCTCGCATTTATAAACCCATTTTCACTTAGTGAACAAAACGTAATGCAGATGCCTAGTAACATACAAATGGAAGTGATTGATTTAAAAACAAATTCATTATTAAAAATGAAATTTGATTAGCTTTTTCCAGATCAAAATGATTCTGACATAATTAATTTCTGGCATTCATTACCCTGTGAACATTTCCCAGAGCTAAGAAAATTTGCAAAAAGTTATATATGTTGCTTTGGAACGACATACAGATGTGAACAAGCATTTTCGTCCTTGAACTTGATTAAAAGCAAAACAAGGTCACGAATAACTGATTCAAATTTGAAGAATTCTCTGCTGCTCTCAGTAACAAATTTAACACCAAACATTGAAAGACTAGCGAAATGCAAACACGCTCAAAGGTTTCATTAATGGTAAGTAATGACAGCTGTAATAGATATTGTTTTACATACAATAATTAAATCATTTAAAAATGTCGATTATGTCTGTAAACAAAAGAAATCATTTCTGACTATTGTAGATTGGTGCTCCCATAAACGTGTCTTTTGAACTGGTGTAAATTAATTAATTAATTAATTTAATTGCGTGATTGAGTTATTCCTTTTCCTCCCCTAGGCGAAGAATGTCCTACCCCTATCCCTATTTTTAAACTCCAAACTTGAGTTGTATGGTGCATCTGAACTCATACGTGAAAAAATTGGCGCATGGTATGTAAAAGGTTGGCCACCACTGCTCTAAATAGTGTTATATACTTCCTTGAATGATATGCTAAATTTTAGGGTACAAAGACAAAGGATAGTGAAGAAGAGTCATTAATGCGAGATACAAAAAGGTAAATGAAAAAAAAAATCCTTGTTTGGACGTTTCAGTTGATATGCTGCACAGTGACAAGCATTTCATAATACATAAACAGATTAATCTTTGACTTATTTTAGAGAATGGAAGGTGGCAACACAGTCATTGTTGTTAAAGTATTTCAAATATAGCATCACCTATTCATGTCCATTTTTCATAACATTGAAATTTTACATGAATTTTGTGATTTCCATCTAAATCAAAAATAAATAAGCAATAGCAACAAGCTAAATAGGAAGTTGCTGCTACTTCCATCTGTGTGACTCATTTTACACAGTGAGAGAGAGAGAGAGAGAGAGAGAGAGAGAGAGAGAGGGGGGGGGGGAATAAGAAAAATCCCTGTTTAGAATGTGATAACAGCAAATGCAGTGCTTTACTACTAGCTGGTAAAATTAATAATAATACATATATACAAATCCCTAATCTGTTCTATGAGTTTCAAAGGTTAGCCCCTCAAAGCAAGATACCTTGCTATATTTTACATAATGTATCAAATATCTCCATTTGAAGTGAGTTTGGCACAAAGCTCAAGTTTCACTGACTTCCATCACACATCTCAGAAGGACTTGTGTACTTCATATTACCTTCTTTTTCAGCAGGCACTTCTGAATTTCATCCTCCCATGATTTCCTTAGCTTTAATCTACCTTACTTTCCAGCTACTTGAGCTGAATAAATTCTCTCAGCACCTCATCATTCCTTCTTTGAACACAACCCGACAACCTCAAAATTTTACCTCTCCGTCATACAAAATATATTTTGCTCCACATTATACATCTGCAACATATCTTCATTCCATACATGATCGCAATGAGTTTAGTCACAAACTCTCCATAACTAATGCATCTCTCCAGCACACAAATGACTCCTGTGTCTGTTCTGCAGTACCCAAATATCATTATTGTACGTCAGAGTGGGTACAACTGCACTTCCAATGAAAGCCACACAGGACCTTTTGACAACACATCATTCTTCTGAAATCCTTTTAAACTGGCTATAACATTCAAAGCTGAATTCACTGGCCAACTAATTTCACTATCTGATGGTGTTTTCTCTGTCAAACATGCTTCCTAAATATACAAACCCATACATGAAACATCTATCTAGTAAATCAAACTCATCTTTGTTCTGTGGCTTCCTAGATTATTATATTCAGACAAGTTAACTTTTTTATGAGATTTATCTAGGTAAATTCTTATAAATTCTGCAAATTTTTGGAGAGAACTCCTCTCCTTCATCAGGCAGTCTTTCGTTCAATCTCCGTCACGGTCTTCGGTTACAGTGATTTTGCAAAATGTCTTGCCAGATGTTAGGCAGTGAAAACCCTTACACAGTCATTAATGATGAAGTTTTGGTATTTTCCAATTTCAAGTCCCTCTTTCAATTTTCGCTTCAGGAAGTTGGATTGATGTCAAATAACAGTCAAATGAACTGGGACTTTTCGACTGTTATTGGACATCAATCCAATTTCCTGAAGCGAAAATTGAAAGAGGGACTTGAAATTGGAAAATACCATACATACACATACATATCACTAAGCTGTTCTCTGATATTCAGAGGTTAGCTCCAAAAAGAAATACAAACTACCAGATATTTTTACTTATTGCTGTCGTATCAAACTTCTCCATTTACAGCGATTTTGACATACAACTCGTGCTTCACTAATATCCATTACACGGCGTACACAAGATCTTTTATACTTCATAACTCATAATCTTTTTCTCATGCAGACACTCCTGAATCTGATCCACCCAAATGTCTTCCTTGGCCTTCCTCTGCCTTTCCTTCCTGCCACTTGGGCTGAAAAGATTTTCTTAGTAAGCATTTCATCACTCATTCTTTTAACATGGCCAAACCACTGAAGCATATTGGTCTCCACCTTGCTAACAACATTTTGCTTCACATCACACAACTGCAATACATCTTCATTTCTCACACAATCATATCGTGTCTTGCCACAAACCCCATGTAAGTAACGCATTTCTCCAGCACACAAACGACTCCTATGTTTCTTCTGCAGTACCCAGGTTTCACTACCATACATCAGAGTAGGAACAATTACACTTTCAAACACAGCCATGTGGGACTCTCTAGAAAACCCATCATTCCTGTGAAAACCTCCCAGAGCAGCTATGACTTTCAAAGAAGAATTCACTCGCCTACTGATTTCACCATCCAACTTGTTCTCTCTGTCAAACATGCTTCCTAAATACACAAACTCACTCACCTGGTCAATCACAGTACCATTTATACTTACATTACATTCAGTGCTACCTGTTCCTCTCTCAAACACCATAACTTTGGGTTTTCTCTTATTTATACTCAGTTTGAATTTCATGCAAACTTCGTGCATCCGAGTCAACATACTCTGCAACTCACTTTTGCTCTCTGCCAACAGGACAGTGTCATCAGCATACAGCAATCTGCACACACGGATATCACCAAGACATAAACCACTATTATCTATTTCGGCATCACGCATGCATGCGTCCATAAATATATTAAACAGCCATGGTGACATTACACAACCTTGTCTAACTTCTACACCAATGGAAAACCATTTTGATAAAACACCATTCACTCGTACACAAGCTCTACTACCAGCATACATGGTTTTTACACTATTAAGTAGATTCCCAGTAACACCATATTCATTCAATACCTTCCACAAAAGTGTCCTATTCACTCGGTCATAAGCTTTCTCTAAATCTATGAAGGCAGTAAAAACTTTCTTCCCAACAGCCAGATACTTTTCAATCATCGTGCGTAATGCAAAAATCTGGTTAGTGCAGCCTTTACTAGGCATAAAACCACTCTGAACATCCCACACTTTCAATGATGTAAGAACCCGTACTTTTTCAATAACAACCTTACTAAACACTTTCCCTGGCACAATCAGTAGGCTAATACCACGATAGTTCTTGCATTCAGTCTGATCACCTTTTCCCTTATACAAGGGAACAATGATAGCATCCTTCCAATCCCGAGGGACCATTCCTAACTCCCAGCACAACTGGCAAAATTCAGTTAATCAGTCAATTATAGAGTCACCACCATATTTCAACATCTCTGCAGTTATGCCATCAACTCCCGGAGCCTTACCACTCTGAAGAGATTTTAGAGCTTTACACACTTCTTCTCTTGAGATCCCTCCTGTGCTTTCATCCCTCATTGTGACATAATCTGCATCTGTCTCAGAATCATATTTGCTTTCCTGATCTAATAACTCACAGAAGTATTCACCCCATTTGTCACTTAACTCATTGGGCTCCCATATCATTTCCCCAATCTCTTTTTTCACACAACTCACAACTTTGTTTCCCCTATTTTTCCTGAGTCTCATGTACTTCCAGAAAGGACTTCCTATCTTTCCAAAAAGCCAGTTCATGCCTTTCCACTTTCTCCTTCCTATCTTTTGCCTTACTGTGGCGAACCAGCTTAGCAGCTTCACGCTTCTTACAGCGATATTCATCCACAGAGACTCTACCTTGCAACATCCCCAAATAGGCTTCCTTCTTTCTCTTTACTGCCTCTTCAATCTCACTATTCCACCAAGCATCACCTCTATTGTTACCCACTATTGTGGTGCCACAGACCTCTTTAGCAGCAGTGACAACACAGTTCTTAAAACATTCCCACTTCTTTTCTACATCACTCTCACCAGACTTCAGATCCTTCAGTCATTCTCTGAGTAAGTCAGAATACCACTGATGATCTTCAAGGAGCCTATCACCCTTTATTCTTTCTATCCTGGGTCCCTTCCTGTTCCTTTTCCTCCAACCAACATTAAGTTTCACTCGTGACACTACCAAGTAATGATCAGAACCAACATCTGCACCTCTCATCACACGGGTGTCAACAACTAAGTGTTTCAAACGCTGATCGTAGACAACAAAATCTATCACACTCTTTTGACCAAGAGTACGATTTTCCCAAGTATATGTGTGGATATACTTGTGGTTGAAAAATGTATTAGATACACACAAACCATTCTCAATGCAGAGTTCAATTAATCTTTCACCATTATCATTCACACAAGGATCATTAAACTTACCCAGAACATTGTCAGAAATTGCATTCTGCACACCTACTCTAGCATTGAAATCCCCTGCTATTATAACTTTTTCTTTAGCACCAAATTGGCACAAAACAGCTTTTAGCTCATTCCAGAAATCTTTCTTCTTATCAGAAGGTTCCGAGTCACAAGGAGCATAAACTACAACAATTGCAATTCTCTGAAGTTTCACTTTCAAACGAATCCAGAGAATTCTCTCACTTATGCAACTATAGTGAATCAAGTTGTTCTTCATCTTTTCACTTAAAATCACACCTACACCCGCCTGTCCTCTCATATTATCCAATACTCCAGACCACACACTCACCGTGCCATTCACTTCTTCTACCCCAATTTCCTTCTTTTTGGTTTCACTTACACACAGCACATCCAGTCTATACTTATTCATCTCCTCAATCACCTCACTCATCTTGCCATTTATACCTCTAGTATTCCATACACCAATCTTACATTCACTCAGCCGAGATCTCTTTCTCATACACCGTTTAGAAAGTCCAGGTCGATTCCGTGGTGAACTGTCCTTCTCAAGTGTGGTAGGTCCAGAACTTCATCATTAATGACTAAGGATTTTCACTGCCTAACATCTGGCAAGAAATTTTGCAAAATCCCCATAACCGTCAAGATTAACTGTAACTGAAGACCATGACGGAGATTGAACGAAAGACTGCCTGACGAAGGTGAGGAGTTCTCTGAAAATTTGCAGAAATTATAAGAATGCGTAACATCACAGCCTCTCCTTGACAAATGTCAACCCCGCCTTCTCGTGGTGCATCCTGTTCCCACTAAAGGGGCTCTGACGACCGCCCATAGCGGTATAACTATACCATCGGGATCAGAGGAAATGCTATCCCACACTCACCAACCCGCTTGGCCAGCGTGGTGAGTTATGGCCAAACCCCTCCAAAATGATTCCACAACTTAAATCTTGGCCCTCAGTCTCCGGCAGCTGGAATGTACCTGGCCAAGGCAGCGGCCAGTGCGACATGAAGGCAGAGGGTGCTAAGAATCCCCGGAGGACCGGACTAGGCTGCCATCTGATGCTGACCTTGGCTACTTACAATGGACGCTCCCTATCTTCTGATTCAAGGCTTCTTGAATTGGAAGAGGAACTACAAAGGATCAAGTGGGACATCGTGGGGCTAAGTGAGGTAAGGAGAAAAGGAGAAGATCTCATCGAACTGAAAAGTGGACATCTCTTCTACTATCGTGGGACAGATACTGGCAGAACTAGTGGTGTTGGATTTATAATAAACAAGAAACTGAAGGATAAAGTTGTAGAAGTTGAAAGTTCCTCTGACAGAGCTGCACGACTTGTTATCCAACTCTCGAAAAGATACCAGGCTCAGATTATTCAAACTTATGCACCCACCACAAGTCATCCTGAAGAAGAAATTGAAGAATTTTATGAGGAAATTTGTCATCTAAATAATAAAGGTAAGCAGCACTTGAAAATAATTATGGGAGATTTCAATGCAAAAATAGGGCAACGGCAACAGAATGAAACTTCGGTAGGTAAATTCGGTCATGGCAACAGAAACCAGCGTGGAAATACTCTCGTTGAGTTTGCAGAGGCAGAAGGGTTTTTCATCTTGAACTCCTTCTTCAAGAAAAAGCCACACAGGAAATGGACATGGAGACATCCAAATGGGACGACAAGTGAAATTGATTTTATTATGTGTAACAAAAAATTCGTCATAGAAGACTGCAGTGTGCTAAACAAGTTCAACACAGGTAGTGACCATAGATTGGTGAGATGTAAGATGCACCTCAACACTAAACTTGAACGTGGCAAGCTCATAGGACAAACAAAATGTATTGACATAACCAACCTTAAAAAACACCATAATACCTTCAAGTTGGAACTGAAGAACAGGTTCTCTGCTTTAGAAGGCCTAACATCGGAAGAAGTGGACATCTCTGAAGTTAACAGAAAAGTAACCAAAGCTCTTATGGAAACAGCAACAAAATTAGCTGGGTCTAAGAACAAGTTGCATGTGAACAAATTATCAGGAAAAACCAAAATGTTGATGCAAAAAAGAAGAGAGATGAGGACAACTAAAGAAGATGTGACTTCCAAAGTGGAATATATAGAGCTATGCAAGACAGTAAGAAAAAGTATCACTGAAGACGTAAGGAAATTCAACTGTGAACTAGTGAGGAAAGCAATTGAAAACAACCAAAGCCTAAAGATAGCAAAGGGACATCTCAGTAAGGGAAGAAAACAGATTATGGCACTGAGAAAAGAAGATGGTTCTGTAACAAGAAATAGAGGCAGAAATTTTGACAAGAGTGAAAGATTTCTACTCCAAATTATATGAAAGGGATGATATATGCACTCAGACATCATGAAAGATACCAGTACCAGAGTTCCTCCAGTCCTTCCAGCAGAAGTTGCACATGCAATCAAGAACATGAAGCGAGGAAAAGCTCCAGGAGAAGATGGAATTACTGTAGACATCATACAAGAAGCAAGTGGAGAAATCGAAACAGTACTCGCCCAAATTTTCACTCGATGCCTTAATGAAAGAAAGATTCCTGAGGATTGGAACACCGCTACAATGATCCTGCTACATAAGAAAGGTGACATTGAGGATCTCGGAAACTACAGACCTATCAGCCTCCTATCAGTAGTTTATAAAATCTTCACTAAAGTTCTTTCACACCGCTTGAAGGTAACACTGGACATGGCTCAACCGAGAGAACAAGCTGGATTCAGGAGTGGCTACAGCACAATAGATCATATCCACGTGCTGAGAGAACTAATTGAAAGAAGCGAGGGAATATGAACTTCCATTGTGCATGGCTTTTATCGATTATGAAAAAGCCTTTGATTCGGTGAAACCATCAGCAGTTACAATGGCTCTGAAAACCTGCGGTATTGAAGATGCATACATTAATATTATTAATAACATCTATGAAAATGCAAGTGCAAAGATTAGGCTGTTTGAAAATACAACACACGTAAAAATTGGAAAGGGAGTGAGACAAGGTGACACCATATCTCCGAAGCTCTTTAATGCCACATTGGAGGGTGTTTTTCAGTCACTGAGCTGGGAAAACAAGGGGATAAAGATTAATGGAGATTATCTAACCCACCTTCGTTTTGCTGATGACGTAGTCATTTTTGCAACTACCCCATCAGAGCTGCAGAGTATGATCCAGGAACTTGCTGACAAGAGTAAAGAAGTGGGATTAAAAATGAACTTTCAGAAGACAAAAGTGATGTTCAATGCTTTTACAAGAAATGAAGATTTATCGATTGATGGAGAAAAGCTGGAGATAACAGACACGTACGTTTATCTTGGACAGCAGATATCAAGTGAGGGTCACATTGATGAAGAAATTAATCGACGTACAAAACTTGCCTGGAGAGCTTTTGGAAGAAACAGCATAATTTTCAAGAGCAATATGCCATTATGTCTTAAAAGAAAAGTGTTTGATCAATGCATCCTTCCAGTGCTTACGTATGGTGCGGAGACGTGGACCTTAACTAAAAGAGACATACAAAGGCTGCAGACAACTCAAAGAAGCATGGAGAGGTGCATGCTTGGTGTAACCAGGAGAGATAAGAAGAGGAACTCGTGGATCCGAAAAATGACAAGAGTGGAAGACATCATGATCAGAGTTAAATCCCTGAAATGGCAATGGGCTGGACATACTGCCAGAAGGACAGATCATCGATGGACAGCCGAAATTTTAGATTGGATTCCAAGGGACAGGAAAAGACCCAGAAGAAGACCACATGGGAGATGGGTGGATGAAATTCGAAAGTATGCAGGGGTGACATGGAGGAGACTGGCACAAGACAGACCGTTGTGGAGGAAACTTGGGGAGACCTTCGTCCAGCAGTGGATTGATAATGGTTGACGATGATGATGATGATGACCTAGATAAATCCCATAAAAAACATCTATCTTTTCATTTCAAATAAAATGTTGACAAAGACTTCTTACTGTCACAAAGATGCAGTGAAAACCATACTATGACTAAAAGATGCATTGCAGATGTGTAATAAAATGTTTTTAGCAGGGTGGAGACATATTCTGAAGGGGTTTGGTCATTTTGAAAAAAAAATTGTGAAGATCTAAGACAACTTATTCAGCCCAAGAGTCAGAAAAGAAAGTTAAATGCAGGCAGTGGAAATTAGATTCAAGAGTATCTAAAAGAGAAAGAAAATGAGTGTGAAGTACAAAAGGTATTGGGTGACAGATGCACGTAAAGCACAAGTCTTGGGTTGAAATGCGTTTTGTTTTGTTGTTGTTTTTTTATTTTTTTTTTATTTTTTTGCTGTTTTAGGCTTAGCCACACAAATTTCCATTTTGATGTCTGTCTGACGGAAGAAAGTCCACAACTATTCATGAAAACATTTGATACGGCACAACAACAACAAGACATCAAATTTAACTTCACTAATAATCATAGGTGTAATGTCATGGCAGGGGCCTTGTAGGCAGGATTTTGTCTGGGGGGGGAGTCAACATCTACTAGTTCAAAAGCAGAACCGGAAATTATATATATATAGATATATATATATTGGTGTCTAAAAGTTTAGCAACAGAACAACCTGTGGCAGGTCATTGCTTAAACATTTCAGTGTTTACAGAATTAGTAAGGAACAGTTACACCGATACCCTTTTGGGTTGAATTCTTACATATACACAAATCATAATATGAAAATAAACAATTTGTTAGATTGAAATATTTTAATACTGTCTGAATTTGAAATCCTGGATAGAGCTTTTAAACCAAAAGCATGACTTCTAATATAACATTAATGCGCAGTAATTTAAAAATGGATCTTAAGAACTGTAAAATTATGGATAATTACTTTTTTAATTTTACCTGGTTCCCATGATTACAATTTGAATCTGAGTTTCCTGCTTTTCTCTGATAAGTCAACAATAACTTCATCTGCACTAAGGGATAGATCTCTGTGAACATATACCATTTCTAACCATTTCATCTGTTTTCAGAGGTAGTGCTACGCAAGTACGATTTTATTCTCTGGAGGGTTGAGAAAGACCATTCCACAGAGCTTGTTGATACTGGCAAAACACATAAAATCTTCAACAGTTTATGTACATTAGAATATATTGCATTGTTTCAAAATGTCAGTTGCATTGGGTAATTCCGCATTTTCTATAAGGCCACTTAGGCGTCTTCTCCATAGCTGTATTTCGGCTTTCACAGTTTTGCTGTCATCCAGCTCACTTGAATAAAAATGCAGTGCTTCTTCTACGTCATTCTCATTGACAGATAAGAAATTGTGAAAAGGCAGTAAACACTGAAAACCTTTAATAACGGTTTTATGCATTAGAAATCTTCGATCGATTTCTTGTATGAACAAATCCAGAAACAGCAAGAATACAGAAACAGATTCTGCTGAAGATTTAGTAATCTTCAGCAGAATCTGTTTCTACATTGAAATGATTCATTTGTCTGTTACATAAACTTGATACTTTGATGTCAAAATCTAGTAATTTCGATTTTTCAATTAAATCTTGAAATATATATTTTTTTAATTTTTAACAGGATTTTTTCTCATTGATTGTATTTCATGTTTTAAATTCTCTGCAAGATTTATACCTTCAACTAAATCTATGTTTTCTTTCTGTAATGCTTTGCACAGTAAAATTGAGTACCCAAAATCCACATGGAATCATGTCTATCAACCCATCTTGTTGGTTTCTTCTTTCTGGAATCTAAAAGTATATTTTTTACCTTTGTTTGTAAGAATGACTGATGTTTAGGGGTATTGAAAAATTCATAAACGTTTTTCTGCTGTACCCATGGCATTGTGAATGCCTTGAACCTGACATGCCCCGGAAATGGCTAAATTTAAGCAGTGTGAGCTACAATGAACAAACATAGCAGACAGGAATTTTTCTTTCATGACTGCTTGAGCACCATTAAATTTTTCTGCCATTGCTGATGCTCCATCACAGCCCTGACCCCGGAGGTACTTGGTTTCCACACCAAATTTATCTAATGTGGTTATTATTGTTTGAGCTAATTCTTTTCCTGTGGTATTACCACTCACTGGCACAAACTGCAAACAATTTTTTTTCGTCTTTGCTGTTTCGTTGTTAACATAGCAAAGGCTAAAAAAATTGTTCAGTTCCCCAATGTCAGCAGTTTCATCCCCTAAAATTGAGAAGCATTTTGATGCATTTACCATGTTGACAACTTTCTTTGTAAGCAATTTATTGCAACTTTCAATTATCTCGTTCTGAATTGTAGGACTTATATCCTGATAATTTTTCCCAGTGTGTTCATGAATAGTTACAAAATCACTTGTGCTAGTCTCTTTCGCAGCCATTTTAAGTCCAAAATGGAGAATTGACCAAAAATTTCCTTTATTCTCAGTAGGTTCTTGATCTAATTTGAAAGTTCCCAACTCGCACTGGCCCTGCAAAGCCAGCCCTTGTCTGCTGCACAAAAGTACTGTTTCAATAACAGGAGCAATGAGCTTACAATTTCTTTCCACTTTGGCATTTTCAGCAGCATTTAGCCTATGATCAATGGGTTCACTTCTTTTCAAAACAACATTTTCCAGATCTTGGGCAGCCTTCAAATATTGCTATTGGTAATTCGTGGTTTGATGATAGTTATATTGCTCCACAGCATGTTTCCAATTTTCAAATGAATTCCACTTAGTAGTTCTAATTCTGACTGTTATATAGCTCTAATTATTCTACTATTCTCTTTTACGTGCAATATTTCAAAGTAACTTGTACAAAAATCTAGCGGATAATGCTTACCTTGGCATTCCTTTCTAGCGACAGGAACATTTCACGCACGTGTTTTCCGGTCTTTGTTGATGTTATTGTCCTAAAATCCGTTGTATGCGATGACTGGCTTTACTTCTCACACTTTTCGCTGGGTATACTCATTGGATCTTTGCCTTAGGATTCAAACATAAATTTTTACTGTTCATTATACTCGAAATTTTTGCCCATACTCTGGGCATCTTCAGGAGCATGGCGACTTTACCACCGATGTTCGTGGTTAACTTCGCGCGACTTTACCACTGATGTTCGTGGACTTCTCTAACTTCAGATGATTCTAGGCCCGAGGCCTCTTGCACAGCAGCTGCTTCATTTGCAACCGATTCCGAGGGAATTTCCTCACTCCTAATTTTCTTCAAAAGATAATCATGTAAGGTACACAAAAGTTTAGACATCGCAAATGACGAAGAAGTCAAAAGAAATAACCTAAAGGCTTGCAGAACTGAAGGCGACTGTGGGTCCATACTGTAAGAACACGAGCGCCTCGATCACAAAACCGGTTTTTCCTCCTCTCCCCGTCTCTAAAACAATGAATTCATCTTAACTTGTGAGCCAATGTTGTTTTCACATTGCAGTTTCTTCCAGAATCAACTCGGGTTACGTATGCGCCCTACATCTCAGCGCATGCATTAAGTTAAGTTCATTCTGGAATGGGTCACTTCTAGTGAAAAAGCAGCACAGCTTCCACAGCTTATCGCCTTGGCAAGCCTTGAACGGAGAGATAATGTGGGTGGGTGGGTGGGTGGGTGGGTGGGTGGGAGGGAGGGAAGATAAAAGAAGTGGCTGAACAGGATTACACCAGCAGGCACGTGTTGTAAAAAAGCAGCCGCCTGTTTGTGGGACGCTTTCAGACATTGTTTGGAGATTATTCGTAATCAACATCTAGGCTCATGGAGGGTCCAGACCCAGGACCTTCTCCCTACGCCCCTGTGTCATGGAGCAGACTTGACCCCAAACTTTAAAAAATTTAAATGAGAGGTCAAGCCTATGATAAGGCAACAAATATGAATGAGAGCTTTAATAGGGTCACTACAAAGTTCAAAAAGGAAGAACCATGAGCTCTGTACACACATACTGTTATGCTCAATTTTCAGATTGGGCTGCAATTTGTTTCTGTGAAGAAGTAAAACCATGGCAAAATGCTATCAATGCAGAGAACTCATTAAATAACATTCATGTATCAGCAAAAAGATTAGCAATATTTAATTTTTTGTTTGTTTTAAATGATGACTTTATTTTCAGAAAACTTAGTGTCTTGTTAAAAATATAAAGCAGTGATTTAAGAGTAATGGATAACAAAACATGTTTGCTATGTACTTTAAAATACCAAAATTTTGTGACATTTACAGAGAAGCTGTTTCCAAGAATGGCCTCTCCCTAAATAAAGGAAAACAGTTGATGCTTATTTGTGGTCCCCTTCAAGAAAAACATCAGTTTACACTTATTTATGCCCCCCCCCCCCCAAGGAAAACATCAGTTTACACTTATTTATGCCCCCTCCCCAAGGAAAACATCAGTTTACACTTATTCTACCCTCTCAAATTTTTTGGCCATGCTACACATATACTAACAACCCTTAAATTTGGTATACTGTATTTGTACTTCTTTCTGAAGTTTAACTTTGAATCTGAGAGAATCACTTAGTGATAAATATGTATAGACACATTTATCTCAATGTCTCATTTTCTGCTGCTATCTCAACTTTTTGGAAAGTTAAATGGCAGCAAATCTGCCATTTTAACTTTTAGAAATCAAAACGTCACATGGGGACAAGACTGAAGAGAATCTTAGTTTCTGCAAATTCAAGCTAGTCAGAAGCTATACACAATTTCCCTCCTCATCCTAGTCTGCAGTCACAGACCAAATTAGTCTCGTGCCAAAATTTTCATTCAAAATGGGCTGGCACAGGCAAAAGAAATTCATAGTTTATGTTATTCCGCCAATGGATACTCTTCACTCATTTCACACTAAATCATGCATTCAAGCTATCAAGACATTGCTTCTTTTTGAAGGGAGTCTAAGGCATGCCTATTGCTTTCCATGGATGTTTCCCTTTGTTTGAAGAAGAACCATACCAAAACTTGGGAACATCCCATATCCACCTCTTCACGAGCATTTCATACATTTTATCAGTCATCTTTCTGAATTCTTTAACACTGATGCAATGCTCATTTTTCAATGCATAATGAATCTTTACATATAATAAAAGCATTGCTACACCAAATACTGCTGGCATACGATCGAAAGGAGGTAAATATGCAGTGAAAAGGTGGCATTTTCTTACAAAATGGCTTATCAGAGTTATATATTTATCTAGATAAGTTTTGATTAAACCAAATGCACATCCCCTTGCTGATGAATACACACCATTGTTCTGGTAACTCTTGTTAATGCAATAAAACATACAGCTGATTCTATTGATATTTCAAAAGTGGTTATTCAAAGTTTATACGGGTCCTTTCATATTTTTCAAAACTTGCAAACTTTCCAAGGACAAATTATATATCCTGTTCATCAAAAGAATATATATAATAGTCCTCACATCTTATTTTGCCCTCTTCAAAGTAGGTAGTAAAAGTTGGGGAGATTTCTGGCCAATCAGCATATACCAGCTGGGAAATCAATGCTGGGCACTGGCTGCATAAGGTTAAGTCAATATTACATGGTTGTTTTTGGCAGGCATTTTTTATGCAACTGTGGAGGAGTTACCTTCCCCTGGTTTTGGTTTTTATTGATGAAGTAGCAGGCTCCTGAAAATTCTTGGTGAAGAAATGTTTACTCTCACACCTACCCACTACCCGTGGCCATCCAAACATAAAAGTTTTCAATCTCCAGGGCAAGGAGAAAAGTCCTAGAAGCAGCAATAAATTCACAGGCTGATCCAGCAAAGAGAAAGAAATGACCACATACTGTAAGGCTTTAAATTGTTCTTAACCTATTTTTTGAAAGCAACAACAAACAAAAAAATCAGAATTTGGACGTAGTCACATCGATATTGCCTCCTGGAAGTGATGTATCCATGTCTTCATTGCAGGTATGCACTGATCTGCCATGAAGAATAGTGCAAGCTGTTCCTGCTCTAAATACCTTCCACATGCTGGCCCAATTCAGGGTGTTCAGTTTTTTAGCTGCAATGGCAATGTGAAGTTCTCTGATTACAGGTGTGCTGAAGTGACAAGGAAACCTCTCTCAGATGGGATATCCTCACCACTTCAAGAATCAGTACTGGGTACTTTCTACATTCACAGTGAGAAAAAAAAAATTGGAACTGAACTAACAGATCATATTATTTGCATCTTTAATGGCATTAAATACCGGCAAAGTGCGCATATTTACGTGCAAGTCATTACTGACATATCAAACAAAAAAGCCAAACACTTACCTAAAAAGCCCTTGGCTACTTTCTTGCTATACACTTCATGCACGTCAATTAGAACATCCTGCTAAGTACGATGTTCTAATTGACGTAAATGAAGAAGAACATCCTGTTATGTAAGATGTTCTAACTGACGTGCAACACAGGAATATATTCCTGTGTTAATACCTTTTCAGTCATTGCACCCATTAACACATAAAAAATAGTGTTAAAACACTTATTAAAAGAAGTTTAACACACTCATCAAAAGAACAATATAGCAAGAAAGATGACACCAAATTTTCGGGTGTAATAAAGCACGTCTTTTGAATCCGCTCTGACCCAAATTAAATTTATCAAAGCTATTCAAAGCCAATGGAACCAGTATGGAAAACAATAGTATCTGACAGAAGAAAGAAGTTTTTCAATCGGGTCTTTAATCCCTCAGATATTGATGTAAACGGAATCGTGAGCTTACGAACTCTTCGAAACAGAGTTATCGACAAAAATAAGATGTGACTTTATGTCCCTTGGTGGGAAAACCATGCATTATTTTAGGAAGAAAGTATTCGAAAAGGTTTATCCATATGAGCGGTATCAGTCCAAGAAAAAAAAATTCAGTCGAGTTTTCAGGAGCCCAGATTTTGCTACAAATACGTCAGAAGCAGAAATTAACACTTATGACCCCTGGTGGCCAAACCATTCTTTACAAAGCATTAGAAATTATGTGAAAAATAGTTTCTATCAGGTCTTGTATGCGATACAGGAAGAATTTTTCAAATCGTAGTTTTAGGAGCAGAAAACGCAATTTACCTTTATGTGCCCTAGCGGAAAGTCTATGAATTACGTGAAAATTTTGAATTTATAGGAAAAACACTATCTAACAAAGAAAGAATTTTTCAAATCGGACTTTTAAAAGTAGAGATATAGACAAAAATAAGATATACATCTACACCCCCTGGCATAGAAACCATGCATTATTTCAAGAAGAAAATGTTCCTAAAAGGTTTGTCGACATGAGTAGCATCGGTCAACAAACAACTTTTTTTTTTTTTCAATCGAGATTTTAGAAGCTCATATTTTGCTGCAAATACATCAGAAGCGGAAATTAAGACTTACGCCACCTGGTGGCCAAACCATTTTTTTACAAAAATTAGAAATTATGTGCAAACGATTTCCCATCAGGAGCTGTATCCGGTGCAGAATTTTTTTTTTAAATCTGAGATTCAGAAGCAGAAAAATAGTAGGAAACTCAATTTACCTTTATAACCCCTAGTAGAAAGTCTATGAATTACTTGAAAATTTTGAATTTATAAGGAAAACATGTCACACTAGTAACACTATCCAACAAAGAAGGAATTTTTTAAATCGAACTCCTAGAAGTTGAGATATTGACAAAAATAAGATATACATCTACGCCCTTGGCGCAGAAACCATGCACTATTTTATAAAGAAAATGTTTCTAAAAGGTTTGTCGGCACGATTAGTATCTGTCGACAAACGACATTTTTTTAAATCAAGAATTTAGGAGCTCATATTTTGCTGCAAATACATCAGAAGTGGAAATTAAGACTTACGCCACCTGGTGGCCAAACTATTTTTTTACAAAAATTAGAAATTATGTGCAAAAGATTTCCCATCAGGAGCTGTATCCGGTGCAGAAAGAATTTTTCAAATCTGAGATTTAGAAGCAAAGATATAGGGAGAAACACAATTTACCTTTACGCCCCTGGCGGAAAGTCTATGAATTACTTGAAAATTTTGAAATTATATGAAAAACATGTCACACGAAACGGAAAACAGTATCCAACAAAGAAGGAATTTTTCAAATCGGACTCCTAGAAGTAGAGATATTGATAAAAGTAAGATATACATCTACGCCCCCTGGCGAAGAAACTGTGGGATATTTTAGGAAGAAAATATTCTGAAAAGGTTTATTGGTGTGAGTGGCATCAGTACACGAAAGAATTTTTTCAATCGATATTTTAGAAGCTCAGATTTTACGGCAAATGCATCAGAAGCAAAAATTAACGCTTATGCCCCCTGGTGGCCAAAGTATTCTTTACTAAAAATTCGAAATTATATTCAAAAGATTTTCCATCAGGCCATCAGGAGATGTATCCGCTGAATTTTTTTTTTTTTTTTTTTTCAAAGCGGAGTTTTAGGAGAAGAGTTATCGGGAAAAATGTAATTTACTTTTATGCCCCTAGTGGAAAATCTATACGTAATTTGAAAAAGAAACTATATCTAAAATACTCTTCGACATAAATAGAATCGAAAGATAAAATAACTTTTTTAATCAGATGCTTAGAAGAAAATATGTGGAATAAAACGTAATGTTGAATACGGCATCATCTGCATTTAACGCCTTCTAGCGGCGAAATTGTACATCGTAAAATGCAAAACGAATTTTTTGAATCAGACTAATAGTTGCAGAGATACCGTGGGTACAGACAGACGGACAAACCGATAACATAAGCACAATCTTTTTTTACAAAAGACGTGCTAAAAAAGAAGAAATTGAATATATTGAAAAAATTGCACATGATTTTGGTTACCCTAAACAGGTATTAAAGAAATGGATTTATGAAGTAACTCAAGGAAATAATAAGGGCACCAATGGTAAAAAACTATTAAAATATGTAGGAGCAATTCCATATGTTGAAGGTATTTCTGCTGAAATTATAAGGTTGTGGCAAATATGACATACAAGTAGGAAATAAAGTGCATACTATAAAAAATATAGTAATAAAAAATGAAAAAATCAGCCAACTAGATATAGGAATCTCATATACACCTGCTCTAAATCAGAAACCACCTTTGTCATATATAGGCAGCACTAAGAACAAGTTAAAGTATAGATTACACCAACATATGAGTAATTGGAATAAAAAAGAAACCCAGTATTGTCTAGAAAATCTCTGAAGTTCGAAGATATTAAAATTATTAAGAGATGTAAAAACAAAAGGCAGTTGAAAATTGCGGAATCAGTATTAATTGAAAAAAACCAGATCAAGAGTGTGTAACATTATTGAACCAAGCAACTTAAACGAACAGTGGAAAGCCTTAATAAAAATTGAACAACAATTTAGAGAACAAAAAAGAAAAGAAAAGAGAACAGCATTGACAATAGATGGCACCAGAGGCACAAAGATGCAGAGTTTGCAACTGAAGCCGGAACCTCAACGACTTTGCTCACTTGAGCTGTGGTTGGCATAGAGACACATCAACCGCCTGAGAACGACAGGGAGCTGTTGAAAGCGCAAGGGGTTTGTGTATGACGGGCTGAATGAGGTTGGCGTTTGCTGTGGGGTTTGTGCGGTTATGAGCCAGATGGAGCAATACATTAGTCACAGTTGAGAACAGTTTGACTGCCATGGAATGTAAATAGTGTAATTATGTACATAGTGGTTTTAATTGAGTGTATGAATGTGTTGTATATAGTGTACCTTAGAGTGGTTTTTAAGGGGAGTGTAAATTGTTGAGAGTACTATATCTGGGTATTTATTGGGTGGGTGAATAAGTGTTTTCAAAGTGTGTACCATTTTTGAATTGTGAATTTTTAAGGCCATGTTGCATATGAGGGAGTGAAAGAGGATACGATGGGGAAAAAAATAGGAGTAATGAAAGTTGACAACACTCACGTTATAGTGAGTATACACCTAGTGATGACGAGCTATGTTACATCTCAGACGGCAGACAGAGGTCAGTGTTTTTTGTCCTGTGAATAAAAAAATATGTTGTTTCATGACCAGAAGAACAAATATAAAACAACACCCTTATAAGCAAGAAGTTTTCAACCTTTGAAGGCCAGCTACATAACAGGATGTTCTAATTGGCGTGCATGAAGTGTATAGCAAGAAAGTAGCCAAGGGCTTTTCGGTAAGTGTTTGACTTTTTTTTTTTTTATATGAACTAAAAGAACTGTGTCCTCTTAGTAGGGAATCTTGTAGCTCTCCATGGGATAATTCGTCATTGCTGAATGAAGTCACTATTCTCTCATCATGTCAAAATGCAAAAAAGAAAAAAAAAAAAAAAAAAAAAAAGGCAAGACTAGCTCTCCATTGAGCCATCCAGATATCACTGTAATCAATCTGAATTTTTCCTTTTGTGAGTTCTGACCACTGCAGTTGAAGATAAATGCCAAAAATTATAAAATTATTAAAAGAAAAAAATGTGCAATAGGGAGTTGTTTCTGTTTGGTTGACTTAAAAATTCAGTATAGAAATTGTTAGTTTTTGGGTAGATTTTTCTTTGGAGGGGGGAGCAAGAGTGAATTTATAGTAAAATTTTAGTCAATTTGTTTTATACAGAAGGGAGTGAACATTTTACAATCAAGATTTTTGGTCTATTTATATTATTATGCAAAATAAAGGGGGGGGGGGGATTAAGTTAACATGGAGGTTGTTGCAATAAAAGAAAGGAGATGTTCAAATTTTTTTTTTTTTTTTTTTTTTTAGGTAAACAGAAAAGGACTGAATGAGAGAATTTTTTTTTTTTTTAACCAAGAAGCACCTCTACATCTAACTAGAAACCAGTATGTGCATGTGTATGCTCTAGTGCTAATCTAAAAGAAAACCTTTTTATTTGGTCATGCAATGAAGAGCTTGGTTGTCGTCAAAATTACTAAAATGGTTATTTGAAAGAGAAATTTGGAAATTTACTCTGATCTAAGTACTAATGCAACACAGTGATTGGGTAAATATTGAAGTTTGAGAAAAAGTAGTAGTGATTTCTCTTTATTTAACAAACTAGTAGAATTTGAAGAAGTTGTTAATGTTCAAAAGTTTTTGTGCAAAAAAATACATTCTGTCAAAATATGAATTACACTGGTCGGCATGAAAATCGGCCCTGACACCATTCCTGCTGATTCTTATGTAAAACGACCTCCTGAAGCCGAATATGACCCCCGTTTTCCCCCATCACCCACCGTTTTCGGGGAAGGCCCCCCACCTAATTTTATCACTTTCCGATAATTTGGAGGGATGAAAAGGATTATTTCAGCCTTTACATTTCTTGTGAGGAGCTACAGAGGTGAAAAGTTATAAAACATAAACATCTGTATAAAGGAGGTATATTTGGGGGATTTGCCCTCCACACACACACACAATTGTAAAGAAATCATTACAAATGATTGATTTTTTCGTTTTTTTTTTGGCGCTTCTTAAAACTGTTTATAAATTTTACTTTGATTGCAAAGTTGGCGATCAGGACAAGAATTGGGCTCCCACAGTTTGCTGCACTACTTGTTACAGTAGCTTGACCACATGGCTCAAAGGTACCCGTAAATCAATGCCATTTGCTGTGCCCATGGTTTGGCGCGAACCTCGCTGTCATCTCACAGATTGTTACTTTTGTATGACTTCCACCGTCGGGTTATCTAGCAACAAAAGTAAGCATACAATTCAGTATCCTAATATCCCTTCAGCTCTAAGACCAGTTCCTCACAACGAATCATTGCCAATCCCAGTGCCCCCAAAAACCTATACTCTAGAGCCAGAAACGGATGTGACATACTTTGAGCCACAGCTTGGTCCATCACATGATACGTCCACCGATGATGAAGAGTGTTCTGCTGATTCAGCTCATCGAAAATCTCACCTCGTTACTCAGTTGGAATTGAATGATCTCGTCAGGGATTTGGAGTTACCTAAGACTAAATCTCAACTTCTTGGATCTCGACTTCAGCAGTGGAATCTCTTAGAAAAGGGCGTAAAAATCTCTTCTTACAGGACCAGACAGTCAACTCTGCAATTACTTTTTCGGAAGATGAAGGCTTAGTGTTCTGCCCTAATTCAAATGCATTGATGATAGAACTGAAGATGACATGTGACCCAGACAAATGGCGACTGTTTATAGACTCATCAAAGACAAGCTTGAAAGTTGTCCTGTTGGCCAATGGGAATGAGTTACCATCAGTCCCGGTTGCATACTCTGTGGATATGAAGGAGACGTACAAAAACATCAGCCGAATCCTTGATAAAATCTGTTATCATGATTATAATTGGAAACTTTGCCCTGACTTAAAAGTTGTGTCTGTACTCGCGGGCCTGCAATCAGGCTTCACAAAATACTGCTGCTTCCTATGCGAATGGGACAGCAGAGCACGAGACAAAATTTACATCGTACGGAACTGGCCTCTGCGAGAAAGTTTTACTTCCGGTCAGAAAAATGTCTTTCATGATCCTCTGGTCCCGAAGGAAAAAATTTACTTGCCGCCTTTGCACATTAAAATGGGATTGATCAAACAGTTTGTGAAAGCAATGGACAAGACAGGTGATGCATTTCAATTTTTGAAAAATAAATTTCCTCGTCTTAGTGAGACTAAAATCAAGGAAGGAGTTTTCGTGGGCCCCCAGATTAGACAACTTTTCAACGATTCGACGTTTATTGAACACCTGAATCGAAAAGAAAAAAGAGCTTGGCTTGCATTCCAAAACGTGTGTAAGAACTTTTGGGTAACAACAAAAGTGATGATTATGCCGCTCATGTCAAGGAATTGCTGTCAGCGTACTAGGCCATGGGGTGTAACATGTATGTTAAAGTGCGTTTCCTGCACTCACACCTGGACTTCTTCCCTGAAAATTTAGGAGCAGTTTCCGATGAACACGGGGAACGATTCCATCAAGACATCAATAAGATCGAGAGGAGATTTTTAGGGAAGGGGAATACGAGCATGTTAGTAAAGTACTGCTGGTGTTTGGTACGAGAAACTTCTACCTCAGGGTACAAAAGGAAAGCAAGCACCAAATGAAGGTACTTATCTTATTTATTTATTATACTTTACATTTGTATTTTACTTTTTATATATTATTCTTTACAGCTAAAATAAATAATCCTTTTCACCCCTCCAAATAAAATTCATGTCCATAACATATTACCGAAAATTGATAAAAAAATCATAAAAAAATCGATCATTTTTAATGATTTCTTTAAAATTTGGGGGGGATTCCCCAAATCTACATCCTTGCTACAGATGTTCATGTTTTATAACGTTTCACCTCTGTAGCCCCTCAGAAGAAATGTAAAGGCTGAAATAATCCTTTTTATCCTTCCAAATTATCGGAAAGTGATAAAATTAGGTGGGAGGGCCTCCCCCGAAAACAGTGGGTGATGGGGGAAAACAGGGGTCATATTCGTCATATTCGGCTTCAGGAGGTCGTTTTACATAAGAATCAGCAGGAATGGGGTCAGGGCTCGAAATTTTTTTTTTTTTGCCGACCAGTGTTATTAGTGTGTTGCGATGATTCTCAGTCACTACATTAAGAGAATTCATGAAATCGTCATCACACGCATAAGTTACGTTGAAAAATTATGAGCGGGACGTTTCGGTAGTGACTTCTACCTTCATCAGCCATGGAATGAGACACGTGGTAAAAGCGTCAGTTGTTGCTAGATTTCAAAATCGCTTTCCAAATAATAGGGATGTTAAAAGGTGCATCAGTATTGCAGGTGTTAGGGGTACGGTAGATTTCAATGCTTTCGCTGTATCTGAGGGCATGCCGATTGCTGAACGGGGCGATTCGCTTAACATTGTGCCAATCCAGAGCCACTGACATATCACTGACGGTTAAAATTGAAATGGAGGTGGAAGGGCTACCTCTCTTAGCATCAGCGATATGCTCCATCAAACGCCTGTTTATGCTGCAGTAAGTACTACCAATATGTAAGTACTACCAACACTTCCACAGGTAATGCCTGTGGAAGTGTTGATAGGGATAGAGTAGACACCTTGTAAATCTAGGGGTTTATTGAGATCTCTGTCCTTAAGGGTGAGTTTGAGAAGATGTGGAGGTGGTTTGACTGCAATCCTGTAGCCAAAAGACTTGAAAATAGAGCAAACTTTATGAGTGAAGGACAGGCTAAAGTGCCAACAAACTGATGGGTGGTGGAAGGTTCAGGCAGTAAACTAGATCTATTCTGGAATTCAAACCTCTTAATTAGTCTATGTAATAAGAGGGGTGGGAAGCCATGCAATTTGCCAATGTTGATGATGTTCTGATATTCTAGTTGAAGAGCAGAATGGCTGTTGCAAATGAGGTTGGCCCGGTGAATGTATGACTTAAGAGTAGACAGTTTGTATTTTCCAAAAGTGTGAGAATGGTAAGGGACGATACTATTATGGGTGGCAGAAGGTTTCCTGTAGACAGAGAGGCCAGGGAGAAGTCTGGGTTGATATTGATGTTAACATCCAGAAAACTAATATTATTGTCAATCTGTTCTTGAGAGGAAAATTTTATATGTGGGAATTTTGAAGTTATGGAGGACATGAGTTCAAACAGAGAGTGTTTTTGGTGTGGCCAAATAATGAAGATGTCGTCCACATACCTTAACCAAATGGTAGGTTTTAAGAGGGATGGGCAACAATTAATGTTTCAATATTCTGCAAATAAATTTCAGCAAGCAAGAGAGAAACAGGAGAGCCCATAGGTACACCTTGTTTTTGTTGGTAATAGATACCATTGTATATAAAACAGGAATACTTTTCCAATGAATCAAAACAGTCATAAAGATCTTTGATCAGTTCTCCAGGAAGTTCTTGGTGCTCCATTAATTTTTTGACCATGAGCATGTAGGCATCAAAGAAAGGAACAGAAGGAAACAGTGAATCCACGTCAAAGGTGTACAGGAAATCTTGACGATTGATGGAAGAAGGGAGTTTCTGGATAAAGTCTTTGGTTGGTACAACAGAATAAGGATGATTTTGTGTCAGAACTTTGCAACACTTGACCAATTGCCTTTCAAGATTGACTGCAGGAGAAAAGGTGTTTTCAATTAATGGCCTAATGGGATGTCCAACTTTATGTAGCTTGATCTGTAAAAACAACCTGGGAGTACGAAAATAAGCTTGGAGGGGGGGGGGATGTCTCCTAAGAAAGATTTCAGAGAAGTTTTTTAGAAAGCTTACTAACAGCTTTACATAGTTTTCCAGTGTTGTCAGCCTTGAGTCTTATGTAATTGGTTTCTTCCAGGAAATCAGCCACTTTGTTGTCTAAAGAATTCTTATGGATGAAGACAGGACATCCTGCTTTGTCTGCTTTGCAAACTGCAAGATTATTACACTGGGTGAAATTTTTCTAAATTTCTTCAAAAAGAGGAGTATTTGAGCCTTGGGGTTTGAACCTCGGAAATTGCAATAGCCGATTTTGCACGAATGATCAGTTGATGTGCGGGATTCGTGTTTTGGATCGCTGCTTCCAGTAATGAAATAGTATGTGGAAGGCTAGGATTAGCAATAGGAGAAAAATTGGGTCCATTGGCAAGTAGTTTATCAATTTCAGAAGGAATAGGCACAGAAGACAGGTTCACATACCTTGGAAAGTTGGTATCGGCAACCTTCATGGAAGCCGAACTTTGAGTGTTCTTTTGAGTGGAGGCTAGGTGCTAAAACTTGTTTTCAAGTCTTTTGGTTTCACAACTGTGAGTCCTGGATATAGTTTCATGAATTCGGATAAAAAAATTGTCCAGTAATGCTGGATGGGTGGCGAAAGAAAGAAATTGGTACCTGGTGTAACACTTGAATCTCAAAGTCGCGATGGAGGCACGGAGATCTCTGATAGCTGTGGAGAGGAGGCTGGTGGTGGTACGGTCCAGAACTTTCTTGCATCTTCCATGAAAAGAGGGTTTATGAACCTGAAAAGCAATTGGAATAACACTGGACCCCTTGTACTTAATGAGGAAGCGAAGTTGGCATAACAAAGAAACGACTTTGATATTGCAACAGCCATTCTGCTCTTCAACTAGAATATCAGAACATCATCAACATTGGCAAATTGCATGGCTTCCCACCCCTCTTATTACATAGACTAATTAAGAGGTTTGAATTCCAGAATAGATCTAGTTTACTGCCTGAACCTTCCACCACCCATCAGTTTGTTGGCACTTTGCCCTTTAGCAGTGGCAGCTTTTCAGGTGAAGTAGGTGAAGTGCCTCTTCACCTATTTTATTTGAAATAAGGTTTCATTTAATAATTTCGTATAATATATTCCTTTTTTTTTTTTTTGCCTTTATTGCGTGCTAAAATAAACAAAATTTTGATTAGATATCAATTCACAATGCACGTCCAATACGGAAAACAAGTCCTTATACGTAAAACAGTTCAAGTGAAGAGCCGAAATGAGAATGCTTGGAAGTCTGCACTTTTCGCCCGAGTTGGCATGGTAACTGTGACGTCACCCTCCCCTATCTGCCAGGCAATTGAAGTGTTTTAGCTTGAGACGCCAAGCCTCTGCACCTGAAGTCATGACCTTCCAAAGAGATCGCAGTGGAACGGACGGGAATCCTTGGCAATCCACTAGCTAGGGCTTTGCGGTGTTTCGGAACATACTTTCCGAAAGAGATTTGTTTTTTCGTGTTTTGTGCTTATTTGTTAAAGACTTCATTAGTTACTTTAGTTTCGTGTACAGTTTAACTGACAGTGATAGTTTTAGTTTTCAGTATGTATCCTGTGAACGACATTGTCTGTAATTTATTGCAAACTCCGTTCAATCGGTGGAAAGATGAAAATAAAAGAGACATTTTACTTCAACGACAACCGACGGATTCACTGACAATTGTCGCCAAGAAAAAAATCAAGAAGAGTGGCAAATCTTACAATATTAATTTTAAAAATTGTTGGTTTACTGAATATAAATAGCTTTGTAGCCCTTCTGTGTTACAAAAACTATTTTGTTGGCCCTGCTTATTTTTTAGTAATAAAATTCGGCGTGGAATAAAGACAATTTTCAGATTTCTTAAATATAAAACGGTCACTTCACAAACGTGGGGATTCTAGCGAACACCTGAAATGCGAATTAATGCTAAATAATTTTGAAAAGAATTGCCGATGCCCCGAGGGAGAATGCTAGGCTTTTGAAAATGCATTTCAGCGAAAGCGTTCGTTTAAATCGACTTTTCCTGCAGACAATGATTGATGCAATACTGTATTTGAGTAAACAAGAACTAGCATTCCGTGACCATGACGAAGGCATTGACTCGATAAATCTTAGAAATTCAAGGAATTGCTTTCACTGTTGACATCAAGAACTCCTTTAAAAATTCAAAATCAATACGAAACGATAAAAAATGTCTTCACAGGTGACTCAAAAACTATTCAAAACGAATTAATTGAAGGTATTTCTGAATATATAAACGATCACGTCAAAAATGAAATAAATGAAGTTCAATGCTTTTATATTCAAGTAGATGGGAAGACATAGCCAGACTTCCGAGTGCTCTTTAATAATAAGATCTGTTAATTCGGAAGGTGTATTGTTTGAGCGATTTTTGGGTTTCCATGGTGTGAGTGAAGATAGAACGTCAGAAGCTTTATACAAAATGCTAGACAAAGTTTTGGAACAGTGTGATTATCAACACAAGTCAATAGGACAATCATAAAGGAAGAGGATAATGTTACGATGGGGCAAACGTAATGTCTGGACACTTGACTGGACTCCAGAAAAAAATGAAGCATAAAGCTTCTCAAGCTGTTTTTGTTATTGCTTAGTACATCGTTTGAACCTTGTATTACAGCAGAGTTTTTCTAAAATTTCTAAGTGTCAAATATTTTTTGCAAGCCTCAGTGTTTTTCCTTTGTTTTTTCACCACTCAGCAAAGCGATCGCTTCACTGAGTGGTGAAAAAACAATATACTCACATCAACAACTGCGAGATACATGCCAACCATAACGGAAACTCGATGGTCCTTCACTTCAAAGTTAGTATGTGTAATAAAATGGACGATGTAATCACTCTTTCCACGTTATTTTTTTAAACAACGCATAGCGACTGAAAAATTGTATTTCGGCACTGCTGGGATCGAACCCCAGAACTCTCGATAACTAGTCGAGTGCGTTCGAATTTACGCTACAGCGCCAACAATTCTCAGCGCAATGCGTGGTTTATCAGTCAGCATCTGACTATACGAATGCGTATTGATGGTCTCAGCAACTGAGATGTCGTCATCTGGTGGCATTTAACGCAACAGCTATTTTAATTGTAGCTGATAAATTCAAAGGGCGATAGAAATGTTTAATATATATCAAATACGTGGAGATAATGTAAATGGACGATGTAATCACTCTTTCCACGTTATTTTTTTTTTTTTTTTTTTTTTTTTTTAAACGATCCCAGCAGTGCCGAAATACAATTTTTTCAGTCGCTATGCGTTGTTTAAAAAAATAACGTGGAAAGAGTGATTACATCGTCCATTTACATTATCTCCACGTATTTGATATATATTAAACAGTATGTGTAATAGTTGAAGATTGGGATAAATTGAAGGAAGTATTCGAATTTCTCACAAATAGTGACCAATCAGAAAAAAAATCCATTCAACTTGCCCAAGGGTTTTTAAATGATATGAACACTTTTGAATTTACATTTTTGGGAATAGTATTTAATTAAATATTTGACTTCACCGATCTATTATTCGAAATTTTGCAGAAAAAATCAATAGACATAAACTACTACTGTGTTACTCAAATTAAAAACAACTTATGAAATTTTGAGCCATAAAAGGAACGATGAGGTATTTGGAACACTGTTTGGAAAAGCTAGCAAAATCACAGAAATAAGCAGATCTAAATGGAAATATGCTGCTCTTACACCAGAAACAATTTTTCAAAATTATAAACAATTGTATTTTGAAATTTTGTACCACATTCTTATGGAAATGGATATAAGATTTCAAGACTGTGAGAAACTTAAACTTCAATTTGCCTGTCTTGCTGACACAACCAAATTCGACCAATTTAATTCATGCTTTCCCTCTCACGCTTTTGAAAATCTACAACATTTTTACGGAAAATTTTTACTAAACACCAGCGCCTTAAAGATGAACTGAGTCTTGTATATGCTGATGAAAAATTAAGGAATATATCGACTCATGAACTTCTTCGAGTGCTTCATGGAGATAAAGGCATTTTTACAGAAGCTTATAAATTGGTTTCCCTGATTTTAACAATTGCATCTGCAAGTGTTTCAGTGGAAAGAAGTTTTTCTTGCCTTAAAAGAACACAAACTTACTCTAGAAACACTATTTCTCCAGATAAACTTGCTTCTTTGGCAAATATTTCTATTCAGAAAGACATTTTCTTGATGTCACGAAGAAACACCCATTTTCTGATGACATAATCGACAAATTTCCAGCTTTAAAGGGAAGAAGAATTGATCTAATATATATAAAAAATAGGTAAGTTCTCATTAACTGATTTTCATTGAAGACAGTAGATATCTTTTCATATTGCTCTTGTAGCTCTTCACCTATTTTTCCTACTACGAGCCGCCACTGCCCTTTAGATTGTCCTTTACTCATAAAGTTTGCTCTATTTTCAAGTCTTTTGGCTACAGGATTGCAGTCAAACCACCTCCACATCTTCTCAAACTCATCCTTAAGGACAGAGATCTCAATAAACCCCTAGATTTACAAGGTGTCTACTCTATCCCTATCAACACTTCCACAGGTGTCACCCACTATATTGGTAGTACTTACCGCAGCATAAACAGGTGTTTGATGGAGCATATCGCTGATGTCAAGATAGGTAGCCCTTCCACCTCCCTTTCAATTTTAACCATCAGTGATATGTCCGCGGCTCTGGATTGGCACAATGTTAAGCGAATCGCCCCGTTCAGCAATCGGCATGCCCTCAGATACTGCGAAAGCATTATTATTTGGAAAGCGATTTTGAAATCTGGCAACAACTGACGCTTTTTACCAGGTGTCTCATTCCATGGCTGATGAAGGTAGAAGTCGCTACCGAAACGTCCCACTCATGATTTTTCAATGTAGCTTACGCGTGTGATGACGATTTCATGAATTCTCTTAATGTTTTGTGTTACGTATTTTCCTGCCAATTCTTCTCACTATGATTCTCAGTCACTATCGTTCAAAGTCTACTTAGACTGTAAATCTCCTCAGGGGTGCTTACTCTGTGGAATAAAATTTCCTGAAACCAAACCCAAATTTCCTGAAATTAATGAAAATCAATACTTTTACACATTAATAAAAAACTCAGAATATATGTCTTACATTCATAATTTAAAAGAACAGTAGCCTTTACAAAATTTCCAGTGTTTGACCCTTCAAAGCTACAATACTTATAAAAAGTAAAATACTGAGAAAAATAAATAAAAAAGCAACTTACATAACTGATGCCTGCCTGTATCAATGGTGTATTTTCTTGTGCAGAAAAGACTATGAAATGTACATGACAAAATCTGTTCAGTTTATATTTTAAATTATTTGTATATTGACGTAATAAGCCATAGCCTCTATAAATTCACAGTGAAGTTTTTGGTGTAAGTAAAACTATGGAATAAACTAGTAGTTGCAGTGGAATAAAATGTTTTCAATGAATTACATGAGATGTCAGGAGCAGAGCCTATTCTGTAAAACAGCACTTCACCAGGAGTAGTGGCAAGGATAACCAGGAGCAGGGAGTAGGGAGAGGGGTGACAAAATAGTCAGCACCCAGACTCTCCCTAGATCTCTCCAGGATAATGACATGAGAAGTCATGAAGATCAAAAGCAGCAGGCAAGGGAATAGATTACTGCAGGAGAGTGGGAGGGCCACTAAGCCCTGGAGTGGGGCAGGTGCTGCCAGGAAAAGAAAGGAGTGAGGAACTTTTTTGTTTGGAGTAGCTCCAGGGGAACCCAGCACTAAACCATGAAGGAAAGCAAACAGTTAACACACTATCAGAAGAGAAACATAACTTTGGATTGAGGGTGGGGGTGGAAGGAATCTCTCCCAGTGGAAGTGGGTAGACATAGAGTGGACCTCTGTCTCTTCTCTGTGGGGGTAGATTGGCAATGGGATTTCCCAACTCCCAGTGGAATTGAGTTTTGCTTTGGCCACCAACCAAGGGAACAGGGAAATACCACTCTTTTGCAAGGGGCCCTGCAAGTGGCTACAAAATACAAAAAGAATAAATTTTTGATTTTGGTTAAAAAAAAAAAAAAAAAAATTCCAGAGTAAAGTGCCAAAATAAGCACCCTGAATCTCCTTTTGGCCATCTCGGTGTTGCAATGTTTTTTTGGGTTTTTTTGTGAAAAAATAAATAAAAAGTAGATCTAATTCTGAGGCATCAGCTAAATTTTTATTTTTCAAAAGGTAAAGAAAAAAAAGTTGCTAAAATAAAGATAGCTGAAGTCGGCTTTTGAAAAGTATTTAATGAGTAGAGTACTTTTCTTGCATTTTATATTTCTATGATGTGGTCAATTGTCTGAATCACTTCTGTCAATCTGCAGAGTTTGGGGGATTCAGGCCAAGGGTATTGAGCTACAATCAGTCAATGCAACACTAGATGAATTCAGTTTTTGGCCACTTAAAAGTTAGAACATTAAATTCTTGCAGTGCTTTTTTACAGTGTTATTTATTTTAATTTTATTTTTGAGCCAAATTTTTATTCATTTTTGTTTAACATAAATAATTTTTTTAACAACAGTAACTTCTTATAGCAGTCAGAATTTATACATTTAATTTTCCATCCAATTACATTTGCAATAATTTCATTATTGGTTAATTTTAATTTTCTTTATTTTTTTTATTCTCCAATTATATTTTTATTTTATCCATAACATACTCTAGTTTCATAAGACAGGACTTTTATTGCTGCTTTATATGCCATTTTCAGCCAGAGATCTATACATTTCTGATGCAAGAAACTCCACAGCTGGATTTCATATTATAATTCTTGTATCACAAGAAGAAGTCATTTTCAAATTGTTTAATTTGTGGAATAAAATATTTCTATTTTTGTTCTTAAGAACTAACTGCAAATTTTATTTTGAACTTTTTACTAATTTTCAAGAGATTTCAAATAGACTTTTGTGATGAATTCTTCTGATGAATTTTACTTCTTGATTAGTTGAGACTTTCCTTTTTATTAAATAGTTTTTTTAATGACTTCACCTGGAAAATTGTTTGTGAAGACTGCATCTAATTCAGCTCTAAGTACTTTGGATATTTATTATTTGATTTCCAATTGTTTGGAAATTCCATAAAGCAAGTTATATACTTCAGGAATTATAAATCCATGTTATAAACCTTTCAGAAAATGCAAAATACTGTAATGAAACGGGATTTCAGGTTGCATTTCTCAATTTCTGAACAGTTCAAAACCGAGAACAACAAATTTCCAATCAGCAAAGTGCTTAAGCTAATCAATATTCTTCTATACAAATACATGATTACAATAATCCTCCACTCTCAGCAACTTGATTCTACCTTTATGTAGGTTGGCATATTATAAAATCATCGATAGAAGTTGATGAGAATTATAGAAATTCCAATTTCATAATCAGCAACAGACACAGATGCAAGTGGATGATAGAAAGACCCTTGGTAGATAAGATTAATTTAATTACTTTACTTGCTTGGAAATGCTGCATTTACTTACATCAGAATACTTTCAGTTAGTATATACAGTACTTGCAGTTAGTAGAGTACATCAGTTAGTATATTGGAATAGAAATCAAATTCAGACTCAAGTCTCACTCCTGGATGACATTACTTTAAATATTTGCTAATAGCTGATTTCATCATAGATCACAGTACCTAAATGTAGCAATGCCAAAAACAGAGTTAAGAAAAATTTTTGCATCAGTATTTAACACCTAATCCTGATGAAGTGAGGCAGGAAGTTTGACATCATGTATAATGTCTTTCATGCACTCCATCATGTCTGTCATTTAGAACATCTGAAATGCTCTGCCTAACCATCACAACATGTAAATACGTTAGTTACATCATGCTGAAGTACAATTCAGAAGAAGATATATGTGCACGAGGAGATGCATCAGATCATGTACATAAAATAGTTTGTTCCCAGATAATTAAAGAAAGTGAAAGGCAAAACAAGAACTATAATAAAACTGGACAACAGCCAAAATGTATCTCAGACAAAAGTAGCTATTTTAAATTAATATGGACATACTGGTCATGAATATGAACTTAAAAACCACGAATTAGTTCTAGTTTTAAAGAGATATGGGGGGGGGGGATAGTGGGAATGGATGGTCTGCAATCTGATGTCCAATATGCCAAGTACGATTCCCCACAAGACAGAAAACCTTGAGCGCCAATTTGATGATGCAATCTGTAGCAGTCATTTCAACCACATTTCCCTCTTGTCATCATTTGCAGCATTGTGGATTCTGTGAGTGCAGACGTATTTGTTCAAGATGCCTTGTGAATGTGTGAACAGAGCGGATAATTTTCGTTACATTTGTGGACACATTACTTTGCTATCACAAAGGCAACTCATCACACCAAAGACAACGAAAGCTTACAGCCTTTATTTCGGTTGTGAGATCAGCGACCAGGACCGGTATTGAGCCCCACACACATTGACAAACCTATGCAATGAATCTGCACTGCTGGTTGAACCAAAAAGGATAACTGATGCATTTTGCAGTTCCACTGGTGTGGAGGAAACCAACAAACCAACTTAATGATTGTTACTTTTGCATGATTCCTCCAATTGGATATGGTATTTCTAAGAAGAAAAAGCAGCCTTTGACCTATCCGAATATTCCCTCTCTATGTGCCCAGCGCCTCATGGGGAAGGACTTCCTGTTCCGCACCAGATTACTCTGGATGATGATAATGAAGAAAGTAAGGCTAGTGAATATACATCACCTATGAAAGCATCTATATCAAGAGATCCTACTTTCGTGCCTAGAGATCCTACTTTCGAGTCTGTACAGCCACATAAAATTACTCAGAGTGAATTGAATGATCTAGTGAGAGATCTGGAATTCCCAAAAAGTAAAGCATAGCTGTTGGGATCCAGACTGCAGCAATGGAATCTTCTAGAAGAGAATGTGCATGTGTCTGTCTTTCGTACATACATACATATCACTGAGCTGTTCTGAGATTCAGAGGTTAGCTCCTCAAAGAAAGACAAACCACCAGATAAATGTTTAACTGATGGAACTAGAATGTACTTACTGTTAATACATCAAGCATTTCAATTTACAGCAATCTTGGCACACAGTTCAAGCTTCACTGACATTCATCACATGGCGCGCACAAGACCTTTTGTATTTCAAGAGTCCTTTAAATTCGTTCTTTGTGTTTCTTTGTGACTGTGTTTCATGCTCGACAAAAAGATGTGCTTCCATTTTTCAAAATGACAGATAACTTTAATGCTTATGTTGATATAGTGGGTTTGATGGCAGCACAACAAATCGACTACAAAGAAGAAGATTGGAGGCTGTTCATTGATTCGTCCAAGTTGAGCTTAAAAGCTGTGCTGTCCCATAATGGTAACATTTTACCATCTGTTCCATTCAGGTATGCAGTCCACATGAAAGAATGTACAACAGCATGAAACAACTGTTACACACCATCAACTACGCTTCTCACTACAAGAAACAGAATTGGCCTCCATGACAATCACCTGAACTGAAGAAAAAGAATGTACTTAACAAATCACTTGTATAATCCAGCAAGATCTTGCTACCTGCTCTTCATATCAAACTTGGACTAAAAATCTTTGTAAAGGCCATGGATCAAAATGGGGCAGGATTTTTGTACTTTTGTGATACGTTTCCAAGACTTAATGAAGCCAAAATCAAGGAAGGTGTATTTGTTAGTCCAAAGATATGTCAGCTATTCCAACATAAGCGTTTTGATGATATCCTCACAGGTGATAAAAAGTTAGCTAGGAATGCTTTCCAGCAAGTGGCCACAAACTTTCTAGAAAACAATAAAGCTGACAATTACCAGGAACTTGTAGAAATTCTCTTGCAGCACTATAAGAGATTAGGGTACATTTCATTGAAATTACACTTTTTACACTCTCATCTGGATTTTTTCTGGGCTAACTGAGGTACTGTCAGTGACTAGCTCAGGGGATGGTTTCATCAGGACATTACTACCCTGAAAAAAAGGTACCAAGGGAAATGAAATGCCGCAATTCTAGGAGACCCTTGAGAGAGATGCTCCAGAAACTCATTACAAGCAACAGGCAAAGTGGCGTTACTGTACAGTACATAATTTATTCTAGGAGGATTATCATAGGATATGTATATTCAAAAGTGTAAAACTTGCTTTATAGATATTTCAAAAACTTGAGCTAATCTGGTGTTTTAACAGCCATTTTCATATTCAGCAGCCCAAACATAAAGGTAACTGGGTTTAATCTCTCTCTCTCTCTCTCTCTCTCTCTCTCTCTCTCTCTCTCTCTCTCTCACACACACACACACACACACACACACACACACACACACACACACACACACACACACACACAATGTTGTCCAGTGTAACTAGTGTTATTTTTACACAAAATCAAAAGTACCAGAATGTCCTGAATTTTTTAATAAAACCTCACTTACCTACAAGCATCCACACAAAGAAGCGAATCCATGTAGTCATTGAAAGTTTCAGCATTAAATATATATTTACAAACATGCTTAGAATGGGAATGAAAGGCACCCAAGGAACCTACAAATGAAAGTAATAAAGGTATACATTAATTTTATCAGCACACAAACATACCACTAAGTTGCTCTCTTAGATTCAGAGCTTAGCTTCTCAAAGAAAGCTTCCCAAATAAAAATTTACTGATGCTAAATTTTACTTTATGATGATGTATGTATCAAAGATCTCAATTTACAGTAATATATGGACACACAATTTGAGCTGCATAAACATTCATCTTACATTTGACCTTTCATATACTTCACATTCCCCGTCTTCTCTTTCACACATTCCTGAATATAACCATACCACAATTTCCTTGGCCTTTCTTTAACTCTTGTTCCTTCCACTAGAGCTGAATAAACTCTCTTGGTTAGCACCTCATCACTCACAATTTTTCAGCATAACCAAATAACCTCAAAATATTTGCTTCCATCCTATTACTTTATATTACATATCTGCAATGTCTTCATTTTGCACATGATCAGAGTTTCTATAAGTCTTTCTATAAGTTACACATCACTCCAGCATTCAAAAACTCCTGCAAACTTTGTGCAGTACCCAGATTTTGCTACTATACATCAAAGTAGAAACAATTGTGCTTTCATACACAACCACTCTAGAAATTTGAGAAACCACCAGCCTTGTAAAACCTCCTCCAGCAACTATGAATTTTACAGAAGTTCAGTTGTCTGGTATACTTTCACATCATACAATGTGCTCTCTCTCTTGAAAATGCTTTTTAAATTCACAAACTCATTCATGTAGTTTACTCAGTGCCACATAAACCAATCTTGCATTCAGTACTAACAATCCCTTGCTCACTTGCTCAAAACTGACACATTGATTGTTTGAATTTAATGCAAACTTCATTCATTTTGGAAAACACTCTGCAACTGACTTTACTCTCAAAGATTATGTCATCAGTATATAAGAATCTGCATATGTACATACAGTATACTATTTATTTTGGAGTGGAAACATTACAATCTTGGGTGATTCATGCAATGATAAGTGAAAAACGTTGGACAAAATGATGTTTACTAATGCATGCTCATCTGCCAGCATACATGGCCTTAACACAACCTTCTGCCATCTGGACTGAACAGTCTCTTAGCACCTCATAATTCATCCTTATAGAATGGCCAAAATACTTTAAAATATTTGACTCTACTCTAACAACATTCTGTTTTACATTACACATCTACAACATATCTGTAATCTGCTTATGATCAAGATAAGTTTTGTCACAAACCCTCCATAAGCAATGCATTTCTGTCTCACATATGTAAATGCCTTTTCTGCAGTACTCTGGTTTCACTATGATACATCAGAATAGAAACAAATACCATTTCCACAATTAATCAAACCTGTAAAGTCACCTGAAAGTAGTTATGATCTAATTGAATTCACCCGTCTTGTAGTTTCACCATCAAATGTGTTCCCATTGTCAAACATACTTCTTAAATGCATAAACTCATTCATCTAATCTAACTCTTCATCATTCAAACTGATATTATAGTCAGTATTAACAGCTCCTCACTCAAAAACTATGACTTTGGTGTTTCTTTTATTTAGACTCATTTTAAATTTCATACATACTTCATTTCTTCTGAGCAGCATATTTTACCACTCACTTTTACTCTCAAGCAGAAGGATTTTATCATCAGCATAGAAGAACCTGCACAAATACAAGTCCCCAAGATAGTGCTGCCTGGACATGGAGACATCCAAATGGGACGACAAGTGAAATTGATTTTATTATGTGTAACAAAAAATTCGTCATAGAAGACTGCAGTGTGCTAAACAAGTTCAACACAGGTAGTGACCATAGATTGGTGAGATGTAAGATGCACCTCAACACTAAACTTGAACGTGGCAAGCTCATAAGACAAACAAAATCTATTGACATAACCAACCTTAAAAAACACCATAATACCTTCAAGTTGGAACTGAAGAACAGGTTCTCTGCTTTAGAAGGCCTAACATCGGAAGAAGTGGACATCTCTGAAGTTAACAGAAAAAGTAACCAAAGCTCTTATGGAAACAGCAACAAAATTAGCTGGGTCTAAGAACAAGCTGCATGTAAATAAATTATCAGGAAAAACGAAAATGTTGATACAAAAAAGAAGAGAGATGAGGACAACTAAAGAAGATGTGACTTCCAAAGTGGAATATATAGAGCTATGCAAGACAGTACGAAAAAGTATCACTGAAGACATAAGAAAATTCAACTGTGAACTAGTGAGGAAAGCAATTGAAAACAACCAAAGCCTAAAGATAGCAAAGGGACATCTCAGTAAGGGAAGAAAACAGATTATGGCACTGAGAAAAGAAGATGGTTCTGTAACAAGAAATAGAGGCGAAATTTTGACAAGAGTGAAAGATTTCTACTCAAATTATATGAAAGGGATGATACATGCACTCCAGACATCATGAAAGATACCAGTACCAGAGTTCCTCCAGTCCTTCCAGCAGAAGTTGCACATGCAATCAAGAACATGAAGCGGGGAAAAGCTCCAGGAGAAGATGGAATTACTGTAGACATCATACAAGAAGCAAGTGGAGAAATCGAAACAGTACTCGCCCAAATTTTCACTCGATGCCTTAATGAAGGAAAGATTCCTGAGGATTGGAACACCGCTACAATGATCCTGCTACATAAGAAAGGTGACATTGAGGATCTCAGGAAACTACAAACCTATCAGCCTCCTATCAGTAGTTTATAAAATCTTCACTAAAGTTCTTTCACACCGCTTGAAGGTAACACTGGACATGGTTCAACCGAGAGAACAAGCTGGATTCAGGAGTGGCTACAGCACAATAGATCATATCCATGTGCTGAAAGAACTAATTGAAAGAGCGAGGGAATATGAACTTCCATTGTGCATGGATTTTATCGATTATGAAAAAGCCTTTGATTCGGTGAAACCATCAGCAGTTACAATGGCTCTGAAAACCTGCGGTATTGAAGATGCATACATTAATATTATTAATAACATCTATGAAAATGCAAGTGCAAAGATTAGGCTGTTTGAAAATACAACACACATAAAAATTGGAAAGGGAGTGAGACAAGGTGACACCATATCTCCGAAGCTCTTTAATGCCACATTGGAGGGTGTTTTTCAGTCACTGAGCTGGGAAATCAAGGGGATAAAGATTATTGGAGATTATCTAACCCACCTTCGTTTTGCTGATGACGTAGTCATTTTTGCAACTAGCCCATCAGAGCTGCAGAGTATGATCCAGGAACTTGCTGACAAGAGTAAAGAAGTGGGATTAAAAATGAACTTTCAGAAGACAAAAGTGATGTTCAATGCTTTTGCAAGAAATGAAGATTTATCGATTGATGGAGAAAAGCTGGAGATAACAGACACATACGTTTATCTTGGACAGCAGATATCAAGTGAGGGTCACATTGATGAAGAAATTAATCGGCGTACAAAACTTGCCTGGAGAGCTTTTGGAAGAAACAGCATAATTTTCAAGAGCAATATGCCATTATGTCTTAAAAGAAAAGTGTTTGATCAATGCATCCTTCCAGTGCTTACGTATGGTGCAGAGACGTGGACCTTAACTAAAAGAGACATACAAAGGCTGCAGACAACTCAAAGAAGCATGGACAGGTGCATACTTGGTGTAACCAGGAGAGATAAGAAGAGGAACTCGTGGATCCGAAAAATGACAAGAGTGGAAGACATCATGATCAGAGTTAAATCCCTGAAATGGCAATGGGCTGGACATACTGCCAGAAGGACAGATCATCGATGGACAGCCGAAATTTTAGATTGGATTCCAAGGGACAGGAAAAGACCCAGAAGAAGACCACATGGGAGATGGGTGGATGAAATTCGAAAGTATGCAGGGGTGACATGGAGGAGACTGGCACAAGACAGACCGTTGTGGAGGAAACTTGGGGAGACCTTCGTCCAGCAGTGGATTGATAATGGTTGACAATGATGATGATGATGATTTTGGCATTGTGTATCCATAAGTATACTGAACAACCATGGAGACATTACATAACCCTGTGTGCCTCCAGCAATAATGAGTGCACAACTAGTTGGATAAAACACTATTTACTCACACACATGCCTAGCTGCCAGCATACATGACTTTTACACTCCCTACTAAATTCTTACTTATATCAACTTTTAAAGACCTCCCAACAGAAGCACACTATCTTATCATAAGCTTTCTCCACATTTATAAATGCAGCAAAATTTTTCTTATCAAAATACAATTAATTTTTAACAACTTATGGAACACAAAAGTTTCATTTATATGGCTTGCATCAAGCATAAAATGCTCTGTACACCCCACACCTGTGACACCAAGTCCCACTCCTTATCAATTATGAACTTTCTGAATACTTGATCTGATATGCTCAGCAGGCTGAATCCACTGTAACTCTTACATTTGAGCACTGATAGTATCATTTTATTCTTGAGGAACAACTCTGAACTCCCAACACATTTGAAAACTTTCAGCTAGTCAGTCATTTACACTATCACTACCTTACTTCAAAATCTCAGGTCTTACGCCATCTAATGCGAGGTACCTCCTGTTATATCAGCCTTTTATATCTCAACCAATCTCTTCAGTGTGTACTTCTTCCAATGCAGAATCATCCGCTTCTATTCCAAAAGCATTGTTGCTTTCACGTTTGAATAACTTATGGAAGTAATGGCTCAGTCGTTTACTTAACTTGTTAAGGTTTGCAGATCATGTTTTCAGCCCTAATCCTCACACAACTGAAAACTTTTTTTTTTTTTACCTCTGGCAAATTTTCAATAACTGCAGATATGTGGTTCTCAATAACTATGAATTATTTCAAATAGTTATATATTATTCAGTGAAACATCACAAACCTTTTCTCAATCAATAACACTGTATTCTGAGATGAGACATGAAACCCAAAAATTGCCATTATAAGCAAGCTATTTATAGTTTGCAGAAACTTATTATAAAGCAGCAAACACAGTATGAACAGAAAGAAGCACAGTCAAACTTCTGTACAATGAACTCCTATTTAACAAAATTTTGGGGGACTTCTAAACTTACAAAAAAAAAAAATGCAAAACAACTTTTATTAAATGAAGCCAATTTCTATTTTGTGAAGCTTTTATTTCAGCATTTCCATGCACTGGATAGTTTATTCTGTGATTCACAAATAACTTCATTTCTTGTATTCTTATCTCTATTTTTGTACATTTATTGACAGGCTTCCTATTCCCAACAGAATTCTTGTTTCCCCACTACAATTGGTGGAGTTATTGTGAGAGGGAAGAATTTACACTGGATGATCACAGACACTCAAGGAGCTAACACAACTTTCCCTTGCTCCCACAGTTTTGTCAGAACAAGAAATAAGTGGGACTGGTAAAGCTAATCAGAATGGGGCTGAAAAAGGCACCATCACAAAAAAAGGGACCAAAAGAAGGGTTGAAAGCACTGTCTCGTGTATACTGTAAATCAAATTTCCACGTGAACCCCCAAGGTTTCTTACACTAACTAAAAGAAAAAGATTAGCAAATTTCCCAAGATTTTGTTATTTGTTTCAGGGGGTAGTGGAGAATTTAGACACTACTTTTATTTATATGTTTCCAACACATTTGAGATGATTTGACATGGGTTGCAATTTCAAGTCAATGTACCAGATGACATATTCCATTCTTTTCACATTTGAGACTTTTTATTAACATCTTGTCTTTTTTAACTCAAATAATCACCAGAGAAACACAGACTATTTCTCTGGCCTAAGCAAAAATTTAATGTTTTGTTCACTTGCTAACCTGGCAAGCATGTAAGTTAAAACCTAATTTTTTTTTTTTTTGTAATTGCTTGCTGTCATTTTTATTACCTTTCCATTGGTTTTATGGAATTCACAATATTAATATCTTACACAGACTCATGCTGTGTACCATACAAAACAACATGCATATTACAATGGAAGTTGAGTATTTTGCATCAGATTAGTTTTATATTAAGTTCTGCGATCACACTGCATACTAAATGAAATGAAACCTCAGATAGCAGTTTCCTGTATGTATAACTGATTACATGAGCTACAATAATTTACTTAAATGCATCTGGATTTAAATAAATAAATAGTATTGTAACATACTATATACGTTGAAGATGCAACAGTTTCTACATAGTGAATTTTCCACTTAATGAAATTTTGTGATGATCTTGAGAGACTTCATTATATGGAGAAGTCCAACTGTATTTATTTTATACCTCACCAAATTTTAAATCATAACATTTAGAGAAATACCTTTCAACATATTCATATGGAAGTAGACATTCGTCATACATAACATGATATGCAACTTGCTCATTAACCACCTTTGACGAAATGATGAAGACCACTTCTACATTTAATCAAATTAAAAACGGTATTTACAAGTTAAAACATATGATAGATTAAAACACTAGATCTTTCGATCACACTAGTGATCTTCATCAGGTAACTCACCTAATGACATCAAGGTACGTCGACACGCAATATATAGGGATTTTTGATGACCCAAACAATGGGTAAAGCGCATGCTCACGAAAGTTGTTGTGAACACAGAGAGAGAGAGAGAGAGACATAGAGAGAGACAGGTAACAGTACTGCAAACGAAGAAAGTAAAAATGATGCTACACAAGTATTAATAATTCAGCTGTAATGATTATTTCCGCAATGTTCTAGTAGAGCAGTCCATGTTCGTGGGAGGAAAGAAGGTACATCGTTATTACAGCAAATACCTCTATAATGGTGAATATATAAGCTTTCTGCAAAGAGGGTTATGCTTTTGGTGCTGTGTGTAATGAGGATTTTGCATTCATCCCATAATGGTCTATGTGTGCCGCTAGCTACCAATCGGGCTAGGGCTGTCGAATGTGAGCCTGTTCTGACATCACGTGAGTGCTCAAGCAAACGGGTTTTTAAATTACGTAGGGTGGAGCCTATGTACACTTGATCTATTCACTGGGGTTTAACGCTCTCAGGGGAATAAGGTAGATGGCGTACCTGTGTTTGGTTTCAACGGGATCCCTGTCACGTTTAATTAGAGTGCACAAACTGCGTGTTTGTAAACCAAAGTTTATATTAAACTTGGCACATGCATGTTTTAGAACGCTGGTGCAGCCGGGAAAATAGCTCACGGATCCTACGTACCTGGCAAGGGTGCGGGTTTTTTCTAATGCGGTAAACACAAGTCGTCGATGCCTGCAGAGAATGGTGTGTACCAGGTCTTTCGGGTACCCGAACTCACTAGCAATGACAAAAATTCGTTGAAGTTCAATGCGCCGAAGGCGTACAGATGACGAATGTGTAAATGCCCGTCGTACCAGGTAGCGCAGGGAAGCCAGCTTAACAGATAAAGGCTGCGCTGAGTTGTATGGGGCTATAATAGGGTGGGATGTGGGTTTACGGTACACTGAGTATTTCAAAGTGAAATTTTGGGGGTCCCGTTCTATGAGCAAGTCTAAGAACGGTAGTTTTAAGTTATTTTCCAATTCCAAAGTAAGGTTTATGGAGCGATATTTGGAGTTTAACAAACTGAGAAAATGCAGCAGGTTGGAATGCAGATGTGGCCAAAAGACAAGAACGTCATCCACATAGCGGGTGTAGAGGAGGGGTTTGAGCGTACATACACCAAGTACCTTATTCTCCAGGGTTTGCATGACAGCCTCGGCGAGAATCGCTGAGAGGGGTGAGCCCATAGTGGCGCCTTCTTTCTGCTGGAAAATAACATTGTTGAATTTAAAATAAGACCTGGATGCAACGAGCTTTAAAGCTGAAAGGACAGCCTCTATTTCCAAAGGTGGGAGAGGTGGATTATGAGTATATAATTTTTGACAAATGATGTTGTGTGCCTCTTGAAGGGGGATACTGGGGTATAGCAACACAACATTCAAGGATGCCATTATAAACGGCTTGCCTTGCGAACTGAAGGATTTTATAAGATTAATAGCTTGAAGAGGGCTGGTAATTGAAAACTGAGAATGATTTAGGATGGGGAGAGAAATTTTGCAAGGGCTTTTTCAAGTGGGCGGATAGGAGACGCATGCGAAGAAACTAAGGGGCGGAGGGGGTGATTTTGTTTATGGAGCTTGATCTTCCCGAAGATTTCGGGTACTCTGGGGCCCTTAGGAGGGTTCATACTATCGGAAATTTCTTTAGGTAAGTGGCCATGATTCTTCAACTTTGCGACGGACGCAACGGTTGTTGCGACAGGATCAAATCTTAAAATTTTATGTGGAATTGCTTGAATAGTTTCTTGCACCTTTAAGTGGTATGCATCACTGTCCAAGATTACAATCTTATTCGATTTATCGTCGGATATGATAGCCAAGTTAGTGTTTTTAAGTAATTCACATAGTTGATGCCTCTCCTCTTTGTAGGCTTGACTTTGATTCAATGTCGTGGTAGCACCTTGGTGTGAATCTCGTTGACTCAGGGCGGACCCATGCCGAAATGATTGAACAAATTTAGTTCTTGCGTCGTCCTGGTGTTCTGCAGGCAATGTCCGGATGATACTTTCAGCTAGTGGCACAAGTTGAAAAAGATTCGGTCTAGTATTCGGATAGCAAAATTTAAACCCCCGCTCCAGAGCGTTCTTCTGAACATCAGAGAGTTCGGTAGAGCTTAAGTTAACATACATTCTGGGCTCATGTCCGTTTGGTTGATTCGATCTTTCAAAACAAATGGGTCGAGATTGGATTTCCGAAGGCACCAAGCCACGGAGCTTAGTCATATGACGGTTGTGCTGTGATTCAGTTTCACTCTTTATAATAGTATGCAAAATAATCGGAGAGTGATCAACAGTAATAGGATGGTATGTTCTTGTGAATTGTCCATGTAGTGAGTAAGCCCTACGTGCAAGGTAATCTATGTAGGTTCGTTTCAAACGAATTGCGGTATTTAGTCTCTTGGTCTCTGACAGCCTCAATACAAATAGGTCTTGCTTGGAAATAGCGAATCTTGTCAGTGTTAAAAACTTAGGTGTAACATGTAGCTGTTTGCAGTTATTCAAAAAGGCAAGGCGAGTCATTTCGGTTCCTATCTTGCGTCGTAATTTAACACCACGACATTGAATCAAAGTCAAACCTACAAAGAGGAGAGGCGTCAACTATGTGAATTACAAAAAAACACTAACTTGGCTATCATATCCGACGATAAATCGAATAAGATTGTAATCTTGGACCGTGATGCATACCACTTAAAGGTGCAAGAAACTATTCAAGCAATTCCACATAAAATTTTAAGATTTGATCCTGTCGCAACAACCGTTGCATCCGTCGCAAAGTTGAAGAATCATGGCCACTTACCTAAAGAAATTTCCGATAGTATGAACCCTCCTAAGGGCCCCAGAGTACCCGAAATCTTCGGGAAGATCAAGCTCCATAAACAAAATCACCCCCTCCGCCCCTTAGTTTCTTCGTATGCGTCTCCTATCCGCCCACTTGAAAAAGCCCTTGCAAAATTTCTCTCCCCCATCCTAAATCATTCTCAGTTTTCAATTACCAGCCCTCTTCAAGCTATTAATCTTATAAAATCCTTCAGTTCGCAAGGCAAGCCGTTTATAATGGCATCCTTGGATGTTGTGGCGCTATACCCCAGTATCCCCCTTCAAGAGGCACACAACATCATTTGTCAAAAATTATATACTCATAATCCACCTCTCCCACCTTTGGAAATAGAGGCTGTTCTTTCAGCTTTAAATCTCGTTGCATCCAGGTCTTATTTTAAATTCAACGATGTTATTTTCCAGCAGAAAGAAGGCGCCACTATGGGCTCACCCCTCTCAGCGATTCTCGCCGAGGCTGTCATGCAAACCCTGGAGAATGAGGTACTTGGTGTATGTACGCTCAAACCCCTCCTCTACACCCGCTATGTGGATGACGTTCTTGTCTTTTGGCCACATCCGCATTCCGACCTGCTGCATTTTCTCAGTTTGTTAAACTCCAAATATCGCTCCATAAACCTTACTTTGGAATTGGAAAATAACTTAAAACTCCCGTTCTTAGACTTGCTCATAGAACGGGACCCCAAAATTTCACTTTAAAATACTCAGTGTACCGTAAACCCACATCCCACCCTATTATAGCCCCATACAACTCAGCACAGCCTTTATCTGTTAAGCTGGCTTCCCTGCGCTACCTGGTACGACGGGCATTTACACATTCGTCATCTGTACGCCTTCGGCGCATTGAACTTCAACGAATTTTTGTCATTGCTAGTGAGTTCGGGTACCCGAAAGACCTGGTACACACCATTCTCCGCAGGCATCGACGACTTGCGTTTACCGCATTAGAAAAAACCCGCACCCTTGCCAGGTACGTAGGATCCGTGAGCTATTTTCCCGGCTGCACCAGCGTTCTAAAACATGCATGTGCCAAGTTTAATATAAACTTTGGTTTACAAACACGCAGTTTGTACACTCTTAATTAAACGTGACAGGAATCCCGTTGAAACCAAACACAGGTACCGCGTCTACCTTATTCCCCTGAGAGCGTTAAACCCCAGTGAAATAGATCAAGTGTACATAGGCTCCACTCTACATAATTTAAAAACCCGTTTGCTTGAACACTCACGCGATGTCAGAACAGGCTCACATTCGACAGCCCTAGCCCGATTGGTAGCTAGCAGCACACATAGACCATTATGGGATGAATGCAAAATCCTCATTACACACAGCACCAAAAGCATAACCCTCTTTGCAGAAAGCTTATATATTCACCATTATAGAGGTATTTGCTGTAATGACGATGTACCTTCTTTCCTCCCACGAACATGGACTGCTCTACTAGAACATTGCGGAAATAATCATTACAGCTGAATTATTAATACTTGTGTAGCATCATTTTTACTTTCTTCGTTTGCAGTACTGTTACCTGTCTCTCTCTATGTCTCTCTCTCTCTGTGCTCACAACAACTTTCGTGAGCATGCGCTTTACCCATTGTTTGGGTCATCAAAAATCCCTATATATTGCGTGTCGACGTACCTTGATGTCATTAGGTGAGTTACCTGATGAAGATCACTAGTGTGATCGAAAGATCTAGTGTTTTAATCTATCATATGTTTTAACTTGTAAATACCGTTTTTAATTTGATTAAATGTAGAAGTGATCTTCATCATTTCGTCAAAGGTGGTTAATGAGCAAGTTGCATATCGTGTTATGTATGACGAATGTCTACTTCCATATGAATATCACTTGTAACACGAAGTTCGTCTACAGTCTGTTGGACCTTTCAACATGTTGAACTAACTAAGAGTCTAACAAAAAGTCATATATAACATATTGCTTCAGACACCAGCAATCAGTCACAAAATAAGACACCAATATGATTTGTGAATTTAAATGATACTTATCTGAAATTTTTTTCATTTTAAATACATTACTCTGTAATTTATAATTGTATGCATTTTAACTAAGCTAAATTTTGAAATTATTTCCTTCCACATATTACACAAAAATTATAAGCATCATAATAAGTGGATACTTTCCTGAAAAAGTAGGATAACATATGTAACAATTTGCACTTCAAAAACAGAGCAATATATAAAATTACCTTAAAGGCTATTTTCTGTTGGTCACAAGGCTGCAAAGACAGAGCAAATCCTGCTACGGATACCAGTAAAAACATAATAGCTACACTAACAATGGCCATCACATCTGCTTTGAACAAGTCATCTTCCAGTACAACAAGTATTACATCTAACACTACCAAAAGACTACCTACAAGAAATAAGCCAAAAAGTCTGTCAAGATTTCATATTTACAAAAATTCGAATAACTTGTGTCTTAATTAATCATATGCACCAATGTTTTAATTAAAACACACAACACAAAAAGTTGGTAAAAAAAAAAAATACTTATGATGTATCACCATTAAGAAGAAAGCCTGGTGAACAGCTAACAAAGTAATCTCATTAGAAAACTCACTTTTGAAAAAAAAATCAATTAGTGGCTTAAGTTATGATGAAAAATAAACACACATGTAACCAAAGTAGTCTCCTTTCCTCATTTGCATGAAGTCAAACCAAGTTTTTAGCTCATTAATGATATTTGTCCAAAATTAAACCATTCAGGATTCATGTCTGTATACAATTTCATTTTTTGCATGTTTTTTTTTTGGGGGGAGGGGGAGATAAGCATTTATACTATTTCCCTGTTTTTTCATCTGCAAACACAATATCTAGGCAATTCCTATTAGTAGTTCTAATTCAGACTATTAAATAGCTCTGATCATGCTACTATTCTCTTTCACATGCAAATTTCTAAATAACTTGTACAATATTCTAGAAGATAATGCTTACCTTGGCATTCCTTACTAGCAATGAAACACATTTCACAGCACGTTTTCCGGTCTTTGTTGATGTTATTGTCCTAATGTCCGTTGTATGAGATGTATAACTTTACTTCAACATACTTTTCGCTGGGTATACTCAGTGGATCTTCACTTTAGGATTCAAAAATATCAACTTTCACCGTTCTTTATACTAGAAATTTTTGCCCAGTCTCTGGGCATCCTCAGGAGCGTGGCGACTTTTCCACCGATGTTCATGGCTAACTTCGCGCTAATGGAGTCCGATACTCCTCGTTGCCATTCGTCGGATATACTTTCTTGGATACATTTCTTTATCAAGCCCTGCTAGCGCCATCTATGTTTGTGGCACCAATCGCAGCTGCAGAATCGTTGCTGGCGGCTGGTGACTTGCTGCCAAGCGTCTCCCGAGAAGGACGTTGTAAATCCTGCAACACAGTCAGGGGTGATCATATCCCCTACTAAAGACTGAATTTTTCTTGGCAGCCACCTGTCACATGGACGTTTCTGTCTTCTGTCCAGTTGTGCTCGAAGCTACCTTTTCAATAAAGTGCCTTTGTATCCTTTGGATTCCTTGTTTGGACGGTTTTGCTCACTTGTCCCATATTCTTACATCTTGGGGATCTTGTAGTATGATTTGAGTCGATGTGGAGCACTTCTGCACGACGTTACATTCGAAAAACCGTCTGGTCCTTAATTTTTGCACGCCAGTGTATTTGTGATAATAATGAAAATATATATATTCAAATAATATAATGAAAATATGGATGCAGGTGATGCAGTAGGCCAAGTATTGGAACCTTATAATTGTGCAAGGAAAAGTTATACATGGTTCAAAATATTGGGACTCCATATGATTCACAGAATGGTGCTGAACGCCAACATATTTTACAACATATCTCATTCAACACGAACTGGACTATAACCATTCACCATAATGGTATGCGATGAAATTCTCTCAAAATATTCTGAAGCTACACAAAATGTAAAAATGACTACGAGAAAAGAAATGACCTTCCAGAAGCCTTTCACAAGCTTGTTGACAATATTTTAGAAGGTTTCAGAAGAAAGCGGAACAGATGTTGGGTGTGCTACAATCTAGAAAAAAAAAATGACTATACACTCATGTAATGCATGTGGAAAAGCTTTTGTACCAAAGAACATTTTGAGCAATTTCATAAAGATTTGTAATTTTAATTTTCTTATTTTTTCAACTTTTTGTAACCAAGCCTAAAAAGAAATCTACAATGTTTTGTCTGTAATCCCGATAAAACAAAATCTACCATATGATGTTTCCTGTGCTGGTTACACTGGTTTTACACTTCAATAAGTCATGTATCCACTTGAAGTTACATGGGATTTTGCCCTATACATAGCATGTATTCCCTTGTGGTTACACGGTAGTTAAGGGGTTAAGGTCAGAATTGCAGATCACTAATTTTCTCTTTGAAAGCCAAATGTCTCTTGACCTTCTAGTCTGAAACTGTATTAATATGACTGCATTAGGTTTCTTGAAAGAATCAGGTCTCAAAGGGTGAATAATATCAATCATCTGTGGGTTGAAATCATTAATTTCAAAGGCCTAGGCAATAACCTCAACATAATTTCTTAATTCTATCTCATCGTTAATAAAAGATAGGTCAACACCATGTAATTCCATATTTCTGTTTCTTGAGTACTGCTGAAACTCATTGAGATCCATGTAAAGTTTATTCAGTTCAAGTTGCTTTGCCTCAAGTTGTTGCACCAAATAGTCTAGAGCTATTCTTTGGTTATCATAGTCTTTATTCAAAGTATTCAGCTGCTCCATAACTGAATTATACTTAGCTGACAAAAGATCCAGAGATACTCTAGGCATTCAGCCAATTCCTTCCTAAGCTCATTAATAGGTTCGAGTTTTGTGTTAATAATATCTAAGAATATATTGAGTTCATTTCTTAGGTCACAATTAGAACTCAAAATTTTTTCATCAATGTCATGTAAAGATTGAAAGATCCAATCCATAGCTTCTACAGAAAAGTTTACTACATTCTGCGAAACACCCCCAGGATCCTGAGTTTTTTTCTTAAGAGACACAAATGAAGCACAAACAAATAGCACCTAATTAATTAAGAGTGTAGACCAGAAAAGTCACCAGATGGCAGCACATAAACTAGAATTTTGGTCTCTGTAAACTCAGGTCCAAAAGTTAATATTTCAATAGTGTTAAAGCAATTAACAATGCATGTGGTTAAATAATTTAGTTCATTCAATGCACACAATGCAAAGTCTTTGCCAAAAAATGTAAACAGCTACGAACCAACGACTGTATTAGATGCCCACTGTCTGGAGGTCACACTGAAGATAGAAAGCACATATCCATAATTTCTCAATGCAAAAAATAATCCATAAGAACCGGGAGGCTACAAATATTAACTGTTCCAGAAATGAAGTAGCCAAGGTTACCAATATTTCAGCAATCCTCAATATAAAATTGAACCAGGGAGCAAGAGAAGAACTCAGCACGACATGACTGACTTGACAGTCAGCACAACATGACTGAACAGGGAAGTGTTTTCAATACATTCTAAAGATCCAGGCCAATGTGATGGAGCATATAATGCACTTCCTCTTAGGGCATTCCAGAAGAACTTCCAAACTTTGTGTGAGAGCAATAAAATCTGTATTAAACATGAAGGTGATTGATTACATTAAACACTAAGCAGGTAAAACTTTTCCAGTCCATATCTGTGATTGTTATTATTATAGTACGGGAAGTTTTTAGACACACTGCATATCTTCCTAGAAGTCACATTTGAAAATTATTTTTCTACCTTTAGCTGGAACTATAACAAATTTTCCATGCATTTCCTGTTTTACATAGAATTGCCTGAGATTTAGATGTAGGATGAGCAGATCCATGCACCACAATAAAACTTTTTCATACTCTTTGAAATTCCTCACCTTTCCTTTGAATGTCATCAACATTCTTCTTTTGAATAGTTGTTTTCAAATTATGGCAAGCAGCTTGGCAGTTTTCTACAGCAGTTTCTAAAGTGTGGTCATTATCAACTGAAGTGACTGACAAAGCTTTACTGCTAAGTTGAACAACAAACCTCTCTCTGATGAGTCTCTATTTCAACACTCCTAAGTTATATATAATGCTGTACAAGAGTGTAAAACATCTATGCTTCACTGATCAAAGAGGCAATGTTGCTTTACTGTGGCACAAGATGCTGTTAAATCTTCCTCAGATTAAAAACTTAGCACTCTCATAAACTTTGTTATATGTAATTGTGAAGTATGAGGCAAATTTGGCTTTCACTCTACCATATGTATCTTCCTCTTTCTCTGAAAATTAAAAAGATGCCAGAATTTTTCTTGCTTCATGTCTTATAGTGCACAATAGAATTTGAAATTATGTTCATTGATGCTTTTTACTGAAACCAGATACAAACTTCAAAACTTCAAATTCTTGCATCCAATTTGGTCACTCTGTAGCATTTTGGAACTTGAACAGCATAAGAGTTTTAATTGTAATGATATTGGTTGTAATAATGACTTAAGTGAAATTTAAATTTCCTTTGCTTTTTTGATGTTCAAAATTATTGAAGCTGAAGACTCAGCTCAATGTGTTCAAACATTCATATAGTTCCAAGTTCCACAACTTCTGGAAAGGCTGCAGATTAGGATAACATTAGTCTGGAACTGTTCAGGAATTAGTGGAAAAACAGGTGTCCTTTGAAAACACAAAATCTCAAAGATGGCATGAGGAAAATTTTCACTCCTAAATATTAGCTGAAGTCAGTCAAAATATATATAGGGATGCAGGGTCAGGTGATGCGCAACATATCCCAGCCTCTCCTTAACAAATGCCAACCCCGCCTTCCCATGCTGCATCCTGTTCCTACTGAAGAGGCTCTGACCGATCGACGAATAGCAGTATAACTATACTACGGGGATTTGAGGAAATGCTATCCAACACTCACCAACCCGCTTGGCCAGCATGGTAAGTTATGGCCAAACCCCCCCCCTCCCTACCTAAAGATGCTTACACAATTTCAAACTTGGCTATCAGTCCCTGGCAGATGGAATGTACCTGGCCAAGGCAGCGGCCAGTGCAACATGAAGGCAGAGGGTGCTAAGAATCACCGGAGGATCGGACTGGGCTACCATCTGATGCTGACCTTGACTACGTTCAATGGACATTCCTTATCTTCTGATTCAAGGCTCCCTGAATTGGAGGATGAACTCGAAAAAGATCAACTGGGACATTGTGGGGCTAATCGAGGTAAGAAGAGGAGAAAATCTCATTGAACTGAAAAGTGGACATCTCTTCTACTATTGGTTAGATTTAAAATAAACAAAAGACTGTAGGACAATGTTCTAGAAGTTGAAAGTTCCTCGGACAGGGCTGCACGACTCGTTATCCAACTCTTAAAAGATACCAGGCTCAGATTATTCAAGCTTATGCACCCACCACAAGTCATCCTGAAGAAGAAATTGAAGAATTTTATGAGGAAATTTGGAATCTAAATAACAAGGGCAAACAGCACTTGAAGATCATTATGGGTGATATCAATGCAAAAATAGGACAACAGCATGAAACTTCGGCTGGTAAATTCGGCTATGGGAACAGAAATAAACGTAGAAATACTCTCATAGAGTTTGCAGAAGCAGAAAGGTTTTTCATCATGAACTCCTTCTTCCAGAAAAAGCCACACAGCAAATGTACATGGTGACATCCAAATGGGACGACAAGTGAAATTGATTTTATTATGTGTAACAAAAAATTCGTCATCGAAGACTGCAGTGTACTAAATAAGTTCAACACAGGAAGTGACCATAGAATGGAGAGATGTAAGATGCACCTCAACACCAAACTCTAATGCGGCAAGCTCATAAGACAAGCAAAATGTATTGGCATAACCAACCTTAAAAAACATACCTTCAAGTTGGAACTGAGGAACAGATTCTCTGCTTTAGAAGGTTTAACATTGGAAGAAGTGGATAATTCTGAAGTTAACAGAGAACTCACCAAGGCTCTTATGGAAACAGCAACAAAAATAGTTGGTACTAAGATCAAGTTACATATGAAAAAAATTTCAGGAAAAACAAAAATGTTGATGCAAAAGAGAAGAAAGATGAGGACAAATAAAGAAGACGTAACTTCCAAAGTGGAATATATAGACCTATCAAGACAGTACGAAATAGTGTCACTGAAGACCTAAGGAAATTCAATTGTGAACTAGTGAGAAAAGCAATTGAAAACAACCAAAGCCTGAAGAGAGCAAAGGGATATCTCAGTAATGGAAGAAAACAGATTATGGCACTAAGAAAAGAAGATGGAACTGTAACAAGAAATAGAAGTGAAATAGGAAGTCGATTTATCGTGCTGAAGGATATTAAAAACACATTTTTGCCGTCTTTACACGATTTAAAAAATTACGGTTAAAATGATATAGACATGAGCACTTTCAAGTCCACTGTGGACCCGTCATCAGATGCTGTGGTTGCACTATGCCCTGGGAGGGTATATATTATGTAGTATGCGCACTGACGAAATAGTATGTTTTGGCATGCGCATGCTCATGCTCACTTCCTAATCATGTCGTTTCATTAGAGCAGCCGGTATTGTCTCTTTCGTTGTAATAGTTAGAGTAGTTTCCATGGCAACGGTATAATGATAGGGGTATCGTCGTTACAGCATTCAGCCCTATGTTTATGTATCAATAGGCTTTCTAACAGGAGGATAGATGAAAATGTAGTTGGCGTATGTAACATAGTAACATCGTCCCAGATAGGTTGGTGTTGACCCTTCAGGCATAGTCTTGAAAGGGCGGTGGAGGTGGAGCATGTTTTAACATTATATCTATGTTCAGAGACACATAAATTAATATTGCGACGGGTCAAACCTATGTACATCTTGTCGGTTACGTCAGCATTCATAGCTTTTAGTGGGATTGCGTATACACCGAATTTGGAATCATGGGGAATCCGATCCCTGTCATTTTTAATATGGGCGAGAATGTTGCAAAACTGTACTAGAAGTGAAATTTTGACAAGGGTGAAAGATTTCTACTCAAAACTGTACGAGAGGGACAATACATTTATTCCACACATTACAACAGGTACCAGTACTAAAGTCCCTCCAGTCGTTCCTGCAGAAGTTACACATGCAATTAAGAACATGAAACGGGGAAAAGCTCCAGGAGAAGATGGAATTACCATGGACATTGTACAAGAAGCAAGTGGAGAAATTGAAACTATGCTCACCCAAGTTTTCACCAGATGTCTCAATGAAGGGAAGATTCCTGAGGATTGGAACAATGCTACAATGATCCTGCTACATAAAAAAGGTGAAATTGGATCTTGGGAACTACAGGCCCATCAGGCTCCTATCAGTGATTTATAAAGCCTTCACTAAAGTTCTTTCACATTGCTTGAAGGTAACACTAGACATGGCTCAACCAAGCGAACAAGCTGGATTCAGGAGTAGCTACAGCACTATGGATCATATCCATGTTCTTTCAATTAACTCTCTCAGTACAAGAGAATATGAACTCCCATTATGCATGGCTTTTATTGATTATGAAAAGGCCTTTGATTCCGTGAAACCATCAGCAGTTACAATGGCTTTGAAATCCTATGGTATTGAAGATGTGTACATTAACATTATTAATAACATCTATAAAAATGCAAGTACAAAGGTTTGGATATTTGGGGATACAACACTAATGAAAACTAGAAAGGGAGTGAAACAAGGTGACACCATATCTCCCAAACTCTTTAATGCCACATTGCAAAATGTCTTTCAATCATTGAACTGGGAAAAACAAAGAGATAAAGATTAATGGAGATTATTTAACTCACCTTTGTTTTGCTGATGACAGTCATTTTTGCAACTACCCCTTTGGAACTGTAGAGTATGATCCAAGAACTTGCCGACAAGAGTATAGACGTGGGATTAAAAATGAACTTTCAGAAGACAAAAGTGATGTAAAATGCTTTTACAAGAAAAGAAGAGTTATTGATTGATGGAGACATGGAATGACTAACAGTTTTTGATTGCAACAGAGATTATTGATGATCTCTGAAAGTGAGAGATATTTCTGACTGTAGTAGATCCATCCACATTAAATCTATTAAAAGACCTTATAGCTCCTGACATTCCTACATCAAAGTCATTGGTAGAACTAGTATCAGTTTTAAATGCACATTTCAATCCTGTTCCCTCAGAATTTTTTTTATTTTTTTATTTGAGGTTTAACCAACACCATGATCAACTCAATGGGCTATAAGCAGTCACGCGTCCGTAAGTTAGTGCTACTGGTTCCAGGTAAGGGAGAGAGCCAGTGCTGTAAGACAAACGCAACATCCATGCCTCACTGATATTCGAACCCCTTTCGGACGAATGATCAGAGGTCATTGCTTAGACCACTGCCCCACCAAGGCGGCCCTCAGAAATTGTGGAACGATATAGATTTAACTGTAGAGTAAGAAGACCTGAAAAGTCTATTACTGTTTTTATTGCACAGAACTGCACCAAATGGCAAAGTTTTGTGCCTTCGGAGCAACACTGGGCACTATGTTAAGAGACAGAATGGTGTGTGGAATTGCTGATGAAGCCATTCAAAGAAGCTTCTGTCGGAGCCAGGATTAACATTAGCGAGTGCCACTGAAATTGCACTGTCGATGGAAAGCTGCCGTTTGAAATTCATCAGAGCTGAAGCCAGCTTCATCGTATGTTGCCAATGTATTCTATGTTCAAAGTCGCAGGCAAAATAAATTTTGAAAGCCTGTTAAATCAGTTAAGTGCCAGAGTTGTTTACGAAGCCTCAGCCAGGAGAGATTGTTAAGCCTAACTATTTTGTTTTGCATCAAGCATTATGCTACCGTCATGGCGGAGCACACCAGCAGCAAAGTTGCCGTTTCATAAATGCTGCGTGTCATTCTTGTGGAAAGCTTGGTCATATTACCAAGGCTTGTAAACCCAGAATCAGCGTCAGAGAAGGAACGAAATTTTCTAAGAAGAATGCCTTCAAGATTAACCAGTTGGAAAGAAGCACTTGTTATGCGGAAAGCACTGTTATGAATCATTTTGAATTTCTTAATGTGAAGGCTCTTGGTGAAGCATCGCTGCCAATGAGAATAATTTGCAACATAGAAGGACAGTGTATACATATGGAAGTCAGAACAGGTACTCCGTTTTCTATAATAACTACTGGTACATATTGAAAAATTTGTGTTCCTGCCTTTACGGAAGATGGATGTCAAACTTCAATCTTTTACCAAATATTAAATTGATGTTTTGAGAGTGCTATAAGTAAATGTCTCTATAAATAGGACACAGAGTTGTCTTCCCTTATTAGTAGTTAAGCAAGGTACAGTCAACATTGCAGGAAAGAACTGGACTTCATAGCTACCTATCATGTCAGTATGTTTGCCACCGGAGAGAGTAATTACTCCTCCTGTTGCTGTAATTCATGTGGTACTAGTGAACATGTCATCAGCAGTGACTGTTCGTTCTATTTTAGAAAAGCATAAACAGCTCTTCTCTCTGGGATTAGGATGGATAAAGGGAGTACAAGTGTGCCTCTCTTTGCTTCCACTGGTGGTGCCCAAATTTTATAAGGCCTGTCCAGCCCAGTGCCTTATGCCTTATGATCAAAAGTTGATGCCGAACTGGAGAGATTGCTACAGGAAGGCATTATGGAGCCTATGAAGTCTTCTAGTGGTGCCTGTGAAGTCTTCTAGTGGTGCCTGTGAAGTCTTCTAGTGATGCCTGTGAAGTCTTCTAGTGATGCCTGTGAAGTCTTCTAGTGATGCCTAGTCTTCTAGTGGTGCCTGTGCTGAAAAGACACAGCCAAGTTAGTCTTTGTGGCGACTTTAAGCTTACTGTAAACAAAGCGACGCAACTGGAGCAGTACCCTCTTCCGAAAATCAAACATTTATTTGCTCAGTTGATGGGTGGAGATAGTTTTATTAAACTGGATCTTAAGGATACCTATTGTCAACTAGAATTAGATCCAGACTATCAGAATCTTGTGGTGATCAATACGCACCGAGGATTGTTCCATTATACTAGTTTGCCTTTTGGAGTAGCCTCAGCTCTTGCCATTTTTCAAAGAGAGATAGATAAACTATTACAAGGGCAACATGGTGCCTCGTGTAATTTAGATGACCTGCGCGTGACAGGTAAAAACAAAGTTCTGCATTTGAATAATTTAGACCAAGTACTTAGTAGATTGGAAGATGCAGGTGCAAAGTTGCACCATGCAAATGTCAGTTCCTGAAACTTTCAGTGGAATACCTGGGCCACCGTATTGACCAGGATGGTCTACGTCCAGTAGAATTTAAGTTCGAAGCGATAGAGAAAACTCCGGCTCCCTCAAATGTTGACCAACTTAGGTCTTTCATTGGCTTATTGACGTATTATTCAAAGTTTCTACCTTCGATGGCTACACTGTTAGTACCATTATATAAGCTATTGGAGTGTAATCAACCATGAAAATGGTCAGCAAAAGAGGAGAATGCTTTCCTCAAGGCTAAACAAGTTCTAAGAAATTCCTCTATGCTTGTGCATTTCGATAACAATAGAGAAGTAAACTCGTCATGTGACGCAAATCCTTATGGTCTAGGTGCTGTTTTATCACACCAGATTGACAGAACCGAATGAATTATAGCTTTTTGCTTCTCATGCACTGACAAAAGCAGAGGAGAATTATAGCCAAATAGAAAAGGAGGCTTTAGCTCTTGTTTTTCGAGTGATCCACTTCAGAAATTATATTCTGGATCAAAAATTCATGCTTGCGACAGATTGCCGCCCATTAGTGAGCTTACTTTCTGAGAATAAGCCATTGTCATCTGTGGTAGCTGCTTGCATTCAACACTGGGCTTTGACATTTGCCAAATTATGCATACAGAATCAAATACCACAAAGGAACCCTCAAATGGCAATGCTGATGCTTGCAGCCATTTATCTTTACCTATACAGGAATCCGAGCTTCAACTTCCAGCAGAGTTGGTTCTTTTGTTGGAACAGGTTGACGATGGTGCTGTTACTTCACACCAGATTAAAATGGCTATATTAAATAATCAGTATATCTTGTGTGGATGGCCAAAGAATGTGCCTGTTGAACTGAGAAATTTCTGGAACTGCAGAAATGAACTATCAATGGTGGATGACGTCATTCTTCGAGGATCTAGAGTGTTTATACCTGAGCAGTACCAGAAGACCTTGCTTAACGAGTTGCATGACTGACATCAAGGTGTCACTGTAATCAAAGCGATGGCACACTATCAATACCAGGCCACCATACTGAAGAAAGGCATAGAGAGCCCAGGTCTACAACTGCAACGCCTGCCAAGAAAATGCTTCCCTTCCTTCTGTGAAGCAGGTGCCCTGGCCTATTCCTAAATCTCCTTGGGATAGAATACATATTTGACTATGTAGGACTGCTCAAAGGTAAAACTATATTGGTTATAATGGATGCTGGGTCAAAATGGCTGGATGTTGCACCCGTTCCATCAACATCTTCAGCTACTATTGCAGTTCTTAGAATGCTCTTTCCACATTTTGGCCTACATAAAAGTATAGTAAGTGATAATAGCACTTCATTTACTAGTGGTGAATTCCATTCTTTCGTGGTGCATAATGTTATCAAGCATATAAGAACTGCACCATTTCATCCGAAATCAAATGGTCTGGCCGAGAGAGCTGTGCGAACAGTTAAAACAACACTAAAGAAGATTTTGGGAGGTACTTGGGAGGTACTTTGGAGGTACGCCTGGAGCATTTCCTGTTCAATTACCGCCTTGCACCTTTTGGCCAGTACTGGCATTTTCACCACCTGTGGCTATGTTAAGACATCCTCTGAGGAATTTACTTGATTTAGTTCACCTGGGGGAGAGTCTCAATGAATTGCCACCAACTTATAGTCCTGCGGATGCTTTTAAAGCAGGTGATAGAGTCGTGGTAAGGAATGTCAGACATGGACTTGCCTGGGTGCTGGGCTCTGTGATTGGACCCGTGGGAAATGTCATGGTAAGTACGCAGGTTGGAAGTTGGTTCCACCATCTGGACCAAGTATGAAGTGCAGCGACACTGCATGGAATATTTATGGATCCAGAGAAGACCCTACAGAAGCAACCTGAGACACTTCCAGAGTATCCTTCCACATCTGTTCGGCTAGAACAGGAGCCTGACTGACAAGGTAAAGAAGTGTTTTTGGATCAAGGACAATACACAGCACGTGCATTACCATCAAGTCCGACATTACACCACTCTGAGTCAAGTTTGTAAACCTCTGAAATGTTTAGTTTTGAAATCAAAGACTATTATCGCAGAGATTGTTAGAATTGTTTACAGATATTGTTTTTTTACTTTTTAAGAAGAGAAGGAAAATGTTGTAGATGTTACATAATTGTTTATGACATCGCATCACACAGCACACAAGATTGTTACATAATTGTCTGTGATAATGCATCATGTAGCCCACAAGATTGTTGCATGCTTTAAAAGGCACATACTGTTTCAAAATAGTGTCAGTGAGGCAGAGAGCTTAGGTGCAATGGATGAGAAAGACGTACCATGTAGTTAAGCTTATGTTTATATTTTGTTCCATGCAGTTAGGCTGACAAGCTATTTTATTATTTGTAGAGTGGTGTTCGATTAGCTTTACTATTAAAATGTTGTGCCTCAAAAGAAGTGCATTTCTTGAGTATTAATTCATATAAAATAGAAGTTGAAGAACAGATAACAGAACAGTGGAGATAAAACAAAAAGCAAGAGAGGGAAACAAAATGACAATGACAAAGTGAACAACATGACTGAACAAGAGCTGTCAAACAAAAGTTTTTTTTAGCCCTGTGTTTGTATGATTTCCCTAATGATAAAATATTTTTATTAATAGAAAGAACAGCCTTTCAAGTACTATAAGTGCACAGATACCAACCTCTGGAAGTTGTTTTCAGTAATAAACATGTTTTTTTTTTGTTTTTTTTGTAATTTTCAGTAATCCAGCACACAGCTGCAAACTGTGGTATCTAGAAAGCAACAATTACCTAATGGTAAAATAAAAAATTTTGTCTACAGGAAAAACCTAAAAGATTACTGCCTTCAGTAATCTTTCAAACTACTACTTCTCTCTCAGAGTTTGGCAGAGTTTAAATCAGCTGCTTCTAGTATATAACCCATTTCACTGACAAACTGAACTGTACACCTACTTACCATAATTTTGAGTAAATAAGCTGCACTGGCATATATGTCGGAGTGATAAAAAAAGGGGGGGGGTAAAAATCACCAGAAACCAGAAACCCCACACCTTCACAGTAAGGTGGGGGTTGTATCATGGCGCAATCTTGAAAACATTATGTAGATAAAAATATAGTACTTGATCTTTCAAATAATAAATAAAAATATCAATTACACAAGATTAAACCTTAAGGATAACACTTACCCTACTACCTATTTTATAAAAATTTACTCAAGGAATTTATAAGGTGCTTAAACCAATTATAAAACATGTATACCTCAAGAATTTAAAAAATACACAACATTCTGAAAATATCGGAAATTTCATTGTCCGAATTAAAAAGTTTTAAAAGCTCATCTAAAACTTTGGGGTCGTCCGCATCACTTTTGCTGTCTTCTGGCGTTTCACCATTTTCCAGGATTCAGATAGCCATTTTGCGACTTCCTCATAGGTAGCTTTTCTCATTCTGCCACTATTTGCGAATAAATGTATTCTTTCATGCATCCATTCCTCTCAACGCTTTCTCATTTCACTTTTAAAAGCTTTGTTTATGACCAAGTCAAGAGGATGCAAAATCTTAGCACTCTGGGAATCACTGCCAGTGTAGCTGAAACTTTTTTACACTCCAATTTCACTGATTCCATCAAATGGGTACGCATGGAATCAACAATCAACATTCCACGTGGCTGGAAAAATGCGCATTTTCTCTTGCACCACACTTCGTTCAGCCAGTCTAGAAATATCTCTTCACACATCCACCCCTTCTCATTTGCGCAGACTAATACATCTGCCAGATAATTTCCTTTAGAAATAGTTTTTCTCTTAAAAATCAAAACGGGTTTCAATTTGTATCCATTGGCTGTGCAGACAGATGCACATAAAAGATGTCTTCTCATTTCCCATGGTTACCACTGTGATTGTTTTATACCCTTTATTATCCATGGTTATAGTTTGGGGGGAGGGACAATCAAAGGTTAGGGGTACTTCATGTTAATTATGCTACCTTCCTTAAATTTCTGCTCTTCAATAACTTTGTGCACATAATCCAGAAAAGAAGCTTGTTTCTCTTACCAGTCCGTCAGTAGTGCCTGCCCTATGGTAATCTTCATTCGAATGGAGAGCTTTCTCCTCATAAATCTGTAACACCAGTTAAGCCCACCTTTGAAGTTCTTGAAACCCAACTGTTCAGCAATTAATTTCGCTTGTAAACGAATTCGAACTGTAGAGACTGGCAGTCTCTCTGTTCCTGTACCCACTTTTCTAAATTCGTCTCTAACACTGGTCAAGCTACAGCTCCTCTCCTTTGCACTCTTTTCAGTCTCAGCATTTTCTCCAAAGTCTCTTTTTCTGAGCTCCACCTGTGAATGCCGCGCTCATCAATGTCATGCTCTCTGGCTGCAGATCTGTTACCTATTTTTCCTGCCCTTTCACATAAAAACTAGATAGAAGTATAGCTTCTGCGTTTCGTCATTTTACTTTCCATGATAACGTAGAACTACTCGTACTCTAGGAAATGCAATTGGCGAACTGAATGCAACGAACGCAGACGTCACTGAAAAAATTTGCATGTGCTGTCCTAGAGTCGTTGACCAATTATGATAGTCGAATATCCCATTTCAAGAGAGGAGAGAGAGCGAAACAGATGACATCATGAGTTCAAAGAGTTAGTTGCTTGGAGCATGAAACAAAGGAGACTCTTGCTAACAAGATCGATTCGCTGCAAAGTTTCCCCCAGGCACAGATTTTTTCCAAGTTTTATCGGACGTCACCTCTCTGTTACCTGTCCCACTTCAATCCTATAACCTATTATTGTCATGTCTTGTTTTAAGAGAGGGTGGGTGGAATTTATTGCACATGGCTGTAACACTGTTATTATATTCCCTCTCTATTGAGATATCTTCCCGCCAGAAAAAGAATGGAACAGGCCAAAACATGTTTGGTCACATAATTTCACTCTGCCAAAAAAACAAAAAGAAAAAAACAAATAAGCCACCATGCTGTACAAGACGCGCCGGCCGAAAATTTAATATTTAACTTGTGTACGCAGCAGCTTATCTACCCAAAATTACGGTACTCTGTTGTTTTAAGTTTGTAGTTCACAGTTTGCATAGCCAAATAGGTTTCAATTTTAATTCTTCCTAACTTTATGACTATAATTTCATCCATCATGCTGATAGAACTTTCAGCCTGAGGACCATGAATGCATGATATCAAAGCTTTTCCTATTTTAGATAAATGGTGTAACTTTGAGCACATGAATACTTTTGAACATCATGCATCAATTCTCACAAATTTTCTAACTTCACTTCCATTTTGGGAAAATTTTCCCTTCCTTATCACGTTGAAATGCAAACATTTATGATAGAAAACAATATTTAATAATGATACAGGACAGTGGAAACATCACAAAAGCAAAGAAAAGAAAATATGATTACCATTACGAGAGAAATTCACACTCCATCCGACTTCCGATTTCAAAAATTTTAGCTCCATTTTCAAACTAAAATACAATAATATTAACAACAATAGAGGGCAGGAGGAACATTGTGAGAAACAGAATCCACAAATTACGAGGACATTTTTGTTCCATCTCACTTCTGGTTTTGGAGATTGTTGAATTTATTTTCAAGCTGATATACAAGTATTTACCCAAAAAATTACATTTAACAATACTGGACATAGGTAACATCACAGGTATAAAAAAAAAAAAAGATTATGGGAGAAATCTTCACTCCACCTAACTCCCATTTTCGAATGTTTTGAAAGATAGAATTTCGTCTCTCGATGGAAAACGATCCCTCCCCAATTATATTCAGTATAGCATCGATCATCTTGCAAATAATCCAAATGGTGGAGAAAAAGGCACGATTCTGTGGAAGAATCTCGTTTCCGAAGCAAAAAATTCAAATGGTGATTTTCCATAATTGTATTGTCATGTTTCATACTTCTGTAATTCCATCCATAAATTCTTAATATTACAAAAAATCTGCACTGGTGGGCATCTATGTATAAATGACATATTGTTATATTACTGGGAAAACATCAATTAAAGGGAAGAAGGGCTTTTTGTACACAGCTATTAACTAACTTTCTTTTCTGTTGTTATTGTTGAGTTATAAGCAAAACACATGACTGTGCAGAGAATTTCTGACACAGTCTCTTAAATGATATTTTTTTAACTGTAGTATATAATTAGCAAAATTTTAAAAAACAATTAATTTTACACAACAAACAGGAACTTGAGGCTGATATAGCAATGAAAATCTACCCATAAATACTAATGCTCCCATTTAAAAAACAAAAAATTCTAGGTTAGCATTTTTTCTTCTTATTTTTGCTATGTGACAACCTGCTATCAGTCTAGTGACATATGCATAGTTGGAAAAAAAGAATCACCTATTTTTTACTTGTCATACTGCATTACTTTTACTTGAACAACTTTTCTTCACTTTGTGGGGGGGGTTTTTGCCACCTTACCTCTTCCATAGCCAGCATAAGTGTACAAGATTGAGGTGGGAAGAACTTTAGAAACTATCACCATACAGGAAATTATAACACAATTACTCATCAGAATTTGATATGGAAAGTTTCTATTTAAAAATTTTGTCCATTAGAAATTATCAATTTCCTCACATTTCACTATTGTGAATAACTAACTTTGATGATTAAGATTCAGATGATAAATGATTAGGTTTTCTAATTACAGCTACATATTTCTTTTAACATGGATTTAGTTACTCCTTTTGCTCTACATATTAATTTTCTTCAAGCTTGTTCCTAAATAACATCATTATTTTCACACCACATAAACAGATCGTTTCAACACTTCATGAGTGAGCAGCTCAATTTGCTACTGCAAAAATATGAAATTTAAAACACTTCTGAATGATTAGTAAGCTATATATTAAAAAAAAAACTTACTGATGATTGCTATGAGTCCCATACTGACATTGGATGTGAGCTGGTTCTGAACCCTGACATTATCTAAATTAAAAAACTGGCGTATGATTTCATCTGTACTGTAATGATGAGTAGATGTCATCATTGTACTAGTACTAACTGACCTTTGCCTGTAGCAGAAGTCTGGTTCAGGTACATCTCCATTAATTATGGAAGATGAATCAATACAGCTGCTATCATAAGGATGGGTAGAACTGAAATGAAATTGTAATATTGTACACACACCTGTCATTTATACACAATCAAAACAAATTCTAGAAATTTTTCATGAGGAAAAAAAAATCCTGTTACTAGTATTACGTAATAAATTTTTGTACACTAACATTTTTAGTATATGGTAAAATCAGTTAAAATCGGAAAATCCTTGAAATTATAACAACACACAAGGTAGAAATAAGCTAAAAACAACCCTGTTAGATATCTTGTCCATAAACTGTTTCCACCTGTTGCCAGCAGGAGGCAACACAGCAAATACACAGCAAAACTTTTCAGTGCCCACATGCAAAATTGACTGAAGAAAGGTGCTTTTTGTAAAACTTTACTAGAGATCTAAATATACCATTTAATATAATATATGGACAATTACAAATTACTGACATATCCTGGATGGTTAAAACTTAGTCTGCACAGCATAGCCAAACTTATAGGCATTCTTTGCCAACATGTTCCACTGTGCAGTTTTGGCATCCATAAGAGCCATAGTCCATTCCAATGTATTAAAAACAAAATATCTTTCTAGATCAAAATGAAAATAAATTGTATAAATTACATTGTTTTTTTGTTTTTGTTTTTTCATTATCATCCCACTACAACTTTTTTCTAGCTGCTTATTAGCAAATATTATTATCATCCCACTACAACTTTTTCTAGCTGCTTATTAGCAAATATTACCTGCAGGATTCACATAGCAAATAAACCAGTAAAAAAGGAGAAATTCTCTAATTTGTGAGAAGGCAGTCAGACATACAGAAAGAATACTTCATTGAAAGTGCACCAGAGGAAACACAATTTATGTACCCAAATTCAACATCACCTAGTGGTTCACATGAATAAGACAGCCTGAATATATGAAATTAATTTTTAAATAACAAGTTTTTCCTTCCAATTTTTTTTTTTTTTTTTTTATTGGAGGTTTAACGACCACCGTGAGCAACTCAATGGGCTATAAGCAGTCGCCCGTCCCTAATTTAGGGTCACTGGTTCCAGGGAAGGGAGAGAGCCAGTGCCGTAAGACAAACACAACATCCATGCCTCACCGGGATTCGAACCCGGACCCCATACGGACGAATGATCAGAGGCCATCGCTTAGACCACTGCGCCACTGGGGCGGCCCTTCCAATTTCAAATAAAACCAGAAAAAAACATTACTTCTGCACATTTGAATACTGAGTGAATTCATATGGAAATACACAGCTATGTCTCTCCAGTTTAAACAAATATATTTACAACACACGTGCTGATGAAGAAACAAACTGTACCACAGCTGGATTGACACATCTGGAGATTCGCAGTGTGTGCACTCTTTGTTCCTGCAAGTGAGATCACAGCTCGTTTACAGCATGTAAGTGGTGCAAGTGTTCACAAGAACCATTAGGCGACATTTGCATAAGGCTGGTCTTCAAGCCCAACAACCTGCAGCAAGTACATCATTAACACAGTGACACCAGACCCACCACTTTGCCTGGTGCAGGTCTCAACAGCATTGGACACTTGAGTGAAGACACACATTATTCACCAATGAATACCACTTCTGCCTTAGCCATACAATGGTTTGGAGGTGACAACACCATGCCAAGGAATTCATCATAGAATGCCACAGCAGTTGCACATCCAGTATTATGGGGTGGTGCACCATCATGTATAGTAGATGGACACCCCCCCTCCCTTACACACTCAAGGGACTCTGCCAGCACTGCGATATATCAATTTGATTCTGGACTTGTGGTACAACTGCTCATCAAGGTGTTCCCACCACTGTCTTCTAGCAAGACAATGCCCTATCATAACTGGCTTATGTTGCAATGAACAACCTGCATGCTTTCAATGTGTTGCTACACCCAGCACAACCTCTTGACTTATCACTGATTGAACATGTGTGGGACCTTCTTGGTTGACAATTTTATCAGGAGTCCCCTGCTGTTGACTGAACATTTTGTGTGCCCAGGTGGATGCAGTACAGCACTGTAGCAATGATTGACCATCTTGCTGATGGTGTGCTACAGCATATAGCAGCTTGTATTGCTGCAAGTGGGATGTAAGGTCAGGTGATGCGCAACATAATACAGTCTCTCCTTGGCAAATGTCAACCCCACCTTCTTGTGGTGCATCCTGTTCCCAATAAAGGGGCTCTGACAACCGCCAATAGCGGTATAACTATACCATCGGGATTACAGGAAATGCTATCCCACACTCACCAACCCGCTTGGCCAGCATGGTGATTTATGGCCAAACCCCTCCAAAATGAATCCACAACTTAAATCTTGGCCCTCAGTCTCTGGCAGCTGGAATGTACCTGAACAAGGCAGTGGCCAGTGCAACATGAAGGCAGAGGGTGCTAAGAATCACTGGAGGACCGGACTAGGCTGCCATCTGATGCTGACCTTGGCTACGTATAATGGACGCTCCCTATCTTCTGATTCAAGGCTCCTTGAATTGGAAGAAAAACTACAAAGGATCAAGTGGGACATCATCGAGCTAAGTGAGATAAGGAGAAAATCTCATTGAACTCAAAAGTGGACATCTCTTCTATTATCGTGAGACAGATACTGGCAGAACTAGTGGTGTTGGATTTATAATAAACAAAAAACTGAAGGATAAAGTTGTAGAAGTTGAAAGTTCCTCTGACAGAGCTGCACTACTTGTTATCCAACTCTCGACAAGATACCAGGCTCAGATTATTCAAGCTTATGCACCCACCACAAGTCATCCTGAAGAAGAAATTGGAGAATTTTATGAGGAAATTCATCATCTAAATAATAAAGGCAAGCAGCACTTGAAGACCATTATGGGAGATTTCAATGCAAAAATAGGGCAATGGCAACAGAACAAAACTTCAGTAGGTAAATTCGGTCACAGCAACAGAAACCCGCATGGAAATACTCTCATTGAGTTTGCAGAGGCAGAAGGGTTTTTCATCTTTAACTCCTTTTTCAAGAAAAAGCCACAAAGGAAATGGACATGGAGGCATCCCAATGGATTGACAAGTGAAATTGATTTTATTATGTGTAACAAGAAATTTGTCATGGAAGACTGCAGTATGCTAAACAAGTTCAACACAGGTAGTGACCATAGAATGGTACGATGTAAGATGCGCCTCAACGCTAAACTCGAGCATGGCAAGCTCATAAAACAAACAAAGTGTATTGACATGATCAACCTCAAAAACATCGTAATACCTTCAAATTGGAACTGAGGAACAGATTCTCTGCTCTAGAAGGTCTAACGTCAGAAGAAGTGGACATCTCTGAAGTTAACAGAAAACTTACCAACGCTCTTATGGAAACAGCAACAAAAATAGCTGGTACTAAGAACAAGTTGCATACGAACAAATTATCAGGACAAACCAAAATTCTGATGCAAAAAGAAGAACGATGAAGACAACTAAAGGAGATGTGACTTCCAAAGTGGAATATATAGAGCTATGCAAGACAGTACGAAAAAGTATCACTGAAGATGTACGGAAATTCAACTGTAAACTAGTGAAAAAAGCAATTGAAAACAACCAAAGTTTGAAGAGAGCAAAGGGACATTTGAGTAAGGGAAGAAAACAGATTATGACTCTGAGAAAAGAAGATGGTTCTGTAACAAAAAATAGAGGTGAAATTTTGACAAGAGTGAAAGATTTCTACTCAAAACTGTATGAAAGGGATGATACATGTACTCCAGACATTACGAAAGGTACCAATACCAGTGTTCTTCCAGTCCTCCCAGCAGAAGTTGCACATGCAATCAAGAACATGAAATGGGGAAAAGCTCCAGAAGAAGATGGAATTACCATTGACATCATACAAGAAGTGGAGAAATTGAAACAGTACTCGCCAAAGTTTTTACTCGATGCCTTAATGGAGGGAAGATTCCTGAGGATTGGAACAATGCTACAATGATTCTACTACATAAAAAGGTGACATTGAGGATTTCAGGAACTATGGACCTATCAGCCTCCTATCAGTGGTTTATGAAATCTTCACTAAAGTTCTTTCACACAGCTTGAAGGTGACACTGGACATGGCTCAACCGGGAGAACAAGCTGGATTCAGGAGTGGCTACAGCACTATAGATCATATCCACGTACTGAGAGAACTAATTGAAAGAGCGAGGGAATATGAACTTCCATTATGCATGGCTTTTATCGATTATGAAAAGGCCTTTGATTCAGTGAAACTATCAGCAGTTACAATGGCTTTGAAGTCCTGCGGTATTGAAGATGTATACATTAGTATTATTAATAACATCTATGAAAATGCAAAGATTCTGCTATTTGATAATACAGCACCCATAAAAATTGAAAAGGGAGTGAGACAAAGTGACACTATATCTCCCAAATTCTTTAATGCCATATTGGAAAATGTCTTTCAATCACTGAACTGGGAAAACAAAGGGATAAAGATTAATGGAGATTACCTAACTCACCTTCATTTTGCTGATGGCGTAGTCATTTTTGCAACTACCCCCATCAGAGCTGCAGAGTGTAAGTCCCAGGAACTTGCTGACAAGAGTAAAGAAGTTGGATTAAAAATGAACTTTCAGAAGACAAAAGTGATGTACAATGCTTTTACAAGAAATGAAGATTTATTGACTGATGGGGAAAAGCTGTAGATAACCAATACCTACATTTATCTTGGACAGCAGATATCAAGTGAGGGTCACATTGATGAAGAAATTAATCGGCATAAAACACTTGCCTAGAGAGCTTTTGGAAGAAACAGCATAATTTTCAAGAGCAATATGCCATTATGTCTTAAAAGAAAAGTGTTTGATCAATGCATCCTTCCAGTGCTTACGTATGGTGCAAAGACGTTGACCTCAACTAAAAGAGACATACAAAGACTACAGACAACTCAAAGAAGCATGCAGAGGTGCATGCTTGGTGTAACCAGGAGAGATAAGAAGAGGAACTTGTGGATTAGAAAAATGACAAGAGTGGAAGACATCATGGTCAGAGTAAAATCCCTGAAATGGCAATGGGCTGGACATATTTGCCAGAAGGACAGACCATCGATGGACAGCCGGAATTTTAGACTGGATTCCAAGGGACAGGAAAAGACCCAGAAGAAGACCACATGTGAGATGGGTGGATGAAATTCGAAAGTATGAGGGAGTAACATAGAGGAGACTGGTACAAGACAGACCGTTGTGGAAGAAACTTGGGGAGACCTTTGTCCAGCAGTGGATTGACAATGGTTGATGATGATGATTGCTGCAAGTGGTGTGCCCACTTGTTACTGAATAAATGATCCTGGTTTGCAACTCTTGGGCCCATTTGTTTTTCATTTGCATATCTCAGACAAGTGTAATGTTCCTGTGTTTTTCTTTCAAAATTGTGCACCTATTCTTTCCTGGTGTTGCAATTTCACTGTTGAGGAGTGTATATAAACAAAAGAAGTTTACCTTCAGACTAACTACACTGTTCACTGAATGAATTAAAAATAATTGATGACAAAGTATAACTTACTTCCCAGACAGTACAGGTGAAGCTGCAGGATGAATAAGATTGGGTGGGGCAATGAAGTGCTTTAGATGTATTCGCTGGTCTTGCATTCGATACCTGGACAAAAAAAAAAAAAAATAGCATGCCCTCATAATATTAAACAATTCATGATAAAAGCCACAAAAAGCTACACACATTTTATATGACCTAGCTCAGTACAACTGCATTAAATATCAAATTTTAAAAACATTCAAAGTAATTACAAATACTTCATTTTAAAATCCTGGTGTCTAAATTTCACAGATGTTTTACTTCACAAAATTGCTGCCGACTGCTAACTAACATTATTTACTTATATTAAAAGAGAGATTTCCACACTGAATTCAATGCTAATTTGTGTGTTTCCAAATTTTTGAAAATCTAGTATTCAACAAAAGCAAAAGTGCTAGAAATCTACAATTTAAAACTTTTATTCAGAATGTTTTTTAGCAAAATGTTACAGAAGTCATTTTTACACTAAAACAAATAAACACTAAGAAGTTCCTATGTTACACACCATTTCAATATCAAAATTTAAAAACATGTTTCATATGAATTCACCCACAGCAAACAAAAGTAATTCCTTTGTCTGAATGTTTGTCCCATTTTGTTGGTGCCTCCTGGTGGTTGCCTGTTTTAATTGTCAGATCTCTGCCTCACACAATATTTTTTTTATTGCTGTAAAGTTCATTATTTAACATTTGGAACATATTTTTCACTTTGATGAAACATTGTTTCGTGAATTTTTGTCCCACTCTGTATTAAGGTAAGATTCTTACAAAAATAAAATACATCTTCTTAACCCCTCCCCCCAATCATTATTGACAAACTTTCACCTAGTATATACTATATAATTTGTTACATTATTTACATTTTCAAATAGCTCAAATAAAAATATATTTCTCACAAGTGTTACTACACTACGGCATTTTGTACATGTTAATTTGTTCACTTTCTGTTCCATTTGCAGATCTTGTTAGTCAAATCATGATCTCATGATCTAACATTTCCCAGATCTAATGATTTTCTGCATTTAATGCTACATTTTGCATTCCCCATTTTTTTTTCCAAATACATGATGTTAAAAAGGAACACCTGCATCTCATGATTGGGTGCTAATGTTTTCACACATCTAACATTCCTCTTTGTTAACCCTAAAACTTCCTCAATTCAGCATTTTCCCCTTTGCAATTTTGACCAGAATGGCATAAACTGTCAAGGTCACTATGCATTTCTTGTTTCCACCTCTCCATATCAGAAAGGGGATGTGTAGCACCTTGTAAAACAGTGGTAGTGGAATGGGTTGTTTTTAGCAACATTTTTGGCCCAGTAGGACATACAGGGCATCCAAGAATTATTGGACACATTACAAAATTATATAAAACAAAACATTAAACAGATAGAAATAAACTGACTGTACTAACTTACAATGTAACTACACAAGTTAATAAATTTTGATGTGAGATCCCTTGGTTGCTCGTAGTACGTCCAATCGATACTCTATTTCATGCCATGTATTGGCAGGCATCCGAGGAGTTATGGAATTAATAGCAGCTGTGATACGCTGCATCAGTTCCTGCAAATCAGTACAAGGCGTCTGATAGACATGATCCTTCACATAACTCCACATGAAATAATCCAATGGAATTAGATCTGGAGAGTGAGGAGGCCCCAGAATGGGACCACCACGCCCAATCCATCTGTTGGGGAAATGCTCATTTAGGCACTTATGTACACATGTTGACCAATGTGGAGGCACGCTGTCTTGTCGGAAAACAATGTCATATCTTTTGATCTGGGGTATAGCAAAATTTTCTAGCATATCCAAGTAAATGTTACCATTTATGTTTTTTTAGCAGAAGAAGAAAGGGTCAATCACTTCTCTTTTTGATAGGGTGCAACACACATTAACTTTTGGAGAATCATATTCCAGTTCAATAGCAGCATGAGGTGGTTCACTGCCCCATATCCTACAGTTGTGACAATTCACAATACCTGATACATGAAATGTGGATTCATCACTGAAAATTACAGTACTGAGAAAGTTTTCGTCGTTTTCCACTTGATTCAGCATATCCACAGCAAAATCGTATCGCAGAGTGTGATCATTTACATGCATCTTTTGCACTATTTGAATTTTATAAGCATGAAACTTTAATTTCTTGTGCAAGATATCATGAACTGTCGATTTCGGAATGCACAGTTCTCTGCTTGCTTTATGAACAGATTTCCTGGGGCTTCGTCGGAAACTTTCATTAACTTGGTCAACCGTCTCACCGCTGACACTAGGCCTACCGGCTCCTCCACAATGTTCCACATTGCCAGTTTCTTTAAACTGTTTCATCCACCGCTTAATTGAATTCGTTGACGGAGGATTACAACCATACTCTAAACGGTACCGTCTTTTAACTTTAACGACAGACTTTAATTCCACAAGCCAAAACACATACATCACCTTCTGCTGTACGGATTACATGACTACTGATTGCACATTTCTCATACATTCCTCATCAGGTCACACCTAGTGCCATCTATCGGATTCTGGGAATATCAATTCTGCAAAACAAAAATATAGAAACCGTGTTAGTAATACATGACATAGAAAAACAGACAATTCTCATAGTATTTTTTGTACATAATTTTGTAATGTGTCCAATAATTCTCGGACACCCTGTATTTCCTGCACTCATACATGACTTAAAAGTACTGGAATTCTCCAGAAGACTGATACCAAAGTGTCAAGTTATTGTGAGCCTGTTTTAACAGTTTTAGACATGAGGCATTGTTTGGTCAGGTCAGTCAGTGGTGTCTGAATCACAGTAGTGAAAATGTCCATAAAATGTAAGGTTTTTAAATTTTGATCCAGAAAGCAAAGATTATTGAAGAAACGGATAGAAATAAAAATGTTACAATGCTGAACTTGCAAAAAAATTGAAATTACTAACCTCTACTTTAAATACGATACTAGGGGAAAATAGAGATTCAATCATTTCTGTTTTGGAAAAGTCTGGCTAATCATAATTAAAAAGAAAGATTTCAAAGGTGTCTCTGTAAAAGCTTTGGAAGAAGATGTACTGAGATGGATTCGAAATGTACATGTTAGTAATCTGCCTATTGATGGTGTGATCTTATGTGAAATGGCCAAGAAAACTACATCCAAGTTAAGACAAGCGGATCAGAGCATCTTCTGTTTCGATTGATACATTTAAAAACATGCCTGTGTACAAGATATTATCAGGTGAGTCAGCAAGTGTAGATCCTGTGCCAGTAAAGAGGTGGAAAATTATGAATTGCCGAAAGTTATCTACGGATACACTGAAAAGGCTTCTTCAGTGTTGAAGAGACAGAGCTTTTTTTAACTTAATGCCTGACAAAACATTATCATTTTGCAATGATGATTGCTACGGTAGTAAGAAAAGCAAAGAATGCCGTACCTTCTCCTTTATGTAAATTTGGATGCAAGTGAAAAACTCAGATTGCTACTCATCAGAAAATTTGTGAAATCATTGTGTTTCAAAGGTGTGCACACTTTGTCATACAAATACACAAACAATTCTAAAGCATGAGTAACCCTAAAAGTGTGTTAGAGTTTTTTAATGGCCTTGATGTCCTAATGAGAAATTGCGCGAGAAAAATGATATTGTTCATAGATAGGTGTGCAGCTCATTTCACAGACATGAAAAGTTTGTATGAGTGGTATTTTGCCCTACAAATTGAAAAAATAAACTATCACCACTTGAAATGGGGATAATCCATAGTTTCAAATTGCATTACAGAGAAGACTTAATATACACAAAGCAGCAGATGCAATACGCCAAAAAAAAAAAAAAAAAAGTTTTTAAAACACTAACATCCCGCAGGCTATGTTCTTTATAGTTGCAGCCTTGAAAATCATTTCACCACAGGTTGTTTCAAACTGTTTCCACAAAGCTAGTTTCATAGAGCTGCAGATACAGGATGCTGAAACTGGCAAAAAACAAGTGTTAGGAAATGAAGAAGAAAACACAAATAATGAAAACCCACCTGAAATGTTAATATTTCAAGATTATGTAGACAGTGACAGCAACATTACAATGAATGGTGGAGCAAGTTTGTGATGATGCTGTAGCAGATGAAGGCAAGAAAGATGAGAGTGAGGAAAATGAATCTTTTCTTTTAGCAAAACAGTTACATGTTTAGAAAAATTAAAAATTAATTGTACCATATTTCATGGGGGCGAGATTGTGATGTCACATCTGAGTGTAATTGAAAAAGAACTACTTTTAGTTAGATACCAGCAAGAAACCACCAGATATTACTCACATATTTTGTTACACAGCAATATAATTTTTGTTTTGACTTGTTCATGTGATAATGTATAACAAAAAGACAATCTGATTGCTGCCATCACATGGCATTTTAAATCACAGTTTTACACTCAAAAGGAATTGTACTTCTGCATTTAGTGATCTTCTGGATTAAATGTTCATTTTTGGTGTTCTCTCCAAAAATATAAAATTGCAATTCAGCTGTGCACTGTTTTTGTGTCCTGTTATCATAAACTATGAAATACAGCAACAGCTTTTATTTGACAAAAAAAATGTGACAAATGCTTTACTACTAAATTTTATGCTTGAATAAAGTGAACTTATTAACAAACTTAAAAATAAGAATTATTTATACACATTTCTATTTCAAAGTTTATAAATTACAGTTTTAGACAAATCTCCCCAACTCTGACAAAATACTAATCTTACATTTTACACCAGCATACAATGGATTTTCTTCAATAAACTTTACCATGCAGATGTCAACAATAATTTTTAAGATTTGGTTACACCGAAATCTTAAGAAGATATGGGAAACTGATTTGGGGACTGCCACTGTACCTATTTACAAGAAACGGAACAGGAAAAGGTACAATAACTAAGGAATCTCCATAAGTAGTGTTTCTTCACAAAGTTTAGTCAACCATATTGAGTAAGAAGCTTACAAAGACATGATAAAATCAGCTGAAAAAAAACAGTGTAACCTCAGGAGAGGTAGGAGATACCAGATAATACATCCATTCTTAGGCAGTATTCTGGAAAGCTTCATAAAATAAATCTAGATTATATATTTACTGATTCTGAAAAAGCTTTTTACCAAATTCCTATGAACAAGTTGTTTTGAAGTGTTAAAAACTTCTAGAGTTAAAGGCAAGCTACTGAAGCCTGACAGTTGAAAAATTCTTGGTGCACATGCCCGTACATAAAAAGTCTTTAAACTGTCAGAATGGGTGAGTGTTCCTTCAAATGTAATTAACATTTGGAAAATACAAGGATGTACACAATTTGTAATTCATATCAATAAACTGCTTAAAGAAAACATCTCAGTAATGGATGTTAAGGGCTATACCCAGAAATATGTACCATGGATGTTCAAAATATCTGGTATCGATTTTTTCAAGAAAAAAAATTCTTTTCTTGATGACCTAAACAATTTGTTAAGAATTAAGACTGCTCCTTTCAAGCCTCAATAAAGAGTCTTCCTTTCATCAGCATTATTTCTTCCATGCTTTTACTACAGGTTAATCTTTAGTAGGATTCCTATGGATCTGTAAATAACAGATCAAAGAGTACGATTAGTAGTGAAAGGTATTTGCATATCTCATGAGCAATGACAATATGCAGTATAATTTCACCTTAATTTTACATTTAGGATGTTTTTATTTAATTTTATTGAATTCCCTGATTCATAGCTTAATTTTTATCAACTTACCTCAGGATGAGAACAGAAGTTGCAACTAAGGTATATGCTAATAAAGTACCAATAGACATCATAGCAGCAAGTTCATCAACATCAAACATCATTGCCATTCCACCTAAAACAATCATTAAAACAGAAATAATGAAATCACTGAAGCAATTAATGCTAAATGTTACAATACTATGATCTTTAAATGCATAACTCCTGTACTCCATCTGTTTGCTAAAATTGTGAGATCTGTCTTCTTGCTGACTACTATACATTTTTGCTCACAAAACTTCAAGTTTAGTCAAATCAATCAAAAAGCTAAACCTGAAAAATTCTGCAAGGAAAACCTGCACATCAACGCTTTAATGTCTGTGCTATTACATTTAATGTGCAATACAAAACACTTTAATTTCAAGTAAATTTACTTAATTTTTAGAGCGCATGATGGCTGCATAAATATGTACCAATTCTTGAACCTTTTATCATGACATGGCAGACTAATTATCATGCTTACTTGTGATTATGAACCCCCAACTGTCAAATTAACTCAGGGTACAGTGCATAAAAACTATAATATAAATCTTACTGTTTTCAGAATAGGCTACAGAAGGGTTTAGTGACATTCAATGTATATTACATAACATATTACAAATGCTTTTAACAGGTATTAGAATTGAAACCTTATAACTCTAGCCATATGGTTTTCATCCTGCACTGAAACAATGGCCCTCTAGCTTCCGTATGTGTGTTCTGTTGCTGAAATTATATGTTCTCATATATTTTGCCTTATCAGCATGCATTCTTTAGGGATAACATTATCTTCCCTACACTTTCCAGCTTTGAATAGGGAGTAACACCACTGTATATCACTGACAGTAATACTCATGCAAGGCTGGAAAATGTATATCAGTGCATTGGGGTACTATTGTTATGTGTGTATATTAATAATTCCTTTCCTATTTCAACACATAATTTTGCAGATGATAGCACTTCCCATGAATCTAGTCATGCATTTTATGCCCTGGCTTTTTCATGTGGCACTACTAAATATAAGCAACTGCACTACAAAGTTATCCATTCTTCAAATTGCAATACTGGTTCAGGCCATTTGGGGTGATCACAATCGCAGAATTTCTCAACTTCACAGAGAACTTAGTAAATTGCTGTAAGAAGGAAAAGAGAGAAAAAAATCTTTTTTTATCTTATGTAAATCTATGACAAGTTGTTCCATATCTGTTCTAGGTCTGAACATTTTTAGCTTTTCTTGGTAACAAAATTTTTTTCCATTGCTAAATTTACTTTCAAAAAGAAAAAAATTAAGGGCATTAAATTATAGTAAGCAAAATTCACACAAAATGGAACATCTCTTCAAATGTTATGTTCACATCTTCTTTCTGTGTTATATTACTACTTCTGCTTTTTTTATGCATTACTTTAGGTTTTTCCATCCATCAAACTCACGATAGAACTTGAAAATAATTTCGTCTTACCTTATCTTGACTTTCAAATTACTCGTACCCCTTCTGACAATTCCCTGTCTTTTGCCGTTTATCGAAAACCTACTTCCACACCCACTCTAATTCCGTACAATTCTGCTCACATTTTTCAGCATAAAATTTCTGCTCTGCACTTCCTATTTAGAAGAGCATATTCACATTCTTCTAGCCATTTCGCCAGAGCTCAAGAACTACAATGGATATCATCCCTCGCTAAAAACTATGGTTACCCGAACAACGTTGTTAAGGGAGTGCACAATAAAGTACGGTTTTCTATGTCAACTGCTTTAATTAGTGAGCAAGTGCCTAAAAAGTATGTTGGATCTGTTGATTTTAATCCACATATTGTAAACCTCCTTACCAACATATGTTCTCGTCATAAAATACAATTTGGAATACGATCATGCAATCTATATACCATTATCCGCAATGATCGTGACAAAATTGACAAAGGGAAAAAAATGGGGTGTGTATGTTATTCCTATGCTCGACACTATCTCTGGTGAACTAAACAATCATTATGTGGGTTCTACCAAAAGAAATTTGGATTTGAGATTAAATGAACACAGATATGATCTAAAAATGAATCACCAAAGCACCTCTTTTGCAAGAACCATAAGTGCTGGAAATTCCATCCCAGACTGGGACAACGCTAAAATCATAAACACACCTAACTCTGTTTATTCCTTGTTATTTGCAGAAAGCCTCTATATTTCGGTTTATAATACACGTTGCTGTAATGACTATTATCCTTATGTTTTACCTGAACCTTGGAGCAATCTTGTTGGGAAGGACAGCACAATAGCAATTGCTTCTGTTAAGTGATCATTGGCTAACTATGCCTTTTTTTGATTGTTTTGTTATCTGGTATATCATGTGACATTGACATTACCTTTCCCATGATGCATCTACTCCACATACTTAAGACCAGCATGTAGCCACATGGTGAAATTACATCTGATGAAGGTGTCAATGTGACACCGAAAGTGCTCATGTGTTTTTAAACTGTATATAGATTTCATTTTTTAGCTGAATAAATATCATCGTGCAACAAGACGGATTTCATTTAATACTACTTTAGGTTAAAATTTTGTTACCATATTAACAGTAATTGAACTCATGACAATAAATTAATCAGCACAATGAGCTTAACAATAATCTTAAGAGCACTGAATGAGTCGAGGCAGATACTGGTGTTACAGCAGCAAATCAAGATTTACAGTGGGGACTATATTAGGGACAGTCATAAAAACAGACTAGATGGCCGGCAGGACCAGGGTTCGAACACCCATCAGAAACAAGGCGAATGTTTCTGATGGGTGTTCGAACCCTGGTCCTGCCAGCCATCTAGTCTGCATTTTTCCAGAGTTCTCTGCAGACTCCCTGTGTTTGGGTATGTCAATGTGCAGATGGTTCTCTCTGAAGTCTGTCCTTGGCGTGCTTTGTCCTTGGGGCTCCCCTTTCCTAGGATGCTTGGGTTTACCAGATGAGTGTCGATGTGCTGGTAGTAAAACAATGAAAGACGAATGAAATGAATATGGTATCACACACCTATGGGATTATTTCCCATGGTTGTTGATGATGACGATAAAAAGCAAAGTATTTTAAAAGTAATTTCTGAGCAAAAATTTTGCTAATTTTATAGTTTTATTATATAAGGCTTTATTTTTAGAGCAATAATTTTCTGTTTGGGTGCTTCGGCATACACACTACTGCATTGACATTCATGTCATAATACCTTGCTGAATACAGCACTATGAATCCATCCTTACAATGAGTCAACTTTGCTATATACACTGCTGGACAATTGCTAAGGACGGATCATAAATGGCTATATAGCGCATAAAAAAGTAAGTGTGGTTGGATGCCAAGTGAAATAAAATAATGTCAGAATGCCAGGACATTACAAGAAAGACAATTTATTGTGCTCTAAAATCCAGAAGGCTTTGGAACGTGTTCAAGGGACAAACAGGCCATTTTGTGCAGAATATGTAAACGTGAAAAAAAATGCAATTACCGTCCACAGGCGTTCCGGCGTAAGATGTCAATATGGGATATGGCCACCATGGAGGGCGATGCAAGATTCCACACGTCGTGTCATGCTTTGCACAATATTATCAAGCAGCTGTTGGGGTAATTTATCCCATTCCTCTGTCAGCGCACAGATGAGGGTGTCCTTGTTTATTGGAGGGCATTGGCGACCAGCCAGACTCCTCCTCAAAGCATCGCACACATTTTCAATGGGATTCAGATCTGGAGAACGTGCTGGCCATACGAGGCGTTGAATATCCTTGCTTTCAAGACACTCCTGGACAGCGACTGTTCGATGACATGTTGCGTTGTCGTCCATGAAAATGAATCTATCACCGACAGCACCACGGAACATGCGAACATGAGGTAGCAGAACATCATTAATGTATCGTTGGCCAGTCATAGTCCCAGTTGGAAGCACATATAGGGACGTACGGCCATTGATCATGATGCCAGCCCATACCATCACACTACATGTCGGTTATCGGTCCCTTTCCTGTATGTTTGCTGGACAATATGCAGTACCACTATAACGCCAGATCAGTTGTCGTCGACAATCAGACGATAGACTGTATCTACGCTCATCTGAGAAGAGGACAGCAGACCAGTCGTTATCAGTCCAATTGCGATGTTGATGGCACCATTGCAAACGGGCGGTACGGTGACGTCTGAACAATGAGATGCACACAACGGGACGGCGGGCGTATAGTCCTCCTTCATGCAAACGTCTGGCGACAGATTTTTGGGAGATACGCTTGCCAGTAGCAGCCATAAACTGATTTGCTACCTCACTAGCTGTGCTGCGCCGGTGTCTTTTTGTTGATAGCACTATGTACCGATCTTCTGCAGGTGTTGTACTGCGAACACGACCTCCCCCGTGACGTTTGCCACACTCTCCATTTGTTTGAAATGATTTCCAAAGCCTTGAAACAACACTGTGGCTGACGTCGAACTCCCTGGCAACATCTGTTATTTTTCGCCCTTCTTCAATCTTGCCAATAATACGGCCACGAGTAAAATCATCTAGGTGATGTCGGGAATACATACTGAAAATTGCAAGTTCGTCAATTCATTCTTTCCCTTTCAACTTTGCGTTTGAACAACAACGGTCAATACGCGTCAAATCCTTTATATCTCTTATCAGCGCTATGACGTCACGAACAAGTTCGGCAATCCAAAATTTGCATACGCACAACACGTCTTACTGTTTCCCGCACTTATGCTAATTTTTACATTTTCCTGCCTTCCATTTTATGGTTGCTATCGTTGCTATTGTCATCCGTCCTTAGCAATTGTCCGGCAGTGTATTATTATATTAGGACATCTTTCAGAATCATTTTATATATCCCAAGTTCATAATTAAATGAGTCAATACTTTACAGCACGAAAATGTACTAAGCTTCAAAATAAGTTATCTGAATCATACTATGTCAGGCCACTTTTTTCTCCAAAGTACGTTCTTTCATTCAATACACAACTTACCAGCAAAAATTCCAGAAATCACAGTTGCTAATATAGGGGTCTTGAATTTTGGGTGTATATTAGCTAAAAATCTGAATATTAATCCATCTTTGGCCATGGCATACAAAACCCTGGGAAGTGGAAACATCCCTCCAAGAAGACTGGAAAAAAATATTCTGAGTGAGACAACAGTGCAATTTACATAAGCTAAACAAACATGTATTTTCTATACAGTTTTGAAATTATAAATTATAAACATTGTCTGTATATTATAAAGTAACTCATGAAGGAGACTAGATATGTGGAGGTTAAAAACTATTTTCTGACAATTCAGGATACAAAGAAAGAAAGAAAAAGCAATTCATGGATCTATCTAAACATATTAGTAATCAGTTCACTGCTATAATTGATACAATACAGTCAGTCTGATATGCCAAACCCATTCTATAAGTGATCTAGAACAATAAATACACTTGTGACACAGAGATATTTATTATCAGCCACAGATGAAAAACAAGGTCCTCACAAAGCAGGTTTTTGTTACTAAAGATGAATCTGCAGTGAGTACAATCTTATGAATAGAAATAACATCAACAGTTGTAATTCATGGTAGGACTCCTCAGAAAACTTTAAAATTTTACTGCACCAGGGTGTATCTCTCAAATTAGGATATTCAAACTTCTTCCAGCCAGCCATTTACATAATACCCTATATTACCAAAAGTATTTGGACACCACAATTTTTGGGACAAATGGCTTTATTATCATAATTAGTTGTTAGTTGGTCCACCTTTTGCTTGTATGACAGTAGTAACACATCGAGTCATACTATTGGGAGATATGGCATCACCTTGTCTCACTCTCTTTCCAATTTTTATTGGTGCTGTATCCTCAACAACCGAATCAATAAAAGCTTGCATTTTCATAGATGTTATTAATAATGCTAATGTATGGATCTTCAGTACCACAGGATTTTAAAGTCATTGTAACTGCTGATGGTTTCATGGAATCAAAAGCCTTTTCATAATCAATGAAAGCTACACATAATGGGAGTTCACATTCCCTCACTCTTTCAGTTAGTTTTCTCAATACATGGATATGATCTATAGTGCTGTAGCTACTCCTGAATCCAACTTGTTCTTTTGGTTGAGCCATGTCCAGTGTTACCTTCAAGCGATGTGAAAGAACCTTGGTGAAGATTTTATAAACCACTGATAGGAGGCTGATGGGCCTGTAGTTCCTGAGATCCTCAAGATCTGCAAGATCACTTTTTTTATGTAGCACGATCATTGTAGCATTGTTTCAATCCTCAGGAATCCTCTCTCCATTGAGACACAAAATTGAAAACTTGGGAGAGTCTAGTTTCAATTTCTCCACTTGCTTCTTGTATAAGGTCCATGGTAATTCCATCTTCTCCTGGGGCTCTTCCCTGTTCCATGTTCTTAATTGCATGTGTAATTTCTGCTGGGAGGACTGGAGGGACTTTGGTACTGTTACCTTTCGTAATGTCTGGAGAAGATGTATAATCCATACCTTTCATATAATCTGTTTTTGAGAAGTTTCTTCTAGTATTCTGTTGAGTGTTTGTTCAGTGCAGAAAGCAGAAAAGCAGGGGGAAATATAATGTTTTGCTGCATTTTGAAATTGAGCTTGTTGTTTGTAGCGTTACATGCAATGTCAGCTACAGGCTAATTATTCTGCCAGGTAGCTCTTGTCTTTTCCCCTTAGGTTTGGCTTCTAAGGAGCACTTCTTTAGAGTGTTTGCTTCTCACTGTGGCCTCCAAATCATCTTTGCTTTCATGTTCTAATAATTTACAGAGGTATTTACCCCAACTTTCCCTTCTCATTAAACTTCCAATCATTTCTGATCTTACTTAACACACAACTTGGAACTATTTCTCTAAAATCAATAAATTACACCTTGTTTAAACTGAGCTTGGAGGCATGATCAGTGTTGAAAAAACAACAACAATGTCAATGATTATGTGTATCATAATTTCATTTTCTAAGAACCAAAAATATTTGAGATGCAAAAATCCCTTTCGATACAGTGAAGATTAAGTTGTAGCTCAAACAGTAATTTTATGTGAATCACAGATCATATTATATTATCAGGAGCTGTGTTACAAGAAGCTGGAGCAAAACAGAAGAATTATGTTGGCTATTTATGTAGTCATTTATATTATTATATACTTTTCATGCTGAGACTGAAGTTGAATTGAGGACAAGTTCGACATGACCAACTTCTGCACTACAACCTGCAGAAGCCAGATAGAGCTTTTTGCCAGTTCTAGGTACAAATGGTGGAGTTCCACCAAAGTGACCCTCACGAAATAAATTTGACATCATTTTCCTGTTTGATCAAAAAGGTTTTATTTCCTTGGCATTGTAATTAAAAATTTTCTACTATTACTTTATTTATTAAGCATAAAGAAGCACTGCACTTTTTTCAAGTTTCAAAATCAGTTTTTTTTCATAATCACTGTTTTTTGATCAAAATTTGAGAAAATAATTCCATTTAAATAATGCAGTTACAAGCCAAAAGCTGAATTAACATTTTAGTTAAAAAGGAAAAAAGCAGGGAGAAAGAGAAGGTAAGAAACTTATGCAACAAAGTCTTGTGAACTTTACTAACTGCTCCTGTAGAGAGCAGCAACTAAATGCTTGTCATCATGAAGTGGTAACATCATTGTAATTTTTTTATTACAAAACAACTAAATCATAATTATCAGTTTGTCTTTGGTTGTGCAATCTGAGTTCTATTGCTAATGCCATCATGAAATGCAATCGAGATTCTCATCCAAGAATCTTTAATGTACTTTAAATGCAAAACATGATTAAACCATAAGAAAAAATGTTTCTAATTACCTAGTAGATAATCCTGCTAAAGCTCCTATTGATATAATCCATTGAGCAACAGGCCATCCTACCATTTTGAAAACATATGGCAGTGGTGCTTGTTGTTTCTGATCATAGTAAGGCCACATCAATGTCTGCACAGTTGAAACACCAAAGTAAGCTAAGAACACTATTAAAAGTGAGCTTACAATGCTAATGGGAATTGATTTCTGGGGATTCTTAACTTCTTCACCTAGAGTAGGAAAAGAAATTTCAATAAACTAAATTTAACAAACAGCCATTTTTTTTTACATGAAAAAACTTTCATTCAGACAGACTGCATTTTACAAGCAACCAAAAATGAAAAAGTGCAACACACACACAACTACAATGACGTGCAAAACTTAAAGATGAGGGATGAGCCAAGTTTTGACCTGTAGTGCCACACAGGAGCAGCTAAGATATGTGAAATTCAAACCATAGAAACTTCATCACTCACCAAAACAATGATGGAAACACCAACACAACTGTAGATGCTAAAAAATACAATGGAACTTTATTCAAAATTGGATACATAGCACTAAGTGCCATGATACAGATGCATCACAGCCAAGAGTGAAGAAGAGGTCCTCAGTAGGGGACATGATCACTCCTAACATCAATGCATGATTTTCAGTAGGCTGTTAATGAGTTCTTGCAATAACATTACCCATTCTTCCATCAGCAGTCTTCAATTATTAAATAGTTCCCAGTGTATGTCGACATACCTTAATGTGTGTCCCAAGGGTGTCCCATACATTCTATGGGATTTAGGTCGGAGGAACATGCCAGGCAATCTATATGCTAAATGTCTTCATTTTCCAACAGCTCATAAGCAGCCACTGTATGATGGTACATGGTGTTTCTGTCCATTAACACAAACAAACTGTGAACCAATGTCACCTCAGAGCAGATGATCATGGGGAAGAATCACCTCGTTACAGTAGCATGCACCAATTACAGTACCTCCTTCCAGTATCTGGAGTTCTGTACGTTCATTGATCAGAATGCCTCCCTATACGAGAACACCACAGCTGCCATATCTGTCCCTTTTGTCAGTGTTTTTGGGGCGACACCAAGTGTCTACTTCATGCCAGATTAAATGATGTCCAGAATTGCTAAAGAGACTAAATCTACTCTTATCAGTAAAGAGTACCATACCCCACTGTTCTGCTGTCCAGTCCTTATATTCTCCGAACTACTGTAAAGTGTCTTAGGTGAGCAGCTGTTAATGGAACACAGCGTATCTATTGTCGAGCAAACCGTCTACTTTTGTGTAGACACCTGGCCGCTGTAAACTGTGATATTGTGTGTCCTGTGCTCATATTCAGTTGTTTTGCAAAGTTACTTGCTGTCTGGTGTCAATTCCTCTTAGCCTGTAGGAGTAGACAGTGGTCCTCACTGGCTGTAGGTGAATGACCACCATCGGTCTTTTGCACAGCTGTACCTGTAAGCCTGAAGGCCAACCACACACGCACACGATATGATGCTATACGTGATATCAACTCTTGGGCCACACTCATCACTGTTCAACTCTCCTCGAGCCTCCCAGTCATTCAACCAACAGTAAAATTATGATGTTCTCCATGGGCCATTTCATTGTCTGTAGCACACAACAAACACAACGAACATCTGTAACACTTACGCACACCATTTGGTGACTTCCATTCAACTGATGCTATTGGACTGCGTGAGCGCATTTTGTTCTCACATCATGCAAACTAAATGGCATGTTTCATTATTATGCATGCACTGTTTCTCCTGTTCCCAGATGCGGTCCTGAGTTAATTTGTATTTGGGTGCTGCTGCTATTTATGGCATCACTTTACTTTTCCACTTCATCCTTAAGTTTTGCACACCAGTGTGTGTGTGTGTGGTATTCAAAATTTAAAGACAGACCACATTTTTACCTGTATAAGAAAAACAACACATGACCACAGCTAAATGGGGAAATAATTATATTGCCAGCACACAATCACATGAAAAGACACAAAAAATTTTCATAAATGACACACAAATTACTTTGTAATAATTGTTTACACAAAAGTTACAAATTTCCAAAGGATATAGTTGGAGAATGGATGTACAGTGTTTACTGATAACTAGGCAGAGAAACATTTCAGTATGCAAAATGTCCACTCTGAACTGCGACACAGCTCACAAAGTTGTGGCATGCTGAGCACCAAGTGATCTAGGAGTTCCCGAGGCAAATTGGTCCACTGCTCCCTCAGAGTGTGAATGAGACCCTGCTTGTTTTCTGGAGGAGGGTTTCAAGCACCAATGCATCCCCCATTGTGTCCCAGATGTGTTGTGTGCTTGAGGTCTAGGGAGCCTGCTGGCCAGTCAATGTGATGAATATCCTTGGTCTACAGAAGTGTTTGCACTGCTCTCATACAATGAGGTGTCGCATTATTGTTACAGCACCATGGAATAATCAAATGTGACATAAAAAAACTTCATTGCAACATCATTCACCCATCATAGTCCCATTTTCCAGCACCTGTAGCTCTGCGTGTACATTAATCATGATGCCGCCCCACACCATGACCCCAGCACCACCGTATCTGTCCCTTTCCTGCACATTCCTGTGCTGATACGCAGTACCACTTTCATGCCAGATCAACTGGTCTAGAATCTGAAGACAGACTCAAATGATTCATTTGTGAAGGACATTGATGAGATACCAATTTCAATTGGCCAATTGATGATGACACCAATTTCTGTGGATATGACACCACTGTAAATGTACACTATGTTGAGATCTGGATAGAAGGCTTTCAGGCATATCGCCCTATACAGGGTGTTCAGTTAATGCAAAACTCAGAGGGTTGTTAGTAGACATCAAGAGCAACAAAAATTTAAATGGAACATGGTGTTGCAAACCATGTTTGGTCGGTGAAAATTGCGGAAATACGTATGCAGATTCTGACGTCACGAGAGGACGACAAAAAGTACAATAATAACTACAAAAAGATTTATTTGACAGCAAGTTTACAACACAGCTTGTGGTGCACAGTACATTGCTGGAAAGGGACGATGAGAATGATGTGAACGAAATTATTACACGTGTTGTTAAAATTATTACATTGTTGTGCACAGTACAATGCTGGAAAGGGAATGATGAGAATCATGTGAACGAAATCATTACAGGTGTTGTTCAAAGTGGCGGCCGCGGAAGTCATTGCACAGTCTACAACAATGTAAAAACGATTCCCGGACATGCTCGAAGATACCGGGTGTGCTATTGACGTCTGCAGCAGTGACGACGATCCACGCTATGAGATCCTCCGGTGTGTCCCCAGGCGTCTCATAAACAAGTGATTTAAGGTGACCCCAGAGGAAGAAGTCCAATGGATTGAGATCTGGCGAATGTGGAGGCCAATCAACGGGTCTAGCGGGTCCAATCCACCTCCCTGGGTATGTAGCATCGAGGTGCTTACACACCTCTCGGTGGGGGGGGGCACCATCATGCATAAAATGCATGATCCCCACTGAAACAGACAATTGCTACACATGCCTACCACCGCAATGGCGCTACCTTAGGTCGCCCGAAGCATGTACTCCTACCCCAGCGAATGCGTTTCACGATGCTGCTTATGTCAGATATCGTGAGTGAACATACAAACGCATTCAGTGATCAACTGTCAACTGACATCCGCCTTCCCCCTCCTCTGGAGTCAGAGCCTGCATACGTATTTTCGCGATTTTCACCGACTAAACGTGGTTTGATCATGTTCATATGTAGAGGATTTTAGGAAGGGAGTGTCTGACCCCAGGTCTTAAACAACCCTTAAAAATAGGAAGCTAGGAGATTTGGGCTAGAGTGCCCGATAGGAAAGTGACACGGAAGCGAAGTAGAAAGGGGGAGGAAGACGCCCTTATTTATTACCGGGGGCCAGTACCCGGGATAAACGTGGTTTGCAACACCATGTTCCATTTCAATTTTTGTTCCTCTTGATGTCTACTAACAACCCTCTGAGTTTGTCGCCGCATTAACTGAACACCCTGTATGTTGCAGACATTTTGCTATAGTTTGTTGGAATATCCGTGTTCCTGTGCTGGAATGGAAGCAACTCGCAAGGTGACCAGTCATGATGCGGCGATTACATTTTGCTGTTACAACTAAAAATCTGCCTTCATGTGTTGCAGTAGAGAGACGGTGACCTCCTAGCATGCATCTGGAACACATTCCATTAGTTTGAAATGCTGCCCAGAGCCTGGATACCACACTATGTGGGATTCCAAATTTCATGGCATCACCACTCACTCTTGGTGGCCTTCATCCAGCTTTCCTATAATTATTTCCCACATGAAATCATCTAGACAATGTCTTTGAGACATAATGTTAATAACATGTTCGTACCTTTATGCCTTCACGCCAAGATTTTCCTTCAAACACACGGCACCTACCATGCCTTTTTCTCTTTTATCTGTTTAAGTGACACCATGTGACCCCTGTGCACACAATTCAACATTTTGCATGTGCACCAGTTTTCTAATCACAAAGGATAAGCTTACTTCAAATAGAAAAAATTAGGGTCAAAGAGATGGAAAACCTTTCTACTGAATGGGCAGTTATGCAAATTGACAAGCTGTTGCATCTGATTTTAAGGCTGTAACCTTTAGAAATAGTGTTTGTTCTAATGTTTTGGACACCAGTGTATGTGTGTATATATATTAATACAATACTGCTTACTTAGCGGAAAAAAAAAAGCTACTCCCCACACATTCATGGGTTGTAATATGTTTAAAAATTACCCTGAATGCCATTGTGGATCCAAATGAAAATAAGGGTATCAAACACTGATAATACTATCCTATTCATAACATACACACATTGTTAACCATCAGATCACATAGAAACTGAACAATTCATTTTCAGTGACATTTTAACCACTAGTATAGGGTGACCCAAAATTTATCTGGGACTAAATATTTTTAAAATTGCTCTCAACCTTTTTCCGTACTGTGAAATATAATTTCAGTAGGAAAATTGTGAGGTTTCCAATCGCCACCTTCTGAAATCATACTTCATACTTAACCACATAAAATAGGGGGGGGAAAAAAAAAAAAAAGATGTATATTCAGTGCTGAATAACATAAAAAAAACAGTAGAATCAAAACAGCATAAACAAAACAAAGTATGTTTGCTTTTGTTTCCACTTAACCGGGATGTTTGCCATACTACTCCACATTAAAAATTCTAGACTGATTATGTTTTTGCACCAAGCAAATATTTAGTCAATGTGTACCCTGTAACACTATTTTTTCTTCATCCATTAATAAACTAAAAGGATGTTCCAATAAAAGATCCACTTTGTTCATTTTACTTGTATGAACAAAACTTTCAGCTTAACTACACAAACGAAAATCAGCTGCTCATTGGCTGATGACACAAAAGCGATCAGCCCCAAAAGCCAGTTTTTATGCATGCACAGTCAGCTCATTCGTTACTGTTCTCAAAAGCTTAGCAAAGGCGACGAGTTGACAAGAGAGGTGACTCTTGCAGAGTCACCTCTCTAGTAAACGGATATGGAAGGCTGTAATGTGTTAGCCAGTTATTCAACTATTGTAGTGGCTCACATTGCATTCAGAAAACCTGGGGACTGGTTACTAATACAATTTTTTTTTAGGAATCTCCCAATTAAAAGAAAAAAATGTTTTTTAGCCCCAGATGTCCATAATGACCCAATGCCACTAATTTTAACCATTCTCAAAAGTCAGTAATTCCAGAAAATGAAAAAGTGTCTTAAAATTAAAAATTATTTTATTCATAAATTATGTATTACACAACATAGTGCTCAGCATTTGGCCATGTCTCTGTTGTTTTTTTCTGTGTATAGGTACAGATGAGTAATAAACACATTTTCATTTCTTTTTTTAGCCAGCAAAAAAGTTTGTATATAATTAGCCTCTGGATAACATTTTGAAAATAACATTTCTTGCTAACAGCAAACTCCCATTCCAACATTAAGTATTTCAATTAATCATAGCTTATACTTTCATATGAATCAATTTTCTTAAAGTTGATTAAATGTGAAAGCTAATTTGCAAAGTTTGAGTAGATTTTCTACTAGTCTGTTTTATCATTATTATTCGTTTACAAATTTGTGATAAATTACTTTCAACAGGTTATTACAATTTACTATTAGCACAACAGCAATAAAAATATGAACCTCCTATTAATGTTTTCCTTTGAAGTTTACCCAATTATGTATCACAATGTTATAGGTTTGCTCATTTCACAGATATCTGTAAACATCTTGAAAATCATTGAAAAATTACTATAAAAAGACACAAACTTCATTATCAAAATGAAAGCCAAAGTTTTTGTACTTTAAAGTAAAATATTTACAAATTATCTTAAGTGCAATCCTTTTTTTTTTTTTTTTTTTTTGTATATTTAATAAATAAACTTTAAACTACAAATTAATTGGACTCCCAAATGTTTACCATAACATGGCCATACTCGGTGATAAATGAAGATATTTTACATAGTTCTTTAATAAAAAATATAATTATTTGTGTTATATTAAATAAATGCAGCCTTTCTTTTCATTCAGACCTAAAAATACAGTAGCAAAAACACTGGTAGCATATGTTTCTGTCCAACCATTGCAGATCTCATATGTTTGCTCAATGTATCATCCTGAGAGAAGCCTTTGTTTTCCATCATGAACCATATTGCTGATCTGATTTGCTCCATGTCTCATATGCAGGATTACAACTTTCTCCTGACCACAAGATCAACTATTACTTGATATTGTCAGTTGATTCCTCATTTGTTCAGGAAAAGTGCATTATTTATCTGTTCCATTGGACTCATGCTACAGAGATTCAGCCTTATTTTTCTGCAACAGCTCAACACAAACTCTTAGCATGTTTAGAATTCATCTTTGGTCTCAACTGCAAATTAAACTCATTGCTTCCCCCCCTTTTCAAGCATGATTGGAGGTGAATACTGTGTGGCTTGAAGTTGGCATGGATCAGAGTTGTTTGAAGATGAACCTTGCCAATTTCTTTTTCAGCATATTATTTAACTTCAAATTAGATCATATGTAGAGGATTTTAGGAAGGAAGTGTCTGACCCCAGGTCTTACAACTCTTAGAAATAGGAAGCTAGGAGATTTTGGCTAGAGTGCCTGATAGGAAAGTGACACGGAAGCAAAGTAGAAAGATGAAGGAAGATGCCTTTATTTATTACCGGGGGGCCAGTACACGGAGTCCGATGACTTAACGTGCCCATCCGACACACAGCGGATATTTAGTGGCTTGAACATTCGTACCTGCCTGGGATTAAACCCGAGGTCTTCTTCATGGCAGTCAAGAACGTTGACCACTAAGCCACCCATGGCCCCATTATTTAACTTAGCACTGAATGAACTATTTATACAGATGTTCATATGTGAATTTTCTTTTTGCTATATTTGAACTAAATTTAGACAATGCTTTTCATCCAGCATGCTCCTCTGATGTACTTTGATTCCATTTAGACTGAATTTATCTCTAATGACCCTGTGACCATTTTTTTTTTTTTTTTTTTTTTTTTGTATTGCCAACCTGTTTCTATTACTTGCTGTTTTACTCTGTTTGCATTTTTTTGCCTTATGTAGTTTAGGACAAGAGATTTCTTGTAGATATCAATCCGTATATATTTGTTCATCTGTATGTATCATAACCCTAATTTTTTCTGTAACCGTACATTAAAGATTAAGCACGTACAATTTCATCAAGAGCGTGGGCCAGATAGCAAATTTTAAATATTTTCACAGGCCATACCATACAATGTTATTTCAAATTTATTTAGATATTGGTATTTATTTGACAAGAAATCTTTACTGTTTAATTTTTTTATTTGATTTTTAAGTTATATCATTAACATAAAAATGTACGAGTAGATTAACAGTAGAGCATACATTTCACTAGAGTTTTATTCAGCTATTTATTATAATGAATGTATATTTTAATGAACATAATTTTTTTAAAGACAAATGATCAGAGGCCACCGCTTAGACCAGTGGCGCAATGGTCTAAGCGGTGGTCTCTGATCATTCGTCCGAAAGGGGTCTGGATTCGAATCCCGGTGAGGCATGAATGTTGTGTTTGTCTTACGGCACTGGCTTTCTCCCTTCCCTGGAACCAGTGACCTTAAATTAGGGATAAGTGACTGCTTATAGCCCATTGAGTTGCTCACAGTGGTCGTTAAACCTCCAATTACAAAAACAAGTTAAGCTTAAGACAGATTAGATGCATTTAATGGGATGTTTAGGACTTCATGTCTCTCACAAGACAGTCAAACAGTCAATGTTCAGGGAAATAACTGAAGGTGCAACACACTGTGTTTTCTAGATGTGAATTCGTTATTCTAAATTTAATGATTAAACTTCATTCTAGAAAAAAATGCTGGCAATTGTAAGTGCTTCCAAATAGCATTATTCCCTTTCCAGCAAAAGCTGTGAGTTTCAGATATTTGTCCTTTGGGAAATATTTCTTATAAAAGTCTAAGTGAAACATCTTTGATTTTTGTCTTCGGATCTGAGTTCTCTTGCAGTTCAGATAGTTCCATTTGCAAAGAAGATGGAGCTTGTTACAAACCAATATCAAATAGAGAAGAGTTTTAAATTTGCTTCTTGTGCTCGAACCTGGTGTTGAATTCTTCATTCAAAGACTTCAACTCGTCCGTAACTTAATTGTAATCGAAGTCATTATTGTGGTTTGCAAATGTGGGAAAATTATAAGTATTGCCTTACTCTCAGTTGACTTTCCCAGAATCGAAGTTTATTATGAAGTGGCTTAATGTGTCCATACAGCTGCTCATGAATCAACTGTCCTTGAGTTGGTAACTTAGCATTGAATTCATTAAGATGAGTTGTAACATCTACAAGAAATGCCAGATCTTTAGTTTTCTAACTCCCACACAGGTTTTCCTTTCATGTCCATGAAAACAGATACCTCATCTTTCAAATCATAAAAGCGTTTCAGCATCTTTCCCTTACTTAGCCAAAGCACTTCATCTCGAATTTAACGTTTTCTAGTAATCCTTGAAAGTGGCGGTGGTTTAGTGCTCTCATTTTAATGAGATTTATGCAGAAAACTACCATAGTAATGGCATGGGTGAATTTGATTGACTTTACACACAGGTTTTGTTGGTGTAAAATGCAGTGAAGCACACATACAAATCTTCTGTATTGGTGTTCATATCAGATAACTCTGATCTGATTTTGGCAAAAACATCTAAGTTTGACCCAATCATTGCTGGAGCACAATCAGTTTATTTTCTGTTTAGCTCCTCACTTAAAGTTGAATTTCTTAAAAAAAATATTTTTTACTTCCTAGAAAATGTCTTCTCCCCTTATACTCTTTTTGAAGAGCAAGCAATTCTTCCATACAACTGAATTTAGCATTGACTCCATGAAAAGTTTTAGCCAACTGAGCAGTATTAGTGGCATGGAAGAATTGCTTGCCACCCATGGCCCTGGCCCCTCTTGTCTAGAGCAATTGAAAATGCTTAAAATTGTGATGCGATTTTTTTTAGGCTTAATTTTATGTCATCGGCCATTCTGTCGATTCGCCTCATCACAGTCCAATGAGAAAGACTTATTTGTTCAATGTCCTTGGTTTTATCAGGACACAGTACTTCAATTACAGCACTGAGACATTCTTTGGTAAAGTCTCCTTCAGAATATGGCTTTGAGTGCTTTGCAATTTTTGCACTGACTATAAAGTTTGTCCGAACAATTTTGCCAGCTTCATTATTACGTTTGTGAAAAAGCATCTGTTGAGCAGATATACTCTTCTTCAAATTTTGTATCTTATCTTTTCTCGGCTGACCTTTATTTTGCATGCATGATATTAAAATGCCTTTTTAGGTTGCTTTCTTTCACAATGGAAATAGTTTCAAAATGAATCATACAAACAGGATTTTCCTTCTGCATGACAAAAAGTAATCATCTCTCTCTCACTCACTCACTCACTCACTCACTCACACACACACACACACACACATTTCTTTTGAAAAACACAACACTCACTGTTCACTTTCCTCTTCAATGATGTCATCTTAATTTAGAATGCCGACACAATTATAACAAAATAAAAATACAAAAAATTGCAATGTGCCACAAGATAACAATATAGTTAAATATAATAAACTAGAAAATTACAACTTCATAAGACACTCAATTCAATACTGAAAGTTGTGGGTGACAGTGCTGCTTACGTGCACCACTCACCAAGAACATCAACAGCACAATGGCGATTTTCCGCCGGTTCCTTTCAGTCAATTCACTGCAGAGGGTCTTCCTGCCTACAACTTTCGCCTTGTCCCATCAATCAAACTGAATTGCAGCTGTCAACAGGCTCTGCCATCTCTCGGCACTTCAGGCATCCGGGCCACATGCTTCTCTTCCTGTCAATCAAATGCTGATGCTGCTATCAACATGCTGCTATCTATCGGCTAGATTCTTTTACGGGCCGACATCTAAAGTACACTTTTTCTTTGATTACAGAGAAACTTAACAGTCTGTAGGTGGCTGGCACGTCAGATTCCATGAAATGTACGATGTCATCGCTCTGTCCACATTATTTTTATAAACAACAAATAGCAACTGAAAAATTGTATATCCGACACCGCTGGGATCGAACCCCAGATCTCTTGATAACTAGCTGAGTGCGACAATTCACAGCACTATTCGTGGTTTATCAGTCAGCATCTAACTACACAATTCCATATTGATGGGCTCAGCAACTGATGTGTCACCATCTAGTGGCATTCAACAAAGCAGGCTGTTTAATTACAGCTGATAAATCCAAGGAGCGATAGAAATGGTGAACATATTTTAAATACGTGGAGATAATGTAAATGTATGATGTCACTTACTTGGATTTATCAGCTGTAATTAAACAGCCTGCTTTGTTGAATGCCACTAGATGGCAACACATCAGTTGCTGAGCTCATCAATATGGAATTGTGTAGTCAGATGCTGACTGATAAACCACGAATTAGTGCTGTGAATTGTTGGTATCGTAGCGTAAAGCGAACACACTTGGCTAGTTATCGAGAGATCTGGGGTTCGATCCCAGCGGTGTTGGATATACAATTTTTCAGTTGCTATTCGTTGTTTATAAAAATAACGTGGACAGAGCTATGACATCGTACATTTACTTTATCTCCACATATTTAAAATACATTCACCAGATTCCATGAAATTTGGAAAAGTTCTTGTGGGCCACATAAAATTAGGGTGGGGGCTGGGTGGGGGCTGGATGTGGGCTGTACATTGCACATGTCTGTTTTAGATGATTAAACATTCATTCTGAAAGTGACTTTTTACCAAATTGTAATATTTGTAACTAATGTTGTACAAATAGAATGTGTGTGCACAGCATTGATTAACTTTTCATCAACAGATACTGTATTTCCAAAATGATAAAATTAACAACTTCATAGCAGAAGCTATAAAAGCATGAAAGACAGATCATGCCAAGAACTTGCTGTACGACAATGATGCAATACAAAGGCAGGTGACATACACAATGCTTCAGAACATATTCAAATCTGTCAAGAATATTTTCAGCGGGCAATCTTCCAAAATTTTGTTCTGTTCTGATCTAGTGTGCAGTTTCCCACTGTAAAGTATAGCAATCAGTTTTTCCCTTTGATTATTGTTATGATTTAGTGTGCAGCAATATTTAGAGACTTCTTTTTCTCAATGGAAGGATGACACTTTAAAGAGATTAACTGGTTTTTAACCAGGCCATCCCAACATTATCTGTGTGTATGAAACACATGAGCAAGTCTTACAAAAAATCATACCAACTGCAGTTTAGAAACTCATGGTATAAATATTTGTGGCTATGCAGATGTTTACAAGAACTTTTGTCGGCCATGCTTGCTTCTTGGGGTTTAAAAAAAAAAAATGTTCGGAACCATACAGGCATTTGGGATTTTCTGAACGCAATTAATTTATGCTTTCCAAAAACATGATGATTCTGCCAAATATTTGAAATGTGTATTGCAGTTCAAACAAGAGTTTAAAAATCTTTACACACTACTGTGGTTGCTTTACAGGAATAATTCCAGCCACATAATAAATTTTCAATGAAAATATCAAGTCAAGCAGGCTTTTTACGAGCATTGTCGTTCAACACGTAAACAATTACCATTCCATGGACATGATTGAAGGATTTCCCGAGTAAATCTTGGGAACTATAGGAAATTCTTGAAAAATTACCATCAACTACAGTGAAAAAAAAACTACAAAAAGACCAAAAAGTTTTCACATCTTGCAATATATATATATCATCATCATTGTCAACCATTATGCATCAATCCACTGCTGGACGAAGGTCTCCCCAAGTTTCCTGCACAACGGTCTGTCTTGTGCCAGTCTCTTCCATGTCATTCCTGCATACTTTTGAATTTCATACACCCATCTCCGATGTGGTCTTCTTCTGGGTCTTTTCCTGTCCCTTGGAATCCAATCCAAAATTTCGGCTGCCCATCGATGGTCTGTCCTTCTGGCAAATACGCCCAGCCCATTGCCATTTCAGGGATTTCACTCTGACCATGATGTCTTCCACTCTTGTCATTTTTCGGATCCACAAGTTCCTCTTCTTATCTCTTCTGGTTACACCAAGCATGCACCTCTCCATGCTTCTTTGAGTTGTCTGTAGTCTTTGTATGTCTCTTTTAGTTGAGGTCAACGTCTTTGCACCATACGTAAGCACTGGAAGGATGCATTGATCAAACACTTTTCTTTTAAGACATAATGGCATATTGCTCTTGAAAATTATACTGTTTCTTCCAAAAGCTCTCTAGGCAAGTGTTTTATGCCGATTAATTTCTTCATCAATGTGACCCTCACCTGATATCTGCTGTCCAAGATAAACGTAGGTATTGGTTATCTCCAGCTTTTCCCCATCAGTCAATAAATCTTCATTTCTTGTAAAAGCATTTAACATCACTTTTGTCTTCTGAAAGTTCATTTTTAATCCCATTTCTTTACTCTTGTCAGCAAGCTCTTGGATCATACTCTGCAGCTCTGATGGGGTAGTTGCCAAAATGACTACGTCATCAGCAAAACGAAGGTGAGTTAGATAATCTCCATTTATCTTTATCCCCTTGTTTTTCCAGTTCAGTGATTGAAAGACATTTTCCAGCGTGGCATTAAAGAGTTTAGGAGAAATAGTGTCCCCTTGTGTCACTCCCTTTCCAATTTTTATGGGTGTTGTATTCTCAAACAGCCAAATCTTTGCACTTGCATTTTCATAGATGTTATTAATAATATTAATGTATGCATCTTCAATACCGCAGGATTTCAGAGCCATTGTAACTGCTGATGGTTTCACCGAATCAAAGGCTTTTTCATAATCGATAAAAGCCATGAACAATGGAAGTTCAAATTCCCTCGCTCTTTCAATTAGTTCTCTCAATACGTGGATATGATTTATTGTGCTGTAGCTGTAGCCACTCCTGAATCCAGCTTGTTCTCTCGGTTGAGCCATGTCCAGTGTTACCTTCAAACGGTGTGAAAGAACTTTAGTGAAGATTTTATAAACCACTGATAGGAGGCTGATAGGTCTGTAGTTCCTGAGATCCTCAATGTCACCTTTTTTGTGTAGCAGGATCATTGTAGCATTGTTCCAATCCTCAGGAATCTTCCCTTCATTAAGGCACCGAGTGAAAATTTGGGCGAGTACTGTTTTGATTTCTCCACTTGCTTCTTGTATGATGTCTACAGTAATTCCATCTTCTCCTGAAGCTTTTCCCCACTTCCATGTTCTTGATTGCATGTGCAACTTCTGCTGGGAGGACTGGAAGAACTCTGGTACCTTTCATGATGTCTGGAGTACATGTATCATCCCTGAAAAAACCATGAGGAATAACCACTCACTCACCATAAAGATCATGGCAACCTCCAATGACCACACACTTCCAACACGTCATTCATCGTGATGTAACTGGGCTTCCACAGGTTTACAGACTTCTTGCTTACGCTTCTTATTTTCGGGTGTGAAACATCGTTTTTTTTTCCTTTGCCTTATAAGATGTTACTATAATGCTTGTCAATTCGATAAAAATCACACATACAACTCATTCATACAATTCAAGTAAAAACTATGTACATAAACCTTACATTCACAGGTGATTAAACCTTGGTCAACTCTAATTATGGAACTCCTCCTTCTGTTTCACAACCTCTGCTACTCCCACTGCAAGTGTCACACCCATTCAGCCCCGCACATCCAATCCTCTAGTACTTTCGACAGGCCCCTGTCATCTTCAGGAGGCAGGTGTGTCTCACCCGCCCACCACAGCTCAAGTGAGCAGAGCCATCGAGGCCTGGGCTCCAGTCGCTATCTCTGAATCGTTGTGTCTCTGGCGCCATCTATTGTCCCTGCTGCTCTTTTTTCCCTCTTTCTTTTTACGCTGCTGTTCAATTTTTATTAGGGCTTTCCATTGTTTGTTTAGGTTACTTGGCTCATTAATGTTGCATAATCTTGATCTGTTTTTTTCAATTAACACTGATTCTGCAATTCTTAACTGCTTTTCGTTTTTACAGCTCTTAATAATTTTAATATCTTCAAACCTTGGACATTTTTGATTTTCCATACAGTATTGGGTCAATGCTGTCTTAGCCTCTTTTTTATTCCAATTATTAATATGCTGGTTCAATCTATACTTAAATTTATTCTTGGTGCTGCCTATATATGACACAGGTGGTTGCTGGTTTATTGGGATTTCATAAATTCCTGCTCTATCTAATTGGCTAATTTTTTCATTTTTAATCACTAAATTTTTTACAGTAAGTACCTGATTTCCTACCTGTATGCCATACTTGCCACAAACTTTATTAATTTCTGCTGAAACATTTTCTATATATGGTATTGCTCCCACATATTTTACAAGTTTTTTTTTTTTTTAAGATTATGCAACATTAATGAGCCAAGTAACCTAAACAAACAATGGAAAGCCCTAATAAAAATTGAACAGCAGCGTAAAAAGAAAGAGGGAAAAAAGAGCAGCAGGGACAATAGATGGCGCCAGAGACACAACGATTCAGAGATAGCGACTGGAGCCCAGGCCTCGATGGCTCTGCTCACTTGAGCTGTGGTGGGCGGGTGAGACACACCTGTCTCCTGAAGATGACAGGGGCCTGTCGAAAGTACTAGAGGATTGGATGTGCGGGGCTGAATGGGTGTGACACTTGCAGTGGGAGTAGCAGAGGTTGTGAAACAGAAGGAGGAGTTCCATAATTAGAGTTGACCAAGGTTTAATCACCTGTGAATGTAAGGTTTATGTACATAGTTTTTACTTGAATTGTATGAATGAGTTGTATGTGTGATTTTTATCGAATTGACAAGCATTATAGTAACATCTTATAAGGCAAAGGAAAAAAAAAACGATGTTTCACACCCGAAAATAAGAAGCGTAAGCAAGAAGTCTGTAAACCTGTGGAAGCCCAGTTACATCACAATGAATGACGTGTTGGAAGTGTGTGGTCATTGGAGGTTACCATGATCTTTATGGTGAGTGAGTGGTTATTCCTCATGGTTTTTTCATTTATGAATTGCACGTAAACTATGCGCACTTTGCAAGAGGTTAATACCTTAAAAGTGCAAATATAATAAATGTATCATCCCTTTCATATAATTTGGAGTAGAAATCTTTTCACTCTTGTCAAAATTTCTGCCTCTATTTCTTGTTACAGAACCATCTTCTTTTCTCAGTGCCATAATCTGTTTTCTTCCCTTATTGAGATGTCCCTTTGCTAACTTTAGGCTTTGGTTGTTTTCAATTGCTTTCCTCACTAGTTCACAGTTGGATTTCCTTACGTCTTCACTGATACTTTTTTGTACTGTCTTGCATAGCTTTATATATTCCACTTTGGAAGTCACATCTTCTTTAGTTGTCCTCATCTCTCTTCTTTTTTGCATCAACATTTTGGTTTTTCCTGATAATTTGTTCACATGCAACTTGTTCTTAGACCCAACTAATTTTGTTGCTGTTTCCACAAGAGCTTTGGTTACTTTTCTGTTAACTTCAGAAATATCCACTTCTTCCGATGTTAGGCCTTCTAGGATAGAGAATCTGTTCCTCAGTTCTAATTTGAAGGTATTATGATGCTTTTTAAGGTTGGTCACACCAATACACTTTGTTTGTTTTATGAGCTTGCCATGCTCGAGTTTAGCATTGAGGTGCATCTTACATCTCACCAATCTATGGTCACTACCTGTGTTGAACTTGTTTAGCACACTGCAGTCTTCTATGACGAATTTTTTGTTACACATAATAAAATCAATTTCACTTGTCGTCCCATTTGGATGTCTTCATGTCCATTTCCTGTGTGGCTTTTTCTTGAAAAAGGATTTCAAGATGAAAAACCCTTCTGCCTCTGCAAACTCAATGAGAGTATTTCCACGCTGGTTTCTGTTGCCGTGACCGAATTTACCTACTGAAGTTTCATTCTGTTGCCGTTGCCCTATTTTTGCATTGAAATCTCCCATAATTATCTTCAAGTGCTGCTTACCTTTATTATTTAGATGACGAATTTCCTCATAAAATTCTTCAATTTCTTCTTCAGGATGACTTGTGGTGGGTGCATAAGTTTGAATAATCTGAGCCTTGTATCTCGTCGAGAGTTGGATAACAAGTAGTGCAGCTATGTCAGAGGAACTTTCAACTTCTACAACTTTATCCTTCAGTTTCTTGTTTGTTATAAATCCAACACCACTAGTTCTGCCAGTATCTGTCCCACGATAGTAGAAGAGATGTCCACTTTTCAGTTCAATGAGATCTTCTCCTTTTCTCCTTACCTCACTTAGCCCGACGATGTCCCACTTGATCCTTTGTAGTTCCTCTTCCAATTCAAGAAGCCTTGAATCAGAAGATAGGAAGCATCCATTATACGTAGCCAAGGTCAGCATCTATATATTTATATATATATATATGTGTGTGTGTGTGTGTGTGGATTTTTGGTATGTGTCATCCTGATGGTGAAATGTCGAGATCACTACACAGAAGAACGACCGCTGGATGGCGTGAGCATAGGACGTCGGCGTGGCGCTAAAACATGCTCCCAGACACTAGAAGTAGAGCTGCGGAGAGTTCTGAAGTGTGAACACCGAGACAGGGCTGTGTGCCAAAGTGTGTTCAACGTGTTCGCCCTTTTTGTATTTCTTGGTGGAATGAGTAGGTTCCGTTGTTAGTGTATCCCGATATCAATTGTAAGTGTACGTCAGATTAAATGTGTGTGTGTTCAGAGTTCGTGCAGCCCGTCCATTATTTAAGTGTTGTGATTCGATGGAACCGTAGTGGGGAAGTTTCCCAGTACCCCACAATTCTGGTGTCAGCAAGTGAGATCTGTGCCGAATCGCCTGTGGATTACGCAGTGGCAAAGATGGAGCTTTTATTTCACATCTTGAAGGTAAGCTTTCTTGTCAACCATGTATAAAAATTCTCGCACAGAAGACTTGATTCAAGTAGCACAAGAGATCGGTGAAACGGTGCCAAAAGGAGCAATGATAGTTGATTTAAAATTAAAAATAGAGAGCACTAAAATCTATAAAAATTATCCAGATTTTGTAAAAAACATCTTAAGTTCTATAATAGAAGAGAGGAAGGCGAGGGCTGAAAATGATCGAGTACTAGAGATGGAAAAAATCAAATTAGCGCAATTGGAGAAGGAAGTAGAACTGGAAAGTATTCGAAGCCATTTGCCATTGGAGTTGAATGAGTGAAATGATAATATGGGACTTGAGCGGCCTACGTTTAATCTTGAAAACCTGATTAAAAGTGTTCATACACTGAATATGACTATTCCAGTTAAACCAGAGAATCTCAATTTGTTTTTCCAATTTGTGGAACGAGATTTTGTTATAAAAGGGGTGCCGCTGGACATGAGGTCAGAGATTTTGATAAACCTTCTAGGGGAAAAAGCTAGCAACATATTGCTTTACATCGGGGAGGAAGAGATGAAAAGATTATGATAAGCTTAAGTCGCTAATATTAAGGGAGTTTCAGTCGACAGCACAGGAATGCCTGAATAATTTTCGGAAAGCTCGTCGACAGCCCAGTGAAACACATATTCAATTCGCATAGAGATTAATAGCAAACTTTGAATATTATTGTAAACTGCGTGAGGTTAGTGATTTTAACTCATTATGCAAATTGATGGTGGCAGACAAATTGTACCAAAGCTTAGACAAAGACACGGCATCTCACATAGAGATTAAGAAGGGAGAAAGTTGGTTTGACCCTGTAAGATTAGTAAAAGAGTGCGATGTTTATTTTGTGTCGAAAGAAAATCGTTAAACGACATTCAAGCAATTGAGTACAAATCGGTGGAGAATACGAGTAAAGGTGGAAGAGGAAATTTTAAGAATATACAGTACAAAAAGTCCAACAAAAATAATTATGGGCAAAATAAGGGAAACCCCAACTGCTAAGTTTGTGGAGGAACACATTTCACAAAATTTTGTTCTAAACATTTTTGAAGACAACCTGAAGACGTAAGTGAGCTAAGCGGGCGGGGTGAAAGTTCAGTGTACTGGAATCGGAACAGCCCGTTGAGAGAAAAGGTTTTATAAATGAACTGGAGTATGTTGACATCTTGATTGATGGTAAAGAAGTAACTGCTCTTATTGATTCAGGTGCCCGAATTGCAGTAGTGAATAGCAATGTGGTACCCGCCAAAAAAAATAACAGAGGGTAGAGTAATTATTTCTAGTTGTTTTAATGATAAACATGAAGTTCCCCTGGCAAAGTTCCAGATCTCACTAGAGTTCTCACGTTGTTTTTGAGGTAACAGCAGCAGTTTCGAATAGCCTCAATGCTCAGTGTATAATCCCTGCAAACCTGTTTGCCAAGATGAAAGTGGGTCAAGGTCAGATGCTGGCGTCGTGGGAGCCAAGCCTGTCAGAACAGCAGACTGTTATTGCTGCTTCAGGAGAGCGAAATGAGAATGTCTTTAATAGTTTTTTTGCTGCATGTTGCAAGTGTGACGGAAGATTCGGGCATGTTGAACTTAAATCATACACAAGATTTGGAGTTGTGCAGGGAAGTTTCGAATCTTGTGCATGGCTACAAGCCAAACAAAACCAAAAGTACCAATTTAAAAATGAAAATTGCTTTAACAGATGACATTCCTGTATGCCAAAGGTCACGCAGATTATCTTGTCTCGAAAAACAGAAAGTGGAAGAGCAAGTCAATGAATGGCTGAAGCAAGGGATCATTCAAGACAGTTGTTCTGACTATGCTTCGCCCGTGGTATTATGCAGAAAGAAGGGCGGGTCCACGAGGCTCTGTGTCGATTACAGGAAACTGAATAGAAAAACTGTTAAGGATAGATTCCCTCTACCGATCATACAAGAAGTTTTGGACCAGTTGCAATCGGGGAATGTGTTTACATCGATCGACTTGAAGAATGGGCTTTTCCACGTGGATATGGATAAGAATAGCTTTAAATATACATCCTTCGTGACCCATGAAGGTCAAATACGAATATCAAAAAGTTGCTTTCAGGTAATCAAATAGCCGGAGTGTTTTCCAGAGGTATATTTACCATGTATTTTGCGAGATCTTCAATGATGGTACCGCAGTCGTTTACACGGATGACATCATTATACCTTCGGTCGATGAATGTAAGGGTGTAAAGCGTTTGGCCCGCGTCTTGGACACTGCCTCACAATATGGTCTCTAATTAAACCTAAAGAAGTGTCAATTCTTAAAAAGAGAAACAAGTTTTTAGGCCACATAATTGAGAATGGAACTAACCAGCCATCGCTTGACAAATCAGCAGCCGTTCAAAATTTTCCCAGAACCTAAGGGCGTTAAGCAGGTTCACAGTTTCCTTGGACTTGCGGGACATTTCAGAAAATACATCCCATCTTATTCGGTCATTGCCAAACCGTTGAGCAACTTGCTTTGCAGCACATCGACTTTTTATTTGGGACCTGAGCAACGGTCAGCTTTTAAAGCTCTCAAGAATGCACTGTCCAACAACCCCGTGCTGCACATCTTCAAACAGGGTGCTAAGCTGGAATTACGTAAGCATGGCTATGGGGCTATTTTGCTACAACAGGCTGATGATGGCAAGTTTTGCCCTATTCACCATATGAGCAGAAAGACAACAGCCACAGAAGAGAAATATTCCAGTTATGAATTGGAAGTATTGGCAATAATGGAGGCCCTAAGTAAGTTTAGGAATTACCTATTGGGCACTAAGTTTAAGATAGTTACTGACTGCTCAGCCTTCCAACAAACCATGAGTAAGAAGGAATTGACGCCTAAAATTGCAAGATGGGCGCTTTCTCTAGAAGAGTTTGATTATGAAATTGTAAACTACTCGGGCAAACAGATGACACATGTGGATGCTCTGAGTCGCTATCCAGTAATGGCCATTTACTGTAATGAGCTAACCTCTAAAATCGTAGCTTCACAAGCAAGTGACGAATATATTAGTGCTATCAAAAAACTGTTAGCCGATGGTAAGGTGAATGACTACGTTCTTAAAAATGAAGTGCTGTACAAAATAGAAGGTGACAGAGACGTCATGGTCGTCCCTCAAGCTATGCAAGCAGAAATCATCCAGGAGGTTCACAAGAAGGGACATTTTGCTGCTGCCGAGACAGAAGAAATCCTGAAGCAAGACTTCTACATCCCCAAGATTAGACAGCAGATTGAAAGCGTTATAGCAAACTGTGTAGACTGTATCCTATGCAACAAGAAACGCAGGAAAGGGGAAGGTATGCTAAACTCGATACCAAAGGAAAATATTCCTTTACATACTTACCATGTCGATTTTATTGGGCCCCTTACATCGACGAATAAGAACTACCAGCACATTTTCACAGTGGTAGATACGTTTACCAAAATTGTCTGGTTCTATCCAGTAAAGTCTACGTCGTCACAAAGTGCACTCGACAAACTAAAACTACAGCAAAACACATTCGGCAACCCCACACGAATAATTTCAGATAGAGGAGCTGCTTTTGCTTACAAGGATTTTAAAGATTACTGTGTCGAACAAGGAATAGAGCACGTGAAGACTACCACAGGAATACCAAGAGGAAATGGGCAGGTAGAGCGAATGCACAGCATCATGATCACCATCCTCGCAAAGCTATCTATGAAGACCCAGCAAAGTGGTACAAGTATGTAGCTGACGTACAGCACGTCATAAATAGCACAATTTCAAGAAGCACTAAATACACCCCATTTGATTGATGACTGGCGTTAAAATGAAGAATGCTGGAGATCTAAAAATTAGAGAACTGTTAGAAGAGGAACATTTAAACTGCACACTACATGATAGAGATGATATGCATGAAGACGCCAAGAGTAATATTTTAAGACTGCAACAGGAAAATAGTCTACAATCCAACTGGAAACGAAAACCACCTAAACTGTATAAAGTCAACGACCTAGTTGCAATTCAGAGGACGCAGTTCGGTGCAGGGTTAAAGCTGCGACCAAAGTTATTTGGCCCTTATCATGTCAAGGCAGTGAAGCCAAAGGATCGGTACGACGTCGAGAAAGTGGGAAACCACGAAGGACCGAACAACACATCTACCGCAGCGGACCATAGGAAGCCATGGCCTATAGGGGGTCACTGAAGGACTTTCAATTCCTTTTTCAATGACTGTCAGTATGTGTTTTATTTAACTGCTTTCTTTTGTTGTCTAAATGCCCAGAACACTAACGGATGCAGGAGCCGCTGGGGACAGCGCCTAGTCAGCATGGCCGAGACTGTGGGTTTTCGGTATGTGTTGTTCTGATGGTGAAATGCCGATATCACTACACAGAAGAACGACCGCTGGATGGCGTGAGCATCAGATGTCGGCGTGTCACTAAAACATGCTCCCAGGGACTAGAAGTAGAGCTGCAGAGAGTTCTGAAGTGTGAACACTGAGACAGGGCTGTGTGCCGAAGGGTGTTCGATATGTTCGCCATTTTTGTATTTCTTAGCGGAATGAGTAGGTTCCGTTGTTAGTGTATCCTGATATCAATTGTAAGTGTACATCAGATTAAATGCGTGTGCGTTCAGAGTTCGTCCATCCCGTCCCTTATTTAAGTGTTGTGATTAGATGGAACCATAGTGGGGAAGTTTCCCAATACCCCACATATATACACTATATTGACAAAAGTAATCAGACACCTAGAAGAGAAACACAACATAGCATTTATTGACATACATTAGTACAGTGTCGGTCCACCTTTGGCCTTAATGCATGCACTGACCCTTTGAGACATGCTTTCAACAAGGTTTTGGAACACGGCGATAGGTACGCACTTCCATTCAGCACATAATGCTGCTGCTAACAACTGTTGCTTAGTAGTAGGCCTTGGTTCCAAACTTCTTATGTGGCATTCTTATATTCCCATACGCAAAAAAGGCATGTGGCGCGATCTTATATGGCGCTCTAATTCATCCCATAGGTGTTCTATGGGATGAAGATCAGGGCTCTGTGCTGGCCAGTCCACACAAGATAAGGAATTATCGTCAAATCATGCCGTAACAGTCCTTGCTTTATGGCTCAGTGCATTATCCTGCTGGTACCAACAAGTCTCGGTTCCATAGTATTGCCACAGAGTTGGTAGGGCACAATTGTTCAGAATATCAAGGTAGACGTGCTGGTAAACAGGTTTGTCCATGATAACCAATGGGCCGGGACTGTACCACGAAGAACACCCCACACGAGTACACTGCCAGCTACAATCTTAACTACAGGAACAGTACACTGTGGTAAATAGCGTTCCCCCGGTTTCCTCCATACCCACACACGGCCATCAGACTAATGAATCGTGTATCTGGATTCATCAGTCCATAGGACCCGTTTCCATTGATCTACAGTCCATGATAAATGTTCTTTACACCATGCTAAACGACAAATAGCATTCCGAGTGGAGATGAAAGGCTTTTGAGTAACCGCACGACCACAGTAACCCATGGAATGAAGTTCTCTGTGAATGGTATGTGCACATACCAAGGTTCCAGCATTTTTACTAGCCTGTACACTGAGGTCTTGTGCAAGTACTCCGTCGATTAGCTGTAACGACTCTCCTGAGGCTTTGACGTCCTCTATAACTGATTTTCTTTGGTCTGCCGGTATGTTTTTCTGCTTCAGGCACGCCATGTGCCTTCCACTTATTCAGTACATCCAAAACAGTTGACTTGGGTATGTTTAAACACCTCTCAATTTCTCTCATGCTTTTGGACAACTCACTAATATAACATCCAACAATCTTTCCAAAGTCAGTTCTCTCCCGCTGCAACATTTTCACTCAACCTCACAGTGCGATATGATCGCGGTCAGCTGCAGGCTTGTTTTTATACCGTTTGCAACTGTACCGTGCATCTTAACAATGCAGCAGATCCATTCATTTACTTTTGAAGGGGTGTCTGGTGACTTTTGTCAATATAGTGTATATTAATTATTGTAAGTTAAAAATCAGAAGTACCTAAACTGCAGTCAGCAGCAAAAGCAATGAAAAATTTTGTATGGAAATTTTTGTTGATCCAAAAATGAGAATACTCAAAAACAGCAAAAAAGCCAATATAGTCACTTATCTGATGATATATTTGTAAAATACAAGGCATTATTTCATGAAAAAAAAAATGGACATTTTGACGGAAATCAGCATAAGATTATCTGACCAATACATCAAGAATTCTTGAATTTGTCAAAAAAAAAATTCATCACATTCCTGGTTGAGTTTACCAGAATGTCTGTTAACCGTCAAGGATATAAAAAACCCACATAGTTTAAGAGAGAAGTGAGCTACATCTTTTGTACTGAGAAGAAATGCACCCCAGTGTTTGATGTTCAGCTTGTATATGAGAGTTGTGTGCATAAAGATTTATTACAAGAAGTGTAATACATCTCATGTTTTCTCTTGTTCTAACTAACTTCAACCAAAGTGTCAGTACAGAAAAGTATCTCCTGTTTAAAATGAATGAATTATTACCCAAGAAATATTATTTCATAGGAAAGACTAATGTCTTTAGCTAGTATCATGAAACAAACTTGTGGTTAAATGTGTGTGTGTGTGTGTGATAGACAACTATGCTTCCTTAAAAGATAGAAATGGTCTTATTTATAAGAAATAATTGCATTTTTTGATTAGATTTTCTTTTTGTAGCAGTTCACTCAATTGTCCAGTATAAGACACCACTGGTCTGGAAATATCCAAAAGAGAATAATTCCTAACTTGGATCATCAAATTAAAATAATTCTGCACAAATCTCAAACCTCTTTGTTGAAGCCATACCCAAATTATAGTTCAAGGTTCGCACTCTTCCAAGCAAAATAAATTCAAGCACTATTCAAGGACTTTTTAAACCTGAATTATCTTATGGGTGTACTGTCGATCAGTCAGTAGGTAGGTATTTTAGTAGCTTCACACCATTAACCTTAGCTGGGGCAGGCACACCTTCAATGGCCTGCCTGTTACCCCTTCCACCCCCAGTTGGTTTATTTTACTAACTGTGAATCGCCCCTCTGTTTTGGGTTTTTTGAAATTGTTTTATTTTGTGGAATATTTTGAAAGGGTACAGTATTTTCATATTCATCTGCTGGTATGACACTTATTGTTCGCTTTAACTTTTTATTTTTGATGTAGTCAGGAGATAAAGGGTCCACATATGAAGCGCAAGCAATTTCTGGAATTTCCACCCTCCAGGAAGGAAATGTCCCTAACCCAGGTAAACAGAAGCCAATCACAATTTGTGAATGCATCGTTCCACTTATTTTACTCACATGGCTGATGCTTTACTCTGTAGTGATATCATAGCCAAGGTACCAACTGTCCACAAGCTCCCCTGGGTTGAACACAAGTTCTGCACTATTTAATCAGCTTGATGTTTTTATATCAGAACTACACAGAAATCTCCTATACATGTTTTTAGCACAAACAATTATTTAATACATACTCTTTCATATCATTACTTAAAAAAATTCAAGTACTATTTAAACAGCCTTAAACTTTTTCAAGGACTTGAAAATGAACTTTTTATTCAAGGAGCGTACGAACCATGTAGTTTACACATCTTCACACTTTGAATTCTTGTGCAAGCAGATTTCAAACATAGATGTAAAACATTCCTTGGATTATTATAGCATGAGAAATACAATTTTTTATATCAGAGAGAGAGAGTGTGTGTGTGAGTGAGTGAGTACCTGTGGTGGCAATGCAGTCAAACCCTACATAACCATAAAAACACATTGCAGCACCAGCCATCATTCCAGAGAAGCCATAAGGAAGAAAGCCTCCTTTACCAAAACCACTAGGAATCTGAAACAGATATGAAAAAATGTAAGAATTATTGTTCTATAAGAGCATTCAGAAAAAAAAAGCATGGATAGAAAATTAAGTTACATGCCATAAACACTGATATTTGAGCAGTTTACTATGAGATCTGTAAGACTACAGTTCCCACAAAAAAAGGAAAGTGTGCAGTGTCATAAGAAACAATATTTGTGTCTCAAAAGACAAATTCAAGCTCACAGGTGTCGCAATTTGCACATGCACGACATAATACTTTACAGTGGTGCTGCATTTTTCATCAGAGTAAGGCCAGCAATAACACATTTGCACCCACTCACCCAATATCAAAAGAATCATGGCAAAAGTGTAAGGAAGACTCCTAATTATTCTGTAGCTGTTAATAGGAATTAAGCTCTTTCATTTGTGTGATACCTTTGCCATGAAGAAATCTTTTTAATGAGGGCAAACTGCCTCAAAAGATGACAAAATTGGAAGGTTTAAAAGGAAATTTGAGCAAGAATATTATCCATCTGGTGTCCAATTATGATGATAGATTATGTAGTTGAAGTACTAGTTTACCAGATTTGAATCCCCTGGAACATGTTTGAAAATACAAGATTTCAGGTGTTATGGTTCCCCATCATCCACTGGTGTCTGTGTGGATGGGCATCTCTCCGCATGTGCTCTGACACTTCCTTTGAGTTCACTCCACAACAAACTGCTGCAAGTTCTATGTGCAAAGGTGGCAACAGACTTTGATATTTAGAGGAGGAGGTACAGAAGTAGGCCTACTAACTAGCCCTACCCTTTGCCCTCCATAAGTCAGAAGTACCTTTTTTTAGTGATATTTCAATTATGAATATTATTATAATGTTTACCTCACTGAATTTCAAAACTGTGGTGAGCCATATACAATAATTACCTGATGCAGAGATTAGTGTATGCAAAGGAGTGTCATTCTTTGTTAAACATTGATAAAAGCTGAACAAATTAGTGTCCTTACCACATATCTTCACAAAAACCTATGAACAAATACATATTATAACATTACTATCAACATAGTTTTCAACTATTAGCTCTTATAAGTTTAACTTTATACAGCACTTGTTCTATTTCGATCTGCTGTTTTTGTTTCAGTGCATTGCTACAAAATGAAAGTTTGAGAAAAGAAAAAGGCAGAGACATTACACCAGAAACATGTGTAAATACAATATAATTTTGAACTTAAAATGTAAATATAATAATAATACAGATGTGCACTGTGTAAATATAGCATATAATAGAGTAATTTCATAATAAAACCCAAGCTTCACACTGCCCCTTCTTATGCCTCTGGCTCTTACATGCTCTCCAAATGGCACTGCTACTGTGTAAATATACTCATAAGGTTTTGCAGAGTGAATGACCTTTTCAACAATAAGATCATATTGCTGTTTCCATAGGTATGTTCTTCATAACATGGCACTTTTGCACAACCATTCTTCCCATATACACCCTTTGCAAAAAAAAAAAAACAGAGCACCCAGCAGGAATAGTCTAATCAAGATGAAAATTGGTATGTGCGTGCAATGTACATGTATAGAAAAGGAAATGATTACAATTCCAGAGCAGTTGGGCCATTTATTCAAATAAAGCAGCTACACGAGTGGAACAAATCAGTATGTTGTAGTGTAACCACTGGCTCAGATGCAAGTGGCTACCCAGTGTGGCATAAATGCATACAGTCCTAAGGCATAGCATGCCAGATGGTGTCCAAATTGCAGGCCAGTTCATCGACATTCCGGGATGGGCGTAGGTGGCATCCTATCATGTCCCAAACATTTTTGATAAGCGAGAGGTTGGGCTGGCCATGGAAGGGTGTCGACATCACGGAGGCAGGCCTGCAAGATCCATGTCGCGTGTGGTCGGGCATTATCCTGTTGAAAAATTGCTCGGTGATGCTGCGACAGGAATGGCAACACAACAGGTCATAGAATGTCATTGACGTACCACTGAGCAGTGAGAGTGGTACGGAGGACTACCAAGGGTGCTTGGCTATCATAGGAAATGGCTCTCCAGACAGTCATTCTCTGTGTGCAAGCCATGTGCCATTCCATGGTCAAGGCAGGATTCGTGCATTGGCTGGCTCATCTCCAGACACATGTGCTGGTCATCTACATCAAGTGCAAACTGCGACTCATCACTGAAGACAACACGATGCCATTGGACACTATCCCAAATTGATCGGGCCTGACACAACTGCAACCGGTGACAGCTGCTTGCTGGTCAGTGGTAGGTGGTGGAATGGCCTCTTTGAATGTTGTCCCTATGCTGCAGGTCATCTGGCAATGGTCTAGATGGCCACTTCTATACCTGTAGATGATGCAACATTGTCATAGATGGTTGAGGGTGATGAATTCGATTCTGTTTGTGTGGTTCTCACAATTGTTCGATCTTTGCATTCTGTCATTTCCCTTGGTAATCCACCACCTGTGTGCCACTGTGTTGTGCCCTCCACAACCCATTTGGTGCCAAAACCGTCCGATTGCAGCGTCACTCAGACTCAAATGCCTGGTGATACAGCTACTTGACCAACCAGCCTCTCTCAACCCAATTATGTCCTCTCTCAAACTCGTTCAACTGCTCGCATTGTGCATGGATCCAATGTCAAGGTATCCTCACAATCCATGGAGGTTAATGCAACCGCAATCCGCTGTTACTATTGTCCCCAAGTGCAAGCTTTGCTCTTCATATACCCTCCCAGGTGCCCACTTTTTCAGGGAAAAATTCAAGGACATTCAAGGACTTTCAAGGACCTTCAGGAAAAATTCAAGGATGCATTTTTCAATGTCCTAAACCGCAATGAATATATTGTATATCAAGAATTGTGTGTGTTGTATTATGATACTCATTAACAGTATTTGTAATTGGTAGCCAATTATAAAAAAATCTTAGCAACAATGCATCTCCAAAGTTTGCAAAACGTTCTTTACTGAATGACAAACTTTCTTCAGGTGAAAATATTTAAGAAATGAAAATACTGTAATCAATTTTTAAATAATTAGAATTTTTTCTACTCAAATGTCAGTACTTTTAACACATTAAATTTATCATTGTTAAAATATAATTAACAAGTATATTAAAAAATATTAAGCAAATGGATGAATAATTTATTTACAATTATTCACTAAATCCATTTTTTTCTTGAGTTCAAAATTATTTCTTTTATCAATGATTGTTTGTCTTGAGCTGTCTTTCTAAAGCTATTTGATTTAGCAATGCAGTTAAAATTACGAGTATCTTTTGCTGCCAAGTCATCAGCTGATTTTAATAAATCTAATACTTCATTTTCTACATATGTTTTTCTTTTTTCATACTTTCTATTTTATTCAGTATTTGTTTTCTCTTTTGGGCTACAGCAGAATTAGCCTTGTCCCGAGCTTTTTCTTCTAAATTTATTACATATCTTTGCCTAGCACATCTGACATTACTCAGAAGCAATTTTGAAAACTAGACCTTTTCCATGCCATCAATGTTACTCATTAATCATATATTATTCTTTGTGAAACAATAGCTTTCTTTCATATTGTCAATTATTAGTTCCTTATTAATAAAGAATCTTCTCTCCACTGATGCCTGTCCATGCGAGAGCAACAGCAGCTTTTCAGTTACCCACAACAGATCATAGTTTTTACTTGAGGATAAATGTTTATAAAATAACACATCTATTCTCAATTCCTTATAATTTTTATCAAAAAGTTTAAAATCTGAAGTTACTGCTGCAACACTACTCACAAAATCCTTTAACTGCAGCATAATAGTGTCAACAACACCAGGTTTCAGATGATTTGCCTCCACGAGAATTTCTAGAATAATCTTGAAACTTTTTAAGCAAGATTCCTTCTCAGCACTCATTAATTTAGGATCTAAACACTTTATGTGCCGCACAAGAGCATACTGCACTGGGCATTTAGTGAGCATTTTTTTTTTTTTTTTTTTTTTTTTGACAAGGTTTTGCAAAATTGATCTGCATTTCATACGAAATTCCATTATCTGCTTTTCACTTACATTTGATGACAAAGTCTTCACCTCCTTTTCGGCCTGGAATCCAATATCAATCATCCTATAAGTGGAACAATTTTTATAATCAGTTGGATCAATTTTTAGAAGTGCAGTATTGATCTTTGTTTGTTCTAACACATCCATTTTAACAAAGCGACTCATCAGATTCCTTAACATTTTCTCTAAGTCTTTAGCCATGAATAGCAGCATTGGCTTATCTGCCTGATACTTTTTTAAAAAGGGACTCAGTTGCATTGCAATAGAATGAAAAAAACATAATTTGGCAAGTGCCAATGGATCCTTCACCCATTTTTGGATAATATTAAAGGAAACTGTGCAAGGATTATTTACAATTTTCTGGGCTACCAAAGTTTCATACTTCAAAATAAAGGGACAAATTTCTATAGCATGTTCACACACAGGAGAATTTTCAACCTACCTGTGTGAACAGAAGTTTAGTGGCATTTTTACAGCATTATCCACATTTAAATAATCCTCACGCCGTGCCGGCGAATCTTTAAATAACCTGTATAGGCTTGAGAGAAATTTTTCTATTTCCCAATCACTCACAGTAGTAGCATGTCTCAATGCATTATGCACTATGTGCAATCCACAGGTACCGGTGTTTAAGAGAGATGCATTTGAATTGGCCGATAAATCATCTTGAAGTAAAGAAAAAAGCTTTAAATTCACATTCGGCCCATCCATAGAAAACTGCACTGTATTTTTTAAAGGCAAATCCTTCAAAGATTGCTGAAGTTTGTCTAGTAAAATTTCTGTACTTGCGTGGCCTAAAAACACAGAAGTCACATACTGTGATGTTACTCTGTTCTTGTCCCAAAATCTTATATGGATGTCCATTTGTTTTTGTTGAGAGTATTTATTTAAACTCTCATCAAATAAAACAACAATATCTTTGCTTTCATTAATCTGTTGCAACAAGGGTGATTTAAAATGGGGTGCCAAGCCAAAGCAGCAAATATATGAACATTTTGTTTGCCCACAAGAAAAGTTGAGAGCCGTTTCACTTTCTGGAAACATCAATCGAAACAACTTATCAATTCCAGCACATGATCTGTACAAATAATGGCTTTCTACCACTTTTAAAGCTCATAATATTTCAGCTTTTGTAGGATCTTTCAGGGTAAACAACCTGCTAATGATAATGAAGATAGCTCTGGTGATGGTGTTTGTGATGCTGGTGCCAGTACTTTTTCAAACAGTCCATCTAAGGTGGAATTTCGACTTTTGTTTTCAGAATGGGTCACATGCTTTTTGCTTTTCATGTGACTTCGCAAAGCAGACTCTCCCATGGACGAAATGTTGATGTTCTTTAAGCATAACAAACATCTCGCAACATGATTATTGACGCAATCCTTACCAACCCACGTGGAATACTTGGGATTGTGCAACCAAAGATCACTGAAATTGCACTTACGACTCATATTTATTAAACACCAGAACAAGAAAATTCTGATATCTAACAATTAGATGACAACTAGAGACATCTCAAAGCAAACCACTAAGCCAACAAAAATCAAAGTTTTTTTTTTTTTTTTTTTCAGTCGCTACACACACATCGCAAAGAACTTTCCGGAAAAGTAATGTAAGGAATTCCTACTCAGTAATGCCACGAGCATTGTGTGCAATCCTATGCTATTGCCAGATACATAAGAGTAATATAATACTCTGTGGCCAAAAAAATAGTGCAACCAAAATAAAGAAAATGAACCAACACAAACAAATAATATCAACTTTTTGCTCTCATGGAACAACAGCGGCAAGAAGGACCTGTTGGCATGCACAATTTGTAAATCACTTCTACCATTTCATTCGCAGTCCCATGGGCCACCTGTTGATGAACTGCCTCCTTCCCTAACTAAAGATAAAAATGAAAAAAAATTCCAAATTTTCATTTAACAGAGCTGATTTTTGACAGATACCATAACTTGGTCTTATAATGTTACCCTGCAAATTTCGCTTGGATCCAATGAAAAGTTTTTAAATTATGCATTTTTTTTTATTATTAACCCTCCAAGCGGTTTGAATGTGCTGTGCGCATTCAAGGTCATCCCTTTCTAAAACTGCTCGACCGTGGTGGGGGGCTGGTAAAATGCACCTATCAACAGCATCGAATGAACCCGCTTTCAAGCAGATAAAGAAGAAACAAGAAGGGGAAATCCCCGCCTTGCCGTAAGGAAAATGAAAGAAACAATACGATAGTTTTCCCCGTACATGGGGGGGTCCAATATTGACCTACTTAACTCCCCGTTAGACCGCAGTGCACCCTTTCTCCCAGTGACGCAGCTGCTTTGAAGTTTACTCTTTTTGACTTCTGATGTCAATGGGAGATTACAGAAAAAAAGTGAAAAATAACAAAAGGAAAAAGATCGGAAATTTCGGTAGAAATTTTTTGGCTGTGGGATTTTAAAATTCAAGGACTTTCCAGGCTAATTAAAGAAATTTAAGGACATTCCAGGCTCTGAATTTTTTGTTTTTTTTTTTTTTTTTTTGAAATTCAAGGACTTTCCAGGTTTTCAAGGACGTGTGGGCACCCTGCCCTCTTCAATGCATAGTTCCCAAGCGCTGTGGCGAGCCATTATAGTCATTGGTTGTTATTTATTAATGATTTTCATATTCGCGGCCCTGAGGTACTTGCATGCAAAGTTTCATCAGGGTCGAATGACTCGTGTAGTGCTTCACGTTTTTTTTGGCAATGAGTATTTCAGCATTACTTCAGGAAGGGAAATATGGTCTGCATTACATAAAAATTAATGAGAAGTTCATATAATTTTTAAATCTGTGTACAAGGTACAAAACTTGAGAATCATTGTCCAGAAGATGATGAAAATTCTCAATCTGGATGAAATGTGAATTGATTTTGAAGGATATGACACTGAAAAAATCAATTCACATTTCATCTGCAAAGCATGCAGCAAATTTTAAGCAAGACAACCTTTGGTGCATAAGTGCCAGCTGCAAATGTTATTCATGGTGTTCAATTTTTCACAGAACTAGAAAATTAAACTGTGTGTCCTTGGAGCAAGAATTCTCATATCTCTCAATTTCCCTTGTAATAAGTGACCATTACACCAAGCAGGGCAATGCATTTTGTAAAATCTAAATGAATTTAAATAAACTTTAGTTTGCACTAATTTAACTGCTGCAAACTGATGTTTATTTCAAAGGTTGTAGTTATCCCAATTTCAAGTTGTTATAGATCTCTTTAGGAAGAGATCTATACAACTTCAAACTGGGATCCAGGTAAAAAAAAATCAGGAGCTCAAACATAAATATTGAGGAAATCAATTCATATTTATTTTTAAAAGCATGTGAAAATCATAAAAAATAATTATTTTTGACATAGGATTGTTATTCACAACTATTACCTGTTTTTAACTGGTAAAATCTCCTTAGAAAACTTGAAAACTGCATTGTAACAAAGACCTACCCATTTTGAAACAGGAAGCAGGTAAGAACATTATTGGATTTATGACCTGGATCTCTGTTTTGAGATGGATGGGTAGATACAATGAGGAGACAGGATTTTTATTGGGTGAAATATATTCCGATTGACATAGAACAGATTTCAGCCACTCTGAAGAGAATTGTCTTGGGTGGTGCAAAGGTAACATAATCAGACAGAAATCAAGAAAATTTTAATACCTCCATTATTAACACATACATTATTATTTACATTTTTCCTTTATTTTAATACCTGCATTAATATCTACATTATTAAAATTACAAGGGGTCTCAAAAACCCCTGCATTTTTTAATTTTTTGTTCTCCACAATGTTTAATCATAGGAAACTGAAATTACACATGAACAAACAAGTATGAATAAAAAGTACTTCTCAATAAAATTTCTAAATTTATTGAGACACTTGTCCCAACATTTAATAAGTTTATCAATTCCAATACAGAAAAAGTCCAGACCCTAACCCATTAACCAACAGCAAACCTCCTGATAACCTTTCATAATCTAAAGACATTGTGTGTGAACAATTTCATGAACTGTAGACTTCATCAAGTTCATCAATTGTGCAATTTCAGAGCTTCACTAGCCTGTTTTCAAGAACAATGACCTTAATGCCTGAAATGATCTCTTCTATCTTGCATGTGGATAGGCTGCCCACCTAATGCTCATCGTTTATTTCAACATGTCCCTTTTCAAAATCATTACATCAAAAACCCACCTGCTTTGCTGACATCACCTTTCCTTCATGCACAGAAACCATTTCATGATAAATGCCACTTGGTGAAACAAATGAATAACTTCATGGATATCTATTTTGGATTATACACTTATGGTAGCCCTCCATCTTGCAAGTGAAATCATTTGTAGAGTGACAGTAACACCACCATAGATTAATGTTTCCTGTTTAACATTATTAATAATGGTTCTACCTGTCTGCGCCATTTCATTTCCCTTCCACATTATAGAGAAACCTTACTTTTCAGAAACCCAATGTAATACCTATTTTTAACTATGCCAAAAATAATTATCTTAATTTTGAATTGTGGAATAACTTTTTTTTTTTTTTTTACGGGTCTTTTAGAGGTTATTTTTAATGAAAGTTGGTTGTCAAATTTTCGAACTAAAGCCTAGTTCGTCATCAGGACTATGTCACTATTAGGAACATTGGGAACAAAACAGGGCTAGACAGACATGTACAAGCAAGTGGACACTCCATAAATTGGGACTCAGTGAAAATAATCGCCCACCAGTCAAACTTAGTAAAGAGAAAACTAGAAGAAGGGATCGAAATAGCAAGAAGAAGAAGTACCACAATTAACGATAATTGCGGATGGTCTCTTCCAATTGAGTGGCAGCAACTACTCCAGTGACATAGTCCTGATGACGAACTAGGCTTTAGTTCGAAAATTTGACAACCAACTTTCATTAAAAATAACCTCTAAAAGACCCGTAAAAAAAAAAAAAAAAAGTTATTCCACAATCACTATGAATAGAGGTGCCATAAATGCATTTACAACTAGGATTAATTTTGAATTTATGTGCTCAAGGGAAATTAATAAACCAGAGCCATGGAGCACAGATAACACTACAAGTCTGACCTGCAACTTCAAAATCAGGTTCTTAGTGCATGAGGTGGCTATTGGCTATTTCACTTTGCCAACAAACTTTGTTTAGAAATGATCGGTTTTGACCAGTTGTAACTGACTAAAATAATATCATACTAACTCAAATAATGGAATTCTGAGTAAATTTATCAAAAATATCTTTCAGTGGTATTCGTCTTGAGACTGTGATGAGATTACGACATCCCCCCCAACCAAATTTTATGGTATTTTTTTTATTATTCAATTATTTCTTAGTATTAATAATATTCTCACTTTTTCATGGTCATGAAAACACTCACGATTTTACAAATAAATGGCATAATCAACAAAAGATGATCAAAATGCACATGCTATTCTAATCAGAACAATTAAAAATATGCTTTGCCCTTACACAAATAGCGAATGTCATTTTTCTCAAAGTTAATTTACTTTTAGTGTATAGAAACGTTCACGAATCTTTATGTGCATATGGCAATGCTGGTTTTTATTTCATTTAGTAAAAAGATATAGAATATGATCAGAACAAAATGGAAATGCAATACCAGAAAATAAGACACCCACCTCTGCAGCATCAAGTTTCCAGTTGCTAATATCTGCTTTGAAAGACCCGGTTATCACAGCATACAAGACAACCAGGAGATTCAAACTGGTAAAAATATTATTGAATCGTGTTGATTCCTTCACACCAACACAAAGCATCACTGAAAAATAAAAATTAAAAATCCTTTGAAAGAAAATTTTGGGAAGGCATTCTGTAAAGTGAATATAATTAATATTAATGTCTCGCAAATAATTAGATGTCTTAAAGCATTGATTTCAGTTTTATATGTATCCTTTATTGCTTACATTTTACTGCTCCATGTTAGGCATTAAGATGTTGCTGCTAAAGGGAAAAGAAAGATCAGTTTGATGAAAATATCTTGCAAAGAATCTAGAAATCTTGATAAAAAAAATCACTGAGCTGTCTTTCTTGTCACATCAGCTGGAAAGACAGCTCACTGACGCATAGCACCTATCAATGCAGCCCTCAAAAGATAAATTTAAAATGTATTAAAGTTTCTTGCTTTGCTGCAGCAATCTATACTTGTTTTCAAATGTTCTTTTTCAAACGAAATTTTGCAAACAAGATGCGATTGGTCCCACTAGCAATACACAGGAGTAAAATACACTGTTATGCTGGTATCAAGACAAAAACAGGATACAAAGAAATAAAAGGTATGGTTCTCTTATGCTGGTTTCTCACTACCTTACAAACGTATCATTAATTCATAACCAACTGTAGTACTTAAATAAATTAAACAAATAAATCATACACTAACATCTCAGGGCTTAACATGGAAATGTAGATATTAAATAGCAAGCAGTGAATATCAATTATTTTCACATTGATACTGCATGTCTCTCTCAATGCATAACAATAGAATTATGTGAAAGACAAATTGGTTTCTTTCAAAACTACTTGTCACATGTAAAATATACATAATATCTATGGTATTTTACCTGATATTGTCAAAATATTTCACACGTTGTTTGTTCTGTGAGGCACGTGCTCCTGGCCCGAGAGGTCCCTTATGTTACGGACCTTTGGTTAGTTATAGAAAAAATTTTTACAGAAATAAAACAGTTAGGTTATATATTTTCAGTTCCACATTCATTCACTCGCACAATCAAACGTTGAAAATTTACTATTAATTAAAAGATTTTAGTAGAAAGAGTTATACTCATCGGGTCAGGAGACGTCTCACAAGGGGTTCATTGTTACGGCGAGCGCTTTCAGCGGTGCTTAACCTCCATCTTTGGGCCTCTTCTTCTACACGAGGTGTTCCTCGCCTTGTGTAGTTTTGATGTTGCATGTCAGGAATCAATGGGAAGGTTTGCTGCCTGTATGTGTTAGGTGATTTATTTCTAATGTGTCGCCATCTATTGGATGAGTTGGTAGGTATCAGTCGTAAGTATAATTCTTTTCTGTAGATATTTTTGGGCTATTATTATTTGTTTGTAGAACCAGGTGTATTTTTTTGTTCTTTTATTTATTGGTGTGATTTTTTGTAATGTTTTTTTTTTGTCTTTTTTTTATGGATTTTTTTTCTTTTTTTATAAGTGATTTCCAGGCTGTGTCTAGTGGGGTGGGGTCTTGTAAAGTTGCATATTTTATCTTTTTTTTTTTTTTTTTTGTTCAATTATAAAGCTTTCAGAAATCCTTAATTCTTTTTCGTTTGTGTGGGTGGTTAGTAATTTAATATTTTCAAAATCAGGGTATTGTTTATGTTTAACACAGTGTTGGATAAGAGCAGTTTTTTCTTTTTTGTTCCAGTTTTTTATATGTTGATGTAATCTTTTTATTAATCTATTTTTTGTGCTGCCAATGTATGAAATGTGGTCTTCAGAACTGTGAAACAATAGGAATTTCATATACGCCTGCTGATTGTAGTATATTATTGTTAATTTTTTCTTTATAATTAAGTCACCAATATTTTGAACTGAATGTCCAAAAATAAAGTTATGTTTCTTCATTAATCTTAAAAAATTCCACTTAGTCCTCTAATAAAAGGGAAAGAACCTGAAAATTTGTATTTCTTTTTTGGGATGTTTTGTCTAGATTCTTAATTTCTTCTTGTATTCAAAAGTCAACTTTTTAACAGTTTTTGTGTCATATCCAAATTGTTTGGTTGTGTTAATAATCATTGGATTTCTTCTTATCTGTATTTTCTATTTGAGGAATGTGTGAAGGCTCTTTTACCCAATTCCTAATACCATTTACTTTACGAAAAGCGAGGAACACCTTGTCAAAATTTAAGTCTGTTTTATTATTATTTCTTTTATAATAAAAAAAGACTTAAATTTTGAATACAGAGTTTTTAAAAAACCAACCTATGTACCTATAATGATCCCATATCAATCTGAACACCCAAAAACTTGTAAAGTAAATGGTATTAGGAATTGGATAAAAGAGCCTTCATACATTCCTCAAATAGAAAATACAGAGAAGATGAAATCCATTGGATTATTAACACAACCAAACAATTTGGATATGACACAAAAACTGTTAAAAAGTTGATTTTTGAATACAAGGAGAAATTGAAAAAGTCCAGACAAAACATCCCAAAAAATAAATACAAATTTTCTGGTTCTTTCCCTTTTATTAGAGGACTAAGTGGAAAATTTTAAAGATTAATGAAGAAACACAATATTATTTTTGGACATTCAGTTCAGAATATTGGTGACTTAAATAGAATTATACTTACGACTGAAAAAAAGTAACAATAATATACTACAATCAGCAGGCGTATATGAAATTCCTATTGTTTCACAGAGTTCTGAAGACCACATTTCATACAATGGCAGCACAAAAAATAGATTAATAAAAAGATTACATCAACATATAAAAAACGAACAAAAAAGAAGAAAAACTGCACTTATCTAACACTATGTTAAACATAAACAATACCCTGATTTTGAAAATATTAAATTACTAACCACCCACACAAACGAAAAAGAATTGAGGATTTCTGAAAGCGTTATAATTGAACAAAAAATACGATAAAATATGCAACTTACAAGACCCCACCACACTAGACACAGCCTGGAAATCACTTATAAAAAAAAAAAAAAGGAAAAATGCATAAAAAAAGACAAAAAAAACATTACAAAAAATTGCACCAATAAATAAAGAACAAAAAAAAAATACACCTGTTTCTACGAACAAATAATAATAGCCCAAAAATATCTACACAAAAGAATTATACTTACGACTGATACCTACCAACTCATCCAATAGATGGCGACACATTAGAAACAAATCACCTAACACATACAGGCACACAATAGAATTATACTTATGACTGATACCTACCAACTCATCCAATAGATGGTGACACATTGGAAACGAATCACCTAACACATACAAGGCAGCAAACCTTCCCATCGATTCCCAACATGCAACTCCATAACTACACATATGGGAGGAGCCCTCGTGTAGAAGTAGAGGCCCGAAGATGGCGGTTAAGCACCGCTGAAATCGCTCGCCGTAGCAACGAACCCTTTGTGAGACCTCTCCTGACCCGATGAGTATAACTCTTTCTACTAAAATCTTTTAATTAATAGTAAATTTTCAATTCAACGCCTGATTGTGCGTGTGAATGAATGTGGAACTGAAAATATATGACCTACCTGTTTTATTTCTGTAAAAAAATTTTTATAACTAACCAAAGGTCCGTAACATAAGGGACCTCTCGGGCCGGGAGCACGTGCCTCACAGAGCAAACAAACAACGTGCGAAATACTTTGACAATATCAGGTAAAATACCTTAGATATTATGTATATTTTAATCAAAAGCACGTTTATAACATAAGACAACCCTTAACGTTGCCTCATGAATTGCATTTTTCATAATTGTCACATGTAGTTTCGTACGCCACATGTAAAATGCCTACCTATTTCACTGTTAGGGAACACACATTGCACCAACAATCAGTAGTGGAAATGGAAATTATTCACTGCCAGAAACCAAAGTACAAGTGAATACCATAAAAATTTAATATGCCCAAACCCATTCGCAGCAGATATAAAACCATATAACGAAATTTCTTTATTAAACTTTAAAATGAAATACTCACATTTAGCTCAAGTCAGAGCTGTTTTCTTTATTCAGAGACGAACAATTCGTACAAGATGGCATCATTCATTGAAATGTATAATGCATTGCAAAATGTTTTATTCAAATTAAATGCTCCCTTTCTTCTGATGTCACATCACTCCCAGAATGTGGGGTTTCACTCCCGGAACTGGGTTCTGCTGCATTCTAGCCCGTTTCCACCACTGTCAACAATAACAGGAACTACATGACATATGAGAATTTACTACCTACAGTATTCACAAAGGTTGATTAGTACTCACGATGGATGGAGACTGAAATGCTACACTTTGAGGAAGAACGTGTTAAACCAAAGCAGCCAATACATCACAAAGTTCCTACAATACACCTTGAAGTGGTACAGAGTGAACACTCTTAAGACAAAGAGACTAAAGAGAATGTTCACCAAGAAAACTAGGTGACTGGTCTGACATATACTTAAATCACTTGTGCAGCACAAAACCAAAATCAAACTAAAATGTTGAGTTAAAGAGTGCCACAAATACCCAGGTAGCACCGTTGTAATACCTGTACTAAATATGTGATATGTAGGTAGAGTGTATGGTAATTATGCTGGGCCAGCATTCAGGTGCCTTCCTGACCACTTAGCAGCCAGCAATTAACCCAGTATACTAGCCAACAAGTTTATTTTCTTCGGCATACTTGCCAACATTGGAAAATGTGCATCAGTAAAACTTTTGTGTGAATGCCATTTATCACAAAACAGAACATAATTATATTAAGAAATATGCAGTAAAAATATCTGCATATGCCACAATAACAAAACTAGTATTATCTGTGTTTAAAATAATAATTTAGAGAACCATAAAGTAAAATCTTAATTTTGTTCAATGTTAGCCTCACAAACCTGTGGTGTTTCAATACCAAACTAAACATTTCCTGTAAAAAGGAAATATTCACTTTAAGAGTACCTACACATTGCATTCAAAACTATGTTACATACCTTCTAATCTTCATCTTGTATATCATGATTATATAATATTGTAATCACTTTCATGATTTCCATCACATGCTGCAGAAAATGGCCTTTCTTGTAAAAGTTTCACAACAGCGGAAGTTCGACCTAAAGCCATTTCGTGGACAATCGCCATCATTTTGGTCTTCCCACAGCCATAACATTTGGCAGTTTCATCTTTTGGAGACAACTGCCAAAAAAGGGGACCAGAATGGCAGGCAGCACTGAGTGGCACTTTATGTTCCATCAAAAAAGATGAAAACAACAATTTGGCACGAGGTACATTTCCTTGACTATTATCCAATGTTTAAAAACGTAGCCAGTTTGAAGTTATTATCAGTACACTTCACATTACCTTTGTGTTTGGGACCATGTAAAATTAGTAAAATTAAGCAGAAATCCGTAAAATGACGAAAAATATCGTTTCTGCCTCCGTGGGCAATGTTAAAATCGTTTTGACAAATGTCACAAAATGCAAATTTTACACCTTTATTATTAGATTTCCGGATACTCTGGAACAACTTTGGGGTGTACGCTTTCTTAAAAGTTTGAAAATAACTTTGATATGGTATTATCTTAGTACTCATCTTTATAGATTTGCATAAAAGCTAAACTAACAACTTGCTCCTCCCGGTAATTCAACTCTACAACAAAGAAACACCACACACAAAAAACAACACACATAAAAAAGTATTCTTTTATTGCTACAACAACATTGCTCAACACTATGCATGCAGATTTTACCCTTCTTTTTCATTGGCTGTTATTTCCCTCCCAAGAGGAAACCAATCAACTGCTACGATGAACTAGCATCTACATGGACTGCAATACCACAGCCACTCAATCAGCGTTACCACTCGCTCGATCGAGTCAGGCTGTGAAAACACAAAATACGACAGCCACCATCGCAGACTCTGCACATGCATCTAGCATCAGCACATCACTTAAGTACTCCCGTGGAGAGCTACCACACTACGTCACGAAGTTCGCGAGTCAAAGATGACATCATTGCATGACACAGCGCCCGTAAGGCCGGTAGAAAATTTAAGTGAATGGTTGCAGGGGATTGAAATATTTTGATTGAGCAATCGAAATATTAAAAAATCCATAAAAAAAAGACCTATCCGTAAATCAGTAAAATTAAGCAGAAATCCGTAAAAGTTGGCAAGTATGCTTCGGGGTTTAACACCCACCATGAGCAACTCTGAGGGGGCTATAAGCAGTCACTCATCCCTAATTTAGGGCCACTAGTTCAAGGTAATAGATAGAGCTAGCCCCATTCAACAAACACACCACCCATACATCATCTACGACTAACTCCTGGCCCATATTGGGCAGATAATCAGAAGCCAATGTCTTCGATCACTCAGCCATTATGGCAGTCTACCCACCATTATGAGGAAGGTTAATATAACATTATATCAACACTAAGCTAGCATTCTGAAAAATGTTAATATAATGTTATACAAACACTAAGCCAATATTTCATAAAACATTATGTCATTGATCATTCAACACTGGGCTACTGCCTCAACACTGAGCCATCACTAGAATAACAGTGAGTAAGAGAATATCACACAACATTAAGCCAGCATTGGAATAATCCTTTTGTAAAAACTTTCATTTATAAAAAAAAAAATTAATTTAAAATCTGAACTTCCAAGTTTTGATCCCAGTCTTCTTTCATTCCCATAAAGTTGCTTTTTCTGTACTGTAAGAATGCAGTAGTATTGAACATAATTTCACTTTAAACAAAAGAAAGCATGCTTGCTCACAGTACTATATTGTTCACTCTGCCATGAAAACAATTTTACAGGTCATGGAAATGGCTCAGATTCTACCACGGACAGATTAATCACCGATTTTTAAATTTAATATCACTTGAAAAAAGAGGAAGAGGGGGCAAAAATGTTTGTTGCTAATGATTGGTTTTGAAAAAGATATTGTTAAGAATAGGAAAGCATGCATTTCATTAAAAAAAAATTCTTTAAGAATATAAAGTCGCTCCTTTTTCTTTGACTGATGGTATCAAAAACAAGTAACATAATCAGAAAAATATAAAAAAATAAGAATGTAATCAGGAAGGGAAATGAAGACAGAAAATGCAGCTAAATAAGGAAAACTCAAAATTTCAAAAATCATGGAATATTTTCATCTCTGCTGGAACAATCGTTTCCAGTAGTTCTACTGGTCATTCTTGACCAGTGGATGGAATAAAGACGTCCATTGGTCAAGAAATGTCACAATATTTAAAACATCCAATAAACAATTCCAAAAATGTTTAAGTTAGAATTTTGAAAAAATGAAAATTTATAAAGATGTTGAATTAATATTTCACTGAAATTTCCAATTTCTGTAGTATATTCAATGTTTCACCATACTCTGTAGTGGACCAACAATTCCCATAGTGACCATGCAGAAACTGTAGCACTTGAGGTGTCTGTAACAGCAGTAAACAGGAAACATTGCAGCAAAAATAACAAAAAATTACAAATTATTAAAATTCCACAAAAACTGGATGTTTTCACAGAAAACTGGATTCCCCATCACAACCTATATTTATCTAAGTGTGTTTTGCATCATATCTATTCCCAGATACTGGGTTCCAAACCTGAGCATAGTCTGATTAAATCCTAAGTATAAATAAGTTACACCTCCAGAAAAATCCTGGACTACAAAACATCACACATGGGAAAAAACTGGAATGGATGAAATTCCAGCATATGTAACCTCCACTTCTGTTTCAGATATATACAAATAAACTTGTTAAAAAAAGTTTATAGATCATGAATTCTGCATGTTGAAAATTTAGTGTCAATTTCTAAAACTGAGTTGTGGTATAATCAGTCACCTGTGAAGAATTTGAAAAACAGAATGAACAGTTGACTTAACTTTATACCAATGATTTCAAATAAGACTGCTAAAGATATTAAATGTGTAGTTTTTGGTGTAGTAACTAATGAGGAAAGAAACTGTGATTTTCCATCTCTTTCCAGTCTAGTGCAAGATTTTCAGAAAACCAAAAGCTTGCAGATGACATGAAGAAAAAAAGAAATTTTCAATCTTTACCACTTGCTATGGTAAAGACTGAAAAATTCTTTTCATATCAGAAAATATTCAGAATTTCAAAATGTTACCATGCATGCACGCACACACAAAAAGATTTTCAGAATGGAAGATAGTTGCAAACAGATATACATACCAATGCCATGAAGTGTCAGAACAGCGCATTACAACCCAAGTGTTAAATTATTGCACAATTTTCCCACTTGGGGAGTAGACATAAAAACATTCTTGCTATCTCTGCTTTTAGAAACTGTATTCAACAAATTAATTTTTCATCAATTTTTTAATGCTCCCAACTGTGAAGAATATTTGCCCATATTTTCTACTTTTTCCTAATTCACAGTTCTGCTGTCAGAGGGCACCAGCATATTTCTATTTGAAAGAGTACCACAAGCTGCAAAAATCCCTTGAAAACTCCTTTCTTGGTAAGACAGACAATGAAAAAATTCATAATAAAGAACATTTTGCATCCATTTTCTTCTTCAAAGAATGCACAACTTTCCCACTTAGAGGCATAAAATCAGATCATGTTTTCCTTGGTATCCCACTTTAAACTATGTAATTCAAAAAACTCCTTTTACCTTGGATACCTTCCAGTACAAAGAACATTGCGTAGAATTTGTTATTTTTGTAATGCACATTTTTGCAACTAGTGAGCATAAGTAGCTATTTGTACTTGACATTTTACTGATTCAGGAAGAGTGAATGGTTTCACTCTAGTATGGTGCACACTGTGCAGTTCAAATAATAGGCAGGTTTTCCACTACAGGTGTAAATGCATACTCTTTTTCACTGTTTTTTTTTTTTTTTTTACTAAAAATTTGCTTTGAAAAATTCTTTGTGTCTGAAAATGTTTAAAAGCTCATTAAACCTGAAAACTTGGTATAATCTTTTTTCTTCTACTTTCAAAACATGCCTATAAAATCACACACACAACCTTGTTTCTTAAGGACCTTAATCAAAATTTCTACCATTTTAACTTTTGTTCTTATCCTGTCATTCCAAATTCTACTGTTTCTGTTGACACCACAGAAAATATGTCAATGTTCAGATTACTCCCCAAATATCTTGCAACTAGCCAAGTCAGTAATTATCAGAATGACCCCACTACTGAAGGTACAGCAAAACTATCATTTCTATACATTTAGAAAGTGCAGTTATTGTACAAAATTTATTTTTATAATACCCACAAAACATATTAAACAGAATATAAAACACCACACACATTCAAGAATTACTCAGACATTTCAAAATTTGTGCAGATAAATTATGAGAAAAGATATATACATACCAGTGAGAAGAAGAGTAATGCCTAATGACAAAAAGTCTGGATATGGTGATAAACCAAACACATGAATAGGCATAACAGATTCAAAATAATGTGACATTTTGTTACCACACAGAAAATCTAGGTAACCACTGTACCCTCTGGCTACAGATGCAGTGCCTGTTAATGACAAAAAAACATCACACATATTTACAAATAAATAATAAGTTTTCAAAAAAAAAATCAAATCAGTAAGTAGCACTTGGCAAAATCAGCAATCACATAATGTTCTGTAACATTAAAGCAATGCCTGTAGCAATTGACATAAAAAAACGTTGCAATTAGAAGTTTCCAAAGAATAAGTGGGTTCAGGACAGTTCCATATAAGTGTCATTCTGTTTACTGTGATATGAAACCTCAAACACTAGAGTTGCTCTCGCTCTCGCTCTCTCTCTCTCTCCTCAAATGGGATGCAGCATCTTATTTTAATGAATGCAGAGTTCAAAAAATAAAATCTCAAAATTTAGAAATGCTAAAAAATCAGCCATTTACTGAAATCACACATCAAATGATCTAACAACAAGTTAGTAGGATGGTGAGGTATTCACTGGAACCACAAATTAAGAGATGTAACATCAGGCAGACAAGAAAAAAGTCATTAATTCAAAGAGTGTAACAGTAAATGACTGCAAGGAGTGATGAGAAATATTACAGCTCCTATAAGGAACTGTATTCAACATTTTAACTACAGGGGTGGACAATGAAACTGTAATACCTATGCAAATAGTACCCCACGTCATGCTGCTGTACACGTTACCTGGCAGCCAGCCGGCATCTATTTTGCAGTCGATCAATGAGAGTGGAGTGTGAAGGTCCATTAGCAGAGCAGTAGCACAGCTGGACGTCAAAAAGTAATCCACACAACATAACGGGAGACATATCTGAGTTTCGAAGAGGACAGATTGTTGGTGCATGTCTTGCCGGTGCATCTGTGTCCAAGACAGCCCAATCCTTGTGGTGTATTGTCATGTCAGCATAAAAGCAAGAGGGAAGAACCACATCCAATAGGAGTAGCTGTCGCGGTAAGAGGAAGCTGTCTGACAGGGACGTCAGGGTGCTAACACGGATGGTAGCCAAAAAACATAAAACCACTGTTGCCCAACTCCCCACAGAGTTGAATACGCACCACAACTCACCAGTTTCCAGCAAAACTCTTCGCTGAAAGCTTCACAGGGTCAACCTTCATGGTCGTGTTGCTATCACCAAACCCTGGATGCCAAATGTCAGTTGCAATGGTGCCACCAACGCAAATTGTGGACATTGGACAATGTGAAATATGTATTGTTCTCCAATGAATCATCCTTCACTGTCTTTCCCACAACCGGAAGAGTTTACGTGTGGAGACATCACTCACAGGCTTACCACCCAGACTTTTTATTGCCCACAGTGAACCATAGAGGTGGATCGGTAATGGTTTGGGCCGCAATATCGTGGCAGTCTGTCAGCTTGCTGATTGTTCTTGAGGGGCACTTCACTGCCAAGGACTATCAGACAATTCTGGAGAACCAGGTGCACCCAATGGTTCAAACATTGTACTCTGACGGTGGTGCCATGTATCAAGATAATGCACTAATACACAGAGCCAAACTGCTGGAAGAGTGGTTTACTGAGCATGAAAGTGAGGTTGAACATCTGTCGTGGCCTGCACAGTCACCTGACTTGAACATTATTGAGCAACTCTGGGGTGTTATGAAGGAACGAGTCAGGAAACGTTTTCCTCCACCAGCATCACCTCGTGAACTAGCCACTTTTCTTCAAGAGGAATGAATGACTTCAAATCCCTCTGGCCACTGTACAGTACTTGTATCAGTCCTTTCCACAATGAATAGCAGCTGTATTGGCGTCCAAAGGAGACCCTACACCGTACTAATAAATTGTTGTATGCTAAACTCATGTGTTTCAGTTTTGTTGTACACCCCTGTATGTACCTAGTGCTACCATAAGCGGTCACAACAACAAAAGTAAACGATGGGAAAACAGAAAAACACTGAATTCACCTTTTATGTTGTTTATTTGGACTAAACGATCACCAACAATGGATAATTTTGTGTTCAAGTGGAAAACCAAATTATTCAAAATGGCCTTGTTTAATCTTTGAAGGACATGGTCAATCATTAATAGCTATACAAGTGACATTTCAATCTAGATTTGCAACTGCTCACTTTAGGTTGTCAGTATTGCAAGCCTGGAAGAGTAGATTTTGTTCTCCAAAATGTAGCACAATTTGCAATCATTCAGGCTGAGGTCTAAAGTTGAATGAACTTAGGTACATTGTCTCAAAATGACACTTTTTTTTTTTTACTCTGGTCCTATGAGCAGGTGCCAAATACAGAGCTGGAAGATTCTACATTGCATGTTTAACAGTGGATCTTCTCTAAAAGTGTTTCTTTATAGACTTTGGCCCTGAACTTCACACAGAAATGCACTTCCACTGAACCATATGATACCCCAAGACAAACCATCATGCACAACAGATGATCATTCTGGACATGGAAAATAGCATGCTCAGCTTTCTCACTGCTGTAGACATACCCTGTTGTTTTGCTTAGTGAACTTCTCAGAAGCAAACATTTTCTCATTGGTAAAATGCATGATGTTATGCTCATAGTTGGCATAATGAGAGAAGAGGCTCTTTGCTTTGTCCAATCGGATTTTTTGCAATGATGACAAGCAGTCCAATGGTAAGTTCTCAATCTTAAATCTTCGTTCAACACCCTTAACACTCATTTTTCAGATTTTCAGCTACTGAGCCATTATAATTATCTTTGGTTTGCAGATAGTATTTCTCCAAATTCAAGCCCTAATTTTGTTTATGACCAATTGTGTTTGGACAGAACGAAGTCAGCCTAATCTCTCTGTCATATCAGCAAGTTCCTCATATCTCTCAATGGTTTGATAACTAAATCTGAAATTGATACCAAATAGTTTCAAGTAACTTGAACATCATATTTGCTGGATGCCTGCAATTGAGTATGCTATAACCTATGACGGTGATGGGAAAAACACGTAACAATATTAACAAATAAAGGTAACTTGATCAAGCTAGTTACGTTAAATGAAAACTTTTACAAAAAGTTCGTAAGTTGGAAGCTTTCGACCTTATCTTAGGTCTTCATCACGCCAATGGAGGACTAAGATTGTTGCCAGATTCTACATTTGAATTTTTCCTATTTTTGTTGCCAAAACTTAGAATTGATCTCCAGATTATCGGAATGTAGAGAGGAGATTCGGAATTGCAAGTCATTGAGTTGAAAATAATTTCCAGGCTTTCACGGTAACGGAGGGCAAAACGATTGTCAAAAGAAGCAATTCGTTTTGCTTCGTTTCAGCGGGGAACTGCAGATGTATTTTCCATTATCAAAATAGACAAAGCTGTATTAGGATTGGTTTTCAAAACATGTTCTAAAATTCTGTGGTTAATGCTTCTGTATGTGCTTCCAATGTATAAGTTATCACCTGTTGAAGAAGAGATAGGAATGCAGTAAACTCCTGTGAGGTCCAGATTTTCAACTTTGTCCCTATCCCTTTGTAGAAGTTTCAAGATGTTTGGGGTGGATTTAATGGCAAGATGGTAACCAAAACTTCTAAAAAGAATCTGTAACTTATAAGCATAGGAAGGATGGTAAGGAACAGAACCACAGAATTTCAGGTCTTCTTTCTTTTGAGGAAGGAGGCATTCAATTTTCGAATTGTTTTCATATTTCTTTAAGAGGGAGTTGACTGTAAGAGCAGGGAAACCATGAGAGAGGGCTATTGTAGAAATTTTGGAGAATTCTTCTTGAAGAGAAAGTTGGTTGTTGCAAATGATATGAGCCCTGTGGATGTAAGACTTCAATGCTGCAAGCTTGTAGAAATGCAGAGTGAAAGATTTGTAGGGAATTATGTTAGTGGCCGCAGAAGGTTTATGATAGACGGAACGAGTGATGGAAAGATCAGCATTTCTGCAGATGGGATACATCCAGGAAATCAATTTTGTTGTTTACTTCCTTAGATATAGTGAGATTAATGGAAGGAAATTTTCTGTAATGAAGTTGATCAGTGTCTGTAGTTCAGACTTGGTATGTGGCCAGCTAATGAAAATGTCATCTACATATCTTAACCACAGGGAAGGTTGAAAAGGGTGGTGGGGAATGATGGAAACTTCAATATGTTGCATGTAGATTTATGCAAGAAGAGGGGAAAGAGGTGAGCCCATGGGGAGACCAGATTGTTGCTTGTACACAATTTTGTTGAAAACAAAAAAACTGTGTTGATGAATAGTGTGGAAACAATCATAAAGATCTTTGATAAGAGTACCGGGGGTTCAAAATGAAGAATCAATTTCTTCATGAGGAGCATGTAGGAATCAAAATATGGTACACAGGGAAACAAAGATTCTACATCAAGAGTATACAGATTAATACTAGGAGAAAAGGAATTAGGAAGTTTGTGGATGAAGTTTGAAGTAGAGACAACAGTATGAGGATGGTTGGCTGCCAGGGATTTGCATTTGAGGACCAATCTCTTTTCAAGGTTTACTGTTGGAGAAAAAGAATATTCCACTAAAGGTCTGATGGGGTTACCAGCTTTATGCAGTTTCACTTGCAGGAAAAGCTTGGGAGTTCTAAAGTAAGGAGGGGGTGATATATCACCAAGGAAGGATTGAAGAGTTTCTTTCTTAGCTAATCTGTCAACTGAGTTTTTGAGTGAGTTGGTGGTGTCTGACTGCAAAGGAATGCAGTTAGCAGATGTAAGAAATGAATGCACTTTTTGGTTTAGTGTTTCTTTACCAATGATGACTGGGCAACCAACTTTATCTGCTTTGCATACGGCTAGGTCATTTTCCTGAATAAATGACCTGAATTCTTTTAAACAAGAAGAAGAGTACTTGATTGGCACAGAATTTTTCTTGGATAAGATAACAGCAGCATTGGCACGAAGGATAGGCTGGTGAACAGTCTCAGTTCTGTGGATGGCTGATTCTATAACAGAAACAGTTTGTGGAAGATTGATAGGAAGAGCAGGTGAAAATTTTGGGCCTAATGATAAGAATTTATCCAAGCTGGGAGGAATAGTGACAGAAGAAAGATTTACATACTTTGGCTTGTCAGTAGAGGCTGAAGACGGAGATGTTGCTTGACTTTTTTGCTTGGAGAGTATAAAATTAAATTTCTTTGTATGGCGAGCATATTCATTTACTTCAATTGTTAAGAGGGTTTTGGTTGATATGAACCATGAAAATAACAAGCAAAGCAGGATGAGTGGTAGCAGCCAGTGATTGGTAGCTAATGTAGCAGGAAAGTTCAGTTTTAGCAATAGAGGAACGCAGGTCATGGATAGCGGCAGATAGGAGGTTATGGCTGGTCTGCTGTAGTAGCGCATGGCACAGTCCTTTGAAGATGGGTTTGCAGATCTGAAAAGCTTGGGGAAGAATGCCTGAAGACTTGCAGGAAACAAGAAAACGAGGACTGCAAAGAGAATTAGTAACTTGGGTCCGAAGTTTCCGGAAGGAATTCCAATCTTTTGTCCAGTCCAAAATAAAATGCCCGGAAGTTGCGTAGCTTTGAAACATGACGATGATGGGCAAAACACATAACAATATTAACAAATAAAGGTAACTTGATCAAGCTAGTAACGTTAAATGAAAACTTTTACAAAAAGTTCGTAAGTTGGAAGCTTTCGACCTTATCTTAGGTCTTCATCACGCCAATGGAGGACTAAGATTGTTGCCAGATTCTACATTTGAATTTTTCCTATTTTTGTTGCCAAAACTTAGAATTGATCTCCAGATCATCGGAATGTAGAGAGGAGATTCGGAATTGCAAGTCATTGAGTTGAAAATAATTTCCAGGCTTTCACGGTAACGGAGGGCAAAACGATTGTCAAAAGAAGCAATTCGTTTTGCTTCGGTCCAGTGGGGAACTGCAGATGTGTCTTCCATTGTCAAAATAGACAAGGCAGTATTAGGATTGGCTTTCAAAACATCTTTTTTATGTTCTAAAATTCTATGGTTAATGCTCCTGTATGTGCTTCCAATGTATAAGTTATCCCCAGTAGAAGAAGAGATAGGAATGCAGTAAATTCCTGGGAGATTCAGGCTTTCACCTTTGTCCCTATCCCTTTGTAGAAGTTTCAAGATGTTTGGGGTAGATTTAATGGCAAGATGGTAACCAAAACTTCTGAAAAGAATCTGTAACTTATAAGCATAGGAAGGATGGTAAGGAACAGAACCACAGAATTTCAGGTCTTCTTTCTTTTGAGGAAGGAGGCATTCAATTTTCAAATGGTTTTCAAATTTGAAACTTCCGGTACTCTTATCAAAGATCTTTATGATTGTTTCCACACTATTCATCAACACAGTTGTTTTGTTTTCAACAAAATTGTGTATAGGCAACAATCTGGTCTCCCCATGGGCTCACCTCTTTCCCCTCTGCTTGCAGAAATCTACATGCAACATATTGAAGTTTCCATCATTCCTCAACACCCTTTTCAACCTTCCCTATGGTTAAGATATGTAGAAGACATTTTCATTAGCTGGCCACATTCCGAATCTGAACTACAGACACTGATCAACTCCATTATGGAAAAATTTCTTTCCATTAATCTCACTATATCTAAGGAAGTAAACCACAAAATTGTTTTCGTGGATGTATCTATCTGCAGAAACGCTGATCTCTCCATTACTCGTTTCGTCTATCGTAAACCTTCTGCGGCCACTAACATCATTCCCTACAAATCTTTCACCCTGCATCTCTACAAGCTTGCAGCATTGAAGTCTTACATCCACAGGGCTCATATCATTTGCAATAACCAACTCTCTCTTCAAGAAGAACTCTCCAAAATTTCTACAATAGCCCTCTCTCATGGTTTCCCTGCACTTACAAGTCAACTCCCTCATAAAGAAATTTGAAAACCATTTGAAAATTGAATGCCTCCTTCCTCAAAAGAAAGAAGACCTGAAATTCTGTGGTTCTGTTCCTTACCATCTTTCCTATGCTTATAAGTTACAGATTCTTTTCAGAAGTTTTGGTTACCATCTTGCCATTAAATCTACCCCAAACATCTTGAAACTTCTACAAAGGGATAGGGACAAAGGTGAAAGCCTGAACCTCCCAGGAGTTTACTGCATTCCTATCTCTTCTTCTACTGGGGATAACTTATACATTGGAAGCACATACAGGAGCATTAACCATAGAATTTTAGAACATAAAAAAGATGTTTTGAAAGCCAATCCTAATACTGCCTTGTCTATTTTGACAATGGAAGACACATCTGCAGTTCCCCACTGGAACGAAGCAAAACGAATTGCTTCTTTTGACAATCGTTTTGCCCTCCGTTACCGTGAAAGCTTGGAAATTATTTTCAACTCAATGACTTGTAATTCCGAATCTCCTCTCTACATTCCGATGATCTGGAGATCAATTGTAAGTTTTGGCAACAAAAATAGGAAAAATTCAAATGTAGAATCTGGCAACAATCTTAGTCCTCCATTGGCGTGATGAAGACCTAAGATAAGGTCGAAAGCTTCCAACTTACGAACTTTTTGTAAAAGTTTTCATTTAACGTAACTAGCGTGATCAAGTTACCTTTATTTGCTATAACCTATCTATCTCTCTCTCTCTCTCTCTCTCTATCCTCCCCCTCCCCTAAGGACTTCTTTCTCAGATCACTCAACCTTACTCCACACCAAATAGCTGACTGCTGATAACTTCCTATAGTATACAAACTAAGACATGCTAGGACTGCACCATACATCACTTGCAGTATTGCCACTGTGTAAAATTAGATGATGAAATTTAGGACAGAACATATAAGACTATGTATAAACAATGAGTGCGAATTAAAAAGAAAACTTGAAACTTGCTGAACCAGAACCTAATTATCTCAAGATTTCAAACAAAGCTACAAAACAGTTTGTAAATCAGGTTTCTATATAAACAAACATGACAAATACATTTAAATTTAAGCTCAGGAATTTTCAAAAATATTTAAAGCTAGGGTGCTAACTCTTGTGTTTTATAGTCACCATTCCATAACTTCCTAGAATCTGATAGTATATTATATGAATAGAGATAAGCAACTTTTCTCAGTTGAAATGTAGTAAAAATTAAGACAAAACATGATTAGCATCATTTTTAGGAATTAAAATATATGCACATTGTGAATAGGTGACACAATTTCCCATAATACATCATCTTGTGTATAAATATTTTTTTTACTATGCAGCATCTTTTATCTCAAAGTACACATGTGGTGTATTTGACAACTGGAAACAGCAACTTCTCCACAACATTTTTTGAATGATACATTTATCTACATAAACTTTTACATCATTTTATGCACTTTTATTTTCCCAGTCTTCCTAGTGTTATATTTACTACAGTCACTTGTAATTTAGAAGTGAGTTACATAAATTAATGTTCCTGATCACTGGCTGCAATGTGAAAGCATCGTTTATGAAAAGAACACACACTGCCTTAAAAGTGTGTTAGCAGTACAACTATTTTCAGATGCTAGACTACATAAAACAACTGCAGTGCATTTCTTGGAATGGCAGCTACTGAAAATACAGCACATATTCTTAGATATCATATGTATCTATTGATAATTGAACATACACACATCTATATATGACAAAAGCACACAGCTATTTCACAACATGAGACTTGCTTGTGGAAACTTCAAATTTAAGATGCTCTATGCAAAAATTCTAAATACAGGTAAGATAAAGTTACAAGTAAGTTTAAAACACACATGCTAAATTTTCTGGGCACAACACCCAAACCAATAAATCTAAACAAACCAGTTATCCTCATGCTTGTACATACACTCAGTCAGAAAAGTTCTCAATATTTAATAATTAGAATTCTCATGATTTTTATTGATGTCAGGGATAGGAGAGGGTTTGGAAGATAAAAATAGAGATTTCAGAGACAATAATTACAAAAAAGCAGATTAAAAGAGACTATGATTACCATAGCTTTGACCTGAAAAAAAAATAAATAAATAAAAACCCTCTACCAAAGGCCATTTAAGTTCAAAACAAAATGTCAATTTATTAGTTCTGGCAAGTAAACTGCAAAACTTTTTCAGTGATAAGTTGTTCATTTCCTTCTGAACATAGATGGGGTATGGCCAAATTTTCTTTATCAACATTACATGAGATTTATAGATAAAAATAAAAATAGCACAAATAAACTTATCTTAAAGATCTATCAGCCTATTAATAAATCACAATAGTGAAAAGTCTTCATTTTAAAGTACTGAGATTGTAATTAAATGTAGCCTAATTCTTAAAATTACAAAACTGTGTATGACAAAAAATTAAAATGCAACAAAAACTACTATTTTTTAGGCCTTTTCCAAAAAAGTTGGTAATTGTGCTTTTTATTTTTTCAACCACAGTTTGCAGCTGTTGAACTTCTTTAAATTCTTTGTTCTCCAAATCTTTCAGTGAATGAAAACCCTCCAATATACCTTGAGCCACTTGAATTTGCACAAGATCTCCTTTCTCCAAACCTTTTTTGGCATCTTCTAACAAAACATCTGCTGATTCTCTAGTGGTTTCAAGGTTCTTCTTCTCTTTAAGTGTACATTCCAAGTGTTGAATTTGAGTCTTTTCTCCTATTTTGAGTCTTCTTTCTTTTGTTTTTCTTCTTCTACCTTCACATGTGCTTCTTTTTCTTTCTGATGCTGTTGTTCCTCCAGATATGCTTGGTTATGTTTATGAGCATTTTGTGCCAACAATATAAGTTTCTTTGTAATTGGTACAAAGGAAGGGTTATTTTTATATCGTCCCATTCCATTTTTTATAATAAGAATTTAATTAAGTGTTCTCACAGACATCTGTGGACAATCATCAATAAACTTGGAGGATAAAAATCTTCTCTCAATGTCAACATTTCCATGCAAGAGGCACAATGCTGATTTCACTAGCTTGGTAACAATGGGATGCTTGGGTAATCCATCAGATGTTTTAAGAGAAAAAAAGTGATTCCAATACTTTTCGATTTCATTGGCATCTGATTCGTCATTTTCCACCTGAAGACATTTCCACTTATATAGGAGGCAATCTTCACGAATATACAAAGAGAGCGCTTTGGTAACAGGCGCAATGTGTCGACAGCTTCTCTCTATCTTTCTTTCTGATTTGTGTGGATACCCAAGGGCTTTTTTAAGCCTTAATGAAGGTGTGATGGCCTTTTTCATAAGGTGTGTACAACCAGCAATATAGTGTGATTGGACATTTTTCTGAAAAATCAGTTTACTTTTTGGTCAAGCAAAGAGGCTTCTTTCTTTACTCAGACATAATTATAGAAGACGGTTCTACCAAATTTTTCTGATCAAATCAGTTCTTATTTACCCAGTCATATGAGTACAAAGATTTTAAAGCAGATGAATGGCAAATGCAACTGGCTAGCTCCTGCACTACTGACAGAAGTTTTTTAAACAAAATATGAACCAGCGAACAGTCAACCTGAAAAGTTCCAGTGAATGTCTGAAAAAGTTCAGCAGATGAAAGAGTAAAATGAAGCTCAGCCAACATCCCAGGTTTCTTTACAATGCAACAATATTTTTAAAAGAGTTTCTCTGAAGATGGTCATTACTTTTTTTAGAAAGTACTAATTTAAAATAATACTGTAAAACAGCAGGCCACTGCTTGATCAGTCTTTTGGCAGCATCAACAAAAGTTAATCATCTAGAAGTAGTATGTTTAATGAATTTATGTGCAGGCAGTTTGAGTTCATTCTGGATAGCTTCAAAATCTTCCCATCTTCATGGCCAGTCACTAAAATAATAATGACTGCTTATTACCAAAGAGGAAGCATCTTCACCAAAATTTTCAGAGAAATGCATTGTAAGCATCTTCATCAATTTTTTGAGAAATGCATTGTGGACAATATGGATTGGGCAAGTTCCAATGTCCATCAATCCTTTGGACTTTATTGTCAAGAATTTTTCATTGAACAGCCTATGCACATTTTTGTTTACAGCCTATGCACATTTTTGTTTACAGCCTATGCACATTACATTATCATTAACAAGTTAATCAGTGGTAAATTAGCACGATCAATTGCTGAGGAAATTTCAGAATAAAGTGTTTATGCATCAGCTTTACCAAGAAAAAAATGTTTCCAAATGGCACGAAACAACTTCAGTCCTGGCCTCTGACCAATAATGAACAGTGATCTGCAATTCCTTTTTGTTCTTAATATTTGTTGTTTCATCAAATGAAATAGTAAACACTGTCAAACTAAATCTTCTAGCACTTGATCATGAAAATAAATGCCTAATGCATCATTTATAAAGTACTGCATCTTTTTTGGACTGAGAGAGAGGTCTGATGGAATTACTCCTGGAAACACGGAATCCAAAACTTGCATCCAGTCACTGGAAGAATTGGCTGAGAAATTGCTGCAAATGTGTTGGAGGGTAAGAACTATTTCAGCAGTGGTTGCTTTGTCTTTTGAACTCACTAGCCCTAATTGGGCATTTTGATAAGTACTGTTGGTTAAGGAGGTAAAAGATTGCTCTCCAACATTAAATGCTGCAGCTGACCTGCACAGTCATCTGTTTTGAATTTAAAACCTCCAACAAGATGCTCTTATGTTTGAAGCCACCAGCATGCTGTAATAATGAGTGAACACCCTTGTTCCCGATATTTATCACAGCAGTACATAATTTACAAAAAGCCTCAGACTCACTTTGTTTAACATACCACAATGAAAGTTTGTGCCCGTTACTGTCTTCTTGTTTCAACCAAAAGTCTTGAAACTTTCACTTGCCCATAATGAAATCTCAGATCTTTTCACTAAAATGTTTAATTAAAACAGAACTATTAAAACACCAAAATATTGCACTCACTTAAAACACCAAATACTGGGTCACTATACAATATAACCTAAGGTTAGACAAATTTGAGAAAATAAGTCAAAGAATTCAAGAACAAATCCCTTAAAAAAAGAGTTTTTAGGAGACTTGGTTACAAAAACGATACTTTAAGAGACAAGATGGAAAGAAAGAGACTTAGCTAAAAAGGAGACTCACTCCTATCCCTGTGATGTTTATTAGTAAAATGAAATGAAGATAATAAAAAGTACTAGAAGATATAAAATTTTACAGAAATACTGCTATAGGAGTGGGTAGAATAAAAACTGTTTTTAAATTGTGTGTAGAAGAAAATACACTTGGAAATTATTAGAGGAAAAGCCATGATTGACCCACAATGGCATAAAAAAGCTGTGACAAAATCAGAGGAGGCAAATTGAATGACATGATTTATTCACTTATGATATTAACCACACAAAATGTACATTTTACAGCATAAATAAAAATCAAGCCTGATTCAAGGCAAATAAAAATTATTGTTGGTCAGCTCGTGGTATGTCTTCTATACAACAAGCATGAAGTAAAATAGACTTACATTTTGATGGATTATGCCAACACAAATGGAATGCAGAAGACCCTGCTAAGATGCATCATTTCGGACACACCATTCAGAATTTTGAAATGCCAATTTTAATGTTGGGATACACAAATTTAAAAGCAGAATGCAATTCATTTAAATTAGCAGGTAATAATCTCTTTTGTGTATGAGCTTTTATATATATATTTTTAAAAATACTGTGTCCTTTTTTTACTGGCATGATTCGAGAGTATTGATCACTTTGGTAAAAGTTCTTCAATTCAACTACGTTTTCACCGAGTGTTATTCCTTTTCTTGGATCAGGTAAAACCATGATTCCTTCTACTCTGAAAAGGTCTCTTGCTTGACAGATGGCATATTCACTTACATGGAACTCTTACATGACTTTTTTTCCTGTCCCATGAATTAGGAGCCAGCATCAAAAGTTTTATCTTTTGTCGCCATGTCATTGAAGTCTCAAGTTTTGCTTTAAGTAAACTTACAAGCAAATCCATATACTGTAATTTGTTTTTTGTTTTAAATCTTTTGGTAGTTTTTTGGCACCCTTTTCAGGTGGAGAAAATTCTTTTTCTATAACTCTACTAACCTTACATTTTAAATTAGAACACGCAGACTCCAATTTTAGTGCTGACTGCTGGAGGTCTCTAAATGAATTTAAGCATCACATCTATGTGTTTTATGCGAGCACACTTTTTCTCATTTTTGATAAGACTTATGCATGACATATTGTCAGTGTACACAATGGATTCATTTGTCTTTGGATTTGAGAATGTTTTACAGCGTTCATTATCCAATGTTGTTTACATTGGATAATGTAGATCATCCAGTAAAGTCCTAATCCAGATTAGTTCTTGACAAGCATGTGCTGCAGATATATATTTTGATTCTGTTGATGAAAGAGCAATACAGTTCTGCTCCTTAGAGGTCCATGATATGGTGCTATTCCCTAGTTGGAATATATATCTGCTTGTGGATTAGCATCACCTGCCCAATCTCAGTCAGTATATCCCTTGAGAATGTGTTGGTATTTTGCACTGAGGTGAAGTCGCATGCAGATTGTTGTTTTCAGATAATTAATTACTTTCTGTATGGCTTTCCAATCTTGAGTTGTTGAATTCCACTTTTCTGCTTAAAATGCCAACTGCTGTGGTTGTCTCCGGTCTTGTGACTGTGGAAATGTACAACAAGACTCCCACTACTTCAAAGTATATGGAATTATTCACAAGTGTTTCTTCTTCTTGATTGTGTTTTCCAAAGTCTGTAAACATAGGTGTGTAACTCTTCTTTAGTGGTTCTTCATTTATGGCTTCAGCCATTGTTGGTTTTCTTCTTCTGGAGTTTTCTGTAATTCATGCCAGTTTGTGGGCTCAGGTTTAGATTGCACTTTGGCAATGTATGCTTACCTATGTGGCAGTTTTCCTTTAGTAGTTCTGGTTGATCTTCTGGGTTGTTGACTTGTGATTTCATGTGTAGATCCACTTGATTCTAACACAGGATTTTCACTTTCAAACACAATTTCTTGTGCATTTTTGCCTGTTTTTGACATTGGCCCACTTACTCCGTGTACAATTAGGACCTTCATCAAATTTTACCTACGGCTTGTTATCATTCCATTTGTTCCTGATATCAGAATATGATATCCTTTGGTTCTTTCACTGTACCCACAACCAATCTTCCTTCTTGAGCATGATTGTCCAATTTCTTTCTGGCTTGTTTTGGCACATAAGCATATGTTTTGCAGCCAAACACTTGTGTCCTATATGTAAGGCTATTATATTCCTTTCATAATTCGAATGGTGTTTTTCTCATAAAACTGGTTGGTAATCTATTTTGTAAGTATGGTGCAGTGATGAGGGCTTCTCCCGAAAATCTGTCTTCCAGTTTTGAATCCAAGAGCATTGTTTTTGCCATTTCAACAAGATATCGATTTTCCCTTTCTACCACGCCATTTTTTTGCTGTGGTGAATATGGTACACTCATTTGCTGTTTAATTCCTTTTTTGGAAACAGTTTTCAAATTGTGAACCAACATATTCTCCTCCATTGTCAATTCTAATTGTATCAAGCTTGGTTTAGAATTTGTTGCTTGTGACTGACGTATTGCTTCAACTTTTCTGTGGCTTCATTTTTATTGCTCATTAAATAAACGTAACGTAACAGACCTCTCGGGGCCGGGAGCACGTGCCTCACAGAGCAAACAGCGTGAGAAATACTTTGACAATTATAGGTAAAATATCTTAGATATTATGTATAGTTTAAATAAACATCTGTAAATCTGCTGAAGTCATCAATCAAAGTTATGAAGTATCTTTCCCTTCAGGAGTTAAAGTTTCTATAGGACCACATATGTCACTATGAATTAGCTCTAGTGGCTTTTGTGCTTTAATATACACTCTTTGGGATATGGCTTTTGGTTTAGCTTGCCCTTTATGCAGCATTCACAATTTATATTTCTTTTGCACTCAGGCAAATTTAATCCTTTTACCATTTTTTTCTTTCCATCTGTCTGATGATGTTAGGATCTTTGTGCCCCAAATACTTATGCCACAGGTTTATACAATTTTGCTTTTCACAATCTATAGCAAAATTAGTTTTTTCACTTTCTCCCACTGTGTTCAGCTTATAGAGATTTATGTTATCAGTAGTGCCTATAGCTGCAGTGATTTTATTGCACTTCATTATGCATTGGTCTGCACTGAAAGTAACACTATAACCCTTTTCAGCAATTTTTCTCGCTGATAGAAGGCTAGTTTCTAACTCTAGGATGTAAAGTACTTCTACTTTTATATTCTTTACTTCCCCTTTATCATTCGTACACTGTAAATATCCCATTTCCCTTTCCAGGGGATTGCATTTTTGCCCCGATGACGGTTGTAATGTTCTCCTTAGCATTTCGGTCAATTTGTGAAAAAATGTTCATTATTGATCATATGGCTCATCATCATCATCATCATTGCAAACCATTATCAATCCACTGCTGGACGAAGGTCTCCCCAAGTTTCTTCCACAACGGTCTGTCTTGTATGGCTAGTGGTGCCTAAATCTATAGACCATTTTGTATTTTCAACCTTGGCCAGTGTTTTAAAGGTAAACTCTTCTGTTTCATGTTTGTATTTTAGTTCATCATTTCTGTTTGATTTAAATTTATTTCTGGCAGTTTTAGACTGATTTCTTGCCTATGTGTTTGTATTCTTCTGCTTGTAGGACTTCTGTGTACTTTTATTCTCTTTTACTTTTTCCCAATCCCAGCATTCAGTTTTAGTGTGACCTTTGTTATTGCAGTATGTGCAATGTTTTGCTTCTCTAGCATTTTTGTTTGATTTGTCGCTTGTTTGAAATGCTGTTGTGGAATTTGGGTTTGTTTGTGCTCTTTCTTTTTGACTATAGTATTTGTCGATGAGTTTCTTCTTAACATTCTAGTGTTAGTTCATCCTCATGCTTTGCTTCAAGAGCTGTTAAAAGAGTGTCACATGTGAATGGCAGACCACACAACATGATAGCTGCTGGGTGTGAATCTTTAATTTCTACAACAATTGATTTTAGTTAATTTGCAATTTCTAATATCTGGTTGATGTGTTCCTGGGTGTTTTCGCATTCATCGTACCTTTTACAGTACAGTTTTCTTAGCAAATGGAGCTTATACTTAAATTTGTTCTTTCATGAATTCTCTGCAAAGTTAGCCACATATTCTATGCTGTCGTATCATTTATAACATTTATTATCTGTTCATCTGCCAAAAGTAGACTTATTGCTGACATTGCTTGTGCATTTTTCTTAATCCAGTCCTCAGTTTTAACTGTAGGTTCTCTTGGGGAAACAACATTCCAAGTATTTTCTTTGATAAGAAGCATTTGGATTTTAAATTTTCAAACTATAATTTTCATTATTCAATTTTGCGAGGAAAAGTTTGCTGCATTTATTTGACTAGATAATGCCATTTTTATTGTATTTATTGTTTAAGAGCAACAATTTACTTTTAAATTCCCTACTTTACCAACTACGCATACAACATGGCTTATGCAATGAAAAGCTTAACTTTTTACTTTCAGTTACGGAAACCTCATGTTAGCATTTATCATTTATTGCATTCCATTTAATATTTCATTCCAAGTTCATTTTTCATTTTGTCCATGGACCAATTCAGTCTCAATCATTCTGTTATTAGTGGGATATGAATAAACAGGATGTTCATATACATTTCTACACTTGCCTTCAGTATGTTTATAAGTACTACATTCCAATGGACAGACTAGAAATTATTGTATACAGATAAATGACTCACCTTGAATAAGGTTATCCAATAAAAAGATGAAGATGACAAAGCAATATATTTAATATAGGAGCACACATGAACAGAAAATGAAGTTTCTAACACTTAAGAAATAAATGAACATGGAGTATCGGATAATATAGTATTTGAAGGATAAACATTGAGTATAAGAGTACAACACGCATTAGCTGCTTGCAAGCAAACATCGCAGCAGGAAGAACGATCATTATAACAGTCGCCACAAAGTGTGTAAAAGCTGGTGAACAGAACAGAAGCTAGTTGAATTTCTCATGGCCAGCTGTTTCTCTCACGAAGTGATCACACGACACTTTCAGTACAATACTTAACGTAGTTATGAAGTTACCGCAGAGCTGTTGGAAATAATAAACAAGTTTTTCTCTCTGCACATGGGAACAATGTTTGGTGATTGGTGCGAGACGTACTTATGTTTCCCACAAAGTACACCAAATATAGTACAGTGCACCCTGATTACATACTGCAATATGTCATCTATGAATGGTATCAGATATGTCACTGGCATTATTGATGCTGCCAACAGGTAGGTTTCTTTTCATCATGAATTAAATGGTATACTTGTGGACAAGTTGAGTTTTGAAGACATTTTAGAACCAAAATTACCAGGTCAACTTATACACTGGTAACAAACACTTTGTGGAAGGACAAATTGTTGGTGTTAGCATTTCTTCATGAATATTTTTGCATCTATGTATGTGTGAGCATGCTACCTTTTTTTTTTTTTTTTTTGTTCTAAGAGCTGGCAATGAAGACTCTTGATTTCTGGATAAGTTCAGCTTGCACGAAAGAAGCATCATGATTTGCCAAAGGTCAAGTGACAAAATATTTTTACATTTGAACTTCTCTGTGTAGGACCTTTTCCCAGCTTTCAATAATGAAGGACATATTTTTATTTGAGTTGCAGTGCTATGTAAAATAATTTTTTGGTGATAATTTTGCCACAACATGAAAATGCTTGTAAAGGAACACTCTTTCTCTATGTAATGAAAATATTAGTTTTTAAACAATGTTCAAAGAACATTCAGTTCAGGTTGTAAACTGTTAAAAATATTGAAATATATAAATAACTTAAAAATATGTTTGAAATATTTTATTTCTAGTGTCTCTTGGTTACGATGGTACTGATGTGATGTTCCAAAACCCACAGTAATTCTATCATTATGTGCCTTCTTTGTAATAGAAATAACCTGTGAGGGAAGGTAATAGGTACAAATAAACTATGGCCACTGCCTTTCATTGGGTTTGGAGCCATGTGACATTTTAATTGCAATCGAGGATGTGACATCAGGTAAGAAACAGCTGTTTAACCTTGTCAGTGTAAGGTAGCAGTATTATCAGTGCCCAATTCAGATGAAACATAACTATTATATCAATGTAAACTATCATAATTTATCAAACACACTGTCCCTACAGCTGTATCATCATGGATCACATCAAACAATGATATTTTTACAACAATCGTATCATCTTGAACTGCACTATTTGGCTCCCACAGTTTCACTAACAGATGGAGGTAGACTATTGTTCACATTTTTTTCCCTGCGAGTTGCAGCAGTTCCTTCCCTTTGTGATTTTAGCTGCATTCTGTGAAAGTAAAGTGGCTGAAAGCTGCTTCCTCAAGCATCATCTGATGTGTGATAACTTACAACCTGCTTGATGCACGAGTCTGTGTACCTTTCCTTGGAAACTCGCACCACAAAGTAGAAAAGAAAAAGGAAATGCACCTTTTTAGTATAAGCACGTTTGTAGTTATTATGCACTGATGGACATTTCATGCAGTAACTGGTTAATGCAAACTGAGCCAAATCACACCACACAAGTAATTAATAAGTGGGCAGAATGCCAAGAGTGGTGTATCAGATCCTCTCCCAGTGTACCTAACTGGAAGAGAATTAGCCCTGACTTGTACACACAAAAAATAAAAAAATTACTAATTTTCTTCAAAAAAAAAAAAAAAAAAAGAAAGAAAGGAAAAGGAAAAAAAAAGGGGGGGGGGGTCAACTTATACACTAGTATACATTGTAACTAATTTCCGGAAAGGTGCCATGTTACTATTAAAAATAAATTCTCAGAACAAGACTTTATAAAACTTGATTGTCTATTTTTCTATTTTGAGCTGTTCCAGGAGAGCCTGAACTTACCCCACAAACACAAGGAAAATAAAATTCAATTATTTATTTCACATAATATTTCAGTGCATCAAACATTTTGTGACAAAAAAAAACTACACAGTAAAAAAAAAACAGTGAGAAGTAGCAATGCCAAAAGTGGTAAGAAAAATGCTATTAATGTTGAGACCTACCAAAAACAGAGCATTGTAATCTGTAGAGGTTTTAATTCCTGGATGGAAGTACATGGAAGAAGTTAACCCATTAAAATTTGTCACGGCCGATTTTAATGAGAAAAAAATCATTAAACCATTGGAATTAGTAAATTTACTATTCATTTTCATAAAAACATTCTTTTTCCATTTAAAGAAATTGTTTAACAAACTTATCCGAAATGTAGGTTAAGAGTTGAAAGACTACAAAAGTTCAGTAATGTCACATGTATTAATACATCTACTCATTGCACTCTGTTCTATTTACTTAGTACTGTTTTAGATTAATATTGGTGCCTTCAATAAAAATAAACTTCTAATTCATCTTATAATATGAACTATTTTATAATACTGCGATTGTTTCCTCTGAGCTTACACACTTGTGTCAAGGTGCATTATATGTGGCAAGTCACCCATCCATAATTCAAAGTTACTTGTTACAGTTAAAGGAAAGAATGAAGAACCAACATAACACCCTACTTCAATCAGTCCCTCAACATGAGAAGTTAGCACTTACATGATTGGTAGCTGGGTAACCTTTCTTTTCCCAAATACGCATTATATTAGAAACTACTTTGTGCATAACATTACTCTGATGTCCTGATTTGTCAGTAATTTCAATGTAACACTTATGAAAGCAACATTATTTGATTTTATTCACAAATCCAAGATTTTGAGTATCAACATCAACTATATACTTTTGGTACCACAACATATAGGTTGTGGTACCCAAAATGCAACACCAAGAAGGACATGAGATAGCAAAGCCAGATTTACTGGACACATAACAAATACAAAGATGAAACGATTGAGCTTACAGGCCCGTGCGACTTGCGGAACACGCAGACATCAATAGTTTGTGTGACCCCCATGGCTGGCAATAATGGCCTCTACACGCCGCGGCATCGAACGAAAGAGGCTTTGGATGTGGGCTTGGGGTATGTCAGTCCAGGCTGCTTCCACACGTTGCCACAGTTCATCAGGCATAGCCGCGGGTGGTGCTTGCCGGGCCATTTGGTTGCCGATCAGCGACCAGACGTGTTCGATGGGCGACTTATCGGGAGAACAGGTGGGCCACAGCAGCAGTGACACCTGGTGGGCCGTGAAGAATTGTTGCACAATGCACGCTTTGTCCTGTTGAAACGTGGCCGCTGGCTGGTCCTGCAGGTAAGGGAGGACTACAGGATCCAAAACGTCGGAGATGTAGCGGTGGCTGTTGAGTGTACTGGCAATGCGTACCAGAGGGGTGCGGGTGTCATATACAATTGCGCCCCAAACCATAATGCCAGGCGACGGACTGATGTGGCGATGCATAATCCAGGTGTCATACAGTTTCTCGCTGCGGTGCTGCCACACGCGGATCCGACCATCGTGGTGTTGCAGGCAGAAGCGGGATTCGTCGGAGAAGACAATGTCGTGCCATTCCGTAGTCCAGATGCGGCGTTCAACAGCCCACTGCCACCGCACTCGCTGGTGGTGTAATTTCAATGGTAATTGGAGCAATGGCCGCCGTGCGACAAGTCCCCGCTCCTGCGGACGACGTCGAATGGTACGAGCTGTCAATGCCCGCCGCACAACATGCCGGTCCTCTCGTTCGGTGGTGTTCCATTGCTGCGGCAATCGCTCACGTCGGTCTGTCCGTCCCTCCTGCACCCACCGAATCCATACTCACCTCACTGTGGCTGGATGTCATCCCACACGGGCGCCAATGTCTCAGTGCGATAAACCGCTGTAGCAATAAGCCACTATTCGTCCTCTGTCGAACTACGAAACGTGCTGGAATGACTGCCGTATTCTGCGACGAGGCATCAGGAAGCTTCCCACGCACAGGTCCGGCAGTACAACACACTTCCACTACTCACACCCCGCCTTCTGTGCACCCTTCTTATAGTGCTTCTCGGTGGCTTGCCGGGCGCACATGATTTGCATACGCCCTGCAATGCTAATCGTTTTAATGTCCTCTCTCGGGCGACGCATTCTGCAAATTTCAGGCCAATCGGATGCTTCGTTCTTGGTGTTGCATTTTGGGTGGCCAGCAGTGTAGCTTTTCAAATGCACAAAATTTCATATATTCATAAATGTGTCAAACTAATAGTAAATATTTCACTGAAGTTAAATTCACATCTTCGAAAGCAAAAATAAAAAACTAACAAAACAATTCATAAAATTCAGTTAATTAATGGATTGTATTTAACTTTTTAAATGCTTGCACTGATTTTACCTAACTATTACTGTGGAATTAATTTTTTTACGGGTCTTATAGAAGTTATTATTCATAAAAGTTGGTGGTCAAATTTTCGAACTAAAGCCTAGTTCGTCATCAAGACTACGTCACTGGAGTAGTTGCTGCCACTCAGTTGGAAGAGCCCAACCGTAATTATCGTTAATTGTGGCACTTCTTGCTATTTCGATCCCTTCTTCTAGTTTCCTCTTTACTAAGTTTGACTGGTGGGCGATTATTCTTACTGAGTCCCAATTTATGGAGTGTCCACTTGCTTGTATATGTCTGTCTAGCCCTGTTTTGTTACTAATGTTCCTAATAGCTGCTTGGCGTTCTTTCAGTCGGACTTTAATACTTCTCCCCGTTTCTCCTATATAGCAGAGTCCGCAGTTACAGTCGATGTATTATATTACTCCTTCTTGCAATTGGATGTCCACTTCTTTCTGCTTTAAAGCTGGCAGGAATTTCTTTAATTTGTTATTTAGATCTGGAGCAAGCCTGATATTATATTTTGCTCCGATCCTCTTCAGTTTTTCGAAAAGTCCCTTGTGGTACGTAATTTTGCTGGTGAATTTAAAGTTGCTTATTTCCTGCTTCTTTTTCGGCACTTGTCTAAATATTTTCTCAACATATGGGGAGGGGTAATTGTTTTCTGCCAATATTTCTTTTAATTCTTCTTTGTGAAGATCTTTTTGAGTAGCTGAAGAGACCAAGACTTCATTTTTTTCCAAAAATTGTCTCGCCGTATTCAATTTAATATAATCCGGGTGGAATGAGCAGAAGTCTAACATCTTCCCTGTGTTGGTGGGTTTTCTAAAAAAGCTGAGTGAATATTCTCCCTTCTCTTGAGGTCAAGGTTAAATCAAGGAAATTGATGCTATGGTCATTTTCCAGCTCCAGGGTGTACTGCAAGGTATTTTCTAGTAAGTTAAATTCTGCCAGAATCTGAGACGGTAGAGATTGGTCCACAGTATCTACTATAATTAGGACATCATCCATGTATCTTACATAGAGAGCAAATATCAAGGGCTGTATAAGGATTTTTGCCTCTAGTTTACTCACATAATAATTTGCTAGCAGAAGTGCTAGTGGAGAACTCATTGCAAGTCCTGAAGTTTGCCTGTAATATTTCTTTCCAAACTGGAAGAAATTATTCTTGAAAGAAAATAGGAGCAGTTCATATACTCCAAGTAGTATTTCTCTATTGTGATTATGGAATACTATTTTTTCTGCGAGGTCATCCGCAATGAATTCCAGCAGGAGGTCTAGGTTAATGTTGGTATACATAGATACTATATCCAGGCTTGCCATTACTGGATGAATTAATTCTGGCAAGTTGTCTAGTTTTCCTTTCAGCTGCATGGAATTTTTTAAAAGGTAGGGAGGAGAAGGGAAAATATCTCTGAGGTGACCAAGTAAATAATAATTAATGTTGGAGAGTGGTGAATTTCTAGTGTCTATTATAGGTTTTATTGGATGGCCTTCTTTGTGAACTTTTATTGTACCATAGATCTGTGGAACTCTTGACTGGATTTTGGAGAAGTTTTTGAAGAGCTCATTTAGCTGATTAGAGTGACAGGAATAAATGACAGCAAAAAGACAGCCTGAAGAAAGAGAAGAGTTTTCTCCGAAAATTTGCAATTTAAATGAAAAATTTTCCTAGTAAAATTCCCATAATAGTTGTTTTAGATTAGTAATTGATTTTTACTTTTTAAAGAGCTGATTTACTTAAGGTTTTTGACAGTTTGATCTATAGGGTTACCAGTGAGTTCTTCATAATAAGGCTTGCTCAATTCAGCTTCCATTTTATTGTAATACTTATCTTTTTCTAATAATACCAAAACTTTGCTTTTATCTGCTTTCAGTGCAACAACTTTATCATTGGCTTTGAATTTTTTAAGGTCAGTAATGGCATTTCTATCAAAATTATAAGAAACCTTTACTGGCTTTTTAAAAATTTTGAGACTCAGTCTAAGAATTCCTTCCTTAAAGTGGCTGCTGTATTTTCATCTTCTCTTTCTACCTTACTACAGATGCTTTCTAAATCAATAAGCATTCGTTTTTTATCAAGTGTTACGGAGGAAAGGTTGTAATTATATCCCTTATTGAGGTGATTAATCAAGTTTCCATCTACTCCATCTTCCATCAGATCTATGACGTGTTTGTTAGTGAGGATGGTATTAACTGTGGGCCAGGAGCTGTAGACATTAACTTTGGACTCAACCACTTATTTTCTTTAATTTTCAATTTTTCTTTAAACTTCTTGTTTTTATCTGCCACTGCTTTAGCTAACCAGTTATCAATATTTTTCTTTTCTGCTTCCGGAATTTCACCTGATGAAGAGGTCCAAATACGAGCTTCTATTCGTTTGCATTGCTCAATAGTTCTGACCTTATTACGAATCGCACCATTTACCGTTTTTAGTTCTATTTTTTTAATAAAATTTCTTGACAGATTCTCTGTGATGTTTTTCGTGAGTTTCAAAGAAGGTGGAACAAAATTAGCTCCAACTGAGTGGCAGCAACTACTCCAGTGACGTAGTCCTGATGACGAACTAGGCTTTAGTTCGAAAATTTGACCACCAACTTTTATGAATAATAACCTCTATAAGACCCGTAAAAAAGTTAATTCCACAGTACACTATGAATAGAGGTGCCATAAATTCATTTACAACTAACTATTACAACTTCACTCAGTATGGCATTATTTAAAAATAAAAGGAAAAAAATTCTAGAAGAATGTTAATAATTTACTGTCTTACCAATGACATATTCCAAAATTAAATTCCATCCTATGATAAAAGCCATCAATTCTCCTACAGTGACATAACTGTACACATAAGCAGAGCCAGCCCTAGGAACTCTAGCACCAAATTCTGCATAGCACAAGCCTAAAAATTTCATAATAAAAATTAGTAATGCATCATGAAGTAAAACAGTAAGAAATTTGGACTAACTATCTTTAAGAATTAAACTGCACATACATAAAATGAACAAAAGTGATCTTACCTGATGAAGTTAATAAGAAAAGAGACATTAAAGCACCATCTAATATACACTTTTTGCTCATTACTCCTGCCACAGGTTGTAGTAATTTTCAAATGCGCTTTTTCTTTGGGGAGGAGGAGTTAATGACTCCCATGAGCATCTAAGGCTATAAAGGTGTCACTTTTCCCAGATCCATGGCAACTTGTTCTAGAAAAGGGACAAAAGCACCTTAGGACAAACACAGTTCCCATACTACATCCGAGGCCCAGGCCCAATGTTGGCATTTCAGTCAGAAGTCTGTGCCTCAGACCATTCAGTTACCAGAGCAATACCAAATGAATTACTATGGTCATGAGATGCTCAACTGAAACCATAGAACATATCACATCACACACTATAATTTGCCAGGCACTATAATAAAAACTCTAGACTGAAATAGCATAGCAGTGCAGATAGATTTCTACTACCCAATAGACAAACCACTCAAGCTAGCTTTTCATCCCTTTTCAAACAGACACAACTTCTTAAAAACTTGGAACTCCCTTCAACATATAGGTTGTGGTAGAACATGCATATTATGTTTGGAAAGAAATTTAAGATACATAGAAGCTTTCGACCCAGCTTGGGTCTAGATCACCTGTAAACATCTGGAGCTAGACTGGTTGACAGATTAGGGTTTCAAGTTCTTTATTATGGTGGTAGTCAAATGATAGGAGGAATTTCCAAATGATGGGGACAAAATAAGGACTATTGGTATAGAACATTACCCAAGGTGGACCTAATTCTTTATTGACTATACTCTCAGTTATCCCTCAGCAGTGCTTCTCTGGAAGGATACTAAGAAAATTATTCCTTTCATCAATAAAAGGGCTTCTTTACAGTTTCACGAGAGCATTGAATATCCAGCTCTCCAAATTGCAATACCAGTAACCCTTATTTTTGTTTCCATCATTTGAAAATTACTCTTATCGTTTGGCAACAACCATAATGAGCTTGAAAAACAAATCTCGCAACCAGCCTATTCCAAACGTTTACAGGTGATCAAGACCCAAGCTGGGTCAAAAGCTTCTGTGTATCTTAAGTTTCTTTAATACAGTAGTATGTGTATTCTACCATAACCTATATTTATCTGTTTTGTCTATTGTATCATATCTATTTCTGTTTTCAACAGCTCATTTCAATGACTTATCACCCTTCTAATTTTAATGTAAATACAAGGCCTGAAAATTGGCACTACACAAAATGTATTACTTTAGAAAAAAATATTTCAGTCTTAATTTCCAGTATTTTAGTAATTAATTTCTTTTCTCAAACCTCTAACAAATTCTTTGCTTCAGTATCAGGAAGTTCAGAAAATTTAAGATTTTTAACTGATTATCCCTTATAAAAAGCACTTAAAAGCCTTTGGACACAAAAAGTGTTCTGATGTATATAACCAACAATGCTAATGAAAAATCTTGCATGTTGTTCACATTGTACAGAATCCTTTTACTAAAGTAATTAACATTTATTAAAATGCTACAGTGTTTGTAGGTGATATATCTGCAGGAAGTCTAAACTGTCCTAATGGAGAAAAGAAATGAATTTCCTGTTGAAAAATGTCTATATTTATGAACTGTTGGCAGCATGCAAAGACTGCAGTAATGTAATATAATATAACGCACACCCTTTTCCATTGTCTAAAATTATGCTTTTCCAAATTAAACAGCAATAAGTAGATAACATCATCCAGTTTTTGCAAAATATGCATTACAAATTATACTTATGTCACAGCAGTAAAATAATTAAAAAATAAAGGATTCCATAATTTTTTTGACTTCAAAAATATATTTCAAAACAATGCCCTGCAATTTTGATTCTGAGGGATGGGAGGTTGGTGAAAATGAGTTGATTCCTTGTGATGAATGTGCAGATAATGTTTAATCTGTCTGCTGATGCATTCAGTTCAACTCATTCATATTCAGATAGTTACAAGGAATTGATCTTTTCGATGGGAACAGGAGATAGGGCAGGGGCAACTAAAATTCTGATCAGCGTATTCAAATGATGCTGTGCTAAATTTTTGTGTAATCTTTGCAGTGTTGGAAATTACATTTTTCAGACATAATAATTATAACAAAATTTGATTTATTAGGTGTGCAACTTAATTTTCGGCCACAGGCATGACACGTTGACAGCAAATTATAGCAAATTGAATATGTACCTAATCAGGGAAATAATCTCCGTCGTGTTGGATACATTTGAGCCATCGATCAGGGAGCTGCCGAATGCTACTGCAGAAAAAGAGGGCTGTTTCGAGTTGATAAAGTCATCAATACTTGTGTGGGCCTCCTCGACAGAAGTGAAGTGCGTATCACTCAGGTGATGTTGCAGGGAGCAAAAGAGGTGATAATCCGACGGGGCAAAGTCTGGAGAATACGCCGGTTGGCACAAAATCTCCCATCCCAGGTCGGTGATCATGTTTGAAGTCTTTTTGCGGTGTGAGGACACGCATTATCCTGAAGCAACAGGACCGACTTTCTGCCCTTGCTAGTGTATGGCCTTTTCGCCTCCATTGCTTCACTCACACGAATGAGTTGCTCACAATAACGCTCAGCACTGACCATTTCACCAGGTTTGAGCAACTCAGAGTACAACACCGCGCTGATCCCACCATATGCACAGCAACAACTTCCTGGCATGGATATTCGGTTTGGTGGTACTGGTGGTAGGCTGACCTGGATAAACCCACGATTTGTGTTATTAGGATCATCATAGAGGATCCACTTCTCATCACAGGTCAAAATCTTGTGGAGGAAATCCTTCTTCTTGAATCTGGACACCAAGGACACAGCAACATCGTAGCGCCTAGACTTGTTTGCAGCTGCGAGTTGGAGGGGTACCCAACGGCCCTTCTTGTGAATCTGTCCAAGCTTGTGCAGGTGCTTTGCAATGGCTTGTTGTGTTACTCCGAGTTCCTGGGCGAGCTCTGACTGTGTGCAACAGGGATCCACATTCAACAGTTGTTCCAGTTCCTCATCGTCAACTTTCTGTGGCTGTCCTGGATGTTCTGCCTCACGGAGATAAAAAATTTCCCTGCTTAAACCATTTCTTACACATACTGTAGGACAGAGAGGCCTCACCCAAAGCAGCGCAAATCATGGGCTTCCACGGCACTTTTTTCAGCTGAAACGCAATAGGAGGCAGTGCCTCAAATGTTGCTTCTCGAACGACATTGCTTTCACCGTCAACTTTCGTCCCTCCTGTCACTACAGCTGTGAGCGGTTATGGTGGCCTGGAAAAGCTGTTGGATGGTGCTGCATTCAGCCACTATCGCACACAGCTATTTGCATTTGCCGACGTTCTATGATCGTTTGTGGTTAAGGGCCGAGAATTAAGTTGCCCACCTAATAAATAATATAATTTTTCATCTGTAGGCAACACCTTTTTTTTAATTGCTGACTTCCAAAATATTCATTCACTAAAACATTGAATGTTGTCTCAGTTGCTAAGTTGTCAAAAGGTTTGGGCTGTTGGCTATTCATCAGAGTCAGACTTGAATGAGGCATGGGGAATGTGTTTGCCATAGGGTTGTGTATGCATGGGGAGGGGGCAGTTAACCACAAAAAAAAAAAAAAAGAAAAGGAAAACAAGTATTAAATAATGCTGTGTCCTATCTGCCATGAGAAATCACACAAATAAGTGCACATGGACATGCACACACTTAATAGTCTACTGATTTCACAAGAATCACATTTTAATGTAACTTTGTATGATCAGGAAACTGTCTTAGTTGTACAGATTCCAAACAACTTGCATTTGCACAGTGCTGTTGTAACTTTGTGATCGAGAAATATCATGCTGCTTTTCTTTAGACATAAAAAAAAAAAAAAAAAACCTGATTGCAAGAGGAATTAATTACATTCAAATAAAGCTGATCTTTCTGATGTCAAAATCAGGTATGAGCATATATGTACATATTTTTTCAGACCTACCAATTCAAAGAGAGTTGCACTTAAACAATGCAGTAATCTTTCCAATGGATGATTTTTAATGCTTATTTTATGATTTTAAGAAAAGTAAATAATGCTGTAACTTTCTTCTAAAAAAGTAATTACATTTAAATGAAATTATTTTAGGCAATTACTATATAAACAAAACAACTTTATCAGCCATAAGTTCAAAATATCCAAAAGAGTGGAGATTTAAAAAAATAAGCAAAAAAAAATTTTTTGCCAGGATTTGCATGCTAAGTAACATGGAACAAGGGTTTTTTTTTTTTTTTTTTTTTTAAGTTAGACAAAGGAAAGAGAAAAACTGAACAGACGACACTACAACAGATTGAAAAATGAAGTGTGCTACACATTTGTGGCTTTGTAGGTAGAAAAGGGATGAAATCATCTTTCACAGATCCAACACATTATCCAATACAACCCCAAGGCATTTCTTTTGCCAATGCAAGTGACATCATTCCCTCTCTACTCTGTGCTATTAGCTGGTCAAATAATTCCTTGCCCCATATCTTTATACAGTAAACCACACTGCCAACTCCCCACCCCCTCCCTCCCCTCCTCCTGTTCAACCAAAAATTTAGCATTTTCTTTCCCTTGCACTTTTTTCTTTGTTTCAAAAATTCTTCCTTTTCAATGACCTGTCATAAAAATATGTTATGTCATAGGACCAAATTCCAAAAGCTTTGCAGAATTCCAGGACATGTACAACCCTATAATTTTTTAAGACACGTACAACCTGTGTAAATATTTGCTTGACAATTGGTGAAAAACCAAGTACCTCATGGCACACTATACCCAATACTTATAACTAGAAAAAGTATTTTTGCTAAGACCACGCAAAATACTTGCAACAAATTCATTTCATTTGTTATTATTTATCATGAACATGTGTGTGAGATTTTCAAATGACTAAAACTGTTGTGTTTATATACTAATTCTGTGTGCTATCAGCAAGAATAAACTCTTAATATTTACCTGCAAAAACTGAAGCAAGGGCTGCAATCAAAAATGATACAGCTACAGCAGGGCCAGCTTTGACACTTGCCACTTGTCCAGCTAAAACATATATTCCTAGTCCAAGGGTACTTCCAACCCCTGTATAAGTAAAAAAAGGTCACAAATACACAAAATGCTAATAATAATAATCAGTATATGATATATACACAGAGCAATTTTAAGAACACTTTTGGGTGGAAATGTGGTCTCTGTCACTGGTTATATTCATTATACATGGCAAGGTTAAATATCCCTGTTTGTACAGTGTCAGCACATCACAAAAAAAAAAAAAAAAAAAAAGGAAAGTTCTAATAAAACTATTTTTGAGTACACAGCATTGCAGCAATATAAAACTGGCAATTATTATCACAGAAGTATATTAATGCAAGCAACCTTAAAAAACATATCAAATTAAAAATAAAGATTTTTTTTTAAAATATATTTCAGGCATTCTCTCAACTGTTAATCACCATAAAAACCTAAATACAAGTACAATACAACATAACAATACACAAAGTACTAAAACCCAGCATTTTTTTTTCATTTTTTTACTGTTCTGTTTACAAGTATTAATTATGTTAGCACATGTTTGCCTTGATTGCATTTCTCTCACTTTGGTAGTGCTACAAAAATCTCATTTTGACCTTCAGGTTACAAGCATATAACAGAAACCTTTGATATTAAAATTGGGGAATTAAGTAGAGATTCACACATAATACCTGTTCAAAGTAGGGGCGCACATTCAGGGTGTGGTAGATATACATTGCACACCCACAGAATAGAGATGTAACTGATATATTTATATTCAAATTCCATTGCACTGCATGAATGCACAACTAACCTATTATGTGCTACAAAGCATACCTTTCTTAATAGAATTTATACATATAGTGCTCTTGGTCCTTTCAGCAAAATGCTGGGCTGTCCATGTCCTGCACACCTAATTAGTGTCATCAGAATTTGACTGTAACAACCCTTGTTTCACATTATCTTCCACCTGATAAATGACTCAACCATATTTTTACTATCACCATATTGGTACACAATATTCTTGATTTTTAAACTAAATTATGAGCATTTGGAAATGATTTTGACTTGCCTCATTTACAACAATTTTTTTCAGATCTTTATAGCAGAATATGTAGGGGTGCTGATAAGGCTTTGGCTTTTCCCATACTCTTAGACTGATAATACTTTTGTCATATCAAAATTGATTTTTATGCATGTGTCTGACCAAAAACATAATTGTAACCTGATTTCATTTTTTATTTTTTTATTTTGCAGGTCTGAAAAGACAATGATACAAAACAGCATAGATTTCACAACAAAAGAGTGCCAAGCAGTGATTAAATATCTTCCTAAAAGGGAACTCAGCCAAAATGAAATGTCGGTTACATTAGGTGATAAGAGCCCTTCCTACTCCACAGTCAAGAACTGGGTAGTTAGGTTTAAAACAGGACGTTTTAGCAGTGAAGACAAAAAACATTCTGGAAGACCAACTCAAATGACAATTCCAGAAAAATCAGATGCTGTTCATTCCATGATCCTGGATGACCAAAGGATATCCACTAAAAAGATAGAGACCCTGGAAATATCCCAAGAATGAATAGGCTATATTATTTATAAGATTTTACACATGAGAAAGCTCTCAGCCAAATGGGTCCCAAATGTCTCAGTGCTGACCAGAAGCCTGGTAGAGTGATTGCTTCACAAGCCATTTTGGACTGATTTTGGTGGGATCCTCTGGAATTTTTGAACTATCTTGTACCTATGGATGAAACATGGATCCATATATATCATCCAGAGACCAAAGAGCAAATCCAAAGAATGGAGAGACAGTGGTTCTCCACATCCAAAGAAGTTCAAGACACAGAAATCATCAAGCAAGGTGTTGTCTGTCTTCTGGGATAAAGATGGAATTTGCTTGTAGATTATCTGGGAAAGGGTGCAACCATCCTTCTTGACAAACTGAAGCAGCAACTGTTTTCCAAATGTTGAAGCAAGCTTTCAAAAGGGATCTCGTTTCTTCAAGACAATGCCTCTTCTCCCAAAGCAGCCATTACAGAGCAGAAATTGGCTTATTTTCACTATAAAAGCCTGAAATACTCTGCCTATTCACCTAATTTGGCCCCTTTGGACTATTACCCCTCCATTTCCTAACCTGAAAAAAACACTGAGGGAAAAACGTTTTTCAAACTTTGAGGAGGCCACAGCAGCTGCAGACGAGTGGTTTGCAGCACAACCGAAAGAATTTTTTTTTTCTTTGATGGGTTAAAAAGTTAGAACAATCAAGTCATAAATGTGTGGAGGTCAGGGGATAATATGCAGAGCAAATATTTTTTTTTCAATCCCGTAGCTTGTAGTTTTCTTTACAAAGCCAAAGATTTATCACCATCCCCTCATACTACACAACTGCTAGCTCAATGTATTACCCTCATCATTGCTATTTCCTTTGGAGCTTCTGGATCACTTCATGGAATCATTCATAATGGGTTTGAGAAACCACATATGATCAGCCATCTATCAGCTTCTTGAGATGGAAATCATCAACCACATGGTGCAATCTTCACAGAGCATTTCACAATGGTACCAGGTGCACAAGGATTAGTCTCATGGGATCTGGAACATCCCATTTTGCACCTGTTGCCCACATGCTTCAACCACTACTCTTAATAATAAAGCAGCAATTTTTCACAGGCATGCATTACACTTACTAGCAGCAGTTTTTCACAGGCATGCTAGGGACATCTGGTTATGGAATGGTGTGTTAAGACCATGCTACCCAATGATAACTCACACAATCATACAGCTTGTCACCATTTGCCATATTCATTAGCCTCTGTCTAAATCATTTTTGAATGCCCTTTAAGTGCATCTACCATAACTTCTAGCAAAAGATTAATTATTTACTAATGACAAATCAGTTCATTACACACCAGTTTTATTTCTAAATTAAATCTAAGTAATATCTGCACAGAAGTTCCCTTTTTACGCTTTCCAACCGTAGGTTGAAGAAGCGTATATGCTCCAGCTTTTTCCATCCGTCCGTCTGTCGGCACGATAACTCACGTAAAAATGGTTCCATTTCGATGAAATTTCAGTATGTGGTAGGGGACCATCTGGGGACAAACCCTATTGAAAATGGGACACATGGGGTTAAAGGTCACGACATAGAAGCGGGATCCATTCCATTGCCCTTATGCCTCATAACTTGCGTAAATATGGTTCGATTTCAATGAAATTTTAGTATGTGGTAGGGGACCACCTGGGGACGAACCCTATTAAAAATGGGTGAAGTGGGGTGAAAGGTCAGGACATAGGAGTGGGATGCATTCCATTGCCCTTATGCATCATAACATGCGCAAAAATGGTTCGATCTCGAAATTTTAGTATGTGGTAGGGTTTAGCACCTGGAGAGGAACCCTATTGAAAATGGGACAAATGGGGTCAAAGGTCAGGACATAGGATCAGGATCCATTCCATTGCCCTTATCCCATACTATTAAGGTGGACGTCAAGTAATTTTGCTTCCTATATTTCCAATGGAAAAACTTTTCTAGACATTTCCTTTACAATTAGTGTGTTCCCAAGGATGGAAATTTGAACATCGATTAAAATAACTTCATATTATAACTTGGAATACTTAACATTTTCTAAAACATAACCATAATTATATTAAAAAACAATAACGTTTCCTTTGGTGGTGTTGAAACCAGAAAAAAGATGGTGCGACCTGTACTTTGATGACGTCAGTAGACAAATGTTGGATTGCATAATTATGGTTATGTTTTAGAAAATATTAAGTATTCCAAGTTATAAAACGAAGCTATTTTAATCGATGTTCAAATTTTCATCTTTCGGAACGCATTAATTGTGAAAAAATGTGTACAGAAATTTTTTCATTGGAAGTATAGGAAGCAAAATTACTTGACGTCCACCTTAAAGGAGCAATTCTTGTATCTATGAAAATTTCATTTTGAAAACGGCTCTAAGGATTTTGATGAAAGTCGTTAACCTACCATTTTTTTGTACTGGAAATCAATTTAGTTTAATCTTGACTTTAGGAAAATTCGTTTAGTGGGTTAAATAACCACCCCGAATTACCACGTTTTCAGTGTCATGGCGTCGTTCAATTAATGTTACCCATTATATATAATTCAAGACTACACACTTGTGATGTTCATTTAGAATAAATTATCAACGTTTTTTCACAATTAAATGTTTTATTAACATCGACTATAGTTTCGCAGAGCGTCTGGCTCGGCATCATCAGGACGAATGGAGCGTAAACATTCAAATCATTGTGGACCACAATGATTTGAATGTTTACGCTCCATTCGTCCTGATGATGCCGAGCCAGACGCTCTGCGAAACTATAGTCGATGTTAATAAAACATTTAATTGTGAAAAAACGTTGATAATTTATTCTAATGTTACCCATGCTTAGAAATCTTATGACTTCACAAGCTCACTATTGAGATGTTGGCGCGCTGTCACACCATCTGTCTTATTATGTTACGCATTGTGTGTGGATCCCATAAAAGTTTTATGACGTCACACTCTTTCGAGCAGATGGTCATGATTCCCATCTGCCTCATTACGTCACGTGTTGTGTGTGTGTGTATGCCCGTCCGCACGATAACTCGCGTAACAATCGTTCGATTTTGATGAAATTTTAGTATGTGGTAGGGGGACCACCTGGGGACAAACCCTATTGAAAATGGGCGAAATTGGGTCAAAGGTCAGGACATTGGAGCGGAATCACTTTCATCGCCATTATGCGTCATAACTTACATAAAAATACTTTGATTTGGATGAAATGTTAGTATGTTGTAGGGGCCTGCCTGGGGACGAATCCTATTGAAAATTGGCGAAATGGGGTCAAAGGTTAGGACACAGGAGTGGGATCTATTCCATAGCCCTTATGAATCATAGCTTACGTAAAAATGCTTCTATTGCGACAAAACTTTATCATGTTATTTCGCAGGCATACTGAACTGGTTCTGTTGAATATCATTGAAATGAGATCAAAGGTCAGGGCACAGGACCGAGATTTATTCCACAGCCATATCCTCATAACTTGAGTAATGATTTCTGGTATGTTGGAAAGCGTATTATAATCAATGCATTGCACAATTTTACTAACTTGTTGTTTTTCCATCATGTTCTACCCATCTTAAACATTTAAGGGTTCAGGTTTTGAACTTTCTACTTATGTTAATTACAACAATGCACAATAAATGTCATTTTATAAATACAAATCACAAAGCTTTTTCCTTGAGATTCAGAAGATAGCTCCTCAAAGAAAATTCATCTGCCGGATTAAATTTTAAAACCCATAGTGCTAGATTTTACTGTTGATGTATCAAACATTGTTTCACACATACAAAACAGATTTTTTTCATGTTTGTATGAAAGGTAAAGAATTACTGCCTCTGTTACACAATGTTATGATATCCTAAGTACCTTCAAAATAACTGCTATACAGGAGGACAGTATTTATGGACTGCAGTTACAGCTGAGGGATGTTTAGTAAAGAATGGACATGCACAAGCTCATGCTAATTCACCCAGAAAAATGGCAGTGACTGTTAGCTAGATATAGGAAAGTCAGCAGACACTATATATTTCTCTACACCTAAGCTTCTCTACAGTGGGGTGTGTGTGTGTGTGCATTATAATTATTTTTCTCCCAGTAAATATTTTTCATCTGCAAAAAGTACAGTGTTCAGAAAGTAATTAATGCCTTCATATTTATATACAAGCACAGTGGCAAGGTATCAAATTGAAACAAAACAAGAACAAAGCTCCCCAGAATTTCTACTTTAATTCACACATTTAATTTTTCTACATAGTCCCCCCTCATGCTCAATACAGATACACCAACATTTAACAAGATTTTAAACCCGTCTGTAAAAATCTTTATTTTGTTCTCGGAACCATTTCCTCATAGCAGCTTGAAGATCTTCATCACAGGTAAACTGAATTCCTTTGAGATGTCTCTTGAGAGCAGAAAACAACCAGAAATGGGATGGCACCAAATCTGGGCTGTAGGTAGAGAATTCAAGAACTTCAAACCTGATTTTCTGTATGGCCTCCAAAGTAAAAGCACTGGCATGGGGTTTGGCATTGCCATGTTGCAGAATCATCGGCTTCTGACAAGCGATTTATTCTTTGCTTTAACTTTTTTAAGGTATGCACATAGCTTTCAGAGTTGATAGTCGTACCTTTAACCACATACTCCTGAAAAATGCCTCTGTAGTCCCAGAACACAGTGAGCATGCACTTACTACTGGCAGAAGTTTGAGTTCTGAATTTTTTTGCTCAAGGAGAACGGCATCAGTATTCCAGCATTTGATTTTTTTATTTCTGGATCTTAATGGTAAACCTAACTCTCATCACCAGCCACAATACTTTGGAGAAAATCACTTCCATTTTTTTAATAGCGAGCAAGCAACCTTTGGTATGTTTCAAGCCTTGATTTCTTCATTTCAGTTGTTAGGTGACACAGTATCCAACAAGCACACACTTTGTTGTAACCTAAAATGTTAATGTCTTTGACAATACCTAAACTAATGTTCAGCTTGCCTTCTACAGTTCTTGGAGTTATTCTTTGATTTTTCCTGATGAACTCATCAACTTCTTGCCTGTTCAAATTGCAATTATGGGCCTCCCACTCAGCAGCTCATTCTTCACAGCCAACATTTTTCCAACGTCCTTTGATTTTCTTACCCAATGACGAACAGTGCTTATTGTCCAAAGTTCCAGAACCATAAACTGTAAGTAATCTAACTTTAATTTCTTTGGGAGATTCATTTTCACGAGTTAAAAACTCTAACTGATCATTGTCTGACATGCATCAACATAATTGAAAAAGAATCATCCATTTTAAACACAAATATGAACAAATAGATGTACAGAGTTCTATTACACAGAAAAATTATGCTAATGGTACAAAAAATCATTTGCTGTCTGACTGGATGCTAGGCAACAAGTCATGCACTAGGCACTTGCACAGAGGCATTACTTATTGAACACACCTCATAGTAATTAAGGTTTAAGGTGAACCCCATTAAAAGATACAATAAAATCAAACATTTCACACTTACCTAAAAACGTGAGATCAAAAGTTGAAAGACAACGGTCTAAGCTAGTCTTTGTTAAAGCTTCACTATCTAAATACTTTCTCCTTATTAAGGCTTTACCTACTACCTTGCCCACTGATCGCAATGATTGAAGAGCCATTTTACGGTATTTGCCTTATTCAACACTGTCATGAGAGTTACCTAAATAGAAGCAATGCTGTAATTAGCACATGAAATGAACAGGAATTATAGTTATCTGATGCTTTAACACAGCAACACACATATTACAAGGCACACGATTGAATATTAAGGTATTTTCTGTAAAAATACTGCTTAGATGAAAAACAGTCATCTCCCCTGCAACACAGTTTGATTCAAATGAATATTAACCAAACAGAAATAGTAAATCATATATCATTGAAGTAATGGGGAAAATACTGAGGTACAATTTTTCTACAAGAAAACTAAATCTAATCCACTGGCAGTTGTCACATAATACCAAATATTTAAAGTTTGCATAGATAAGTCAGGAGGAGGAAAATGATCAGTACCAAGAAGAAAACATCAAACTAAATCTCCAAGCTTGTGTGCTACCATAATTAACTAGTAATCAATGCTGGCAGCTGACACTAAGACTGTCAACAGGTGGTGTTAACCATTCAGAATCTTTTGCCAGTCAAAACAACATGGTGTATCATATCTAAAAAAAAAAAAAAAAAAAAAAATCAGGTAATATAATCAATATTACACCAATCAGAAACAAACCCAAGGAAGTTTGGACCTTTATTGATGGTTTCACAGATAAATGGCCTTTATGGAAAATGATATTTGCAGCACGGACTTATGTTTTCATGAAGAGAAGAACTGAATGTCATACTTCAGCACTGGAAACCAGAAGGTGTTACCTATCCCTAATTGAGGTGTCACTGCTTTTAGTAGAAAGAAAAAGAATACACTCTTATATCAAATTGCCAATTTGCTGACTGAAGCTGAATGCATGTATTTATAACCTTCTACGTCCTCCATCCTTAGATATGGATGCAACATCCTGGTGGTTATGTCCAGTATTTTAGGTCAGTAAATAAGAGTAAAAAGTATTACTTTTAAAGTTACATGTTTGGCACTTTTTACATAATTATTCAGATTTTCATGTTCTCAGTTAAAATGGACACTCTGCATAGGTGCCGACTTTTGAAACTTTCGAGGGGTTCCCAAATTTACAAGACATTTTCGATGTTGAAATTTTAAATATGCACATAAATCAAGTTGTTCCTCCCACTTAACATAACCACAGAAATTTTAAAATTTTGTCATCCTGGAATGGGAATCAAACCCGCATTTCCCGATTTGGGCTCGAGTATGCTAACCAATACACCACATAGGACAATGAAATCCCAACAACTGAGTTACTTGGCAATCTGGTTTTTTTAAGAAATCATTAGGCAGTGATGCACAATTTCCTGAAATTTTTTTTTTTACAGAAATCTAATTCTTGAGCTTAGTTTTGATTCTTCTGATTTAATTTTCCATAATGCAAAAATACATGTTTAAATATGGATTCAGTGGGATGTAAGGTCAGGTGATGCATGACATACCACAGCCTCTCCTTGACAAATGTCAACCCCGCTTTCTCGTGGTGCATCCTGCTCCCACTAAAGGGGCTCTGACGACCATCAATAGTGGTATAACAATACCATCAGGATTAGAGGAAATGCTACCCTGCACTCACTAACCCGCTTGGCCAGTGTGGTAAGAGTTATGGTCAAACCCCTTCAAAATGATTCCATGTACCTGGCCAAGGCAGAGGCCAGCGTGACATGAAAGCAGAGGGTGCTAAGAATCAAAGGAAGACCGGACTAGGCTGCCATCTGATGCTGACCTTGGCTACTTTCAATGGATGCTCCCTATCTTCTGATTCAAGGCTCCTTGAATTGGAAGAGGAACTACAAAGGATCAAGTGGGACATTGTCGGGTAAGGAGATTGCATTGAACTGAAAAGTGGGCATCTCATGTACTCCAGATATTATGAAAGGTACCAGAGTTCTTCCAGTCCTCCCAGCAGAAGTTGCACATGCAATCAAGAACATGAAATGGGGAAAAGCACCAGGAGAAGATGGAATTACTGTAGACATCATACAAGAAGCAAGTGGAAAAATTGAAACAGTACTCGGCCAAGTTTTCACTCAATGCCTTAATGAAGGGAAGATTCCTGAGGATTGGAACAAGGCTATGATGATCCTGCTACATAAAAAAGGTGACACTGAGGATCTCGGGAACTACAGACCTATCAGCTTCCTATCAGTGATTTATAAAAGCTTCACTACAGTTCTTTCACACCGCTTGAAGGTAACACTGGGCATGGCTCAACTGAGAGAACAAGCTGGAATCAGGAGTGGCTACAGCACTGTAGATCATATCCACATACTGAGAGAACTAATTGAAAGAGAGGGAACATGAACTTCCATTATGCATGGCTTTTATCGATTATGAAAAGGCCTTTGATTCGGCGAAACCATCAGCAGTTACAATGGCTTTGAAATCCTGCGGTATTGAAGATGCATACATTATTATTATTAATAACATCTATGAAAATGCAAGTGCAAATATTTGGCTATTTGAGAATACAACACCCATAAAAATTGGAAAGGGAGTGACACAAGGGGACACTATTTCTCCTAAACTCTTTAATGCCACATTGGAAAATGTCTTTCAATCACTGAACTGGGAAAACAAGGGGATAAAGATAAATGGAGATTATCTAACTCACCTTCGTTTTGCTGAAGACAGTCATTTTTGCAACTACCCCATCAGAGCTGCAGATTATGATCCAAGAACTTGCTGACAAGAGTAAATAAGTGGGATTAAAAATGAACTTTTAGAAGATAACAGTGATGTGCAATGCTTTTACAAGAAATGAAGATTCATAGATTGATGGGGAAAATCTGGAGATAACAGATACCTACATTTATCTTGGATAGCAGATATCAAGTGAAGGTCACATTGATGAAGAAATTAATTGGCGTATAAAACTTGCCTGGAGAGCTTTTGGAAGAAACAGTATAATTTTCAAGAGCAATATGCCATTATGTCTTAAAAGAAAAGTGTTTGATCAATGCATCCTTCCAGTGCTTACGTATGGTGCAGAGATGTGGATCTTAACTAAAAGAGAAGTACAAAGACTGCAGACAACTCAAAAAAGCGTGGAGAGGTGCGTGTTTGGTGTAACCAGGAGAGATAAGAAAAGGAACTTGTGGATCAGAAAAATGGCAAGGGTGAAAGACCTTATGATCAGAGTTAAATCTCTGAAATGGCAATGGGCTGAACATATTGCCAGAAGGACAGACCATCGATGGACAGCCGAAATTTCAGACTGGATTTCAAGGCACAGGAAAAGACCCAGAAGATTACATGGGAGATAAGTGGAATAAATTAGAAAGTATGCAGGAGTAACATAGAGCAGACTGGCACAAGACAGACTGTTGTGGAAGAAACTTGGGGAGACCTTTGTCCAGCAGTGGATTAATAATGGTTGACAATGATGATGATGGATTCAGTGCATATCACAACAGGAATTTTGAGGAATGCTGGGTACTCTTTAAATTGTCTTAAATTCAAAATTCAACTCTTTTTCATATGGTTTTACTGTCTTTTTCTTTTCTGTTTTTTTTTTTGAGGAGGGGGGGTTAAAGCCCACCATGAGCAACTCAACAGGCTATGAAGAGTTGCCCATTCCCAATTTAAGGCCACTAGCTCCAGAGAAGGGGAGAGAGCCAGTACCATAAGACAAATACAACATTAATGCGTCATTGGGATTCGAACATGGACCCATCTCGGACGAATGGTCAAAAGACAACGCTTAGACTACTTGTGCCACCAGAGCAGCACAGTTTTTCCAACTCAACTAATTAACCATTTGTTGAATGTTATGTCTGACATCTCAGATAAGCCTCATATGTACTAGACTACTAAAAATGGGTTTGAATTCCTGGACAAGACAAGGGTAACACATTTGGGGGGGGTAACCACTCCATGACCAATTAAGCCTATAAAGAGTCTTGCAGAAAAAGTACACAACCACTGGCATACTGGGCACGAACGTGAGCCCAACTGAAATAATTTGCCAGAAGTCTGTATCTCTGCCTAGTTGGCCACCAGGATGCAATATATTAGGTGTGCAACTTAATTCTTGGCCCCTAACCGCAAGCGATCATAGAACGTCAGCAAATGCAAATAGCTGTGTGTGATAATGGCTGATTGCAGCACCATCCAACAGCTTTCCAGGCAACCATAACTGCTCGTAGCTGTGGTGACAGGAGGGACAAAAGTTGACTGTGAAAGCAATGTCGTTCGAGAAGCAACATTTGAGGCACTGCCTCCTGTTCGCGTTTCAGCTGAAAAAAAGTACAGCGGAAGCCCAGCAAATGATCTGTGCTGCTTTGGGTGAGGCTGCTGTGTACTACAGTATGTGTAAGAAGTGTTTTCCAGTGGTTTAAGCAGGGAAATTTCAATCTTCATGATGCAGAACGTCTGGGACAGTCACAGAAAGTTGACGATTAAGAACTATTGGAGGATGCGAATCCCTGTTGCACACAGTCAGAGCTCGCCCAGGAACTCGGAGTAACACGGCAAGCCATTGCAAAGTGCCTGCACAAGCTTGGATGGATTCACAAGGAGGGCAGTAGGGTGCCCCACCAACTTACAACTGCGAACAAGTCTAGGCGCTACGATGTTGCCGTGTCCTTGGTGTCCAGATTCAAGAAGAAGGATTTCCTCCACAAGATTTTGACTTGTGATGAGAAGTGGATCCTCTATGATGATCCTAATACAACAAATCGTGGGTTTATCCAGGTCAGCCTACCACCAGTACCACCAAACCGAATATCCCTGCCTGGAAGTTGTTGCTGTACATATGGTGGGATCAGCACAATGTCGTACACTATGAGTTGCTCAAACCTGGTGAAACGGTCAATGCTGAGCGTTATTGTCAGTAACTCATTCGTGTGAGTGACGCAATGGAGGCAAAAAGGCCATAAACCTGCAAGGGCAGAAAGTCAGTCCTGTTGCTTCAGGATAATGCGCGTCCTCACACCGGGAAAACGACTTTAAACACAATCACCGACCTGGGATGGGAGATTTTGTCCCACTCGGCATATTCTCCAGACTTTGCCCTGTCAGATTATCACCTCTTTCACTCCCTGCAACATCACCTGAGTGATACGCACTTCACTTGTGTCGAGAAGGTCCACACAAGTATTGTTGACTTTATCAACTCAAAACAGCCCTCTTTTTTCTGCAGTAGCATTCGGCAGCTCCCTGACCAATGGCTCAAATGTATCCAACACGACGGGGATTATTTCCCTGATTAGGTACGTATTCGATTTGCTATAATTTGCTGTCAACGTGTCGTGCCTGTGGCCGGAAATAAAGTTACACGCCTAATAATATCTGTATATTTGGTGCTGGTTCTTTACCTTCCCTGGAACTGGTAACTCTACAAGGGATAGTGAGAGGATAGATGCATCTCCTCGTGGATTTGGATTCCTCCTCCTGGTTGCTAAACTTCAAAACAAAAACAAAAAAAAAAAGGTATCTGGCAGTAGCTAAAAATAGGTCATTTTGTTTTTCTCTCTGAAAATTCTTCCACTTTTTCAATATTTTCAGCTCTTAAAAAAACATGAGATGTCCCAATGTAACCTATGCTTTACCATATTTGAGTTATGCAGTCAGTGAGATAAATCATAATTTTATCTAATTACTGTATTCATTCACTACAGAATGAATATCATCAAAGGAACACTAGACAATATAAATGGACTAACAGTAAGGTTTATGTTTTTTTTTTTTTTCTTGCTTCTGGGTGAAACATCTGCCAGAAGCAACTGGTTCCAGGTTAAGGAGAGAGCCAAAACCATAGGACAAACACACCACCCATGCCTTGAACCAAACCCAACTTGGACAATTAGTCAAAAATGTACTTACCAAGAGATGGAAGGAGACTAACAGGGTGCCACAGAAAAAGATGGAAAGATGACCTTCAGAAACTTAGAGGTGCTAAATGGTGGACTGAAGCTAAGGATCAAGGAAGTTGAAAAAGAACGGGGGAGGCCTATACTCTTCAGTAGGTGTCAACAGGCTAAGAAGAAGCAGCAACTCTGGGTGTGATGAGCAATCTTCAATCCCTAACCACACCTTGAGCCCTGACCCAACTTGGAAGATTTGTCAGAAACCTATGCCTTTAACTATTCTGCCACTGAGGCAGTAGGTTTATAAGTTCATAGAACAATTTAAGAAACCTCAAAAATCAGAGCCTACATGGCAGTTCAGCATTAATCTACTGCTATCAAAACAACTCAAATGATCTAACGTCTCACACACCTCAAGTGGGGAAGGGATTCCTCCATCTTCTAAATCTTTAGCACAAATGTACTCAATAATAATGAAGCAGATGGCAGATACATTAATTTTCCTAATGAACAAGGTTAGGTTAGGTCTCCTTGCTCTGTTGTGTGACAACAATCCATCTATCAGGCACATCAAAATATTTACGGTTAACCCCCCCCATCAGCCTGTCAGAAGCATGAAGCTATTCAAATACTTCTGCACTTGTTAATGTTTCAAATGTTGACCACTTCTATATGTTGTTCTCCAAACCTGTTCAAAACTTTCTTTTCAGGAATTCTTCCCAATGTGCTATAGAAATAGAATCAGATTGCCTGGTCTACACCTCCAAGGTTTTACAAATACTTTGCCCCCCCTCTCCAAAAGATGCACAAACTCAATACACACACATTCTATATTCTATGTTAAAAATAGAAAACCAGTCATGACAAAAAATCAAAGCATTGCCCAAACAGGCAAATCTCCAATAAGTTGTACTGGGGTTTGAGAAAACCAGGAGCCAGCAATCCTAATCTGCAATACTGTTTGTGTTACCCTTTGATAAACATATGTTCAGTATTTTTTCTTTAGGTTGAAGGTTTAATGATAACCATGAGCAACTCCGTGGGCTATAAGCAGTTTTTCGTCCCTAATTTAGGACCACTGGTTCCAGGGACAGGAGAGAGGCAGTGCCATAACACAAACACAACATCCATGTTTCAGAGGGATTCTATCCCAGACCCATCTCAGACAAATGATCAGAGGCCAGCGACCATACTGACCATATGCCACCCTGGTTACTACTGCGTTACCAGGGTGGCATATGGTCAGTATTCTGCAAAACCAGGAATTAAGGCTCTCTCCTTATGTTTGCAAAGTAACAAGGTTAATTTTGCTTCTCAGTTTTTGACCACCTTGTTTGCCCATGTGGGTGGGCGTGTGTTGACACAACCTGTTGAGTGTACGAAGTACACCACTTAGCAATGAAAGCAGTACAACTGGTGTACCTACCAAACGGTCCGCTACCCGCAAATGTATCATAGTTAATATACACCAACATTCACAGAGATATGAAACAATAATGGCAGTACGCTGTACACAATATGTCCGTGTCTGACATCAGTTTAGAAAAACATTGCATCATCATACCAGCATGAACGCAAATGTAATGATTAAGCCTAAGCTTCTATTTAATGACAATATGCCACAATTCTGGGTTTCCTTGTTTACCTTTCACGAACGCAATGTCCTTTACGTTTGTTGACCTAATAAAACCATGCTAGTTTTTCAAGGAAGAAAAATAATAACTAAATGCCACCTGCATGCGCGCATAGTTAAACCTGTTGAAGTAAATGAGCTGAAAATTCTCAGAAAGACGATAATATAACGTATACACCTTTACTTATTTACTTACAAAAACCTTTAAAAAATCCCATTAGTATCAGAAACTCAAGAAGCTCTTGTTACATAGCTTAAAACTAATTAATTAATAATTTTCTCTCCCTCAATCAGCAACTTACATAAATTCTAATAGAAGTTATAACTACGGAAGCATAATTCCAACTTCCCGTCTGTGGTTGCTTTATGCACAGCTGGTTGTAAACAAATCATATACAGTCAGCAGCAGAAGCCAGTTGACTACGCTTGACTCCAACTTTTTTCTTTTCCCGTGAAGGACAATCTTCCACGTGAAGTCAAACGTGACGAACGCGAACCTAAGAACCGACTACTTTCAAGCAATGAAAGTTCTCAACGAAAGTGGTAAAAGCGCAAACTTCTTCGAGAAACGACCATAATAGATAAATAATGAAAATTGAAGAAATTTAGATAAAATGTAGAATTACTGAAATCTGAAGGTCCAGTACCAGTAGAACTCTCAACAGAATGCGTACAAAACATAGACGGCGGAAGGTAGGGGACACAGAGGTCCGGATCCCTCTGGAATTTCATGGTCCCCCTCACTGGGGGAGTCCTTGAAATTTCAAACGCTGTAAGTGTACAATTTTGAAAATTGTTTTTGCACAAATCAATTGAAAAGTTAGCGCAACATTGTGTTTGTTCTTTAAAAAAGGATCGTTAAAGAATTCTTTAAATTCCTTTAACCAGAGAGGTTTCTCTCTCTCAGTTTCCTTTTCTTTTTTGAAAATTGTTTTTGAACAAATAAATTGAAAAGTTAGCGCAACATTGTGTTTCTTCTTTAAAAAAAGATCGTTAAAGAATTCTTTAAATCCCTTTAAAGCAATAACCAGAGCCCCGAACAGTCTCTCTCTCTCTCTCTCCCTCTCCCTGTTACTTTTTCTTTTCTTTTCTTATCGAAGTCCGAATGTGTACTGCTTGAGATCAGAAAACCCAATACACCATCTATGAAATAGATATCTGAACACCAAAAAACTCGAACACAAATTAAGCGATAACAATGTTATTGCTTGATGTACACGGTCTTTCTTGGAGTTTTGTCACATAGAAGATAAACGAGCTTGGACGAATGGTGCTTTTGCTGAGAGAACAACAATTGTCGAAATATAGGTATCGAAATCGCTTCACCTCTCACAATCTGTGCCGAGCCAAGTGTGTTTTTCTCCTAGCGATTATATTTATGCGTCTTACGGAGGTCGAATTATTGAAGAATTTTGGTGTGCTTTACATCGTAAAGTGTTTCGTACTTCCTATTGTTAAACGCGAAGGACGTTTCCTAACACATACAGCATTTCTTTAAGCCTTCAGCTTTCCATTGAGTCCGGCAACTGAAATTTAGCTGGCAGATACTACAAGGCAACAAACTTGTTTTGAAATGCACTCTCTTCTGAATAATAGTTGACAGACGATAACACCCTTTTGAATTGCGCCCAACATTTTCTAATGTTTGTAGTATAGCTGCTTAGGTTGGGTATCGAGTTTCGTTGGAAAATGAAAAGGTCCACTGGTGTTTCGGACTTTTTTGCAGAAAAGGTCCATGAACATGGAATTGATGAAACGGATGCTGAGGTTACAAAATAAGTGACATCCGTCAGTTTGAATGTATTCTCTATTTATTGTCCTATTTACGTATTATGGCCTACGAGAAGTGTACAGTTACCAACAGTTACACACGCTAACGTTTCTGAAACCTGTATTCCAAATAATAATACGAAACGAAATAAACAGTAAGAAGTTTTGATTCTTTTATGAAACAAATAATATGAAGTGAGATTGAGATGCATTATTTGACAAATCCTTTCAGTTCAATTTCGTAAACAAGAACTGAAGCTTGTAGTCAATGATGTAGGTCAATGGACCTTATTCGAGGTGTGACGTCAGAAGTGGATTTCTGCGGACCAAAAATGGCTGCTGTAACAATGTTGTCGCTATTTGATGATCTCTTTGTGTTGGTTAATTTTTACAATCTTAACGTCATGGAGTCTACCAATGAATTAATGGAGCTATAGGGCGAAGAAGAAGAAATTAATTTCTTAGAAGAACAAATCAAGGTTCCCAAAAGATCGATGTTTATTTCGCATGATGCAGGAGAACAACGTCATCAGTCATCATAAAGTTTTTAATAAAGCATTTCTCCTACGCGGTAAATTAAATTTCCATGTTCTTATTGTCAGACATTGACTAAACATCTGAAACATAAACTTGGTAACCTTTTTTTGCAAAACAAATTGTTTAGAAGCCCAGACAAATGCGTAATATGAAAACAAACTAGGGTTCGCACGCTAGGCAATCTGCTTAAAAATTAAATTAATGCATAACATTAAATAAAAAAATAATTATAATGTTTGTTTGTTCCTTGGAGAAAGAACGTAGAACTTAATTAGTAACTTACCGATCCAAATATGCCATTAGTTTTCGCCTTCCACCACTTTTTTTTTAACTGAATTTTTTTTTGTTGGAAGTTTAACGACCACCGTGAGTAACTCAATGGGCTATAAGCAGTCGCCCGTCCCTAATTTAGGGTCACTGGTTCCAGGGAAGGAAAAGAGCCAGTGCCGTAAGACAAACACAACATCCATGCCTCACCGGGATTTGAACCCGGACACCGTTCGGGCGAATGATCAGAGGCCATCGCTTACTGAAATTCGAAGGAACACTACCAAGTTTCAATTGCCTTTGACTCGTTGTGTCATAATATCCAAAATCTTTTTCGTCAAAGTGGGCAGAGTATATTGAAGAAAGAACATCATCGCGTTTCATTTTACACAGCCATTACTTTAACAGTTTCGGACTTTTCAGAAGAAAATTACGGAAAGTTATTTCTTCCTCTATACAATTTAGGTGGCAGGATTTATTAGCACAACCATTCGATCAGCAAAAGTTTGATATGTGGTTAAGAAATTTACAAAAATCGTAATTTTTCTCAACCCTTGCGAAGTAACGCAATGTTAAGCAATGGGAAAACGTATATAAACCAACGTTTGTTGGTCCGCGGCCACGGGGATATTTTCCCGTGATGCAATGCAAGGTGAATAAGGTCCATTGAAAAAAAAAATTTTGTAGCGGTAAAGGAATTAACTAAGTGTATGGACATTTTTGGGAAAAAGTCTAAAACACCAATTTTATATTAATTTTATCAGACCTTAACATCAACAACACTGGACAGCAAATTTTGACTTTTGCGTGTATCTGAGATTAAAGCAAGTTACCTTTATGTTGTTTGGGCTGCTTAATATGAAAATTACCGTTAAAACGCTTGATTAGCATTAGTTTTTGAAATATCCATAAAACAAATTTTACGCATTTACATATACTCGTACATACCCTATGATAATTATCATAGAGGAAAATTTTCACGGCGACGCCACTTTGCCTGTCGCTTGTAATGAGTTTCTGGAGCATCTCTCACAAAAGTTCAACTGCTGCATTCGGTCTGCTAGCATTGCTGCATTCCATTTCCTTTGGTACCTTTTTCTAAAAGTAGTAATGTCCTGGTGAAACCGTTCACCGTGCTCGCCACTAATAGCACCGCACTTAGCGAGGAAGAAATCCAGATAAGATTGTGAAAAGTGAAAGTGTAATTTCAATGACATGCTGCACCCTAGTCTCTCGTAGCGCTGCAAAAGAGTTTCTACAAGTTCCTGGCAATTTTGTCAGCCTTATTGTTTCCAAGAAAGTTCGTGGCCACTTGCTTCCAGTGTAACTTTCATCACCTGTGAGGATACATCAAGCCGCCCCCGGTGGCGCAGTGGTCTAAGGCGCTGGCCTCTGATCATTCGTCCGTAAGGGGTCGGGGTTCGAATCCCGGTCAGGCATGGATGTTGTGTTTGTCTTACGGCACTGGCTCTCTCCCTTCTCGGGAACCAGTGACCCTAAATTAGGCACGGCCGACTGCTTATAGCCCATTGAGTTGCTCACGGTGGTCGTTAAACCTCCAATCAAAAAAAAAAAAAAGGATACATCAAAATGTTTATTACGAAAGAGCTGACGCATCTGGGGACCGAGAAATAAATCTTCCTTGATTATGGCATAACTAAGTCTTGGAAATATATCACGAAGGTACAAAAATCCTGCCCCATTTAGATCCATGCTCTTTACAAAATTCTTCATCAGTTCAAGTTTGATGTGGAGAGGAGGGAGAAGATTTTGCTGGATTTTCTACAAGTGATTCTTTACGTACATTCTTTTACAGAGGTTCAAGTGATTGCCGTGTGAGCTAATCATTTTTCTTGTAGCAGAAGGTCCTGGCATGGCTGTCCCAGAGACAGACGAGACAACAAAACTTTGTGTAACCCTGCTGTAGTCCCATCAAGATGGCAATGCCCTTCAGGTCACTACAAATCTGCCACTTATAGTTGTCATAGTCGATGGTGTGTAGCAGTTGTTTCATGTTGTTTTATATTTCTTTCATTTGGACTGCATACCGAGTGGAACAAATGGTAAGACGTTACCATTATGGAGCAGCACAGCTTTTAAGTTCAACTTGGACGAATCAATGAACAGTCACCAGTCGTCGTCTTTGTAGTGCTGCCATCAGACCCACTATATCAACAAAAGCAACGAGATTATCTGTCATTTTGAAAAACGGAAGCAGATATTTTTGCCGAACACGAAACATAGTCACATGCACATCATCTTCTAGAAAATTACATTGCTGCAGTCTGGACCCCAACAGCTCTCTTTACCTTTTGGCAATTCTAGATCTCTCATTACAGCATTCAATTCACTCGGGATAATTTTATGTAGATGTAAAGACTCTTCAATAGGCACGAAATCAGGATCTCTCGATGTAGATGCTTTCACAGCTGACGTATGTTCATTGACCTTACTTTCTTCTCCATCAACCACAGAATAGGAATCTGGTGGGTCCGGAACAGGAAGTCCTTCCCGGTGAGGCACTGGGCTTGGTGTGTAACACCACTAATACTCTGATAGATCAAAGGTCACTTTTTCTTCTTGCAAATACCATGTCCAATTGGAGGAGTCATGCAAAAGTAATAATCATTAAGATGGTTTGTCGGTTTCTTTTTTTTTTTTTTTTTTTTTTTTGATTGGAGGTTTAACGACCACCGTGAGCAACTCAATGGGCTATAAGCAGTCGCCCGTCCCTAATTTAGGGTCACTGGTTCCAGGGAAGGGAGAGAGCCAGTGCCGTAAGACAAACACAACATCCATGCCTGACCGGGATTCGAACCCGGACCCCTTACGGACGAATGATCAGAGGCCAACGCCTTAGACCACTGCGCCACCGGGGCGGCGTTTGTCGGTTTCCACCACACTATTTGAAATATAAAACGCATCAATTGTTCTTTTCGTTTCAACCAGCAGAGCAGATTCGTTGCACAGGATTGACAACATACGTCTGGGGCCCAATACCGGTCCTAGTCACCGATCTCACTACTAAAATAAAGGCTGTAAGCTTTCTTTATCATTGGTGCAATGGGTCGGCTTTATGATAGCAAAGTAATTTTTCTGCAAATATAGCGAAACTTTTCCGCAGTGTTTGCATATTCACGAGATATCTTGAATGACAAGTCTGCACTCACAGAATCCACAATGCAAATGACGACAAGCAGGAAATGTGGTTGCAATGACTGCTACAGATTGCGTCATCCAAACTGGCGCTCAAGGTTATCCGTCGCTTGGGGAATCACGCGCTAGACATATCGGACTTCCGGCGTAGACCATCCATTCCCGCTGAGCCCCCACCTCCATCCCGTATCTTGAAAACTATAGCTGATTTACGATTTTTATGTTCATATTCGGGATCAGCATGTCCAAATTAGTTAAAAATAGTTACTTTTGTCTCAGATACATTTTGGTTGTTACCCACTGTGATCTCTAAAAATTGAAATTACAATAAAATTGCTTAATTTGATCGATTTTCGATAAAACACTGCCTCACAGAGAAAATGCCACACCACGAAGACGTGAACGCAGCGTCATGCAGATTGCAGGATGGGTGCATACGTACAAGTTATGCAAATGGCTGCATTTTCAGGCCAATCGCACGAACGGCGCGCGGGAAATAAGGCAACAACCAGCCCGTGAAGCCATCAGTCCAGAGGTCGTCACGACCGCGAGGAGTGGTTCTGCTGTAACAGTGTCTGGATAACGAACAAGGGGTGCCAATGCCGTTAAGACGTCGTGCTACGCGATTTCGTCAAATGGATGAGTTCACGAGAGGTGTCGTCGTAAACCTTTGTAACGCCGGATGGTCCTTGCGTCGAATTGCGAAAGAAATGAAATGTGATGCCACAACAGTCGGTCGCATTTGGAGACAGTTGTACCAGGAAGGCTCTGTGCAACGTCATAGGGGGACCGGAGCACGGAGACGGGCGTCCGAGCGCACCGATCGTCGAATCCGACGTCATGCCGTAGTTAACCCGCAGGCCACAACGGACGACATTTTGCGGAGTGTACAAGGAGACTTGGATGCTCCGATATCGACGCGGACACTGTCGCGCCGATTAGCTGCGCCTGTTTTGCTATCCAGCCGTCCGTTGCGAAGGCTACCCTTAACAGCGAGCCATCGTCGTCATCGCTTGGCGTGGTGTCGCTCCAGAACTGCGTGGGGTGCCGAATGGAACAGTGTGGTGTTCAGCGATGAATCACGGTTCTGTCTCACCACAGATCATTGCCGTGTGAGAGTCTGGGGGGTGACGTGGCCAACGGGTGGATTTCTACTAAAGTGCGGGGCACCACACGGCCCGGCAACGTGAAATCATGGTGTGAGGGGCTATCAGCGCCAACAGCCACTCACCGCTGGCACGCATTACGTGCACATTGACGGCAATTCGCCATGTTGACGAGGCGCTGAGGCCCGTGGCACTACGATATCTGGAGAGCATCGCAAACGCCGTTTTTCAACAGGATAGCGCCCGGCCGCATACCGCTCGGATCAGCCTGAATTCTTTACACGGTGTAAGGATGCTTCCATGACCATCACGATCCCCCGACCTCTCGTCCATCGAGAGTCTGTGGGACACGATTGTACATCGGTGGAGCACCTTCACACCCCCGCAAAATTAAGATAAACTGTGGACTCCGATCAACACCACATGGCCCACGATACCCCTGGACTCTATTCGGACTCTCATTGTCTCGATGTCATGTAGGATTCATTCAACGCTGTGTCGCCCAACATGGGGGCCACACTCCTTATTGATCATCCTGTATATTCGCCCAGTGTAGCGCAGTCACAATTAAATCAATTATGTGACAATTAAATCATTTGTTCAGGACCTGCTTGGCTATCTGTGTGTGCAGTTTGGTCTGTTTTCGAGCATTCCTTCATGGTGTGGCATTTTCTCTGTCAGGCAGTGTGTAAAGAATGTCATTAAGGATTACCACTTCCGTTCCGCCAGTTTCAACTGAAATCTGATAAGTATATACGAATGACATGGAAACCTTCAATACGAAATTTCAAGTCAATCAGTTTACCTTTTGAGTAATTGTGACCCAAACCACAAACAGACAAGTAGATACATGAGCACACGCAAATACATTAAAGAAGTTTCTGAAGTTAAATGTTTGGACTTAGTTCATTTTCATCAAAAAGTATTCCTTCGAAACAGCAGAAATGGGATTTATGGGCTTAATTTTCAGTTTTGATTTTTCAGATTTTGTATTTTTTCATTTTTTTAAAATGAACTGTTGGTCGAAGTTTTGGTCCAATTCATTCACTTGAGAAGAACCGAAACAGATACATATACACTGACGGAAAAAAATCCCAACACCACGAAAAAATAGTTGTAGAGAAATGAAATGGCGGCAATACATTTGTATAGGTAACATATTTAATCGATTAAAGTTTCAAGATCACAGCTTATTGTAAGCACGAGAAGAGCCATTTTAAATGTGAAATGCTGGTACATTAATAACCGCTGTAACCGCCAGAATGTTTGATGCAAGCACGCAAACATTCATGCATTGTGTCGTACAGGTGCTAGATGTCAGTTTGTGGGATGGAGTTCCATGCCTGTTGCACTTGGTCGGTCAATACAGGGACGGTTAATGCTGGTTGGGGTGACACTGGAGTTGTCGTTCAATGATGTCCCATACGTTCTCGATTGGTGAAAGATCTTGTGATCTAGCAGGCCACGGCAACATGTCGACACTCTGTAGAGCATGTTGGGTTACAACGAGCGTTATCCTGTTGGAAAACACCCCCTGGAATACTGTTCATGAATGGCAGCACAACAGGTTGAATCACCAGACCGACGTACAACTGTGCCGTCAGGGTGCGTGGGATAACCACGAGAGTGCTCCTGCTGTCATAGGAAATTGCTCCCCAGACCATAACTCCAGGTGTAGGTCCAGTGTGTCTCGGCCGCAGACAGGTTGGTTGCAGGCGCTCACCTGGCCTCCTTCTAGCCAACACACGGCCATCACTGGCACCCAGGCAGAACCGGCTTTCATCAGAAAACACAACAGATCTCCACTCCGTCCTCCAATGAGCTCTAGCTTGACACCACTGACGTCGCAAACCGCAGTGGTTTGGAGTAAGTGGAATGCACGCTACAGGGCGTTTGGCTCGGAGCTGTCCTTCAAGTAACCGATTTGTAACAGTTCGTTGTGTCACTGTGGTGGCAACTGCAGCTCGAATTGCTGCCGCAGACGCGGTACCATGCTCCACGACCATATGCCATACACGGCGGTCTTCCCTCTCAGTAGTGCCACGTGGCCGGCCGGAACCCGGTCTTCTTGAGGCAGTAACTTCCCTTGACCACCACTGCCAACAATAATGCACAGTGGCTACATTAATGCCAAGTCGTTCTGCAATATTGCGGAAAGAAAATCCACCTTCTCGTAGCCCTATTACACGACCTCGTTCAAACTCCGTGAGCTGTTGATAATGACTTCTTCGTCTTCTTAAAGGCATTCTTGACTAACATCAACACCCTACGTCGAATCTCAACGATTAACGCTCACGAACGTTGCAGCGCGAATTTACAGCAAACCTGCTTTGCATGTTCCGAGGGGCGCTACTAGCGCCACACGTATGCGCTGAGCGCGAGATTTGCATAGACGTCATCTTACAGATGTACTCTCACCGCCTACCAACTGTCGTTTATCTAACACAACCCCTTCTTGGTGTTGGGATTTTTTTCCGTCAGTGTACATTGGCTTAATTTGCATTTCTACACCTTTGATTGCATTTTTCACTCATTTAAAACAAAAGCGTGAGTGTATTTTTTAGATTGAAGCATTTATTTAAATTAAATTTGTAAGTCCAAAAATTGAATGGATAAAATTAACTAAAAAGTTAAGAGAAGTCTGATACATATGAAGGTTATTTTTCTTTAAAACATATTTCTAAGTAATTTTGTGTATGAGCACCAAAAATACGAGGGAGAATCAAAACGCAAAGGCAACATAACCTTTAATGCTAGTAACTTTGAGCAAATGAACATAACGGTTATCTCGCTTCCCCACAGTCCTCCTGCAGGTCATTACACTTCTTGTATCGTTCCACTAGCTTCTTCATTCCTTGGGAGAAGAACCTTTTCGGCTGCTCCCGATTCCATGTCTGTACCGCTTCCTTAATCTAATCATCAGAAATGAACTTGCAACAGCGTAGCGCCTCTTTAAGTAGACCGAAGACATGATGATCTCATGGCACCAGATCAGGGATGCAAGGGAAAGGTGAAAAACGTTCAAACCGTAGTTGTTGCATTAAGTCCACTGTTGTGGCCGCTACATTGGACATGCATTTCCATGGTGCAGGAAGACTGTTTCAGAGAGCATTTCTCTTCTTTTGTTGTGGATTCTCTCTAAGCATGGCTCCACAGTACGCTGCCCTAGTCACTGTTTGTCCGTGTTTCTGAAAATGCGCCAAAATAGGACACTTCATGTTCGTAAAGAAGGTCAGCATGATTTTCTTCGCGGATGGTTGTCATTCAGTGGCGGCTTCTCAGGTGAAGTAGGTGAAGTGCCTCTTCACCTATTTTACTTAAAATAAAGTTTTATTTAGTAATTTGTATAATATATTATTTTTTGTCTCTATTGTGTTACAAAATACTCAAAATTTTGATTGGATATCAATTCACATAGCGCGTTCAAGACGGAAAACAAGTCCTCATACGCAAAACAGTGCAAGTGAAGAGCCGAAATGAAAACCCTTGGAAGTCTGCAGCTGTCGACCAAGTGGCTATGGCAACCGTGACGTCAACCTCCCCTATCTGGCGCGCAAGTGAAGTGTTTTATATTTCGGCTCCGAAGCTCTGCAGATGGAATCGTGACCTCCGAAGGAGATAACGGGGAAACGTTATGTTTTACCCAGGGCATCTTGCAGTGTTGTGATACATGCTTTCCGAAAGGGATTTGTTTTTTCGTGCTTTGTGATTATTTGTCAAAAAGTTTAGTTGTTACTGTAGTTTCGTGTACAGTTTAACAGTTAGTGATAGTTTTAATTAAAGTATGTATCCTGTGAACGACATTGTTTGTAATTTATTACAAACTCCATTTAATCGGTGGAAAGATGAAGATAAAAGAGACATTTTACTTCAAGGACGACTGTCGGATTCACTGAAAATTGTTGCCAAAAAAGAAATCAAGAAGAGCGGTAAATCCTACAACATTAATTTAAAAAATTGTTGGTTTACTGAATATAAAAGGCTTTGTAGTACTTATGTGTAACAAAAATTATTTTGTTGGCCCTGCTTATTTTTTAGTAATAAACATTCGGCGTGGAATAAAGACGGATTCTCAGATTTATTAAATATAACACGCTCACTTCATAAACCTGGTGATTCTAGCGAACTCCTGAAATGCGAGTTAATGCTAAGGAATTTAGAAAAAAATCAGAACACCATTGCCGATGCTCTGAGAGAGAATGCTATAGGCTTTTGAAAATGCATTTCAACGAAAACGTTCGTTTAAATAGACTTTTCCTGCAGACAGTGATTGATGCAGTATTATATTTGAGCAAACAAGAACTAGCATTCCGTGGCCATGACGAAAGCATGGACTCGATAAATCATGGAAATTTCAAGGGATTACTTTCATTGTTGATATCAAGAAGTCCTTTAGAAATTCAAAATCAATACGAATGTTACGATGGGCAAGTGTAACACAGGTGACTTAAAAACTATTCAAAATGAATTAATTGAATGTATTTCTGAATATATAAACGATCACGTTAAAAATGAAATAAATGAACTTCAATGCTTTTCTATTCAAGTAGATGACACCACAGACATAAATCAGACTTCTCAGTGCTCTTTAATAATAAGATTTGTTGATTCGGAAGGTGTATTGGCTGAGCGATTTTTGGGTTTCCACGAAGTGAGTGGAGATCGAACGTCAGAAGCTTTATACAAAATGTTAGACAAAATTTTGGAACAATTCGATTATCAACACAAATTAATAGGACAATGTTACGATGGGCAAGTGTAATGTCTGGACACTTGGATGGGCTCCAGAAAAAAATCAAGGATAAAGCTTCTCAAGCTGTTTTTGTTCATTGCTTAGCACATCGTTGGAACCTTGTACTACAGCAGAGTTTTTCTAAAATTTCAAAGTGTCGTATATTTTACGCAAGCCTCACTGGAATTCCTTCGTTTTTTTACCACTCAGTGAAGCGATCTTATACACTCACATCTACAACCGCAAGACGCATACCAACCATAGCAGAAACTCGATGGTCCTCCACTTCGAAGTTAGTAAGTGTAATTGTTGAAGATTGGGATAAATTGAAGGAAGTATTCGAATTTCTGACAAATAGTGAGCAATCAGACAAAAAATCAATTCAACTTGGCAAGGGATTTTTAAATGATATGAACACTTTTGAATTTACATTTTTGGCAATAGTATTTAATGAAATTTTTGGCCCCACCGATCTATTATTCGAAATTTTGCAGAAAAAATCACTTCACTAGACATAAACTACTGTGTAACTCAAATTAAAAAAACTCGTGAAATTTTGAGTCATAAAACGAACTATGAAGTATTTGAAACACTGTTTGGAAAAGCTAGCAAAATCACAGAAATAAGCAGATCTAAACGGGAATATGCTGCTCTTACACAAAAAACAATTTTAAAAAATTATAAACAATTGTATTTTGAAAATTTAGACCACATTCTTATGGAAATGGATATAAGATTTCAAGACTGTGAAAAACTTCAATTTGTTTGCCTTGCTGACACAACCAAATTCGAACAATTTAATTCAAGCTTTCCCTCTCACGCTTTTGAAAATCTACAACATTTTTACGGAAAAATATTTACTAAACTCGAGCGCCTTAAAAATGAACTGAGTCTTGTATATGCCAACGAAAAATTAATAAAATATATCGACTCAAGAACTTCTTCGAGTGCTTCATGAAGATAAAGACATTTTTACAGGATCTTATTAATTGGTTGCCCTCGTTTTAACCATTCCATCTACAAGTGTGTCAGTGGAAAGAAGTTTTTCTTGCCTTAAAAGAATACAAACTTACTCAAGAAACACCATTTCTCAAGACAGACTTGCTTCTTTGGCAAATATTTCTATTCAGAAAGAAATTTTATTGATGCTTACGAACAAACAACCATTCTATGACGACATAATCGACAAATTTGCAGCTTTAAAAGAAAGAAGAATTGATCTAATATACAAAAAATAGGTCAGTCCTCATATAGTGATTTTCAGTGAAGACAGTAGATATCTTTTCATATTGCTCTTGTAGCTTTTCACCTATTTTTTCAACCACGAGCCGCCACTGTTGTCATTTGAATTTCTTCTTTACTGGAGAAGACAGGTGTTTCCCTTGCATGCTTTGTCTCTGGCTTTCCGGTTCAAAGTGATGAACCCATGTCTCGTCTCCGGTGACAATCCTCTCCAAAATCTCCGATCTTCTTCACAACATTTCACGAATTAGGTAGCAACTTCCACACGCTGTTCCTTGTGCAGATCAGTAAGCTGTTTGCGTACCCATCTTATGCAAACTTTACGGTACCCCAAGGCATCACACATTATATAGCATGTGCGGATCCATAGCTGATATCCAAATGTGCAGCACCAGCGGACAGCGTAATCCGTTGGTCTTCTCTGATCAGGCTATTCGCCCTGTCGATTTGGGCTTGTGTACGCGGTGTTGATGCCCGACCTGATCGAGCTTCGTCGGTCAAACTTGTTTTTCTCGCTTTAAACCTTTCTACCCATTCAGAAACTTTTCGTTGAGTCAGGCTGTTTTCACTTCCATACCGAGCCAACATCCCGCGGTAAATTTCAGCAGCTTTCACTTCTTCTGCCTAAAGAAATCTCACTACAGCGCGTTATTCAACAATGGTGCAATACAATCCCGCAGTGGATCTTCTATGTTTATTTGACCTTGGCTTCAACTAGACTAACGACAGGGCACTATACTGTGCGTGTTCGAACTACCCATAAGCCATTGCAAACGTGTTATATTGTGTCAGCTTCTATCCGCTCCAGTTGCCGCATAAGTTTCAAATAGCCTTTACTTTTTGATTTACCTACGTATAAAGACTGAAATGAAATATGGATAGACTGGGAATGAAACAAAAACTAAACGGTATAAAAGCTAAATGAACTGCTTTTACAGGTGTGTTCATTCTGGCCAAAATGTATGAATTGAGAAAAAGCCATTTGTATCTCTTAGTATATTGTACAAAGTTATGCTATCGACATCGATACTGACGTATGTGTTTTGGATAATTTTTTTTTTTTTTGAGGTTTAACGACCACCGTGAGCAACTCAATGGGCTATAAGCAGTCGCTGGATAATTTGGAACCTTAAATTTAATTTTACTGTTACACGTCAATAAGTACAGCAGTATGAGTCTTCAGTTTGTCTTATTGTTGCCGGAAAAGTCATGACGTATTTAAGCCATGTTTTTTTTTTTTTTGATTGGAGGTTTAACGACCACCGTGAGCAACTCAATGGACTATAAGCAGTCGCCCGTCCCTAATTTATGGTCACTGGTTCCAGGGAAGGGAGAGAGCCAGTGCCGTAAGACAAACACAACATCCATGCCTGACCGGGATTCGAACCCGGACCCTTTACGGACGAATGATCAGAGGCCAGCGCCTTAGACCACTGCGCCACCGGGGCGGCAAGCCATGTTTTGCAAAGGACATTTATTGATAGAAAGAACAAAAATTAATCAATGATATAATGCCGTTTTGTTCGATAACCTTTTGCTTGCCATCTTTCAGGGAGCTGCAGAATGCCTCGTTCATAGAAGGACCTGTCTTTCGTGGCGAAAAACGGTACAAGGTGCTGATTTACAGCCTCATCTGAATTGAACGTCACCACGCAAGGACTGTTGAAGGGAGCGAAACAAGTGGAAGTCTGACGGCGCAAGGTCAGGCGAGTATGCTGGGTGTGGCAACACATCCCACCCAAGCTCCAATGATTTTTGGCGGGTGATCGAACTTGTGTGTGGTCTCGCGTTGTCGTGATGGAACACAACACCTTTACGATGAACGAGCTCTGGACGTTTCTGGATGATGGATTCGTTCAAACTGTCAAATTGCCGACAGTACACATTCGAATTGATTGTTTGGTTCCGTGGTAGGAGCCCGAAAAACATGACATCTGTAAAATCCCACCACACTGAGACCAGAACCTTCCGTTGATGAATGTCTGCTTTGGATGTCGTTTGAGGCAAAGCAGCACGTCGGGACCAAGACCGTTTGCGCAGCATATTGTTTTACACAATCCGCTTTTCGTCACCAGTTATCAGTCGCTTCAAAAAAGGATCGTTTTCCTCATGTTTAATGAGCATATCGCAGATGTTTATACGCGCCGTCAATTGAGCTTCTTTGAGTTCATGAGGAACCCACACATCGAGCTTGCTTACGTATCCTAGCTTCTTCAGGTGGTCGTGAACGCTTGAATGATGGATGTGCAATGTGTCTGCAATTTCTCGTGTCGTGTAACGTGGGGTTGACTCCATCAATGCCTTGATTTGGTCGTCATCAGCTTCGGTAGGCCTCTTGGACCGAGGAGCATCGTTGAGGTCAAAATCACCAGCACGGAATTTTGTGGACCACCGCTGGCACTGACGTTCTTGTAGAGCATTATCACGGTACACTTTACGCAACTTTCCACAAGCTTGACGCGCGTTCTTCCCTTTACGGAGGTAAAACAGTAAAATATGGCGAAAATGCACAGTTTGGTCTTCCATCGTCAACTTGATGTCAAATCTCCGCAAATCAACCAAATCGCTTACTATTCCTTTTAGACTGCAGCTGGAACTAGCACCTGTCGAATGCCATAGCGATAACAGAGCTACGCATGCCTCTAGTACGTCCAAAACCACCCAGCCGCCATCGGGTGCCAAAATACGTCATGACTTTTCCGACAACCCAATATATAGCACTGTCATATAGATTTTCACTGTCATAATATATTTAGAACTCCGTAGCTGTTTTTACTTTAATTCAATTACTAGTTCTGTACTAAAATTTAGATTATCAATAATGAAACATTTTGCCACGGAGAACTGTTCTTGTGTTGGTGATCTTTTCTTATATAATACATAAATCGTTTTAACGGTGTAAAAAAAAATCAATATATAATATGCAACCATATATCAGATTTTATTAAAATACATAATTTACGGTTCAACTTATTGTTCTCAACTTACTATTTAGGAAGCCTTCTAGACTGTTTCTTAATTTTTCTTTTAAAACATTATGAAACTGATTTTCCGTAAAGATTAAAATTTTCTGAGGAAAATGTTCAATTTTTATTTATTCTTCACTGCTCTTGGTTAAAATCTGTACACATTCGGTCAGCACGCACAGGTATATTTAATATACATGTATGAGCTTTTCCACGTTTCATGCTCTTAATCGCATGGGCAATTTTGCCCGGAAGTGCCTCCGGTAGTCTTGGTAGAAGTACCCATACAATTAAGAACATGAAACGGGGAAGAACTCCAAGAGAATATGGAATTACCATGGACATTGTACTAGGAGCCAGTGGAAAAACAGAAACTACACCCACCCAAATTTTAACTAGATGCCTGTGTGAAGGAAAGATGCCTGATAACTGGAACAAACGCTGCTGTGATCTTGCTGCATAAGAAAGGGGACATTTGGGACCTCAGGAACTTCCATCAACTTCCTATAAGTTGTTTCCGCAATCTTCAGTAAGGCGCTGTCGCATAGATTGAAGGAAACACTGGACTTGGCTTAATTAAGAGTACAAGATTGCTCCATGAGTGGCTACAGCATTATAGATCATATCCATGTACTGAGAGAACTAACTGTAAGAACGAATGAATATTAACTCCCATTACGTATGGCTTTTATTGGTTGTGAAAAGGCTTTTCATTCCGGAAAACTATCAGCAGGATTAGTTGTCTTTGAAATCCTACAATACTGAAGATGCATACATCAATATTATTAATAGCATCTATGAAAATGAAAGAGCAAAAATTCCACTGTTCGTGGACACAGCACGTACAAAAATTGTAAAGGAAGTGAGGCAAGGGGACACATTCACGCACCCACGGAGGGGGCTTTGGGGCCTTAAGCCCCCTCCAAGCAGATTAAGAACGATGTACGTCACAAATTAAACATTCAAAATTATTATTCTACATGTTCCAAAAATGGCATCATAGTGTCTGACATGGGGTCTTCTTCCCAAAGTCCCAAAGAGATAAGAGCAACGTACGTCACAAATTAAACATTCAAAAATATTATTTTACGTGTTCAAAAAATTACAGTGTCTTCTTCCCAAAGCCCCAAAGAGATTAAGAGCGACGTGCGTCACAAATTAAACATTCAAAAATATTACAGGGTGTTTCAGAAAATTTGATATCATTTGAGATGTAAATATCTGAGTAACAAAATAGTCTCCGCAAATAAAACTAAACAGGCTTGATATTGAGTACAATAAGATTTATTCATCAAAATTGCGATGAGATATTCAAAGGTATGTAGATTTCATGAACGATTTCACAAGTACATACATGCAAAACTACCGAAATGACATAAAACTATTGTAACTCCAATGTTAAAATATTTAATCATCATCATCATCATCATTGTCAACCATTATCAATCCACTGCTGGACGAAGGTCTCCCAAGTTTCCTCCACAACGGTCTGTCTTGTGCCAGTCTCCTCCATGTCACTCCCGCATACTTTCGAATTTCATCCACCCATCTCCCATGTGGTCTTCTTCTGGGTCTTTTCCTGTCCCTTGGAATCCAATCTAAAATTTCGGCTGTCCATCGATGGTCTGTCCTTCTGGCAGTATGTCCAGCCCATTGCCATTTCAGGGATTTAACTCTGATCATGATGTCTTCCACTCTTGTCATTTTTCGGATCCACGTGTTCCTCTTCTTATCTCTCCTGGTTACACCAAGCATGCACCTCTCCACGCTTCTTTGAGTTGTCTGCAGCCTTTGTATGTCTCTTTTAGCTAAGGTCCACGTCTCTGCACCATACGTAAGCACTGGAAGGATGCATTGATCAAACACTTTTCTTTTAAGACATAATGGCATATTGCTCTTGAAAATTATGCTGTTTCTTCCAAAAGCTCTCCAGGCAAGTTTTGTACGCCGATTAATTTCTTCACCAATGTGACCCTCACTTGATATCTGCTGTCCAAGATAAACGTACGTGTCTGTTATCTCCAGCTTTTCTCCATCAATTGATAAATTTTCATTTCTTGTAAAAGCATTGTACATCACTTTTGTCTTCTGAAAGTTCATTTTTAATCCCACTTCTTTACTCTTGTCAGCAAGTTCCTGGATCATACTCTGTAGCTCTGATGGGGTAGTTGCAAAAATGACTATGTCATCAGCAAAACGAAGGTGGGTTAGATAATCTCCATTAATCTTTATCCCTTTGTTTTCCCAGTTCAGTGATTGAAAGACATTTTCCAATGTGGCATTAAAGAGCTTCGGAGATATGGTTCACCTTGTCTCACTCCTTTTCCAATTTTTATATGTGTTGTATTTTCAAACAGCCGAATCTTTGCACTTGCATTTTCATAGATGTTATTAATAATATGCATCTTCAATACCGCAGGATTTCAATAGTATGCATCTTCAATACCGCAGGATTTCAGAGCCATTGCAACTGCTGATGGTTTCACCGAATCAAAGGCTTTTTCATAATCGATAAAAGCCATGCACAATGGAAGTTCATATTCCCTCGCTCTTTCAATTAGTTCTCTCAGTACGTGGATATGATCTATTGTGCTGTAGCCACTCCTGAATCCAGCTTGTTCTCTCGGTTGAGCCATGTCCAGTGTCACCTTCAAGCGGTGTGAAAGAACTTTAGTGAAGATTTTATAAACCACTGATAGGAGGCTGATAGGTCTGTAGTTCCCGAGATCCTCAATGTCACCTTTTTTATGTAGCAAGATCATTGTAGCGTTGTTCCAATCCTCAGGAATTTTCCCTTCATTAAGGCATCGAGTGAACATTTGGGCGAGTACTGTTTCGATTTCTCCACTTGCTTCTTGTATGATGTCTACAGTAATTCCATCTTCTCCTGGAGCTTTTCCCCGCTTCATGTTCTTGATTGCATGTGCAACTTCTGCTGGAAGGACTGGAAGAACTCTGGTACTGGTACCTTTCATGATGTCTGGAGTACATGTATCATCCCTTTCATATAATTTGGAGTAGAAATCTTTCACTCTTGTCATAATTTCGCCTCTATTTCTTGTTACAGAACCATCTTCTTTTCTCAGTGCCATAATCTGTTTTTTCCCCTTACTGAGATGTCCCTTTGCTATCTTTAGGCTCTGGTTGTTTTCAATTGCTTTCCTTACCAGTTCACAGTTGAATTTCCTTACGTCTTCAGTGATACTTTTTCGTACTGTCTTGCATAGCTCTATATATTCCACTTTGGAAGTCACATCTTCTTTAGTTGTCCTCATCTCTCTTCTTTTTTGCATCAACATTTTGGTTTTTCCTGATAATTTGTTCACATGCAATTTGTTCTTAGACCCAGCTAATTTTGTTGCTGTTTCCATAAGAGCTTTGGTTACTTTTCTGTTAACTTCAGAAATATCCACTTCTTCCGATGTAAGGCCTTCTAAAGCAGAGAATCTGTTCTTCAGTTCCAATTTGAAGGTATTATGGTGTTTTTTAAGGTTGGTTATGTCAATACATTTTGTTTGTCTTATGAGCTTGCTACGTTCGAGTTTAGTGTTGAGGTGCATCTTACATCTCACCAATCTATGGTCACTGCCTGTGTTGAACTTGTTTAGCACACTGCAGTCTTCTATGACGAATTTTTTGTTACACATAATAAAATCAATTTCACTTGTCGTCCCATTTGGATGTCTCCATGTCCATTTCCTGTGTGGCTTTTTCTTGAAAAAGGAGTTCAAGATGAAAAACCCTTCTGCCTCTGCAAACTCTACGAGAGTATTTCCACGCTGGTTTCTGTTGCCGTGACCGAATTTACCTACTGAAGTTTCATTCTGTTGCCGTTGCCCTATTTTTGCATTGAAATCTCCCATAATTATCTTCAAGTGCTGCTTACCTTTATTATTTAGATCACGAATTTCCTCATAAAATTCTTCAATTTCTTCTTCAGCATGACTTGTGGTGGGTGCATAAGTTTGAATAATCTGAGCCTGGTATCTTCTCGAGAGTTGGATAACGAGTCGTGCAGCTCTGTCAGAGGAACTTTCAACTTCTACAACTTTATCCTTCAGTTTCTTGTTTATTATAAATCCAACACCACTAGTTCTGCCAGTATCTGTCCCACGATAGTAGAAGAGATGTCCACTTTTCAGTTCGATGAGATCTTCTCCTTTTCTCCTTACCTCACTTAGCCCGACGATGTCCCACTTGATCCTTTGTAGTTCCTCTTCCAATTCAAGAAGCCTTGAATCAGAAGATAGGGAGCGTCCGTTATACGTCGCCAAGGTCAGCATCAGATGGCAGCCTAGTCCGGTCCTCCGGGGATTCTTAGCACCCTCTGCCTTCATGTCGCACTGGCCGCTGCCTTGGCCAGGTACATTCCAGATGCCGGAGACTGAGGGCCAAGATTTAAGTTGTGGAGTCATTTTGGAGGGGTTTGGCCATAACTCACCACGCTGGCCAAGCGGGTTGGTGAGTGTGGGATAGCATTTCCTCTAATCCCGATGGTATAGTTATACCGCTATTGGCGGTCGTCAGAGCCCCTTTAGTGGGAACAGGATGTACCACGAGAAGGCGGGGTTGACATTTGTCAAGGAGAGGCTGTGATGTTACGCATCACCTGACCTTACATCATTTACATCCCTAAAATATTTAATTAAAATATTTAATACATACATTTAAAAAGATGATATAATAAAATACGTACACACATGAGATCTTTCGGTACCTAAAGTGGGTACCATCTTCAGATGCTGTTAAAATTCACCAAACGAACGTGACAAGCACTGTGATATTTTCATAAGACACACAGTTGTAATGACGTAACTAGTATGAAATGGGCTTAACCAATGAGAGTGTGGGACAACATTTGTTACTGGTCAAACATAACAGTAATAGGCTAAGTCTATTGATTTATTAATACCTAACCTACAAACCCAAGTGTGTTTTCCATGGTATAGGTCTAAATTCTGGTAAATTATCATTACACACTGTATTCCCATATTTCATAATATACAAACTCTCAACAAATCTTAAAGTTGATCTAGATTTTAGTGTGTTGAGAATTTTAATATCGTCCCAGGCAGGAAGCTACTTACCTTGGTGACTAAGTCGTGTTAAAGCTGTGGTTGTATCTCTATTTTTAACATCATATTTATGTTCTTTTAATCTAGCTGATATTGAACGAAAAGTGGAGCCTATGCAAACTTTTTGTTGTTCAATTTCTTCTATGCTACAAATTTTGAAGATGACAATCCGATTTTTGGCGTAAATGTGACAAGGATGGTAAGTCAGATAATATTTGAAAACTTGAAAATTTTCATCGTCCTGGAGCGGGACCCGAACCCGCGTCTCCCAGAAAACGCCTAGGTATGCTAACCACTACACCACCCAGAACGACCAAGTTTCAAGTTTCCGATCAATTTGAATTTAACCATCACAGGATTCGCTAGTCGAAGCAACCGGCATTCATGTTTAGCGAATCTGGAGGTTAATAATCCTATCCCGTGATTGCCCGGAGAAGCAGATAAATCATGAAAGAAATACGGGATTAAGCCATATAATACAAATTTTGAAGATGACAATTTTCATCGTCCCGCTCCAGGACGATGAAAATTTTCAAGTTTTCAAATATTATCTGACTTACCATCCTTGTCACATTTACGCCAAAAATCGGATTGTCATCTTCAAAATTTGTATTATATGGCGTAATCCCGTATTTCTTTCATGATTCTTCTATGCTGTTAAGAGGGATAATATATACCCCATGTTTCATATCAAAAGGCACAGAGTTTCCTCTGTCTTTCAGAAGCAAAGACCTAATGTTGTTTGTGTTTATTCCAATATCAAAATCATATTTATGACATATTGTTTTCATGGAATAGCACAATTTCGGTACACAGGGAAGAGAACCAAAGTAGTTTCTTTGTTTTGGTTCATGTACAGATGTTAATGTTGTAGTCCTGTTCCTTTTAATCTTGGCTACTATCCTATGTATAGTTTCATCTGAATATCCATGATTACGGGTGATATTATAAATGGTATCCATTTCTTGCTTTCGAAGAGCTGTGGTAGACGAATGAGTGAAAGCTCTTCTTATAGGAAAAGATATCGATGATTCCTTGTAGCTCCATGAGTGTGCCGTTGCCCAAGGTATTAGTGTCGTATCTGATTCTGTTTTTCTATATACTGAATGATTAATAGTCGATTTAGATGGAGTTCTATTGAGCATGATATCTAGAAATGGTAAATTATAATTACTTTCATATTCTACAGTAAACTTTATAGTGTTAAATACATTTGATAACTCAGATACAAATGTTGATAGGTATTCCAAAAGACGGTTCCAGAGTACCAAAATATCATCTACATATCTGAGATATAATATAGGTCTGTAACTAGTTGACTGAATAACTTTGTTTTCCAATTCTTGCAAGCAGAATTCTGCATTGGTTGGGGAAAGGGGAGATCCCATTGGTGCCCCTTCACATTACCGATATAAAGATCTCTTGTAAACAAGAGATAGTGTTTGTAATACAGCTTACACCTCAGGAGATATGATGCCCAATGTCAAAAGAGAGGAGTTTATGATAACATGTACGTGTTGTACTGGAACACTCGGGAACAGAGATACAACATCTAAGGAAAGCATGATAAAGGGTTGTGTAATTGGAGAAATTGATTTAATTCGATCCAGTACTTGAGTGGAATTAGTAACAGAAAAAGTTGAGTTATTAATGAAAGGCCGGAAATATTGAGCTAAGGCTTTTTCCAGTGAGTGGCTAGGGCTATGTTGAGCAGCAACTAATAATCTAAGGGGGTGTCCAGTCTTATGTAACTTTAGTCTTCCAAATAATTCTGGGACTCTAGGTCCTGATGGGTTAAATAATTTTGAAGTAATGGAAGTAGTGAATGATTTTTTTTTAATCTATTAACAGCTGTAATTGTAGCAGGGACTGCGTCTTTAGGGATAACATAGTGTGGTTTGGATTCAATAGAAAGTTTCATCTTGTCAACATGGTCACCTCTATTCATAATAACTATTTGTGGGGACTTGTTCGCAGAAATTATCGAAAGTTCAACCTGGTTGTGTAATGTTCGTAACTGTTTGATTTCTTCTCTATTGTTTAAAGTTTCATCATTTTGAATACCATAGTTCTTAGACATCAAAGTTTTTAAAAGTTCATACCTGGTCTGTTGTTGAATCGCAGGTGGAAAGGTTCCAACAATTTTCTGTACTTTAGGCACAATATTGAAGTCTATGTATTTATCCTGCGGGTACGCAAACTTTATGTACGCTATCCTGCTACAATTACAGCTGTTAACAGATTAAAAAATTATTCACTGCTTCCCACTTCCATTACTTCAAAATTGTTTAACCAATCAGGACCTAGAGTCCCAGAATTATTTGGGAAACTAAAGTTACATAAGACTGGACACCCCCTTAGATTATTAGTTGCTGCTCAACATAACTCTACCCGCTCACTGGAAAAAACATTAGGTCAATATTTGCGACCTCTCATTAATAGGTCAATATTTGCGACCTCTCATTAATAACTCAACTTTTTCTGTTACCAATTCCACTCAAGTACTGGATCGAATTAAATCAATTTCTCCAATTACACAACCCTTTACCATGCTTTCCTTAGATGTTGTATCTCTGTTCCCGAGTGTTCCAGTACAACAGGTACATGACATCATAAAATCCTCTGTTTTGACATTCGGCACCTCATCTCCTGAGGTGGAAGCTGTATTACAAGCACTATCTCTAGTTTACAAGAGATCTTACTTTAAGTTCGATGAGATAATATATCGGCAATGTGAAGGGGCACCAATGGGATCTCCCCTTTCCCCAACCATTGCAGAAATCTGATTGCAAGAATTGGAAAACAAAGTTATTCAGTCAACTAGTTACAGACTTATATTATATCTCAGATATGTAGATGATATTTTGGTATTCTGGAACCATCATTTGGAATACCTATCAGCATTTGTACCTGAGTTTTCAAATGTATTTAACACTATAAAGTTTACTGTAGAATATGAAAGTAATTATAATTTACCATTTCTAGATATCATGCTCAATAGAACTCCATCTAAATCGACTATTAATCATTCAGTATATAGAAAAACAGAATCAGATACGACACTAATACCTTGGGCAACGGCACACCCATGGAGCTACAAGGAATCATCGATATCTTTTCTTATAAGAAGAGCTTTCACTCATTCGTCTACCACAGCTCTTCGAAAGCAAGAAATGGATACCATTTATAATATCACCCGTAATCATGGATATTCAGATGAAACCATACATAGGATAGTAGCCAAGATTAAAAGGAACAGGACTACAACATTAACATCTGTACATGAACCAAAACAAAGAAACTACTTTGGTTCTCTTCCCTGTGTACCGAAATTGTGCTATTCCATGAAAACAATATGTCATAAATATGATTTTGATATTGGAATAAACACAAACAACATTAGGTCTTTGCTTCTGAAAGACAGAGGAAACTCTGTGCCTTTTGATATGAAACATGGGGTATATATTATCCCTCTTAACAGCATAGAAGAAATTGAACAACAAAAAAGTTTGCATAGGCTCCACTTTTCGTTCAATATCAGCTAGATTAAAAGAACATAAATATGATGTTAAAAATAGAGATACAACCACAGCTTTAACACGACTTAGTAACCAAGGTAATTAGCTTCCTGCCTGGGACGATATTAAAATTCTCAACACACTAAAATCTAGATCAACTTTAAGATTTGTTGAGAGTTTGTATATTATGAAATATGGGAATACAGTGTGTAATGATAATTTACCAGAATTTAGACCTATACCATGGAAAACACACTTGGGTTTGGTAGGTTAGGTATGAATAAATCAATAGACTTAACCTATTACTGCTATGTTTGATCAGTAACAAATGTTATCCCACAATCTCATTGGTTAAGCCCATCGATTTCATACTAGTTACGTCATTAAGACTGTGTGTGTCTTATATAAATATCACAGTGTTTGTCACGTTCGTTTGGTGAATTTTAACAGCATCTGAAGATGGTACCCACTTTGGGTACCGAAAGATCTCATGTGTGTACATATTTTATTATATCTTTTTAAATGTATATATTAAATATTTTTACATTGGAGTTAAAATAGTTATCGTGTCATTTCGGTAGTTTTTCATGCATGTAGTTATCGGCACGAGTTAAATTCACAGTGATTTCACAAGTTGCACCGCCTGTGACACTGCAAACGTCAAGTCGGTAGTCCAGCTCCTGCCAAGCACGATGCAGCATGTCCCTCATATGCTCAAATGTGGCATGGGGATTTTCCTTCGCCCCAAATGAGAACAATATGCTTGTTGACTTTGCCATTCGTATGAAATATGGCCTCATTACTGAAAATAAGACGATTTTCAAACACGTCTTTTTCAAGTTTCTCTGACACAGAATTGCTTACGCTTTTGCTTGTCATCTCTCTTTAAGGTCTGAACAAGCTGTAGCTTGTAGGGTGTCATTCGAAAGCGTTTCCTTGCGACACGCCAAACTGTCGTTGGAGGAATCTGGGTTTCCAGACTTGCTCTTCTTATGGATTTCCTGGGGCTTCGCAGAAATGTTTCCTGAACCCTCACGACCATCTCTTCCGCTATTGGTGGTCGGTCGTCCAGATCCTTTTGCCCTGCACAGACAGCCTTCCTCATTGAATTTTTTGTGCCATGTCCAAATCTGCATTGCAGGTGGTGCATTTGAGCACATCAGGGACATGCTGCAGCGTGTTTGGCAAAAGCTGGACTACCGACTTGACATGTGCCGTGTCACAGGCGGTGCGCACATTGAAAACTTATGAAATCATTCATGAAATCCACACACCTTTGAATTTTTCCTTCAAATTTTGACGAATATTTGCTCAACATTAAGCCTGTTTAGTTTCATTTGCCTAGACTATTTAGTTACTCAGATATTTACATCTCAAATGATATCAAATTTTCTGAAACACCCTGTATTTTACATGTTCAAAAAATTACATAGTGTTTTCTTCCCAAAACCCCAAAGAGATTAAGATCGACATACATCACAAATTGTGATGCCTTCGCGTAGTTGTTTTACGTAGACAAATTCAGAATCCGAAAAAAACAAAAAGAAAAGAAAAAGAAAGCTGTCAAATCTAGCTGCTGTTCTATAAAGCAGAGTGAATACCTCCCCAATCTCAGGATAACAAGTTGATAAGCGCCTGTAGGATTCATTCAGTGCTGAATACTGGGGCGTATATTGAAGTTTTTTTCGGGAAAGGGGGTTCTTCTACGAAAAATGGAAGCTTTTGTAATCCACCAGAACAAAATAAAAGTTGATGAAAAAAATTAAAGCATTTTTTCTAATGTAAGAAACATTCAAAAATATTATTTTACATGTTCAAAAAATTACATAGTTTCTTCTTCCCAAGGCCCCAAAGAGATTAAGAGCGACGTACGCCACAACCGTTTATAAACTATAGGCATACACTACATATATGTACACACATTGTGTACGTATACTTTATATATACAGCCCCCTCCAACAAGAATTCCTGGGTGCTCCACTGAGGGGACATTGTACCTTCCAAACTTTTCAATGCCACATTGCAGAATGTCTCTCATTCACTGAACTAGAAAGACAAAGAGATAAAGATTAACAAAAATTATTTAACCATTTTAATTTTGCTGGTGGCAGTCATTTTTGCTACTACCCCCTCAGAGCTAGAGTTCATGATCCAAGAACTTGCTGACAAGAGCAAAGAAGTGAGTTTAAAAGTGAATCTGCAGAAGACAAAACTGAGGTAAAATGCTTTAACAAAAACTTCAGATTTGGAAGTTGATGGGGCAAATATAGGAGAAATCGATGCCTACTTTTATCTTGAACAACAGATACCAAGCGAGGCTACGTAGAAGAAGAAATAATTAAGAGTATAAAACTCACTTAAAAGGTATTTTGCAGAACCAGTACAACTTTCAAGGGCAATTACCAATATGTCTTAAAAGAAAAGGGTTTAATAAGTGCATAATTTCAGTTCTTACTTTTGGATCAGAGACATAGACAGTAACGAAAAATGACACACAGAGGATGCAGACAACTCAAAGAAACACGTTTAGTGTAATCAAGAAAGGTAGGAAGAGGAGCACATGGATTAGAGGAATGACAACAGTTGATGACATCATGATCAAAGTGAAGACCCTCTAGTGGCAATGGGCTGGTCATATTGCTATATGAACTGACAGACCACCGTTGAACAACTGAAGTATTTTATTGGATACCAAGGGGAAGGAACAGACCCAGAAGAAGACCGCGTGTGTGATGGGTGGATGAAATTCGAAAACATGAGGAGTGATTTTGGAAAAAATAGGCTCAAGATAGAAAGTTAGGGAGGCCGTCATCCAACAGTGGAATGTTAATGTCTGATGATGATATCAGCAAGTATACAATATATATGATATGTATATATCTTACCGTTCTCTCACTTACTCCTTTTTTTATTTTTATTTTTTATTGTTTTAGCTTTCGGGGAAGTTGGATACTGGACCCCCCCTGAAATTATTAGGCTCCGCCGCCCATGGATGCGTGGGCTTTTGTAGTGAATCAAGATTATTCCCGGACTAGTTTCGTCGGTACAATCCGCCCCTGGCTATAACAGCTGACAAATTCATCCGCAGAGACGCGTTAATCGTCTCTGCTAAAAACCGAGAAATTCATCTGCAGTGGGCACGAGAGCACCAAAACTGCATCTCCCAAGACTGAAAAAAAAAAGGTCACCTACTATGATGAATCACTTTTGAAATAATGCACGCCGATGGATGGGCCAGAATACGGTGTCAAAAGGCTCAAGATAGAAAGGCTCAAAAGGTTCAAGATATAATGGACATATTCCAGCTGTTCAGTGCCAACTGTACAAGCTGGAGGAGGAAGTGGGGTAACGATCTAGGTTATGTTTCAATGGAGGGCAATGATGTACACATACCTCTGGAAGAGCGTTTGGATGCCACAAGGTATGTGAACATCATTGCAGACCAGGCACACCTGCACACATGTATGGATTTTTCTGATGGAGAGGGCCACTTGCAGCAAATAATGCGCCATGCCACAAGGTTTGGATAGTTACATAGTGGTTTCAGGAGCACGACAGTGACTTCAAAGTGAAAAAGTGGCCCTCATAGATCCCAGATCTTAACCCAATTGAACACCTGTGAGATAAGATTGAGAGAGCCATTCGTAACAGAGGTCCTCCTCCAGCGAACATTCAGCAAGTGACGGACGCCATCACATCCGCTTGGTTGAACGTAGCTGGAGAACGATATCAGCATTTTGTTGAATTCATGAGGTGTTTTGAAGGCCAAAGGCGGCCCAACATGTTATTAGGTAGGTGTTCTTAATAATTTGCTACTTCAGCGTACATAGGAAAAAAATACGCAAACAAAGGAACAAATATGTGATTCGCTTATTTTTAGTTGCACGCGAAAACGAATTCGAGAACGATTTTATAGTGGTTTGTGATGCAAAACTGCAGGATTTCATAAACTGTAAGATTTCACCAGTAAAAAAGAATGAAAATGCGGAGACATTTCTGAAACCCTCTTTCTATGCTTGCCGTAAAAAAAAGGGGGTTCAGAAACGTTTTCTTAAAGAGCATCTTTGTTGCGTTCGTTGAAAAAAAAGAAGAAAAGAAAACAACAAAACATAACAACAAAAAAAGCCGCGGTAATCACCTCTTCCTTGTGGCATGGGCGCCTGCAGGAAATTTTTCAGGGGGGGTCAAGTGTAATTAATTAAGGTTTGGCTAATATTTAGAAAACAGTAATTCATGAAAATGAAATATTAATACTATTACTACTACCTACTTACTACACTAGAGCACTACTACTACTATTATTACTATTATTATTATTATTAATTGATGCTGCTCTTGAAGAAAGTGTATGCTAGTAATAGTCATGCATTATCATGTACATTGGTAACTGTTTTCAAAATAATGAACAGTGTCTAGCAGGGCCACGCCAAGCCTTTTAAGTTCAGCACACACCACCCTGAGCGGAACTTGTTTGGGCGTACTACCTTACGGTTTGCTAGGTTTTCCGCTTTAACGTTATCGTTTTCCAATTCCACATTTCCAATAAAATTGGGATATTAAATTAAACGCCTCAAACTCCATCTTTCCTTGTGGTCCAGTTCTGTGAGTGTAAAAAAAGTAATAAATAAAATAAAATGAAGGAAAAAATAATTCTACAGGAGGGTCAAGGGACCCCTGTTACCCCCCCCTGTCGGCGCCCATGCCTTGTGGTAAGATGTTCATCATATTTCATATTGGGTAAATGACAATCACTGAAAGGACTCATTGGAAGTACGAATCACTCAATCTCCTTCAAAATTTCTATTCCCATTAATATAAGCGAAAATGCTATAAAATTACTTTGGTATTCTTTTCCGCTGGCAAAAATCGAAAAACTATCTTTCTACTATAAATTAGGGGCATATACTGAAGACCACATGGGAGATGGGTGGATGAAATTCGAAAGTATGCAGGGGTGACATGGAGGAGACTGGCACAAGACAGACTGTTGTGGAGGAAACTTGGGGAGACCTTCGTCCAGCAGTGGATTGATAATGGTTGACAATGATGATGATGATGATGATGTATAAGAAGACCCCATGGGAGATGGAAGGATGAAATTTGAAAGTGTGCTGGAGGGACATGGAGGAGACAGGCCCAAGACAGACAATTGTGGAAGAAATTTGGGGAGACCTTCATCCAGCAGTGGATTAATAATGGTTGTTGTTGATGATGATGATGACTGTAACAACAACAAAGAAAAAAGCCCTTGAAATTCTGGGAATGTAGAATGTAAGCATTTTCAGTTATACCCTTTTCCTCCCCCTAGAAAGACAAGTTTCGGGGGGGAGAGATTGAGCGATTCGTACTTCCAATGAATCTTTCCAGTGAGTGCCATTTATTTCTAGTATGAAGGCAATTACCAACAATTGTTTCTCATTAAAAATAAGTAGTTTTTGACTCTGGCAAATGTGAAAGATAACCTTGCTGTTCCGGAGACGAAAAATCTTGTGAAAAACAGCGGCGCTGTTTTGTCAATCTTTTCATTAAAGCTAGAACGTTTTCACCATGTTATTACATAATATATTACATTGCGATTGATTTCTCATTAGTCTGTTAATAAAATGAGAAAACTTCAACCAATGTCCGAACTAACAATCTAGTGAAATAAATTGCCTGTTTGATTTACCCTTGAAAAGGTATGCGGTGCTGTGGTTATCTGAATTGTCAGATGGGGAGCCTTTTTTTTTTTTTTTTTTTTGAGGTTTAACGACCACCGTGAGCAACTCAATGGGCTATGAGCAGTCGCCCGTCCCTAATATAGGGTCACTAGTTCCAGGGAAGGGAGAGAACCAGTGCCGTAAGACAAGCACAACATCCATGCCTCACCGGGATTCGAACCCGGACCCCGTTCGGACGAATGATCAGAGGCCATCGCTTAGGCCACTGCGCCACCGGGGCGGCGGGGAGTCTTTGGCTGTAGCTTTCTTACAGCATAAGAAAAGACGGGATGAAGGAGGCAATAGCTCACAACAGAAAAAAATGGCATCAAACGAGCAGTCAAAGAAACGGGCTATTACACAGGTATGCAGTTGCTAACCATGGGGACGGAAAAGAGGATAGATTCCCATGGCCCGGTCTTCCAAGATACACGCGGTCCCGCAAGGCAGTTTAAATTATAAATAGCAAAAAGGTGGATGAAACTGAAAAACGTGCTATTTTACTAGGAAATTTATTTGAAACACTGTACCCAGTGAACAATATTTTTGCCTGGGAAATGCAATACTTGTCCCATAAAAAAAAAAAAAAAAAAAGAAGAGGGCAAATCACTGAATATTCTTTTTGAAAAAAACGAAGAAATCCTTATCCGGTCTTGCCTCCTTTCCCGTACCCCACTCTGTTTGTGAAAGTATGTTTTGGGGAAATTTCAAGCATTGAAAAACGTTTTTGGTTAGTAACGTTTTTGAAGCAATATCCTTTTCAATCCTTTTACACCTTCTGAGGAAGGATTTTAAATTTTGCCCTACCGCTCACACATGCAGCTCAGAGGAAGTGGTTAATACTTCCTCTGAGCTGCATGTGTGAGCGATTAAATTTAATTTACTGCATACTAACAAAATATATCATCATCACGGGTGAAGCCAGTAAAAATACAAAACTTAGTATCAACGAAAAAAAACAAAACAAAAAAACTCACATACGTAGGGGAAATATGTATGAAACGTAGAAAAATGCTCACCAATCAAGCAGGGCCGTAGTTAGCAGGGGCTGGAGAGCGCTCAGCCCTCCCCCTGAAAGGCAAGCAAGCTCCCTGGAAGACGGACGCTGTTGTAAATTCTCTGACTTTTTATTTTTTGTGGTTTATAAAAATTGCTCTTGTGTTTCATTATAAGCATAAATATTTTATTACTCATGTATTGAACTTTAAAAAAAAACGAAATTGAAATGATACAGTACGAACGATGAATGACTAAAAATAAAAAATCTTCTCGTTTTGAATCTGTAGAAACAGTTGCGCCAATAATTTTCAAGCACGCAGACATAGATAGGGCTTGTTGGTGTTAAGGATCAGCAAAGATAGAAACGCCCCCCTTTATTTTGGAAGAAACGTAAATCGCAAAATATGGAAGAAGGCCCCCCCCCCTAAAAAAATTAAAAGAAAAGAAAGATAGGAAAGGGGGAGGAGCAGAAGCGGAAGTGGATGCGTATAGTTGTGCAGAAGAATTAACTTGATAAGTTACTATGAGATGCAAAACTGCAGTTAAGAAACTTCATACAGTTGATTGCCTGCAAAGAAATAATGTCAGGGGAAGGCGATGTCGGTAGAAGCTAAATATACTTCCCTCTAGGAGTTGGAAAATAGTGCTAAAAAGAAATCTTTATGAGAGAGAGAGAGAAAGCTTTCAACTTTTTTCTATTCATTGTTTTGGGGTCAGTAGCAGTTGCTTTATGGTGTGTGTGTGTGAAAAACAGTTTGTTAATCTGAGGACTCCTGGTTTTTGAGTGCGGAAGGGAAAGGGTTTAGCTGTTTACTACAGCAAGAAGAGACTATCTTCGAGCACCAGCGAAGGAGAACGCATGATAAAAGTCGGAGAAAAAATTGGAACAGAAGAAGGAGAGTAGAAAGAGTCAAAATACGACATCAATAACTCCTCGATGCTCTTACGCGGATCCACAGAAAGAACCAGAATAGTAAACTAAAAAATTAAATGCAAAGAATCAGGGGATCAAGAGATATTGTAAGGAAAATCATGCGCGACTTACGTCGTTGAAAGCAAAATATTATTTCTATGTAAAATACAGTAGCATATTCAGTAACATGGGTAAGAAAAAAAAACAAATTAGCGAATTTTTGCGCAATGTTACTATTTAATGCGCATGATGCGATATGCTACACAACAATACGCATATCTGTGCAACAAGAAAAATGACATTTCTAAAAGGTTAACTGACCTCCTGATCTCAAGTACTGTGTATGGTCCCCTCAAACAGTTAAAACCGCTTCATACCTGTGTGGCATGGAATTGACGAGGTTAACGAGGAGGTTTTGGGGATATCTTTGCCATTCCTTAACGAGGGCAGTCTCTAGTTCACGAAGAGTCAATGAAGGTGCCGGCAGAACAGCAATGCGTCTTCCAAGTGCGCCCCAGGTATGCTGAATTAGATTTAAGTCAAGAAAGTATGCTAGCCACTTCGTACGCCCGGAATCTCTTCTTGAAGCATGTTGTCTGCTAGCCGAGCTCTATGATCTCGAACGTTATCTTCCATGAAAAGGAACGAACCATCGACAGCTGGAGCATAAGGCATGACAACAGGTCTGTCTGAGAATCTCGTGTCCACATCTCTGAGCCATCAGTCTGCCCTTTCGGATGACGTACAGGTCCGTACGTCCACCGATATGTATACCTACACAGATCATCAATTCATGCCCACCGTAATATGATGTTTCCTGCACAAAAGCTAGGTTGTTTTGTGTTCCGGGTACTCTCCGGATAAGAACTCGTCGATTGTCAGACTCCAGACTGAATCTCGTCTCGTCAGAGCAGAGAACTTGACTCCACTGGTCGTGTCCCCAAACACGATGTTCCATAGCCCAGTTTCAACGGGCCGTGCGGTTAAAGGGACGCACACCACTAGTCTACATGCATGAAGGTCATCTTAGTGAAGTCGATTGCTGATAGTTTAAGTTGACAAATTGCGTTTTGTTGACACATGTAGCTCTTGCTGGAGCTGAGTAGCATTTTGCCGTCTGTTCCGCGCAGTATGCGCAAAACCCATGAAAACGTGTACATTACCAGCCAGCATATGCTGACAGCGCGCAGAGGTCAAGGACCTCTCCAGAAACACTAGGGGACCTAACGTGTCCCACAAGAAGTCTCTCCAAACCATCATAAAGCCACCACCGCCTTGAACAGAGCCAACCTGGCACGATGGGATCATAGCCTCATGCTAAATGCCTCATCTGTCAGCTCGGTACAGCTGAAAACGGGATTCATCTGACCATACGATGAGGCACCACTGTGCAAAGTGAGGCGTAATTTCCGATGATGAGAGGTCAACAGAGGCACACCAATATGGCGTCGGCTCCCGTAGCCCAAGGTATGCTGTGCCATTCGCTCACTGACGCTGCTTGGGACTCCAACATTTATCCGGGGTGTGATTTGCGTCGCCGCGTTGCCAAGCAGTCGATCTGTACGAACCTGGATAGTTTACGTCGACCCCAGTCATCAATGGCATGTGGTCGGTCACCGCTTGCTCTCTGGGTACTGGTACGTCCGTCGATGGTATACTCGCGGTACACCGTTGATACGGTTGCCCTCGGAAACTCTACGGTTCTTACAACTTGGGCGATAGAATGGCACATCTGTCATGCGCCGACAATGCATCCACGATCAAAGTCGCTCAGATCACCATGTTTACCTATGTTCGTCGATTGCGATAGACTGTTGGGAAGCCCTACTGTCTCCCTATTTATCGTCTGCGTTCGGTTTGGGTGTTCCAATCTGCGCGGGGGACGCCCATGTCAACTCTGCTCATCACCTTATTTCTAATGTATTGTCTACAGAGTGTAGTTGGGTTCTGTGACGTAGTGATTGGGTAGAACTGAATTCACTAATCAATGAAGAGGTGCCCAGATATTAATAGTACGGTAGTGTATGCTTATATCATTTAGAATGTAAATGATTTAGCAAGTGGCTGGTAAATATTTCACTAAAAACTAAGCGCATGAAATTTCGCCGTTTTGGGTGATTGCATATTCCGCTGTTCTATGTGATAGGGATGTGCGCATCTTTCCCCACGTTTGAACCACTGACGCAGATTCTAGGCTTTCTTTCAAAGCGTTATTGCGATTGGGTCGTATTGCAAACCCAGTGGGACGATTTCGGCTTATAGATTTAAAAAAAAATCGTTTACACTGAATTAAAAGTTAAGTTATATTGGAAGGAACAAAATGCTCAAGCCAGCCTATTTCCTTTCAAGATTTCTACAAAACACTGTTCTGGTTAAATTCTATTGGCTATTAAAAACGTACATTGTCTAGACGCTTTTGAAATAAGCAAATATCAGACGAAGTGAATGGAGGGTATTCATGATAATAAAACAGAACGTGATTACGCGCTTGATTCAAATCAAGTCACACTTATACTCGCACGTAACTGATGAATATTTACGTTTTAAATATATATTTCGTTTTTTTCTGGGTAAGTATGAGTAACTGTAACGATAAAATAATTCTAACAACATAAAATTATTCTATATTTTGTTTTTTTCTGGGTACGTATGAGCAACTGTAACGATAAATAATTCTTCAAACTTTAATTCTCCGAAGCGTAGTTTTCGCTGACGCTTCCTCATTTGTTAGTAGGTTAACGAGATGATAATCGGTTTAATAAATTTAGGGTAATTACATTGTTTTCAAAGGTAAAATAATACATATTAGTTTGTATTAAAATACACTGCCGGACAATTGCTAAGGACGGAGGACAATAGCAACCATTAAATGGAAGGCAGGAAAATGTAGAAATTAGCATAAGTGCGGGATACAGTAAGACGTGTTGTGCGTATGCAAATTTTGGATTGCCGAATTTGTTCGTGACGTCATAGCGCTGATAAGATATATAAAGGATTTGATGCGTATTGACCGTTGTTGTTCAAACGCAAAGTTGAAAGGGAAAGAATCAATTGACGAACTTGCAATTTTCAGTATGTTTTCCCGACATAGCCTAGATGATTTTATGCGTGGCCATATTATTGGCAAGATTGAAGAAGGGCGAAAAATAACAGATGTTGCCAGGGAGTTCGACGTCAGCCACAGTGTTGTTTCAAGGCTTTGGAAATCATTTCAAACAAATGGAGAGTGTAGCAAACGTCACGGGGGAGGTCGTGTTCGCAGTACGACACCTGAAGAAGATCGGTACATAGTGCTATCAACAAAAAGACACCGGCGCAGCACAGCTAGTGAGGTAGCAAATCAGTTTATGTCTGCTACTGGCAAGCGGATCTCCCGAAAAACTGTCGCCAGACGTTTGCATGAAGGAAGACTATACGCCCGCCGTCCTGTTGTGTGCATCCCATTGTCCAGACGTCACCGTACCGCCCGTTTGCAATGGTGCCATCAACATCGCAATTGGACTGATAACGACTGGTCTGCTGTCCTCTTCTCAGATGAGAGTAGATACAGTCTATCGTCTGATTGTCGACGACAACTGATCTGGCGTGATAGTGGTACTGCATATTGTCCAGCAAACATACAGGAAAGGGACCGATATCCGACATGTAGTGTCATGGTATGGGCTGGCATCATGATCAATGGCCGTACGTCCCTCTATGTGCTTCCAACTGGGACTATGACTGGCCAACGATACATTAATGATGTTCTGCTACCTCATGTTCGCATGTTCCGTGGTGCTGTCGGTGATAGATTCATTTTCATAGACGACAACGCATCATGTCATCGAACAGTCGCTGTCCAGGAGTGTCTTGAGAGCGAGGATATTCAACGCCTCGCATGGCCAGCACGTTCTCCAGATCTGAATCCCGTTGAAAATGTGTGGGATGCTTTGGGGAGGAGTCTTGCTGGTCGCCAATGCCCTCCAATAAACAAGGACACCCTCATCCGTGCACTGACAGAGGAATGGGATAAATTACCCCAACAGCTGCTTGATAATGTTGTGCAAAGCATGACACGACGTGTGGAATCTTGCATCGCCCTCCATGGTGGCCATATCCCGTATTGAAATCTTACGCCGGAATGCCTGCGGACGGTAATTGCATTTTTTTCACGTTTACGTATTCTGCACAAAATGGCCTGTTTGTCCCTTGAACACGTTCCAAAGCCTTGTGGATTTCAGAGCACAATAAATTGTCTTTCTTGTAATGTCCTGGCATTCTGACATTATTTTATTTCACTTGGCATCCAACCACACTTACTTTTTTATGCGCTATATAGCCGTTTATGATCCGTCCTTAGCAATTGTCCAGCAGTGTACAAATAATGCATATCAATAAATAGTACGTATTAATTTGTTTTCAAGGGTAAAATAATACATTGCTTAAATGGCACCCGTGGAAATTAGTTGGGAACTTAGTAAACCCATTTCTTAGAAAAAAGATTTATAATACAGCATAGTAGCAGCTGTTTATTTACTGTCTTTTCTGTCGACAGATGAATAAATTTCTAAAACTGTTCTTTTTTTTGATGTTTTACATCTTTAAAATCCCCTTTACATCTAGAAAACGGTAGATTTTGACCTCTTTCGAATTGTTCCCCAGTTCGTTTGTATCGCTACGCAATGTTTACATACAGCTGATTCACCCACACCGAATGGGAAATGCAACTAATTCCGCCACTAGAGGAAGACAATACAAACACAAGACATACAAGAAATAATACGATTCGGAGCTGAGTGAATTTTTTGAAAAGAATATACAGTGAAACCTCTAAATAGAGGTCACCTCTCTGATTGAAGAAAGGGACCGTTGTTAAGAAGTTACGCTTAAATCAATATTGTTTGCAATTGTATTTGGGCTAGGTATACTCTAGAAGTTAGTGCGGAATTAGAGACACATGTGGTCAGAGATTACCATGATGCGAAGATCAAAATGTAAACAGAAGAATGTTAGGCTACAAAAATTTAAGCTCAGTTCAAGAGTGAAAGTGTCCAGACCAGAACAGTAAATACACTTGATTGTTTACAGATAAACTTTTTGAATTGGCTATAGCAGTTTAAATGCAAAAGTTCTTTATCTCTACCTAATGTTCACTACAATTGAATGCCCTAAAGCTAAATTTTAGCAATTAATCATAGTGTGAAGGAGTTTAGGAAGGCAGCGTCTGACCCCTGGTCTTCAACAGCCTTATAGGAAAGAAACACGGAACAGTTTTAGAGATAGTGAAGTGTAAGTTTTAGAGATTCCCATTTTTATTAAGGGCAGAATTTTAATACAGTAGAACCCGAGTACACTGTATTATTATTCTGCATTTACTCCGGATAAGAGAATTCGAATTTTTGGGAATAAAAAAATCCGTGTTATTAGAGTTTCGAAATTAATTTTGTATAAAAATACTGTGCATAAAATTTATGCGGAGCTCGTTCGTTTGCCTTTCATTGGTCAGTATGAGCCGCCTGTATGGAAACACCAAGGAGGTTAGAATAAGATATCTGAAGCCGTACCACTTTGTCTAAAGCCTGTAATCGCGAGTGACAGCCGTCAAAGTGTGGGAAAGCTGATGATTTCCAATGCTATTGCAATGCATTGTGTGTTGGCCGAATCGCCTTCTTTCGTCTCAAATGTTTCGAATTTCGCATCATGACTTGCTTCAGATGTGTGAGAAAATGCTAAATTTATAAAATTCTTAATTATTTTGAAGCCCCTTCCCATTTTTATTTTAAATTGAAATACACGAACATTAGTACGAATTCTAAACAAAATATAACGTTAAAGTTGAAAACTTTACTCGTCTATGAAGCATAATTCATTCCGGTTTTATATTAACACGATTTCTGCAACCAAAAGCCACGCAATTCCAAAATACACACGTTGAAATTACATGAGTTTCATGTAAACAACGTCAAATTCCCACACCTGGCGGCTTCACGGTTAAGAGACTCAGGGCATCTCCAGAAGTATTATTCTAACCTCCTTGGGAAACAATGTGTAACGGTACATACGAACTTCGGAACTGCTTGAAAGTGGCAAATTTCGGAAGTCCATCCGTCAACAATGCGCCATTTTAAATTTTTATGCCGTTTTGCCAGATGCTGCGCTAAAATGGGGGTCTCACAAACAGAAAATCTTAAAAACAATTGTATCATGTATGAGAGACTGACACCGGAATTCATTCTGGGAAATCTCTCTGTAATCGAAACTGCTGTACGAACTCATTCGGAACTTTGAGGAATTTATTCCGAAAAGAAATCGTTAATGAATACGGAATCGACTCAAATTAAAAATTCTTTAACATCTAGGAAATAAATACTCTCGACACTTGCTTAACATATCATTTTTTTAAATCGTAAGAGTAGAAATCTAACAGATTATATAAAAAAAAACCTATTTGGTCCGTGAAACAAAACTAACGACAGCCCAAAACCAAAAAAGAAAAATATGACCAAAAAAAAAAAAAAAAAAAAGACAGAAAATGTGGAATCCTGTGAAGGTGTAGCTGGAGCTGGCTTATAAATGTCGTATTTAAACGTAAGGCAGGAATGACGTCACAATCGCTATTAGGCTGTGTGCAAAATATTAAAATATTACTGAGGCAATGAGTCTGTGTGGCAACATCAAAGAAACGAAACGTAACAATTAATGCATACGTCATTGTCAACAAAGTCAGGTGATTATAAATCTCTGAAAAAAAAAATTCAGTCTGATTTGGTCTGCGGAGCGAACAGGTTTGCGAAAGAAGTGATCCAAGATTTTATCAAGAAGTGAAAGATAAAGTTATGGTAAATATGGGTTTTTTTGATATTTTTGAGGTAGTAACAGCGGGACTCGAGGTGTGGGCAACGGAAGTTATGCAACAGCGTAGGCGGAGGGAGAGGTTGAGGCGGATAGCGGAGGAGGTCAGGAAGCTTAGGTTGAGGTGGATCGTAAAGAGGGTTAAGTTGAGGCGGTTAGGGGAGAGGGCGCAGGAGCTTATGGAGTTTGAGGTAGATTGGGCGCCGAGGAGAGGTTAGCAGTGTGGGTGGGTAACTTCAACATCAGGGTAAGGGTGTTAGATTTTATTGGCTAGAAATGTATCATTACGGAAGAGGGCATGCATGAAAAGTAAAATTTCATTTCTATTGAGATATTTATAGCTACATATGCGTTTGTTTAGTTATGTGTTATAAACAGGCCTTTCTCATAGTTATGCATGAAAAGTAAAATTTCATTTCTATTGTGATATTTATAGTTACATATGCTTTTGTTTAGTTATGCGTTATATACAAGCCTTTCTCATTGTTAACTTTTTGTGTGTTTTTGTCTTCACATTAAGGTTTTGGATATTAGGACTCCTAATTGTTTAGGCTTCAGGCGGATAACACTCGATTTAATTTTTTTTTTAATTTTTCATGAACTTTAAAAAATCTGTAGAAATCGTCGGGTGATTCATATTTGACGGAGGTCAAGGCGATTTGAATCGGAGTTGCTGCGGGGACCTGTTTCTTATTGAGACGCTGAGATCAAGTACATCCGAGTTCTTGGAGTAAATAATCACTGGCGATCCTACAATTCTCAAAAATAGTAATCTGAAAACATTCTGCAGAATGTTGCTGGAAAATTTTTGTACATTGCTTAAATGTACTTGGTCATTGAGGATTGAAACATCACTTGGTTGGGACTGGTACCAGGTTTTGACAAGAACAGGCAGACCGTATCTTCTCATTATCTTACCAGTTTGGTCTCATACGTCACACACAAATATCAGAATATCTTTCCTTTCGTTTTCTGTCTTATTGTCTTCCAGTTTCTTTCCGCTTTTTTCTGTTCATTTCCATTTCTTACTTGTTTCCGCTTTTCTCTGCTTATTTCTATTTCCTCTTCGTTTCGCTTCCTCTACTCCCGTTTCTGTCACCTTCCATTTCCCTTCTTCATTTGACCTAATATATATCAAATACGTGGAGATAATGTAAATGGACGATGTCATCGCTCTTTCCACGTTATTTTTTAAACAACGCATAGCGACTGAAAAATTGTATTCCGGCACTGCTGGGATCGAACCCCAGAACTCTCGATAACTAGTCGAGTGCGTTCGAATTTACGCTACAGCGCCAACAATTCTCAGCGCCATGCGTGGTTTTTCAGTCAGCATCTGACTACACGAATACGTATTGATGGTCTCAGCAACTGAGATGTCGTCATCTGGTGGCATTTAACGCAACAGCTATTTTAATTGTAGCTAAATGCCTAGTTAAATGCCACCAGATGACGACATCTCAGTTGCTGAGACCATCAATACGTATTCGTGTAGTCAGATGCTGACTGATAAACCACGCATGGCGCTGAGAATTGTTGGCGCTGTAGCGTAAATTCGAACGCACTCGACTAGTTATCGAGAGTTCTGGGGTTCGATCCCAGCAGTGCCGGAATACAATTTTTCAGTCGCTATGCGTTGTTTAAAAAATAACGTGGAAAGAGCGATGACATCGTCCATTTTCATTTGACCTATTGCTTTCTTTCTTTATTACATCTCTTTCCCTGAGACTTTCTTCCTCTAAATCACCACTGGATTTCATCTTTGTGTTTCTTTCCTTTCTTTCTTACCTTACCAAAAGGAAAAATTCCATAATTAGAAGTTTGTCGTTAAAATGAAATAAATTTTAAAACAATAAATACCGTCTAGAGAAAAATTCACGATAAATTTTCCAATGATTAACAACATGTCAAAAGTATCCTTTCTTTCTTTTCTTTTTGTTTTCCGAATTTAACTGGGCAATGTAGGAGTTCAATTGTTTTCCTTATTTTTTTAACTGAACTGCAGAATTTGCATAAGGTGTAATTAATATCCATGAGTGTTTTTCATATTTATTCCTCAAAATTCACTGATTTCTTTCTTTTTTTTTTTTTTTGCGAGTTAAAAAAAGGTAAAAATGAACGATTAAGATGTAGCTGGAAAATAGTAAGCAAACGACTTCCAAAAAATTGATAAAACAAAAAGTAATTTAAAAAATAAAAACGAAAAAAAAATGGTTTTGTGAAGTTGACAAAGTAAATGTTCTATTCTTTTTTTTTTTTTTTTTGACCATTTTCAGTACAAAAAGTTAAAAGCACAGAAAAAATGATTAAAATGTAAAAAAAAAATGAATGAAAGATAAATTAATTGTAAATGGATGTGCAAAATTGAAGAAAAATATAAAAATATAAAAGGTAAAAAGGGGGGGTTCGAATGGCAGAACTGAACAAGAGATTTCTGTCAATGAACCTCAGAGTATTTCATGATAAGAGTAATTTCAGTACTCTTCTCAGAAAACGATATGGAAGAAATGAAACGAAATGAAGATTTCATGGGAATTTATAAACCATTTTAGAAACACACAAACATATCGTTTGTGTAATTTCATTTTTTAAACAGTGTACCTAAAACCATTAACATAAGCATATGTTAACAAAATAAATTGTTCAGAAAACTGAAAAAAAATATTTCAGGAAGAGAAAGGATTGTTTATGGAATGTGTAGCAAAATACTCAGATACATGTGTTAAAAGGGTACATAATTCAACAGATAAAACGAACGTAGCTTATGCAACTGATCACTGCATTGAACATAATTCGTTATTATGCATTGATATATTGAAACGATCGTTCAAAATTAAAAAAGAAATAATAATTTATCCAAATGAAACACAAATTTGAAAATGGAACAGTATTGAAAAACAAAACTTCTTTTGTCGTATTATGTACTCTCACTTCAAAATTTTACTTTTCATGCAATTTCGTGGGCACAAATCTTTTTACTCAAATATTTTGAGTAAAAAGCTGGTGGGCAATAACTGGAAAATAGTGTGGCCCTAGGAGTCTAGGAGTGGGTACAGGATGCCAGGGCAATATATTTATTCTCAGGCAACTTTCTGAAAAATTTCGTGAAGTGAATGGATGAATAAATTCGTTGTGTTTATTGGTCGTAAATAAAGCTGCTGTTCAGTTATAGAGTGAAAAACAGGTTGCTGAAATCCCTCACAAGCTTGCACATCGAGAGGTTTTCAACAGATTGGATGAAAAGAAGTTTATTATTAAGCTGATTTGAAATGATCTAAGGGATTAGAGAGGAAAGTAGCTCTTTCTCGTTTCCATATTTAATCCTTTGTGGTCTACAGTGATTAAATGTTAAATAAAAACTAATTGTATTTCAGACATTGGCGTAGGTTTTGCTGTATGACTTAGTGTTGCAGTCTAACAGTACAGGAAATTTGTGGCGTGACGTCAATAAGCAAATTATGACGTAGGAAAGATATGGGACGAATATCATTGATAAATCTGAATTAGTGGTTTTAAATGTAACCCAAGAATCACTAAATTTGTAATTCAGGTGAACGAGTCTACAACAGCTAACAGGTTTTAATTATCTTTCCTGGTGTGATTATACTGATGAAACTAGGCAGCTTGATAAGGAACTGAACAACTGAATTAGTAAAGGTGGGAAAGTCTTTTATCAGCTGCGTAAAAATGTTTTCACTCAGAGGTTGAATAAATGAATAATGGAGAGGATTTTAGAAAGGGAGTGTCTGACTGTAGGTTTTAAACAGCCTTTAGAAGAAGGAAACCAGGAGATTTGATCTACTAGGTTGCCGATAGGAAAGACACATGAGAGTGAGGTAGAGAAAGCTAAGTGCTTGTCACTCAGAACTGTTCTCCGTTCAGATGTTCGGTGATGAAAGGTCCTTGATGGTGAGTTGCTTGATGACCAGGAAAGGAAACTCTGTAGGCAGTAGAGATGAAAGAGAGAGGCACTTCGGAACCTGAGTAGCATGTATACACTGAAGAGCAACTGAATTAGAGATACCTGTCTAGTAACGTGTAGCACCACCTTTCGTCCTGATGACGGTGGCGATTCGTCTCGGCATGGATTCGACAAGACACCGGAAACGTTGGGAAGCCAGACGGATCCACGACCCCTGAACAAGCTCCCACAGTTCACGAAGATTTGATGGAGGGGGTCAGAGCCTCAAACATATCTCTCGATGGCATCCCAGATTTGCTAGATGGGATTGAGGTCAGGTGACCTAGCTGGCCAAGGAAGCGAGGTCACGTCGGTGGAGTGTTCATTAAACCATTCGGATACAATTCGGAAACGATGGCACGGTGAATTGTCTTTTTGCAGGATGAGGTCCCCAGTGGGATGTTGAAGACGCACAAACGGGAGCAAATGGTCGTCCAGGATATCCCGGTAACGTTGACCTGTGAGGGACGATGCCACACGTACCAGGGGTCCCATTTCAGTCCACGTAAACAGTTCCCAGACGAGAATGCCACCCCCACCAGCTTTAAGAGTACCCTGCCTCATCGCCTCATGTGGTTTGCGCCCTACTCATACCCTGTCATCCGCATGTACCAAAGTGAATCTCGACTCATCAGTCCAGGCAACATTTTCCCACATGTCTAGGGTCCAGTGGCGATGTTCCCGCGCCCATGCTAATCTTTGCACCCTGTGATGTGCGGTCAGCAGCGGTACCCTCGTGGGACGATGGCTTCTGCACCCCATAGCGAGGAGATTGTTCTGGATGGTGTGGCTGTTTACACGTTTTTGTGCACCAGCGTTAAATTGCCGAGTGATTTCTTGCACTGTGGCCCGTCTATCCGCTGGTACAATGCGCGCTAGCCGACGATGACCCCGCTCATCCACACGCTGTTGTCCACGGCAGTTGGCCCTTGTAGGAATGGTTTTACCGGATTCGATGTACTCATGGTGCACCCGTGACACAGTGGCTCGTGAAAATCCCAGTGCCTGCACGACTTCCGAGATGGAGTGACCCATTCTTCGGGCCCCGACAATTTGCCCACGATCAAATGCACTTAGATCCTTCGTCTTACCCATACTGCGTCCGACTCTTACTGATTCCCGTTGCATTACTCCTTATATTGTCGGATCGCTGCATACGTCATGTCGTTTCCGTTTACAGGGCCGCCCACAGCGCCACATTTGCATAACGCCAGCTGTCTCTAATTCAGCAATTGCTCTTCAGTGTAATACCTCTCATGGACATGCTGTTTAACTGAGGATTGATAAGGTGCTAGACAACTGGATCTGGAAAGGCTTGGAAGTATTTTATCATCTCTATAAAAGTGTTTTCATTCCGTGAGGTCGGTGAATAAACACACCTTGTATAAAACGCATTATTTAGACCAATTCTTTGTCATCGCAAGGAGTCCTGGGCAAAGGATAAAGGGCTTTTACAGGATGTCGGAAGCCGTAGACATAGGGAAAATGAAAAATCGGGCAAACAAGACAGTCCAGAGGCAAAGCAGAATTGCTAATACGGACAGTACAACTGAGCTTGGTACTTTTTCTTTTTGTAGAAGAGAAAGTTAATGATAATACATTGGGAAAGTTTGGAGATGTGCGTGGAATGAGAAATAAAATATTCTCTAAGCAAGTATCGAATTCTGTGTTAGACCTAGAGTAAGACGGACTGAAGTTGGGAAATAAATCATTAGTGCTAAGGGAGACAATATGTTAAAGGAAGGAAATCTTGTAGTGAACAGAAAGACACGGAAAAAGTTTATTTCATACAATATCTGTTTTGTATACATTTTATATATATTGTGTGTATCTATTTATATTTCTTAATGATCTAAGAAAAAAATATGGAAGGGAAGTCCGAAAACATTGTTCGAACACAGGCATGAGATGATAAGGTAATTTTATTTACCATGTCTTGTTTTCAAGATAAGTGTGCATATTCACGTATGTAGTAATGTTGTCCATCTGTTATGACTTGTCAGCTCATATTCATTTAGAAAGCATTATGGCTTCCGTAAGTAAAGAAACAACTTAAAAGAAACCAAGAGATATCTTAAAACGCCTACGATAGATGTGCAATTCATCCAGTTATCCAGTAATCAGACGCTCGTGATTCTGAAGTCTTGTAGTTCTGAGTTTGTGCTCGAATCCGAGGCAAGACATTGGTGCTCTATTTGTCCTTTCGCTTTTAGCTCTCTCACCTCTCTGCGGCCCGCGACTGCAATTACGTACAGACGAACCCTTATAGCCGAATAAAGAATGCACGAAATTCAGGTGCAACTCATAAAATAAAATTATGACGCCAAACTGAAGTGCGGACACAGAAGATTGCCGCATTCAGCGAATTTTGCGAACGCGTTTGGCGTTAACATCGGACATTTCGCCAAAATTCTCTTTGCGAACAGAAAGTAAGATTTGCCGAGAGAGATCTCTTGGACATATCTAATAAATGCCATTCATTGCTAAAAAGTCCGATTGTTAAGAGATCTGCGCGGGTCTTTATTTGGGAAGCCAGGAACGGCCTGTAACTAAACGTTTTACACCACGCTCTTGCCTGGCAAGCTTCAGAATTACAAATTTATAGCTCGGCCTGGTGCGTTTCAGACATTCAATTTATAATTTTGTCTTATCAAGACTTTCAAAATATAGCCCAGATCATTGATTTCAGTTAAAATTAAAGAACGTGCTCAGCTCGTGTTGCGCTTTCATGTCTTACGTTTCACTTTGTGATCTCCGTAACTCTTGCATTTTATGGGTAATTAAACTGTTAGGGCTGTCAGCGAGACGATTTGTTTTGCTTTTTGAAAACGAGTAGAATAACACAAAGTTGTTATTATTTAGATCACAAGCCGTTGTCAGATGATATTTAATGAGAACCCTTGTATTGTGAAAGCATATGATCTCGGTTCCATGCGTCTTGGTTTCTTTTCTTCAACGCCGGCAGCAAGGTTTTGTGTTCACCTGAAGTGGAACATCAGTATTTGGGAACGTTTAATTATCATAAACACCTTAACAATAATGTGTCACGCAAATGATTTATCACGTGTATTAATCCTTGGAATGAATTGAATATAGGGTGTTTGTGCGATAAGAAACTGAACTGTCATTTGTGTGTTTCTAGCTTCTTACCTGCACTTGTTCTAGCGGTGAGATCTCATTCTTGGCGTTTCTTCAGAATTGTTTGACAAGCATTTCTAGGGAGATTTTCGGCCAGATGCGCAATAAAACCAATAGAAGAAGATCGTACAATTAAAACAAGATTTCATTTCAGTCTTTCAAAGTTAAGTTTGCCGCCCCGGTGGCGCAGTGGTCTAAGCGATGGCCTCTGATCATTCGTCCGAACGGGGTCCGGGTTCGAATCCCGGTGAGGCATGGATGTTGTGTTTGTCTTACGGCACTGGCTCTCTCCCTTCCCTGGAACCAGTGACCCTAAATTAGGGACGGGCGACTGCTTATAGCCCGTTGAGTTGCTCACGGTGGTCGTTAAACATTCAATCCCAAAAAAAAAAAAAAAAAGTTAAGTTTGCCGCCCCGGTGGCGCAGTGGTCTAAGCGATGGCCTCTGATCATTCGTTCGAACGGGGTCCGGGTTCGAATCCCGGTGAGGCATGGATGTTGTGTTTGTCTTACGGCACTAGCTCTCTCCCTTCCCTGGAACCAGTGAATCTAAATTAGGGACGGGCGACTGCTTATAGCCCATTGAGTTGCTCACGGAGGTCGTTAAAACTCCAATAAAAAAAAAGTTAAGTTTTTCAACTGGATGGGAACAATGCTATGGACGGTGGTGATTGGTAAGAGAGAGAGAGAGAGAGAGACTGTAAGATGATAATATTTCGGTTTAAGAAATCTAAATGATAAGTCTCTTTAAATATACGCATTTCGAGGAAATCAACTTTCAAGCGTAAATTACATTTGGCCGCCCTGGTGACGCAGTGGTTTAAGCGATGGCTTCTGATCATTTGTCCGAGATGGGTCCGGGTTCGAATCCCGGTGAGGCATGGATGTTGTATATTTCTTCAGGCACTGGCTCTCTCCCTTCCCTGGAACCAGTGGTCCTATGTTAGAGACGGGTGACTGTTTATAGCCCGCTGAGTTGCTCACGGCGGTCGTTAAACCCCCAATAAAAAAAATTACATTTAATTTCGTCTTTTAGTTTGTTTCATTTCATTTGCTAGTTAGAATCATTAGCTTGGAGAGATATAAGAGACAACTGATTGCGTTGGAAGTCGTCCCACATTTTGCCATCCGACATTCTGTTTCTTTGATCTAGCAGCAAAATACTAAATGTAATGATGTTATGGCATCCTGAGGATACCAGCCGGAGCGCGCTCGGCAGTCGAGAATGATGATGTTGCAACCTGATGGTGGCAAGTGCGCGTTTGACTGAGAAAAAAGGATGAAGATGATGATGATGCCGGCAAGAGCGTGCTCGGTTCCAGATAATGATGTGGCAGCCTGAAAATACCAGAGACAGCGCGTTTGGCTGCTGACAATAATGATGTTGTACCAGTCCACTGATGATGGTGACACCGTGCTGAGCTCAGGAGAATGATTGTGTTTCTTCCCTTTCTTTTTTTTTTCCTTTTGATGTTGTGGCTGCCTGACCATCCTGGAGATAGCGCGCTTGGCTGCTGACAATAATGATGTTTTGGCTGCCTGACCATCCTGGAGATAGCGCGCTTGGCTGCTGACAATAATGATGTTTTGGCTGCCTGACCATCGTGGAGATAGCGCGCTTGGCTGCTGACAATAATGATGTTTTGGCTGCCTGACCATCCTGGAGATAGCGCGCTTGGCTGCTGACAATAATGATGTTTTGGCTGCCTGACCATCGTGGAGATAGCGCGCTTGGCTGCTGACAATAATGATGTTTTGGCTGCCTGACCATCCTGGAGATAGCGCGCTTGGCTGCTGACAATAACGATGTTTTGGCTGCCTGGCCATCCTGGAGATAGCGCGCTTGGCTGCTGACAATAATGATGTTTTGGCTGCCTGACCATCCTGGAGATAGCGCGCTTGGCTGCTGACAATAATGATGTTTTGGCTGCCTGGCCATCCTGGAGATAGCGCGCTTGGCTGCTGACAATAATGATGTTTTGGCTGCCTGGCCATCCTGGAGATAGCGCGCTTGGCTGCAGACAATAATGTTGTTTTGGCTGCCTGACCATCCTGGAGATAGCGCGCTTGGCTGCTGACAATAATGATGTTTTGGCTGCCTGACCATCCTGGAGATAGCGCGCTTGGCTGCTGACAATAATGATGTTTTGGCTGCCTGACCATCGTGGAGATAGCGCGCTTGGCTGCTGACAATAATGATGTTTTGGCTGCCTGGTTGTGCCGGCGACATACAGCGCGCTCGGCTGCGGAGAATGATGATGTTGTGGCTTCTCGCTGATGCCAGTGGCAGCAGGCCCCGCTAGAGTTCTTTCAAGAGGCTCATCCGTTTCGTAAATCCCGACCCCAAGCCGTCCCCTAGACAGGGCTGGGCTTCCTTTTTCGTCAATGAAAAGAAATGATTCGGTCTATGGCCCAGAGGAACCTGAGCTAGAAGGTTTAAGATTCTGTCTTATTTGAACATGCTGTCTGGGAAAATACCAACTGATTTGTAACGCAATCAGTTGTACCTTACATTACTGTCCCAAGCTACTGATTGGTATTAGCAACTATTAAAATGAAACCTAATTTTATTTCGTAAAAGAAAAATCTAGTTATATTTTTACTTAAAGATCTATTTCATCGTAAAAGACATATTTGAAGAGAAATTGCATTTAGATTTTTCAATAGAAATGTTCTAGTCTTTCAGTATCTCTTCTCCATCAACACTACACATGCTATTGTTCCCACTCAACTGAAAAACTGAAGTTTGAAATCTTGGAATTAAATTTTATTCTCAGCTTTGTGATTTTTTTTTCTGTTTTCCTTAATTACCCTTAAGAAGTTGTAGGGACGACAAATGTCACCGAGTGAAACGGAAGACGTCGACGTGCATCACGAACTCAACGCGTTCATTAATTAGACCTGAAATAAACCGGCCGGACTGGAAATTTAAAGACTTAACAGGCCGGGATATGACTGTTACGTTTGAAACTGGCTGGGCCAGGTTTCCCGAATTACGGCTCATGTAAATTTTTGCATTCGATGATGTCGTGTCTGCCTGGCGAGAGTGCCAAAAACACGCTCTGCTGCATAGAATGATTTTTTAATTTGTCTAATAAAGAAATCATTCTTATTTGGCAAATATAAAAATCATTTAACATCATTTTTTGCACGTCTTTTGTAAAAAAAGATCGTGCTTATGTTATCGGTTTGTCCGTCCGTCCGTCCGTCCGTCTGTACCCATGGTATCTCTGCAACTATTAGTCCGATTTGAAAAATTCTTTTTATATTCGGAAGCTTGAAATATGCCAACGATTATCCTTTATTTCGTTTTTCTTTTACGATGTACAATTTCGACGCTAGAGGGCGTAAATGCAGATGATGTCGAATTCAAAATTACGTTTTATTACACATATTTACTTCTAAACATCCGATTGTAAAAAATATTTTATCTTCCGATTCCATTTATGTCGAAGAGTATTTTAGATATAGTTTCTTTTTCAAATTACGCATAGATTTTCCGCTAGGGGGCGTAAAAGTAAATTACATTTTCCCCGATAACTCTTCTTCTAAAACTCCGATTTGAATTTTTTTTTTCAGCGGATACATCTCTTGATGGAAAATCTTTTGCATATAATTTCGAATTTTTGGTAAAGAATACTTTGGCCCCCAGGGGGTGTAAGTGTTAATTTTTGCTTCTGATGTATTTGCCATAAAATCTGAGCTTCTAAATATCGATTGAAAAAATTCTTTCGTGGACTGACGCCACTCACATCGATAAACCTTTTCGGAATATTTTCTTCCTAAAATATTCCACAGTTTCTCCGCCAGGGGGCGTAGATGTATATCTTATTTTTGTCAATATCTCTACTTCTAGGAGTCCGATTTGAAAAATTCCTTCTTTATTGGATAGTGTTTTCCGTGTGACATGTTTTTCATGTAATTTCAAAATTTTCAAGTAATTCATAGACTTTACGTTAGGGGGCATAAAGGTAAATTGCGTTTCTCCTTATATCTCTGCTTCTAAATCTCCGATTTGAAAAATTCTTTCTGCACCGGATACAGCTCCTGATGGGAAATCGTTTGCACATAATTTCTAATTTTTGTAAAAAAATGGTTTGGCCACCAGGGGAGTAAGTCCTAATTTCTGCTTCCGATATATTTGCAGCAAAATATGAGCTTCTAAATTATCAATTGAAAATAACGTCGTTTGTAGATCGATACTACTCATGTCGACAAACCTTTTAGAAACATTTTCTTCTTAAAATAGTGCATCGTTTCTACACCAGGGGCGTAGATGCATATCTTATATTTCTCAATATCTCTACTTTTAGGGTCCGATTTGAAAAATTCCTTCTTTGTTAGATAGTGTTTCCAGTGGGACATGTGTTTTATATAATTTCAAAATTTTCAAGTAATTCACAGACTTTCCGCTAGGGAGCGTAAAGGTAAATTGCGTTTCTCCCTATATCTCTGCTTCTAAATCTCCGATTTGAAAAATTCTTTCTGCACCGGATACAGCGCCTGATGGGAAATCGTTTGCACATAACTTCTAGTTTTTGTAAAGAATGGTTTGGCCATTAGGTGGCGCAAGTCTTAATTTCCGCTTCTGTTGTATTTGCAGCAAAATATGAGCTTCTAAAATCTCGATTGAAAAAAGTGGTTTGTTGACCGATACTACTCATGTCGACCAACCTTTTAGGAGCATTTTCTTCTTGAAATAATGCATGGTTTCTACGCCAGGGGGGCGTAGATGTATATCTTATTTTTGTCAATATCTCTACTTCTAAAAGTCCGATTTGAAAAATTCCTTCTTTGTTGGATAGTGTTTCCGATGCGAAATGTTTTCCCTATAAATTCAACATTTTCAAATAAATCATAGACTTTCCGCTAGGGCGCACAAAGGTAAATTGCATTTTCTGCTCCTAAAAGTCCGATTTGAAATATTCTTCCTGTATCGCATACAAGACCTGATGGAAAATATTTTTCACATAATTTCTAATGTTTGGTAAAGAATGGTTTGACCACCAGGGAACATAAGTGTTAATTTCGGCTTCTGATGTACTTGTAGCAAAATCTGGGCTCCTGAAAATTCGACTAAATTTTTTTCTTGGACCGATACCGCTTTTATTGATAAACCTTTTCGAATACTTTCTTCCTAAAATAATGCATGGTTTCCCCACCAGGGGCCGTAAAGTCACATCTTATTTTTGTCGATATCTCTGTTAGTTCGTAAGCTCACGGTTCCGTTTGCAGCAATATCTGAGGGATTAAAAACCCGATTGAAAATCTTCTTTCTTTCGTCAGATCTATTGTTTTCCATACCGGTTCTATTGACATTGAATAGCTTTGATAAATTTAATTTGCATCAAAACGGATTCAAAAGACGTGCTCATTACACCCGAAAATTCGGTGGCATCTTTCTTGTTTTATTTGTCAAACAAAGAACTACAGAAGATCTGAGTAGTACCAAATTAGGAGCATAAAATTAACGGTTCATAACATACATGTTTTTTGTTAGGAGATTTAACGACCACTATGATAAATTTATTGGTCTATAAGCAATCGCCCTTCCCTAATTTAGGGACATTGGTTCCAAGGAAGGGAGTGGATACGTACCGTAAGACAAGCACAAACTCCATGCCTCACCGGGATTTGAGCCCAGATCCACCTCGAACAAATGCACAGAAGCTAGCACCAAGCCTACTGCGTTACTGGTGCTGCATGTTGGAGTTGCTAACATAAAAAAAAGTTCCCGTCGGAGCCCTGGTCGGCACGATATTGTAACATCATGTGGTAGTAAAAGTTAAAACAGGATACCAGTAGTCCACTCGAAGGCGCGAACTTAATCTAAGGATAAACTAGGCATGAAGTGCCTGTTTTGCAAAGTATTCATCCGGTGATTGAACCGAAAGTCAATGGGCGTTTGAAAAATATAGGTAGCATGCTTTAAAAGAACGAAAAAATAAGAGCATAGTTGGTCAGAGGTTTGCGACGGTGGGAGGTAACAATCTTCAATATGAGTGTGCTGATGCATTCAAAGATATGCTAAAACTCTACGAAGGTAATCAAGTAGCAGACCTAATATGATACACAGAGCATACATGTACTGAACAGTACCAAATTGACTGCAATAAGGACACAGAGAAGAGGAAGTCATCTTAAAACAAAATAACACTTTAAAAACAGGTAGCTTACTATGTAAGAACTTGCACTGCACTTCATTTTCAAGTTTTCTGTTAAATGTAGCACAGGTATTTCCCCAGACCAGACGGATGGAAATCAAAGATACACCTTCAGTCGAACGAAGGGAAGATGGAGCAAGCAAAAGGTTTTGATACCAATCGTGGGAAGGAATAGTGCTTAGTCGACGAAACAATGAAAGCAAAGGAAGGAAGACATCCGGCAAAATTGTTGGTTTGGTGGAGTCCCCATGTCAGTTCCCCAATCAGGGTAAAGTATATGTAAAGACATTTGTAATTCACGAAGCTTGAGGATGTTAGTCTCCACTCCGGTGGGGAATAGGCAGTATCAACTCGTTGGAAAGTACCATTTAATTAATTCCATCGAAGGAACGGAGTAGGCAAAGTATGGTAGGCAAAGTACGGAGGATTTGAAGGGTGAACCTTTGAGTTATAGAAGAAAGGTTCAAGTAGTAGCTTCATCGAAGAGGTAGGGATTACTCTAGTACTACTAGTTAACGAGGCCATACAGAGAGGCAAGATTTTTAATTACCACTCAGCGTTGGAGGAATCAGGCTATAATGATTCATCTTGAGAAAGATATGGATGATAAAGTAAAGTTTTCGAGGTACAGTCAAGAGGTCAACATGTCTGTTTGACTGAGACTGATGATCCTGAAAAAGACAGAAGAATCCACGAAGGGAAAAGGACTTGACTCGATCGTCGAGGGAAACAAGTCCTTGACCTCCAAAATCCTGCGAAAGCACTAGGTCGCGAACTGTTAAACAATGGGTGGTTTTCTAGATATATTGCATTAAGGGACATTGAAGTTGATGAAACATGGTGGCTGGTGGAGGGATCGCTTTAGCAACATGCCACAAATGCAACGAAACCAGTGTATTGGCGATGACAGTCTGACAACGGACATACGTAAGAGATAATATCTTCCTCCATTTGGTCACGACTGTACCTAGGTATCGACTTTATTTGAAAGGGCAGAGTAATTATACAAATAACTGGCAGCATAATTACTTAACCAGACTCCATTGTTTTGCAGAGCACCTCAGGGTAGTCTATGGTAGATAGAGACAACCTCTCCAGACCTCACACCAGAGCCCTGTACATTCTGCTTAAGTCACACGAGCACCGAAGTTGGAGACACCAGGGTGAAAGGCTTGATCACGGGTGGAAATATCGTCATTATTTCTGATAAAACCCTAATGTTATCAGCATACGCGGGGAGTGGCACAAGTGACCTAGGTTTTAGAAAAACCGCTTCCTGACCAAATGGTCGCGGAATCGATCCCAGGTAATCTGAGTTGATCAGAACCACTGAATATTCGCTGTGCGTTGGACGGAAACGTTAAGCCGCCGGTGCTGGCGTAATGAACCCTCGTTACAAATAAGATCACCTGTTGCCATCCCTCAGCTTTGCTCTCTCTCTTCCTGGAAGTGCTGGTTGTGACGTAATAGTCTGGCACTCCAAACAGTGTCGACTCGCATTTAAAATCCAACACCCCTACTTCTCTGACCTATGTCTGGCCTTTGTCGTATCTAATCCACTATATTCAATATAAAGGAACTTCAGTTTTGATACGCAACTCAAAAGCCGCACGAGAAAAAGGTAGTTGCGTCTAAACCTTCCCTGTGGGTGTAAAGGTAACGAGAATTTGTTGGGTGCCGTGCCGTGCCGTGCCGTTCTCTTCTCATAAGCGGAGACTATCCAAGAGAAGTGACTGCGATCAGAACAACAGAGATCATTGTGCTGCCTAAAGGACTGTCGCAATAGGAACAAAAAAGGCTCGGCCGAGAGTGCAAAGAGTTGTTCTTAAAAGGGGCAACACTTATGTGACGGCGCCCTGTTATAGCGAACATGCACATGCTTAACAGTTCCGGACTGATTGCACCAAGGGCACAGAGGAGACGAAAACATCCTGAAATGGAATAACACTCATTGGTGGCGCCAGATTTTTTTTCTTGGTGGACCAGCAGATATTTGGGTGGGCCACGTTTTCTGAATTATATGAAGTAGCCATGAAAAAATACTAACCTCACATAACAAAAACCAAGACAAGTTAATACACACTGCATTTTATTTCATTAGGTACACTAAGACTAGGTACTTCAAATTTAATCAAACAGCACAAATGAAGGAAACATTCGTTTGGGTGTTAAAAGCACAGTTTGCGAATTTCAACTCAGACTCCTTAAAGTTTTAAAAATTGGTTATTAGTTTTACCTTATTTCTGGTCAGAGTTTTCTGCACTTGTATCCAGTATGTTCGCTTTGAATTTCTTTTGTTTTCTTACCATACCATTCGAAAAATACGCACTAGTTGTACCTGTACGCTTTGGCATCAGCCATTATTAAGTACGTTAAACAAAGGCCCAACACACAACACCCCACACAAATTGTTCACCGGACACAGGGTAACTTACTCAACAGAAAGATCTGCTCGAACTGCTGCTAAAACATCAAGTGCAGTGTGCGATGCCAGTCACTTAATTTAGCCACCGTCTCCGGCGTTGATCCCGATAAAAGAGATGCCGTGAAGACTACCGTCCGGCCTGTAATCCCACGTCAGCTTTTCTAACTCACAGCATTCCTACGCCACACTCTATCTCCGTATGAACGCAAAGACAAATGCCGATTCTTGATGTTGTCACCGATGAACAATGAATATTCGCGGGTGTTAAATTCTCAGCACGAGTGCGCTATGCTTTAGCTTTCTGGTTCTTAGAATACATAAAAAGATCGCGTTTGTGTTAGTCATGAAACATTGACTCTATATTAGACTAGCGTACAAAGTTCAGTTTTTTCGGCATTAAATTTTTGCGGGTGGGCACATAGGTGGAACATTGACTCAAGACAAGTGGCCCACCCAGGCCCACCCCTAAACGGGGAGCCTGCCATGTACAATCCTCCCCGCACTCCATTTGATTATGTGGCTGGTGGACGATGCCCATTAGGAAATACTACAGCAGCGAGCAACGATTATATGTCTAGCAGACGATGGCCGCGACGGAGTGCTCAGCTGCAGAGAATAATTGCTATGGCTGGGCGACAATACCAGTGACAGCTCGTTCGGCTGTTGAGAACGAGGACGGTGTATCTGCATGATGATGTTGATAAAAATACACAAAAGTGATGAAAGACATGTTTTGTAATGTTTTGATTATGAATAAAGTATTTTCGTCTTAGCAGCTGTGTGTGTCGCTTTTTAAAGTGCTACATTTACTAAATTCTTCTTATAATAAGTTTTTTGTAATTTACTTATTTACATTTTCATAAACAATCGTGAAGGTGTACAGACAGTGGCGTAACTATCACCCCCGCGGTTGCGGGGGGCGCAGGCGACGAAGGGGCGTACTGCTGTTGCCAGTTATAATTTTATGAAAAATATTGAACACGCACAAAAACATACAAATAACTACCTCAAATATTCATATTTTCCTTTTACATTTTGCTTTGCTAAAATAAATGTCAAGTTTCACTTTTAAAACACTGGATGTCTTACAGATTGAAGTTATTCATCCCTTTGGCTACGAATTGTAATATGATTGCTTTGCAATAGATTGGAATACGGTCGGTCTACAATGGGTTGTAAATAATACGATCGCGCTCTCCAACCGCCCTCTCTCTGCGCTGCTCAGAAAAAGTGTAAGGTCACATGGGGATCCCTCGAGGAGGATGTGGGAAAACAGTAAGTCACCTAAGACTCCGTTCACGACAATCGTCAACATTTATTCACAGTAGCCGTAGATCTGCTGTGTATCAAAGGGTGATTTCTTCAAGTGATTTATTTTAGTTTTGGACAAAATAATTACACGTATTTTCAAATGTATTACTTAAAAAGTTAAAACTACAATGTTATCTAGGTACCACCCTTACTTTTACAGACACATTCACTGATCCCCTCCCCTCCCCGCACACACACACCGCGGAAAACCCATCCTCTCACGTGTTAGAAATCCTGAGAAAATTACTGTGCTTAGGGGTGATGATGTAAAAATTATGTAGGGAGGAGCACGTTGTGCTAGTTACGCCACTGTGTACAGACTGAACCTCCCTTATCCGAAATGCTTGGGGTCGGAAGTGTTTTGGATTTCGGATTTTTTGGTTTTGGGTGCATAAAAGAACCCGCTTATAACGAGCCCGTATGTACCGAGATCTCGGATTTAACGAACCAAGTAAGAACTTTTGTTAGGTATAATGCTAATTCAAAGCTAATTTATGAGAATGATCGTTTCTCACTAACAAAATTTAACGAAGTCCCCGGTTTTAAAGAGAGTGACAAAAGCTAAGATGATCACTTTAAGAAAATATATATAATGAAATTCCTGTGATGTAATACGGAGGTGAATCACGTGTCAAGTCGACAAATCTGCAGCGATATGTCCGTGTAGCTTAGTTGGGAGAGCAACTTACTCTGGAGTGAGGAGCGCGAGTTCGATTCCCGTCACGGACAAATTTGTGTTTTCACATTCCATATTTACCGAGGCATAGAAAATCTGCTGCGCAGTGTTCTGGAATGGACAAATAGAAAACGGTGGCATGCAAGAAGAAATTGCAGCAGCGAAAAGGAAAAATGCGAAATTTTATTAAATTGCAGACTAGTGAATGAATGTTTATAAAAAAGCAATGGGAACGATTACATAAATACCAGGGTGGTAAGCATACACATATACGTTCGGAGTTAGCAGTGTCCTAAGCGGCGATGACGCCATAGTACATTCATCGAAAACTTGTTCAAAAGCGGCGAGAATGCAATATTAGTTACGTCGAAGAGGTTTTGGGCTCATAGTGGCGAGGACACACATACATATACGTATCTTCTCTCCTCTTCGATTACGAACTAAACCACGCCCGCTTGTTAACGTGAATTGAAGATAGATTAGTCGAGAAAAGGAAGATTGTGTGGGGAATGAAGGGGACCCTACTAGGACCTATTGTTATAATGAGGGAGATCCCCTGGGTCAAACAGTAATGATTTTGAAGAGCTGCCAGGCACTTCGTCTTTATATCTTAGCTTTCTTTATTTGGTGCATTCTTTATTTCACACATGGGCGAAAAATCCATAAAAGCTGAGTGTGAATTCTGTATTTCAATGTCTTAGTCTGTTAGTCTTTTAAATTAAATGATTAGAGATAAATGTTCAATATTTTGTTACTTTCAATACATTTCGGAAGTAGTACGGATAATTTCTGCATTTAGATAGCAATTGAGAAAAAGAAAACAAAACTTTCTGATTGATGAATGATTTTTGTTTTTTTTCTCATTCACTTGGAAATCGAGTACAAGCGAAAAGTTTCAAAAATTGAATTGTCCTGCCTTTTGCACAACTGTCACATACAGTATATGTATATATACATATCATCATCATCCTTCCATTCACTTCTCGATGAAGGTCTCCCCAAGTTTCTTCCACAGCTTTCTATCTTGAGCTAGTCTCCATGTCTTACTCTCTCGAGCCAGTCTCCAAAGTATGTCAGAGGTCAGAGTGACCTCTGACATACTTTCGAATATCATCCACCCATCTCCGATCTGCTTCTTTTCATGGATTTTACTTTGATCATGATGTCATTAGGTCCAGTCATTTTCTTGGTACATGAGTTTCTCTCCCTATCCTTCTTGGTTATACAAAACATGCACTTCTCCATGCTTTTTTCAGTAGTTTGAACTCTGTGAGTCTTTTTTTAATTAAGGTCCATGTCTCTGAAGTAAGAACTGGAAGGATGTATTGATTAAACATATTATTTTTTTTCTTAAATCAGTTTATTTTTCCATAAAAAATTTATGTGTGCATGTATTCTGTTTCCGTTCAAATAAGAAACGATGTATACTCGGCACCCCGTAATAATTTATTTTAGTTTCGATTACGGACGTGTATAGTCACAGAAACGCATTTACCATGAATATTAGCTGCAATTAAAAGTATTGCATCCAAGAAAACATGAAATTGGAAATTGTGGAAACTACATATTTGTAAATCAGATAATAACTCCTGTGTACTCGGTAACAAAGCAGTAGAAATCCCAATTTTTACGCGACCCCAAATATTTTTGTGGACAGTTTGTCGTGGAACTGTCGTTGATGCAACAAATTTCCCATACTATTGCAGATAATCTAGTAGTCATATCAAATGGAAAGCTTTACCGATCACGCAAAAAATTGCCTCTTTCTTCGGGTATATTTTTTCTAAATTCCTTAGGTTACTTGAAGTAAAAAAAGATGGAGAATTTATGTACATAAATTCAAAACTGCGGTTTGAATACAGTGAATAAAATTACATCGATCTAGTTTAAAAAAATATATTCCTCGATTATTCGTTCATTTATGAAAGAGTAACAGTAGAAGAAATATCATATCCGGTTTTTTTCGCTTAGAACCTCGTTCAATATCACAACAATTTGCAAATCCTTTATTCAGAATTGTGCGTAGGATATGATTCGGGCATAAGATAAACAATGTATAACTAAAGCCACATATCGGAAAACTATATTCGTTCCCAAAAGAATTGCAACGATAATCTCGGATTATTACATTCTTGGTGTAATTTTCAGATTTCGTGCTTTTCCATGGTCCTCTGATTCGAAATGAATTGATCTTCAGAATAAAAAGCAGACTGAGCCTTAAGCAAAAAACAGCAAGTGTTGTTGTCTTTGTGGAAACCGTGTTGGTAATTTGATGAAAACGATCGCAAAAAATCTTTGCCGATGTGATGGGAGAATTGCTCAGAAAGACATGAGGCTAGTCTTCTGTGATACATACGGACGAAAATTGATCCTGTCTGCTTCAAAATTCCTGCCACCTGGAGGGTTAATGCACACGATGAGATATGCTATACAACAATATGTATATCTGCAAAACAAGAAAAAAATGGCTTTTTGAAAGAGGTAACTGACTTTTAGCAACGTGTGTGGTCCCCCTGGAGCGGCTGAGGCCACTGCACAGCTATGTAGCACGGAATTGATGAGGTTATCGAGGAATTTTTGGGGGTATCTTCGCCACTCCTCAGTGAGGGTAATCTCTAGTTCATTAAGAGTCAACGAAGGTGACGGCACAGCTGCAATACGTCTGCCGAGTGCGTCCCAGACAGGCTTAATTGAATTTCTGTCAGGGGAGCATGCTGGGCCACTCCATACGATTGATTCCCTCCTCTTGAAGCATGTTTTCTACAAGCTAAGCTCTATGAGGTCGGGCATTATAGTCCATGAAAAAAAAAACGAATCGCCGACGGCTGCAGTACTCGGCATGACAATAGGTCTGAGAATCTCGTCTCTACATCTCTGGGACGTCAGATTGTGTTTTCGGATGACGCACATGTCCGTACGTCCACGAATACGTATGACTAAACAGACCATCAATCCATGTCCACCGTAATGCGATGTTTCCTGTAGAAAAGCTGGGTTATTTCGTTTGCCGGGTACCTTTCTCTTCGATTGTCAGACTCCAGACTCAATCTCGTCTCGTCAGAGCAGGGAACGTGACTCCGCTCGTCGTGTCTCTAAACACGATGTTCCACAGCCCAGGTTCTATGGTCCGTACGGTGTCGTGCGGTTAAAGGGAAACACACCATTGGTCTACATGCATAAAGGCCACCTTAGTGAAATCGATCGCTAATAGTTTGAGTTGACAACCTGCGTTTTGTTGACACGTGAAGCTCTCGCTGTAGCTGAGTAACATTTTGCCGTCTATTCCGACGGACTGTTAACAATAGATAACTATCGTCCTTTGCTGTAGTTGCTAGTTGACGGCCATTACTTTGTCTTCACCGAACACCTTCCGTATCCTGTAATCGTGTTCACAGAAGGGAAATATCACTTCGTGACACTCCAATGGCGTCTGCTACCACCTGCTGTGTCTGAACAGCTTCCAGCCTGCCAATAGCTCTCCACGCGTTGATTCCGGTAAATCATGCTGCTGTGACATCGTTCGAACGGAAGACTTCAAGAAAAGAAATGTCACAACAAACGCGGCAGAATAAAGCATCTCCCAGAAAACCTCCGTTTTTATCCCAATCTGTGATTTATGTATTCTGGCGTCACAAGCGCTAATTTTCGTAAGGAAATGCATGGTTCAGCTGTCTACGTCACACTCGCGTTTTCCACGTTTCGGCAAGATATCACACAGTTGGTTTGCAATGTCGCCAAAGTCACATGCTTCCCTAATTATTTTGAGCAGTGTGGTTTATCCAACAATGAAGAACCTACAACTAAACCCAAATCAAATAAATTCAGAGAATGGTTTTTTTTATATTTCAAAAGAATTCAGTTTTCTTTCAGCCCCCCCCCCGCTTTTTTTTTATATTTTGTACTTTATTTTATTGCTTTTACTTTTTGCCGTGGAAAAATTGTTCGCTGGTGAAGCAAATTAACGGATAGAGCGAAAAGACAAAGAAAAACTTGCGTCTGTATTTTTGGACACGGTTAGTTTCTAGTATAACACTGAGCCCTTCCCTAGATAACCCTTCAGTTCCCGCTGAGTCTGGGTCCCAGCTACAGACCTGTAACCAAGGTTTGTAGCCCTACTGCTACATGTATCCAAATTTTTTTCTCTGTGGTTATAATTGCGCAAAAAATATCTTAATGCTTTCACTTATATTTTATTATTATTATTATTATGTTATGCATAAAACTACATTGAAGCGAAAAACTTTTTCATTTATTCTGATTGTCCAGAATAGTTTTTTTCACAGTAGTGAGCGTTTCAAAAGAACGGATGAGGGCCCGCTCATAGGCTTGTGCTGGGAAACCTAAACTGATGAGTGGGCACTGTAGGTATGTACTTCAGGATCTCAATCAATGGTGAAACTCTATCTTCAGATATCTAAAAATGTTGCAGCCTATCTGTCAATTCGTTCCTTTCACCGGAAGAGAACAATTATATGGTAGGGAAATAAAGAAGCCCACCAAGTCCAAAACTAATTGAATCAGAAAATGCATTTCATGTTGATAGCACACATCAAGAACAGCATTCACTTTCAAAGGTGGTCATATGCTATCACGCGAAAGTTGGCATATTAGTGACACATTGTATGACCAATATTTTAATTGTGCTATAATTTTAAGGATGGGGCAAGCAGAGAGAGAGAGGAACAGAGAGAGAGAGAGAGAGAGAGAGAGAGAGAGAGAAATTGTAACTACGAATAGCATACACAAATACCGTACGCAAATTTACTCTGTGCCTTCTACTGTAGCTATGCAAGCTGTTTTCACCACACTCTTGACATGTAAATTTAACTGGAAACCCGAAGATACGAAAACTACATAAAAGAAAAGGATGTATTAGACTGCTTGGTAAAGTGAAAAACAATTATTTGTTATTGTTTGCCTTTTATCCTCTTGTGTCTCATGTGTCACAAAATTCCAGTTCTCTCTCTATCAGTCATCAAGAAGAATGAGATGCCCACAATACAAAGTTCTGGAAAAAAATTCGGGAGATCTATGTCCAGTAGTGAGTAGCTGTTGCAGAGGATGATATATTTTTCATATCCTCACCTTTCACACTTTTCCGTACTGTACGTAAGTACGCTGTACTCTAATATACAATGGAAAGTTTCACTATTACTTTCTATTATAAATTTTAGCTTTTTCTACTGGAAATTCCCAACTTTTTTCTCTATTTTTATTGCGCACACACGTATCCAGAAGATTAACAGAAAAATTAGCAATCAAAATTAGTGTCATCACGAAAATCTCCGTAGTATCTTCCTAGAACAGAAAGGGTAATAACAGATTCCCAGAAAAAGACAAGCCCCCTCCCCTTCCTATATGGGTACCCATGTCTATGCGTTATCCTTGTGAATTTGTATCACAGGCATTTGATTCCCCATACCATCGGGCCTAGCTTCGCAGACAGAACAAGGCATGAATATTTTATTCGTTTGTTGGCCCTAGGTTTCTCTCTTCCCTATAGCCCGAGGCTCTACATCAAGGTATGTAGTCTAATCTATATACCTTGGCTCTACATTAGGTGCAAGGAGGCTCTCCAAGCCTTAGATGGTACGAGGATTTTTAATTAAAAAAATATATGACGATGAAGAAGTATTTACTTCCTGAACGTCTCTCGCACGTCTAGGAAAATGCAAAAGTACGGTATTTAATCTTGTACACAAATTGCTAGCGCATTACTAGACTTACTCGTACTTGGAAAAACAAAATAACGTAGAATAAAATAGTCGTTATAGGTGAAGAAATGTTAAAACCCCGTTAATCTGACTTAATGATATTCGAACGATGTGGGATAAACTGCGGTATAATAGCCGCTGATTTTATTGGCGTAATAAGAGAAGTTGATAATTCAATGTCATATTACAGATGACAGCAAATTACTATCATTATTGTTTTTTTGTTTTTTTCTTTTTTAAGTGGAAGAAATAAGTCGTCGAACTGGAAAAATCTGACTTTGATTACTTCAAAATCGTGGTTCTTCGATATAAACTGAACTAAAGGATGATAGGATAATGGAAATGTTGGATAATACGCAATAACTAACGAAAAAAAAACAAGTACCAATACCTATAAAATTATCGTATTACTACGAAGGCAGTCTATGGATAATGGGTTCTCGCTGATTCTCCACTTAGGAAGAAGCCATTATTTCAGCTAAGAAGGTGAAATAATGGCCACTGAATTTCGTGGAAGCGAAAGGGTGGTTTCGACAACATCAACTCTGACGCCTATACAGTCAGAGTGTGAAAACATAAATTTGCCGATGACAAGATCGAACCCGCATCCCTCTGTTCTGGAGCCGATTGCTTTACCAATTAAGCTACACCGAAGGAGTTTATCGCTGCAGTTTCGCCGCCTTGACATGTGTTTCACCTCTGCAGTGCGTTATAAGTTGTTAAAACAACTGAAGAACCGTTTATGGGGAATTCGTTCGTTCGATAATCAAGCTCAACACGACAACGAACGTTCTCATACACAACCTTAAAGCTTTGTTGGACCTTGTTACTCCATCTGGTTTTTATATATTCGAAGAGCTGAAGGATGCTGTGCGAGACTTGATAATGAAAAATAATTCACTCGTAGAGAACATGGGTACTTGAGCAGGACAAGAATTGACACCGAGAAAGATACGTTCCCCAGTATCTTGCTGGAGTAAGTCTGCAACAAAGGACGAAAGTTATTCGGACATATGATCTCCCAGTGAATTGTATTCATACAATGCATTGTATTTCGTGCAATTTTCACGTTCATAGAGCAAATATTTCCAGTGAAAACGAAATGCGATGAATAACTTCATGAATAACTTCCTATCAATTTTTATATTTTGTTAAAAAACAATCTCTTTTTTTTTTTTTTGACTAAAGAGTGAAAGGGATTAACATGGATCATATCATATCATATTACTCTTGTCATAATTTACACAATAGACGTAATCACAACTTCAAATTTGTAGTGAAAGGGATTTATTTATGAACTGCCTTTGTTTTCTTTCCTATAACACCGTTTTCTGTTTTGCCATATATAACAGGGGAACTAACTTCATTAGTACATATCAAGTAATATTGACTAGAACCAGTAAACCAAAAATGAGGTCGCAGACAACTTTAATCGCTAATTTACATGAAATCTAACACAACACTTCATGAATGAAGAAACGGCCTTCTCGAGTAAACTTACTCCCATTGCGAATATGATGAAATGAGGAGAGTCCAGTTCAGAGAGAAGCGCTCAGTGTTTATATTTCAACATTTGGACTTCAAATTATCTAACTGGGTCGTTGATTATGAAGTGCAAGGCCGATCAGGAAGCACGCTATTCAACGGAGGCGAGCAGCATTAAAAATGATAAGCGATCGATATAAGAAAATATTGAATAAATTACTTAATAAAAAAAAGGCAAAGAGAAAAAAAAAGAAGAAATGCTTTACAAGTAGGGACAGCTAAACTTGGAAAAAAGAACTCTGCCAACATATGTTATCCGTCAATCGAATTAGAAATCACGCACTAGAAACTAGTAAAATGGAGTCAGTAGGTGACCTATTATGAACAAAAAACCCATTACCAATTCGTACACGTTAAAATATCTTATTTAAGGAAATCAACATTTTACTATATGCTTTATGAAATCACAAATTCTTCTCCAGTAATTATTTGCTCACTGACGGACGAGGACATCTTCCAGTTTCCGCCATATTGATTAATCTTCGACGGTCTTCTTACTGAACTGTTTCGAGTGCTCGTCTTTGATTCACCACTTAACTTATTTCTTGACTTTGTCTCTTTCTTTTTCCTGCACTGAGTTTCCATATAGTTGCTTTATATGCCTAGTAAGAGCTGCGCAGCCAAATTTTTGTATTACGTATGATTGAAAAGTTTCTGCCTGTTGGTAAGAAAGTTTTTGCTGCCTTTATAGATTTAGAGAAAGCCCATGACCGAATAAACATGATACTTTTGTAGATGTTGTAAAATAATTATGGTATGACTGCACGGAAATCTGCTTAAAAGTGTGAAATTTATGTATGCTCGCAGTGTAGCATGTATACTGGTGAATGATGTTTCATTGAAATGGTTTTCTATTGGTGCAGGACTCAGACAAGAATTGTAATGTGATTGTGGCTGTTTAATATATGTATTTCTGGATGCGTGATGCTAAAATAGACAATACTGGTTTCTGTCTTGTAATATCCATATAAGAAAATCGCTGCATGCTGATGATACAGTCCTGTTGGCGGAGAGCAAAAATGAGTTACAGGGTATGTTGTCCCGGATGTACAAAGCTTGTATGAAATTTAAGTTGAGTATATATAACGGAAAAACTAATAAAGAGTTATTGTTTTTGAACGAGAAACAGTTAGTACTGAATGGAAGATCAGTCTAAATCGTAGAGATAGACCTTATCTAAATGGTACAGAGGTAGCTTAAGTTGTGAGCCGAAATCGCTGTAAATACGACATTTGATTTATAAACAGTAAGTAAAATCTATAATTATCAGTTTCAAACTGTAATCTGACAGATGAGCTTCCTTTGAGGAGGTAACTTCTAAATTTCACAGAACATCTTATGTAGAGATATACGCTGAAGAGCTAAAACATTATGACTACCTGCCTAACACATAGGCGTGTGCACGGGGGTGCAGGGGGCTGCACCCCCTTAGCCCTTGCATTTGCCATTAATATTTTTGGCAATACTGTAAATTAAAAAAAATAATATTATGACTTATCAGCAGAAGAATATTGCGTTGTTGCAGGCGTTCGCTTTGAAGCTTCCTGTATTTTTATTGATCAGAACACCAAGCAATCAGAAAGTTAGCTAGCTGATACTTTTTTTACTTATTTACAGCAAATTGGTGAGTTATAATTTAAATAGTTTTGACTTTCTGCTTTTACTGGTTGGTTTCTTTAACTTTCTGCTTTTACTTAATCCCAGTAACTACGTAGTTACTCGTGTGAGAGGAGCTTCTCAAAACTTTCATTGGTGAAGATAAACTGCGTTCTACGATGACACACGAAAGGCTGAGCTCATTGATGGTACTGTGTACTGAACAATCACTAGCTATTTCCACACAGCTGGAAGATGTGATGAACAAATTCCGAAACACGGTTCCATTTGACCGACGAATGTCGTTGTAAACACAATGGAATAAATTGTTTCCTTTTCTTTTGTGATTTCATATAACGTACATATAGTTTTAATAACCCCATCCGGTTTTATTTTTGACTGGGTCATCCGATTATAGTTTAAAATGAAACTTGCATATGTTTAGTATTTTTTTATGTGCATTCTAATGAATTAGTTTTTGATGAACCACTGCGTTACGGCGCACACAGACTGTAAAATTTTAAATAGAAGGGGATATTGTGTGACATATCGTTAGAAAGCTTATTTCGTTAAATATCCAAATCCAGCATCATTTCAAAATTCCATCCACCAATTCAAAAGTTAGACAAATATGAAGGAGGGGTGTATAAAAACTCACTCCGTATAGGGATTATGATTGTAACAATATAATTTAAATTTTATGTTTTATAAGAACCAGACAGTAAGAACCGCCCCGGTGGCGCAGTGGTCTAAGGAATGGCCTCTGATCATTCGTCCTAAAGGGGTCCGGGTTCGAATCCCGGTGAAGCATGGATGTTGTGTTTGTCTTACGGCACTGGCTCTCTCCCTTCCCTGGAACCAGTGACCCTAAATTAGGGACGGGCGACTGCTTATAGCCCATTGATTTGCTCACGGTGGTCGTTAAACCTCCAATCAACAAAAAAAAAAAAACACATAGTAAGAACAGCCTTTTTTATGGCATATATCATTGAGCTTTTGAAATACAGCTCCTCCGTGCCCCCAAACTTTGAATTCCTCGTTACCTCACAGTCTTTTTTTTGCTGACAGGGTCTTTTTTAAACCTGCGTCATGCACCCCAATTGTTACAACCCTGCGCACGCCTATGGCCTAATATGATGTTGGTCCTTCACGTACCTCCAAAACAGTTCTTACCCGGTGAGGCATGGACGCTACAAGGTTTCCAAAGGTGCCTTGTAGTATCTGGTACCTCTAAAGATGTCTTGTGGTATCTGGTACCAACACGTCACGAGCAGATCCTTTAACTCTTGTAAGTCACGTGGTTGGGCCGCCGTAGATCGGATTTGCTGGTCCAACACAAACCACAGATGCTCAATTGAATTGATGTCTGTGGAATTTGGAGGCCAGAGCAATTAGCTGAAAGTCTTCTTCATGTTCCGCGAACCATTCTCGAACAATCGGCTCTTGTGGCATGGCGCATTATCTGCTGAATAAAGGCACTACTAGAGGGAAATACCGTTCCCATGGAAGTACTGTTGCATTGTTCTGCTCAAAGAAGGCACTACTAGAGGGAAATACCGTTCCCATGGAAATACTGTTGCATTATTCTGCTCAAAGAAGGCATTACAAGAGGGAAATGCCGTTGCCATGGAAATACTGTTACATTATTCTGCTCAAAGAAGGCACTATAGAGAGAAATACCGTTGCCATGGAAATACTGTTGCATTATTCTGCTCAAAGAAGGCACTACTAGAGGGAAATGCCGTTCCCATGGAAATACTGTTGCATTATTCTGCTCAAAGAAGGCACTACTAGAGGGAAATACCGTTGCATTGTTCTGATAAAAGAAGGCACTACTAGAGGGAAATACCGAGGATGGCACTACTAGAGGGAAATACCGTTGCATTGTTCTGATAAAAGAAGGCACTACTAGAGGGAAATACCGTTGTCATGAAAGGATATTCTTGGTCTGCAATGATGTTTAGGTGGGTGGTAGACATCATAGTTTGCTGCATATGAATGACTCGTATCTGTTTCCCAGAAGAACATTGTCCAAAGCATTACACTTCCTCCACATACTTGTTTTCGTCCCACGGCACATCCTGGTGCCAACACTTCCCACGGTGCATCTTGCTGCAAACACTTCACCTGGTAAACGACGCATACGTACCCTTCAGTCTAAATGGTGTAACGGAAAATGTGATTCGTCAGACTGGACGACATTCTTCCAATCATTCAAGGTGCAGTTTTGGTGCCCGCATGGCAGTTTGTAGGCTCTTTCGATGGTGAACAGAAGTCGGCATGGCACTTATGGGGCTGAGCGGCTTGCGGCTATGCAGCCCCCATTTTCAGTAAGATTCAATGTACTGTGTGTTGTGACACATTACTCCCGTCACCAGCACACAAATTAGCGGTGAGTTTCGCCACAGTATCCCTTCTGTTGGCTCGTACCATAAGGGATAGCCTTCGCTCACCTGTAGCATCCATGAGCTGTGGTGGGCCCACACCTTGCCGGAGTTTCGTGGTTTCCGTTCTCGGACTAGCTTTTGAAGGTACTAACCACGGCAGACTGTGAGAATCCCAAAAGCCTTTACGTCTGGGAAATGCTCTGATTCAGTCGCGCGGCCATTACATTTTGGCCTTTGTCAAACTCGCTTAAGTCTGCTACCTTTTCCATCAGAAGAACACTGTTAAATATAGCTCAGCATGAGGTGTTATTTATACCATTTCATGATTTTCACATTCGCCGCCGTTTACCTGCAGTTGCTTTGATTTGCATAAAGACACGTTGGTCATAATGTTTTGGCGCTTCGCTGTATGCTTTAATATGATTATTTCTTCAGATATGCGAAAGAAACGATGTAATCCTCCCGTCTCAGTTTTACTTTCTTCAAATAAGCCGAAATGGTCTTATCATGCCATGATCTGTGGTCTAATTCGCATACGTATTCTACTGCTACGCGTAATTTCATTGTCGCCCTTGGAATCATTTCATCTTCATCGGGAAACTTGTATTCCATCTTAGAGTTCCTATGCAAGACTACATGTTTCACCTGCATAAGTTAAAAACAGAATATACATCTCCATCTTCTGAAAGTACTGTTAAGGCCTCAGATTGCCGAGTGGTACCAATAAAAATTCTATCGATTCTTCGCATTTGTTTCGCTTCGGTACTAATAAAAATCCTATCGATTCTTCGCATTTGTTTTTGATTCTACGCATTTGCTAGGCCAACTGCAGACATTAAACTGAATAGTAACTCCGTAACTAACATGTTCTATTATGGCAGCAATTCTAGTCTCACGGTTAGGTGTCGTCAGTGCTGCAAATCTCTCTTTCCCATTCAACGAATTTAAAACGTGAGATGTCTTCAGTCATCTCACGTTTTGAATTCGTTTCGTTCTCAGAATACGAGTACTTGTGCACAAACGCAACCTTGCTTCTCGAACTTTTTGGAAATCATTGTCATTTTCACTGTTGCGCTCGTTCTCTCGTTTTGAATTCTATACTTTCTGATAACATTGCACATCCATCTCAGCATCTTCATTTATGCAACGTTCATCTTTAACCCAAACACCTCATTGGCCTAATCTCGGCATTGTACAGCTTTGCCGGTTGTTTTATTATGGTGCTGAAAATGCTGTTTTTCATCTTTTTCTACCACTACGTGTTTTCTTCCAGTTATTCATCACGCCTGCAATCCAGTACTCACTTTCTCTTTTATATCTTTTTCTCCCTGGAAGAGTGCTTCCAGGAACTTATATCTTCTTATCATTTTCATGACATTTTCTTGGACATTGAGATCAACAACACGATCCTCCCCTTCCTATTTTTAGTACGTCTTTTGTAAAAAAAGATCGTGCTTATGCTACCGGTTTGTCCGTCCGTCCGTCTGTACCCACGATAACTCTGCAACTATTAGTCCGATTTGAAAAATTCTTTTTGCATTGAAAAGCTTGAAATATGCGAATGATGATCCTTTTTTTTCGTTTATTTTACGATATACAATTTTGCCGCTAGAGGGCGTAAATGCAGATAATGTCGAATTCAAAAATACGTTTTATTCCACATATTAGCTTCTAAACATCCGATTGAAAAAAATATTTTATCTTTCGATTCGATTTATGTCGAAGAGTATTTTAGATATAGTTCCTTTTTCAAATTATGCATATATTTTCCGCTAGGGGGCGTAAAAGTAAATTACATTTTTCCCGCTAACTGTTCTTCTAAAACTCCGATTTGAAATTTTTTTCTTCAGAGGATACACCTCTTGTTGAAAAATCTTTTGCACATAATTTAAATTTTTTGGTAAAAAATACTTTGGCCACCAGGGGACGTAAGTGTCAATTTTTGCTTTTGATGCATTTGCCATAAAATCTGAGCTTCTAAAATATCGATTGAAAAAAATTCTTTCGTGGACTGATGCCACTCACATCGATAAACCTTTTCGGAATATTTCTTAAAATATTCCCCAGTTTCTCCGCCAGGGGCGTAGATATATATCTTATTTTTGTCAACATCTCTACTTCTAGGAGTCCGATTTGAAAAATTTCTTCTTTGTTGGATAGTGTTTTCAGTGTGACATGTTTTTCATATAATTTCAAAATCTTCAAGCAATTCATAGATTTTCCGCTAGGGGGCGTAGGGGTAAATTGCGTTTCCCCTTATATCTCTGCTTCTAAATCTCCAATTTGAAAAATTCTTTCTGAACCGGATACACATCCTGATGGGAAATCGTTTGCACATAATTTCTAATTTTTGTGAAAAAATGGTTTGGCCACCAGGGGGCGTAAATCTTAATTTCCGCTTCTGATGTATTTGCAACAAAATATGAGCTGAATTCTCGATTGAAAAAAACGTCGTTTGTGGACCGATACTACTCATATCGACAAACCTTTTAGAAACATTTTCTTCTTAAAGTAATGCATGGTTTCTACGCCAGGGGCGTAGATGTATATTTTATTTTTGTTAATATCTCTACTTCTAGGAGTCCGATTTGAAAAATTCCTTCTTTGTTGGATAGTGTTTCCAGTGTGACATGTTTTTCATATAATTCCAAAATTTTCAAGTAGTTCACTGACTTTCCGCTAAGGGGCGTAAAGGTAAATTGCTTTTACCTCTATAGCTCTGCTTCTAAATCTCCGATTTAAAAAATTCTCTCTGCACCGGATACAGCTCCTGATGGGAAATCCTTTGCACATATTTCTAACTTCTGTAAAAAATAGTTTGACCACCAGGTGGCGTAAGACTTAATTTCCGCTTCTGATGTATTTGCAGCAAAATATGAGCTTCTGAAATCTCGATTGAAAAAAGAGTCGTTTGTTAACCGATACTACTCATGTCGACAAACCTTTTCGGAACATTTTCTTCTTGAAATAATGCAAGGTTTCTACGCCAGGGGGCGTAGATGCATATCTTATTTTTGTTAATATCTCTACTTCTAGGAGTCCGATTTGAAAACTTCATTCTTTGTTGGATAGCATTTCCGATGCGAAATGTTTTTCCTATAAATTCAAAAGTTTCAAGTAAATCATAGACTTTCGGTTAGGGGGCACAAAGGTAAATTGCGTTTTCTGCGTTATTTCTGCTTCTAAAACTCCGATTTGAAACATTCTTCCTCTCTTGCATACAAGACCTGATGGAAAATTTTTTTCACATAATTTCTAATGTTTGGTAAAGAATGGTTTGGCCACCAGAGGGCATAAGTGTCAAATTCTGCTTCTGATGTATTTGTAGGAAAATCTGGGCTCCTGAAAACTCGACTAAATTTTTTTTCTTGGACCGATACCGCTCATATGGAAAAACCTTTTGAGAATACTTTCTTCCTAAAATAATGCATGGTTTACCCACCAGGGAACGTAAAGTCACATCTTATTTTTGTCGATATCTCTGTTTCTAAGAGTCCGATTTGAAAAATTCTTTCTGTGTTGGAGAGTGTTTCCTGTGCGAAATGTTTCTCATATAAATTCATGTTTTTCTTAACGGACAAGTCTGCAAGCAAAGGGAGTAAGCTCACGATTCCGTTTACAGCAATATCTGAGGGATTAAAAACCCAATTGAAGAACGTCTATCTTCCGTCAGATACTATTGTTTTCCATACCGGTTCCATTGACTTTGAATAGCTTTGATAAATTTAATTTGCGTCAGAACGGATTCAAAAGACGTGCTTATTACACCCGAAAATTTGGTGTCATCTTTCTTGTTTGTAATAATATATATATTACCTGTTGTTCTTTTTTTTTTTTTTTTTAGTTGTCTTCAGACCTGTATCTTCCTATTTTTTGTAATAGTATATATATTAACTGTTGTTCTTTTTTTTCTTTTACTTGTTTTCAGCCCTCCATCTTCAAAAGTTTTTCTCCAAATTTCCATCATTCGTACATTTTGTGCTTAAAGCCTCCGGTGATGCAAATCCGATCACCGGCAACGGCACATTAACATGTGACCGTACAGCTCTATAAAGTGACAGAATCACAAACTGCAGCGACAAAAGCAGAATGGGGGTAGGGAATCTGCAGTGAAAGCACCATGAGTAGACCCACTGGACCCAATGCAATCTCATTGCGTTCAGTATAGTACTGCGCGTCCTTGATGCCATTACTGTCGACGTGGCCAAAGACTTATCGGTTTGACATAGCTAATTATTCTAATAAAATGTTTATGTAAAGTGTCTCAAGCACGTTATTAAAACACAAATATTTTATGTTTTCAAGAATACGTGAAAATTTTATCTTTCGCAGTCCTAAAACTTTTCGCACTGACATTCCGATTCCCCTACAAAATAATCATCACTCCAATCAGAGATGTCGCGTGATATCGCAAAAATTCCTTTTACTGATATTAGAAGCACTTGCAAAATAAATTCACATACTTGATGAAGGAGTGGATTTACAGGGACGCCCACAAAGCCCAGGTTTGGGGCTTTTCGATGCTGGACGGGCCACACAAATGACAATTTTTTAAATTCTTTTCTTTTTTTATTTTCAAATTAGCTGTTCTGGGTTTTGGGAGCATGGTTCCTCCCGAACTCGATGTATGCCGTCTACTACAAGTATTAATTTACTAGCTTAAATGCAGACAGACTAAAAATATCACACTCACATTTTGAGAATACAGAGGGTGAGTCGAAAGTTTTGCAATATTTGCATAAACTAATGTGCTGCGGCGGGTACCTCACGTGTTTAAACTAGTTCAAGTCACGCACTGCAGTCAGTCGAAAGGGATATAAAGTGGTAGTCGCTACTGTGAACGGCATTACATGTCGTCGTTCTGACGACAGTGGTTGAGACACTTAAAAGATGAACAGCCGCAACGGCTAATTAGGGAACTTATGCTTTACGAGTTTGAACTCTGACATAACGCTGCTCAAGCAACACGAAACATTTGTCATGCGAAACGGGAAGGTTCCGTGGACCACAGCACCGCAACCAAATGGTTCAAGAAATTTCACTCAGGAGACAGAAACCTCGACGATCAGCCAAGGTCAGGTAGGCGGCGAACCGTAGATTTGGAGGCTGTGCGTGAAACCGTAGAGGCGAATCAGACAACCAGCACTCGGAGATTATCAGGCGAGCTGGGCATATCACAGAACACCGTGGTTCGTGGCCTTCAGGACGTCGGCAAGGTCTACAGGAGCTGCCGCACTGTCCCTCATGTGCTGACGCCAGCTGAAGCAAACCGCCGAGTGGAAGTGTGGACGAAACTCCTAGAAAACCCGCGCGATGTGCGTTTCATCAAGAGAATTGTTACATGCTATGAAAAGATGGATCTATTTCCGTAATCCTAACACACAACGGCAGAGGTTGAGCCTGGGCCAGCTTCCTGAACCTGTTGCCAAATGTGGGCGTTTCGAGCACAAGGTGATGCTCTGCGTCTGGTGGAATTTCGAGGGAATAATCCATTAAGAATTTGTTCCAGACGGTCGGAAAATCAACGCCAACTTCTACTCTGAACAGCTGGAGCGGATGTATACCGTTTTGGACGAGAAGTACCCGTCACTGGTGGACAGAAAGCGTGGTCTCCTACAGCAGGGCAACGCTCGGCCTCATACCGCGCGAACGACTCGGGCAAAACTCCAGGAACCTGAGGGCATCGAACTGGTGCCACACCCAGCACATAATCTAGACCTTGCCCTGTCGGATTATCACCTGTTCCGGTCCATGGCCCACTTCCTTCGAGAACAAGGAGGAGGTGGCAACTAAGGTGAAGGAGTTCTTCGCCTCGAAGGACAAGAACTGGTCCCGTCGCGGAATCGAAGAACTGGCAGGCAGATGTTGCGATGTTGTTTTTCTGCGATTTCCGTAGAATGCAATGAGCATTTTGTTCTTTAATTCGGTATTTAATATGACCGCCCGGCTTATTTCCCTTAAAATTTCTTCTACATCATTCGGTCTAGCAGTCACAAGATTTTACCATACAAGTAAAACGGCGTTGCGTCAAAGCTTGATCTGAGACACACTAACCGATTTTTTCAACGTTTGGGCTCTTTAGGAGAACTGTCAATGAAATGGAATCTGATGATATGCAACAGCAAACTCCACATCGCATACAGAATAAAATGTCAATAAAAAAATTGCCGCGAACTAATGTAACATGTTAAATGCTGTTACTGTGCTTCAGTGAGCATCCTTATATGAGCTGCTATTTTTCTTCCTTAGTAAAGGCTTTCTCACTTGGAACTTTCGTTCATTCTTCCCGATCAAGGTATCAGGAAAACCCTAAGCATTAAATTTAGTCTTGAATACTGTATAATAGTTTTTAGCACGTCTTTTTTAAGTATGTGCTTATAGTGTTACTTTGTCCGTCCGTCTGTGAACACCATATCTCTTCAACTATTAATCCGATTTAAAAAAACAATATTTTGGCACTGGGAAGACAGAAACATGGGAAAGATTATACTTGCTTTCCAGTCCATTTCTGATGTACAGTGGTGTGCAAAAGTAGCGCATCAACTGCAAATAACCGTGAATTTTTAAGTTTAACTCTTTTTTAACTAACTAATTTTCATGTTATTTCATCATTTATATGTAATTAAATGCGAAATTTAATGGAGATTTCAAAAATGTCTTAGTTTTTCCTGTAGCTACTTCTGTTCTTAAGATATGACATAAAATATGGGGTTTGACAAACACATTGAAATTCACATTAGCTGCGTATCAGTTGTTACAGCCAATCATAGACATTCTTTTACCTGATTGACTGCTTCCTAATGCTATATTAATCCTACTCCAGGTTTTATAAGGGTTGGCGCAGAGTTACTACAGCATTGAAGTTGTCGCTTTTTGTTGTTATTAGGGTATAATTTGTGTAAATTCTCAATAATGGTTAAAACTGAGGAATTGTCCACAGCGGACAGAGTAAAAATAGCTGTTCTGTATGAAGACGGATATTCTTCAAGGCAAACCGTTGAAAGAGTGGGCTGTAATCAATCTGCAATTATTAGGCTACTGAAGAAAGTAAAAAACACTGGTGATATTAAAAAAGTGCGTTGCAGTGGAAAACCCAGATCCACTAAAACCAGACAGGACAGGGTGCTCAGAAAACTCAGCTTGGCAGACAGGAGGCTCAATTCACCTGCATTGCTTCAAAAATGGTCTGAAGGGACCGATGTTACTGTTAGTACATCTACTGTTAGGAGGAGGCTGCTTCACTATGACTGACGTGGCTGCAAAGGCAGGCGTAAACCACTGTTTACTGCAAATCAAAGGCAGCGTAGACCTCAGTGGGCAAAACAGCATGTTTCATGGACAACCAAGCAATGGGGAAATGTTCTTTTCAGTGATGAATCAGAATTTTGCCTTAATGAGAATCAGAGTAGTGCCTATGTAAGGAGATTTGGGCATGAAGAATTCCATCCAAGTTGCTTAGTGACTACTGTTAGGCACCCGGTCATGGTTTGGAGCTGCATGTGTGCACGCGGCGTTGGGAACCTCCATATTGATGGTGGTACGGTAAATGCTCAGAAATACATCTGGATAATAGAAAACGAGATGTAGAAGACTTTATGACGGCAATTTTATTTTTCAAGATGACAATGCTACCTGTCATCGTGCCAAAGTAGTGAAAAAGTGGTTTCAGGAAAAAAATGTTCAGCATATTGATTAGCCACCACAGTCACCAGAGTTAAACCCGATCGAAAATTTGTGGTTCAAGGTGTCGTATGAACTATGAAAAAAGAAGCGAACAATGAGGATTTTTTTAACTCACTGAAGATGTAATTCAAATTTGGAATCGTATTCTTCAACCCAATCTTTTACAAAGCCTTGTTCACAGTATGCCAGCAAGATGCAAAGCTGTGGTTAAAGCTAAAGGCTGGGCAACAAAATATTAGGTACATTTCATAATTTTGCTTCATTATATTTCTGCATTGAAATGTTATTTAATTCCTTATGAACTACAATAACCATTTATATCTGTAAACCTAAGTATTGGATAAATGATCCTTTTTATAATAATTTCGACTTGGTCATGATTTTTGTAATGTATCTTAAGAAAAGAAGTAGCTATAGGGAAAACTAAAACATTTTTGATTGAAATCTCCATTAAATTTCGCATTTAATTACATATAAATGATGAAATAACTATGAAAATTAGTTAGTTGAAAAAGAGTTAAAAATTCACAATTTTTGCAGGTGATGCAATGCTTTTGCACACCACTCTATAACTTTGCCACTAGAAGGCGTAAATGCAGATGCTAAAGAATTAAAAATACATTCTATTCCGTATCATTGCTTTTAAATATCCCATTCAAAAAACTCTTTCTTTCGATACCATTTACAACGATCATTATTCTGGACGGAGTTTCTTTTTCAAGTAATGCATAATTTTACTGCTATAGGAAGCGTACAAGTAAATTGCCATTTCCCCGATATCTGGCTTCAAAGAGACCTGTTTGAAAAATCCTTTTTTCATACGATAGAATTCTTGGTGGGAAATGTTCTGCATATAATAACTAATTTATAGTAAAGAACTGTATTACCACTAGATGGCGTAAGTGCATATTTCTGTTTTGAATGTATTTGCACCAATATCTACGCTCCTGAAAACTCATTTGAAAGAATTTTTTTGCTGACAGATACAGCTCACCATCGGAAACTTTTTTCTCATATTTTCTTAAAATAATGCACAGTGTTTTCGCCATGGGACGTAGACGTAAATCTCATTTTTATCATTATCTCTGCTTCTAATAGTCCGATTTGAAAAATTCTTTCTTTCTCGAACTGCATCTACAGTGCGAAAAAGAAATTGTAGGCACTGTGCCTACAGTTCCTAGTTAATTTTTCGCTCTCACGTTTCTGTTGAACGAAAAAGAAACTAGGCACTGTAGGCACAGTGCCTGCAGTTTCTCTTTCGTTCTCAATATCTTTTGCATATCATTTACTTTTCCATACACTGGAAAGTAAATGAACAAAAGATTTTTCTACATTGTACGTGTTTTAACGTGACCTAGCATATTAACACTTGGCGTATGAGGATTTGAGCACGTTCGGCAAGAGAACAGCGTTTTCTTGGAAATCTTCCTGCTCAAATTTTTTGATGAGATTGATCAATAAAGAAGAGTTTGTTTCACCACCGTCTAAAACAGTCATGATACAGCCCTTGAATCTCTTGCTGTGTGAAAAGAACTTTCGAAAGCAATCTCTCAGTCTTAGTTGTTGTTAATAGAGAAGGATTTAGAATTTAGAGATTTACATTGAATAGATATGAGAACTTTTCTTAAGTTCTGGACAATTCAGTTTGCGAATCTCACTTAAAACTGAGAAAGATATGCTGTTCCGGTACGCAGTATGTTTAGCGTATTAGACAAAGTAAGAATTTTTTTTTATTTTTCTTGTTTGCTTTAATTTTCTTAAAAATTATATCGTTTGCATAAAAACTGCGTTTTTCGATATCACACATTGATCACGTCAAACTAAATATGTTGAAAACGAAGATTATTTATTAATTTGATTCGTTCGAATTCCTGTCTTCTAGCCTTATTTGATTCGTTCGACTTCCCGTTTTCTAGCAATCTTCTAGTCTCTTCAGTAACAATGAAAAAAAATGTTTTATTTCTGGTAGCACGAAAATAACGTGCTACATTTTCGACTTTCCTGTACTGTTCGAAAAACTATAAAAAAAACCATTAGTTTCACGGATATTTGCGGAAGTGCACGCATTTCCATTCTCATTGGTTGCTTGTTTAAAAAGGAAAACTTCGTTTAAGGTTTTAACGAGTACCACGCGGAGCTTTTAGAGGTATGAGAAGTAGCCTGTCCCTAGTTTTGGTCCACTGGTTCGGGAAGAAGGGAAGTCTCGGATGATTGGCCAGAAACCAGCGCCTCTGACCACTTGACTGCCGAGTCGACTATAGCTGTGTTATGTTTAAATATACTTCATATTATACAATTTTTAAGAAAATTAAGATCATATAAAGAGAAAAATGAATGAAGTATCCTCAATTACTTACAACGAAGCAAAACTAATCACAATTTTTTCCCCTATGAACACTTACGCTTCCCAGTTTTTATCTTCACGTAGCAGCGTTTCACATTCCCCTTCGGAAAAATTCAGGGATTTGCTCAGTTCGCATGTTTTTTACACCAAATGTTTTTTCACTCATCTGTGATTACTCTGGAACTAATGCCGCTAAATTAGGGAGGGGATGCTAGCTTTTCAGCGATATCGTGAGCATTTGCTCACGGTAGTCCTTAAATCCCAAAACAAAAACAAAAGAAAAAAAATCATTTATCAAGAAAAGACAGCAAAAATTTATTCAGCAAAATAAAATGTGTGAAAATACGTATTAAAGACGAACAGTTAAATTTTAGCAACAGAAATGGATAAAAAAATGAGCATTTGTTTTACTTATGGTGGCACAATCACAATCTAGAATAAGTGAAAAAAAAGCAAACTTACTGAACTTAAATTTATTGCGTCAAAATGATTTGGAAATCTTCGAAGCTCTGACGCTTTATATATAAACATAGGCACGATTCCTAGTACCTGTGATATATGGGCATGTTTTTTTGTTTCTGCCCCGATGTTTTTATGCTGCACTCTTGTGAAAATCTAAAATCTTTTCCCGTCTCTAGTAGGCTCCATAGCAACGATACACGTTTTTCGCAGTCCGAAAAGGTGATATGGCCTTTGCTTTTTACAAGTAATAACAGTTTTAGACAATCTTCCTAATAAGGCGTAGCTCGTTAACTTTGGAGCAATGGTGCAGGTCTACAATCAAGAAATTTTTGAACGTCCTTCTTAGAATACGCAATGACAGAAGTTCAAAAACGGATTGATCACCACCTTCATGTTAAGACCCGGAGTGGAAACGTTTTGCTTTTTATAAAGGGCAATTTCCTTTAGAAGACTTAAGTTTATACGTATTTCTACATTTTGGGTCCCCTTGGTTCAAACGTTGCCAGCATCTCCTTGCATGAGTCAACTCTAGCCTCTTTCTTCCGCTCTGTCATCTTGTAAGATGGGCATTTGGCACAAATCTTGGGTAACTTTGAAAGTTTGAATGTTGATGAATAATTGTTTCTACACCGCCAATTGATAAGTGGCACGTAAACTTATTACCTGAATGGTAATGCGTGGATTTTCCTTGACGATTTCATAAACAGCAGGGATGGTTTTTTCGTTCACGTCATCCTTCGGTCTTCGAGCACGAGGGAGGTCTTCGAAGCTCTACCGCCTGCTCTCAATTTGCACATTCATCCTGTGACTTCAAAATTAATTTCTCAGGGTTTAATATAAAAAGGAACACCTAAAATTTTCCAATACAAGCGCAGTACCAAGGATTCGGGGAAAATAAAAAATTAGGAAATAAAGTCACGAAATCTCCCCCGAAAGAGGCCACACGAAGGACACTAAGTCAGTAAGACGGCAAATCAAAAGGCAGCGGTGGCAGAGTGGGCAACGTTCGTGACTGCCACGGAAAGGACCTCAGGTTCGATCCCAGCAGGTACGAGCGCTCGATCCACTAAATATCCGCCGTGCGTCGGATGGGCACGTTAAGTCGTCGGACCCCGGGTACTGGCCCCCGGTAATAAATACGGGCGTCTTCCTCCCCCTTTCTACTTCGCTTCCGTGTCACTTTCCTATCGGGCACTCTAGCCCAAATCTCCTATCTTCCTATTTCTAAGGGTTGTTTAAAACCTGGAGTCAGACACTCCCTTCCTAAAATCCTCTACATATGATCATGATCAAAAGGCGCTACCCAGGGTTGGCAAGGTAATTTACTCGTTAAGTATTTTACGTAAATTACGCGTAATATACAGGTAATTTACTTGGCGTAGAAAACCACTTTTTTTACACAGACGTAAAAAACTAATTTTCTTTCATGTGTGTGTAGCCTCTTTCTTCTGCTCTATAATATAAAAACTATAATATATAAAAACTATACTATAATATAAAAACCACTTTAATTATATTACATTTTAAACTTAAAATTTCTTGTACATTTCACTACGAAATCATTATTCTCTTAAGATTGTCCATCAGATTTCTTTTTAAAAATTATAATGTATCTGCTCTTTCTTGTATATTAAAAATGGAGAAAACAATCTACCTCTTGCACTAGCATAGATAAAAATCACAATGTATACTGAATAGAATTCAAGATTATGAAGAGGTCGACCGCCGCGATTCATAGTGGGAAGAGTCTTCAATTAGAATGTTGAGCATCCTTCAACGACTAGTGATGATGGAAAAAAATGGTGTTTATTAAGAACGCTCTCAGCTTTGAACTGAAGCCAACACTAAAACCTCCCGCATTTAAATAACAAAAAACATGTGTAGTTCGCATAGTTATAGTTTTACCGCCGAGTCAATGAGAAGTTGTCGACGTTGTTGAACTTCTGCGTCTGCCTAGCAGTGAATCCCTGTAGAGACAGGAGCCGCCAGCCGGCAGCACGCGCATGGATATCAAAGGCGAGCCGCGAGGCAACGTCTCATTTTGATTGTTCCTATCGTCTCGTTTCACTTGTAACGTATACTCTATATTCACTTTCCTTTTGATTTTACTATCTCTGGTTATTTTATTTTACTATGTAAATTATCTTCCTACTGAACGGAATATTATTTCACCCCGCTGAATGAGATCTGGCAATGAGTGTAAGTCATGACGTGGTGGTAGCTCGTATATAGGCGCGTTCATCGAGAAGTGGGAGTTGTGTTGTTGCGTTGTAGTTGTGTTGTGTGTTGGAGTTGAGGGTGGTTGGTGTTGTTGGTGTTGCGTTGCAGTGTGTTGTTATGTAGTAGTGATATATGAGTGCCTTAGTTGACCAGGAGTCTTCATAATAAACAAGTTGTTCTGTAAGTTCAGTCTTTCTCAATTCTTAGTTTTGTCAGACCTCTGTCTGGCTGTTAGGTTTATGACTTTGATTACTTAATATAAATAACCAGCGTTGAGACTTTGTTTAAGTTCATAATTAACGAGTAACAACACCCTTTTGGGAATTCATCATTTTGAAGCTTAGAGCATTATTCATTCATAATAATTAGCTTAGCAAAAAGATAAACAAAGCTAATTCATTATAATTGGCGCCCGAACTTTTCTCGAACACGAGATCCTGACTATTATTACCCATGGCTTCCTTACCTGAGACAACTGCAAATTTCCACCTTCCGGCAAGTCTCGAGGGTAATGGTGTTTGTTTGGACAATTTGTACGAAGCCTGTGGCTCTGACTTGGATATGAATAATCTACACATACCCAAGCATTCTTCACCATTTCGGAATGCACCAGCTTCTTATCACTCTGAGTCGCGGGTCGTAGCTGAGGGAATTCAATCCTCTCAGCGAAGCAGAATGCTTGCCCATTTCGTGCCGCATGCAGGAACAATTCATTTCAATGGTTTGGAGGGGTCTTTAAAGTTCCTCGAAGATCTGGAAGACCATTTTGATTTATATAATATTCCGGAAGACTGCAAGGTCCAAATTGCCGGCACTTGCTTGAGAGATACCGCCAAGACCTGGTATCGGCAGTGGCGAGGGTCGAACCCGGATTCTCATTATGAGAATTTCCGTGCAGAATTCTTGGAGGTCTTTCCTTTCGGCCTCAGTCGAGCTAGCCTTGCTCAACAGCTGTTTTCTCGTCAGCAGGGTCCCAATGATAGCCCTGTTGCATTTGCGTTGGAAACTACACGCCTATATAATATATGGGATCCACATGCCAGTCATGTTGACATGTTGGATACCCTCGTACAGCAGCTCGACCCATTCTTGCAAGATTTTCTTGAGGTTCGACACCCTACCACTATTCATGAATGCCTTCGCCTCATACGCACGTATGAAGAGCGACATGGCAAACATGCTGCAACTCACCATGCTCGGGCACCCCGCGAGGCTTATTCCGAAAACCCTCAGCGGCATAATAGACAAAACTTTCAGCGCGAGCATACACACGTGCCCACCCAAGCTTCATACGTTCCACCACACAGAAGAGTGGCGAACCAGCAACGAGTTTCGGAGCAAGCTACGGGGTATCGTCATAATGCACAGTATGCTAGACCCCGTTCCACTCAGCAGCATTCGGAACGTTATCATGCTCAGGGCAATAATAATTTTTCTGCCCGTGCTGAGGGCAGACGTAACGAAAATGAAAATCTCAACAGACACGCGGAGTTCCCGACGCAGGGTGCACGCAATTTTCCTTATCGTGAAAATTTTCCCGATACCCGGCAGGGTCGAGGTTTCCGACCACATGATAACACCACCAGAATTCCTTTAAACTTCCACAGGAAGTAGACGAAGGGTCGGTCCTGCTTCCTGATACCAAACATTCTGACCCTCAAACAATATTAGTGACTGTTCAAACTCCTCAGTTGCCTGATGTATTCTTGACACTTGAAGACATTATTGTCGAGACAAAGTTCGACACTGGGTCTGAGATATCAGCCCTAAATACAAAGTTTTGCAATGATGTTTTTTCTGCAATACATGTTCAGCCTGCAACGCAGTATTTGCGAGGTGCAAATAACGAAATCTTCAGTATTTCCGGAACTGTCACATTATCTTTAGGGCTGGGAAAAGCTCGGTTTACGGATTCTTTCCTGCTTATAGACGAGCTACCCGTGAAATGTCTCATGGGTATGGACTTTATTAACAAGTTTCAAATAACTTTGAATTTTGTACAACATGTGATTTCCTTTCCGGAACCTGTCGAAATGATTCCGACGGTTCCTGTAGATATTACGAGTTTATTGTTGAGTGACCAATTGAATGAGGGGCAACGAGACCAGCTTTCTCTCCTTTTACAGGAAAGCCCTGGTTTATTTTCGGATCAACCTGGTTTCACACAGGTGGTTTATCATGTTATTGACACTGATGGTTCGAAACCCATTGCGACGAAACCTTACCCTTGTGCTCCACATAAAAAACAGGAAATGCAACGTCAAATTGCGGAAATGATTAAGCAGGGCATAATCAGGGAATCAACAAGCGCCTGGGCGGCTCCTGCCTTCTTGGTTCCAAAGAAACAACCAAATGAATTTCGTTTCGTGACAGATTTTCGCAAACTCAACCAAGTCACAAAAACAATCAATTATCCCCTACCTGTCATGTCACATATTCTAAATGACTTGTCGTCAACCAAATGGATGTCAACTTTGGATTTGGCGAGTGGATATTGGCAGGTGGCAGTACATCCGGACTCGGTCGACAAAACAGGCTTTGTGACTCCTTTTGGGGCCTATGAATATTTACGTATGCCTTTTGGTTTAGCTTCTGCACCTGCTACTTTCCAAAAGCTTATGGACACGGTTCTCAGACCTGTCCTGGGTCCCCATGTGCATGTCTATTTGGATGATATTATTATCACATCAGAGACTTTTGACGAGCACCTTTCTCTGCTCAAACAGGTGTTCCAACTTATATACAATGCTGGCTTGACGTTAAAACCTAGTAAATGCCAGATAGCGAGGGACGAGATTGTATATCTGGGGTTGAAAATTACTCCCCACGGCTTATTCACTGATAATGAAAAAATTAGGCCTATTGCTGACTTTCCTCGGCCTAAAACAGCAAAAGAACTATCCCGCTTTCTGGGAATGACCGGATGGTATCAGCAGTTCGTCCCCGCTTATGCTACAATATGTGAGCCATTGTATGCTTTAAAGCGTAAATACAAGAAGTTTATTTGGACACCTGAAGCTAACGCTGCATTCGAAACACTGAAGTCTGCATTGACTCAGCCTCCGGTGTTGGCTTTCCCGGATCATTCTAAAGAATTTGATATTTATACTGATGCATCCGGAGTTGGTCTTGGTTGCGTTTTGTCACAAGCTGGGCATCCAATAGCTTTTGCGTCTCGTACTTTAGCCAAAGCTGAACGCAATTATTCAGCTACGGAACGTGAATGTCTTGCTGTTGTGTATGCACTGAATAAATTTCAATGTTATCTTAATGAACTGACAGTTAACATAATTACGGATCATTCTGCCCTTCAGTATTTGAATTCTGCTAAGCACCTATCTCAAAGACTTATGAAGTGGGCTCTGAAGTTACAAGAGAGCAATATCAAAATTTCGTATCAGCCAGGTAATAAGAATCAATTACCGGACGCATTATCTCGCGTTCCGATTAGTGGGGTCCCCACCGAAACTACTCCTGGATGTCAGCCTTTACTTCTGATAGCTGATATCACATCCAGAGAGCAGATAATGGCAGAATTAATAAATGATCCAGATTTTGGGGATATTTACAATTTTTTGCTTGCGGGTTCGCCCCTACCAAGTGATCCTTCTCTGGCTGGAAGGTCACGACATTTTGAAGTAATAGAGGGTCTTCTTTATTATACAAAGTCTCGGACTACTAGGGCAGAGTTTCGCCCATGTATTCCGCGAACCCTTAGAATGGCTCTTTGAAATGAATTTCATGACAAACCTCTTGCAGGCCATTTAGGTATTCGCAAGACCCGTTGTAAATTGCGGGATGTTGCCTATTGGCCTGGAATGTACCAAAGTGTGCTCGCATACGTTCAATCATGTCACTTGTGTCAGATTAATAATTATCGTAATGTAAGACCGGCCGGTCACTTGAAATCTAGTTCAAGTTCTCATGTATTTGATATTATTTCCATAGATTTATTGGGACCTTATCCATTATCTGTTAAAAATAAAGCTCGTTATGTTTTAGTACTAACTGATAATTTTTCTAAATGGGTTGAAGTTTTTCCCATTAAAGCCGCTACGGCTGAGATTATTTGTAATGTCTTAGTTAATGAAGTATTTTCTAGATATGGTGCACCTAATAAAGTAGTTTCGGATAATGGTCCTCAATTTATTTCTGACATTTTTGAAAGAATGTGTGCGAGACTACACATTACACATAAATTCATTTCCCCATATCATCCCCAGAGTAATCCTGCAGAACGCGTTAACCGAACGCTAGTGAAAATGATTGCGACTTTCGTAATGGACCACCATGAAAGATGGGATGAACATTTAGAACTTTTTGCGTTCGCCCTCCGCTCGTCTGTCCACGAGTCTACTAAAATTACTCCTGCAGAACGTTTTCTGGGTCGCAAAATTAAAACCCCTTTTGAAAATTTAACGGGGATTATCGACGAATTAAACCAGCGACCAACTCCGCAATCAGTACACATTATGGCGGAAAAAGCTCGTGTTGCAATGCTAGGAGCACAAGCGGCTCAAGCACGATATTATAATTCTAGGCGTAGGGAACCAGATCTTGTCGTTGGAGATCTCACTCTCGTGGAAACGCACTTCCAGTCTTCTGTTTCGCATACTTTAGTGAAGAAATTTGCACCCAGCTACGAAGGTCCATATCGGGTGGCAAATGTCTTTGAAAATAATATTGTTCTGGAGAAACCGAACAACAATTTTCAATATGTACATGTTGATCAATGTCGCAAGTATCACGAACGGGATATCGAGTTCATTATCAATCCTACTCAACCTTCTGTTCCACAGACTCAAGAATCTATATCTCATGTTCAACCGCCAGAAATTGTGGACGACCCACCGAACATTTTTGACGAATCACCAGTGATTTTTCCTTCACCCTCCCCCTCCAGACGAGTTTCTACACACGCAACCTGATTCTCCCGTGAGACCAAGGCTCGATTCGCGTTCGTCGAATACTAGTATCGTTCCTTTCCCTCCAACCATTGCCAAGACTATTGCTGCGCCGTTTCCGGCTAACTCTGCACCAACGCGGGATACTTCTTCTTTGAATACCTCATCGGAAAGTATTCCTATAGGCAAATCCAAACATCGCCCTGCACGACCGCTGAATTACAGCAGCGACTCAGAGGCGTCGGACATTTCGGATTTGTCAGTTATGAATCCAACATTTCATATTCCACACCGTCCAGCACCACCAAAAGCTGGGCGCAAACGTCACTTGTCTCCCCAATCTGCTTCGCCGCAACAGCGACGAAGGCAGAAATCTTTGCATCCGCCCGGGTTTCGCCCCTGGAACCTCCGTTCAGGGCAAACAGGGCCGATGCCGGCTACTACTATCATGCCCCGTGGGCGTAAACGAAAACAAGCGATGTGGCCGGAGACACGTCCCTCCAAAAAGATACTGGAAGGACACAACGGGCCCCAGCATCAAGGGACTTCATATCCAAAGCCTGGGGAGCCCGTTCCTATCAGCCGCAGCAGGGATTTCCGGACCGCCAGACTTCTGACGTTCCTGACCGTTCTTCTCAGCCGCAGGGATTTCCAGACCGCCAGACTCCTGACCGTTCCTATCAGCCGCAGCAGGGATTTCCGGACCGCCAGACTCCTGACCGTTCTTCTCAGCCGCAAGGGATTCCGGACCGCCAGACTTCTGACCGTTCTTCTCAGCCGCAGGGATTTCCAGACCGCCAGATTCCTGACCGACAGCAGACCGATGTTCCATTACCGTCCCGGAAGAGATCCAAGCCACCTGATTTCCCCAGTCCCATTAGGCCTGGAAAACGTTTTCGCACTAGAATTTTTTATGCGTCCTCGAGATAAGTAAGTTCTCGTGGACAGGTTCTTTTCTCAGTTTATTGTTTTTCCTGCTCGACCAGTTGGCGTGTCAGAATTTCTTTTTTTCGTGTGGGCCTATGCATTCTTTTTGTGTATATATGTGTGTTTTTTTTTATATATTTCTTCTATGTCCATCTACTAATCCACTTTTTTTGTATATATCTATGTGCTTAGGGGTAAAATAATAAAATTGTTACTGTTAGGCAGCTCCAGGTAAATTTCGCTGCTGATACAGTTGTTCTGTATTTCAACGCATGAGGCAAACGTAATTTGAAATGAAAATAAGAAAATTGTTACTGTTAGGCAGCTTCAGGCAATCTTCGCTGCTGATACAGTTGTTATGTATTTCAACCAATGAGGCGCACGTAATTTGAAATTAAAAAAGTGATTCCTGCTAGGCAGAATAAAAGGAAAGTATGCCGATGCAGGTTTGGTTTGTTCTACACTACAAATTTCACAGTCGAATACAGATTCGTAAATTGTTATGCCAAGTTGATAATGTCAATACGGCTACCACCAAACAACAAATCAAAAAAAGATCGAGAAACGTCAATCATCGAAATGTAAGACTTACACTCCAAAATTGATAGGTATTTCGGAAACCAAAAAAAAAAAAAAAAAAAAAAGAAAAAAAAAGAAGAAAAATTAAGGGGGAGATGATGTAACGTATACTCTATATTCACTTTCCTTTTGATTTTACTATCTCTGGTTATTTTATTTTACTATGTAAATTATCTTCCTACTGAACGGAATATTATTTCACCCCGCTGAATGAGATCTGGCAATGAGTGTAAGTCATGACGTGGTGGTAGCTCGTATATAGGCGCGTTCATCGAGAAGTGGGAGTTGTGTTGTTGCGTTGTAGTTGTGTTGTGTGTTGGAGTTGAGGGTGGTTGGTGTTGTTGGTGTTGCGTTGCAGTGTGTTGTTATGTAGTAGTGATATATGAGTGCCTTAGTTGACCAGGAGTCTTCATAATAAACAAGTTGTTCTGTAAGTTCAGTCTTTCTCAATTCTTAGTTTTGTCAGACCTCTGTCTGGCTGTTAGGTTTATGACTTTGATTACTTAATATAAATAACCAGCGTTGAGACTTTGTTTAAGTTCATAATTAACGAGTAACAACACCCTTTTGGGAATTCATCATTTTGAAGCTTAGAGCATTATTCATTCATAATAATTAGCTTAGCAAAAAGATAAACAAAGCTAATTCATTATACACTTTAAACTACATCGTGGCGTGGCTTCTGACTTCCTTTGCCGAACAAAATATTTTAAAGTGGGCCCCACACCAATTATCATAAAGAAAAGGATTTCCCCGTGTGAATATGAAGGCTAAGAAATATATATATATATATATATATATATATAGGACGTGATACTGATGTGTATGTGATATCCTGGTGGAATGTCACGTGGACGTGGCAGTTTCCAGTGTCCCAATAAGATCTTATAAAAATACCGAAGGGTATGTTGGTTTTTGAAGGATCACCGTTTCTTGTGGTATTCGTACATAGCAAGTTAATTAACAACACAAAGCCATGGTTTTTTTTTTAATTTACGTATTTTACGCGTTTTTCACGTATTTTACGCGTTTTTACGCGTAATTTACGTGTCACGTAGAAAACCTTTTTTTACACGTAATTGCACAACCCTGGCGCTACCACAGAAAGAAAAACCATCACAATCTCCCACCGGAAGGCAGTGAATGAGTGGACCTAATTAGGATAAGCAAGACGAAGGTAGTTTCCGCAGAGAGGAGCAGACTGGTGATCACAATACTCGTATTAATTTTATGCAAGGCAGAAGCTGCACTTTCTACATACACTCTTCCTGTAAAATACTTTTGAGATTAAGAGGAGAAGGTTTGGTAATCTTACTCCAAAGTAATAATGTAGGCTTCCAACCAACATTTTTTTGTTCACGTTTCACAATTTTAATTCTTAAGTGGTGTCGTGTGGTCCCTCGGTTATTCACATATGCAATAGACTTAATGACTTGTACCTTCTAGTACCTTCCAATATCTTATTAATTAAGCAATCTGCAGGCGTGCTTTGTTGGGACCACCATTGGTAGTATATTTTTTACTGATGCAGCGGTCCAATGTCCCGTAAGTTGCGTCCTGTGATCCAATAAAGGGTACATATCACTAATGCGTAGAAAAGAATCTTGGTTTTCTTCCATGTTTTAGTAGTTGGGTTTAATGAAAATCGTCTGACGTTTCAGATCGTTGTTAGGTTACTCTGTGCACCGGTTACTCTGTAATTGTCTCTTACGTTCCTAAAAAAAAAGCTGTCATTCTTGTGTTCTTAATGCATCACTCGGAGGAAGTCGATGAAGAGACTGGGAAACCGGGAATAATTAGTTTTTATAAACTGCACAAAAGGAGGAGTGGATGCATTAGATGGAAACGGCAGCTCTAATCAACGCACCAGACGTTGGCTGATGGCTGCATTTTTTCGAATATTAGATATGAGTACAGTGAATGCATATATTCTGTACCAGTCTCATTAAGTAATCCGGATCCTCTAATACGGTTGAATTTCATTAAATCCCTAGCTAAGGATCGTATACATCCATATCTAAAAGAGAGACTGGAGACACGAGACTTTCGTTTGTCCATGAAATGCATCCTTGGAATCAGGAAAGAGGAGCAGATTAGGAAGGAAGAAAAAGGATGAAAAGTTTGCAAGGGAAAATAGAAAAACAGGATTTGTATAGCCAGCGGCAAGGAAGCACAAAACTCCTTTTTTGTGTTCTTCCTGCAACAGGCCAACGCGCCTTGATGGTTGCCAAAAAATATGCCTCGAGTGTGCAAACTCAGATTCCGAAAGCTGAAAGTGTTTTCACTTGAACACTTGCAGTTTTCTAGAAATTTTCGTTGGATACTCAGTTTTTATGAAGAATATTTCATAAACAGCGGATATGCACAGTCTTAGAAGTGCACGTATTTTATTATTTTTTAAGAGAATTTAAACATTATATATGATTCAGATTAAAATTTCTGTGTTCCAACAAAATGGCTTGATTTTCAGTAACAAAATTTTAAAATATTAATTTGTTTTTTCACATTTGGGTCTCAGAATATTATTACAGTGCAAATCAGTAATTAATATTGTTCTTTCTGCAACAGGTCTTCATCTAGGGTGCAGTATAGATAGCCGTCCCCAGGACCGCACGATGCTGTTTGGGTACTAAATATGCACGACGCCACTTACGGGTTAATCGCATTCTCCTGGATTCGAGCCCCAGACGAAGGGGGAATAATCCACTTATTTTTAGGTTCTAGTTCTCCCTTTTCATAGCGCTGTTAATCTAAATAAGGATGGGAAGCTTCAAACTTGAGAAGGTTTCTGGTATGCTAACAAGGGACCACGAGCACTGGGATATAACAAATGGTCCTGCTGCTTGTGTTTATAAAACAAATGCATCAATTGCCAAACGATAATGAGACATGCGGACGCTTTCGAACCGTTGTGTGCGCAGAATCCAATGACCTAGTTCCTCGTTCATCTGAGAGGAAGAGCGGGATGGGTTTCAATCTGGAGCAAACGTCAAAATCGACACGTGCTCTATCAGACACCAAAAACCATGAGCAACTGCTAGTACATCTTGATCCACACCTCTTACGCTCGAAAGCAAATTGAGCTGACTATAGCAACACAATAAGAAGGAAAGAAGATTAAAAAAGTCAAAACAGCTTGCATTAGTACGTTGCGTCATTTTAAATGCTGCCTTTGCAAATTTGTTTCTTTTCGGACACGGCTGTTTGTTCATGTAGCCTTGTGCGAAGGGAAGGGTAAAACTCAGGATGGGTGGTGATCTGCTACTGAAGAGTAACGATAATAGATAAACGAACAGATAAAAAATATCCTTTCTTTTGACCAGAGGTTGGGGTTAAAGGCTAATGCTTCTCTGTTTACTTGAACTTCCGTGTTTCTCGTCGACGTAATAATGTCTGGAATCAATTTCAGAAAGATATTCGGAACTTCCGTGTTTTGACGCATCTCAAAGATTCGTAAAAAATAAGCTTTGCTCGAACAATCTGTTGGACAAGTCACGCGACACGTAGCTTAAAAAAGTCAACACTAACACCTACAGTACCCCAACACCCAGCAACCAACACCCACGACGAAAAAAACAAGACGTATTCGCGCTGAAACTTGACATCTCCAGTTTATACAACGGCCGTTCCGTAAAAACTGAGGAGAAAAAACACAAAGTGAAGTACAGCAAAATATATGTTATTCTCTCTCAAAGTATCTTCCCTCGGATGATATGCAACGGTCCCATCGTTCAGTCTACTTTTCAAAGCATGTGGCGAAGGCATTTTGTGGAAGCTGCTTTAGCGACCCCTGTACAGCTTGAATAACGTCAGCATCTGGGTTGAATGTTGCGCTACGGAACTTCTCCTTCATTGTTGGAAACAATCAGAAATCTGACGGGGCGAGGTCAGGACTGTAGGCCGGCTGTGGCATGATTTCAATACTGCATTTCGTAAGAAACTGTTGAACACAAGCAGCCACATCTAGGCAGGCGTTATCATGGTGTAGGGTCCACTTGCCCACCAGTTCCAGTCGCTTAATCGATGTGTCGTCACAGACGCTTCAAGACTGAAATGTATCAGCATTGACATTAATTTGTGGAAGAACGGCATGCTGGTAGACAACACTTTTATGATCAAAGAAAATTATCATCATCACCTTCCCAGCTGATTTGGTTTGGCGGACTTTTTTCGGAGGAGGCGAGCTTGTGTGTTTCCAGACACTCGTTGCGCGCTTCATGAGGGGGTCGAAATAGGCCCATGTTTCATCGGCAGTTATTACTGTGTTTAGAAGGTTTTAATCCTTTGCAATCATTTGTTCCCACTCATGACACACCTGAACTCTGGCTAACAATTGTTCTCTCGTCAGGTGATTAGGTACCCATCTGAAACACGCACGATGCAGCAGTAATTTGTCGCGTAGAATGCGGAATGCCGACGTTTTTGAAATATTAGTTGACGCCTCTATGTCTTCACACGGCATTCGTCGATCTTCTTGAAGGACTGCCCAAACAATGTTAACAATACGCTCCGTAACAACACTTTCAGGTCGACCAGGCCTAGGAGCGAGTTCTGCCGACAAACGTCCTTTTTTGAAATCATGGTGCCATCTAAAAATCGTTGACTCACCCAAATATTTATCCTTCTAAGCTTTTTCATTAAATCAACTGTTTCTGGAGCCGTTTTACTCAAACGATAGCAAAATTTTATCGCACAGCGTATTTCACTTCTTAACTGTGAATCACTCACCTCCATAGCTGTGGTATGGCAAAATGTAGACGTGCCCTTAAACAACTGCGCAATAACAAAACCCGAATCGTCAGCCACGGCTAATAACTGTTGTCATAGATACTTCCTTAATTCAGTTAGTCGTCTGCGTGGTTATTTTTCGCACTGTCGCCAACCCCCCTCCCCCCCAAAAAAAATTACTCTCAGTTTTTATGGAACGGCCTTTGTAAAACGGAACAAGCATTCCTTTATTTCATTAAAGTCTTCATAAAGTTGAGAAGTTTATTCACGAAAGTAGCATGAACCAATGGTGCACCTATACGGCATTTTAGAAGTCACACTTACGCAAACTACGAAAAGCCTAACACAGATATTTATCCTGTGCTACAAACATAGCATTTTTTTGCCACTTACTTCAAAAGAAAAAAAGTTAAGAAACAGTAATTAGCAGATTTTTTTTTTCGTAGGGTATACTTTCTCTTTCTCTCTCCAGAGTTAGCTTACACAGCAAGGAACTAATACGTAGATTTTTTTTTTTTTTTTTGGTTTTGTTTGAAGGTTTAACGACCACCGGGAGCAACTCGATGTTCCTTAGACAGTCGTCTGTCCCTAATTTAGGGCCACTGGTTTCAGAAAAGCGAGCCAAAGCCGTAAGACACACAACATCCGTTCCGCATGGGATTCGAACCCGGACCCATCTCGGACGAATCGTCAGAATCCAGCACTGAAACCACTGCACCACCGGAGTGATTTCAGTGCTGGATTCTGACGATTGTTCCTTTCTTAATTTAGGGCTACTGGTACCAGGGAAGGGAAAGTGACAGCGCAGTAAGACTTTTTTATTTTGAAGATAACAATCCGATTTTTGGCGTAAATGTGACAAGGATGGTAAGTCAGATAATATCCGAAAACTTGAAAATTTCCAACGTCCTGGAGCGGGACTCGAACCCGCGTCTACCAGAAAACGCCCGGGTATGCTAACCACTACACCACCCAGAACGACCAAGTTTCAAGTTTCCGATCAATTTGAATATAACCATCACAGGATTCGCTTGTCGAAGCAACTGGCATTCATGTTTTGCGAATATGGAGATTAAGAATCTTATCCCGTGTTTGCCCGGAGAAGCAGATAAATCATGAAAGAAATACAGGATTACGCCGTATAATACAAATTTTGAAGATTACAATCCGATTTTTGGCGTAAATGTGACAAGGATGGGGAGTCAGAGTATTTCTTTCATGATTTATCTGCTTCTCCGGGCAAACACGGGATAAGGTTCTTAACCTCCAGATTTGCTAAACATGAATGCCGGTTGCTTCGACTAGCGAATCCTGTGATGGTTATATTCAAATTGATCGGAAAGTTAAAACTTGGTCATTCAGGGTGGTGTAGTGGTTAGCATACTCGGGCGTTTGCTGGGAGACACGGGTTCGAGTCCCGCTCCAGGACGATGAAAATTTTCAAGTTTTCGGATATTATCTGACTTGCCATCCTTGTCACATTTACGCCAAAAATCGGATTGTCATCGCCGAAATTTGTATTATTATGGCGTAATCCCGTATTTCTTTCATGCTCTAAGACTTGCTTTATTCGGGATTCTAACCCGGGCCCATCTCGGACAGCTAGCCAGAAAATGGTGATTGTTTCTTCTTTCGCGTTAGTTAAGTCATTTATTTACAGGAGCTTCTGACGTATTTACGCTGTTGGAATTCATTTGTTACTTTTTCAAATTGCCAGTGTTCATGATTTTAATTATTGTTTTTTCACAAAATACTGTCTCTCTCTCTCTCTCTCTCTCTCTCCAGAGTTAGCCTACACAGCAAGGAACTAACACGTAGATTTTTGTTTTGTTTTTTTGTTTGAAGGTTTAACGACCACCGTGAGCAACTCGATGTTCCTTAGACAGTCGTCAGCATCTTGCTGTTTCTTTGATTCAGTAATTCTTCGTGTGCAATTATTTTACGGTTGTGTAGTTCGGCACATTTTTTTAGTAAATTTTCAGTATGAATTAGATGAAACACTAAACTAAACGAGAATAAAATAATTAGTCATTGGTCAGTCTTCATTGTATGTAAATTGTACATTACCTCAAGTCATTTACTATGTCTAACAAATTTTGGAACTTCAAATCGAGTTACGTAAAGAAATAGTAAACCGTTACTTCAGTAATTAAACTAGGAGTAAATAAATTGGAAACTGGTTTTATATAACACTATCTAATGAGTACGGTAGCATGTATGTATTAAAGTGAAGTTGTGATTAAAGTATGTCGATTATAAGATGATGTTGTTGTTTCTTTTAGAGGAAGAAGCTGGATTACCAGTGTGCTTATATATACTTAACATTCCGTAATGACGTCCACAACACAAAATTGCATTGCTATATAAAAATAAGGCATTGAAGGCAAAATTAAAATGTACTGACTTTTTGTCACGTTTTGTAAAACGTTACACTTAATGTCCACTATTGATGTATTTACAATTAAACGCAGGCTTCCCCGTTATTTAAAAAGAAAAGTGTTGAAATTCACATTGAATTTCTAAAGCCATAGCTTTTTCGTCCCTCTCTGTAAAAGCCGAAAAATGCAACAAACCAGGCACTATGCAAGGGAGCATCATTCAAATACTCGATCACAGGGAGTACAATGCACCTAAGAGAGCAAGCAATATTCGAACCATGTGTACTATATCTTCTGTTACCAGGAATTAAGAGCAAAGGATTATGGGATTTGTTTCTTAGCTTAATTCGGCGTCCAACAGCATGAGTGCGCTTCTCTACTCTTTAACGAGCTATTCATTGAGAAGACAACGATTATCTTATAATCTCTTTCTTCGAAGTTCTGTTACTTTTGCAGGAATGAGTTTCGGATTAGTTGTCCTTTGTGCTAATGGGTACAATAGTAACCTTATCATTGGATGAATCTCACCATTGGACCAACTGTCAAATTTGGATGAGTTGCACCATATCCGGAACAAACAGCTAAAAACGATTTGAAAAAAAGTTGTGAAACTTGCCTAGAATATGGAATAGATTTCTATTTTGATATACAATAGGAGGTATACAATAGCTTACACTGAGTGCTCACTGAATTACGATCACCGCTATGCAAAGTGAGTTACACCCGACACAAGCATAATGAGGAGGAGAGCATAGGCCTGTAAGCAAAAGGGATTTTTATAAGAGGTGGGTGGTTTAGAACGAAGTTACGGATGTGATGGGTAAAATCGAGGATTTATCGGAGTTTACAAAATACCAAATGATAATTATGGGCGCAAGATGGGTTGGTGTGTCTACTTTCGAAGCTTCACATGTATGTTGTTCGAAGACGCCGAGATTAAAGTGTACCAGGAGTGATGCCAAAACGGTGAAACAACCAACAGGCGACAAAAATCTAAAGGACGGGGTAAGGTGGGTTTCAGACGTAAACAATGGGTGCGTCGCCTTATACAAGGCAATCGATGCAGCGCAGTTTTGTAGTTGACGCCTCAATACAATACGGGCTAACCAGAAATAGTATCCTGCGGAACTATACGTCGTACTTTTTTTTTTGATTGGAATTTTAACGACCACCGTGAGCAACTCAATGGGTTATAAGCAGTATCCCGTCCCTAATTTAGGGTCACTGGTTCCAGGGAAGGGAGAGAGCCAGTGCTGTAAGACAAACACAACATCCATGCCTCACCGGAATTCGAATCCGGACCCTGTTCGGACGAATGATCAGAGGCCATCGCTTCGACCACTGCACCACCGGGGCGGCGTCATACTTTGGGACGGATGAGCTATAAGAGCGTACGTTCTAAACGCCATTCCCTCCTAACAACAGTTCATCGACGTAAACAACTTTTCTGGTGACAACAGCACGAGGATTGGAGGACAGAAGATTGAAAGCCTGCGCGATGGTTCGATGAAGTACGATATGTACTCCATTCTACCGATAGTTAAATTGGTAGTTGGCGTCAGCACCATGATGCCGTAGAACTTTCATGCATGGACTATGCAGGCCGGTGGGGGCATTTGTATGATATTGGACATGTTTAGCTGGCATAAACTGGGACTCCTGGTATGTGTGAACCAACATGTGGACGCCCGTAACTACTAAGGACGGCTTGAGGATCATACACACCTCACAATGTTGTACTTCCATAAAGAGGGTGATGGAATTTTCCAAGATGATAATGCCCGACGTCATCGGCCCGCATCTTGCTCGAACTGTTCGACGGACAAAGCGCTGATACGAATGGCCCTCAAACTTGCCTGATCGCAACCCAATTGAATGTCTGTAGGATGTAGTGGAACGCCTGGTGAGGCAGTTGGACATACCACCCAGCTCCACGCTGGAACTGAGAACCGTAATACAAACAGCTTAGTTGCAGATCCCCACACAACGGTACAGCCTCCTCGTTAAGTCGATTGCAGTGGTGTCAGTAGCGAGCAACATGGAATGCTACGGACTGGCGACGTATAATGTTCAACGACAAATCCCGCTTCTGTATGGGAAGGGACGACCACTGTGTCAGAGTGTGGAGGACCGCAGGTCAGCGCTACAATCCTAAACTCACTTAACAGCGGCACACGTACCGAGCTGCAGGAGGGATGGTCTGGGGAGCCATCGCGTATGACAGCCGGACTTCCCTCGCAGTGATCCGAGGGAGTTGACAGCCCAGCGCTAAGTATAGGAGATCCTACGGCCCATGTGCTACCTTTCCTGGCGAGGCGGCCCGGAGTCATTTTCCAACAAGAGTGACGCCTGTCCGCATACGGCTCGGGTTTCCCATGACTGTCTACGTCATGCTTCGACGCTTCCGCGGCCTGCCAGATCGCCTGATCTCTCGCCCATCGAGCACGTTTGGGACCAGATGGGACGCCAGCTTTCTCCATGTCCCAGTGTTCGTGATTTAGAGCGTCAGTTGCAAGAAGTGTGGGCCAATCTGTCATAGGATAACATACGGCTTCTCTTTGACTCCATGCCGGCCCGTATCAGCACATGTATCTGAGCACGAGGCGGTCCGACGCGGTACTGACGCTGACCGCAATGTGTACCGTATGTCCGCGGAAAATCGTCCTGCTGCTGTGATATTGTAATCATTTCTGTCCTTGGTATGTACCATCTCACTACTACAATCTCATTTCAATCCAACGCCTCCTTCTTGGTGCGCGGATTTTTATGACAATGTGTGTAGTTGCCAACAAAAAGGTGTAAGTCATTATTTGCGGTCATTTTCATTTTCTAGAATTCCGGTTCGTGGACCGGTACATTTCAAGTGCTTAGAAAGAATTTTTTAACCAAAACACCACAGGAAGGTTGCTAGAAAATTATAATGAATTGTTTCATCAAAGGTTTTTATCATTTTTCATATGTGTTAAGTTTTATTTATTTATTTATTTATTTATTTTGTAGTAGCTCGAATTAGTGAAGTTCGAATTCCTTTGTGTTTTCAGTTAGAAGTGAGGTGGCTAGTGTTGCGATGTGGTAATCCGATACCCTCCCTCCTAATGTGAGTGTGTTATAAAAAAGATGATCAGTTTGCGATATTTCGAGCAAAGACGGGAAAGAAAAGCTGTGATTTTTCCTATAGAACATTCGTGCCTCGAATTGTGTCTATTAAGTTGACACCCATCAATTTTTCTTTTCTCTTTCTTGTAAAATTCCGCAAGAGATAATAGCAGACACGGTAAAAAAGGAGTGACGTCTGTCTGCCTGCCCTATCATGACCTGCCTCATTCAACAATTTACAATCGCCGAAATAAACATCTTCCTCGTAATATTATGTATGTATGTCAAGGGTAGAATTTCCGTGATCTCGATCACACGCTTCAGAATCCTCTGCGGTAGCTGCACGATTTATCTATTTATTTATTTTATTTATCCTTACTCGCAGTATGCTGTTCTAAATTCTACACTGTAGCTAAGTGGCCCGTTGTTATAAATAAAACTATTAAAATAAAACAAGATTTACAAAAAAGTGCAGCGTCATGTGAACATATTTTTAACATGTTTTCTAAAAGCAGGCATGTAAGAATGCCTAGCTTGTCCCCTTGTTTAATATTGTGCATTTTGTTTTTCTTTTCTTTCTTTCTTTTTTTTTTCTCTTGGCTTTAAGTAATTTTTCCTAATTTTTTAACTCGGGAGGGGAGATGCACGAGAAATTTTAGTTTCTAACAAGTGTCTAAATTAGCTCACAATGCGTATTAAAGATTATGTGTATAGAAGAACTTTGAGCCTCCCCGGTGGCGCAGTGGTCTAAGCCATGGTTTCGGATCATTCGTCCGAGATGGGTCCGGGTTCGAATTCTGGTGAGGGAGGCATGGATGTTGAGTTTGTCTTACGGCGCTAGATCTCTCCCTTCCGTGGAACCAGTGACCCTATATTAGGCACGGGCGACTGTTATAGCCCATTGAGTTGCTCAAGGTGGCCGTTAAACCCCTAATAAAAAAAAAAATAATTTTGAATTCCCTTTTTAAAATTACTCCTCTGACAGTAAAAAATAGTTCATAAACAGAAGCTCTTTTTTATTTCGAGAAATTTTAGACATTTTTGAACTTTCCGATTACTTAAGAAGTTTATTCAGAAAAGCGTTTCGCATAATGGAGGAACAAACTGCATAAAATGCTACGTCATTAAAGAAAATGTTTTCCTTTAAAAGCTTTTTGTTTGTGAAGTAGTTTTTAAAGCATGCAAATTAGCAAAGGGTCCTACATTTTCTGAATGTATTTGCTACCCGATCTGAAGAATCTTTCATCACCACTAAGCATAACAAGCCTCTCGACAGTTATACGGTTGGCTTCGTGCAAAATCCAAGCACTCCATTCAACATAAAATCTGTAGTTTTCTCACGTGTGTCTACTCAGCCTTGCATGTTTTCTATTAATACAAGAGAAGGACTTCCAAAGCAATTGAATTACATAAAAACAGCGCTATCATCAACTCAGGTTTTAAAACTTTAGAGGTGTGCTCAGTAAAAGTCCATGATAGGCTCAGATCCAGCTTGATTGCGTTTTCTTTCTTTCCTTTTTTTTCACAGTACGCTTCATTGTGTTATAGATTTCGATAGTCTTAATTAATTAAATTAGCAGCAGGTAGGGACAGTATTAACCTTCGTGAATAACAATCGACAAACCAAAGATATAAAAGCAAAAGTGCTTGTTGGTGGGGCGGGAGTGGAAAGGGGTGCATCGTAGGTACATAGCTCCGAAAAAGAGAGCTTTGTTTCGAAGCGATAAACATGCCAGATCAGAGAAAAGAATTTGAGTGGGAAGAAAAAGGTGCCATGGTAAAACGACGTGGCCCACCAGCAAAATTATATCAATTCAGTGTGGCTTTTTAGAGCATTTCGATATATTAGGAATAAGTTTTAAAGCGTTTTAAGACAACGCAACATGTAATTTGAGAGAAAACAACAATACTTTTACGAATCAAAATATGCGCCGTCATTATCTATCACCTTCCGCCATCGGTCGGGCAGCTGACGGTTTCCAGCCATGAAGAATACTTCGTCGTGTGACGCGATGAAGTCGTCAACCCATTTTTGCACTTCGTCGCATGCCTGGAACCGTACAGCAGACAAACCATGTTGCATCGATCGGAACAAATGATAGTCTGAAGGGGCTATGTCGGGACTAAACGCCGGGTACTCCAAAACTTTCCAGCCAAGCGTCAGTAACGTTTCCTTGACCGAATTCGCGATATGCGGCCTAGCGTTGTGATACAGTAGTTTCACGGGACGCAATCCTTTGCCTGCGAATACACGTTTCCGACAGATTTCCTGGTTCAATCGCAGCAATTGTTGCTTGTAGCAATCAGCAGTAACAATTTGATCCTCTGTTCCAAGAGTTCCTGATATAGAGCACACCCTTCATATCCCACCAGATGCACAGCAGAACTTCCTTGGAGTGAATATTGCGCTTCGGGGTCCAAATCGTTGCTTCACCGGGGTCTACCCATTGTTATTTGCGTTTCTGATTGTCGTTTCATATCCACTTTCCATCACCCGTAACGATTTTCCGCAGGAAAGACTTTCTGTGTTGTTTATTCAACAGATTCAAACACTTCATGACACGCTCATCATTGTTCCTCTGGCTCAGGTCACGTGGCACCCATTTTCCTTCTTTCTGAATCTTTCCCATTGCGCAAAACGATTGGAAATGGTTGGTTGAGTGATTTCTAGTTGTTCAGTTAGTTCTTTTTGCATTTGGGACGAATCTTAATCTATCAACGCTTACAGTTCCTCATGTGCAACCTTCTGCGGGGCGCCGCTACGTTCTCGATCTCTAACATCAAAATCACCTGCTTTAAACCGTCTAAACCAAAACTCACACGTGCTTTTCGATACAAAATTCTCCCCCAGAATAGAACAGATCGATGCACATGCTTTTGCAGCACTTTTTCCTTGATAAAATTCGTCACGAATGCAGTGTGGAATAAATGCAGTATCGCTTGCCATCTTTCACCTACCGATGTGCAAGTGCGTTTGACTGTTGGGCAAACTTCTGTGTCACATTTTATACTCTGAACCAGCTCCGGTTACATGACAACAACGCGGGCGAAGCAAATGTCGGATATGTAAATTAGTGGTATAGGTCACACAAAAAACGCTTTAAAACTTATTTGTACACCTAATATTTCATTTTCTTCACTTCATGAGCTTATTTTTTCTGATGCAGTTGGACTTCGAAAGTGAAAGTATTTTCCCAAAGGGATGGAAATTACATCAACTCCCAACTGTTCAATTAACTCCGAAAGTTTCTATCTTTACTTTAATTTAGTTTGTGCCAAGGTATTTGGATGAAGAAAACATATTATACACGTTACAGAGTCTCGCACTCTCAGTGGCAAAAATCGTTACACGTATTTTGCGAATCATTTATTGGTATATTCATAGTCATTATTCATAGCAAATAATAATAGATCCTAACTGATTCGCCTCTTAGAAAGCACAGTATTGTGAGACACAGTAGGTGAGAAAATGTGATTTCCTCACATTTTATGAGAAAAAGGAAATCCTACTGCAATTTCTACGCTGATCTGTTTAAGATGTGAGAGCTGCAGATTTTTTTTTAATTTGATACTCAATATTTCTTACAGCTGAGTTTTCATGTTTTTCCTATACTTTAGTATGCTTTTTATTTTTCCAAAACTGGTATGCGGTATTTAAGATCGATTTTCACCAGACCATTCTTGTAGAAATAAATAAATTAGTAATTCGTCAAAATTCATTCATTTTATCCAAAATGTAGGCCTACTCATTTGCATCTCTTTCAAAATATGCTCTTTTATTCAAAATACTTTCTTGAATTTTTCTTTTTAATTCTCTCAGGATGTTTTTCATTTATTTGTTCCTTTATTTACTTATTCATTTATTTTATACGAAAGACTCATTTATTTCCCCCTTTTTTGATGTATGTATTTTACAAATGGTTCCATTCAGTTTCCTTAAATAATATTTATTTATTACAAGATTTTTTTCGGGGGCGGGAATGCATCTATTACGGCAGAACAAGATTAAAATCTTTTGTCTGCTTGAAATGTGAAATATAGCAGCTTGATGTTTTATTTGTTAACATAATATACTTAGGATACATTGTTGGCCAGGAAGTAGCAAAGCATTGTGAAGAATTGTGAACTGGAACAGATATATTTCAGTGTTGTGATGACACAATTTGTGTAGTAAATGTGGAAAGTGAGTCCGTACAAAATTCTACTGAGCATTACAGGCTAGAAAATTTCATCTCGTGTCCCTGACCTGCCGGAGAAAACATTCTCTATGCACACGCAAATTGCCCTTTCGACACGCAGCTGTTTTTCTTCTCCTTGTCGAGGTCCAGTTTTTCTTCACGCTGCTTGATGGTTCCCGGAATTAAGCGACTGAAACCAGTTAGGTTGTAAAAGCACGAAAAACAAAACAAAACAAAAATGCACTAATGATCAAGTGAGTAGGATTTTTAAGACACCGCGATTAAATATTACATATTAAGCAAATGGTATTTCAGCAGGTAGTGGAATGGATAAAGGGAGAGCATTTTAAACAAGAAAGATGACACTGAATTTTCCGTTGTAATGAGCACGTCTTTTGAATCCTTTCTGACGCGAATTACAGTTATCAAGGTTGTTTAAAGTCAATGCAACCGGTTAGAAAAAAAATCACAACCGGATTTCTACAATCGATAAAACATCCAGAAATAGAAACAGCTACTTACTTCCACCAGCAGCTAAAAAGTACGTTACGAAAATTAACAAATGGGGCACAGAAAGTTTATCATAGCAGAAGAAAAGTATTGGAGACAAGCGGATTTTCAAATCGCAAGTTAAAAGAAGAAATATAAAAGGAAAAAGCTCTGTGACTTCTAGCGGAAGAATTTTGCTTAATGGGAAGTTGAAAATATGCGATAAATATTCTTCATGGAAAAAGCTATGCTAAGGAAAACGAACTTTTCAAATACATCTCCAGTAAGCAGAGATGGCAAAAAAAGTATTGACCTTTACGCCTCCTAGCGGAAAATCTGTGCATTATTTAAAGAGAATAGTGCTCCACTTCTCTATTGTAGCGAATGGCATACAGTAAAAAAAAAAAAGGAATTTCTCAAAAGGTTTTTTTAAGCAGAGATGCAGCTGTAAACAGAAGCACAGAAATACCACCTAGCGACAGAACTGTGAACCATAAAACTCCTCAAATGCTAACCTACAGTGTTCCACAAGGTTAATGGCTTCCTGTGTTGAAATAATTTCTTAAATTGCACATTTAGAAGCAGAGATATTACGAAAAACAGATTAAACATTGGTGCCCCTAGCGGCGAAATTGTGCATTATTTTGGGAAGAAAATACACAGAGCTTTCATGGTTAGTAGTATCTGAACAAAAAATATTTTTTTATATCCGGATTTTTAGTCCCGCAGATATTGCTGTAAAAGAAAACGTGAACTTACGCTCTCTAGTGGCAAACTTGTGTGTTAAGAAAAATTTTTTTTAAATTATATGAGAAACATTTCGCAGCGGAAACGCTCTCCAACAAAGAAACAATTTTTCAAATTGGACTCTTACAAGCAGAGATTTCGACAAAAATAAGGTATATATGTACACCCCCTGGCGTAAAATTATGCATTATTTTAACAAGAAAGTTATTCTGAAAAGAGTTTCAGAGGTGAGCGGTATTGTCTACGAAAGAGCTTTTTCGAGTGTTCAGAAGCTTAGATTTTGCTGCAAATACATAAGAAACAGAAAAAGAACCCCCACTTACGCCCCCTGGTCGTCAAAGCATTATTTACCAAAAAATAGAAATTATATGCAAAACATTTTCCTTGAGAAGCTGTATCCGATGCAGGAAGAAATTTTCAAATCCGAGGTTTAGAAGCAGAGATATTGGGGAAAACTGAATTTACCTTTAGGGCCCCTTGCGGAGAATCTATGCATTACTTTAAAATTTTGAAGCTACATGAGAAACATTTTGCACTGGAAACGCTCTTCAACAAAGAAAGGATTTTTCAAATCAGATTCTTAGAAGCAGAAATATCGACAATAATAAAATATACATCTATACCCGTGGCGGCAAAACTATGCGCTATTTTAAGCAGGAGACATTCTCAAAAGGTGTTCCGAGCTGAGTGGTACCGTTCCACGAAAGAATTTTTAAAATCGGATATTTAGCAATTATATGCAATAAAATGTATTTTGAATTCGATATCATCTTCAGATGCAGAAAACAAAGCAAAACAAAGCCGGAATGCATTATCATATCTTAAGCTTCACAATACGATTTTTTTTTTCAAATCGGACTAATAGTAGCAGAGATATGGAGTCCACAGAAGAACGGACGGACAGACAAACCCGATAACATAACACGATCTTTTTTTACAAAAGACGTTCTAAAAAAGGAGAGAAAGAAAGAAAAATGGGAGGTTGATGTTCAGTTGGAACCAATATCGTGCTCCATATTTTACAGGTTCTAACAGTTTTTCTAGTTACCATTATCCGAATCCAATTGATAGAAATTTAGCATGTTTTAGAGTTGTGTGCTATATCATGGAAATCTAGGTCCGTTTGTTTTTTTTTTTTTTTTGTGGAACTGCAAGAATATGGAAGATGAGAGCATGTATTTTTAGCACGATTTATAAGTAAGAAGTACAATCCACCATACAATCTGCGGCAACGACATTTTCCAAATAAAGAAACAAAGAGGAGAGCTCAAATCGTATGTCAGATTTACTGGATAGAAGCCGGTACGACCATGATTTGCTAATTACGATATCTCTTTTGTCTTTCTTTAAGAGACGAAAGTGCGCATCCTGGTCGTGTTAAAATTATAATTTTTATGTACCGTTTCCTCAGAACCTAATGAAGATAGGTACTTAAAATTTGGTATGATTATGGAATGAACCTTTCATATAAATTGACATTTTTAAAAACATATATGATAAAGAAAAAAAGGTAAGGATTTTTTAAATCGTTATAACAATTTGATTTCATTTTTTTTCAACCCAAAAATCTATATCTCAACAAATACTGAAGCTAATTTTCTAACGAAATGTCAGTTTATATAGTATTACTATAAAAACATACCCAGAAAATTTGAAAGGTATGCAGATAATAGTTTTTGCATAAAAAGTACATAAACATTACAACGTACAAGTTTTCCGCACCAGCCATCGAATCCGGGTCCTCTCACTCTGGAGTAAGTCGCTCTCCTAACTGAGCTACGCGGACATGTGCTCTCACTGCTATCTGCCTTTATCTCATGTGCGTCCTGCGGGGCAGGCACGTCAGAACATACAAAAATACAGTTTTGTAAAAAATCCCTTCAATCAAGGACATTTTTTGGAAATTGATAATTTTCTACATTATGTTCAAGAGTTTCAGTAGCATCGGAAATCAGACGTTTCTGAACTATATGAAGTATTAGCAAAATCCCTTTCTTCAACTTCTCTTTTGTTTTTGTAAACACCGATTTTCAGTGTTAGGAGTGCCACAAAAACACTTTTTGGAACCCAGTTCCAATCAGCACAGAACTGCCCAATTTGACGAATCTTTCTTTTTTAGTTTTTTAATAAAGACAGATAGGTCGAAAGTAATGTCTATTTCAATCCATTTCAAATCCATTATTTAACCCTGTAGCTGAAAATCACGGGGAAGAAAGAGGCTGATGGTTTTCCACTTTTCCATGAATTCTGCTACTTGTTTAAATTCTAGCACTGATAATCAACAGATGAAAAACATTGAATGTCAATGTGATTTGTCCAAAAAGTGACAGCTGAGAAAGGGGGATTCGAAGGCTTCTAGCCAATGGATTATGAATAATATAATTCCACGGTAAGTCGAAAATTTTAAGAGAGTTCAGTCAGCTCCTCCTAATTGGGTTTTCATAAGAATTAAAATTTCAGATTACGAGCTGGGAGCGATGATTTTAATTGCGTTCAAGTACCAGATTACAAAATACTACATGCAACAACTACCTGTAATAGAGAAAATCCTTGTGAAACAGATTTTCAAGAAATTCGACGTATGGGTTTCTCTGGGATATTTAAGAATAAAGCACGAAATTTAAATCGTGCAGTCTAATACGGGACGTCCCAGGCTTTAAAGAGGTTATGCTTCTTATAAAGTTATACTGCGCAATGTATGAGAAACTGGTCATATTTTAATAACGTCATGAGAGTAATTTTTAGTATGTTTCGAAAACTAAACAGTAAAAAATATAGTGCAAAATAACCTTTAATGTTTGTAGGCTATTTAAGTGCCAAACACACACACAAAAAAATTCTAAAAGTATTTACATTTCTTAAATTTCAGCACACATTACAGTCATTTGCAAAAGTTTCAGACCACCTGCCAATTTATCGAAAATTAAGATTTTCAGAAAAACAACTAATTACTAGTCAGAGAAATTTGAAAAAAATGACACCACAGATGAATACTTACATTCTTTAGAACAAAGAAAGACCGAAATCAGTACTTTGTATGGCCACCGTTGTTTTTTATAACGGAGAGAATACGATGTGGCATACTCTCAATGAGCGATTTGTAGTAGTCACTTGAAATGTTTTTGCACCACACGTACTTAATCTCGTCAATGAAAGCTTGGGAAATTGATGGCTGTTTTTTCTGCTACCTTGTCTTTTAAAATGGTCTACAAATTTTTGATGATGGACCAAATTTTTTGGTCCGGACTATTAATTTTAATTTTTGATGTCCGGACCAAATTATTTGGTCCGGACTATTACCGGGCCAGTCAAGCACAGTTACGTTCTTCCTCTACAGCTAGTCTTTTACTATCTTTGATCTGTGGTATGGAGCAGAGATGAATTCGGGTTCAATTTTAGGAGCCCGAGTCCAAAGGCATAGAGCCCGTGCCTGGCCCGCTTTCTTTGATTACATGTGTTTGCTGAGCCCGGGCCCACTCGCTCCCGGATTCTTAGAAAATTTTGCTTATCAAGATTTGCATTTATGCATTATACACTGGCCAAAGATATGGCCCAAGCAAGGATTAGTTTAAAAATCATTAGTTTAAAAAGTTTAGTTCAGTTAATCCACCACAATATTAATATGTTTTTAGAAATACTACGCATAAAGCCAAATATTCTAAAATGTGGATTTGAAAATAAATAAATAATCAACGTGCCCTCTTCGACCGTATCAGGGGAATCAGTCATTTTGGTAAAAGCTGAAGAAAAGAAAATCGTTTAGAAACAAAAAATTCCATTCGTTATTTCTTTTTGATTTCTAAATTTACTTTTATTTTGAATAAATTGCATTGTAAAACGTACAACGCCGTACAGACAGTTGCAAGTGTTTGAAATTTTGACTCTAGAAAACTAATCTTTGCAATATAATTTACATATATGCTAATTGGTAAAGGTAGTTTAGAGTAATGTAGTAGAATATAAAAAAAAGCATGTAGGGAAATTTCCAAAATTAAAAAAAAAAAAAAAAAACGTAAAAGCATTCCAGATCAGATTATTCTGCATTTTGTAACATTAACAAAGCTTTGCGCTTAATAGTATAGTGATCACAATATTATCATATGTGTGTGCAGCTTCCAGATCAAGTTCATCATGAAAAAAGAGAGAGAAAGAATAGCATCTAATGCCTCAGCGCTTCAACTTGATCTTCTTTTCTCTAACACTCGACCTGCTGAACTAAAAACCAACGTCACCCCAAAAATCGCGGCAGTGAGGAAATTTTAAAAAATAAATAACAATACTTCTAACTGCACAATTTTGGAAATTAATACATCATTTTAAAGATAAGATTCTTGATTTTTAATAAAATAAAAAAAATGGGAACGTGATTTTTTCCCAGTTTTTCGATACCAGACCTCCTTAAACTAATCCTTGCTTGGGCCATTGCTTTGGACAATGCATAATGCAAGTCTTGCTAAGCAAAATTTGTCTTGCAATGGCAGCTAGCTTAGGAAATTGAAAATCCTTCCACCATGTAACAAATCCACAATGAAATTCAACACGTGTAATTCAACCGGGCTCGGAATTACACGTGTTGAATTAATTACAGTAATGAAATTCGAGACGTGTAATTCCGAGCCCGGGCCCGGGTTTTTCGGTAGTTAATGAATTCTGAGCATATCCGAGTCCGGGCCGAACCCGAGCTCATCTCTATTATGGACCACCATCATGCATAAAGATTGTGCATCTGTGCATTTGATATGAGTTAACATCTTCTCAAATAACATTACCACATAAAAAGAACCAGTCATGGCAGTGCCTGTCGGCAAAAAGGATAATGAAGCAGTTCCGGATGTTGACATAGCACCCCATATCATCTGATTAGGCGAATGTCTCACGGTGCTAATAGTGTAATTTTCATCAAACCTTTTGTGTTTTGATCGCCGAACATGTGCTTCACGTGATTCAAACTGACCCACAGTCGATTCATCGGGAAAAAGAGCTTGGCTCCAATTTTCAGCAGTCCACAATTGATGATGCTTCGCAAACTGGAGTCTCTTCTCTTTTCATGACAGTGGTCTAGTTTATGTGCAGGTTTATAACGCTTGTTATAAGATATTTGCTAAAACGTCGGGAAATAGTGCTGATACTAATATCAGACCTTTTTGAATGAAGAAAGGTCTTGATTTTCTTGCACGAACTCCTGGGAGAATGTATATTATTCACCTTATGGTATTGTCATCATGTGGGGTGTGGGGTTGTTTTCCTTGGAGGTCCACTTCTCTTTCGGTCGCTAAATTCACCTGTATCTCGATATTTCATGATCGTATTATGAATAGCAGTCTTGCTCACATTCACCTTTCTGCTTGTGTTACGTTCGGAAGTATCCTTCATGATATAAAGCCCCCTATTTTTGTCCTCTGAGTAACACTTAATGACCCTTTTTTTGCCCATTTTTCGCTATATAGAAAATTCATACAAAACCCCTCAAAATAAAAACCATAAGCAAACTGACGCTAGCACGCTTCTCCCAACTCTATCAACAGCTGCTGCTGTAAATCCCTGAACACCGACAGGAAGTTGAGTGATACAGACAGTAGCCGACGCAATCGCCAGAAATCTTCTGATACCAACAGGTGGTCTTAAACTTTTGCAAATGACTGTGCAATAACAATCAGTGCTCAAAGAATGAAGAACTAAAACTATTTTAACACGTTTTATGACATACATATGTATCACAAAAAGCTATGCATAATACTTTTGTATAATTATTATCTGTCCAACTCTCAGGATCTCTGAAGACACGATATCATGACTTCTAGAAATCCGATTGCCCCCCCCCCTCCTGTCCATTCTTGCAAGATGTCTCGGAGTTCGAATTCCGGTGAGGCATGGATGTTGAGTTTGTCTTACGGCACTGAGTCTCTCCCTTTCCTGGAACCAGTGTACCTAAATTAGGGACCGGTGAGTGCTTATAGCCTACTGAGATGCTTATGGTGGTCGTTAAACCTATAAATAAAAAAAATGGATTCAGAGAAATTTCAAACTGCATTGGATAGAAGGAAATGTAATGAAGATTATCTCGTCTCCAATCACAGTTATTTGTAAATTAAAAAGAGAATTATACCTTATCGATCTTATCGATATTATCCCTTATCGTCTCGAGAAGGTAATATGTGCCATTTTCATATGTACGCATTTATATTTTTCATTTTCAGTGCGTTTTATCCGAAAAAACAGTCATTGGTAACCCTAAAATGAATTCGATTCTCAAAGGGGTTATCTACCTTTCCTGCGTTTGACAACACGGTAAGAGATAAGACAATTATCTGTGAAATACGATATAATGCCCGGCATTGCCCCTAACTGAGTTCTATCTGAAATGAGATTGCAATCGCCTCGGAGATTTGGGTATGAACTTTAATCTTGGTTTCCTCACGCAATCATGGTTTTCAAACAAAGATACAACCCAATAAACTCATTATCGTTTACGCAAGTCACATGTTTCTCTTTATATATCATGCATGTCGAAGCTTTTCTCCGGGAACAAAAAATGAAGCAAAAATAATATCTCAGAATGAGTGACATACACCTCAGTAAAGATATTACATTAGAACTATCAGCAAGTGATTTTAGCAGATGTACAATATCGTACTCACGTTGTAGTTAACTTCAAGCGATGAGCACCATTACATGCCGAATTAAAGAAAAAATAACCGATATGTATATTCAAATTTTAAATTAAATTAACGTATATTCATCAACAAATACAAATTTTAAATTAAATTAATGTATATTCATCAACAAATACAAATTTTAAATTTAAAAATATACAAAGTCGTCGGGTGTCAGCTTATTTTATCAGCTTTTTTTTTATGGTTGCAAATACAGAATGTCGTAGATTAATTGATTCTAAGGTTCATTTGCTGTCAATCCCACAGTTTGGTTTTATGAAAATTCTGTTTTTTAAATTCATTCTTTGATAAACATATGAACCTCAAACAACGACCTTCTTGTACAGTCATGTTGCATATCCGCCTAAAGACAAGAGAGTTCCGCTTCTAAAATTCGTACTACACATATTATTTTTGCATGTGATGGAAATCATGTTGCAAATAACTTTGATAAATATCCCAACCTAAAACACAGTTACTCGCGAAGTGTCGTAAAAGTGTTCTTGTGTTTAATACAACGTCTGTTTCTACATGGGAAAACCGGAAACTTTTTGAACAGCATAGGCCTACATACAAGAAAATTGAAAATTTCTGTGCACTTTCTAGCTTTTTCAAGAATAGAATATACCTGTTTGGTGGGGTATACATATAATTATATTCGTTAACATATCTCCATTCGTAGCAGATACGCTGGAGAAAATCGTCTTTGATGAACACCACTTTCCGTACAACTTCCAGCTTTTACAAGGCACAATTTCTTCGATATGTAGCGTAAATATATACTGTAATTGTCACAGTGTTTAATGCTTCTAGAAGGAGGATTGGAAAAATTCGTTTGTCGTTGTACACATAATGTTTGGTATGACCGAGATTTTCAACTTTTATTTAATAAAAAATTTCCTCCGGAGCTATAGCATCGTACAGTGCAGCCCGATAATAAATAAAGAAAGAAAAAGACACTGCATCGCCAATCTGTCTTTGAACACGATATCTCCGTTGCCTTCTAATCTTCTATAAGGTTCGCCGTGCTTCTTGAATATGTGGAACATTCCAAATCCAATTCCGCTTATTTTTTTCGAAACACGTCAGACGAAAACTTGAAAATGAACAAAATATTTTCGTCATAGTTACAGAATAATGAAAATATAATTTTTCACTTCGATTTTTTTGAAGCGGAGATATCACTCCAAACAGAAACATGCATCTACTGCACACAGGATAAAAATATATTTTCCCCACCCAGGAAAAAGCCGAGCACCTTGCACAGTAAAAAAATGCTTGAAAAGTTCTGCTTACAAAGTAGTTACGTGTAACAGTGGCTAAAACGAATTTTTATAGTCCGACTTTCGCAAGTGGAGACAACGTGCCAAACGCAAAAAGACGTTTATGCAGCGCCTGGCGGAAAAGCAAGAGCACCAGAAAAATTGAGAAATGTCGGAATAATAATTCTTATCAGTTGTACGTTCCTGATGCAAAAATGAAGTTTTGGAATCCGGTTTATGTAATTTAAGATATCGCGACTACAGACGTACGGACAGAAGAAAAAACAGATGAATGAACATATGCTGGAAGCTCTTTCTTTCTCTCTTATTGAAGGGTCTGATGAAATGACATGTAGAAATGTTTTTCGATGATTCTGGACAGCGATAATGAGGCATGAATGAAAATTAACCACACACATACACTTCTGGCACGTGGAAAGCACGTGGCTATGTAAAGGTAGTAATGTTACTGTGAAACATCAACATCAGTGTTCAGGGTCACGTAATGCGTTTTGATCGAAGTTCACGGTCATTCATTATATAACACATAAGTACAGCGAAATATGTGCCATGTTGATTAGAATTTACAGAAACAGGATAAACAGTTCTTAAGAGCGACTAAATCGTAAAGAGTCCTTTGCGAAGAAAATGTCTTCACGAAATGAATTGCTTTATCTCAGTACCCTTGCTTTTCGTCAAGACTTGATTCGCAATTCTTTATCCCTGTCTACCTGTCCTTAGTTTTGAAGAGGGAGGAAACGTATTAAAGAAAGTATATGCGAAAAAATGTTCAGGCGGTTTAATCATTCAGAGCTTCACATCATGACAGAGCAAAAAAAGAAAGAAGCAAAATCTGAGAATATGGGCGCCCACAGCTTAGTTTTTAGGAGGGGACAAACAGAAATTGTTACTACGATTATATACAATTTCTACTGTGCCTTGTCATCCAACCGTTTTTAATACACGGGCAACAGAAAAATTTAGCTGAAATGAAAACCAGAAGATCCAAATACTACATAAAAGAGATGGTTGAATGAAATTCGACAGTAGTTTAAGACAATATGAACATTTCTTTGTCATTCTTTTGATCCTTTTGACTACCTGTGTCACAAGCGCCACAAAACCCAAAAGATCATTTAACTGGTCATCAAAAAGGAAAAAAATCCCTCGAGATAAATTTCTGGGAAAATTTGGATATATCTTCGTCCAGAAGTGTATAGCTGTTGCAGATCATGATATATTTTTCATTTCTTCGCCTTTCATACTTCTTCATACTATACGTATGTATGCTATTTTCTAACATTCAATGGAGAATTTCGTTATTGCTTTCAACTGGAAATTTCCGCTTATTATATTGAAAATTCTAACCGTTTTTCCTATTTTTACAGCATACACACGCTTCCAGAAGTTCTAAAGAAAAATCGGGAATCAAAATTGTATTATCGGGAACATCTTTGTAGTGCCTTCCGAGAAGAGAAAGTGCAAATGCCCACTCTTGCTCTCCTATATGGGTGCTTATGTCTCAGGATGAGAGGCAGAAGGAGAAATCTGTGATAATTGCTATTAAAATGAAAGAATCTGAGAAAATACGGATACAAGACGGAGAAATTTCCAATGAGGATGAGAGAAAAAAAAAAAGAGGGAAACTCACACACACACACACACACACACACACACACACACACACACACACAGTGAGAGCAATCGATGGCAATGAAGATGGCAAAGAAAAAGTGACATCAAGTAAAAGAGAGAAATGCGTAACAGTGAGGGTGAGAGAGAGGAAGACGTGAAAATGAAGAAGCTAGAGGGTGAAGCAAAATTAAAGAAATATTTGATAATGAGGAAGAAAGACAGAAAGATGTAAAAATGAGGATATAAGAGAGCGAAAGAATGAAAACTCTTTGAGAATGAAGAAGCGATCTGAAGTTATGGGCTGTCTTTTTTTTTTTTTTTTTTTTTTTTTTTTGTTGAAGGTTTAACTACCACCGTGAGCAACTCAATGGGTTATAAGCAGTTGCGTGTCCTTAATCTTAATTTAGGGTCACTGGTTCCAGGGAAGGAAGAGACAAACACAACATCCATGCCTCACCGACATCCGGACTCGGACCCATCTCGGACAATTTTTCTTTCTTTTTTTTATTGGAGTTTTAACGACCACCGTGAGCAACTCAATGAGCTATAAGCAGTCTCCCGTCCCTAATTTAGTGTCACTGGTTCCAGGGAAGGAAGAGAGCCAGTGCCGTAAGACAAATACAACATCCACGCCTCACCGGGATTCGAACCCGGACCCTTTTCGGACGAATGATGAGAGGCCATCGCTTAGACCACTGCGCCACCGGGGCGGCGACAGCCAGCGATAAGACCACTGCGCCACGAGATGGGGGTGGCTGGGCTGTGTTTGGTACTCATCATGACTGCATCATATGTTTCAGTCGGGGATAGGGAAGTAGTGCAGCAACTATGTCTTTGCGTGGTCTATTAATGAATTCTGTCATCCAAACTTGAAGTATGTATACTTGGTGGAAATTTATAGTCAAGGAATTTGTTACCCAAATTTCTAGAAATCCGATCTACATAGGATTCGTTGCTCAACATATTTATGTCACTAAAGGATATTTTTATTTTTTTAAAGAAAAATATTATGTGTCCCAAAGATTGCTCTAATTGTACGAGCTAACGGGTTTTGAACACGAAAAACGTAACGGAACAAGAAATGAGAAATAATAACTTCAGTGCTAATAAAAAATAAATAATAATAATAATAATAATAATAATAATAATAATAATAATAATAATTCACTAACTGGAGCTTTCGAGTATTTTACTGTTTATTCAAGATATAATCATTCCAATGTAATTTAAGTATTTAGCCTGGATACAAAAATACATGAAAAGAAAAATTAAAAAAAAATTCCAGGATCCACGAATTGTAAATAAGGTCCGAGGTCGTGTTGATGAGCAATGACAAAAATTCTGTCCCCATCAACCGCACCATGGGACAGTAACAGAGAGGATTACAACTTTGTGACCTAAGTCGTTGTTGCTCTGAGGGCAGAATTTTCTTTTAAATTTTACCTAAAATGAATTAATTTATATTTATTTGTTTCCGTGAGCCCGCAACTTGGCCACGACTCTTACAGATTAAAACAAGTGCCGGTATACTATGACGGACGCCATTTCGCCTAGAATACACTTGCATATTTTCACTTAATTGTCCACAGTAGAAATACAAGCGCTCTGAATACATCATCGCTGACAGCATACATTTTTATGTGTTTGAATCGTTCACTTATGTTTTAGTGTAACACGGTACCATTACAATACATAAATTAATTATCAACATTTCCTTCTGAAAAAAAAAATGCTTCATATGAGGTTTCTTTTCTTTTTCACCTTCTTTTTGGCGCTCTGTAGATAAATTTATCTTACTGAAACAACGAACTGATCAGCGTTCAAGTGAAGTGTACCGTAGGTGCGCAATTCAAAAGCGGCGAAGAATTGTGATTGCTAGGGAGAAATCGCTGATATTTGTGTCGCACTCGATAATCGACTGATTTCTAAAAGAAAAGATCATTTATTGTAGTGAGTCACTGATATAGCGGAACGTTGAAAAGTTATGTGGGGCGGAATGCGGACGAGAGTAACTACCTGAGCGAACGTGCACTGTCAGCAAATGAGGACATAACGTCCAACTCAGAGAGCTCTGATGTTTTACAGAAACATCATCAAACTGTGCACATTTATAAGGCTGCATTAAAATAGAAGAAAAACTTTGAGCATCAGTCCCATTAAATTTAACTAGTAATTCGGGAAATTTCTAAAATATAAGTGTCAAGAAGTCACGTCGATGAAAAATACTGTTTACGTTTGACAAAAGCCAGGAAGATTTTGTAATAAAATGCCGCAAAAGGGGTAGTTTGGTGAGACAGAAGAAACATTACGCATCATGTTTTTGACTAATGACCCATGTCGCAACTATGTGTAACTCGCGTGTAATATAAGGTGGTCTGATCACAAATCGAAGCCAGCCCGCTGCACAAGAAACCAACGCGCTAATAGTACCGCCATTGGAACCAAGTCGAAGACTTGACCCGCCATGATTCACTCAAATTTTCATTCACACTCTGATATGAGATTAATTAGGAAGTCGAGCATGTTGACCGAAAGATGTATCAACGATAAAAACTTGTAGTCACGTCTCGAGAAAGTTTTGTAATAACAAGAACATCATATTTTTGTTGTAGCAAATACATTATAACCACAGGCATAGCGCTGTTGGTTAAGTCGCTGATGGATATAGGAACCCCGGTCTTGCCAGCGGTCTTGCCAGCCATCTTCTCTGCGGTTTTTCGGGGTCTGGCGCGGAAAACCCAGGAAAAACCGCGTAGATGGTTCCCTCTGAAGTCGGCCAAGGACGCGCTTTGTCCTTGAATCTCCTTCCCCATTACCAGATCAGCATCGATGCACAGAAATCTGATGCCCCATGGCATCCGGCACCTACGGGATTTGTACTCATGGTTGTTGATGATGATGAAATACATTATTGCTGTCTTTCTAAAGATAAATATTATTTTTACATGGAACAAATGAAAACTTTCAGGTGCCTCAGTTGTCGAGTAAGGTTAATCGAGAAAAATGATGTGAGAATCAAAAACTTGGAGTCCTGAAAATCACTTTAAAACTAAAATGTTCAATACTACGAGAATTTATGACAGGGCAAACACCGAAATCTTCTGTTTTACGCGACATTCTGAAAGAGTCAAGGAAAAGGTTGAAACTGTTCCGCACTTTATAATTTTATCGTTTTTGAACAATGTCAATCGCAAGCGTGTCACACGGGGATTCATTTCAAATTAAAAACAATAAAAGTTACGTAAAATATATGTCTGAAGAAAAATTAGAGGCATTTCCACTTTTTTCAGTGGGAACTAAACCGGCACGGAAATTTGATGTTTAAAAGAAATTACATAAGCTTTCGCACAAGTGAAAATAAAGATGGTAAAACAAATTAAACCATGGAGCATTAGAAAGGCTCGAACATAGGCTCTAATTAAGCAGATTAAAATACGTATCTTCTAATTTAAACATGACATTTAAAAATCAATGAGATCCAACTCACATGTTTTACTGTTTTTTCGGGGTTTAATTATCCCCCATGAGCATCAGAGGATTGTTTTCAAATATAAGCGGCCACCTATAAGTAAAGAAATTATATCGAAAGCCCACATTTCTCTTAACTTACTTATTCAGTCGCTATGTTTCCTTCTACAGAGGGTGAGTCGAAAGTTTTGCAATATTTTGCATAAACGCGTGTGCTGTGGCGGGTATGTCACGTGTTTAAACTAGTTCAAGTCGCGCATTGCAGTCAGTCGAAAGGGATATGAAATGGTAGTAGTTGCTGTGAATAGCATTGCATGTCGTCGCTCTGTCAGTGGTTGGGACGCCTAAAAGATGAACAGCCACAATTTTGCTTTACGAGTTTGAACTCGGCCATGACGCTGCTCAAGTAACATGAAACATTTGTCATGCGAAAGGGGAAGGTCCCGTGGACCACAGCACAGCAACCAGCTGGTTCAAGAAATTTCCCTCAGGTGACAGAAACCTCGACGATCAGCCGAGGTCAGGTAGGCCGCGAACCGTGGATTCGGTGGCCGTGCGCCAGGACGTAGAAGTCGGGTATTATCAGGGGAGCTGGGCATATCCCTGACCACCGTGGTTCGTCGCCTTCAGGGCCACGATAAGGCCTACAGGAGCTGCTGCATTGTCCCTCACGAACTGACGCCAGCTGAAGCAAACCGCTGAGTGGAAGTGTGCACGAAACTCCTATAAAACCCGCTCGATGTACGTTTCATCAAGAGAATTGTTACGTGCGATGAAAAGTGGGTCTATTTCCGTAATCCTAACACACAACGACAGTGGTTGAGCCCGGGACAGCTTCCAGAACTGGTTGCCGAACGTTGGCGCTTTGAGCACAAGGTGATGCTCTACGTCTGGTGGAATTTCGAGGGGATTATCCATTACGAATTTGTTTCAGATGGTCGTACCATCAACGCCAATCTCTACTCTGAACAGCTAGCGCAGATGTGTTCCGTTTTGGAGAAGTACCCTGCACTGGTGAACAGAAAGCGTGGTCTCCTACAGCAGGGCAACGCTCGGCCTCATACTCCGAGAACAACCCGGGGAAAACTCCAGGAACTTGACGGCATTGAACTGATGCCACACCCAGCATACAGTCCGGACCTGTATGATGGGTGTGGCATCGGATTATTGCTTGTTCCGGTCCATGGCCCACTTCTTTCGCGGGTGGCACTTCAACAACCAGAAGGAGGTGGCAGATGAGGTGAAGAAGTTCTTCGTCTCGAAGGGCAAGAACTGGTCTCGTCGCGGAATTGAAGAACTGGCAGACAGATGGCTAAAGATGGCGGAACACGATGGCTTAAACGTTGAATGCTAGTCTGCTTTCGTCGTTAAGGTACGTATGAAGACATAAAGTGATACAAAATAAAACTTTCGACTCACCCTCTGTAAATAACAGTTACTCGTATTTTGGTCTTTCATAAAGGCGCACAGCAATTCTGCCGTCCCTAGAAGCAAAGTAGGAAGTATTCTTCGTGACAGTCTCGAGCATCTCTGATTTTCTGTAGAATCTGGAATATCGACCAAATATTTCTTTTCATGCAGGAGCAGGTTTACCATTGGACAAACATGGGCCATGATCTAAAGCGCGGCATATGGAGGGGTGCCAAAATTTTTGGAATACATGTAACAAATGTTGTTTTAACTTATTACGGAAACAAAAAAACAGTGGTAATGAAATAGCATTTCGCATTTCTACAAATAAAATTGTGTAGTACACTGAAGTGCCCAACGTCATGAGATACGTACCTACAATCGTGTAGGACCTCCTATAGCCCGGCGAAGTTCAGGAACTCGACGTGGCATTGACTCCACAAGTGGCCGGAAGACTCCTGGCGAGATGTTGAGCCATGCCGTCTGAATAGCTACCCACAGTTCCCTGGTATTTGTAGCTGCAGAACCTTGGATGCGAATGGGTCTTTCCACCACGTCCCATAAGTGCTCGATAGGGTTCATGTCGGGCAAACGTGGTGGTGACACCATCCGTCGGAACTGTCCACAATGCTCCTCGAACCAATTTTGGACAACTTGGGCCCGATGACATGGTGCTTGTCCGCCTGGAAAATCCCATTGTTTTTAGGATATATGAAGTCCATGAAAGGCTGCAAATGGTCACCCAGCAGAGCAACAAAGTGATTACAGGTTAATGACGTGTTTATGAGGACCAGAGGACCCAAACCGTGCCACATAAAGACGCTCAACACATGTATAGAACCACCACCAACTTGCACAGTGCTTTGTTGACAGCTTGGATCCATGGCCTCATCGTGCCAGCGCCACACCTGAACCCTGCCATCAGCTTGTAACAACTGGTAGCGTGACTCATCGGAACACGCCACATGTTGCCAGTCTTCCAGGGTCCAATTGCCGTGTTCACGATCCCAGGTGAGGTGCTGTGTCTGATGTCGTGGTGTTAACAAAGGCACTCTGGTGGGTCTTCTACTCTCATACCCCATGGACGCTAAATTACACTGCACTGACCTGATGATGTGAAAACACAAGTTTGTCCACGACGGACATCGAATCCGTGTCCACGACAGACATCGAAACAGTGTCCCCTCACTCCGGAGTAAGTCGCTTTTCCAACTGGGCTACGCGGACAGAATGTCTCGTTGCAAATATGTCGTCTTGACACGTTTTCACATCAGTAGTACGTCACAATGGATATGTCTCTGGTAACTCCTGCATTGAATGTGGATGTTATTTGAACCAGTGTCGCTTGTCTGTTAGCATGGACGATCCTGGTCAGACGCCGCTGGTCACGGTCATTCAGCACTCGTGGTGGGCCACTGCGCTGTCCACGGTGTGTGGTAATGCCTTCCATGAGGTGGTGTTCTCGGTACACACGTGACACCGTGGATCGTGGAATGTTGAATGTTCGCAGAACTTCAGAAATTGAATGTCCCATGCGTCTGGCTCCCATTACCATGCCTCGTTCAAATTCCGATAATTCACGTCGACTTGCCATAATCCTACTAGCGGTTGTTCAACCTCCTGAGGTTACACCTCGCAACTGATAAAAATCGTGGCGTGCGACGAAGTCTTTCTACGACGACAGCTCCAGTTAAAAATTTCCATACTGCTATTCCATGACTTTTGGCACTTCAGCGTATAATACAGATAACACCAAATATTACAATTATGTTAAACTATTTCAGTCCATTTATTTATTTAAAATATCAATTCATTTTGAAACAAGGACGACCGACAGGAAGGAGCACAGGAATTACGGGATAAGGTGAGTTCATTGAGCCAGCGAAGTTACTTTTTCCTAGCAAGGTCAAACTCAGAATTCAAAAGAGAGGGAGAGAGGGGAGGGGGAAGCATTTTTCAAGCAGACTTCACAGTCAACTGGCTGTACGTAAGAGTGGGATGCTTGGAGGCTGAAGCAGACAGTTTTTACCATGTTTTTAACAAATTTGAGGGTGACAGTGGAAAGCCGAAATCGTAATAGCTTACCCCACGAAGCAGATTTCTACAAGATCAAGTCCCCTAGGGTAGTGTAGGTGACAGAGGGAGAGCGAACTGGTTACACAATACATTCTGTAGCTGGATGCTCAGTTGGATTATTTTCTGAATTCGAACACAGAGATATGTCTACATTTTCAGAAATTTCGGCATAATTTAGATAGGTCATTGATATACTGTATTTAAGCGCGTCTGTTGCGTATAAGTTTCATTATTATTTTGGGGAAAAAGAATCGATTCAACTCTTCCGAATATTAATTTTATTCTACGGATTTGCCTATGCATATCCATCAGTAACAAACCTGAAGAACGAAATTTTCCTCTTTTGAAAAGCATCCATACTTATTTAAAGACATCTGGTTCTCGTGAAAGAACGCAATGCATCTGAAGCTTTGTCAGTTATTTAAAGCATTGTAGAAACATCGACATTTGATGATATAGCAGATTTTGCCACAAAGAAGTCGAGAAAAGAATCCTTTATTTGTAAGTAATCGTGATTTCATGCCTATTTATTTCTTCTTCCTCTTAACCATTCAATCGATTTATACACTGGTGTGCAAAAATTAAGGACGAAAAGGAGATATTAGCATAACAGCGGAACGATCAGGCAGAACGGACCGAAAGACCACTCAAGAGATAGACTAGGGTCTGGTACGGTAGGGCATGCGCACATATGCAGCATGACGTAGGGGGGGGGAGTGTCGGAAGGGTATAAAGCACACGGGCGGTGTACGCTCAGCAATTCGGTGAAAGCTATTGCACGGTGTACATCGGTTTGAACGACGTCGAGTTGCTGCCACCGTGTGATATGGCCAACAGGCAATCCAGTAGACGACATCTGGATGACTTTACCCGAGGTCGCGTCATTGGGAAGTTGGAAGAAGGTCGAAGTGTGACTAGTGTGGCCGAGGAGTTCGGGATCGCTCACAGCATCGTTTCACGAGCTTGGAGAGCATTTCAAACTACAGGAACAGCTGTCCGAGAGTTTAGCAGTGATCGTCCACGAGCAACCACGGCGGCGGACGATCGGAATATTGTCCTACAGACGAAAAGAGACAGACGGCAGACAGCGGGAGAAATCGTAAGGCACATGCAACAGACAATTGAACGTCCGTTATCGCGTTTTACTGTGGCCAAGAGGCTGCACAAAGGCGGTCTATTTGCACGCCGACCAGTACTGTGTGTGCCATTAACGCTTGCTCATCGGAGACGGCGGTTTCTGTGGTGCCAGGAACACAAGAACTGGACACATCAGCAATGGGGTCGAGTTCTCTTTACGGATGAGAGCCTATTTAGTCTGACGAGCGATTCTGGACGTATACACATCTGGAGAGAGCAGGGAACACGAAATCACACCTCCAACATCATCGAAAGGGACCGGTTTGGAGGTGGCGGAGTTCTCGTTTGGATCATGCTTGGTACCCGTACTGACTTCCACATCTTCCAAGGAGGTTCAGTCATTGGTGTCCGCTATTGTACCGAGGTTCTGCTGCCTCACGTGCGTCTGTTTAGAGGTGCTGTGGGTTCTGAGTTCCTCTTCATGAACGACAACGCTACACCTCATCGTACAGTGGCTGTCGCAGAGCTGTTGGAGAGTGAAGATATTCAACTCATGGATTGGCCCGCAAGGTACCCGGACCTAAATTCAATCGAACACGTGTGGGTCCTTCTCGGGAGACGCTTGGCAGCACGTCACCAGCCGCCAGCAACGATTCCGCAGCTGCGATTGGCGCTACAAGAGGAATGGGCCGCGATGCCTCAACAGCTCCTTGAAAACCTCGTCCTCAGCATGGACAGACGTTGTAAATCCTGCAACGCAGTCAGGGGTGATCATATCCTCTACTAAAGACTGGATTTTTTTTGGCAGCCGCCTGTCACGAGGACGTTTCTGTTTTCTGTCCAGTTGTGCTCGAAGCTACCTTTTCAATAAAGTGCCTTTGTACCCTTTGGATTCCTTGTTTGGACGGTTTTGCTCACTTGTCCCATATTCTTATATCTTGGGGATCTTATGGTATGATTCGAGTCGATGTGGAGCACTTCTGCACTACGTTATATTTGAAAAACCGTCTCGTCCTTAATTTTTGCGCGCCAGTGTAATACTATAAAAATTGGTAGCAGCACTTTATTTAAAAAATCCTAAAAATAATATTGCATACCTTACGAATTTAATCCAGAATTTGCAGACAAATGTTTCAGAAATATGTTAAAACCAAACAATTTTATTTGTAAATACGAAAATTGAAGATCAAATGAAGTTTCAAAATTGTGTAAATTAAACTTACGTACATACGTACCACTAAGCTTTTCTCTGAGATTCAGAGGTTAACTGTTCTCTGAGATTCAGAGGTTATCAAAGAAATCTCATCTGCCAGATTAAAGTTTAAAATTGGCGCAAGTAGATCTTGTTTACTGTTGATCTATTAAACACCTCCATTTGCAACGATCTCGACACACAACTCGAGCTTCACTGACATCCATGACACGTCTCACACAAGACCTTTTGTATTTCATACTCGCTGTGTTTTTTTTTCATGCAAACAATCCTGAATCTGGTCCTCCCATGATTTTCTTAGCCTTCCTCTTTCTTTCCTGCCACTTAGGCTGAATGAATTCGCTTAGTAAGCATCTCACTACTCATTTTTTCAACATGACAAACCACCTAACAACATTTGTCCTACCTTATTAACAATATTTTGCTTCACCAGAATTCCATACGTACAGAACTTACTCAAAAACACATACGTAGAAACGTGTATCAAGTTAAATACTTTCTATGTACGTTAAATTAAACCAGCATGTTCCAATTGCAGAATTAAAATACGAGGATTATTTACAATTAAAGCACAATGATTAAAAACTACTTGCAAGGTCTTTCGGAACTAACTATAGTCCCATCATCAAGATGACTGTCACAGAGGAACAGTAGGGCTGGTATTAAATACAGAGACATCCCCGGATATTAGGCTCCATGTTGCCACAAGATGGTAATCGATAAGAAGAAAAGAACAGCTGATCACGTAGCTTGTTCGTCATGGGCCATATCATCATTCGCAGAAAAAGTTCCAATCAGCAACCTCCAGGGTTGTGGAATAAAGGCTGGCAGGTCCTCATTGCAACAGTTTTAAGCATATCGAGCTTTACACAAAATTCCTGTGAAGAGAAGAGAACGTCGATTATGTGCTGAAGCTCTAATCGTAGCGTTTTCCCAATCTGGTGAATAATGTCCCTTTATTAACAGTTCTGCCAAGGGCTGTAGTAGAAGAGCCGTCCTGATATTATATTTGTGCTCTTTCATTCTAACAGGTAAAGTCCTAAGTGTAAAATCTATGTAGAACTTATTCGGCATAGTAGAAACCCCAGAAATCAAGGAGGTCCTATATACACCATGTCTTTGGGTGGTCTGGATTGGGTCGCTGTCTTTCTTCATAAGGCTATAATTATTATTCGTGCGGACCCCAAACTCTAAGTTATGTTTCTTACAGAGATTTTTCAGGGTAAAAGTAACCAAAGGAAAATTATCTACAGAACCTACGAACTTCATCTGTCGTACGTCTCGTTGTAGAGACGCACAATGTTGGTTGCGGACAAGTTTATTAAAGAGATCACTTGAGTAACCGTAGGAAATAGCCATCCGGTAAATCTTCTCGAGTTCAACCCTACGTTTTGCTTCACATTTTGCATCTTCGTTTATCACAGGATCAGAACGTGTCTTGTCACAAACCCTGTGACGTACTACAGAGGTGAAAACATGTGTCAAGACGACAAATCTGCAGCAAGGCATTCTGTCTGCGTAGCTCAGTTGGGAGAGCGACTTACTCCGGAGTGCAGGACGGCCGCATTTGTTTGAGCTCCTGAGTTAAGACTAGATTGTTTGTTGATCTTAAGTTTTCGTTTGTTTCTTGCCAGCGTGAGTTGTACGTTGCTTGTTTTGTTACCTTTTCTCACTAGCTGTGAGGCTAGGTGCCAGGAGTGCCCTATTAGCTTATTTTATTTGTTTTTGTTGAGTGTTGCGAGCTGCAGCACTCCTGCTTCACAAAGTTGCAGCCAAGCTGGCTACTGCCAATGTTCCTTTAAGCGCTACGTCTCAAGCTGAGCTTTCTACTGCATGTACCTTGTCTTCGTCTTCGACGGCTTCTACTACCACCATGGCTGGAGTTCTGTCACACAGTAATGCCACGTCTGTGACGAACGCGCTTTTGCCCACTCAAGTGTCGACAGCCGAATCGAATGTTCTCAGTGCCTCACGTTCTTATGTCCATACTTTGGGCAGTGCTTCCACTTCCACGACCGCTACTACTTCGTCGCAACCAGCCTTTGCTCGAATTGATTCTATTCTGAGGATTACGTTACCACCAGATAGTCCACAAGGTAAAGAACTTTCATCTGCTCTTTTATTAAGTGTGTTTATATCTTCTTCCCTCCCCCTTTATTTAGATGCGGTTTAACAAGTCGTTCCATGTGAGAGTATTGTATCTATTATCCGCTTGGGAGGGAGTGTTGTAGTGCATTTCACACACCAAAAAGCTATGCACAAGGTCCTCGCTTTTGGCATTGATATTGGAGCTATTCACTTACAACCTATTGCTGCCTCTCAAAGACCAGTTGTAACGTACCAGGAGATGTGACGTACCTGCCAGAAGGACGCACACGACATAAAGGCAGATAGGAATCAGAATAAAATGTCCGCGTAGCTCAATTGGTAGAGTGACTTATTCCGGAATGAGGGGATCCGGGTTCGAATCCTGGCGTGGACAGAAATGACGGAGAAATTTACTTCGTTATAATGGCGCCCGAACTATCCGGATGACCCGACCGTTCAAAATCTCGCATTGGTGTGATGTTATTTCCACACCGCGAGATAGGAAAAATAAGAGAATCCCTTCTCCAGCACTTCGAAAAAAAAAAAAAATAAAAAAAAGAAAATAAGGGAGATGATGTAACGTACCAGGAGATGTGACGTACCTGCCAGAAGGACGCACACGACATAAAGGCAGATAGGAATCAGAATAAAATGTCCGCGTAGCTCAATTGGTAGAGTGACTTATTCCGGAATGAGAGGATCCGGGTTCGAATCCTGGCGTGGACAGAAATGATGGAGAAATTTACTTCGTTATACAGTTACAGTCACCTTGTCCCCGGTCCCGACTGCAGTTTCTGATACTTTATTACTGGATGCACTTACCACCTTTGGTCGAGTTGTGTGGACAACGAAGTATTTGCCAGCTGCTGCCACAGACTCTCCCCTGAAACATGTTCAGGGTGGACGTCGGCAATATCGAGTCATATTTCCGACACCACATGCCATTGTCAATAGCCCGACCACCCTTGAACTTATCACTGAGGCTCGCACCTATATATTCCAGCTTTTCGCTGGTGTACAATGCTTCCGATGTAAGGGTAAGGGTCACCTTGCTTCAGCGTGCCCTCACAATACCTTAGGCGCTGGACCCAGTTTCTCAACTGCTGTTTATCTGGAATCTCCGGTCTCCGCCCAAGCGACTGACGTGCCGGCCTCTTCACTTCAAGACACTTTATCTGTACCACAACCTATTCCTGTGACTCTTCCCCGGTTATCGGCTCTCTTCCATCTGTCGATGTTCCGCCTGTTCTGATGCCTACTGCTGTGGATCCTGTTCAGCACCCTTCAATTCAGCAGTCTCTGGAGATTTCTGCCCCTAAGTCGCAACGCAACCAGCGGCCCAGCGCACCTGCGGTGTCTACTCATTCTTCTCGGTCTTCTGAACGTCTTTGCACCAAGAAGCCGGCTAGTTATAAGTCAGGATTACCTAGTCCGTGTGTTCACCACTCTCCGTTGTCAACTGAAAAACGCTATGCGTGCCTTCAGGATGACGACGCCATGCACGTTGTTACCTTGGACACTACCGATCCTCAGTTGACTGATTCTGATGATGAAACTTCAACCCCTTCTCTGGTGCAAATTCGCTCAATGTTCAGCGAATTGGAAGTTCCTATGGCGCCTCTAACTTTCCTTGATCTCCTTGCCCTGGTTACTAAACCTCGTCGAGCAAAGCTTATAATTTTGCCGTGTATTAAATCGAAGATGTCTAAGCTTCCCGAAATGATTGCTCAATTGGTCTAACTTCACCAACTTTTGACTAATGTTATGTTGCCCAATGGGACGGAGCTTTACGCTCGCCGTCTGGATTATTTAATTTGTATTCTAAAGGCAGAGCTAGAGGGATGGTTGCAGCCCCCAGGTGATGTCTGCACTACAGGTGATTAACTTTAATTGTCGAGGCTTGGCGTCTTCCGCTGCGAATGCGTTAGTCTTCGAGTACATTCGGTGCCTGGGAGCGCATATCATCCTGCTCCAGGAGATGAACTGTACCTCGGAGACCGCGTAATCTCGCTAGAGGCGCTGGCCCTACGTTTTTTCCCACAACTACTGTGCCCGTCTTGGCTCAGGTACGGCAATAGCGTTTCATTCTCATTTTTATACTCAAATTTCCGATATTGTTGAGTTGCAGAGTCTGCTGGGCTCCTTTCAATGCATTTCTTTTACTTATTGTTTCCTACCGTATTCATCTTGTTAATGTTCATGTTCCACAATCTACTGCTGATGCCGATGCTCTTATCCAGCATCTCACCTCCATTCTTTCTCTTTTTCCGTCCTCTGATGTTGTCCTAGTGACCGGTGACTTTAACTGTACTATTCAACCTGGTTTTGATCGTGATGGCCCTTCCGAGAGTCGTCTCGATTTCTCCTCTCAACTTTCTCCCTTATTGCTAATTTTGATCTTCTGGATGCCTTTCGTTTTCTTTACCCCCAAGCTAGTTTTTTCCTGGTTTCTTCCTGCCGCTTCACGTTGTGTTGCAGCTCGTCTTGATCGCTTTTACGTATCTAGTTTCCTTCGTTCCTCCCTTGTTGAAGTTACCATCATTCTGTTTCTTCTGACCATCGCCCTGTTCTTTTACGCCTTTTCTTGCCTTTTTCTGCTGTCACCCCTTCCCCCTTCCCCCTCCCCGGTTTGGTCTCTGAACGATTGTTATTTGACTGATCCTGCCTTCATTGCCTAAATCCATTCGATTATTTCCTCTTCTGTCAGTTTGATTTCTTCATCGGTCGATCCAGCAGCTCTGTGGCTCTCCACGAAACTTGATATCATTTCCTTGGCTCGCCAATTTTCCTTTTCTTCTCGCACCCGACGACTTGCAGATCTTTCCACTCTTCGACGTAAATTAAAGTTTCTTTCTCCTGCTGATCCGTCTTATACCATTTACCAAACTCGACTTCGTAATATTTTGACTTCTTTTGCTTCTTCGGCTCTTACTCGATTAAAATTTTTCCAATTACGTTTTCACGATGATCCCTTCCAGAACCTGAGGCTCCTCGAAGAACATCGTGCTAAAGGTAATACTCTCTCTTTCCTTTCGTTGCCGGACGGGTCTATTGTTACCGACCCCTTTCGCATTTGTGAGCTCACTTTTTCACATTATTCTGAGCGCTTTTGCTCTCAGAACCTGCCTTCTGCGGTTAATTCCACTCTTTTGAGAAATCTGCCTCAGGTTCCTTCCGGTTTTTCCGTAGCCTTGGATTCTCTTATTTCACCTTCAAAAGTTCATGTTGCTATTTCCAGTCTTAATGATCGATCCGCCCCGGGTGTGGACGGTCTTTCACTTTCCTTCTATAAGACCTTTCTTCCTGCCCTTCTTCCTCTTCTTGTTGCTTGCTATAATTTTATTTTCTCCTCTTCTGATTTCTGTTCTTCTTACTTTTTCTTTGCTCTTCTTCGACTAATTCCAAAATCTGGTAACCTTGGTCACTTTTCTAACTAGCGTCCAATTTCTATACTAAACACTGATTATAAAATTCTCGCTAAAATTCCTGCTCTTCGACTTAATCCTGTTCTTCAACATTTAATCCATCTTGACCAGACATATACTATTCCCTCCCGCTCCATTGCCCATAACATTTCTACCATTCGTAATTTGTACTCTCTAGCTTCCCGTCTATCCGAACCTCTTGCTATTTTTAATATTAATCAGAAACAGGCCTTTGACTCCATTAACCATTCTTATTTCTTTGCTACCCTTCGTCATTTTGGTTTTCCTCCTATCTTTTGTCAAGCTCTTATTAATCTCTATTCTCACTCGACTTTCCGGATTCGAACCTCTACCTTCATGACTGCTACCATTCCTTTCGCAAACGGGATCCGGCAGGGTTGCCCTTTGTCGGGTCAACTGTTTGCTCTTTGTTTTGAACCTCTGCTAATCCGTCTTCGTTCTAATTTGCTTTCTGGTATTCCTCGTGGGGTTGCGTCCACGCGGCATCACTGTGTCGTTCTTTCTGCTTATGCCGATGATCTGACGCTCTTTCTCCGTAATGATGCATCGTTTGGTGTTGCCCTTTCTCTTTATCGTGAATTTGCTACCTTCTCTGGTTCTGAATTGAACTTGACCAAATCTGTCGGATTATGGGCTGGATCGTGGACGGCTCGCGGTGATCGTCCTTGGGGTGCCCGCTGGTCTTCCACGGTCATCAAACTCCTTGGGGTCCATGTCGGTTCTCCGGAGGCGGTTGCTGCCGCCACTTGGACTCCCTTGGTTCAGAAAATCAGTCGTCACCGCCTTGGCCCTTTCCGTCGTTTTAAACCGTCCCTTTCTTTCTTCACCAGAGCCCATCTCATTTCTATTTTTCTTTTTCCGATTTTGACTCATATCTGGCTTGCTAATTCTCCACCTCCCATCTTTTTTTTTTTTTTTATTGTAGGTTTTACGACCACCGTGAGCAACTCAATGGCCCGTCCCTAATTTAGGGTCACTGGTTCCAGGGAAGGGAGAGAGCCAGTGCCGTAAGACAAACACAACATCCATACCTAACCGGGATTCGAACCCGGATCCCTTTCGGACGAATGATCATAGGTCATCGCTTAGACCACTGCGCCACCGGGGCGGTCCTCCCATCTTTCTTCGTCAAGTCCAAACGTTGTTCGTTTATTTCATCTGGGACGTCGTCCATTAGGCGCACCACTCTACACTTGCACTTCCTCTCTCTTTTGGTGGTCTTGCCCTTCCTGACCTTTTTCTAAGATCCGACGCTCACTGTCTTTGGCATTTTCTCCACGATTTTTGTCTTGCTCCGTCCTCTACTCTTAATATTATTGATACTTTACTCTTTCCTCGCAGTCCATTTCTCACTTTTGCTACTTTCATCCGCATGGATCTTCTCCCCTGCTCCCTGACCATTTTCCTGTTTACTACCGATCTGTGTTTTCTCTCTGGCAATCAATATGTCCTGTCAGTTCCCCCCCCCCCCTCTTCAACTAACGATCTTCTGGCGGAGCCCTTCTTTTTTTCTTCCGCTATCCGCTCTCCCTCCTCTCACTACCTACACTTCTCTACCTGGTTTGCCAGTGGCGTCGTGCGGGTTTCACAACTCGTTGATTCCTCGCTTCGCTGGAAATCTTTGGCTCATATCCCCCCCTTTGGCTGATACTGCCCAGCATCGTGCTCAACTTCGTTAGATCCATTCTATCCTTAAACGAACGTCTTTATCCCTCACTCGTGAACTCTTTTGGTCTTATTCCTTCTTATTCGGCGTCCCTCAGTCTTCCCTTTCTTGTTTATTTCAATGACTCTCCCATTTCTTCCGTTCCTACAGATGAGACTTCAAATACTTGGCTCGATGCGTATTCATCCTTGGCTTCACCCAAAGCAAAGGACATTCATTGGCTTCATCTCCATCGCCAGCTTTTAAGCCCTCGCACCCTGCATCGTTTTCGCCATTTCTCTTCCCCTTTGTGTGATTTTTTTGTTCTACACTTGGTGATGTCTCCCATTCATATGATTCTTGTTCGGTTCTTCAACCGTTGTTTTCCTTGATGTTTTCCCTTCTTTGTAAGGTCTGTCCTAGTTTTCATTCCATGTTTCATTATTACTTCCTCCGTCGCCATCACTCTTCTGCTAGTTCTCATAACCCAGTCTGTGCTTTTCTCATTCTGCGAGCAAAGCTGACCATTTATTTATTTCATCATTTCTGTGTTCAGCGAGCTTCGCTACGTCGTTATCACCCTGCCAGACTCTTTCTGTGCCATCGCTATCGTTCTTCAATAAAAGCTGCCCTCCAACTTGAGTATGATTTAGCTTCGTCTTGGCAGACGATTCCAGCCTTTTTGCTACTTGGTCTCCGCATTTGCCGTGGTTTCATTTCAGCCACGGCAAGGTTGATTTGTTGTCATGAATCCTCCTTCTTCCTCTTTTCCTTCTTTTTCGTGCTCTGACGACACCACATGCGGTGTCGCTGCTCGTTGACTTTATTAAGTGGTTTCTCTTCTGTCTTCCGTTCCTTCCTTCTTTCTTTCTGTTTCTATTTGTTGTTGCTTCCTGTTGTTTTTGTTTTAGTTCGTTCCTTTCCTTGTTCATTTGTTCTGCTTCTCACCTGTAGTGTGTTTTGTTTTTCGTCTCTTTCCGATACAAATTGTGCGGATGTGTTTATTGTTTTTTTTTTGTTTTTCTTTTTTGCCTTGTGGTTTTGTGCCAGCTAGCGTTTCTGTGTTAAATTGGCTTGAGCATTTGGTGTTATTTATCTTTACGGGTTGTGTGTGCTGTATGTTCTACACTGGCGGAAAGTGAAAAAAGAACACCAAGAAGGAATTAGCGGACGATCATAAAATTTACATATGTTAATGGGGTCGAGTTTACGTAGGTGTGATGTAAATTTCGGGATCAACCGGTGAGCGCTTACGCCACAGCACGGCATAATATGCAAATTATCGTCGGGGGTATTTAAAAAGTACGGCGAAGTGAATGTAATCAGTCGTCGTCGTACGGACACGTGCGAAGACTCCGAAGAAGCTGCAATGCCTGGACATGGAAAACGTGTACGATTTCAGCAGTTATCAGACTTTGAGCGAGGTCGTCTAGTCGGACTCCGCGAGGCCGGGTGGTCGTATCGTCGTATTGCAGAGCGAATTGGAGGCGAAGTATCGGTAGTGGTACGATGGTGGCGTAGATGGTCCGAGGAACATTCCCACACGAGAAGACGTGGGAATGGAACCGGGAGTCACAGACGGACTGATGAGCGGACCGATCGACGCATAAGAAGAGCGCCGTTGTCAAGCAGAACATCCACTGCGACGCAAATCCGAGCTGCCGTTGCACCTGAGGTGACTGTGCGAACAATCCGCAACCGTCTACTGGATGCAGGACTACGTGCACGTGTGCCTCTGGCATGTGTACCTCTGACTGCAGCCCACCGTCTGGAACTGCTGCAGTGGTGTCACCAACGTCTGCACTGGAGAACGCAATGGCGATCTGTCGTGTTCAGCGATGAAAGCAGATTCTGCTTGGGAGCCTCCGATGGCCGTATGCGTGTTCGCAGACGCACAGGGGAGCGTCTCCACCCTTCTTGCATCCTCCAGCGACACACATGGCCTACACCTGGTCTCCTGGTGTGGGGAGCGATCAGCTATCACTCCCGTACACAGCTAGTGTTTGTACCGGGTACGTTAAACAGCACCTCCTACATCAACAACATTATTCAGCCTGTTGTTGTGCCATTTGTAAGGTCGGTCCATCGTGGTGTATTCCAGCAAGATAACGCACGCCCACACACGGCACGTGCAACGCAACATGCACTTCAGGGTGTGAGACAACTTCCATGGCCTGCACGTTCACCGCATTTGTCCCCCATTGAGCACGTGTGGATTTTATGAGACAACGACTTATCTGGTCTCCACAGCCAGCCACGACTATCCCCGATTTACGCGTCCAGGTTGAGGATGCTTGGAACTCAATACCCCAAACTTACATCCAACATCTGTACGACAGACTCCATGCCAGAATTGCACTGTGTGACGCAGTTCATGGCGGTTCAACCTCGTACTAACCATGTTACATGGAAATATTATTTTTCAGTTTACCAGCAAATACAGCTGTATTTTGCCATAATGTTTTGATCACGTTATCCTCTGTATTCCGTTATTATGCTGTATAAATTTCGTTGGTATCAGACGTCTCCTTCTTGGTGTTCTTTTTTCACTTTCCGCCAGTGTATTTAGTTTTATCTCCCCTTGGCAATTGCTCTTGCCTCTCATACTGTCCTGTTTTGATTATGTTCACCCAGGATTATACCGGTTTGCTTACACCATGTATCTTTGTGCTATCCGTCAGTTTCCATAGGTTTTTTTTTTTTTTTTTTTTTGGTGTATGCACTTGGTATCTTTGAGGCCATTTTGAGTTTTGTTGACCTGGGCTGTGAGTCAACACTCTTTAATTTGTCCTGTGTTTTACTGAGTTGTCTCCTAGATTTGTGAATTGTGCTACAATTGCGATTTCCTAATGTATGGTTCTTTTTTTTCTCGCATTTTTATTTTGTTTCTTGTGAAGTGGTTTCTTGTATTGCGTGCTCTTTACTTTTGTGCGTTCTTTTTGGCGTACTGTCGTCTGACGTCGTTGGTCGACATACTTCCTTTTTTTACTGCACTGAGTGATTTGAATGCTTTGCTTTCTTACTATGAGTATTTGCTTCATTTGTGTTGCATTGCTACTCGTATAATGTTGTGTGATATTTGTTGTGCTGATTTTTGTTTTTCCTCTCGGGTGCTTTTGTTTTTGTCTTATGCTTTTTTTTTTTTTTTTTTTTTTTTGCTGTTTGCAAGTGTGTAGTGTCTCCGCCCAGTTTGGTCGTGTTGCAACTGTTTGCCTTTACTGTGATTGTACTAAGGATGTATTAGTTAATATGTTGACCTTTTTGTTCGCATTTCGTCTTCTACAGTTGCAGTCATTGCACTAATATTTTGCAGGTTGTTTATGTTTAGCGAAGATTGTTGGTGCTTGCACGAGTTTTTCCGTGATTACTCTTCTCTGTATGGTCTGATATTGTTTCAACTTTTGTACATGCCATTGTTGTTTTTCCCGTGTTGTGTACCTTTGCTTCTACATACTAATTCTTCGAGAGAGCGTTTGCCCATTGCAATAGGCCAGCACTTTACCTTCTCATTGTGAATTTTTGCCTTTTGTTTTATTGCTATTTGTTTTGTGCATTGTTGTTATTGTGTTGAATTTTATGCCTTTTCTCTCGTTTTTTTTTGTTTAGTGTCTTGATATGTGTGCTAGTGCGTTGCGCACTAGCACACATATCAAGACACTAAACAAAAAAAAACGAGACATCTAACCCTCTTATGACGACATAATCGACAAATTTACAGCTTTAAAAGGAAGAAAAATTGATTTAATATACAAAAAATAGGTAAGTCCTCATTAAGGGATTTTCATTGTAGACAGTAGATAACTTTTCATACTCCTCTCGTACCTCTTCACCTATTTTTACAACCACGAGCCGCCACTGGCTTTAACGACCACCGTGAGCAACTCTATGGGCTATAAGCAGCCACACATCCTTAATTCAGGGCCACTGGCTCCAGGGAAGGGAGAGAGAGCCTGTGCCGTAAGTCGAACACAACGTTCAGATCTCACCGGGATGCTAATTCGGACCCATCTCGGAACAATGGTCAGAAGCCAGCGCTTAGACCACTGAGCCACAGCAGCCGCGAAAAACGTTATGCTGAGGAGAAGGGTCGGAAAGCAAGTGTTTTTCGTTAATTAGGGTTGAGAGGAAATAAGTACACACAGACACAAAATAAGAACACACCCAGACTTAACCTTCCTTCAAGCCAATAACTTAGTCTTGCACTTATCTCTACCAAAGCAGGCAGTCCTATCCATTCTCCTCATTCGATCATAGCCATATTACGTAACATGAAAAAAAAAAAAAAAAAAAAAAAAAAAAGGCTTAAACAATGGATTTGGAAGAGTGGAGAATAACTGAATTTTCATTGCCCTGCTGATGCTATTTTGATCTCCTTTCTACGGCGAAATAAACAATGCACTTTCTAGGGGAAATTACGTAGGGCTACACGAGAGAAAGCCAAAATTATATTGCAATTTGGAAAAGTTCAAATTATATTGTAAAGTTAAAAAAAAAAAAACCTTCAAAAAATGGAATATATTTAATTGAGTGGGCAGCAGGATGGGCAAGATATATTCCATCGCATTCCTCTGGCGACGTCCCTCATTTGAAGAACTGTAAATAACCTTTAAATATTTCAATCCCGGCTTCTAAATTACTGTTCAGGTCGGCCTCAAATTGACGAGTGAAGATCATTTCATGTTCAACAGGTGAAAGAAGAAGTTTGGTTTCAACTGAGGTCAACGGTTCAGGAATAGGCGCAATCGTGGAGAGTAAGTTATCAAAGTCAGCCGGGAAGAAGAGAGTGGAAGGTTCTGTAGGCGGCACGGCCACCTACCAGATGAACAGGTATAGCCCGAAGAATGATTCAGTGGTAGGAGAAGACTCGGGGTGCGGTTTAGCACGTTTTAGTGAGAAAACATTGCGCTGAGAACTAGGGCATTTAGTTGTAGTTGGTGTTTCATTGACATCTATTGAAGAATCATCAGGATGGCGGAAATCAGTCGAAAGAGGTTTACCATAAAAGCGTTTGACCTCTTAAAGGAATCAATTTTAAAAACACAGTGAGACCGAATTGTAGGTTCTTAGATTGTTGTTCAGAACGCCCCTTTCTCAAATGATTTAAAAGTGGTTTCAGACGTTTTGGCCAAACTGGAAAGTGATTGGCAAAGCTTAAGACGGCGGTGATACAGCAGTTCATCCGGAGAAGCACACAACAAAATCATCCAGTGTGCGGGGAAGCTGACCATAATGTGCAAAAATATCATATGAACATTTACTGTACTAGTCTATACCACCTAGTATATTCTTAGAAAAAGGCAGCATCGGGACTCATATTTAAAATTGTACCAGGATGGAAGTTCATGACAGTACGTCACTGAACCGCGGAGAAGTATTTATTATTAGGGTCCAATTCATTATCTGTGATTGTTTTGCCCAGCATGGATTTCTGACAATATCTCGGTATTCCACTGCCCTGTTTTATGAACAAACTGACAAACTACTAGTTAGAAACACGCGCCGCCGGTGCTTTCCAACTAGAAAGACATAGCCGAACTCAACATCAATGTAGAAGAAGGTGATTCATAAATTAAGCCAAAGTACGGAATTATCAAATCTGTATGTTCCAGATGAAAAATAAATATCATCACTGCCTGGTTCACACCGAAAATAACACGTGGAGAATCCTCATTACGCTTTTTTTTCTGATAATTTTTTTTTTCTTTTTTTTTGTTCCATTTTCATGACAGGGTATGCATCTGCGTTAAATATCAAGTGACATTCCACTTAACAGAAGTCTTATTGTTTGCGCATGCAGCATAAACACAACTCATCAGCAAATACACAAGAAAGATAACTCTGAAGAGTCGCGAAGAATAAAAAGAATATATGTGACCTACAATCACGTTAGAAACAGACTACTTTTATCTTACAGTATTGTTTTCAGACGTTCAGAAACTTTGGTTTCAGGGCAAAAAGAAATAATGTTATCGTCAAATGGAAACTGCGTAATCTAGGCGAACTCAGCAAGGGATCTTTAGATCATGATTGAAAAAAGAAAAAGAACGATTAGAGTATACGTACAGAGTAGTTAGTGTTTTCTAAGGAACGCTAGTGTTCAATTACATCAACTTTCTTTAAAAAACATGGAAAGCAAGAAAATGCAGATTTTTTCAGCAGAAAAGATATTGCGGTCAGTAATATCTTCCATATTGGCCAATCTATGCATTGGATGCTAACGCCAGTGATACACTAGATATGCGACAGATTGCATTTCACCCAAAGTACCCAATTTCCTGTTGACGGCAGCATTATTACTTTTTGCGCTGAAGCAGGTTTTTGAGTGGGAAAGCAGTTGTGTCCACGTGATGAGATAGCAACAAATATACCAGAGAAAAGCATAAGTGAAAATGAGAGCGAGAGTATTCGTCTAACACTCAAGCAAAGATCTTATTCGTCTCTCTTATCATCCTTATTAAGACTTAGCAATGCACGTAGAAGAAGGTGATATATTTATATGTAAGGTCAGGTGATGCGCAACATCACAGCCTCTCCTTGACAAATGTTAACCCCGCCTTCTCGTGGTGCATCTTGTTCCCACTAAAGGGGCTCTGACGACCGCCAATAGCGGTATAACTATACCATCGGGATTAGAGGAAATGCTATCCCACACTCACCAACCCGCTTGGCCAACGTGGTGAGTTATGGCCAAACCCCTCCAAAACGACTCCACAACTTAAATCTTAGCCCTCAGTCTCCGGCAGCCGGAATGTACCTGGCCAAGGCAGCGGCCAGTGTGACATGAAGGCAGAGGGTGCTAGGAATCACCGGAGGACCGAACTAGGCTGCCATCTGATGCTGACCTTGGCTACTTACAATGGACGCTCCCTATCTTCTGATTCAAGGTTTCCTGAATTGGAAAAGGAACTACAAAGGATCAAGTGGGACATCGTCGGGCTAAGTGAGGTAAGCAGAAAAAGAGATCTCTTTGAACTGAAAAGTGGACATCTCTTCTACTATCGTGGGACAGATACTGGCAGAACTAGTGGGTTGGATTTATAATAAACAAGAAACTGAAGGACAAAGTTGTAGGAGTTGAAAGTTCCTCTGACAGAGTTGCACGACTCGTTATCCAACTCTCGAGAAGATACCAGGCTCAGATTATTCAAACTTATGCACTCACCACAAGTCATGCTGAAGAAGAAATTGAAGAATTTTATGAGGAAATTGGTCATCTAAATAATAAAGGTAAGCAACACTTGAAGATAATTATGGGAGATTTCAATGCAAAAATAGGGCAACGGCAACAGAATGAAACTTCAGTAGGTAAATTCGGTCACGGTAACAGAAACCAGCGTGGAAATACTCTCGTTGAGTTTGCAGAGGCAGAAGGGTTTTTCATCTTGAACTCCTTTTTCAAGAAAAACCCGCAAAGGAAATGGACATGGAGGCATCCAAATGGGACGACAAGTGAAATTGATTTTATTATGTGTAACAAGAAGTTTGTCATGGAAGACTGCAGTGCAGGTAGTGACCATAGAATGGTAAGATGTAAGATGCACCTTAATGCTAAACTCTAGCGTGGCAAGCTCATAAAACAAACAAAGTGTACTGACGTGACCAACCTTAAAAAGCATCATAATACCTTCAAATTAAAACTGAGGAACAGATTCTCTATTCTAGAAAATCTAACATCGGAAGAAATGGACATCTCTGAAGTTAACAGAAAAGTAACGAAAGCTCTTATGCAAACAGCAACAAAATTAGCTGGGTCTAAGAACAAGTTGCATGTGAACAAATTATCAGGGGAAACCAAAATGTTGATGCAAAAAATAAAGAGAGATGAGGACAACTAAAGAAGATGTGACTTCCAAAGTGGAAAATATAGAGCTATGCAAGATAATACGAAAAAGTATCACTGAAGACATAAGGAAATTCAACTGTGAACTAGTGAGGAAAGCAGTTGAAAACAACCAAAGCCTAAAGACAGCAAAGGGACATCTCAGTAAGGGAAGAAAACAGATTATGGCACTGAGAAAAGAAGATGGTTCTGTAACAAGAAATAGAGGCGAAATTTTGACAAGAGTGAAAGATTTCTACTCCAAATTACACTGCTGGCCACCCGAAATGCAACACCAAGAAGGAAGCATCCGATTGGCCTGAAATTCGAAGCATGCGTCGCTCGCGAGAGTACATGAAAACGATTAGCATTGCAGGGCATATGCAAATCATGTGCGCCCGGCACGCTACCGAGAAGTACTATAAGAAGGGTGCACAGAAGGCGGGGTGTAAGTAGTAGAAGTGTGTTGCGCTGCCAGACCTGTGCGTGGAAAGCTTCCTGATGCCTCGTCGCAGAATACGGCAGTCATTCCAGCACGTTTCGGAATTCGACAGAGGACGAAAAGTGGCTTATCGCGACAGCGGTTTATCGTACCGAGACATCGGCGCCCGTGTGGGACGACATCCAGCCACAATGAGGCAAGTATGGATTCGGTGGGTGCATGAGGGACGGACGGACCGACGTGAGCGATTGCCGCAACCGCTGCCTACCACCAAACGAGAGGACCGGCATGTTGTGCGGCGGGCACTGACGGCTCGCACCGCCACATCACGAACGTTAGCGCAGGAATTAGGGTGTATTGCGCAACAACCCGTGTTAGCACGTGCCGTTCGACGTCGTCTGCAGGAACGGGGACTTGTCGCACGGCGCCCATTGCTCCGATTACCACTGACGTTACACCACCGGCGAGTGCGGCGGCAGTGGGCCGTTGAACGCCGCACCTGAACTACGGAATGGCACGACATTGTCTTTTCCGATGAATCTCGTTTCTACCTGCAAAACCCCGATGGTCGGATCCGCATGTGGCGGCACCGCGGCGAGAGACTGTATGACGTCTGCATTATGCATCGCCATACCGGTCCGTCGCAAGGCGTTATATTTTGGGGCGCAATTGGATAGAACACCCCCCCCCATGCTACGCATCGCCGGTACACTCAGCAGCCACCGCTACATCTCCGACGGTTTGGAGCCTGTAGTCCTTCCTTACCTACAGGACCTGCCAGCGGCCACGTTTCAACAGGACAATGCGCGCCTGCACGTGGCACGCATCGTGCAACAATTCTTCACGGCCCATCAGGTGTCACTGCTGCAGTGGCCCGCCTGTTCTCAAGATATGTCGCCCATCGAACATGTCTGGTCGTTGATCGGCAACCGAGTGGCCCGGCAAAGCACCACCCGCGTCTACGCCTGATGAACTGGGGTAACGTGGGGAAGCAGCCTGGACCGACATACCACACGCTCACATCCAAAGCCTCTTTCGTTCGATGCCGCGGCGTGTAGCGGCCGTTATTGCCAGCCATGGGGGCCACGCGAGCTATTGATATCTGCGTATGGATTCGGTGGGTGCACGAGCAAATCCGCAAGTCGCACGGGCCTGTAAGCTCAATCGTTTCGTCTTTGTATCTGGTGTTATTGTTATGTGTCCAGGAGATCTGGCTTTGCTCTCTCGTGCCCTTCTTGGTGTTGCATTTTGGGTGGCCAGCAGTGTATATGAAAGGGATGATACATGTACCCCAGACATCATGAAAAGTACCAGTACCAGAGTTCTTCCAGTGCTCCCAGAAGAAGATGCATATGCAATCAAGAACATGAAGAGGGGAAAAGCTCCAGGAGAAAATAGAATTACTGTACACATCATACAAGAAGCAAGTGGAGAAATTGAAATACACTGGTGTGCAAAAATTAATGACGAAGAGGAGAAATTAGCATAAGAGCGGAACGAGCCGGCAGAACGGACCGAAAGACCACTCAAGAGATAGACTAGTGTCCGGCACGATAGGGCAGACGCATATATGCAGCATGACGGGGGGTGTGTGTGTGTGTGTGTGTGTGTCGGAATGGTATAAAGCCACGGGCGGTGTACGCTCAGCAATTCGGTGTAAGCTATTGCACGGTGTACATTGGTTTGAACGACGTCGAGTTGCTGCCACATTGTGATATGGCCAATAGGCAATCCAGTAGACGACATCTGGATGACTTTACCCGAAGTCGCGTCATTGGGAAGTTTGTAGAAGGTGGAAGTGTGACTAGCGTGGCCGAGGAGTTCGGGATCGCTCACAGCATCGTTTCACGAGCTTGGAGAGCATTTCAAACGACAGGAACAGCTGTCCGAGAGTTTAGCAGTGGTCGTCCACGAGCAACCACGGCGGCGGACGACCGGTATATTGTCCTACAGGTGAGAAGAGACAGACGGTAGACATCAAGAGAAATCGCAAGGCACATGCAACAGACAACTGGACGTCCGTTATCGCGTTTTACTGTGGCCAGGAGGCTGCACAAAGGTGGTCTATTTGCACGACGACCAATACTGTATGTGCCATTAACGCCTGATCATCGGAGACGGCGGTTTCTGTGGTGCCAGGAACACAAGAACTGGACACATCAGCAATGGGGTCGAGTTCTCTGTACGGATGAAAGCCGATTTAGTCTGACGAGCGATTCTGGGCGTATACACATCTGGGGAGAGCAGGGAACACGCAATCACACCTCCAACATAATCGAAAGGGACCGGTTTGGAGGTGGCGGAGTTCTCGTTTGGATAATGTTTGGCAGACGTATTGACCTCAACATCTTCCAAGGAGGTTCAGTCACTGGTGTCCGCTATTGTACCGAGGTTATCCTGCCTCACGTGCGTATGTTTAGAGGTGTTGTGGGTCCTGAGTTCCTCTTCATGGACGACAATGCTACACCTCATCGTACAGTGGCTGTCGCAGAGCTGTTGGAGAGTGAAGATATTCAACGCATGGACTGGCCCGCAAAGTCCCCGGACCTAAATCCAATCGAACACGTGTGGGACCTTCTCGGGAGACGCTTGGCAGCTCGTCACCTGCCGCCAGCAACGATTCCACATCTTTGATTGGTGCTACAAGAAGAATGGGCCGCGATGCCTCAACAGCTCCTTGAAAACCTCGTCCTCAGCATGGACAGACGTTGTAAATCCTGCAACGCAGTCAGGGGTGATCATATCCCCTACTAAAGACTGGATTTTTCTTGGCAGCCGCCTGTCACATGGACGTTTCTGTCTTCTGTCCAGTTGTGCTCGAAGCCACCTTTTCAATAAAGTGCCTTTGTATCGTTTGGATTCCTTGTTTGGACGATTTTGCTCACTTGTCCCATATTCTTACATCTTGGGGATCTTATGGTATGATTTGAGTCGATGTGGAGCACTTCTGCACGACGTTACATTCGAAAAACCGTCTTGTCCGTAATTTTTGCACGCCAGTGTAGTACTCGCCCAAGTTTTCACTCGATGCCTTAATGAAGGGAAGATTCCTGAGGATTGGAACAATGCTACAATGATCCTGCTACATAAAAAAGGTGACATTGAGGATCTCAGGAACTGCAGACCTATCAGCCTCCTATCAGTGGTTTATAAAATCTTCTCTAAAGTTCTTTCACACCGCTTGAAGGTAACACTGGACATGGCTCAACCGAGAGAACAACCTGGATTCAGGAGTGGCTACAGCACAATAGATCATATCCACGTATTGAGAGAACTAATTGAAAGAGCGAGGGAATATGAACTTCCATTGTGCATGGCTTTTATCGATTATGAAAAACCCTTGGTTCGGTGAAACCATCAGCTGTTACAATGGCTCTGAAATCCTGCGGTATTGAAGATGCATACACTAATATTATTAATAACATCTATGAAAATGCAAGTGCAAAGATTCGGCTGTTTGAGAATACAGCACACATAAAAGTTGGAAAGGGAGTGAGACAAGGTGACACCATATCTCCCAAGCTCTTTAATGCCGCATTGGAAAATGCTTTTCAACCACTGAACTGGGAAAACAAAGGGATAAAGATTAATGCAGATTATCTAACTCACCTTCGTTTTGCTGATGACGTAGTCATTTTTGCAACTACCCCATCAGAGCTGCAGAGTATGATCCAGAATCTTGCTGACAAGAGTAAAGAAGTGGGATTAAAAATGAACTTTCAGAAGACAAAAGTGATGTTCAATGCTTTTACAAGAAATGAAGTTTTATCGATTGATGTAGAAAAGCTGGAAATAACAGATACGTACGTTTATCTTGGACAGCAGATATCAAGTGAAGGTCACATTGATGAAAAAATTAATCAGCGTATAAAACTTGCCTGGAGAGCTTTTGGAAGAAACAGCATAATTTTCAAGAGCAATATGCCATTATGTCTTAAAAGAAAAGTGTTTGATCAATGCATCCTTTCAGTACTTACGTATGGTGCAGAGACGTGGACCTTAACTAAAAGAGACATACAAAGGCTGCAGACAACTCAAAGCAGCATGGAGAGGTGCATGCTTGGTGTAACCAGGAGAGATAAGAAGAGGAACTCGTGAGTCAGAAAAATGACAAGAGTGGAAGACATCATGATCAGAGTGAAATCCCTGAAATGGTAATGGGCTGGACATACTGCCAAAAGAACAGACCATTGATGGACAGTCGAAATTTTAGATTGGATTCCAAGGAACAGGAAAAGACCCAGAAGAAGACCACATGGGAGATGGGTGGATGAAATTGGAAAGTATGCGGGAGTAATATGGAGACTGGCACAAGACAGATCGTTGTGGAAGAGGCTTGGAGAGACCTTCGTCCATTAGTGGCTTGATAATGGTTGACAATGATTATGATGATATATATTTGAAACGACGAATCGTTCGTTCTTTTGAATATACTTCTCATCATGTTTTTAAAAAAGATTCCAGAACCGGAAGGGTTTAAACGTAACTTGTGGTGGGTTTGTGTTTAGCTGCGTTTTCCCTCAAATACAGATGGCTAAGTTTCGTTTGTTTCGTTATTTTTCCCCTTTCCTTTTCTGAACTACCAAATAATTTGTCTATAACAAAAGATAAAAACACAAAAACAGCAAGCTAAAAATGGGAATAAAAAAAGAAAAGAAAAATGTGAGAAAGAAAACTAAACTCTCTTAAAATACGTATTAGAAATAAATCATTTTTTATAATTTGTTTGATGATGGTTGTAAAGGGAAAATAATTGTTTGATGATGATCTCTTATCGCTAAAGGAAAAATAATTTCCAACTGGCACGGAAAAATTATTTATTTTTCTAATGTACTATTCTGGACTATTTTCGCAGATTCACGTAATGACATCCAGGAATTGCTCATGTTGCGTTTTGATTCTTTCTACCATTCTTCTTTGGTTCTGATTTTTATCCCCGTTTTAATCTGAAGTAACAAGCTGAAATTAATCCAGATTAAGTCCACTCCCGTCAAAAACTTGAAAATTTTAATTATAAAATTTAAAGTCGATCGCCCGAGAGGCCAGTTCACGCCCGTAGGTTAACGGTCTAGAAAAAGAAACGATAAAGCACAATTCTAACTCTTAATAAGGATGAGGAACGGAGCTGAATAAGATGTTATGTGAATCAATTAGAGAAACCCGACTTTGGGGGGGGGGGGGAGAGTAAAAGAAAAATGATATTTTGTTTTATAGTATTAATTACTACCGGTAACAGAGAATGGTATCTCTGTATGTTTTATAACGGTGAGAATGGACATGAAAACTTTCTTCATTGAAGATCCAGTTGAGGTGCACAGAATTGTCATAAGTGCTCACATCACACAACAGACAGTAAGGGAAGCGGAGGTTTAGCATGTCTTCAGTACTCCACGAAGGAACACGCACATTAAAATCTCTATATCTGCAGTGCTTTCTGTTTCTAACCTCCTAAATTCAAATTTCGTACATCACAGCATTTTAATAATATGCCCACACATACTGCAGTCTTGCTGAGCTACGTATTCATTTATCTGGCTTTGATGAAATACAAACCTACTGGACCTTTCTCCAGTGAGTAATCTTCGCATAAAACTAATCTTTGGCTATTCATAGAGGCTATTTATATTTATCTAGAACGGAACAGAAAACAATGTGTACATGAGCAAGGCGAATAAGATCTAAAACGCTATATGCGTAAAAAAAAAAAAAAAAAAAAAAGCGAAAAAGAAAAAAATTAGACTGCCACCACGCTTTGCAACGGCTTACAAATTTATCTAAGTCGACCTCATCTGTTACTTAACAGTTCCTGATAAATTAGTTTACGTGCTAGGAAGTAGTTATCAACCTACCTCAAAACATTCGATAGAATTGAGGCCTACCGATAAGTTTTATGAAGATAACTACTGAACATGAAAGTGTGCTACAAATATTTGTTTAAAATAGCAATACCAGTTCCGTACAAATTCAGTGCACCGAAATTAAAACACACACACACAAAACTATCAAAATTGAAGCGCTCTTATTCTCAGTCGTGCTAGAACAAATGGAATTTGTTCTTTGAAATTCGAATAACAACGTACAAGATCACTAAAACTGCAAGTAGACTTAGCATAAGATGAAAGGTGGTTTCCTTAAAACTCTCATTTATGGTTAATTTGTGTCTCAAACAAGTACGAAAACCTCATAGGAAATAACCTAAATATAAAGTAGGAATACATGAATACGAAACTCTCAGATTTTTCAACAATTTTGTGTTTTCAGTTTTTTTAAATGATTACACTTTGAATCGTTCTTTTGATTTTTACTTTTCATCACGTCTTAAAAAAAAGTACGTGTTTGTTTTATGATTATGCACCTAATAGTCCACTTTGATTTTTTTTTCTTTTTTTTGCACTGGGTAGCTTGAACTGTGAGAACAAAAGTTCTTAACTTTTTGTCTTTTACGAATATATGTGGGATAAACATATTTTTAAATTCAATGCTATTAAATTCAAAATATACTCTACGCCAAAAAAAAAAAAATAAAATAAAAAAAAAATAGTTGCACCTAGAAAGAAGCAACCGACAGGAATGAAACTTCGTGGGTAGGTTTGACATCGGAGATATGCAAATGATTCAAGTATCACGCTCGGTCGCCCATGTGACGCAAGCAAGGAGGGGTCATAGCGCTGTGCCTGACCGGCTATACGTAGTGCGATCAAAAAGTTCCGAGACTAGGTACGTAGCGCGCCAACAGATAGCAGTACGAGGATGCACGAGCAGCAATCGAGGGCCGTGACCCTCATGAGTTATTCTGCCGAGTGGCGTCGTTTTGTGAACATCGGGAGCTGTGCTACACGATGTTTGGTGACCATGTGCAGAACACAGATGCGATTTCGGTATGGACTGCAAACTAGAGCAGCGAGCGAACATCAAATTCTGTGTCAAACTCGACAAATCGGGAACGGAAACGCATGAAATGTTGCGGCAGGCTTATGGCAATGAAGCAATGAGTCGTGCGAGGTGTTTTAAGTGACACTCGCGCTTTAAGTGCGGCAGAACGGCACTGGAAGACGATGAGAGGTCAGGGCGAACGCCCACAAGCAAAATCTCCGAAAATGTGGGCAAAATTAGGGAGCTGGTGCATGAGGATCGTTGGAGAACCATTCAAGACATTGCTACCATCGCCAATGGGTCATGCGGAACAGTGCAAGAAGTTCTGACGTCAGTTTTGAACATGCACCGCATTGCTGAAAAGTGTGTGCCAAAGATTCTGAACCCCGAACAGTAGGCGCTCCGTGTCGAACTCTGTCAGGATCTTCGTCAGCAGGTGGCGAATGAACCAACGTTCCTGTCGCGGATCATCACTGGGGACCTGACTTGGATCAACGGTTACGACCCGGAGACCAAACAACAGTCGCCGCAGTGTAACAGCCCGGCATCTCTACGACAGAAGAAGGCCCGACAGGTCCGGAGCGTAACCCAAAGCATGCTCATCGTGTTCTTCGACATTCGTGGGGTTGTGCATTGTGAATTCGTCCCCCAGAGCCAGACCATCACCGTCCTTTCTTACTGCGATGTTCTGCGGCGTCTTAGGGAGGACATTCGCCGCAAGCGACCTGAAATGTGGTGCAGGGGCGATTTCCTGCTCCATCACGACAATGCAGCAGCTCACAGAGCGTTAGCAACACGCCAGTTTTACAACCGCAACAGCATGACTACCGTTCCTCACATGCCTTACTCGCCGGATTTGGCCCCCTGCGACTTCTTTCTGTTCCAGAAGATGAAGCTGAAGCTCAAAGGTCGCCGTTTTGAAACTGTGGACGAGATCCAGCGCGAATCGCAGAAGGTGCTTGACACGATTCGCGAACAAGACTTCCAGGGAGTGTTCCAACAGTGGAAAAAACGCTGGCAGCTGTATATCGCTGCCCAAGGAGAGTGCTTTGAAGGGAGATCATAGCCAGACTTAAGTAACTTAAGTACTTTGTTGTATATCGGCCTAGTCTCGAAACTTTTTGATCGGGCCTCGTTTAAGGTCGTCTCGTTGTGCGTGCTTGCCTTTCCGACTCGCGCTGTTGTATTGGTTGCATCATTTGCAAGTGAATTATGCCTCAAAGAAAAGTTCAGAAGCGATTCGAGCAGTTGGAGGAGTTCGAGAGGGGTCCCATCGTCGGGCTCTGGGAAGCGGAATAGTCTTATTGCCGTATTGCTCACCACACCGGTCGTGCGGATATCACCATAGCACGCTGTTGGTGGCAGTGGATAGAACAAAGCACGCATCAGCGACAGGAAGGGTCTGGGAGACCCAGACAAACCACGGAGCGAGAGGGCCAACGGGTTGTCTGACATGCGCGGTGTGACCCAACAGCCACTATTGAGGATACTCAGCGAGCAGTGGTGCCCTCCATGCATCGTCCGATTAGTGCCAGCACCATTGGCAGATAGCTGCACGACGTAGGGCTACTCGCACGCAGACCGTTACGACGACTGCCCTTAACACCATTGCATCGTCGCCACAGATTGCAATGGTGCCATGCCAGACTGTCATGGAGCCACCCAGAATGGCAACAGGTGATCTTCAGTGACGAGTCCCGCTTTTGTCTTGGAGAACGACCACCGAATCCGTGAGTGGAGACACCGTCGTCAGCGCCAAGATGAATGGTTTATTGCCGAGCGTCACACGTCCAGAAGGCTTGGTGTTATGGTGTGTGGTGCAATTGCCTACGATGCCAGATCACCTTTGTTATTTATTACAGGCACTTTGACAGATCAACGTTACGATAATGAGATCCTGCAACCAACGGCCCTACCTATTCTGAACGCTCACTCTGGTGCGATTTTCCAACAGCACAACGCTTGTCCGCATACTGCTTCTGTCTGGAGAGCTTGCCTTCAAGGTACTGACACTCTTCCTTGGCAGCCACATGGCCACACCTATCGCCGATTGAAAATGTGTGGGATGCTATTGGACGTGCTATCCAAAATCCTCCCCTACCGCACAATCTGCAGGAACAGCTTGAGAAGATTCAAGCTGCATGGGATGGCTTATCGCAGGACACCATTAGGAACCAGTACAACTCCATGCCGAGACATCTGGCATGCTGTGTGAGAAAACATGGCGGCTCGACGCCATACTGAGAGACACTACTTCTTGGCGTGTAGCTCAATAAATATTGCCCATATCAGTCTCAATGTTTAATTATTTATTGCTCCTGGTAACTTTTACCTTCCTCCCGAATAGCACTGTAATCCGACACGTCCTTCTTGGTGCAACTATTTTTCTGACGTAGAGTGTATATCTTATTCCACATCATTGCTTCAAAAAACACAGCTTAAAGAAAATTTTGTCCTTAGATACCTTTTACACAGGTCCTTCATGAAATATTTCACAGATTTCCACTAGAGCGCCTAAACATATATTATATTTTTCCAGATATCTGAAAGTCCGATCTGGAACATTCTCTTTGCGTCGGAAAGCGTTCATGGGAAAAAATTCTTTCCATATAAATTCTAATTTTTCAGAGAGCTGAATTTAGTCACTAGGAAGTATAATGAATATTTCTGTTTGCAGCAGGGGCGTATTTAGAGGGGAGGCCAAGAGGCTTTTTTTAATGTTTTGGGTTAAAATGTGACTTACATTAGAAAAAAATGGCTTAATTTAGTAAAAATGCATCAACTTACATTAGTAAAAAAATTCTTTAATTTCTTCTTTTATTTCTCATTGGCTTTTATTTTGTTCTGGTGGATTTCAAAGACTTACATTTTTCTGCTTCCCCCCCCCCCTCGAAAAATAATTTCATATACGCCCCTGGTTTGCAGTATAGATGTAGCCGAATTAATGCTTCTAAAACCCAACAGAAAAAATTAGTTTTATTTATTTATTTTTATCAGATAGCACTGACTACGGAAAATATTTCATGCGTACTTCCAACTCAAAAACGCACAGTTTTCCAGATAGCTGGCCTAAATGTTCATTTTGCTTTTCACGTTATCGATTCTATAAGTCTGACGTGAAAAATCATTTTTATATCGTGTACCATTACATTTCCGCGGGTATAGGAGGTGTGAATCTGTGGGCAACTGTACCTCCGCTTCTAAAACTTTGACTAAAAAAATACTTTTTATACTGTATGTTATTCGCTATGCTGAAGATTGCAAACATTATCCCCTTTAAATAATGCACAGCTTTCACGTTAGGGGATGTATATGTAAAAACCGTTTTCTTGATATTTCTGCTTGTAAAAGACGAATTTGAATTTCTTTTCTTCATTCGTCGCATACCTTCACGAAGAATATTTCACGCATATTTTCTACTTTTTTTATGATGCGGAGTTCTGCCACTAGGAGTAATCACAGTTTATTTCCGTTAGCAACGGCACCTCTGATTCTTAAAAAAAAAAACCCAAAAAAGTCCTTTCTTACTAGGATATCCTTGAACATTAAAAAGATTTTGCACCCATCTGCTTCTTCCGGAAGAAGGGGGAAAGGTTACATTATGTTTTCCGTTTTTCTGTTTCTAATGGTTCGATATGAAAAATTCCTTTTGCTTCGGATACCTTTTTCTATGAGAAACTTTTTGCGTACAGTTTGTAATTCTTCGTAACGCATATTTCTGCCGCTAGTGGGCTTAAGCAGCTATTTCTACTTGAAAATATGTTACCATGACATAACTTTTTTAATTTGTCACTGGTTCCATTCACTATGAAGAAAACCACTCGCATTGTATTGCGTATTAGAAAAAATGCGGTTTTTCAGCCTAGGGCTTGAATGCATTTTCGTTTTTGCTGATTTCCCCCTTTTTCAAAAAAAAAGCTTTGAAAAATTAGTTTTGTTTCGAAAAGGATTCAAAAGACGTGTTTATTACATTTCAGAATTCGGTGTTGTCTTTCTAGTTTAATGCATTTTAAGTGCACGGAGAACAAACAAAAATGCAATCATGAAAGCCAGTTAAAGATAGGAATGGGAACAAAAGCCATTAACATAAAAACTTACCAAATGAGGGGACACAGGTTACTAATGATTGGTGAAAAATTATTTCTTTTATATCCTTCCATCCATGATACTTTGCTGCAAAGTTTCCACGTCTCTAGATTTACTTTCACAAGTGCAACTAGTCTGACAACTCACAAAGCACTCATTATTAGAATTACAAAATACAGATACATTGCGTGATACAAAATGCATTCACATTAAATGCCTCTGGGCGAACACAAAAAGTACTACTGATTAAATGAGAGATCATACCTGCATGCTGGACAGTGGTTAGAAAAGCCTTAGCGAGTTTGAGCGGCACTAAGGATCTTTTCACGGTCAGCTGGGAAAAAAAGCAGGGAAAAGGAATTGTTTCAGATGATCATGTAGTCTATGAAATACGGAATATACTGTTGTTTTATATGAGGCCGTTATGTTAACCAAATGTTAACATAACGGCCTCATATAACTGTTGATTCATTTACGAATGGGACTTTATAATTATTGGTTCGGATCTGAGTTGATCGAAGAATCTCCAGCTTTTTACTATGTCAAACAAAATGGGTGGAACTATAGTCTCTAACTCCTGGTATTGTCTGAAAGATCTGTAATGCAATTTCATTACCATAATTCTTTTTTCCCGCAGTAGGTGCGACAGTGTTCTTTGGATTAGCTCTTTTTTTCGTTGCTGGAACCAGTCGTCGTTGAACACTGATTTAAATTGTAGAAACTTCGGAATGAGGTGGTCTTCTTTGCAGGATATCAGGAACTTCAGGTTTGCGATCTCCCTCGCTAACATTAGTCGGGACTTCCTTTAAATTGAAAAATCGATGATTCCTATAAAGTTTAAAAATCGATGATTCTTATAAAGTTTAAAAATCGATTATTCCTATAAAGTTTAAAAATCGATGATTCCTATAAAGTTTAAAAATCGAGGATTCCATGCCCGGATGTGGCATCGGTAACGTTATTTTTAATACACCACAATATGAATATTCAAGAAACGCATATAGCCCAACTACCTAAATAACAAGGAAATTGATAATATTTATAGCAAAGGTCTAAAGGCTGGATATAAGAGGGATGAAATAGACAGAATACATAGAACTGTAAGAAATCGTATAATGTCAGCAGCAACAAAATCACCTAGTAAGACAATGAAGTACGCAGGATCCATCTCATATATCCCAGGCTTTGCATATTGGTTAAAGAATTTGTTACGTAAATACAAAATATTAATGGCAATGAAGTCCCCGACCCCATTATCACATATAGTATCAAGCTGCAAGGAGAGACAGTGTGAAAAAGAAAAGGCGGGTGTGTACGCTATACCGTTGGTATATCCTGACAACACGGAAAAGATATATATCGGAATGACAAAGCGATCCATGGACACTATATGTAAAGAACACGTGCGAAGTGTCAAGCAGTACATGCAGAATACAGCCCTCGCCAGAGAAGTCATGTTTTCATCGGCCACTCCAGTATGGAATAATATTAGAAGAATTGCCGCTTACACTAACTTTAAAGAGACTGCCATCAGGGAAACTGTCGAAATCCTCTCCAACAAAGTAGCGTGCAATGACATGATCTCTATGAACTACCAATGGTTTGGCATGCGTTATTAAAAGAAGGGAACACGTCGCCGCGCACCGTGTAATTACGTGCTAAAAACATTTCACGAAATACGCTGGTGATATCACCCACGTTACTTTCAAAAATCATCTTTGTTCCTTATCTGTTGCAATTCCCCTGCATTTTTATGTTTACCGTTGCCTTGAAAAAGCCTCCCAGTGGAGTGCGAAAGCTTGGCGAATCTCTGTGATTACTACACCATAAGAAATAAACGGATTTAATAGGCTATATGCGTTTCTTGAATATTCATATTGTGGTGTATTAAAAATAACGTTACCTTTAAAATGAAGTTATAGGAGGAGGATCCTCCTATCTCCACTACTGGAATGGAAATCAACACAGGAAAATTAAACAGGCAAGCAGGCTCACTGACAAGCCTTTTATGGTTGTCAAATACATTTTACTAAACTCACCACCGACTCCTACAAAAATAATTCCCTGAACCCATTTTTCCTTATGGGTAATACAAAAGGATATTCTGGTTGCCGGGTCGACAGAGACTCTGGCTTCTGGATAATCTGTCGCGCTCCCCTCCCCTTCCAGTGGGCCCCAAATCATGCTCAACATGGTGGTTAAAACATCCCGAAAAAAACAAAACACACAAAAGATATCTTCTGCTCCTACCCCATAATCTTAGCAAAAGTGGCGTGAAGCCAGATATATTCAGTGTTGTAAATGATTCGTATTATTCACACTAAATGTTTGAAATCATTCAAAACTTCAGATAAACATTTAAAAGAAAAACTCAATATTCTTAGCATCTGGTCCGTTCTTGTTTTACTTAAAATTTCCCAAGTTAAGCACTTTTGATGAAAATTTATATAAAGAAATTAACACAATTTCATAAAAAAATGCTGAAGGATGAAAAACAAATCAAGTTTTCAATTGTTTTCAAAATTTTGAAGGCCTTTCTGCGTTGCTGCTAAGGCACTTTTTTCTCAGAACTACCATCACTGATGTTGAATGATGGGAGCGGATAGACATGCCAGCTATTTCGGCATGTTCTGGTCTATTTATATCGTACCCTTTCGTTTAAATATCATGTAAAAATGAGAGAATTAAGCGCGGTTTTCCCCTAACTTTTCAAACTGTGTTAAAGCGAATTAATACTAAACAAGGACTTCCTATGTTTACATTTACACCATTCCTAATGTCAGAGCCAAATCATCTCATGAGATTGAAAAAAAAAAAAAAGTTTAGAGGCAGTTAGTGTAAAGGTTATATCTTTTCACCATGGCAGAATTTTCAGAACCTTCCGTCGGCCCTCTAGGAGACGTTAAGTCACATTACTAGACAGAACTGCATATGAATGAATAGTTATTAAATCAGAAATATGATGACCTGTTATCCAAATATGGCCAAAAATGGGGATTTTTTTTTGTTACACACTATGTGTGTACCCATAAAGAACCAAATGGATCCAATCACAGAAATTAAGAAAGTTCCTCACAAATACATGGTAAATTAATGAAAGACTTGTAGTCCACTGTTCACCATGTACATCTCAGAAAACTTTGAAACAATTTCATCAGTCTGGAGCTGGAATCGAACGTGCAGCATCTTCCAATTTCCTCTCGAACCACCACCTAGGGCAACTGAAGATAAGCAATTATAGCGTAAGAATCTTATAAAATTTGTAAGTTTTCTGAGGAGATGGTGAGTAATGAAGTAAATAATTTACCACGTATTTTGCAAGGAATATTTGTCCCTTAGTTCCTGAGACCATATGTGAGGTACTAACTGGTGATTTGTGGCCTGTATGCGTTCCTGGATTTGAAAGTGTCATTGGTGCTACAAGGAAGCATAAGATTGCTTCGACTAGAGAAATCTGAAGTTGTTCGGAATCTTATCTACAGTCGCTTAGCTTCAGTTACACTGGCGGAAAGTGAAAAAGAACACCAAGAAGGAAACGTCTGATACCAACGAAATTTATACAGCATAATAACGGAATACAGAGGATAACGTGATCGAAACATTATGGCAAAATACAGCTGTATTTGCTGGTAAACTGAAAAATAACATTTCCATGTAACATGGTTAGTACGAGGTTGAACCGCCATGAACTGCGTCACACTGTGCAATTCTGGCATGGAGTCTGTCGTACAGATGTTGGATGTAAGTTTGAGGTATTGAGTTAAAAGCATCCTCAAGCTGGACGCGTAAATCGGGAATGGTCGTGGCTGGCCGTGGAGACCGGTTAAGTCGTTGTCCCATAAAATCCCACACGTGCTCAATGGGGGACAAATCCGGTGGCCATGGAAGTTGTCTCACACCATGAAGTGCCTATTGCGTTGCACGTGCCGTGTGTGGGCGTGCGTTATCTTGCTGGAAAACACCACGATGGACCGACCTTACAAATGGCACAACAACGGGCTGAATGATGTTGTTGATGTAGGAGGTGCTGTTAACGTACCCGGTACAAACACTAGTTGTGAACGGGAGTGATAGCTGATCGCTCCCCACACCAGGAGACCAGGTGTAGGCCCTGTGTGTCGCTGGCGGATGCAAGAAGGGTGGAGACGCTCCCCTGTGAGTCTGCAAACACGCATACGGCCATCGGAGGCTCCCAAACAGAACCTGCTTTCATCGCTGAACACGACAGATCGCCATTGCGTTTTCCAGTGCAGACGTTGGCGACACCACTGCAGCCGTTCCTGACGGTGGGCTGGAGTCAGAGGTACACATGCCAGAGGCACACGTGCACGTAGTCCTGCATCCAGTAGACGGTTGCGGATTGTTCGCACAGTCACCTCAGGTGCAACGGCAGCTCGGATTTGCGTCGCAGTGGATGTTCTGCTTGACAACGCCGCTCTTCTTATGCGTCGATCGGTCCGCTCATCAGTCCGTCTGTGACTCCCGGTTCCACGTCTTCTCGTGTGGGAATGTTCCTCGGACCATCTACGCCACCATCGTACTACCACCGATACTTCCCGTCCAATTCGTTCCGCAATACGACGATACGACCACTCGGCCTCGCAGAGTCCGACTAGACGACCTCGCTCAAAGTCCGATAACTGCTGAAATCGTACACGTCTTCCATGTCCAGGCATTCCAGCTTCTTCAGGATCTTCGCACGTGCCCGTACGCTGACGACTGATTACATTCACTTCGCCGTACTCCTTAAATACCACCGACGATAATTTGCATATTATGCCGTGCTGTGGCGTAAGCGCTCACCGGTTGGTCCCGAAATTAACATCACACCTACGTAAATTCGACCCTATTAACATATGTAAATTTCATGATCGTCCGCCAATTCCTTCTTGGTGTTCTTTTTTAACTTTCCGCCAGTGTATTTGCACCTTTCATGCTCTAACGGAAATCGAGGCAGCTGCAGGTCTGAGTCCCTTTTCCAAGGCGATTAAATTTTAAAATTTTCTGAGAACTGAGAACTACAAGAATTCAAATGGATCCAAATCTTCATATTGCATCAGATCTGCCTTCAGGTGTTAGTAGAAGCTTACATAAGATCGAGCGGTTAAGATTCTAGCTTTCCACGCTAAAGTAGAGGTTCGAGTTTCGGGGCTTTCAAAATTTTTAAAATTTGGTACACTATGGTATATGTGTTTTTTCAGATCTGATTCTATCTTGTCTCTGGAGCCAGCAATCCGAAATAACGGAAGGGTGACCCTTGTTACATCTTAACGCTAGGCATTTACAGGGAAGACAACGAATCCCAGGCGCGGGGCCCAGCAAAGCTGGAGGGCTTCAAATATAATAATCAAACAGATATAGTCGCTCTTTCCACGTTTATAAGTGAGTCAGGGAAAAATTCTCATTGGCCGCCACGGGAGTCGAACCCAGGGTCTTCCAGTTACGCGCCGGATATGTTTCCGCTACACCACAGCGGCCTCGAATTCCTCCAGATCCTGGAAGACCCTGGGTTCAACTCCCGTGGCGGCCAATGAGAATTTTTCCGTGACTCACTTATAAACTTGGAAAGAGCGGCTATATTGTTTGATGTTCCTGGTCCACGTTAAATTTCTGTAGTAATCATTCATTCGCCTTCTAATTATTTCTTCAGTTGCTGCTTACCATCTTTGGTGAATCCCCAGCATTGTGCGGGGCTCCAAAAAGCAACCTGCCAACTTGGCTTGGCAGCTAGCATGTGTGAGTCTGGAGGAATTCGAGGCCGCTGTGGTGTAGCGGAAGCCTATCCGGCACGTAACTGGAAGACCCTGGGTTCGACTCCCGGTGGCGGCCAATGAGAATTTTTCCGTGACTCACTTATAAACGTGGAAAGAGCGACTATATTTGTTTGATGTTCCTGGTCCATGTTAAATTTCTGTATTAATCATTCAAATATAATGATTTATACATTTTTTTCTTTTAACTTTGCTTTTAAATAAAGAAAAAAGTCATAGAGCGAAGGATAAATTCGCTATTTTGGGTTTGGGAAGATTTACGGGCATGATTCCGCCCGAAATCGAAGTTCGTAATTCACAAGTATCAATTTATTAGCTTAAATACAGACGCGCTAAATATCGTTTTGTGGCTAATATTACTTAATACTAAATTACAACTGAGATTAGAAATTGGGATGTTATATCTGGCCAATTTTCTTACAATGTAATAAACATTTAGCTCTTAAGTTAGCTCTTATCTTTGTCATTTAGCGCTTATCTTTGCCTTAAAATTCCTTTTCTCTCCATTAAGTTTAATTTAAGAGCTAAACACAAGACTGTTATCGTACGAGTAAAATGACATTGGGAAACGTGTTTTACGAGCGACAGGAATAGATTTCATCCATGTTCGGACTATCTACAAGGGAACTAACAGTCAGTGGGGTGGAATCTGAAGATATGCGAAAACAGATCCCACACCGCATATAACATAAATGTCAATTAAAGCAGTATACCATAAACAAATCTTACATAACATGTTAAAGTACTGTGGCCCAATGTTCATCTTTATAAAAGTTACGACTTTTCTTCCTTAATTAAAGGTATATTCGACTTTTAACTTCAGCCATTTCTTCTTCATGAGCTCGTCACAAAAGCCCTCAGTATTACACTGAAGAGCAATTGAATTTGAGACAGCTGGCGTTATGCAAATGTGGCACTGTGGGCGGCCCTGTAAATGGAAACGACATGACGTATGCAGCGATCCGACAATATAAGGACTGATGCGACGGGAATCAGTAAAAGTCGGACGCAGTATGTGTAAGACGAAGGATCTAAGCACATTTGATCGTGAGTAAATTGTAGGGGCCCGACGAATGGGTCACTCCATCACGGAAATCGTGCAGGCACTGGGATCTTCACGAGCCACTGTGTCATGGGTGCACCGTGAGTACATCGAATCCGGTAAAACCATCCCTGCAAGGGCCAACTGCCGTGGACAACAGCGTGTGGATGAGCGGGGCCATCGTCGGCTAGCTCGCATTGTAACAGCGGATAGACGGGCCACAGTGCAAGAAATCACTCGGCAATTTAACTCTGGTGCACAAAAACGTGTAAGCAGCCACACCATCCAGAACCATCTCCTCGCTATGGGGAACAGAAGCCATCGTCTCACGAGGGTACCGCTGCTGACCACACATCACAGGGTGCAAAGATTAGCATGGGAACGGGAACATCGCCACTGGACCCTAGACATGTGGGAAAATGTTGCCTGGACTGATGAGTTGAGATTCACGTTGGTATATGCGGATGGCAGGATACGAGTACGGCGCAAACCACATGAGGCGATGGATCCTTCTTCAGGTACTCTTCAAGCTGGTGGGTGTGGCATTCTCGTCTGGGGACTGTTTACGTGGACTGAAATGGGACCTCTGGTACGTGTGACATCGTCTTTCATAGGTCAACGTTACCGGGATATCCTGGACGGCCCTTTTCTTCCGTTTGTGCGTCTTCAGCATCCCACTGGGGACCTCATCCTGCGACTGCAACAGACAATGCACTGTGCCATCGCTCCCGAATTATATCCGAATGGTTGGATGAACACTCCACCGACGTGACCTCACTCTCTTGGCCAGCTAGGTCACCTGACCTCAATCCCATCAAGCACATCTGAGATGCCATCGAGAGAGTTGTTCGACGCTCTGATCCCCCCCTTCATCAAATCTTCGTGAACTGTGGGAGCTTGTTCAGGGGTCGTGGATCCGTATGGCTTTCCAACGCTTCCGGTGTCTTGTCGAGTCCATGCCGAGACGAATCGCCGCCGTCATCAGGGCGAAAGGTGGTGCTACACGTTACTAGACAGGTATCTCTAATTCAATTGCTCTTCAGTGTATATTTTGCCGTGACAGTTGTAATAGTTTTGGAGTTATACGGGGCCAACAAACCACACACAAACATAGAGACACCTCCATGAAAATAGTAAAATCACGATAGAGGGAGGCCCTTGAAATCTGGAAGTCTATTTTTTTCGCGATTACGATATTTTTTTATACATTAGTGGGAGAGAGTAAAAATGCCCGGCAAATTGAGGAGGCCCTCAATTTGCCGGGCAGAACCGACGATGTGCGCAAGGCCCCGGTAACTTTAAACCCACCACAGCTTGACGCTCACTGATTGTAATTAATAAAAAAATAATGCTTACGTAGGAGACTTCCAGTTCTTTCCAAAACATGCTGCATTACATTTCAACAAATACTTGTTGCATTATATTTCGTATTTCGCCTGAGTATTTATAGGAGTGATTACGGCATGATAATGTGTCTTTATATAAAGCCATGTTCCTCAAATCTTTTGAATTTCTAAAAAAACCGGCAAAGCCACTGTGATGCATTCCGTCTCTTCGTTTCTGTTGACTTTTCACTTACATAAATTTTTGGCTACTTCTTGTTATGTTTTTGCTGTTACATGGGTTTCAGTGCCTTGTTCGCATGGGCTCATCAGGTCTTCAATTGTAAGGAAATTTAGAAGTTCCGAAGTTTTAGCTATATTCCCTTAATGATGACTGAAACAAATAAATTACCAACTAAACTTAAGACTCGTTCCTTTGCTCTGAAGAGTAGCTTTATTCTCACGTATATGGGAAAGGTCCATCTGTCTTGATTTTATATTACTTCATCCTCTCCATTATTTATAAAATGGTCAGTTCCTGTTTCCAAACTTAATTTTTGCTTCGCTCTTCCACCTCGGCAATGGAAATTCTTATACACTGAGTGGCCCCTTTATTATGACCACCTGACAGTTTTAAATAAATGAGCTATGGCTGCACGCTGTTGCCGCCAGAGGGCGAGGCTAGTCTAAAAAGGGAAAGCTTAGTGCTTGCGACAGTAGTAGAAGTGATTTTTGGGTGACGAGATGGGTAAAAAATGCGATTTGACGGACTTTCAACGTCGGACGATTGTATGAGCTCGGAGCCATGGGCACGAGTACCACTGAAACCGCCGCATTCGTGAAATGTTCCAGAGCAGCTGTTGTTAAAGGGTTTAAAGACTGCACTGTCAGCCAAAAAACTGGGTCTCTACGTGCAACGTGTGGTCGTCAACGACTAGTGACTGCTCGGGCGGAACGGAGAGTGTCCAGACTGGTAACAGACAACAGAAGGGCAAAAGTGCAGCAAATTACAGACCATCTTAATCAATGATCCCCTCAAATGATCTCTGCAAGCACTGTTCGCCGTACACTGCATCGGATGGGATATGGCAGCCGAAGGCCTGCTCGAACACCTTTGCTGTCTGCAGTTAACAAGAGAAAACGTCTCCAGTTCGCACAGGGATTGGACAGTCGATAATTGTAAAAAAATTATGTGGTCCGATGAACCACGTTTTCAGTTGTACCATGCCGATGACCGAGTGAGAATTTGGCGGAAACAGCACGAAAGCATGGACCCCAAATGCATTGCTACAACCCTTCAAGCTGGTGGAGGAAGCGTTATGGTTTGGGGAATGTTTTCCTGGCATGCTTTGTGCCCTTTAATTCGTATCTGACTGGCACATCATATCTAAACATCGTTGCGGACCAAGTGCATCCTGTCATGTGGATGGTTTATCCCAATGGCGATGGCTGCTTTTAACAAGATAATGCATCCTGCCATAGTGCTCGTATTGTACAGGATTGGTTTCAGGAACATGCCGGTGAGTTTACTTTGCTTAGGTGGATCCCACAATCTCTAGATCTGAACCCCATTGAGAATTTGTAGGATGAAGTTGAACAAGCCATCAGACAGCTGGATGCACAACAACCTTGCAATCTCACACTTCTGGAAAGTGCTATTCATCAAGCATGGCCTCAAATTCCACAAACCACCCATCAACATCTCGTGGAGTCTATGCCACGAACAATCGATGCAGTATGCGATTTGACGGACTTTCAACGTCGTCCCACAGTACTTCGTTGGGCCACCTTTGGCCCAACGAAGTACTGAGGTGGTCATAATAAAGTGGCCACTCAGTGTATTTTCTCTTGTTTCCCTTCTTTCACTGGGAAGCCGAAATCAACTCCCTCCCCCCGCGGAGTTTTCTCCTTCAGCTTCCTTCTTCAAACGCTAAATCCACACTCCTTGTGTTTTGTTCCTTCCCTAGAAAAGTGCAGGTTAGTTTTTATGGGCTCACAGTACACTCGGTTTCAGACCACCTCGTCAGCTGCTCTCTCAGCCTCGATCTACTAACACTCCATCGTCAGCGATTTTGCCTCATCGTGAGAATTCCGTCATTAGAACGTGAAGTTGTAAGAAATTCCATCTCCTTACAAGAATTCTCACGTAATAAAGCGATAAGATCACTTACATTCACTCACAGATTAATAACATACATCGATGAGCCATTATATTATGACCATCTGCCTAATAAGCTGCAGGACTCCCTTTAGCCAGAAAAATAACGATCACTCGGCGAGGCATCGATTTGGTGAGGTGGCGATAGGTATCCTGGGGTATCTGGTACCATAATGTCAACAGTAGGTCCTCCAGTTCCCGTACATTTCGGGGTGGTGGTGATTTAGCGCGAACCCGCTTTTCGAAGTCGAACCACAAATGTTCGATTATGTTCATATCAGGTGAATTTGGAGGCCAGGACACAAACAGAAAGTCACCAGCATGTTCCTCGAACCACTCCTTGACGATTCTGGCAGAGTGGCGTGGCGCATTATGCTGTTGATAATGGCCATCACCAGCAGGGAACACAGTTGCCACGAATGGGTGAACTTGGTGGCCACAAAGATGTTCAAATACCTAATGGGGGCTAAAGTGTCACAAGAAAACATCGTTCACAGCATAACACCGCCGCCTCCGACCTGTTTCCGCCCAACGGTGCACCTGGATGGGCGGGAACAGGCTAACCTCCGTTGGTAATTGGCGCATCCGCTCTCGGCCGTCTATGTGATGCACCAGGAATCTTGATTCGTCAGACCAGGCCACTTTCTTCTAATCATCCGCGGTCCAATCTCAATGATCTTGAGGCCATTTCATGCGTTGTTGTCCATGACGTGTAGTGAGCCTGGGGATACGGCTGGATCTTCGGCTACGCAGGCCCATGCGCAGAAGGCTGAGATGAACTGTGTGCTGTGACATATTGCCCTGATCATTACTGTTGTATCTGCAGTTGATTTGTCACACTGTGGTCCGGCGGTCGCTGTGAACAATGCGCGAGAGTCTCCGCTCCCCTCTGGCATCAATGAGCTGCGGCCGACACACGGCTGGACAAAGGTTCGTCGTTTGGCCATCTGTGCACCATTTTTGATGAATACTCACTACAGCAGCACGTGAACAACCCACAAGGCGCGCCGTTTCCGAGATAGTAGTTCCGAGGCACCGTGCCATCACAATATGTCCTTTATCAAATTCCGATAAATCGGCAGCTTTTCCCATTCTGACTCCGAACACTCTACTAACCGAAAGCCGGTCCTCGGGTTGTATATATTTACTGCTCTGTGAACTTCAGCTACTCCACCGTTCGGTCTCCAGGCGTGCTCATTTCTCTAGGATGGGGTGGTCATAATGGAATGGCTCATAAACTGTGAACAGCAGTTTGCATGGAGAGCGATCAGCAGTAGTGATCCGAAGCGAAAAAGCGAGTGGCTAAGTCCTGTGCCTCATTAACACGTCTGGACGAAACTGGTGAAAAGGGAACGTCTCAATACCATCCCAAGAGCTGACGAAAGGGCGAAGTGATTTTAACTTATGAGATATTAAAAAAAGTTATTAACGTTAACTTCATCTAAAATTAATGGGCTCAAGTTTACACTGCAGTGAAGGTCTCGTCGACACTCCCAAGAGTTTGTTTCTTTAGGTCAGACTGACACACAGTCAAATCATGATAACTGGTAAAAATACAGAGACCACAAGGGAAATCCAGCACAATCAACCGGTGTAAATAGTAAAGGGCAAAAACGGGGAAAAACCTGTAAATTTTTGAATTACTAAGATTTTTTCAAAGTATATTCATACTAACAAAGGAATTGAGATACTCACTGAACGTCAAGTGCTCTGCAATTAAAAATTCAACACAAACTTCTTACAAGCTTTCAAATGTTCAATAAATATAATCTGTGACTCATAGTGAGCAGCAAAACTTTTAATCTTAAAAAGCTTCTTGCGTGCTAATGAAAACTCTGAAAGAGGTCTACTTGTTAGGGGGACATACACCAAGATATGCATTCGACGCTAACAATTCCAATTTTCAAGTTAACTCTAAATTTCTGTTACACCGACCATTACACCCTTGTTATTTCCTACTTTTAAAAGGTTAAAAACTTCTGATATACACCACGAGCCATCACATAATGATCACCTACCTAACAGACTGTTAGGCAGCCTTTCGCCGCGATAACCACTTACACCCGGTGTGACATCGTCTACACTTGACCGAATAGAGTATTCTGTATCTGCTGGACAGAATAACGTCACGGAGTTCGGATTGGCAAATGCTACGTTCCGCTGCATGCCACAAGTATTTGATGGAATTCAAATTGACAGAATTTGGCGGTCAGATGAGCACACAAAATGCTTGGACATGATTCTCGAACAATTCCTGTACAATGCGGGCACTGTGATATGGAGCGCTGACTGTCTGCAAGAGTATAGCACCTTCGGGATACATGATCGCCATTAATACAACGCTTACTCCGAAACAATGTGTAGGTAGGAACTGGCGGTGAGAATGTGTTTAGCAGAAAAGAAGGGGACTGTTTCCATCCAACAGCACAGTCCACTTGTCGCTGTTCATCCACACGGCGATGAATATGGACTCGTCCATCGGCATGTTGGAGTTTCGAACCTGGACTCGTCGGCCCAGGCTACTCTGTTCCAATGTCCAGTCACACTACTCCCGTGTCCACTATATGAGGGCTGCTGAACGGCCGGTCAATGTAGGCAAATGAACCTGCCGCCGACTTCTTAGGCCTATCTGCAAGAGCATCAGCTCGACTGTGTAGTCAGAAACGCTTTTTTGGTGCCCTGGTGGTAGTCTGTCGTTAACTGAGAAATCGAGAGCAGTCTGTGGACCCGGACACCACATGCCAAGAGGCGTTCAGTTTGACAGTCAACCAATGATAGCCTTTCCCTTCCGGCACGTAGGGTGCATGGGTGTACCACTTCAGACCGTTTCCGCTACACCTTCACTACGGCAGCTCTTGAACAGTCAACAGTCCTTGCGGTTGCCGCTATGCTGGCTACCGCCTCCCCCCGCCAAGAATCATTACCCGTTCAAACTCCGAAAAATCCTTCCCTTTCCCCGTTGCATGGGCTTCACATTGGTGAACTGACACGCGCTACCCGTATAGTATGTATATATATTTCTGCCAGTAGGTGACGTCACTGTTACGTGTTGTGGGACGCGTCCACTTTTGGAGACCGGGGTGGTCATCATGATCTGGCCCATGAGCGTATTTATTTCATTTTTTATAGAACGACACAGGAGTTTCATTTCTAAATTATTTCATGGATGTCTTTTAATTCACAGTTAAGAAACAGCTGATCCAAATCGCCTTCGGGCGTAAAATTAATATATTGCGTCATTTGCCTGCCCACAAGGAAAGTTTTATTTTTAATTTTTTTTCTTTGGGTTCCCTGAGTCGTAAATTTTGATCTCGATAAACACACATTTTTCCACAGCATGATCTTAAACAGTGGCGGATCCAACAGGGGACGACAGGGACGATCGTCGCCACCCCCTAATCCCTAACAAAATGCTTACTATGGAATTGGATTTAAAATACGTGTCACATTGATTTAGCTTCAGTAAAAAAAGAAAGAGAAGGGAATAGAAGAGAGAGAGAGAGAGAGAGAGAGAGAGAGAGAGAGAGAGAGAGAGAGAGAGAGAGAGAGAGAGAGAGAGAGAGAGAAGACAGGGCCAGTGGGCAAAAAAAGCATGGGGGTATTCTTTGTTATTGTCATATTCTCTAAAGTCTGTAACGTCTCGAAACAGGATAAGGTTCTCGTTCAGGTATTTCACGATTTAACATTCCTGGAGCAAGTGAAAGTGTTTTAAAGATCTTTCAACGGAGCCCAGGTAGGGGAGGGGCACAGCCAATATGTATAATGTATATCTAAAAAACCCCTCCATGATCATATGCAGAGGATTTTAGGAAGTGTCTGACCACAGGTCTTAAACGACCCTTAGAAATAGGAAACTAGGAGATTTGAGCTAGAGCGCCCGATAGGAAAGCGACAAGGAAGCGAAGTAGAAAGGGGGAGGAAAACGCCCTTATTTATTACCGGGGGGCCAGTACACGGGGTCCGACGGCTTAACGTGCCCATCCGACGCACGGCAGGTATTTAGTGGATCGAGCGTTCGTACCTGCCTGGGATCGAACCTGAGACTCTTCCCGTGGCAGTCATGAACGTTGCCCACTAGGCCACCCGCGGCCCAAAACCCTTTATAATGTCTCCCCTCCCCTCCCTCCTTAGGGTAAACTTCTGGATCCGCCCCTGATCTTAACCGTCTTCATATGTTTAAGAAATGAAATTTTATTTACGGCTAATAGAACTTCAGAAATCAGAGGAAATCATTATAACATCTGCAGCAAGAACAGACTATAATTATTTTAATCGCTATACCAACGTCATTGCTTAAACCTTCCAATTTTCCCGGTGTTTGATTAATTCGTTCTCTTAATTGCAAAACCCAGTAGAAGATTCAGTTCAAAAACGATTTTTTTCCTATTATGTTTGCTTGTTTATCCTGGACAGTGGCGCAGACACACACGGGGAGGGTCCGTCGGGTCCAGATCCCCCCTCCCCCCAAGAATGCTTTGTCCTTCATTCATTTCATAAAGGAAATAAAACATATAATTTTAAAATACATTATTCCAGCAACGGAAAATTAAAAACAATATTTCTGCTCATGGTCTTATAAATTTTATGTTTCCGTTATGAGCAATTATTTTTCTGTGCGTCTTAGTTCTAGTTTCCGTAATGATCGTTATTTTTCTTTACGTCTCACGATCTCATAATGACTATCAAATTTGTCTTACTTACTCAAAAGTTTATTTTTTTAACCTGGGTGCACATCACTTATGCGAATTCATTAAAAAAATGCATTCACTAATGTGTGTCTGTGTCTGTGTGTTTAATTCAGCTGTAGTCAGAATAAGGTCAGTTGTCATGTGGATTTCTTGTTGGAAATTTTGTGTACGTTACTGATCCTGGAAAATGGACATACCATGCAGTAACATCTGTAAAAGAAAATAAACAAACGAGCACAGAAACCGTCAAAAATTAAATCCGCCGTTCGAGATAAAGCGTTTACCTTGATCACTGTACTATGTTACTGCACTTCCGTAACTTTTATGAAGTCACATAAGATGAGTGACACGAAAAAATTTTCACTAAATTCTTAGAGCATTTGTTGTGTTGAAAGCGGCAAAACAGTTATGACTAGTAAATAAACAGCAGAATTATTTTCATATATATAGTTCGTGAAGAGAACCCGTTGCACTCACTTACCCTGTTCACAGCAAACACCTTTTTCTGTGCCTAGTCGGGAAAAGGATGGAGAAAGAATACCAAAAAGTGAATTCCTCGTTGCAGTTATGAGCAGAAGTAAAACTGGACGCACAGAGAAGTGGGCGCGATAGCTAGCTGGCAGGCGCTGATAGCCGCAGATTCGTTTTGAATAGGAGAGGCGTCATGTGCAGCCACCGCAAGCACGTGACTTGTTGACGCACGTGACTCCATGTCACGCAAAAGAAAAGCAGTCTCCCCTTACTGCAGCGGTGATGGCCAAGTGATGTAATCGTACAAGTTCTTCTGCCCTCAAGACCAGAGGCGCGTTGCGTTTATCACAACCCCACACACCCACATGTGTCACGCCTGTTAGCTCTGAAACTTCCTGAGGTTTCGAACTTATGCAAGTTTGAGGTATTGAAGGGCATTTATTTATTTCCAATCTGTTTCCCTATTTATTTAAAATAATAAAATTAACATGCTTATTTAATGGACATCTGTGCTTGTTTAAAATGCAGAAACATTTGGCTACGTTCTGTCAGGATCGGCTTTAGCGCAGGTGCGACGCTATGAAGACCACCCAACTTTTGCTCAAGCCCATTTTTAGCCCCCCCTTCTCCCCCTTCCAAAATGTGTAAGCTTTTAGAACACATGGCAAATGCAACTATCTAAGATTTTAGGGACTTGGATAACCGTCTGCGAAGTTTTCGAATTCACAGAAATTTTGTTATGTATAAGATGACTTTTTTGTTAAATTTAGCGTTGTACTATTCTGTGAAATGAAAGTATCCCCTGAGCAAATGTCTTAAGAAAATAGTACAGACACCATTTTCGTAAATATAGTTTAAAAAAGTCGAGAGAGAGAGAGAGAGAGAAAGAGAGAGATTTTCTTTACTTGTCAGGTTACAAACCAAATTCATAAACAGCCTTATGACAGCAAATATTAAAAAAAAGATTAAAAGAAATGAGACGTAAGTAAGCTAGAACTGGGAAGAAATTTTTAGTTGTTAAAGGCCACGGAGGTTCATATCCATGGTTTTCAGTACTACATACACTTGATAAATATAGTATGTGCCTGAAACTATTTTTTTTTTTTTTTTTTGTACTGGGGATAACATCATTAGCGTCGTGTAAAATCTATAAGAACGCAATTTTTCGGCAAAATTTCTGCCAAGCATTTCAAAATTTAAGCAACCCCCCCCAGTACAATACTTAGCTCCCTTAATAGTTCCCACTCAGTTCTGAGCTGCTGGCATCACTGCTTTAGTAGCTTAGAACTGAAACAATTGGGCACAGGATACACAAACCTTAAAACAGTTCAGAACTGAAATAATCGGGCACAGCATACAGAAAGTTGAGAAAGAATTTCAACTTGAACAAAATAAATAATCCAGGGATATGTAGTATTCATTAATAAAAATGACTCATTACTTTTAAAGAAAACTGTAACCAAAAATAAAGCTTCAAATGTAAAATCAACTTTGACCGCTCTGTTGTATGAAACTAATGCTTTATGTTCATGACACAGAAGAGGAACTTGGGTCCAGGGTCTGACTTCTAAGAGTTGTTGGTAACATTAAAGTTCTCTTCCAACACACCTTACAACTTATCTGATGCAGTTTTCAAGTTTGGATTACGTAATACGCACAAGATTAAAATGGTAAGCGTTTCTCATACACACATTATTTCTGCAAACTTAAAAAAATAACATAATTTATTAAGAAACCACTGATCGTGATTTTATTTCTGTTTCTGACCTTGGTTTAAGACCAGCTCTAAGCAAATGTGGGAGTAGTTGAACCCATTTAGCTCCAACTCCTAAATCCAGGGGCGCGCCGAGGGCATTTGCCGCCAGGGTGCAAGCTTAGATTTGCCGCCCCTCGTAGGAGAATATTTTTCAATTTTTATTCATTTTAACATGAAACAAATCTCTTTAGTAATATAGTTTTCTATTTCCCGTAAGTTATGAATTTTCATAAAGCACAATTGTCTCATATAAAACTGAAGGAAAAAAAATCCACAAAAGACCTCTTAACGAGTAAAAAAGTTTCAGGTGTGTGTGTATAACATTGAATATGCGTACATGGCGGGCGTCTGTTTAACTATTCTAACCAACTAACCAAAAAATCTCTCATATGGGTACATATACAAATAAGTTGTTTAAAACAAAAAACATAATTCGAAACAACTGGTTTTCATATTAAATAGAAATATTTTTACACATAAAAATAAGTTGTATAAACTAAAAACAGGATTGGAAATAATTGGTTTTCATATAAAAAAAAAAACAATATTTTTTCCTGTAAACTAAAAACTGAAGCTTCAAGAAAGCACACAAACATGCGTAGTTTCAGCTAAAATTAACTTTTCTAGCCTATTTTTTTGTTGTTGTTGTTGTTGTAAACTTTAAACAATGTCCGAATTATCTAAGTCTGTAGCAATTTTGTTTTAAATACTAACGATACTTATATATGAAAGTCGTTCCTGTTTTATGCGCGTATTTAATCGAATGTAAGTTTTAATAATTTTAAGTTTGGAAACCTATCTTTCTCCGCAAGCCACTGTTACAGACAGTAAAACTTTGAAAAGAAGATTTTTGCACCTTATTATTGCTATCAATTCTATGGAATGGAAAAGAGACATTGCAATTTTAAATATCTTTTTGGACTTCAAGCTTAACAGTAAGAAAAAGAAATATGTTTATTTTTAGGCAGTGTAAAAACCCACAAAATCCAAAAGAAATTTTCGTTTAACTTAACATGGGACACGTGTGTCCCCTCTTACCGTCTTTTGCTACAGGCATCATAAAAAATATTCTTAAAGCTATTCGGAAAACATATTAATATTAACATATTAATCATCAAAAATATTCTTAAAACAGTTCGTAAAACATATTAATAAGTCATTTGAAAACATGTATTTCAAAGCACTTTATGGGGGTTCATGTGATGCTTAACACAAATCCAAACAATTTAAATTTAGTTACACAAAATTTGAAGCAATTATATCATATTCTTATTGTGCAAATCCCGAAAATTTTATTTGTAAGTCCACACAATATTTTATTTTTTTATCTCTGCTTAGTGTCAATAAAGAATAAAAGTCATTTAAAAATTAAAAATCTCGTTATGCGTGCTCAGGTGTTAGAACCGTTGTTATCGTTGTATCGAGAAATAGGAAAGTTTTTGGTTTTTTTTATTTCGTTTTGGCAAATCAATATCTCATCCGTATTTTGGTACCAACTTTTTTTAAAACTTTTTGTTCTTACGTGGTCTAACGAATCCAACAGTTGGAAATTCTGTTCCGCAATCTACTTCCTCTGCAAATGTTTTGCCTTCATCTAACATGCCTTTAAAACCCCAATGTGTTCCACAGAGCGGCGTACTAGCGAGCCATAAACGGCCCACTTTTGGGGAAAATTATGACAGTAACCCCCCCCCCCCCCCTTCCCAAAGTATTTCAACATCACCGTTACTGTTTCAACATCTTTTCATCACAAGTACACGAAAGGTTTTTGGTATTGAGGTTTGGTATTGAGGCAATAATTAACAACGTTTTACCCATTTTCCCGGACACACACCAGCTTTCTAGTAATTGTGTGTAAGAAAAAAATTACTTCCGTTGCTGAAAAGCAACAGACATTTTCTGAGAGAGACTGTACGAGACTTTATTGCATTCTTATGAATTTTATTGCGATAACTGAATTCAGAATTTACAAGTTTCTTCGGTTTTTAGTGAAAACGGAAATCCAAATGTGCCAAAATTTAGCATCTTTTTCAAGACATATATTATTTTTAAAATAATTACAAAAAAGAAAAAAAAAATTCGTCCGTACTTCGGTTTGCGGCTCCCGTCCTCTGCTACAAGAGATACGGTGCTAGAAACGTGCTGCCATCTATCAGGCGATATGAAATACGTTGCGGGGATTATTTCCGTAATGAATGTTTTTCTGCAGTGTTTCAGACTGGCACTTAAAAGGGGCCTTGAACGTTGGGTACCTACTCTGAAACATTTTGGGGACGGAAAAGATGTGTTTCCACCAGAATGAAAACCTGTCTTTCTGATACAATAATTTAATTAAATTCATTACGTACCAGGAAAGAACTGTTTGATGATGCGAATCATGACCTCAAAGTACTGCTCTGAGGAAAGACGGCAATTCCGTCGGAATTAATATTCCAGAATGTGGTCTGCCAAATGATTTTTTGTGCGACCCATCTAAAAGTCTGTGTTTCAGGAACCACCATTTATTCTCTACACCTTCAGTATGACCACCAGTACAAGGATTCGCGAAATTGAGGGACTGGTTTTTGTACCATCATCATTCGCAACTTCTTCGAAAAAACGCTTCCAATAACAGAAACATGAAGAACCAACAGTGGTCTAAGCGATGGCTTCTAATCATTCGTCCGAAAGGGGCCCCGGCGGGTTCGAATCCCGGTGAGGCATGGATGTTGTGTTTGTCTTAGGGCACTGGCTATCTCCCTTCCCTGGAACCAGTGACCCTAAATTTGGGACGGGTGACTGCTTATAAGGATGTAGCACTTGACGTCATGGAGAAGTTTCGGGGAAGCTGGCTGTCCTGCACTTAGTGTGTGAAGTGCAATCGCCACCCCGGTGGCGCAGTGGTCTAAGTGATGGCCTCTGATCATTCGTCCGAACGGGGTCCGGGTTCGAATCCCGGTGAGGCATGGATGTTGTGTTTGTCTTACGGCACTGGCTCTCTCCCTTCCCTGGAACCAGTGATCCTAAATTAGGGACGGGCGACTGCTTATAGCCCATTGAGTTGCTCACGGTGGTCGTTTAAACTCCAATAAAAAAAAAGTGCAATCATTAGTGGTCGGTGTTTATAAAAATTTGAAGCCAAAATGCCTAGATTTTGTGTCATTATGAATTGCGGTAATAGAGAAAATCGAGACAGTAAGTCTTTTTCAGGCTACTAGCTGCTGTCTCTGAAGGCAGTACCAAAAAAATTCGTTTATATGCCAAACGAAGGGAAATCGCGTACCAGAGCTTAGAAAACACTTTTTATGGAAGAGTTAGACTCTTCAAAGGCAGAGAACCTTTTAAATGTTAGTTCTATAAAAGCAGAGGATCTATCTTTATTCTTTACTTGTTCAAATGCTATTGAAGTGCAGTCAGGGGCGGGTTTAAGCATCACAGCACCCTGGGCCAAAAAAAAAAAAAAAACAGACGCCCCTAAGTAAACTTATTGTAAGAAATTTGAGGCCGATTAGAATTTCATATTTAAATTACACACACTGGCGGGCAAAAATTAAGGACGAGACTGTTTTTCGAATGTAACGTCGTGCAGAAGTGCTCCACATCGACTCAAATCATACCATAAGATCCCCTAGATGTAAGAATATGGGACAAGTGAGCAAAACCGTCCAAACAAGGAATCCAAAGGATACAAAGGCACTTTATTGAAAAGGTAGCTTCGAGTACAACTGGACAGAAGACAGAAACGTCCACGTGACTGGCGGCTGCCAAGAAAAATCCAGTCTTTAGTAGGGGATACGATCACCCCTGACTGCGTTGCAGGATTTACAATGTCTGTCCATGCTGAGGACGAGGTTGTCAAGGAGCTGTTGAGGCATCGCGGCCCATTCCTCTTGTAGCGCCAATCGCTGCTGCGGAATCGTTGCTAGCGGCTGGTGACGTGCTGCCAAGGGTCTCCCGAGAAGGTCCGACACGTGTTCGATTGGATTTAGGTCCGGTGACCTTGCGGGCCAATCCATGCGTTGAATATCTTCACTCTCCAACAGCCTACGACAGCCACTGTACGATGAGGTGTAGCGTTGTCGTCCATGAAGAGGAACTCAGGACCCACAGTACCTCTAAACAGACGCACGTGAGGCAGGAGAACCTCGATGCAATAGCGGAAACCAGTGACTGAACCTCCTTGGAAGATGTGGAGGTCAGTACGGCTACCAAGCATGATACCGCCCCAAACGAGAACTCCGCCAACTCCAAACCGGTCCCTTTCGATGATGTTGGAGGTGTGATTGCGTGTTCCCTGCAGTCTCCAGATGTGCATATGTCCAGAATCGCTTGTCAGACTAAATCGGCTCTCATCCGTAACGAAAACTCGACCCCATTGCTGATGTGTCCAGTTCTTGTGTTCCTAGCACCAGAGAAACCACCGTCTCCGATGAGCAGGCGCTAATGGCAAACACAGTACTGGTCATCGTGCAAATAGACTACCTTTGTGCAGCCTCGTGGCTACGGTAAAACGCGATAACGGACGTCCAGTTGTCTGTTGCATGTGCCTTGCGATTTCTCCCGCCGTCTGCCGTCTGTCTCTTCTCGCATGTAGGACAATATACCGGTCGTCCGCCGCCGTGGTTGCTCGTGGACGACCACTGCTAAACTCTCGGACAGCTGTTCCTGTCGTTTTATATTCCCTCCAAGCTCGTGAAACGATGCTGTGAGCGATCCCAAACTCCTCGGCCACGCTAGTTACACTTCGACCTTCTTACAACTTCCCAATGACGTGGCCTCGGGTAAAGTCATCCAGATATCGTCTGCTGGATTGCCTGTTGGTCATATTACACGGTGGCAGCAACTCGACGTCGTTCAAACTGATGTACACCGTGCAATAGCTTTCACCGAATTGCTGAGCGTACACCGCCTGTGTGCTTTATCCCCTTCCGACACTCCCCCTACGTCATGCTACATATATGCGCATGCCCTACCGTACCGGACCCTAGTCTATCTCCTGAGTGGTCTTTCGGTCCGTTCTGCCTGCTCGTTCCGCTGTTATGCTAATTTCTCCTTTTCGTCCTTAATTTTTGCACACCAGTGTATTACATATAGATTTTTTATCACACAAAGAATCAACATATTCTCAAGAACTACCCAACCCCGTAAAATGTTTAGCACATGTATTATTTATTTAAAAATGGGCACTGAAGCAAAAATTTATAAATGTCATTTTCTTACAAGTTTAATTCGCATAATTTTAAAACATCATTTTACAGTAAATTTTTATATTTACAAATAAAATTGTTTTTAACACACTTTAGAAACATTTGCTTGCAAAATTTTGAATTTAAATTTACAACGTATGCAATATTAATTTTAGATTTTTTAAAAAACATAATGATAGTGCTGCTACCAATGTTTATTGCAATGGTTTGTTGTATATCGATTAAGTGACTGAGAGATAGAAGAAATGAAAGAACATAACATATATAGTAAAATTACTCACCGCTAAAAGATTTTTTCTCGATTTCTTTGTGGCGAAATCCTCTACTATATCATCAAATGTTAATGTGTCTGCAATGTTCGAATTAAGTGAAAAAGTTGCCAGTGCACTCGTTCTTTCTTGAGAACTACATATCCTCAAATAATTGTGGATGATTTTCAAAAGAGAGAAACTTCTTTCTCCAGAAGCATTAGTGATGGGTATGCATAGGTAAATCCTTAGGATACCATCAATGTTCGGAAAAAGTTGAATCAATTATTTTTTCCCTAATCAGTTTCAACATATCCTCAACAGAAACACTAACACTTGAGTCTGTCACTGCTTGTCTATCTAAATTATTCCAAAATTTCTGAAAATGAAGACATTCGTGTTCAAATTCTGGGCCTAAAGCTTGAGAGTGAACTGTCAGTAGATTTTTTTTGCCTTTTGAGATACTGTCCTCTCATCAACATCTGATAATTGCGTTAGAAACCCAAACATGCTCTCCACATCGGAATACGCATCTCGTCGACGTTTCAACTGCTGCACCAAGTTATCAAGGTTCGTACGAAAAACGAATTTTCGCATATCTTCCTTTCCAGTGAAAACAGTTTCTTTATTGCCATTCATCCCTTGAAATTGTAGTTTTGTCCGACCGGGTTCTAGTAACATTTTCCTTATATTCGTCGCACTGAGACAACAGTTTTCCATCTTCTTCATACTTATGAAATTTATTCCAGAGAACACTTAAATATTTAATAAGTGAATCGTACAATTCTACAGCAACTGAAAGGTTAATATTCACTTTCTGCAGTGTTTTATTGCAACTATCAATTCTTTGTAAAATATCACTCCAAAGCTCTAAGAGAATGTCCATTTCTAACAAATTCACCTTACTTAATAATCCCTCTGCTTCTAAATTTTCACCGGTGTTTTCTGCGAAGCCCTGAAGTGCATCTCTAATGCAGGAATAACTAGAGCGTAAGGCCTTGCATGCATCAACATTTGCTGACCATCGGGTTTCACATAATCTTCTGGGTACAAGAAGTGGCGATTGCGATCCAGATTCGCTGTGGAGCTTAGAATTATCTTGAAGACTTGTCTTCAAGATTTGCCACCTATGTGATGAAAATGACCAAAAGCTGTATATTTCCTATACGAACATAAAAAAAGATGTAGCTTCAAGGCAGCATCCCGCTGCGGATTTCCCAACCAAATTAAGAGAGTGTGCTGCGCATGGAATATAGTAGGCTAAACTGTTGACTTTTTAATCGAGCTTGAAGACCCGAATATTCACCAGACATTATTTCTCGCACTGTCATAACTTTGACCTCTGCAGTCTTTTCTTTAACATCTATTTTTAAATCTTGTAACAGCTTCAATAAAGCCTTCTCCATGTCTTCTGCTGTATGACCAGTGTTGGGCAAAGAACAAATAAATCGTTCCATTGGTTGTCCATTTTTTAGAGCATTACGAAAAATAACAGTCAACTGGTCAACTTTTAACAAATCTGGAGTGGAGTCTATAATAATAGAGTAATATTACGTAGTTGTCACAAATGTTTATTTTCTTAAGCCGACCATGGTTTCGCTGGGTATTGACCTAGCTTCATCAGGACGAATGGCACGTAAATATTCAAATTGTATATGACATCATAAACGGTGTTTACAGTCACGTGTTTTGGTTAGATGCTTCCACGCGTTTGATAGAAATGGCGTGGACGCTATGTCATTAACAAGTTGCGAAGACTTCTGATATATATGGAAAGCTTCCAAAATATTAAGTTTGGTGGTTGAATCTGGCTTGTCAATAAGTTTTACTTCTTCAAAGAGAAATTTGTGGTTCTTTTCGTAACAGTGTTTAGCCATCGATGACTTCTTTAGGTCACAATTCCGAATGTAGGTCTTGTGCTCCTTCAATCGAAAACGCAAGGCTCTACGGGTCTGTCCTATATACGAAGCGCCACATTCACATGGAATTTGATAAATTCCCCAGGAGTTTTTGTCTTCAACATAGTCCTCTGATCCTAAAAATCTCATTTTGTTTATGGGTTTAAAAATCACCTTAAAATTAAAGGTTTTGATAATTTTTGTAATTTTGAAGGCAATATCACGGGAAAATGGAATAATGGCAAAATTCTCTCGCAATGGGCGCATCACAGGAGTTAATGTGGAGATGGGCTTCGGTTTCCGGAATTTTGTTAGAGCCTTGTCTATAATGGAAGAGTTGTATCATCGCTGTACTGCATCACGTTTAAGGAAATAAAGTTCTTTTTCCAAACTGTCCTTATCTGAGCATATATGTATCGCGCGATATACGCAACTGTAAAAGACGCTGAGTTTTTGTTGATAACGGTGATTAGACTTGGCATGTGGAGGTGAAAAAATTGCGAAAAGGCTTCCGATAAATTATGGTTGCGAAAGATTGATTTAAGCGAGTTACTAGGACGTCAAGGAATGGTAGGCATCCGTTGTTTTCATTTTCGTAGCTCAATTGAATGTGAGGATCAATGGAATTTATAAGTTTGACTAATTCCGGAATTTCAGAATGTTTTCCCTTCCATAGAACGAAAGTATCGTCTACATATCATATCCATAAGTCAAATTTCACGAGTTTGAAAAGTTTTTCTTCAAATCGACGCATGTAGATTTCACATAATATAGGTGACAGTGGGCTGCCCATGGCTAGACCTTCCGTGTGTTCGTAAAACGTTCCACGGAGAGTAAATCTGTTCTGTGTTATGCAAATGCCCACTAGTCTTGTTATTTCCTCAACTTCTTCTTTTTTTTTTTTTTGATTGGAGGTTTAACGACTACCGTGAGCAACTCAATGGGCTATAAGCAGTTGCCCGTCCCTAATTTAGAGTCACTGGTTCCAGGGAAGGGAGAGAGCCAGTGCCGTAAGACAAACATAACATCCATGCCTCACCGGGATTCGAACCCGGACCCCTTACGGACGAATGATCAGAGGCCAGCGCCTTAGACCACTGCGCCACCGGGGCGGCCTCCTCAACTTCAGGTTGGCTGTAATGATGCTCTACAAGACTTGATTTTAGGGATTCCAGAGCTCCTTTTAATGGAGCATTGGTGAACATAGATTCCACATCAAAGGATAGCATTAGTTGATCTACGCAGGGGTGTAGTTTGAGTCGATTGGTAAACTCAATGGAATTTTTCACAGATGTTTCGTTTGGAGTGGCCAAGGTAGATAATTTTGAAGATAAGAACTTCGATAACTTATATGCTGTTGTGCCAATATTACTTACTATTATTTGATCTTAATCTAAATATAATCGTCACAAGACTGATATTACGTTGATAATACGTTGTATTATCTTAATCTATATACACTGACGGAAAAAAAATCCCAACACCACGAAAAAATAGTTGTAGAGGAATGAAATGGCGGCAATACATTTGTATAGGTAACATATTTAATCGATTAAGGTTTCAAGATCACAGCTTATTGTAAGTGCGGGAAGAGCCATTTTAAATATGAAATGCTGGCACATTAATAACCGGTGTAACCGCCAGAATGTTGAATGCAAGCACGCAAACGTTCATGCATTGTGTCGTACAGGTGCTGGATGTCAGTTTGTGGGATGGAGTTCCATGCCTGTTGCACTTGGTCGGTCAATACAGGGACGGTTAATGCTGGTTGGGGGTGACGCTGGAGTTGTCGTTCAATGATGTCCCATACGTGCTCGATTGGTGGAAGATCTGGTGATCTAGCAGGCCACGGCAGCATGTCGACACTCTGTAGAGCATGTTGGGTTACAACAGCGGCGTGCGGGCGAGCGTTATCCTGTTGGAAAACACCCCTGGAATGCTGTTCACGAATGACAGCACAACAGGTTGAATCACCAGACCGACGTACAACTGTGCCGTCAGGGTGCGTAGGATAACCATGAGAGTGTTCCTGCTGTCATAGGAAATTGCTCCCCAGACCATAACTCTAGGTGTAGGTCCAGTGTGTTTCGGCCGCAGACAGGTTTGTTGCAGGTGCTCACCTGGCCTCCTTTTAACCAACACACGGCCATCACTGGCACTCAGGCAGAACCGGCTTTCATCAGAAAACACAACAGATCTCCACTCCGTCGTCCAATGAGCTCTAGCTTGACACCACTGACGTCGCAAACTGAAGTGGTTTGGAGTAAGTGGAATGCACGCTACAGGGCGTCTGGCTCGGAGCTGTGCTTCAAGTAACCGATTTGTAACAGTTCGTTGTGACACTGTGGTGGCAACTGCAGCTCGAATTGCTGCCGCAGACGCGGTACGATGCACCACGGCCATACGCCGTACACGGCGGTCTTCCCTCTCAGTAGTGCCACGTGGCCGGCCGGAACCCGGTCTTCTTGAGGCAGTACCTTCCCTTGACCACCGCTGCCAACAATCATGCACAGTGGCTACATTCCTGCCAAGTCGTTCTGCAATATTGCGGAAAGAAAATCCACCTTCTCGTAGCCCTATTACACGACCTCGTTCAAACTCCGTGAGCTGTTGATAATGGCTTCTTCGTCTTCTTAAAGGCATTTTTGACTAACATCAACACCTTACGTCAAATCTCAACGATAACTAACGCTCACGAACGTAACAGCGCGTATTTACAGCAAACCTGCTTTGCATGTTCCGAGGGCGCTACTAGCGCCACACGTATGCGCCGAGCGCGAAATTTGCATAGACGTCATCTTACAGATGTACCCTCACCGTCTACCAACTGTCGTTTACCTAATAAAACCCCTTCTTGGTGTTGGGATTTTTTTCCGTCAGTGTATAATCGTCACAAGACTGTAGTCTTTGAGATAAAGAGTAATATTTGCTCGACTTCAACTCTTTAACTATTGCGTCAGTGACTGATAAGGCCATTAATTAAATGAAATCTTCACATACATCCTTCGAAAGATATGAAACATTTCCACTTCCCTTATTTCCAAAAAATTTTCAAATGTTGCTGCAGAAAAGGGTCAAATTTTGAAGGCCGTTATAAAGTAATCCTTTTGAGGCAGATCTACATCGATCACTATAAGATATTTTTGAAACTGCAGCCAATCTATTTCGTTTAAATTTTGATTCGAAGGATTTTTTGTAATATAATCAACAAAAGAATTGTCTGCTTTCCATTTAGCAGGATCTAATATCATATGATGTAACAAAAGTTCATTTCCTTCAAGAGATTGAAAATGTCCTCCAAGATTTGTGTTAGAGTTACCTTCCTCATTTTCACTATCAGAAGATTCACAAATTTTTTCTTCGCCCTGAGTCCTTAGTTCTTGTTCAGTTGGCTACTTCACTTCTTCATCGGTAGATCTTGTAACCAAACACTGCATTTTCTTTTCACTTACTGTGTCATCTTCTGCCGGTTTAAAAAAGTTTTTTAGTTTTGGTATTTTTTTTAAAGTTGCCCTTCTTTTTTAGTCTTTTTAAGCCTCCTTTTTCTATTTTCACATCCAGAAAACTTCGTAGTCGAAATTTTTGCTGACGGTGATGATTAATAGTAATGATAAAAAGAACAAGGCGAGAATGAAAACACACATGTAAACTTACGAGGGGCGGAGCCCCAAAAGAACAAGGCGAGAATGAAAACACACATGTAAACTTACGAGGGGCGGAGGGGGAATCCCAAAGCAGGCAGCTGGTGTCATAAGCTGAACTGGAATGTATTCTGACCAGTCAGGCTAACCAGTAGTCTGCCCTCTCTTGTCACCCACAATACCCTGGGGCCTTGACCTTGAATTCATGGAGTCCGATTCTGGTCTTTCAACCCACATCCCAGGGCTGTCCTCACGCTCAGATTTTTCTTGTAAAAATTATACGCCAGTGCAGTGCCCCTTTCATAGTCTCCTACTCTTGTTTCCCGTTGCCTGCGAGCTTTGTAAAAGAAATGCTCCCCTCTCCGCCCTCTTCTGAGTTTTGACCTTTGCCAGGAAGCAGGAAGAAATAACTTCATCGGAGGCTTCTGAGTCTTACTGAACTCACTTTCAAAATGAATTAATATTTTTAATAATTAAACACGTCGAATGTGCTAACACCATTTAATATTTTCTTAAGAATTAAAGGTATTATACTACTCATATAGAAATGAAAAATCCCATTTTATTCTCTCTTTTTAGTGTGTGTGTGTGGCGGGGGGGGGGGATGAGATAAATCGTCTTGTGCCACACGTATTCTCAAAAATTTGGCGCCCCTCTATGTGCAGCGCCCTGGGCCATGGCCCAGGTTGGCCCAATGGTAAACCCGCCCCTGAGTGCGGTGCTTCTTGCACTTATTGGGCCAGGCGTTTCATTGGTTGATTCAAAATTTTCAAGTTGAATTTAAAAGATGTTGGCTGTTTTTTTGCGTAGGTTTTATTGCTACTGACTATTTTCTATAGAACACTTTTAAGGTTACTTGGCTCTTAGTCAAAATATTTTTTTAAATAAGCGCTTCGGTCCCCAATGCACTTCTCTGCACGTGGGTTTTTTTTCACCAGGGACTTCTTTTCAGAAAGTTCCTGGTTAATTTAGGGGTGTTGAAACTTTTTATAGGGCTAAAAATTAATTTGTTAGCAAACCTGACTTTTAGTCAGAATCAAATCTCTGGCTCTTCTGTATTTTTTAGAGCTCAAGCACACCGTTTCCCTGACTCACTTTGGGGGGGGGGTTCGGCTTTTCACTTTTAAGAGGTTACTTGGCTGTCGGTGTTGGGGTTTTTTAGTTTACTACTTTGTTCAATATGATATTTCCTCCCCAAACTACCGTTGATTTTATTTTTAGTACACCTGGATTTTTACCTGAAGGCTAGAGCTGAAGCACACTTTTGCGGAAAAATGCAAATAATGGCTAAAATTATTGTCCAAATAAAATTCTTTTTGGTGTCTAGGTCTGTTTTATTTACGGATAAATAGATTATAAGGCACAGATTCCATCAAAATTATTTACTTATGGGTAAATAGATTATAGGGCACAAATCTCTTCAAAATTATTTTGTTTTTTCACCACAATTTGACGAAAAAAGAAAAAAAAAGAAAAGAAAAAAGATTTTGCTCATTTTTCTAAGGCTTGGAAATCGCTTCTCAGAGCTTAGAGCCTTTCAAGGGTGAGTTTTATCCAAAATCAGCGATTCCTGGAGCGTACCTATTTTCTCCGTAAATTGCTGATTACTCATGAATTTGTGATCATACTAAATCACCCTGTAAAAAAATCCAACGACGAGAAATTGTTACATGCTTCGAGACTTTTATATGCCTCGAACTGTACTGCGGTAAAGGCACTTCGACCAAAGACGAAGTAATCGAAAATATTTACTATTTGCGCTCTCGGAAAACTTTTCGCATCCCCTTCGAAGATACTTGCATTCAGCACACAAGGATATTTTCCTTCAATCTCTTTAATTTTTTCCAAATACCGCATTTTGTACTCGGAAGTTAAAGTTTCAAAGTAAGACGCCATCATTTCAACGGGGCTGGTTGCCCTTCACTTACGTTACTAAGGCTCGTTGCTATGCTGAGAGTCACGTGTCTGCTACATCCTCATAGCCCATTGAGTTGCTCACGGTCGTCGTTAAACCTCCAATCTAAAAAAAAATATAAAAAAGTCAGACGCGCAAGACGTAACGGAAGCAGCAGTGATGGGAGGAAGGAGCGGAACCGCCAGCTATCGGGAAACGTGTGGTTTCCCATGATTCCACGTTACTTCCCTCTAGCACACGACGGGGGCCGCAAACAGAAGTGCATCCAAAAATTCTATTGAAAAAATTGAAAATGCCCAGAATTTGAATGCTTTCAGTGCAAATTTATAAAGTGAGAGAAATTAAAGAATGCGAAAATTATTTTTTAATTAATTACTTTAAACTGGAAACAATCTTTTTGCTGTATCTGAAAAAGAATTCCCAGGACTACAGTTCAAGAATTCGTGTAACTGGAAGGCATAAGAAGTAGTAAATGAAATGCAGATGTATTAAAAAAATAAAAAAATTAAAAAAAGAGAAGAGAACGAATGAATGTACATATAAATAGCAGCAACCGAAAAACTTTACCGTAGGTGAACCAATGCGTTTAGTACACAATGAATTTCGTGTTTCTATCCCAGACGATTGATAGCATATTTGATTAAATTGCATTCATTATTCAACTGCAATTGGAAAAAAACGAACCGAAGTAGAGGATATCAACCCAAAGGGTTAGGGTTTAAATTAAGAATTCGAGAAAGGGAAGGGGGTTATAGTATTATACCAAAACAGAATTTTGCCTCCCCGGTGTCGCAATGGTCTGAGCGATGGCTTCTGATCATTCGTCCGAAAGGGGTCCGGGTTCGAATCCCGTGAGTCATGGATATTGCGTTTGTCTTACAGTACTGGCTCTCTCCCTTCCCTGAAACCAGTGACCCTAAATTAGGGATGGGCGACTGCTTATAGCCCAATGAGTTGCTCACGGTGGTCGTTAAACCTCCAATAAAAAAAGAAACAGAGTTTGGCTCAAAAGGACATTCGGTGGCTCAAGTGGTCTAAGCGATGGCCTCTGATCATTCGTCCGTAAGGAGTCCGAGTTCGAATCCCGGAGGCATGGATGTTGTGTTTGTCTTACGGCACTGGCTCTCTCCCTTCCCTGGAGCTTGTGACCTTAAATTAGGGACGGGCGACTGCTTATAGCCCATTGAGTTGCTCACGGTGGTCATTAAACCTTCAATAAAAAAAAAAAATGAACATTTGCTACGTAAGTTTCTTTTTTCTTGTCTGAAGCCGTCAAAGTGGTAGACAACCATTTTTTACCATCATTTGATTTTCTTCTACAAGAATGTTGTAATGCAAGTATTAAGGATGAGTTCGGGCTCAATTTCCGGAGCCCGAATCCGTACGGGCCCGAAATGTTTCGGCTCGAGACCGTCTCATCACCATGGGGACCTGCATATTGTGGGACCCACGCCCGACTCTGCTGCTCCTTCTTTTTTTTTTTTTTTTTTTTTGTCGACCACATGCTTCTCCAATTCTCCCTTTTATCCGATTTTTGTTTATAAAAGGAAGGCGCATGGAATTTGATACTCAGTATTTATGCGTCTCATTAAGAACGATATAACCCTGAAATAAAATTCATATTTTACAGCCACTAGTTGCAGTTATGATAAAATTGCAAAATACAAATTTTGATTTTTATAAAACAGGACTTAACGTTAATACTAAGCTAGTAATCCACGCGCCATTCACAACGTCATATTTTCAAAGTTTTTCAAAACAGTGACAAAGTCAGTGGTTGACCAAAAAAATTTTGGACGCCACTGCAGAAAATGCAATAATCTGCATTTTTGGATTTTCAATTCAGTAACTTTAAATTGATTTAAAACTTAAACAGAAAATTTTGACTTCATCGTAATTTTGTCACTCAGGAGTATATAAGGTGGCGCAGTGGTTTAAAAGCTGGCTTTTACTCATTCGTCTGAGTTGGGTCCGGGTTCGAATCCTAGTGAGGCATGGATATTGTTTTTTTTTTTTTACGGCATTGGCACCTCATCTCTCATTTTTTATTTATTTTTTTCTTTCGGGATTTAATGAAACCGTGGCGTGGCGCCCAAGTGGCCGGGTGGTACGTGGCGCTGGTTTCTAACTATGCGCCCCAGGTCAGTCCTTGTTCGAATTCAGGGTGAGATATGGAATGTGTGCTTCTGCTACAGTACTGGTTCTCTCCAATGCTGTCTTAACACTTTTGGGGGCCCTGGGCCGTCATACTTTTCGGGGCCCTTAATCCTATATAGAATATATACAACATATGGTATTATTACAATATGTTTTTTTTTCACATATGGCATTATTACATTATATACAACATTTGGATGGATATACAACGTATGAGAATTATTATATACACCACCATCACCATGTTATCTCGATGAAAATAAATATTCAATATCCAGTAACTTTTTAAATACCACTTGAATGACAAATGGTACATGACAAAAATTGTAGAACTCCATGAAATGAACCAAATGTATTCACATTTTGTTGCTTAGCAAATTACAAGAGAATGGGTGCTGAAAGATATAATGTTTCTTCCCCATGCTACAAATTATTCAACGAAAATTAAATTAAAACAGAAGAAATAAATAAACCAACCTGTGCCGTTTCCAGACAATACGATGCACCGGACGAAAATGCTGATATGCGGCCCCCGTCATTGTTATTTGTTTAAACAGCGACGATTGAAAAAATGTATAAGTAACCTAGGTGGGAAAACCCCTGTGATAAACATACGTGCACTTCTTCGTATGAACAACACAAATGCCGGCTTACTTAGTTTCTTATTTTGTTATAAGATATCTATCCTAACACCTAGCTTTCTTCCTGCCTCCTCAAGAAATCGAAGCTACGCGCATGGTTTAAAAAAAGGCAAAACTTCCAACTTTCTGGATTGGTGTTTCTTTTTTCTTTAAATAATAATAAAAAAAAAACCCTGCTGGTGAGTGGTCCAAGAGTTTGACTTTTTTGTAAACCCACAAGACTCTTGGGGCGTTCGGGGCCCCAGTTCAGGAGGAGGCCTTGGGCACCGGCCCCGTTGGCCCACCCCTTAAGACGGCCATGGATCTCTTCCTTCACTGGAGCCAGTGTTCCCAACTTAGGGAAGGGAGACTGCTTATAGTCCATTGAATTTCTTATGGTGGTCGCTATAACCCCCAAACAAAATGATCAAACTATGACTGTTTGTGCAGCTTTTCCCAACTGCTTCGGAGTTCGGACCTTTGATGCTACATCAAACGAACCGAATGCTGTTGGTATCCGTGACTCGCAGCCGCAGTGATGATTGAATGGACCCCATATTATAATCTATAATCAATGTGATAGGAAAATTATAATCAATGTGAACGGCATCTTTATCTTGCAGCGTACGTATAAACGCGCCGCCATTTCTGCGCGCGTGCGTGTGTGTGAATGTGGGCAATGAACATGCACTTAATGTGAGAATCAACACATTTCGAAGAAGAAATGCGAATTTTAACTTCATTTCTAATGTGAGCAATTAAAGCATTTCGAAGTAGAAATGCAAATTTTAAGATGTCAAGGAAACGGGCTGATCATATGAGCAAATTCGGTGAATAGGCAACTGACAAAATAGGGCCCGAAAAATCTGTACCGGAAATGAAAGAGCTTCAATTCCAATTTTAATCAGATTGCAAGCAGCAGTTGCTTTGTGCCCTATCTTGAGCTGCACCCGGGGCAACCGTCCCCTTCTGCCCCACCCTAGTTACGCCTCTGCTGGAAGCTCTTTCTTTAAAATTTGACAACGGTAAAATAATTCAGAAAAGAAAGCATATATTTCTTGGACAATGCTGAAAATGTTTACAATTTCTAGAGAAATGTTTTCGTCGTTATTTACGACTAGATTTAATATATGAACCGATCAAAGTACATAAAATGCATCACGGTTTTAGGTCGAAAAATTATATTTCTTGAAGTCCACTGTGTTTTTTCTTCATATTGGTCCCATTGTCACAGCGCTGACCACGCATATCATGAATGCGAAATCTTTACGATAAAAAAAAAAAAAAAAAAATTAGTCCCCTTTGCCCATGGTATCCGTTACTGAACAAAACAATAAAAATTATTCTCCGATTTCAAATCGTTTTTTCCTGAATGATATTTTACTAAAACAAAATGCGCCACGCAGCAGTACTACTTCTCACAGTAAAACGTTTTCTTAACTTCTTCCACGCCACTGATATTAATTTATTAACCGTAAAAATTAATTTAGGCGTCCTGCCGCTCCTGGAAGCTGGCGCCCTCGTGCTTCGCACCCGTTGAATCCCGCATGGCCAGTCCTAAATCTCGCGAAAGATCAGTCACGTGAAATTTTATCAGTAAAAACTGTTGGCTCAAAAATAATTAGACTCCCTCTGAAAAAAAAAATGATTGTATATTTATTTGCACCTTGCAGGAAATATACTTTCGAGAATTCAATAAACTTCACACAACCATGGAAAATATTTGTCTCATTCAAGGGGAGGTAGAAAAGTAATGTCTCCTTGCATATTTCTTTCCAACAAGGCGCGGCAAAACACTTTGCACGCCACGGAATGGAAACTAGTAGTTTCTCCTTCCATCTGTTTGCAAGCGGAGTGGTGAAAGCGTCTCAACTGCTTCATCCCAATCTAACATGGAAATCCCTTCCCGAAATTTCCTCCACTTTAACAAACACCCGAAAATCGAGCCAACCCTCCTGCAATGCTCCATGCGTAGACTCTTTCCCACATTGGTGAACAGAACTGGACTTACACATCGATCTTCAGCTCAGGTTCTCCTTCCATTTGTTATCTCCTTAAATGATCGTCAAATGCTGTCGCATGCCATAACTTCGAAATTACTCTACCGTCATCACGTCACGAATCAAAATTCTCCGATGCCAATTTAAACCTCAGATCTTGCTGAGGTTTAAATTGGCATCAGATCTTGCTGTCACCTGGATGAAAGCTCAAAATTCTATCGCCTCCCCTAAAGCAATAGATGCTCACTGGCTACACTTGAATGGTCGCCTTCCGACGCCCATCACATTACATCGTTTTGGGAACCTTGCAAGCCCAGACTGCTTCTACTGCTCAACGCCAGCCAACATCAGTCGCACCTACTAAACTTGCCTGATACTGCACCCTCTCTTCTAGATACATGTACTTGGAGTGCCACTTTTCCAAAATAAGAAATCAACGCTACCAACGTTTTGTACAAGTTTTGTACAGTTTTGTACACCCAAAAGAAAATTTTGTACACCACCGGAAGTGGTACTTTTCGGTTTTTAAAAGTGGCACTCCAAGTACATGCTGGAGTGCAACTTTTTCGAAATCGAAAATAAATACTGCCAAAGTTTTGTACTAGTTTTGTACAGTTTTGTACACCCAAAAGAAAATTTTGTACACCACCGGAAGTAGTACTTTTCGGTTTCTCTAAAAGTGGCACTCCAAGTACATGCTGAGTGCCACTTTCTCAAAATCGAAAATAACTACTGCCAAAGTTTTGTACTAGTTTTGTACAGTTTTGTACACCCAAAAGAAAATTTTGTACACCACCGGAAGTAGTACTTTTCGGCTCTCTAAAAGTGGAGCTCCAAGTACATGCTGAGTGCCACTTTCTCAAAATCGAAAATAACTACTGCCAAAGTTTTGTACTAGTTTTGTACAGTTTTGTACACCCAAAAGAAAATTTTGTACACCACCGGAAGTGGTATTTTTCGGTTTCTTAAAAGTGGCACTCCAAGTACATGCTGGAGTGCCACTTTTTCGAAATCGAAAATAAATACTGCCAAAGTTTTGTACTAGTTTTGTACAGTTTTGTACACCCAAAAGAAAATTTTGTACACCACCGGAAGTAGTACTTTTCGGCTCTCTAAAAGTGGCGCTCCAAGTACATGCTGAGTGCCACTTTCTCAAAATCGAAAATAACTACTGCCAAAGTTTTGTACTAGTTTTGTACAGTTTTGTACACCCAAAAGAAAATTTTGTACACCACCGGAAGTGGTACTTTTTCGGCTTTCTTAAAAGTGGCACTCCAAGTACATGCAGGAGTGCCACTTTTTCGAAATCGAAAATAAAACTGCCAAAGTTTTGTACTAGTTTTGTACAGTTTTGTACACCCAAAAGAAAATTTTGTACACCACCGGAAGTAGTACTTTTCGGCTCTCTAAAAGTGGCGCTCCAAGTACATGCTGAGTGCCACTTTCTCAAAATCGAAAATAACTACTGCCAAAGTTTTGTACTAGTTTTGTACAGTTTTGTACACCCAAAAGAAAATTTTGTACACCACCGGAAGTAGTACTTTTCGGCTCTCTAAAAGTGGCGCTCCAAGTACATGCTGAGTGCCACTTTCTCAAAATCGAAAATAACTACTGCCAAAGTTTTGTACTAGTTTTGTACAGTTTTGTACACCCAAAAGAAAATTTTGTACACCACCGGAAGTGGTATTTTTTTGTTTTTAAAAGTGGCACTCAAGTACATGCTGGAGTGCCACTTTTTCGAAATCGAAAATAACTACTGCCAAAGTTTTGTACTAGTTTTGTACAGTTTTGTACACCCAAAAGAAAATTTTGTACACCACCGGAAGTAGTACTTTTCGGCTCTCTAAAAGTGGCGCTCCAAGTACATGCTGAGTGCCACTTTCTCAAAATCGAAAATAACTACTGCCAAAGTTTTGTACTAGTTTTGTACAGTTTTGTACACCCAAAAGAAAATTTTGTACACCACCGGAAGTAGTACTTTTCGGTTTCCTCTAAAAGTGGCACTCCAAGTACATGCTGAGTGCCACTTTCTCAAAATCGAAAATAACTACTGCCAAAGTTTTGTACTAGTTTTGTACAGTTTTGTACACCCAAAAGAAAATTTTGTACACCACCGGAAGTAGTACTTTTCGGTTTCTCTAAAAGTGGCACTCCAAGTACATGCTGAGTGCCACTTTCTCAAAATCGAAAATAACTACTGCCAAAGTTTTGTACTAGTTTTGTACAGTTTTGTACACCCAAAAGAAAATTTTGTACACCACCGGAAGTGGTATTTTTCGGCTCTTTAAAAGTGGCACTCCAAGTACATGCTGGAGTGCCACTTTTTCGAAATCGAAAATAAATACTGCCAAAGTTTTGTACTAGTTTTGTACACCCAAAAGAAAATTTTGTACACCACCGGAAGTAGTACTTTTCGGCTCTCTAAAAGTGGCGCTCCAAGTACATGCTGAGTGCCACTTTCTCAAAATCGAAAATAACTACTGCCAAAGTTTTGTACTAGTTTTGTACAGTTTTGTACACCCAAAAGAAAATTTTGTACACCACCGGAAGTGGTACTTTTCGGTTTCTTAAAAGTGGCACTCCAAGTACATGCTGGAGTGCCACTTTTTCGAAATCGAAAATAAAAACTGCCAAAGTTTTGTACTAGTTTTGTACAGTTTTGTACACCCAAAAGAAAATTTTGTACACCACCGGAAGTAGTACTTTTCGGCTCTCTAAAAGTGGCGCTCCAAGTACATGCTGAGTGCCACTTTCTCAAAATCGAAAATAACTACTGCCAAAGTTTTGTACTAGTTTTGTACAGTTTTGTACACCCAAAAGAAAATTTTGTACACCACCGGAAGTAGTACTTTTCGGCTCTCTAAAAGTGGCGCTCCAAGTACATGCTGAGTGCCACTTTCTCAAAATCGAAAATAACTACTGCCAAAGTTTTGTACTAGTTTTGTACAGTTTTGTACACCCAAAAGAAAATTTTGTACACCACCGGAAGTGGTACTTTTCGGTTTTTTAAAAGTGGCACACCAAGTACATGCTGGAGTGCCACTTTTTCGAAATCGAAAATAAAAACTGCCAAAGTTTTGTACTAGTTTTGTACAGTTTTGTACACCCAAAAGAAAATTTTGTACACCACCGGAAGTAGTACTTTTCGGCTCTCTAAAAGTGGCGCTCCAAGTACATGCTGAGTGCCACTTTCTCAAAAATCGAAAATAACTACTGCCAAAGTTTTGTACTAGTTTTGTACAGTTTTGTACACCCAAAAGAAAATTTTGTACACCACCGGAAGTGGTATTTTTCGGCTCTTTAAAAGTGGCACTCCAAGTACATGCTGGAGTGCAACTTTTTCGAAATCGAAAATAACTACTGCCAAAGTTTTGTACTAGTTTTGTACAGTTTTGTACACCCAAAAGAAAATTTTGTACACCACCGGAAGTAGTACTTTTCGGCTCTCTAAAAGTGGCGCTCCAAGTACATGCTGAGTGCCACTTTCTCAAAATCGAAAATAACTACTGCCAAAGTTTTGTACTAGTTTTGTACAGTTTTGTACACCCAAAAGAAAATTTTGTACACCACCGGAAGTAGTACTTTTCGGCTTTTCAAAAGTGGCACTCCAAGTACATGCTGAGTGCCACTTTCTCAAAATCGAAAATAACTACTGCCAAAGTTTTGTACTAGTTTTGTACAGTTTTGTACACCCAAAAGAAAATTTTGTACACCACCGGAAGTAGTACTTTTCGGCTTTCTAAAAGTGGCACTCCAAGTACATGCTGAGTGCCACTTTCTCAAAAATCGAAAATAACTACTGCCAAAGTTTTGTACTAGTTTTGTACAGTTTTGTACACCCAAAAGAAAATTTTGTACACCACCGGAAGTAGTACTTTTCGGCTCTCTAAAAGTGGCGCTCCAAGTACATGCTGAGTGCCACTTTCTCAAAATCGAAAATAACTACTGCCAAAGTTTTGTACTAGTTTTGTACAGTTTTGTACACCCAAAAGAAAATTTTGTACACCACCGGAAGTGGTATTTTTCGGTTTCTAAAAGTGGCACTCCAAGTACATGCTGGAGTGCCACTTTTTCGAAATCGAAAATAAATACTGCCAAAGTTTTGTACTAGTTTTGTACAGTTTTGTACACCCAAAAGAAAATTTTGTACACCACCGGAAGTAGTACTTTCGGCTCTCTAAAAGTGGCGCTCCAAGTACATGCTGAGTGCCACTTTCTCAAAATCGAAAATAACTACTGCCAAAGTTTTGTACTAGTTTTGTACAGTTTTGTACACCCAAAAGAAAATTTTGTACACCACCGGAAGTGGTACTTTTCGGTTTTTTTAAAAGTGGCACTCCAAGTTACATGCTGGAGTGCCACTTTTTCGAAATCGAAAATAAAAACTGCCAAAGTTTTGTACTAGTTTTGTACAGTTTTGTACACCCAAAAGAAAATTTTGTACACCACCGGAAGTAGTACTTTTCGGCTCTCAAAAGTGGCGCTCCAAGTACATGCTGAGTGCCACTTTCTCAAAATCGAAAATAACTACTGCCAAAGTTTTGTACTAGTTTTGTACAGTTTTGTACACCCAAAAGAAAATTTTGTACACCACCGGAAGTAGTACTTTTCGGTTTCTAAAAGTGGCGCTCCAAGTACATGCTGAGTGCCACTTTCTCAAAATCGAAAATAACTACTGCCAAAGTTTTGTACTAGTTTTGTACAGTTTTGTACACCCAAAAGAAAATTTTGTACACCACCGGAAGTGGTACTTTTCGGTTTCTTAAAAGTGGCACACCAAGTACATGCTGGAGTGCCACTTTTTCGAAATCGAAAATAAATACTGCCAAAGTTTTGTACTAGTTTTGTACAGTTTTGTACACCCAAAAGAAAATTTTGTACACCACTAGAAGTGGTACTTTTTGACTCTCCTTTGTAGCCCTCGAGCATGTACTTGGAGTGCCACTTTTCCAAAAAGGAAAATAAGCACTGTTTTAGTTTTGTACAGTTTTGTACACCCCAAAAAAAATATTTGTACACCACCGGAAATAGTTCTTTTTGGCTCTCCTTTGTGGCCCTCGAGCATGTACTTGGAGTGCCATTTTTCCGAAAACGAAAATAAACACTGCCAGAGTGCAGTCCTAGTTTTGTACAGTTTTGTACACTCAAAAGAAAATTGTGTACACCACCGGAAGTAGTACTTTTTGATTTTTCTTTGTGGCCCTCGAGCATGTACTTGGAGAGCCAATTTTCCAAAATTGAAAAAAAAAACACTGTTAGAGTGTTGTCCTAGTTTTGTACACCCAAAAGAAAATTTTGTACACCACCGGAAGTGGTACTTTCCGACTCTCCTTTGTGGCCCTCGAGCATGAACTTGGAGTGCCACTTTTCCAAAATTAAAAAAACACTGCCAGAGTGATGTCATAGTTTTGTACACCCAAAAGAAGATTTTGTACACCACCGGAAGTGGTACTTTTTGACTCTTGATTTTCGAAGCAGTAGCTTAAATGGTTAACTAATTTGATTAATATTCCTAGTTTGTTGCATATAAAACACACTTTTGTAATAACCCAGAAGCCGAACGGCCAAGTTGGAAGAATCACCAAAAGAATTTATGTTTAAAATCTCCTTTCCCTTAATTTTGCACTCAATGAAAGTTCGAAGGTCATCTTTATAAAAAATCGTCACATTGTGATTCATCATTTGACACAAAATAGCTCTTAGATCAACATATAGCAACAATACGTATTCGTTTAAATCTCTTTCTTTATATCAGTTCCCCACAATTACTTGCAATGTTTCTCTCTACACCCTCCCCCCATTTTTACAATCAAGGTTGTCTATAAATTTTGCTGTGACTCACTGTCAGTGTCGCTAAAATGTACAAGCTGTTAGAGAAGTAGCGGACTCTTCAGTGTGAAAATCTTTAGTTTAGAAGCAACTCGAAAGGAGGGTTAAGTTACAGGTATAAGTCACAGACTGAAATTCAAGCAATTTGAATTTCTGCGCAATGTTTTTTCAATCTAGTGGTTTTCAGTTTAAACAAAATTTTTATATTTAAGCATTGCTTTGTAGAAATAAAAAGATATTCAGTGAAACTTCGGCTATGCGTACTCCAGTTATATTTTTTGATATTTATACGTAATTCTGCATTAGTCCCGATATTTTACTGTATTTTCTAAGCTTTTCCAATTCGATAATAGCTAATTAATTCATCTATACGCTTTTTGCGATGTATATAAATTTTGTAATTTCTGATTATCACAAACTCACAGTTCTTTGATTCGTTTACGTAACCGGTATATCACAAGTTTGAGAGAATCGAGACAGCGTTACTGAGTTCTTGGTGCAGCCAAAGTTGAACCTTCATCCCATCAAAGAAGGGTATGCTGTTTACTTTCGGTTAGCGTTCTTGTGTTCCTTCTTCGTGCAAAGTTGAACCCTTGACCTCATCAGAGAGGGATATGTTGTTTAGTTTCGGTTTGGATGAAAAATTTATTTCGCAATCTTTGCTCTGAATAAAACGTGCACTTAGGCAAGCTACAACTCTTGGCATGGTGTGGACGTCTTTTTGTTGTTGTAGTTCAGAGGTGCATTTCACCAGCCCCCCACCACGGAATTTTTTAATTTTTCAGACAAAATTCGTTTGTACCACGTATGAACCGGAATGAACTCGGTTTTTTTCGTTTGAACCGCAAAAGTTTTGGAGATATTTAAAAAACAAAGTGGGGGTGAAACGATAGCCCCCCACCATGGAATTTTAAAATTTTTTTTGCACCATTCGTTTGTACCACGTATGAACCGGAATGAACACAATTTTTTTCGTTTGAACCGCAATAGTTTTTGAGTTATTTAAAAAACAACAAAGTGGGGGCTGGTGAAATGGTACCCCCAAAAAAAATAGATATTTCAAATTTCAGCATAGCCATTCGTTAATAAATCGTATGAACCGGAATGAACTCCATTTTCATCGTTTGAACCACAATAGTTTTTGAGATATTTAACAAATAATATTGAGAATTTGCATATAAATATAGGAGGCCGACCATTTCACCAGCCCCCCCCCCCTCATGGAAATTCAAAATTTCGAAATAGCCATTCGTTAGTAAATCGTATGAACCGGAATGAACTCCATTTCTATCGTTTGAACCGCAATAGTTTTTGAGATATTTAAAAATAATATTGAGAATTTGCATATATACAGAAAGACCGACCATTTCACCAGATCCCCACCATGGAAATTAAAAATTTCAAAATAGGCATTCGTTAGCAAATCGTATGAGCCGAAAAGAACTCCATTTTCATCGTTTGAACCGCAATAGTTTTTGAAATATTTAATAAATAATAGAATTTACATATACGCACAGAGACCGACCATTTCACCAGCCCCCACCCCCATGAAAATTCAAAATTTCAAAATAGCCATTCGTTAGCAAATCGTATGAGCCGAACAGAACTCCATTTTCATCGTTTGAACCGCAATAGCTTTTGAGATATTTAAAAAAGAATGTCACAGGCCTACACCATTTACCCCCCACCCCCATTTCATCATGGAAATTCAAAATTTCAAAATAATCATTCGTTAGCTAATCGTATAAACCGAAAAAAACTCCATTTTCTTCGTTTGAACCGCAATAGTTTTTCAGATATTTAACAAATAATGTTACAGGCCGACCATTTCACCCCCCCCTCATCATGGAAATTCAAAATTCCGAAATAGCCATTCGTTAGTAAATCGTATGAACAGGAATGGACTCCATTTTTATCGTTTGAACCGCAACAGTTTTTTTTTCTTGGAGATTTAACGACCACCGTGAGCAACTCAATGGGCTATAAGCAGTCGCCCGTCCCTAATTCAGGGTCACTGGTTCCAGGGAAGGGAGAGAGCCAGTGCCGTAAGACAAACACAACATCCATGCCTGACCGGGATTCGAACCCGGACCCCTTACGGACGAACGATCGAGGCCAGCGCCTTAGACCACTGCGCCATCAGGGTGGCTGGGGAGACCTTCATCCAGTAGTGGATTCAAAGCAGTTGACAATGATGATGATATATATATATCATTGTCAACCATTATCAATCCACTGCTGGACGAAGGTCTCCCCAAATTTTCTCCACAACGGTCTGTCTTGTGCCAGTCTCCTCCATGTCACTCCCGCATACTTTCGAATTTCATCCACCCATCTCCCATGTGGTCTTCTTCTGGGTCTTTTCCTGTCCCTTGGAATCCAATCTAAAATTTCGGCTGTCCATCGATGGTCTGTCCTTCTGGCAGTATGTCCAGCCCATTGCCATTTCAGGGATTTTACTCTGATCATGATGTCTTCCACTCTTGTCATTTTTCGGATTCACGAGTTCCTCTTCTTATCTCTCCTGGTTACACCAAGCATGCACCTGTCCATGCTGCTTTGAGTTGTCTGCAGTCTTTGTATGTCTCTTTTAGTTAAGGTCCACGTCTCTGCACCATACGTAAGCACTGGAAGGATGCATTGATCAAACACTTTTCTTTTAAGACATAATGGCATATTGCTCTTAAAAATTATGATGTTTCTTCAAAAAGCTCTCCAGGCAAGTTTTGTACGCCGACTAATTTCTTCATCAATGTGACCCTTACTTGATATCTGCTGTCCAAGATAAACGTACGTGTCTGTTATCTCCAGCTTATCTCCATCAATCGATAAATCTTCATTTCTTGTAAAAGCATTGAACATCACTTTTGTCTTCTGGAAGTTTATTTTTTAATCCCACTTCTTTACTCTTGTCAGTTCCTGGATCGTGGATCATACTCTGCAGCTCTGATGGGGTAGTTGCAAAAATGACTACGTTATCAGCAAAACAAAGGTGGGTTAGATAATCTCCATTAATCTTTATCCCTTTGTTTTCCCAGTTCAGTATTGAAAGACCTTTTCCAATGTGGCATTAAAGAACTTCGGAGATATGGTGTCACCTTGTCTCACTCTCTTTCCAATTTTTATGTGTGTTGTATTTTCAAACAGCCGAATATTTGCACTTGCATTTTCATAGATGTTATTAATAATATTAATGTATGCATCTTCAATACCGTAGGATTTCAGAGCCATTGTAACTGCTGATGGTTTCACCGAATCAAAGGCTTTTTCATAATCGATAAAAGCCATGCACAATGGAAGTTCATATTCCCTCGCTCTTTCAACTAGTTCTCTCAGTACATGGATATGATCTATTGTGCTGTAGCCACTCCTGAATCCAGCTTGTTCTCTCGGTTGAGCCATGTCCAGTGTTACCTTCAAGCGGTGTGAAAGAACTTTAGTGAAGATTTTATAAACTACTGATAGGAGGCTTGATAGGTCTGTAGTTTCCGAGATCCTCAATGTCACCTTTCTTATGTAGCAGGATCATTGTAGCGGTGTTCCAATCCTCAGGAATCTTTCCTTCATTAAGGCATCGAGTGAAAATTTGGGCGAGTACTGTTTCGATTTCTCCACTTGCTTCTTGTATGATGTCTACAGTAATTCCATCTTCTCCTGGAGCTTTTCCCCGCTTCATGTTCTTGATTGCATGTGCAACTTCTGCTGGAAGGACTGGAGGAACTCTGGTACTGGTATCTTTCATGATGTCTGGAGTGCATGTATCATCCCTTTCATATAATTTGGAGTAGAAATCTTTCACTCTTGTCAAACTTTCGCCTCTATTTCTTGTTACAGAACCATCTTCTTTTCTCAGTGCCATAATCTGTTTTCTTTTCCTTACTGAGATGTCCCTTTGCTATCTTTAGGCTTTGGTTGTTTTCAATTGCTTTCCTCACTAGTTCACAGTTGAATTTTCTTACGTCTTCAGTGATACTTTTTCTTACTGTCTTTCATAGCTCTATATATTCCACTTGGAAGTCACATCTTCTTTAGTTGTCCTCATCTCTCTTCTTTTTTGCATCAACATTTTCGTTTTTCCTGATAATTTATTTACATGCAACTTGTTCTTAGACACAGCTAATTTTGTTGCTGTTTCCATAAGAGCTTTTGGTTACTGTTCTGTTAACTTCAGAGATGTCCACTTCTTCCGATGTTAGGCCTTCTAAAGCAGAGAACCTGTTCTTCAGTTCCAACTTGAAGGTATTATGGTGTTTTTTAAGGTTGGTTATGTCAATAGATTTTGTTTGTCTTATGAGCTTGCCACGTTCAAGTTTAGTGTTGAGGTGCATCTTACATCTCACCAATCTATGGTCACTACCTGTGTTGAACTTGTTTAGCACACTGCAGTCTTCTATGACGAATTTTTTGTTACACATAATAAAATCAATTTCACTTGTCGTCCCATTTGGATGTCTCCATGTCCATTTCCTGTGTGGCTTTTTCTGGAAGAAGGAGTTCAAGATGAAAAACCCTTCTGCCTCTGCAAACTCAACGAGAGTATTTCCACGCTGGTTTCTGTTGCCGTGACCGAATTTACCTACTGAAGTTTCATTCTGTTGCCGTTGCCCTATTTTTGCATTGAAATCTCCCATAATTATTTTCAAGTGCTGCTTACCTTTATTATTTAGATGACAAATTTCCTCATAAAATTCTTCAATTTCTTCTTCAGGATGACTTGTGGTGGGTGCATAAGTTTGAATAATCTGAGCCTGGTATCTTTTCGAGAGTTGGATAACAAGTCGTGCAGCTCTGCCAGAGGAACTTTCAACTTCTACAACTTTATCCTTCAGTTTCTTGTTTATTATAAATCCAACACCACTGGTTCTGCCAGTATTCTGTCCCACGATAGTAGAAGAGATGTCCACTTTTCAGTTCGATATAAACGAACGAAGAGTTACATCCGCAGGTGTGGCAGAATTAGCACGCATCCCATTGCTTGGAAAGACGACGCATCCCATTGCTGGGAAAGACGACGCATACCGTCTGGAAAGAGGAACTTTAGTTTCTCCTTGAACCATTTGGATCTGTCAACATGAAAGTCACATGTTGAAAGATCCGGGCTATAGGTTGGGTGGTGCAGAACCTCTCACCCTTTCCGTGCTAACGCATCCTGCATAATGTGTGCAACAGAATCACACCACGCGAAAGCATGCCAGGTCACCCATTCTTGATTGCTTTATGCAGCTTGTCCACTGTGTCGATGTAGTAGTTGGCATTGCTGTTCACGTGAGGCTCTTTAAAGTCCACCAACAAAAGCCCTTCATGGTCAAAAAATGCGGTCAGCATAACCTCCCCGGCGGAGTCCTGTGACTTGAATTTTATGTGTTTTGGTGATCCGGGATGTTTCCATTGCATGCTCGCTGGTTTGCTGGATGGCTCAAAGTGGTGGCACCGCGATTCGTCACCTGCCACTATGCGCGATATAAATGCATCACCCTCTGCTTTGTAACGCAGCAAGTGGTTCAAACTCCAACCCATACATTCTTCCTTATGGTGGTCAGTCAGCATCCGCGGGATTAATTGTAAACATACTTTCCGATATTGCAGTATCTTCGTAACCACAGTTTGAACTGTAACAAATGTCATAGCAAAGTCCTCCATTTGCGAACGTCAGCCCCGACGACGGTTTTACATGCATTTCTTCTCGGTGTGGGCGCATTGTTTGTGTTATTCGCACGCTCCCCGCCGATCAAGGTGATCGTCCTTATTTAGGCTTCCGATGCCAAGCCTTAGTTCTCTTCCCTGATATGGACTCCATTACTTCCTGCCCCACTGCTTTCCAGGTGCTTTGTGTTTATCACAATGTCGTTATAAACGTGTTCACTGCGTATCATTGCTTCTCATGTAAAACGCCTGGTCATCATCGCTTGCAGTGTCCGCTCACCTCTTCTTGTTCTTCCTCAACGGCTGCTCAAGTGCCCATCACAGAACCCCTTCTTCACTTCCGGGCACCACGCCTGCGCTTGTTTCGCTTCCACCTTCTTAGTCTTCATCTCGATTGTCGTTGCCTTCCTCTGCAGGTCTTTTTCCTTCTCCACTAGCGTTGCCTCTTGTGGATACATCTGGATCTACTGCTCCTGCTTCGGTGCCTTCGTCTGTCTTGCTTTCTTCTTCGTCGTCTGTTGTCTGTGCTTTGTCACATCCCGTTGCCGACCTTTCTCCGCCTGTTCAGGTGCTGCCTTCTTTGTTTTCGCACGTCACCTCGTCAATCCCAACCCCAGGATTCTCTGCTCCATCATCTTCGCTGTGTACGTCAGCCTCGTCGCCCTCAGACGTTCATCCTTTCTTCAGCCGTTCCAGTACTCCGGTGTGTTCTCCGCCCGTTTCACCTTCTCCGAGCTCTTCTGATGCCTCTAGTATTGTTGCCTTCCTTTCGATTTCTGGTCCCGTGATCGGTCCCCGCTTTCCAGCACAGCTACTCATCTGGATTTGTGTGAAGCCTCACCTTCACCAGCTCCTGTTGCCCCATCAGTTGCCTCTTTGCTTGCGTTATGCGCACATGATCCAGATCTTCCTTGTCAGACTTCTCACTTGCTGTCGGTTACTCCTTCTTCATCACCACGTCCCTGTTGGTACTGCTTCTAATAAGAAGTGCCGTCGTCGCTCTAATCGAGAGACTCGTACTAAGCGAACCGCGGTCGCTCAGCCTTCTCTTCATCGTTCTTCAGGTTCCGCTCCTAATTCTACTGTTACTGCTTTCGCCGACCTTATTGGTACTCCCTCCGTTTCCACTGCAATTGTCGCTCGCCTCCAAGCTGTCCCTGGGTATTCGAAGATTCTCTTCCCAGATGCTGCCAACCCTTGTTCTTTGCCTCTTCTTGTGACGCTGGTTTGGATCCCCTTCTTGACTCACATGATCCAGCTGATTACTCGAATATGATCGAGGATATTCGCTGCTTCCTCCAAGTTTTCGTTGACCTCACGAGATCTTACCCCTGAGATATTTCGTTATTAAAGTTTTTTTAATTGCTACCTTGGTGATACTCAAAATCGCCTCATTGATCTGGTTCTGACCGATTAGTTTCTGTCTGCACTTGCATGATGTTTCGCTTCCTGTCGTCTTTGCCTTGCTGCTGTTCCGTCTAACTCCTTTGCATGTTTCTGTTATGCGTTGTACCCAACCTTTTTCTTTCCGTTGTATCCTATGTACCGCCATGTTTTCTCCGTTTTCTCCACATCTCGGTTCTTTCAAACATCCGCCCGGTGCCTACTTCCGTGAACCCGTCACATCGTTTTGTTCACAGAGCTTCTTCCTATGTGCATTGTTATGCGCGATTCTTCTCTTATACCTTTCGTCACTGTCCTGGATTGCTCTATGTTGCTGTTCGCACCCAGTTAGTTTTTTCAGGTGTTCCGTGGGTTTGTTTTTCCTGTCTCGTCGAGTATTTGTCTTATGTCATGCCATGTGCCTCAGCATACCTTCTACTGTTGTGCTACGTTACTTGCTCATCCAGTGTGACTCATCTCGTCCGATACTTATCGTTATTGCTTTTGCCTCATGCTAATTGATTGCCCCGTGCTGTTACCTACACCATGCCATCTTTGCAAGTGTTATCTGTTGCACCTCGTTTTCTGCTTTTCATGCTGCGCCCCGGAGCATGAAAAGCAGCCTCCAGTTCGATGTATTCTCCATCTCCATGTCCGTCGTTCCTTCTGCTCAGTGACTGTTCCAGTGTGCTTCGCCTATCACAGATTGCCTTGTGCTGCTCGTTCAGCTTCGTTTATCTTTGTATGTCCTGATTGGCTTTTACAGACTGCTTTGTGCTGCTCGTCCAGTACCGTTATTCTTATTGTTTTATCATGCCATTTATTTTCCGTTCTCCTGTGTACTAGTCCTCGATACCTAATAAAGCAACGTCACGTTGTTTTTGGAATGTCTTTTCAACTGCTGGGGTTCAAAGCTAGAAACGGGGAGTTCTTTCAGCTAATGTCAGGAACGAATGAAAGACTTTGTGCAAAACAAATTACTTCTTCATTATCCTCCATTACCCTTATTACAAATATCTCAAAAACTATCAAGATTCGAACGATGAAGAAGGAGATCTTTCTGATTCACACCATGCTAACGAATAGCTATCCTGAAATGGGAAATGTCCAGGTTGGGGTGGGCGGGGGAGGCAGGTGAAATCGTGGGCTACTAACATTCTTTTTTAAACATCTCCAAAACTATTGCTTTTCAAACTATGAAAATGGCGTTTATTCCGGTTCACACCATTTACTAACGAATGACTATCTTGAAATTTTTAATGAATTTACATGGTGAGAGGGGGGTGATGGTCGGTCTCGAATATATATATACATAAGTTCTCAATATTGTTATTTTTTTCTCAAAAACTGTTGTGGTTCAAACGATGAAAATGGATTTCCCCTCGGTTCATACGATTTGCTAACGAATGGCTATTTTGAAATTTTGAATTTTTCCATGGGGGTGTGTGCAATGGTCGTCCCCCAATTTTCTCAAACTTTTTTTTTTTTTTAAATCTATCAAAAACCGTTGGCCGCTCCGGTGACGCAGAGGTCTAAGCGACCGACTCTGACCATTCGTTCGAACAGGGTCCGGGTTCGACTCCCGGTGAGGCATGAATGTTGTGTTTGTTTTACGGCACTGGCTCTCTCCTTCCCTGGAACCAGTGACCCTGAATTAGGGACGGGCGACTGCTTATAGCCCATTGAGTTGCTCACGGTGGTCGTTAAATCTCCAATAAAAAACTGTTGCGGTTCAAACGATAAAAATGGAGTTCATTCCTATTCATGCGATTTACTAACGAATGGCTATTTCGGAATTTTGAATTTCCATGATGAGGGGGGAGGGTGTGAAATGGTAGGCCTGTAATATTATTTGTTAAATTTCTCAAAAACTATTGCGGTTCAAACGATGAAAATGGAGTTCTTTTCGGTTCATACAATTTGCTAACGAATGGCTATTTTGAAATTTTGAATTTCCATGGTGGGGGCTGGTCTCTCTGTATATATGCAAAATCTTAATATTTTTTAAATATCTCAAAAACTATTGCGGTTCAAACGATAAAAATGGAGTTCATTCCTGTTCATACGATTTACTAACGAATGGCTATTTCGGAATTTTGAATTTCCATGATGAAGGGGGGGGTAAATGGTGTAGGCCTGTGACATTCTTTTTTAAATATCTCAAAAACTATTGCGGTTCAAACGATGAAAATGGAGTTCTTTTCGGTTCATACGATTTGCTAACGAATGGCTATTTTGAAATTTTGAATTTCCATGGGGGTGGGGGGCTGGTGAAATGGTCGGTCTCTGTGCGTATATGTAAATTCTATTATTTATTAAATATTTCAAAAACAATTGCGGTTCAAACGATAAAAATGGAGTTCATTCCTGTTCATACGATTTACTAACGAATGGCTATTTCGGAATTTTGAATTTCCATGATGAGGGGGGGGGGTGAAATGATAGGCCTGTAACATTATTTTTTAAATATCTCAAAACCTATTGCGGTTCAAACGATGAAAACGGAGTCCTTTTCAGTTCATACGATTTGCTAACGAATGCCTATTTTGAAATTTTTAATTTCCATGGTGGGGGCTGGTGAAATGGTCGGTCTTTCTGTATATATGCAAATTCTCAATATTATTTTTTAAATATCTCAAAAACTATTGCGGTTCAAACGATAGAAATGGAGTTCATTCCGGTTCATACGATTTACTAACGAATGGCTATTTCGAAATTTTGAATTTCCATGGGGGGGGGGGGGGGGGCTGGTGAAATGGTCGGCCTCCTATATTTATATGCAAATTCTCAATATTATTTGTTAAATATCTCAAAAACTATTGTGATTCAAACGATGAAAATGGAGTTCATTCCGGTTCATACGATTTATTAACGAATGGCTATGCTGAAATTTGAAATATCTATTTTTTGGGGGTACCATTTCACCAGCCCCCCCACTTTGTTTTTTAAATAACTCAAAAACTATTGCGGTTCAAACGAAAAAAATTGAGTTCATTCCGGTTCATACGTGGTACAAACGAATGGTGCAAAAAAATTTTTAAAATTCCATGGTGGGGGGCTATCGTTTCACCCCCCCACTTTGTTTTTTAAATATCTCCAAAACTTTTGCGGTTCAAACGAAAAAAACCGAGTTCATTCCGGTTCATACGTGGTACAAACGAATTTTGTCTGAAAAATTAAAAAATTCCGTGGTGGGGGGCTGGTGAAATGCACCTCTGAACTACAACAACAAAAAGACGTCCGCACCATGCCAAGAGTTGTAGCTTGCCTAAGTGCACGTTTTATTCAGAGCAAAGATTGCGAAATAAATTTTTCATCCAAACCGAAACTAAACAACATATCCCTCTCTGATGAGGTCAAGGTTCAACTTTGCACGAAGAAGGAACACAAGAACGCTAACCGAAAGTAAACAGCATACCCTTCTTTGATGGGATGAAAGTTCAACTTTGGCTGCACCAAGAACTCAGTAACGCTGTCTCGATTCTCTCAAACTTGTGATATACCGGTTACGTAAACGAATCAAAGAACTGTGAGTTTGTGATAATCAGAAATTACAAAATTTATGTACATCGCAAAAAGCGTATAAATGAATTAATTAGCTATTATCGAATTGGAAAAGCTTTAGAAAATACAGTAAAATATCGGGACTAATGCAGAATTACGTATAAATATCAAAAAATATAACTGGAGTACGCATAGCCGAAGTTTCACTGAATATCTTTTTATTTCTACAAAGCAATGCTTAAATATAAAAATTTTGTTTAAACTGAAAACCACTAGATTGAAAAAACATTGCGCAGAAATTCAAATTGCTTGAATTTCAGTCTGTGACTTATACCTGTAACTTAACCCTCCTTTCGAGTTGCTTCTAAACTAAAGATTTTCACACTGAAGAGTCCGCTACTTCTCTAACAGCTTGTACATTTTAGCGACACTGACAGTGAGTCACAGCAAAATTTATAGACAACCTTGATTGTAAAAATGGGGGGGAGGGTGTAGAGAGAAACATTGCAAGTAATTGTGGGGAACTGATATAAAGAAAGAGATTTAAACGAATACGTATTGTTGCTATATGTTGATCTAAGAGCTATTTTGTGTCAAATGATGAATCACAATGTGACGATTTTTTATAAAGATGACCTTCGAACTTTCATTGAGTGGAAAATTAAGGGAAAGGAGATTTTAAACATAAATTCTTTTGGTGATTCTTCCAACTTGGCCGTTCGGCTTCTGGGTTATTACAAAAGTGTGTTTTATATGCAACAAACTAGGAATATTAATCAAATTAGTTAACCATTTAAGCTACTGCTTCGAAAATCAAGAGTCAAAAAGTACCACTTCCGGTGGTGTACAAAATCTTCTTTTGGGTGTACAAAACTATGACATCACTCTGGCAGTGTTTTTTTAATTTTGGAAAAGTGGCACTCCAAGTTCATGCTCAAGGGCCACAAAGGAGAGTCGAAAAGTACAACTTCCGGTGGTGTACAAAATTTTCTTTTGGGTGTAATAAAACTAGGACAACACTCTAACAGTGTTTTTTTTTTCAATTTTGGAAAATTGGCTCTCCAAGTACATGCTCGAGGGCCACAAAGAAAAATCAAAAAGTACTACTTCCGGTGGTGTACACAATTTTCTTTTGAGTGTACAAAACTGTACAAAACTACGACTGCACTCTGGCAGTGTTTATTTTCGTTTTCGGAAAAATGGCACTCCAAGTACATGCTCGAGGGCCACAAAGGAGAGCCAAAAAGAACTATTTCCGGTGGTGTACAAATATTTTTTTGGGGTGTACAAAACTGTACAAAACTAAAACAGTGCTTATTTTCCTTTTTGGAAAAGTGGCACTCCAAGTACATGCTCGAGGGCCACAAAGGGGAGTCAAAAAGTACCACTTCCTGTGGTGTACAAAATTTTCTTTTGGGTGTACAAAACTGTACAAAACTAGGACAACACTCTGGCAGTGTTTATTTTTGTTTTTGGAAAAGTGGCACTCCAAGTACATGCTCGAGGGCTACAAAGGAGAGTCAAAAAGTACCACTTCTAGTGGTGTTAGGGCTACAAAGGAGAGTCAAAAAGTACCACTTCTAGTGGTGTACAAAATTTTCTTTTGGGTGTACAAAACTGTACAAAACTAGTACAAAACTTTGGCAGTATTTACTTTCGATTTCGAAAAAGTGGCACTCCAGCATGTACTTGGTGTGCCACTTTTAAAGAGCCGAAAAGTACCACTTCCGGTGGTGTACAAAATTTTCTTTTGGGTGTACAAAACTGTACAAAACTAGTACAAAACTTTGGCAGTAGTTATTTTCGATTTTGAGAAAGTGGCACTCAGCATGTACTTGGAGCGCCACTTTTAGAGAGCCGAAAAGTACTACTTCCGGTGGTGTACAAAATTTTCTTTTGGGTGTACAAAACTGTACAAAACTAGTACAAAACTTTGGCAGTAGTTATTTTCGATTTTGAGAAAGTGGCACTCAGCATGTACTTGGAGTGCCACTTTTAGAGAGCCGAAAAGTACTACTTCCGGTGGTGTACAAAATTTTCTTTTGGGTGTACAAAACTGTACAAAACTAGTACAAAACTTTGGCAGTAGTTATTTTCGATTTTGAGAAAGTGGCACTCAGCATGTACTTGGAGCGCCACTTTTAGAGAGCCGAAAAGTACTACTTCCGGTGGTGTACAAAATTTTCTTTTGGGTGTACAAAACTGTACAAAACTAGTACAAAACTTTGGCAGTAGTTATTTTCGATTTTGAGAAAGTGGCACTCAGCATGTACTTGGAGTGCCACTTTTAGAGAGCCGAAAAGTACTACTTCCGGTGGTGTACAAAATTTTCTTTTGGGTGTACAAAACTGTACAAAACTAGTACAAAACTTTGGCAGTATTTATTTTCGATTTCGAAAAAGTGGCACTCCAGCATGTACTTGGAGTGCCACTTTTAAAGAGCCGAAAAGTACCACTTCCGGTGGTGTACAAAATTTTCTTTTGGGTGTACAAAACTGTACAAAACTAGTACAAAACTTTGGCAGTAGTTATTTTCGATTTTGAGAAAGTGGCACTCAGCATGTACTTGGAGCGCCACTTTTAGAGAGCCGAAAAGTACTACTTCCGGTGGTGTACAAAATTTTCTTTTGGGTGTACAAAACTGTACAAAACTAGTACAAAACTTTGGCAGTATTTATTTTCGATTTCGAAAAAAGTGGCACTCCAGCATGTACTTGGAGTGCCACTTTTAAAGAGCCGAAAAATACCACTTCCGTTGGTGTACAAAATTTTCTTTTGGGTGTACAAAACTGTACAAAACTAGTACAAAACTTTGGCAGTAGTTATTTTCGATTTTGAGAAAGTGGCACTCAGCATGTACTTGGAGCGCCACTTTTAGAGAGCCGAAAAGTACTACTTCCGGTGGTGTACAAAATTTTCTTTTGGTGTACAAACTGTACAAAACTTGTACAAAACGTTGGCAGCGTTGATTTCTTATTTTGGAAAAGTGGCACTCCAAGTACATGTATCTCTCTCTTCTCTCTCATGTTCAGTCTCTCCAGCAAAGTCTGCCAATCGTCTCACACTATGCACGACTACTTCTTTCTTCATAGCCAGCCTCCAACTACAGCCAGCCACGAGGTGTGTGCTTTTTCTTCATTCAAGCAAATTATTAAATATATCTATTTCGCTTAAAGAAAATCACTGCTAACCCTCCAGCATCAACATTAACGCAAGATGCAAACTCTGTAAAATGTATAAACTATTTTTTTTGATTGAAGATTTAACGACCACCGTGAGCAACTCAATGGGCTATAAGCAGTCGCCCGTTCCTAATTTAGGGTCACTGGTTCCAGGGAAGGGAGACAGCCAGTGCCGTAAGACAAACACAACATCCATGCCTGACCGGGATTCGAACCCGGACCCCTTACGGATGAATGATCAGAGGCCAGCGCCTTAGACCACTGCGCCACCGGGGCGGCGTATAAACTATCTATATGTTCAGTGCTTCAAACAGAACTCACTCAAGCAGTTACATCAGGCAAAAGCTTCGATTTCTACAAGAAATACACACCTTATGAACACTGGTTTCAGGTTATTCGAAACAGGATTGTTTTCTAACTTTTTCTCACCTGAACATTGTTTGTAAAAACCATCTTTTGCTTTACTGCTATGATTTTTTTTATTCCATGAACTCCCGAATTTTTAGAAATTCACGAACTTATGCTTCATATAAAAACTGTTTGAACTCTCTGACGTGACTGGCGCTGCGATCGGCGTACATAGTGACATCAGCACATTCAAGGCCGTGGGTGACCTAGTGGTAAGCTGAGCTTTCGTGGCTGCCATGGAGATAACCTCAGGTTCGATCCTGAGCAGGTACGAACGTTTGAACCACTAAATACCCGCCGTGCGTCGGATGGGTGCGTCGGCACGTTAAGCCGTCGAACCCCGGGCACTGGCCCCCGGTAATAAATAAGGACGTCTTCCTCCCCCTTTTCTACCTCGCTTCCGTGTCACTTTCCTATCGGGCACTCTAGCCCGAATCTCCTAGCTTCCTATTTCTAAGGGTTGTTTAAGACCTGGGGTCAGACACTCCCTTCCTAAAATCCTCTACATAGGATCTGATCATCAACACATTCAGACAGTGGGTCAGGCTGTAGCCACAGCAAAGAGCATTTTCTTCTTACTTGGGGGGGGGGGGGGGCTCTCACAAATTACGCCTTTCTGCGTTCGAAAGTTTCCCACTTCCACTCAACTAATAATATATAGTTTTCATTTTCCATATTCCTTCGTTATAGGAAAGTATATGATTGTTGAAAAAGTGCTCTTCCGATTTTCGGCAGAATTTCATTAAAAATTCAAAAACTAAAAGAAGATTCAAGAGGCAGCGGTGATAAATATCAAGTACACATGTTTAGTTGAGGGAAAGCCAATCGCACAGCACTCCGCAGAAAGGCAGAATGAAAAACGAACTCCTCACAGAACGAATGAGTACCAGATAGTGAACACAACAAAGGAAGACGCCTCGGCGGCGCACTGCTGGTCTAAGCCCTAGCCTCTGACCAGTCGTTCGAGATGGATCCGGGTTCGAATCCAGTGGGGCATGCGGCTGTGTTTGTCTTACGGCAATGGCTCTCTCCCTTCCCTGGAACCAGTGGCCCCAAATAAGGACGGGCGACTGTTTACAGCCATTAGAATTGCTCATACTAGTCGTTAAACCCCAAAGCAAAAACGCGCGCCGATGGGTTTTTTGCGACAGATAACTAATTAGCTCTTCATTCCTACGACGTGAATTCGGAAATGTCACAGAAGTTAGGCACATCCGCATATTGCTCCATATGCCTCTTTCCACTGTTTCTTTCTTTTTTTTTTTTTTTTTTTGATTGGAGGTTTAACGACCACCGTGAGCAACTCAATGGGCTATAAGCAGTCGCCCGTCCCTAATTTAGGGACGGGCGACTGCTTATAGCATGCCTGACCGGGATCCATGCCTCACTCATCCATGCCTCACTGGTTTTTTTTTTTTTTGATTTTGATTGGAGGTTTAACGACCACCGTGAGCAACTCAATGGGCTATAAGCAGTCGCCCGTCCCTAATTTAGTGTCACTGGTTCCAGGGAAGGGAAAGAGCCAGTGCCGTAAGACAAACACAACATCCATGCCTGACTGGGATTCGAACCCGGACCCCTTACGGACGAATGATCAGAGGCCAACGCCTTAGACCACTACGCCACCGGGGCGGCGCCTCACTGGTTCCAGGGAAGGGAGAGAGCCAGTGCCGTAAGACAAACACAACATCCATGCCTGACCGGGATTCGAACCCGGACCCCTTACGGACGAATGATCAGAGGCCAGCGCCTTAGACCACTGCGCCACCGGGGCGGCTTTCCACTGTTTCGAACAATTCTTTTCGCACACACGAGGGGTTCATACCTCACAGAATATTGTGTGCGGCCAGCTAAAGTCTTTAATAAAGAAAATATTAAAGCGTGTAACTTTCTTTTTCAGCACATTTACTCACATGCTATGCATCTCGATTTTTTACGTTACTCAGAGCATGAATTTATGCCCCTACTAGACAAAAAATGTCGGATTAGTGTGCTGATTAAGGAAAACAGCCACATTACAGCACGTGAATTATGCAACGAAGTTGGTAGAAACCTCGGCTTTAACAAGGTTTGTACACAGTGGGTCTCGAAGAAGCTGACAGACGAACACAAAGAAAGAAGCTCGGAAAATCATCTGTACAGAACTTTTCGAGGATTGACCGCACATACAATAATTCTTTTTTTTTTTTTTTTTTTTGATTGGAGGTTTAACGACCACCGTGAGCAACTCAATGGGCTATAAGCAGTCGCCCGTCCCTAATTTAGGGTCACTGGTTCCAGGGAAGGGAGAGAGCCAGTGCCGTAAGACAAACACAATATCCATGCCTCACCGGGATTCGAACCCGGACCCCTTCGGACGAATGATCAGAGGCCAACGCCTTAGACCACTGCGCCACCGGGGCGGCTACAATAATTCGAAAGACTATGGGTAAAGTCCTGGCAATCGTCTTCTGGGACAAAAATGGTGTCTTACCTCTAAATTTCATGGCGAAAGGTATATAAAAACATTGCAGAAATTTCAAAACGTCATACGCAGAGTTCGGCCCGCCAGAAACATGAGAGGTCCAGGTTCTTTTTTTTTTATTGGAGATTTAACGTCCACCGTGAGCAATTCAATGGGCTATAAGTAGTCGCCCGTCCCTAATTTAGGGTCCCTGGTTCCAGGGAAGGAAGAGAGCCAGTGCCGCAAGACAACCACAACATCCATGCCACACCGGGATTCGAACCCAGACCCATCTCGGCCGAATGGTCTGAAGCTAGAGCGCAGATCACTGCGTCACCTGGTGGCAGTACCCTATAACTACCACCTGTTTAGTTCTCTAAAGGAAACATTCCGGAGGCGGAATTTCACTAACAACAGTGAACTCAAGCGTAGTGTTCACGAGGAGTACCGATGCTTAAACAAGGAATTTTTCGTTTTTCGGGAACGACATACAGCATTTTATTCAGCGATGACCAAATGTATTCGAAATAACGGAGATTAGTTAAAAAAATTAAGGTCATGTATCCCAGCAAAAACACAAGTGCTGGGAAACTGCTGGCCACCAGCTGGTAGTGATGGAACACTGCTGGCTGAAATCTGCCGCTTACGGCCCGGTAGCGGTCCGTTGGTGAGCCATTGACGGCCCTGCAGCATTGCCGTGAATTGTGGGTCTCCAAGAAAGTGCCACTAGTGGCCCGTTGCTGGCAACCAATGCAACCCCAACAGCCGGTGGATGCAACGGGACTGCAACATTTGCTGTGTCTCCCTTGGTACCAGTTAGTTGAAGACGACGCTATCGCCATCGTGTTATTTTAGTGGATGTTAAGAAAAAAAATCCATATGTAGAGAGGCGAATTAATTTCCTAATGAAATTCTACGTCGACAAATATATCAGATTAAGCCATGAAATACACCCACTCCATTCCCATGAATAACAATTCATGGAATGGAGTGGGTGAATAACAAGAAAAAATTTGAAACCGCTTGAAACAAATGTCCTGGAAAACTATTAAACAAACGTTTGTAAAAAAAAAAAAAAAAAAAAAAAGAATTATACGCGCACAAAATTTATTAATTATTTGAAAGAAAAAGAAAAAAGCAACGCTATGTGGATATAATGTACCTATGGGTTGAATACACAAGACGGAGGAATTCGCTTCTAAAAATAACGAGAAGTAAAATAAAATATCTTTCCTCTTTAAAACAAATGTAGCTTCGGACAACGGAAAGGAAAGACACAACGTTAAAAATGTAACAGAATGTGACATGAACTCTGGCAAATATATATATATTAATTCAACAATCTCCTTTCAAGACGACAAGGACAGTACAAAACTTTGGAAAGCGACTCTAGTATGTACACTCCTTGAAAATGATTGAAGTTCCCTTAAGGTAAAAAAAAACCTATCGTTTACGTTGAAAAAATAAATTTATGAATTATATGAAACTGACTTTTATGAAAAATACCTCACAATATTATAAAATGAAAGAGGGAACCATTCGATTACACATTCCGCACGAAACAGACAGCTGCAAGCACACGCTCGTGCGTGGCAAATTAGTCCGGTCGGTAGAGAGCTCGGCTCCTACGCCGACGGCCCTAGTTCAGATCCAAACGGGCGTTTTCCCAGTCTGTTGGGCAAATTTCCCCAGCGCAGTGCTATAATTCACAAGTTTCGTAAGGGAAGAAAAAAGTTGTAGCTTTGGGAAACTGCGGTTATCCTTGTTTTTTGTTTTTTTTATGGCTACTACTGGGAAATTGGCGGACAAGACTCGGCAAGCCACCAGTTACGTCACTTGGTTGCCGGCTACCACTACCAGCAAAGTAGCGGACCAAATTAGGCTAGCCATCATTTCTGGCACGTGCTTGCAGGGCCGCTGAAGAGCCACTTGTGGCAGCTACTGCCTGTGATGGATAACTGATGGCCCTGTTGTGGCATATGACAACTGATGGGGTGCCAACTGTTGGCCGCCCGGACATTTTATTGACGGTTCGGCAGCGGCAACATAGTGCTGGCCCATTGATGGCTGCCAGCAACGGCCCAGTGCTGGCACAGCAAGACTGTTTTTGCTGGGGGGTGTGCCAAATATTAAAAATTGATCCAGGTAAAAACCATTGACGCTAGAATATTCTGAAAAACTTCCCTATGGCAGCTGGTCTTAAGCGCGGCTTCTGACAATTCGCTACACCAAGACCACCATCAATACGCATGTTTGGCACAAGAAGTTAAGGGAGACTGGAACAGCCCTCAGCAGAGAAGATTCTGGTTTGCAAGAACAAGTGCCGATGACGTCGAATGGATCCGAGACAGACCCGTAGCCAGGGTCGGGCGCTCTTTTTGCTCATCGTAGCAATTCACCCTACAGTACAGCGCCCGAGATCTCTTATATTAGATCAGATGTAGAGGATTTCAGGAACGGAGTGTCTGGCCCCAGGTCTTAAACAACCCTTAGAAATAGGAAGCTAGATTTAGGCTAGAGTGCCCGATAGGTGGCTGATAGAGATCCCCTGTAGTCATCATTTCCTTAAGGCGGCCATGGCAGGCTGGAAGACAACCATCAAAGTTGAAAACACGACCAAGCCCATTCGCAAAAGGAGAGGCATGTACCAGAAAGATTCACTTAGCCCACTATGTTTCTGTCTAGCACTCAACCCGCTGTCTCCCATTTTCAACGAAAGCAAGTATGGGTTTATCATCAAGGGCAATAAGATCAACGAGTACAAACTCTCCCACCTCATGTACGTGGATGGCATCAAGCTGTACACATCCTCGCAGAACCAACTCCAGCAATTAGTCTCGATCACCGAGGACTTCAGCAATGACACCGGCATGGAATTTGTTCAAGAGAAATGCAAGACACGTGGTACGAATGGTGGAAAGTAGTATTAATGTAGCTACCAACTGAAAACCGGAGAAGACATCGTAGTTATAGTGGAAGGAGAAATCTGTGAGTACCTTGGTATGCCCCAGGCCCAACGCCTGAAACACAAACAAATCAAGAACAATCTAGCACGCAAATATTTTACAATCAAATGCTGAAGAGCCTAATGAAGACCAAGCTCAATGCTCGTAATATCACCAGAGCCATCAACACATACGCAGTTCCAGTCCTCACGTATTCCTTCGGAATCATCAAGTGGACCACCACAGAGCTACAGGAAGTAATACGTAATATCAGAGCAACTCTCACTAAACATCACGAGTACTACCCCAAGTCAGAAGTAGAAAGGCTAACCCACAGAGTAAAGATATCTCTACTCTGTGGGCCGACCATTGGACGGGCAGAAGAAAGACGAAGAATGATTGAGCTTCTGGAACAACGAAACAGAGATCAGCAGCCTAAGAAAATACTTCCATCAGAGCAAGGAGCCCCTTTGCCAAGCGATAAACCAAAGTGACAAGAAGCACACAGCCCTAGACCTCACTACCCAGAACATTGAGATTAGAGTTAGGGAACCACAAGAAGCTTGAGGCAAGAAAGTTCTACATGGAAGGCACTACAATGATCAATTCAACCATGTGGATAAGACTGCCTCCACTGCATGATGAACAAACTGACCACTCTTCACCCCATATAGAAGGGTTCCTGATGGGCTATACAAGATCAAAATGTAAATACCAGAAACTATCGGAAGCATATCCTGAAGGACACGTCAGTAGAAAGCGACACATGTCAGCAGTGCCATCAACCCCCAGAGACCGTCCAATATATCACAGCAGGGTGCAGAGTTCTCACACAGAGTACATAAACAGGCACAATCAAGTCGCCAAGATCATCCATCAGAAATTGGCAAGAAAGCCCTTCATTATAACTAAGCCAGTCCCCTACTACAAGTACGAGCCAACAACACTCCAAAAGAACAACACCCACAAGATATAATGGAACAGATCGATCAGAATAGATAAGACCATCCCTCACAAACGGTTGTTCGACACCATCCTGGTCAACAAGAAGTCAACATATCTCATTGACACAGCCACGCCCAACATCCAGAAGACACACGGAAAGAAGCTGTCAAAGTATAACGACCTAAGATACGAAGTGAAGGAAATGTGGCATATGGAGAACGTCACGACTGTCCCCATAGTAATATCAGCCACAGGAGTTGTACCTAAGACCATTCACAGCTCTATACAGACACTAGACATTCAACTTAACACCTAAATACATTGAACTACAGAAAGCAGCTATCCTCAACACTTGTAGGATAGTAAGGAAGTTCATAGACAAGTAAAAAAAGTACCACTTCTCAGACTTGGTACATCATACCCATCCCGGAAGGGAGAGAAAAATCCCTCCAGAAAGGGGGTGGAATCTTTCTTGTGTGCTATTATTATACTCTGTGCTTCGAGACTGAAATCGGGCGGTACCTTCTCCACCGACTAGCCCCTCCCTTTCCCCAGAAGCACACTGGCTGCACACCTGGCCTGAGGTTTGTCATGTGGAGTCATGTCTTCAACAATACAATTGATAATTTCAACAAATAAAAATGCTCATGCAGAAGATTTTGAACGATTAAAACCTAAGGTAACTCTTTTGGTAAGGGGGTTGGCTCTCAGGTGTTATGCAGAAACTGACACAAAATACTAAACTTGAGTTGCAACATTGCAGAGATGAAAAACATGACAATGAAATGAACGTGGAAGACCAAAATAGTGGTGTACAAAAGTGAACTTCAGATAAAATCCAGTGGCATTTTTACGTATACTGGGTGAGAGCATAATTAAAATCTTGTATTATGTGATAGGCAAAATGATCTATCATCATCTAGCGTCTTGGGGAAACTGTTTTCTCTGCTTGCTGCCTAAGTTGGTTGGAATCTTATACAATCATGTAAAATCTGTTACTTTAAAACCACTCAGCGACATGCTTTGAGAAAATTAACAAGATGCTCCAGTGGCCTAGTCACCCAAGTTGGGACCTGGTTCGAGTCTCGAATGAGGAATGGCTGGTGTGCTTGTTTCTCGGCGCTGGTTCTTTCCCTTTTCTTAAACTAGTGGCTCGAAATTTGGGAAGGACGACTACTTATATAGCTTCACGAGTTGTTCATAGTGGTCGTTAAATCTTGACAAAAAATAAAATAAAAGCTATTGTAAAAGCTCTAAGTCACCAGACTGATTATGCCCACTATGCTTATTCGTATGTCTTGCAGAGAAAAATCGTATGTCTTGCAGAGAAAAAAAGGCAGAATTGCTGAAACTACAACTTATTTCACCCAGTGATGGATTTTAGTTTCATTTCTTATTGGAGATGTTAAGATTTACCTTAGACAGAGATATGAGTGCAGGGTAATTTTAAAACATCCAAAAATTAACAAGGAGATACAGAAGAAAGTGTTTAAACCAAACACAGTTTTTCCACACAAGACTTGCTAACTTAAAGCAGTTTTTCGGGCACAAGACTTAAAAGAAAAGAAATAAATACAATGCGTGCACTTGTAAAGTTAATAACGTAGGAGTTATATGGTTGTTCTATAGAATGGCCTGCTTGCTGCTACAAAGCTCAACAACAACAAGTCTCTGCTTTGTTAAACCATTTTCTTCCTGTTAATTTGCAACATTAACTGCGAGCAACATCATTACAAACCACTGGCTTTTCCAGAACAACTTTTCCCCTTTGTTTTGGGATTTAACAAACGTCACAAGCATCTACCTAAAGCTTCAAAGTCATCTGTCTCTAATTTAGAGTCATTTGGTTCCAAGTTGGAAACATCAATGAGGTGATGCTGTAGGCATGGGTGTCCACTTGGGAGGGGGTGCAAATGGGGGTCACTTGACCCCACTCCTAGGTCAGCCAACTGTAACAGGGTGAAGTCATGAAAAACTAACGAATTTCGTTCAAAGATTGTTTGTGTGTGTGTGTGCGCTGTGGTGGTGGTGTTAGTTTTAGTGGAAAATTCTCTAGAGCTGATTTGGCACCTCTGGAGAATTTAAGTTTTTTCGAGAGAGTCCAAAGAGAAGATGTCTTATTCCAAGTGTGCCATTACTATGTGAAACACGCTGGACTGCAAAATATAAAAGTATTAGAGTTTTTTCCAATAACTTTGAAAAGATGTTTGATCAGTTATGTATACTGGCCACTACAGCTTCTGGTAAAACAACACCAAGAAGTTCATCAGTTGGAATCTGCTTCAAGTACAGCAACATTTCTCATCTGTCTGATTATCATTTCAACCTATTCAGCATGACTGGAATCTGTAACATAAGCTCTCCAAGCTGCTCAGCTTGATGTAAGGAAATTGTATAATCATGTCCAGGAACTCTTAAGTGTATTCCATGGCCACTGACAAAAAGCAGAAGAATCCAAGGAAAATTTTTCGAAAGTCGAACAACTGGCAGAAAAATTGGACGTTCAGCTAACCCTTCCCAGACAGTGTGGCCAACAAAAAATTCTGTCCCACTGTCGGTGTCGCAACAACAGAAAAATATTTTCGTAGATCAGTCTATGTGCCATATTTAGACTCCATCATAACATCATTGGAAAGCCGATTTAGTGCTGAAAATTTGCAAACTTTTAGCCTCTTTTCACTTCATCCACTACAAATGGCAAAGCTTACAAAAGAAGAATTCATAAAAGCATCTTGTAAAAATCATTAAGCTATATGAAAGTGAGAACTTAGAAGCTGAAGCAGTCACTTGGTTTGAAATGTGGTCAGGAAGGAAGAAACATGATGGATGTGAAGACTGACTTCAAGGCTTGCTCAAACACACTGATTATTCCCTTCTGTTCGACAGGCTATTCTTATTGCTCTAACATTACCAGTAACAACCTACAAAGTGGAGAGGTCCTTCAGCACTATGAGAAGGGTAAAAATCTTTATCATAGTTCTGATAGCCTGATAGTCTGGCCACTTGGTGTATACATTTTTCAGGCACACATTGTATGCATACACCAAAAAGCCGAAACATTATGATCATTTGCCTAATATGATGTTGGTCCTCCGGCAAGGCATGGATGCTACAAGTTTTCTAAAGGTGTCTTATGGTATTTTGTACCAACACGAATAACAGCTAATCCTTTAACTCTTGTAATTTACATGGTTGAGGTGTTGCAGATCAGATTTTCTGTACCAACACAAACTACAGATGCTCAACTAGATAATTGATGTCTGTGGAACTGAGAGGTCAAGGCAGTACCTGGAAGTCATCCTGATGTTCTGTAAACCATTCTCAAACAATCTGGGCAGTGTAACATGGTGCATTGTCCTGCTTAAAGAAAGCACTATGAGAGGGGAATACCATTGCCATGGAAGGATGTATCTTATCTGCAATGATGTTTAGGTAGGTGGCAGATGTCACAGTTTTCTGCACATGAATGACTGGACCCAGGGTTTCCCAGCAGAAAATTGCCCAAAGCATTACAGTTCCTCTACTGGCTTGTTTTTGTCCTATGGCGCTTTCCAACACTTCCCCAGGTAAATGCCTCATGTAACTGGCCGTCCACACACATGGTGCAACACGAAACAAGACACACTGGAGCAGACAACTCTCTTCCAATCATTCAAGGTCTAGTTTTGATACTTGTGTGCCCATTGTAGACACTTTCGATGGTGAACCAAGGTTAGCCTGGGCAATCAGAGCAGCCTTCGGCTACACTGTATCCTTTCTGTTGGCTGATACCACATGGAATAGCCTTCGCTCGTCTCTAGGAACAATGAGCTATGGTTGGCCACATCTTGCCTGCGGTTTGTGGTTTACTCTCCTCAGACCACTTTTTGAAGGTACTAACCACGGCTGACTGTGAGCACCCTAAAAGCCTTGCCATCTTGAAAATGCTCTGACCCAGTCATCTGGCAATTATGATTTGGACTTTGTCAAACTCACTCAAGTCCAGTGCCTTTTCCCATCTGAAGAACAAGAATAACACTGATTAACAGAACTCAGTATCAGGTGTTGTTTATATTGTTTCATGACTTTCACATGCATCATCATTTACCTACAGTTGTTTTGATTTGCATAAAGATGTGCTAGTTGCAATGTTTTGGCTCTTCAGTGTATGTATGTTATATACCCTATATGATCAAAAGTATCTGGACACCCCTTTTAAGTAGTGAATTTGCCCATATTCATCACCGCCATAGCCCATGGAGGTATACAAACATGAATGTGGCTTGGCGAACATTATAAACAAGTATGCACAGCAGAATGGGCCATAAGGCAGAGATCAGCGACTTTCAATGTGGCACTTACAATGCCATCTCAGCAACAAGTCAGTTTGGGGAATTTCTGCCCAGCCACAACTGCCCCATTCAACTGTAAGAGATGTTATTGTGAAGCGGAAACTACTAGAAGCAAGAACAGTGCAATTGAGACCTGGAATGTCATGTAAAATGACAGAATGGGATTGCCAAGTGCTGAAGTGGATAGCACAACACACTTACCACCAAGTTCCAAAATGACTCTGGAAGCAATGCCAGCACCATAATGGTTCATTGAGAGCTGAAAGGGAATGGATTTTCATGGCCCAGCAGTCACACACAAACCCAACATCAGCAAGATCAACACCAAGCATCAGTTGGAGTGGTGTAAAGCTCAGTGCCAGTTGACTTCAAAGTAGTGGAAACACATTCTCTGGAGTGATGAATACCTGCCAGTCCAATAGGGAGTCAGAGTATGGAGGATGTCTGGTGAAAGTAACCTGCCAGATTGTGTTGTGCAAACTGTGAAGTTTGGTGGAGAATGCATAATGCTCTAGGGCAGTGTTTCATTATTTGGGCTAGACCACATAGACTGTTGGCCTACACAGGACCATGATCTCAAACCCACGGAATCTCTTTGGGATGAATTGCAATGCCGACTGCGAGCCCATACCAAACTGCAGGACACCGGTTATCGACCTGACTAATGTCCTTGTGGAAGAATGAAAGGCAATTCCTGCAGCAATTGTACCAGAATTTAGTGGCAATCCTTCCCAGCAGAGTGGAAGCTGTGTTAACAGCGAAGGGTAGACCAACTTGATCTTAATTCCTTTCCTATTACAGGAAGCTTGCTTATGGACAGGTGTCTGGATACTTTTGATCAGATACATTATGTCTCATCTGCATTTTGCTTGGAAAACATATTCCATCAAACAGCCTGCAACCCACGAACTAAAAAACAATGAAACACAATGTCAGTATTCTGGAAAACTGTTAACCTACTCTCCCAGCGGTAACAAAACTGAAGTGCAGTAAGAAGGACACAAGGCTAATGGCACCAAACAAAATGATTCATAACGCATGGTGATCGATTAGAATTCTAGATTTAAGCAAGCAAACACTTTAGTCTCTGCACAATGCCAATTTAGATGTTGTTGATGAGAATACTTTTCCAAACTGTCAATACACAGTGAAAATCCTCCAAATACGTGGCATCAGTGAATAAACAAAGACATCACTCTTTCCACTTTTAGCAATGCACAGCAACCGAAAAATTGTTATTCGGCCGCCGTCATGGAATTGAACCCCGAATCTCTCAATATCTAGCAGAGCGCGTTTGCTTTACACCAGGGGATCAACAATCCACGGCGTTTTTCTGTCAGCATCTGACATTATAAATCCGTAAGATGGGCTCAGCTACTGAGACGTCTCCATCTGGTGGGCATTAATGACACTGGCTATATATTTATTATAGAAATTAAATCCAAAGTGAAAATCCTCCAAATACATAGCGTCAGTGAATAAACAAAGACATCGCTCTTTCCACATTTAGCAATGCACAGCAACCGAAAATTTGTTAAACGTGCTCAATTTAAAATTAAAAAAAAAATTGAAAAACGCGCTAGGCTAGATATCGAGAGATTCGGGATTCAATTCCCCGACGGCGGTAGGTTAACAATTTTTTGGTTGCTGTGCGTTGCTAAACGTGAAAAGAGCGATGTCTTTGTTTACGTCAATACACATATCAGTTTATAAGACACCATGTTTATTTTGAACAAAATAAAAGATAATTTTCATGCAAGGGAAATTCTCGTAATAATTACAAGCAGAAAATTAATGATGAATCTTTTCTCACCAATTATTTAATTACATGCAATTTTAACAATTTATTTCCAGCACAATATTTCAGCTGCACATAACAGCGTTGGTAACACGGATAGCATGATTTCACATGAAAACTCACGAATAAGATCCACCAAATAGATCCACCACATTTGCTATCTGTGTGATCAAGCCTGATGTGGAGTTGAAAGATCTCGCTGGAAATAAATTGCTAAAATTCCATGCAATAAATAATTGACATGAAAATACCAACCATTAGTTTTCTGATAAAAGTTAATTTCCATATACAGGTACCAATGTAATACGTATCATCATAATACCATCATCTATTGGCTACTCAAACAAAAGTGAAATGTGAACACAAGTGCAGATCACGCTGAATATGGATGTTAGTGCACAATATGAACAGATATAATTAAGGCAGAAATATTTATAAATATGCAAAACTTACAAAAATTGTTTCATAACAATTTTTCAGCACTGAAAATGAAGTAGTGCTGTAAATGAGAAGTAAACAAAAATTTTATGTAGCTGAAAAAAAAAAAATATATTATGTAGTGGAAACTCATTGTTCTATTATGAGGAACTTCAAAATGATTGTGAAGACTTTGGGCAAAAAGATTTTCTAGTTCAGAGCCTTGAAAACCTTCATGGCAAATAATAGGCATGGCATATATACAAAAGAATCAATGGTTCAAATCTGAGATTTCAAAACTTTAATATATATAAAAGTCATCATATACAAACTTTATTTTTTAAATATACATATCTACATCAGGTCAATAGCTTGCACTCAGTTCCAGACACATTCATGTTTCTACAATAATGAAAAATTGCACAAAGCATAAGATTTTAGGGAAAATAATGTTTACATGAGAAATAAAGGTGTTGTTATGCATCCCACTTGTGGAAGATATTAGTTAGATAATTAAAACTTTATGCACAAAAAGAACTGCAACTATTTTTTTACTAGTACAGTGGTGAAAATCTTACACCACTGCAGCAAACCAAAATAAAAATAAAATAAAATAGAAACATTATGTAATGATTCAATTGATTTGTCAGTATTTTTAGAAACAAGCAAACAAAAAAAAAAATTAAAATTTGGCCACAAAAAAATGCTGATTCCCACACAAGCTGAAATGAATGAATACTACATCAATATTTCAACAATACATTAAATTATTTACTGTACTCACACACTACACAAAATATTATGTACAGGAAACTCAATGTTCTGTTATGAAGAACTTAAATGATTATCAACACTTTGGAGAAATAAATTTTCTAGTTCAGAACCAGGAAAAACTTCATGGCTAATTTTTCCACACAGAAATGAATGGAAAGAACCCCCCCCTTCCCACCAACACCACAGGACAATCCTTCAGTTCTCAGATGAAATGTAACACAATGAAAAATATTATGCACAAATTAATATTTGATTTTCTAAGAAAACCCAAATTCTTAAAACATTAAAAGGCATATCATGACAAACTGTAATAATTATGTCTATTGAAAATTTTTCCCAAAACTTGAAATTACCAAAAAGTGGGGACTGAACTCTACATCTTCCAATGTTTATTAATTTGGTCAGGCTAAGTAAACTCTAGAAGCACCAGCAGATTACAACCGGGAAAGAAAATGATTTTTCTCTCCAATAAAAACATCAATTTCTATGATTTCTGAAGGGGATGAGCAAAGAAATGAATAGTAGGGCTTAATATGCATGAGTGCTAACCACAGGATAATTGTAGAGAGCTGAAAGAGAACAAATGGAAGTTAAATAATGAACATCTCTGGTTATGATTGTGATGGAATGATTGAAGATCCATAAAAATAATTTTTATGTGATTCTCAACATTTAAGATGCTACTGGATATAGTACTTTCCCAACAGGCAAATTCGACTCACAAGAGTAACTGCAATTGATTTATTTTGACTGTCTGTACATTTAGTCATATGCAAAGAAAACATGTTATAAAGAAAGGTGGAAAACATCCTGGTATGGTCAACTCTTCAAAAAACTTGAAAACTGCTTCATCCAGAAGCAAAAATTCAACAAATTCATATAAACAGCAACTTTTCTGCTTAATCTTTCCCTAATTTGACCAAATTTCATTAAATAAGCAGTAAAATGGAAAACAGACTTAATATCTTCATGCTTCCACACACCCAAAATCTTATTAGTAACATATGGTTAAATAATTTAGGTACTTATAAATTTCATGAAGTTAAATTTGGCTTCTGTAGTTCTTTCCTTGAAACTGGTTCACAAAGTCAGTAGATCCTGTGTGGGTAAGCCTTCTCAAATGCTGTCTTAATTTTTAGATATACATAAAAAATTCATCAAGTATTTTGCTGATTATTAAAAATTCAAAACAAAAGTAATCACTACTGATTCACATGCATTCACAGAATGTCAATGACAAACTCTTGGAAATCGGTGCATCATGACTTTTTTGCTTTATTTATTTTGTTTCACATTACCTTAACTTTAATGAACAATGTAACTAGCAGTGATACAAATCTGAATTATTTTTTGGTTATGACTCAGTAAAAATAGATATCAAAATCAGATTATGCATGTAGCATTTATGAAAAACTGTTACATGAACTATGCAATGCAATTAGAGGCATAGTAATATATTGCCTGTTTTCCGGTTTTATACATTTACCCTCACTGCAGATCAAAAATATTCTAGCATCTAACAAAAACACATTAGCATCTGGAGAGCTTTAATTTCACATTATGTATGATCTAACACTTAATTGTTCAATATTTACGAATCGTTTTGAAAGATCAGGTAATTTCCAATTTCACATTAGTAGTGAAATATATTTTTAAAAAGTCAGCACTAACCTAATATTAGCATTCTTGGGCATCTTGAATCATTACTTCCATTATAAAAATGAAAGCACAAAACACCTGTGAACATCCAATTTACAATGCAATATTCCTCATGTGAATAACTAGGTGCTCCAATGATAAGGAAAAACTACCAGTCACATATTTTTGCTGAATGACTCCATCATATTAAGCACATATTTGAAAAATGTTTGGTAATTACAGATAGCATCTGTACCAACAAAAACTAGATTGGGATTCCAATTCAGTTTGAAACCAATGCCTTCTACAATAACCCCTAAAAGACCAGTTAGTGAACAACTTGTGAATTTGGTGAATCAATTAGTGCAACTGAAGAAATGTGGATTTTATTTTACAACTGATGTAAGATAACTAAAAGGCTTGGTAAAAAACTTCCTTCACTACACCAGAGCTATCTAACTGGCAGCCCGTAAATAAAGAATAAACCAAATTTAATTTTTGAAATCTGAAATGTTACACTCCACTGTACACTAACAACCATTATATGGGACTTTGCTGGGACTATTGAATGCAATGGACAAGATTGCGAAAATAACAAATTTAATTATATAGTGGCAGAAACTGTGCTCTTACATATAGAAAATTAAAAATATTTTGATGAACTTGATACTAAATATGATGACTTGCTTCTGCACAACTGAATCTGTTGGTTGAATGCCAGAAAATGTTTAGTGAAATTTTCCCAACTTTGGAGAGAGCTTTATCTCTTTTTGTTGGAAGAAATGAAATGTGATATTGATCAAACTAATAACTCAGTGATGCCCTTTTTCTTAGCTCACTAACTTTTCTAAGGGATATCATGCAGCATTTAAATGTGTTAAATATCGCTCAGCAAGGAAACTGCCAAAACATCTGTAATCTTTACAGTGATCCAGCTGGTTTTTTGTAACACTGACATTGTAAAAAATTACATCTAGGAAGAAACAGTTTGACTCATTTTGAAATTTGCAAGGAGCTTTTTGATGAAATGACAATACCTGATGAGACTATAAATTTTAAAGTATTTGTTCCTCAGCTCAACACTCATTAAGAATTTTGATGACAGGTATAATCAATTTGATGAACTCAAAGCAAAGCATATGTCTGTTCAACGATTCATTAAATTTTGACATTGAAAGCACAAACCTAAAATGTTAACATTGAAAGCACAAACCTAAAATGTTAACATTGAAAGCACAAACCTAAAATGTTAACATTGAAAGCACAAACCTCATTTATCAAATGGAATTACGTGCACTTCAAGCAGACAAATTTATTGCATCTTAATCAGAGACTGGAACAATTGTTTAAACTTTTTTTCACTGAGAAATACTCAAACATAAGAAATTTAGGATTAAAAGATAGTTCAATGTTTGGAAGTACACACACCAGCCACTGAATTTGAAACTTTTATGCAGATGTATGTAAATGTCACTTACACAGTGTATATGCAAAATGTGGTCATGTGCATCACTATGTGATTTAGGCAATTATTTAAGACTGCTGCTCGCCAATAACTGTCAGTAGTGTTGATCACAATGGAGAAACAAGGATCTTTTGGAGTTCAATAAAGAGCTAATTGTAGGCGCCCTTCTGGCTAGAGCAACAACTTTGAAAACAGCAGAGCTGACTGGTTTCTCAAAAGGTGAGATATCCCGGGTCTTCAGTCAGTGAACCCATATTGCTTGTCTAAGAGGCGTGACTGTGGCGGGATAACAACGTGTCAAGAACAAGATGATGGTCATCTGAGAAGGCTTGTACAGAAAAACAAGACTTCCTGTGTGCAGCAACTGACCAAGACATTCAGTGAAGGCTGCTCCAAACCCATTTCTAAGTGAACTATGCACAGGGAATTGAAAAGGGTTGATATTGGCAGTTGCATGCTTACACAGAAACCACTGATTTCAACGAAGAACTGGAAAGTTTGCCTACAGTGGCATCAGGTTCACCATGACTGGACACCAGAAAAAAGTCATGTGGTTTGATGAATCATGATATACTTTGCTCTGTACTGATGGTAAGCAGAGAGTTTGATGGGAGCCCCATGAAGCAATGCTTACCTTTTAAACACAACTCAAGGTTCTTGAGGTGGTGTCATGGTGTGAGGCATGTTCTTTTGGTATGAAACAGGTCTCCTGATATTGTTGAAGCTCAGGTGTCCTCCAAGGACATTCTGAACATTGTTGCTGATCAAGTCCAGCCTGCAATGTGACTTTTTATCCAGCAGGTGACCACTGTTTCATGGACGACAATGCTGCTGTCAATTGCACAAGATGTGTTCAGCAGAGAGATCAGCACAGAGAGCATGGCAGTGACTTCCACCATCTTTCCTGTGTGTGTGGCCATCACAAAGCCTGGACCTGAACACCATTGAGAATGAAGGAAACATGTTAGAAAAATAGATTCGGGTGCAAAGTCCTCTTCCGTCAAATTGAAGCCAGTTAAAGGATTGTCTGGTATGCTGTAGACATTGATTCACTCCAACACCTAGTGGAATATATGCCAAACTGCATAAGTATTGTAATTCTGGCTGGAGGAGGTCCAACCCAGTGTTGAATAAAAGTTTCTAATTCAGTGGTCGGTACGTGTGCAAGAGGGCATTTTCTGGCATGAAATAAAATCAAAACAGGAATTCTACTCTTAAATAATTAGTTTGATTTTCAATGACAAGCATGACAAAGTAAGACATGCAAACAACTTTCAGTGGAATTTAAAACATTTATGGTTTTTTTTTTTTTCAAATTCTAAATTCCAATTTTTCTAATATTAATTTAAAGAGCTTAAAGATTTAATAAATTAAGTAGGGCATCTTTATAGTCTTCTTATATAAATTGTTTTTAAATGTGACCCGCCATCTAGTTCTTTTAAAAACTTTGGCACGTGGCTCTATCAAAGTTGGACAGCACTGTCCCGCACTACCCATTAACTTCAATTTTCTTGTTTACCTTCTTAACATGAATAGATAGCTTTTCTTTCATTTTTTAAGAATATTTTTCTGTTTTTCCAGGACATTTTTTCATTTGAAAACATCATAATCCTGTATATATGAATGAACGAATACATATACAGCTTAAATACCATCTTTTATATTTACATAACATTTTATGAACAGTTAAGTGGCTGATCATTTCATTAAATACTTTTGTGCATCACATTTCACAGCAGTGATTTATGACCTTATGTCAATATAAATGTGAATACAAACCAAGAGCAAAGTAATGTACATCCCAGAGAATTTTTTTCAAATGATGGGTACTTTTATCAATATGGCACAAAATGTATTAGTCAGTATTAGTCATAAAAAAGAATAAATATACTATACACAAAATTATAATTTTTGCATGGACTCTCAAGACATGAATTTTTAAGGAAGATTCTCAGAATACTGATGGAAGGTGAGAAGTTTCTCATCATAAACCTACATTCAAATTCCTTTCTGGAACCACTGAAAACCCTTGGCACCAAAACTGAACAAAATTTACATCTGAGTCTGATTTCTTGAGGAGGAAGAGGGGGGGGGGCAGGGTGGAGGAGTAGGCAATTGTAATGCTGATAGGAAAGGGGAAAAAAGTGCTGCATTATCAATCTGACTTTAATTTCACACTGCATTATGCAAGAATCTACTTCACTACACACAAAGCAGACCATTACTGTCATACACTTATCATAAAATGTAACATCTTGGGAAGATATAAAATAAACAGAGGACCTGGATTCTTCTGGGAGATAATGAAAAAAAAATGTTTTCCTATTCTTTTTTAATATATAGGCAAACTTAAGCTCTCTCCAGGCATGGTGAAACTAACAATAAAGTTGTGAAGATCCATGCGAACACCACTTAATTACTAGTTTTTAAGACTGCAAAGAACTTGACAATTTAAAGAAGAATGATCAGTTAGACCACTGAGGCCATAGGTGTACTCCTTCCCAGTCATACTGAGCAGCTAGCTTAAGCTGGTCTCCATGCTATAAACACAAAGACAGGAAAAACCTAATAGATAAGTAGCACTGCTTGCACTAATATTCATGATGACTTACAGATAAACTGAGCTAGCTAGCTACAGGACACAGATCAGAGCTCAATTTACGATGGAAAATTTGTGATTCATACAAAGCAGATTACAAATCATAAGTAAATGAAAAATATATTACTATAATATTAATTTAAAATTACTTTTAAATTAAAGCAACTTAGTGACATTATTAATCATTTTTCTGTTTAATATTCATACACTGCCTGACAGAGAAAATGCCACATCACGAAGACGTGAACTCAGCCCCATGAAAACTGTAGGGTGGGTGCAGATGTACAAGATATGCAAATGATTGCATTTGCAGGCCAATAGCACGAACGGCGTGCGGGATATAAGCGGACAACCAGCCCAAGAGGCCATCAGTCAAGATGTCGTCACGGCCGTTAGAAGTGAGTAGTTCTGATGTAACTGTGTCTGGAGAACGAACAAGGGGTGCCGATGCCATTAAGAGGGCGTCACGTGCGATTTCATCAAACAGATGAGTTCACGAGAGGTGTCATCGTAGGCCTTCGTATCGCCGGATGGTCCTCGCATCGTATTGTGGGAGAAACACTAAGTGATGCCACAACCGTCGGTCGCATTTGGAGACAGTGGTCCCAGGAAGGATCTGTGCAACATCGTAGAGGAACCGGAGCATGGGAACGGACATCCAAGCACACCAATCGTCACATTTGATGTCATGCTGTAGCGGACCCACAGGCTACAGCGTACGATATTTTGTGGAGTGTACGGGAAAGCTTGGATGCTCCAATATCGACGAGGACAGTGTCGCACCGATCGACTGCATCTGGTTTGCTGTCTGTTACGAAGGCCACCCTTAACAGCGAGCCACCGTCATCACCACTTGGCGTGGTGTTGCTCCAGAGCTTTGTGGGATGGTGCCGAATGGAACAGTGTGGTGGTCAACGACGAATTGTGGTCCTGTCTCATCATGGATGATCGCCGTGTGAGGGTCTGGAGGCGACATGGCCAATGGGTGGATTCCTCCACCATTGTGGAGCACCACACGGCCCAGCAATGTGGATTCATGGAGTGGGGTGCTATCAGTGCCAACAGCCGCTTACCGCTAGTATACATTATGGGCACACTGACACCACGCCACTATATTGATGAGGTTCTACAGCCTGTGGCACTACCGTATCTGCAGGGCATCCCAAACACCGTTTTTCAACAGGATAACGCCCGGCCACATACCGCTCAGATCAGCCTGAATGCTTTACACGGTATGCGGATGCTTCAGTGGCCAGCACAATCCCCCCGAACGCTTGCCCATGGAGCATCTGTGGGACATGATTGGACGTTGGTTGAGTACCCTCCCACCCCCGCAAAATGAAGATGAACTGTGGACTCTGATCAATACCACGTGGTTCACGATACCACAGGACTCTATTCGGACTCTCACTGCCACGTCACATTCAATGCTGTATCGCCCAAAATTAGGGCCACACTCCTTATTGATCACCATGTATATTCAGCCACTGGAGCCTAGTCTGTATGTGACAATTAGGTAAACAATTCATTGCTGAACACCACACTGTTCCATCTGGCACCATCCCACAAAGTTTAGGATCTACTTGGCTATCTGTGTGTTTGCAGTTTGGTCTGTTTTCCAGCATTCCTTCATGGTGTGGCATTTTCCCTGTCAGGCAGTGTATATGTCTCATAAATGTTTAATTTTTGTTCACAAAATTAATAGGATGCATAGGAAAATATTAGCACCCCTGGTGACACTAGAGCTAGCTTCCGACCATTCGTCTGAGACTGAGATGGGCCCTGGCTCTCTCTCTCTCTCTCTCTCTCTCTCTCTCTCTCTCTCTCTCTCTCTCTATATATATATATATATATAATTTAAACCAAACTTCAGCCAATAACAGAAAAAACAAGATTTTTTTTTTCTTCACAAACTTACATTCTGAAAACCAAATGCGCAAAAGCAGCAGTGAAGAATTCTCAGAAGCAACATCTTTCAAAGCAGAAACAATAACAAAAAAAAATATATTAAACAATAAACTCCAAAGCAAACTAGCAGTAATTAAGAAACAAAAAACGGGATGCAGAAAGTGTCGAAAATGCTGAGAGATATATATAATAATCTCACAATTTTCAGATCATCTTCTGCATGGTTGTCCATCTCCTCTTTTGAATAAGTATTACAAGAATAGTAATTTTATGTCTGGAAACATGTCTTAAACTATGAATCTGAAATACATAGGAAAGCATATTTAAGAGAGAATAACGCGGATAGTGAGTAAACAACAGAAGGCTACTGTATGACAGCACACACAATGCAATAAATTCCAATTCTCATTTGAAAGCCAAGAATTTAGTCATAACTATGCTGAAGATGACCTCATGTAACTACCCACTCTCTTACTTAAGGTGTGAGAGAAATTGGTATTTTCTATCTTGTGTCTGTAAAGAGAATTGAGTTAAGTTGCTGGGCATCAAGATGCTAATGTTCAGCATTTGAAATGTATCAAGATATCCAGTGACAAAAGTATTTCTTGCAGCAGCATCAAAGGTGGAAGAAAGTAAGAACCCATGCATAATTCAAATTTAGGAACTGTATCCAGAACAGGGCAATACTTAAATACCTTCCACCAATCCATCTACATCTGCTTCAAAGGTAAGAAAAACAACAGAGAAAAAACCTTCAACTCGGAACATAATTTGATATAGATATAAACATTCATGAAAAATTATGAACTCCATCAAAAATGCACAGAAGACATCTTATTTTATAATAAATTCATAAGGAATGGACAGAAAGCTGATGTATTTTATATAACATTATTGTAAGGAAAGATGGACTTGTAGCAAAGCATATAAAAATCATATTTCACCAATAACTTTGTAACCAAAGTTAGGCAACATACATATATCAAGTGAGTAATACCTTGAAAAATTTAATTTGACATCCCTTTTCAGAACTTCAGAATGGGATTTAGATCTGAATTCCTTTCAGACATGTAAACAAATACAATCATGCTCTGCACAAATAATGACAGGACTTGAAAAATAGGTGATCCAGATTACTTAGTCAAATAGTGGCAAATCCAAGAAAAGGTAAGAAACGTAGAATCTGCAGAAGTCAGATGTACTGACAGCTTTCTTTTTCTCAATCCACCACACAAAATATAATTGGACACGTCCACTGGATGAAAATTCTAGTGGATGCAATGGAGGAGAAATAAAGAGACATTGTGTTTCCAGCTATCATACTTTGGTTGAGTAACACACCCTTGCACTTAACTTCAGTTGAACAACGAAAAACTGACTAGGAAAGAATGCACACCAAATGCTTACCCCACAACTATCACGTAAACACACTTTTTGATGCGTACTAAACGCATCAAAAGTATCTTCAGGCATGAGCGTGCAACAGCTTCGAGAAATTTCTCCTTTTCCGTCATAATTGGAGTTTTCCTTGAGATCAAGGCATAACTGAACAGAAATTTCGGGGCAATTGGTAGCGGAGGAGAATGTTTTTCGCTGGAAACTTTCGAAAACGGAAGTTTCGTCTTTCAAAACTTTCGAAAACGGAAGTTAAACGCAGTGAAGATTTCTCTCCTAATCGTAATTTTATTTTTTACGCAATGTTTCCTCTGCCTAGTATTGTTGTTAAATATCATTTTATTTTATAAATATTTGTATTTCAACTTGAAAATGGAGGGAAACTGTCCGAAAACGAAAATTGGACGTAGCAAAAATTTCTCCCGTAATTGTATTCCCCCCCCAATGATGTTCTGAACATGTATCCTGCATTCTTAAATATTCTCCCAACCCAAAAAATAAGGTTTGCATTTCAGCTTGCCAAAGAGAGGGGAGGGGGAGGGGCAGGAAATAAAGATATTTCCCATAATCGTAATTCTTTTTCCTGAAAACGAAAGTGAAGAAGCTGAAAATTTGTATGAATTGATGCATGGTGTTCAAAAGTATTCATATTCTCAAAGTTACACTATTCATCCTTTATCTAAAATAGCGCTATCGTGCATTTGTGATGGATAAAATTGTCATCCAAGGGCATTAAAAAAAAAGTCACTGTCTTGTCATTGCTTAAATGAAATCCAGTTATTTCTAAAATTGCATCATTCAATTTAAAAAGAAAATTCAAAACCTTAAATCATCACAATTTCTGAACTCCATCTATGAGTGACTGATAGAGAAAAATAATTGAATACAAGTATCATCAAACATACTGCTAGCACATCCCATACATTACCGCTCTCCCCTAATAATAGATAATCATAAATAAACAGTTCTGGTACTGTCTCAAATCTTCTTGATTTTTGCAAGCAATCCTCTTGATTTAGAATGGGGGGGGATTATGGTAACATACTTTGATAATCATTGCAAGCGAGTGAGATGCATGCTGCTCTCTTTGCCATGCCTAGAAACCAGTTCAACAGGTGAAAATATTGCCAAACTTGTGTCTGAAGAATTTCAGTACCTTGGTATTCCGTGGATGAACTGTCTTGCCTTATGTGATAAGACTCCTGTTATGGTGGGGAATAAAATTGGTGACTCTCTGAAAAAAATAAGTGTCTCACTCTCTAAAAATGAAACTCATTAACAAGGTTTGTTAATCTTATTTTATACTTAAATACTAATTTTTTTTCATAGTGAGAAGAATTGGCAGGAAAACACATAACACACAAAACATTAAAAGAATTCATGAAATCGTCATCAAATGCATAAGTTACGTTGAAAAATTATGATTGCAAAGTTCTCCTTCTTTCGCCACCTATCCAGCATTACTGGACCTTTTTTTTTATCCGAATTCATGAAACTATATCCAGGACTCACAGTTGTGAAACCAAAAGACTTGAAAACAAGTTTCAGCAGCTAGCCTGCACTCAAAAGAACACTCGAAGTTCGGCCCCCACGAAGGTTGCCGATACCAACTTTCCAAGGTATGAACCTGTCTTCTGTGCCTATTCCTGCTGAAACTGATAAACTACTTGCCAATGGACCCAAATTTTCTCTTATTGCTAATCCTAGTCTACCAAATACTATTTCATTACTAGAAGCAGCGATCCAAAACATAGATCCCGCACATCAACCGATCATTCGTGCAAAATCGGCTATTGCAATTTCCGAGGCTCAAACCAAAAGGCTCAAATACTCCTCCACCTTTTTGAAGAAATTTCACCCAGTGTAATAATCTTGCAGTTTGCAAAGCAGACAAAGCAGGATGTCCTGTCTTCATCCATAAGAATTCTTTGGACAACAAAGTGGCTGATTTCCTGGAAAAAACGAATTGCACAAGACGCAAGGCTGACAACACTGGAAAACTATGTAAAGCTGTTAGTAAGCTTTCTAAAAACTTCTCTGAAATCTTTCTTAGGAGTCATCCCCCCCAAGGCTATTTTTGTACTCCCAGGTTGTTCTTACAGATCAAGCTACATAAAGTTGGACATCCTATTAGGCCATTAATTGAAAACACATTTTCTCCTGCAGTCAATCTTGAAAGGCAATTGGTCAAATGTTGCAAAGTTCTGACAAGAAATCATCCTTATTCTGTTGTATCAACCAAGGACTTTATCCAGAAACTCCCTTCTTCCATCAATGGTCAATATTTCCTGTACACCTTTGACGTTCATTGTTTCCTTCGGTTCCTTTCTTTGATGCCTACATGCTCATGGTCAAAAAACTAATGGAGCACCAAGAACTTCCTGGAGAACTGATCAAAGATCTTTATGACTGTTTTGATTCATTGGAAAAGTATTACTGTTTTGCATACAATGGTATCTATTGCCAACAAAAACAAGATGTACCTATGAGTTCTCTCTCCCTCTTTCCCCCTTACTTGCTGAAATTTATTTGCAGAATATTGAAACATTAATTGTTGCCCCATCCCTCTTAAAACCCACCATTTGGTTAAGGTATGTGGACGACATCTTCATTATTTGGCCACATCAAAAACTCACTCTGTTTGAACTCGTGTCCTCCATAACTTCAAAATTCCCGCATATAAAATTTTTTTCTCAAGAACAGATTGACAATAATATTAGTTTTCTGGATGTTAACATCAACATCAACCCAGACTTCTCACTTGGCAACTCTGTTTACAGGAAACCTTCTGCCACCCATAATATCATCCCTCACCATTCTCACACTTTTGGAAAACACAAACTGTCTGCTCTTAAGTCATACATTCACCGGGCCAACCTTATTTGCAACAGCCATTCTGCTCTTCAACTAGAATATCAGAGCATCATCAACATTGGCAAATTGCATGGCTTGCCACCCCTCTCATTAAATAGACTAATCAAGAGGTTTGAATCACAGAATAGATCGAGTTTACTGCCTGAACCTTCCACCACCCATCAGTTTGTTGGCACTTTGCCCTTTAGCCTGTCCTTCAGTCATAACATTTGCTCTATTTTCAAGTCTTTTGGCTACAGGATTGCAGTCAAACCACCTCCACATCTTCTCAAACCCATCCTTAAGGACTGAGATCTCAATAAACCCCTAGATTTACAAGGTGTCTATTCTATCCCTATCAACACTTCCACAGGCGTTACCCACTATATTGGTAGCACTTACAGCAGCACAAACAGGCGTTTGATGGAGCATATTGCTGATGTTAAGAAAGGTAGCCCTTCCACCTCCCTTTCAATTTTAACCATCAGCGATACGTCCGCGACTACCGATTGGCACAATGTTAAGCGAATCGCCCCGTTCAGCAATCGGCAAGCCCTCAGATACCGCAAAAGCATTGAAATCTACCTTGCCCCTAACACCTGCAATACTGACACACCTTTTAACATCCGTATTATTTGGAAAGCGATTTTGAAATCTGGCAACAACTGACGCTTTTACCACGTGTCTCATTCCATGGCTGATGAAGGTAGAAGTCGCTACCGAAACGTCCTGCTCATAATTTTTCAACGTAACTTATGCGTGTGATGACGATTTCATGAATTCTTCTAATTTTTTTGTAAATATTTCTTTATTTGTATTAAATAATTGACTGTAATAAAAAAATAGAGAAACCTATAATATGTAATTTTATTATTTATAAAGTGTAAATACGCGCCGCTGAACGAGCGTTGATGTCCAGGTTTTAGATTTTGAAAAGTTGGTAGCTCTGATATTTGTTCTTACTATAACCAGGGTTCGTACACTTTTGGGGGAAAAAATTCAAGGACTTTCCAGGCCTTTTCCAGGACATATACAAAAAAATTCCAGGACGATTATTACGCTTTACAGTATCATGTTCAAATTATTTTTTTAAAGTAATTTCAGTTTTAAGTAATAAAAATGATGAAAGATGCAAATGGATGAATGTGCTTTATGCAAATGGATCAAGTTTATCAAGCACAAGAGCATAAAGAATAAATTCTGTTCTTATGCCCTGACCTTTGAATTCAAGTTGGACCATTTTCTACAAGGGTAGGTTTCTCCTCCCTGATAACATACCAAAACTTTGTTGCAATCAAACAGATTTTATGTGAGTTAACATTCCTAAGCTTGGAGAACGAATACTTCTCTTATGTCTTGGCCTTTAAATTTAATTTCAACCTTTTTCAAGAGGGTAGGTTTCCAGGTTGTACCCAACAGCATACTAAAATTTCGCCAAAATTCAACAGCTTTCATGCGAATTATCGTACAGACAAACCCAAAGCATAAACGTTTCTGCAACCATAGTTCAAAAGTGTTAGGAATTTCGAAAATAAAAGCATAACGAACAGCGCGAAAACTAGCTCATAAACAGAATATTTGAAACTACAGTATGCACTCTCAATTATTAGGGATGGTAGAGAGGAAGGGAATAGAACTGTCCAAAATCAGCATGTTTTTGTTGCGCTAGGCGCTTAAGCACGGCTGAATTCTCCTTCAGATACCCCCAATGTTCAAATGATTGAAATGTGCTGATGTTCATGGAATGAAATGGTTGATCAGCTATGATAACTGCATAAAAGTTTTGGGGGAGGGGGGGGCGAACTTTTTTTTTTTTTAGTTTATGCAACATTTTACATCACTCCAGTATTTATCTTGTCATCATCAACAATCGCAATGCAACTACCGCTTACGATCGCGGATATCGGCAACCGAAAATCTGCCATATCACTAAGTGATATAACACACAGTATCCGGTTACAGTGTATTGTAATTGAAAAAAAAAGGATGTGGAAAAAAGAATCTTTCAGAAATTAAGATCATCAAGTCATGCGTTTCAAAAATCCGTTTTCCTTTATAACGTTTAAAAACATGTTTTTCCTTTTTTACCTGTAATGTAAATAAAAAAACTATGTTGATTTTTTTTTATGGAATCAGACGTCCGTATGTCTGATTGTCTTCATCTGAGTTCACACGTTAGCTACTGTGTACAAGTAGACCTATTTTGAGCTAAAAAATAGGTCTACTTGTGTACAAGTAGACTTATTTTTTCAGATCAAAAATATGTAGTTTTGTATATATTCACAGTATAAGTCATTCCTTATTCATACAGAACTGAATTCAGCATATGCAAAATGAAGAACATCAAGACCTGCCCAACACTAGTTTCTGATTGTCTGCTGTTTATATTCAAGAAATGCAAACATGGATCAATGGTGAATGCAGCAACTATGATTTTTATTTATTACCAAGAAAAAAAAAAAAAAAAGAGCCGTGAAAGCTGTATAGCTGAAACGGATCTTTCTCTCAACTCCCCCCCCCCCATGCACAAAAACATTCCGATTAAGATCAAACAGCAGGAGGACGCGTCCACACACACACACACACAACCTTTGGAATGACCTGATGGAAAGGCTTCTTTTCATTTGGCACATCGCCATAAATCACCACCTGCAGCTCACTGAACTGTCAAGTTGCACTCTTCCTCCTTCACTTTAACTATAATAGAAAATGTAAAAAAAAAAAATGCTCCCCAATTTTCGACAAAATTACCAAATTTACGTCATGATGTTTGCAATTTACTAAAATATGTTTGTTTATCTGCTGAATATTGCTTAAATCCATTGAAAACTTTTTAATTATAGATGATTTTTTTATTAAAACAGTAACTCAGACGTCTGAATAAAAACGTATGTTTGTAATTCAAATAGAGTCCATATCATCACAGAAAAAAATTTAAGGATCACTCTGTTTAAATAAACCATGGCATCTAAAAAAAATAATTCACTTGCTTTTCCCGTAATTTATAATTAGTTTCTTTTTTTTCAATCCGATTATGCAACGGAAGATTTTTTTTTTTTTTTTTGCGTCTGCTAAAGTTCTTAACGGAATTTGGCGAAATTTGCACTAGAACTTTATTGTGATGTATCTTAACTACTGTAAAAATTTTACTGTGTTATTTTCAAAATTCGGAAAAATGGATTTCTGAAAATATTCTCCTAGTCCTTTTGAGCTGTGGAAGTGATAAACAGGTGTTTGCTTTCTTCCCAACCAAGGGCTTCAGATCAGCGCTCCCAGCTGTCAATCAACCGTTGCTATGGTAACACCCTTTCTGCTGGAGGCTCACTCTGTCCAAAGATGCACACATATTTGTCCATAATAAAAATTACCAATGCTAACTTTTAAAGTTTTAAATCGATTCCAGTGGAATTTTGGAAGTGAGTTTCTGTAATCCAATTACAGTGAATGTAAAAATTTCAGCCACTTTCGTGAAAAATTCGCAAAGATAGTTTTCTTATTTTTTATCATAAGTAGCGGAAGTCTCTTGAGGGGAGGGAGGGTGGCATGCACATAAACAAGAAGAAGATGAATGTGTTGTTCAGGCATACTCCTCACTGGTGGATGCCAGCTGACTTGGTACATACGCGACCCCCTGCAAATGCTAAATGCCTCTTCTTTCCCCTTCCGTTCTCAGTTGTCGGACGGACATCAAGCTCCCCTTCGACCTACTAGTAATCATCCAATTTTATTGCACTGGAAGTAGTGCCTTTTTTTTTCCCCCAGCCAAATTAGGATTTGGTGCACGTCGGAAACCGCTGCCGGTGGTTTCTTTGAGAACAGAGAAAAGGAACTTTAAAAAATGAAGGGGTAACAGTAACACGATTTCCTAAAAGGGCATTTTTTTAAGCACTAATTTCAAATTTCAAGGCTTTTCAAGACAGCATTAAAAAAACACCGTTTTTCCAGGATATTCCAGGCCTTGAAAACGTAATAATGTTTTTCCAGGACTTTCCAGGTTTTCAAGCACGCGTGCGCACCCTGTATAACACAATGGAAAAGTTCCTCGTTAGAAAGAGGAAGCGTTCTACTGACGATTCTGCAAATTTGGCATCGGGTGCTACGATTTTAAACAGTGAAATATTGCCTGAGAAATGTAGTGAGGCTATTCCTGCTGTACCTCCAACTAAATTTAAAAAAATCTTAACTTTCAAGAGAAATGGCGCAAAATGTACGACTGGCTTGAAAGTCGAAACCGACGAAAATAAAATTTTTTTGATATTTTGTTCATTTTGCAAGGCGTCATCAAAACCAGCGTTATTTGCAAAAGGTAAGTCAATGCCATTCATTATTTTATCAATATATAAATGGTCTGTTTTTTCTCATCTGAAGAACTCTGGGACAACACACTTTGTAACTCTCTTTTGCTCTCTGCCAACAGGACAGTGTCATCAGCATAAAGCAATCCGCACAGACGGATATCACCAAGACAAAGACCAGTGTTATCTATTTTGGCATCACGCATCCATAAATATATTAAACAGCCAGGGTGACATTACACAATCGTGTCTGACTCCTGTTTTAAGTAAAAGAAACTTAGTAAAATGATGCATTCTGCATCCTTAGCTAGAAAAAGTGTGATTGCACACAGTACAGCACAAAATTCAGTAAACTCCTCTAACAGAACTAAAAATATTGTTACACAAAGGTAAAAGTGATTTCAGATATCAGCACAGGTGTTACTGCTGGTTAGATGACAGCTGTTAACTGGGAGGCTATGGCTTACAGGTGGTTTTGTATTGCCTATTTCATAGTGTGAATTTAAACCAAAATTTCCTCCATGACAATTTCATTGACTTTCACACAATTTCTAGTAAGCACAAAACGAAGAAAAAAAAAAAAGTCTGTGTACAGAATACAATGCAAAATTTATCAAAATGCAATCCTTAAAAACTTATTATGTCATGATAACTCAATAATTTGATCACATTTTTACTGTTGGGAATTTACACAAAAAATGATACACAGTGATGCAATTACCAACATTACACAAATGATAACATTGAAGAAATGCTACATAATGCCTAATGGTTTTTCTAATCATTAATTATGATGAAACAAAACACTAGAAATTTTTCATAACCGCTTTTCTGGGTTTTTTTTTCTGTGTTAATGGATATCATGCATATTCTGAACTCTCCTATGTTTGAAAATGAGTTTCCAAAGAAAAGTATATGAGTTTCTTTAAATTAGCAAGCTCAGAATGAAAAGTAAAATATTTTTTTCAAAATAAAGGATGGTGAGGTAAGTCAAAAAATTAGAAATAGTAAGCATTTTTCATTAACAAATTTTTCTATTTCCTTATCCCTTTCTTCCCCATAGTGAATGAACATTAACCCAGCAATTGAATTATTATTTTGTTAGGATATAATTATTTACAGCAAAGTATTTTTCTTGCATCTGAAGGAATATTTACAATTTCATTTGTACACTTCTTGATTAGCTGCTTTATAAACTACAATCAGGTGCAGGCTGGAGTCATAAAAGCTGCTTGAAAAGAAACATTGTGGTTTCTAGATGCTGCAGATGATGTGGTTTACTCAAAATAAAAGTTTAAAGTACTTACAACTTGTAATAACTCACTGTGTCTTTTTGACTGCAAATGTCTAGCACTTAAAAGAACACTGCTGAAATATCTTACTAACCTTTTTTTTCATAATTTTTAAATGGCTACAATTTATTAATGTGGAGGCTACAATCATCTTGCATTCCACAAATCATTCATATTGTAGTCACAAGGCACTTTAAGTTTTTTTAGATTTTGGGTATAAAAAGTAAGCTCCTGAACAACTAACCTGAAAAGGAAAAAGAGAAAAACAATTGATAAAGCTCTATGAATCCAAATAATGTTGAGCTATACATTACAACATGGATATGCACCAAGCAAAAATTTCATACGAGAGAACATGACCATATAATGGGCAACACAATGCACATCAAGAGCTATGGACATAATGCCAAAGTCGTTAAATGGATATACATGTTGGAATAATTTTTTCTTTCTAAACCATTACAAGTTTTTTGGACATTTTTTTCTTAAGTGTCTTTTCAGACTTATACCACAGCAGGGCTCCCAATAGCGTGCACAGACGCGCGTTTCGCGCAAAGAAGTTTCAATTTGCGCAAGAAAAATAAAGTGATGCGCGAAATGGGTGCGCGCACAGAAAGATTTCAATCGTGAGCTATTAGCATGTAACATCTATGAAGGCGATGCCATTTCAGATCACGTGTGCCGATTTCACGACGTCGCGGTACAATCCCAGTATTTCCCTTCCGGTCGTATATAAATGGATTACGGGATAATCCGCGTAGAGTGGGCCACGGGTGGCCTAGTGAGCAACATACGTGACTGCCTCGGAAAGGATCTCAGGTTCGATCCACTAAATATCCGCCGTGCGTCGGATGAGCATGTTAAGCCGTCGGACCCCGGGAACTGGCCCCCCCGGTAATAAATAAGGGCGTCTTCCTCCCCCTTTCTATTTCACTTTCGTGTCACTTTCCTATCCGGCACTCTAGCCCAAATCTCCTAGCTTCCTATTTCTAAGGGTTGTTTAAGACCTGAGGTCAGGTATTCCCTTCCTAAAAAATCCTCTACATATGATCATTACATATGATCATTATGATCATCCGCGTAGAATGCAACGAGACGAAAGCCCACGCGCTGCTAAGGGTGCCAACCATTATGGTTTCGGCCACATGATTACCAAATTACGGACAGGTTGGAAGAATTGCTGATTTCAATGTATTTCGTAAAAGTTCTGAATTTTGTGTCCTTTTTTGTTGAAATCACGGTGTAAACTACGATCACATTTTGCGAATATGTTTATAGTTTTTTTTGCACAAATGCAAAAACTATTAATTGGTCCCGTTTCTAAGTAAGCGCCTTTGAAATTCAGATATTGGATACATCGGCAAAGCCAATATCGGACGGATACGGGGTGAAGAACGGACAGAAGATATTACATAATATGTCGGAAAAGCCGACATCGGTGCAATGATGTCCGCATACTTGCCAAGTATTCCGGATTTCCCGAAAGTTTTACGGAGTTTTGGGTAGTTTTATGGTCGGAAGATGGCTCGTGAATTTTTTTTTATTTCGCCAAAATGTCTCATTAATTTTTTTTTTACTGATGAAAATTGATAGCGTTGTTATTGTCGCTTAGTGTAAACTCCTGCTTTTGTTTTATTATGATTTCATAGCGATTGAATCTTATGTTATCTCATGTTTCTAGCTAGGAGCGATCGCACACACCCTCCCGTCAATCCTTCCAAACTTGCTCTCCCTCAGTGTTGGAATAGTTGCACTAATTGCGCCAAAGTGCGAAATTTTTTTAATTCTGCGCCATGCAGAGTTCACCAAAATGCATAATTACGCGTCTAGTATGCATCAAAAATTGTGTTTACGCATAAAAATTTTACCAACGCGTAAAAATACGCATCGGGATGGTATTTCGTCTTTCAAAAACGGAAGTAAACGAAATAAAGATTTCCATAATCGTAATTTCTTTTTCCTGCGATGTTGCCTCTGTCCAGTATTGTTGTTATACATCACTTTATTCCAAAAATATTTGTGTTTAAGTTGGAAAATGGAGTGAAAATTTCCGAAAACGGAAATTTCGACGGCGCAAAAATTTCCCTGTAATCTTCAGGCATGAGCATGCAACAGTTTCGAGAAATTTCTCCTTTTCAGTCATAATTGGAGTTTTCCTCGAGATCGATGCATAACTGAACAGAAATTTCGGGGCAATTGGTAGCGGAGGAGAATGTTTTTCACTGGAAACTTTCGAAAACGGAAGTTAAACGCAGTGAAGATTTCTCTCCTAATCGTAATTTTATTTTTTACGCGATGTTTCCTCTGCCTAGTATTGTTGTTAAATATCATTTTATTTTATAAATATTTGTATTTCAACTTGAAAATGAAGGGTAACTGTCCGAAAACGAAAATTGGACGTAGCAAAAATTTCTCCCGTAATTGTATTCCCCCCCCCCCCCAATGATGTTCTGAACATGTATCCTGCATTCTTAAATATTCTCCCAACCCAAAATAAGGTTTGCATTTCAGCTTGCCAAAGAGAGGGGAGGGGGAGGGGCAGGAAATAAAGATATTTCCCATAATCGTAATTCTTTTTCCTGAAAACGAAAGTGAAGAAGCTGAAAATTTGTATGAATTGATGCATGGTGTTCAAAAGTATTCATATTCTCAAAGTTACACTATTCATCCTTTATCTAAAATAGCGCTATCGTGCATTTGTGATGGATAAAATTGTCATCCAAGGGCATTAAAAAAAAAAGTCACTGTCTTGTCATTGCTTAAATGAAATCCAGTTATTTCTAAAATTGCATCATTCAATTTAAAAAGAAAATTCAAAACCTTAAATCATCACAATTTCTGAACTCCATCTATGAGCGACTGATACAGAAAAATAATTGAATGCAAGTATCATCAAACATACTGCTAGCACATCCCATACATTACCGCTCTCCCCTAATAATAGATAATCATAAATTAACAGTTCTGGTACTGTCTCAAATCTTCTTGATTTTTGCAAGCAATCCACTTGATTTAGAATTTGGGGAGGGGGGGATTGTGGTAACATACTTTGATAATCATTGCAAGCGAGTGAAATGCATGCTCTTTGCCATGCCTAGAAACCAGTTCAACAGGTGAAAATATTGCCAAACTTGTGTCTGAAGAATTTCAGTATCTTGGTATTCCGTGGATGAACTGTCTTGCCTTATGTGATAAGACTCCTGTTATGGTGGGGAATAAAATTGGTGACTCTCTGAAAAAATAGTGTCTCACTCTCTAAAAATGAAACTCATTAACAAGGTTTGTTAATCTTATTTTATACTTAAATACTAATTTTTTTTCATAGTGAGAAGAATTGGCAGGAAAACATGTAACACACAAAACATGAAAAGAATTCATGAAATCATCATCATACGTATAAGTTACGTTGAAAAATTATGATTGCAAAGTTCTCCTTCTTTCGCCACCTATCCAGCATTACTGGACAATTTTTTTATCCGAATTTATGAAACTATATCCAGGACTCACAGTTGTGAAACCAAAAGACTTGAAAACAAGTTTCAGCACCTAGCCTCCACTCAAAATAACACTCGAAGTTCGGCCCCCACGAAGGTTGCCGATACCAACTTTCCAAGGTATGAACCTGTCTTCTGTGCCTATTCCTGCTGAAACTGATAAACTACTTGCCAATGGACCCAAATTTTCTCTTATTGCTAATCCTAGCCTACCACATACTATTTCATTACTGGAAGCAGCGATCCAAAACACGGATCCCGCACATCAACCGATCATTCGTGCAAAATCGGCTATTGCAATTTCCGAGGTTCAAACCCCAAGGCTCAAATACTCCTCCACCTTTTTGAAGAAATTTAGAAATTTCACCCAGTGTAATAATCTTGCAGTTTGCAAAGCAGACAAAGCAGGATGTCCTGTCTTCATCCATAAGAATTCTTTGGACAACAAAGTGGCTGATTTCCTGGAAAAAACGAATTGCACAAGACGCAAGGCTGACAACACTGGAAAACTATGTAAAGCTGTTAGTAAGCTTTCTAAAAAAACTTCTCTGAAATCTTTCTTAGGAGTCATCTCCCCCCCCAGGCTATTTTTGTACTCCCAGGTTGTTCTTACAGATCAAGCTACATAAAGTTGGACATCCTATTAGGCCATTAATTGAAAACACATTATCTCCTGCAGTCAATCTTGAAAAGCAATTGGTCAAATGTTGCAAAGTTCTGACAAGAAATCATTCTTATTCTGTTGTATCAACCAAGGACTTTATCCAGAAACTCCCTTCTTCCATCAATCGTCAAGATTTCCTGTACACCTTTGACGTGGATTCATTGTTTCCTTCTGTTCCTTTCTTTGATGCCTACATGCTCATGGTCAAAAAACTAATGGAGCACCAAGAACTTCCTGGAGAACTGATCAAAGATCTTTATGACTTTTGATTCATTGGAAAAGTATTACTGTTTTGCATACAGTGGTATCTATTGCCAACAAAAACAAGGTGTACCTATGGGTTCTCTCTCCTCTTTCCCCCTTACTTGCTGAAATTTATTTGCAGAATATTGAAACATTAATTGTTGCCCCATCCCTCTTAAAACCCACCATTTGGTTAAGGTATGTGGACGACATCTTCATTATTTGGCCACACCAAAAACACACTCTGTTTGAACTCGTGTCCTCCATAACTTCAAAATTCCCGCATATAATTTTTTTTTCTCAAGAACAGATTGACAATAATATTAGTTATTGTGGAATAACTTTTACGGGTCTTATAGAGGTTATTTTTCATGAAAGTTGGTTGTCAAATTTTCAAACTAAAGCCTAGTTCGTCATCAGGACTACGTCACTGGAGTAGTTGCTGCCACTCAGTTGGAAGAGTCCAACCGCAATTATCATTAATTGTGGTGCTTCTTCTTCTTTAACAATTAACGCTAATTGCGGTTGGACTCTTCCAACTGAGTGGCAGCAACTACTCCAGTGACGTAGTCCTGATGACGAACTAGGCTTTAGTTCAAAAAATGACAACCAACTTTCATGAAAAATAACCTCTATAAGACCCGTAAAAAAGTTATTCCACAATCACTATGAATAGAGGTGTCATAAATTCATTTACAACTAGGAATAATATTAGTTTTCTGGATGTTAACATCAACCCAGACTTCTCACTTGGCAACTCTGTTTACAGGAAACCTTCTGCCACCCATAATATCATCCCTCACCATTCTCACACTTTTGGAAAACACAAACTGTCTGCTCTTAAGTCATACATTCACCGGGCCAACCTTATTTGCAACAGCCATTCTGCTCTTCAACTAGAATATCAGAGCATCATCAACATTGGCAAACTGCATGGCTTGCCACCCCTCTCATTAAATAGACTAATCAAGAGGTTTGAATCACAGAATAGATCGAGTTTACTGCCTGAACCTTCCACCACCCATCAGTTTGTTGGCACTTTGCCCTTTAGCCTGTCCTTCAGTCATAACATTTGCTCTATTTTCAAGTCTTTTGGCTACAGGATTGCAGTCAAACCACCTCCACATCTTCTCAAACCCATCCTTAAGGACTGAGATCTCAATAAACCCCTAGATTTACAAGGTGTCTATTCTATCCCTATCAACACTTCCACAGGCGTTACCCACTATATTGGTAGCACTTCCCGCAGAATAAACAGGTGTTTGATGGAGCATATTGCTGATGTTCAGAAAGGTAGCCCTTCCACCTCCCTTTCAATTTTAACCATCAGCGATACGTCCGCGACTCCCGATTGGCACAATGTTAAGCGAATCGCCCCGTTCAGCAATCGGCATGCCCTCAGATACCGCAAAAGCATTGAAATCTACCTTGCCCCTAACACCTGCAATACTGACACACCTTTTAACATCCGTATTATTTGGAAAGCGATTTTGAAATCTGGCAACAACTGACGCTTTTACCACGTGTCTCATTCCATGGCTGATGAAGGTAGAAGTCGCTACCGAAACGTCCTGCTCATAATTTTTCAACGTAACTTACGCGTGTGATGACTATTTCATGAATTCTTCTAATTTTTTTTTGTAAATATTTCTTTATTTGTATTAAATAATTGACTGTAATAAAAAAATAGAGAAACCTATAATATGTAATTTTACTATTTATAAAGTGTAAATACGCGCCGCTGAACGAGCATTGATGTCCCGGTTTTTGATTTTGAAAAGTTGGTAGCTCTGATATTTGTTCTTACTATAACACAATGGAAAAGTTCCTCGTTAGAAAGAGGAAGCATTCTACTGATGATTCTGCAAATTCGGCTTCAAATGCTACGATTTTAAACAGTGAAATATTGCCTGAGAAATGTAGTGAGGCTGTTCCTGCTGTACCTCCAACTAAATTTAAAAAAAATCTTAACTTTCAAGAGAAATGGCGCAAAATGTACGACTGGCTTGAAGTCGAAACCGACGAAAATAAAACAATTTTGATGCTTTGTTCATTTTGCAAGGCGTCATCAAAACCAGCGTTATTTGCAAAAGGTAAGTTAATGCCATTCATTATTTTATCAATATATAAATGGTCTGTTTTTTCTCACCTGAAGAACTCTTTTCTAAAATTTGGCTCATGCTTGTATTGATACTGATAATTTTTTTTTTTATCCTGTCGTAATTTTTGGGTTAAAAGCAGCGGCTCATACAGTGTTAAAGTGATTTTTTTGTTTTCGACGTTGTAAAGGTCCCTATGTTTATTTTATTATTCATTGTTGTGAAAAGAGCCAATTCACTCAAACGCTTTTGGGATGGGAAGTAAATATCCTCAACGGTGTCATACAATTTTTTTTTGAAGGTGTTAGACCACTTCAAAGATTTTGAAGATTTGAAATGCCTGTTGAGTGAACATCCATATATATTTATTCTGCTAAAAAATAGCTATGCTAGTTTTAAATTTGCAGATGTTGCAGAACTTTTCATCTGCAGGTATAAAGAATGTGTATCCAAGCACAGTGTTGTTGTATGAAATTGCTTTGGTTGTGCCAATAAGTTCTGCATCAGTAGAGCATTCTTTTAGCACACAAAATCGAATAAAAGATAAATTTTGCAACAGACTGAAAGAATAAACTTTAAAAAATTTGATTCGAATATCAGCAGCAAATGTAACACTAGAAAGCTTTCCATTTCACAAAGCTGCTGAAATATTTAATAACAAAATTAGAAGATATGTATAAAATATTTATATTATTTTTGTGTTTGTTCGTTTTTTTCCCCCATAAATGTAGTATTTTTCTCTAAGTTTATTTGGTTTAAAATTCACCTCTGATTTTTTAAAATCACCCCCAGAGAAAAAGCCCGGGGGACATTTTTTACCCCTGATTCTGGAACCCTGGCGAGAACCCTGCACAGTAATAAAACTGAATAATCTTTAGTAGTGTTCTCCCTAGAGCCTTTTTACTGGGCAGCCCACCCACCTAATATTCTCTGCCACCAAGCTAAATTTCCTTTAATGAATGTTTTCACAACACACATAATTGTAAGAAAGGAAAACTTACTGTCACATACACCATAAATATTGATGAAAACTGGCTGAAATCTGTGTGGAATATGATCTATTAGTTAAGTAGTCAATTTTTAATCATTTATGTACAATTTTCTAATGTTGCTTATCATGTTATATTACATTACTGCCTACCACACTACTAAAGATGTTCAATAAGTATAATAATGTTCAGCAAAACAACATCATTTTTTCTCTATTGGGGAAGGGATCATTAAAAGGGGAGCAGGCGAATTCACCGAAAATGAATTAGTTGAACGTGAATTCATTGAAAACAAATTTATTGAATGAACAATTTACCAAAAGTAGACTTTTTTGAAAAAAGTGAAACGAATTCATCGAAAACGAATTCGTCGAAAACAAATTTATCGAATGAGAAATTTACCGAAAGGCAACTTTTTCGAAAAAATGAAACAAATTCATTGAAATGGAGTTTAAGCCACTAAACAGCTGGCCAGACGGACAAGTGCAGACACCCACTTTAGGGGCCGTATAATTTTTTTTTTTTTTTTTCAGTTTCTTGGTTTCAGATGAGCGTAAAGGCCTAGGGATTAATATTTAATGCCTTAGTAAAAGGGCAATAATGCTAGTCTTTGTATCTAAACTTTATGAATCTGAGCATGATGCAATATATTCATAATGTTTACATAATAAATGAAGCTAATAATGCTGCGCTTTTACTTAAGCATCAAATATTAATAAATAGGCCTAGGCCTTTTTAACAGTTTTTATTCCGTTGCGCTCATATTTATAAGGTTTAGGCACCAAGTCAAGTTAGTATTATTGCGCTTTTACTTAGGCATTAAATATTAACACATACACACACCTAGGCCTAGGAATTTTTAACAGTTTTTATTCGATTGTGCTTGTATTCATAAGGTTTAAACATAAGGTCTAGTTAGTATTATTGCGCTTTTACTTAGGCATTAAATATTTACACCTTAGCCTAGGCCTTTTTAACAGTTTTTATTCCATCGTGTTCATATTCATAAGGTTTAGACACCAAGACAAGTTAGTATGATTGCACTTTTACTTGGGCATTAAATATGAATACCCTGGCCTAGGCCTTTTAAACAGTTTTTATTCAATTGTGCTCATATCCATATGGTTTAGACACATGGTTTTAGTATTATCGCACTTTTACTTAGGCATTAAATATTAATACATAAGCCAAGGGCTTTTTAACAGTTCATGCTCATAAGGTTTAGACACAAGATCTAGTTAGTATTATTGCGCTTTTACTTTGGCATTAAATATTAATACCTTGTCCTAGGCCTTTTTAACAGTTTTTATTCCATCATGTTCATAAGGTTTAGACACCAAGTCAAGTTAGCATTATTGCGTTTTAACTTAGGAATAAAATATTAATACTCTGGCCTAGACTTAGGCCTTTTTAGCAGTTTTATTCTGTCGCGCTCATATTTATAAGCTTTGCATCAAGTCAAATTAGTCATACTGTGATTGTACTTAAGAATAAATATTGCATACACCTGAACAAAATCTGTCAGAAAGGCCTGGCCCTAAGGTCTATTGATTAATATTTAATGCCTAAGTAAAAGCACAATATTATTTATTGGATTTCATGCCCAAATCTTACAAAAATGAGCATGATGGAATAAAATGTGCCAAAAAAGACTAGGCCTATTTATTAAACTTCAATGCCTAAGTAAATCTGCATGTAAAAGTGCATATTCATAAGGTTTAGACTTGGTGTCTAAACCTTATGAATATGAGCACAATCGAATAAAAACTGTAAAAGGCCTGGGCATTAATATTTAATGCCTGAGTAAAAGCGCAATAATACTAACTTGACTTAGTGTCTAAACTTTATGAATATGAGCAGGATGGAATAAAAACTGCTAAAAAGGCCTAAGCTTAGACCTACGCATATTAATTTATTTTAGTGCCAAAGAAAAAGTGTAATATTACTAACCTGTCTGAGTGTCCAACCTTATAAATATTGTATGGTCACGGCAGAATAAAAACTGTTGAAAAAGCCACTGACTAAGCCATATCTTTAGAGGCGGTCTACGGGGAAAGTAGACATGATGAAATCAAAAGTCTGATTCTTGTTGGACTCCCTAACGGTTTTGTGGTCATCCTACATGAAAATGTAAATAGAGTAAAAAATGCAATCTTTATACTTTCCCCAAATGCTTTTGTGGCCACTTAGCCATATTACAATTATAGTCAAAGTTTTCGAAAAAGTCTTACTCTACGATATTGTATCTTTCGGTGATTTCGCTTTCGGTGAATTCTGAAGACCCAATTTTCTGAAGACCTAATTTTCGAAGAATTTGCTTTTTGATGAATTTTCCATTTGATGAATTCGTTTTTGACGAATTCACTTTTGATGAATTCGCCTGGAGCTATTAAAAGAACTATCCAGCTAAAATTTCTTGCCCCCCCCAGCTGTAAAAAAAAAAATTGAGGGAGAACACTATTTAGGGTAGTTAGTTATACATGCAGAATTTGTAGGTAATCCAGTTTTGCCTCCTTTAAATGAGAGAGGAACTTAAATGCTCTAAAAGAATTTAAGTCTTCCAGACCAAGTATGGAGTAGTGTTTGGAGAGAAACAGTAATGCCCAACTTACCTGGGTACAGAGTATAGTTAAGTGGACAGACTCTGAAGGTCAGCACATAGGCAATGTTTTTAACTGGGGATGGAATCTCATTACCTTCTACTACAATGACACTTATAAAAATGGATTCAATATATATATATATATGTAAGGGGCTGTAAGGTCAGGTGATGCGTAACATCACAGCCTCTCCTTGACAAATGTCAACCCCGCCTTCTCGTGGTGCATCCTGTTCCCACTAAAAAGGCTCTGACGACCACAAATAGCGGTATAACTATACCATCGGGATTAGAGGAAATTCTATCCCACACTCACCAACCCGCTTGGCCAGCGTGGTGAGTTATGGCCAAACCCCTCCAAAATGACTCCACAACTTAAATCTTGGCCCTCAGTCTCCGGCAGCTGGAATGTACCTGGCCAAGGCAGCGGCCAGTGCGACATGAAGGCAGAGGGTGCTAAGAATCCCCGGAGGACCGGACTAGGCTGCCATCTGATGCTGACCTTGGCAACGTACAATGGACGCTCCCTATCTTCTGATTCAAGGCTTCTTGAATTGGAAGAGGAACTACAAAGGATCAAGTGGGACATCGTGGGGCTAAGTGAGGTAAGGAGAAAAGGAGAAGATCTCATCGAACTGAAAAGTGGACATCTCTTCTACTATCGTGGGACAGATACTGGCAGAACTAGTGGTGTTGGATTTATAATAAACAAGAAACTGAAGGATAAAGTTGTAGAAGTTGAAAGTTCCTCTGACAGAGCTGCACGGCTTGTTATCCAACTCTCGAAAAGATACCAGGCTCAGATTATTCAAACTTATGCACCCACCACAAGTCATCCTGAAGAAGAAATTGAAGAATTTTATGAGGAAATTTGTCATCTAAATAATAAAGGTAAGCAGCACTTGAAAATAATTATGGGAGATTTCAATGCAAAAATAGGGCAACGGCAACAGAATGAAACTTCAGTAGGTAAATTCGGTCACGGCAACAGAAACCAGCGTGGAAATACTCTCGTTGAGTTTGCAGAGGCAGAAGAGTTTTTCATCTTGAACTCCTTTTTCAAGAAAAAGCCACACAGGAAATGGACATGGAGACATCCAAATGGGACGACAAGTGAAATTGATTTTATTATGTGTAACAAAAAATTCATCATAGAAGACTGCAGTGTGCTAAACAAGTTCAACACAGGTAGTGACCATAGATTGGTGAGATGTAAGATGCACCTCAACACTAAACTTGAACATAGCAAGCTCATAAGACAAACAAAATCTATTGACATAACCAACCTTAAAAAACACCATAATACCTTCAAGTTGGAACTGAAGAACAGGTTCTCTGCTTTAGAAGGCCTAACATCGGAAGAAGTGGACATCTCTGAAGTTAACAGAAAAGTAACCAAAGCTCTTATGGAAACAGCAACAAAATTAGCTGGGTCTAAGAACAAGTTGCATGTAAATAAATTATCAGGAAAAACGAAAATGTTGATGCAAAAAAGAAGAGTGATGAGGACAACTAAAGAAGATGTGACTTCCAAAGTGGAATATATAGAGCTATGCAAGACAGTACGAAAAAGTATCACTGAAGACGTAAGGAAACTCAAATGTGAACTAGTAAGGAAAGCAATTGAAAACAACCAAAGCCTAAAGATAGCAAAGGGACATCTCAGTAAGGGAAAAAAACAGATTATGGCACTGAGAAAAGAAGATGGTTCTGTAACAAGAAATAGAGGCGAAATTTTGACAAGAGTGAAAGATTTCTACTCCAAATTATATGAAAGGGATGATACATGCACTCCAGACATCATGAAAGATACCAGTACCAGAGTTCCTCCAGTCCTTCCAGCAGAAGTTGCACATGCAATCAAGAACATGAAGCGGGGAAAAGCTCCAGGAGAAGATGGAATTACTGTAGACATCATACAAGAAGCAAGTGGAGAAATCAAAACAGTACTCGCCCAAATTTTCACTCGATGCCTTAATACAGGAAAGATTCCTGAGGATTGGAACACCGCTACAATGATCCTGCTACATAAGAAAGGTGACATTGAGGATCTCGGAAACTACAGACCTATCAGCCTCCTATCAGTAGTTTATAAAATCTTCACTAAAGTTCTTTCACACCGCTTGAAGGTAACACTGGACATGGCTCAACCGAGAGAACAAGCTGGATTTAGGAGTGGCTACAGCACAATAGATCATATCCATGTGCTGAGAGAACTAATTGAAAGAGCGAGGGAATATGAACTTCCATTGTGCATGGCTTTTATCGATTATGAAAAAGCCTTTGATTCGGTGAAACCATCAGCAGTTACAATGGCTCTGAAAACCTGCGGTATTGAAGATGCATACATTAATATTATTAATAACATCTATGAAAATGCAAGTGCAAAGATTAGGCTGTTTGAAAATACAACACACATAAAAATTGGAAAGGGAGTGAGACAAGGTGACACCATATCTCCGAAGCTCTTTAATGCCACATTGGAGGGTGTTTTTCAGTCACTGAGCTGGGAAAACAAGGGGATAAAGATTAATGGAGATTATCTAACCCACCTTCGTTTTGCTGATGACGTAGTCATTTTTGCAACTAGCCCATCAGAGCTGCAGAGTATGATCCAGGAACTTGCTGACAAGAGTAAAGAAGTGGGATTAAAAATGAACTTTCAGAAGACAAAAGTGATGTTCAATGCTTTTACAAGAAATGAAGATTTATCGATTGATGGAGAAAAGCTGGAGATCACAGACACGTACGTTTATCTTGGACAGCAGATATCAAGTGAGGGTCACATTGATGAAGAAATTAATCGGCGTACAAAACTTGCCTGGAGAGCTTTTGGAAGAAACAGCATAATTTTCAAGAGCAATATGCCATTATGTCTTAAAAGAAAAGTGTTTGATCAATGCATCCTTCCAGTGCTTACGTATGGTGCAGAGACGTGGACCTTAACTAAAAGAGACATACAAAGGCTGCAGACAACTCAAAGTAGCATGGAGAGGTGCATACTTGGTGTAACCAGGAGAGATAAGAAGAGGAACTCGTGGATCCGAAAAATGACAAGAGTGGAAGACATCATGATCAGAGTTAAATCCCTGAAATGGCAATGGGCTGGACATACTGCCAGAAGGACAGATCATCGATGGACAGCCGAAATTTTAGATTGGATTCCAAGGGACAGGAAAAGACCCAGAAGACAACCACATGGGAGATGGGTGGATGAAATTCGAAAGTATGCAGGGGTGACATGGAGGAGACTGGCACAAGACAGACCGTAGTGGAGGAAACTTGGGGAGACCTTTGTCCAGCAGTGGATTGATAATGGTTGACAATGATGATGATGATGATGATGATATATGTAAGGTCAGGTGATGCGTAATATCACAGCCTCTCCTTGACAAATGTCAGCCCCGCCTTCTCGTGGTACATCCTGTTCCCACTAAAGGGGCTCTGACGACCGCCAATAGCGGTATAACTATACCATCGGGATTAGAGGAAATGCTATCCCACACTCACCAACCCGCTTGGCCAGCGTGGTGAGTTATGGCCAAACCCCTCCAAAATGACTCCACAACTTAAATCTTGGCCCTCAGTCTCCGGCAGCTGGAATGTACCTGGCCAAGGCAGCGGCCAGTGCGACATGAAGGCAGAGGGTGCTAAGAATTACCGGAGGACCGGACTAGGCTGCCATCTGATGCTGACCTTGGCTACGTATAACGGACGCTCCCTATCTTCTGATTCAAGGCTTCTTGAATTGGAAGAGGAACTACAAAGGATCAAGTGGGACATTGTCGGGCTAAGTGAGGTAAGGAGAAAAGGAGAAGATCTCATTGGACTGAAAAGTGGACATCTCTTCTACTATCGTGGGACAGATACTGGCAGAACTAGTGGTGTTGGATTTATAATAAACAAGAAACTGAAGGATAAAGTTGTAGAAGTTGAAAGTTCCTCTGACAGAGCTGCACGACTCGTTATCCAACTCTTGAGAAGATACCAGGCTCAGATTATTCAAACTTATGCACCCACCACAAGTCATGCTGAAGAAGAAATTGAAGAATTTTATGAGGAAATTCGTGATCTAAATAATAAAGGTAAGCAGCACTTGAAAATAATTATGGGAGATTTCAATGCAAAAATAGGGCAACGGCAACAGAATGAAACTTCAGCAGGTAAATTCGGTCACGGCAACAGAAACCAGCGTGGAAATACTCTCGTAGAGTTTGCAGAGGCAGGAGGGTTTTTCATCTTGAACTCCTTTTTCAAGAAAAAGCCACACAGGAAATGGACATGGAGACATCCAAATGGGACGACAAGTGAAATTGATTTTATTATGTGTAACAAAAAATTCGTCATAGAAGACTGCAGTGTGCTAAACAAGATCAACACAGGCAGTGACCATAGATTGGTGAGATGTAAGATGCACCTCAACACTAAACTCGAACATAGCAAGCTCATAAGACAAACAAAATGTATTGACATAACCAACCTTAAAAAACACCATAATACCTTCAAATTGGAACTGAAGAACAGGTTCTCTGCTTTAGAAGGCCTAACATTGGAAGAAGTGAATATTTCTGAAGTTAACAGAAAAGCAACCAAAGCTCTTATGGAAACAGCAACAAAATTAGCTGGGTCTAAGAACAAATTGTATGTGGACAAATTATCAGGAAAAACCAAAATGTTGATGCAAAAAAGAAGAGAGATGAGGACAACTAAAGAAGATGTGACTTCCAAAGTGGAATATATAGAGCTATGCAAGACAGTACGAAAAAGTATCACTGAAGACGTAAGGAAACTCAAATGTGAACTAGTAAGGAAAGCAATTGAAAACAACCAAAGCCTAAAGATAGCAAAGGGACATCTCAGTAAGGGAAAAAAACAGATTATGGCACTGAGAAAAGAAGATGGTTCTGTAACAAGAAATAGAGGCGAAATTTTGACAAGAGTGAAAGATTTCTACTCCAAATTATATGAAAGGGATGATACATGTACTCCAGACATCATGAAAGGTACCAGTACCAGAGTTCTTCCAGTCCTTCCAGCAGAAGTTGCACATGCAATCAAGAACATGAAGCGGGGAAAAGCTCCAGGAGAAGATGGAATTACTGTAGACATCATACAAGAAGCAAGTGGAGAAATCGAAACAGTACTCGCCCAAATTTTCACTCGATGCCTTAATGAAGGGAAAATTCCTGAGGATTGGAACAACGCTACAATGATCTTGCTACATAAAAAAGGTGACATTGAGGATCTCAGGAACTACAGACTTATCAGCCTCCTATCAGTGGTTTATAAAATCTTCACTAAAGTTCTTTCACACCGCTTGAAGGTAACACTGGACATGGCTCAACCGAGAGAACAAGCTGGATTCAGGAGTGGCTACAGCACAATAGATCATATCCACGTACTGAGAGAACTAATTGAAAGAGCGAGGGAATATGAACTTCCATTGTGCATGGCTTTTATCGATTATGAAAAAGCCTTTGATTCGGTGAAACCATCAGCAGTTGCAATGGCTCTGAAATCCTGTGGTATTGAAGATGCATACATTAATATTATTAATAACATCTATGAAAATGCAAGTGCAAAGATTCGGCTGTTTGAAAATACAACACACATAAAAATTGGAAAAGGAGTGAGACAAGGTGACACCATATCTCCGAAGCTCTTTAATGCCACATTGGAAAATGTCTTTCAATCACTGAACTGGGAAAACAAAGGGATAAAGATTAATGGAGATTATCTAACCCACCTTCGTTTTGCTGATGACATAGTCATTTTTGGAACTACCCCATCAGAGCTACAGAGTATGATCCAGGAACTTGCTGACAAGAGTAAAGAAGTGGGATTAAAAATGAACTTTCAGAAGACAAAAGTGATGTTCAATGCTTTTACAAGAAATGAAGATTTATCGATTGATGGAGAAAAGCTGGAGATAACAGACACGTACGTTTATCTTGGACAGCAGATATCAAGTGAGGGTCACATTGGTGAAGAAATTAATCGGCGTACAAAACTTGCCTGGAGAGCTTTTGGAAGAAACAGCATAATTTTCAAGAGCAATATGCCATTATGTCTTAAAAGAAAAGTGTTTGATCAGTGCATCCTTCCAGTGCTTACGTATGGTGCAGAGACGTGGACCTTAGCTAAAAGAGACATACAAACGCTGCAGACAACTCAAAGTAGCATGGAGAGGTGCATGCTTGGTGTTACCAAGAGAGATAAGAAGAGGAAAACGTGGATCCGAAAAATGAAAAGAGTGGAAGACATCATGATCAGAGTTAAATCCCTGAAATGGCAATGGGCTGGACATACTGCCAGAAGAACAGACCATCGATGGATAGCCGAAATTTTAGATTGGATTCCAAGGGACAGGAAAAGACCCAGAAGAAGACCACATGGAAGATGGGTGGATGAAATTCGAAAGTATGCGGGAGTGACATGGAGGAGACTGGCACAAGACAGACCGTTGTGGAGGAAACTTGGGGAGACCTTCGTCCAGCAGTGGATTGATAATGGTTGACAATGATGATGATGACACATATACATATATATATATACTAAAGAGCAAAGCCAAAAACATTAGACAAACTTTAGAATTTAAAACGAAAGTTGCAAAATAACCTGAAGATCAAAACGCGCAATGCAGCAGTTATGAAAATTCAGAATTCACATTCTATTAAGAAGAGACTAAAGCAAAAAAAAAAAAAAATTTATGACTCATACCAAGTACAACATAGAAAAGGTTATGTATTGACTGGTGTGAGTAAAAAGAGAAAAAAGAACAACTGAATGCAGAAAGTGTCGAGAATACTGAGCCTTGGCTTTATCAAGGACCAGCAAAAACTCTGCATTTTCTCACTTCCACAAAGACCTATTTGGAAATGGGTTTCTGCAAAGTCATGGATGCAAGTGATAATCCCACCAAAAAATAAAAAATAAAAAAAATTAAATATATATATATGTCATGACCTCTGCAGAGTTGTATGACCAAGCTTTAGTTAACAATTTAGCTTGCATCCATAACCTTCCTGGCCCGACCCATGCTCTTCATCTGTTACTATTAAACAGAAAGAATATGATTATAGAAAACTCAAGTTGTAAAAGTGACATAATGTACCAGAAATAATGTTCAGTAATAACAAACTGCCAAGTTCGCCTGAGAGAGAATTTAAACCTGAATAACAATACAAAAAGTATTACAAGTTCTTAACATTGCAATAAAAAAGGAAATATAAATTTTTTTCTAAAGCACAGATTCTTGAAAGAAAACTGGATTATAAAAACCCCCTACTCCACTACTTCTGACAACACAAAAACGAGAATAAAATAAAGACAATAATAAACTAAAGAAATGCTTTGTGAAGGTTATGTGACATAAACAATTAGTTGCAATATGTACAAAGTATTTCAGAAGTGCTTTAAGTGCATAATTAAGTAGTTATTAAGACCTTTAACTGCATTGAAAACACAGCGCTGACTACAAGAACAATGAAACGGCTGGCTGATTGGCCTTAGTTCCCTAAAAACGCGCAAAAATACCAAGAAAAGAAAGAGTTAAAATACGCAAAATAGTTAATAGACTTGCTAGTGCCCAAATGCTTAAAAGCAAAAAAAGAAAAAATGTTCAAGAAGTTCAAATATTGAACCTGGAAAACCTAAATCCCAAAAACAAAGAAGAAAGCTTACCTCTTATGCAACTTAACTTCTTCCACTCTTGAGGAAACATGGCCGACCTTTCAATCCGAACTTCCAAACACCCCTGCCACTCCCTAGTCGCTGGGGGGCAGTGTGGGTGGGGCTGAAGGCCTCCACACACTGAAATAATCCTACTCGCGGAGATTTTAACTGGAGAAAAAAATATAATTAAGATTGTGGACCTGTATGATCAGAAAGAGCAAAATAAACTCTCCAGAATACATCAGAAATACTATAAAATACACAAGTAGTGTATTTAATAATCTTTGCATGTATTTAATCACCTTAGTGAGCTTCTGTAGACTATTCAGAATCCTATTAATTTTAATGTTAGTTTTACTATTTTTAGTATAGCTATTCTAGTGAGTGAATAACTAGTTTTCTTTTATATTTATTTTTATTTTATTTTATAAACAGATTTTTAAGTTTTTGTTTTTTTGTTTTTTGTGATTTTATCTATATTATTTAATTTTTTATTTTTAATAGGACCTTCTTATACATAGCACTAAGGTTCCTTTTTGTAGTTAATATCATCCTCTAGCCAACTTCCAAAAGGCTTTCATTGGTCAGAATCATATTATTAACTATGTAGAAAATTAAAGCAGATCTGCCAACCTTACTCTATTATTCAGACTAATTTTTCTTGAAGTTCTTTTAATGAAAGAAGTAGGAATTTTGTTCTCTAGAAAACTGTCTAATAGTATATTAATGTGGTAATTGAAGTCCAAATTGTTGCTGCAAATTCTTGAAATTCTAAGCACCTGAGAAATTAGTACATTCTCAATTACTTTGGTGGATATGTTATTATTCCAGTGTAGATATTTAATTACTTTGAAAGGAAAATTAACTCTTTTATCAAAGAGGCTAATAGATGGGTCACCTCTGTTAAGTTTAATGCTTAAGTCTAGGAACTCAAGTTCCTGATTACTGTGGTTGGTTTTACATAAGTTAAGAGAGCTAGGATAGATATTATCAAAATCACTCTCTATAACTTCTGAATTATTTATACACGGCAGATCGTCAATATATCTAAATGTGTAAAGGTAGTTATCGGAGCAAGTGGAGTGATTTTTAATGAATTTATATTCCTTAAAGAACAGGAATAGATTTGCAATACTCGCGGATGTTGACGCTCCCATAGGGATACCATTTACTTGCTTATAGAGAGTATTATTATATAAGATATGGTTATTTTTTATGCAGCAATTGAGATAAGAGTTTCAGGCTCCTACATTAACAAATTGGTTAAGTTTAAATTCTGCATACAGCTCTTTAAAGGTAGTGATTATATCTGATATAGGCAGATTAGTATATAGGTTCTCAAAATCATAACTATTAATATCTAAGGGATTTACTTCGAGTATAGTGGAAATTACTTCTGCATTATTATTAATTATCCAAAAATCTCTGTACTTCAAATTAGTACAGTTACTAATGTGTTTCAAAACCTTCTTCAAGATTTCTTCAAAAGCTAGATCAATTTTCTTTTTATGACTCCTGACTCCACTAGCTATGAATCTGAACTTCACTGGATCTTTATGAAACTTAACAGTTGCAAAAGAAATGGAAATTCAGGCTCATATCTCCTTATTTGTGGAATTTTAAGTTTCTTGAACAATGCCTTAAAACGATTTTCTAACTGCTTGGTAGAATAACTTACGGGCTCGTAGGTTACTCTATTATTGAGTTCCATAGTTAACAATTCAAAATAGAACTTCTTACAGATAATTGCAAAATTATTGCTAGCTTTATTTGTAGTGGTAAAAATAAATAGGTCTTGTAGTTTGGAGAGTGACCTTTTAGCATCTCCAGAGAAAAATAGATTTCTGTCAAAACAAAAGTCAAGACCTGCCAACTCATTAGTGAAGCCATTGATTATATTATATTTCCATTCTGCGAAGGCCTCAATAGGCTGATTGTATGTTAAACTGGTTTTTATAATGTACCTATTAACATCTTGAGTGTAGCTCTCAAGAATCCTCTCTTTGGAGATTTGGAAGGAAGGTCTAAATTTAGAACCATACTCTAATAAATTCCTAAGCTTGTCATTTTCAACAAAACTCAAGTTTCCAGTGATAACATGCTTGTAATTCTTATCATAGTGAACTGTTTCTTTATGTTCATCACAAGAACATGTAGTAACTACAGGTATGGAACTCGAAGAATTAAGTTTGTAGTTTTTAACTATTGACCCTAAGGTCTTAACATATTTAAAACTTACAATAGACTGGTGCCTGTGGATGGGAAATGCATTATTGTAGAACAGCTTCCTAACATTGAAATGATCATAGGTTTTATTTAGAAACCTGATGGTCACATAATTACTGGAAATTTCTTTAAGAGAAATTTTATCTTTAAGAATATGCTTAAGAATGTCTAGAACCAAAGCAAAAACATGTTTATCAACATGGTTAGCTGTTTCTTTTCAGAATTTGAAAAAACTTTTAAGGACAGAGTGCTTGAAGGACTTAAGTATTTTGTAAGTATTTTTAACAAAACTAGTACCATTTTAAAAACTTTCCAGAGTTATTTGCAAGTTAGCAAAATCAACCTTGCTTGAAGTGCGAAATAACCTCTATTACCTCTAGTGCAGCTCTTGTTGTTAACAAGAAAGAAGAGTTCACGTATAGAAAATTTATGCGGATTATGCTTATTGTCAGAAAGTACTTACAAAATACTTAAGTCCTTTAAGCACTCTGTCCTTAAAAGTTTTTTCAAATTCTGAAAAGAAACAGCTAACCATGTTGATAAACATGTTTTTGCTTTGGTTCTAGACATTCTTAAGCATATTCTTAAAGATAAAATTTCTCTTAAAGAAATTTCCAGTAATTATGTGACCATCATGTTTCTAAATAAAACCTATGATCATCTCAATGTTAGGAAGCTGTTCCACAATAATGCAATTTTTTTTCCCATCCACAGGCACCAGTCTATTGTAAGTTTTAAATATGTTAAGACCTTAGGGTCAATAGTTAAAAACTACAAACTTAATTCTTCGAGTTCCACACCTGTAGTTACTAAATGTTCTTGTGATGAACATAAAGAAACAGTTCACTATGATAAGAATTACAAGCATATTATCACTGGAAACTTGAGTTTTGTTGAAAATGACAAGCTTAGGAATTTATTAGAGTATGGTTCTAAATTTAGACCTTCCTTCCAAATCTCCAAAGAGAGGATTCTTGAGAGCTTCACTCAAGATGTTAATAGGTACATTATAAAAACCAGTTTAACATACAATCAGCCTATTGAGGCCTTTGCAGAATGGAAATATAATATAATCAATGGCTTCACTAATGAGTTGGCAGGTCTTGACTTTTGTTTCGATAGAAATCTATTTTTCTCTGGAGATGCTAAAAGGTCACTCTCCAAACTACAAGACATTTATTTTTACCACTACGGATAAAGCTAGCAATAATTTTGCAATTATCTGTAAGAAGTTCTATTTTGAATTGTTAACTATGGAACTCAATAATAGAGTAACCTACGAGCCCGTAAGTTATTCTACCAAGCAGTTAGAAAATCGTTTTAAGGCATTGTTCAAGAAACTTAAAATTCCACAAATAAGGAGATATGAGCCTGAATTTCCATTTCTTTTTGCAACTGTTAAGTTTCATAAAGATCCAGTGAAGTTCAGATTCATAGCTAGTGGAGTCAGGAGTCATAAAAAGAAAATTGATCTAGCTTTTGAAGAAATCTTGAAGAAGGTTTTGAAACACATTAGTAACTGTACTAATTTGAAGTACAGAGATTTTTGGATAATTAATAATAATGCAGAAGTAATTTCCACTATACTCGAAGTAAATCCCTTAGATATTAATAGTTATGATTTTGAGAACCTATATACTAATCTGCCTATATCAGATATAATCACTACCTTTAAAGAGCTGTATGCAGAATTTAAACTTAACCAATTTGTTAATGTAGGAGCCTGAAACTCTTATCTCAATTGCTGCATAAAAAATAACCATATCTTATATAATAATACTCTCTATAAGCAAGTAAACGGTATCCCTATGGGAACGTAAACATCCACGAGTATTGCAAATCTATTCCTGTTCTTTAAGGAATATAAATTCATTAAAAATCACTCCACTTGCTCCGATAACTACCTTTACACATTTAGATATATTGACGATCTGCTGTGTATAAATAATTCAGAAGTTATAGAGAGTGATTTTGATAATATCTATCCTAGCTCTCTTAACTTATGTAAAACCAACCACAGTAATCAGGAACTTGAGTTCCTAGACTTAAGCATTAAACTTAACAGAGGTAACCCATCTATTAGCCTCTTTGATAAAAGAGTTAATTTTCCTTTCAAAGTAATTAAATATCTACACTGGAATAATAACATATCCACCAAAGTAATTGAGAATGTACTAATTTCTCAGGTGCTTAGAATTTCAAGAATTTGCAGCAACAATTTGGACTTCAATTACCACATTAATATACTATTAGACAGTTTTCTAGAGAACACAATTCCTACTTCTTTCATTAAAAGAACTTTAAGAAAAATTAGTCTGAATAATAGAGTAAGGTTGGCAGATCTGCTTTAATTTTCTACACAGTTAATAATATGATTCTGACCAATGAAAGCCCTTTGGAAGTGTGCTAGAGGATGATATTAACTACAAAAAGGAACCTTAGTGCTATGGATAAGAAGGTCCTATTAAAAATAAAAAAATAAATAATATAGATGAAATCTCAAAAAACAAAAAAAACAAACTTAAAAATCTGTTTATAAAATAAAAATAAATATAAAAGAAAACTAGTTATTCACTCACTAGAATAGCTATACTAAAAATAGTAAAAGTAACATTAAAATTAATAGGATTCTGAATAGTCTACAGAAGCTCACTAAGGTGATTAAATACATGCAAAGATTATTAAATACACTACTTGTGTATTTCATAGCATTTCTCATGTATTCTGGAGAGTTTATTTTGCTCTTTCTGATCATACAGGTCCACAATCTTAATTATATTATTTTCTCCAGTTAAAATCTCCGCGAGTAGGATTATTTCAGTGTGTGGAGGCCTTCAGCCCAACCCACACTGCCCCCCAGTGACTAGGGAGTGGCAGGGGTGTTTGGAAGTTCGGGTTGAAAGGTCGGCCATGTTTCCTCAAGAGTGGAAGAAGTTAAGTTGCATAAGAGGTAAGCTTTCTTCTTTGTCTTCGGGTTTTAGGTTTTCCAGGTTCAATATTTGAACTTCTTGAACATTTTTTCTTTTTTTGCTTTAAGCATTTGGGCACTAGCAAGTCTATTAACTGTTTTGCGTATTTTAACTCTTTCTTTTCTTGGTATTTTTGCACGTTTTTAGGGAACTAAGGCCAAGCAGCCGGCCGTTTCATTGTTCTTGTAGTCTGCACTGTGTTTTCAATGTAGTTAAAGGTCTTAATAACTACTTAATTATGCACTTAAAGCACTTCTGAAATACTTTGTACATATTGCAACTAATTGTTTATGTCACATAACCTTCACAAAGCATTTCTTTAGTTTATTATTGTCTTTATTTTATTCTCGTTTTTGTGTTGTCAGAAGTAGTGGAGTAGGGGTTTTTATAATCCAGTTTTCTTTCAAGAATCTGTGCTTTAGAAAAAAATTAATATTTCCTTTTTTATTGCAATGTTAAGAACTTGTAATACTTTTGTATTGTTATTCAGGTTTAAATTCTCTCTCAGGCGAACTTGGCAATTTGTTATTACTGAACATTATTTCTGGTACATTATGTCACTTTTACAACTTGAGTTTTCTATAATCATATTCTTTCTGTTTAATAGTAACAGATGAAGAGCATGGGTTGGGCCAGGAAGGTTATGGATGCAAGCTAAATTGTTAACTAAAGCTTGGTCATACAACTCTGTGGAGGTCATGACATATATATATATATATATATATATATATATATTTAAATATATATATATTTTTTTGGTAGGCTTATTACTTGCATCCATGACTTTGCAGAAACCCATTTCCAAATAGGTCTTTGTGGAAGTGAGAAAATGCAGAGTTTTTGCTGGTCCTTGATAAAGCCAAGGCTCAGTACTCTCGACACTTTCTGCATTCAGTTGTTCTTTTTTCTCTTTTTACTCACACCGGTCAATACATAACCTTTTCTATGTTGTACTTGGTATGAGTCATACAATTTTTTTGCTTTAGTCTCTTCTTAATAGAATATATACGTATATATACACTGAAGAGCAATTGAAATAGAGATACCTGTCTAGTAACATGTAGCACCACCTTTCGCCCTGATGACGGCGGCGGTTTGTCTTGGCACGGGCTCGACAAGACACTGGAAGCGTTGGGAAGCCATACGAATCGACGACCCCTGAACAAGCTCCCACAGCTCACGAAGATTTGATGGAGAGGGTCAGAGCCTCGAACATCTCTCTCGATGGCGTCCCAGATGTGCTCGATGGGGTTGAGGTCAGGTGACTCAGCTGGCCAAGGAAGCGAGGTCACGTCGGTGGAGTGTTCATCCAACCATTCGGATACAATTCGGGAGTGCATTGTCTTGTTGCAGGATGAGGTCCCCAGTGGGATGTTGAAGATGCACAAACTGGAGCAAATGGTCGTCCAGGATATCCCGGTAACGTTGACCTGTGAGGGACGATGTTACACGTACCAGGGGTTCCATTTCAGTGCACGTAAACAGTCCCCAGACGAGAATGCCACCCCCACCAGCTTGAAGAGTACCCTGCTGGCAAGAAGGATCCATCGCTTCATGTGGTTTGCGCCATACTCGTATCCTGCCATCCGCATGTATGAACGTGAATCTTGACTCATCAGTCCAGGCAACATTTTCCCTCATGTCTAGGGTCCAGTGGCGATGTTCCCGCGCCCATGCTAATCTTTGCACCCTGTGATGTGCGGTCAGCAGCAGTTCCCTCGTGGGACGATAGCTTCTGTACCCCATAGCGAGGAGATGGTTCTGGATGGTGTGGCTGCTTACACGTTTTGTTTGCACCAGCGTTAAATTGTCGAGCGATTTTTTGCACTGTGGCCCGTCTATCCGCTGTTACAATGCAAGCTAGCCGACGATGACCCCGCTCATCCACACGCTGTTGTCCACGGCAGTTGGCACTTGCAGGAATGGTTTTACCGGATTCGATGTACTCATGGAGCACCCGTGACACAGTGGCTCGTGAAAATCCCAGTGCCTGCACGACTTCAGAGATGGAGTGACCCATTCGTCGGGCCCCGACAATTTGCCCACAATCAAATGCGCTTAGATCCTTTGTCTTACCCATACTGTGTCCGACTCTTATTGTTTCCCGTCGCATCACTCCTTATATTGTCGGATCGCGGCATACGTCATGTCGTTTCTGTTTACAGGGCCGCCCACAGTGACACATTTGCGTAATGCCAGCTGTCTCTAATTCAATTGCTCTTTAGTGTATATATAGCTGAAAAACCAACAGAAGCGCCAAAGGCAGCATAAAAGAAAGATCAACCATAATACATAACAATGCAAAAACCGAAGCAAGAAAAAAATTTTTAGGGGAAAAAACAAAAACAAAATAAACCCGAGAACAAAGCAGAGAAAAAACAAACAACAACAACAACAACAACAACAAAAAAAAAACGTCCAAAGAAAATGAGCCCCACAGCTAGCTAAAAATAAAAAACCACAAAACGTCCAAAGCAAACAAGCCTCACAGCTAGTTAAAAACCAAAAACAAAACCATTTTAAGGAAAACCAAAAGAACATACGGAACGCAGATGAATGACAGATTCTCTTATGGTTTCGTCAGGGGCAAGCATGAAGAAAACCTCTCACATATCTACAGAAACCAGAAAAGTGTGGGTTTCTGCTAATTTAGTTTGCAATAAGGACAAATTAAATTTAAGGTTAAATTCAACAAATATTAAAAGGGATAAATAACCCAGATATCCGCTAACTAAATCACATTGCCCAATGCACACACAGAACAACCAGTCCGAGAGAATTCAAGCAAACTACGTTTTGACGGATGACAAACACCCACTACGATGCAAAAAAAGAGAAGAAAGTAATTTACTGATGAAAAGTGAAGAGCTTTGCCTAAAGAAAAGGTATATATATTCAGTAACATTTGTCCTGAAACTTTGAAAATTTTCAAAAATATATTTTTAGAAAAATACACTAGCTAATGGTGCAGGATTATTAAAGCATTGTGGTAATATTAGAGATGGAATCCATAGAAACAAGGTACTAAGCACAGAGAAGTATGAGAAAGCCCAAGACACACATAAAAATTACCAAAGAAGTTAAGCTTAGGCCATACCCAGAATTAACGATTATGCATGCCACTTCTAAAATAATATAGAACAACCATAATAATAAAAGATAATATTAAAATAGAGTGTTGCAAGTACAAAGTAAACTATTTACAAGAATATTGTTCTAATCAGTCAAATACCAGCAGGAAGGCCCTAAGCCTACAGTGCATTGTATTTGCAACAAAAAACATGGTTACTTTCAACAAAGGAGCCCTAAAACGCTGGTCAAAGATCCCACAGGAAAAACTAAAAGTATTCCCAAAGCAAAAAAACAAACTTCAACAGAGGCTGTGGGGGCTCGTCTGCTTTGGACGTTTTGTGGTTTAATTCAAATGTTTGAGTGATTGTGTATTGAATGTACTGATTAAATGTATCAAATATATCAACTATAAAAGCAGACTTATTATGCAAATGATTTGTTGATTTTAATGGATTTCATATGGAGAATCGATTGGCAAGTCTCCAAAAGTAGAAAGGGCAGAGATGGACATTCGGAAAATTATATATACATAGATATTACTTTAAATACCAACACATCTGTTACACTGTTCTGCAAAAATGAAAAAAAAAAAAAAACGAAAAAACAACAACAAAAAAAAAAAAAAAATACTGCCATCTACTTCCTGAACTTTACAGTGGCAGGAGCTGGGAAATTGGCTATAACCACGAATGTGTAGCATCACTAACGCCGCACAATGCTTCAATCAGAACTACTTTTAACATTGCATCTGTTGAATGCAGTCTTGATCTGCTCACAGAGGATATCCTCCTTGTGTCTGCTTCATAATATGAGTGAAGCTTCAAAATTTGCAGGTGTGTGTTAATATCCCGGATTTTTTAGTAGCAGTGCTCCAATGTCCACATTGGCCGCCTTCAAAATCAAAATACATTGCAAGGCATTGTAGCACAACTTGTCAAAAAAAAAAAAAAAAAAAAGGAACACTGATGTGATATTGAAACTGGATTTCCATGATACATCGCCCAGTCCTACTGTTGATCAAAAGTTAGAAGCTCATTTACAAATTGTGGTGCAGACTGACTAACAAATAACTTTCCAAATTTCTTTAAAGTATGATCCATAATTCCATATAGTCATCTGAAAATCCGTAGTATTTGGTTGGTGTGAATGAAATGTCCCGCAAAGGACCAGCACATGTGGACAGCGAAAATGGAAAAGTAGGACAACTTACCTAGGCAAAATAATCCCCCTCGGCACTGACACATAGTTGCCATCTGTCCGGCAATGCCATGATCCCGGAACGAAAAAGTCTTGTAGATGGGCCCCGAAGAAGTCATCAACTGCACGTTGAACCTTGTTTGTCGTGAACTGTTTCCCAGACAGGAAGTGATCCAGGAAACGAAATAGACGAAAGTCTGTCGGAGACAAGTCTGGAGAATAGGCAGGATGAGGCTGTGCTGCATAGCCCAAGGCACTTAGTGTCAGCATCGTTTGTTGTGTGACATGAGGGCGTCCCTTGTCCTGGAGCAAAAGAACACCATGTCTGCTGACCAAAGCCCATTGTTTCTGAAGCAATTCCCAGTGCATCTGGTGTAATTCAGCACAATAACATTCTGCAGTGATGGTTTGGCCTCTTGCCAAGAAACTCTGATGAATTATCCTGGCTGTGGACCACCAGACAAGGAGCATCATCTTCTTGGTGTGTAGGGGTGACTTAAGATGCCATCCAGCAGGCTGTGCCTTGCTTAACCATTGTGCAGATAGTTTCCAATTATCATAAATGACCCACTTCTCGTTGCAGGTGACGATTCGATGCAGTAGAAATTCCTGTTTATTCCTGGAAGGCAGCGATGTGCAGACTTCCAAATGCCTAGTCTTGTTGGCAGTTGTCAACTGGTGTGGCAGCCACGTGTCCAGCTTTTTGACCTTGCCCAGTGCAGCTAGACGCTGAAAAACTGTATTGTGGTAGACACCTACCTCTGCCGCTATCTCAAGACACGTGTTTTGGGGGTCCGCTTCAACCACACATAACATAACAGAACAGCAACAGGTCAGTGACCATGTGCTTCGTTTCGCAGGTCCGTATCTCCGCTTCGAAACTTCACAAACTATTGCTGAATGGTTCGTTCGTTGGCTATATTCTCCTCAAATGCTTTGGGGTCAATCCATTATCAAGTGGTCTAAAAAAAAAAAAAAAAAAAAAACACTATTGGTTGCTTGACCATTTTAAATTTTTTTTTATATTTTGCATGCTGTTAGCCTTATATGTTGACAATTCAAAACCACTATTGTTTTATTTTTATTCACATTGCTTTCAACATGGTGGCCATTTTTGTATCTCGGCGTATGACATTTTCGGTATATGTAAGGGTTAGCAGTAACTTCATTATCTCAGCTGTGGTAAGTCCTGGGACACAATTTCAGATATTGTTACATTAAGCACATTGTAAGGTATTATTTTGTCAATTATACTGTGCTTCTAAAAATATTTGTTCACCATAAATTTTCTATTCAAAGTTTTGTATGAAAATCACTAAAAATGTCATTTTTGGGTGGTAATTAAGAGAGAAGGCAATTTATTTAAGATCTGGATTTTTTTTTGGAAGTACATATATACAAATAGTCTCAGTTAAAAATTATTTGAAACTTGAGAGTCGCATACTTTTTTTTCTACATGACAGTAAAAATGTACTTTTTCAAAAAATTGCCAATTTTAGAGTTTAATATCTCTGGTGGGCAGTTATTTAAAAATCTGAAATTTACACACATTAAAGGTACTCTATTATAAGTAACTTCAAGTAAAATTTTGAGTTTGAGATTCAAGTGGTTTAAGAGATACAGCTTTGCAAAAGTCATAAAATTTATTGAATAAATCATATATATCACTGTGTTTATTACTTGTCTTCATACATATTTGTTGGTATTTATGGTGTAAATTAAGCTTTGAAATGTAAACAGGCATGATTACAATTGATAAAAAAATATAATGGTGAATTTTAATTGTTTAACAGACTTAATTAAAATTAAAAAAATGGGGCATAGGTGTTAAATGCACTTAACAAAGTTAATTTTTCAAATAGTTTAGATGGAATCACAAAACTTGTATAGTTACCAATTTAGAATAACTGAAGCCATAAAATACTCATCTTATTTCATTTTGTATGCTTGTTTAACAACAATGAAATTTCTTCACAGAGCGATGCTGATATACAATGAAGAGCAATTGAATTAGAGATACCTGTCTAGTAACGTGTAGCACTACCTTTCGCCCTGATGACGGCGGCCGATTCGTCTCGGCATGGACTCAACAAGACACCGGAAGTGTTGGGAAGCCATATGGATCCACGACCCCTGAACAAGCTCCCACAGTTCACGAAGATTTGATGGAGGGGATCAGAGCCTCGAACATCTCTCTCGATGGCATCCCAGATGTGCTCGATGGGATTGAGGTCAGGTGACCTAGCTGGCCAAGGAAGTGAGGTCACGTCGGTGGAGTGTTCATTTAACCATTCGGATACAATTCGGGAGCGATGGCATGGTGCATTGTCTTGTTGCAGGATGAGGTCCCCAGTGGAATGTTGAAGATGCACAAATGGGAGCAAATGGTCGTCCAGGATATCCTGGTAACGTTGACCTGTGAGGGACAATGCCACACGTACCAGGGGTTCCATTTCACACACGTACCAGGGGTTCCATTTCAGTGCACATAAACAGTCCCCAGACAAGAATGCCATACCCACCAGCTTGAAGAGTACCCTGCTGGCAAGAAGGATCCATCGCTTAATGTGGTTTGCGCCATATTTGTATCCCGCCATCCGCATGTACCAACGTAAATCTCGACCCATCAGTCCAGGCAACATTTTTCCTACATGTCTAGGGTCCAGTGGCGATGTTCCCACGCCCATGCTAATCTTTGCACCCTGTGATGTGCTTTCAGCAGTGGTACCCTCGTGGGATGATGGCTTCTGTACCCCATAGCGAGGAGATGGTTCCGGATGGTGTGGCTGCTTACACGTTTTTGTGCACCAGCGTTAAACTGCCGAGTGATTTCTTGCACTGTGGCCCATCTATCCACTGTTACAATGCGCGCTAGCCGACAATGACCCCGCTCATCCACACGCTGTTGTCCACGGCAGTTGGCCCTTGCAGGGATGGTTTTACCGGATTCGAAGTACTCACGGTGCACCCATGACACAGTGGCTCATGAAAATCCCAGAGCCTGCATGACTTCCGAGATGGAGTGACCTATTCGTTGGGCCCTGACAATTTGCCCACGATCATATGCGCTTAGATCCTTCATCTTACCCATACTGCGTCCGACTCTTACCGATTCCCATTGCATCACTCCTTATATTGTCAGATCGCTGCATACGTCATGTTGTTTTCGTTTACAGTGCAGCCCACAGTGCCACATTTGCATAACGCCAGCTTTCTCTAATTCAATTGCTCTTCAGTGTACATATTATATGAACATCCAGTTCCTGTGGATAGTTCTAAGGGGCTGAGCTTCTTAGTACATTTGTCAGTGGTACCCACACTTTGTCCTCACATGACATTTTGAATGAAGTTCTAGGTCCAGCTGGGTGATAGAACTTCAAAAATATATCTTTGTTCTCTAAATTGATGTCCACAATTACTCCCAGCCACCTCTGTTCATTGTACACAGAGACGATGATGTCATTGTTCCTAATAGTTAGTGGGACAGCTTTCATTATAGAAAGATTCTCATATTCTTTTGAATTAGATGTTAAATAGCATCTCATACTACTTTCCGAATTTGGAACAAAGCGATGAAATGTTCGTGTCCCAGGAAGTCACTGGCAGTTGTCAAATCTCTTTATCAAATCTTTTTCTAGAGTAAGTATTTCTTCCTCTTTAACATAAATGAATGTGATCCCTTTTATATTTTGCTTGCAAATGTTATACGTATATGTTCAGGGGTAATAATGTAATTATTCAGAGGCCTTTGTAGACTCACCTTAGTCACCTCTCGCTTTGTTGTTCCACCAACATCATCTCACACATTCTTTCTATGTGATGACGCAAAGAAATGCCATTCAGGATCAAGACCAAAATCTTTCTTGTGGTGACATAGGCTCATAAAATCTTTGTATTTATATTGGCCTGATGTTCCATCCAAAAAGTAAATTATATTACTAACACTGGGGACAATTTGCTTAATATGTGTCAGCAAGTGTGTTTGGAACATGTGCACTGCAACCATGATGTGGTTCAAGTTATTACTAATCACACAAATGCATTGGCTGAGAAATTTGTCTTTTGTTTGTAATACCACACAAATGGATTGTAATACTGCACAAATGGATTGTAATACTGCACAAATAGATGAACAGTTGCTTGTTGGTTTACCCAGTGTGGTAGCTTTAGATCTTATTTGGAACTACAAAAGTAAAGTTTTCTGCAAAGTCTGCAAGAATAATACATTCAGTTTCATTGAACTCTTTATTTTCTTTCAGGAACTGAGTTTGTGCTTTTGCTATAAAATGGTGAGTCTTAAGTGAAACAAGCTTTTCAGTGAGGGACTGAAAATATTCTTTTATCAGTTGAACAACAGTGATGATTTCAGCCCAATCTGTAGTGGTCTACTGTTAAAAGACTATATTGTCTAGCATGGTATCAATATTTTCAAATTCTTGCATCAAATCTTGGAAGGCTTCCCTTCCTGGACAGTTGTAACTATTCATGTCACAAACAAGCATGTCAAGAAGGTCCTTGTAATTAATGCTAAGTTTTGCCCCATCAATCATGAGCTTAACATTTTGATGGTGCAAACAAACACAAACAGTATGAGTTCCTGAGGATCCAGCAATGACACACCACTTAGGTCTGAGTTCTATGAATTTTGATCTTCCAACTTGGATTTTTTGCTTTGAACTCCACAAACAGTTCATCCAAATTGCAAAGAATAAGTAACTCTTCTGCTTCTTAACTTTAATATTATTTCTTTTTATGGAGAGAGAGTCTTTTTGCCTGCACAGAGTAGGCTATACTGATCACTTTCATAAAATTCATGGACAATAGCTAATGACTCTGGTTGAATGCCAGAACCCAACTTCCTAGCTCTGGTAGAATACCTTGATCTTTAACTAGATTTCTTGTCATATTTACTAGATAATCGGATACGCTAAACTCAGTAGTTATTCTTTTTTGAGTCCAAGAACTAGGTAGTAAGCTAATTATTTTTACCTTCTCTCCTTTGTCTGCTACAGCACACTTCTCCTTCAGTTTTGTTATTAATTCCTCAAACTCGTCTACTGCATCCACATTTTCTTCAGGCTCTTCTATTACCATATCAAAAGAAATCTCAAATTTCTTTTCAATGAATTTGAAACTTTCTCTGTCTTTGCTTTTTTTAAGGCTTGCAATCTTCTTTCTGAGGTTAATTTTCTTATTTTAGATGGTGGTGAAATCCCTAAAAGAGCACTAGCAGAGTCTACATTTTGTAAGTGCTCAGTAGAAGCCATAAACTCTTCATCCTCTTTTTCGACATTTTCTAATTGTAAAAATACTTTTTGTAACAGGTAGGACATAATGATTTACCAGGGACAAGCTCTAGGTTACAGCTCATTTTGTTTGAAATATTCTTTTCGCATTATTTGCTTAAATTTTTAAGAAATTTTTAGCAAATTATGCTAATTTCTTAAAGACACAATGATTGGCTAAGAAAAACAGATCCCCAAAATTTTGCCCAAGTCCACCAATATCTTTTAAAGTTATACCTAGTTTTTTTTTATTAAGAAATCTGTATCCTTCCACCTTAAGAAACAAATTCAGACTTAATTTTAAAAGTTATCAATGCATTTTGGCAAAATTTGGGGCATCTACTTTTCTCAGCAAATCACAATATCTACAAAAAAATTGCACAAGTTGCTGAACTTTTCAGAAACATAAGCTTTCCCTTTTTAATTTCCAATAGAGCAGGTCCACCACAAGCTTCCGAACTAGGAGTTAGCAACCGCCCAGAAAGTGCAAGCCCAAAGCGTCGGAATAAGGCAAAGAGTGGGTGGGAGTGTGACGCGGACTTTGCTATGCACTAGTTGTAAATGTGTTTTCTTTTTTTTAAACTGAAATATCTGCAATTTCGCTGCATTAAAAAAAATAATAAAGGAAAACTTTCATCCATGCTGTACTGTACAATCATACCACAGTACCCTCAACACTTCCTAGAAATAACACTTTTCTTTTGTTTTTATACTGCTGTCTCCCGCCAAACCCTAGGAATAATTTTAAAATGAAAACCTATAATCATCATCATCACGGACGCTTTACGACTTTTGCAAGGCTGTATCTCTTAAACCACCTGAATTTCAAACTCAAAATTTTACATAAAATTACTCAGATTTTTAAATAACTGCCCACCAGAGACATTAAAGTCTAAAATTGGCAATTTTTTGAAAAAGTACATTTTTACTGCCATGTAGGAAATAAAGTATGCAACTCTCAAGTTTCAAATAATTTTTAACTGAGACTATTTGTATATATGTACTTCCAAAAAAAAATGTTCAAATCTCAAATAAATTGCCTTCCCCCTTAATAACCACCCCGAAAATGACATTTTTAGCAATTTTGATACAAAACTTTGAATAAAAAATTTATGGTGAAGGAATATTTTTAGAAGCATAGTATAATTGACAAAATAGTGCCTTACAATGAGCTTAACATAACAATATCTGAAATTTTGTCCTAGGACTTACCACAGCTGAGATAACGAAGTCACCGCTAACCCTTACATGTACCGAAAATGTCATACGCCAAGATACAAAAATGGCCACCATGTTGAAAGCAATGTGAATATAAATAAATCAATAGTGGTTTTGAACTAACAACATATATAAGGCTAATAGCATGCAAAATATAAACAAAATTAAAAATGGTCAAGCAACAAGCATTGGACCACTTCATATGGATTGACCCTTTGTTAATGTTTTGAGTGGCAATTCCTGCAGAATGGCCCAGTTTAAATTCATACAGAAAGATGACTCTCAAATCTGGCATCTGGATGTTTCCTTTGCAAGCCACGTTATGTCCAAGCAAACAACACCTGAACCTTGTTCTTCAGACGTGTGCTAGCTATCAGGGCCGGTTCTAGCTACTTTTTAAGGTGGTGCGAACGTCTCATCAAGTTGCATTGGTCTAGAGGAACAATGCAACTTCCTGTGGCATTACTTCAACTCTACTTCACAAAGATAATAAATAATCACATTCATAAAAAGAACATCAGAACATTCCCAAAGTGAACAATGATTTGGGAACAGTACACTGAGATTCATTAACCGAAGTATGATGCAGTGATTATCATTTACTAATAAACATAATTTAATTTTATAAAGAATAGATTTTCAAACACATTAACAACGAAAAAGCTTACCCATGCTGGGGACCACCATCATTTTTAACTTTTAGCCTGTCTAAATGACAACTAAGTTTTTCAATAAAAGTATTATGTGCCTTCACAAAAATGCCTTGAAGCTGAGTAGGTGGCAGCAAATCGTGAACTAGCTCATGGACCCTGGTGAGTTGTTTGGAGATTGCAGTAAAACAAGGAGATGGAACAGGAGCTTTAACCTCCCACTGTAAGATGAAAAAAAAAAAAGACAAATTGAAATTGGATACAAAACAAACTTTAATGAACTTATAAAATATGAAGGTTGAATGAAAAGTAATGTCTCCACCTTGTTTATGTTTGTTGCAATTTTAATAAAAGAAACACAAAAATATTTCATGAAGTGATCTCCTTTATTACCTGCATTTACTTTTCCATATAATCACTACCATTCTCTACACACTTCTGTGAACGATCAGGTTTTTAAAAGCTGTCACGTAAGAACTCCACGTTTTGTTTCTTATGGTTAGATAGTGAAATCCAACCTCTCAATTACCTCCATGGTGGCTTGTGAGGTGTGAGGGCCTAGAGTTATCATGTTGCAGCAAAATGTTCTTCTTGTGCTCCTAAACTGTTCTTGTAATCATTGTTTCAAAGTTTTAATTGTTTAAATGTAGTGCTTTGAGTTGATGGTGCTCCTAGATTCTGAATTTTTTTTTTTACAGGTGAATTTTTGTGATGATATTACATGGAATGGCACTTTGTTTCAGGTTCATTATAATGCACCCCTGTTTTGTCAACTGTCATAATGTGAAGAAATTCACCTTCATTCTTATAGTGTGACAAAATTTTCTGGCAAAGATTCTCAACACTTTCGTCTTTTCCATCATCAACATGAAAGGAACCCATTTTACATAAACTTTCCGATATTGAAGAAACTGAATAATGTGACAACACGTTCCTGTGAAATGCCAAGCCTGACAGTAATATTCATTTGAGGAATCTGTAGATTGTTCTTAATTCTTCAACCTTTTTCTTGTGAAAATTATCAGTTGCTATCACATGTCATCCAGTTTGCTGTTTATCACACAAATCAGCTTTTCCTGGTTAGCCATCTTACAATATTTTGGCACAGTGCTCATGTTAACATAAGCACCATAAACATCCTGCATTTAATTTCTGTTGGAGAAAAATTAACTGCCAAGTGCAGTTAAAAATTCAATCATGGCATATTGCTTGAAGAGCGTTGATCAGTGCTGAATGCAGGCTTTCGTTTGATGTACAACAGCAACACCATTTTTTAGTACAGAAACTTATCAACTCAGGTGAAAGGACAGATGTTATACTGTCCCTAATTTAGAGCCACTGGTTCCAGGGAAGGGAGAAAGCCTGTGCGGTAAGACAAACACAACATTCATTCATTCCTCACCGGGATTCAAACCCGGACCCATCTCGGATGAATTATCAGAAGCCATCGCTTAAACAACTGCGCCACCAACCAACCAACTTAAACCAACCAAAACCAACCAAACCAAACCAAACCAAACAACCAACCCAACCCAACCCAACCCAACCCAACCACCCGTTTTTGTTTTTTTTGTATGTTTTTTTGTTTTCCTTTTCAAAATGCGGGATTCATTTCTTTTATTTCTCCCAATCACTCCTGGAAGTCGCTAGGAATGAAAACTGGGTCAGGGTCACTAAGTGAGTAGGGGTTTAAAGAATTTTCTTTTTAGTTATGTGTAACTCAACGAAGATGTCAGAAGCTTTTTGAACGCATGTGTGACAGTATTTGGCCTGCTGTGTAATTATGACATGTGGTCTTCATGCTGGAGCTCGACGTGAAAATTTTCTTAGCTTTTGTATACTATTATTTTAATATGTTGGTGACCTGTTGGTGTTGAGTGAGAAGAATTAAAATGATGCGAAAGAACATTTGTGTGATTTATGGCCCATCTGCAATTAAAAGAGACAGAAGGGAATTCCTAACACCGCTGCTTTCAGCAGTACTCGACAAGTGCAAGATAAGTGACAGGGATGCAGTTCATTTGCTGACAGCCTGCACTGAAGCAGATGCCCTTAATTCCCAGGAATTCATTGTTAACAGAACTTCAATCAGAATAGCTTGACAAAACTTTCGGAAAACAGTTGCGTCAAGCATAAGGTCAAAGTTTAGTGATTTAGAATAAACTTTTATAGTTGTTCACTGGGACATAAAGTTGCTACCAGATTTAACAGGCAAATTAAAAGTTGAACGCCTTTCTGTGACTGCAATGGCACAAAAACATGGAACAACTTCTTGAAGTTCCTGAAATTTCCACCGGAACAGACATGAGATATCATCTACCGTATATGATACCCTGGAAAACTGGTTACTACTACAGATAGTCCAAGCATGTGTTGCTGACACTACTGCTTCAAATACAGGCTGCTTAAATGGAGCTTGTGTTCTGTTAGAGCAGAAAACAGGCAGAGATATTTTATTTCTAGCCTGCTGCTATCATATTTATGAGATCATTCTTCAAGCAGTCTTCAATGCAGTGAAGTTCCCTTCTGTATAAGGGCTAGCCAGATATACCTTTGTTCAAGAGGTTTAAGGGCAAATGGATGAATATGGACAAAAGAAGTTTTCTTCATGGGCAACAGATTCACATGTCATTGAAATATTAAAAGATGAAAGAGTGAGAGCATTAAAATTTGCAGAAGGCAAGCTGAAAGATCCTTTACTTCGAGATGACTACAAAGAACTTTTCCAGCTTACTGTAATATGTTTAGGTGGAATTCCTACCGGTGGGATCAAACTTCGGCACCCTGGAGCATATCATTTGGCTAGATGGATGGCAAAAGGATCATATTTATGAGATCGTTCTTCAAGCAGATTTCAATGCAGTGAAGTTCCCTTCTGTATATGGGCCAGACATACCTTTGTTCAAGAGGTTTAAGAGCAAATGGATGAATGTGGACAAAAAGAAGTTTTCTTCGTGGGCAACAGATTCACATGTCATTGAAATATTAAAAGATGAAAGAGTGAAAGCATTAACCTTTGCAGAAGGCAAGCTGAAAGATCCTTTACTTTGAGATGACTACAAAGAACTTTTCCAGCTTACTGTAATATTTTTAAGTGAAATTCCTACTGGTGGGATCAAATTTCAGCACCCTGGAGCATACCATTTGGCTAAATGGATGGCAAAAGGAATATATTGCTTGAAAATATGGCTGTTTCATGTGCAATTTAAATTACCGGTGAAAGAGGAAGCAGCACTGTGAACTGTTTGCCGTTTCATTATAAAGTGCTATGTAAAAGCATGATTTTCTGCTGAAAACGCAATTCGAGCTCTGCTAAATGACATCATTTTGATCAAAAAATTAATGCTTATAAAGCAGATGATGAAAAGGTAGTCACAACTGCTTTAAAGAAATTTCTAAATGATTTATGGTATTTAAATGAAGAAAGTGTGGTATTTTCATTATTTGACGACCGACTGGACAACAAACAAAAACGGAAAATGGCTGGAAAAATTATTCAGAAAGAACAAGAGCAAAACGAAAAAGAAGATGAAGTACAAAAAATAATACATGTGAAGTTAGAAGATGTTCCAAATTTCATCTCCAAAGACCTTCCAATGGAATTACTGTCACTTAGGATATTAAAAGTGTTTTCAAGGTTTGGTGTGCCTACTGAGTTTCTGCTGCTGGACCCAATTTTCTGGAAGGACCACCAGGATCACATATGAGGGCAGCAAATAATCGGATCATTACAGGTGGTAAATGACACTGCAGAACAAGGAGTAAAGCTGATGGGAGAATTTAATGATAAAATAATGAAATCTGAAGAACATAAACAATTTTTATTACAGGTATGAATATCTTTCAATGTTAACCTTTTCTACTTACCAGTTATCTATAAGTTAATATGTAAATATCACTTACAACAATCCATTTTCAATGTAACCAGTTTGTAGTGCTACATCTTATTTTCTAGTTCTTTCTTCTTTTTTTTTTTCTCTCTCAGATAATACAAAACTATCCTGGACACAGGCGCAAAACCCTGCAGCAGTTCTACATTTAATTGTTTCTGAAATAAATGGAATTACCATAATTTTTGGGCTAAGAGCCGCGGCTCTTACATTACTAAAAGTGAAATTTTTCGGGTGTGCGGCCCTTATGCCGAATTTATTTTCGATAAGACTGTTTCTTCCCTCCCCCTCTTTTTTTCATGCAGATGCTTAGTAAATTTTTTCAAACCACGTCTTTTTTTTTCACAAACTCGACTGTGATCAAGTTTTCCCTCCTTTCTACTCATACGTTAGACACGTCTATTTAAACGATAACTCCGCTGTCCTGATGTTGGTTTAGGAGGGAAAGTGGGGAGGACAGGAATGCTGACTCAAATGCCTTTTGCATGGAGGAGTGGGGGACGGAATGGGGACATAAGCACACAGACGAGTAGCGTGATGTCCGAGGCTTCTGTGGATATCCCGCCTAGCATATCTCTTTCGTTGGCTGCAGCATACATCATGCAGGAAGGTGCAATGATTTTCAGTGGGGTGGGGAGACCGGTTTGATGGGCACTTTCCTGAACAAAAGCTTAAGAACATAAACAATGCAAAAGCCTGCCCCAGGATGATTCCATTAGCAGAGACCTATTCCAAACAATACTGGCGGGATGGAAGGACAAATTCTGTTCACTCTTCTTGGTTAATCTGGCATGCGATATAAGTGTTTCTTGGCTCGTGCTCCTGAGTTTTGCTTCGATTTTATTTTTTATTTTGTTATTAATTTTTTTATTGACTGACGATAGTGGAAGTTGAAGGCTTCGGCTGGAAAAGAAAAAAAGAAGGGATTCATATATAAGCGGAGCTCAACATGAAGGCTCAGTGCGCAGTAAATGAAAGTAGGTCAAAGCACTTGAAAGAGAGCGGCACCGCTGTTATGGAAGTGTTGGCGGCCAGATCCGCGAACACGTGCGAGGCAGCTGGTAAAGAAAAAAAGCATAACATAGAAGGAACATATTATTAAAGAAAACATTAATCGAAAGCATTACAAGCAATAGTTTATAAGTTAATTACTTCTAAGACGGATTCTATTGCGGTGAACAGAGAACCATCCTGTAACATCCACATTGAATGGAATTTAGACAATTGTGCGGTTTTACGAGCAATGCAATATTCTAACGGCAGTCTTAAGATTAACCGTGATTTATATTGATTACATAAATGGTTTTGAGCATTTAATAAAGGCAAACAAATAGCATCATTAACATGATTAAAAAAAAATGTATAAATAAAAAATTTTGCCAGTATGAAAAAATAAGTGCATAAAGCAGATCGACACTAAATTGCAGATTAGCCTCTGAAGTATACATATAATAACGCTGGGTGCGAGTTAATTCATGAAAATAAGGAAGATAATTTAGTTTTCTGAGCAGCACCACAACTTCACAGGTGCGGCCCTTACGGCAACTTTTGCTTTCAAGATTGCAAAATTTCTCACCTGCGGCCCTTACGCCGATGCGGCTCTTAGTCCGAAAATTACGGTACCTTCCCTAGCATTTAGCAACTGAACTAGTAAATGCATTTTAATGGAACTGTAAATTAAATTTCTTCCTTGTATTTGAAACTGCTGAGGTTTTTGCTATTTGTAGTTAGGTCATTTACTTTAATGGTTACAAGATTTCATTAAGAAAAAAACAGTATCATAATTTCTTCAGATTTCACTCTGAATGCAACACATGTTAATACTTTCTGATTTGTTTCAAATTTAAACCAATTAATTATCTTATGTAAAGGCACAAAATGCGGGGGTACTTGAGAGAAAATTCCAAACTTTTTTTACTTTTTTTTTAACAATGTAAATAAGGACCACCCTGACTGATTGAATGACACACACACACACACACACACACACACACACACACACACACACACACACAAAATTTAGATAGGCCGTAAATGATGTGTCATTACTCTTGACATGCTTTTATATACAGAGTGATCCATTTAAACCAGTACCCTGAAAAACGTTACATTTTTGCAAGGGATCACGCAAGGAACTTCTTTTTTCCAATAGAAGCAGCAACTTTTGGAGAATGAAAACCGCCACCGTGAAGAAGATTGTTAACCGTAACTGAAACTCAGCTTGTTATTTGTTTGTTGCTGCATTGTCATTCACTTGCGTGCATTCGGAAACATGCAGTACTCTGTTCCAGAGCGTGTTTTTTAGTAAAATCGTATTGGGTAACCAATTCTGTCATTAAAACGCAACGAGCATTTCGAAGAGAGTTTGGAGTTCGAAAAGTGCCAAGCAAGTCAACAATTCTGTCGATGGCAAAAAAACTGGAGCAAACCGGTTCTCTTCTCAGCGGTAGACATCACCCTCCGACGCCCCAAACGCGTGTGGACAATGTTCGGCAACGTTTACTTCAATCTCCGACGAAATCGTTGCGCAGATTAAGCCAACAGACAGGATATTCATACGGAACTTGTCAAAGGGCAGCAAAAAAGCGAATATTCGACCATTTAAAATGCACGTAATCCATCAGCTGCAGGAACCAGACAAGGGAAAGAGAGTAAGTTACTGCAAATGGTTTCAAAATTTTCTTAATTTGCAATCTGATATTCTCTCCATCACATGGTTTCATCTGTCAGGCTACGTCAATTCGCAAAACAGCAGATACTGGGCTGCCGAAAACCCACACGTTATGAGTGAAACACCGATGCATTCACAAAAGGTTGGTGTATGGTGTGCAGTTTCGTCTACGAAAATTATTGGTCCCATTTTTTTCTCAGAGACTGTAACTGTAACACTAATGTTTATTGCAGCATATTCAATGAATTTGTGGAACAACTTGATGACATTGAATTGATAGAGGGCTACTTTCAGCAGGATGGCGCTACGTGTCACACATCGAAAGTCTCAATGGAACTCATAACCAGCTTTTTTAATGGCAGATTAATTTCAAAAAACATATGGCCTCCCCGATCTCCGGACTTAACTTCCCCTGACTTTCTTTTATGGTGCTACTTAAAGGATAGAGTTTACAAAACCTATCCAAAAACATTGGATGCATTGCATGAAACAATCACGACTGAAATTGGCAATATTACTGCTCGTACTCTACACAAGACATCACTGAATATGGTGCTGCGTGTTCAACTGTGTTTACAAGAAAATGGAGGTCAATTCCAACATTTGCTTTGATAAAATGATTCTCCAATACCACATGTACAATTCTCAACTTACTGTATGATTTTGTTGTTATTTATAAAAAAGTTAAGTAAATCACATGGTACTGGTTTAAATGTATCACCCTGTACAACAATCGATATTAACACTAAGTACTGTTTACATTTAGTTAATTTGAAATAATACTTGCAGTGGAAATTTAAGGGTTAAATAATATGGAATAAGCAGTTTTTTATTAAACCAAATTTCAAATTGTTACTTCATTTGTCCTCGTTAGAAACTGCATCATTTCTGTGACCCCATACAGCTGTTTTTGTGGCATAGTGAAGAGCAGCATTATTGCTCTATAAAGTTTAATCTCTCTGAAAATAAATGGTTTCCTATTGCTTAGTGACTTCTTGCTATATAAACAGACAAAAAGAGCATGCATTTTCCCTTCTGTTTACAGAAAATTAAAGTTCAAAATTTGAACTTCAACTCTTGGGCACAGTCTTTTGTTCTCTGTGAAGTTATTTTCTCCACACAGCAGTAGTGTTTTTGAACAGAATTTTACTTTAAACAAAAGAAACATGCCTGCCTACATGTTGTGTGTGCAACAAATTTTAGGGGTCATGGAAATGACTCAAATTTCACCATGGACAAATTAAGCACTGCTTTTAAAATTTGATTTCGCTTTTAAAAAGAGGAAGGAGACAAAAATGCTTGCTCTACTGACTGATTTTGAAGATGATACTGTTTGAAATAGGAAAGCATGCATTTCATCAGAAAATATTCTTGAAAAAATAAGAAGTTACTTTTTTCCCCTTTTACAAGAAAAATGTATCAGTGAAGAATATAATCAGGAACAGAAATAAGGGCAGAAAACACAGCTTGGTCATAAAAATTCGAAATTCCAAAAGTCACAGAACATTCACAGCTAGCAGATGACACAAGGACATCCAAAAAAGCATTAAAAAAAATCAAAGAAAAGTCACAATACTAAAAACTTCTAATAAACAATCCTCCAAATGTTTAATAAATGTCAGAATATTGAAAACATGAAAATAAACTTTCAACAATTGTTGAATAACATTACTTATCACAAAGATTTTTAATTTCCATAGGATATTTGATGTTTCCCATATACTCCATAATGGACAATGATTCCTGTAGTGACTATGGAAAATATATAACACTTGGCGTGTCTGTAATGGTAGCAAACAGAAAATGTATTACAGAAAAATTTGAACAAAAATTTATAGATCATTAAAATTCCATAAAACTCTGATGTTTTCTCAAAAAAAAAAACAAAAAACAACAACAACAACAACAACCTAGTTTCCCAGGTACTGGGTTTGAAAACCAGACATAATCCAATTAAATTGGGATACTTTGTAGCTATGTATAAGTAGTCACAACACTAAAAAATTGCTGAAGTACAAAACATCGTGTAGGGGCAAAAAATGGGAATGGGTAAAAAAAAAAACTCCAGAACATGCAACAGAATTTTAGGACCTTCCCAGGACAAAATGGAATTCCAAGAATTTTCCAGGACAACATGAACTATAGTTAAAGGCGTTACTTTTCATTCAACCAATGTATTTACACATGTAAACAATAAATTTTGATAGATGGCTTTTATGTACACCAATAAACAGAAAAATTTGGTTATAGGGATAGTGAATTCAGTTTCATTAAAAATGAAAAAAATAATTCTCACAATACAGGAGTCAGAATAGTTTAAATACTGTACTAAAAGTCCTATTTCTCTTGCTTATGGCAATCATTCAAGAAAAACATCCTCATAACACAAATCTGGTATCATGAATGCATAAATACACACTTTTCACTACCATACAAATGTATTCTTTCAAGTGATCAAACATGTTGAGGACCATATTCTCAATAAAAGTGCTAGTGTGCAAGTTTCTTTTCCACATTTAATTCCCTTCTCTTTTCAAAATTCCCCTACCAGTTGTTTCAAGAAGAAATTTTCTCTTCCAATCTAGTACTCAGCAGAAGAAAGAATTCTATTTCAAAAATATATTCTACTGTATATATTGTAATAATTCATTTATTCCCTCTCATGAACTGACACCCCTAGCACACTTCATGCAGCATTTTAATCTGCTAACTCAAAACATAATGTCAGCATGTAAGTCATCTCTCCCACATGTGAGAATGTCAACATGCCCACAACTCATAATGCGCCAATGACTTGTTTTCAAGTTCCCTAAATTGTGTGATGCATGGAACTCTTTTGCAACACAGGTTTTTTTCTACTTAAAATTCACTACATGCATATCAGCTTCAGGCACACAGGATCAAAACACCTCAGAATGCCGATGTTACCTTTGTTTTTCTGACAAAGCTTGAGTTAAGACAATGTTTGCACTGATCATTCTATCTTGCCATTGTAGTCACTGGCTATTTCTTTCTTTTGAAAATCTCACAGCTTTCAATCCTGCTACATATCTGATAAGATACTTGTCTCTTGTGTCCAACTCATACCATCACAAAACATATTACACTTAAATGTTGCAGCTCCTAAGCTGATGTTCTCATACTATCTAAATATATCAGGAAAAAAAAAGATGCATGACCTAATTTTTTTTTTTTTTTTTTTTACCACTGAATGACTAGTCAGAACAAACGTGTGTGTGTGTGTGTGTGTTCCAATACCCTTGTGAGGAACAGAGGTGAAGCACAGAGAAACCAACTTCAGGAAGTGGCTATCAGCAACCAAAATGACCTTTCTTCAGCTAGTTAGTAACCAGCACATTAAATGTCAGACTTCATTTAGAAGGATATATTTCAGTGTCTGTCACCTTATGTAATAAACAATATTTATACGAAAAACAAAAAATAATTTTTGCTCTGAAAAGTAGGCCCCCATGTAAATGTGGAACAAATTAATGGAACCGATTTAAATTTCAGTTCCCTATGCTCTCAGTAAGGTCAACCAAATTGTAGTTTCCAGTGATAGAACCCTTTTGCGAATTTTATTAGGCAAGATCTCCAAATTATAAAGTGTGTGTGTGTGTGTGTGTTTTGTACATATATATAAGCATAGTCCAAGAGATAAAAAGTTAATACATATTAAAGGTGGATCATTTATCACCATAACAAATTTAACAATCTAACATCTCACAATTCTGGGTGAGTGGTTGCTGTTCTTCCACACAGTGAAGTAGAAAAATATGGTATGAGAAAGAAAAAGAGTAATTTATTTCGTACTTTTAGTTTTTACATGAACCAAAATAACAAACCATTTTTTCCATCACTATATACAGTATATTAATATTTTTTCCTTTTAAAATAAATATTAAACAAACAACACTTACTTTCCTTAGTTGTGCCTCAAACATATCACTAACTATTGTTTCTACTTTATGCGATATTTCATTTATGTGATCATTATAATCCTGAAAAAAAAAAAAAGAAAAATTGATTTAAACACATGAAAAATATTAAGTAATTTTTACATTTTATTGAATAAAACAAATATTTTTATCGAATATATTTTATATGAACAGTTAAATTTTTTTAACGTACCTTAAGAAAACTGAAAATGTTCTCATCAGTTATCAGTTAAAACATACCATTGTAGTTAAACATAACATTGCAAGACACTAACTTTCTTTTCTTGGCTGGCAGGAATTTAATCAAGTCGTTAAGAGTGGTATATTTGATGACAAGATATTTCATAGACAAACACTTACATTTGATCTCATACCAAGTGGGAGGGAAGCATTTGTTTTGAAAATGCAATACGTGGTACAGTATAATTACAGTTTAAGACTAATTTGATCCAAAATATTTTGTTTTACCTTAATTTAAAGTAAAGAGGAGTGAGTTTAGATTGAAGTCAGCACACGAATAACAGAGACTTCAACCTTCCCCAAACATTTTCAGCAGTAAAGGCTAAAAAAATCAGTAGTTTCTTGTTTTTGTCAGTAGTCAATGCTAGGAAAATCAGCAGTTTTTTCACTAGTAATGAATAAAATTGTATAAGGTGCTCTGTAACAAACACAATGTGAGTAAAGGCAAAATAAAAGTGTAGATTCATAAAACAGTGAATTTTTGCTTAAAACTTGTTGGAAAAATTGAAGACTTCTTGTGGGAAACAAGTGGCAGCAACATTTGTTTTGCTTTGGTTTTTCCCCAAAGAACCAATGTATGTTCCAAAGAGAATCCTACAACATAACAAGCACCTCAGCTTGTTTGAACTACTTCCAACCTGTGAGGGCACTATGTTGTCTGTAGGATAACAGAACAAATATACAGTCATGGCCAAAAGTCCTGCACCAGTACACCGAAAGTCAATATTTGATGTTTGAAGTCAACTTATACAGTGTCATGGTAAAATCAGGAATACATATTATACAGTACATCATTTTAAAGGAAATTTTATGCTGAATTCAAATATTTTTACAGAATGTTATTACCAGAAATAGAAGTGAAGTTACAAGCAAAAATGTGCAAGTGAGGAAACACAAATCCAGTTTTGAAAAGCGTTTGCGCCCCTCTAAATCCATTATAGTTTTCTCCGACGTCTGCTAGTGAGGTATAAAATGATGTAGAATCATCTGCCAACTTAGAATGCAGCTGTTTGTAGTCAGTTGATGGAAGTTTATACAGAATTCCTGGTGATATTTGAATTTTGGAATATCAAAGACCCGAAAATTGGTCCTGCCTCTTCAAACCAGGGCAAACATTATTACTTTGCATAAACTTGGATTCAGTAGCCATAAAATTGCTGTTAAATGTGGCTGTGATCATTCCACTGTCTTGCACACCATTAAAAGAGTTGCAGAAACCATATGTGTGGGAAACAGAAAAAGAACAGGCTGACCACAAGGCTGTGTACTGAACGTGATGATCACATGTTGATTCATCATTCCTTAAAACCAAGGTTTAAAACAGCCACTGATTTAAGAAATGAGTGGGAGAATGAAATAAGCTTTATTGCATCTGCATGTACAGTTCGTCGTAGGCTACAAGAAAATGGACTGACTGCACGAAAACCTTTCCTTACTGAACAACAACGGCTCAAAATAATTGCTTGAGCCAAGACACACAAGAATTGGATTGTTGATAAATGGAATTTTTTTTTTTTCAGTGATGAAACAACTGTTACTATTTCAGCTAATAATGAAAATAATTATGTACGTTGTCAGGCTGGTGCAAGATATAAGGCATGCTGCACCCAGCCAGCAATCAAGCACCTACATTCGGGGATGTTATGGTCCTGTATTTCAGCCAGTGGTGTTGGCCGTCTGCACATTGTTGATGGCACATTGAATGGATCGAAATATGTGGATATTTTGGAGTCCAAATGCTATCATCTGCACAAGACATGGCTTTGCGGAATTTTATCTTTCAGGATGATAACGCGCCATGTATCGGTCAAAGTTGGTTGAGTAGTGGTTTAATAAAAAAGTTATAAGAAAACTTCAGTGGCCGGCACAGCCACTGGATCTTAATCCCATTGAGAATCTGTGGGTGAGATTGAAGCAAAAGATCCGTCAACAAGGACCCACATCTAAAACAGCATTAATTGAGTTTGTAAGGGCCATATGGCACCGTGTTATCACCAATGAACAACTAGAGAAGCTCATTAGTTCCATGCCAAGAAGGTGCACTTTGTTACTAAGAAACCGTGGTTATCCAATTAAATATTAAAGCATATTTTGTTTGTTGGTAAGTTATTTCAAGTGTTTTGCAAGTTTCAATAATGTACTGTCCAGTAATTTTACATTGAATGCATTGTACACTAATTTTACAAATTCCACTATTTTTTGTTTTTTATGACTAGATGCTGTACTTTTGCTTGTAACTTCACTTCTATTACTGGTAATAACATTCTGTAAAAATATTTGAATTCAGCATAAATTTCCTTTAAAATAATATATAATATGTATTTCTGACTTTACCATTATGCTGTATAATTTAACTTCAAACACCAAAAATTGACTTTCAGTCTACTGGTGCAGGGCTTTTGGCCACGATTGTATATATATATTATATTATTATTATTATTATTATTATTATTATTATTATTATTATTTTGGAGAGAGAGGGGTGTTGCTTTTCAAAATGTCACACCACCTCTGAATTTGCCAAACACTGAGCTGGCATTATTAGATCTAAATGCAATACAATTATGCCATTGCAACCCTTTTTTTGGCAAATTCATCACTTATAGCTTTAAAAACTCCTTCACCAGTGCTATCATTCATTGCATGCCAACAGAGAAACAAGCAAAGTAATTATTTTCCCACTCACCTTCTCAAAAAAATGTGATTAACAGTGGATACAGTTTCATATCATCACTGCCACTAATTAAAGAATGCATTTGAGTATTAGAACTCGAAACAGGTAAGCCCTGGTATAAGTAGTCTAGTATGAATGGACATGACTTAATGTTAATTTTCAAGTATGAAAATAATTTGCACATACATATTACTAACCTGTTTTCTGAGATTTAGAGGTTAGCTTCAAAAAGAAATACAATCTACCAGATAATTTTTACTTACTGTTGCCATATCAAACTTCTCCATTTACAGCGATCTTGGCATACAACTCGGGCTTCACTGATATCCATCACACACCGTACTCACTGACATAATTTGTACCACAGCCTTAATTAATTGAGTCAGACTTGTTCAATACTTGGAATGAAAACAAAAGGGAGAGATGTCTGAATTACTGGTTCTATGCTGAACCACAAAATTATTGTGTGGTTAGAAATATAATTTTTAATAGGTATCAGATTTTAATTATCTGAATGTCATTGCTAATAACATAAAACATCTTGATACAGAATAAGAAAAAGATTGCAGAACCTGTAAAGCAGAGGAAGTCTCTTATCAGCTGTGTAAATTCATGTTAAACTAAGAAAGATGGAAACAAAACTGGCTCTCTATAACACACAATTTAAACCTACCTCCCTTAATGGTAGTAAGAATTCGCTGCAAAGTAAAAGGCATTTTAGGGAGTATGAAGCTGCTAACCCAAGTGCTAAGAGGAATACCTGGGTAAAATAGGTGAATACAGTGGGAGAACAGAATTAGTAATGCAGACGCATTAGAACCAATCTGGGCACTACTTCTACAGAAGAAAAGGCTAATGAGAACACATTCAGGTGGCCCAGACAAGTGCATCATATGAGAAATGGAAGATTACTTAGGTGTTGTCACATTCCATGATTTCATGTGGTAGTGGGTAGACTTATAACATGGTGAATTAAAAGAGTGAAGTTAGCCATTAACACTGGTGAGAGTACACATTGGAGACAAAAAAACTTGCTATGGTCCAAAAGCAGATGGAGGTAATTTACTGGAGATCAGGATTTTTGTTTCTCGTTTTATGTGTGTGTGCTAATATTACAGGTCTAAATACCATAGAGTTATACAGGTGTCATATGATAATAAATAAACTGGTTAAAGAAAGTAACTTTATGTAGTATACTGAAGTAGAAGATTTTATATTCAGCAGTTTTCTGGTGCTTTTGTGCTACTTTCTGTAAGTGCAAACTAACTATGTGCAGTCTAGACTGAATTGCAAATGTGAAGTTCATATTAATGTTCTGACTTGTGAACTTCTAAATGATAACTGTACATTTCAGGGGAAGTGCCAGAACAGAAATGGAATTTAAATTTTGTGTGTGTAGTAATAATATAAATGAAAGTGGCTAGCAGAATTAATGCAACAAGGAAAGTACATAATAAAGCTGGACACATGAAGAAAGAAGTTTGACAACTTTTTGGGGGGTGGAGGTGGGGAAATGATGTAACAACAAAGATGAAGTTTAAAAAAATCAAATGCTCATCCATAACATGTAACAATTATTATCAGCAATAATATACATACATATGGCATTGTTGGTCACCTCACTTGTGACATTTATAACTCCAAGAAGGAATCTTATGCCAATCAAATGGGGTGATGCTCATAGAAAGTGTTACAGCACATGTAAAATAATCAAAAATCTGTCCCAAGTCATGTTATTTGAAAGACAGTAAACCCAGAGTTCAAATGAAAGATAAGCACAATACATTTTCAATAAGGTACATGACATACCTTGAGTATTTGATCAAAATGCTTGATTGAGTTTTGCTGCTTACAAGGAACTCTTTCTTGAAAATGCCTTTTTACATAAGGTATAAAATAAACTATTAACTGAAGGCACCTTGAAGCTAAGGCTAGAAGAAAAAAAAAGATTTAAAATATCAGAATGCATGCTAATAAAGTAACAATAAAGCACAACATATACAGCAAATGCCATTAATTGTGATCAGGTTGATGATTTCATTCAAACAATATTACCAGTATAAACCACATATACACATGAAATTTTTATTGTAAACAATACTTCAGCTACTGTTATGAGTTGCCCAATTTTGACACTTAAATTATCCCATTTGAATGCATAAATTAGACAGGATTCTAATGTTACCCCAGGTTAATCCCTTCCCTTCATCTTTGAACAACTCAGGAAGTGATGAAAGCTCAAAGCACCTACAACTTTCTTTTGAGTTCATTCTCAAAAATATATATTAGAACAGTCAACTGGATATATAACAAACACTAAAACAGAGGGGAGACCTCACTACCAATTTTTTTTTTCTAATTATGCTTTGATCTGATTAATCCTTAGGGATGATATGAAGCACAAAACTAATGATCACAAAATAAGTTAATTAACATAAGGTTAATCCTTTCTACTTTAGAAACCTTTTTTCATTTCTTAAAAAGTTTAAAGGTTATACATACATCATACATACATTTTGAGTTGAATTGTATGACTCTTTTGTCTGATGCACATAACTCTATGTGGGATAAAAAAGCAAAAAAAAAAAAAAAACTGGTGTCCAATAGACACATACACTTCTTGCATTATAAAAACAAAACAAAACTGTTATGATGAATAATTCTTGGCAAATAGATGCTGTAGATTTTTATTGTTTTGCATGTAGCCATCCTTCAGAATAAAATTACATTATCCTGGAATAGGTCAACACAATTTAGATCGAATGTAAGAGAGGAGGGATCAATTCCCATTACAGGGCGACATAATTTTAAAGTTTTCTGAAGGATGGCTACAAAATGGGGAAGCAGTAAAAATGTAAGACATTTATATGCCAACAACTACACATATATGCCTTTCATGCATTTGTGAAGAACTATTTCTTCCAGGGATTGGCTTCTAATTTGTTTTCTATATTGTAATGAAGTATGGTATGTGGCTCTATTAAGCCTCCCATGAAAGCTTGTCATGTGACACATTTTCATGAGAGAAAGTACATTAAGCTTCCCCGTAAGTTACTGCACGAGTGAAGCAAAAGCATTTCACATGAGGGAAGGGGGTGTTCATGGCTACATGAACACCATGAGCAATTCTAAGGGCTATAAGAAGTTAATGTCTAATTTAGAGCCACTGATTCCAGGGAAGGGGACAGAGCCAATATGCCATCCGACAAACATGCTACCCGTGCTTCAGCTGGGACTTGAATCCAGTCCCATCTCAGACAAATGGTTAGAAGCTACGGCCTCAGATTACTCAGCCACAAAGGTGGTCTATTCAGCATGCATCTCTGACTTCAGGAACTTGCTAGCAGACTGCTCATGAAAGATGGTGTTTTCACAAATTTCAAGTTTTGTTTCTACCATTAAATGAAAAAGCTGCCATTTTAGAATGCTAAAGAAATATACATACATATCACTAAGCTGTTCTCTCAGATTCAGAGGTTAGCTCCACAAAGAAATACAAACCACCAGATAAATTTTTAACTGATTATTTGTTTACTTGTTCCCACATCAAAATTCTTCATTTACAGCGATCTTGACACACAACTCGGGCTTCACTTATATCCATCATGTGACGTACACAAGACCTTCTATACTTCATACTCATAATGTTTTTCTCATGCAGACACTGCTGAATCTGATCTTCCCGTGACTTCCTAGGCTTTCTTCTGCCTTTCTTTCCTGCCACTTGGGCTATTTTTTTTTTTTTTTGTAAGCATCTCATCACTCATTCTTTCAACATGGTCAAACCACCTAAGAATATTAGTCTCCACCTTACTAACATTTTGCCTCACATTACACAACTGCAACACATCTTCATTCCTCACATGATCAGATAGTATCAGTCACCACTCAGCAGTTATGAGGTCTACTCCCGGAGTCTTATGATAACAAAAACCTTATGGAGATGAGGTTCAAAACAAGACAAGCTCAAGAGTTCTGCACAAGGCCTATTAAATTGTCTTTTTGCATCACAAATTTTTCTGTGATGCCAGCATAATGGCTTTACTGGAATAAGGCTGCACTGGGAAACACACTAGATTTTCTTGAAGTTTCAAACTTTCTGTCAAAGACATAAATGCAACACTCAAAGCCATATAGTTGTGAAATAACATGAAACTGAGCAACATTAATCGGAACCCTGTATTTGGACTTGAAGTACCTTCTATGTGTTTTTGCCACCAACATACTGCAGACGGTGGAGTGATGATCTCTGTTTTTAATCAAGGACAAAGTTTGATTCAAGCATTGATTCACTCCTACTGTCAGATGACTTCTGCCTGTGTTTTTACCAGTGACATCTGAGAATAGTTATGTGAGCAAGAATCAAGTTCCTAGCTCTATCACGAATACACATACTGTTCATGAAACTAGTGGTCCCTACAATCATGGTTCAGTAGCTCCTTGTAGGCACCATTAAATTTATAATAATTAATTTTATTTTCATTTTATAATCCATTAAATTTAGAATTAAATAAGTTCCAATCATTATTGAGTAATAATCTATATATTTAAAACACAAGGCCGTTTCTTTCTACAATCTGCCAGCGCCACCCACTAGAGCGATTTTCATGATTTTTTTTTAAATGAAAGCTACTGACCCACAGATTTGTCATCTTTTTTTTTTTATTGTCATAAGTAATTTACTTTTATGTTACCATGGCATTTTCTTTATACAATCCGCCATTTGTTATTCTGGTGTTTGTTCTCGCTTCAGTACTTGCAGTGCCATCTGCATTTTTGCAGTGGTCGGACTTGGAATTAAGTCCTCTGCTATCAACTATGTAGTTGCAATTATCCGAATTGGTTCAACAGTTTTTGAGATTAGTAAAAGAAATTCCGTATATTACCATGAACTACTTTCTTTCACGTTGGGTGTGATCAGGTTGTATGTAAACAAAGCAGAACAATACATGGGGAATCGGGAACTACTTGAAAGCAATCTGATTCAGTAGTACAGCCAAAAATAATAAAAAAATAATAACAAATAAACGAAATAGCCTGTGTCCACTGGAAAGAAATAAGCTTCCCAATGCTGAAAGAATTATCCAAATCAGTTCAGTAGTTTTTGAGATTGCCTCAAACACACAAGCAAACTTTCTCTCTTTATACATGGTCGAGCCACATTATTGTGACCACCAGCTAATATCCAGAGCAGCAAGGACAACAGCTAGATGGACTGGGGGTGACTCAATAAGGTGCTGGAAGGTGAGTGGTGGAGGATCCATAGAGCAAATAACACAATCAAGTTAGTCCCACAGATGCTCAATTGAGTTTAAGTCTGGGGAATTAGGGGGCCAGGGAAGTACTTTGAAGTCTTCATTGTGCTCTTCCAACCACTCTTGGACATTTCTAGATGTGCGACACGTCACATTGTTGTGCTGGAAGATCCCATCTGCCCCAGGGAAGACAATCAGCATGTATGGGTGTATGTGGTCTGCAAGGATGGATTCATAACGAATTTGGTCTATAGTGCCTTCCACAGGTATGAGTGGATTCAGAGAATGCCATGAAACCATTCCCCAGACCATAACGCTGCACCCACCTGCTTGTGCTCTTCCACAATGGTTGAAGAGTGTTTGTTCTCCGATGTTTCTCGCCTTATACGCCAATGTCCATCTGTTCGATGAAGCAGAAAACGTGACTCATCGGAGGCGGCAATCCTTTGCCAATCAGCGGAGTTCCAATTCTGATACTGCTATGCATATGTAAGCCTTTTCTGCTGATGCACCTTCGTTAGCAAAGGTGCAGTGACCATCTGTCTGCACAGGAGCCTCATATGCAGCAGGGTTTGCTGAACTGTCATTTTAGACACATTTCTGGTAGCCCCTTCGTTCATTCGGCCAGTGAGCTGCTCCAATGTAGTGTGTCGATCGGGCCTCACGCACCTTCAAAGCTGAAGTTTACCTCTCACATCAATGGCCCATGGTGCTCCGTAGTTTCCACATCGCTTATTCGCAATGGTGCCATTTCTCCAATCATGATACACCTTAACCACAGCAGCATGCGAACAGCTCACAAACTGCACTGTTTCAGAAACACTGCCACCCTTGGCCCAAAAGCCGATAATCATCCTTTTTTGCAAATCTGATAAATTGCTCCTTTTCTTCATGACAGCAACGAGTGATATGTTTTCAGAATGCCTACAGGACACCTTATATACCCTCCAAGCCAGCTCACAACACGTGCCTTCTTTCACTGGCTATGCGCTGTTGACGTCAAAAGTAGAAGGTGGTCACAATAATGTGACTTGACTGTGTATATTAGTATAGATTATATTGTATATAATAATACCAAAAAAAAAAAAAAAAAATTGTTAAAACCAAACTGGCAAAATAAAACACATTTTTAACCCCATTGTGTGGTTACCTAGACACGATATCATTTCGGGTCACTCAAAGAATGCCTCAATACTCCAATGCAAGCCCGCCAACAATAAGTAAGCACATGCTTATACAATAATGAGGAACATCATTGTTAAATTCTTATACGAGTAGTTGGAAAAATTAAAAATTAATGGGAATATTACAACAATTGTGTTGTTGGTGACCCGTCTTATACACTGCCCATTAATAATTCAACCATTTATTATAGTTATGCATTTTATTACGATTTGTGTTATATGAGAAAAAAGATTTCAGTCACAGCTTTTTCAACCATGCACGGCACGAGTTACGGACTAGTAATCCTTTAAATTTAAAGTAAAATCAATTTTTGACCATTATCAAGCAATAATAATCCATTAAATTTAAGGTAAATCATTCTTCTGATAAATACTGAGCCCAACAGAAGGTGCTTGATTTGAGAATCTCTATTCAAGATTAACTAACAACAGCGCATGAGCACATGTGCATTGATGTTGCAGCTAAACATTGGGATGAGGACAAATACCATTTGCAAATCCTTGGTATGTGTGTGAACATGTAACATAAGAACAATGCTGACAATGGTGCCACGTGATGCACTGAAAACCTAGGTTCTGAGTCATCAAGTCACATTGACAATAGAATCAATCTACTGTACCTTTTATTCACCCGTATTTTAGATTTAAAATTTAGTAAAAGTAACAAAAATAATAAAAAAATGTATTTATGTGTAAAAAGTCTTAGAGCAACAGTAGTTACAACTAAAGAAGTAAGTATTCTCAAACCACGCAGTTTTTAAGGCAAGTTAAATTTTATAAACAGAAATAGTATTTCCCTAAATATTATTTTGAGTACAGTGTAATTAATTATTAAATATTCGATCCTTATAAATATACATATTTATAATATAAAAATTCGAGGTACACGTGATTCATATCGCGAATTGACGAAAATTGTGCTAAAACGTAGTGTTAGTCCTACAATGAATGTAGGTTGAGTAAATGTGTATTTCACACCTAATTTTGCTTACAAAGTTAATTTGAACCTATACTTCTCAATACTCCTTTTCCCTTCCCTTATTTCACTTTTACCTTTTCAGTCTTTCTTCAGCTGGTTCATTTAAAGCTTTTTATGTTAGTGATTTACACTTACTTGTGCTTTGTTTTTTATAAATTTATTCATTCTGGCTTTCTTACAAGCTATTTTGTGCATCTTATTTGAGATGCATTACGTTTAGTCTATATGGAATTTTAAATGTCATCCTGATAATTATGAAGCTGAAGTATTTTAGCTTTGTAAGCTATAATCTGTGTGGAATCTTAGATGTGATAATGACGAATTTGTTTTATTCCTTTTGATCTCCCGATGGAATGAGGGTCACAAACAATCTAAGTAAATATACAGTTTTATGTCTTGTATATGCTACATACCATTAGTATTTGACTTGATCATGGCAAATTTTTTGGTAAAAACCAACTCTTGTACCATTAAACTACCATCAATCTATAAATTTTTGTCAGGAGAAGCTTGATCAGGATATTATCATGGTTTTGGTTTGTTAATATGGTTGATGATAATATCAACCTTAATCAAGCACATAATACTAGTGATCCTGTCCATGGGTTCTCTGGAAATTTTGTTACATGTGTAAGAAGTTAGTAAAATTTCAATCATCTACTTTGGCCATACTAATTTTATATAACACTTTACTTAAATGTCCAATGACTCCTACTCTCTTCTGTCTTCTTGCTTGCATCACAGAGTACAGTATAAAAAAAAAAGAGGGGGGGGGTTGATGTACTGTGTGATTCAAAATTCTAAAAACTTTTTTGTAAAGGAGGAGGGTTGAAGATCTTGTCTATGAATAATATAGAATCCCAAAAGTCCCCCTCTCACCCTTTTTTTCCTGCTGCATTTAGCTTCACAGCATTTTCACTTTCTCAAGGCTGTAACTCAAGTTTCACTAAGTTCATAAAATAAGAGAAACAAGAATGTGGATTAAATGTCTTTAGTGCATAAGTCTTAGAAAGCAATTTTGCATGGCTTTATTGTTACACCATCAGCAATTTTTCTTGATAAAACCACACACCTGGCTGAAACATGTGTGGCGGCCCACACATTATGACATGTAATAAAGACTGCGGCACAAAAAACACACTGAAAATGTAATAAAGGCTGTCAGCATGTGGGACAAAAATTAAGCAGCACATTCTATTTCATATGCAGGGGCTCTGCCAGCAATGACTGGGTAAAAATGACAATCATTTCTGATTGAAACTGTAAACTTGCCAGCAACTTTGCATAACCAAGATCTTTATTAGACTTACAAAGGAGCCATGTGCCAAGCAACTCTGAAATATTTATTTTTGAGTTTAAGAAACAAACAGATCTTCAAGTGCCTACCACAGAACTCAAATACATTTCAGTATATTTAAAAAATCACACACACACACACACACACACACACACACACACACACACACACACACACACATACACACACACACAAACACACTGTCTGCCATCAGATAATATTATATGTCAATATTACTGTAATTTCGGGTAGATAAGCCAATGCGTATATGAGTTCAAAATTAAAATTTTCGGCCTGCGCGGCTTATACACCATGGCAGCGTATACGGCTTTTTTTTTTTTTTTTTTTTTGGTAGAGCAAAATTATGTAACAAAAAACGTTTTGGCTTGTTCCATTCTTTTTCCTGTGGGAAGATATCTCAATAGAGAGGGAATAAAATAACGATGTTACAGCCACGTGCAATAAATTCCACCCACCCCCTCTTCAAACAAGACATGACAATAATAGGTTATAGGATTGAGGTCGGGCAAGTAAGAGAGAGGTGACTCCGATAAAACTCGGAAAAAATCCGTGGCAGGGGGAAACTTCGCAGGGAATTGCCCTTGTTTCATGCTCTGAGCAAGAACTCTCTTTGAATTCATGACGTCATCAGCTTTGCTCCGAGACTAACACAAGGACAGCACATGCAAAATTTGTCAGTAAAGTGTGCGTTCGTTGCATTCAGTTAGCCAAATCGCCTTTTCTCGAGTTCGCGTAGTTCTACGTTATCACGGAAAGTAAAATGACACAACGCAGAAGTTATACTTCTAGTTTTAAACTAATGGTAAATAAATGTTTTTCCGAATCCTGGAAAAACATCAGAACTTTGACGATTATTTTGGGCTTCACTGAAGCAAACATTATTTCTAAAAACTGCGGTGAAATGCCAGAAGACAGCGAAAGTAATGCAGACGACCCCAAAGATTTTTTTTGATGATGAACTTCTAAAACTTCTTAATTTGGACAGTGAAGTTTCCGATTTTGATTGAAAAAATATGTGCACCATATATTTTCAGAATGTTGTGGGTGTATTTTTTAAATTCTTGAGGTATAAATGTTTTATAATTGGTTTAAGTGCCTTATGAATTCCTCAAGTAAAATTTCATAAAATAGGTAGTACGGTGAGTGTTATACTTAAGCTTGAATTTTGTTTAACTCATATTTTTATTTATTATTTGAAAGATCAGGTACTATGCTTTTATCTACATAATGTTTTCAATATTCCGCAGTGGTATTCTCCACCTTACTGCGAAGGTGCGGCGTACATGGAGGTGCAGCGTTTCTGATGATTTTTTTCATTCCGCCCCTTTTTTTTTATCGCTGCGGCGTATACACCAGTGCAGCTTATTTACCCAAAATTACGGTACTAAAAGAAGTCAGTAAGATGCCCATACCAATTTTACTACTTCTCTGAAGCTATTGAGTTTTGCAGCTGCAGAAATAATTATGATATTCTACTTGCTAATGTTGTTACTGCTTTAAAAGTACTATCATCCCACATATCCTGCATCTGGATCTTTTTATTCGTGGATATGCTTAAGAATACAAATTGGTATCAACATAATGATCTTACCTAAATGTCTGATGGTTATTGTTTTCAATCCAAGAAGCTGCAAAGCACCAGCTCCTAACACTAACTGGCATGTCCTAGAGTTGAAAACCTGTTGATGAAACAAACAGCTACATTCAACAATATGGGTAAAGTAGATCAAAGTGATCACAACATACCTTTTCTTTATAAAATAATACCATATCAGTTATAACTATAAATATTTCATAAAAACACAGAATAAGAACACAGCACAATCCATGGGCTTGCTTTTCCTGAAGAACTAAGTTTTATCCATAACACACATTATTGTTTTCATAGTCTTAAGTGGATGTCATGAAGTACATTATCAAAGAGGGCTAAAATTTTTGTGCATTCACAGAGTGAAGATAATTTTAGCACTTCTTCTGATGTATGTATGTATGTACATGTATACCAAACATTGATGTGCTTATAGTGTTAATTGTCCTTCAGCCATCTGTCCATCTGCAGATAAGATCTACAAATTGGGTAGCAAAAGTACTTCTTTCCAATAGCAGGTGGGAAAATCAGAGTGATTGTCCTCGGATTTTGCACTTTTTTTTAATGCAGTTTTCCCCCAAGCAGAGGCAAATGAAGTTTTGAACAGTATCTTTACTTTTAGTCATTTTGCATCACAAAGGCATGATACAAAAATTATCATCAAACATTCTTGTGTTTTCCAGTTTTTTGGAAATGATTTTTACACCAGGCAGTGTAAACATATAGTGTGATTTCATATGATTGTAGGCCTAGGAACACTTTCATGGGTCAAAAACTAGTGACAACAGTGACTCCAGGAGCAAAAATAGTGAACAATTAGTAACACATTTTTTGTGAATCATTTGAAGCATACATACATACATACATATCACTAAGCTGTTCTCTGAGATTCAGAGGTTAGCTCCAAAAAGAAATACAAACTTCCAGATATTTTTACTTATTGTTGTCATATCAAACTTCTCCATTTACAGCGATCTTGACATACAACTCGTGCTTCACTGATATCCATTACAAGCTGTACACAAGATCTTTTATACTCCATACTCATAATCCTTTTCTCATGCAGACACTCCTGAATCTGATCCACACATGTCTTCCTTGGCCTTCCTCTGCCTTTCCTTCTTGCCACTTGGGCTGAAAAGATTTTCTTAGTAAGCAATTCATCACTCATTCTTTCAACATGGCCAAACCACCGAAGCATATTGGTCTCCACCTTGCTAACAACATTTTGCTTCACATCACACAACTGCAATACATCTTCATTCTTCACACAACCAGATCGTGTCTTGCCACAAACCCCACGTAAGTAACGCATTTGTCCAGCACACAAACGACTCCTATGTTTCTTCTGCAGTACCCAGGTTTCACTGCCATACATCAGAGTACGAACAATTACTATTTCATACACAGCCATGCAGGACTCTCTAGAGAACCCATCATTCCTGTGAAAACCTCCCAGAGCAGCTATGACTTTCAAAGAAAAATTCACTCGCCTACTGATTTCACCATCCAACTTGTTCTCTCTGTCAAACATGCTTCCTAAATACACAAACTCACTCACCTGGTCAATCACAGTGCCATTTATACTTACATTACATTCAGTGCTACCAGTTCCTCTCTCAAACACCATAACTTTGGTTTTTCCCTTATTTATACTCAGTTTGAATTTCATGCAAACTTCATGCATCTGAGTCAACATACTCTGCAACTCAATTTTGCTCTCTGCCAACAGGACAGTGTCATCAGCATACAGCAATCTGCACACACGGATATCACCAAAACATAAACCACTATTATCTATTTTGGCATCACGCATGCATGCGTCCATAAATATATTAAACAGCCATGGTGACATTACACAACCTTGTCTAACTCCTGCACCAATGGAAAACCATTTTGATAAAACATCATTCACTTGTACACAAGCTCTACTACCAGCATACATGGCTTTTACACTATTAAGTAGATTCCCAGTAACACCATATTCATTCAATACCTTCCACAAAAGTGTCCTATTCACTTGGTCATAAGCTTTTTCTAAATCTATGAAGGCACTAAAAACTTTCTTCCCAACAGCCAGATACTTTTCAATCATCGTGCGTAATGCAAAATTCTGGTTAGTGCAGCCTTTACCAGGCATAAAACCACTCTGAACATCCCACACTTTCAATGATGTAAGACCAAGTACTTTTTCAATAACAACCTTACCAAACACTTTCCCTGGCACACTCAGTAGGCTAATACCACGATAGTTCTTGCATTCAGTCTGATCACCTTTTCTCTTATACAAGGGAACAATGATAGCATCCTTCCAATCTCGAGGGACTAATCCTAACTCCCAGCACAACTGGCAAATTTCAGCTAACCAGTCAATTATAGACTCACCACCATATTTCAACATCTCTGCAGTTATGCCATCAACTCCTGGATTACCATTCTGAAGAGATTTTAGAGCTTTACACACTTCTTCTCTTGAGATCCCTCCTGTGCTTTCATCCCACATTGTGACATCATCTGCATCTGTCTCAGAATCATTTTTGCTTTCCTGATCTAATAACTCACAGAAGTATTCACCCCATCTGTCACTTAACTCCTTGGGCTCCCATATCATTTCCCTAATCTCATTCTTCACACAACTTACAACTTTGTTTCCCTATTTTTCCTGAGTCTCATATACTTCCAGAAGGACTTTCTATCTTTCCAAAAAGCCAGTTCATGCCTTTCCACTTTCTCCTTCCTATCTTTTGCCTTACTGTGGCGAACCAGCTTAGCAGCTTCACGCTTCTTACAGCGATATTCATCCACAGATACTCTACCTTGCAACATCCCCAAATAGGCTTCCTTCTTTTTCTTTACTGCCTCCTCAATCTCACAATTCCACCAAGCATCACCTCTATTGTTACCCACTATTGTGGTGCCACAGACCTCTTTAGCAGCAGTGACAACACAGTTCTTAAAACATTCCCACTTCTTTTCTACATCCCTCTCACGAGACTTCAGATCCTTCAGTCGTTCTCTGAGTAAATCAGAATACCGCTGATGATCTTCAAGGAGCCTATCAACCTTTATTCTTTCTATCCTGGGTCTCTTCCTATTCCTTTTCCTCCAACCAACATTAAGTTTCACTCGTGACACTACCAAGTAATGATCAGAACCAACATCCGCACCTCTAATCACACGGGTGTCAACAACTAAGTGTTTCAAACGCTGATCGTAGACAACAAAATCTATCACACTCTTTTGACCAAGAGTACGATTTTCCCAAGTATATGTGTACATATACTTGTGGTTTAAAAATGTGTTAGACACACACAAACCATTCTCAATGCAGAGTTCAATTAATCTTTCACCATTATCATTCACACAAGGATCATTAAACTTACCCAGAACATTGTCAGAAATTGCATTCTGCACACCTACTCTAGCATTGAAATCCCCTGCTATTATAACTTTTTCTTTAGCATCAAACTGGCTCAAAACAGCTTTTAGCTCATTCCAGAAATCTTCTTTCTTATCAGAAGGTTCCGAGTCACAAGGAGCATACACTACAACAATTACAATTCTCTGAAGTTTCACTTTCAAATGAATCCAGAGAATTCTCTCACTTATGTAACTATAGTGAATCAAGTTGTTCTTCATCTTTTCACTTAAAATCACACCTAGACCAGCCTGTCCTCTCACATTATCCAATACTCCAGACCACACACTCACTGTGCCATTCACTTCTTCTACCCCAATTTCCTTCTTTTTGGTTTCACTTACACACAGCACATCCAGTCTACACTTATTCATCTCCTCAATCACCTCACTGATCTTGCCATTTATACCTCTAGTATTCCATACACCAATCTTACATTTTTTTTTTTTTTTTTTTTTTGATTGGAGGTTTAACGACCACCGTGAGCAACTCAATGGGCTATAAGCAGTCGCCCGTCCCTAATTTAGGGTCACTGGTTCCAGGGAAGGGAGAGAACCAGTGCCGTAAGACAAACACAACATCCATGCCTCACCGGGATTCGAACCCGGACCCCGTTCGGACGAATGATCAGAGGCCATCGCTTAGACCACTGCGCCACCGGGGCGGCCCAATCTTACATTCACTCAGCCGAGATCTCTTTCTGATACGCCGTTTAGAAAGTCCAGGTCGATTCCGTGGTGGACCGTCCTTCTCAAGTGTGGTAGGTCCACCATATCCTACACTTGAGTCATTCTTAATATTTCTTTTTGCCTTTTTAATCAGGTAAGTACATCAGTGTGGGGGATTAATTAGCCCACAGCTGAGGGTTCCAGTTGGTCATTCAACCTAAGAATTCTGGAACAAAACCCAGTGAGTTGGGGTCTTTTCGCCAATGTCACATAGAACTAGCTTGCACCTCTCCAAGATTCACAGAGGCCCTAGTTGCTGTTGTGTGTGCCATTGTTACCACGGAGCACCCAGAGGAGGCAAATCATTTGAAGCAATACGCTTAATTTCAATCTCAAATAAGGACTTACTGCATTTTTCTAATACCAAATTAATATTTGGTTGCAAAGCAACCACACATTTTATAAGAAGCATATTTCTTACAATATTAAAAAATACTGCAGTTAAACACATGAACAGATAAACATAATGTTCCTGGGAACATGTGCTTCTGTGAGACAATATGGCTTGAATAAAAACACTGAGTATGTTTCCCAGTCCAATATTTTTATTTTGTTCTGTTAATCGGAAGAGTCTGCTTTACAAATCATTTATTTTGTATCTAAATTTACAACTACATTGCCTGTGAAAACATACAGAAATTCCCATATTTGATCTCACAATTCAAGAGACTAAGGACTTTCAACTGGAAAAAAATTATTCATTGATTCATATCACTAAGCTGTTCCCTGAGATTCAAAGGTTAGCTCCACAAAGAAATACAAACTACCAGATATTTTATACCTCTGGAACAAAACCCAGTGAGTAAAACCCAGTGCCATATCAAACTTCTCCATTTACAGCGATTTTGACATACAACTTGGGCTACACTGACATCCAGCACACACCTTACACAAGATCTTCTAACTTCATACACATAATATTTTTCTCATGCAGACACTCCTGAATCTGATCCTCCCATGATTTCTTTGGCCTTCCTCTGCCTTTCCTTCTTGCCACTTGGGCTAAAAAGATTTTCTTAGTAAGCATCTCATCACTTATTCTTTCAACATGGCCAAACCAAAGAAGCATATTAGTCTCCACCTTGTTAACAACATTTTGCTTCACATTACACAACTGAACACATCTTCATTTCTCACACAATCAGAATGTGTCATGCCACAAACCCGTAAGTAACACATTTCTCCAGCACACAAACGACTCCTATGTTTCTTCTGTAGTACCCAGGTTTCACCATACATCAGAGTAGGAACAATTACACTTTCATACAGAGCCATGCGGGACTCTCTGTGACTTTCAATGAAGAATTCATCCGCCTACTAATTTCATCATCCAATTTGTTCTCTCTGTCAAACATGCTTCCTAAATACACAAACTCATTCACCTGGTCAATCACTGTGCCATTTAGACTTACATTCAGTACTACCAGTTCCTCTCTCAAAAACCACAACTTTGGTTTTTCCCTTATTTATACTCAGTTTGAATTTCATGCAAACTTCATACATCCAGGACAACATACTCTGCAACTCACTTTTGCTCTCTGCCAGCAGAGCAGTGTCATCAGCATACAGCAATCTGCACACACTGATATCACCAAGACATAAACCAGTATTATCTAGCTTGGCATTGCACATGCACACATCCATAAATATATTACACAGCCATGATCACATTACACAGCCTTGTCTGACTCCTGCACCTATAGAAAACCATTTTGATAAAACACCATTCACTCGTACACAAGCTCTACTGCCAGCGTACTTGGCTTTTACATTGTTAAATAGAAAAAAATTATACTAATTAAATATATGCCTAGAGTGTGCACCTACAAGCATGTTGCAAACATTTACCCAATGCAAAAAGGTTTCTGATACCAATTGATTGGAGCATAAATGCAGTTGAACCCAGATATAGCAAGCTCTCATAATATGAAGTTCTGCACAAACCAAAGTTTTTATAGATCTTTTGAACTTTATAGTATTCTCCCTTGTTATTTTAATTGCACATTACAAACATTATTTTTTGGAAAAACTGTGTTTATAAGAGTTCATGGTTATCAGCAAACAGAAGGAATGACATTCACCCAGTTTTTACCTCTTTCTCTGGAAAATTAGAAATTACCTGCTATTGACAACACTTTGTGGTTCTGCTTACAAACCAGTCATTTTGCATGAAGACACAAATGTTTCAATTTTTTAATATATATACCTCTTGCTATCCTGCCCCTTGCTTGCCACACAAACAACTTACGGAAAAACGTTTCTTATCCCCTCCCCTATAAATGTTTTTTATCCCCTCCCTTCAATCACTTAATCTCTGTTTAAAAAATGCATCTAGAAACATCTTAACCATCACATCAGAGGAAGTTTGAAAACATTTAAAACAGCCATCACAACGAGCACAAAAGAAGCAAGCATCAAATCATGTTTCAAATGTAATGTGCAAACAGCAAATCAAAAATTGTTACAGGTGAAATTAATTTGTTTTGGCAGTTACTTTAATTTTTACAGTTGTTAAATGTTTTGCTTACTGCAAATATCAATCATATTATTGCTAGCTACATATTTTTTTAATTAATTGTTTATCAATTATCTTCGATTAATTAATAAATAGTTTATGACTGACAAGTTTAAACCTAATATGATGTAATATGCCAAAAAATAACCTTTTTTAATCGTCTAGTTATAACAAAGTTTGCATATATTGAATGTTTTTAACTCTCTCTCTCTTGACTTCATTACATATGGGTTCAAACTGTATATACTAACAAAGGAAAGATGAATGAAGCAATACTACGAGCACAAATTCAAATTTATTCATAAGATACATACATTTGAAGCTTACTAATAAATGCAGGCAAAGTAATTCTTACAACAAATTACATAAAGAATTAATACAATCTAAAAGAAAACACAAAATAAAAAGTATACCTAAGCATGAGTATTCCAAAGACATACTTGTTAAGCATACATACATACATATCACTAAGCTGTTCTCTGAGATTCAGAGGTTAGCTCCAAAAAGAAATACAAACTACCAGATATTTTTACTTACTGTTGTCGTATTAAACTTCTCCATTTACAGCGATCTTGACATACAACTTGGGCTTTACTGATGATATCCATTACGCGCCGTACACGAGATCTTTTATACTTCATACTCATAATCTTTTTCTCATGCAGACACCCCTGAATTTGATCCACCCATGTCTTCCTTGGCCTTCCTCTGCCTTTCCTTCCTGCCACTTGGGCTAAAAGATTTTCTTAGTAAGCATCTCATCACTCATTATTTCAGCATGGACAAACCACCGAAGCATATTGGTCTCCACCTTGCTAACAACATTTTGCTTCACATCACACAACTGCAACACATCTTCATTCCTCACAAAATCAGACCGTGTCTTGCCACAAATGCATAAGTAACGCATTTCTCCAACACACAAACAACTCCTATGTTTCTTCTGCAGTACCCAGGTTTCACTGCCATACATCAGAGTAGGAACAATTACACTTTCAAACACAGCCATGCGGGACTCTCTAGAGAACCCATCATTCCTGTGAAAACCTCCCAGAGCAACTATGACTTGTTAAGCACAGAAAACAAATTCCTCATATCCTTAAGCTGTTCTCTGAGATTCAGAGGTTAGCTCCACAAAGAAATACAAACTACCAGATAAATGTTTAACTGATTATTTACTTACTGTTGCCATATCAAACTTCTCCATTTACAGCTATCTTGACACACAACTCTGGCTTCACTGACATCCTTCATACTTGTCAGAATAATTATTACTTTTTAAATATTTTTTTAACAAACTGATGCTAAGAAATTTATGTTCAAATATTTTTCAAATACTCTTTCTAAAATATATATATATATATATATATTTCCTTTTTTTATTTTATTGTGGTTGATGAACTGATCATCGAAAGTAATTTACATTCAAATAAGACTAACCCAATGTTTACAAACTGTTTTTACTTTCTCAAGCTAAACTGATTCAAAACTATTAGCATTCAGGCAGTAAAACCTTATTTCTCAGTCATATACTACAGATGTTGAAAGAAAACCAAAGAGGGGATGCACTGCAATAAATAAACAAACCAATATATAGTGCCAGCATAGTGCATCTAAGTATCCCATCTTTTTATTTCAACATATTTTGTCACTAACTGCTAAACCCAGAGGGGAAAGAAGAATTCAACAGATATTCCCACAGAAAGAATGGAGCGATGACATTATTTACAGGCCCTGCTGTATCACCCTTCCTACAGCATGTGAACTACATACATACCACATTTGCTTAAATTTCACAAAAGCTTTACCACAACCCACATCTTTTATCAGAGGCCACTGAAAGAAAATGCACTTTCTCTTTCATATAAATGAAAATGTGACATATTGTATTGTAAGATTTCATTTCATTTCAAAAATCCCAGATCTTTCCTAAAAATAAACAAAATTATTTCCAGTATTCCACGATTTGTAGACACCCTAAAAATAAAAGCTCTCCATGACAATTTTCCTGTTAATTCACTATGAAATTCACTATCAGTGGCATGTGGTAAACCACCACCTGCTGGCAATCTCAGATGAAATTTATACACTGACACTGCATCTCTGTAACCAGATCTTTAATTGTGTTTCAACAGCGAGTCTCAACAGCAAATCTCAACTACAAGACTGATAGAGTGCAGCTTCTATGACTTTCTTTGGGGTTCCAAGTTTTCTCTGCAGAGCTTTGTTAATGCAAGAAAGAAAGCAAATCCCCTAACCCAGGGGCTCCCAAACTTTTTGAGACAGAGCAACCCTTCACATGCCACATTTTCCATGCGACGTCCCTGTACCCAAAATTATAAAAACAAATTGCCCAAATCCAAGTTTGTGGTATTTTTAAAAAAGAAAATAGTAATTTACACCACTAGCTTGTATTCTTTTTAATGTAAAAATATGAAATTAGAATAAAATTACAGAACTGAATACGAAGAAATTGAGATAGGCACATTTTCACAATGGTAACTCTTCATTTGGATTTCACAGTTTTATAGTAATTTTAGAAGCTACATAACAGAGGTATTTGCGTCTTAAAGGGATAGGGAAGCTTGTTTCTCATCACACAAAACATCGAATATGGGGACAATGTTTGGTACAGCGTCATGAATCTCCTTCTCACCGTTAACTTTGCTTTTATATCTGGATTTTATTACCGCCAGAGCTGAAAATCTTGCCTCGCAAAGGTAGGATGTGGCAAAAGGGAGAATTACTCTCACAGCTTTTATTCTCAATTTTGGGTACTCTTTTTTTTGCCACACTGTTCCAAAACCTGGGGCACACTTCTGGAAGAGAATGCCATTATCAGTGTGGAATCTACTCAGCAGTAGTAAAGGTTGATTGTGGTATGGCTGTAAACAGGTCTGGTCATAAACCAACACACACTCACATAGGAATAACTACATTCACAGTTATTAAAACACAGTAGCTCAGTTCTAACAAATGTTTATACACTCTGCATATGTATTGAATGAAGACTGCATAGCAAACTAAGTGTCCACCAATGAGGGGCAGAATGTTATCTCTTGACCTTGCCTGGCTCAATCTAATTTCAGACTGCAGGGGGAGCAAGATCTGCACGACGTCAGGCCAAGTTTTCAAAGAGCATTGTAGCTCAAAACTCAGATGAAGGGAGCACTTTCACAAAAAAACTGGTGCTTTTTCTTTTTTCTTTAAAATTTTTTTCTTACAATTCATTCTTTAAAACATGTACACGTCTTCAAAATTTTAAATGCTGCGTTTCACTATACATTATAAGTTTTAGTTTTTTCCTATAGTCGCGATGCCTCAGACCAAGACCGGCGATGCCCTGGGGTGTCACGACGCACAGATTGGGAACCTCTGACCTAACCCATAAGTTTCACAAAGTGAATGAACATGGAAATGCAGAACAGAATCCAGAATTCTGTTCTATGTTAAATTCTTACTGTATGTGGAGCCAGGATCATCATTTGCATCCTTTTTTGAAGTACAAAGAGGTAAGAGTATCAAGTCAGCACAAATACTGAATTTATCTACTAATGCCTTCATCCACCAGTGAGCAAGACTTAAAAGAGCTGGAGGTCTACAAGTCTCATAAGGATGCAGTACACAGCTGCAGGCTTGACAGCAAATGTAGTCTATTTTATAGAGAATAACAGAGATAGAAAATGCTTGAACAAACATCAACCTTAACAAGGCAGTGGAAAGAAGACTTATCACAGAGTGCTAAAAAAGATCTTATTACCAGAAGTATTTCACAAGATATGATGCTTTCTGAAGAACAAAATGTATATACCTAGATGCTATTGGGTTGTCGGAAAAGTCATGATGTATTTTAGCCATGTTTTACAAAGGTCATTTATTGATAGAAAGAACAAAGATCGATCAATGATATAATGCCCGTTTTGTTTGATAATCTTTTGCCATCTTTCAGTGAACTGCAGGATGCCTCGTTCATAGAAGGACCTGTCTTTCGTGGCGAAAAACTGTACAAGGTGCTGATTTACAGTCTCATCTGAATTGAACTTTATACCACGCAACGACTGTTGAAGAGAGCAAAACAAGTGGAAGTCTGATGGCGCAAGGTCAGGCGAGTATGCTGGGTGTGGCAACACATCCCACCCAAGCTCCAATAATTTTTGGCGGGTGATCAAACTTGTGTGTGGCCTCGCGTTGTCGTGATGGAACACAACAACCTTTACGATGAACGAGCTCTGGACGTTTCTGGATGATGGATTCATTCACTGTCCAATTACTGACAGTACACATTCAAATTGATTGTTTGGTTCCATGGTAGGAGCTTGAAAAACACGACAGCTTTAAAATCCCACCACACTGAGACCAGAACCTTTCGCTGATGAATGTCTGCTTTGGATGTTGTTTAAGGCGAAGCAGCACGTCGGGACCAAGACCGTTTGCGCAGCACATTGCTGTACACAATCCACTTTTCGTCACCAGTTATCAGTCACTTCAAAAAAAAAATCATTTTCCTCACGTTTAATGAGCATATCGCAGATGTTTATACGCGCCGTCAATTGAGCTTCTTTGAGTTCATGAGGAACCCACACATTGAGCTTGCTTACACATCCCAGCTTCTTCAGGTGGTCGTGAACGCTTGAATGATGGATGTGCAACAGGGTGTCTACTGTTTTCCAGTTAACCAAATTCATGACTTTTTCATGACCTCTTCAGTTAAATTCATGACCTCGACAATGCGGCACAACAACCATTTTCTTTGCACTTTGCTTATCTGGAGGAGTTTTTAACTATTATTTTGCACATTATTGTTTTCTGATTGTAGCTGTTTTAGCAGCAGATTTAGGAGAAATAAAGAAAAACACTATCATCATTGCATCAACATTACCAAACCAAAAGAAATGTCTGAGAATGGCTTTTACAAGTCCTTCAAGTAAGCAAGTGAAAAGGAATGTTTCACACTTTTACACACTTCTAGTCAATGACTTTATTGAAATAATCAGTCTAAAGTAAAGCCTTCTTTGGAATTATTGTTTTTGTGGGCTACATGAAGAAGAGAGAGAAGAAGATCCAGCATTAAAAATATGCACCCAATGAAACTAAATATAAAGAATAACTGTGTGCCAAAACAAAATACAGAATTCTATTTTATTAAAATAAAGAAATAAAATTTCAGTTAATCATGTAAATGATATCAACCTTACAAACTAAAACCATTTTGTTAATGCAATGATTTACAGAAATACTAAAAAAGTTATGGTGTTAAGTGCATCTTAATATTTCAGATCAGACAAGATAGTACTTATGAAAATACTATTTTATGATAGCTTAATATCTTTTAATCCAAATGTAAAAAAATTTCTTTTGTTCTTTCCGGTAGTGAATAATCATGATGCTATGAGTATGGATAGCTAGCTAGTCATAAGTTTTATATAACGAGATCGTATACAAATTTATCATACTTGGAAAGACAATTATGACAGCTATACATATTCACAGTGACAAGAAGAATACCTAAAAAAAAAAAAAAAACAGAAAAAATAAAATAAAATGTACAACTTTCGTGAAATAAGACTTATTTTGATTGTTTTAAAAATATTGGGCAATTGCACTTCAAACGTGTTTGGCACAAGAGTTTAAGAAAATGTTTCATCGCCAAAAGAGAAATTCAGATATCTTTCAAGTCACATCGAACGGTAACCAAACTACGTGAAACAAAGATAATGTTCAAAAGTGAAATGACATGATATATTTAAATTCAGCTAAATTCAGGTGCTGATACAAAAAAAAAAAAAATTCATGACCACCCACTCAATTTCATTACTTTTTCATGACTTTCATGACCACCCACTCAATTTCATTACTTTTTCATGACTTTCATGACCACCTGCTCAATTTCATGACTTTTTCATGACCAGTAGATATACCCTGTGCAATGTGTCTGCAATCTCTCGTGTAATGCAACGTAGGTTTGACTCGATCAATGCTTTGATTTGGTCGTCATCAACCTCGGTTGGCCTCTCGGACCGAGGTGCATCGTTGAGGTCAAAATCACCAGCACGGAATTTTGCGAACCACCGCTGGCATTGATGTTCTTGTAGAGCATTATCCCTGTACACTTTGACATGCATTCTTCCCTTTACGGAAGTAAAACAGTAAAATATGGTGAAAATGCACAGTTTGCTCTTCCATCTTCAACTTGATGTCAAATCTCTGCAAATCAACCAAATCGCTCATTATTCCTTTTAGACTGCAGCTAGAACTGGCACCTGTCGAATGCCATAGCGATAACAGAGCTGCGCATGCCTCTAGTGCGTCTAAAACCACCCAACCGCCATCGGGTGCCAAAATGAGTCATGACTTTTCCGACAATCCAATGTTTAAGAAGGTTAGGTTCACACATTAAAAGGTTGTAGAAACTTAATTGCCTGTGGCTAAAATCAGTGAACAGAACACAAGAAAGCCCGTAAGAAAGCAAGAAAAGAACTGCAGTGTTGAGGAATATGCACCATAAAGAAAAAAATGTTTTCAATGCTTTCAAATGTCTTATGTGTCAAGAAATCTTACAGATATCAAAGCAAGAAAGATCTTTGAGACACATCATAATTTTAAAGTTATCATATTAGATATTTCAGCTAGATAATGCTTCTTACCTTTGCATTCCTATCTTGCTTGACTTTACATTTCCTGCATGTGGTCCGGTTGTCGCTGATGATATCGTTCCAATTGTCCTTTTCAGGTATAGCTGTTCTTGGCGCTATTCTCGTTTAATGCAGGTTTGGTTCACTAAACTTCGATTAGGTTCCTTTAATACCAACTTTTACTGTTTTCTTTGCTCGAAATTTTTCGCCCAAAACTTTGGGCATCTTCAGGAGCGTGGCAATTTTGCACCTTTACCTGTGGGTGCCTTCTCGCTTACTGGGGTTTGCTAATCCCCGTTGCCATTCTTCATTCGTCTAGGATATGCAGTTTGATCGTTTCTACCCTGCGCCATCTATGTTTCTTCTTTGGACATTTTTTTTTAATATGCTATCTTGTTTGTTTTCCTTTACTTTCTTCTATCTTTGTCTTTCCTCCTTTTCTGTTTTTTTTTTTTTTTTTTTTGCTCTTTTTCTTGTCTAATAAGTTCTTTCCATAGGTTAGACAACGTGCTTGGGTCGTTTTGGTTACATACTCTCTTTTTTTTTTTTGTATATTAAAATTGCTTCTTCCATCCTCAATCATTTTTCCGATTTTTTATTTCTTTTTAGCAATTTTAGTTTGTTGAATTTCGGGAAGGTTTTGTTTTCCAAACAGAACTGTACTAGAGCCGTTTTTACCTCTTTTTTTTGCCAGTTGATGATATGTTGCTTCAGCCTTTTTTTTTATTAGCCTGTTTTTTGTGCTCCCTATGTATGATGTTGGGGGGGGGGGGAGTGTGCTATTGGGATTTCATACGTTCCCAATTCTTCAAGCATTTTCCCCCATTTTTTTGTTCACTGTCATATTCTTTAATGTGTTCACAGACATCCCTAGTTTTAGATCGTATTTCGCACATTGCTTGCTAACTGCTTGGCTATCTTCTATGTATGGTAAGGCCCCTATGTATTTCATTTCCTTATCCATATTGCTTCTTCCTCGGCTTTCCTTCCTCTGATTCTTTATTTTATTTTTTGTTTCATTTATCCACTTTTTTATTAATTTATTTGGGTACTCATAATCATGCGCGACCTTTAATATGAATTCCAGTTCTTGGTTCTTAAGCCTATTATTAGAGGTGTGCGTGTATGCCCTCCTTATGAGGTTAATAACGCTATTTTTTTTTATGCACGTTTGGATGGTGCGATGTGTATGGTATCATTACTGGTATATAGGTATGTTTCCTGAATACTGAGTATTCAAACTTATTTTTGTTTTTTTTACCATCACATCTAGGAATGGCAGGCCGTTGTCTACTTCATATTCCAGCGTTAGTTCAATTGATTCACGTACTTCCATGAACTTATGGGCCAGCTCTTGTAGCTCCGTTTTTTAGCTTAGAGATGATTATGATATCGTCTACATACCTTGTTGTACATTATTGGTTTTTCTTGCATGGTTTGTAAGATTTTTTCTTCTAAGTACGCCATCGCAACTTCTGCGTATATGGCTGACAGCGGTGATCTCATCGGGCCTCCCTGCGTTTGCTTGTATATATTATTTCCAAATTTGAAAATATTGTTCTCTTTGATGAAATATAGGGTTGTTTTTGGAAACATACCTATATACCAGTAATGATACCATACACATCGCACCATCCAAACGTGCATAAAAAAAATAGCATTATTAACCTCATAAGGAGGGCATACACGCACACCTCCAATAATAGGCTTAAGAACCAAGAACTGGAATTCATATTAAAGATCGCGCATGATTATGAGTACCCAAATAAATTAATAAAAAAGTGGATAAATGAAACAAAAATAAAATAAAGAATCAGAGGAAAGAAAGCCGAGGAAGAAGCAATATGGATAAGGAAATGAAATACATAGGGGCCTTACCATACATAGAAGGCATCAGCCAAGCAGTTAGCAAGCAACGTGCGAAATACGATCTAAAACTAGGGATGTCTGTGAACACATTAAAGAATATGACGGTGAACAAAAAAAACAGGGGAAAAAATGCCTGAAGAATCGGGAACCTACAAAATCCCAATAGCACACTCCCCCCCAATATCAAACATAGGGAGCACAAAAAACAGGCTTAAAAAAAAAAGGCTGAAGCAACATATCACCAACTGGCAAAAAAAAAGAGGCAAAAACGGCGCCAGTACAGTTCTGTTTGGAAAACAAAACCTTCCCAAAATTTGACGAACTAAAATTGCTAAAAAGAAATAAAAAATCGGAAAAACGATTGAGGATGGAAGAAGCAATTTTAATATACAAAAATAAAAATAGAGTATGTAACCAGAACGACCCAAGCACGTTGTCTAACCTATGGAAAGAACTTATTAGACAAGAAAAAGAGCAAAAAAAAAAAAAAAAAAAAAAAACAGAAAAGGAGGAAAGACAAAGATAGAAGAAAGTAAAGGAAAACAAACAAGATAGTGTATTAAAAAAAAATGTCCAAAGAAGAAACATAGATGGCGACAGGGTAGAAACGATCAAACTGCATATCCTAGACGAACGAAGAATGGCAACGGGGATTAGCAAACCCCAGTAAGCGAGAAGGCACCCACAGGTAAAGGTGCAAAATCGCCACGCTCCTGAAAGATGCCCAAAGTTTTGGGCGAAAAATTTCGAGCAAAGAAAACGGTAAAAGTTGGTATTAACAGAACCTAATCGAAGTTTAGTGAAGCAAACCTGCATTAAATGAGAATAGTGCCAAGAACAGCTATACCTGAAAAGGACAATTGGAATGATAACATCAGTGACAACCGGACCACGTGCAGGAAATGTAAAGTCAAGCAAGATAGAAATGCAAAGGTAAGAAGCATTATCTAGCTGAAATATCTAATATGATGAACGTATGCACGTTTAAAGGACAGTAGTTTTCTGATGATATCAGAATTAGAACTACGAAGATGTTATTTTTTAAAGTTATCATTGTGAGAAGGGAAATAAATTATCTGAGTATAAACTACTTTTGTTCACTTACCATTAGGTATTTTTATTTTCAGTACATTTTTGTTCTGTTTGTTCATAGATATGCTAAATAACTCTACTAGCATGTATGCATACACTTCATCATGTTTATGGGCAAAATAAATAACAGATACAGTAAGCAAAATTATCTGGTAATATTGTTTTAATTATAGCCACATTTATTGTATTCCCAAATAACACTTACAAAATTTTGGATCAGATACAAAAATTTCAGAAAATTATGGGTATGGGGGGTGCAGAATTTTCCAAGGTGCAGTAAATACTGAGCTACAATTATGTAAAAATAGTCAAAGTTTTTTTTTTCTTTTTAATGCTAAATGTAAATAAAATATATTTCCAAGTAAGCTTCCATATTTCTAAAAAGTTAGAAGGGGGCTAATGCTTTCCATTTTATAAAATAGATACATGAAGATTCCTGAAACATACTCTATAGAAAATAGAATAACACATCTAAGCTTAGCTTTGAGGGTCTATACCTTTTGTACATGAGGAGCAAAGCACAACAGAGAGAGATAATTTGTTTACACATAAAATATAGCATGACTTTTTTGCAACATTCTGTTCTGAGATAAATTTTACCATGCAAACTTGTTAGTTTTCAGACTAACGATATCCCTTATTGTTTGCTTGTTTAAACTTGTGCGTTACTTACCTTAAGTAAATCCAGAAGCCTTATGGTGAGATCTGTTGCTATCATAGGAACGTCTTCTGCACAATGACAGTATTCAACCATCATTTTCAAAAGCATCAGCACTGTACTGGAATTTAAACAAAACAATTTAAAAAATACTCAGTCTTTGAAACAAATAAAAAATGGTATTGCAAAAATTGTAATACCATTATTAATTCCTATACAAAGTCAATCATTCCTCATTCCACACACATACATAAAAACTCATCTTGTAGCTTACAGTGTCAAATGCATCACTGACATTGCCTGCACATAGATATCTTTCCTGTTATGTTTTCCTAACTCTAAAGTGATACACTATAAAGGATGCACATATAGTAAAACATACAAACAAACAAAAATGAGTTTGCTATATTGGATAAGATTTATGCAAGTACTGTTTGTTCACTGATGTCCAACACATTAATGAAAATTTTGGAGACAGACTTGCCATTCTTGTGCATTCCTGATCATGGTGATTAAATGAGTAAAACTGAAAACACCATTTAATTTTAGCATTATACACTTGACGATTATGGGCAAAACACGTAACAATATTAACAAAGAAAGGTGACTTGATCCCGCTAGTTACGTTAACTAAAACTTTTACAAAAGTTCGTAAGTTGGAAGCTTTCGACCTTATCTTAGGTCTTCATCACGCCAATGGAGGACTAAGATTGTTGCCAGATTCTACATTTGAATTTTTCCTATTTTTGTTGCCAAAACTTAGAATTGATCTCCAGATCAACGGAATGTAGAGAGGAGATTCGGAGTTGCAAGTCATTGAGTTGAAAATAATTTCTATGCTTTCACGGTAATGGAGGGCAAAACGATTGTCAAACGAAGCAATTCGTTTTGCTTCGTTCCAGTGGGGAACTGCAGATGTGTCTTCCATTGTCAAAATAGACAAGGCAGTGTTGGGATTGCCTTTCGAAACATCTTTTCTATGTTCTAAAATTCTATGGCTAATGCTCCTGTATGTGCTTCCAATGTATAAGTTATCCCCAGTAGAAGAAGAGATAGGAATGCAGTAAACTCCTGGGAGGTTCAGGCTTTCAACTTTGTCCCTATCCCTTTGTAGAAGTTTCAAGATGTTTGGGGTAGATTTAATGGCAAGATGGTAACCAAAACTTCTAAAGAATCTGTAACTTATAAGCATAGGAAGGATGGTAAGGAACAGAACCACAGAATTTCAGGTCTTCTTTCTTGTGAGGAAAATCGAATGCCTCCTTCCTCACAAGAAAGAAGACCTGAAATTCTGTGGTTCTGTTCCTTACCATCCTTCCTATGCTTATAAGTTACAGATTCTTTTTAGAAGTTTTGGTTACCATCTTGCCATTAAATCTACCCCAAACATCTTGAAACTTCTACAAAGGGATAGGGACAAAGTTGAAAGCCTGAACCTCCCAGGAGTTTACTGCATTCCTATCTCTTCTTCTACTGGGGATAACTTATACATTGGAAGCACATACAGGAGCATTAGCCATAGAATTTTAGAACAAAGAAAAGATGTTTCGAAAGGCAATCCCAACACTGCCTTGTCTATTTTGACAATGGAAGACACATCTGCAGTTCCCCACTGGAACGAAGCAAAACGAATTGCTTCGTTTGACAATCGTTTTGCCCTCAGTTACCGTGAAAGCATAGAAATTATTTTCAACTCAATGACTTGCAACTCCGAATCTCCTCTCTACATTCCGTTGATCTGGAGATCAATTCTAAGTTTTGGCAACAAAAATAGGAAAAATTCAAATGTAGAATCTGGCAACAATCTTAGTCCTCCATTGGCGTGATGAAGACCTAAGATAAGGTCGAAAGCTTCCAACTTACGAACTTTTTGTAAAAGTTTTAGTTAACGTAACTAGCGTGATCAAGTCACCTTTCTTTGCATTATACACTATGATGCCCATTTATTAGGAACACCTACCTAATAACCTGTTGTGCTACCTTTGCCCCAAATTTGTTGGGGCATGGAACATACCCGACGTTGGAACAGTCATGCAGGAATGTTACATAATGCAGAAATGATCAAGTCGCACAGTTGCTGCAAATTCGATGGCAGCACAGTCTTGCAGAGAACAGCGCATTCTATCTCATCCCAGAGAAGCTTGATGGGGTTTAAATCTGGGGACTGAGTAGGTCACTGAAGCAAGAGAACTCTTCAGAATGATCCAGACACTACTGGGTGATGATAGAACATTGTGAGAGGGTTCGTTGTCCTACTGTATGTGTCCATCTGTTTGCACAAGGATAAACTGTAGGTACTCGTACAAAAAGATGAATTTGGTTAGCAAAGATGTTTATCACAGGGGTCTAATACATACCAGAAAAACAGTCTCTAGACCATAACAATGCAGCCACTGGCCTGCAATGTTGACATCTGACAGAATGGCTTCATGGTCTCATGTTGCTTGTGCTAAATTCAGATCCTGTTATTCCCATGAAGAAGAAGGAATCTTTATTCGTCTGTCTAAATGACCTTTTTCCAGTCCTCAACAGTCCAATGACAATGCTCCCATACTCACTGGAGGCACACTTACATGTTCTTTGCTGACAAAGTTAGCACTCAACATGGTTGTTGTGTTGCAGTCCGTTCATGAGATAGTCTGATATGCAGTGCTTGGAGTTGATCCTCAGCACATAATTTCTGCAGTGATTTGCTGGGTTGTAGCCTGTCTGTTCACATGCATGATTCTTGCCAATCTTCTCTGACCCTCCAGCTGTTTTTGTCCATAGGATTACCAGCTGCTGGAAGTTTTGTGAGTTGCATGTTCATAGTAAATCCTTGCTACAGTTGCACATGAAAATCCCAGGAAAACAGTTGTCTGGGAGATGCTCAAACTATCATGCCACATTCAAAGTCACTCATTTTACTCATTCTGACCCTCAATTGAACACTGATTTGCTCAACAAGCTGGTATTCCTGATTCATATTGCATACTGTGTTAACATGCCATCTTATGTGATGATGGCAGGTGTAACTAATAAAGTGGCATCTCAGTGTATATAGACTGTATATTTAATCATGCTCATTTACTTGTATGCCACTTTAAAAGTAACAGCCTTCAAATATTTCTCAAAGACTGTTTTTTATGACATGTTACTTGCATGGTGCAGAGGTACACCATACCTTCTTTCCATAGCTGCTGCTGTAGTGTATATCAAATACAGTCACTCCACAGCCATAAAAACATCATGCTGTTATTCAATACTTTGTGTAGTAGAAAAATCCACAAATAACAAAAGAATATGTGTGGGGATGATGACATCCACCACAGCAAAGTGGGGTGTATAGCAAGCAAACAACTTCAAAAGAAAAAAGAAAAAAATCTTTATGATTCCCCTGATAGTGGCAAGCCACAATCATCATAGCAGTAGAACACTGCTACAAGAATTGATATCCTATCTTTTTTATGGAAACTTTTGTTCTAGAAGATATACATGCACCTGCTTATAAATTGTTACAGAGCGAACATTGTTTAAAAGTGTTCGAAACACAGAACAAGATAGATTATTCAGAAGTATGCATCATTTGAGTCCTGTAACAATTAATTGGTAGACCAAGATTCATACTCTTCTGAGCAAAATAAATTCAAACACTTTTCAAGGACTTTTTAAAACCAAATTATCGTATGTGTGTGCTGTCAGTAGGTATTTAGCAAGTTCAAACCATTGTAGGTATTTTAGCAAGTTTAAACCGTTAAACTTAGCTGGGACGGGCACACCTTCAATGACCTGCCTGTAACTTTCTGCCCAACCCCTATTGGCTTATTTTATTAACTTTGTTTCACCCCCCTGGTTTGGTGGTGCTTTTCAAAGTCATTTTGTGTGTGTGTGTGTGGAATATTTCGAAAGGCTACATTATTTTCGTATTCACCCTCTGACAAGAATGCATCCCCAACCCCAATCAACAGAAGCCCATCAAGATTCACAAATACACCATTCCACTTATTTTACTACCATGGCTGACATTTTACTCTGTGGTGATGTCATAGTCAAGGCACCAGCTGTCCATGTGCTCCCCTGTATTGAATGCAAGTTATGCGCTATTTGATCAGTTTAGTATTTTTATCGGAACTACACAGAGATTTCCTATACAACTTTTCATCACAAACAATTATTTTACACATGCTCTTTCATCATCATCATCGTCATCGTCAACCATTATCAATCCACTGCTGGACGAAGGTCTCCCCAAGTTTCCTCCACAACGGTCTGCCTTGTGCCAGTCTCCTCCATGTCACTCCCGCATACTTTCGAATTTCATCCACCCATCTTCCATGTGGTCTTCTTCTGGGTCTTTTCCTGTCCCTTGGAATCCAATCTAAAATTTCGGCTGTCCATCGATGGTCTGTTCTTCTGGCAGTATGTCCAGCCCATTGCCATTTCAGGGATTTAACTCTGATCATGATGTCTTCCACTCTTGTCATTTTTCGGATCCACGTGTTCCTCTTCTTATCTCTCCTGGTTACACCAAGCATGCACCTCTCCATGCTTCTTTGAGTTGTCTGCATCCTTTGTATGTCTCTTTTAGTTAAGGTCCACGTCTCTGCACCATACATAAGCACTGGAAGGATGCATTGATCAAACTCTTTTCTTTTAAGACATAATGGCATATTGCTCTTGAAAATTATGCTGTTTCTTCCAAAAGCTCTCCAGGCAAGTTTTGTACGCCGATTAATTTCTTCACCAATGTGACCCTCACTTGATATCTGCTGTCCAAGATAAACGTACGTGTCTGTTATCTTTAGATTTTCTCCATCAATCGATAAATCTTCATTTCTTGTAAAAGCATTAAACATCACTTTTGTCTTCTGAAAGTTCATTTTTAATCCCACTTCTTTACTCTTGTCAGCAAGTTTCTGCATCATACTTTGTAGCTCTGATGGGGTAGTTGCAAAAATGACTATGTCATCAGCAAAACGAAGGTGGGTTAGATAATCTCCATTAATCTTTATGCCTTTGTTTTCCCAGTTCAGTGATTGAAAGACATTTTCCAATGTGGCATTAAAGAGCTTCGGAGATATGGTGTCACCTTGTCTCACTCCTTTTCCAATTTTTATGTGTGTTGTATTTTCAAATAGCAGAATCTTTGCACTTGCATTTTCATAGATGTTATTAATAATATTAATGTATGCATCTTCAATACCGCAGGATTTCAGAGCCATTGCAACTGCCGATGGTTTCACCGAATCAAAGGCTTTTTCATAATCGATAAAAGCCATGCACAATGGAAGTTCATATTCTCTCGCTCTTTCAATTAGTTCTCTCAGTACGTGGATATGATCTATTGTGCTGTAGCCACTGCTGAATCCAGCTTGTTCTCTCGGTTGAGCCATGTCCAGTGTTACCTTCAAGCGGTGTGAAAGAACTTTAGTGAAGATTTTATAAACCACTGATAGGAGGCTGATAGGTCTGTAGTTCCTGAGATCCTCAATGTCACCTTTCTTATGTAGCAAGATCACTGTAGCGTTGTTCCAATCCTCAGGAATCTTCCCTTCATTAAGGCATCGAGTGAAAATTTGGGCGAGTACTGTTTCGATTTCTCCACTTGCTTCTTGTATGATGTCTACAGTAATTCCATCTTCTCCTGGAGCTTTTCCCCCGCTTCATGTTCTTGATTGCATGTGCAACTTCTGCTGGAAGGACTGGAAGAACTCTGGTACTTTTCATGATGCCTGGAGTACATGTATCATCCCTTTCATATAATTTGGAGTAGAAATCTTTCACTCTTGTCAAAATTTTGCCTCTATTTCTTGTTACAGAACCATCTTCTTTTCTCAGTGCCATAATCTGTTTTTTTTTTCCTTACTGAGATGTCCCTTTGCTATCTTTAGGCTTTGGTTGTTTTCAATTGCTTTCCTTACTAGTTCACAGTTGAATTTCCTTACTTCTTCAGTGATACTTTTTCGTACTGTCTTGCATAGCTCTATATATTCCACTTTGGAAGTCACATCTTCTTTAGTTGTTCTCATCTCTCTTCTTTTTTGCATCAACATTTTGGTTTTCCCTGATAATTTGTTCACATGCAATTTGTTCTTAGACCCAGCTAATTTTGTTGCTGTTTCCATAAGAGCTTTGGTTACTTTTCTGTTAACTTCAGAAATATCCACTTCTTCCGATGTTAGGCCTTCTAAAGCAGAGAATCTGTTCTTCAGTTCCAATTTGAAGGTATTATGGTGTTTATTAAGGTTGGTTATGTCAATACATTTTGTTTGTCTTATGAGCTTGCTACGTTCGAGTTTAGTGTTGAGGTGCATCTTACATCTCACCAATCTATGGTCACTGCCTGTGTTGAACTTGTTTAGCACACTGCAGTCTTCTATGACGAATTTTTTGTTACACATAATAAAATCAATTTCACTTGTCGTCCCATTTGGATGTCTCCATGTCCATTTCCTGTGTGGCTTTTTCTTGAAAAAGGAGTTCAAGATGAAAAACCCTTGTGCCTCTGCAAACTCTACGAGAGTATTTCCACGCTGGTTTCTGTTGCCATGACCGAATTTACCTACTGAAGTTTCATTCTGTTGCCGTTGCCCTATTTTTGCATTGAAATCTCCCATAATTATCTTCAAGTGCTGCTTACCTTTATTATTTAGATGACGAATTTCCTCATAAAATTCTTCAATTTCTTCTTCAGCATGACTTGTGGTGGGTGTGTAAGTTTGAATAATCTGAGCCTGGTATCTTCTCGAGAGTTGGATAACGAGTCGTGCAGCTCTGTCAGAGGAACTTTCAACTCCTACAACTTTATCCTTCAGTTTCTTGTTTATTATATATCCAACACCACTAGTTCTGCCAGTATCTGTCCCACGAGAGTAGAAGAGATGTCCACTTTTCAGTTCAATGAGATCTTCTCCTTTTCTCCTTACCTCACTTAGCCCCATGATGTCCCACTTGATCCTTTGTAGTTCCTCTTCCAATTCAAGAAGCCTTGAACCAGAAGATAGGGAGCGTCCGTTATACGTAGCCAAGGTCAGCATCAGATGGCAGCCTAGTCCGGTCCTCCGGGGATTCTTAGCACCCTCTGCCTTCATGTCGCACTGGCCGCTGCCTTGGCCAGGTACATTCCAGCTGCCGGAGACTGAGGGCCAAGATTTAAGTTGTGGAGTCATTTTGGAGGGGTTTGGCCATAACTCAGCCACGCTGGCCAAGTGGGTTGGTGAGTGTGGGATAGCATTTCCTCTAATCCCGATGGTATAATTATACCACTATTGGCGGTCGTCAGAGCCCCTTTAGTGGGAACAGGATGTACCACGAGAAGGCGGGGTTGACATTTGTCAAGGAGAGGCTGTGATGTTACGCATCACCTGACCTTACATCCCATATCATCAATTAAAAGAAAAAAAAAATCAAGTACTATTTACCGAGCCTTGAACTTTTTCAAGTACTTTCAAAGACTCGGACTTTTTTTTAAGAACTTTTCAAAGTTTTCAAGGAGTGTATGAACCATGTAGATGTAAGTTCAAAACATGCATTTCCAACTTCTGACACAGTCTGATGAAAATGCAGATGAATTTCTAGCACACAGTGCCACAAGGTAAAACACATTTGCATCACTTTAAACTGGCCATTCTACACAGGGTGTGATAAAGTAAATCTTCCATGGGAACAAGTTAAAAGTTGTACCCTCTGCAGATAGTCAAAATTTTTTGGAGGTGAGGTGGGGGAATGGAATGGAGAGTGCTAATCAGATGGGCATTTGATATGTGATATCAAGAGTGAAATGATGCAGCAAAAGCCTAAATGTATGATAAATTACCATACAAACAAGTGTCTATTCAGCTAGAAAATTCAAAATTATTCCATCTCTTCATAGCAATGAAGAATGGTTGCTGCTATGAGCAGTTATGTGCACCTTCATTAGCGCAATCTCAGTAATTAGTTCAGATCCAATACTTCAATTGCTTGGGAAAACATTGTTCTGGCTGGTGTAATACTGACACATTTGGTCAGAAATCATGCTTTCCATTCTTGCTTCAGAATGATAATAAAAATTTGTTGGACAACATTGTCCTCAGTACTTTCATTGAATTTTTCTTTAATAATGCAGTTCTCAATCAAAGTGTTTTTCTTTAATTTTTTTATGTTTATTTTCTTGAGCAGCAATCATGCTCAGTGCACTTAGCACATATATACATCATCCCATGTTGACAACCAAACTAAAATGAAAAAATACCAACTTTTACTTCCTTTAGAGCAGTAAGAAGAATCCTTCATCATCAGGGTAAGTAAAGATACATATTGAATATTGCATGCCTTTATTTAAGTCAGGCCATACTTGTTACATAAATTTAGCCAGACACACCTTTTAAAGAAATTCAAACAAACAACAGTATAGCATATTGATGACAATAATATGCATTTCCCACCCCCTCCCTTCTTTCACTCTCACACACACACACACACACACACACACACACACACACACACACACACACACACACACACACACACACACACACAGAACAGTACATTCATGATAAACACCTATGTGAGCATATAAATATTTATACAGAATTTAAAAACAACAAAAAGCAAACTCCTGCATTTGCTATAGCTTATATACTTTATCTCATGTTAACAACCTGACTAAAACACAAAAATATCAACTTTTACTTCTTTTGGAGCAGCAAGAAGAAACTTTCCTCATTAGGTTAAGTAAAGATATATATTAAACAAACATCAAATGCTTCTATTTAAAGTCAGGCCATATTGGTCATGAACAAATTAAGCCAGAAATACCTCTTAAAGATATTCAAACAAAAAAGAGTATGGAGTATGGCATATCCATGACCACACATGATACTGTGCACACATGAAAATGTATGCAACACAAAAAAATAAAATGACAATCAAAAATGCAAACCCCAGCATTTGCTATTGTTTATAACAAGAAAACTGCTTAGTACACAATAACAACTATTTATTTCATGAATAAAATTTCAGAACTTTTGGTAAATTGCTCACCCAGTAACAGCAAAATTTTCATCTCTTACAAGCAGGTACTGTTGAGGTTTTCTCTGAGAACTGTCATCCTCAATATCTTTCTTCTGTCTTGTCAATGATCCTGAAAAATTAGTTTTTCATATGATTGCAGCTGAAGCTGTTCATAGGTGATTATAAGTTGGTAATCTTAAAAAATGATTTTTTGAACTCAGAAATTAGTATTTACGAGGTATGCTCAGAAAGTACCAGGACTATAATTCAAAATACAAAGCACTTACAAGTTAATTGATGCTGCTCCTTCAAAATATTCTCCTTCTGAGCTAATTAGCCCTCCAAAATACCCTCCTTCCAAGTGGTCCAAGCATTTTTGTCGCTTTATAAAAGTGAGTATTTAAGTCTTCTTTTGGGACAATGTTCAGAGACCCTGTTTCGCATTTTGGATGATACTGTTTATAATTCCTTAAGAGATTTTTTTCTTTTATTTTGGAAAACAAAAAGAACTGACAGGGAGCCAAATCAGGTGAATAAGGCAAGTGCATTATCATGATGCAACAGCCAGGACTAAAACTCCTACTGTTGTGACCATTTTCACTAAATTTATTGAATTTATTTTCCTCAATCCTTTCAAAACCTTTTCTGTAATAAGCCTGGTTCACAGTCTTCCCAGTTGGAGAAAATAGAAAATTCTTTTAACATTGTGGAAAACAATTAAGTCCACCTTCACATGTGATTTCACTTGCTGGGCTTTTTGAGTTCAGAAAAGGATTTTGTCTTTCATTCACAGATGATTTTAGGGACATAATCACAGACCCAGGATTCATCACCTGTTACAGTATTTTCTATAAAGTGTGGGTCCATTGCTGCATGATTTCTGACAAACTGTAACAGGGTGCTTCTTCTTTTGAGCATGAGTGAGAAGCCGAAACTGTCACTCTTTGCTGTGACTCTTTTCAACCCCAAGTCTTGTGTCAAAACTGCATGACATGACTTGACTGAGATCCAAGTTTTGCTAGACACATCCCTAACAATCGACTGTCTGTTCAAGAAGTTGAATGGGTGCCTACAGCAAGGATCACCTTCAACTGATGTTCGACTTTCGTTATATCTCTTAAATAATTCAAAAGTTTCTGAAAAGTTTAGAGCTTTTCAATATTTTGTTCACAACACTTCAAATGTTTTTAAAGACAGTTTTTCCAAGTTTTAAACAAAATATGATGCATATACTTGCTACTTGTTCACATTTACCACTTTAAAATCTACCAAACCACTACAACACAAAACTCAATGGAGTATTAGGTGAGAATGAAAGCAGGTGAAGACTTAAAATGGTGCACCTTGACAATCGTTCTATATCACATCTACACTGAGTTAGCTTTGCATTAGAAACACCTACCTAATAATGCGTTGGACAACCTTTATGTGCAATCACAGCTCGCATACACCTAGAAACAAATTCTACAAAGTTTCAAACAGCCTCCATGTGTAACTTGACCCATGTACACTGCAGCAACTTTGTTAGTTCATGCTCGTTCCATTGAGGAGGATCAGCAGTTTGGAGGCCTAGGCAACGTGGTGAATTCGTTGTTGCGTTTCTGCAACCAGTCAGTAGTTACATTAGTTCGATGACATGGTTTGTTGCCTTGTTGAAAGATGGCACTGTGATCTAGGTAAACCTCCTGCAAATATGGATGGAGATGGTTGGCTAACAGGTACCTGTAGCATCCACCATTGTGTTTGTGGGATGATAAGTAACAGACCTAAAGCTTGCGATGGAAAAGCTTCCCAGAAAAGAACATCACCTCCACTGGCCAGTTGAACCTCAACTGTGGAGCCAGAGGAAAGATCTGCATGCTGTTTACTCCATATTCAAACCTGGCCATCAGCACGGGACAGCAGCAAATGGGACTCATCACTTCTGATGACCTTCTTCCATGTGTTGAGCTTCCATTGCCAACGCTCCTTGGTCCATGTGATGCGCCATCATGGGTAACATCGCTGGTCTGTGGCAGTGGAGCCCCAGGTGAAGCATGGTACTGAGCAGGGTGCATGTGAAAACCGGTCACTGTACTGCTGCTGTACTGGTGGATGAGCTGGGTACTGTTGCACATTATTGCTGAGATACCTACCAGTTGTGACACCCCTTGCTCACCTCCAGGACCAACTGCATGCAGCTGACTGATGTAAGCCCTTCTGTTGGATGTCTGTGCATGGTTAATCCAGTCCTGATACACCCTTGATACAGTACATAGTACAGGAGCAGCCAACAAGTGCAGATGTTTCTGAAATACTGGCACCTACCCTCCGGGACCAAACTGTCTGGCAGTGGTCAAATTGGCTTAAGTCACCATGTTTCCCAATTACTGGCAAATGTTTACTGATTACACACAGAGGATACATGTGCACAATTTATAGTAGCTGCACATGACGATATCATGTGGTACTTCGTTATCGCTCCGAATATGTAAAACGGGGGGGGGGGGGGGTGTTCCCAATGCAAAGCTAACTCAGTGTAGAAACAGAACTTCAGTGTCACACGGTCAGCATAATAACTACAGCTGTGGTCCCAGTATTTTTTAACACACTTTGCATATGCACAATTGAACCAATTTACTATGAAAATCATCCTCAAAAATAATGCTGTAGACAATACTGGATATATCAACAACATTCTGCCACAACCACAGTATAAAATAAATGCTGCAGTGGCAGCAAATGAAATGCAAAGTACATGATGTAGATAACAATGGAATTGCCAGACTTTGAAATGCTTCATGATTAATGAACCTCAACTGGCCAAGATTTCATAGGTATGGCCCAGGAACTAAATGGGAAAACACTAAGAACAGATTTCCAGTTGTATTATGCATGAAAACAAACACTGAAAATATCAGAACTATTCAAGTACAGACATAGTGAATAGGCACATATTAACACAGACTCTACGACAGAAAAGAGATAATCAAGTTTACCCACTGGTGGACACGACACCCAGACTCTTTAGTGTACCTGTAACAAACAGAACTATGTGAAGGGAAATAGGCATGTGCATAATTTAAGAACTATGCAGTGGCTCAAAGGCCTTTTCATCAAGGTACCCTCAAAAAAAAAAAAAAAAAAAAAACTTTTATCACCCACCCCCTAAAAAAATACAAAAATACTAGTTTCACTGAGTAAAACGTGGCACAAAACTTCAAGGTCACATGGTTCAATCAATGTTACATGCCATTTACCATGGATGTGCAACACAGAGTATGCTGGTAACTCCAAAAAGTCCCGAACCTATCATGACTTCCTCAGAGTGTTCATGGTGATTGTCATAGACCCATTTATATGGCAATAAACTGGTGGGCACACCTCCTCAACAATCTGGTGCTTCCAAAGATTCACAACTTGCAACCTAGCAGAATTTGCAAGTTCCAGAACAACAATGCTGCAACCTACTGAGCTTGGACAATGCAATATTGGTTTAAGGAACGTAAGGCAAACTTCTAGCACCCTCCTGCCTTGTCCAATTACTGGACTTCAATGCAATAAATACCTGTGCTATCAAAAGGATTTTATTTAGAGCTCATAGAATTACCATACCTTTAATGTGATTGAAACTTTTGGGTGAAATGAAATATTTCATTCACAACCATTCAAACCTGCAGACATCACAGCATCTCTTCGAGGAAATAAGAGTAAATGCAATCCCACTATCTTTAAAAGTGTATGGAAAGCATGCCATCCATTCCTGGGTTGCATACATTACTCAACATTAATTGTAGAGCCCTACAATGCCCCCCTCCCTCTCATTTGTAGTTACAATAACACTTCTACAAGCTTCTAAAGCCATAAGGATTCACCCAGCCTTAATTTAGAGCCATTGGCTAAAGGAAAAAGAGCAAACCAGCACCAGATGAACAAGCATGTCTAACCCCAGGATTTGAGCATGGACCTAGCTTATAAATTTGGAAAGGGAATGGGACAAAGTGATACTATATCTCCCAAACTTTTCAATGCTGCATTGCAGAATGTTTTTCAATCATCAAACTAGGAACACCAGGGGATAAAGTTTAATGGAGATTATTTAACACACTTTTGTTTTGCTGAAGACACAGTCATTTTTGCAAGTAACCCCTTAGAGCTATAGTGTATGGTCCAGGATCTTACTGATAAGAGCAAAGAAGTAGGTTAAAAATGAACTTACATATGATGAAATTGATGTACAATGCTTTAAAACAACAACAAAAGATAAAAATTGCAATTCCCCATTATGTCTTAAACAAAAAAAGTTTAAGCAAAATGTGTCCTTCTAGTTTTTACTTATGGATCAGAGATGTGACATAGACCTTAACTAAAAAGACATACAGAGGATGCAAATAACTCAAAGAAGCATTTTATAACAAATTAGAGCAGCCATTGCTAATGACATTTTATTTTGCATAGATTGTTTTTGAAATCATAAAAATTCTATTCATTAAAATGCCAGTAAAGGAAATTAATATGGGACCATGGTTTCAGCCGCTAGGGCTCTCGTCAGACATCAAATTGCGTACCTCATCAGCCATCAAATTGCATACTTCGTCAGCCATCAAATCGCGCACCTTGTCAGCCATCAAATCGCATACCTCATCAGCCATCAAATTACGTACCTCATCAGCCATCAAATTACGTACCTCGTCAGCCATAAAATCATGTACTTTGTCAGCTATCAAATCGCATACCTCATCAATCATCAAATATGGGATTGCGATTTGATGGCTGATGAGAGCCCTAGCAGCTGAAACCAGGTTCCCCCGTTTTAGTTTCATTTACTGACATTTAGGGTAAATAAATATGTCTGTAATCATTCTTTCATATCAGCCTAGACACCAATAAAAAACTTCAGTGCCAAAAATCCATCGTGCTGGCGAATGAATCTTGCAGCCAAATGCAAAATTAGAGCCCCCCGGCCCATTAGCACATCACACATACGGGCTATGGTAAAGGGGTAGGAAGTGTATTGGGTTGGTGCGAATGAAATGTCCAGCAGGAACGTGCAGTGGAAACAGGCCCTCTACCACAGCGGAATGGAACAACCCACAGGTGTTGCGGGTATTACATCACAGAGTTACTATAAATAGCTAGCACGTGTGTACAACAAGGTTCATGCATGGTTTGTTTGGATGTAATGTGGCTTGCAAAGAAAACATGCAGACACCGGATTTGAGAGTTATCTTCCTGTATGAATTTAAACTGGACCATTCTGCAGGAATTGCCGCTCGAAGCATTAACAAAGCGTTTGGGAAGAATACAGCCAACGAATGAACCATTCAACGATAGTTTGTGAAGTTTTGAAGCAGATATAGGGACCTGCAAAGCAAAGCACGTGGTCACCGACCTGTTGCTGTTTCTGACGATGTTCTGTTACGTGTGGTTGAAGCGGACCCCCCAAAAACGTGTCGTGAGATAATGGCAGAGGTAGGTGTCCACCACACGACAGTTGTTCGGCATCTGGATGCACTAGGTAAGGTCAAAACGCTGGGCATGTGGCTGCCGCATGAGTTGACAACTGCCAACAAGACAAGGCGTGCGGAAGTCAGCAGGTCACTGCTTGCCAGGAATAAACAGGAACCTCTACTGCATTGAATCATCACCTGCGACGAGAAGTGGGTCCTTTATGATAATCAGAAATGATCTGCAACAATGGTTAAGCAAGGTACAGCCTGCTGGATAACATCCTAAGCCACCCCTAAACACCAAGAAAATGATGCTCCTTGTCTGGTGGTCCACAGACGGGATAATTAATCGGAGTTTCTTGGTAGGAGGCCAAACCATCACTGCAGAAGGTTATTGTGCTGAATTGCAGCAGACGCACAGGAAATTGCTGCAGAAACAACCGGCTTCTGTCAACAGACATGGTGGTGTTCTGCTCCAGGGCAACGCCCGCCCTCATGTCACATATCGAACGATGCTGACACTAAGTGCCTTGGGCTATGAAGCACAGCCTCATCCTGCCTATTACCCAGACTTGTCTCCGACAGACTATCATCTGTTTCGTCACCTGGATCACTTTCTATCTGGGAAACAGTTCACGACAGACAACATGGTTCAACGTGTAGTTGATAACTTCTTCGGGGTCCCAGCCACAAATTTGTTGTTGTTCCGGGATCGTGGCCTTGTTGGACAGATGGCAACTATGTGTTGATGCCGAGGGCGATTATTTTGCCTAGGTAAGTTTTCCTACTTTTCCGTTCTCACTGTCTACATGTGCTGGTCCTTTGCTGAACATTTCATTTTCACTAACCCAATAGGTCCCATGGGGGCAGCAGCCTTGCCGGTCCCTGGACCAATCCTGTCTGGGTGAAGGACTGCTGGATCCTGGAAGGATTGCTCGTGCAATGCCTTCACTATCAATTTTTGAGAGAGTTCTGCATATCTCTGTAGAGTCTGCATTTGGACGGAGCAGGTCTAGTCATCAGCTTAGATTACTGGCATTTAAATAAATATAATCTTTATGGTTTCAAGAATGAACAAAGAAGCATGCAGGATGCAGGATTTGTCATTTTTTATGTAGGACTTCCGTCCACAGGGAGTAGAGTTTAGGTCCCAGCCACCTACAGCGAGATCGCCTTTTGGGCAGGACACAGAAACGGAAGGAATGAGAGCAAGTCTAGCAACTTTGACAGAACAGTTTGTAGTGAGATTAGAGTACAGTAGATGGCGCCACCGTACAAGTACGATATTGCACATAGATGGGTGAGAGAATTTCAGGGGGGACATAGGAAAGGATACCCATTTTACCAGTGGGTCCAACCTGGGGGCCGTCACTTTACGTGCTCGTCCGATGCACGGCGGATATTCAGCGATTGTTAGTAAATCACACCATCTCTGAAAGAACATGCTTGGTGTAAACAGCAAATATAGGAGGAGAAACACATGTATTTTGGAAATGACAAGAATTGGTGACATCATGATAAAAGATAGTCAAGTTGCAACACGCTAGCCATACTGCTAGAAAATACGACCATCATTGGACAACTGAAACACTAGGTTGGATACAAAGGGACACGAAGAGAACCAGAAAAAGACCACATGGGAGATGGGTGGTGATATTCAAAAGCATGTGCAAGCATGTTGGCATTACTTGGAAGAGACTGAATCAAGACAGAAAGCTGTGAAGAAGACCCTTCATCCAGTAGTGGATTGATAATGGTTGATGATGATGATATAGCAATACATAGGCTGCCTGTAAACAAAATTCCGTGAAAATAAAAATAACAAGCAAGAAATACAAACAATAAAAAGAATGTAGATAATGCTTATAATACAATGAAAAATTAAAAATGCAGTTTACATGAATATCTTGGATATGTACAATGACTATCATGAAAAAGGTGTATGTAATAGGTGGAAATTTTGTGTTGCACACTTGCAATGATTACAAATTTTGAATGTTACTATCTATGAAACACTGATTATATAAGAAATACTGGACATAGTTGCAACCAAGCAGAGCAGTGTCAAACAAAGAAAAAAAAGTTGGAAAAATAGAGAAATTTTGAATGATGATAGTTACCTGATGATATCACATGATTGACTAGCTCTTGAAATTCCATTGGAACATCAGCTTGTTTCCACTGTTCATGTTCTAAAATCAAACTGCAAAAACATTAAAATAAATTGAAAAAATGAAATATAAAATTAGGGAAAAAGATAAATTTACTTTTTTGAAAAGGAACAACTTAGGAAAATAGTTTTTAATATAACTTCAAACAAAACAAATCAGATGTAAACCTGGATTCTCACTAATTTCAAGGCAGGTATCTAAACAAAAAAGATAAATGCTACACTGAAAAGCTAAATGCACTTTGGCCAACAGAACACGAGTCTAGCCAACACTTTTGTCATTTTATACCAAGAACTTTTTGGAATGCTCGTCAAAAGAAGATATCGGAAAGACACAAAATAAAGTGATTGCGATTTTCACAAACCACCACACTTGGTTATATGACTAATTTAAGTTTTGTGCTGCATTAATAAAATTTTAAGTATTTAATTCTGATCGACATTAAACTACCCAAGAAATCTAATTGATGGTTTTTGTGTTTACAGAGACCAGTCAATTATAGAGTCACCACCATATTTCAACATCTCTGCAGTTATGCCATCAACTCCTGGAGCCTTACCATTCTGAAGAGATTTTAGAGCTTTACACACTTCTTCTCTTGAGATCCTTCCTGTGCTTTCATCCTTCATTGTGACATCATCTGCATCTGTCTCAGAATCCTTTGTGCTTTCCTGATCTAATAACTCACAGAAGTATTCACCCCATCTGTCACTTAACTCATTGGGCTCCCATATCATTTCCCCAATCTCATTCTTCACACAACTTACAACTTTGTTTCCCCTATTTTTTCTGAGTTTCATGTACTTCCAGAAGAACTTTCTATCTTTCCAAAAAGCCAGTTCATGCCTTTCCACTTTATCCCCTTCCTATCTTTTGCCTTACTGTGGCGAACCAGCTTAGTAGCTTCACGCTTCTTACAGCGGTATTCATCCACAGAGACTCTACCTTGCAACATCCCCAAATAGGCTTCCTTCTTTTTCTTTACTGCCTCTTCAATCTCACTATTCCACCAAGCATCACCTCGATTGTTACCCACGGTTGTGGTGCCACAGATCTCTTTAGCAGCAGTGACAACACAGTTCTTAAAACATTCCCACTTCTTTTCTACATCCCTCTCGCCAGACTTCAGATCCTTCAGTCGTTCTCTGAGTAAGTCAGAATACTGCCGACGATCTTCAAGGAGCCTATGAACCTTTATTCTTTCTATCCTGGGTCTCTTCCTATTCCTTTTCCTATAACCAACATTAAGTTTCACTCGTGACACTACCAAGTAATGATCAGAACCAACATCCGCACCTCTCATCACACGGGTGTCAACAACTAAGTGTTTCAAACACTGATCATAGACAACAAAATGTATCACACTCTTTTGACCAAGAGTACGATTTTCCCAAGTATATGTGTGGATATACTTGTGGTTGAAAAATGTATTAGATACACACAAATCATTCTCAATGCAGAGTTCAATTAATCTTTCACCATTATCGTTCACACAAGGATCATTAAACTTACCCAGAACATTGTCAGAAATTGCATTCTGCACACCTACTCTAGCATTGAAATCCCCTGCTATTATAACTTTTTCTTTAACACCAAACTGACTCAAAACAGCTTTTAGCTCATTCCAGAAATCTTCTTTCTTATCAGAAGGTTCCGAGTCACAAGCAGCATACACTACAACAATTACTATTCTCTGAAGTTTCACTTTCAAACGAATCCAGAGAATTCTCTCACTAATGCAACTATAGTGAATCAAGTTGTTCTTCATCTTTTCACTTAAAATCACACCTACACCAGCCTGTCCTCTCATATTATCCAATACTCCAGACCACACACTCACCGTGCCATTCCCTTTTTCTACCCCAATTTCCTTCTTTTTGGTTTCACTTACACACAGCACATCCAGTCTATACTTATTCATCTCCTCAATCACCTCACTCATCTGGCCATTTATACCTCTAGTATTCCATACACCAATCTTACATTCACTCAGCCAAGACCTCTTTCTGATACGCCATTTAGAAAGTCCAGGTCGATTCCGTGGTGGACCGTCCTTCTCAACTGTGGTAGGTCCACCATATCCTACACTTGAGTCATTCTTAATATTTCTTTTTGTCTTTTTAATCAGGTAAGTACATCAGTGTGGGGGATTAGCCCACAGCTGAGGGTTCCAGTTGGTCATTCAACCTAAGGATTCTGGAACAAAACCCAGTGAGTTGGGGTTTTTTCGCCAATGTCACACAGAACTAGCTTGCACCTCTCCAAGATTCACAGAGGCCCATGTTGCTGTTGTGTGTGCCATTGTTACCACGGTGCGCCCCGAGGAGGCAAACCCAACGCTCACTACGACCGCCCGTGTGTGCAGATTGCTGTATGCTGATGACACTGTCTTGTTGGCAGAGAGCAAAAGTGAGTTGCAGAGTATGTTTGACTCGGATGCACAAAGTTTGCATGAAATTCAAACTGAGTATAAATAAGGGAAAAACCAAAGTTATGGTGTTTGAGAGAGGAACTGGTAGCACTGAATGTAATGTAAGTATAAATGGCACTGTGATTGACCAGGTGAGTGAGTTTGTATATTTAGGTAGCATGTTTGACAGAGAGAACAAGTTGGATGGTGAAATCAGTAGGCAAGCAAATTCTTCTTTGAAAGTCATAGCTGCTCTGGGAGGTTTTCACAGGAATGATGGGTTCTCTAGAGAGTCCTGCATGGCTGTGTATGAAACAGTAATTGTTCGTACTCTGATGTATGGCAGTGAAACCTGGGTACTGCAGAAGAAACATAGGGGTCGTTTGTGTGCTGGAGAAATGCGTTACTTACGTGGGGTTTGTGGCAAGACACGATCTGATTGTGTGAAGAATGAAGATGTATTGCAGTTGTGTGATGTGAAGCAAAATGTTGTTAGCAAGGTGGAGACCAATATGCTTCGGTGGTTTGGCCATGTTGAAAGAATGAGTGATGAAATGCTTACTAAGAAAATCTTTTCAGCCCAAGTGGCAGGAAGGAAAGGCAGAGGAAGGCCAAGGAAGACATGGGTGGATCAGATTCAGGAGTGTCTGCATGAGAAAAAGATTATGAGTATGAAATATAAAAGATCTTGTGTACGGCGTGTAATGGATATCAGTGAAGCACGAGTTGTATGTCAAGATCGCTGTGAATGGAGAAGTTTAATATGACAACAATAAGTAAAAATATCTGGAAGTTTGTATTTCTTTTTGGAGCTAACCTCTGAATCTCAGAGAACAGCTTAGTGATATGTATGTATGTATGTATGTGTTTACAGTGATTTTTAAACAGATACCTTACTTTTATTAATCAATAAACTTTTGATTATTTGTTAGTTACAGTGTAATGTTACTCTTTTGAGTAGTAATCCTTTGATATTTGATCATGTTCTGGTCTCACAACATCTAAACACACCCTTGTGTGTTTATGGTAAAGCTAAAATATGTTTTTTTCATTATTCATTGTTTTTGAACATGTGTATGCATGACAAATTTAAGAAAGTAAATTAACCATCAAAACCGTGATTGAATGGCAAAATCTCTCTTATAAAATTGTTATATCTAAACTAGTGACTGTAATTCCATTCAGATTGCAGTTTACATTTTTAATCTGTTTCACAAGTTGAAAGTTTCTAATGTGATATTTTCCATTCATAAAATTGGTGCCAAGTATTTGTAGACTCGTTATTAAGTTCTAGTAATGTTGAGACAGTTTCTGATACTTGAAAATAAAGTAAAACCATACAGAGTTATGTATAATTATTAAATTCTTATAAGCGAAAGCTTTCGGTCGTGCTACGGTCTTCAGTCGAGATAAACTAAATCAGCGAACTGGTTATCTGAAATAACAGGTAACCACACAAATATTTGCCATTTTTTGAGGGAGCAAAAGAAACGCCATGTGGCGACTTGAATTTGTGGAGAGATGGCGTTCCGCCCATGCTATATCGTCAGCTGAAATCCCAAGATGCTCTGCGCATACGAATCAGATGAGTAAGCAGTTTCATAGTGGGAACACGTGCGATTACAATGGCAGTATCAGTGGAGATTATTCGCGGGTGTTTGTTATACAAATTTAAACTGTGTTCATCTTCTGGAGAAACAACCCATCGCATTTGCTTAGCATTTGGGGCAGATGCTGTGAAAAAAAGTACAAATTGGAATTGGTTTTGAAAGTTCAGAGACAGAGATAAATCCCCTAAAAAAAAAAAAAAAAGAAGGCTCAGAGAGGCTGTCCCGTCAGCCTTGACACAGAAGCCCTGAAAGTTGCTATTGAGCAGGACAGTAGCCCTAGTCAATTTGGTGTTAGTGATGAAACCATTCGAAGACATCTGCATGCAATAGGTAAGGCATACAAATTGTCTAAGTGGGTCTCCCATGAATTGTCTGCAGTGTACAAAGAGCAATGTGTTTCAGCCCATCTTGCATTGCTGTCTCACTTACGACAAGGAACCATTTTTGGATAGGGTACTCACATGCGATGAGAAGTGGGTCTAGTACAGCACCCCAAAATGTTCCAGACATTGGTTGTCCACCAGTGACTCAAATTCCTCACACATTGAAGTCAGCACTGCATCCACGTAAAGGTGGAAAGCATGTGGTGTATGGTGGAAAGCACATGGTGCTGGTCATTATGAACTCTTGCAATGCGGCCAAATGATCACTGCTGTAGTGTACTGTGAACTACTGAAATGTGTACACAGGAGTCATTTGTGCACTGGGGAGATGCATTACTCACCCAAGGGTGGGATGAGAAGACATGTTCCAATCATGTGTGGAATGAAGACGTGTAGTGTGAATGAAGCAAAATGATGTTAGTAAAGTGAAGATATATATTTTGAGGTGGTATGGCCATGCTGAAAAAATGAATGTGAGATGCTTACTAAGAGAATTTATTCAGCCCAAAGAGCAGGAGAGAAAGGTAGAGAAGGTCAAAGAAATCATGCGAGGACCAGATTCATGTAATGCTTGCATGAGTAAAAGATAATGAGCATGAAGCACAGAAGGTGTGGGAGTGAAGCTCGAGTTGTGTGCCAAGATTGCTGCAAAGAAGTCTGATACATCAACAGTAAATAAAATCTAGTTCCATCAGTTTTAAACTTTAATGTGGATGATGAGCTTTCTTTGAAAGCTAACTTCTGAATCTTAGAGGAAAACTCAGTGACATGCATGTATGATGTATGAATATTATGTAACATACCATTCATTTACCTTTCACATCAAGACTCTGAGACTTGTGTTAAAATGATAAAAAAAAAATTAAGCTCAGGTGATGTACCTTTTAAGTGAACCATTATAAGAACACAACATACATACATACATACATATCACTAAGCTGTTCTCTGGGATTCAGAGGTTAACTCCACAAAGAAAAAACAAACTACCAGATAATTTTTAACTGATTATTTACTTACTGTTGCCGTATCAAATTTCTCCATTTACAATGATCTTGATATACAACTTGGGCTTCACTGACATCCATCACACGACGCACACAAGAACACAAGCCTCAGTAAAAATCATTTCTGATCTATTATATTTTATCTCTAGATTAAAAGTTTGCTTCCACAAAAATTGCTGTCAAATAAGATTAACAGTATTTTTTTATTTTTTTTGAAGATTTAGGAATTTTTAAACTGCACAAATATTGAAACCCATAAGCATTACATTGCAGAAATTACTACAAACATTTTACAAAGTTACTACATAAATCAGAAGAAAAAAATAATATATACCTCAGTTTTGTTTTTCTTTCTTCATGAAACCTACTGACAAATCTGTTTGCCTAAAAAAAAAAAAATATGAACTCAGGTGGGCTTCAACAGAACAATATATTAAATGTTTTCACATATAAGCATTTTCAATCATGACAATTTATTTACAAAACAGTTTGGAACTGAGAACAAACTCATATCTTTGCTGACGAAGTAGGCACTGAAGATACACATGTAAATAAATAAATATATACAAGGTGTCTGCAAATGATTGGAATGGTTTCACAATTTTATTATAGGTATATTATTTGACATATGATCACGAAACTTTACAATTACATATAATGATACACAAAGTTTTTTTGGGGGCATATTACAGCTGATCGATATGCGCCCCTTGAGTGATTCTGCAAACATCAATTCTGTAATCAAGTTCCTCCCACATGCGAGTTAGCATGTCTCTATCAATGTGAACAATGGCATTGATGATGTGAGCCCGCAGTTCTGGTAGATCGGCTGGTAAAGGCGACACAAACACTGAGTCTTTCACATAACCTCACCCGAAAAAATCGCAAAGGGGTTAAGTCTGGGGAGCGTGGAGGCCATAACAGCAGTTGGTGATCATCATTCCCAGCATGACCGATCCGTCGCTTTTGCAATCTGGCTTTCAAGAATTCACGAACATCGCAATGGAAATGGGGTGGAGCGCCATCCTGTTGGTAGATAAATCCACACTGTTGGTCTCCAACTGTGGCACGAGCCAATGTTCTAAAATGTTCAGACACACGTGTCTGGTAACAGTCTTTTTGCAGAAGAAAAAGGGGCCATAAACTTTAAATTTTGAGATCGCACAGAAAACATTGATTTTTTGAGAATCCCGAATGTGCTCCACAAAGGTGTGGGGGTTTTCTGTGCCCCAGATTCACACATTGTGCCTATACACTTTGCCACTGACAAAAAATGTTGCTTCATCACCGAAGACAAGTTCATCAGAAAACACATCGTCTTCTTCCATAAAACTTTGAAATCATGAACAAAACTCAAAGCGACTCACTTTGTCATCGGGCGTCAGGGCCTGTAGCAATTGCAAGCGGTACGCACACCCAGACATCCTGTCGCTTTAAACTGTTCATACCATCGCAGAATGGAGTTGGCGCTGGGTGGAGTTTTCCTAAATTTCGTTCGAAAGTGTCGCTGCACTGTTGTCACAGATTGACTAGCATGAAATTCGAGGACAGCAAATGCTTTCTCGCTGTTTGAAACCATCTTACTGACTATAAGACAAGTATTGTCCTCTTGCGACCGCTAGCGGCGACCAAAGTAAACTTTGAGCAATGCATGTCTGGTAACATCCAACTCGAGCAGCATATCGCTAATATTACAGCCACAAAAAAATCACGAAACTGTTCCAATCATTTGCAGACACCCTGTATGTATGTATGTATGTACATATACACTGCTGGCCACCCAAAATGCAACACCAAGAAGGAAGCATCCGATTGGCCTGAATCGCAGCATGCGTCGCCCGTGAGAGGACATGCAAACGATTAGCATTGCAGGGCATATGCAAATCATGTGCGCCCGGCACACCACCGAGAAGCACTATAAGAAGGGTGAACAGAAGGCGGGGTGTAAGTAGTGGAAATGTATTGTGCTGCCAGACCTGTGCATGGGAAGCTTCCCGATGACTCGTTGCAGAATATGGCAGTCATTCCAGCATGTTTCAGAGTTCGAAATAGGACGAAAAGTGGCTTATCGCGACTGTGGTTTATTGTACCGAGACATTGGTGCCCATGTGGGACGACATCCAGCCACAGTGAGGCAAGTATGGATTCGGTGGGTGCAGAAGGGACGTGAGCGATTGCCGCAGCCGCGGCACACCACCGAACGAGAGGACCGGCATGTTGTGCGGCGGGCACTGATGGCTCGCACCGTCACATCGCGAACGTTAGTGCAGGAATTTGGGTGTATTGCGCAACAACCTGTGCCAGCACGTACCGTTCGACGTCGTCTGCAGGAGCTGGGACTTGTCGCACGGCGCCCATTGCTCCGATTACCATTGACGTTACACCACCAGCGAGTGCGGCGGCAGTGGGCTGTTGAACGCCGCACCTGGACTACGGAATGGCACGACATTGTCTTCTCTGACGAATCCTGCTTCTGCCTGCAACACCACGATGGTTGGATCCGCGTGTGGCAACACCATGGCGAGAGACTTTATGACGCCTGCATTATGCATCGCCATACAGGTCCGTCTCCTGGCGTTATGGTTTGGGGCGCAATTGGATATGACACCCGCACTCCTCTAGTACGCATCGCCGGTACACTCAACAACCACTGCTACATCTCCGACGTTTTGGAGCCTGTAGTCCTCCCTTACCTGCAGGACCTGCCAGCAGCCATGTTTCAACAGGACAATGCGTGCCCGCATGTGGCATGCATCATGCAACAATTCTTCACGGCCCACTAGGTGTCACTGCTGCCGTGGTCCACCTGTTCTCCCAATATGTTGCCCATCGAACACGTCTGGTCGCTGATCGGCAACCGAGTGGCCCGGCAAGCACCACCCGCTGCTACGCCTGATGAACTGTACCAACGTGTGGAAGCAGCCTGGACCGACATACCCCAAGCCCACATCCAAAGCCTCTTTCGTTCGATGCCAGGGCGTGTAGCAGCCGTTACTGCCAGCCATGCGGGCCACACGAATTATTGATGTCTGTGTGTTCCGCAAGTCGCACGGGCCTGTAAGCTCAATCGTTTCATTTTTGTACCTGTTGTTATGTGTCCAGTAAATCTGGCTTTGCTATATGGTGTCCTTCTTGGTGTTGCATTTTGGGTGGCCAGCAGTGTGTGTATATATGTACCTTGACTTTGAATGACATTTACGTATAAATGAATCTCCATATTATGAAAATCAATTTCTACATAACAAAGTTTTTCTTTGACTAATAATAACATTTTTTGTAGTGTTTTGTGTTTTAAAAGTTTCATTAACAATTTTTTAGCATGCAGATGGGAGCAAAGTGTCCTTAATTCCTCATCTTAAAACTTTTGATTCTATGAGGCTCCACCAGTCTTGTTGGAAGGAGGACAACACGCTGGGATTCATATCCACGGTGACGGTATAAAGCAGCTGTTTTTCCAAATGTGAATAGAAAGTCCAGCATAGAAACTGTATTCCACAGGGTAAAACTGGTTGTAATTGGTGTGGGCCTGTCTCTGTAGAAGTTGCGTATTCATTCACATTCAATCAGTGCACTTGACTCGCCTCTGTTTTTCGCTCAAAATGTCGAAATGAAAATGCCGGTCTCTTGTGGATAAAGTGAAACCTTCAGATGATGTTGATAAAGGAATGAAGAAGAAATATGTGGCTATAAAATATTGTATAGCCGTATTTGATTAAGATTTTACAATTTACATTCATTTCTATTTAACGAATTTTCTTTATAATGAAGTTTTTGAGTGGAACAAAGGACCTTCGTAAAATAGACTCATCTGTGTTTTGAAACAAACAAATCTTTATAGTTCAACAAGGATCCTTCATCCCTATATACTACATGTACAACTTAATATAATTCACAGGATATAAAATATTCAAACCAAAATATTCAATAATAAATATAACCAAACAGAAGTTAATTTTGTCATTTACTTAATTCAAGACAGTATAGTCTACACAGATTTCTAGAATTACAGCCACTAGTCAGTGTGATCTGGAAAGATTACAATTAATGCTATCAGTGATAAGAAAAAAGAAAAAGACAAATCATAAAAAATGTGGGTAATCCAACATTTTTTTCACATGCAACTCATATGTTGACTGTTCACACAAAAATTAAAGTAATTAAACTTTTAAACTGAAGAAACCCCACCTGATGAGGATATCTCACTTTTTTGCCAAAAATATAGTATTTATTTTCACCAAAAATAAAGAAACCCTGTACAAAGCTTTTGCATTTTAATATATCACATATCTACACAAAGCATGATGTTCAGAAAATTTAAGTGACATATACACAAAATGAAATGCATTTCAGTAATTGTTGATTCTTTTGCCATGCACTGGAAAAGTTTAAAACAATTTTCAATTGAATCTTTTTTGCATACGCTGTTATTTTTTTATCAACACTTTGCTTAAGAGACAAATGAATCTTTAAAGTACTGAAAGCAAGCTAGATTTTGAAATGAGCTGCACATTTTTTACCAGATGTAGGACTTTTTTGCTTACATCTGGACTTAAAATCAGCCCTGCTAAATAACATCTTAGAACATCTGTAACACTGATTTTCTACCTATTACCAAAAGTCTGACTATAACTTGGAAACACTTAATATATTGACTCTCCACAACTTGAAGACTGGCCTGATTATGGGGACACCTTCAATTTTAAAGCCACAAAAGTTTAAGATGAAGTAAGTGTTCTGCCATTTAATTTACACAAAACTTAGGGCATAAATGGCAAAAAAATGTTGAAAGGTTTAACTGTGATACATTCTTGAGAAAATATTCATATAATGCTTACAGGAAGTTGTTTCTATAAATTTATATTCTGTTCTCAGTTGCATGTACTTTCCTCATCATTTTGAATATCACACTAGAACTCAGAATATTCTCACAATCATTCATTTCATAAAAAAGTTTTAAACTATAAAACCTTGTTTTAGTATTCCTTCAGTATTTACATGTCTTTTTTCTAAATTACAAAGCAAATTTTAAACTAATGTATTTTCAAAGACAATTAATTCATTGGGCTTTTCTCACAATGACTCAACATTTACGGTTAATCATGTGATCACATTTCTGATAGTAATGAACCTGTGAGGTCATTGATATATAATGGAGTGCCCCCCCTTCCCCAAATTTAAAGTCCTTTAAATTTGCAATGCCTTATTGATACCCAATAATCTTACATGAATCTCAGTTCATTTATTTTAGAATAATCTGACTCAAAATTATTACAGAGCTGTTGGATGAATTACTAGCAATACAGTTCTAGTGCAAAACTTTACAGTATAAGTGGGTGACATAATAATTTTATTCTTCCCCCAGAAATATGTATTTCTAATGGTCTGTGCTTTGCCAGTAGCTAGGAGGTTTAAGTGAGACAACATGGTTCCTCTAACTAAATTACATCCTGAAGCAACCAAAGATGTTTCTTGTTGCAACACCATGAGAGTTGATAAAAAAAAAAATATATATTACAATGCCAATTATTCCACCAGCACACCTGCAAGAAGTGCAACAACTGTGAGTAAAGATTGTAGTGTTCTAGAATGACAACACTGCACAGCCTGAAGATGCATTCACACATTACAGCTGTGTGCAGCGGTAATGTTTCATTACAGATGTGTGTGCCCTGTTTTTAGAAAATTATTAAAAAATAATTACACCACTTACATAAGATTTGCTACATTTGAAAGGTAAACATCTAAAGTTTTTTTCTGACACAAACTAATGCATTTCTATGCGTACCCCCTTAGTGGCATGAAGGATTTTCAACAAGCACTCAATTTTTGGCCACATCTATTGTAATAAATTAATATCAACACCAGCAATGGCATTCACAATCCGTTACTTAGATCCTTTAAATCACCCACCTTTGTTCCTGGTACTGAAAAAAATTCCCATAAAAAAACCCAGTGGGGTTATATCAGGGAAACAGGCTGGTCCCCTGATATAACTCCACTGGTATTTGGGCCATCTCGGCCAATCCTGCATCCAGGGAACACAGTATCCAAGTAGTCACGAACACTTGTTTCTCAGTGGTGAGGACCTCCATCTTGTTGAAAGTCGACATGACTGAAGTTCTTTGATTCATAGCACAGCAAACTTTTTCCACATATCTAAGCAGACATTTGCGTTGATAGACTTTTCCATGAAGAAATCAATAATGTGGCTGTGCATAAGCCCACACCAATCATTAATTTTGAAGTTATCATGAATAAAAGTTTGCAAGACTTGCGGGTTTTCCAAACACAATATGCACACATTATGTCTATTTGCTTCTCCTGATATGGGAAAAGTTGACTCATCACTAAAAAGCACACATCAAGGAAGTGTTTGTCTTTATCTAGATGATTCATTAAGTTACAGGCAAATTCAAAATGGTGAGGTATATCATTCTTCTCCAAATGTTGAACAATCTGGACTTTATATTCATATAACCTCAGTCTTTTATGCAAAGCTTTCATAAAAAAATGACAGCGTCTCTTTAGAATCACCACAAGTTTTGAAATAATGCTGTGTTTTCTCCAACAATACTGAATTCCCAACCAACACGATGCCTCATTTATGTGAATGAATAATTACATACACATCTATTCATTAGTTGTCTAGCCAAGTCATCATGTTCAAATTGTTGAAGTGTTCTATTATTCAGTTTGCTGTCTACCTTCCTTGAAAAAGCCATCTGGTTGATGTGCAAAAGTTGGGAAACCTTGATTTCTATTCTATCCCCAGAAATTCCAATCACTAGTACAATTATATTATTTTGAGAAAATTCTCATTATTATTGTACGTGGCAATTCCAGGCAACAGTTTTTCAGGTTGACTTCCTTGAGTTTTGGGAAAAATGCTTGTACATTTAAATGTTACATTTGGGAAAATGTTTTCTCTACTTATTCTACATTGCCATCTGAAACAGAGGGACATCCACTTCTAGGCTTATCCAACACACTTCCAGTATCTAAAAATTTATTTTTCTAATCTTTAATTCTTTTAGCATCATGAAGATCCCCCAAAACATTTATGAAAATTTCTTCGCCCTTGAATTACTGATTTTGTTTAAAGAAACCCATGCTACACAAATCACTTTTTTCTGTAGATTCGCCATTGTAGCTTGTAGCTAAGAACAGGAAGAACAACTAGCTCACACACAATGATACACAACAAAACTTCAGGTACTGTTGTTTACCTTTTAAACACTGCAAATCTTAAAGATCATCGGAAATTACATCATTTAACCACAGACGAAGAGATAAAAATTGACGAGAAAGCATACATACATACATATCACTAAGGTGTACTCTGAGATTCAGAGGTTGGCTCCATAAAGAAAAAAACAGATAAGTTTTTACTGATTATTTACTTACTGTTGCCGTATCAAACTTCTCCATTTGCAGCGATCTTGACATACAACTTGGGCTAGCTAAAGCAAAATGGAAAGAATTTTTATGTGGAAGGAATTAGCATGTTCATAACACACAGTGACAAGTGTTTCAAAGCTTTTGGTGATTATACTGAAAATTGTGTACGAGGGGATGCTGAAAAGTTCTTGGCCTAAGCCACTTCCTGTAATTTGTCACTGCAGCTCGAAATAGTGTTCTTTTGTATTGTAAAGTGCCAATTTTCAGACTAATGGCTCTTTTTTTTTTTTTTTTTTTTTTTTGCAGTTGTTTGACGTCCTGAACTGAATCATGTCAATGCAAAATGTTGAATTTTCGAAATGTGGAACTCTGGGCTGTCATGAAATTTCTGTTCCTACAGAAGAAAACTGCAAAGGAAATCTATGAGTGTATGATGCAAACATTAAGTGACAAGTGCCCTTCATATTCCACTGTGAAAAAATGGTGTGCCATACTTTCAGTGTGGAGACTTTGAGATCAGAGATGCAGCAAGATCTGGAAGGCCTTCAACAGTGACAAAACCTGAAATTGTTGATTGTGTTCATGACTTGATTTTGTCAGATCAGCTAATTTCGGCGAAAACAATAGCTGAGACACTGGAGATATCCAGGGAACATGTGGGTTCATAATTAATGAGCACTTGGATATGCAGAAAATGTCAGCAAAGTGGGTGACCAAATGTTTGAACACTACCAATGAGAAACGAAAATGAGTGGACACTTCCAAATTGGTTTTGCAGCATTTTGAGTGATCTGGTGATAATTTTTTGCAGCCATTTGTCACTGTTGATGAAGCGTGGTTACATTACTAAGATCCAGAGACAAAACAAACTACAGTCCCTGCAGTGGCGGCACTTGAGTTCTCCATGGCCAAAGAAATTCCAGACTCAAGGTCTGCAGGAAAGGTCATGGCAACAGTTTTTTGGGAATTCAGAAGGTGTTTTACTGACTATTGCCTGAAGGGCCAAATAATAAATGCTGAATACTGTTCCAACTTGCTGTGCCGATTAAAGGAGGTGTTGAAGGGAAAATGGCAAGGAAAACTGTGGAAAGGTGTTCTCTTTTTGCAGGACAATGCGCTGGCTCAGAAGGCTGGCAAGACAATGGATGTTTTGAGGGATCTGGAATTTAAGTGCACAGACCATCCACCTTACTCACCAGACCTTGCTCTATCGGACTATTTCTTGTTCCTAAACCTTAAGAAAGTTTAAAAGGGAAGAATTTTTCAAATGATTCAGAGATGATATCAGCAGCAGAGCAGCATTTGAGTGATCAGACTTCAGAATTTTTTTTTTTTTTGAAGGGTTAAAGAAACTCCAGAAACGCTGTGCCAAGTGCGCTGAACTGCAGGGTGAATATGTGGAATAGTCTGCAAGTTTCATGGCTCTAGCCCATTTCCTTCTTGGTGAGGCCAAAGACTTATCAGCATCCCCTCATATGGATGGACACTTTGCTTCACACATCCTATTTATAACATTAAATGCATTGATGTAAAACAATGGGCTTGTAACCAGAACTTTGATCAACCAGCATACATAATTATGAAATAACACACAGGAAATTTTCTCTCCAGCCATCTAAGTATGACAAGACTCTGAATATTTTATTGTACATGAGTAAATAATCACGTGGTATAGACTTCTCTAACTAATGAGAAAACTCAAACTCAGATCACATCATGAACAAAATGAATTACCTGACTTTTCAAAAGCAGCTGTAGTGATGTGCGTTGCTTTCCACTAACAGTATGAAATGACTCCACACTTTGGGCTAGAAGTACAAACTCTGAGATATTCAGCTTATCAAGAGAATCATCCTGAAATAACAAAATATTTTCTTGCTTCACACTAATATATTAAAAAAATGAATAGTTCTAAATCTTCAGAACTGCATTTTACACAAATTTCTTTCATTTAATCAATATAAGAAAGTTTTGATAACAGCAGGCCTCAGCACAGATTTCATTGGGAAAAGTAGTGAGAAAAGTGACTTTTTTGGAGAAAAAAGTGAGAAAAGTGAGAAAAGTGGCCAATTTTTTCTTTAATGGCTAAATAGTGACTGCTCAAATAATTGAAAACCAGACTAAACTGTTTAAAATGATAGTGCATACGCACGCACGCACGCACGCACGCACGCACACACACACACACACACACACACACACACACAAAGAGATAGATAGAACATATAATTTGCACTTTGAATGGATTTACTTTATTCTTTGTGCAACAGTGAACCATTCACTTTATATTTTGTGATAGAACATATATTAATCACTTTGATTATCTATTGGAAAAATACAATATATTGGATAGACAAGTGACTCCTTTCAATATTTTTTCATATTTTATCAGCATGATGGTATTTGACAATTTATATACTGCACTAACAAAAGAAGTTTTCTGTACAAATAATTACAGTGTTTGGGTATGTATGTGCATGACAGTTCAATGATACATATTTCTCTCCTTCTGCACTAAAACATTCCTTACCACCTTTCTGCAGTTTGATACATGGGCCTTCAGATTTTTCATGAATAAAAAATGCTGCCAAAAGTAGTGCTGAATTCAGTTGTCCCTTATCTATGCACTTACCTTAGAAGTCAACACAATTTCATATTTTCAAATAAATTGCTTAAAATTGCAATCCCTTTGCCCACGTGTGAGTACAAATATCCACCCATCTTGCACAAATGAAATTTCTTGCTTCTTACTATTTGTTCACTTACTTTTGGCAATTTGGAACCTTATTCCAATGAAATCACTCCACCCATTCTAACCACACACAATTTTTATCTGTACTTTATATGAATTTTATATTCTCGGGCAGTCTTTTTTATTCTCGGGCAGTCATATGAATTTTATATTCTCGGGCAGTCTTTGGACAGTAGGAAATATAATCAGCAAAACCTTCCAAATTTATATAATTATATGAAATTACTACTTCAGTTTCAATAAATTCTCATTAATTTACCAGCAGTTGTTGAAACAAACATATCGGGCTGATGATGAAGATCACGTCAGAACAAAAATTTCAGGTCTGTAAAATGAATGTTCATTCTATTTTTCTATCTTGAAGAGAACTAGCAGAATTGGCAGCTAAACATTGATCAATATTTTTTCAGTACAGAACTTGACCATCATTTTCTACAATTCAGGTAGACTTTCTGACAGATTCTGAAGAAGAAAAAACTTGACTACTATTTTCTACACTTTCTGATAGATTCTGAAGAAGAAAAATACTTGACTACTATTTACTACACTTTCCAAAAGCTTTTGAAACCACATTCTGATAGCTTCAAATTCCCCAGTTTGACTAATTCCTTCAAAAAAATCTTGCATATTTTGTGAGAAATTATGGTGAACAATTTGCATTTTCAATGTTGTAATACTTGAGAACAAAAAAATGTTCTAAATTATGCTGTTACCATAATTTCTAGGTCATTTCAATTCCATCTATTTGGTTAACACAAATAAAAAAAATATTTCTGCAGAAATTCAGCCTTAAAAGGCACTAAAAATGGGACACCCAATCATAATTGTACTCTTGATTTAAAAAAAAAAAAAAAAAAAAAAAAAAAAAATCCGATTGAACATTGCCCCCCCCCTTCCCATTCCAAGAATTTCTGTTTTCATCAATGTGCTGTAAATAAAAAAAAAAAGGAAGTAAAATATAATAAGTGTAATCAACTAATTGATAATTTTATAGGAAAAGTACTGCTTGCTAAACTTTTGGTTTCTCTGCAAAAAAAGGTAGTAATAATAGAAGATTTCATGTTTTCTTCTTCTGTTTGAAGTTTCTCTGTTTCTTCCTTTTTTCATTTTCTTCTTCTTGTATCTTTCCAAAACCCTCCAGCATGGCTTCAGCAAGATCGGATTCTTGAAGATTCGCCTTCACTAATGCAGTTTTTAATCTTTGTTTTGCTTCAACAAATAAAATAATTTATGATGATCTGTCTCTCTTTCTATCTTGTTCAATAGTAAAACCATCTTACTATCATATCTTCTGTTATACACATTCTCTTATATCTTCAGATTCAAAGTCGAGCACCCCGAAAGGAAGAATTGTATAATATATAACGTGCCCTTATTGCGTCTTTTAATATGATATCTTGCATAGAGCAATTGATAATGCAACGTTTAATCTATTATATAAGTACTTACTATTGTTATAGCTGGTTATTTACTTCATCTGTTCTTCATGGCCTCTTCCTATTCATTCTTGCTTGCAGGTTTCTTGTTATTTCATGCTTTTGAATGTAGGTTTTTCTTCTTGTTTTTTTTTCTGTAGATTAAGCAGTGTCCATTATATTGTATAATCAGGTCATAGGAATGGATGTGTTCTATATACGACCACTGTATCGGGATCCTCCATTTCCGCCATATTTTCTCCAAATTTCATCAAAATTTTGAATCCAAATATATAAGAGAACGTGTATAGCAGAAGATATGATAGTAAGATGGTTTTACTATTGAACAATAAACACAAAACACGTAATTTAGTATGCTTAGCATGATATTATGAATGAGTTAACTCAAAGCATTCTCTTTTTATGTCTTCTTCTTCTCTTTTTCTTTAAAGCACACCTAGCTTTTCCACTTCTTTTTGCAAACTCATTTCTTTTTGCCTGTTCTCCTGTTCCTTTCTTACAGAAGCTTCATGATCTTTTCTTTCTTTTTCTAGTTTTTCTTTTTGCTTTACTTTTTTCTAAGTGAGTTGAATAAGAGTGATATACACACTGTGCCAGAGAGAGAAGCTTTTTAGTAATTGGCACAAGATGTGGAGAGTTACCATATTCTTTTAAGGCATTTTTATAATCATAATTGAATTCATTGTGCACTCTGGCATAGATACCTTACCTTCAGTTAAAGCCTACCTTGACACAGAAAAGGCACGTTCAATTCCTGCAGCACCATGCACAAGCGATAGGCAAATTTTAACAACCTTACTGACTGTAAGATACTTAGCTGAACCATCAGACTTTTGTTGACAAAAAAATGCCAGTATTTAACAATTCTTTCAGACCTACTGTTTGGGGCTTCTGTGCTTATTTGTAAAGCCTTCCACTCATCTAATAATAAGTCTTCAGATACCTCAAATGGCAATGTTTTTTGCTACTGTAATGATGTCACAACAGCTCCTAGGTAATGTTCTTTCATTTGGTTGTATACATTGCAAGGCTCTAAGAAAACTGGATGATAAAGGAGTCTTCTGTAAAATGTACTGACAAGCACTGATATGTTTTTGGCATTTGCTGAAAAACAGTAAGGAATCTTTTTCCGTTAGTTTGTTCAATTCCTGTTTTATTTCTTCAGTTATAACAATTTTTCGTACAGGAAGCAAGTTTTTTGGAGAAAGCAAAACTTCCTCTAAGGAGCAGCTTTCTTTTGCCAAACTCCTTAACCCACTTTAATGACAGATGCATCCCAACAGAGAAAAAAACACATTTTTTGATTCTGTATAAATCAAATGGACTAAAGGCTCCCTTTTCTGAAATGTTCTTGTAAATTTTGTAAATAATGTGGAACTCAAGACTACAAAATATACTTCTGCTTTAGCTGATGGGTTTCTTAAAAAGGCATTATTCTTTTATAGGAGTTACTGGACATAAGTTTTGATTTCTTTTGAGGAATAAATTTTAAGTAGAAACGCTTTCTCATTGTTTCAACAGCCTCCGAGCAGCAGCTCTAAGAGTCAACCACCAAGTTGATGTATGTGTAATGAATTTATGACATCGCATTTTCAAATCTATTTGTATTTTTGAATAATCTTCAGATCTTGCTCGCCACCCATCAAAAAAGTGGTAGATGGCTATTAAAAAATCTGAAGCATTTTGTCCAAAGATTTCCAAAGCTTTGCGATAGGCATTATGAATTTTGCGAATGCTGCAGGTACTGATATTGATAAGACCTTTTCCTCGAACTGAAATGACATCTTCATTGAACAGCCAATTCATTTTTTTTTTTTTTTTTTTTTGATATTTGGACGATCTTGATCCTAGCATTAGCAACTTTGCTAAGGGCAAATTAGCACTTTGGATTGCTTCATGTATTTTTTTATGCAAAATATCTGCATCAGCATGACCAATGAATGCAGCTGATAAGTGCCTTGTGACAACTTCATTTTTTTTCTGACCAATAACAAATGTTGAAGAGCTTTTTTTTGTATTCCACATTTGTAGTTTCATAACATAGGTGGGCGATTTAAGTGAGAGATGGGTTTGCCTCCTCAGGGTGCTCCTTGGTAATAATGGCACACACAACAGCAACTAGGGCCTCTGTGAATCTTGGAGAGGTGCGAGCTAGTTGTGTGTGATGTTATCAAGAAAAGATCATAACTCACTGGGTTTTGTTCCAGAATTCTTAGGTTGAATGACCAACTGGAACTGTCAGCTGTGGGCTAATCCCACTCACTGATGTACTTACCTGATTAAAAAGACAAAAAGAAATGCAAAAAGACTCAATTGTGGGATATGGTGGACCTACCACATTTGAAAAGGATGGTCCACCATGGTATGGAACTGGAACAAGGAAAATCAGAGAGAGATCTAGGCTGAGTAAGTGTATTAGTGTATGGAATACCAGAGGTATAACTGGCAAGATGAATGACATGATTGAGGAGATGAATAAGTATAGATTGGATGCGCTGTGTGTAATTTAAACCATAAAGAAGGAAATTGGGATAGAAGAAGTGAATGGAATGGTGAGTGGGTGGTCTGGAGTATTGGATAATGTGAGAGGACAGGCTGGTGTAGGTGTGATTTTTCGTGAAAAGATGAAGAACAACTTGATTCACTATAGTTGTGTAAGTGAGAGAATTCTTTGGATTAGTTTGAAAGTGAAACTTCAGAGAATAGTAATTGATGTAGTGTATGCTCTTTGTGACTCGGAATCTTTTGATAGGAAGGAAGATTTCTGGAATGAGCTAAAAGCTGTTTTGAGCCAGTTTGGTGCTAAAGAGAAAGTTATGGGATTTCAATGCTAGAGTAGGTGTGCAGAATGCAATTTCTGACAATGTTCTGGGTAAGTTTAATGATCCTTGTGTGAATGATAATGGTGAAAGATTAATTGAACTCTGCATTGAGAATGGTTTGTGTGTATCTAATGCATTATTCAACCACAAGTATATCCACACATATACTTGGGAATATCGTACTCTTGGTCAAAAGAGTGAGTGAGATAGATTCCGTTGTCTATGATCAGCGTCTGAAACATTTAGTTGTTGACACTAGTGTGATGAGAGGTGCGGATGATGGTTCTGATCATTACTTGGTAGTGTCACGAGTGAAACTGAATGTTGGTTAGAGGAAAAAAATAGGAAGGGGCCCAGGCTGAAAAGAATAAAGGTTGAAAGGCTCCCTGAAAATCATCAGCATTATTCTGACATACTCAGAGAATGACTGAAGGAGCTGAAGCCTTGTGAGAAAGACGTAGAAAAGAAGTGAGAATGTTTTAAGAACTGTGTTGGCACTGCTGCTGTAGAGGTCTGTGGCACCACAATGGTGGGTAACAATAGAGGTGATGCTTGGTGGAATAGTGAGATTGAAGAGGCAGTAAAGAGAAAGAAAGAAGCCTATTTGGGGATGTTGCAAGGTAGAGTTTCTGTGGATGAATATCGCTGTAAGAAGCGTGAAGCCGCTAAGCTAGTTCACCAGAGTAAGGCAAAAGATAGGAAGAAGAAGTGGAAAGGCATGAATTGGCTTTTTGAAAAGATAGGAAGTCCTTCTGGAAGTACAGGAGACTCAGGAAAAATAGGAGAAATAAAGTTGTAAGTTGTGTGAAGAATGAGATCGGGGAAATGATATGGGAGCCCAATGAGTTCAGTGAAAGATGGGGTGAATACTTCTGTGAGTTATTAGATCAGGAAAGCAAAGATGATTCTGAGGCAGATGTCACAGTGAAGGATAGAAGCAGAGGAGGGGTATAAAGAGAAGAAGTGTGTAAAGCTCTAAAATCTCATCAGAATGGTAAAGCTCCAGGAGTTGATGGGATAACTGCTGAGATGTTGAAATATGGTAGTGACTCTGTAATTGACTGGTTAACTGAAATTTGCCAGTTGTGCTGGGAGTTAGGAATGGTCTCTCAGGATTGGAAGGATGCTATCATTTGTTCCCCTGTATAAGGAAAAACAATGATCAGACTGACTGCACGGACTATAATGGTATTAGCCTACTAAGTGTGCCAGAAAGTGTTTGGTAAGGTTGTTATTAAAAAAGTATGGGGTCTTACATCAGAGAAAGTGTGGGATGTTCAGAGTGGTTTTATATGCCTGGTAAATTGCTGCACTAACCAAATTTTTGCATTACGCATGATGAATGAAAAGTATTTGGCTGTTGGTAAGAAAGTTTTTGCTGCCTTCATAGATTTAGAGAAAGCTTACAACCGAGTAGGACACTTTTGTGGAAAATATTGAATGAATATGGTGTTACTGGGAATCTACTTAACAGTGTAAAAGCCATGTATGCTGGCAGTAGAGCTTGTGTATAAGTGAATGGTGTTTTATCAAAATGGTTTGCTATTGGTGGAGCCTTTTTGGACCTCTGAATCTCAGAGAACAGCTTAGTCCGACAAGATTGTGTAATGTCAGCATGGCTGTTTAATATAGTTATGGATGCATACATGCATGATGCCAAAATAGATAATACTGGTTTATGTCTTGGTGATATCCGTGTGTGCAGACTGCTGTATGCTGATGACACTGTCCTGTTGGCAGAGAGCAAAAGTGAGTTGCAGAGTATGTTGTCCCAGTTGTACAAAGTTTGCATGAAATTCAAAGAGTACAAATGTGGGAAAAACCAAGGTTATGGTTTTTGAGAGAGGAACTGGTAGCACTGAATGTAGTACAAATCTAAATGACACAGTGATTGACCAGGTGAATGAGTTTGTGTATTTAGGAAGCATGTTTGATAATGAACAAATTGGATGGTAAAATTAGTAGGCGAGTGAATTCTTCATTGAAAGTCATAACTGCTTTGGGAGGTTTTCACAGGGACGGTGGATTCTAAAAAGAGTACTAAATGGCTGTGTATGAAAGTGTAATTGTTCCTACTCTGATGTATGGCAGTGAAACCTGGGTACTACAGATGAGACAAAGGAATCGTTTGTGTGCTGGAGAGATGTGCTACTTACAGGGGGTTCGTGGAAAGACACGTTCTGATCTTGTGAGGAATGAAGATGTGTTGCAGTTGTATAATGTGAAGCAAAATGTTGTTAGCAAGGTGGAGACTAATATTTTAAGGTCGTTTGGCCATGTTGAAAGAATGAGTGATGAGATGCTTACTAAGAAAATTTTTTTGGCCCAAGTGGCAGGAAGAAAAGGCAGAAGAAGGCCAAGGAAGTCATGGGAAGATCAGTTTCAGGAGTGTCTGCATGAGAAAGATTGTGAGTATGAAGTATAGAAGATCTTGTGTGAGGCGTGTAATGCATGTCAGTGAAGCACGAGTTGTATGTCAAGATCGCTGTAAATGAAGTTTGATACGGCAACAGTAAGTAAAAATTATCTGGTAGTTTGCATTTCTTTTAGGAGCTAAACCTCTGAATCTCAGAGAACAGCTTAGTGATATGTACGTATGTGTATCATAACAGTGTGTGAAATATGATAGTTGGCTCTCTTCTAACATGGTCTGAAAAAAATAAGGTGCATCTGTTACTAAGTAATGCACTTTCTTGGGGTTTAAACAAAATTCTTTGGGGAAAATTTCAGGAAACATTGCTTTAAATGCGTTTGCTATATCTTCGCATGAACAACAGAATAATTACAACACACAACTTTTATGCACCACATTAACTCTGCAATGGTAGCACTATTTTTCACATTATAAAGACAAATAGTTTGTGGTATTGTTCCACCATTTTCAGTAGTTGAAACATCTGTGGTTAAATGTAGCTGATTTGGATTTAAGACATCCTGAGATTTTTGCTTGTGTTTTGTGAAACTTTAGTGTTGTGTAATTGCTTTGAAATCTTTCAAAGATGTGTTAATTAATGATGCACACAGTTTGGAAAACATGGCACTATCGCTGCGCTTTTCTGATCAAGTGGACACCATGTGCTCATTGGCATCTTTACACTTCAGCCACTCATCTTTGAATTTACACCTTCCCATATTAAGGCCAACCCTTTGGAAAACTATTCAGCTAGGAAACTTAAATAGCAATAAATTACTTTCAAAGTATCATTGAAATTATGAAGAGTAATACAACACAGGTAGACTAATGCATCAATGATAAACAGCAGCTAAAGCTGGTATCCAAAATCACAGAAAATGGGGTTAAAAGGAAAAAAATAGAAAACTTTTTTCCCAGTCAATAGCACCAATTTGTACTGATATTATCAATAGACAATAAAATATCAAACTATTAATCCATCAGAGTTCCTCAGATAAATAAATCACTGTGCAGTGTATTGACATACCAAAGAGCACATTTACTGATTGAAGGAAGAGAGTCCAGCGAAGTGAGGTTCCGAGGTATAGTCAGTCAACAAACATTTGGCAGTTCGAAGAAGCTACTTCTAGGATCTAGAAGTAGAGGTGTTGGCTGTAGTAGGTTATTAGTTGGGGAAGGGTGGCATTTCGTCCAGTTGGAGGTGGCGGTGCAAAGTAGCAATAAATTTTATTTGAAGGCGGCGACTTCTGTGCTTAGCAGAATGATGTGAAACCCATGAAAAGCAAGAAATGTGCCACTTTAATTGCCAAGCAAGAACAGATGAAGTATACACTAATTGCACGCTGCCGGGAAGAATTGGAATGCGAAACCAAAATAAGCAGATCCCATTGCAAGATGAAGATCATTGTTAACTCCTGGTGGTGGTCATAATGTCGATGGTCAAAATGCTGACAAGGTCATATTGTCAACAATCAAAATGTCAACAGGGCCATAATAATGTCGACAAGGTCATAATGTTGACAGGGTCATGATGTCGACAGGGCCACGATGTCAACAGTCAAAATGTTGACACGATGATCATAATGTTCACAGGGGCCAAAAAATGTCTGATGTCACAACATTAAGTCCTTAGTTGTTGTTTTTTTCCAAATATTTGTTTTTCACTTTCTTCTTACTTCAGATTATACAAGGTTTGTCTGGAAAGTAATGAGACCACTTTTCCTGGGCCAATCAGAAGGGCCGGAGGGTGGAGTATCTGGACATGACGGGTGGCGAGGTATGTTAGGTAAACGATCGATGTCTCGTCAGTTGGCTCTGAGCTTTTACAGAGTTTGGATCGCTTGCGAAGAGGACAGCTGTGTGAGCGTCGCGTAACTGTAAAAATGCAGAACAGTAAATCGATAGCACTACTACTATTTCAATAACTGTTTCACACGTTATAACATTTCTCGTGCTGAGTACCCAGTCGTCGCTCAATCTCCACCCCTGTATAATATTATCGAAATTCGGTAATTTATCAGTCAATAGAACAATAAAATAGATGAAAGTTCGTGCTCAGTTAGTCATGAAATAAAAGATTGCCGTCTTATGCACGATTAAAATAACTAAAAGTTAAAAGAACTGATGCTCCTGTACACACCAAATGTGGTGAAAATGATCTAAATACAGGTTAAAACAACATAAGATCTTTTTTATGTTAGCAAAGTTTTCAATCAGCGAGCAGAAATTTCACAACGATGAACACCCACAACGTGAATATCCGGACTAGTTTCGACCTGTCTTTGTCATGGTCTTCTTCAGCAGCAAAATGTATGTTGTTCAAAGCTGAACAATGATGTCTCCTATAGTCGACCTCCGTGTCTCATTCATAACTCCGGTGTTCCACGTCGATGAGTCCCGTTGTGTTCACGCACACTCCCGTATACATGTCTATGCAGCAAACACGCCATCTATCGCTTCGGTGGTTCATTATTGTCATTCCCGTGATTTCAAGTTTGCTTTTCTTCATGTGTTGATTATATACTTTTTTCTTCCCCTTTCTTTCTTCATTCTTTTTTCTTGGTCTATAAGATATTTCCAGGGGTATGGCATTTCTTTGGGTGTGGAAGTATTACAATTTTTACCTCGGGACTTCTCAACTGCAATGGCTTCTGACCACAAGATTTGATTATGCTTTTTGTGCATCGTTAAAATTTTGCAGTTTTCCCAATCGGGTATAAGCTCATTATCTAAGCAGTGTTGAATAACAGGTTTTCATTTCTTTTCTTGTCCAGTTGTTCATATGCTCATTCAATCACGTAGCAAATCTTCCTTTGGTACTGCCTATATATAATGAGCTTATACCTGATTGGGAAAACTGCAAAATTTTAACGAATGCACACAAAGCATAATCAAATCTTGTGGTCAGAAGCCGTTGCAACTGAGAAGTCCCCGGGTAAAAATTGTAATACTTCCACACCCAAAAAAATGTCATATCCCTGGAAATATCTCATAGACCAAGAAAAAGAATGAAAAAAGAAAGGGGAAGAAAAAAGAAGTACATAATCAACACATGAAGAAAAGCAAACTTTAAATAATGGGAACGGCAATAATGAACCACCGAAGTGATAGATGGCGTGTCTGCTGCATAGACACGTATACGAGAGTATGTGTGAACACAACGGGACTCGTCGACGTGGAACACTGGGGTTGTGAATGAGACATGGAGGTCGACTATACGAGAAATCGTTGTTCAGCGTTGAACAACATACATTTTGCTGCTGAAGAAGACCGTGGCAAAGACGGGTCGAAAATAGTCCAGATATTCACATTATGGGTGTTCGTCGTTGTGAAATTTCTGCTCGCTGATTGAAAACTTTGCTAACATAAAGGTTGTTATCTTCATCTTCCATTTTTTAGTCAGACTTGATGTTTTATACTTTTGATGACCGCATATGCCGGTAAGGTTTTTAAAATATTTTTATGAACATTTTTTTAGAATTTTAGGATTTCTTAGACATTTGTTTAAATTCTGACGATTTGGACTTTAATACTTTTGCTGATGAAGGGTTAATCTCTCGATGTTTTTACTTCAGACTCTTGTTGACTTCCTTCGTCACATTCGTTTGAAATGGTTGTGAATACCTCAGTTTTTTGGGGTTTTTTTTATTAATAGCTCAACGAACTTGGTATGCGCAACATTCAGCTAAACAACATAAACGGAATATAATAAGCAGTTGGACCTACATGTATACTTCTGAAAGTTTATCTTTTAGGGTAAGTGCACATTACAATATCCGGAAAAAAAAAAAAATATGTTTTATTGACTGATAAATTACCGAATTCGATAATATTATACAAAGGCGGAGATTGAGCGACGATTGGGCACTCAGCACAAGAAATGTTATAACGTGTGAAACAGTTATTGAAATAGTAGTAGTGCTATTGATTCATTTAGATAGCCACGTAAACTAAAGGGCTAGTAGATACTAACCTTTGTATTTAATGCAGAAGAGTGTCGAACAGCGATACGCTAAAGTTTTGTGTTAAACTTGAAAAATCTGCGACCGAGACGCTTACTATGATACAGAAAGCCTACGGGAAGGATGCTTTATCAAAAGCACAAGTGTTTCGGTGGCACAAAATGTTCACAGAGAGAAGAGAGAGCATCGAGGATGAGCCACGCCCAGGGCACCTTTCAACGTCTTACACTTTGGAGAATGTGGAAAAGGTGAAAGTGGTTTTGGACTCTGACCAACATCTGAGTGTTAGATTGGTAGCAGAGCACGTGGGACTTGCGAAAATCCATTGTGCATGAAATCATCACGCAAGAATTGCAGATGCGGAAAGTTTACGCCAAATTGGTTCCTAAGGTTTTGACCGATGAACAGAGGAACAACTGTGTGTCGATTTCTTGTGAGCTTGTGGACCGTGTGAAGAATGAACCTGGTATTTTTGAAAAAGTGATAACAGGTGATGAAACGTAGGTCTTTGAGTACGATCCGAAGACGAAAAGACAGAGCTCAGAGTGGCACACTCCCGAGTCTCATCGACCAAAGAAGGTTCGAATGTGCAAATCGAAGATGAAATTGATGATCATTGTCTTCTTTGACTGTAAAGGTGTTGTCCATAAGGAGTTCGTACCACCCGGACAAATGGTCAACACTGCATTTTACGTGAAAGTGCTTCAACGGCTGAAAACCAGAGTTGCACGCGTCCACCCGGAGATCACCACCATGATAATGCGCCGAGCCATGCGTCGTTGAGAGTGAGAGTTTTTCTGGAAAACACAACGTGGCAATGCTGCCCCAACCTCCCTACAGCCCAGACTTGGCCCCGGCTGACTTCTTTTTGTTTCCCCAGCTCAAATCCAGCCTGAAAGAACACCATTTTGGGACTGTTGCAAACGTGCAAACTGCCGCGACGAGTGCTTTGAAAGTGATCCCGGTTCCTGACTTCCAGGCAAACTACGTGGCATGGCAGAACCACTGGCAGCAGTGTATTGATGTTCAAGGATGTAGTTTCGAGGAATTTTAATGTTATGTAAGTACAACTTTAACTAAACATCTGTTATTGAATGAGTCTCATTACTTTCTGGACAGACCTTGTAGGTGGGTTTCGGGAGGTTTGGACAAGTGGTCACACACAAAATGCTATATAAGGTTGATCCATTTCAGTTCAGCAAGTAGTAAGGTTTATAGTCTATATAGGAACTAAAGATAATGTCACACTTTCACTCAGGTACAAAAAATTGTTTATAAAGTCCTAGGCTTGGGCATTTTAGCAATTTTCAATTTGCCATACTAATTTTTATAAGGTTTGTAAACAAGTCAAGATTTTAGTAATGCACTTTTACTAAAGCAGAAAGGATCAATTAATTAATAGGCCTAAAGCAGAAAGGATCAATTAATTAATAGGCCCTAGGCCGATGCCTTTTTAACAGTTTTCAGTCCACCGAGCTTATATTCATAAGGATTTCATAGAAAATCCAATTATTTGTGTTGCCCTTTTTCTAGAGCACAAAATATTAATTTATAGGCCCAAGGCTTAGGCATGGCGTTTTTAGTAATTTTTATACCGACATGATCACATTCATAAGGTTTTCATGCCTAGGCATAGGCCTTTTTAGTAATTCTTATGGTTTCTTTCTCTTTCTTCCCTCCTTTTTTTTTTTTTTTTGTCTTAAAGAAGATACAAAATACAAAAAGCAGGTTAGCAAAATGTTTACATAATAACTGAAACAGTAATGAAAATGGTTACATACAAAATATAATCAAAACAAGGTGGAACACTACAAGAATCCTACTTGAAATATGTCATACCATGAAGCAGCAAATTCACATCAAATAACTGATATGAACTCAATAAGAACTGCATTTTGGGTTTTAAAAATCTTTTAAGATAGTTAAATCAGTTTGAAAATTTCCTTAATGAATTTAAAATGCACAAACCTACGAAACAACATATATTATTAATCATATTCATAAGGTCTTCATAATTCAGATTCTATTCTGTTTACATTTTGGTCAGGCATGCTTTATTACTTCAAGTACAATAGCTTATACAATGTAGCAAGCATCTCCACCAGCAGTTTTGCACATCCAAAAATTGGTGGCTCAAGTAATCAATCTTACAGTACTTATATTTTTTGATGCTGCTTATTTTGCAAGTTTAAACATTTGTTGGCTGATCGCAGGCTAAGATTCCACAAGATTGCTTTCCATTAATTTTTAAAACTGCTTCCAATAAATTTAAACAGCATGAGTGACATATATGTTACTCTCATACATTCTACATCATTTCTATTAATGATGTATCTTCTTGATATAGCATACTGCCAAAACTATACTTAAGTTCAGGCTTTCACTTTCAGGTGTACAAAATGACAAATTTCCAGCTTAGTTTCACAAAGAAAAAAAAAAAAAGATATTGAACACTAAATTAATCAGCCACTTTTGACTTTTGTTGGACATCACTTTTGGGGGAAAGTCAATGACTGAGTATGGGAAGGATGTCAAGAACTTAGATTCCTAAACTGTTGATGTGAGAACTAACACCATAGTAGGAAGAGAAGGAACACCCCCCTTCTCCCCACACTTTGGTTTCTTTTGTTTCAGTCCTTTTTTTTATGTTTGCTGTCATAAAAACAAACAAATTTCAACTTTGAAAAACTGGGTGATATCTAAACTTTGAAAAAACCCTTAGATTACTACTAAAAATTCATTGCAGACACACATAAAGGCACTGCATTTACCAAAAGGTGAAAGCAATTTGAGAAGTCTCATTTACCTTAGACTTAGCAGAAAGTAGTTTACCACAACATTCATGTGCTTGATCACAGACAGAGCTTAGGAGATCCTCTAGATTCGATTTTACACTAATATAATCTTTTTCAGGGATCATTACTTCATTCTCACCTTCCCTAGAAATAAAAATTACCAATTAAAACATTATCAGAGGAGAAAAGAGGGGAAAATTCAGCTTAAAAGAAAAAAAAAATACAATGTTTTAGGAATCTAAAAATACAGTTTTCTCATTCCTACAAAAAAAAAAAAAAAAAAAAAAAAAAAAAATTTTAAAAATTGCCCACATTTACTCTGCATGCAGCTCCTAATTTCTGGCCATCTCAGAGTTTCAGCCAAATAGTGAGTAAACAGCATGTAGGGTGAAAAGAAATAGATGAATGAAAATGCTTACTTTGGATAACAAGCAACCAATTACACTTAGGCTTGAAATAGACAACTAATACTAACACAAAATTCTATAAGCACAATAAAGAACAGGTTATACGAATTCCTTTCAAACGAAATTACTCATGGGCTACATCTAACGCAACATATGAAATTCATACCTAATACTGTCAGGACATTACCTTCAAAAATGACACACACACACACACACACACACACACACGCATGCATACTGATCTGCTCCTCAACCACATTAGATCTAAGCTTGAAAACGAAAATGTTGTTTCCTACGAAAACATGATTATACAGTATATATTACTTGCATATAGATATATCTGGGATTTATCTGTAAACAAGCACAGGTGCCATTATCTACACATCCAAAAACTGATGTTGTCTCTCCACCCCCCCCCTTTTTTTTTTTTTTGAGTCTGACACATGTACAGGTTTGTTTAGTAGATCATCTGGATCTAGTTATTCTTCTTACAACAGAAAGGTCATATGTTTGGTTTCTTCCAAACACAGCATACAATATTCTCTACCCTAATAACTAATCATCTCACAACTTCCCAACTTCCTCTCTGCTTATGTCATTTAGGCTGCATATAGCTAGGGAATCACAGAACACTATAATGAAACACCTATTTGTCAAAGATATACAACTGACTGTGTGCAGTGCTCTTAAATGACTGCCTGCATTCTTTACATACATACATACATATCACTAAGTTGTTCTCTGAGATTCAAAGGTTAACTCCAAAAAGAAATACAAACTTCCAGATATTTTTACTTATTGTTGACGTATCAAACTTCGCCATTTACAGCGATCCTGACATACAACTCGTGCTTCACTGATATCCATTACACGCCGTACACAAGATCTTTTATACTTCATACTCATAATCTTTTTCTCATGCAGACACTCCTGAATCTGATCCACCCATGTCTTCCTTGGCCTTTCTCTGCCTTTCCTTCCTGCCACTTGGGCTGAAAATATTTTCTTAGTAAGCATTTCATCACTCATTCTTTCAACATGGCCAAACCACCGAAGCATATTGGTCTCCACCTTGCTAACAACATTTTGCTTTACATCACACAACTGCAATACATCTTCATTCTTCACACAATCAGATCGTGTCTTGCCACAAACCCCACGTAAGTAACGCATTTCTCCAGCACACGAACGACTCCTATGTTTCTTCTACAGTACCCAGGTTTCACTGCCATACATCAGAGTAGGAACAATTACTGTTTCATACACAGCCATGCGGGGACTCTCTAGAGAACCCATCATTCCTGTGAAAACCTCCCAGAGCAGCTATGACTTTCAAAGAAGAATTCACTCACCTACTGATTTCACCATCCAACTTGTTCTCTCTGTCAAACATGCTACCTAAATACACAAACTCACTCACCTGGTCAATCACAGTGCCATTTATACTTACATTTCATTCAGTGCTACCCATTCCTCTCTCTAAAACACCATAACTTTGGTTTTTCCCTTATTTATACTCAGTTTGAATTTCATGCAAACTTCGTGCATCCGAGTCAACATACTCTGCAACTCACTTTTGCTCTCTGCCAACAGGACAGTGTCATCAGCATACAGCAATCTGCACACACGGATATCACCAAGCCATAAACCACTATTAATCTTTGAATAAAGCTCATGTTGAGAAATGGCTTCCTAGTTTAATTGAATTAATAATCTAAAGCAACTTTTATGGGAATTTTACTAGGAAATTTTTTCATTAATAGCAAATTTTCGGAGAAAACTCTTCTCCTTCTTCAGGCTGTCTTGTTGTTGTCACTTTTTACTTGTCACTATCACGGTTACGGTTTACCTTGACGGTTACGGTTAACCTTGACGGTTTAGGTTATTTTTCAACAAATCCTGCCAGATGTTAGGTAGGGAAAATCCTTTGCAGTCATTGATGATGGAATTTTGATTTTTCTCAATCTCTATTCCTTCTTTCAGTTTTCTTTTTTGGAAATTGCTTTGGAAACTGATTACTTTAAGGGAATTCCAATCCATGCTGTGCCCAGTTTCTCTAACATGCCTATCTAATCCAGTCTTGTTGGAGCAATTTTTTATAGCTGCTTTATGCTCAGCTATACGAGTTTCTGAGCATAAAGCAGCTATAAAAAATTGCTCCAACAAGACTAGATTAGATAGGCATGTTAGAGAAACTGGGCACAGCATGGATTGGAATTCCCTTAAAGTAATCAGTTTCCAAAGCAATTTCCAAAAAGAAAACTGAAAGAAGGAATAGAGATTGAGAAAAATCAAAATTCCATCATCAATGACTGCAAAGGATTTTCCCTACCTAACATCTGGCAGGATTTGTTGAAAAATAACCTAAACCGTCAAGGTTAACCGTAACCATCAAGGTAAACCGTAACCGTGATAGTGACAAGTAAAAAGTGACAACAACAAGACAGCCTGAAGAAGGAGAAGAGTTTTCTCCGAAAATTTGCTATTAATGAAAAAATTTCCTAGTAAAATTCCCATAAAAGTTGCTTTAGATTATTAACACTCAGGAGTTCGTACACTTTTGGGGGGAAAAATTCAAGGACTTTCCAGGCCTTTTCCAGGACATATACAAAAAAATTCCAGGATGATTATTACGCTTTACAGTATCATGTTCAAATTATTTTTTTTAAGTAATTTCAGTTTTAAGTAATAAAAATGATGAAAGATGCAAATGGATGAATGTGCTTTATGCAAATTGATCAAGTTTATCAAGCACAAGACCATAAAGAATAAATTCTGTTCTTATGCCCTGACCTTTGAATTCAAGTTGGATCATTTTCTACAAGGGTAGGTTTCTCCTCCCTGATAACATACCAAAACTTTGTTGCAATCAAACAGATTTTATGTGAGTTAACATTCCTAAGCTTGGAGAACAAATACTGCTCTTATGTCTTGGCCTTTAAATTTAATTTCGACCTTTTTCAAGAGGGTAGGTTTCCAGGTTGTACCCAACAGCATACTAAAATTTTGCCGAAATTCAACCACTTTCATGCGAATTATCCTACAGACAAACCCAAAGCATAAACGTTTCTGCAACCATAGTTCAAAAGTGTTAGGAATTTCGAAAATAAAAGCATAACGAACAGCGCGAAAACTAGCTCATAAATAGAATATTTGAAACTACAGTATGCACTCTCAATTATTAGGGATGGTAGAGGGGAAGGGAATAGAACTGTCCAAAATAAGCATGTTTTCGTTGCGCTAGGGCGCTTAAGCACGGCTGAATTCCTTCAGATACCCCAATGTTCAAATGATTGAAATGTGCTGATGTTCATGGAATGAAATGGTTGATCAGCTATGATGACCGTATAAAAGTTTGGGGGAGGGGGAGAGAGATTTTTTTTTTTTTTTTAGTTTATGCAACATTTTACATCACTCCAGTATTTATCTTGTCATCATCAACAATCGCAATGCAACTACCGCTTACGATCGCGGATATCAGCAACCGAAAATCTGCCATATCACTAAGTGATATAACTCACAGTATCCTGTACAGTGTATTGTAATTGAAAAAAAAAAGGATGTGGAAAAAAAGAAACTTTAAGAAATTAAGATCATCAAGTTATGCGTTTCAAAAATCCGTTTTCCTTTATAACGTTTAAAAACATGTTTTTGCTTTTTTACCTGTAGTGTAAATAAAAAAACTATGTTGATTTTTTTTATGGAATCAGACGTCCGTATGTCTGATTGTCTTCATCTGAGTTCACACGTTAGCTACTGTGTACAAGTAGACCTATTTTTCAGCTCAAAAATATGTAGTTTTGTATATATTCACAGTATAAGTCATTCCTTATTCCCACAGAACTGAATTCAGCATATGCAAAATGAAGAACATCAAGACCCGCCCAACACTATGTTTCTGATTGTCTGCTGTTTATATTCAAGAAATGCAAACATGGATCAATGGTGAATGCAGCAACTATGATTTTTATTTATTACCAAGAAAAAAAAAAAGAGCCGTAGAAAGCTGTAAAGCTGAAACGGATATTTCTCTCAACCCCCCCCCCCATGCACAAAAACATTCCGATTAAGATCAAACAGCAGGAGGACGCGTCCACACACACACACAACCTTTGGAATGACCTGATGGAATGGCTTCTTTTCATTTGGCACATCGCCATAAATCACCACCTGCAGCTCACTGAACTGTCGAGTTGCACCCTTCCTCCTTCACTTTAACTATAATAGAAAATGTAAAAAAAAAAATGCTCCCCAATTTTTGACAAAATTAAATTACCAAATTTACGTCATGATGTTGCAATTTACTAAAATATGTTTGTTAATCTGCTGAATATTGCTTAAATCCATTGAAAACTTTTTAATTATAGATGATTTTTTTATTAAAACAGTAACTCAGACGTCTGAATAAAAACGTATGTTTGTAATTCAAATAGAGTCCATATCATCACAGAAAAAAAATTTAAGGATCACTCTGTTTAAATAAACCATGGCATCTAAAAAAAATAATTCACTTGCTTTTCCCGTAATTTATAATTACTGTTTCTTTTTTTTCAATCCGATTATGCAACGGATTTTTTTTTTTTTTTTTTTGCATCTGCTAAAGTTCCTAACGGAATTTGGCGAAATTTGCACTAGAACTTTATTGTGATGTATCTTAACTACTGTAAAAATTTTACTGTGTTATTTTCAAAATTCGGAAAAATGGATTTCTGAAAATATTCTCCTAGTCCTTTTGAGCTGTGGAAGTGATAAACAGGTGTTTGCTTTCTTCCCAACCAAGGGCTTCAGATCAGCGCTCCCAGCTGTCAATCAACCATTGCTATGGTAACACCCTTTCTGCTGGAGGCTCACTCTGTCCAAAGAGGCACACATACTTGTCCATAATAAAAATTACCAATGCTAACTTTTAAAGTTTTAAACCGATTCAATTGGAATTTTGGAAGTGAGCTTCTGTAATCCAATTACAGTGAATGTAAAAATTTCAACCACTTTCGTGAAAAATTCGCAAAGATAGTTTTCTTATTTTTTATCATAAGTAGCGGAAGTCTCTTGAGGGGAGGGAGGGTGGCATGCACATAAACAAGAAGAAGATGAATGTGTTGTTCAGGTATACTCCTCACTGGTGGATGCCAGCTGACTTGGTACATACGCGACCCACTGCAAATGCCTCTTCTTTCTCCTTCCGCTCTCAGTTGTCGGACGGACATCAAGCTCCCCTTCGACCTACTAGTAATCATCCAATTTTATTGCACTGGAAGTAGTGCCTTTTTTCTTTTTTTTCCCCCAGCCAAATTAGGATTTGGTGCACGTCGGAAACCGCTGCCGGTGGTTTCTTTGAGAACAGAGAAAGGGAACTTTAAAAAATGAAGGGGTAACAGTAACACGATTTCCTAAAGGGCATTTTTTTAAGCACTAATTTCAAATTTCAAGGCTTTTCAAGACAGCATTAAAAAAACACCGTTTTCCAGGATATTCCAGGCCTTGAAAACGTAATCATGATTTTCCAGGACTTTCCAGGTTTTCAAGCACGCGTGCGCACCCTGAACACTATTATCTATTTTGGCCTCACGCATGCAAGCATCCACAAATATATTAAATAGCCATGGTGACATTACACAACCTTGTCTAACTCCTGCACCAATGGAAAACCATTTTGATAAAACACCATTCACTCGTACACAAGCTCTACCACCAGCATACATGGCTTTTACACTATTAAGTAGATTCCCAGTAACACCATATTCATTCAATACCTTCCACAAAAGTGTCCTATTGACTCGGTCGTAAGCTTTCTCTAAATCTATGAAGGCAGTAAAAACTTTCTTCCCAACAGCCAGATACTTTTCAATCATCATGCATAATGCAAAAATCTGGTTAGTGCAGCCTTTACCAGGCATAAAACCACTCTGAACATCCCACACTTTCTCTGATGTAAGAACCCATACTTTTTCAATAACAACCTTACCAAACACTTTCCCTGGCACACTCAGTAGGCTAATACCACGATAGTTCTTGCATTCAGTCTGATCACCTTTTCCCTTATACAAGGGAACAATGATAGCATCCTTCCAATCCTGAGGGACCATTCCTAACTCCCAGCACAACTGGCAAATTTCAGTTAACCAGTCAATTATAGAGTCACCACCATACTTCAACATCTCTGCAGTTATGCTATCAACTCCTGGAACCTTACCATTCTGAAGAGATTTTAGAGCTTTACACACTTCTTCTCTTGAGATCCCTCCTGTGCTTTCATCCCTCATTGTGACATCATCTGCATCTGTCTCAGAATCCTTTTCGCTTTCCTGATCTAATAACTCACAGAAGTATTCACCCCATCTGTCACTTAACTCCTTGGGCTCCCATATTATATCCCCAATCTCATTCTTCACACAACTTACAACTTTGTTTCCCCTATTTTTCATGAGTCTCATGTACTTCCAGAAGGACTTTCTATCTATCCAAAAAGCCAGTTCATGCCTTTCCACTTTCTCCTTCCTATCTTTTGCCTTACTGTGGCGAACCAGCTTGGCAGCTTCACGCTTCTTACAGCGATATTCATCCACAGATACTCTACCTTGCAACATCCCCAAATAGGCTTCCTTCTTTTTCTTTACTGCCTCTTCAATCTCACTATTCCACCAAGCATCACCTCTATTGTTACCCACTATTGTGGTGCCACAGACCACTTTAGCAGCAGTGACAACACAGTTCTTAAAACATTCCCACTTCTTTTCTACATCCATCTCATGAGACTTCAGATCCTTCAGTCATTCTCTGAGTAAATCAGAATACCGCTGATGATCTTCAAGGAGCCTATCAACCTTTATTCTTTCTATCCTGGGTCACTTCCTATTTCCTTTTCCTCCAACCAATATTAAGTTTCACTCGTGACACTACCAAGTAATGATCAGAACCAACATCCGCACCTCTCATCACACGGGCGTCAACAACTAAGTGTTTCAAACGCTGATCGTAAACAATAAAATCTATCACACTCTTTTGACCAAGAGTACGATTTTCCCAAGTATATGTGTGGATATACTTGTGGTTGAAAAATGTATTAGATACACACAAATCATTCTCAATGCAGAGTTCAATTAATCTTTCACCATTATCATTCACACAAGGATCATTAAACTTACCCAGAACATTGTCAGAAATTGCATTCTGCACACCTACTCTAGCATTGAAATCCCCTGCTATTATAATTTTTTCTTTAGCACCAAACTGGCTCAAAAGAACTTTTAGCTCATTCCAGAAATCTTCCTTCTTATCAGAAGGTTCCGAGTCACAAGGAGCATACACTACAACAATTACAATTCTCTGAAGTTTCACTTTCAAATGAATCCGGAGAATTCTCTCACTTATGCAACTATAGTGAATCAAGTTGTTCTTCATCTTTTCACTTAAAATCACACCTACACCAGCCTGTCCTCTCATATTATCCAATACTCCAGACCACACACTCACCGCGCCATTCACTTCTTCTACCCCAATTTCCTTCTTTTTGGTTTCACTTACACATAGCACATCCAGTCTATACTTATTCATCTCCTCAATCACCTCACTCATCTTGCCATTTATACCTCTAGTATTCCATACACCAATCTTACATTCACTCAGCCGAGATCGCTTTCTCATACGCCGTTTAGAAAGTCCAATTCGATTCCGTGGTGGACTGTCCTTCTCAAGTGCGGTAGGTCCGCCATATCCCACACTTGAGTCATTCTTAATATTTCTTTTTGTCTTTTTAATCAGGTAAGTACATCAGTGTGGGGGATTAGCCCACAGCTGAGGGTTCCAGTTGGTCATTCAACTTAAGGATTCTGGAACAAAACCCAGTGAGTTGGGGTCTTTTTGCCAATGTCACACAGAACTAGCTGACACCTCTCCAAGATTCACAGAGGCCCTAGTTGCTGTTGTGTGTACCATTGTTACCACGGAGCGCCCCGAGGAGGCAAACCCATCGCTCACTACGACCGCCCATGTTATTCTTCTTACAACAGAAAGGTTTCTTCCAAACACAGCATACAATATTCTCTACCCTAATAACTAATCATCTCACAACTTCCTCTCTGCTGATGTCTTTTAGGCTGCATATAGCTAGGGAATCACAGAACACTATAATGAAACACCTATTTGTCAAAGATATACAACTGACTGTGTGCAGTGCTCTTAAATGACTGCCTGCATTCTTTTAGGTAATAAATATACCCATTTGCATTCTATTCCATTGAAATGTAATCTCAATTCCATTTTGATGCACAATTATTGGATGTGTGCCATTTATTTGTGAATTACAATAAGTACCATAATTTTCGGTGTTTTATACGCACCAGCGTATAATCTGCAGACTGCGAAATTCACATAATTTTTCCCCTTCGTATAATCAGCAGACTGTGACATTCAGAAAAAAAAAAAAAAAATCGCTGTATAATCCGTACATCACAGATGTTGAACCAGAAGTGGAACTTCTGACAGAAAAGTCATTGACATAATGGCAAAAGTCATTATGTCTGACAGAAAAAGTCATTGACATAATGAAGAAATTCATTAATTATAATCGGGTAGAATACGCCTAAATCAATAACAGTAAATGGCGATAAATTTTGAAAACTTCTGGAACTGTTTATATATTTCTAATTTAGTGTTTATATTTAGCCTTGCCTGAAGAAGCCACCCATGAGTGGCGAAAGCTTGCTATTACGATGTAGTTTGTACCCTATGCCAATAAAACGGAATTCAGCCATTTATTGTTATTGTTATTATTAAAGGATATTTTTTTATGTTTTTCTCATTGGACAGACAAAGCTCAGTGGCGTGACATCCATAGATCAAGCTGATGCAGCTCCAGAGTATTGCATTACACCTTGCCAATGACAAAACGCTGATACAGAACAAGTAATAGAAATACTGTATGTACTCGTGTATAGTTGAAAGTTTTTGGAGGAAATACTGCTTTCAGAGTTGGGGGATTGGCTTATATGTGGGCTAATAAAAACTAGGGCTAGACTTCTTTGAATTCTCCCACAAAATTTATGGACAGATTTTTTTATGTTTTAGACTGCCGCACAGCAGCTTTGCACGATTGTTTTCTGACCTTCTCAAAACTATCACAGAGTGAAACGACCATATCCTTAACTGTGCCCACCACTTGAAGTTTAAATTCGGCAATGTAACTGAAACGTTTCCTTATCAAAGATGTCATGAATAGCAATGAAGGAAAATATCAGTGGCAAAAACGTTGGTCAAAAGGCGAAGGATGAACTAAACACAAGGCACAGTGCACATGAGATCTGAAAAAAGAAATGCATAGGTTCATGCATCAAGTGCTGTGCATACGTTTTCATTGGCTGGTTGACAAAAACAGAGATGGCACAACAGTCAGGGCTGTCCTCAACAATACAAAAAGCCATCCATCATAACAGTTTTCCTGATCTTTCATTACAACATCTCTCTCCCCTCCTCTTTGCTTTCTACAAACTCCTGAACTGAGGAAACATTTTTCACGGAAGTTCCTTTTTCAATTATACCCTCTCTCCTGCACGATTACCTTGTCGATTTTTTTAACAATCAAAGGGCCGTAAAAACTTTTTTTTTTTTTTTTTTAAATTAGCGCATTATCTACATCGGCATATGTATATTCCTCAGAACCTATATTTTGAACTTTTTTAGCAGATAATCCATGGATTTCATGATGAAAATTATGGTACTAGTTCTAGATAAGCACAATATCATTCTGTCCTAATGGTGCCATAATGACCAGAAATACTTCTGGTCATTTGGCACCATTAAGAAACATGATTAGAGATTGTAATAATGACCAGAAATACTTCTGGTCATTATGGCACCATTAGGTCACATGACTAGAGATTGTAATAATAACCAGAAATACTTCTGGTCATTATGGCACCATTAGTACTTTCACATGATTAGATATTGTCAATACTGCAAATTTGCAACATGCAATGATACGAGATGTTCTTAAAAGTTTTAACATTATTGTTTACAAGTGCTGAAAATGAAATCTTTATGTGATCCAGAAAATGTGCTATAAGTTACACACTGCAAAGAAATGAGCCTAGTTTGTTTGGAGTTGCAGATTTATAAATAACACAGTAAGGGCCAGAAATGACAATCTAGCTGTGACAGACAGCATTAGTGTACAGATATTAAAAGAATAAAATTTATCACATACTAGCACGCTAAATACTGGTTCATTTACTTCTGAGCTACTGATACATTTAAATAAGTAATTTAAGCCAATGAAATGCAAAGAAAATAAAAAGTAAACAGGAGGGTAAAAATGGTGCACATACAATAGATGAAGGACAGGGCACTGCTGCAAACTATCAGGAGAAGCAGATTTTCCAGCAGCAACATCAGTTGTTTCAACTATGACATCATACAGAGCCTGAAAACAAAAGAAAACATTAGTATTTGAACATTCCATACAAAAACACGGTTCTTGCATTATGATCAAAATGCAAACAAAGCCAGAAGAAATATCCTACTTCTTCTGGGTTTGTGAAACAAGCAGTTTGGGGCATGATGCACGTAAACTAATAGAGTTTGTGTTGCTGTTGTAGGTGTATGCTCAGTAGTAACTAGGTGGCACTGTCAGCACAAGAAATCAAAACAGTGTCTTTGCAGGAAAAGGTGCATTCTGTCTTGTGGTACCACGAGACTAAACCTCCGATAACTGTTCAGCATAATTTCAAAAAAGAGCATGGATGTCCACCACCTGATCATAATTGCATGACAGCTTGGTATGCAAAGTTTAAGGAAACAGAAAGAGTTGATGATCGCCAAAAACAAATGGGCCAACTGGGTGTTAGTGAAGAAATTGTTGTGAAGTGCAGACAGCTTTTGTACACAGTCCCTTGAAAAAAGCCACTGAGCTTCAACTGAATTCTGAATCCCCTGCACTAGTACAATGAAGAAAATTTTACACAAAAGGTTTCGTTTGTATGCATACAGAGTGCAGATTATTCAAGCCCTGCATGTGGAAGATCACCCATGTCATGCTGCTTTTGCAACTGAGATTTTACAGATGACAACAGTAACTACCTGCAGCATGTGTGTTTTTCAAATGAGGCTACTTTTCACACCTCTGGTGTAGTAAACAGACATAGTGTCCATATATGGGAGGTTGGAAAATCCCCATGTTGTCTTTGAAAAACTGCAGGACAGCCCGAAAGAGAATGTTTGATGTGGTCTGATGCACAACAGAGACATCAGACCTTTCTTTTTTCATGAATGCACAATAACAGCAAATGTGTACCTGGGCATGATAGAGCTTTTGGTTGCACCTCAGTTGAACAAATGTCAACTATGGGTAATTTTCCACCACACTGAGGATTAATCATTCAAAAATTTCTTCATACCACATTTTCCAACAGATAGATTAGAAGGAATGGTCTAACATCATGGCCACCCAAAATAATACCCCTAGACTTTTTCCTGTGGGGTTAGGTCAAGGATAAAGTCTACTCAACAGCAGTGTCTGATATTGCCATGTGATGAAATACCAAAGGACTATTGATTTGGTTTCAAATCAGGAAAAATGAGAAAGGCAACACTAAAGCACAAAAAGGCTTGTGGGCATTTCAGAAATGACTGTGATAGAACTTATGAAATATACTTATAAAAATGATACTGCTTATAAATCTGGTTGCTGGTATAAAAAAAAAAAATGTTGTTACAATTCACCTTCAGTGAATTATATTAATTAAAAGAAAAGTCACACTCAACTGGAAAATGCTATTAGTTTATTATCTGTTCAGATATAGTTCTCACTTTAATATATTTGGACACTGGGGATAATTTTCCACATATGTTTTTTGTGTGTTTTATTTCTTTGCTTATATATTGAAAATTGTAAACTTTAGGTAACAATAAAATATTATACTAAAAAAAAAAAGATTGGTTTTTCTTACATTAACTTTTAAAACTATACTATTATTAAATGATGGCTTAGCAAACTTCCAATGAAGTTTAACTTTCTTCTGTGTTTTCACAGTATTATAGCATATGGAGAGAGTTGAAATATGTTCCTAAGGGATTAAGAAATTGGTCTTCCATGTTCAATGGACAGTGCTGCCTTTTTTTTTTTAAGAGGATATACTAGATAATGAACTACATCAATCAATTCGGCATGTTGTTAATCTGCTGCATGTTGATGTATCACTGAGTTTCTCATTCCTTGGACATTTCTTACGATGTGGATGTTGCTCTTCAATAACTGGCTCTTCCATTGCTTCTATTTGTTCACTCATGGCAACCTCTCTTGCATGTTCTATGCTTTGCGCATTGTTTCTCCTCGTGAATTAGTTTTCTCCACACAACAATGCTAATTAATAAAGTTGTAATTGCACTTACATTAATAATATTTTTTTCCCAATATACTGTACACTGTCTCCATAATTCCAAGTTCCTTTACATTTTGGACTATTTTTTACTTGATGTTTACAAAATCTGATTATCATTTTCTATACAGTATTGATAAATAATCAGTGTTTTAGGATATCTTCTCTTCCAATTTTCTATGTTTTGTAAGATACCATTCTTCAGTTGTTATTGTTTTTGTTGTTTTTTTGTACTTTCAAAATCTTGGATATTTTCTTCTCCCAGGTCAGTGTTTTTATGATGTCATATACATCTGACTTTACATATTTTCTATGGATCTTTTCTTTTTATTAAAATATTTCTCTGAGTTTCACATTCCTATTTTTTTTTTTTTTGTAATTTTTTGAAGGAATTTTCTAATCTTTGCTATATTCTTTATATAAGAAACTACTGAAATATATTTAATTTAATTATTTCCTTCCTTTCCCCCTTTTCACTAGAAGTTTGCAAAGCTATATGCTTTAAACTTCAGTAACCTGATGGCAAGGTTAGTCATCACCTCAGTAATAATTTAGTTTGAAAAGTAAATAAATGAAAAAAAAAAAACATTTTTCATATGATATTTTATTGATAACGAAAGTTTACAATTTTTACCATATAAACAAACAAACAAAAATAAAGATATTTCTGGCACAGAGATGTGGTGAAGTATCATCTGATAAGATAACTTTTTTGCTATATTGGATAAACACGGTAAAATAATTCTGAATTATCACAAAAATTTTTAGCTTTAGTTTATAAGTATCTTCTATTATTTAAAATCAGCCAAATCCTAAAATTTTTGAGAAATGCCTCAAATAACATATGCAGAGGGGTCATTTGCATTTCTATCAAATCATCCAGCATCTTTGCACGATGACACCCGACTATTTCTGACTGGCACACTGCTAGCTACACAGCATTATTTATGAAACACTTTTGTGAAAATTTCACATCCATTGCCCAGCACATTCTGATCCATTGCCCAGCACTTGTCATAACTGGTACCATTGAAAATTTCTGAAACACTGTGCCAAACATAAAAAAAAAAAAAAAAAAAAAAGAACTTGCATGGGTGCCCATATATGGGGTCAAGAGAGGGCGTTTGCCCTTCCCTGGAAAATGGACTGTACCGTTTGTGTTCTTGGAAAGTACTACAGAGATTTTTTGTAATAACACTAATTCTAACTGCTGATTTTTATGTATAACTTCTGGATGCGTGTGTATGCTGTAAAATCAGAAAAAATGTGAATTTCCAGTAGAAAAAGTGGAAATTTACAGTAGAAAGTAAAGAGAAATCCTCCATTGCATGTTGGAGGGCAACGTACATACAGATAGTATGGAAAAATAAGAATGGCAATGAAATGGAAAATATAGCATCTTCTATTCACTTCCTATTAGTAGTTCTAATTCTGACTATTAGATAGCTCTAATCATTCTACTATTCTCTTTTATGTGCGATGTTTCAAAGTAACTTGTACAATATTCTAGAGGATAATGCTTACCTTGGCATTCCTTTCTAGCGATGGGAACATTTCACACACGTGTTTTCCGGTCTTTGTTGATGTTATTGTCCTAAAGTCCGTTGTATGAGATGACTAGCTTTACTTCTCACACTTTTCGCTGGGTATACTCATTGGATCTTTGCCTAAGGATTCAAACACATCAATTTTTACCGTTCTTTATACTCGAAATTTTCGCCCATGCTCTAGCCATCCTCAGGAGCGTGGCGACTTTACCACCGATGTTCGTGGTTAACTTCGTGCTAATGGAGTCCGATACTCCATGTTGCCATTCGTCGGATATACTTTCCTGGATATATTTCGTTATCAAGCCCAGCTGGCGCCATCTATGTTTCATTAAAACAACTTTTTTTTTCTTTTTTTTTAGCTTCTTTTCCTAACCTAGTTTTCTTGGGGTTTTTTGCCAGTTTTTCTTTTGTTGTTGTTTATCTTGTCTTATTAGCTCTTTCGACAGGCCAGATAATGTGCTAGGGTCGTTCTGGTTACATACCCTTGCTTTATTTTTATAGATAAATATTGCTTCTTCCCTCCACATTTGCCTTTCCAATTTTTTATTCTTTTTTAGCATTTTAATTTCATCGAATTTTGGGAATGTCTGGTTTTCCATGCAGAATTGCACTAAAGCAGTTTTGGCTTCTTTTTTTTGCCAGTTAGATATGTGTTGTTTAAGTCTTTTTTTTAATCTGTTTTTTGTACTTCCAATGTACGATATTTGGGGTGTGTGTGCAATTGGAATTTCGTAGGTTCCCGATTCTTCTAGCATTTTTCCTCTGTTTTTTTGTTGACAGTCATACTTTTCACGGTGTGCACTGAGCTTCCTAGTTGTAAGTCATATTTAGCACATTGCCTATTGATTTCTTTACTCACTCCTTCCAAGTATGGGAAAGCTCCAATGTATTTCAATTTTTTATTCCTCATCTTCCTTTGGTTATGCACATCTTGGCCTTCTTCACTCTGAGCTTTTTACTCTCATGTATCCATTTATTAATTAGCTAGCTCGGGTACCCATACTCTTGTGATATTTACGAGATAAACTCTAGCTCTTGATTTTTTAGCCTGTTGTTAGATATGTGTGTGTACACTCGCCGTATCAAGTTTACTATGCTGTTTTTTTATGTATCACTGGATGGTGCGATGACTATGGTATCAGTACAGGTATGTAAGTTGCTTTCCTGAACACAAGAGTATTCAAAGCTATTTTTGTTTTTCTTTAGTTGAATGTCCAGGAAGGATAGGCGATTATCCTCTTCAAACTCAATAGTTAGCTCTATGGTGTTACAGATTTTGCTAAACCGCTGTGCTAGATCTTGTAGCAAGGCTTTGTTAAGTTTAGACATTATAATAATGTCGTCTACATATTGAGCATAAAGTATTGGTTTTTCAGGTAGATTTTGAATAATTTCTTTTTCGAGGTATGCCATAATCACTTCTGCGTATAATGCCGATAATGGGGATCCCATAGGGCCACCTTGCGTTTGTTTAAATATATTTCCTTCAAAATGGAAGATGTTGTTTTCCTAGATGAAATATAAGGTATTCTTTAGCTCTTTCAGTTGTGACAAGTTTAGTTCTTTGTTGATGCTTAGTTGTTGCATAATTAATTCGATAGCCAGCTCGACAGGAGTGTTTGGGTATAATGCCTTGACATCCATGGAGGCCATAGTTATTTGCTCTAGGTCTTGATTAATTAATTAGATTTTTTCTATAAACTCATAGCTATTGTTTAAGGTATATTTATTCCACATGAATATTGGGAATAGATAGTTGTATATCTTTTTTTCTAGGTTGATGAGTGGTGAGTTTTTTTTTTTTTTTTTTTTTGATAGAATCAGTCTTAAAGGTGTGTTTTCTTTATGTGTTTTAATTTTTGAGAATATTTTTGGCATCCATGCTCCCATTGGAGGGTTTGCATTTTTTTATTTCAGTTGGTAACGTGCTGTAATTCCTTATATTAGCCCAGGAAGGTAAGTTGTTTGTCGGTGGGATCTTTGTTGATGCTATCGCACTGTAGCTCTGAGATGGCCGTCCGCATTTTATCATTATATTCCAAAGTGTCCATAATAACTATTTGCCCTGTTTTGTCCGCTTCGCAGAATTTGATCGTGGGGTCTTTTGCAAAGATTTAATAGTTGTTTTCTGTCATACTTCAATTTATTAATCTTGCAGTTTTTTTTTTTTTTTTTTTTTTTTTTGTGCTTAGCGTTATACTCTTTAAGCTTGATTCTGAATAGTTTAAACCTTTGATCGGTAGCATGCTCTGGATGTACTCGCTGCACAATATCTTCTAAGATAGGAATGTACTCTTCTGTTCTTGGGGTTTTAGGTGGAAATGTGTATTTTTTCCCACGTTGTAGCACTGCCTTTTCACTAAAAGTTAGCGCTCTCGATGATTGATTCACATACACTGGGTATTCTGTACTTTCTTCACCCCTCATTTTGATTCCATCTAAAAGAGCATTAAATTTCGTGGCAGTTGAGCTTTCTACCGCCTTTTGTTGGCTTTTGACTATTTCATTAATTTCAGTGAGAACATCATCTATAATAAGGGTTTTCCATGTCCCGTTAAAATTCTTATATTCAGTATCTGGTTCCACATATTATAGCACTGAATGTGGTTTTGGTACAGTTGCTTTCTTTCATAAATGATTTCTGCACTTAGTCTTTTCTCTTGACACGTTAATAGCAACCTTTTGTCTTTTCCATGCGTAGGTTTGTTGGAAATTCATAAGTATTTTGGTATAATATTAAAGTCTCTACAGTTTGTTAAGAACTTTATTTGGATATCTTCTTTAACCAGTTTAATTTTCTTTTTTTTAAACTTCCTTATGATGTTTAGTTCTTTAGGCGTCAGCAGGCTTCTATACTTCATTATCCATTCCGTATCGTTGTTCCACACATGTCCGATTCTAATGCATGTATAACGAATCAATTCCTATTAGTAGTTCTAATTCTGACTATTAGATAGCTCTAATTATTCTACTATTCTCTTTTACGTGCGATATTTCAAAGTAACTTGTACAATATTCTAGAGGATAATGCTTACCTTGGCATTCCTTTCTAGCGATGGGAACATTTCACACATGTGTTTTCCGGTCTTTGTTGATATTATTGTCGTAAAGTCCGTTGTATGAGATGACTAGCTTTACTTCTCACACTTTTCGCTGGGTATACTCATTGGATCTTTGCCTTAGGATTCAAACACATCAATTGTTACCGTTCTTTATACTCGAAATTTTCGCCCATACTATCGTACATTGGAAGTACGAAAAACAGATTAAAAAAAAAAAAACTTAAACAACACATATCTAACTGGCAAAAAAAAAAAAAAGAAGCCAAAACTGCTTTAGTGCAATTTCTGCATGGAAAACCAGACATTCCCAAAATTCGATGAAATTAAAATGCTAATGCTATGAGTCCTCCATTGGCGTGATGAAGACCTAAGATAAGGTCGAAATGCTATGAGTCCTCCATTGGCGTGATGAAGACCTAAGATAAGGTCGAAAGCTTCCAACTTACGAACTTTTTGTAAAAGTTTTAGTTAACGTAACTAGCGTGATCAAGTCACCTTTCTTTGCTAAAAAAGAATAAAATATCGGAAAGGCAAATGAGGAGGGAAGAAGCAATATTAATCTATAAAAATAAAGCAAGGGTATGTAACCAGAACGACCCTAGCACATTATCTGGCCTGTGGAAAGAGCTAATAAGACACGAAAAACAACAACAAAAGAAAAACTGGCAAAAAACCCCAAGAAAACTAGGTTAGGAAAAGAAGCTTAAAAAAAAAAAAAAAAAAAAAGTTGTTTTAATGAAACATAGATGGTGCCAGCCGGGCTTGATAACGAAATATATCCAGGAAAGTATATCCGACAAATGGCAACATGGAGTATCGGACTCCATTAGCGCGAAGTTAACCACGAACATCGGTGGTAAAGTCGCCACGCTCTTGAGGATGCCCAGAGTATGGGCGAAAATTTCAAGTATAAAGAACGGTACAAATTGATGTGTTTGAATCCTAAGGCAAAGATCCAATGAGTATACCCAGCGAAAAGTGTGAGAAGTAAAGCTAGTCATCTCATACAACGGACTTTACGACAATAACATCAACAAAGACCGGAAAACATGCGTGTGAAATGTTCCCATCGCTAGAAAGGAATGCCAAGGTAAGCATTATCCTCTAGAATATTGTACAAGTTACTTTGAAATATCGCACGTAAAAGAGAATAGTAGAATAATTAGAGCTATCTAATAGTCAGAATTAGAACTACTAATAGGAATTGATTCGTTATACATGCATTAGAATCGGACACGTGTGGAACAACGATACGGAATGGATAATGAAGTATAGAAGCCTGCTGACGCCTAAAGAACTAAACATCATAAGGAAGTTTAAAAAAAAGAAAATTAAACTGGTTAAAAGAAGATATCCAAATAAAGTTCTTAACAAACTGTAGAGACTTTAATATTATACCAAAATACTTATGAATTTCCAACAAACCTATGCATGGAAAAGACAAAAGGTTGCTATTAACGTGTCAAGAGAAAAGACTAAGTGCAGAAATCATTTATGAAAGAAAGCAACTATACCAAAACCACATTCAGTGCTATAATATGTGGAACCAGATACTGAATACTGAATATAAGAATTTTAACGGGACATGGAAAACCCTTATTATAGATGATGTTCTCACTGAAATTAATGAAATAGTCAAAAGCCAACAAAAGGTGGCAGAAAGCTCAACTGCCAAGAAATTTAATGCTCTTTTAGATGGAATCAAAATGAGGGGTGAAGAATGTACAGAATACCCAGTGTATGTGAATCAATCATCGAGAGCGCTAACTTCTAGTGAAAAGGCAGTGCTACAATGTGGGAAAAAATATACACATTTCCACCTAAAACCCCAAGAACAGAAGAGTACATTCCTATCTTAGGAGATATTGTGCAGCGAGTACATCCAGAGCATGATACCGATCTAAGGTTTAAACTATTCAGAATCAAGCTTAAAGAGTATAATGCTAAGCACACAAAAAACTGCAAGATTAATAAATTGAAGAATGACAGAAAACAACTATTAAATCTTTGCAAAGACCCCACGATCAAATTCTGCGAAGCGGACAAAACAGGGCAAATAGTTATTATGGACACTTTGGAATATAATGATAAAATGCGGACGGCCATCTCAGAGCTACAGTGCGATAGCATCAACAAAGATCCCACCGACAAACAACTTACCTTCCTGGCTAATATAAGGAATTACAGCACGTTACCAACTGAAATAAAAAAAATGCAAACCCTCCACTGGGAGCATGGATGCCAAAAATATTCTCACAAAAATTAAAACACATAACGAAAACACACCTTTAAGACTGATTCTATCGAAAAAAACTCACCACTCATCAACCTTGAAAAAAAGATATACAACTATCTATCCCCAATATTCATGAGGAATCAATATACCTTAAAGAATAGCTACAAGTTTATGGAAAAAAATATAATTAATTAATCAAGACCTAGAAGCAAATAACTATGGCCTCCATGGACGTTAAGGCGTTATACCCAAACACTCCTGTCGAGCTAGCCATTGAATTAATTATGCAACAACTAAGCATCAACAAAAAACTAAACTTGTCACAACTGAAAGAGCTAAAGAATACCTTATATTTCATCAAGGAAAACAACATCTTCCATTTTGAAGAAAATATATTTAAACAAACGCAAGGTGGCCCTATGGGATCCCCATTATCGGCATTATATGCAGAAGTGATCATGGCATACCTCGAAAAAGAAATTATTCAAAATTTACCTGAAAAACCAATACTTTATGCTGGATATGTAGACGACATTATTATAATGCCTAAACTTAACAAAGCCTTGCTACAAGATCTAGCACAGCGGTTTAGCAAAATCTGTAACACCATAGAGCTAACTATTGAGTTCGAAGAGGATAATCCCCTATCCTTCCTAGACATTCAACTAAAGAAAAACAAAAATAGCTTTGAATACTCTGTGCTCAGGAAAGCAATTTACATACCTGTACTGATACCATACTCGTCCGCACCATCCAGTGATACATAAAAAAAAACAGCACAGTAAACTTGATACGGCGAGTGTACACACACACATCTAACAACAGGCTAAACAATCAAGAGCTAGAGTTTATCTCAAAAATATCACAAGAGTATGGGTACCCGAGCAAGCTAATTAATAAATGGATACATGAGAGTAAAAAGCATATGACTCAGAGTAAAGAAGGCCAAGAAGTGCATAACTAAAGGAAGATGAGGAATAAAAAATTGAAATACATTGGAGCTTTCCCATACTTGGAAGGAGTGAGTAAAGAAATCAATGGGCAATGTGCTAAATATGACTTACAACTAGGAAGTTCAGTGCACACCGTGAAAAGTATGACTGTCAACAAAAAAAAAAAAAAAAAAACAGAGGGAAAAATGCTAGAAGAATCGGGAACCTACGAAATTCCAATTGCACACATACCCCCAATATCGTACATTGGAAGTACAAAAACAGATTAAAAAAAAGACTTAAACAACACATATCTAACTGGCAAAAAAAAAAAGAAGCCAAAACTGCTTTAGTGCAATTCTTCATGGAAAACCTAGACATTCCCAAAATTCGATAAAATTAAAGAGCTAAAAAAGAATAAAAAATCGGAAAGGCAAATGAGGAGGGAAGAAGCAATATTAATCTATAAAAATAAAGCAAGGGTATGTAACCAGAACGACCCCAGCACATTATCTGGTCTGTGAAAAGAGCTAATAAGACAAGAAAAACAATAACAAAAGAAAAACTGGCAAAAAAAAAAAAACCCAAGAAAACTAGGTTAGGAAAAGAAGCTAAAAAAAAAAAAAGTTGCTTTAATGAAACATAGATGGTGCACCAGCTGGGCTTGATAACGAAATATATCCAGGAAAGTATATCCGACGAATGGCAACATGGAATATCGGACTCCATTAGCACGAAGTTAACCACGAACATCGGTGGTAAAGTCGCCACGCTCCTGAGGATGCCCAGAGGATGGGCGAAAATTTTGAGTGTAAAGAATGGTACAAATTGATGTGTTTGAATCCTTAGGCAAAGACCCAATGAGTATACCCAGCGAAAAGTGTGAGAAGTAAAGCCAGTCATCTCATACAACAGACTTTAGGACAATAACATCAACAAAGACCGGAAAACATGTGTGTTAAATGTTCCCATCGCTAGAAAGGAATGCCAAGGTAAGCATTATCCTCTAGAATATTGTACAAGTTACTTCTATTCACTGTTTAACAAAGATGTTTTGAAAATTTTCCCAGAAAGTTGTCATGAGTGTATTTTTTCATTCTTTGTGATCAATTAAGTGATATCTGGGGTTTTATGGTGCACGTGATGTAAGTGACTAAAATGATCAAAAGAACTACAAAGAAATTTCCTTCTTTTTAAAAAACTTACCTAATTTCATTTAACCACTTATTTTTTCATACAGTTTTGGGTCTTCTGGCTTCTAATTAAATTTATGTGTTGAGAGTGTGGTAAAAAGTGTTAAGATAACAAGAAGGCACAGGCAAATTTGCACATGGTGTTAGTATATGTTATTTGTAGCTACAACTTCTGTTTACATCCTCCTAAAAACTAAGCTATGGGGCCCATGATGGCACTTAAAATCATAACTGGTACTGAGAATGTGTGACTGAATTGCTGTGCCAAGCAAAGGAAAAAAAAATAATTAATTGATCTAGACACTTCAATTTTCTTAAAAATATCAGAACACACATTATTTTATACTTTATAACAAAACAGACAAAAATTGCTGGGCTATATATGTAGTATGCTAAACATGCATTTTCAATAAGTGGCCCTTCACAGAGTTAGCTGAAAATATTTTTACATATGTGTCATGAATTACTCTACACACAAAAGAAAAAACTGTGCTAGAATCTATTGAATTTTTGGAGAACAAAATAGTACTATATGCATACATACTTTTCTGCTGCATAAGAATTAACAAAAAAAGGTGTCCCTTCTTAAAAATGTGTAGAAAACATTTTTGTTTTATACATCATGGCACAAACTACCATCAAAGAAAAGGCATCTGGAGAGTTTTGAAATTTTTGAATATAACCTGTTTTTGCCCATACACTTTTCAAGCAATAACTTTAATTTTGAAAAATGCCACAATATCCCATTTACCACATCTTTATGTTTTAACAGTTATGGAAGAACAGCAAGTATATCAAGGGAAGATTAAAACATAAAAAAATGAAAAGCTTGCAAAGTTGGGTTCTTTATTATATGTTTATACAGTATAGCTACAGTCCAAATGGGAAACAACAAGATATCCCTTGATTTGGAACTAGATACAGTCAAGTAAACAGCAGCATATCATAAATTCTCTAATCAGTTTCCAAATCTGATTCTCACAGCATAATATACCTTTTTCAGTTCCAATCAGTAAGAAACAAAAAACAATGACTTGCATGTTCTGTTGCTTTCAACTGTATACTTCAGACTGGTTCATATTTCAAAACATTTTCACACAGATTATGTCTTAAATCTTACCCCAAAACTTTATGCTTAAGAAAAATGTTTTATTGTATATGTGATGTCTATCATTTCCCTCTAAAAACTGTCCTTGTGTTACTGCACAAATTGGTAGCTCATTATTTTACTTCTTAAAGACTGTGAAAACAGAAAGATAGTGTCAGACTGAATCATAGCAATGAGGCATTAAGTTAAATTAGCCATTGAAGGCAATGTCTTCCAGAATTAGCTCCAAAGCTGCATCCATTTAATATGCCTAAGAAATATTGCTGTCTGAAAATATTCTGGAACTTCGAGGGAGTATCCTGATATCTCTTCTTAATATCTACTTGCAATTTTAAAACTGTGCCAAATGGTTAGGTAAACCAACTCAAAATTTGTTCCTCTTCAGAAATTACATTGAATGATTGGTTGACTGATTTATTTATTTAATTATTTCATTCATTTTTGGTATGTAACTTTAAAAAGTCTTCATACTTGGGTAGAGTGTAACTGATTAAATGACATCTTTTCATTATAGAACACACAAAAAATACATCCTACATGCAAAGTCATACCACTGAAGAAAAATAGATGGGAATATATGTAAGTTTTGGAATGGAATTCCACTTATATTCCACTTATAAAGAGAGCAATAAATGAAAAAAATGTACAAAGCACAGGCTTTCAGTTAGTTTATAATTGTATTTGCAAGCAATTCTGACTGACCTGAATCCGTTTCAGCAGGAAGTTCATATTTTCAAAGACCTGATTTAGTAAATCAATCCACTTCAGAAAGGTTAATGAGCGAACTTGTTCAGAAAGACTAGGGGGAGAAAAAGTTTTTAAAATATAACACTTAGAAGTAAAGTATTTCAAGACAGTGACTTAAACTATACACAACATATTTCAGAAATGCAAAATTTTTAGCAATACACAGATTTTTCAATATTACAAAATTAACATTTCACACATGTCCATTAATTCTTTCATTGGTTGATGTTTGCCTACAGTTTTTTTTTTCTTGATGAACTCTCAGGAGATGAGAAATTTGGCATTTACTTAAAACTAGCAAAAATGCTCATCACTGCAAGGACAGATTTAAAATTCAAGCATAGAAAATACTTTTTTTCAGTTGTATTTATGCAAAATATTTTAGTACATAATCTTTTTTGTAACACTATTTGGAGCCAGAATATATTTTCCAATTCTACTGCACACGCATAAATTGTAGAGCTTCATGTGAAAAGTGAGAACTTTCAAGGATTATGCCTGTCACCTGAGTGACTGACCTTGAGTTTTTTACTAACTGACATGGCAAATGCTAGCTTAATTGAAAAAACTAGAGATGTCTAAATTCAAACAGTAAACTTGCTGGAGTAAAGGGAACATGTTGAATGGAGAAATTTTTCACTTCCAGATAATCTGTCAATATGCTGGCTTCCAACAGGTAAGACTTTTATTTTAATGTAGAGAATCCTGTGCTACCAAATAGTTATATTCAAATTTTTGGGTATATAATTACAGGAGCTCCAAACTTGCAAAGTAAATTCTGTGGTAGTGATAATCTCAGTGGTTCCAGGAAATAAAGAAACTCAGCATTTTTTTTTTTTTTTAGTTTAATAACAGTGCAAGGGCCTTAGTAGGCTAAAGAGTGGCAAGCACCATGGCCATTCATGAAGAAAAAAGAGGCATCAAAACATAACAAAACGAATGAGACAAGACATGCAAATGCAAGATGAAATAGTGTGAAGTGTAGACAGAACAATAATATACTACACAACAAAAAAAAAAACACTAATACAATGTGAAAAGGGAAGCACAGGAAACACATCACACTAATCAGGGTTCCCGATAGCATGCGCAGAAGCGCGTTTCGCGCAAAGAAATTTGAATTCGCGCAAGAAAAATAAAGTGACGCGCGAAATGGGCGCGCGCAGAAAGATTTCAATCATGAGCTATTAGCATGGAAAATCTACGAAGGCGATGCCGTTTCAGATCACGTGTGCCGATTTCACGACGTCACGGTACAATCCTATTGTTCAATCACATGTGCCGATTTCATGACGTCATGGTACAATCCCAGTATTTCCCTTCCGGTCGTGTATATAAACGGATTACAGGATAATCCGCGTAGAGTGGACCGCGGGTAGCCTAGTGGGCAACGTTCGTGATTGCCACGGAAAGGACCTAAGGTTCGATCCCAAGCAGGTACGAACGCTCGATGCACTAAAGATCTGCCGTGCGTCGGATGGGCACGTTAAGCCGTCGGACTCCGGGTACTGGCCCCCGGTAATAAATAAGGGCGTCTTCCTCCCTCTTTCTATTTCACTTTCGTGTCACTTTCCTATCAGACACTGTAGCCCAAATCTCCTAGCTTCCTATTTCTAAGGGTTGTTTAAGACCTGGGGTCAGACACTCCCTTCCTAAAATCCTCTACATATGACCAAAAAAAAAAAAAATCTGCGTAGAGTGCAACGAGATGAAAGCCCATGCGCTGCTAAGGGTGCCAACCATTACGGTTTCGGCCACATGATTACCGAATTACGGACAGGTTGGAAGAATTGCGGATTTCGATATATTTCGTAAAAGTTCCGAATTTTGTGTCCTTTTTTGTTAAAATCACGGTTTAAACTGCGATCGCATTTTGCGAATATATTTATAGTTTTTTTCGCACAAATGCGAAAACTATTAATTGGTCCCGTTTCTAAGTAAGCGCCTTTGAAATCCAGATATTGGATACATCGGCAAAGTCAATATCGGACGGATCTGAGGTGAAGAACGGCCAGAGGATATTGGATGCATTGGCAAAGCCGATATCGGGTGAAGAACGGCAAAGTGATATTACATAATATGTCGGAAAAGCTGATATCGGTGCAATGACGTCCGCATACCTGCCAAGTATTCCGGATTTTCCGAAAGTTTTACGGAGTTTTGGGTCGGAAGATAGTTTCTTCCGGATTTTCGCTAAAATGGCTCGTGAATTTTTTTTTACTGATGGAAATTGATATCGTTGTTATTGTCGCTTAGTGTAAACTCCTGCTTTTGTTTTATTATGATCTCATAGCTATTTAACCTTATGTTATATCATGTTTCTTGCTGAGAGCGATTGCACACACCTCTCCCGCCAATCCTTCCAGTTGCAATAGCTGCGCTAATTGCGCCAAAGTGCGAATTTTTTTAAATTCTGCGCCATGCAGAGTTCGCCAAGATGCGTAATTATACGCGTCTAGTACGCATCAAAAAGTGTGTTTACGCATCAAAATTTTAACAACGCGTAAAAATACGCATCAGGACGGTATTTTGTCTTTCAAAAACGGAAGTAAACGAAATAAAGATTTCCATAATTGTAATTTATTTTTCCTGCGATGTTGTCTCTGTCCAGTATTGTTGTTATACATCACTTTATTCCAAAAATATTTGCATTTCAGTTGGAAAATGGAGGGAAAATTTCCGAAAACGGAAATTCGATGGTGCAAAAATTTCCCTGTAATCTTCAGGCATGAGCGTGCAACGGCTTCGAGAAATTTCTCCTTTTCAGTCATAATTGGAGTTTTCCTCGAGATCGATGCATAACTGAACAGAAATTTCGGGGCAGTTGGTAACAAAGGAGAATGTTTTTCTCTGGAAACTTTCGAAAACGGAAGTTTCGTCTTTCAAAACTTTCGAAAACGGAAGTTAGACGCAATGAAGATTTCTCTCATAATCGTAATTTTATTTTTCACGCGATGTTTTCTCTGCCTAGTATTGTTGTTAAATATCATTTTATTTTATAAATATTTGTATTTCAACTTGAAAATGGAGGGAAACTGTCCGAAAACGAAAATTGGACGTAGCGAAGATTTCTCCCGTAATTGTATTTTTCCCCCCCAACGATGTTCTGAACATGTATCCTGTATTCTTAAATATTCCCCCCCCCCCAAAATAAGGTTTGCATTTCAGCTTGACAAAGAGAGGGGGATGGGGATACAATTTTCCCCCGTAATCGTTATTCTTTTTCCTGAAAACGAAAGTGAAGAAGCTAAAAATTTGTAAGAATTGATGCATGGTGTTCAAAAGTATTCATATTCTCAAAGTTACACTATTCATCCTTTATTTAAAATTAGCGCTATCGTGCATTCGTGATGGATAAAATTATCATCCAAGGGCATTACAAAAAAAAGTCACTGTCTTGTCATTGCTTAAATGAAATGAAGTTATTTCTAAAATTGCATCATTCAATTTAAAAAAAAAATTCAAAACCTTGAAAATCATCACAATTTCTGAACTCCATCTATGAGTGACTGATACAGAAAAATAATTGAATACAAGTATCATCAAACATGCTGCTAGCACATCCCATACATTACCGCTCTCCCCTAATAATAGATAATCATAAATTAACAGTTCTGTTACTGTCTCAAATCTCCTTGATTTTATAGTAAATCTTGATTTTTGCAAGCAATCTTCTTGATTTAGGAACATTTGGGTGGGGGGGGGGCAGTTGTGGTAACATACTTTGATAATCATTGCAAGCGAGTGAGATGCATGCTTCTCTCTTTGCCATGCCTAGGTTCAACAGGTGAAAATATTGCCAAACTTGTGTCTGAAGAATTTCAGTATCTTGGTATTCCGTGGATGAACTGTCTTGCCTTATGTGATAAGACTCCTGTTATGGTGGGGAGAAAAATTGGTGACTCTGCAAAAAATAGTGTCTCTCTCTCTCTAAAAATGAAACTCATTAACAAGGTTTGTTAATCTTTTATACTTAAATACTAATTTTTTTTGTAAATATTTCTTTACTTGTATTAAATAATTAACTGTAATAAAAAAATAGAGAAACCTATAATATATAATTGTATTATTTATAAAGTGTAAATACGCACCGCTGAACGCGCGTTGATGTCCCAGTTTTTGATTTTGAAAAGTTGTCAACTCTGATATTTGTTCTTACTTTAACACAATGGAAAAGTTCTTCATAAGAAAGAGGAAGCGTTCTACTGACGATTCTGCAAGTTCGGCATCGAATGCTACGATTGTAAACAGTGAAATATTGCCTGAGAAATGTAGTGAGGCTGTTCCTGCTGTGCCTCCAACTAAATTAGAAAAAATCTTAACTTTCAAGAGAAATGGCGCAAAATGTACGACTGGCTTGAAGTCGAAGCCGACGAAAATAAAACAATTTTGATGTTTTGTTCATTTTGCAAGGCGGCATCAAAACCAGCGTTATTTGCAAAAGGTAAGTTAATGCCATTTATTATGTTATCAATATATAAATAGTCTGTTTTTTCTCATCTGAAGAACTCTTCTAAAATTTGGCTCATGCTTGTATTGACACTGAGAATTTTTTTTTTTTTATCCTGTCTTAATTTTTGGGCTAAAAGCAATGGCTCATACAGTGTTAAAGTGATTTTTTGTTTTCGGCATTGTAAAGGTCCTTATGTTTATTTTATTATTCCTTGTTGTGAAAGGAGCCAATTCACTCAAACATGCTTTTGGGATGGGAAGTAAATATCCTCATCGGTTTCATGCAAATTTGTTTTGAAGTTGTTAGACCACTTCAAAGATTTTGAAGATTTGAAATGCCTGTTGAGTGAATATCCATATATATTTATTCAGCTAAAAAATAGCTATGCTAGTTTTAAATTTGCAGATGTTGCAGAACTTTTCATCTGCAGGTATAAAGATGTGTATCCAAGCACAGTGTTGTTGTATGAAATTGCTATGGTTGTGCCAATAAGTTCTGCATCAGCACACAAAATCGAATAAAAGATAAATTTTGCAACGGACTGAAAGAATAAACTTTAAAAAATTTGATTCGAATATCAGCAGCAAATGTAAAACTAGAAAGCTTTTCATTTCACAAAGCTGCTGAAATATTTAATCACAAAATTAGAAGATATGTATAAAATATTTATATTATTTTTGTGTTTGTTCGTTTTCCCCCATAAACGTAGTATTTTTCTCTAAGTTTACGATTGTTTAAAATTCACCCCTGATTTTTCAAAATCACCCACAGAAAAAAGCCTGGGAGACATTTTCACCCCTGATTCTGGAACCCTGGTGAGAACCCTGCTAATAGTTTAAAAGTCTACACTTGTCTTGCATATCTGATAATACAAAACGAGAAAGTCCATGACAAAAATAATACACACACACACACAGAACATGAAAAACAGAGGTGAATTACATGTTTCACACATAGCGGCAGTGTTGCCTTACAGAAAGTAGCAATGAATGAGCTGACAATGGTTCAATGTGGGGATCTGTGAGTACAACTTCCACTCTATGGTTCTGACAAAAGCACTAAGGCCAGAGTCCAATAATGGAATTAATGCAAAGCAATTTGTTCCCTACCTGTTGGTACCACAGAGCCTGCTATGTAAGCTTAATATGCTAATGAAAAACAGAATCTAGGACCTGGTACTACAGTTGCAAGTCCGAGAATACCAACAAGGAAACAGACCTGGCATCATCATCACCAAATCCTTTCCCTGGATCTCAACCTGGCTGGGAATCCAGCAGAAATGGACCAGAAAACTGGATTCACAAAAAGAACAGGGTAATTCTCTCACATGACACCTGAAAGGATAGTCTCCACTCTGCAAAACACTCAAGGCATCCATATAGCATGCCAATTAAGTTTCAACTATACATAACAGAATGCAAGTTATATATACAGCATGCATCTCCACTGAAAACCATTATGGTCCCAGTTGGAATCCACTCGATGTAAACATCATGTACACAGACAACAGCAGATCCCACAACTTCACCTAACTTTGGATCATCTATGGAATATTGGAACAAAGTCTGATTGATGCACAGAGCCCATAGGTAAGATGCATTTAAATAGGAATTAAGTTCACTTGCTAATGTTGATTGTGATACAACAGGTAATATTAGTTAAAGTCAGCTGCCAATACAATTACTGTTCTTGCCCCCACAGATGTTTTACCATTGAAAACTTGCAAAGTGCAATCAATAGGCTTAAGAGTCAGGGCTCGATTTCAACTGGTGGTTAGTACCAAATTACTAGCAAGCAAATGCATTTTGCTAGTGGAAAATTTTTGAATGTTTTAGTGTGAACTGTAAAGTGCCACTGCATTGCGCGTGTGGAAAATTTTAGACACATACAAAAAAGAACAACTGCTTTCTGGAAACAAATGTTTCGTGAAAAATACAAACACTATAAAAAGTATTTTGGTACTAGTAGAAATATCCAGTATATTTCCCTTATCTACTTCAACATGTGACGTTGGGTTCAGTTTCATGAAGATAATCCAGGGTGATTGGAGGGACAGTTTAAACTTACAAACATTGAATGCTCTCATGAGTATTGAAATTGAAGGTCCATCCGAAGACAAGTTTGACCTCAGGCCTGCTGTTTTAAAGTGGTATGATGAAAAGACCTGAAACCCAGATTGCAAACCATATGGAAAATAACTTAAGATTTTGAATAGTGTTCTTGAATTTTGTGAATAAAGTTAAATAAAAAAAAATGTTTTTTTAAATATTTGCATTTGAATTAAATTGTTAGAATTAATTTGTCAGGTCATGAAAAGGTGAATTATATCTAAATATTTGTAATCTTTTCAGTATTACAATGTGACAGTTACAGGAGTGAATTCGAAAATTGTCATGATTGACTAATGGAAGAGGACATGCTAATGTTTCTTTTGTACAATGTTGACAAACTTTTGTTAGAAGAAAATGCAATTTGGTAGTAAAAAATAAGGCCACTAGCAAGTGTTGCTACTGCTAAAAAAAAAAAAAAAAAAAAAAACCGAAATCAAGGCCTGTTAAGAGTATACTTCTGCAACATAACACACTCATCCCACCCAGTGAATTAACACATCTGAAGTACTTTTTGCTTAGTCTGATTCCCTGTATGAAGTTGTTTAAGAATGCGCAAGCTTCAGAGGCAATCTGAGGGCACCAAGGATTGTGCTGTCTCTTGCATGCAAAGTGAATGCTGTTCTAGATTATACAACACCTTCTCACTTTTCTGAAGAGCACTCTGAACACTTGCCTTGTTTTTGCCAGGTGAAGATTGAGGTGAAATGTTTTTCCAATTCCATGAGGTGTACCAAGAAACACAAGCCTTCCATTCTAGTTACCAATCAGATCTAAAATTGAATCACATGCTACTTTCTGATCAAGAGCAAGTAGTGGCTTAATTGACAGAAACAAATCTTTCCAGCTGCTTAACATCAGAACCAGTTTTGTGAACCATTTTCTTGCAGAGCTGCTGTGACTCAGATTGTTCAGGTGACGTTAGTCCCAGCTACTTGTAAGTTTTGTCATTGACTGAAAAACCAGTGTTCACCATAAAAATAACAGCATGATTGAAAATTTCAAGGCCACCCTACTGGCCAAGTGCTCAGAGGCATGGGGCTTATGACTAATAATCTGAGTTGGGCCCAGGTTCAAGTCCAACATCAAGTATAGGTGCTGCGTTTGTCTACAGTGCTGGCTCTCTCGCTTTCCTGCAACTAATGGCCCCAAATCAGAGATGGGTGACTATTTATAGTCTTTAATGCTTACAATGGTCATTAAACCATACAAAAATAAAAAAGTTCAGGTGAAAATTCCCATTTCATTGCAGGATTTTGATTAGGATGTCTTTACCCAAGTTTTATTTACTTAAAGGTCACAGTTGTTGTTGATTTGAAGGGCTACATACAGTAAGTAAAATAGCAAAGATGTTTTGGAGTTGGGATGAAGCATTTGTTTCTTTCAATGTGGTGTCCAACAAATTATTAGTTTAAGACATTCTTTTTCCTTCTTTTTTGTTGTTAACAGCTGAATTACCATGACTCACATGCAACAGTAAAAAAAATTTGATGTAAAAAAAATATTACAAAAAAAAAAACTTGAGTCAAAAAAGAAGAAAACAAAAATAAGAATTGCACAAATGAGCATGGAAAACCTAAATATTACATAAGATACAAAAGAAAACATCACATTTGAAAAAGATGGCACTGTATAGCTAAAAAATGTGGTCAGATAAAATAAATTCCACAAAAAACAGAAACCATGCATGCAACATAATAGCAAATGAATGTACATGTTCTCCCAGAAGTGGGATATCAGTTAAAAACAATGAACATTTTCACAGGGAAGAATCACACTACACAGCTACACGAACAAATTAAAATTTAGTTAACTTTTTATTTATTTCACTAGAAAAAGTATTTTCCTAAGAACTAAAAGAAAAAACTTTACTGATAAATCCTGTCATTCAAACATGAGTGATATATCGCATTATATAACAAATCAGAGCAAAATAGCTAATAGCATTCCATTATGCATACAAGAGGATGCTGGTAAGTCCTCAGCCTCGCCAAGAAGGAAATGGGCTACAGCCATGAAACATACAGGCTATTCCACATATTCACACTGAAGTTCAACACACTTGGCACAACATTTCTGGAGTTTCTTTAACCTTTCAAAAAATAAAAAAAAATAAAAAAATAAAAAAATTCTGAAGTCTGATCACTCAAATACTGTTCTGCTATCACCTCCAAATCATTCAAAAAATGCTCCCTTTCAAACTTTTTCAAAGGGTTGGGAACAGGAAATAGTCCGATGGAACAAGGTCTGGTGAGTAGGGTGGATGGTCTATGCACTCTTTTTGCCGGCACATTGTCATGCAAAAAGAGAAAACCTTTCCGCAGCTTTCCTTCTCACCTTTTTTCCTTCAACGCCTCCTTTAATTGGTACCACAAGTTGGAATAGTATTCAGCATTTATTGTTTGGCCTTTCAGGAGGTAGTCAGTAAAAACACCTTCCGAATCCCAAAAAAACCATTGCCATGACCTTTCCAGCAGACCTTTGAGTCTTGAATTCCTTTGGCCATGGAAAACCTGAGTGCCGCCAATGCAGGGACTGTTGTTTCATCTCTGGATCGTAGTGATGTCACCACGTTTTATCAAGAGTGACAAGTCACTGCAAAAAAATTATCACCAGCTCACTCAAAATGCTGCAAAACCAATTTGGAAGTGTCCACTCATTTTCATTTTTCATTGGCATTTAAACATTTGGGTACCCACTTCACTGACATCTTCTGCATATCCAAGTGCTCATTAATTATGAACCCAACACATTCCCTGCATATCTCCAGTGTCTCAGCTATTGTTTTAGCCCAGATTCACCAATCTGACAAAATCAATTTCATGACAGCCCAGAGTTCCACATTTGATAATTCAACACTTTGCATTGACATGATTCAGTTCAGGATGTCAAATATCTGAAAAAAAAAAAAGCCATTAGTCTGAAAATTGGCACTTTACAATACAATAAAAAAAAAAAACACTCTTTCGAGCTGCAGTGACAAAATAATGCTACAATTACAGGAAGTTGGTTATACCGAGAACTTTTCAGCATCCTCTCGTAGATCGTTTTTGAATCAAAGATTACATTTATTAAAATGCCAGTAAATGAAACTAAAATGGGACCGGGGTTTCAGTTACTAGGGCTCTCATCAGCCATCAAATCACATGCGTTATTCCTTTCTTTGATCAGTTTTTGAAATTCTTATCATAGGGCTCTGTGGTCTTGTGCTGCTATCTTTTGGCTGGAATCTGTTGAATTTTCAGATTTTAATTGGTTATTTAATATTTTGGGAAAACAATGTGAGAAAATTATCCCATATTTTGTTAATTTTGATAGATGGGTCTTGTTGCAAGCTTGATCATTGGTTGAAATTTCAATAGATTCACGGATAAGAGTTCATTTCCATACATACATACATATCACTAAGCTGTTCTCTGAGATTCAGAGGTTAGCTCCAAAAAGAAATACAAACTTCCAGATATTTTTACTTATTGTTGTCGTATCAAACTTCTCCATTTACAGCGATCTTGACATACAACTCGTGCTTCACTGATATCCATTACACACCGTACACAAGATCTTTTATACTTCATACTCATAATCTTTTTCTCATGCAGACACTCCTGAATCTGATCCACCCATGTCTTCCTTGGCCTTCCTCTGCCTTTCCTTTCTGCCACTTGGGCTGAAAAGATTTTCTTAGTAAGCATTTCATCACTCATTCTTTCAACATGGCCAAACCACCGAAGCATATTGGTCTCCACCTTGCTAACAACATTTTGCTTCACATCACACAACTGCAATACATCTTCATTTCTCACACAATCATATCGTGTCTTGCCACAAACCCCACGTAAGTAACACATTTCTCCAGCACACAAACAACTCCTATGTTTCTTCTGCAGTACCCAGGTTTCACTGCCATACATCAGAGTAGGAACAATTACAGTTTCATACACAGCCATGCAGGACTCTCTAGAGAACCCATCATTCCTGTGAAAACCTCCCAGAGCAGCTATGACTTTCAAAGAAGAATTCACTCGCCTACTGATTTCACCATCCAACTTATTCTCTCTGTCAAACATGCTTCCTAAATACACAAACTCACTCACCTGGTCAATCACAGTGCCATTTACGCTTACATTACATTCAGTGCTACCCGTTTCTCTCTCAAACACCATAACTTTGGTTTTTCCCTTATTTATACTCAGTTTGAATTTCATGCAAACTTCGTGCATTATTAATGAAGGATTTACACCTGTTTGGGAAGAAGCGAAAGTCATTTCACAATTACACAGGTTGGAAATGAACTCTGACTTTTCCCTCAGAGTTCATTTCCAACCTGTGTAATTGTGAAATGACTTTCGCTTCTTCCCAAACAGGTGTAAATCCTTCATTAATAACTGTTTTAACTAGGTCTGTTTTTTTTTTTTTGACAAACTTAAAAAACAAACAAAAAAACTACAGATCTAGTTAAAACAGTTATTAATGAAGGATTTACACCAGTTTGGGAAGAAGCAAAATTCATTTCACATTACACAGGTTGGAAATGAACTCATATCCATGAATCTATCAAAATTTCAAACAATTATCAAGCTTGCAACAAGAACCCATTCATCAAAATTAACCATATATGGAATAATTTTGTCACATCATTTTCCCAAAATATAAACAACCAATTAAAATCTGAAAATTAAACAGATTCCAGCCAAAAGATAGCAGCAGAAGACCACAGCCCTATGATAAGAATTTCAAAAACTGATCAAGAAAGGAACAACGCATGCGATTTGATGGCTGACGAGAGCCCTACGGCTGAAACCACGGTCCTGTTTAAGTTTTTTAAGTTTCCTTTACTGGTATTTTAAAAAATATTATTTTTGATTCAAAAACGATCTACGATATATCACGTGTAACTTTTTACATAAATGGTCCAGATTTAGAAGCTTCATATTTTCAATAAATATTGGAACCTTTTACAAATATTGCACAGTAAAGTATATATAGCCCCTGACGGCAGAAAATACCACATTTTCCTCTCAACTGTCTGTAACAATGCCATGTAACAAGAAAATTTATTCTCAGGAAAACTGAAGAGCCTTAGTCATGCTTACCACTAACAGATAGAAAAGATCTTTACTATCTTCCACCCCCATTTCACTCCAATCTGTCCTTGGAAATAGAGAGGTATTTTGGAAAATAAACACACACACACACACACACACACACACACACACACACACACACACACACACACACACACACACAGAAAGAAAAAGTTTTGCTCCATGACAAGTTCAAAAATATATGCCGCAACTTCGGTATCCTTTCTTTTGTTTAATAATTAAAACAAATTTTCAAACACAACTTCTACAAGTGTAATACTGTGCCTGCGAGTACCCAAATTCACTAATGGGTGGACAAGTAAAGTGATCTGTAAACTTCTGATCACCTCCTCCTGTTTCAAAAATATTTTTTTCAATTTGCCATCTAGAAAAAGATATGTGAGAAATACAAATCTCATGTATTTTAAGACGTAGAAAAAGAGTAAATCATTCCAACTGCTGGGGGAGGGGGGGGGTGAAGATACACAGAGAAACAAAATATTCTTATGTAAGCTCCAAAATGTACTAAACAATCTTTTACAACTATAAAGACAATTACCCCAAACCCGAAATACATATATTTTATAAAGTGCAAAACTTAATACAATAGAGCTGATCAACATGCCATATACCAGATAGTGATAAAAACATTTGTAAACATACCCAAGAGCCTCAAATTAGATGTTAAGCTGCAGTGCACTGCTACAAATAACAACAGGAAAGTATTCATAGTACAGAGTCCATTGAGAATGACTTCGAGGAAATGGTGTAAATATGGAAATTACTTTTACGCATATTTTTTAATTGATGTGCATATTAATAAGAGGATACTTATGTTAATGTTGTATGTCTCAGATGTTTACAGTGACTATTCAGTGGTCTAAATCAACAGCAAAGAGTAACTGAAAATGCTGCATGCAAAACATTATATATCACATACATGAAGTCTAGAGTCAAGGTAATAGTCTCAATATCTATGCATTAAAAATTGTATCAGAATTGAGAGATTAATGTTCACAAACATAACTTCCACTAAAAATATTTAGTGGAAGTTTTTGTTTACACAAAAAACCACGTAACATGTATAAAAATTATTAAAAATATATACACAAACAAAATGCATTACAAAATTTAGTTCATTACTTGCCAGTACAGCTTTCTATTTCAGCATCTTCAGACTCAGATATAACCTCTATAACTGTCTGAAAATGACAGAAATTCATGTATAATAAACATTCTTTATCAAGAATAACATTTAAAATCAGTAGTGTGATATAGAACTACAGCAAAATACTTCAAAAATATTTAAATATTTCATGTTTTAAATAATTCATAAATTATCATAGTACCAAAATAGTTTTGAAAATTACAATATAACACACAACTAAAAAGAATGTAAAAAATAAAAAAAAATGAAGCAAATAACTATGAAATAATTTTCACTAGGGAGAGGTATGTTGTAATTTTTAAAATAAATTTTGATATCAAAATTTCAAATTCAACCAACATTGAAATCTAGGGTGGCACATACAAACCAACCTTAAAACTCTTTAATTCTGCTAAAAAACAAAAAAACAAAAAAAAAAACAAGAAAAAAACACCCCCTGTCCCCACCAGTTAACTTTTACCCCCTTCCCCAATTCATTTTCTTCTTCATTGGTTTCATGTTAGGACAGAGTTCCACAATACTACAACACACCCATTAAACAAATCAACCACTCATGAACACCACCAAGATAAGTAGAGAAATATTTGCAACATATTAGTCACAAAGATTGCAGTGTCAATTAATTCAATTTTATACCATGAGAGATTTCTCTAGAACATCACAATATTTAAATCATAAATATTTGTTTGCATAAAAGATGAATTCTCTACAGCCTTCAACTACTTATATCACAATTTGTTTTTGAAAAATTCTATCCATACAGCTATGGTACTGTACAATACAAGCTTTGCCTTTCAAAATCAATTCTGACTAAAAAAAATAAAAAATGATACATTCAAAATGTTGCCAGTTACTTATTTGTTAGTTCAAAGGGAGGGGAATCAAATGAATACTGAAATTTTTATTACTTAAAAAAAGGAATAAAAAGACTCAAAGTTCTGGGTTTTCATTAATATAATGTCAGATGTTTCAAGCATCAAATATATTTAAAAGATGGAAAATTGAACAGCAACTGTTGTTTGGTTGATAATCTTTTAATTTTTTTTTTTTTTGTGTGTGTAACACCAAAAAACAGGCACTGATGAACAACAAGAGGTTTGTAACACATACACCATCAAAATAATGGTGCAAACTCAGTAATTTTGTGACTCTTGCATGACTCATTGTTTCTTTTTGGAATAAAAATTTCAATAAATTTCCAGCTGAGTAAAGCCTAAGTCAGTAATTCGCTTTAAGTGGATAACATTTTACAAATTTCTTTCTTAAAAAAGTAGCAATTAAAAAGATCATGCACTCACAGAAACCATCTAGGCCTACACTGATATGAGGTGCATTAACTCCCAACAACCCCAAACACTACTTTTCAAAATTCTGGCATAAGGCTTCTGGGTAACACAGATTATAAATCAGTAGAAACCATGATACATAAAGAGATCACAAAACATAACCTGATATTTTCATTAATTACTAACACACATACTTCTTGACACAATACATAGTAGGATATCTACGTACCATACAATATATTTCAGTTTATTACAGGGGCATATTTAGAGGAGGGCCAATGCCCCCCAAAGTGGTTCATTTCTTTGTTAAAATGTGACTTACATTAGAAAAAATGCTTTAATTTAATAAAAATGTATAAGTTGTGTACAAGCTTTCAACTTACAATAGAAAATAATGCTTTAATTTTTTTCTTCCATTTTTCATTAACTTTTACTTTGTCCTGATGGATTTCAAACACTTTCATTTTTACCCCACCCCCAAATTTCTATATCACCTTGGTTTATTACAATATTACAGAATTCTCTGTGCTATAAGCATTTCACAGAACCTAAAACCAAGTATTCCATCATTTCACAATATATCTTCTAAACAATAAATGTTGGAATATTATGACTGAATTCATATTCAAGAAGAAAGTAAAATACTGGAAAAGTGTGGAACAGGTGGGGGGAAAAACTGAATAAGTACAATGCTACCAAAAGCAGAGATGTAATGAAAAATTTTTGGGGAAAATTTTGCATCAGGAAGACTGGAAAATCTGTGGTAAACTGTTTCAATTACAGCTATATGACTTCAGGAAGCTGAAAAATTAATATACTATACTATATGACATATAGCTGAAAAATTGTATATCTAAAATACCTGAGAAATATGAGGATAATTAATTGTAGTTGTATAAAAATGACCTCGAAACAAATTTTTGAATCTAATAATTATGAAATAGAAGTAGAGATACAACAGGGTGTCTACCAAATCTGGGAAATGCAATTTCCTGACCAGTTTTAAAAGTGCTCTCTCTCTATCATAATTGCAAATTCTATGCATCCTTTAAGACCCACATTTAATTTCCGATTTTTTTAACATGCCATTTGGCAAAAGTCAAATTTTTGAGGATTAAGGAAAGAACGAAAACAGCCAGCAATGCACCGTCCATCAATATTATGGAAATATTGGGTTGATGCATAAGTTCATGACATGTTTTTCACCGCACTGCAAAAATGTATTACATCAGAAGGGAAAACACGGAATCAATCAACTATGTAACCCCCCCATTGTTTATGATGGTGTCCCAATGCCCGGATAAGTCTGCAATGCCATTCTTGAAAAAACGTGCGGGTTTTGCTGCGAAGAAATCATCAAGGAAATTCTGAAGATCAACATCATTGTTGAACATTCTGCCACAAAGTGCATTCGACAGAGACCGGAACAGGTGATAGTCTGAAGGGGCAACATCTGGGGAATAGGCCGGAAGTGGAAGGATCTCCCATTTTCAAGTATGAATGGTTATTTTGGTCATGTTTGCACTGTAAGGGCGTGCATTATCATGTTGGAGAAGGACACCCTGGCACCGATGTGGCTGTTTCTGCTGAATTGCTCCCTCTACAAGGCGGAGTTGCTCACAATAGAGTACAGTGTTGATGGTCCAATTCCTCGGCAGCATTTCCAGTGAATAATGCCTTACATGTCCCACCAGACACACAGCATGATTTCCGCAGGATGAAGGTCATGTTTTAGACATGGTGTGGGTGTCTTGTTTGGGCTTAACCATTCCCTTCGAGGCCTGAAATTCACGTACAGGCACCACTTTTCATCTCCAGTAACAATATGTGACAGAAAGGGTTTATGTTGCTGAGAACATTCGCAGTAACGGGCGAGCAAGGAACCACAAATGGACACACGCTGATTCTTGTTGTCCTCGGTGAGAGTGTGAGGCACCCAAGACACCAATTTCTGGACCTTTTCCATGTGTTCTAGGTGTCGCACCACTGTGGCCTGGTTGGTTGGTTGGTTGGTTGGTTAATTGATTTTAATGGCGCAAGGGCCATGGTTGGCCAAAGAGGGCCAAACAAAAGACATCAAAACAAAACAAAATCAATAAAAAACGTACACAAGGTTAAAAAACAGGCTGATGTGGTAAAAATGAAATATGAGAGTGAACAAGTTAAAATCTAGATGAGTTTAAAAAAGTCAATATCTTGTAAAACCGAAAACACTGCTTTCATGTCGCAGGCTTCGCCAATAATAGTTTGCAGCGTAGCTGCTTCTTCGTCCCACAGATGAGAGTGAAAATGACGAAAACGAGGATCACAAAACCGAACACAAGTACACAAAACATGAAGGACAGTGAGACGACAGTTGCACGCCTCACACACCGGGACACTCTCGCCATACAGCAAAAAGCGATGAGTAAAACGACAGTGCCCAATGTGGAGACGTGCAAGAACAACTTCCTCACGACGGTTCTTCCGCAAACTAGACTTCCATAGTCCGATCTGTGGTTTGATAGAATGCAGCTTATTGCTGCCCTGCTGAGACCACAGGGACTGCCACTCGTCCAGGAGAAATGTCCGGATCAAAGGTCTAAAATCGCGGAAAGACAGTGGCCGCCAAGCTGGCGACATGGAGGAAACAGACCTGGCAGAGAGATCTGCCAGCTCGTTACCCCAGATCCCAACATGGCCAGGAACCCAACAGAATCGGACCAGGAAGCCATCACCCTCCAAAGTTCCAAGAAGACGACGGACATCACGGATGACAGGTGAGTCCGTGTCCTCTGGAGAAGATAAAACTTGGATGACGGACTGGGAACCAGAGCAAACCATAGCACGACGATGTGACCGAGACTGTATGTGGCACAAAGCGAGGTGTACCGCACGCATCTCTGCCGAAAAGACGGTGGATTCAGGCGGAAGCCTCTCAGCATGTGAGGCATCGCCACACACAAAAGCGGATCCAACGATATCCCCGGATTTCGAGCCATCGGTGAACACAGGCATGAAATCCGGGTAGACAGACTGTAATTCAGCAAAGAGCTGCTGGTACACCAGAGCAGGAGTGGACGACTTTGGCCACACACAAAGAGAAAGGTCAGCAGTTGCTTGAACGGGCTGCCAAGGAGGTTGGTTGAGAAAGGTGGTCAAACCAATCCTGGACAAATTTAGACCAGCATCGCGCACTATAGCAGACATCCGAATCCTGAACGTCGGAACACAGGAGGGGCGGTTGGAAAACAAGCGGACACAGTCCGGTTGGAAGACGGAACCATACAGTGGATGATCAGGAAGAGATTTCAGTTTTGTATAAAACTGAAGAGACAGCTGCTTACGACGGATGCATAACGGCAGCTCATGAGCCTCCGCATACAGGTTATGCACGGGAGAGGTACAGAAAGCACCAGTACATAGCCACAATGCCTGGTGATGGACGGGGTCCAAAGGTATTAAAATCGATGGACGCGCTGAACCGTATGTAATGCATCCGAAGTCTAACTTCGACCGAATGAGAGAGTGGTAAATGCGAAGCATTGAGCACCTGTCAGCCCCCCAAGATGTTCGGGAGAGGACCTTCAGGATACGCAATGACTTCGTGCAGTTCACCTTCAAAGACTGAATGTGAGGCCGGAAGGTGAGCACTCGGTCAAAAGTTAGCCCAAGGAACTTGGCTTCTGACACCACGAGGATGGTAGAACACCCCAGACGGAGGCTGGGGTCTGGGTGAAGACCCCGTTTGCGGCAAAAATGCACGCAAACGGTCTTCTGCGTTGAGAAGCCAAATCCATTTTGGGAAGCCCAGTGAGAGATCTTGGTAATGGCAGACTGGAGCTGTCTCTCGATGGTGCGCATGTTAACAGAGGCGCAAGAGATCTGCAAATCATCCACGTACATGGTTCCACGAACCGTCGGAGGAAGCAGTTTGAATATGTGATTCACACGAAGGATGAACAGAGTGACTGATAAAATGGAGCCTTGAGGTACACCCTGTTCTTGCGGGTACATCACAGAGAGGGTCGACCCGACGCGCACACGGAAACTCCGGTCCTGGAGAAATCCGGCGATGGAAGATGGTAATTGAAAAAACCATTAGAAAGAACCACTCACTCACCATAAAGATCATGGTAACCTCCAATGACAACACACTTCCAACACGTCATTCATCGTGATGTAACTGGGCTTCCAAGGTTTACAGGCTTCTTGCTTATGCTTCTTATTTCCGGGTGTGAAACATCATATTTTTTTTTCCTTTCCTTAGCCTTATGAGATGTTACTATAATGCTTGTCAATTCGATAAAAAATCACACATACAACTCATTCATACAATTCAAGTAAAAACTATGTACATAACCTTACATTCACAGGTGATTAAACCTTGGTCAACTGTAATTATCAAACTCCTCCTTCTGTTTCACAACCTCTGCCACTCCCACTGCAAGTGTCACACCCATTCAGCCCCTCACATCCAATCCTCTAGTACTTTCAACAGGCCTCTGTCATCTTCAGGAGGCAGGTGTGTCTCACCCGCCCACCACAGCTCAAGTGAGCAGAGCCATCGAGGCCTGGGCCCCAGTCGCTATCTCTGAATCGTTGTGTCTCTGGCGCCATCTATTGTCCCTGCTGCTCTTTTTTCCCTCTTTCTTTTTACGCTGCTGTTCAATTTTTATCAGGGCTTTCCATTGTTCGTTTAGGTTACTTGGCTCATTAATGTTGCATAATCTTGATCTGTTTTTTTCAATTAACACTGATTCTGCAATTCTTAACTGCTTTTCGTTTTTACAGCTCTTAATAATTTTAATATCTTCAAACCTTGGACATTTTTGATTTTCCATACAGTATTGGGTCAATGCTGTCTTAGCTTCTTTTTTATTCCAATTATTAATATGCTAGTTCAATCTATACTTTAATTTATTCTTGTTGCTGCCTATATACGACACAGGTGGTTGCTGGTTTATTGGGATTTCATAAATTCCTGCTCTATCTAATTGGCTAATGTTTTCATTTTTAATCACTAAATTTTTTACAGTAAGTACCTGATTTCCTACCTGTATGTCATACTTGCCACAAACTTTATTAATTTCTGCTGAAACATTTTCTATATATGGTATTGCTCCTACATATTTTACAAGTTTTTTATCAGTCTTGACCTTATTGTAACCTTGAGTTACTTCATAAATCCATTTTTTAATACCTGTTTAGGGTATCCAAAATCATATGCAATTTTTTCAATATATTCAATTTCTTCATTTCTATACTGTTCAATTGATGAGTGTGTTAAACTTCTTTTAATTAGTGTTTTAACATTATTTCTTTTATGTGTTAATGGATGTGATGACTGAAATGGTATAAGTACTGGGATATATGAAGATTTTCTATGCACTCTGAATTGCATATTCTCCTCTGTTTTAACAATTAAAACGTCCAAAAATGCCAAAGTATTGTCATGTTCTTGTTCTACTGTCAGTTCAATAGATAGATAAATTTCACTATACTTTCTTGTCAAGTCCTCAAGTTCATCATTTTTTAGCCTGGATAACAGAAAAATGTCATCAACATATCTGCAGTATATCAGTGGTGCATCCTCGAGTTTACTTATTATTTTTTCTTTTTTCCTCAATGTCACTCATTATAATTTCAGCAAATAAAGTCGACGTAATTTCAGCAATAAAGATGGTAAGTTTCCCCGCAATCCGCACTAGTGCAGATCACGGAGAATGCCGTATCTCCAGGTGCTGTCATACGCTTTCTCCATGTCAAAGAACACGGAGACCATGTGCTGACGCCGGACAAACGCCTCCCTGACAGATGTCTCAAGGCAAAGATGATGATCGGTGGTGGATCGATATTTGCGAAATTCACTCTGATGAGGCGAAAAAATGTGACGAAACTCCAAATAAAAAATGAGACGAAGATTAATGATGCACTCGAGTACTTTGCAAAGGCAGCTCGTCATAGCAATTGGCCGGTAGTTCAACGGGTTGGTGGGATCTTTACCAGGTTTGGGAACAGGAACGACAATGGCTGTGCGCCAAGACTATGGAAAAGGTATTCTCTTGCCAAATCCTGTTAAACAGGATTAGCAGACATTCAAGAGAGGACGGAGAAAGGTGCTTCAGCATTTTGTAATGAATGTTATCTGGTCCGACAGATGTCCGGCCGGACCGATTCAGAGCGGTCTTCAGCTCCACGGCAGTCAGCGGGCTGTTATAATCTGCGGAAGAAAATGGTCCAAAAGAAATCTTGGACCGTTCAAGCCGCGGCTGTAACTGCCGGAATGAAGCAGGGTAATTGCTGCTGCTGGACACTGAAGAAAAAGCGGCGCCCAGACATTCAGCAATACCCTGATCGTCAGCAACCGTTCCTCCATCACTCTCAAGAATGGAGATTTCCCCAGATGGGTACTGTCCCCAGATCTTACAGATCCTGTCCCAAACGATCTTAGGGCTAGTATTGGTGTTAATCCCGGATACATATTGTATCCAGGACTCCCGTTGACTACGCCTACGAACCAATCGCGCGTAGGACTTGGCTTTCTTGAAAGCAAGTAGGTTCGCGTCGGTGGGGTACCGACGAAACCTACCCCAAGCCTGATGTTGGGCCTGACGAACTGCCATGCAAGTGGAATTCCAACAAGACCTCGGGCAACGTGGAAGTTTAGTCGACGTCCTGGGGATGGTAAGTTCTGCCGCTTGCACAATACAATCCGTTACCGCCACAACAGCGTCATTGACCGTTCCTGAGGTCACCATAGCTGGAGTAAGAATTGCCGAAGCCGTGAAAGTGTCCCACTTGGCTCGATCAATATTCCATCTAGCAGGGTGAGTAGGGTAATGGTACCTGCCACTCGCTAGACGGAGAAAGATGGGAAAGTGATCGCTGCCAAGGGGATCACCAGATACGCTCCAGGACCAGGCAGGATATAATGATGGTGAACTCAGAGACAAATCAATGGCTGAGTACAAGCGGGTGGGTTCATTAAAATATGTCACTGCCCCGGTGTTGTGGAGACAGAGGGACGTATTGGAGAGAAGAGACTCAACAACACGGCCCCTGGAGCCTCGAGTGGTAGAACCCCACAACGGATTGTGTGCATTGAAATCCCCTAAGATGAAGAAAGGAGGCGGCAGTTGGTTGACCAAATCTTCCAGATCCGAAAGGCTCACAGCTTCATCTGGTGGTATGTAGACAGAACACACTGTGAACAGAGTGTCCACAGATAATCTCACTGCCTGCAAAGTCGTCCGAAGAGCAACTGCAGTGACAGGAACACCATGAGGAACAACAAGGGCCACTCCTCCACAGGCGATAACGCCATCCTGGTGATCTTTGCGGAAAAGGGAATGTCTCAGCAGCGAAGGAGTGTCCGTCGTGCGAAGCTTTGTCTCCTGGAGACAAACGCACACAGGTGTGTGCGAAGACAGTAAGCCTTTCAAATCATCAATGCGTGATCGCAGACCTCGGCAATTCCACTGAATGAGCGTGGCCAAAATGAAATGAAATGACAGAATGAAGACAGACGACTAGTAAGTCTCCATGTCGTCAGTCACCTCCAATCCATCAGCAGTGTCTGGAGGTAACACAGGGCTGTGTTTACCCCTGTGTTGAGAGGTGGTTTTTGCCTGCTCTGTTTCGGGGAGGATGATCCTGGTTTCAACTTCTCCGGCTTCTTCTTTGCAGTGCCCTGGGTCCCTGTGCTGGCAGAAGATGTTTTCGGCAAAGAGGAAGGTTTAGGCGACGATGTTGATGTCGCCTTGGAGGCAATGCGGCGAGACTTCAGTGCCTCCAATCCAGCAGCAACGATGTCCTCAAAATCATAAGGACACCGCGCTGGGATGGTCACCTCAGTCTGGACCGCCACTGAAGCCTTCTGCACCACAACTGAAGCATAGGACCGCCGGCCTGGTTGTAAAGGGGCGATCCGCCGTCTAGCCTCGGGATAGGAGAGATGCTCAGTTGTCTTCAGGCGTTGGATTGCCTGTTCCTCTATCCACTTTGGACACTGCTTAGAAGACGCAGGACGAGTCCCTTCGCAGTTGACACAATGATCAGACTCTGCGGAGCAGTCCGCCAAAGAGTGTTCTGTGGAACCATAGCGACCACACTTTGCAACATTACGGCAAGACTGCTGGGAGTGACCGTAATGCTGGCACCTGAAACATCGCAAGGGGTTCGGGATATACGGCCGAACATCAAGCCGTAAATAACCTGCCTTGATGGAAGTAGGCAGGGTTGGGGAGTCAAAAGTAAGGATGATGTTACGGGAGGGAATAGATTTCCCATCCCGCCTAAAAAGAATCCGTCGAACCCCAATGACATGCTGTTCACCAAGTTCCTCCAGCAATTCCTCATCGCTGCACTCAAGCAGATCGCGGGAGCTTACTACACTGCGAGAGGAATTGAGGTAACCATGAGGAGAAACCTGAACAGGAATGCCAAGCAAAACGGTCGTGTCCAGCAAGGTGGCACTGTGGTGTGGATTAGAGGTTTCCACGAGAAGATCCCCTGAAGGGAGCTTCTTGACACTATTTGGAGAGCCAGCAACGGCCTGCAGAGCCTTGTTGATCCAGAAGGGACTCTTGCTACTGAGTGACTGAGAAGAGTCACCAGATCTTATTAAAAGAAACAGAGCATTGCATTGAGTTGAGACAAGTTTCTTTGTAGAGGAAGGTGTACCATCCTCCACAGGGCGCTTTAAAGTGGTAGCATGGGAAACACTTTGTGTTGCCATGAAGAAGAGAAAAATTCGTCCGCCGACCTCCCCACCCACTACCAAGCTCAACGAGGAAGAGCCAGAGGCCCGCAAGCCCAAGAGGACGCAGGACACGGCTCTAGGGATAGTCAGCGGATATAGCAAGTTGGTAGGGCAGACATACGCTCGGCGTGCACCCAGACTTTCCCGTGCCCGGGGAACACCCCTTTGGCATGCCCACCCTACCCCCAAACTCACCCTGCCGAACAGAACGACAAGCCGCTAGAAGTCTGGACGCCACTCGGCCACAGACTTCCTGACTAGGAGTGGGTTAGCTCCCAGCCTCCCGTTTAGGGTGAAGCAGAGGGCAAAGAGGAGTGTTGGCATCTGAAGACAACTACAACCCGGCCCCCAGATACCGCAGCCTCCAGCATCCCCGTTTCCACCTGTACGGGTCACCGCACATGGCAAAGGTACAGGTAGGTCTAAGCTAACCAGCTCCGGAAAAACAGAAAATATAACAGAAAAGAGAAAAGACAGGGGAGGGAACGAGGAACAAAACCCAGAGCTGGCGCCTCATCACAACCCCAGCAGCCTACAACTGAGGCGGGTACATGTCAATATATGAACTAAAGACGAAAAAAGCAAAACAATAATAAGAGAAAATCGGCTCGGGCCGAGGGGACGCCGTCCCCCATCAGCTGGACGAACAGCTGTCCCTTCGGTTATGTAATAGTTAAAGCCGCAGAGGCAAGAGAAACCGTCACAAGGTTAGCTCGGGCCGTGGGGGCGCAGCTCCCCAAATAACTGGAAAACCAGTTATCCCCGTGCGGGGCCACTGTGGCCTAATCACAGTCCATCTCAGTGCCCAATTTGCATGTGATTTGACACGGATCCACATGGATGAGATGGTTCAAATGATCCTCATTAAAGTGTTATGGATGACCTGAGCACGGACAGCCGTTGAGGTCAAAATTGCCACCTTGAAACCGCTCAAACCATTTGTGGGCTGTCCTTGGAGCAATAGCATCCTTCCCATACACAACACAAATTTTTCATGTAGCCTCAGTGGCTAAGGATCCCTCGTTACACTCGTAGAGGAGCAGATGTTGGAAATGTTCATTCCTCTCTACTTGACACTCCATACTTCTGGACCTGAAAACCTTAAAAAACCATTAGCCACAATCACACAACGAAACATGATTTAACTTCATTTTCAATACACCAGACATGAATAATAATGAAACGCATATAGCATATTAAATCCGTTTATTTCTGTGGTGTAGTCAGCACAAAGATTTGCCAAGCTTTCGCACTCCACTGCGAGTCTTTTTCAAGGCAATGGTAGACATAAAATGCTGAGAATTGGAACATGTACAGAACGAAGGTGATTTTTGTAAATAACGTGGGTGGCATCATGAGCATATTAAATGAATATTTATCACGAAATCATACAATATGCCGTGATGCATTTCCATCTTTTAATAATGCATGCCAAACCATTGGTAGTTCAGTAGAGACTATATCATTGCATGCCACTTTGCTGGATAGGATTTCCACTGTTTTCCTGATGGCAGTCTCTTTAAAATTCGTGTAAGGGGAAATTCTTCTAATATTATTCCATACAGGAGCGGCCGAACAATGCAGGACTTCTCTGGAGATGGCTGTATTCTGCATGTCCTGGTTCACACAACGTATGTGTTCTTTACATCCAGTATCCAAGGATCGCTTCGTCATTCTGATATATAACTTTTCCATGTTGTCAGGATATACCAACGGTATAGCATACACACCCGTCTTTTCTTTCTCGCACTGTCTCTCCTTGCAACTTGATATTATATGTGATAACGGGGTCGGGGACTTCATTGCTTTAACTTAATTGAGGATTTAACCTTAAATTTTTGTGCCAACACATTAGAATACCTTTTAAAAACGCAATTTTAAAACTTACGTGAGGCTAATATTTTTCATTTCTTGCTCTTTCTTTTTCAGCAGTTACCTCCAATCATAATTTTACAGCATTTACCCCCATCTTTCCTGCTTGGCTGTAAGCAGAGAAGGCTGGGGGCTGACAAACAGCAAGTAAATGTGATCAGGTAAATCAGAATATAACGACACAGTGGTCCTGGGTGACACATACTCTTTTTAAATTGTACTAACCTGAAGGAAGACAGAAATCTAAAATATGTCGTCCGTAAAATAACCATAAAACAAGTAGACTTTTCGTAAATTTTATGGGTAAACTGTAAAACATGGCAGGTAGGCATATACTAATGATAATGTCACCATCATGGTACAAATTATCATTTCAGTATAACTGTACTTCATTTTCCAATTCATGCCAATATCATTGTCACCTTTTCTTGTTAGCCTAGTTTGGTTCACTGTTGCATGAAGGCCTCTCCAATTTCTTTCGCATTGTATCTGTCACTGGCTCTTGATTCCATTCCCTTTCTGCAGTTTATCTCAACCAACCATTTCTATCACAACATTTTGTTTTTTTGTTTTGTCTTTTTCTTTTTTTATGTGTGTGTATCAGTTTAGGTTTCCACATAAGAATTTAACAATACCATCTCCTATCCTCTCTTTGGGTTGGTGATATACCAATTTTCATTTCATCAGTCATGCAAGTTGCAATTTTCAACACCACCAGATTTAGCCGACAGTCTGAGATATGCAAAAGAGATCAGTCAACACTGATCTCCGACCACTTAAACTGGCCACTCTTAATAAATATAAATAATATGTATAAAAATGCTGCAAGAACTGCTATGCTATCAGAACCTTGAGATGAGGTTATTGTTAGACATCTTACTGAACACAAAGTCCACGCTTATTTGCAATCATTAACATAGAAACTATAACAGATCTTGGGAATGTACTACGAGTATATACATTATAGAAAGTGACCAAGAAAATGAAAAAAATAAAAAAAGTTTTATACTGATGGAAAAAATAACTGTGCATTATTGTAGAACTGATAAAAATAGAATGTATCACATGAATGAGTTAAGTTATCATATTTGCATCACATGGCAAAAACCTGTTGTTAATTCTAAATTTATTCTGTATAAATAATACCAAGGACCAGCTTCAAAGCCCAGATATGGCATCAGAAGCATGCTTGTTCTTTTGGTTCCGATTCTGTATCTTTTTCAGAGTTAGTAACCCCTAAATATTAACAATGGAAGGGGATTCATTAAGGCTTTATTTAGATGTTTATGGGAACATCACACCACATACATGACATTAGATCTCTGCAATCTGACACATTAGTTCTTCATTAAACACTAACCAAATTACACTTTCAAAAGTTTTCAATAAATGTTCACTTTCTTTGCAAAGTGAGATGGATTAAAACCTTTGAGCAGAAGCTTTGCATTTATCTTCTAGAAAAAGATTTCACAAAGTTATGAGATGAACTATATTCACAGTCTGTAAGCGCACTACAACCATAGATTTAGGGTTCAGGAGCACTTGCTGTGGTGATGATGGAGACAGGGTGACAATTTTTGTTCATTTACATTTGATGGTGAGTAAACCCACCTGCACCCCCTTATTTTTTGGCCGTACAGTTTCATGTTGCATTTTCCAGCAACTAGAATTTTCACTTTTGCCTTATACTTTTAATTATCACTGTTTGTGTGCTATAAAAAAAAGTGTGCCTCTGAAGGTTTCATGCTTCTAGATGTCAAAAAGTATGCACTAACACACCACATATTCAACTACAACATCCAGCCATGTGATTTAATTAATGTTTGTGTGTACGTGTTTAATGAGCAATTAATCAATTCACATTTTATGCTGTTTCATTCAAGGAATACATGGAAAAAATATTATTAAAGGATATTTAAGGTTTATTCCAAAAGTTGGTAACACATTGTATTAGTTGGTATTAATTAAGTATTTGCTATTAACAATGGGAACACCTAAGAAACATGAATCCACTTCCAGATAAGCATATTTCAAAGAATACATGTGCCCTCAGTGAAAGTGAGACTCATCTAGCACATATTCATTAAAACACACATTTAATTATTGAATATTTATGCATTTTAAATGTATGTTGTCTTTGCATACAGCATGTGCACAATATGTTAATGTCTACAGGTGTAAATATTCCACATTTTTAAATTGATAATGGTTGCTTATGCTTTGATGCACATTGCAGGACCTACACAGTCCTGCAATGTGCATCAAAGCATAAGCAACCATTTGTATCTTAAAAAGAATTAAAATTAGTATATAAAATTATTGGAAGTAACATTCAGAAGGTGAGATGCTCTAAGGAATTACATTTCAGATGTTACTTTTCCACATTATGCCTTCTAATGAGTTGCTAACTGATGCAAAACGTTTTTTAGAAATTCCTTTGTTTCAATTCAATACATAATATTTCTTTTAGAAATTCCTATTTTAATGACCAAAAGACTAAACAACAATAAATCTTATTATCAAGAAACTTAGTTTAGCACTTTTTTAAATCTTCCACATACAAAAATTTGTAAGTGTAATAAAAAATTCAACTTCCTTAAATCAGAATGCATACAAAGTCAGAAAGAAAAAGACATACAGCAATTTTTTAGCAAAAGTGTTCATTACATTTAGTACTTAGCAATAAGTTTGGCAAAACAAAACAAACAATAAAACTCTAAAGAATTCAAAACAAAATGTACAGTTGAACATGTACCTGTTTAGCTGTAGCTTTTATTGCAGTGTAACACTCATCTTTAAATATTTGAATGAAACAATATTGATGTTGGCGCAGCATCCCAAGCAATATAGCAACCAGTCTGTCCTGAAAATCGAGTTTATAAATTTATAAAGTTTTCAAAAGCAACTTATAAATGATATACTTTTGCATGAAATTTCACAGACCATTTAAAACAAAAGTGTGGAAAATGTTACGTTCACTACAAAATAGTCATATGCCTTTACATTCTGTTAACTGTAATAAAGTTAAAAGTAAAATAAAAACAATATGCTACAGTACTGCTGAGTATGAATTCTATTTAGTTCATAAAGATTATAAAAACAAAGTGCACCAAAAAAAAACAACAAAAAAAAAACAAAAAACACAGTAAAGCAAAATACAGAACTTGTCAGAAATGATGCATAATTTCCATTTCCATGGATGAATTCTAGACATTTTATATCTTACAATTAAATATATAAAATATAGGGTGCAGTGACCACATTTAGAAAAACAGACAAGCAAAGGGAAACAGGATATGTAACTTTCTGCATGACAAAAGTCAGGAAGCTAATAAATATAACAAACTTTATTTAAAGTCCAAGATATGTATACCTCAGTACCAAAATATGACAACATAGTGTTCTCACTAGAAAATTCATTTAGTTGGGCAATAAGGATGTCAGCTGGGTGGAATCCTTGCCTCCATCACACAGCCCCCCCCCCCTTCAGTATAGAACACAATTTTTTACATTTTTTTTAAAAATTCTGAGAGTTGTCCCCTTTAATTATAAAAAATTGCAAACACACACACACAAAAAAAAAAACAGCATAAAATGATATGCAATTTTTCATGTCAACAGAAATGGCACTTTATAGTAACAGTAGTGAAATTGCATAATATTTTTATGCAGGGGTGAGTGACTCACAGATAGATCTCTCCATCTCTTTTCTCTCCTTCCGGAGTAACTCGATTGGTTAAAATCCTTCACTTTCACAGCTGCCCAAAAAGTACTTTTAGTTGGACTTAGATAAAATGCTGACTTATCTACAGGAACATACAGTATTTGTTAAAATAATATACTAATGATGCAGATAACTGAAACTGAATGACAGCATTAGAAAAAAAAAAAAACGAATCTAGGAGTATAAGAATTAATAAGCCAAATAAAAAAGAAAACTGATATTCACATAACCTGACCAGTCGAGTGTCAAAGGAAAATGGCCAGGTGGCATGGCTGCTCGAAAGACTCTGGGGAAAACACTAAGAACATACTCCATCTACACATATTGTGAAACATTGATTCAAGCAGATGAAATAAAAGTGTTGCTTTTATGTCAGTTCTGCCTTCAACTTTGAATCTGAGAATATCATTGACTATAAATTCAGATTACTGCACATAATTTAATTTTTACAGAAGCCAATACTCTCTCTAAATGGGGGTTTTCATATGAAAATATCCCTTTTAGTAAAGAAGTAATCCACTTGGCTGAATATTTTTTTTCAACCTATTATGGAATAGCTACTACTACTTTTACTGAGAAATTTTGTTTTTCTTTTGTCAAGGATATTTTCTTAAGTGTGGTAAGTGGGCAGTTATGAAACACAGGAATTTAACTACTTCCTGCAAAAACTTTCATAGCTTTGAGTGGCAAAAATTGTTTAACATATTCAGTACACTGTAATATTTCAAATCTTACATAATTTGAAAAGTAGCTTTCTGAAGAATGTTAGTTAGCTTTTCTTGCCAATAAATGGATCTTGAGAATGCAGACAACAAATGCACTCAAAATATAAATGAAAAACATTATGTACATAACACTGAGACACATGTTGCTCAATTCAGACAAAAAAAAAAAAAAAAAAAATCTAATCTATTGCTAAGCAACTTATCTTGAGATTTTACAAATTGATATTTAGGAACTTTTTTCATGTACAAATAATATTTAATAAAAAAGTTAACTGACCCTTGAGATAAACTGCATAGCAACAAGTATTTGGACTTCAAATTTTGATCACCTTCATTTTAGTGCAAAAGTTTTTATGATTCATAAATCTCTATTATAACTCAAAATCACGTGCGATATACGTGTATTGTACAACACCATTATTTAGGATCTTATAACATGTTACAGATTCATACACCATGGTATGCAACAGTAGATTTCCTCCCTATAAGCTTTTCTTCTATTTTAATTATAATAATTTTAAGAATGCAAGCATGAATTCTACTACCCCCGCCCCCTTCAAATCTCAATTTTTCAATCTGACAGAACCATGGAACAGGAACGCTAGCTGTCCCAGAAACACTGTGTTTTTTACACATGAAAAATATCTTTGCATCTCAATGGTTCAAACAAGACTTGCAGGGATCTTCTTAAAATTATTTAAAAATAATAAATTATAGAACATGTATACAACCCCAAAGGACAAGCACATTACTCGTGGCTCAGTATTTTTAACAACATCGAAATGTTGTTTATCAATGTGACTAGGCGATTAACTTAAAAAGTTATTGCAGCATATAAATTATGCTGTTTATAATACTGTTTCACACATTATTTTTAAGAAGCACCGAAGCCGTACCACATCATCAAAAAGTTGTAACAGTAAACGATAGCAATAATAATAAGCAACAGTTGAAAAACGTAATTGTATGATGGGTATTTACGAGGATGATGAGGACGGGTATTTAGGAGGACTTGCCATGCCGTTTACTTGATCAGGTATAACATCGCTGTTATGAGTGACATCTAATATATACTAAATTCAGTTGCTGTTAATTTTGTCATGATGCATCGTAAGCACGATTTCATCTAATGAAAAACAACAAAGAGCTGAACACTAAACATTATCCGATAGTCAGGTCCACAGTGCAAGAACTATCTTAGTCGTAATTGACATGTTTTTGTTTGACTGTTGAATAAAGAAGGGTATAGTAGTTATCAAGAACAACAGTCTTTTCTTGTATGATGAGAATTTACAAATGTTGAACGATGAACAAAACGGATATACCTTGGATGAAACTTGACATAGGGTAAGATATCTTAGGCTTAAAAATCAAACGATGTGTTAAAAGATGTTACCTTGCAGGGCTGAAAAACATCACAAAAGAAGATATTCCAGAATGAATGAAGTAAAAACATTGTCCTCATAGTTAAAAAAACTACTAGTAAAAACATAAAGTAAAAACATCATCCTAACAAGTAAAAACATCATCCTAGCAAGTAAAAACATCATCCTAACAAGTAAAAACATCGTCCTCGTAAATACCCATCATACAAGACAAGACAGTTGTACTATATAACTACTATACACTTCTTTATTCTACATACATACATATCACTAAGCTGTTCTCTGAGATTCAGAGGTTAGCTCCAAAAAGAAATACAAACTACCAGATATTTTTACTTACTGTTGTCATGTAGTATCAAACTTCCCCATTTACAGCGATCTTGACATACACCTCGGGCTTCACTGATATCCATTACACGCCATACACAAGATCTTTTAAACTTCATACTCATAATCTTTTTCTCATGCACACACTCCTGAATCTGATCCACCCATGTCTTCCTTGGTCTTCCTCTGCCTTTCCTCCCTGCCACTTGGGCTAAAAAGATTTTCTTAATAAGCAACTACACTTAGTAGGCTAATACCACGATAGTTTTTGCATTCAGTCTGATCACCTTTTTCCTTATACAAGGGAACAACAATAGCATCCATCCAATCCCGAGGGACCATTCCTAACTCCCAGCACGACTGGCAAATTTCAGTTAACCAGTCAATTACAGTCACCACCATATTTCAGCATCTTGGCAGTTATGCCATCAACTCCTGGAGCCTTACTATTCTGAAGAGATTTTAGAGCTTTACACACTTCTTCTCTTGAGATCCCTCCTGTGCTTCCATCCCTCACTGTGACATCAACTGCATCTGTCTCAGAATCATCTTTGCTTTCCTAATCTAATAACTCACAGAAATATTCACCCCATCTTTCACTTAATTCATTGGGGCTCCCATATCATTTCCATGATCTCATTCTTCACACAACTTACAACTTTGTTTCCCCTATTTTTCCTGAGTCTCATGTACTTCCAGAAAGACTTCCTATCTTTCCAAAAAGCCAGTTCATGCCTTTCCACCTTCTCCTTCTTATCTTTTGCCTTACTCTGGCGAACCAGCTTAGCAGCTTCACGCTTCTTTGAGCGATATTCATCCACAGAGACTCTACCTTGCAACATCCCCAAATAGGCTTCCTTCTTTCTCTTTACTGCCTCTTCAATCTCACTATTCCGCCAAGCATCACCTCGATTGTTACCCACTATTGTGGTGCCACAGACCTCTTTAGCAGCAGTAACAACACAGTTCTTAAAACATTCCCATTTCTTTTCTACATCCCTCTACCAGACTTCAGCCCCTTCAGTCATTCTCTGAGTAAGTCAGAATAATGCTGATGGTCTTCAAGGAGCCCATCAACCTTTATTCTTTTTATCCTGAGTCTCTTCCTATTCCTTTTCCTCCAACCAGCATTAAGAGTCACTCGTGACACTACCAAGTAATGATAAGAACCAACATCTGCACCTTTAATCACACGCGTGTCAACATCAATGTGTTTCAGACGCTGATCGTAGACAACAAAATCTATCACACTCTTTTGAATAAGAGTACAATTTTCCCAAGTATATGTGTGGATATACTTGTGGTTGAGAAATGCATTAGATACACACAAACCATTCTCAATGCAGAGTTCAATTAATTTTTCACCATTGTCATTCACACAAGGATCATTAAACTTACCCAGAACATTATCAGAAATTACATTCTGCACACCTACTCTAACATTGAAATCCCCTGTTATTATAACTTTTTCTTTAGCACCAAACTGGCGCAAAACAGCGTTTCGCTCATTCCAGAAATCTTCTTTCTTATCAGAAGGTTCCGAGTCACAAGGAGCATACACTACAACAATTACAATTCTCTGAAGTTTCACTTTCAAACAAATCCAGAGAATTCTCTCACTTACATAACATGACGATTATGGGCAAAACACTTAACAATATTAACAAAGAAAGGTGACTTGATCACGCTAGTTACGTTAACTAAAACTTTTACAAAAAGTTCGTAAGTTGGAAGCTTTCAATCCTTATCTTAGGTCTTCATCACGCCAATGGAGGACTAAGATTGTTGCCAGATTCTACATTTGAATTTTTCCTATTTTTGTTGCCAAAACTTAGAATTGATCTCCAGATTAACGGAATGTAGAGAGGAGATTCGGAGTTGCAAGTCATTGAGTTGAAAATAATTTCTATGCTTTCACGGTAACGGAGGGCAAAACGATTGTCAAACGAAGCAATTGCGTTTTGCTTCGTTCAGAGGGGAACTGCAGATGTGTCTTCCATTGTCAAAATAGACAAGGCAGTGTTGGGATTGCCTTTCGAAACATCTTTTCTATGTTCTAAAATTCTATGGCTTATGCTCCTGTATGTGCTTCCAATGTATAAGTTATCCCCAGTAGAAGAAGAGATAGGAATGCAGTAAACTCCTGGGAGGTTCAGGCTTTCAACTTTGTCCCTATCCCTTTGTAGAAGTTTCAAGATGTTTGGGGTAGATTTAATGGCAAGATGGTAACCAAAACTTCTAAAAAGAATCTGTAACTTATAAGCATAGGAAGGATGGTAAGGAACAGAACCACAGAATTTCAGGTCTTCTTTCTTGTGAGGAAGGAGGCATTCGATTTTCGAATGGTTTTCATATTTCTTTATGAGGGAGTTGACTGTAACAGCAGGGAAACCATGAGAGAGGGCTATTGTAGAAATTTTGGAGAGTTCTTCTTGAAGAGAGAGTTGGCTGTTGCAAATGATATGAGCCCTGTGGATGTAGGACTTCAATGCTGCAAGCTTGTAGAGATGCAGGGTGCAAGATTTGTAGGGAATGATGTTAGTGGCTGCAGAAGGTTTTCGATAGACGGAACGAGTAATGGAGAGATCAGCGTTTCTGCAGATAGATACATCCAGGAAATCAATTTTGTGATTTACTTCCTTAGATATAGTGAGCTTAATGGAAGGAAATTTTTCTGTAATGGAGTTGATCAGTATCTGTAGCTCAGACTCCCGAATGTGGCCAGCTAATGAAAACGTCGTCTACATATCTTAACCATAGGGAAGGTTGAAAAGGGTGTAGAGGAATTATGGAAACTTCAATATGTTGCATGTAGATTTCAGCAAGCAGAGGGGAAAGAGGTGAGCCCATGGGGAGACCAGATTGTTGCCTATACACAATTTTGTTGAAAACAAAACAACTATGTTGATGAATAGTGTGGAAACAATCATAAAGATCTTTGATAAGAGGACCGGGGGTTCAAAATGAAGAATCAATTTCTTCATGAGGAGCATGTAGGAATCAAAATATGGTACAGAGGGAAACAAAGATTCTACATCAAGAGTATACAGATTATCACAAGGAGGAAAGGAATTAGGAAGGTTGTGGATGAAGTTTGAAGTAGAGACAACTGTATGAGGATGGTTGGCTGCCAGGGATTTGCATTTGAGGACCAATCTCTTTTCAAGGTTTACTGCTGGAGAAAAAGAATATTCCACTAAAGGTCTGATGGGGTTACCAGCTTTATGCAGTTTCACTTGCAGGAAGAGCCTGGGAGTTCTAAAGTAAGGAGGGGGTGATATATCACCAAGGAAGGATTGAAGAGTTTCTTTTCTCTCTTCAAGAAGAACTCTCCAAAATTTCTACAATAGCCCTCTCTCATGGTTTCCCTGCTGTTACAGTAAACTCCCTCATAAAGAAATATGAAAACCATTCGAAAATCGAATGCCTCCTTCCTCACAAGAAAGAAGACCTGAAATTCTGTGGTTCTGTTCCTTACCATCCTTCCTATGCTTATAAGTTACAGATTCTTTTTAGAAGTTTTGGTTACCATCTTGCCATTAAATCTACCCCAAACATCTTGAAACTTCTACAAAAGGATAGGGACAAAGTTGAAAGCCTGAACCTCCCAGGAGTTTACTGCATTCCTATCTCTTCTTCTACTGGGGATAACTTATACATTGGAAGCACATACAGGAGCATAAGCCATAGAATTTTAGAACATAGAAAAGATGTTTTGAAAGGCAATCCCAACACTGCCTTGTCTATTTTGACAATGGAAGACACATCTGCAGTTCCCCTCTGAACGAAGCAAAACGAATTGCTTCGTTTGACAATCGTTTTGCCCTCCGTTACCGTGAAAGCATAGAAATTATTTTCAACTCAATGACTTGCAACTCCGAATCTCCTCTCTACATTCCGTTAATCTGGAGATCAATTCTAAGTTTTGGCAACAAAAATAGGAAAAATTCAAATGTAGAATCTGGCAACAATCTTAGTCCTCCATTGGCGTGATGAAGACCTAAGATAAGGTCGAAAAGCTTCCAACTTACGAACTTTTTTGTAAAAGTTTTAGTTAACGTAACTAGCGTGATCAAGTCACCTTTCTTTGTACTTACATAACTATAGTGAATCAAGTTGTTCTTCATCTTTTCACTTAAAATCACACCTACACCAGCCTGTCCTCTCACATTATCCAATACTCTAGACCACACACTCACTGTGCCATTCACTTCTTCTACTCCAATTTCCTTCTTTTTGGTTTCACTTACACACAGCACATCCCGTCTATACTTATTCATCTCCTCAATCACCTCATTCATCTTACCATTTATACCTCTAGTATTCCATACACCAATCTTATATTCACTCAGCCAAGAGCTCTTTCTCATATGCCATTTAGAAAGTCCAGGTCGATTCCGTGGTGGACAGTCCTTCTCAAGTGTGGTAGGTCCACCATATCCCACACTTGAGTCCGGATATTGATTTCTTTTTGCCTTTTTAATCAGGTAGGTACATCAGTGTGAAGGATTAGCCCACAGCTGAGGGTTCCAGTTGGTCATTCAACAGTGGCAAACAAATACATGTCAATTACGACTATGGTAGTTCTCGCATTTCGGACCTGACTATCGGATAATGTTTAGTGTTCAGCTCTTTGTTGTTTTCCATTAGATGAAATCGTGCTTATGAAGTATCACGACAAAATTAACAACAACTGAATTTGTATATATTAGATGTCACTCATAACAACGATGTATACCGGATCAAGTAAATGCCATAGTGAATTAATTACTTTTTTCAACTATCGATTATTATTATTTCTATTGCTTACTGTTAAAACTTTTTGATGATGTGGTACAACTTCAGTGCTTCTTTAAAATAATGTGTGAAACAGTATAATAAATGGCAGAATTTATTTGCTGCAATAACTTTAAGTTAACTGATGGCTCATCTGGGACTTGAACACAGGCCCAACTTGGTGAGAAGCTCCCACATCTAACGATTTGGTCGTGGGGAGTGGGAGAGAAATACATTTGTCACACACTGTCATTGTGGAAGTTGGGAAGTACCTAGGTTTCATTGCGATATACAACAGAAAGAGCGATGACATATTTGCATACAGACATTTCATAGCTGATCGCTCCCTATTAACATGGCCTTACATACTTCATACTACTTAAGGCATAAAAATGCTATTTCCAAAAAAATCACATTAAAACTAAGTTTAGCAAGAATGATCGGTTTCAATATTTCATCAACTTACTTCCTCCATAACAAGCTTTCCTTCCTCATGAGGTCGATTCAAATCAGCAGCAACATATCGTACAAAATCAGTCTGCATCATCTTGTCTATTACCTTTTCTATTTCTGCTAATTGGGAACTTAAATGCCTAATATTACATGAAAAGAAAACAGTGGTAATGAAGAACTAACATAGGATAGTTCATTTTCAATATCTTGCAAAAAACTTTCACCATTGTAAAGCACACACAAAGCAGTGTCACTTAAAATACAAACACAGAAGAATAGTATTTGAAGGTTTACAAGTGAAATCAATATAGCAAAATATACTTGTTAGACTAAGTTACTAGTTGGAAATAGTGTCATAGAGCTTAAGCTACACTTCACAATTTTTTATTTTTTTTCGGGGTGGGGTGGGGTGGGGTGGGGGGCTTAACTTTCATAAACACCAAGAACTATAAGGGGATGTCCATTCCCACAACTTCATGAGCACCTGAAGTTATACGAGTTGCCCATCTCCACTTCAGGGCCACTGGTTCTAGGGAAAGGACAGAACCAGCACCATATAACAAACACAGTGCTCATGTCTCATTCAGAATTTGAACCTGGAATCAAATCAAATGGATTATTGCATAAGGTGGCACACAGAAGGCACTCAAAATGTCCACCAAAATTTTGAAGACATGTGCTTGACTCTGTTTATGCAATTTTGCAAAGTGTTTCTAGGTCAATGCTGGAAAAAATTCTTTGAGAAACACTATGGGAATTCTTTAGGCCAGGGGTTCTCAACCTTTTTGCACCATGCACCCTTTTCACCATATGTCAGAAAGGTCACCCCCCCCCTTCCAAAACTGCGAAAAATGGATTACCAAATTTAATGAATATACCACTGAAAATCTTTTTTTGTCTATATTAGTACATATATATTTATTTAGATTATTTTTATAGCAGAGTTTTATAAACAGCAATAGAAAATATTGATGAATTTTAGAACATGAATAAAATTAGTTTTTTATATTCGTAAACTAAATACTTAAATCTGGCTTAATAAAATGACACATACCTCAATTAATAAAAAAATCAATAACATGCCTTGGATATTGTAATCCATTTTATATTCAATGAGAAACCTGCGATTGTTTTTTCTTTGCCAATTCTTGGATACGCGGAGGAGTGCTTGAAAGAGCACAACGCAGGTCACTTTCAACCTCCAATCTACTTCCTTGTTTCGTTTTCATTTGCAACAGAGTTGAAAAGCCAGACTCGAAAAGATACGTTAACACAAATGGAAGCAATGCGCGAATAGCTCTCTCAGCCACTCTTGGGTAAGAGTCCCACATCAGAGGCCAAAATTCTGTGACTGGTTTCTCATCAAACATTTCTCTTGCTCACGAATCAGTCGTCAGTTCCAGAAATTCATCCTGAAAAGCATCGGGAACTTTTTCAACTGATAATTCGAATGGATTTCGCATTAAGTCCAACTCCTCATCACGAAGTTCAGGAAAATATCGGCAGAATTCATTTTCTAATGCTGTCAAATGCTGCAAAATTTCATTTTTTGCAAATTCTGGAAGTACGTCGTCATTACCACTAGTAACAAGAATTGATGACAATTTCTCAAGCATTGCAACATTTTTCATGTTGACTTTTCTCTTCCAATTTTCTAGTTTACTCATAAAAGTTTTCAAAGAATCGATGAATTTTATGATGTTGGTATTTCTTCCTTGCATCTGAAGATTCAATTTATTCAGCTGCTCAAAAATATCAACCAAATAAGCAAGGCGCAAGATCCATTCCTCATCATCTAACCAGGTAAAAAATTCCATCTTATCCTTAATTTCACAAAATATTTTAAGCTCAAATACTCGCTCACTTACATTTCCTCTTGAAAGCCAACGGACATTTGTGTGGAAAAGAAGCAAATGATGGCCTGCATCCAGGCCAATACATAACTGCTTGAAAAGTCGTGAATTAAGAGCTCCCCCTTGACAAAATTCACAATTTGAATTGTTTGATCCAAAACCATCAATAGTGGAGCTGGAAGTGTTTATGAGGCCAGTGCTTGGCAATGGAACATGCAATGAATGCCTTTCACTTTTGGAGACAACTTTTTCACATTAACTTGAAATCCAGATTTTGTCCCCAACATAGCTGGTGCTCCATCTGTACAGCACCCACATACATTATCCCACGAAAGATTTTCTGACTCAAAGAAAGATGAAAACTTTTTCAAAATATCTGAAACCGTGGTAGTTGTTTCTAGAGGAGAACAAAAGAGAAACTCTTCTTTAAATGAACCTAAGTGAAGATATCTTGCGAACACCAGTAACTGGGAACACGATGCCACATCAGTCAATTCATCAAGTTGAATTGAAAATAAGCCAAATGCTGCACCCTAATCTCCTGCATAACTTGATCCTTGATATCAATGGCCATGTCACTAATTCTCCTTTGAACAGTACTGTTTGATAGTGAAACTGCTGCAAGTTTTTTCTCCATTTCATTTCCCAACACAATTTCCATCATTTTGAGAGCGCGAGGTTTGATCAAAGTTTCCCCAATTGTATGTGGTTTTTTCTGCTTTGCTATCTCCAATGCTACGATGTAGGAAGCTTCGGTAACCTTGTGGTTCATTTCTTGAAATGCCCCTGTTGAATCCGTTTCATCTCTTTGAGAGCATTCCCATGCCGCACAAAAAAGCTTTTGTCCTTGTTCTTGTGTTGAGGATGAACATTCTGCAAATGTTGATTCAGCTTGTTTGGTTTCAGGGAATCTTTTGATAAAACAAATAATACATTGAGGTATGTCTTCTCCATTGACTTTAACAGATGTGAATCCATATTGAATATATGAATTATCATATGCTCTTTTTTGACACTCATTGTGTTCTACTATTGATAAATAAAAAGTTCACGAGGAAATAGTATCACAAGCCCTTCAGCGACAAAAATCTCCTCCCTCAACTACAACTTCCTTACAAAGAAGAACGCGCAATAACAAGCTCCGACGTTACAGGGTGATATGAACACGTAGGAGTTTGTAAAAACTTGCTTTTCCTTCTGTGCAACAAAAGCGCTTCCAACCGGTTTTGAGCGAGCGGGGACTTTGGCAGCATGCCAGATTCCTCTCTCAGTTCTCCATATATATATATTTTTTTTTCTTCACTAGGGATGAAGCAGCAAGTGCCGCGGTGATGTCAGGGGACTGAAAAGACGATGTGCCAGGCTGGCGCGCATTCCCCCTTTGAAACTACGAAATTCCCCCTAGGGGGAATTTCCCATCGGTTGAGAACCCCTGCTTTAGGCAGTCAGCCAAGCCAAAGAACTCCTGCACATAAAATATGGGCAAGTGCACCATTAAGGTGAAAATAGAAATAACTGATTTTCATCTAACATGGAAATTAACTATATCATAAGACTCTAATGATGTTTTACATTAGTTACCTCTTCACAGAAAAAAAACCTAAATTTCCATAGATTGCATTTGGGGAATTAAAATTTTCAGCAAATACAAAGTACTTTCTGTTTTCGTACAACGTGTGTGGGGGTGTGGTGTTTTGAAACTAGTAGTTAACAAATGACAATTCTAGACCACTTATGAGCACATGACAAAAAAATAAAAATAATAATCACAAAACAATTTCAAAACAGTCAAAAATTTTTAAAAATGACTATTTTCCTAATTAAAAAAACAACATCAATTTTGCAAAATTTATAAAAACCAAAATCTTAAATTAAGATTTCATTTAATTATTATGATAAAACAGATGGAATACCGACCAGGTCAAATCAATAATAACAATTAATTTCATATCTCACTTCTTGTACCAGAAGTGACATAAAATGTGGGGCTAAACCGAAACAGCAGATGCAAGCAGTTTCTTTTCCCCACAAGAAAAAATGTTCGCAATGATGCTGTCGAGAAACATCAGCAGAAATAGGGCATCTATACCCACACATGACCGGTACGAAAATTGTGATTTAATAACTTTCAACACCCATAAAGTTTCTGCTTTAATAACGGCATTATTCTGCGGGAATTTTTAAAGTTGGCGATCTCACAGATGCAGCATCGATCCTAAGAAAGTGAAATATGTTTTTTTGCTCTTCATGTGGCTCTTTAACGCGGATTCGCCCATACTTGAAGTATCCACATTTTTTCAACACCAAACACACTTTGCAACTGTGTTGTCACTGCTGCTAAAGAGGTCTGTGGCACCACAATAGTGGGTAACAATAGAGGTGATGCTTGGTGGAATAGTGAGATTGATGAAGCAGTATAGAAAAAGAAGGAAGCCTATTTGGGGATGCTGCAAGGTAGAGTCTCTGTGGATGAATATCGCTGTAAGAAGCGTGAAGTTGCTAAGCTGGTTCGCCACAGTAAGGCAAAAGATCTAAAGGAGAAAGTGGAATGGCATGAACTGGCTTTTTGGAAAGATAGAAAGTCCTTCTGGAAGTACATGAGACCCAGGAAAAATAGGGGAAACAAAGTTGTAAGTTGTGTGAAGAATGAGAGTGGGGGAATTATATGGGAGCCCAATGAGTTAAGTGACAGATGGGGTGAATACTTCTGTGAGTTATTAGATCAGGAAAGCAAAAAGAAGAAGTAAGTAAAGATCTAAAATTTCTTCAGAATGGTAAGGCTCCAGGAGTTGATGGCATAACTGCAGAGATGTTGAAATATGGTGGTGACTCTATAATTGACTGGTTAACTGAAATTTGCCAGTTGTGCTGGGAGTTAGGAATGGTCCCTCGGGATTGGAAGGATGCTATTATTGTTCCCTTGTATAAGGGAAAAGGTGATCAGACTGAATGCAAGAACTATCGTGGTATCAGCCTACTGAGTGTACCAGGGAAAGTGTTTCGTAAGGTTGTTATTGAAAAAATATGGGGTCTTACACCACTGAAAGTGTGGGATGTTCAGAGTGGTTTTATGCCTGGTAAAGGCTGCACTAACCAGATTTTTGCATTACGCACGATGATTGAAAAGTATCTGGCTGTTGGGAAGAAAGTTTTTACTGCTTTCATAGATTTAGAGAAAGCTTACGACCGAGTCAATAGGACACTTTTGTGGAAGGTATTGAATGAATATGGTGTTACTGGGAATCTACTTAATAGTGCCAAAGCCATGTATGCTGGTAGTAGAGCTTGTGTACGAGTGAATGGTGTTTTATCAAAATGGTTTTCCATTGGTGCAGGAGTTAGACAAGGTTGAGTAATGTCACCATGGCTGTTTAATATATTTATGGACGCATGCATGCGTGATGCCGCGGGCGGTCATAGTGAGCGATGGGTTTGCCTCCTCGGGGCGTTCCGTGGTAAAAATGGCACACACAACAGCAACTAGGGCCTCTGTGAATTTTGGAGAGGTGCAAGCTAGTTCTGTGTGACATTGGCCGAAAAGACCCCAACTCACTGGGTTTTGTTCCAGAACCCTTAGTTGAATGACCAACTGGAACCCTCAGCTGTGGGCTAATCCCCCACACTGATGTACTTACCTGATTAAAAAGACAAAAAGAAATATTAAGAATGACTCAAGTGTGGGATATGGTGGACCTACCACACTTGAGAAGGACGGTCCACCACGGAATCAACCTGGACTTTCTAAACGGCATATGAGAAAGAGATCTCGGCTGAGTGAATGTAAGACTGGTGTATGGAATACTAGAGGTATAAATGGCAAGATGAGTGAGGTGATTGAGGAGATGAATAAGTATAAACTGGATGTGCTGTGTGTAAGTGAAACCAAAAAGAAGGAAATTGGGGTAGAAGAAGTGAATGGCACGGTGAGTGTGTGGTCTGGAGTATTGGATAATATGAGAGGACAGGCAGGTGTAGGTGTGATTTTAAGTGAAAAGATGAGAACAACTTGATTCACTATAGTTGCATAAGTGAGAGAATTCTCTGGATTCATTTGAAAGTGAAACTTCAGAGAATTGTAATTGTTGTAGTGTATGCTCCTTGTGACTCAGAACCTTCTGATAAGAAGGAAGATTTCTGGAATGAGCTAAAAGCTGTTTTGTGCCAATTTGGTGCTAAAGAAAAAGTTATAATAGCAGGGGATTTCAATGTTAGAGTAGGTGTGCAGAATGCAATTTCTGACAATGTTTTGGGTAAGTTTAATGATCCTTGTGTGAATGATAATGGTGAAAGATTAATTGAACTCTGCATTGAGAATGGTTTGAGTGTATCTAATACATTTTTCAACCACAAGTATATCCACACATATACTTGGGAAAATCGTACTCTTGGTCATAAGAGTGTGATAGATTTTGTTGTCTATGATCAGCGTTTGAAACACTTAGTTGTTGACACCCGTGTGATGAGAGGTGCGGATGTTGGTTCTGATCATTACTTGGTAGTGTCACGAGTGAAACTTAATGTTGTTAAGGAAAAGGAATAGGAAGAGACCCAGGATAGAAAGAATAAAGGTTGATAGGCTCCTTGAAGATCATCAGCGGTATTCTGACTTACTCAGAGAACGACTGAAGGATCTGAAGTCTGGCGAGAGGGATGTAGAAAAGAAGTGGAAATGTTTTAAGGACTGTGTTGTCACTGCTGCTAAAGAGGTCTGTGGCACCACAATAGTGGGTAACAATAGAGGTGATGCTTAGTGGAATAGTGAGATTGAAGGGGCAGTAAAGAGAAAGAAGGAAGCCTACTTGTGGATGTTGCAAGGTAAAGTCTCTGTGGATGAATATCGCTGTAAGAAGCATGAAGCTGCTAAGCTGGTTTGCCACAGTAAGGCAAAAGATGGGAAAGAGAAAGTGGAAAGGCATGAACTGGCTTTTTGGAAAGATAAAAAGTCCTTTTGGAAGTACATGAGACTCAGGAAAAATAGGGGAAACAAAGTTGTAAGTTGTGTGAAGAATGAGATTGGGGAAATGTTATGGGAGCCCAATGAGTTAAATGACAGATGTGGTGAATACTTCTGTGAGTTATTAGATCAGGAAAGCAAAGATGATTCTGAGACAGACACAGATGATGTCACAATGAGGGATGAAAGCACAGGAGGGATCTCAAGAGAAGAAGTGTGTAAAGCTCTAAAATCTCTTCAGAATGGTAAGGCTCCGGGAGTTGATGGCATAACTGCAGAGATGTTGAAATATGGTGGTGACTCTATAATTGACTGGTTAACTGAATTTTGCCAGTTGTGCTGGGAGTTAGGAATGGTCCCCCAGGATTGGAAGGATGATATCATTGTTCCCTTGTATAAGGGAAAAGGTGATCAGACTGAATGCAAGAACTATTGTGGTATTAGCCTACTGAGTGTGCCAGGGAAAGTGTTTGGTAAGGTTGTTATTGAAAAAGTACGGGTTCTTACATCATTGAAAGTGTAGGGTGTTCAGAGTGGTTTTATGCATGGTAAAGGCAGCACTAACCAGATTTTTGCATTACGCACGATGATTGAAAAGTATCTGGCTGTTGGGAAAAAGTTTTTACTGCTTTCATAGATTTAGAGAAAGCTTACGACCAAGTGAGTAGGACACTTTTGTGGAAGGTATTGAATGAATATGGTGTTACTGGGAATCTACTTAATAGTGTAAAAGCCATGTATGCTGGTAGTAGAGCTTGTGTACGAGTGAATGGTGTTTTATCAAAATGGTTTTCCATTGGTGCAGGAGTTAGACAAGGTTGTGTGATGTCACTATGGCTGTTTAAATATTTATGGATGCATGCATGCATGATGCCAAAATAGATAATAGTGGTTTATGTCTTGGTGATATCCGTGTGTGCAGATTGCTGTATGCTGATGACACTGTCCTGTTGGCAGAGAGCAAAAGTGAGTTGCAGAGTATGTTGACTCGGATGCACAAAGTTTGCATGAAATTCAAACTGAGTATAAATAAGGGAAAAACCAAAGTTATGGTGTTTGAGAGAGGAACTGGTAGCACTGAATGTAATGTAAGTATAAATGGCACTGTGATTGCCCAGGTGAGTGAATTTGTGTATTTAGGAAGCATGTTTGACAGAGAGAACAAGTTGGATGGTGAAATCAGTAGGCGAGTGAATTCTTCTTTGAAAGTCATAGCTGCTCTGGGAGGTTTTCACAGGAATGATGGGTTCTCTAGAGAGTCCCACATGGCTGTGTATGAAACAGTAATTGTTCCTACTCTGATGTATGGCAGTGAAACCTGGGTACTGCAGAAGAAACATAGGGGTCGTTTGTGTGCTGGAGAAATGCGTTACTTACGTGGGGTTTGTGGCAAGACACGATCTGATTGTGTGAGGAATGAAGATGTATTGCAGTTGTGTGATGTGAAGCAAAATGTTGTTAGCAAGGTGGAGACCAATATGCTTCAGTGGTTTGGCCATGTTGAAAGAATGAGTGATGAATTGCTTACTAAGAAAATCTTTTCAGCCCAAGTGGCAAGAAGGAAAGGCAGAGGAAGGCCAAGAAAGACATGTGTGGATCAGATTCAGGAGTGTCTGCATGAGAAAAGGATTATGAGTATGAATTATAAAAGATCTTGTGTACAGCGTGTAATGGATATCAGTGAAGCACAAGTTGTATGTCAAGATCGCTGTAAATGGAGAAGTTTGATAGGCCAACAATAAGTAAAAATATCTGGAAGTTTGTATTTCTTTTTGGAGCTAACCTCTGAATCTCAGAGAACAGCTAAGTGATATGTATATATGTATGTATGTATGTACTTAAGAGCAAAACTGAAGACTAAGGAAAAACTTTAGAATTTAAAACGAAGGTTGCAAAATATGTATGTATGTATGTATGTATGTATATTACTGCTTCCTTTCGCTATCCACTTGGAATACAATGAGTTTTTCAGCCAAAGTTCCTGAAATGAAGACCCATAGTAATCCTGTAAAAAATCAGAAGATTTCTGTAAAACTAAAACTTTTCCGCAGATTGCTCTGCGCTGCGTGAACAATCGTTATCACACGTGCTGCTACAAAGCCACGTGCAGATGAGTATCCAGAAGAAGAGGGACAGCTCCAAGTGACGCTAATACCCGTAATAAAAAAGAGCACAAGTTCCGAAGCTCAGTAACATTTCCTCCTTACTTCCTGTCGCTCCAAGCAAACTCCCACTAGCCCGTAAAACGCACGAACGAACATACTTATGCGGTAAAGCTGGAGGAGCAACACAGCACAGACACTGCAGACGCACACCCAGCCGCGCATGCATAACTAAAAACAGCAAGAAACGCAGGGTTGAACCAGAAAACAAGTTCCCTGCCCCAAGCCACAGCCAGCGCCTTCTCCAATCGACGGTTGCCATTTGACCTCGTATGACGGGAAGGGAAGTATTCTCCCAAGAAGGTAGAAGAATGCAACTGACATAAAAAATAATTTGCATTAAAAAAAAAAAAGTTCACTGCGGATTCTGTTTCTCAGATAAAAGAAACAAAATAGATTTTAATTTCAGCTTTTTTTTTTTTTACCAGATAAACCAATTAAAAATTTTGGAATCTGATTTTCAAGGATTTTCCCGACATTTATTGGAAAACTTCAAGAATTCCCAATAATTCAAGGCCTTGAAACAAAATTTTGAAATTCAAGGCGTTTCAAGGTTTTCCAGGCTGCGTGCACACCCTGTTTAAATTCTCTTATAAAATCTTCTTATAATTTTTATTATCCAAAATATAATCCCAATTCACTCCATCTTTGAATTCTCTTACAAAATCTTCTGATAATCTATAGACATGCCATCAGCTTCTTTAGTAAAATGAATGTTGTTTTCTTGAACTTTCTTTAAAAAAATCTTTTCCGACATTTATATCTACTTTTCAAAAAATGTCCAATATCAACATTGTAATAAAAAAAGTCTTCATCTTAATCGTATATTAAATGTTTATTTTTTATTTGATTAAGTTACTTCATTCGTATTACTTTGTTGCTCAGAAATATCATTTGATTCATCAGGATAATAATATTTTACAGGATCAAATATGTGATCCATTTATATCATTCTTAAATATTTACAGAGGTGCCTATCAGTAATCACTATACGAGCTTCATCGTTTACGCGTGGGAAGGGTATTTCATGAGAATTTAACATGCAAAATGTGTAATAACCTTATAAAATCAAATGCTTCATAACATGACCCTTCTATTTCAATGGTTAATATTTTTTATAACCCAAATGGAAATTAATATTGGCTAGATATTGAGCCGATATTGGTTATGACAGCTGAATGTTGCTTAATAACGAATGCATACCTGCCAACCAAAATTTTTCTAAATCAAGAAGATTGCTTGCAAAAATCAAGAATATTTACTATAAAATCAAGAAGATTTTCCCTAAAATCAAGAAGATTTATCCTAAAATTAGGAAGATTTATCTTAAAATCAAGAAGATTTGCGACAGCACCAGAACTGTTAAATCATGATTATCTATTATTAAGTGACAGTGGTAATGTATGGGATGTGCTAGCAGTATGTTTGATGATACTTGTATTCAATTATTTTTCTGTATCAGTCACTCACAGATGGAGTTCAGAAATTGTGACTATTTTCAAGGTCTTGAATTTTTTGAATGGCGCAATTTTAGAAATAACTTGATTTCACTTAAGCAATGACAAGATGGCGACTTTTTTTATTTTTTAACGCCCTTGGATGACAATTTTATGCATCATGAATGCATGATAGCACTATTTAGATAAAGGATGAATAGTGTAACTTTGAGAATATGAATACTTTTGCACACCATGCATCAATTCTTTCAAATTTTCAGCTTCGTCACTTTCGTTTTCGAAGCCCCCTCCCCATTTTTGTCAAACTGAAATGCAAACCTTTTTGGGGGGAGGAAGGGAGGGGATATTTAAGAATACATGTTCAGAACATCGTCGGGTGGAAAAAATATAGTTACGGGAGAAATCTTTGCTATGTCTGATTTCTGTTTTCGAACATTTCCCCCATTTTCAAGTTGAAATACAAATATTTCTGAAATAAAATGATATTTAACAACAATACCAGGCAGAGGAAACATCGCGTGAAAAATAAAATTACGATTACGGGAGAAATCTTCACAGCATCTAACTTCCATTTTCTAAAGTTTTGAAAGACGAAACTTCCGTTTTGGAAAGTTTCCAGCAAAAAACATTCTCCTCCACTACCAATTGTCTCGAAATTTCTGTTCAGTTATGCATCAATCTCGAGGAAAACTCAAATTATGACGGAAAAGGAGAAATTCCTCAAAGCCGTTGCACGCTCATACCTGAAGATTACAGAGGAATTTTTGAGCCGTCAAATTTCCATTTCCGGAAATTTTTCCTCTATTTTCAAACTGAAATACAAATATTTTTGGAATAAAGTGATGTATAACAACAATACTGGACACAAGAAAAAAATATTACGATTACGGAAAAAATCTTTTATTTCGTTTACTACCGTTTTTGAAAGACAAAATAGCGTCCCAATGCGTATTTTTACGCTTTGGTAAAATTTTGATGCATAAACACACTTTTTTATGCATACTCGACGCATAATTACACCTTTTGGTGCAGTCTGCATGGCGCAGAATTAAAAATTTCGCACTTCAGAGCAATTAGCGCAGCTATTCCAACACAGAGAGAGAAGAAGTTTGGAAGGATTGGGGGGTGGGGTGGGGTGCGATCTATAAATAAATATTGCTCACAGCTAGAAACATGAGATAACATAAGGTTCAATCGCTATGAGATCATAATAAAACAAAAGCATGAGTTTACACTAAGCGACAATAACAACAATATCAAGTTGTAAATGCATTTATGGCACCTCTATTCATAGTGATTGTGGAATAACTTTTTTTACGGGTCTTTTAGAGGTTATTTTTAATGAAAGTTGGTTGTCAAATTTTCGAACTAAAGCCTAGTTCGTCATCAGGACTATGTCACTGGAGTAGTTGCTGCCACTCAATTGGAAGGGACCATCCGCAATTATCGTTAATTGTGGTACTTCTTCTTCTTGCTATTTCGATCCCTTCTTCTAGTTTTCTCTTTACTAAGTTTGACTGGTGGGCGATTATTTTCACTGAGTCCCAATTTATGGAGTGTCCACTTGCTTGTACATGTCTGTCTAGCCCTGTTTTGTTCCCAATGTTCCTAATAGCTGCTTGGTGTTCTTTCATTCGGACCTTAATACTTCTCCCTGTTTCTCCTATATAGCTGAGTCCGCAGTTACAGTCGATGCAGTAAATTACTCCTTCTTGCAATTGGATGTCCAATTCTTTCTGCTTTAAAGCTGGCAGGAATTTCTTTATTTTGTTATTAAGATCTGGAGCTAGCCTGATATTATATTTTGCTCCGATCCTTTTCAATTTCTCGAAAAGTCCCTTGTGGTACGTAATTTTGCTGGTGAATTTGAAGCTGGTTTTTTCCTGCTTCTTTTTTGGCACTTGTTTAAATATTTTCTCAACATATGGGGAGGGGTAATTGTTTTCTGCCAACATTTCCTTTAATTCTTCTTTGTGAAGATCTTTCTGAGAAGCTGAAGAGACCAGGATTTCAATTTTTTCCAAAAATTGTCTCGCTGTATTCGATTTAATATAATCAGGGTGGAATGAGCAGAAGTCTATCATCTTCCCTGTGTTGGTGGGTTTTCTAAAAGCTGAGTGAATATTTTCCCTTCTCTTGAGGTCAAGGTTAAATCCAGGTAATTGATGCTATGGTCTTTTTCCTGTTCCAGGGTGTACTTCAAGGCATTCTCTAGTAAGTTAAATTCTTCCAGAATCTGAGAGGGTAGAGATTGCTCCACAGTATCTACTATAATTAGGACATCATCCATGTACCTTACATAGAGAGCAAACAAGGAGGGTTGTATAAGGATTTTTGCCTCTAGTTTACTTATATAATAATTTGCTAGCAGAGGTGCTAGTGGAGAACCCATTGCAAGTCCTGAAGTTTGCCTGTAATATTTCTTTCCAAACTGGAAGAAATTATTCTTGAAGGAAAATAGGAGCAGTTCATATATGCCAAGTAGTATTTCTCTATTGTGATTATGGAATACTATTTTTTCCGCAAGGTCATCTGCAATGAATTCCAGTAGGAGGTCCAGGTTAATGTTGGTATACATAGAGACTATATCCAGGCTTGCCATTACTGGATGAATTAATTCTGGCAAGTTGTCCAGTTTTCTTTTTAGCTGCATGGAATTTTTTAGTAGGTAGGGAGGAGAAGGGAAAATATCTCTGAGGTGACCAAGCAAATAATAATTAATGTTGGAGAGTGGCGAATTTCTAGTGTCTATTATAGGTCTTATTGGATGGCCTTCTTTTTGAACTTTTATCGTACCATAGATCTGTGGAATTCTTGACTGAATTTTGGAGAAGTTTTTGAAGAGCTCATTAAGCTGTTTTTTATTTCTTAAAGAGCTGATTAATTTCTTAAGATTTTTTACAGTTTGATCTATAGGATTACCATTGAGTTCTTCATAATAAGGCTTGCTCAATTCAGCTTCCATTTTATTGTAATACTTCTCTTTTTCTACCAATACCAAAACTTTGCTCTTATCTGCTCTGGTTAGCTAAAGCAGTGAGAGATAAAAACAAAAAGTTTAAGGAAAAATTGAAAATTAAAGAAAATAAATGGTTAAGTCCAAAGTTAATGTCTACAGCACCTGGCCCACAGTTAATACCATCCACCACTAACAAACATGTCATAGATCTGACGGAAGAAGGAGTAGATGAAAACCTGATTAATCTCCTCAATAAGGGATATAATTACAACCTTTCCTCCGCAACACTTGATAAAAAACGTATACTGATTGATTTAGAAAGCATCTGTAGTAAGGTAGAAAGAGAAGATGAAAATACAGCAGTTACTTTAAGGAAGGAATTCTCAGACTGCGTCTCAAAATTTGTAAAAAGCCAGTAAAAGTTGATTACAATTTTAATAGAAGTGCCATTACTGACCTTAAAAAATTCAAAGCCAATGATAAAGTAGTAGCACTGAGAGCAGATAAGAGCAAAGTTTTGGTATTGGTAGAAAAAGAGAAGTATTACAATAAAATGGAAGCTGAATTGAGCAAGCCTTATTATGAAGAACTCAATGGTAATCCTATAGATCAAACTGTAAAAAATCTTAAGAAATTAATCAGCTCTTTAAGAAATAAAAAACAGCTTAATGAGCTCTTCAAAAACTTCTCCAAAATTCAGTCAAGAATTCCACAGATCTATGGTACGATAAAAGTTCAAAAAGAAGGCCATCCAATAAGACCTATAATAGACACTAGAAATTCGCCACTCTCCAACATTAATTATTATTTGCTTGGTCACCTCAGAGATATTTTCCCTTCTCCTCCCTACCTACTAAAAAATTCCATGCAGCTAAAAAGAAAACTGGACAACTTGCCAGAATTAATTCATCCAGTAATGGCAAGCCTGGATATAGTCTCTATGTATACCAACATTAACCTGGACCTCCTACTGGAATTCATTGCAGATGACCTTGCGGAAAAAATAGTATTCCATAATCACAATAGAGAAATACTACTTGGCATATATGAACTGCTCCTATTTTCCTTCAAGAATAATTTCTTCCAGTTTGGAAAGAAATATTACAGGCAAACTTCAGGACTTGCAATGGGTTCTCCACTAGCACCTCTGCTAGCAAATTATTATATAAGTAAACTAGAGGCAAAAATCCTTATACAACCCTCCTTGTTTGCTCTCTATGTAAGGTACATGGATGATGTCCTAATTATAGTAGATACTGTGGAGCAATCTCTACCCTCTCAGATTCTGGAAGAATTTAACTTACTAGAGAATGCCTTGAAGTACACCCTGGAACAGGAAAAAGACCATAGCATCAATTACCTGGATTTAACCTTGACCTCAAGAGAAGGGAAAATATTCACTCAGCTTTTTAGAAAACCCACCAACACAGGGAAGATGATAGACTTCTGCTCATTCCACCCTGATTATATTAAATCGAATACAGCGAGACAATTTTTGGAAAAAATTGAAATCCTGGTCTCTTCAGCTTCTCAGAAAGATCTTCACAAAGAAGAATTAAAGGAAATGTTGGCAGAAAACAATTACCCCTCCCCATATGTTGAGAAAATATTTAAACAAGTGCCAAAAAAGAAGCAGGAAAAAACCAGCTTCAAATTCACCAGCAAAATTACGTACCACAAGGGACTTTTCGAGAAACTGAAAAGGATCGGAGCAAAATATAATATCAGGCTAGCTCCAGATCTTAATAACAAAATAAAGAAATTCCTGCCAGCTTTAAAGCAGAAAGAATTGGACATCCAATTGCAAGAAGGAGTAATTTACTGCATCGACTGTAACTGCGGACTCAGCTATATAGGAGAAACAGGGAGAAGTATTAAGGTCCGAATGAAAGAACACCAAGCAGCTATTAGGAACATTGGGAACAAAACAGGGCTAGACAGACATGTACAAGCAAGTGGACACTCCATAAATTGGGACTCAGTGAAAATAATCGCCCACCAGTCAAACTTAGTAAAGAGAAAACTAGAAGAAGGGATCGAAATAGCAAGAAGAAGAAGTACCACAATTAACGATAATTGCGGATGGTCCCTTCCAATTGAGTGGCAGCAACTACTCCAGTGACATAGTCCTGATGACGAACTAGGCTTTAGTTCGAAAATTTGACAACCAACTTTCATTAAAAATAACCTCTAAAAGACCCGTAAAAAAGTTATTCCACAAACAATATCAATTTCCACCAATAAAAACAAAATCTCGAGCCACTTTGGCGAAAATATGAAAGAAACTATCTTCCGACCGTAAACCTACCCAAAACTCTGTAAAACTTCCGAGCAATCCGAAATACTTGGCAGGTATGCGGACCTCATTGCACCAATATCGGCTTTTCCGACATATTATGCAATATCGCTTTGCTGTTCTTCACCCAATATCGGCTTTGCCAATGCATCCAATATCCTCTTGTCGTTCTTCACCCGATATCTGTCTGATATTGGCTTTGCTGATGTATCCAATATCTGAATTTCAATGGCGCTTACTTAGAAACAGGACCAATTAAACTTTTTCGCATTTGTGCGAAAAGCACTATACTAAATATATTCCCAAAATGTGATCGCAGTCTAAACCGTAATTTTAACAAAAAAGAACACAAAATTCAGAACTTTTACGAAATAAATTGAAATCCGTAATTCTTCCAACCTGTCCGTAATTCCGTAATCAGGTGGTCGAAACCATAATAATTATGGAAAATCTGTAATGGTTGGCATCTGTTTCTAAATAGATGTCAGCACATTACAATTTTTCACAAACTGCTGTTATCTTCTTGACCTGATAAGCATTGATAAAAAATCATTGGTCCTGGTGGCCGAGTTGATTAAGCACTTCGTTAACAATTATAAGGTACCTAGTTTGATTCTAACTGGCTCCCTCTCTCCCACTGTAAAAATTAGTAGTTGTTTGGTTGATGGTAGCACGAAATGATTGGTTTGAATGAATCTCAAGTAATCCAGTTAATATCGATGAACACACACACACACACCTTATACAAGATTTAAAATATGAATACTTTATACAACTAAAACACAATGATGTTAAAACCATGAGTACTTTCAAGTTCACACTGAACTCGTCTTCAGATGTAATGATTACTGCACTTAGCTCTTGAAGTGACAGTATATGTAAGGGAGCACTATTCGTTTGAACATGTGCATAAACGCTATTCATTGTTGATAGTCTGAGGGGCCTGATTGTCGCACAATAATATCCAAGGCAACGGAATTGTAATGGGTGAATCGTCGTTACAACAATTTGATCTGTGTCTATGTATCATTAGACTTTCCGTCAATAGCAAGAAACAGACATTTAGGGTGTTGAGGATTGTTGCGTTCTGCCATATGGGTAAATAGTTACACAATCTTGCTAAAGCAGTTGTAGACGACCGTGTCTTTAAATTATATTTGTGTTCATTAACTCACAATTTTAGATTTTGGCGTGTAGATCTTATATATATTGGTTATTAGCATCCTCACTTATTGCCTCTAAAGGAATTGCATATACAATTCCTTTAGAGGCTGCCACTGTCAAATATGTTGCGAGTAAAACTCACTATAACCCACAAAAAAACTACTGTCAAGTATGTTGCCTCTATTCCGTACATTTCAGCAGTGTCAAATACATTAAGAAGTATTTACAGCTGCCAAAGAATTGATTTTGGATTAAAAACATGTAATATCCAAGATATTATCAGAAAAGATAGTGATCCAATTCCTCTCTAATCTAGGTACGGTGTATACGCAATTCCTTTAGAGGCAACAAATGAGGATGCTGATAACCAAATATATATCGGATTTACATGCCGAAATCTTAAATTGCGAGTTAACGAACACAGATATAATTTAAAGACACGGTCATCTACAACTGCATTAAGACATACATGTATTTCTCGACATAACGAGATTAAAAAACATGCTTTATATACGTTATTCTTTGGCAGTTAAATCCATTCAATAGTGGTTTAACGGTTGGAACTTTTTAAATGTTATAGTTCCTTTGTGTGAAATGCAATTTCTCAGTTGGTCTTTACTGCGAGCAAATACCTTGGCAATCAAATGTAATTCAAGGAAAAACTTTTCACGTACCCCTCAGTTGTAAGTGGTCAATGTTTGAATCGTTTGTATGGTTGTTCTCATCAGGCTCTTGAGTTTAGACTTTTAAGAAATTAGTCGGCACATTTTCTTCATGGGGTCCCAAAACTGAAAAGACAAATTAATGTATTCAAGGAATTTTCAAGGCTATTACTTGACTAGGATATATTTTAGTTGAAATACGAGAGGCACATGAAGACAATCTTTTTTGTCAAGATTTCAAAGTTTTCATGATTCTTTTAGTCTTGTATTAGGATATTTTTAAATTTTCACAATCCTTTTAGTCTTTCGACATAGTTTTCCAGCATAATTTCATAACTCCTTTGTCTTCATGTGCCTCTCGTATTTCAACTAAATTATATCCTAGTCAAGTAATAGTTTTGAAAATTCCTCAAGTACATTAATTTGTCCTTCCAATCTTGGGACCCCATGAAGAAAATGTGCCGACTAATTTCTTAAAAGTCTAAACTCAAGAGCCTGACGAGAACAACCATACAAATGATTTGAACATCGACCACTTACTACTGAGGGGTACGTGAAAAGTTTTTCCTTGAATTACATTTGGTTGCAGAGGTATTTGTTCGCAGTAAATACTAATAACTTCCAACTGAGAAATTGCATCTCACACAAAGGAACTATAACATGTAAAAAGTTCCAACAGTTATAACTATTGAATGGATTTAACTGAAAAAGAATAACTGCATTAAGACTAATCAAGGATGAACTTGGTATATTTCAAGCACGCGTCAGAAAAGGTCACAAGGTGAGGATAATTACTGTCGAGGCACGTTGACACATTTATTCATTAAAAAACATTAAAACACACAAGTACTTTCGGGAAACTCAACTTGTTCCCATCATCAGGTGTAAAAATAAGGTTGTTAAAAGCTACATGATATTTCTAAGTTAAAACCACACGACATGTAAGAGACAGATGACACGTCTACTTGAAAGACAACATAACATACACAGACGCCATAACAAACTTACAGTTAAGGATGAAAAAAGACAGGTACGGTTAACAAGCTAGACGTCAGGTGATCTCATGAAGTTAAATGCTGCGATAATGACATCAGATTACGCTGGTGATGTTCAATAGAGTTTATGAGCTGTAACCAAGGTCTGGGTAGGTTAACAGGGTAATCATCGTTGCAGCAAGAATTCGACAATCTGTGAATAACTACAGTTTCCCCGCATCTTAAAAACCATTCGTTTCCATAACCCGAAATAAGTTTAACATCAGACCAGATGGGTGTTAGATTCTTGTCAAGGCAAGTTCTCGTGAGTAATGTGGTACGAACTTGATTTCTGAAAGAGTGTTGGTGTTCAGAGAGTCTATGTTTGAGTCTTATTTTAGTACTACCTACATAGTAAGTTGTGTGTGATATAGGAGAGCCAGAGTTACAGTTATTACTCAAAGAAATGAGGTAAACCCCGGCCGAAGTTAAAATATTGTTACGTTCTTTGTCACTCCCAATAAAAGCAAAAATATTTTTTGTACGAAGACCTATACTCATAGCGTGGTTTGAACATGAACCTTGTATTACATTGGTCAAGGTTGGTATGTATGGAAGAGGGCCAATATAAGTGCATGGTTTCTTGGTTCGAATCAAAGATAAACGAAATGGGTGAGAAAACCTTGTGTCTGTGAGAAAACTGGGTGAGGAAACCTTAAAACCTTGCGTCTGTGTATGTTATGTTATGTTGTCTTTCAAGTAGACGTGTAAAATTCTTGTAACGACGATTCACCTATTACAATTCCGTTGCCTTAGAGATTATTGTGCGACAATCAGGCCCCTCAGACTATCAACAAAGAATAGCGTTTACGCACATGCGCAAACGAATAATGCTTCCTTACATACATTGTCACTTCAAGAGCTAAGCGCAGTAATCATTACATTCGAAGACTAACTCAGTGTGAACTTGAAAGTACTCATGGTTTTAACATCATTGCATTTTAGTTGTATATAGTATTCGTATTTTAAATCGTGTATAAGATGGCAGTGTGTGTGCGTTCATCGATACTTACTTGCACGAATCAATATACATATATATAAGTCAAATTCTCTACATCTTCAACTAAGAACTTCCCATAGAAATCTCTGAATCCCACTAAATTAACACACCCAAACTAAAACTCTCACAATTCACATACAACAATAATAAAAATAATAATTTTAAACACTTGGGGTCAGGAGCCACTCATCAGAAGAAGACTCCCTGGCCCCCGAACCCTGGTTCAGGTTTCATGCAGGTGTCTTTGAAATATGTGATTTCCTAAAAGTGTTTAAAATTATTATTTTTATTATTGTTGTATGTGAATTGTGAGAGTTTTAGTTTTAGTTTGGGTGTGTTAATTTAGTAAGATTCAGGGATTTCTACGGGAAGTTCTTGGTTGAAGGTGTAGAGAATTTGACTTATATACTCCACCAGTGGTTCTTGCTGCAGTGCGCAGTTCCCAGATGAGTAGGGGAACTTTGTAGTACACCTTTAAGAGATTATATATATATATATCTGTAATCCGGTTAATTCCAGAAAACAGTAAACTGGTTAATTCTGGTGGATGGTCGAAAGAAATACGCCCAAATATCTGGCTGGCCAGATACAATAAAAAAAAAAAAAAATTTAGACCCTCTACCAAACCGGCATTTTGCAAAAAATTTTAAGCTGAAAGGCTTGCATTTTTAGAATAAAAATATGAATAAATCACTATCTCTTCTATGTATTTTCTTCATTTTTAAAGCATCTCATAACCTATACTGCCAAACATCTAAAGAATCAATATTATCTATGCCAGGATGAATGTCACAAAATATGATTTTTTTTAAATAATGTAACTTTATTTTCCTTATAGTGTTCTATAGCTCTCATGTTTTCTAAACTTTCAAGTTTGAAATCTTATCCTGCTGTAACAAATTCTTGTGATTCTTTAATCTTAAAGTGTCATATTCAAGATTGATTTAGAAGTTAAAGAGTACGATATTTTTACTAAACATTTTTGTTATGTCATTCTCAAACATATTTATTTATTTAGAATAACCCATTTCTAAAATTACTTACGTGAAATGTTTTGACAATAATCCATCTTGTTCACAAATGAAACATTTTTATCAGTCAGAATGCACCAGAATTTTTTTTTTTATCTCTATTCCTTATCTATTCTCTGAAGCATTTTTATCTTACAACTGCCAACTGTTAAATGTATCAGTGTATCTTATGACTTTTTCAAACTTGTAAATTTATCTTGTACTGTATCTTATGACTCATTTTTTTTTCATTTATACTTCTTAAACACATGACTTCATGACTAACAATAAATTAATGTTAAACAATTCTGAACTATTCAAAACACTCATAAACAGCTTTCAAGAACTAATACAACTCACCTGAAACTATGAATACCAGCTAACTCTTGTGATAAAACTTCTTGTGTTGTATAAATTAAGTGTAATGCACCAACAAATTCTGATCGACTCAGCAATAACTGTATAGTCAGTTGAGTCTGATGAACTGTTGCCATACATTTTAGCTATAAAGCACAATGAAAATAAAAAAAAAATGAAAACAGCCATCATAAAACATTTAACTATACACTGAAGCTACATGCTTATCAGAACACATAAACACACACACAAACAAGATGTTACAGACTTGAGTATTCAATAGTCTTTGACTAGCTAATATTTCAACTTTATTGAATACTACAAGAAACTGCTCACATTACTGTCTCTACCAGACAATAAACAACTTCTATTCTTTTCAGAATAATTTATTCACAGAAATTACCTAAAAAAACTTTTAATGACTGTTTTTTATAAGGTCCTTGACATGGCAGCCTGGGCTCAGAAAATTCCCCAAGTACTTAATCCTAAAAGGGCTGTTTACAAATAAGAAGTATTACATCAACTTGTTTTTGTTTTTTTAATAAAATTAAAACTTCACTTGATTAAACCAAAACTTCCTTCTGCAAAATTATTTTTGCATCTTTAGCTTGTTTTTTTTTTTAAATAAATGTCAGCATTATAGAAAACTGAAGATGGAAACTTAGCTGACTGTAATGGAAAAAAATTAAAAATAAAAATCATTCATGATCATCTCAGCAGTAATATCATGAATATAGTTCTGTTGTACTGCTTCCTGTGACACAGAACATATTTTCTTTCACATTTCATTTTCTTCACTTACTTCATACTCCATTAATAACTTCCATGGGCAGAGGGATTTCCACTAAGGCATCATTGCTATTAAAATTACAATTTTTCATTTTTTATTAATATTTTAGAAATGGGATTTACAGCAAAGTGGATTCAATTTGTACAAACAAAATTAAGTTACTGTTATTTATTTCATGAGGTTATATGTTGATAAAACATGTGTATAACACAATCCTTGACAATATATGAAACGCTTATCTATATTTTTCTCCCAAAAGTAGGAACACAATAAAAAAAAATCTGTTTCATAGAGAATTTGAATTTTGTTTTCATTTGCAATGAATACCATGTGTGTTTGTAGCAGGATGTCACAATTTTAATAACATTTACAAATTTATTTTTGCTTTAAATAAATGCCTTAAATGCCTTTATGTCAAGTCAAGTATGTTGATGTAACAGGTGGTGTTACCCTTGCTTGTCATGAAATGGTATATCATCATCATCATCATCATTGTCAACCATTATCAATCCACTGCTGGACGAAGGTCTCCCCAAGTTTCCACCACAACGGTCTGTCTTGTGCCAGTCTCCTCCACGTCACTCCCACATACTTTCAAATTTCATCCACCCATCTGCCATGTGGTCTTCTTCTGGGTCTTTTCCTGTCCCTTGGAATCCAATCTAAAATTTCGGCTGTCCATCGATGGTCTGTCCTTCTGGCAGTATGTCCAGTCCATTGCCATTTCAGGGATTTAACTCTGATCATGATGTCTTCCACTCTTGTCATTTTTCGGATCCACCAGTTCCTCTTCTTATTGCTCCTGGTTACACCAAGCATGCACCTCTCCATTCTTCTTTGAGTTGTCTGCAGCCTTTGTATGTCACTTTTAGTTAAGGTCCACGTCTCTGCACCATACGTAAGCACTGGAAGGATGCATTGATCAAACACTTTTCTTTTAAGACATAATGGCATATTGCTCTTGAAAACTATGCTGTTTCTTCCAAAAGCTCTCCAGGCAAGTTTTGTACGCCAATTAATTTCTTCATCAATGTGACCCTCACTTGAAATCTGCTGTCCAAGATAAACGTATGTGTCTGTTATCTCCAGCTTTTCTCCATCAATTGATAAATCTTCATTTCTTGTAAAAGCATTGAACATCACTTTTGTCTTCTGAAAGTTCATTTTTAATCCCACTTCTTTACTCTTGTCAGCAAGTTCCTGGATCATACTCTGCTGCTCTGATGGGGTAGTTGCAAAAATGACTACGTCATCAGCAAAACGAAGGTGGGTTAGATAATCTCCATTAATCTTTATACCTTTGTTTTCCCAGTTCAGTGATTGAAAGACATTTTCCAATGTAACATTAAAGAGCTTCGGAGATATGGTGTCACCTTGTCTCACTCCCTTTCCAATTTTTATGTGTGTTGTATTTTCAAACAGCCGAATCTTTGCACTTGCATTTTCATAGATGTTATTAATAATATTAATGTATGCATCTTCAATACCGCACGATTTCAGAGCCATTGTAACTGTTGATGGTTTCACTGAATCAAAGGCTTTTTCGTAATCGATAAAAGCCATGCACAATGGAAGTTCATATTGTTCATATAACAAGAACAGGTTCTGGCACTAATTTTCCAGAAGTTTCCATGTCACACCCAATCAGTTGAGCGATGTGTTAAACTCATATCTGAAGCTGCAACAAAAGTTTGTAGTGATACTGCAAGAGACGGTTACATAAGGGCTAAGATTCAAGCAAGAAGAGAGCTTTCAATCATTGACAACAAGGGACAGTATTATTCTAAAGCCTAACCTTTGTAAATATCCTCCTTTTTTTTTTTTTTTTGCTTTATGATACTTCCAGTCTCTAGATTTCTGTATTGCAAGAAGTAATATACTAGTAATTGCACTTTTGACTTTTTTTTATTTTTTCGTATTGTTTATATTTTTCCAATGCCAGAGGGCGCGGCTAGATATTGACTAAAATTGATTAAATTTCTTGTGGGTTCTAACTGATGCATTAGGCAACTTTTCCGCGCTATACCAAGATCGATTTCGAAAAAAAAAAAAAAAAATCAGCCCACCCTAATGTACTAAGTTTGTATGAAATTTAAACTGAGTGTAAATAAGGAAAAACCCAAAGTTATTGTTTTTGAGCGAGGAACTGTTAGTACTGAATGCAGGGTAAGTCTAAACGGCACAGTGATTGACCAGGTGAGTGGGTTTGTATATTTGGGAAGCTTGTTTTACAGAGAGAACAGATTAGATGGAGAAATTAGTAGGCGAGTGAATTCTTCATTGAAAGTCATAGCTGCTTTAGGAGGTTTCCACAGGAATGGTGGATTCTCAAAGGAGTCCCAAATGGTTGTGTATGAAGGTGTAACTGTTCCTACTCGGATGTATGGCAGTGAAACCTAGGTACTACAGAAGAGGCATAGGAGTCGTTTGTGTGCTGAAGAAATAAGTTACTTATGGGGGGGGGGAGGTTGTGGAAAGACACCTTCTGATTATGTGAGGAATGAAGATGTGTTGCAGCTGTGTAATGTGAAGCAAAATGTTGTTAGCAAGGTGGAGACTAATATTCTTAGGTGGTTTGGCCATGTTGAAAGGATGAGTGATGCTTACTAAGAAAAAATTCCGGCCCAAGTGGCAGGAAAGAAAGGCAGAGGAAAGCCAAGGAAGTCATGGGAGGATCAGATTCAGGAGTGTCTGCATGACAAAAAGATTATGAGTATGAAGTACAGAAGGTCTTGTGTATGTCGTGGGATGGATGTCACTGAAGCCTGTGTTGTGTGTCAAGATCGATGTAAATGGAGAAGTTTGATAGGGCAACAGTAAGAAAATAATCAGTTAAAAATGTATCTGGTGGTTTGTATTTCTTTGTCGAACTAATCTCAGAGAACACTTCAGGGATATTCATTATCAGTTAAATGTTTATTTGTCAGATGGTCTTTCTTTGAGGAGCTAACCTCTGAATATCAGAGAACAACTTAATGATATGTATGTATGTAAATAATAAATGAAAAAATTGTGACCACCAGCTACTGGAATGCTGCATAATATGGTCATGGACAGGGGTGGCGAAACAGTCGATCACAAGCTCTCATATGGCTGATCGTTTGTATGATCGTTTCTTTTGGCGAATGTGATATGAAGGAAGTTTCGTCAAACATTTCATCTACTTTCCTCTTCAATTCTTCCAATTTAGAATCGAAAATAGTGAAACTTCAATACGACATAGTACCGAATGCAAGAGCATAGCACCAGATAACACATATTGGACTCTATTGTGAGAAAAAAATATGCCTGCTTGAGATCTGGTTACATACACACACACACACACACACACACACACACACACACACACACACACACACACACACACACACACATATCACTAAGCTGTTCTCTGAGATTCAGAGGTTAGCTCCAAAAAGAAATATAAACTACCAGATATTTTTACTTACAGCTGACATATTAAACTTCTCCATTTACAGCGATTTTGACATCAACTCGTGCTTCACTAATATCCATTACACGCCGTACACAAGATCTTTTATACTTCATACTCATAATCTTTTTCTCATGCAGACACTCCTGAATCTGATCCACCCATGTCTTCCTTGGCCTTCCTCCGCCTTTCCTTCCTGCCACTTGGGCTGAGAAGATTTTCTTAGTAAGCATTTCATCACTCATTCTTTCAACATGGCCAAACCACCGAAGCATATTGGTCTCCACCTTGCTAACAACATTTTGCTTCACATCACACAACTGCAATACATCTTCATTTCTCACACAATCATATCGTGTCTTGCCACAAACCCCACGTAAGTAACACATTTCTCCAGCACACAAACAACTCCTATGTTTCTTCTGCAGTACCCAGGTTTCACTACCATACATCAGAGTAGGAACAATTACACTTTCAAACACAGCCATGCGGGACTCTCTGGAGAACCCACCATTCCTGTGAAAACCTCCCAGAGCAGCTATGACTTTCAAAGAAGAATTTACTCGCCTACTGATTTCACCATCCTACTTGTTCTCTCTGTCAAACATGCTTCCTAAATACACAAACTCACTCACCTGGTCAATCACAGTGCCATTTATACTTACATTACATTCAGTGCTACCCGTTCCTCTCTCAAACACCATAATTTTGGTTTTTCCCTTATTTATACTCAGTTTGAATTTCATGCAAACTTCGTGCATCCGAGTCAACATACTCTGCAACTCACTTTTGCTCTCTGCCAACAGGTCAGTGTCATCAGCATACAGCAATCTGCACACACGGATATCACCAAGACATAAACCACTATTATCTATTTTGGCATCACACATGCATGCATCCATAAATATATTAAACAGCCAGGGTGACATTACACAACCTTGTCTAACTCCTGCACCAATGGAAAACCATTTTGATAAAACACCATTCACTCGTACACAAGCTCTACTACCAGCATACATGGCTTTTACACTATTAAGTAGATTCCCAGTAACACCATATTCATTCAATACCTTCCACAAAAGTGTCCTATTCACTCGGTCATAAGCTTTCTCTAAATCTATGAAGGCAGTAAAAACTTTCTTCCCAACAGCCAGATACTTTTCAATCATCATGCGTAATGCAAAAATCTGGTTAGTGCAGCCTTTACCAGGCATAAAACCACTCTGAATATCCCACACTTTCAATGATGTAAGAACCCATACTTTTTCAATAACAACCTTACCAAACACTTTCCCTGGCACACTCAGTAGGCTAATACCACGATAGTTCTTGCATTCAGTCTGATCACCTTTTCCCTTATACAAGGGAACAATGATAGCATCCTTCCAATCCCGAGGGACCATTCCTAACTCCCAGCACAACTGGCAAAATTCAGTTAACTAGTCAATTATAGAGTCACCACCATATTTCAACATCTCTGCAGTTATGCCATCAACTCCCGGAGCCTTACCATTCTGAAGAGATTTTAGAGCTTTACACACTTTTTCTCTCGAGATCCCTCCTGTGCTTTCATCCCTCATTGTGACATCATCTGCGTCTGTCTCAGAATCATCTTTGCTTTCCTGCTCTAATAACTCACAGAAGTATTCGCCCCATCTGTCACTTAACTCATTGGGCTCCCATAACATTTCCCCAATCTCATTCTTCACACACCTTACAACTTTATTTCCCCTATTTTTCCTGAGTCTCATGTACTTCCAAAAGGACTTCCTATCTTTCCAAAAAGCTAGTTCATGCCTTTTCACTTTCTCCTTCCTATCTTTTGCCTTACTGTGGCGAACCAGCTTAGCAGCTTCACGCTTCTTACAGCGATATTCATCCACAGAGACTCTACCTTGCAACATCCCCAAACAGGCTTCCTTCTTTCTCTTTACTGCCTCTTCAATCTCACTATTCCACCAAGCATCACCTCTATTGTTACCCACAATTCTGGTGCCACAGACCTCTTTAGCAGCAGTGACAACACAGTTCTTAAAACATTCCCACTTCTTTTCTACATCCCTCTCACCAGACTTCAGATCCTTCAGTCGTTCTCTGAGTAAGTCAGAATACCGCTGATGATCTTCAAGGAGCCTATCAACCTTTATTCTTTCTATCCTGGGTCTCTTCCTATTCCTTTTCCTCCAACCAACATTAAGTTTCACTCGCGACACTACCAAGTAATGATCAGAACCAACATCCGCACCTCTCATCACATGGGTGTCAAGAACTAAGTGTTTCAAATGCTGATCGTAGACAACAAAATCTATCACACTCTTTTGACCAAGAGTACAGGACCTGCCTCCCTGAATATGTGCTGGCTGTGCCTCACTGAATATGTGCCTGATTATTCTAAACTTTGTGAGGACATGCAGGGTCATGTATCAACATCTAAAAATTAAATACTGTAAATAAAGAATCCATAAGTAAAAAAAAAAATTATATAATTTGTTTGAAAAATAGTGTTTCAGAAATAAAAATATTAAATTTTGTTTATATTTGTTTCCAAACTTACAAAAAAAAAAAAAAAACACACTATAACAAAACACTTGTGATATAGGCTTATTCCTATTTAAATATGCCTGTATCACTGCAATAGACTAAGATAGATCACAGTAGGGAATGATAGCTTAAGGTAGATCTTAGTTCCTCAAAGTTTGGCCACCCCTGGTCATGGAAATGCAACAGGAGATGTTAAAAATGCTTAGAAGTATGATTTTACTAAATAAAAAAATATTCACTTGAATTTAACTAAGATGAAGTTATCTGGAAGAAAAAAATACAGGTAGGCTCAGTTCTGATTGAGCCGTCACTTTAGAATGTAGGACTATGACCTGCAGATCAGAGAGTTGAAATGAGCTAGGTGAGTGTGGTTTTAAAGTGTTTATTTAATTTGTTATAGCCAACACAGATCTATGATATTTAAAGTAGCTAACAATTTTTACAAACAATGCTGGATATGTTGCAAACACAAAACAGGTGTGTTAGATTTTTGTTTGGTGACAGCTGCTTTAAGGCGTTCTCGATACTGTCTCGTTCGTTGGGCTGCATTCTTCTTGGGCTTCTTACATTCCTCATCACTTGCTATTGCCTCTCATTTTGATTTGCTCCACTTTTGCTTGCATTCATTCTGCGAATTCTGTGGCATTGTTAAAAATGTTAACCCGTTCACATGAAAACAATTTTAAAAAATTTTAGTTTAAACCACTGCGATATGTTCATATACTTGAATAGATCTTGTTGAGAGCTTTAAAACAATACCACGTACAGTCATTTTGCACTCACGGCAGTCCAGATAAACCGCAGTATTGTCCAGAGTGCTTACCGGTTTACAAGAAAAAATTTTAAATGTTCAGTTCAAACCACTGTGAGATGATCTTTGTATATTTGAATAGATCTCGTCGAGAGCTTTAAAACGATACCATGCACAGAGGGTTGCTGAGATAGACTGAGTTAAACGTGGTGGAACACCCAGAAATATTGCATCATCTCCCTTGCACACAGGGAGTGAGGGGAACACTGAGCACATGATGTATTGCGCAGCATGCGAACTGGACTCCATGCTGTTTACGAATATGCTAGCACGATTAGTGTGCGGCACGTATTTTTAACGCTAAAATGATTTCAATTGGGACCTATTTTTTTACACAGGCGACCAGTCGGCCATAATGTTAGGAAGTGAAAGAATTTTTTTTTTTGTGCATTCTGTCATTGATGGAAGGAAGCATATGATATATTTGGTTGTACCATACTGATATGTTATTGGTAGCATAATTGTAAATAATGTTTTCATGTGGCCACATATTGTTTCATTTGTTACTAAGTTATGTATTTGTGTTTTGTGTAGTGTGCACATTGTTAAGTCATTGTTCAAGTATGCAAATTGTGTTGACTGCTGTACTGCTGACATCATTGTTTCCTGTGAGTTGCTTGGAGGTGCTGTCTCACTGAGCTGGTTGTTGTGGATGGGGTGTGGTCTTGGATGTCTCTTGAGTTGTTTTGTTGTTAAGATGTTATGTGGAGTGCACTTTGCAGCAAAGTGTTCTGCATTTGGAATTAGTATATGTGCCACCTTTGGAATAAATATGTGTGCAGCAAAATTGAAAATAAATATTATTATGGATATACATCTATCAAGAGTTAAGAAGTAAGTGCCTCCTCATTATTGTTTGGTTATATTGAGTACACTGTGTGCACTTGTTAAAAAGAATTATCAACACTTAAGTCGCCCCATACTATCCGCGGAGTTAAACGTAGAAAAAAACTGTGACTGTCAGCTTCAGGAATGCCACAGAAACGGAGAATGAAACGTTGCAAATGCTAAAAAATTTGGACTTGAAAAAAAAAAAAAAGCAAAAAAAAAGCACACACACCTCAAAAAAAAAAAAAAAAAGCAAAAAAAAAAAAGCACACACACCTCTTTAATCTAACTAAAACAAAGCTATCTGGAACGCAAAAAAAAAAGGGAAATTTACGACCATCAGCTCTCGAAATGCCGCATAATATGCCCATGAAAACTTAGTGATGATAAAAAATGCATAAAAATATGATTTTTGAAAAAAAAATGAAAAAAAAACTTCATAAATCTAACTGAGGTGAAGCCATCTGGAAGCAAGAAAAAGAGAAAATTTGGATGTCAATTTCCGAAATATTGACACCCGCAAAAATAAAGGAAACGCTGAAAAAACTTTAAAAATATTGCTCTCGTAAAAAAAAAAAAAATTCATCACATAAATCTAACTGTCACGACATTATACGGACGCTAAAAAAGAAAAGTTGCGACCACCAGCTTCCAGGATGAAGCGCAAGTTGGACGTGGTGGAACCAGAGAAGCCGTTAAAAGTGTGCAAAAGTATTGCTTCCTAGCTTCATTATTGAAAGAAAGCAATATGCTCATCAAGTCGAAATCACCTGTTTGTAAAACAAGGAAGAAGAAAATTAAAATAAAATGAAATAAAACAATTGCCACTTGATCTATCGATATAATAACTTCATGTCTGGAAGCGGGATTGAATGTTAAAATCATGCAAAAAATTTGCCTTCCTTATTGAAAGGAATGCTAAAAACAATGAATGTTAACGAAATAGTCTGAAAAAAAGTCTGCACACTTTTCTAAAAAAGAACTGCGACGGGGGTTGCCGTGTTGTGCTGTGTCTGTTCCTGGGATTGAGCTGAGTAAATAGTTAAAAAATTTCCTTTTTTTTTTTTATGAAATAAATAATATAAACTTTTGAAACTGAAAGCAATCTGCAAGGGTTAAAGTAATCTTCTCCCAGAGCAGCTATGACTTCCACTCACCTACTAATTTCACCATCCAATTTCTTCTCTCTGTCAAACATGCTTCCGAAATGCACAAACTCACTCACCTGGTCAATCACAGTGCCGTTTATACTTACATTACATTCAGCACTACAAGTTCCTCTCTCAAACACCATAACTTTGGGTTTTCCCTTATTTATACTCAGTTTGAATTTCATGCAAACTTCGTACATCCGAGACAACATACTCTGAAAACCACTTTTGCTCTCTGCTAACAGGACAGTGTCATCAGCATACAGCAATCTGCACACACAGATATCACCAAAAACATAAACCACTATCATCTATTTTGGCATCAGGTATGCACGCGTCCATAAATATATTAAACAGCCATGGTGACATTACACAACCTTGTTTAACTCCTGCACCAATGCACCAATAGAAAACCATTTTGATAAAACACCATTCACTCGTACACAAGCTCTACTACCAGCATACATGGCTTTTACACTATTAAGTAAATTCCCAGTAACACCATATTCATTAAATACCTTCCACAAAAGTGTCCTATTCACTCGGTCGTAAGCTTTCTCTAAATCTATGAAGGCAGCAAAAACTTTCTTACCAACAGCCAGATACTTTTCAATCATCATGCATAATGCAAAAATCTTGTTAGTACAGCCTTTACCAGGCATAAAACCACTCGGAACATCCTACACTTTCTCTGATGTAAGACTCCGTACTTTTTCAATAACAACCTTACCAAACACTTTCCCTGGCACACTCAGTAGGCTAATACCACGATAGTTCTTGCATTCAGTCTGATCACCTTTTCCCTTATACAAGGGAACAAAAATAGCATCCTTCCAATCCTGAGGGACCATTCCTAACTCCCAGCACAACTGGCAGATTTCAGTTAACCAGTCAATTACAGAGTCACCACCATATTTCAACATCTCAGCAGTTATGCCATCAACTCCCGGAGCCTTACCATTCTGAAGAGATTTTACAGCTTTACACACTTCTTCTCTTGAGATCCCTCCTGTGCTTCCATCCCTCACTGTGACATCACCTGCATCTGTCTCAGAATCATCTTTGCTTTCCTGATCTAATAACTCACAGAAATATTCACCCCATCTTTCATTTAACTCATTGGGCTCCCATATCATTTCCCTAAACTCATTCTTCACACAACTTACAACTTTGGTTCCCCTATTTTTCCTGAGTCTCATGTACTTCCAGAAAAACTTCCTATCTTTCCAAAAAGCCAGTTCATGCCTTTCCACCTTCTCCTTCCTATCTTCTGCCTTACTCTGGCAAACCAGCTTAGCAGCTTCATGTTTCTTTGAGCGATTTTTATCCACAGAGACTCTACCTTGCAACATCCCCAAATAGGCTTCCTTCTTTCTCTTTACTGCCTCTTCAATCTCACTATTCCACCAAGCATCAGCTCTATTGTTACCCACTGTTGTGGTGCCACAGACCTATTTAGCAGCAGTGACAACACAGTTCTTAAAACATTCCCACTTCTTTTCTACATCCCTCTCACCAGACTTCAGCTCCTTCAGTCATTCTCTGAGTAAGTCAGAATAATGCTGATGGTCTTCAAGGAGCCTATCAACCTTTATTATTTCTATCCTGGGTCTCTTCCTATTCCTTTTCCTCCAACCAACATTAAGTTTCACTCGTGACACTACCAAGTAATGATCAGAACCAACATCCGCACCTCTCATCACACGGGTGTCAATAACTAAGTGTTTCAGACGTTGACCGTACAACAAAATCTATCACACTCTTTTGACCTAGAGTACGATTTTCCCAAGTATATGTGTGGATATACTTGTGGTTGAAAAATGTATTAGATACACACAGACCATTCTCAATGCAGAGTTCAATTAATCTTTCACCATTATCATTCACACAAGGATCATTAAACTTACCCAGAACATTGTCAGAAATTGCATTCTGCACACCTACTCTAGCATTGAAATCCCCTGCTATTATAACTTTTTCTTTAGCACCAAACTGGCTCAAAACAGCTTTTAGCTCATTCCAGAAATCTTCCTTCTTATCAGAAGGTTCAGAGTCACAAGAAGCATACACTACAACAATTACGATTCTCTGAAGTTTCACTTTCAAATGAATCCAGAGAATTCTCTCACTTACGCAACTATAGTGAATTAAGTTGTTATTCATCTTTTTCACTTAAAATCACACCTACACCAGCCTGTCATCTCACATCATCCAATATTCCAGACCATACACTCACTGTGCCATTCACTTCTTCTACCCCAATTTCCTTCTTTTTGGTTTCACTTACACACAGCACATCCAGTCTATACTCAAAGACCTCCTCATCTTGCCATTTATACCTCTAGTATTCCATACACTAATCTCATTCACTCAGCCAAGATCTTTTCTCATACGCCGTTTAGAAAGTCAAGGTGAATTCCGTTGTGGACTGTCCTTCTCAAGTGTGGTAGGTCCACCATATACCACACTTGAGTCCGGATATTGATTTCTTTTCGTCTTTTTGATCAGGTAAGTAAATCAGTGTGGTGGATTAGCCCACAGCTGGGAGTTCCAGTTGGTCATTCAACCTAAGGATTCTGGAACAAAACCCAGTGAGTTGGGGTCTTTTCGCCAATGTCACACAGAAGTAGCTGGCACCTCTCCAAGATTCACAGAGGCTCTAGTTGCTGTTGTGTGACGAAGTGCAAAAAATGGGTTGAAGGCGTTTTATCGAGTCACACAGCGAAGTATTCTTCATGGCTGGAATCCGTCAGCTGCCCGACCCATGGTGGAAGGCGATAGATAATGATGGCGCATATTTTGATTTGTAAAGGTATTGTTGCTTTCTCTCAAATTACATGTTGTGTTGTCTTAAAATGCTTTAAAACTTATTTGCACATATAATACATATGTATATACACAATGAAGAAAATTATCATTATGTCCAATAACAAGAAAAGAAAATTACATAATTTAAAATAACTCCTTACTTTATGATACACCTGAAGAAAATTCCTTTCATTCCTCTTCAGTTTTAATATTTTCATTGGTCCAATAACCAATTCCTCTTCAACAACATGTATTCTACTCCTGTATAAAAAAAGAGAGCACATAGTTATGAAATCTGAAACATGGATTTGCAATCACTTTTGTGCTTTTAGTTTTCATCTATACAAAAACTCTGCCCACCCCTGCCTACCCCTCTAAAAGCCTCACAGTGTTAGAATATGAAGCAATACACTGGAACCCAATTTTTTTTTTGTGTTTTTGGGTCTGCATTGATTATTTACACCGAAAGTTCCATAGTAACAAATAAATATCCACTAATGGATCTAAATACTATTACATACTTCTTAATCCATAGTCGATACGAAGCACATTATTGGTGTGTCAATTCACTTTGTTTGTGGATTCATTGATGATTCTCAACACATGTCGCGATTATTCCCACTATAATTGCATTGGGAGATGAAACACCTGGTTTTAATCTTTCTTTTATGTACATTATTGCACTTTGGTTCCAACATCTTAAATGTTAAAATCACTCTATACATGTTGATAAAATATCCCATTCCATCGATGTTCACTTGTACTTGTTCAACCGGCAGTGAAATTTGAAGTTTAAAAATATTTCACCATTAAAATCCAATAAAAAGTTTAAAATCACTGCATGCTTGAGATCACCACTATTCCACCATCAAACTCCCACCAAACTCTCGTTGAAACTTTTCAACTTATATAAAGTCATCATCAGAACCTTCATCCGATACACGATGTTGCAGACTGACAATGTGCACTAGATGATTCCCTACGGGGTCGCTCTTCGTGTGCAAAAAGGCTAAAGGATCATGCGCCTATCCCTGTATTCTTGAATTTTGTGCTTCTTTGATACTGTGCTGCCATCTATATTTTATTCGCTGTTTAATTCTCCTATGTTTCCTTCATTCCTTTTTGTCCCTTTTTTTTCCATTGCTGTTCTTTATATTCTCTTTCCCTTTTAATTAATGCTTCCCAAGATTCAGCTATGATAATTGGTTCATTATTATTACAGGCTGTGTGTTTATTTCTTTCTATGGTGAAAGCCTCATAGTACCTCAACTCCCATTCATTCCTATATCTGCTCTTGATTTGAATATCTTCAAATTTTGGTTTTGCATTTTCTTTAATACAGTACTGCATCATTGCTGTAACATTCTCTCCTTTTCCCCAATTTTTAATATGTTTATTTCTTCTTTTTATAAGTATTTTTGATTGATCCATAATAATAACCTTTTTTATTTGGTTGTTTTCATGTTCTAAAGGTATTCTATATACTTCTCCTTTTTGTAAATCAGGAATTTTTTGCCTTGTATTATTCATCATTGTAGACATTGTTGTTACAGATTGTCCAATATATAATATCCGTATTTCTTTGTGACTGTTGTTATCCACATTAATTCTTCTTTCTCGAGTTCAATATTGCTTGTATGTGTATATGCTCTCTTTATCAAATTATAAAGAGCTTTTCTTTTTTGTTCTATCGGATGGTTAGAGTTATTTGGAATCAATATTGGTACATAGGATGGATTTCGATGTACTTTAAATTAAAATTCATTATCTGTTCTTGTTATACAAACATCTAGAAAGGATAAACTTTCGTTTTGCTCCATTTCTGAAGTTAGAACTATGGTTGGAAAAATTCTTGTAAACCTTTTTGCTAAGCTTTTTAAGTTCTCTCCTCTTGCATATTTGAAACCAAAAAAATGTCATTCATATAATGTTTATATATTAATGGTTGTTCTGTTAGTGTATTTATTATCTTGCTTTCAAGTTCTTGTAAAATTATTTCAGCAATTATAGATGGAATAATCACAACATGTGTTGAGAATCATCAATGAATCCACAAACAAAGTGAATTGACACACCAATAATATGCTTCGTATCGACTATGGATTAAGAAGTAAATAATAGTATTTAGATCCATTAGTGGATATCTATTTGTTACTAATTCACAAGACTTTCACATCTACATGGTAGGTTAAAAAGTTCCTCTAATCAGGGATGAAGAATCATGCTGGGGATTTTTCAGTTTCAGGGGCTGGCAGCACCATCCCATTTCTGTATGTCTTTTCTTTTGTTTGAAGATTTAATGACCACAGTGAGCAACTCAATGGGATATAAACAGTGGCCCGTCCCTATTAAAGGCCACTGGTTCCAGGGAGGAGAGAGCCAATGCCATAAGACAAGTACAACATTCATGCCTCACTCACCATGATTCAAACCAGCACATATCTCGGACAAATGATCAGATCCAGTGCTTAGACCACTGCATCACTGGTTTCTTTGTTTACCATGTGTTTAGTAATGTTACAGTTGAAAATGCTGCCGATTGAGCACTGTGCAAACATCAAATTTTGTGTTTTACTTTGAAAATCACCATCAGAGACATTGGCCATGCTTCAGCAAGTATATAGTGAAATTACAACGAAGAAATCGTAAGTTTATGCATGGCATAAGTATTTCTGTGATGGTTAGTGAGTGTAAATGATGATCTGCATGGCATGCACCTGTGTATGTATTCAACTGCTGAAAAGACTGAGCATATATGCAACATTGTCTTATGTGACTGAAGAAAAACTGTAAAGGAAATAGTGTCAGAGGGAAGAATATCAGTTGAAAGTGTTCACAGCATTCTCCACAATGATTTTAACATGCATGTCAACACTTGGTTTCAAAAATGCTGACTCTTGAATGACAAGAAACACGAGTGACCTTTGCTGGAGACCTAATCACTATGGCTGACCCCAAGACAACAATTTTATAAGTAACACAATCACAGAAGACGAGACATTGTGTCTTTTGTATGATCCACAGATAAACGTCAATCCTGAGAATGGAAAACATCATCTTGAAAAAAAAAAAAAAAGCCCTGTTAACAAATCCAGAAACCCCATTTGAAAAAAAGTAAAGATATGCTGGAAGTCTTCTTTGACTCTCAGGGCCTTGTCCACTATGAATTCATTCTAGAGGGGAAGACTGTGAATGAAGAAATGTACATCGATATCCTTTGCAATCCAAAGGAAATGTCTAAAAAAACTGTCAACAAATAGTTGGTTTGTTGTTCATGACAATGAGCCAGCACATTGTTTCCTAATAGTCAAACAGTACCTCAAAAAACACAATGTGACACCACTGGATCATGCTCTATATTCTCTTGATATGGCACCATCCACTTTTTACCTCTTTCTGAGGTTCAAATCTACCCTAAAGGGATGATTATTCATGAGTGCTCAAGACACAATCAAAAACACAACAAAGCCACTGAAATAGGTTTCAAAGAGCATATTCCAAGAATCCTTCAAACAACTTCATGTAGCTGCCCAAGGAAATTATTTCAAAGGAAATGCAGTGTAAATAACAGTAATGTTATGGCTTTCAGTATAAAAAGGAATTTCCATGAACTATTTAACTTACTTTGTACACTGAAGTGCCAAAAGTCATGGGATACGTACCTAGTATTGTGTAGAATCTCCTCTAGCCCGGCAAAGTGCAGCAACATGGCATTAATTCCACAAGTGACCAGAAGACTTCTGGAGAGATGTTGAGCCATGCCATCTGAACAGCCACCCACAGTTCCCTGGTATTTTTAGGTGCAGGATCTTGGGTACGAATGGACCTTACCACTGCGTCCCATAAGTGCTTGATTGGGTTCATGTCAGGAGAACATGGTGGCCACATCATCCACTGGAAGTTGTCCAGAATGCTTCTCGAACCAATTTTGGACAACTTGGGCTCAACGACATGGTGCATTGTCTGCCTGGAAAATCCCATCATTGTTGGGGTACATGAAGTCCATGAAGGGCTCCAAATGGTTACTCAACAAAGTGATTGCCAGTTAATGATGTGTTTATGAGGACTAAAGCCGTGCTATGTACAGACACCCCACACATGTATGGAACCACTTCCAGCTTTCACAGTGCCTTGTTGACAGCTTGGGTCTGCACCACACCAGAACCCTACTATCAGCTTGTAACAACTGGTAGAGTAACTCATCAGACCACGCCACATGTTGCCAGTCTTCCAAGGTCCAACTACCATGTTCACGAGCTCAGATGAGGCACTGTGTCCGATGTCGTGGTGTTAACAAAGGCACTCTGGTGGGTCTTCTGCTCCCATACCCCATGGACGCTAAAGTACGCTGCACTGACCTGATGGATATGTCTCTGATACCTCCAGCATTTGAGCCAGTATCGCTTGTCTGTTAGCATGGACAATCCTGGTCAGACAACATTGGTCAGTCATTCAGCACCTGTGGTAGGCCACTGCACTGTCCACAGTGGGTGGTAATGCCTTTCATGAGGTATTCTCAGTACACACATGGCACTGTGGATAGAGGAATGTTGAATGTTCGAGCAACTTCAGAAATTCAATGTCCAATCCATCTAGCTCCCCCATGCCTCCTTCAAACTCTGATAATTCATATCGGCTTGCCATAATCCTACTGGCGATTGTTCAACCTGACTCACGAGATTACACCTTGCAACTCATAAAAATTTTGGCGTGTGTCGAAGCCTTTACACAACAGCAACACCAATTAAAAATGCGCATACTGCTATTCCATGACTTTTGGCACTTCAGTGTATATTGATACCAATAATAATAAAGATGTGCCTTTCTGATTTCAGGAAATAAACAAAGAACAAGTTGCAGAACAATTATTACATTTGTGCATTAGAGGTAATGCACACAACTAGCTGAATATACAAGTTTGCTTTTGCAATACTTACAATTTTGAATCATGATTTACCTATATGCTGTGTGTATATGAGAGAGGGAGGGGGGGGGTTCCAAAGCATGTGGCAATTCAGATACCACATTGTACAGTGATGCTCGAAGACTATTCTCCAGAAAAACTCAATGGAAACCTGTAACAAATTTAGGAAAAGCTTGTGAATCCTGCCATCCATCAGTCCAGAAAAGGTTGTTTCTGGCTGAGAATGGCCAAACATTCTGAGCTGGTGTTTAGCAGGGACACTCTTTTTGCTGAAAAAATAGTTTGCATCCTGTCTCCTGAATAGAGATTTAGTAAATGTGTGATAAATCCAATTGAAAACAATTAACTGCTCAAAAAATACAAACAAAATAACTTTTTCAGCAATTTCACAACATATTGGCCATTAAAAATGTTACCTGAAGCCTTTGGTTGGTCATATACTTCAGTCATTCACAGATCATTTTACTAAACATATCTTAAAAAACAAGTTTGCAGAAAAGGCTGAATATTCCCTCTGTGGAAAGGGGTTTTTACCTTTCCCCAGATGAGTGCATATTTAGTAAGTATTTTACTCTTTGCACACTTACATATTTTTCTATGTTTGGAAGGAGGGGGAGAGGGGAGGAGGAGAATCTCATTATAACACAGTATTTTCATGCTTTGAAACTATCTTTTGGTTATATTTGCATTTACAACACATAGATCAAACTCTTGTATCATTTCAGATCATGATATTGACTTTATTACCCACTTGGAGAGATTTAATATAAACTAAAAATTAATTGCTGTCTTTTAAATTTTATCTGGAGTAAGCATTTAATAAAAGGGCAAAAACATTAACAGTGATTTTACTAAAAGAGTGGTCATATATGTTTTACAAAATAAACAAGGACAAGTGTTAACAGTGTAAGTACACTAAGAAAAAATATAAATCAAATAAATACTTATACTGAATTATGAAAACCTGAAGAATAACATAAGCAAGCATTTCAAATGGTTACATATGAAAGTTGTAACTACTATGTACAAAATTTAGCACATGAAGGTCAGTTAAAAGTGAACCAGTAAAAAGTTTCACATGACAAGATAAATAATAATAATAATAATAATAATAATAATAATAATAATAATAAAATCCATTCCACAACTGCTAAGAAAAAAAGGACAAAACAGCTCAATATTGAAAAAATAAAACCACAATTTTGGAATCAAATTCAAGCATAGATTTTGAGTTTTTTTTAATAACAGCAAAATTTGTAGAAAAAGCTAGGACTAACTCTAATAATGATTTCATTGCTTCCTCTAATTACTTTCAGCACTGTAATTACTTAATGGGAATTACAAAGGATAAATTTATTAAGGTACATTACCTCTCAAATTTTCGATCTATACACCAGATCGTCGTCAGGAGTTCTTGCTTCTTACTACTTCCACAGGTTTAGCAACCAAGACTGATTGATTTGCCAGGCTTGGTCGCCAGACCTATGGAAGTGGTAGTTCTCAACAAAAATAAAGAGAAAATTGAATGTTTATTCACAACAAAAGTCACTTACCACGACGATGATGGGCAAAACACGTAACAATAATAACAAATAAAGGTACCTTGATCACGCTAGTTACATTACATGAAAAAAACTTTTACAAGAAAGTTCGTAAGTTGAGAGCTTTCGACCTTATCTTAGGTCTTCATCATGCCAATGGAGGACTAAGATTGTTGCCAGATTCTACATTTGATTTTTTTTCTATTTTTGTTGCCAAAACTTAGAATTCATCTCCAGATCATCGGGATGTAGAGAGGAGATTCGGAATTGCAAGTCATTGAGTTGCAAATAATTTTCAGGCTTTCACGGTAACGGAGGGCAAAACGATTGTCAAAAGAAGCAATTCGCTTTGCTTCGTTCCAGCGGGGAACTGCAGATGTGTCTTCCATTGTCAAAATAGACAAGGCTGTATTAGGGTTGGCTCTCAAAACATCTTTTATGTTCTAAAATTCTGTGGTTAATGCTCCTGTATGTGCTTCCAATGTATAAGTTATCACCTGTTGAAGAAGAGATAGGAATGCAGTAAACTCCTGGGAGGTCCAGATTTTCAGCTTTGTCCCTATCCCTTTGTAGAAGTTTCAAGATGTTTTGTTTTGTTTTTTTTTTTGGGGGGGGGGGGTTAATAGCAAGATGGTAACCAAAACTTCTAAAAAGAATCTGCAACTTATAAGCATAGGAAGGATGGTAAGGAACAGAACCAGAGAATTTCAGGTTTTCTTTCTTTTGAGGAAGGAGGCATTCAATTTTCGAATTGTTTTCATTTTTCTTTAAGAGGGGGTTGACTGTAAGAGCAGGGAAACCATGAAAGAGGGCTATTGTTGAAATTTTGGAGAGTTCTTCTTGAAGAGAAAATTGGTTATTGCAATTGATATGAGCCCTGTGGATATAAGACCAGTGCTGCAAGCTTGTAGAGATGCAGAGTGAAAGATTTGTAGGGAATGATGTTAGTGGCTGCAGAAGGTTTACGATAGACGGAACGAGTGATGGAGAGATCAGAGTTTCTGCAGATGGAGACATCCAGGAAATCAATTTTGTTGTTTACTTCCTTAGATATAGCAAGGTTCGTACTCTTCCAAGCAAAATAAATTCAAGCACTTTTCAAGGACTTTTCAAACCTGAATTATTATATGTGTGTACTGTCGGTTGGTCAGTAGATAGATATTTTAGTTAGTTCAGACCATTAATCTTAGCTGGAGCGGGCACATCTTCAATGACCTGACTGTTATCTCTTGCCCCCAGTTGGCTTATTTTACTAACTTTGAATTGCCCCTCTGTTTTGGTGTTTTTCAAAATCATTTCATTTTGTGGAATATTTTGAAAGGGTACTTTATTTTCGTATTCATTTGCTGGCATGACACTTATTGTTTGCTTTAACTCTTTATTTTTAATGCATGACATTGATGCATTTTTGAGTAGCAAAGAGACGAAGGGTCCACACATGAAGCACAAGCAATTCCTGGAAGTTTCACCATCCGGCAAGAACACATCCCTAACCACAGGAAACAGAAGTCCATCACAATTTGCGAATAAATCATTCCACTTATTTTACTCACATGGCTGATGCTTTACTCTGTACAGATATCATAGCCAAGGCACCAGCTGTCCACACACTCCCGCGGGTTGAACGCAAGTTCTACGCTATTTGACGAGTTCCGTGTTTTTATCAGAACTACACAGAAATCTAGTACACATCTTTTTAGCACAACAATTATTTAACACATGCTCTTTCCCAGAGTTGTATAAAAATAAAAGGTACCTGCATACACAACTATTGAACGAGAAAACTTGCTGCAAACCTGCGAATCACACACACGATAACAGTAGAATAAGATAATTGAAAGAAAAATTAATAAAACAATAAATAATTATTACAACATTACAGATTTCAGTGAAGACAAAGTAAGTACATTGCAACTGAATGCGCAGCAATGTGTGCGAAATAGACCTTTAGGGCAAAACATTAAAATATTGAACTATGAACCTCATAAAAACAAAAGACTTAAGGAAAGTTTTTATATCTAGAAAAACAGTTCCATTAATGAACCTTAAGAAATTATAAATAGCATTTTCAACAACTTATTCAAAAATAGTAGACTTAGAAAATACAAAAAGAAATTATTTTAAATGAATAACTGGCAACTGCAAGAAGAACCTGGCAATAAAGTTTAAATTCTTTCTGTGTAAATGCAAGAAGAGGGAAAGAGGTGAGCCCATGGGGAGACCAGATTCCTGCTTGTACACAATTTTGTTGTTTCCACATTATTCATCAACACAGTTGTTTTGTTTTTAACAAAATTGTGTACAAGCAACAATCTGGTCTCCCTATGGGCTCACCTCTTTCCCCTCATCTTGCAGAAATCTACATGCAACATATTGAGATTTCCATCATTCCTCACCACCCTTTTCAACCTTCCCTGTGGTTAAGATATGTAGATGACATTTTCATTAGCTGGCGACATACCAAGTCTGAATTACAGACACTGATCAACTCCATTACGGAAAAATTTCCTTCCATTAATCTCACTATAACTAAGGAAGTAAACAACAAAATTGATTTCCTGGATGTCTCCATCTGCAGAAACTCTGATCTCTCCATCACTCGTTCCATCTATCGTAAACCTTCTGCGGCCACTAACATCATTCCCTACAAATCTTTCACTCTGTATCCCTACAAGATTGCAGCATTGAAGTCTTACATCCACAGGGCTCATATCATTTGCAATAACCAACTTTCTCTTCAAGAAGAATTCTCCAAAATGTCTACAATAGCCCTCTTTCATGGTTTCCCTGCTCTTACAGTCAACTCCCTCTTAAAGAAATATGAAAACAATTCGAAAATTGAATGCCTCCTTCCTCAAAAGAAAGAAAACCTGAAATTCTCTGGTTCTGTTCCTTACCATCCTTCCTATGCTTATAAGTTGCAGATTCTTTTTAGAATGTTTGGTTACCATCTTGCCATTAAATCCCCCAAAACATCTTGAAACTTCTACAAAGGGATTGGGACAAAGCTGAAAATCTGGACCTCCCAGGAGTTTACTGCATTCCTATATCTTCTTCAACAGGTGATAACTTATACATTGGAAGCACATACAGGAGCATTAACCACAGAATTTTAGAACATAAAAAAGTTGTTTTGAAAGCCAATCTTAATACAGCCTTGTCTATTTTGACAATGGAAGACACATCTGCAATTCCCTGCTGGAACAAAGCAAAACGAATTGCTTCTTTTGACAATCGTTTTGCCCTCCGTTACCGTGAAAGCCTGGAAATTATTTGCAACTCAATGACTTGCAATTCCGAATCTCCTCTCTACATCCCGATGATCTGGAGATGAATTCTAAGTTTTGGCAACAAAAACAGAAAAAAATCAAATGTAGAATCTGGCAACAAACTTAGTCCTCCATTGGTGTGATGAAGACCTAAGATAAGGTCAAAAACTCCCAACTTACAAACTTTCTTGTAAAAATTTTTTTCATGTAACATATCTAGCGTGATCAAGTTATCTTTATTTGTCACTTACCACAAGAGACTGTTTGAAAAACTGAAGAAAATCAGTACTAAATATGAAATTTGGTTAGCTCCAGGTTTAAATAACAAAATTAAAAAATACTTACCATCCCTAAAACAAAGAGAAGAAAATACTTTACTCCAGGAAGGAGTCATTTATAAAATCGAGTGTTCATGTGGTTTACCATACATAGGAGAAACAGGACAAAGGTTAACCACCAGAATTAATGAACACAAAACAACCATAAGGAACATTTCAAATAAAACAGGTTTAGACATGCACATACAGCAAATTGGCCGCAAAATGGAATGGGATTCCTTACAAGTGATCAAACATCAATCCCACGCAATTATCTGGAAATTTACAAGACACAATATTGGCAGCATCAACGACCATGCTGGATGGCAAATCAACCAGGCTTGGTCGCCAGACCTGTGGAAGTAGTAAGATGCAAGAACTCCTGATGAATTTGAGAGGTAATGTACCTTAATAAATTTATCCTCTACAATTCTCTTTAAGTATTTACGGTACTGTTAGTACCATTTTGGGGAAAAGGGTACAGCATAATGCCCAAAACACATCTACATCCTGCGTTTAGTAACATCCACGAAAATTTTCGCAGCACAACAATATATTTTTCTTTTCTTCTTCTTCTTATTTTTCTTTTTTGTGCATTCCAAAAGCTATACAAGTTACTTTTCATGAAACATTAACATTAGTTGTAAAAACTATTTAGAAAATCTTCAATGCCAAGGAAGAAAAAATTATATTCCAGTAAATGCATAAGAGTTGTACAAACTCACAGCAAGTTGCGGAGTATGGGTTTGGAATACTGATGATATCATCATCATCATCATCATTGTCAACCATTATCAATCCACTGCTGGACGAAGGTCTCCCCAAGTTTCCTCCACAACGGTCTGTCTTGTGCCAGTCTCCTCCATGTCACTCCTGCATACTTTCGAATTTCATCCACCCATCTCCCATGAGGTCTTCTTCTGGGTCTTTTCCTGTCCCTTGGAATCCAATCTAAAATTTCGGCTGTCCATCGATGGTCTGTCCTTCTGGCAGTATGTCCAACGCATTGCCATTTCAGGGATTTAACTCTGATCATGATGTCTTCCACTCTTGTCATTTTTCGGATCCACGAGTTCCTCTTCTTATCTCTCCTGGTTACACCAAGCATGCACCTCTCCATGCTTCTTTGAGTTGTCTGCAGCCTTTGTATGTCTCTTTCAGTTAAGGTCCATTTAAGGTCAGGTGATGCGTAACACCACAGCCTCTCCTTGACAAATGTCAACCCCGCCTTCTCGTGGTGCATCCTGTTCCCACTAAAGGGGCTCTGACGACCGCCAATAGCGGTATAACTATACCATCGGGATTTGAGGAAATGCTATCCCACACTCACCAACCCGCTGGGCCAGCATGGTGAGTTATGGCCAAACCCCTCCAAAATGACTCCACAACTTAAATCTTGGCCCTCAGTCTCCGGCAGCTGGAATGTACCTGGCCAAGGCAGCGGCCAGTGCGACATGAAGGCAGAGGGTGCTAAGAATTCCCGGAGAACCGGACTAGGGTGCCATCTGATGCTGACCTTGGCTACGTATAATGGACGCTCCCTATCTTCTGATTCAAGGCTTCTTGAATTGGAAGAGGAACTACAAAGGATCAAGTGGGACATCATCGGGCTAAGTGAGGTAAGGAGAAAAGGAGAAAATATCATTGAACTGAAAAGTGGACATCTCTTCTACTATCGTGGGACAGATACTGGCAGAACTAGTGGTGTTGGATTTATAATAAACAAGAAACTGAAGGATAAAGTTGTAGAAGTTGAAAGTTCCTCTGACAGAGCTGCACGACTCGTTATCCAACTCTCGAAAAGATACCAGGCTCAGATAATTCAAACTTATGCACCCACCACAAGTCATCCTGAAGAAGAAATTGAAGAATTTTATGAGGAAATTCGTCATTTAAATAATAAAGGTAAGTAACATTTGAAGATAATTATGGGAGATTTCAACGCAAAAATAGGGCAACGGCAACAGAATGAAACTTCCGTAGGTAAATTCGGTCACAGCAACAGAAACCAGCATGGAAATACTCTCGTTGAGTTTGCAGAGGCAGAAGGGTTTTTCATCTTGAACTCCTTTTTCAAGAAAAAGCCACACAGGAAATGGACATGGAGACATCCAAATGGAACGACAAGTGAAATTGATTTTATTATGTGTAACAAAAAATTCATCATAGAAGACTGCAGTGTGCTAAACAAGTTCAACACAGGTAGTGACCATAGATTGGTAAGATGTAAGATGCATCTCAACACTAAACTTGAACGTGGCAAGCTCATAAGACAAACAAAATGTATTGACATAAACAACCTTAAAAAACACCGTAGTACCTTCAAGTTGGAACTGAAGAACAGATTCTCTGCTTTAGGAGGCCTAACATCGGATGAAGTGGATATTTCTGAAGTTAACAGAAAAGTAACCAAAGCTCTTATGGAAACAGCAACAAAATTAGCTGGGTTTAAGAACAAGTTGCATGTGAACAAATTATCAGGAAAAACCAAAATGTTGATGCAAAAAAGAAGAGAGATCAGGACAACTAAAGAAGATGCGACTTCCAAAGTGGAATATATAGAGCTATGCAAGACAGTACGAAAAAGTATCACTGAAGACGTAAGGAAATTCAACTGTGAACTAGTGAGGAAAGCAATTGAAAACAACCAAAGCCTAAAGATAGCAAAGGGACATCTCAGTAAGGGAAGAAAACAGATTATGGCACTGAGAAAAGAAGATGGTTCTGTAACAAGAAATAGAGGCGAAATTTTGACAAGAGTGAAAGATTTCTACTTCAAATTATATGAAAGGGATGATACATATACTCCAGACATCATGAAAGGTACCAGTACCAGAAGTTCTTCCAGTCCTCCCAGCAGAAGTTGCACATGCAATCAAGAACATGAAGTGGGGAAAAGCTCCAGAAGATGGAACTACTGTAGACATCATACAAGAAGCAAGTGGAGAAATCGAAACAGTACTCGCCCAAATTTTCACTCGATGCCTTTATGAAGGGAAGATTCCTGAGGATTGGAACAACGCTACAATGATCTTGCTACATAATAAAAGTGACATTGAGGATCTCAGGAACTACAGACCTATCAGCCTCCTATCAGTGGTTTATAAAATCTTCACTAAAGTTCTTTCACACCGCTTGATGGTAACACTGGACATGGCTCAACCGAGAGAACAAGCTGGATTCAGGAGTGGCTACAGCACAATAGATCATATCCACATACAGAGAGAACTAATTGAAAGAGCGAGGGAATATGAACTTCCATTGTGCATGGCTTTTATCGATTATGAAAAAGCCTTTGATTCGGTGAAACCATCAGCAGTTACAATGGCTCTGAAATCCAGCGGTATTGAAGATGCATACATTAATATTATTAATAACATCTATGAAAATGCAAGTGCAAAGATTCGGCTGTTTGAGAATACAGCACACATAAAAGTTGGAAAGGGAGTGAGACAAGGTGACACCGTATCTCCGAAGCTCTTTAATGCTACATTGGAGGGTGTCTTTTAGTCGCTGAGCTGGGAAAACAAGGGGATAAAGATTAATGGAGATTATCTAACCCACCTTCGTTTTGCTGATGACGTAGTCATTTTTGCAACTACCCCATCAGAGCTGCAGAGTATGATCCAGGAACTTGCTGACAAGAGTAAAAAAGTGGGATTAAAAATGAACTTTCAAAAGACAAAAGTGATGTTCAATGCTTTTTCAAGAAATGAAGATTTATCAATTGATGGAGAAAAGCTGGAGATAACAGACACGTACGTTTATCTTGGACAGCAGATATCAAGTGAGGGTCACATTGATGAAGAAATTAATCGGCGTACAAAACTTGCCTGGAGAGCTTTTGGAAGAAACATCATAATTTTCAAGAGCAATATGCCATTATGTCTTAAAAGAAAAGTGTTTGATCAATGCATCCTTCCAGTGCTTACATATGGTGCAGAGACGTGGACCTTAACTGATGATATAGTGTATCATAAAGTATGCAAAAATTATTAACATTGGATAATAAGTAGCATAATAAAATATCAAACTTGAAAAAGTTTGATATTTTACCAACTAAAGATGTAAATCAATTACCTGAGTTCACAAACAGACTTTATCACATGCGTTAGTTGATCTTTCAAAGCATCGTGTGATGTCATAGCATGAAAAAAGGCTTCAGAACGCACAGAAATTTGCCTTGCAATTTGAACTTCTATTATATCAAGATAATGGCTTAGCTAAATGAATAAGACATAGATATAAGTGTGACAAATATCATGCAATACATAAATATGAAACATTAATAAATGCAAAAAAATATTTTAGTAATAAGATATTATAAATGCATGGCAATTATTACTGCATTTTCCAAGAATAACACAACACCAAGTATAATGCTGCAGTTTCCATTTATTTTCTTGCATTTTCAGGAATAACCCCACACCAAGTTTATAGCCACAGGTAAACATACCACAAAGAAATTTTTTATTGAGAACCATTCCTACTCACCTCCTTCCACAGATACTTGGATACATTCTGCTGTTATAGTCAGTGGTGGAAATGGGAATTTTTCGCTGCCAGAACGCAATGTACAACTTGTAGTGTTGTCACCAAACCCGTCTAAATGACGTCGCAACGTTTTGTTTATTTTTGACTTCACAGTCAGAATTCGTCTAAAAGGCTTAACACAGTTTTGACGGGTTTTGTCGACAACACTACAACGGTACAAGTGAAAGCATTAAAAATTTAATATTCGCAAACCCATTTGCTGTACACATAAAACCATATAATGAAATTTCGTTAATAAACTTTAAAATGAAATAGTCACATTTAGCTAAAGTCAGAGCTGTTTTCTTTATTCAGAAGTACGTTTCTTAGAAAGACCACGTGAATGCGTGCCGGTGCAATTAAAGGTATCACCCTTTTTGGAGGTGTGTTCAAATAACAAACATTGGAGAGAAAACGTCAGCTCGTATTTGAGGCAGAGATATGTAAGTAACTACTGTATATGGGGAGGCGAAGTAAAGAAATTCGGCTTTGTCTGAAATATCCATTTATTTAGCTGCAATATCTAATATAACTTCGATTTGAAAAAAAAATCATCTCCTAAAATAATCTCCAAAGTTTTTGTTTCAACAAGTCTTCTTGCATCTTTTCTTCACGTTCTCTGCAAGCCAAAAAATCTGCATTTCTCCTTCCGTCACTCAACCATTTCCATACGTACGGCTCGGGATTGAAGATCTTTGAAGGAGATCAGTTTATTTTTATGAAAATGAGGTTGCTGACGTGTGTAACATTTAGAGCATTTCTTAAATCAGTTATTACCAAATTCATGGTGCTAAAACCTCTTTCACACTCAGCTGTTGATATAGCAACCGCAGCAACAGATTTTAATAAGACTTTTAAATGATGTAAAACTTTTTTGGTTTCCTTGAAATGTCTGAACTCTTCAATGATTTTCCTTTCTTCCTCTCCAATCCGAATATTCGGCATAAACTTAGAACCTCTCCTTCTCCATATAAAATATCTATGTTGGTCAGCCAAAAAGACGGATACAAAACCTGAAGTTGTTTTACAATGTCCTCGCTGCTGAATAATCTGGCAGATAAATTGTTGGCAACACTCCGAAAAAACTGAACACGATTTATTTTCCAGTCAGATTTATATCCCCTTGAATGTAAGTCCACCTTTGAATGCCATATTTTTTACGGCATCTGATGCTACTAAATAAAACTCATCAAAACCACCATCAGCTAAATCTTGGAAAACTTTCACTGTAAGGGAAATATGCGAATGTGCTTTTCGTAACGATACAGAATTTCCTTGAAGACGCAGTGACAATGAACTAAGTTCCTTTAAGGCGGTTTTCATTAATGCCAAATTTTCTAGGAAGCATGTGCTCGTAAGTCTTTTTAGTAAGCCAGAAAACACGCTTCTTTCTTTACTATCCCTTGAAGCATCAGCAGATGCAGCTTTAAAATGCAAAGCCAAGGCTGGAAACATATTCCAGACAGCAGATACTGTTCACTCACCAGATGCGACATCTTGTTCCAAGAACTCTCCCGATTGAAGAAAACAGAAACTGCAATTTCTTCAGCACAGTGATGCAACTCGCGGGCGTTCTTTGGTAAAGCGTGATACAAAGAGTATAATTTATCGCAAAACGATTTAAAACTCTGTATGCCGTAAACCTCTTTAATTACGTCTCCGACAGCAAGTTCTAACTTATGATTTGCACAGTGCCATATAATAAGTTCGAGAATTTTTTTAAGCTGTTGAGTCACACTAGATATGGAACCTGCGAAGTTTGCAGCTCCGTCGGAAATGAAAGATATCAGATTATTTTTAATAAGCTCTATTTGGAAAGTACTTCACCAAGCAGTTCATAATCGATTCAGTTATTGCTGTTGCTTTCAAATCGTGTAATTCAACCAAGTCAAAAAACAGAGTTTAGGCATTTATATCATCCAGATCTATGGACATTCTTATGCAGATTATGAGTACTGAAAGTCGGCTTACAGTTGTACACTCATCAACCAAGATACCGAATTTTATATTTTGGGAGACGATTTCTTCACAGAGCTTTTTACGCATGTCATTTCCTATAGAATCGCAAATATCCGTACATGTCTTCCTAGACTGCAATATCCTTCCCATCTCAGTGCCGTTTTTCTTTTGAAGATCAATCAAACCAGGAAAATCGGCAAAAGGTCTATTGTTCTTCGCAATGAAATATGTGGCATTGAATATTTTGAACGTATTGTCCACTTTATTTTTATTTATTTTTTCAACACTATTTTCAAAGACGCCTTCAGAACGTTTTGCGTTCATTTTAGAAGCTTCTTTATGAGCGTGACTTTCTCTGTGCTCCTTTATTTTTTTTCCTTAGAGCCGTATTTTGCTTATTTTTATCGTCAGCCGTAGATCTAACTTTGCAATCTATCCACTCCTTAGAAATCCTTGCACCAGTTAAGAATTCTGAAATGTTCATATTCTCGGCGGTTTTACAGACGGCATATCCTAGACACCCATTTTTAAAAACAAGCCAAGAGTACTCTTTCAAAAAATACTTACTTTGATCCTTAGTCCAACACTCGGGTTTACCATTTGTTGAGCTTTGCTGAGATTCAGATTCTTCCAATGAACTTCCTGGTGCAGTGATTTCCTTTGACTGTTGTATTTTTGGCGATTTTCTTGGTGATACTTCACACGGAGTCGAGCTTGAACTGTGGGGGGGGGGGGGGGGGTCAGATTCCCGAGTTCTGTTTTTTTCCCTTTTGACTCATCTTTTTTTCCCAAAGAAATCTATTAGTGTTCTTTTCATTATTTTCAGTTGTTTTCTTTTCTCACACAAGAACAAATTAAAACTTAGAACAACGACTACAATATCAATCAAAAAGTCACGTCCTACCACGACAGGAGCTGGAGTTGAAGTGACAGCATGTGTAGAGTGTAGTAATTAAGCTCGTTGCCAGGTTATAGGAATTGCGAAGTCATTTCATGCCAAGAGCGGAGAGAGGTTGCAAGGTCATCGAGCAATCAGCTCCTGCCATGACCTTCGCTCTCACGCAAACACTTCGCACTCATCGTGGAATTAAGCGGCGTTGCAGTCGTCCCCATGGCGGAAAATCACGAAGGAAGGACGCCAGGCGGCGAACAGAAATTTTTTTGAGAACTACAGCTACAACTCCGGTAGCACCTACACAAATGGCGAGTGAGCTTTATTAGAGGAAAATAAATAAAAAAAAATTTTGAAACGACTAACAATTAATACAAGATGGTGTCATTAATTGAAATGTATAATGCAATACGAAATGTTTTATGAAAATTAAATGCTCCCTTTCTTTTGGTGTTGATAACGGAATGCAGGGTTTTGCTTCCGGAACGCGGGGTTTCGCTCCCGGATCGGCATTCCGGTGCGTTCCGGCCCATTTCCACCACTGGTTATAGTAAAGAACTTTGAGAAACCATGATATTCTGTTCATTAAGATGAAATCCTGATCTCTGACAATAGTAGCAGAGTATATCATATGCCTACTGTCACAGATAAAGGAGGCAATGAAGGTAGGTGTTAAGAAAGCCATTTACAATCGAATCACAATCTGTTTCCCAGATCAAACGACTTTCTGCATTTAATGCTATATTTTGAAATCTCCAAATTTCTTTCTATACATGGGATGTTGAAAACAACCTACATCTGATGACTTAATGTTAACATCTTACTGCATCTAACATTCCTATTTGCCAGTCCCAAAACTTTTTTCATCCTGAATTTAATGGGGTTTTTTTCCTTTGCAGCTTTGGACCAGAATAATGTAAAGCTTCAAAGGCCATTCTGTGCATTTCCTGTTTCTGCCTCACCCTAACACAACACAAGAAGGAGGGGAGGGGGATCACCTTGTAAAGCGATAGCAGTTGAATAGGTTATTTAGTAAAATTCCTAGCATTAGCTACAGAGAACTGATAAAATGTCATGTGATTAGGAGGCTGTTTTAGCAAGCTTGTAATGTGAGGCTTTGTTTGGTCAGGTCAGTCAGTGGACTCTGGATCATAGCAGTGAAAATGTCTGTAAGGTTTCAACTTTGAGCGAGAAAGCAATAATTAAAGAAGTACATGGGAATAAAAGAAAGTTACACATATTGAACTTGCAAAAGATTGAAATTTGTAACCTCCAGTTTAAATAAGATCATTGGAAATCCAAATTTGGTCATCTTTGGTGTGGAAAAGTCTGTCTTATCATCAAAAAGAAAGAATTCAAAGGCATCTCCACATGAAGACTTGGAAGAACATGTAATGAGATGGCAAATGAACTGTTTTCAGTTGGACACCAGCAAGCAACCATCACGGACTTTTCCAAGTGTTAGTGCAAAACAACTTCTCTGAGCAACACAGGAGGATCTATATAGAGATGAGCGTTATTTCACTACCTGTGATTTGATCACGGTTACCGAAAAGTCACAGGTAGCGCCTGCTACTGAAAACCGTGAGTAACAGTGATCGTCCACTAAACGTTCCTCACTCTGTCATTGCTACCCATCATGCTCTTCGTGATTTTTCACAGCTCCGTCTTAACTGTTACCAAGTGAATTCTGCTCCTGTAGCTGTTACTCGTTATCTGCTGTTGCGATTTGGCAGCTGCCTGCTATTCGTGATTTTATCACAGCGTTGTTTGTGAGCTCATCATTCTCGCAGTGATTGAGGTTCAATTTTTTTGAATTCGCAGAAAATAGTGAATTGTGAACGTTACTTAGTAAATCTTTAGCAGCTTCATCCATTTCAAGGGTGAAAAAAAAAAAATGCTGTCTCGTTTCTTTCAAAGTTGTAACATACCATATTAGGTATAAAAGAACAGTGTATTTTTGATAATCTGAATTCAAAATTTAACTAACCAGAAAAAAACGTATAAAATAATTACACATAATTCAACTAAAAAAGCCGTAAAAACTACAGCAGAATATCGAATTAGCGCAGAATTACGTATAAAAGTTTAAAACAAGTTTAGGACATTTGGGCAACGGACTTTTGGGCACAAATCTTTAGGGGCGGTACAAAATTTGCAGTTTCTTGGTGCTGTGAGGGGAATTGAATGGAGAAAATGTTCTCTGTAAGACAAACGACAATTGAATATAAAAAAAATTACAAAGCACAAATTTTGAAGACGAAAATCCGTTTTCTGGTGTAAATATGACAAGGAAAATATCCGAAAACTTGAAAATTTTGTCGTCCTGGATCGGGATTGCATAGCACATAATTATGAATATGGATTACGTCATATTCAATATTACATAACACATTTCTTAGGTTTCAATGAAACAAAGCAATTACACCAGAACTCATACTATGTTCGGAAAAGGACGACAAGGAGGGATTTTTTTGTAACGCTTCACTTTTACTTAGGTACTAAATATTTACATAACATTTCAAGTTATTAATATTTCTCTCTTACTTAATTACGCACTAAATTACTATGCCTCATTCGTAGGACCTTTTGACAGTCTTTTTTCTACCGATGTCATATTCATAAAGTTTACGTATCAACTCAAGGTAATAATATTGCGCTTTTACTTAAGCACTAAATATTATTTCACAGGGCCTAGGCCTTTTTAACAGTTTTTCTTCTATCAATGTCACATTCATAACAATTACGTATCAACTCAAGTTAATAATATCCCGCCTTTAATTTTTCACCAAAAAATTTCTCACGGGGCCTAGGTCATGGCCTTTTTAATAGTTTTTATTCAACTAATGTCATATTCACAACTATTACTTATCAAGTAAAGTTAATAACATTCCGCTTTTACTTAGGCACGAAATATTCATTCATTACGCTAGGCCTAGGCCTTTTAAATAGTTTTTACTCAACCAATGTCCTATTCGCAACGTTTATGATTCAAATAAAGTTAGTAGCATTGCGCTTTTACTTTGGCACTAAATGTTATTTCACAGGCCCGAGGCCTAGACCTTTTTAACAGCTTTTGTTCTATCGATGTCACATTCATAACAATTCCGTATCAACTCAAGTTGGGTGTAGGAGAACTGGCCACAAACATTTTAAGGGGCCGTATAAAAATTACGTTTTTGACCGCTTCGTGCACACGACACCCCCCCCCCCCGAGGATCATGATCATATGTAGAGGATTTTAAGTAGGGAGTGTCTGACCCCAGGTCTTAAACAACCCTTAGTAATAGGAAGCTAGGAGATCTGGGCTAGAGTGCCCGATAGGAAAGTGACATGGAAGCAAAGTAGAAAGGGGGAGGAAGACGCCCTTATTTATTACCGGGGGCCAGTACCCGGCGTCCGACGGCTTAACGTGCCCATCTGGCGCACGGCGGATATTTTGTGGATTGAGCGTTCGTACCAGCTGGGATCGAACCTGAGGTCCTTCCTGCGGCAGTCACAAATGTTGCCCACTAGGCCACCCGCGGCAACCCCCCAGATGTTGGTAATCTAAGTAATATAAAGTTTCCGTAATTTCGTCTTTTCTTAATTGCGATAATTAATGTAATTCTTTATCATAAATGTTTGATCTGCATCTCAACAAACTATCGGGGGGGGGGGGGGGTTAATACCAAAAGTGTAAAATATAAAAAAATTCTCGTCCGATCGGGAGGTATTCAGCATTTACAAGCTACAACTCCACACATTATCTAAACGCATATGCCTACTCTGGAAACCTGCCGGGGGTGGGGTGGGTTAATGCCAAAATTGTAAAATATAAACAAATACAAGCTACAACTCGACCCAGTATCTGAGCGCATGTGCCTACTCGGGAAACCTGTGTGTGTGTGTGGGGGGGGTAATACAAAAAGTGTAAAATATGAAAAATTTCTCGCCCTATCAGGGATTTTCCGCATTAACAAGCTACAACTTGACACATTATCTGAGGGCATGTGCCTACTCAGCAAACGTGTCGCGGGGGGGGATACAGAAATTGTAAAATATGAAAAATTTCTCGTCCGATCGGGAGATTTCAGCATTTACAAGCTACAACTTGACACATTATCTGAGCGCATGTGCCTACTCTGGAAACTTGGGGGGGGGGGGGGTTAATACCAAAAGTGCAAAATATCAAGAATTTCTTGTGCGATCGATAGATTTTCAGCATCTACAAGCTACAACTATACACATTATTTGAAGGCATGTGCCTACTCAGCAAACCTCTCGGGGGTTAATACCAAAGTGTAAAATATGAATATGGTTAATACCAAAAGTGTAAAATATGAAAAATTTCTCGCCCAATCGGGAGATTTTCACCATTTACCAGCTACAATATAACAAATTTTCTGATTGCATGTGCCGACTCTGGAAACCTCGGGGGGGGGGGGGGGGGAATACCAAAAGTGTAAAATATGAAGGATTTATGGTCTGATCGGGAGATTTTCAGTATTTACCAGCTACAAGTCGACACATTATCTGAGCGCATGTGCCATATTATACACTTTTTATATTATCCCCCGGCCCCCCCACCCCCGACAGGTTTTCTGAGTAGGTACACCTCAGATAGTTTGTTGAGTTGTAGCTGGTAAATGCTGAAAATCTCCCAATCAGAGGAGGAATTCTTCATATTTTACACTATTGGTATTAAACCCCCCCCCCCTCCCCAAAGGTTTGCTGAGAAGCCACATGCCCTCAGATAATGTGTGTAGTTGTAGCTTGTAAATGCAAAAAATCTCCTGATAGGATGAGAAATTCTTTATATTTTACAATTTTGTTATCCCCCCTAACCCCAACAGGTTTCCTGAGGCAGCAGATGCCCTCAGATAATTTGAGACGCTTCTCTCCACCATGGTATAAACAATATCCTGATATAGAGTAAAGCATTGTTAAAGATACTGCTTATTGCTTTGAGTTTGTTTTCTTTTCCCTGAAGGTCCAGACAGGGAGAAATTAGATTGTAATTGGAATGAAACAGGTGTAAGGCAATGACACAAAATGAAGAGTGTGGGTAAATATAAATTAGGAAAAAATCCCAACATTTCTCTTTTAAAGCTCACAAAGCTGCACTAGTGGATTGTTGCCATTTTTCACAAAAAGATAAACACGTCATTATTCTTTTAGACAAAAATAAAAGGGCTAGTGTAATTTTCAAGAAGAACATGATAAAGAATTTAATACTAAAGTTTTAAATATTTTATTTGATGTTGCCAGAACATTGGCCAGGCAAGGCTCTTTGCGGAAATAAGTCGGATGAAAATAGAAATTTTCGTCCAATCGTATACCTAATTTATCGTCATTGCTTGATAATGAAGAAATGGTTAGAAAAAGAGACTAGACAAAACCCGTCGGAATCGAGAATTTTTTTTTTTTTTTTTTTTTTTTTTGAAAAGAATAAACTTGTATAATGTGTTTATTTTTACACATGAGATAATATCCTGCAGAATTGACAATCATCACCTTAGATTTCACTGTCCCTACTTTGCGTTTCAGTGTTCCACTCTCCAGTGACATCAAAGTCCTGCTTCAAATAAAGATTTAACAGAGTGAATTGGTTTTTAAATTGATCTGCACTTCTATCAGAATTGTTTTTTAACTTTTCTATTTCTAGAAATTCGGCCTTTAATGTAGCTATAGCAATTTTTAAGAAGGCCCAAACAGCATTTTTGTCATGGTTGAGCTCATCACTTATTACAGCAACAGTATGCTTAATATTTCATGCACAACTGGTAAATATACAGTAGTTATCTGCTGGTGCCTCCAGTGTCCACTCTGGATTTCATCTTGGGAGAGAGTACTGTAATTTTCAGCAGAATCATTTTGAAGCAGACCTTCATTTGGTGACTGAACTGTTCTTACAAAAGAATGAATTTTATAATAAAGTAACTGATTATGAAGCACAGTTCTTCAAACAGAACCATCAATCTCAACCACCTTTTCGAAACCATCTATATCTTTCCATGTTACAAATGTGCCTATATGTCTCTCTTCAAAACACATGCAAACATCACTTTTACAGTCTGTGCAAAATCAAATCATGCAGTTCTCATTTTGAATACTGCAGCACAAAACACTCAAAAGTTCTATTTCATTTGAAGGAAACTTTGGGGAAATGGAATTTTGCTGGCCAAGGATTGTATTAAAAAATGTAAATTTACATGATATTTGCAAGCACAAAATTCCGTGGTGTTTGGAAAATGTCACATATTCAGGACACAAGTCATAAAACTTAGTTTTTTGAATTAAAATGTTCAAATTTTCATTTTTGAACTGTGTGAAAGCATCACTTTTAGTCATAAGCATGTGTCTTTTTCGTATTAAATTGTGCCTCCCCGATAGTGAGTCTTTTATTGATTTCACACATTTCCTGGTACCTGTCTACTTACAATATATCATTATGGCATAAAAATCTCATTTTTTTCTTTGTGCTATCTGATATACAGTGTGAAGTCTTTTCTTTTTCATTAAACAGAGTTGTGGCAATGTCAGGCAACACCTCAGTACCAAAGTGTGACACCTAAGTGAGACTTTCAATAATGTCACACACGTCACACCTCAGTTGAGGTCCAAGAATTAATTTTTTCTACACTTGTTCAGACTGCTGACAGTCAAACTTTCACAAAATTTTAAATTTCTACACAAAGGGTATGTTAGTATAAATTATCTTTATGGCCATTTCAGCAACGGGTGTGACAGTCAGCAGACTATAAAAAAATGTTTTTAAATTTTCAATTATTTTTAAGTGTAAAATATGCTGTTACAAAGTGGTTTAGACTTTGCTACATCTAACAAATACAACTGCAAGTGAAAAACAGTTGTCAAAACATTTTCAGAACTGTTATTAGAATTGTCTAATTACTAAATGTAAATTCTACCTTTTGTTCTGGATGTTTAAGACTGAAACGCAAGGAGACAATTATTTATATAGCATTTTTTGTTGTGAATTCAAATTCTATGTAGTACTCATACCTTCAATTTGATGTATCATGAATAATAATATGATACAATTTAATTTTTTCCCTGTTTGTCCACTTTTTCATATAATGGCTGTAAAGAATTCTTCTTTTGAGGAGTGTGTAATTGCTCTTTTGATTAAAGTTTTAATACTATTGCATTTCTGTGTGTATGGATGTGTTGAATTATATGGAATCATAACAGGAATAAATAACTGTTTTCTATGTACTCTGTATTGTAGATGGTCTCTTTGCTTGATAAATTTAACATCAAGGAAAAGCAAAGTATTCTCCTCCTCATGTTCTATTGTCAACTTAATAGTTACATAGATATTACCAAATTGCTGAGTTAATGATTCAAGTTCATAAATACTCATTCGTGGCAAAATAAAAATATCATTCACATATCTACAGTAAACTAAAGGAGTTATTTCTATTGTACAGATAATTTGTTCCTCAATATTGCTCATAATCACTTATGCAAATAGATTTGACAGAGGGGAGCCCATTGGGCTTCCATAATTTTTGTTTGTAATGTTCTCTTCAAATTTGAAAATATTGTTTTCATAAATGTATAATAAAACTGCTTTTAATTCTTGAAATTGTGTGTTATTAAAATTTTTGTCTTGTTTTAATTTTTAATGATGATTTCAATTGCTTCCGGTACAGGGGCACTTGGAAAAAGGGCCTTGACATCCATACTTGCCATAATCCTGTAGATCTTGGTTTACACTTTTAATTATATCAATAAACTCATAAGTATTATAGTTTTTACAGTAAATTGTGTTTTCATAATTTTTTTTAGATGCGCGTTGATCTCAAAGTCAATGCCAAAAACAACAGTCTTTTTTGTGCTAAATTATTGTAATACTCTATTGTGATGTTTACAATCATAATATCAGTACTCACAGTTTCTTATTTTGTTTCTTTTTCTGTATTCGAAAATTACAAAAATGTAGTTTAGCTCAGGGTTCCCTCTGAACTTGATGAACAGGTAATAACTTGATATCATGGCTATTTCTAGACTTGATGTATTATAAATTTCACTAAATTATTAGGATTTACTTGAGAATAAAAGGATATTACTTACAGTCGAATTTCCAGGTAGCATCCCTACCCTTCCTCAAGACTATACACTATAGTAGGTGTTGTCATTTGTGAGCTAAATCTCCCTTAGGTGAGTAGGTGTCCAACCTTACGCTGGAATTTAGCTCACGAATGGCAACATCTACTATAGTGTAGTCTTTGAGGAAGCGTAGGTTTTTTTTTTATTGGAAGTTTAACGAACACTGTGAGCAACTAAATGAGCTGTAAGCAGCCGCCTGTCCCTAATTAATTTAGGTTCACTGGTTCCAGGGAAGGGAGAGAGCCAGTTTCTCACGATATTCGAACCTGGACCCCTTTCGGACGAATGATCAGAGGCCATTGCTTAGACCACTGTGCCACTGGGGCGGCTTTTTGACATTAACTCTGCTGTAAGGCTCAAGTATGTACTATTAGAATGCTAGTTACTTTATTTCTTCTAGAGTCTGCATTGTTCTGTATGGAGGTCTAGTCCACAATTCGGTAACACAATTCTTATGTTAATTATTTACTGCCAATTTAGTTTTGTGCCAGTGTGGCAATTCCCTCCAAATAATACACACACATGCAAGCTATAGATATACCTATAGATAAATTTCCCCAACAGGGAGGTAATGAGTTGCTCAAATTTAGTCTTATATTTGTTCACAATTTATATGAATCCCCCCCCTCCATTACCTACAAAAATCATCAGGTATTAACCACTTTACAAAATCTGATATTATGACTTATTACAAAGGATATTATGGCAATGACTACCGACTAAAACTTCTGTCAGACAACATTATGTGGTCTGTGTTCATATCTTCTTTCGGAAAATTATAAAGTTCATAATTTTGTAATCTGTGGGAGACAGTAGTATCTCAGTTATACATTTTACTATGGAATGGCTTAAAAAACATATGACTGAAATTTCAAAGTATTAAATACTATTGCAAAATTTTAAATGCTTCCAAAAAGAAAGAGAAAGAGGGTTTGCAATTTTAGATTATGCTAATGATACTTTGTTCACTATCTGTCTATTCTATTTTGACCTTTAGTTTTTTTATTTTAATTTCATTATAAAACAAGGTAAGAAAGTCTGCATGATTTCATATTTTCAATATATGAAAGAACTCTTACCTTTGAAATACTAGGTAGTAAATCCTACTTTTGCTTGTTTAAATTTTTTTGAATTTGGAGAAAATAGTGAACTGTGTGTGAATGTTAGTTGGTCATTTTTTTGTTGCTTTATCCATTTCAAGGCTGAAAAATAAATGCTGTCTCATTTTTTCAAAGTTGTAGCACCATGATAGGTATAAAAGAACTGTATTTTTGATAATCTGAATTCAAAATTTAACCTATAAATCGCATAAACAAATTACGCACAACCCAACTGAAAAAGCAATAAAAACTACCGCAAAATATCGGGGTTAACGCAGATTTACGTATAAAAGTAAAAAACAGAACCCAGGATCCACTGTATTGGCCAACCCACCGTTCCTTTAAGTGATTCTGCTATCAGTTACTTTAGCTTTACTCGTTCGTTAGTCGTTAATGGTGCACGGATTCACGGAAGTGAAATAACAGGTCCTAAACTGTGATTCCAATCACAGTTAAAAATCACTGTTACTTTTGAGTAGCAGTCACAGTTAGCGCCGTGATCACCAAGTAACAGGTAAGCTCATCTCTAGATCTATATGTAACTAAACAAATTACATATATTTTAATGTGCTATAACTACATACATATTTTCCTGTGGATGTCAGCAATATAATTTTTCTTCTGATTCATTCTTTTTCTTGTCACAAGATAGAGTACAACTAAAAATAATACAATTGTGGCAATCATATGGCATTTTAAGTCACAATTTTAAACAAAAAAAACTATACTTCTGCATTTAACGATTTTTCAGATTTAATGTTTTTTGTTTTTTTTTCGTTTTTTGACTTTCCTGCAAAAATGTTAAATAGCGATTTGATAGTGCTCACTTTTAATATACTTAGATTCTCCTGTGTGACTAATATCTAATAATATCAGAGATGAAAGCATTGTAAACACATGGAAGTACTTGTGTAACTCTTCTTCCTAATGGGTAAAAGTCCTGCATATCTCATTTACAGGAGAAGGAGGGAGTGTGAAAGAGCATGAGTGTTTCATGGCGGGGCATTTGCGATCAATCCTGCCACACTTAGGTAGCTAATAGGGTGGCAGGAGGTGAATATCAATTAGTTTGTGGTTGATACCTACAATGGTTGATGTGTTTGGAAAGAGAGAATTCTCTCTAATTTCACGCGTGAGGAAGTGAGAGATAGTGAAAGAAAGCACAGCTTTGTGTTTTCTCTGTTGCACGCTCATCAACTATTTGTCAAGCAAGGTTAAACAGAAATTCACATTTTGCCCTCCCTAGTGCAAGATATGATTAGTTATCCACCATACCATAATGTTACAACCCATCACACAAGTATTGCAAAATTCAGAAATGTAGAGATTTTCCTTGTCGTCTTTTTTTTTTTTTTTTTTTTTTTTTGAGGGAAGTCACCATAAGTTTTTGGGTATTTTTTGAACTTCTTTAAAATAAAAAGGTTGCTACAGTATAATGAAGTTCATTATTCAAAAATCCTTTATAACTATACTCTCACTGTTGCTCTCCAAATTTTCTTTACCCAATACATTCACAGATGTGGCACTCTTATCCTGACTTGACACAAATGACAAAAAGTTGCACAGGGAAGCCAGCCTGATACATTTTTTTGCAAAATTTGCTTATAATAAAAATTAGATTGGTCTCTCTCTTTCTCTCTCTAGTGAGCATCTGTTGAAATATTTCAAGCACTAGTGTCAACATAGCCATAAGAATACAAGTGTACTTTTGAGACTTCATCTGCATGACTGAGAGACTCTCATGGTGAAAATCAATGAAGAGTCAGCATTCTAAATTCTTTGTAGCTCAATGTCCACAATAAAGGATTCACAAAGTGATTTTTTTTTTTTTATATCGTGAACAACAGTCGGAATTTGTAATGTTACAGAAAACAGCTATAAGCCATACCTGGTTAAATACTGAATTTCAGAGCTGCATGTTTGCAAAATAAAGTTTAGTGCCACAGTGTTATAATTGGAAAACATGGTAGTTCACTTGATAACTTAAAAATAAGACTTTTATGATGTTAAGTATAAAGGAATGCATAATATTTATTCATCTTACAGATCACTTGTTACAGTTTTGGGTGTATCAGGTAGCTCAAAAGTATGCTTAAATTTCAAAACTTCATAACAAAAGAACAAATATGCAGATTTCAGTGTGGTTTGCATGAAATGCATCAGCTGGTAGAGGGATTTTGTTTGGGAATGGAAAAACTTTTAGTTCAAATAGTCACCAACATAGGACAATAACAGCTAAAAAGTTTCTAAATACAGTGAAAATTAAGGAAAATACATATGATGCATAATTTGGTGACATTATCACAACAATGATTGTTCAAGATGTCCTCTACTACATTGTATTACTACATTCAAGAATGTGATGACTTCAGTGACTGCCAAATGTAGCATGTCAGCTCCGGGAATGCAACAGACTTTGCAGCGAATGGCTTCCTTCAGTTGGGAAGTGTGGAAGGTCTTGTCTGATACACTCTGGACTTTAAATAACCCCACAACCAAAAATCCACAAGGGCCAGATCTGGAGATCAAGGTGGCCATGGGATGCTGCAGTGCCTACTGATTAATTAGTCTTTCTATCTTGCATCAATGTGGTGACAAGAAAGTTCTTTACTGATACTATCCTGAGTAAATGTGACTATGTTCAGCAGATTTTGTTCTTGCAAACATCGCATCACATTTTTATGCAGCATTCGGTTGCCATGTGTTCACTTGAATGTATGAAATATCTGCAAATCTTTTCCCCTTTCAGCACTAATTTCAGTAGCAAAAACAAAATTCTGTGCAGTAAAGGCCCAATTTGAAGCAGAATGTGATACTGGTTTTTTGCTCCATTTCACAGCTGCTAACAAAATACATCTGCATCAGCTGATGTACAACACACTCTGTACTACACCCTTTTTCACAGCTCCAGAGTGGTTATGAACATGTTCATTCATGTACTTGACTGCATCATACACGTTACCGCACCTTTCACAACCTCTATCTTTATGCGTTATGACAGCATTCACAAAACTTTATTGACACACAATGCACAGTAAACTTTACTTGTCCAAAGCATAATTTATAACTATGAAATTGCATTGGAACAAGCAAACATCATTTTCATGAACTAGCTGAAAAGACAACTGAAATAAGAAATATTTTAAAGCTTTATACGGTTATAACAAGGCATCTGATAAAAAAATATTCTAATATCATACATAAAATTTTAATGAAAACCTCATAAAATATTATCTGATATTAGACAAACTAGAATAATAAAATATGAATATTTAAATGAGAAAATCAAACTGGTTTCAATGGGAATCTTGAGGTTAAGAAAAGTGTGAGACATGGATGCATTCCTCCTCTGATTTTAGGCAACTTGAAAAAAATAATATAATCACAAGGATGTAAGGTCAGGTGATGCATAATATCACAGCCTCTCCTTGACAAATGTCAACCCAGCCTTCTCGTGGTGCATCCTGTTCCCACTAAAGGGGCACTGACGACCGCCAATAGCAGTATAACTATACCATCGGGATTACAGAAAATGCTATCCCACACTCACCAACCCGCTTGGCTAGCGTGGTGAGTTATAGCCAAACCCCTCCAAAATGACTTCACAACTTAAATCTTGGCCCTCAGTCTCCGGCAGCTGGAATGTACCTGGCCAAGGCAGCGGCCAGTGCAACATGAAGGCAGAGGGTGCTAAGAATTCCCGGAGGACCGGACTAGGCTGCCATCTGATGCTGACCTTGGCTACGTATAATGGACGCTCCCTATCTTCTGATTCAAGGCCTCTTGAATTGGAAGAGGAACTACAAAGGATCAAGTGGCACATTGTCGGGCTAAGTGAGGTAAGGAGAAAAGGAGACGATCTCATTGAACTGAAAAGTGGACATCTCTTCTACTATCGTGGGACAGATACTGGCAGAACTAGTGGTGTTGGATTTATAATAAACAACAAACTGAAGGATAAAGTTGTAGAAGTTGAAAGTTCCTCTGACAGAGCTGCACGACTCGTTATCCAACTCTCGAAAAGATACCAGGCTCAGATTATTCAAACTTATGCACCCACCACAAGTCATCCTGAAGAAGAAATTGAAGAATTTTATGAGGAAATTCGTCATCTAAATAATAAAGGTAAGCACCACTTGAAGATAATTATGGGAGATTTCAATCACAAAAGTAGGGCAACGGCAACAGAATGAAACTTCGGTAGGTAAATTCGGTCACGGCAACAAAAACCAGCGTGAAAATACTCTCGTAGAGTTTGCAGAGGCAGAAGGGTTTTTCATCTTGAACTCCTTTTTCAAGAAAAAGCCACACACGAAATGGACATGGAGACATCCAAATGAGATGACAAGTTAAATTGATTTTATTATGTGTAACAAAAAATTCGTCATAGAAGACTGCAGTGTGCTAAACAAGTTCAACACAGGTAGTGACCATAGATTGGTGAGATGTAAGATGCATCTCAACAGTAAACTCAAACGTGGCAAGCTCATAAGACAAACAAAATGTATTGACATAACCAACTTTAAAAAACACCATAATACCTTCAAGTTGGAACTGAAGAACAGATTTTCTGCGTTAGAAGGCCTAACATCGGAAGAAGTGGATATTTCTGAAGTTAACAGAAAAGTAACCAAAGCTCTTGTAGAAACAGCAACAAAATTAGCTGGGTCTAAGAACAAGTTGCACGTGAACAAATTATCAGGAAAAACCAAAATGTTGATGCAAAAAAGAAGAGAGATGAGGACAACTAAAGATGTGACTTCCAAAGTGGAATATATAGAGCTATGCAAGACAGTACGAAAAAGTATCACTGAAGACATAAGGAAATTCAACTGTGAACTAGTGAGGAAAGCAATTGAAAACAACCAAAGCCTAAAGATAGCAAAGGGACATCTCAGTAAGGGAAGAAAACAAATTATGGCACTGAGAAAAGAAGATGGTTCTGTAACAAGAAATAGAGGCGAAATTTTGACAAGAGTGAAAGATTTCTACTTCAAATTATATGAAAGGGATGATACATATACTCCAGACATCATGAAAGGTACCAGTACCTGAGTTCTTCCAGTCCTCCCAGCAGAAGTTGCACATGCAATCAAGAGCATGAAGCGAGGAAAGGCTACAGAAGAAGATGGAATTATTGTAGACATCATACAAGAAGCAAGTGGAGAAATCATAACAGTACTCGCCCAAATTTTCACTCGATGCCTTAATGAAGGGAAGATTCCTGAGGATTGGAACAACGCTACAATGATCTTGCTACATAAAAAAAAGTGGCATTGAGGATCTCAGGAACTACAAACCTATCAGCCTCCTATCAGTGGTTTATAAAATCTTCACTAATTCTTTCACACCGCTTGAAGGTAACACTGGACATGGCTCAACCAAGAGAACAAGCTAGATTCAGGAGTGGCTACAGCACAATAGATCATTTCCATGTACTGAGAGAACTAATTAAAAGAGCGAAGGAACATGAACTTCTATTGTGCATGGCTTATCGATTATGAAAAAGCCTTTGATTCGGTGAAACCTTCAGCAGTTACAATGGCTCTGAAATCCTGCAGTATTGAAGATGCATACATTAATATTATTAATAACATCTATGAAAATGCAAGTGCAAATACTCGGCTGTTTGAAAATACAACACACATAAAAATTGGAAAGGGAGTGAGACAAGGTGACACCATATCTCCGAAGCTCTTTAATGCCACATTGGAAAATGTCTTTCAATCACTGAACTGGGAAAACAAAGGGATAAAGATTAATGGAGATTATCTAACCCACCTTCGTTTTGCTGATGAGGTAGTCATTTCTGGAACTACCCCATCAGAGCTGCAGAGTATGATCCAGGAACTTGCTGACAAGAGTAAAGAAGTGGGATTAAAAATGAACTTTCAGAAGACAAAAGTGATGTTCAATGCTTTTACAAGAAATGAAGATTTATCGATTGATGCAGAAAAGCTGGAGATAACAGACACGTACGTTTATCTTGGACAGCAAATATCAAGTGAGGGTCACATTGATGAAGAAATTAATTGGCATACAAAACTTGCCTGTAGAACTTTTGGAAGAAACAGCATAATTTTCAAGAGCAATATGCCATTATGTCTTAAAAGAAAAGTGTTTGGTCAATGCATCCTTCCAGTGCTTACGAATGGTGCAGAGACGTGGACCTTAACTAAAAGAGATATACAAAGGCTGCAGACAACTCAAAGAAGCATGCAGAGGTGCATGCTTGGTGTAACCAGGAGAGATAAGAAGAGGAACTCGTGGATCCGAAAAATGACAAGAATGGAAGACATCATGATCAGAGTTAAATCCCTGAAACGGCAGTGGGCTGGACATACTGCCAGAAGGACAGACCATCGATGGACAGACGAAATTTTAGATTGGATTCCAAGGGACAGGAAAAGACCCAGAAGAAAATCACATGGGAGATGGGTGGATGAAATTCGAAAGTATGCGGGAGTGACATGGAGGAGACTGGCACAAGACAGACCGTTGTGGAAGAAACTTGGGGAGACCTTCGTCCAGCAGTGGATTGATAATGGTTGACAATGATGATGATATACAGTCAACTCTTGATAACTTGAACTTTGATAAGATGAAATTCATGATAACTTGAAAAAATTTAAATTCTTGGCCCATGTTTTAAGCACATGCTTTCTCAATGTCTTGAATTTGTTTTGTACTTCCTTTGGATTTGACTGTCTATGAAAGTAATTCACATAATAACTACTACAAGCTATGGTCCTTTAAAATTTCTGAAGTGCACAATTGCCTTTTACCACTGACAACATATCTAATGTTTTAATATAGCAGGTACAAGAATTCAAAAACAAAACAAACAAACAAATCACTCAGCTGTTCTTTGATATTCAGAGGTTAGCTCCTCACAGAAAGAACTTGATGTTGTTGTATCAAATGTCTCCATTTACAGTGATCTCGGCACACAGCTCAGGCTTCATTAACATCCATCACATGCCACACACAAGACCTTTTTTTCATGCAGACATTCCTGAATCTAGTCCTTTCATGATTTCTTTGCCCATCCCTTACCTTTCTTTCTTGCCATCTGAGCTGAATAAATTCTCTTAGTTAGCATCTCATCACTCATTCTTTCAACATGGCCAAACCACCAAAGAATATTACTCTTCACCTTGCTAACATTTTGCTTCACATTACACAACTGCAACCCATCTTCATTTCTCACATGATCAGAATGTGTCTTCCCACAAAGTCCCGGTAAGTTACACACATCTCCAGCACATAAACGACTCCTATGTCTCTTCTGTAGTACCCAGGTTTCATGGCCATACATCAGAGTAGGAACAATTACACTTTCATACACAGGCATGCAGGATTCTCTTGAGAACCCATCATTCCTGTGAAAACCTCCCAGAGCAGCTATGACTTCCAATGAAGAATTCACTCGCCTACTAATTTCACCATCCAATTTGTTCTCTCTGTCAAACATGCTTCCTAAATACACAAACTCACTCAACTGGTCAATCACAGTGCCGTTTATACTTACATTACATTCAGCGCTACCAGTTCCTCTTTCAAACACCATAACTTTGGTTTTTCCCTTATTTATACTCAGTTTGAATTTCATACAAACTTCGTACATCCAGCCCAGCATACTCTGCCACTCACTTTGTCTTTCTGCCAACAGGACTGTGTCATCGGCACATAGCAATCTGCACACACGGATATTACCAAGACATAAACCAGTATTGTCCATTTCGATATCACACATGAACGCATCCATAAATATATTAAACAGCCATGGTGACATTACACAGCCCTGTCTGACTCCTGCTCCAATAGAAAACATTTCGATACAACAACATTTACTTGCACACAAGCTCTACTGTCAGCATACATGGCTTTCACACTATTGAGTAGATTCCCAGTGATACCATATTTATTCTACTAGTACCTTCCTCAGAAGTTTTATTTACTCAATCATAAACTTTATCTAAATCTATGAAGGCAGCAAAAACTTTCTTATCAACAGATAGGTACTTTTCAACCATCAAACATAAAGCAAAAATTTGGTTAGTGCAGTCCTTACCAGACAAAGCCACTAACCAAATTTTTGCTTTACATTTGATGGTTTGTCAGAAGCACAAGAATTCAATATGCTTAAATATAGATAAAGTATTTTGCCTAGTAAAAGAATTTTGATTAATGCCTAAGCATAATTGCATAGTTGTGTTTATTTTTGGGGCATTCTGTTTCTGTGATGCCATTGCCCAATATATAAATATCAGGGAAAACAGTACTGGGGGATGAGAAGGAGGAAAATTACCTTTTCTTGAAGAAGTTTAACAGAATTTCTTTGAGGAACAATTTTTTCTGAAGAACTCTGACCATATAATTGGGACCAAGGTATGACTGTGCTGAACACATCAGGGTTTTCTAAATTGAAGTCAGCTTGCATAAATATCTGCAGCATACATATAATCATGTAAAAACTAAAAAGTTGCAACAATATCATTTAGTTAAATCAATATTTTATAAAATTTAATAAACAGCAAATTCAATTTTGTTTTATTCAGTGTTATGACACTAATAAATTCTACATAATAAGATCATGGCATATTAAAGTTCAAAACATAATGCATTTTAATTTCAATTATTAAACACTTAAATGATTTCTAAAACCCAGATTATATACACTATATTGACAAAAGTCACCAGACACCTAGAAGAGAAACACAATATAGCATTTATTGACATACATTAGTACGGTGTCGGTCCACCTTTGGCCTTAATGCATGCACTGACCCTTCGAGACATGCTTTCGAGAAGGTTTTAAAACACAGCAATAGGTATGCGCTTCCATTCAGTACATAATGCTGCAGCTAACTGTTGCTTAGTGGTAGGCCTTGGTTCCAAACTTCTTATGCGACACTCTAATTCATCCCATAAGTGCTCTATGGGATTACGATCATGGCTATGTGCTGGCCAATCCTCACACGATACACAATTATCATTAAACCATGGCATAACAGTCCTTGCTTTACAGCTCGCCGCATTATCCTGCTGGTACCAACAAGGCTCGGTTCCATAGTATTGCAACAGAGTTGGTAGGACGTAATTGTCCAGAATATCAAGGTAGACATGCTGGCTAACAGGTTTGTCAATGATAACGAATGGATTGTGATTGTACCATGAAAAACACCCCCACAAGAGTACACTGCTACCTCCAAACTTAACCGTAGGAACAGTAGTACACTGTGGTAAATAGTGTTCCCCTGGCTGCCGCCATACCCACACATGGTAATCAGACTGATGGATCATGTATCTGGATTCATCAGTATATAGGACCCATTTCCATTGATCTAAAGTCCACGATAAATGTTCTTTACATCATGCTAAACAACAAGTAGCATTCCGAGTGGAGATAAAAGTCTTATGAGCAGCCGCACAATCATGCTAACCCATGGAATGAAGTTCTCTGTGAATGGTACGTGTACATACCGAGGTTCCAGCATTTTTACTCACCTGTACACTGAGGTCTTGTGCAGTACTCCGTCGATTAGCTGTAATGACTCTCCTGAGGCTTCAACGTCCTCTATCACTGATTTTCTTTGGTCTGACTGTAGGTTTTGCTGCTTCAGGCACGTCATATGTCTTCCACTTATTCAGTACATCCAAAACAGTTTACTTGGGTACGTTTAAACGCCTCTCGGTTTCTCATATGGACAACCCACTAATATAACACCCAACAATCTTTCCTTTCTCAAAGTCAGTTCTCTCCCGACGCGATATTTTCACTCAACCTCACAGTGTGATATGATCGCGGTCAGCTCCAGGCTTGTTTTTATACCGTTTACAGCTGTACCTCGCATCTTAACAATGAAGCAGATCTATTCGTTTGCTTTTGAAGGGGTGTCCGGTGACTTTTGTCAATACAGTCTGCATATGAGATGTATTCAAAAAGTATGGAGATTACACCTGCAGTTATTGTGCTGAGTATCCAACACTGCAGTTCCATTTCGATATATGATGGCAGTAGGGTTGTGCAGTGTCACACACAGTTTCAGGAGTGTATCTGCTTTCATTCTCATCTATTACCCTGTTAGTAGTGTTGTATTTTAGGGGTTTGGCAGATTACACAATGGCCAACATAAAGAAGCAGTGAGTATGCATCAAGTTTTGTCTAAAACTTGCAAAAACTGTCTCTAAACTTTGTTTTTGTTTGCTTTGAGGTTTAACAACTACCATTAGCAACTCAATGGGCCAGAAAAAGTCTTCCATCCCTACTTTAGGGCCACCGGTTCCAGGGAAGGGAAAGAGACAGTGCCAAAAAACAAACACACACCTCACCAGAACTCTAACATGGGACCACTCAGACGAACCGTTAGAAACCAGCGCTCAGACCATTGCACCACTGAGCCAGTATCTCTGAAATATTTGGGATGTTGCAAACAGCATTTGGAGAAGAAGCTCTATGCCATTTTAAAACTTTTGAATGGTTTGAAAGACTCAAACAAAGTTGAATGTTGCTTGAAGATGGTTCTCACCCTGGATGCCTATGAACTTCAAGAACAGACACTTTCATTGCTGGTGTGAATGATACAATCACAAGTGACAGATGATTGGTTTTCAGAAGATGTTCAGCAAAACTGCCATCTTAACTGGGCCATGTCACGTGATTTTGGCAAACAATTTCGGGATGAGAAGAGTGACAGGAAAGTTTGTGCTAGATTTCTCACACATGACCAAAAAGAGCTTCACTGCGTTGTAGTTTGTCAGGTCCTTAAAAACCGTGCAGCACGGTCCCACACTTTATAGAAAAATATTATCCCAGGTAGCAAATCACAGTGATGGAAAGTTGCGAAATCATTTTTAGAGGAGCAAAATGTGTTTCTGGAGCAGGTAAAATGCATTTTTGGTGTAAGAAAACATTTTTTGGAGCAAGTAAAATATTAGTAGATAGAACAAACTCTTAAGCAAAAAATGTTTTGGAACTAGATGCACCCTACTCAAATTTAAAACATCTTGCATTGAGATACAAATATGCAAGGATTTTATTCAAATAGATCCAAAAATATGTAACCATAGCAGGATTCTATTATTAATCATTTATTTTATAAAACATGTTTAATTTTTAATTTTTTGCTGCTTTTTTCAATATTTAATTGCTCACTTCTATTTTTTTCTAATTTGTTAAGATAGTTAGTTAGCAATGTTTTGTTTCACTTCTTTTAATAGTACCTGTCCACTTTTTATTGGACTCATGTCTCTTTTTTTTTTATGCCACTTGAATGTTCATCTCAGCATTGTTGAACATTTTATGAGAGGAATCCAACTGCTGCACAAGTTCAGCTTCTTTCTGTTTCAAATCACCTTGTGAAAATTCAATTTCTTCTCTTTTTCACTTATATTGCTACATTTTTCCAGCACTAATCTGCTCTTGATATTTTTTCCAGGATTCTTTATAATCTGTCAGAAGTTTTTTGGTTATATTAATTTTACTCATCTCCACTTAGTCTCTTGACATGATCTTTGTGCTTCTTGCTCTCCGCATGATGCCTACAATCATCGCGGCCACCATGCGCTAGGCTAAAATCACAGCCACATGGCTTACAAAATGTGATTCGGCAAAACTTTAGATGCTTCATAAAAAGGCCATTCTTTACTATATACATCACGATACACTTGATGATAAGTTTTATCTGATTTTGTACTTTTTGTTGTCATAGCTGTTTCACTGCTACGTTTCATTTCGTTTTAATCTAAATTAACCGTTTCCACTCAAATAATTTTTCACTCATACTCACCCAGCACCTTTTTTTTTTTTTTTTTCTGCAGTAGAGGCCACAACTTAGCAGTGAAAGCTCAGCTATGGCTCACCAGCCCCGACACAAGCTATAGAGGCATCTTTGGCATAGCGGGCGACACCCGAGCTATTCGGCATAAAAGAAATGTCTCGCGAGCATCGACATGCGAGCTATCGAGGCGTGATTGACATGGAGGGTGACATCCAACATGCGTGATATTCTGCGAAAATTAAATGTCTCGCAAGCCTCGACATGCGAGCTATAGAGGCGTCGCGAATGAAACCTGACACGCGAGCTATTTGGTGAAAACAAAATCCCTTGCGAGAGCTGACATGGGAGCTATAGAGGCGTCATCGGCATGGCGAGTGACACCCGACACGCCGATGGCTTTCTTTTTTTTTTTATTTGGTGAAAAAAGAAATGTCTCGCAAGAATTGACATGCGAGCTATCAGGTCGTCATCGGCGTGGCAAGTGACACCCAACCTATTTGACGAAAAAGAAATGTCTCGCGAGCGCCAACATGCGAGCTATAGAGGCATCATCAGCGTGTTGCGTGCACTATTCAGCGATTTCATAATGTCGGGCGTCACCCGACAGTCGAGTGGAAAGGGTTAAAACGCTTGCACCGAAATTTTCTTCAGCAGAAAGCCACATGTAATTAATGTAAAGAGTTCGCAAAAGATGCTGAGCTTCCTCTCCGCTTTTGCACATGGCACTCTGAAATGGCTGTACAGGGAATCATGTGGAAAAATTCCGCTTTGGCTTTCTTTTTTACATTGGCCGGGGAAGGTAGAACATCGAAAGCATATAGGGACTATCTGTAAAGTGCGTTTTTTCAACCAAAAGACAGTAAAAAATAGAAAATTGCGTGCAGGGATCTTGCATGGGCTTTTTCGCATAGTTTTTTGGGTGACTTCCATAAAACCGTAAGATGGAATGAAAATCCCTACAAACTACGGAAAATCCATAAACTTGGCATCTCTGAATACCTATGAATCTTTTAGAAACAAAACCATCGTATCCTGCCACGGGAGAGCAATTTTCAGTCGTCCTCCGTGTCAACGAAATAGCTAAAGACTGATCTTAAGCTGTATTTACGTAATCGCGCACCTCACCTAGAACGAAATAACTGCACCATCCCAAAGAGCAGGGGAGGACATATAAACAATCTCAATTGTACAACACTATGAAAGACCACCAAACCATCTGGCGACATATAAACAATCTCAATTGCACAACACTCCGAAAGACCACCAAACCATCTGTAAACAATCTTCATCACGCTTTCATAATGTACAACATCGTTTCTCCTACATACCACATGATTACCACAAAACTCCTCCATAAGCTCTACCTACATCATGAAACTGATTCGTCACTTATGCCGAAAAAACAACGAATTAAGATTGGCGGTACGTGTTGATTAAACGTCATGATACGTTTAACCAAATTACACGTAGACCTTAAAAAAGTGTCATTCGATTCGCCGTTTAAAACGTCTTTTTTTGGTGTGAAATTTTTTTTTTTTCGCTTGCCAGTTTTTGCTGTGGATTGCCGTTTTGGCGCAGTTGGGCACAAATATTAAATTTTTTCGTAATTTGTAGCAGTTTGGCACAAGATAATGAAATTGGCGCCGTTCAGCGCAAACTTTTTATCACTGAACTCGTGTGTTTATGGCTGTGTTCCTGAAACAAAATCTTAATCGTCAAAATGGGAGGCAAAAACTTCTTCTTGACCACCAAAAATGCCTGGCAAATGAAATTAAATGTGAAGTGAGGTTGACTCTTTTCTCTGATGTTAAAGGTGTGGTGTGTTTTGCATTTGACTGTGGCAAACTGTGAACCAGACTTATAAAAAGATTTTGAGAACACACAAGGAAATAATAGGGCACAAAGAGCCACAACAATGAGTCTCAATCTATAATCCAACTATGCATTCAGCGTTATTAATCCACGAGTTCCTGAATAAACTCCAAAACTCAGTGTTACCACACCCATCTTATTCACCTGATTTGGCTCTGTATGACTTTTTTCCAAAACTGACAAAATCTCTTAAGGAATGAAGATTTGTGAGTGCAGACAACATTGTCAAAAATGAGACATAGGAGCTGAACATGGACCCCAGTACAGTACAGACTTCCAAACATGCTTCATGAAATGACAAAAACACTCAAACCAGTGCATTAGCTCAGAAGGAGAGTACTTTGAAGGAGATACATTCAATTTCTTTTGTAAGTATTCTGTATTTTGAATCAAAACCATTTTCCCAGTAATTTCATAACACCCTTTGCATGAAACATGAGCAAACACATTTTCCTAAACAAACAGCATGATTTTTTATCTGGCATTTAGAAGCTGAGATATGTATTAATTCTTAACATCTCATGTTTGTGTATCTGCATGGTGTTAGGAATGTTTTTAGCACAGATCACAAAAAGTAATACTTCTAGATAATGAATTGCTTATCTTTATGTTCGGCAAGGTTAGCTGATCTCACGTTTTCTACTGTAACACATCACATCAGTTAAGTGATTTATAAGTTTGTGCAGAAACTGAAGCAATGAATCACACAAAGCATGCATCAGTGTAATTTTCTGTGGCAAAAGTTTAGGGAAATGTTTGTTACTGTTGTCTTTGACTCAATAATATAAAGACAAAGACACCTAAAAACATTTTTTTAGGCAATTATAATGTGCTGAAAGGAATTTATGTTAAAATAAAGTTGGGGGAGGGGTCAAAATTGTGCCAACACTTTCCAAAACATGCAAATAAACAAGTGTAAATGGATTTTTCAACATTTTATTTATTTTCTTGGATTTACCTGATCTAAGTAATTTGTTATTCTTTCTGTATTCTGGTAGATTTAAAAGGAAGTACATCTTTGAGGCTGAAAGTAGCTCTAAATTACATTCACAGACTGGAAAGATGGAGAGCCACCAATTGGTGACATATCTAAGTATTGAAACATAATCCACATCTAAGTTTTCTAAGCATTTTTTAAATATTCCCATCATGAAGGATACTTGAGAAACCAAGAATGTACACCTTCCAAAAGGTCAATGACACTGCTAACTTTTTCAAGTTTCAAACCTTGACCAAACCCTTATGAATAACATGAAGATTTGATGTTCTGATGCATATTAATCCATGAGGCATCAGGTTTTTCACCAGCTTATTTTAAATAATAACATCTTTCACATGCAAGTAGCAGAAATTTAAACAAGATTTAATAGCTGAAGATATGTTAACGGCAATTATGTTATCCATAAGTTTAATTCTACAATATTGCTCTGTAACAGTGTTACCAGACAGTTCAATGAAGAAAGTAGCAGACTTAGCTCTGAAAAGTAACCACAATCAATTCAAAAGTAGCCCAATTTTTATTATTGCTTCTTCAATAAAAACAATGAAAAGCTCCTTTGTTCATTACAAATCAAATTTGTCAGTTTTTAAAACGATTGCTTGTGAATAAAATGGATAAATGTAGTAAAAATTACCTGATGTAGAATACTAATTTTACTAAACTGTCTGCAGTATATACATAGTAGTCCATATACATATTTACCAATATGTCCATATATATTTGGGACACAGTTCAGTAAATATCTGTGTCAAATTAAAAAAATACATAGAAATGAGGTAAAAAATCTATTTCAAAATAAAGAAACAACAAATCATTTAAATTATAATATTTTTTAGAATTATTTAATTTATTATATGATTGGCAAATAAGTGAAATTGAGATTGAAGCATGTTGATTAGTGTATACCACTCTTCAGAAAAGAATCGTCCATAATTTAGGGTCACTGGTTCCAGGGAAGGAAGAGAGCCAGTGTCATAAGACAAACAACACCCATGCCTCACTGGGATTCGAACCTGGACTCATCTCGGATGGATGGTCTGAAGCCAGAACTTCTGACCACACTGCACCACCGAGGGGTGACTCACTAATCCCATCACACGAGTTAATGAGCGGTTGTTTAATGCAACATGAGCACTCTACAGAATTTCTGAAGTAGTGATTTTCTCATCCTCTTTCAAACTTAAAATTGCTGCATCTGATGCACCCTATTTAAAAAACTCACATTTTTTTATTTTTTATTTGGACATTTGTGAGAATCATTTTCAACTTGCATTGAGAGTTATTCTTAAATGCTGCGAAAATGCTTCTGTGCCTCTTTGTAGCAGAATCTGCATAAGTTGTAGCTTGCCACTATTGGCAATAGACACTTCACTTTTACAGAATAAACAATATACATGGAAATCATCTTTGCCCTTTTGCTGATGCTTTTGTTGTTTTTATCCATAAGTTACAGCCATTATTCACAAAATTTTGTTCAATGCACTGGCAGTTTAAATGCCTGAAGTGATAAACCATAAAACAATTAATAAAATAATTAAAGCCTTGGCACAGGACATCAGACCACAGAATCGGCCACTGATGCATGCTGCACTTCTTTCTTTGCCTTAATACCCCCCCCCCATTCCTTACAGAAAAAATGTCCCCAATAACTTTCTCCAATCTCCAGCTTGCACTCTAGGTAGGGTCATTAATTTCCTCCCTCCCCTGCAATACTGAGATAACACTGATAGCCACAAACTTACTTGGCTCACTGCCAAATCATCTGCATTTTCCCCTCACACTAATGATGTACTGATACACAATTTCAAAATCATAAGGCTGAGGTGCTGTTATGAATTTCACAGCTCACAGAAACAGGTGAAAGACTCTTAAAATTAGTTAACGTTATCAACACTACACAGAAATAAAATGATTCACAAAACAGAAATATAGGACAATACATGAAATATGGGGCAAAACAGGACTTTTTTGGCATTTTTTCAAAAAAATAAGATGTATAGGAAATATTGGACAACTGTGACCACTACAGGAATGAATATACTAGTCTGAAGCCATTTAAACTAATGAGAATGAGAAATAAGGAGCCACTGGACCTGGTGGTGATACCAAAGGAAATAAAATGTTCAGAAAATTTTGATGTTGAAAAATTAGCAAATTTTGTATTTAGTGAAACTTACAGCAGTAGAGAAATTACTAATGATCTCAATAAATCAGTTTTTGTGGCATCTCCCAAAAGATCTGGAGTTCCTGACTGAATTATAATGAATTATTACAGTTATGAAATTCATGGCTGCCTCGGGCAATATTTCAACATTAATTTCCAAAGTTTTTATGGGTTGTGAATGGCACTGTTTTCTACTGGCTCATTTCTGAATGGCTTGTCAATGGCATCTGGCTTTAGAACTTCCACTGGAAGGGTATTCTCATTATGTAAACATATACAACATGTATACATATATACCATATTAAAAACAGGGACAAATCATTAAGGTTAGTATTTACTTAAAATGCATTACACTTACTTTTGGAACATCTTCAATTTCTGCACTTATTATACCTGCAAATGAAACAATGAATACAACAGAATTAGGGTTCTGCAATTCCAGAACACTCAGTTTCATTCATGTACATATTTCTAAACATGAAGAAACACTATCAAATTTCTTGCAATATTTAAAAATGCTTAAAATGTTCAAAAATGTTTAAAAAATTGCAACTTGCAATTTTTACATAACCAAACTGAAAATTATTATTTTGGTTAACAGGTACAGTTTAGTTACTTTTCCTTAGATGATTTTTTAAAGCAGCTTGAAATAGAAAGTTCACAACACTTGTCCTAAATGAGAAGTAAAGAGAAACATTTCACTCTCCTCAACTCTTTTTATAATAGCATAGCCATTTCAAACCTCTTGCTATTCTTCAAGACCTGTCATTAGTATACTCAGTATACTTTACAAAAGCAATTTTAAAATGAAGATCAATTTAACAAAGTTCAAAGCAAGTCATTGCCAACCTTCAAATCATAACTTTCAAAAATTCAAATATATTTAACTAGTTGCACAGTCCATTGACAACAGGGTTTTCAATTTTTAAACAGCACACTCAAAACAAAGCTTGTCTTTTCTTGATAGTTTAAAAAGTAAAAGTTCTATTTTTAATAGGCTACTTGACTGAAAAATAATATTGTGAACAAGATATTTTTCATGACTCACAAAACAAAATAAACTCTCCCATTTTGGAAGTTTGTGTTAAGGTCCTGGACAATGGCAGTGAGTATTTGAGCTTTCCTGTATAGCTCACCATTCTTGAATGGGTTTTGTAGAGCATCAAAGATGGGCATTAAAAAACAGAAGGAGGCAGTAATGTTGGAATTATAATAAAACAACTAAGAATGAAAGGGAGCAAAATGTTCCTTCCTATTTCTCATTTGTCTCTGGCCAAAGTAGGTAATACATTTACAGTTTTTTTCTTTTGCATTTTGTTTTAAAACTAATCACTTAAGCTTTGTAAGTATGTTGATATTATAATGATGCTAAAAATATACTCTCTCTTCCTTTCTCACGTATGCACATGCATACACACACACACAAAAAAAATGGTGTACTTTAAATTTCATTTTCATTTCATTTATTATTTCTGCTGTTTACAGATTCCAGGTGTATTGTTACATTATTATTTATCCGTTTTTATAACAACAACAAGGAAGATCTAGGAAAAGGCCTCACAGAGTCCTGACTTAGCCCCGAGCTTCCTAAGTCAACAATCCAACAAAGCAATGAAATTAGTTTACTATTGTATAACATGAAATCTCCACATCATTACAAATTAGAGATCACTCTTGCCCTACATTTTTCCAATTGACCTCCCCTACCAGTCTTTTTTTTTTTTTTTTGCGATTAGTTTAATATATAGGCTTTAAGTTTTTTTGTTTTTTTTTTTATATAAGTAAATAGTTATTGATTGCTGTTAGTTCTCTAGGTAATGAATTCCAAAATCTTGGTCCACAGTAATGTAGACTTTGTTTTATGGTTATAGTTTTAGGTAAAACTGGTATTAGTATATGCTGATTTCTAGTATCATATTGATGTGCACAAGTAGTTATTTTTATTAGATCATGTTCTATGTTATTTTTTATTCTTTTATACATAATTTTCCCTAAGTTAAAATAATATAGTTGCTTAAGAGTTATAAAATATAAGTTATTTATCCAGAGTAAAGGAACATATGTTCGGAAATTCACCACAAAGTCTAGAACACACCACCACAGAACCATGTCTGTTCAATATGTCTAATTTCAAAATAGTATTCTTAAAGGATAACTATGTTATATATGATTTAAGTTCACAAGAAATGCCACAGATGGCAGCACACTATCACTTCACATTTATGTATTGTTAATCTTCATTATTATTCATTTTATCACTTACACTCTTTCGGTGTATCCTCTATTTTCTCTCTTTAAGTACTGACGTGGCCCGACAGCACTCTACACAAGTCATGCACCCCCAAGAAAAAGTCACCAACATATGAAAGTATAATTATAATATTGTCAGAAACAATATAATGTTACTTCCATCTAAAGACATGTGGACATACGATATTTCAAAGCAAAACAACAAATATTCCTTGTTTGTTCACTTTTTTCTATAATACCATGGAGAGCCAAAATTACACAACCTCTTCAACATAATGACTGGACTGGACTGGACTAGTGGTACAATCACACATCTGACATCAGCTAAAGCATTGAAAAAAGGAAAGTGTGATGCTACACAATGCAGATTTCAATTACAGTTTTATGAAATACATATGGGTCATTTCCATGTCAAATCAACACAGCTTACAACCTGAGCTCCTCAGAATTTTATAAGATTTAGCACAGGTGTTAGGCTTATGGAGAAATGAATTGAAGTTCAATATTAAGTCTCTGTCTCTTTTGGTTTCTGAAATACACCACCGCAAAAATGGACGGCAAACTTAAATGTTCATGTTTCATGCATTACAAAATCCCCCATATTTTCTTTTCTATTTGACACAGAGCCTTGAAACCGGTATCTTTGGAAAGCATTTAATAAGGCCTTTAATATGATATATCACATGAATACATTTTTTAAATTTTTGGTTTAAGTTAAACACTTCGATCTTTGACCTTTCGTATCTCAAAATGGGACATTTCTAAATTTTTGAAAAATTTATATGTTATCTTATATTTATGCTCTACAATACCTGGGAATCTCAGTTTGGGACCATAATGGAATATTCAGTTATAAATTCAAATAGAAACTGTTTGTCCCCATTTTCATACTAAAATTTACTGTAAATATTATTTTTTACAGAAAAATTTGTTATCACTGTATACAAAACAAATGAATTTTGGAAAATCAATTGCCTCCAAATGCTTTTAGCTTATTATAAAAAAATTCTTTTTCGTGGCCACAGATTTATAAACAGAAACTACCTGTTTACATAATCATATCAAAAAATGCCATTACATGAGCTATTACATTTTTTGATAGAATTTTCTCTTATACTATGTCCTGTATGATTAAAAAATATGTAAGTCAGTAAAATTGTAGTTCTGTCCCAGTACCACTATATGAACAAGTACATCAAAAAATTATGGAAAAGCAAAGCAGCTTTTTAATTAATCAGGAAATTAAAAAATCAAAATCAACTCAAGATTTTAATTTGCATTTAACTGTCAAGTCCAGGAAACAGTTTGTTCAGCTACACGTATTTGTAATGTATGGAAGGTTTTCAGGATAATAAAATGTTGGAGATGGACCATGCAGATGGAGGAAGTTTCTTTGGTTTCCTTGATATCATAATTCACACTGAGAACACACCCTACTCACAACTGTGCTTCATAAATGCAAGTACAAATCATTTAACGTTCCCATTTCAAGTTCTTCTTTTTTGGTTACTTTTACTTCCTTGCCTGTTGTGGAAGTAGGAAAAAAATTGCATAGAAGTATGTTACTTCTACATGATATGAAGACCTGCACCTTCTACATGCCTGGTACAATGTAAGGCAAAAAATGCTCCTGTAAAAAAAAAAAATATTTCTTGTACTGCTGGAAAGTGATGTAAGCAACTGTATAACAATATTAGAAGATGCCCATTCATATAATTGCCAAGCAGTCATTATTTGTCTGTGAAAATAAGCAGCTGTTGAGTTCCACCATCAGAAAAGAGCATAATTTTTGTAATGGGCCATTAAATTTTTCGACTAAAAACTGAACTAACTGTTTTTGAAACAAATGAACAGCTGTAGTATTATGATAAAGACATTCATAAATTATCAGAAAACTAATATTTCTATGATGTGGTCAGTATCCCCATTGTTGTAGTAAGCAACATATGGGTGAATTATTGCTTGTGAGACATTCCAATAAAATCCCTGAACCTCATCTAGAAGAATGAAAGAAATCATTTTCAGAAGATTCACAAATTATTTACATAATCACCACATTTAAGATGATTTTTACAATCATCAAAGAAAGATTGCTGCTGTTTAGCAGTAAGTGAATGCCATAGCAGTACTGTCAGCTTTATAATAAATGAATCAATAAGTTATCACAAGTGGTGGACAAAGTATTATGGACTGGCTGATCAATACTGAACCACTGCTTATATGTTCATCCCTGCCAACCAAAATTTACCTAAATCAAGAAGATTGCTTGCAAAAATCAAGATTTACTGTAAAATCAAGAAGATTTGTGGCAGTACCAGAATTATTAATTCATGATTATCTATTATTAGGGGAGAGTGGTAATGTATGGGATGTGCTAGCAGTGTGTTTGATGATGCTTGTTTTCAATTATTTTTCTGTATCAGTCACTCATAGATGGAGTTCAGAAATTGTGATGATTTTCAAGGTTTTGTATTTTTTTTAAATTGAATGATACAATTTTAGAAACAACTTGATTTCATTTAAGCAATGACAAGACAGTGGCCTTTTTGGCTGTGTCAAAAAAATTCTTAGAAAATTCAGCCTCATAGCACATTTTGTTTGTTTTACACTTAATTAGGAGAATAATTAGGAGAAGAGCTCCAATGTCTCATCAGACACTGATGAGCGGAACTGAGTTTTGTTCTTTTTCACTAAAGAAAATACCTTCTCACATTACGCATTTCCGTGAGGAATGGACAAAATTGCCAAAAACACATGTGCAATTTTGTCAAACTTTAGGTAGCCATCAACACTTGCCAAACACTTTAAGGATGACGACAGACACTTATCAATTTCCTCACCAGGATATATTTTGGACATGTTCTTGATTTGAAGTTGCAAGAACTGTTTTTCCAATTCATCCACTGCAGTCTCTGTGCTCCCATTCTTTAGTAGCATGATGGGAAACTTTTTCACAAAAAATCGCACATCCTGGAACGTTTTCAAATCTATGTGTTTCAAGTTTGTCACTTCTGCATGCTCCAACACCTCATTCTTCAGTGAAAACTTTTTTCTTTTATGTAATTGCATGCTGCAATGTAATATTTTCTAACAGAAGAGAAGAATTGCTTCTTACCATAATCATTTAAAGTATCCACAATTGCACTAGTGTGATGTCCAATACTAAGACCACTGTCTTCTCTTTGAATAGAATAATTCTAATATGCTATGTCCAGTAATGATGATGCCCTTAGATGCACTAGTTTTGCAAAACACATCAAGAGATTTTTTTAGCAAATCATGCAGTATTTGTCTAAGGAGATGTATCTTAGGTGCTGCAAATTGCAAATTCACATTGGCTTTTCCAAAGTTTGAAATTCCATATAACATAAAACTGCAGTATGCCTTATTTAAATTACAGGATAAAAAATAAAACAGCTTTTGCTCCCTGTCAAAGACTACTGTTTTACATTTAGCAGGTTCCCTTTCCTTAAGAACCAATTTGTCACTCTTTTTCTTTTTAATTGCACTTGTATCATTACTAGGAGAAGCTTTCCTGTTCACATCCTTAACATTTGAGGGTTTATTTTTTTCCTTCTGCCACAAACCCCAAGGTTTTCCCTGATACCACTCGCACTGGAAAAAGTAGGATTTTCATTTCCCATGAGAGTTGGTCTTCTGGTGAATTTGAAAAGCTGTAGAGAGAGGTTCTTTCTTCACTTTACTGAGAGAGAAAAAAAAAACTGCAGAAGAGGACTCCCACTGCTTACTCGGCCTTTTCAATCTCCTTCCCAGTGATAGCCACCTTGTACACACATGCTTACGGATCTTCCTAGCTTCAACATCATGAAGTTCTTGGAAAACTTTTAATTTTTCTTTCCTATTACTGCTCATTTCCAAGTAGTAGAAAACATCCACCAAGATTTCATCTATTTTTACTGGCAGAGTTCCTGCTCTTCTGAGCTGCCAAATTTATTAAATGACATGGACAGCCAATCACAATCAACTCAGACATGTGTTCTTTGAGAAACACAGCAACACCATTCTTGGCACCTAGCATTATATTAGTATTATCTGCTCAAAATGCAATACAGTTACGAAGTGGAATCTTCAACTGTTCAAAAATATTAATTATGGATTGGGCAATATTTTTACCTGCTGCTCCTCCTGTCACCACAGAAACTGAAAGCAGACAACTCTAAACTGCCTGTTCAGTTTTCTCAAAATAGGTCACAACAATCGGGTGAAGTTTTGAAGAGCTATCATTGCTCCCATCGACCCTTATGGAAAAGCGGGAATTTTGTAGACTCGTTACAATGTTCCGCTTCCTTTCTTGGGTGATTTCCTTGATAATAGCAGTACACTTCATTCGGACACACCCAAATCTCTTAGCTGTTTCACATCCTGGGAACATCTTTCTAAAAAGTGGGCCTACATGATCCGCTGCACTTACTGGCAAGTTGTGCTCGACAAGGAACATCGTAAAAGGCACTATGCACAAATGACATCAATGTCCGTGGAAGTGGTAGATGTGAAAAACGAATCAACTTTCACATTTTTCTTCACCTCCTCGACTTTATTTTAGGTTTCTGCAACTTTTCTTAACATCAGTTTTCCGGCCATGGGAAATGCTTAAATCACAGTTGCATATGCTGCATAATGCAAATTTCAATCCCTGCAAACTCTTTTTCATGAAAAGGAATTCATGAGAGTATGTTTCTCTAAATGACTGAGAATATTGCTTAGTTTTTGAACTCATATTTATAGCTAAAACAATACAAAAGTTAGAATTCAAGAGATTTTCTTATATTTTCTTAAAATTAATCTCCTTTACTGCACATGAAGAAAACAAAGGCATTGAAATGAACTGGGTTTGCCACTACATAACAAAAAGCTATCATCCTGAGAATGCTGGGAAAACAATTTTGAACAAGACAAGAAGATTTTCCATTAATCCTGCCCGGGTTATGGCTGGAAGCTGGTACTGCAAAGCAGTAGACTCAGCACTATACGTCAGCCTCGTCATGTGATTGAAAACTGGTTCTCTGCATGAAATGAATGGATCACAAGAACGTCAACAAAGTATTGAAAGAATGTCAAAGCAAGGTGAGACAGAGGCCAATCACAAAAGAGCAAGCTGAGGCTAGAGCAGTGATGGAACAGCAGACTCAAAATATCTAAGAAGCATTCCCAAAATGTTTAACATGTGTTAGAATCTTAAAAACATGAAATTTTTTTTTAACACAGATGTTTAATAACATTATTTCACTGAGATTTTCAATTTCCATAGCATACTCAATGCTTTCTGTCATCCTTAGTGGACCGAAGATTTCCATAGACTCTATGGTGTCCGTCGTCCGAAGCAGAGCGACAATTTCCAATGTAACTACATAAAACCTTAGTACTTCAAGTTGCTGAATCTTTCCTTTCTATTGCATGGTCTTACTCAGTGTCAAGTGGAACGTTGGGCACGGAGAATTTCATCAAAGTCCCGACGATGACAACGTGGCACTGTGGTTCTGATGCACAATAGCACAAAAATCTGCCTTTGTAGCAAAATGGCACAAGATTTTTGTTTAGGTGCACTTTGGCGCAAAATTCCCATCCCTGCAATTCCCATCAATAAAAAAAAAAAAAAATTCACGAGCCATTTGGCAAAAATCCAAAAGAAACTATCTTCCGGGAATAAAACTACCCAAAAATCTGTAAAACTTCTGAGATGTCGGGAATATTGGGCAGGTATGTATGTTACTACATGTATTTGAATGCTGTTTTCATGGAAAATCCTCTCAATATTATCTTTAATTTTTTTGTATTTAGAGCAGTTATACACTCTCCCAGGTAACAAATTAGTCATGGAGGACTACAAATCAATGAAAGCATGCAAGTCTATATGAATCAATTGGGGTTTCTTCCTCTTTACTCTGTTACCTCAAATTACACTCAGTTAGCATTAACTTGACATTTTAATGGATATGACAAACATAGATAATGTTCCACTAGCACCCACCAAAATGCAGAGTTTTGGTAATAGTTCAGCGAATTCATAAAATCCAATTTTAAGAGCTGGGTACTCAACCTTGAACTGCTAAAATGTTTCATTTACATTACTCAGTACCAGTCTTTTCTGTACACGTATTTTTAGTCTATTAACCTTCACTGACACAATACTGTTTACCTGGCATAATTCTACTTATGCCAGATCAACATGTTATAAAATGTTTTAAAATGTTTTACAAGGCTAGCTCTTTCTTTACTTAAAGTCTCCCTGGTCTTGGGCTATGGGAAGCTAGGATCTCTTTCTCTCTGACAAGTTGTTTAGATTTTTTTTACCATGTAATTGGTTGCTCCAATTTTTCAACCTTTCTGACAGACCAAGTTTTAGGTATAACACTTAAAATTTGCACTTGTAAAATTTTATCCTCAGTGCTTCTGAATTTTTCCTTTTAGCTTTTTTAAACATCAAACTCGGAAACATTTTTTTAATGTTTTTAAACACATTATGAAATCAGTGCAAAACTCAATTCTTCAGGCATAGAACAACAGCCTATCTGAGAAAAAATATTTCAGGAATTTGTGACTTGTAAACACAGACGTTAAAAGAATTACAACCAAAATGGACATTTCTGAACATTTTAATGAAAAATACAGTCAAACTGTGAATTTAGAGTACTCATACAGGTGATAAGTGACCAGCAAAAGAAAAAAAAATTAATAAAATAAACTGGACAGCACTGTGTCAAAGAGTATCTTGCAGTTATTATAGTTTCATGGTGAACAGCAAAGAAAAATACCATTCTTAAGTAATGAAACAAGACACACACACTACTAAAAGACAGTCTTCAGCTAAGGCTTTTCTAGAGTTCCTTAGCTTAAAGTAGATACTTCAAGATTTGATTAAAATTATTTACTTTAAAACAAGATACATTAAAGTATTTACATTGGAAGGGAAGAGGGTAAAAGTTGGAACCCCATCCCATCCTCAGGACAATTTAATCAAAGTAGGTGCTGCTACTCATGATGTTGTTATAGTTGACCCTTATAGTAATTGTTTCTCTTCAAGTTTTGCTTTGAAAAGGTGGTGGCTGATAAGCTATAAAGGTTGTTTTTTTTTTTTAACTCTACTCTTTTCAATGCCCATTATTTTGTTTGTGCTTAACCATGTTGTTCTTTGATATTCTTTTAACTGCAGCTTTTGCACTCATCAACTTATTCATTTTTTCTACATGTGCATGTCCACAGAACTCCCCATTTTCCCTAGCACACAAAGCAACAGTAGTATTCTTAATTGTAGGCAATACTTTTTGTAGTAAGGTATTTTGTTTGTTAACTTCTGGATAAAAGAAAAAAAATATTTTATGAATATTGCAGTGGTTTGTAAGCAAACTTTTTTGTGCAAAATTTCCTTTGGTGATCAAGGCAAAGTAATTAAAACCTTCTGATACTTCATAAAAGGTGAAAACACTACTGTTCTGTAAAACTGGCATTATTTGAACTTCTGTGTGATTTAATAACTTCTGCTGAGATTCAAAGTTTAAAATATCAGCTTTTGATTCAGTGATCAAATTTACAGAGCCTGCAAAGTGTTGTCAATTTTGAGGTACATTTTTCTTAAAGCTTCACTGAATACTTCTTTGTGAAATTTCATAAATAAGATAAAATACACCATTTCAGTAAAACAAAGATACTATTTTTCCTCCTACACTGTTCATTACCACCATGCACACTTCTATCTTGATAATCTTGCTGATTTAGCAAAAAAAAAAAAAAGTTCTTATAAGCTACAACTAACTAATTCAAGCTTTATTTATTGCACCATGACACTGCAAAAGAAACTGAAAAAATGTACATACTCTGTTTTCCATCCAAAGGATAAAACTGGTTAACAGGAACAACAGTTCTTCTATCAGCTGAAGCACTTCCAACTAAAGCTTGCTTGATATGACGACGAAAACGCTACCAGTATGATAAGAATTTTAATAGAAGGATCACAAACATTAACTCTCAAAAAACACAATTCTGTAACAAATTCTATATCACACAAATGCTTTGAACAATCAGGATACATATATATTTGGAAAATTACTAAAAACGTGTTAAAAGAAAATGTTATGTAATACAAAGATACAGGTCTGCAAATAGTTGGAAAGAAGCTCGTTTTCTTACTTAATGACCATTTTGGCAGAAAACATGATACAATGAAGGTAATGTGTTATTTTCTCTAGTGGACAATTACATGCTGTAGGAAACTCAGCATCAAACTTTTGTGGGTATCGCTGAGCATATTCCACAGTACATAATCATTGCTTTTGGTAATCACTTCACAAATCTTATTAGTTTTGCTTGCATGAATTCATTCAATTCTTCCTGCACTAATCACATTAGTTAAGTCTTTTGTTCACTGTTCAGTTGAAATATTTTCAGAAATGAGAAGCATTACAGATTGTCTGTAGTTTCTACAGATTTTTAGGTCTAACTACAGAACTATGATGTGCTGAAAAAAAAAAAAAAAAACTAGGAAGCTGCTTGAAAGTTTTTTTTTATTTTGTTAACATAATTACACAAAAGCATTAAAAAATGATAATTACTATTTTTAAAAATCAGATTATTTGGGCTGCTGGGTCATCCTATAAATCAGGACTCTTCTGTAGATAATTATGACTTGGGTTCAGCATTTCAGGTGCAGATTATACAGTGATTTTTTTATTTTTTTTTTCTGAATTTCATAGTCTGTGGATTATATATAAAGGAAAATACAATACTTAGAAATCAGCTCTGGTGGGTCATTCCATGTCAATTCAACCAATTAACTTATCTGACCACCACTAATTCTTGTGAGTTCGTGAACGTGTTGGGTTTGCTGAGAAAATACGCAGCTCCAAAAATCAGATTTCAGGGGAAAACTTCTCTGAGATATGGAAATGAAAAAAAATATCCTTGTCGGATAATTTTTAAATTGTTACAATAACCTTTATAACTCTTCAGATCATGTACTTTCAAAATGAGCTCTTAATAATATAGTCACATGGTATTTTTTTTTTTACATAGAGCTCAAGAAACATTGTTTTACATATATGATACATGTGCTAACATTAATTTTTGAAAAAAATTACATGAAAATCAAGATAAAATGCAGCTGATGACATTGCATTTGCTTATGAATAAGAGGGGCTACTCCAATTTGAAAGTCAATAGATGTGTTAAGCACTGTTTAAAGATGTTTTACATATATGATGCACATGCTAACATTAATTTTTGAAAAAAATTACATGAAAATCAAGATACAATGCAGCTGATGACATTGCATTTGCTTATGAATAAGAGGGGCTACTCCAATTTGAAAGTTAATAGATGGGTTAAGCACTGTTTAAAGAAAGACAGAGCAAAAAAAAAAAAAATATGAGCACTAGTTTACTTACACTCAAAGTGTATCAATTAAAAAATTAAGTTTAAAATCTTTAATTTTTTTCTCTCTTTGGTAAACCCACTTGTGTATATATATATAATGAAAGGCCATTTCAAAAATTTTCAACCAGCACCAAAATTAAATTTCAGGATTGATTTTGGAGGGAGTTATGATGTTTCATGCTACAGCATAAATAGCATTTATTATAGCATTTTGCTTTGTGTAGCAATTAGTACTTTTAACTATGTTTTTTGTTTTTTGTTAACATACTGTGTTTTTGAATCGTGAAGTGAAATAAGCTAAAATGTGACAGAATTTCATTTTTCATGCATGCCTACTATTAGTTTTCCAATTTTTATAATATTCCACTATGGCAAGGGTTTTTTTTTTTTCTCTTTCTTTGTTGATCTGACATGAAGTGATTCTTTCCCTTTAAAAAAATACTGATGGGTCTTGGTTCTGTTTGGCACATGCAACACTTTCAGGTGGATTTTAGGAAAAAATTAAATGAAAATAAAAATGAAAAATAACTGATGACACTACTTTTTTCAAGTAGGGAAGAATTTTAGGGATCAGCACATGCTATGTAGATGTAAGCCAAATTCACAGCTCTTGAACTGTTTGGAATCTTGTTCTTGAAATTGGTGCATGTACACAGGCAATTTTTTGAGTGTCACATATTTGAAATTCAAGTCACACTTCAGCATTTGGCCTTGAAAAATGCTTTTTTACCAAAATCCACTCATGTTACATATCAAATAAGAATTTTGAATATTTTTGAACACACTGTACTTACACATATGGCAAAATGAGCCAATATTCATCACATTTTTATTTCTCGTGCAGGCCTGTAAATCTATCATAATTCCCTATGAGTGAAAACAACAAAATCACAGTCCCAATAATCGTCTTGCATTTTATATCAAAGGACAACCAAACACAATACACGTAAGTACCAATTTCAATCACTTGGACACCAATGATCGTGTTCTTTCAATAACAGTTTCCATGTACTGCTTCCACCGAGCAGTGTTCTCTTTCACGAAATTTACAAAAATGCATTGCACAAAACAGCCTTCATTGAGAAATGTGTGTAGCCAAAACAAGGCTGAACACAACTGACAGCTAACCTAGAAATAGCCAGAAAATAGAATATTTCATACTAATTAGATGTATCCTGCAAAATGTTTTCATGCAAATCTAAAATGAATGCATACGTAATAGTATATTTAAAATACACTATACTGATACTGTATCATATTTTTTGATAAAATGTGAATACAGTCAGATGTTTTACATTTATTCTTAAACACTAATACATAAAAATAATTTACTTTTCCAAATAAAAATATTTTTTCTGGAATATAAAACACCATATTTACAATGAACATAAAAAATTACAAAACCTCTGTAACTGAGCTTGCATAACAATATCACTCGTCACACGTAGATAAGCACAGAATCTCCTGTGCACCACAAGTTAATTTTGTTTAAAAATTTAAATAATCAAGTGGTGATTCTAAAATCTAACACAAGATTTATGGAAAGCAAATCTTAGTGTATTTGTTTTTATAACAGTATATTGCTTCTGTAGAATGGCAGGGTTCCCAACTCATTTTATCCCAAAAAATATAAGCACTTTTTAAGTACTTTTAAACCCCCCAAAAAAGATTTTTTAAGGACCTTACAAATTGCACAACTAAAAATAACATACACAAATATACTTTTGCACATGGATTAACTATACAAACTAAAGTCTCTTGATGATAATAAATTAGAATTTATGCAATTTAAAAGACAGTTCTGCTGGTCAAATTAGCTTCCATATGAGAGAATAATCATATATGCAACAAAAAGAATGTAAATCGTAAAACCGTAGTTAAAGTTACAAGATCTAGATCTGGATGTTGCACATAATTATTTCATGGCTTGAGCTGAAAAACCAAAGTCAAAAGTTCGCCACGAGTCACTAATGAGAGCTTCTCCTGTCCCGTACTCTCCAACGGGCTTTTTGCTGGCATCAGACAGCGTCATCAACATAGCCAACCAGCAGCAGAAGTTGTATGCACTACATTCTAACTACTTTTGTAGTACTTTTTAAGTAGAATTTCTGGCAAAAATTAAGGACTTTAAAGCACCCTAAAAAAATTAAGCACTTTTTATAAGAACTTTTAAGAACCATAGGAACCCTGGAATGTGATAAGCTCAGTTGTGTGGATATGTTGATACAACCTTCAACTGGTATTCTAGTTCACAAGAAAACCTATCACAATACAGATAAAACCTATCATATTATGGCAGGTTTACAGGTTTTATCATATTATGATAGGTTATCAAGTATTGCAAACCTATCATAAATAGGTATCCTTTAAGGTTCATGTTGAAACTCTTCATTAGCCAATCTTACTTTAGCACATTTATGTCTACAAACCAATATGTACGAATACTTGCAGAATGATGAAAAGAATTACTCTGATGAAACAACCATGAACAAGTGTCAAAAAACTGCCACATCATGAGAGCAAAAGAATTGTTTGAAATGTTAATTATGTTATGATATAATGTTTGACACTTATAGTTCCTGGCACAATCAGGTCATACTACAGTTTTCACCATCACACATCCCCCAAAACTCATACTAGCAAAATGCTTGCAGAAGCAGGCATTCTCCAACTGTCCAACCCACCAGCCCATTTAAATCAGAATAAGTATACAATATCATTCATCACTAACAGAACATGCTGACTGACATTACTCTAAGGACCAATTATACCTTTTTTCTTTTAATCATGTAAAGCAAACCAGCTGATTGTGGTTGATGTTGCTGTGGAATCAAGACCATACATACTGACAGATTCAGAATGGAATATATTATGTATGCATAAACCATTTATCATTTGTGGAATATCATCATATATGGAACAATATGCATCTGAATAACATCTATGAAAACACAAATGCAAAAGCTTGACTGTTGGATCACACAACATGCATAAAAACTGAAAAGAGATTTAGACAAGGTTTCCTCATATCTCCTAAGCTCTTCAATGCCACATTACAGAATGACTTACACAGGGTTTGTACACATTTAGAGAAAATACAATCCTGGGGTTTTCCAGGAATTCAAAAATTCCAGGAGCTACAATGTTTGCTTGAATCACAGAACTATGTTTTATATTTTACAAACTGGGTTGAAATTTACTATGCATTTAGAATTCTAATAAAGTCCTATGGGTTCCATTGTTAGAGTGTTCAGTGTGCATCCTATCTTCAATGAAGTGGCAAAATTTTCCCATAAAAAAATTGCTCTGCATAAAATTTATATGAAGCAATCTAGAACTAAGCACAATGCTAATGATACAAAACAATTTTGAAATAGCACCAAATATTTCCTATTCCACAGTAATCTATTCTCATGTACATTGGCAGCAGGGAGGCCAGATATCAATCTTCTTTAGTGAGGAAAGAGAGCTTGTTAGAAGGAACAGCTATCTTGGACACCCAGGAAAGTTTTCACACACTGTTGTGACTCCAACTGAATACAACTGGCATACCACACACCAAGGTTGGAAATATGGGCAGAGAAACATCTTGCACTGCAGCATCACATGAGATAAAAGAGATAACATCACATCTCCACAAACCATAGGAGTAAATGATAGATGCTGTAGGGAGTTAGAAAGAAGTGACGTAATTAATCCAAATATTTCGGTGACCAGTATCCCCCACCCCACCGCCACACATAGGAAAATCTTCAAGGACTATTCCAGGACCTTTAAAAAATAATATGAAAAATCAAGGACTTCTCAGGCCTAGAGAAAGGGAAATCAAATTCCAGGACTTTTCCAAGATTCCAGGGGCAGTGCAAACATTGCTTACAGTCACTGAACTGGAAAGACAAAGCAGTAAAAGATTAATGGAGATTATTTAACCCCTTCATTTTGCTGATGACAATCATTTTTGCCAGTATCCCCTCAGAGTTGCAGAGTATGCCCCAGGAGAACTAGCTAACAAAATTAAGGAAGTGGGATTAAAAATGGACTTGCAGAAAACAAAACTTATTTATAATAATTTTACAGGAACTGAAGAATTAGAGGTTGATGAGGAAAATCTAGAAGTAACCAATGGCATTTCAAGCAAGGGCAACATTGAAGAAACCCATAGGTGTATAACACTTGACTTGAGTGCATTTAGAAGAAATATTACAAATTTCAAGAGCAATTTATCATTACATTTGAAAAAAAATGTTAAATCAATGAATCCTTCCAGTTCTTACTTAATGAAGAAAGACATTATTAAGAAAGACATACAGAGCCGTGCTTGAAAAATATCATGCCTGAGATCCCTGGAACATGTAAATTATTGGCCTGGGCAGGTAAATAAAAACTCTGGTTGCCCGGTCTGACCAAGTAAATTAAAAAATAGTTTGAAATAGAATTTTCAACTACAAGAAAAAAGAGTTGTCGCATGTCGTGTTTCATTTCACTGCTAATTACCAGAAGTTGCATTATTATTATTACGAAGTGCCAAGCACAAAAGAGAATATCAATTCTGTAATCATATTATGTTCTAGGGCCAGAAATTGGAACAATATGTAGTTTTGCTCCAAATGTTGTTTATAGTCAATGATGGGATTCATGCCTCTGATATTTATAGTTAGTGATGGATGCATACCCTTCCAGTGTTTAGTGACAAAGGGTGAAAACTTAAAAGGAACATGGCAGAATCACACAATTTCTGAAATACCAATTTTCCATCATCATACCATTTCATACCAATTTCAGGATCATCATCTTATAGGCCTAACCTGAGATACACACTTTTGTGCATTGAACATTTTGAATACAGACCCTCACAACAGAAGTGCAAAACATACATGTAAAAAAAGTTCATCATATGTTTTAACTTAAAAAAAAAATGAGGGTTCTGATTTGTTATCTTAAAAGTTAAAATTTCCTGGGCAGGTAAAAAATTTCTGCACATGCCCAGCTGGGCATGTAATCTTTCAGATATTTTTCAAGCCCTGCAGAGGCTATGGAAACAGAATTCATAGAAGCACAAAACAATGTGCTTGGTGTAACCAAGAAAAACAGGAAAAGGAACTCGTGGATCATGAAAAATAGCAGGAGTTAATGACACCACAATCAAAGCAAAGACCATGAAGTGGAAATGCGCTATAGACTAACTGCTAGAACTGATCACAGTTAGAAAACCAAAACATTTGACTGGAAATTAAGAAATGGCAAAAGACCCACAAGATGAGTCTGTGGGAAATGGATGGATTATACTCAAAAGCATGAAGGAGCAACAAGGAAGACAGAGAGTTGTGGAAGAGACTTTGGGAGACCTTCATCCAGCAGTGGATTGAGAATGGTTGACAGTGAGTCAGGAGAAAAAGAACTGAAATAGGTAATCACAATGTATGAATAGAAATATAATGACCATATGATAGAAAGCCCTAACAAATAATACATAGATATACAGTGTGTTGTTAAGTAATGAATTATTCGGCAATTGGTTCTGGTTGGGGAGCGAGCATTCAAGATGGCTATTAATTCTGGGCTTGGGTAGAAAATGCCATAGGCCGCGCGTTAGTGTGTTTCTGCAGAGAAGAAAAAGCTTTTCAAAACCTATAGATATTGGATAGTTGACAGCATACCGATGATAATTTACCCCCTATCTCCACGCAGTAGCTCCCTGCTAATTTTATTTAGCAACGTACATATTGCAGCGCATTATGGCGCAATAATATTAGCGTTATTTGAGCAACATACAATTGCAGCACCACCCGATCATTTTGGATGCCCGGCCTCCCGAAACACTTCAGATGGAAACAAACGGTCAAAGAAAATCATACAGTTACACTGTAAAAATAGACAGAGGTCCTTTTCCTCACTCCCCATTTGAGAAATACATTGGTTAATTGCACCAGGAGGAGAGAGTGGAAGTGTGGAAAAGGAGATGTTTTTTATTAATGGTTGAACAGGTTAACCAGTTTTCGGGCTTCTTCGGGTCCAGGCTCTATCTTGCAATATAAAATTCGGGCTCCGGTGTGCTTGGGCTGATATACCATGGGCTCGGACGGGCTCGGGCTCCGAAAACTGAGCACGAACTCAGCTCTAGCCTGCACATGTGCACTACCTGTGAAGCAGTTTCTGGCTTCGAAGTTGATCTCCATGATCGAACATCCACCGTACTCATCAGATTTGGCTCCTGCAGAATTTTTCCTCTTCCCAAAGGTGGAGTGTGCCTTGAAAGAGGAGTGCTTCAGCAACATTGTGGGCATCCAATGAAATGTGACCAACAGACTAAAAGAGGTTCTGGTTCAGAGCTCCACCATGCCTTCAAACACCTGTATGAAAGATCTCACCGTCATTGGAGGAAGATTATTTTGAATCTGTGTAAGTGATGTTGTTTTGATATAATAATTTTTGTCTCATTACTTAATGGGTACACTGTGTATAAATAATAAAACATCTTAAAATTTGAAACATTGTCCAAATGTTTACTCATTTTGGGGAATACCCGATTTAATTTACCTATCCTGCTATAAAACTTCCTGCAGAGACAAAAACAACTACACTATCTACCAACAAGTAATTGGACATCTGTGATAGCAAAGGAAAACAAAGTTTATTCACCTTCAATAGTTGGTGGAGCCTCCACGAGCAGCGATTGCAGCTGTGACCCTCCGGGGCATACTCTCAACCAGGCGTTGTACGACGGCTAGCGGTATTTTCTTCCACTCGGCTTGGAGAAGACAGGTCAGTTCCTTCACCGATTTGGGACGGTGGGGGCAACCCTTAAGTCGACGCTCCAACTCGTCCTAGAGGTGTTTGATAGGGTTAAGGTCCGGGCTCTGCGCAGGCCAGTCCATTCGATTAACTCCATTGTCACCATACCAAGCCATGGTGGCCCTCGCAACATGACAGGTGGCATTGTCATCCTGAAAGTAACATGGGTCCACCCCGTAAAACTGCCACAACGTAGGAAGTGCATGGTCACCCAAAATGGTGCAGTAGGTCTTGGCGTTGAGTCTACCAGGAACTGCGACCAAGGGTCCCGTGCCATACCAGGAGAAACACCCCCATAGCATAATTCCATCGCCGCCGAACTTCACAGTTGGCACAATACATTCCGGCAGGAGGCATTCTCCAGGCAGACGCCAAACCCAGACCCCGCCATCTGTACGGTAGAGGGTGAACGTTGATTTGTCGCTCCAGAGAACCTGTTTCCACTGTTCAACGGTCCACTGTCGACGTTCTTTGCACCACGTTAGCCGAGCAGCGCTAATGGACTTGGTGATCAAAGGCTTGTGGGCGGCAGCACGTCCATGATAACCGAGCAGATGGGCTTCATAACAGATGGTATTCACCGAAAGAACACTCCTGGATGCCTGTTGAAACTCCTCGCGGATGTGGCCCATCAATTTGGTGCGGTTCTTCCGAATTTCTCTGGCCAGGTCGGGGCACATTCTAACAGTCACCTCTCATCTTCCACTTGCCAATCACGAAGGCCACTGTCGATTTTGGGTACTTCAACTCGCTGGATATGTCATGTATGAATCGGCCATTTCTGTGATACCCGACGATTACACCTTTCTCGAAATCAGAGAGCTCCGAACTGTGTGGCATCTTGCATGCGACTGGTTGTGTTGTTGTTTCCCACACGATATTTAACGGCGGCGGCCGTGACTTGTATCAGGACCGCAGATATCGCCGATTGCAGGGGTGTCCAATTACTTGTTGGTAGATAGTGTATAATTAAAAATAAATTGTACAACCAAAAGTAAAATATACTGCAATTACAAAGGCATATGAATACTTCTAATAAAAACTTATTTATTTTATAATTTCAACACATGCAAATCAGATCACTGCACTTTTTATGCTAACTAAAGGCGTAAATACCTTTCGTGTCTGTTTCAGATACCAGTCAAAATGAATCCATGATATCTCGGGAATAAAAGGACAAGGTGGTAGTGCAGCATTTTCTGTGAAACCATCTCCCCATGTCTTCACAAAGAAATCCCACTCTCTTTTAGAACGCCGAGGATCATTCAACACAGCAGGAAGGTTCTGAGTGCTGTTGTACACTGTCCACTGATACTGGTCCATAACAACGTTTGGGCGTTCGAGAGACTGACTGGCATTGAAAATATGTGCATACTTTTGCCGTAGATTCTCGACAAAATTTTCTTCATGGAAAGATCCATCATCACCTACAAATTTTATTGAATTTTAGTTCACATTCACATAATGTGTGACAGAAAAGGCAAATTATTTCTTCTACAGGAAATTCCCACATATAATGTATCAACAAACATACACATGGTTAGATCACAAAATCTTCAGTCAACTGGATTTATTTACGGAAAGGAAAAACCAAAAATCTTTAAAATGTTAAGGAAAGTAAATTAACACACAATGGTAATTAAGCAGCACAAAAATCATGACACTACGTGCATAGCAGAATGGTAGGAGATATAAAATTAGACAACAGTTCACAAGCTCCAAAACATTTATACATAGAGCTTAACAAAGTAAAGTAACATGAATGTACAACTATTATTTTATTGCTACGTCATTTCAGAAAGAAACAATGCTAAGAAAAGAAAAAAAAAAAGGAGAATTCTACAGCTGATGCAGGGCTTTCTGGATAATCTTCAGATTATATATACCCCATTTTTGTGTCACCATCTATGTTGGCATTCAGTGTTTTACAAGCGTTCCTCGAGTTTGTTCTCGTGATAACAATGGCTTATTGTTTTCTATTTTAATGATAGTATTCTGACCTGTCAGTGTGCTGTTCTCCTCCCAAGACATCAAAGGGCAAGCAGCCATCCTTCCATCAGCCAATGCAGTACATGTGCCAAGGACTGTGATGTCACCTTCATGCAACTAATGGCACTTGACTAGGACAGCTCTTCTCGCTGCACGGCTAGTGTATCGCCATCTGTCAGTATTCTGTGGCATACAAACAATTCAATTGACCATACTACAAGCTAAGGTTTTACTAGTTTTCCATGCTCTCATTGGAGCAATCCTCCTCTCATCCTTCTGAACTTTACCTCAAGCATATTTTCTTTTACATTTGGAACATATGAGTAAAATCTCCAAGCCCTTTTACAGTGACTCCCCCATCCTCACATCCATTTGTGGTTACCATAGTTCAACACCCTAGGAAAGAATAGCTACTGCACTGATGAAATGGCTGGTTTTTAGTCATTTAATCTTTTATACATACACATCACTAAGCTGTTCTCCGAGATTCAGAGGTTAGCTCCAAAAAGAAATACAACTAACAGATATTTTTACTTACTGTTGTCGAAACAAACTTCTCCATTTACAGCGATCTTGACATACAACTCGGGCTTCACTGATATCCATTACACGCCGTACACAAGATCTTTTATACTTCATACTCATAATCTTTTTCTCATGCAGACACTGATGAATCTGATCCACCCATGTCTTCCTTGGCCTTCCTCTGCCTTTCCTTCCTGCCACTTGGACTGAAAAGATTTTCTTAGTAAGCATCTCATCACTCATTTTTTCAACATGGCCAAACCACCAAAGCATATTGGTCTCCACCTTGCTAACAACATTTTGCTTCACATCACACAACTGCAACACATCTTCATTCCTCATTTTGATTTTAACATTCATAATGAAGATTTATTATTGTGCTTTTTTATATATTTTGTAGCACTACTTTAAATGGTAAACCAGGTTTGTCTCAATTTTGCTTACACTCTCAGCAGAGTGAAAGTTTGATGTATATATATACTTGTCTGCAAGTGCTCTTGACATTCTGTCCACCATCCATATATTTTATCAGTGAAAGAAATACAATTAACCAAATATGAAATCTATGCTGTACTTATCTAAGAATATGTTACTCTGATAGTTTTGCCAACCCATCCTTCTACATTCATCATAACTTATTCTGCCAAATGATTTATTGTGGAATGGTCATTCATTAACATCTCTTTATACTGAAGAGAAAAATGTCCTTTAACATCAATGAGGGAACAAATATTCTTCATACATGGGAAATCAATGGAATAATATTCTTCAATACATGGGAAATCAATGGAATATTCAAAGCAAACAGATTACAAATTCTGGATTTGCTTTAAACACTTACTTGGTCATCCATGCAACCAGTGGTGTATCTTGGGCCAGAGACCTGGGCTATCTCACCCATCCTCCTCCCCCACCCCCAGTACTGTTTCTTTAAAAACTGCATAATTTTTAGCTAAGTAATAGGAGTAACTTTTTTCCTAAATTTTAGGTACATGCTATTGCTAACATGATACCAAATAATTATGAAGATTAGGATTTGAACACTTATTTGTACATGAACTCCATTCTTCTTTCCTTTTGTGCTAACTTGAGTGTTACGTTTTCATAAAAAGTTTCTTCCGAGTACTTTTTCATATATAAAAAGATTGTTTTTCTCATTTGACAAAACAGCCAAGTTGCTTGAATGTACATGTCCTTGCGTAGCTCTAAGATATATCTTGATTCTTTTTAATGCAGAAAAACTTCTTTCAGAAGTTGCAGTTGTTGATGGAAACTTTAATGTTAGGTTTGCTAATTTGTACACCTCACTAAACACCATGTCCAATTTATTCAACTTTATGTAACAAGTAATGTCTCTTACCGATTTCTTTTTGTATTCATTTAGTGAATAAAACACCTTCAGTTCATTTTTAGTTGAGCTGTATCAAAATTTGAAGCATAGAGCTATTTAAGTTTTGACAGTAGATGTTCAGGAAAGCTTTCACAAAACTTATCAAAACAGTTCGAATCCGACAAAGCCACGAATTTAGGATGTAGTATCACCGATTTTAATTCATTGACACTTCACACAAACTTAAAAAACTTTTGCAAAACACATGCTGTTGTGGGCGGGAGCATGCTAAGGTAGTCTGTCTTCTCTTTTCTGAGTGAACCATTGCTCAAAGCAATGACCCATCCTTCTTTGCCCACTCATGCATGTTGTCATGGAAACCCTAGCAGGCGATCGTATGGAAGATCTTCAAATCAGAACAGTGAAGACTCTGGTAGAACTGGTTATGTTACGATGGCACCATCCTTCCACTAGGATCCCCCGTTGGTCTTCGTTTGCCAGAGTGATTCTCTCTAGTCAAAAAAGTGAATCCGCAAAAGTTTTTTTCGCAGTGAAAGCATCGACATATCTTAATACCACTGATAATTGACTTTTATTTGTGCATTCTCTAGGCTTCACAGCTAGCTTCAAATATACACCACTGCATGTAACACCTCTCAGAAAACTTGAAAATTTCATCTCCCTGGAGCGGAAATCGAACCCGCATCCCTTGATTTCTGTTCAAGTATGCTAACTGTTACACCACCCAGGACAGTGAAGTTCCAAGCAACTGAGACTAAGCAACCTTAGCTTAGGAATCTGTATTACATGGTACTGCCAATTTTACCAGGACATTACCAGAGTAGCAGAATATAGACGTACACACGTATGCAGATAGTTTCCAAATTATTAGCAGATTTTGCAGATAGTTTTTGCTTGTAGATTTAAAAAAAATAAAAATGTTATCTACAGCAATTAAAACACTTGCTCAAGGATTTACTCAGGTTAAGGCATTTAATTTTATTTTAATGTGAGAAGGTTCAACTATATTTTTCACATCTTCTGAGTTCCTTTGTTTTTACAGACATTTCTGGCATCTTGATTTTATCAAGGCCTGTTTCTCAATGTATAGGAACAGTATCAAAAGTTTCGTTTACACAGAAAGGACTTAACTGCCAGCTTCCTCTTGCAGTTGCCAATTATTAAATTAAAATCTTTTCTTTACGCATTTTGTAAGTCTACTATTTTTGAATTAAATTGTTGAAAATGCTATTTATAATTCATGAAGGTTCATTAATGAAACTGTTTTTCTAGCTACAAAAACTTCAGTCTCTTGTTTTTATGAAGTTCATTGTCCAACATATTATTTTACCATAAAGGTCTATTTCCCATGCATTGCTACACATTCAATTGCAATGTACATATTTTGTCCTTCTCTGTAATCTAATAATTATTTATTTATTATTAATTTTTTTTAAATTATCTTATTCTATTATTGTGATTTGCAGGCTTGCAGAAAGTTTCTATTTCAGTGGTTGTGTATGCAGATACATTTTATTTTCATATAACTCTGGACATTTCCCTTTTCTACTTTACATTTTTATGGGGTTTGATGATAACTAACCAAACACTTCTGAATTTTTCATAAATATTATCTAAATTCACAAAAAAAGTGCCAAACAGAAAAACTTTGACAGATACCTGCATATGTAATATGGACTTCATTGAAAAAAAAAATGCAAAAATATGCTTAAAAATATAAAGTTGCACTTCATATGTAAAGAGATTAAAATTTAGATATTTTTAATGTTACTTACATTTTTCAGGCCTATACAACTATTTAATTTTTATAGACCTACTTTTTTTAAAAAAAAGTTCTGTAACTTAAACAAAATTTGAATTTTAATTCAGCAACAGCAGCCTGTTCTGTAGCATTTGTACCTTAATAAATTACAAGTCAGATCACTATGACTGCAAAAGTGGCTTAATAATAACATCTAGAATCCAATGAAAATCAAATTCAGATTGTAATGGCATGTACAATGTTTGGGCAAAATGTTAAGACAGCTTACAATTTAAAAAAAAAAAAAAATTGTAGTCTGGGTGTGAACTGCTTAGAGTGCTGCTGCACATCAGGCTGGAGTTAAACCATTTTCTATGTGCCAATGGGCTTCTGACAAGTCAAATGAGAAACCTTAAATGTGAAATTATGAATTGGACTTAAATGTTTGTAGTCCTATGGTTCTTAATGCTTTGATTAAATAAAAAATGAAATGGACTCAACATTAACTTTTCGTCAACCATGCAGAGAAGGAATATGTAAATCCTGTGCAATGAACATTGATGGTGTAAACAACTTGGCCTGTATCTACAAAATTGATTCCAATGTGACTGAATTTGCAAAAATAAATCCTTGCCTCATATACACTATCTACCAACAAGTAAATGGACACCTGTGATAGCAAAGGAAAACAAAGTTTATTCACCTTCAATAGTTGGTGGAGCCTCCACAAGCGGCGATTACAGCTGCGACCCTCCGGGGCATACTCTCAACCAGGCGTTGAATGACGGCTAGCAGTATTTTCTTCCACTCGGCTTGGAGAAGACAGGTCAGTTTCTTCACCGATTTCGGATGGTAGGGGCACCCCTTAAGTCGACGCTCCAACTCGTCCCAGAGGTGCTCGATAGGGTTAAGTTCCAGGCTCTGCGCAGGCCAGTTCATTCAATTAACCTCATTGTCGCCATACCAAGCCATGGTGGACCTCGCAACATGACATGTGGCATTGTCATCCTGAAAGTAACATGGGTCCACCCCGTAAAACTGCCACAACGTAGGAAGCGCATGGTCATCCAAAATGGTGCAGTAGGTCTTGGCGTTGAGTCTACCAGGAATTGCAACCAAGGATCCCATGCCATACCAGGAGAAACACCCCCATAGCATAATTCCACCGTCGCCAAACTTCACAGTTGGCACAATACATTCCGGCAGAGGCGTTCTCCAGGCAGACGCCAAACCCAGACCCTGCCATCCGAACGGTAGAGGGTGAACCTTGATTCGTTGCTCCAAAGAACCTGTTTCCACTGTTCAATGGTTCACTGTCGACGTTCTGTGCACCACGTTAGCTGAGTGGCGCTATTGGACTTGGTGATCAAAGGCTTGTGGGCGGCAGCACGTCCATGATAACCGAGCAGATGGGCTTCCTTACGGATGGTATTCTATCAAAAGAACACTCCCGGATGCCTGTTGAAACTCCTCGCGGATGTGGCCCATCGATTTGGTGCGGTTCTTCCGAATTTCTCTGGCCAGCACCTGTCGGTCCCTTACTCCCAGTTTTGTGGGTCTGCCGGGTCGGGGCACATTCCGACAGTCACCTCTTATCTTCCACTTGCCAATCACGTAGGCCACTGTCAATTTTGGGTACTTCAACTCGCTGGATATGTCAAGTATGAATCGGCCATTTCTGCGATACCCGACGATTACACCTTTCTCGAAATCGGAGAGCTCCGAACTGCGTGGCATCTTGCATGCGACTGGTTGCGTTGTTGTTTCCCACACAATATTTAACGGTGGCTGCGGCGGCCGTGATGTGTATCAGGACCACAGACATCGTCGATTGCAGGGGTGTCCAATTACTTGTTGGTAGATAGTGTATATGTTATTAAAGATCTTGTTCTAGATATGAATAATTTTTATGAACAAAATAACGGCTACAGAAAAAGATGTAGAAACTTAACAGAGGCAGAATTTGCAAAGTACAAATGACAGAAAAAGTTGGAAGGCCTGCAACAAATGCATTTTGTGTGCATGCTAAACTACTTCATGCCCAAGTAATTAGTGGAATGGAGATTACTACCTTGGACCAGCTGTTCTGATACAGGCATATCATTGGGTCACTGATTCACGAGATCGGGCTACAGCAGAAAGGTTACACAAACTTAGGAATCCATTTTCTGAGTGTACAGATGGCCCAGAACCATGAACCATACAAAAACATAATAAAAGGGTTTAAATCCTGGGAAATCCATAAGTGAATCAAAGAAACTTTTATCAGGAATAGCAAAGATCGATGCCCCACAAATGACTGAAAAGGCATAATTTATACTTACATAGTCATTTGGTTCTAGCTAGGTTACTATAGGAAACTTTTGGGTAAATGTGTAGTTTAGCATCCTAAATTATTTCGCTGCAGATGTTGAAGTACTTCAAAAAAGTGAGACACAGATTTTGAAGTACGCAATTTCATGGCAAATGGTGAAAAAATTTCATCTTTATAGTGCATTTTTAAGATTTTTACTGTAATATTTACCTGCAAGTATAATGCTGTGAAGAAAAACCGCGGTGACAATGTCAAGCTTTGTTCCGTTGAAACGAAGGTTTGTTGTGGTGGACAATTCATGGGCAGAAGAGTACAAGAGAAACTGGTTACGATGTTGCCAGGAGAGCGATTCATTTTGTAGTGCTACGCTACAGAAAATAGATCCACATTATCCCCCTTTTTCTTGTTGTCTCCTCAACAGTAATTTTGTGCAAGCACGACTAAAAAAATACTGACTTAATAGCAGAACTGAAAATGCGCTGGTATACAAAATAAGGTGAAAATCCAAGCTATTAAAACCAGAACTTCAAGTTTCTGACTTCCCATCTAACTTCAATTGGTGAGAACTGGAGATCTACTTTAACTCTTCTGTATAAGCAAGAAAGGCATCTCTGAACTTTATATTTGGTGTGAGGGAATCATATGCAAAACAATTAAGAAATTGTCAGCATGTGCTTTAAAAACAGCAAGAAAAAATTGAACTATATTCTGTAGTGTAGCACTACAATATGTAACTCTTTCCTGACAAGAATGTATCCAGTTGTTGTTGCAGTCTTCCGCCCGTGAACTGGCTGCTGGAGCAAACATTCGCTTCAACGAAGCAAAGCCTGACATGGTCGTCGCTGCATTGTGTTAGGAATGCCACAGCTTTTCTTCACAGTGTCTTACTAGCAGCTAAATATTACAGTAAAAACCTTTAAAATGCACTATAAAGATGACATTTTTTCACCATTTGCCATGAAATTGCATGCCTTACTTTTTCGAAGTACTTTAACATTTATGGTGAAATAATTTAGGATGCTAAACTACACATTTACCAATTGTTGCAGTCATAGTGATCTGAACTGTTGTAATTTTATTAAATTTATATGTTGACAGTCGAGTTCATAATCATGAGTACAAAACTATTCATGATTATGAACTTGGCAAAACTATTCTGGTTCTCAGATATATATATATATATACAGGGTGTCCCACGATTCGTTGGACAGTGGAATATCTCGTGATCGGACGAAGCTATCGAGGTGAAACAAAAAGCAATGTAAATTAGTGAAGATGAGCTACCACGGAATGCAAAAGTTGACTTCCTTCCCTGGGGTTTAGGGGAATGGGAGAAAAATGAAAACGAAAATCTAAGATAAAAAAATTTCGTCAATGTACAACGTATGTCCAAAAACTGCTCATTTGAAAGCCATGCTTAGGAACAGATTGTTAGCAAAAACACAATTGAATTTCACAGAAAGCGCGAGAAATGGCGGGGCTGCGAAATGTGGAGTTCCATGTCTCCAAAACCCCAGAAAGGAAACTGTTCATTGCAGATGTAGATGAATAGACGCGTGAAACAAACGTGCTATGGGATATTGACACCTCCCCGTTCCTCATATCGGGTCATAAGGACCAGGCGGCGCACCATCTGGCTGAAAGCATGGGTTTTCCGATTCACTTAGTGTAGGTCCTCCAGCAAACTACGCAGAATATTGCAAAATACCATTGTGGTGGTAACGCATGCTGCACCATAAGTGTAATCCCCATACTCATTGAAACAGATTACGACTCATCAAGGGTGAATGTACGACATTCCACGAATAAATACAACTGTGCCGTTGGCCGATTTCATTGGTCTGGGTTATGCGATGTAAAAAACCCACATGAAATACCGAACAGTAGACACAACAGCTTGTGCAATTAATTGTTCTCCTGTGTTGGAGGGGAGGGGTGTAAGGTAGAAGTGGATGAAAAACATCGCGAAAATGAGTTTGCGGTGTAAAAGATATCTACCAAAAGACAGCTGCTTTCGATGTCGTCATAGGGAATATCGCCATGTTAGCATTCACGGGATTATGCAGATTTTGTACAAAGCTACATACCAAGAGGTGCGAGGTCATAAGTTCCTTGTTCGGCAACACCTAAGCCAACTGAATACATATCACAGTGCGAGGGATTATGCAAATATCGTATGAGACTACGTTTTCTGAAGTGAGATGTCAGACGACGTATGAACGGTGTTCCAGTTTTCTTACTGAATGCTGGCATTTCCTGCTGTAATCGTGTTGTAGACGGTAGTGTCGTTCAGTGGTATTCCGTAATTATTGCACAGCGTTGTCGACCAAGATTTTCAGATCACTTTGTTTTCTTTTATTTCTTTAACCTGCGGAGACCATAAGGTATGATGGTGTTCTCCAATGATGAATATGTAGATATGCTACTGATTTACGGAGAGTGCAAACGTAATTGTCGTTCAGCAGCCCAAATGTACAGAGAGGAATATCCAGACCGTCATCCGCCTAGTAAAAACTTATTTCGACATTTGGAATACAAACTGTGCAGTAGTGGCACATTGCCATCCAGGAAAAAGGCGTACCATCCAAAAACTGCAACTGATGAGGCACATGTTACTGCAGTACTGGGTACATTTCATTTGAATCCATGTACCTCAGTGCAACAAGTATCTGATGAAGTAGGCATTTCGAAAACATCTGTGCACCGTATTTTATGCAATAACAAATATCACCCTTACAAGCTGCACTTAACACAAGGATTGGACGCCAATGATCCGGAAAGGAGGTTAGAATTCCTGGCCTGTTTCTCTGTCCTCATGAACAATGTCAACGTTAAGGCGAAAATTCTGTGAAGCGACAAAGCACGGTTCCACAACAATGGAGTTGTAAATCGGCACAATTGCCATTATTGGAATGACATAAATCCCCACTGGATGAGACAACACGGTTTCAACATGTTTGGGGTATAAACGTATGGTGTGGCATGCGGAATAACCACATCATAAGTCCTTATTTTTACGAAGGTATTTTGACAGGTAATCGCTATCTTCATTTCCTGAGGAATATTTTACCTGGATTGCTGGAGGACATACCACTAAGTGAAAGGCTGGACATGTGGTTTCAGCACGATGGTGCACCACCACATACTTTTCGCCCTGTGACAGAATATTTGAATGTTCACTTTTCTAACCAATGGATTGGTACCCATGGACCAATCAAGTGGCCTCCGAGATCTCCTGATTTGTGACCACTAGATTATTTCCTATGGGGTCATTTAAAAACAGTTGTTTATTCAAATGAAGTGCATACACTGGACAAACTGCAACAAAGAATATGTTCAGAATGTGGAAGAATATCACCCAGAACTGTGCAATCAGCAACACAGAAAGCACTTATGACCAAATTCGAAATGCGTCTCCAGAAGAATGGTGGTCACTTTGAACACGTAATGTGACGTGGTCGTAGTTTGCTTCCTTTTATGTTTTGTTATCCAGTTGAACAGCTAATCTGCACACATGATATGTTGTCTGGGCTGAGGACTGCTCTGACATCCAACAAGTTCCACACTCTGGAATTAACGCTGACGTGAACTTGTGCATGCAGGCACGAACACATTTGGGCACTTTATTTTAGGTCATAAGTCACAAGACCTGTACTTTCCAATATGGAAATAAAAATTGGTTTTTCTGTCTCGAAACAGTGACTCTTCGGTGTTGTATCCATTTTGTTGTTTAGTTAGCATGCATAATGTCATCCGTGTATCCAAACAACAAACAGTACTGGGTCGTTACGGCACACACATTACATGGATGTGTACGACTACAAGGGTCTGGTAGAATGTTGTTTCATGCCTCCATGCATCTACATTTGCAACGAACAGTTTCCTTTCTGGGTTATTTCTGGGGTTTTGAAGACATGGAACATCACATTTCGCACCCCCCGCCATTTCGCGCGCTTTCGGTGAAATTCAATTGTGTTTTCGCTAATGATCTGTTCATAAACATGGCTTTCAAATGAGCAGTCTTTGGACATACGTTGTACATTGACGAAATTTTTTTATCTTAGATTTTCGTTTTCATTTTCCTCCCATTCCCCCAAACCCCGGGGAAGGGGGTCAACTTTTTCATTCTGTGGTAGCTCATCTTCACTAATTTGCATTGCTTTTTGTTTCACCTCAATAGCTTCGTCCGATCACGAGATATTCCACTGTCCAATGAATCGCGGGACACCCTGTATAAGGATGTTGGCAAGACATAGAAGAGCCTGGCTCAAGACAGTTACGAATTGAAAACTTGAGAACTTCATCCAGCAAGGGGATTGGTAATCTTATCCAGCAAGGGGATTGGTAATCTTATAAGTTAATTTTTATCACTTAAGTATGTCACAAGACAGTAGTCTTAGTGATACTATCACACCTTATAATATTAATTAACTAACCTATAGCCCGTCGTAAGACGCTTTTTAAGCTTTAAATAAATATTAATATATAGGGGATGTTTCCCATCCTAAGACAGTGAAATTTTTAATTGAAGCAGATTGAAAACAAATCAAATAGATGCTGGCTTTTTTGTAAGGAAATATAGTTAAATCTTATATACTAAGAACTCATTCATGTTAGAATTGAAAATTATATGCCATTTATTTTCATTTTTTGAATAACCCTGCAATAAATATTCTGCGTGAAATATTTGTTGTTCAACAATTTTCCTTGTAGTCCAGTTGTTTTCATGCAAACTTACCTTAATAACTTTTGCTTAGATTTTTTGCATTAAATTACTTTTTCTCCGGCACACATTATTCTGCTCATTACTTGTTTGAGACTGTCCTACCCAAGCTTTTTCTATAAAATAATGTGATATCTGGTATTACAACTCAGAACTATGTAAATTCTCGACTATGTGCTATTGCAGCGACATCTGCTTTTAGATGCAATCTTGCTCACTTCGACATCGCAAGATTTAAGTTTTTATTGTAGGTTAGAGCGTTTAGATAGATCGATATTTTGCAAAATGTATAATATAATCAAGACTAAACTCGGAAAATTAGAAAAAATAAAAAATAATTAAAGCATGCAAATTATTATTCAAATTGTGCTAAATCAATATACAAATGCAACTTGCTGCGATATTAAGATTTGAATTCGAATTTCGTAGATCGGATAAATAGAATTAGAGTCATTGATAATCCAACGTTTTTAAATTGGCGCAAGATCACCTTGATATCTCAACGTGATCTTGTGCTATTATATAGATTATATAGAGGCAATCATTTTGACATCACGAGAGCACACACGAATTGATCGATAAGTGATGACGCAACAATGCAGACGTTGGTGTGATGTCAAGCGTTCCTGAGAGACGGATCTGGGTGTTTATATTATTAATTCTATCTGATATACCCCAGCATGTTCCTGAACAGGAGTTTTATTTTTACAATTGATTACAATAGCTTCTATTGTCGTAACTGATTGTCCTCATCCATAATTATATTTTTTACCAATATTGTTTATTTTTTGCTTCAAACATGTTTTGCTCAGCATGTGGCACACACAGTATTATGGCTTTGATGATACTAAAGTTTTAGCAAAAGGTCTTAGCCAAGGTAGATGCTAAAATGTGGAGTGCTGTTCCCTATGTTTAGGTATCAATTTTTAATTATTTATAGTTATTTTAATCTTTTAAATTATATTGTGGTGAATATTTAATTGCAGTAATAATGCTTGTAATGTCCTATGCCTGAGCCCCACGTATGGTACTTTGCATTTTATTTGTGAAGGCTTTATTTTAAATTAGGGTTAGAATATTTAGGAATGTTAAAAATTACAATTAGAGTAAATACTACATATAATCATGCTATGATGACTATCAAAATTTTAGTCGAATATACAAACTCGAAGACGACTACACCTTGCCAAAATTGTGTTGCATGCACACGTATAAAGACAGCAGGTATGAGAAATTTTTTTAATATCCCGTAGTCCACTAGTGTCTTTGAATTAATATTTTCTTTACTTTCTGGTAGGAAGCAAAATGTCCCAAAAATTTTTCATTGGTAGGCATGGTGAAATTATTTTTTAATAATTACATTTTGCTGGCAAGCACATTTTATAACTGTAATAATCCTTAACATGAAAAATTTGGACATATGCACATAACCATATATAATAAATATTAAAACTTTAAAAACAAGATAAATTATGTTAAAAATTTAAGGTTAGGATGGCTTCAACTGACTTCAGTTTTTATCAACCTGATAACAGATGGATGATGATGATGGCAAGTAGTGGCCATATCTGAAAAGTTGTACTCATTATTTCTCTTTCCAAATTGATTCCCGCATGAATGCAATGACAAAAGGAAAACCAGAATTACAAAAACCTCCAAACCCTCAGGACAATGCAACAAAAAATAACCAACGAGTAAAGTAACTTGCCCGACATCAGTTCAAAAAGGTTCAGCAGAGCTATCTGTCCACCAAAGTCAGACATGCCAGTGAAGTGTTAGTTTCCCTTATAGACACCATTTCTGTGCTTCAACAAATGATCATTAATGTTGTAGCAGGTGTCTCAAACGCAGTAAGTCTTGCTCGAAACTACAGAGAACAAGACGAGGCAATGCCAGGAAGACCAAGGGAGCAATTGTATCTCTATTACCCAAAACTAACCTAATGATAGAAGGACACTCATGGCCAGATAATATCCAAATTTCTTGAAAATTTGTGCTTGTTGGTAAGAGATAGATCCACAGAAATGCAGACACCCAGTGAGGTTTCGTTGGAGGCTTCTGATTTTTTATCTTGACCCATAATGAGTGATTAAGCTTTTTATTATGGAAGGAGGGTATTTATTTATTGCAAAATTTTCTAAATAATGGCAAAGAATTTTGATAGCATTCATGAACTACCTACTGTTACTGTTTACCATAAAGCCATAATATAAGGTATTCATGCAGTGTGGTCTTTCAGTTAAGCCAAGCCACACTATTTTGATTCAATGTTGTGCTCAGTATTTAATCTATATTAGAAACATTGACACAAACACACACAAAATCAGTTTTACCAAAGGACCTATATTGAGAGGATTAATACAGTTCATAAAAATACAGTTTGTATTAAAACATCTGTCAATAATGGATTTGAAGGTTTATATGGTTATTATAAGTCTTTTGCATTTAAAATAAGAAATTACTAGTTGTACCTGTGTTTCCCAATCGATTTTCAAGTACAATAGATACTAGTTAATTCTGACACATCAGGACTAGAATACTTTGGCCTGATAAACCGGCTGCCCCAATTATGTGAAGCTGTATCCCAAAGAGCTAATTTGGAGTGTGTTTTTTTCAAGAATTGTGTCAAATAAATGGCTTTTCTGATTAATCGGTGGCCAGTTAACCCAGAATTTACTGCATTACCAATACTTAATAACCACTGCAGTATAGGGAGTCAGCACATTGTGTTATATTTCCTTAAAACTTTAGAAAAACATTTTATAATTATTTCCATACAAAGAAATCAGTCTAAAAAATTGGATTGCACAACACTGATATATTATACAGTAATTATTTAGAAGTACTTGATTTATACATCTTTTAAAATGACAATAGCCAATGCTCGTTTTTCACATAAAATTTTACGTGTCTTTCTGCTGTTCTAATTATCCGGATTCATTATGCAAATGTCAATGAGTTGCAATATGCACAAACAGTAAACATTTCTATGACTATCAAAATTTTCAATTATCAGACATGACAGTTACAATCTTTAGTTACACATACCCCCTGACATAGGGGGTGGATGCAGCTGGCAAAAAGTCATAAAACTATGACACAGTTTGCAGAACAAACCCTGAAAACCAGCTGCTGTTTCTACAAAATGCATTATACACACTGTAGTTGCATACTAAGACTAACATTGGCCACTTATGCAATAATACATGATAAAACAAGTACAAATCAGTCAAAAATCAAATTAAATGAAAAGTTTGTGACTTTTCACCAGTTATGTCACAACTATACTTCCTTTCCTCCTATCCCTAATGGGAATGTTCAGCTACAGACTAAAAACAATCGTATGACATTCAGTGATTTCAATAGTTTCACGAATGGAAACAAATTAGATTTTCACGAATGGAAACAAATTGGATGTCGGATTCCTAGTAGAGCATTTCTCCACATATTTATAACAAAGTCATATGAATAAAAAAGCATTCTTACACAAAAACATTGTGTAAAGCAAACATCTGACTGAAAATAATTACTCATTTCTCATTCAATATTTTACCATCAGTGTCATCATAATGTGGTCAATGGGGCAATAACTTAAAAGATTAAAGCAGAAACAGTGAGACATGGAGACACCCATCACAAATTTTTGGAAAGGTGTGCAGACTGTTTTTCTATATTCTTTCAATTTTAAATCAAAGTAACGGAAATTTTCATGCATTTTAAAAGTTGGCTCCAGCTTCCAAAGGTAAAGCCATAATTGATGGATCATGTAGGCAAATATTTCATTTCTTCCTTATTTTTCCAACAGATAACTTCAACTTGACAAGAAGATATATTTCTTTCTTTCAATTTTGAAGCTAGAAAGTGATATTTTTGTGCAGTTTTAATGGCTCCTCCATTTCCACCACATCTTCTTGCGCAGCATTTCAAAAGTTGGTCACAATTTTTGCTTTTTTTTATTTCTGTATAGCTTTATTTCAGTTACATGTGATTTTTTAAATTTATTTTTACAAGAGCCATATTTTTGAAGCATTTTCAATGTTCCTTTGTCCATTACTGCGACCATCAACATTTCTGAAGCTGACGTTGAAATTTTTTATTTTTGCTTCCGATAAGCTTCATTTCACTTAGATTAATGCAAGGTGTTTTATTTACTTATTTATTTTTTACAAGAGCTATAGCTTTTAAGCATTTTGCAATGTTCCCTTCTCTGTTTCCGTGGTCATGCGATATACCAAAAGTTGACGGTCACAATTTTTTTCTTATGCTTTCAGATAGCTTCCTTTCAGTTAGATTAAGGTGGTTTTTTCCTCTCCCCCACCCTTTTTTTTAAGCTATAGAACCATATTTTTACACATTTTAAATGCCCTTTGCTCTGTTTCCATGGCCATATTACACTACATTCTGGAAGCAGTAATTTTTTTTTTTTCATTTGCTTCCAGATTCATTTGTTTTCATCTCAGATTGATGAGGTGAAGAGCTTCTGCTTTGCAATAACACTTGCCTTTTTCTCACTTTAATTTTGTAATTGCACAGGGTTTAATAATATCACGAAAAATGCTCCCATCACATTTTCACAATAATGCTAAATTTTCCTCAAAATGGGTCAATTCACAAAATGAGTTTCAAACATAAAAAAAAAACATATGGACTGTTTTACAAAGCAAGTTAAATGTGACAGTGGTTATACATAGTTTTGAACTTGGTAATAATTAATGGCATGGCTATTCCTAGATTTAATGCACTATAATTATCTCCAAATTATGTGATAATAGTTGAATTTTTAATAAGTTGAATTTTTGGGTAGCACCCCTACCCTTCCTCAGGACTTTTTTTTTTTTTTTTTTTGATTGGAGGTTTAACGACCACCGTGAGCAACTCAATGGGCTATAAGCAGTCGCCCGTCCCTAATTTAGGGTCACTGGTTCCAGGGAAGGGAGAGAATCAGTGCCGTAAGACAAACACAACATCCATGCCTGACCGGGATTCGAACCCGGACCCCTTACGGACGAATGATCAGAGGCCAGCGCCTTAGACCACTGCGCCACCGGGCGGCCTTCCTCAGGACTACAACTATAAGTAGGTGTTGTCATTCGTTAGATCTTACAAATTCCTTTTATTCCTTAGAAAAAAACATAATTTGGAGATATTTAAAGTTTTGATTGTGAGAAAACCTTATTTCCCAAAAATCTTCTGCATAATCATGAGGATAAATGTTAAATCTGAAATAGCAACATATAAGGACATTTTTGCAATTTTTGAATGGAACAAACTGGTCAAATATGATCTTAAAAATGTGAAATTCCAAATTACTGTAGTTTCTGAAGTCAATCTGTTGACTACCACATTCACCAAAATCATCACCTGATGATCAACATAATTGCTGCAGGAAATAGTAAGAGCAGAACGTGTACTGCATAGAACATCCTTTGAAAGAAGGAAGAAGTTTAATCAGTTAATCAAATTAAAAAAATCGTTTTATGGATTTCAAATTATGTATTTATTTTTCTTTATGCTTTCTGAACAATTTTTTTTAAATACAAGCATTTAAGGAATGGGGTTTAAATTCTGAATGCAATAAAATCTTTTTTTTTTTCTGCATTTCAATAGCTAGTTTGACTATTGCAACTAAATATCAATTTGTACTGTTACCAAAATATCAGACAGACTCATTTTTATTTATTTGTTGTGGCAGTGCAAAACAATAAACGTTATAGCAAAATCAACAATTATGTGCCCCCTTACCTTGCAGACAATTCTTAGGGGGTTTTTCTGCATTGTAGACTTCTGAAAAAGATTCTGCTTCTGGGTTCATGGCCAGAAATCATGACCATGGGTTAAAATAAAATAATTCCTAATAATTCCAGTTCAACTACATTTGATTTTCACAAGATTCATACAAGTAATAACCTTATTAAAGTATCTGTGGATTCTGTCAAAGAAGATCTATAAATGATCAGATTTTTAATATATGCCAATTATTTGAAAAATGCAATGAATTTGGAATTGAAACACACCATCTTTTCATAAATTTTAGAACCGAATATGATAGCAGAGCTAGATCTAATTTATTTATTGCATTGGAGGAACCAGAGATAGATTCCACGAAAACTTATTGCCCTAGTTAAAGCTTGTTACAATGAGAAATACTCGTTACCAGATCAGAATTCAGAATATGCTGTCTGGTCCAATAAATATATATATATATATAAATTGTGTTCGACAAGGGGATGGCTTAGCTTGCTTACTGTTTAATATAGCTCTTGAAAAGGTTTTCAGAGATGATGATATAAATACAAGGGGAACTATTTTCTACAAGTTCTGGCACATGCAGACGATATCGATATTACAGCCTGAAGGGCACTGAAAGCAACGAAAGAAATTTTTATCAGTTTAGAAAATGCAGCATAGAAGATGAATTTGCAGATTAATCACAAAAAAAAACAAAACAAAGTATATGCCAGTAACTAGGAGAATTTATGATAATAATCCTTCTCAAATTGAAATTGGTTACTATAAAATTTGAAATTGTACATAGTTTTACATACTTGGGTTCGGAAGTTAATTGCAAAAATATTAGTACTGAGATTCAGAGACATTTTTCCACAAATAGATGCTTCTGTGGACTTACTAAGAAACACTTAAAGTCACATTTGATCTTAAGAAACACAAAGATAATGATGTACAAAGTACTTGTAAGACCAGTGTTAACTTATGCCTCTGAAAACTTGATATTATCAATGGCAAATGAAAGATTGCTGGGTCTGTTTGAAAGAAGAGTTCTTAGATATATTTTTGGAGCAGTACAAGAGAATGGTGTGTGGAGAAAAAGATACAACCATGAACTACACAGATTATTTAATGAGCCAGACATAAGTACATAAAAATAAATAGTTTAAGTTGGACTAGACATATATGCATGGATAGTAAAATAATAATTAAGATGTAATGCTAAGCCAGAAGGAAAAAAGAAAAATTGGAAGACCTAAATTAAGATGGGAAAATGGAGTGATGCAAGATATTAAGGCTTTAGGAGTAAAAAATTGGAAGAGTTTGACATTGAATAAGGATGGCTGGCAGAAGTTTCTGAATGCCAGGACACACAGAGCTAATGAGCCATTGATGATGATTAAAGTATCACTATAATGTGCAATACTTTAAAAAAGTTATAACCTTCCTCTCTTCTGCATGCTGCTGGTCATGTTGCAAATATTCAGCGAGTGTAATGCTTCTGTAGAACTTATAAATTTTCAGCTATGCATAGTGCTACTGCCACATACACAACAATCAGATCTTGGCAGTGATTCAAACCCAAGTCCAAAACCAGCATCAGGATCCTTTCAAATAGTGGGCAACACTTTTGGGAAGAGGGGAGTTACCAACTACCATGAACAACTCTCAGAATTAAAAGCAGTCACCCATCCCTAATTTAGGGCCACTGTTTCCAGGGAAGGGGTGGAGCTTACACAATCAGATAAGCATACCACTCATGCCTCATCCAGGACTTGAACCTCAAACCACCTCAGACAAATGATCAGAAGCCAGTGCCACAGACCACTCTGCCAGGGAGACACAGCTGGAAACACAATGCTCTGGTTGCGAAAGATGGAACCAGAGTGACTATTCAAGCAAGAAAATGAAGTACAGTACTTTTCAGAATTTACTTCCCTTAATGGGTTCATTATGAAAAATTGAACCAGACACTTTGGTTTGAGCATTTTGGATGAATCTCAATAATTACTGTACTTATGTGATAGGAAGATAAAGCAGGAAAGAATCAAAACCATATGAAATTATAAAAATATATTTATCTCCACTAAGTTCTGAACGACTACCAAATATTTTGTCAGATAGTTCTAATAGAATAGCGCATACCTGCAAGAGACAAAACGTGGTGCTTGACGACATGAAATTCATAGTCTTGATCACTGACTCCTTCAAACGGTAAGGAGCTACAAACATTGTTGTTACCGTAACAGCAGACATATGAACCACCTTCCTTTTTACAGTGACTGTTCCTCAAATGTAAGCTAAAGTCTTGAGGGCTTTTAAAAAGCATGTCTGGACAAAAACTACACCGCTTCCACGGAGCAACTGAAGTCCTTTCAACAGTTGTCATTTTTACTAAATGTTCAAGCCATATATCTTAAAATTTGAAATAAATGTTTAGGTAGATCAGTACTACTCCAAAAACTGTGTACATCCTGGTGGGCCCAGAGTACTAACCCAATTAAAATAGTTTTAAGTGTCATTTTTGATAAGATAAAGTATTTCCTACGGCTGAGAAATCCTGAGGACACCACCTTCATTTAAAATAGCCCATACTATTTAAAAGAAAAATGCCAAGGCTGAACTTAATTTTCTGTTTACATAAGTACATTTCTCATTACTTTAACACCTGGACAAACATCATCGAGTAGACAACACAACACATTAGAATTATGTTGCCAATCCAAACTTCGTTTCTTTCTACGGTTTCAGCTATCTCGTTGGTTTCGAGGCATGTAGAAAACTTTGCAGTAACAGATTGCTAAAGTTTTCCCTTCTCAAATTCCACGAAATACGAGATTATGCTAAAGTTTCGATTTTTCCCTACTGATTGAAAACTAATGATGGCCAAAATCCGAAGTGACATTTACCCAAAATGTTTATTGATACGTAAAAATATATAACCTGTATTGATCTTGTTTGGTTACCCTACCTACTGGCAATGCTGCTTTTTTGAAAACTTTTTTATTTCTTTCGTTTGGTTAGGGGTTTAAAACAGGGACTTGCTCATAGTCCCTGCAACTCCCGCATTGCGGCAGGGGGGGGGAGCTCAAGGATAATAGGACCTATAATCTTTGGAAAAAAATTAACATTTTTCTCAGAAACTGCAGATGTAACCAGGAATTTTTACTGCAGAATGTAAAAGAAATATCAGTGAATGTAATTTTTGTACCAATGAGAATAAAACATGTTTTTTTTTTTTTTTTTTTGTTGGAGGTTTAACGACCACCGTGAGCAACTCAATGGGCTATAAGCAGTCGCCCGTCCCTAATTTAGGGTCACTGGTTCCAGGGAAGGGAGAGAGCCAGTGCCGTAAGACAAACACAACATCCATGCCTCACCGGGATTCGAACCCGGACCCCGTTCGGACGAATGATCAGAGGCCATCGCTTAGACCACTGCGCCACCGGGGCGGCCATGTTGTTTCCACATGACTCCGCATGATTCTCATTCACAACGTAATAAATTTAAAGGTGTTTTTCGGGGGACAAAGAAACAGCTCTAGAGACCTACGTCTAACATTTTTTTTTTTTTGATTGGAGGTTTAACGACCACCGTGAGCAACTCAAAGGGCTATAAGCAGTCGCCCGTCCCTAATTTAGGGTCACTGGTTCCAGGGAAGGGAGAGAGCCAGTGCCGTAAGACAAACACAACATCCATGCCTGACCGGGATTCGAACCCGGACCCCATTCGGACGAATGATCAGAGGCCATCGCTTAGACCACTGCGCCACCGGGACGGCAACGTCTAACATGACCAGATGTCCTCATTTTCTGAGGACAGTCCTCAGTTTCAGTGCTTTTCACTGATTCGTTCTCAATTTTTTAATACTGAATGAGGACGACAGATCTCCTCACTTTCGTATTTTCTGTCCTCAGCTTTTGAGAATTACCAAAAATTTTGAAATTGATTCCATTTTAAACTTTACATTTTCCTGTTCTAAGTTGTTACATTTTTGGCAAATTATATAATCGTATTTACTTATTAATATTATTTTTTTAATTTGAGGTTTAACGACCACCGTGAGCAACTCAATGGGCTATAAGCAGTCACCCGTCCCTAATTTAGGGTCACTGGTTCCAGGGAAGGGAGAGAGCCAGTGCCGTAAGACAAACACAACATCCACGCCTCACCGGCATTCGAACCCGGACACTTTTCGGACGAATGATCAGAGGCCATCGCTTAGACCACTGCGCCACCGGGGCGGCATTACTTATTACCAAGCTGCCAAAGTTTTTGTTGGCCTAAAAAAGGGTCTAGCTGAGTGCAAGGTGCAATTTTCAAAAGTTAATAATGTCGGGCAAATTCAAATATAAATTTAATGATTTTCTTATTTTTTTTTAATTTTTTGATTGGAGGTTTAACGACCACCGTGAGCAACTCAATGGGCTATAAGCAGTCGCCCGTCCCTAATTTAGGGTCACTGGTTCCAGGGAAGGGAGAGAGCCAGTGCCGTAAGACAAACACAACATCCATGCCTCACCGGGATTCGAACCCGGACCCCTTACGGACGAATGATCAGAGGCCAGCGCCTTAGACCACTGCGCCACCGGGGCGGCTTTTTTTTTTTTTTTTTGATTGGAGGTTTTTTTTTTTTTTTTTTTTTTTGATTGGAGGTTGAACGACCGCCGTGAGCAACTCAATGGGCTATAAGCAGTCGCCCGTCCCTAATTTAGGGTCACTGGTTCCAGGGAAGGGAGAGAGCCAGTGCCGTAAGACAAACACAACATCCATGCCTGACCGGGATTCGAACCCGGACCAATTACGGACGAATGATCAGTGGCCAACGCCTTAGACCACTGCGCCACCGGGGCGGCAAATTTAATGATGCTTTGTCCAGAGACTTTCCCTTTATTTAAAAAAATAATAATAACTACAGTGGTTGTGATGTATTTTGTATTATGTGCATTGTTACATGTTCCATTGCAACTGGTAGAAAATCGCATATAGCAGCACATATTCAAACAGTAAATTAGAAAAAGGCCGTGCAGTCTTCTGCCTCTAATAAACATTTATAAAATGTTTTCATGGTTTTTCTGGAATAAGAAAAAAGGAAGCTGAATTAGCAGCTGCTGAAGGTGCGTTTGCGTTTCACACTTTAGAGCATAGTTTTAGTTTGCGATCAATGTCGAAAAAAGCTTTCATGATCCCCAGTTTTTATATGGTCGAACTAAAACGCAAGCAATAATTGAGAGCAGGGAAGGATTGGACCACCGGGACACGGGGTATTTCCCGGTGGGCACCTTCCGTATATTTTGTCTCTTTCTTTCTTACTTTCTTAAAAATGTTTTCAGTTTAGTTGTTTTAAACACACAACTGAGTAAACATACAGTTGTTTTAAATACACAACTGAACCACAACACTTTTTTTATAAACGAAATACACGTAATGTAATTATAAAAAGCGGGGAAAAAACCCTTCTATTTTGAATTAGGGAAAACAATCCCCTCACCAGGCAACTGCTAGAATCCCAACCACAATAGATGGGCCATGTGTGTTTGCGCACTTCTGGGTTCACTTAGTAGCTGAGGAACGAGAATGTATGTACGGTATGTTGTGGGAGGGCGGGGTGTGCACAAGATGTTCTATATATTCCCCAAGGAAGGGGAGTATTTACTCCCTTCCCCCGTTGGTTGTAAAAAGCATTAGTGATGTGCTCATAAGAGCTGAGTTCGGGTTCAATTTTAAGAGCCCGAGCCCGTCCAAGTCCGAAGTATGTCAGCCCTAGCCCGCCGGAGCCCGAATTTTATATTGCAAAATAGAGCCCGTACCCGAACGAGCCCGAAAACTATGATTAATCTGTTCAGGCATTGAAAAAAATATCCTCTTCCAAACTTCCACTCTTTCTTCCCCGTGCAATTAACCTATGTCTTTCTTAACTGCGGAATGGGGAAGGGATTTGTATCTATTTCTAAAGTTTCTTTGATCATTCATTTCATCCTGAAATGTTTCGAGGGACCCGGCATCAGGAAAAATCGGGAAGCACAACAATCTGCTTATATATCAGCATTGGGGTGGGAGCTGAACAGGGCTAATTTGTTTTTCACGACTTTAGTTAAAGTAGTGAAAACACTCACCCATTGTTTAATAAAGTTGCAGAATAATGGTCATTATGAGATGTAATATCCACTATATGACAACACAGAATTCAAAATGAAAGCTAATAATATCAAGAACTTATTTTGAAATAACTGTAAGATTATTTGCGGGGGTGTTCATATACGATCCCTTTCCCCCGAAATGTTCTACCTACGCAGCCTACGCTCCTTGTGATAACTGCCAAATGCTGCAGATGAAGGCATTTACGGAGATATCATTTCAACATGAAGTTGCAAAATGTTTTGTTTATGTTATTCAGTAAGGTATCTTTACAATAAATAACTGCAGCATAAAAGTACGTTTTGTAACTCAAACACATACAAATATATGATGGCTAAATGAAGAATCTGGTCGCCACGATATTTAAAAATCTTTAAATTTCTAACTTTGATTGTCCTCAATATAAAAATTACAAAAATTGCAGTACAAACAGAAAATTTTACAGTGTAAAAGTTCTGTATTTTTTTCATTTATTTAAATTTAAAAAACATGTTTTATGAGAAAGGATTTTTGGTACAACTCCAGTATAATTTTGGTAGTAGCAGTTCTTTCTCTCTCCCTCAAATATTTGCTGGAATTTCAGCTCACTTCGTTGAAAATTTAAGAACTGGAAGCTCAAAGGTATGAAAATCAAGATTATTTTACGGTCTGTCAAACATGAAAAGGCTATATAAGCATTTCTTTTTAATTTTAATGTTTTTATTTCAGCATTCTTAAAAGAAATTTTTGAATAAATATAAATATTGAGTGTGTCCAAAATCAGAAGCGCAATTACATGCATAACTAACTAAACTAGTGATTTAAACCTGGTTATTCGTTCTAGATATCTTCAAATTTCTGTGATTGTCCACAACAGAAAAAATGCAGTTCAATTTTTCTGCAGTAAAATCTTGGCATGGGCAGATGGAAATTTTTCCGCAACACCCACTTCAATTTAAGGATGACGGGTGTACTTTTATACCCTCCCTCCAGTACTATGTTTGCCTCTATTTCCAGAGCAACCGTACTTTTTCTTTTGTTTCTTAAATTAAAAAAACCGATTTTCAGTTGTGATACAATAGTACCGCAGAACTACAATTGAACGGGCCTATTTGCAAAAATTCTCTGCCGCCCTGGTGGAGTAGTGGTCTAAGCGATGGCTACTGATCATTCGTCCGAAAGGGGTCCGGGTTCGAATCCCGGTGAGGCATGGATGTTGTTTTGTCTTACGGCACTGGCTCTCTCCCTTCCCTGGAACCAGTGGCCCTAAATTAGGGACGGGTGACTGCTTATAGCCCATTGAGTTACTCACGGTGGTCGTTAAATCTCCAATAAAAAAAAAGTTGGTCGAATTAAGTATTAGCAGTCAAGAGCAATTAAAATTTGCATTTTCTCAACCAATTTTCATTATCAAACGAGAGAAATTGTTTTGAGCCTCCCCGGTGGTGCAGTGATCTAAGGGCTGGCTTCTGACTCAAGGTCCAAGTTCGAGACCCGCATGACGCATGGAGATTGTGCTTGTCTTACAACATTGGTTCGACTGATTATTTGAATCCAGTGGTCCTAAATTAGGGCAGTACGTCTGCGTACAGACTTTAGATGTGCTCGTGGTGATTGTTAAAATTCGAAACAAGAACAACGAATTGTGAAACACTGAGTACTAGGCTAAGCTCAGATCCTGACAAATACGAAATGAAAATGCAAAAATCTGGCGTTAGCCTACGCAGTACTTGTTTCTTTCCACCTCAAATGACGTTTAGAACACGTGTGTGAACAATCTTAGATACTAGAGAACTTGAATAAATAATACATGGTTTTCTGGGTTTGTAAAACATCGGCGGAATCATTATTTCTTTCCATGATGGCTGATTTTTTTTCTTGTTTGATTGAAGGTTTAACAACCACCGTGAGCAACGTAATGTTTTATTAGTAGTCGCCCGTCCCTAATTTAGAGCAACTGACTCCAGGGAAGTGAGAGAGGATGGATGATTCGACTTGAGCAATGGTACAGCATTTCGTCAAAGATAAATCAATAAATAACGTAATATCGCGAACACCTCAGTGGTTCCAATCGCTGATGCTAGTCGCATCCACCTCGTGCAGATTTAATATTACTCCATTGCCTACGCACTTGCTTGTCTTGCACCGCTCGGGAAAGTAGTTAAATTCAATGCCTTCCCATTTCATTTTTATTATTATTGGAGGGTTAACAACCACCGTGAGCATCTCAATGGGCTATAAGCAATCGCCCGTCTCTAATTTTGGGCCACTGGTTCCAGTGAAGGGAGAGAGTCAGTGCCGTAAGACACACACAACATCCATGCCTCACTGGGATTTGAACCCGCACCCCTTCCTGTCGGACAAATGGTCAGAAGCCATCGCTTAGACCACTGCGCCTCGGGGGAGGCTCCATTTCTTTGAAAATCCTCTGGTCTTCAACTGCGCTTGGCTCTGCTTGGCTAGATGTCGTCATTATTTTTCCTGCCCTTTTCTGCCTAGTTAGTAATTCGTTCGGACTGTGTCTGTTCTGCACCAACATTTTCGTTTTGGGAGAAATTACTGGGGTCTGCAAATCGTGCTGCCGCTCGAGTACTACTTAGTTTAAGTTTTTCTGCAGAACGAAATTCCCGCACCCCTATTACGCTTTCTAATTTCATACGCTTTCTAATTTCAACGCTTTCTAATTTCATTACGCTTTCTAATTTCAGCAAATTACTATAAAAGGTAGAATGAATAAAATTTAATATCAAAAATAAAATAAAGTAGAATAGAAATGTATGTGCGTATATACTGTATATGCATGTACAAATTTATGAGTATGCGTGTGTATATATGTATATTTTTATTTGTATGATTATAATTACAACTAAACATTAAAACTTCCCTTTGCTGTGTTGCCTCACTCTAATAATTTAACGAGCCGCGTTGATCTCGCCGTCCTTGATTCTTATTATGGTGTTGACTTTTGAATATACTGGTGAACTATTCATTTGATTATTGCATGCCTCCCCGGTGGCGCAGTAACCTAAGCGATGGCTTCTGGTCATTCATCCGAGTTGGGTCCGGGTTTGAATTCCGGTGAGTTATGGATGTTGTGTTTGTCTTACGGCACTGGCTTTCTCCCTTCTCCCTTCCCTGGAACCAGGAGCCCCAAATTAGGGACTGCGAGTTGCTCACGATGGTCGTTAAACCCCCAATAAAAAAAATTGCATGTTTGCTTACGCGTTGTTGCACCCTCCTCTCCGGACCTTTCAACTCTTGAGGCTAGCCCATAGGTTGATAGATGTTTATCACATATGCTGTTCCACTCCCTATATTTACATTTTTATTCGCCATAATTAAACCTTGGTTAACAATACGATCTTCATCCATTGCGACTCCTCGCCTAAATTATGACACACCAGCTGAAGGCAAAAAACCTACAAATCCTCCACAGTTTTCCTATCTTGAGTGCGCTATCGGGATGTGCGAAGGATGGATCATCCATAGAGAAGATCTCGCCCAGATTCCTTTGGAATTGAAAGAATAGGAAAATCTTCACTCCAAGCCCACCAAAGGACATTCTCTTTTTCTTTTATTGGAGGTTTAACGACCGCCGTGAGCAACTAAGTGGGCTATAAGAAGTCGGCCGTCCCCAATTTAGGGTCACTGGTTCCAGGGAAGGGAGAGAACCAGCGCCGTAAGACAAACACGACATCCATGCCTCACCGGGATTCGAGCCCAGACCCCGTTGGGACGAATTATCAGAGGCCATCGCTTAGACCACTGCGCCACCGGGGCGGCAAAGGACATTCTCTGTTGAAAGGACTTGCGAGGGAACAAGGCTTATAGAATCAACAGCACATTACACTCTATTTACCCACGAACAGTATCACTAGAATGCACGGAACTAGGTTGTGAACTGGAATTGCAGATTAACAAGTGGTCAGTCACTGTTATTAATGCGCTAAAAATGTACTTAAAGCTAAACCACAAGATTGTGCCTAATAGTATGGTATCATGGTGCACTTTATGAAACAACACATTCATGGAAAGCGAACTGAGCACTTCTGTCTCAAAGCATTTAGTGCATTTATTAGCTGTGGTGTCCTTAGGAAAAAAGTAACATTCTACTACTCCACCTGCGCGGAGGACAGCCCAAACAAAAGGACTTTAATCGCCTACAGAAAGATACACGGTTATGAAAACCGTGTTGTGTTACAGCTTATCCCTTAGACGACTGTGTACACCTGAAATGATAAACAATCCAAATAACTCAACCCTAGTGACAAAAACCTCTGAGCAACCATAATCCCCGACGGATGAAATAACCTTTGGTGAAGAATCAGATCCCTCTCAACGATTTAGAAGTCGCTTCGGACTCACCCACCATATCCATGACTGACATTCCTCACATTCTGAAGGGAAAACTAGCAAACCCCGAAAAGAATTACTGTTCAATCGAGGCTGCAATTACTATTGCGGACCAATTGATATCAACACTCGCAGCAGAGAAATAGCTGCTTATTATAAGTGATTCAGCTCCACATTCTACAATCCAGGAAGCTGGGCTAAATACGACCAGGTGACAACATTTCACCCAGCCCATTCACCTCCAGCAACTCATAATGCTGACGGTGTTGACACGGCAGCACTCGGAACTCTACCCAGATACTGGAATCCGGATGACTTGACAGAAACACCTCCCCACCTCGGTGACACCCAACATTTCATATTTCCAGTCAAGTCAACCATTCCATGTAGGGAACCTGGCCGTAATTTATCCTACAGCAACAAATTTTGGAATACCCTTAGAAATAATCTCCGCCGACTCCTTCTCCGCTGCCATGGAAAGAAGACACCACATATTATCTGCTAGTGTAGTGCTTGTACGATAAAATTGTTCGACAGACCAAGTGGACATTCATATTTCAAGGAGATTAGAATTGTCACCCCCAGCCCAAACCAATTTGAATCCCCAGCAAAAACACAAGTGCTGGGAAACTGCTGGCCACCAGCTGGCAGTGATGGGTCACTGCTGGCTGAAATCTGTCGCTCACGGCCCGGTAGTGGTCCGTTGGTGGCAGCACTATCAGTTGGCGAGCCATTGATGGCCCTGCAGCATCGCCGTGAGTTGTGGGCCTCCAAGCAAGTGCCACTAGTGGCCCGTTGCTGGCAACCAATGCAACCCCAAAAGCAGGTGGAAGCATCGGGACTGCGCATGCGCAGAAGCAACACTTGCTGTGTCTCTCATGGTACCAGTTAGTTGAAGACGACGCTATCGCTATCGTGTTATTTTAGTGGATGTTAAGAAAAAAATCCATATTTGGAGAGGCGAATTAATTTCCTAATGAAATTTTACGTCGACGAAGATATCAGATTAAGCCGTGAAATACTAGATTACAGCCATGAAATACACCCACTCCATTTCCATGTATAACAATTCATGGAATGGAGTGGATGAATAACAAGAAAAAATTTGAAACCGCTTGAAACACATATCCTGGAAAGCCATTAAAATAGCGTTTGTTGGAAGAAAAAAGAATTATACGTGTACAAAATTTATTAATTATTGAAAGAAAAAAAAAGCAATATGTGGTGTACTCATCCATGGGTTGAATACACAAGACTGGAAGGAATTCGCTTCTAAAAATAACGAGAAGTAAAATAAAATATATTTTACTCTTTAAAACAAATGTAGCTTCGGACAACGGAAAGGAAAGACATAACGTTAAAAATGTAAGAGAATGTGACATGAACCCGGGTAAATATATATTTATTCAACAATCTCTTTTCAAGACGGCAAGGACAGTACAAAACTTTGGAAAGCGACTCTAAGTATGGACACGCCTTGAAAAGGAGTGAAGTTCCCTTAAGGTAAAAAAACTATCGTTACGTTGAAAGAATTAATTTATCAATTATATGAAACTGACTTTTATGAAAAATACCTCGCAATATAATAAAATGAAAGAGGGAAGCATTCGATTACAAATTGCATACCAAACAGATAGCTTCCAGCACGTACGCCAGTGTCGTGAGTTAGTCCGGTCAGTAGCGAGCGCGGCTTCCACGTGAACGGCCCAGGATCAAATCTAGTCAGATACAAACAGCGTTTTTCCGGTCTGTCGAGAAAATTCCCCCAGCGCAGTGCGTTAATTCACAAGCTTCGTAAGGGTAGAAAAAATAATTGTAGCTTTAGGAAACTGCGGTTATCCTTGCTTTTTTTTTTTTTTTTATTATTATTGCTACTATTGGGAAATTGGCGGACAAGATTCGGCAAGCCACCAGTTACGTCACGTGGTTGCTGGCTGCCACTAACGGCCCACTAGCGGACCACATCAGGCTAGCCATCATTTCTGGCAAGTACTTGCAGGGCCACTGAAGGGCCACTTGTGGCAGCTACTGCCTGTGATGGACCACTGATGGCCCTGTTGTGGCATATGACAACTGATGGGGTGCCAACTGTTGGCCAGCTGTTGGCCTGAACTGCTGGCCCTTCTGTTGGCCGCCCGGACATTTTATTGACGGTTCGGCAGCGGCAACATAGTGCTGGGCCATTGCTGGCAGTGCTGGCTGCCAGCAATGGCCCACTGCTGGCCCAGCAATACTGTTTTTGCTGGGTCATTATGCTGCAATAAATGTGACTTTGCTTGCAGTTCCTCTGTCGGTTTGCAGAACCACATTTTATCCCATAAAAATGCAAGACGCCGCTGCCGACAGAAGCATGGCTACTCTCCAGCCTAATACTATGAACTTTCGCAGAAACAACATCAGATCCACCCGGATTGTTCATCGAACTGGCTCCATCTTCGTAAATAACCGCACAAGACAAGCAAGCTCCACTCTTCAGACACAAGAGGACGGCACCGACACAAACACTTGAAACGAACCACCTGACGAAGATCACATAGCCACAGAAAATCAACTACGGGATACGACTTCAGATAATCCTCAGCTCCCAACGGAGCTCATTTCCGAGAAATACAGCGCCTGATCTTAGCAACCTGCCTGAGCATAAGAGGTGAGAAGAAATGGACTTGCACCACTACGGCTCAACACCAACACTCGTCACGGATTTCCTCTCGAAGATACTAGAGTTGCACGAGGAGGATCCAACCGAGACGCAGTGGCAAATCTTTGAGACCCTCCTTAGCGTAGTTTCCATATATGTCGAAGACGCAGTTCATCTTCGCGCAATCCTCCCTGAGAGCACCACAAGCTGCCGAGAGATCAATCCCGAGGAGCCTAGGGAAATACAGCTATCCTATAAGAGAAACATGCCAAAAACCGTTAGGTTGATTCTCGGTCAATCCACACAGAGATGTAAAGCGTCGAAAGAGACTACGTAGAACTACTTCCGTGATGCTTAGGTCGTAACCTCCCTAGATGAGACATTATACCAATTTCCACCTATCTACAGAAACTGTCTGGAGCTCAACCTTCTCACACAGTCTGAAGTTTGGGAGAAGCTCTAGAAAATAGAGAATTCTGCACCGGTGCTATACAGGATGTCTCACAGCCACTGGAAGTGCGTGGACCTGGAGGTGGATATCCTAACTGCTTTCCTAAACACGCGCGTTAAGTTCAAAAGGATCCCTGCCTCATGGAAAAAGTCCACGACAATTCTTCTATTCAAGGAAGAAAACTTGGAGACCTGAAAAACTGGCGCCCGATTGCCCTCTCCAACACCATATACAAATTGCTTGCCAAGTGCTTCGCAGGTCTCCCTCCACTTGGATCAACGTGAACAACTGTGTTTTGAAATTCCAGAAGGACTTTATGCCTTATGACGGCAGTTCTCGAACACAACTGCGTTGTTGAAGACGCCATTCAACAGGCTAAAATAAAGACGCAAGATTTCCTTTTAGCTTTCGTAGGTATATAGACTGCCTTCGGCTCCGTCCCTTTCAGAGCAATGAGACTAGAGCTAGAAGCTATTCGAGTTGGTCCGAACATGACTGAATTTCTTTGTGAAGTACATATATAGAGACGCCACTACAAAAATCTTAACAGAAGACGGCATCTCCGACCAGACAGCAATTCAATCTGGAGTCAAACAAGGTTGCCTTGTCATCGGTCTGCTATTCAACATCGCTGTAAATCCCATTATAGATAAAATCTAAGGAGAGGGCGACAAGTACAAGATATTAGCATATTCTGATGACATCGTTCTGCTCGCAGAGTCTACAGAAGAACTCCAAGATCAGCTGAAAGAGATCGACACCTTTCTACAAAAAGTCTCACTTAGGCTTAACCCCAATAAATGTAAGGCCATGACCACTCGGCTACCAGTCGTCACTGTGGACGAGTGGTCAGCTGGTCTGTAGGTAGCAGAGAAATAGAAGGGACTTAGTCGGACTCATCCCATTGCAAAGCAAGAACTCTCCCAGGATAATGAATGTTGCCGTAAATTCTCTGAACTTTTTTCGGTGGTCTAAGAAAATTACTTTTGTATTTTATTATAAGGATAAATTACCTAGTTTATCCGTGTATTGAACTTTTTACAAAAGCAAGATTGAAACGATGCAGCGTAAACAATGGGTAATTGAAAACAAAATTACTTCTGGAGGTGAATCACTAGGTACAGCTGCGTCAATGATTCTCTGCCACATGGGCACATGGCTTGTTTGTGACAAGGATGAGGGAGGAGAGACGTTTTCTTTTTTTCTTTTTTGGAGAATTGTAAAGTTTGGAAGAACATTACCCATAAGTAAATAAAAAGAAAGAAAGAAAACTGAGTTGGAGACATAGTTGCACAAAAAGCTAATATCTGATCGTCATTTAGTAAGTGCCTATCAGATCTTAAACTTCGGCTTAAAAAACTTCCAGCGAGTTAATTGCCTATAGAGAAGTGTTGTGGGCACATTTTCCAAATTTTCTCGTAATAAGTACACCCAGTTTCGGTAGCCTCGGTAGCTCAAAGCTCTTATTAATTTCTCAAAATATACAAAGGATGTTAATTTCTCACATTCAGAAGCGAAGGGGTGGATTTAATGAAAAAGAACCACAGCCTTTGTCGACAACAATCGGGCCTGCGGGGTTTCTTTAGTTGGATTAACTATGCTTACATTGCAAAATAAGGATGTCGTTCACATTGTTGAAAATTCTTCGGGAGCTATTTCGCCGTTACTGCGGCTGCGAACCACGTCTGTGCCTTTGATGTGACGCCAAAGGTACAAACTCTGAAGCATTTGCGAAAAGGTGTTGAAACAGTCACAGTTTGATTGTGCCTCCCGCGTAGAGGCAAAGTTAGACATTATACCCATTTCGTTTTGTAGGGTAGTGTATACTTATGTATACACACAACTATGAAATAAGTAATATATATATATAGTACATAAATAAAACAAAAAAATAACTTTATAAATAAATTATTTAACACAAGAAAAATAGACCAAAAAGGCTAATACCATGAGAAGCGCCGAAGGCAGCTAAACCTCATGTAGTAGCATATATAGAATGAAAATATTACAGAACAAAAATTCAAAAATTTCAAAACAAGTAAAAAACTGGAACAGGTTGCCGTCATCAGGAGAGCATCAACCTGTGGGAGTGGCCTTTCTAGTACCAACAAAGCGACAAGGCAAGCCAAAATTGTCGGTTGGTCATGCTCCCTAGGCCACAAAACCAAATTCTAATAAGCACAAAAAAAATACAGAAATCAAGTTTAAAAAAAAAAAAAAAAAAAAAAAGAAGAATTAAAAGCTTACCGGCAGAACAAAAACCGCCATGACAAAGAGTCAAACAAGACTGAACAGAGCACTGATAAGAAAGGTGGTCACGGTTAAACAACTACCTGGTAAGCCAAAAATGTGTGAGTAGACAAGATGCAAAACTGTGTATGTAGATAAGATCTTCAGCTATTAGGGACCCACCAAATAGCACTTTATGTTACCTATATATTTAAAATTGTTAGGTCCTAGGTTAGTAAAGCATGTCAATGTGTAATTTGAAACTTTTGGACACAGAATTAAAGTTCAAAATTAAATGGTTAAAATGACGAGTTAAGAAATTTTTAGGAAAATCGTTAAATTGCAATTTAGAAAAAAGAGCTTTCAGAATTTTTTCAAGTAAGAGCTGTGTAGAGCAAATTTTAGCCATTCTATGAAACTGGGAGATGAGTAGATTACGATGTATAACTTTTGAAATATTGGATGACCAGTGAGTGTAGTGAATGATATCAAACTCAAAAGAGTTTCTTTTATCAAATAAATTCACCACACCTCTTCCCTCCTCGTCTACCTGAACCTCTAAATCGAGGTAACAAACACAAGTAGACGATCTGTTGGTTTTTCTAGGGTAAGGTCGTCAGGATACAAGTCAGCAGCGCAACGTAAAAAGTCCGGAATGTTAATGACAACAATGTCATCAACATATCTTAGAGCAATCCCAGGTAAAGGATGATTGGCAACATATCTATCCTCAAAAAAATGTAGATAGAGATTAGCCAAACTGCTAGAAAAGCGACTGCCCATCGGTATACCACGAGTTTGGAGGTAGAGCCCATCGCCCACGGTAACAAAATTGTTATTGATACAGAAATCCAGTAGGAAATGCTAATACTGTTCTTTAGTCCCAGGCTCGAACTTCGTATGTATATTTAGGGCTACTTGCCACAGACCCTTCAATGAAATTGAGGTGAAGAGGTTTTTAAAATCGTAAGTATCCACAGATGTGACAGTCACCGAGCCAAGTGTCTCCAAGACTCTGTTATTGCTCCCAATAATCCAGGTCGAATCCAACCCGCGAAGAGCCACGGACAAGTATCTCTGAAGCAACCCACCCGCTTTGCTGTTATAGCAGTTGCGTCCACTAGTAATAAAACGGAAGGAAACAGGTTCCTTATGAAACTTAGGGATGGCATAAATAAAAGGAAAGTTTAAGTTGGACACATTAAGCCTTATCCTTTTATGCAGAGCGATTATTTTCTTAACAATATCTTTATGATTTTGAGAGACCGGAGTGTAAGTATCTGTGGTATTCATCTCCTGTATCAGGAGAACCTGATAGAATACCACAGATACTTACACTCGGGTCTCTCAAAATCATAAAGATATTGTTAAGAAAATAATCGCTCTGCATAAAAGGATAAGGCTTAATGTGTCCAACTTAAACTTTCCTTTTATTTATGCCATCCCTAAGTTTCATAAGGAACCTGTTTCCTTCCGTTTTATTACTAGTGGACGCAACTGCTATAACAGCAAAGCGGGTGGGTTGCTTCAGAGATACTTGTCCGTGGCTCTTCGCGGGTTGGGTTCGACCTGGATTATTGGGAGCAATAACAGAGTCTTGGAGACACTTGGCTCGGTGACTGTCACATCTGTGGATACTTACGATTTTAAAAACCTCTTCACCTCAATTTCATTGAAGGGTCTGTGGCAGGTAGCCCTAAATATACATACGAAGTTCGAGCCTGGGACTAAAGAACAGTATTGGCATTTCCTACTGGATTTCTGTATCAATAACAATTTTGTTACCGTGGGCGATGGGCTCTACCTCCAAACTCGTGGTATACCGATGGGCAGTCGCTTTTCTAGCAGTTTGGTTAATCTCTATCTACATTTTTTGAGGATAGATATGTTGCCAATCATCCTTTACCTGGGATTGCTCTAAGATATGTTGATGACATTATTGTCATTAACATTCCGGACTTTACGTTGCGCCGCTGACTTGTATCCTGACGACCTTACCCTAGAAAAAACCAACAGATCGTCTACTTGTGTTTGTTACCTCGATTTAGAGGTTCAGGTAGACGAGGAGGGAAGAGGTGTGGTGAATTTATTTGATAAAAGAAACTCTTTTGAGTTTGATATCATTCACTACACTCACTGGTCATCCAATATTTCAAAAGTTATACATCGTAATCTACTCATCTCCCAGTTTCATAGAATGGCTAAAATTTGCTCTACACAGCTCTTACTTGAAAAAATCTGAAAGCTCTTTTTTCTAAATTGCAATTTAACGATTTTCCTAAAAATTTCTTAAGGCGTCATTTTAACCATTTAATTTTGAACTTTAATTCTGTGTCCAAAAGTTTCAAATTACACATTGACATGCTTTACTAACCTAGGACCTAACAATTTTAAATATATAGGTAACATAAAGTGCTATTTGGTGGGTCCCTAATAGCTGAAGATCTTATCTACATACACAGTTTTGCATCTTGTCTACTCACACATTTTTGGCTTACCAGGTAGTTGTTTAACCGTGACCACCTTTCTTATCAGTGTATATATTTGGGTTCTTGTGGGTGTCCTGTTCAGTCTTGTTTGACTCTTTGTCATGGCGGTTTTTGTTCTGCCGGTAAGCTTTTAATTCTTCTTTTTTTTTTTTTTTTTTTTTAATCTTGATTTCTGTATTTTTTTTTGTGCTTATTAGAATTTGGTTTTGTGGCCTAGGAGCATGACCAACCGACAATTTTGGCTTGCCTTGTCGCTTTGTTGGTACTAGAAAGGCCACTCCCACAGGTTGATGCTCTCCTGATGACGGCAACCTGTTCCAGTTTTTTACTTGTTTTGAAGTTTTTGTATTTTTGTTCTGCAATATTTTCATTCTATATATATATATATATATATATATATATATATATATATATATATTTATATATAAGATATAAAGACAGAGATGGGGCGCAATAATTTGTGGTTTGCTCCGGGCTCAGAAATACCTAGTTACGCCACTGAATGGGGGCACAGATAAAGTGGTTCTGAATTAATTTAGTCGTGATGATAACAATGAAGATGAAGATGTATTTAACAACACAGCTGAATAATGGAAGGGCTCGGGTGTAAACCATGGCAACCAACACTTCTGTCGTTGTGAGATACGTAGATTACAAGTAGTAAAAAAACATAAACGTTTGCACTTACCATAAATTGAAAGTTGTATTGTGGTGTCATATGTTGACATAAATGTGTAATAAATGTTCTAAAATGTTCAGATTACCACTGCGGTTGTTTTTCGTACGCAACTCACTTTTACAAAAATGTTGGTTACCATGGTTTACGTCCGAACCCTTCAATTAATCGCAGACGATATGTTAGAATTGTGTGACTGACTTATTGAAGGACTGGAGCAGCATGCACGCATGATGAAACAAGGAATCATATTAGTTTGTAAAATAAAAGAAATATTTCTACAACAAAAGCTATTTCTGATGAGGCAAGTAACTCTAGAAGAAACACTTAGAAAATGCATTCATCTCAGTGCATCTTCATCTCTAGAGCACCCGCTTCGTAATTTATGATGTTGCTTCTCGTTGGCACCATTTTCATATTATTTGTCACCACACTCAGCTAAAATTAAATTTATTTAGCATTATATTTTCATACCTTACATAAAATCTGACAACCAGGTATAGCAAAAAACACATCTTTTTAATGTAATGCTACCTCGTGTTTCTTAGTACACTTTGCATAAAACCTAACTAAAAGCATAACATGGTGGTTGATGAATTACACTAATGAACAAATGTAAGACGCAGGTTGCTTTCAAAATCTGAAGCTGGTTCGGACTTAAGAATTTCGAATAAGGAATGTTCAACTTGTAGTGTGCTTTACATGCAGGCATACTTGTGTGTTAACCGACTGCTCATATTGCAGGGGATTAGACGAAGACTTGGTTGGGCGCAGCCGGAATCGTAAGAGTTCAGGTGTAAAGAGGATAGGATATCCTTTGTCAAGAAGCAAGTGTTCAAAATAAAGTCACAGCAGTAGGTGCTTTCTGCCTGTTAAGACTGCAGTACTCTGACTGAAATCAGCAGAGAGAAATTAAACATACATGCAGGTTATGACTACCAGGAGTGCTTCTACTACACTTACTACTGGCGGTCGTCTTAAATAAAATTTAATCTCTGAGCCCTCTGATTCTTCTCTCTCTCTCTCATAAGTAACTCCCCAAAAAATCTCCTCCACCCATCTCATAATCTTGCGTTATACTGAACAGATGTGATTATATTAGTCGCTCCTATTTAGTGAGATTAAAACAGGTATTATTTATTCTGAATATTTTGAATGAAAGAACAGTATTTTATATAGGAAAAAATTAATATTCCTATTATGACTCACGTGCAACATTCTTTTATTTATAATTGCTCAAACTGAATTTTTAATAAAAATTTAAACATTAATAATTAATGATAATAAAAAGGCTCAACAATAAAAGCATAAATTCAAATTGTTTTTTAAAAATTTTTGAGGATTATCTTGCTGGGCTGATTTTGCCTAACCTTTCCATGCAAAGCACTCCTTTTTATTTAGATCTACATCGTTGCTGGCTGGTCATCCAAACTGGGTCATGGCTGGAGTTCCACTTGAGACACGAGTGGTGAGCCTACCCCATGGCACTAGGGTAGGCATTCCTGGAACCAGTGGTCACAATTTAGGAAAAGGCAACTGCTTACACTACAAGGTGAGCCAAAAGTCACTGTCCACCTGGCAAAACAATACACACACAACAACTACAAGCATACCTGCTATAATGGAACGGTGCCGAGAGCGTCGTACCCAGGCGCACCTAGAACACCCGATTGCGAAGAAAATTAACGATGAAAGTCGCAAGATTTCCTCGCAATCCGCATGCGTGGAGGTCACGGATAATACCGTGCCGCCACGCTCGATCATAGGCTTTTTCAATATCAAAGAAAACGGACACCAGGTGCTGCCTACGCATGAACGCCTCGCGCACAGATGTCTCAAGGTGCAGGAGATGATCATGAGGCGAACGATGACGGCGAAAGCCGTTTTGTGATGGTGAAAGTACTTGATGATGTTCTAAAAAATGAATTAACCTGGAATTAACCATGCGCTCAAGAACTTTACACAGACAGCTAGTGAGAGCAATTGGACGATAACTAGAAGGAGACTTGGGATCTTTGCCAGGTTTGGGAAAAGGCAGAACAAAAGCTTTTCGCCAAGATTCCGGGAAACTGTGCTCCAACCAAATGCGATTGTACAGCATTAACAGATTCTTGAGAGACGACGGCGATAGATGACAGAGCATGTCATAGTGGATGCCATCGGGACCGATAGCGCCGGACCGATGCAGAGCCATCCTGAGTTCAACCATGCTGAAGCGGTAGTTATATTCAGTGTCGTGAAAAGGCGCAAAGGAGATTATCTGGCGTTCCACAGTGGATTTTATTTTTTGAAAGAAGGAAGGATACGCCAGGTCACTCGACACGGAGGCAAACGCCTCCCCTAAACAGTCAGCAATCTCCCCGACTTCAGCATATGTGCAGCCGTTACTCTCGAGAATGGAGATCTGGTGAGAGCTGTAGTTACCCCGGATCTTACGAATCTTGTCCCACACACTTTTTGAACTAGCATGTGAAGTGAGAGATGAAACATAGGATCCAAGACTCCCTCTTGCTGCGTCGACGCACCAACCGAGCATATGATTTTGCTCGTTTGAATGTAACGAAGTTCGCATCGGTTGGATAACTCCGAAACGTAGACCAGGCCTTATGTTGAGCTCTCCTAGCCGCAGCGCATTCAGGGTTCCACCAAGGCTTTGAACTTCTGGGGAGCGTCGTAGATGCTTTTGGTATAGCAAGATCAGCTGCCTGAAGAATACAATTTGTGACTTCAAGAACAGCTGCCTGAAGAATGCAATTTGTGACTTCAAGAACAGCTGCCTGAAGAATGCAATTTGTGACTTCAAGAACAGCTGCGTCGATTGACTCTTGGGTCACCATGGCAGAAGATATCACTGCTGACGATGTGAAGACCTCCCATCTCGCATGCTCCATCCTCCACCGAGGAGGGCGGGAGAAAGAAGATGGCATGTTCGCATGATGCGAGAGCACAACTGGAAAATGGTCGCATTGCTGATTGGTCATGGACACACCGTCCATGATCAATGAGCAATAATCGATGGTGATCCCAAGGTCAAGTCGATCGCACTGAAGGATCTTGTCGGCTCATGGAAGTACGTGTCAGCACCGGTGTTAAAAAGGCACAAAGAGGCCGAGGACAGAAGAGACTCTATCCGACGACCTCTCGTGCTGATGCTGACACTACCCTACAAATGATGATGAGCATTGAAATCACCCAGTAGAAGAATAGGTGAAGGCAGCTGTTCGACCAAGCTCTCCAGAACAGAGACGCTCACGTTCTCGTCCGGCGGCAAATAAACACTGCAGACAGTAAGAGGCACAGGTACAGATATGCGAACAGCCACGGCCTGCAAATTTGTGGATATCGCAACGGAAGACACCGGAACACTGTGAGGGACAAGAATAGCGACTCCCCCACGGGCGATGTCACCCAGTGCATTATCTGTCCGATACGCACTGTAGCCTCGAACTGAAAGCAGGTCTGATGGTTTAAGTTTTGCTTTCTGTAAACAAAAGCACACCGGAGAGTACAACGAAAGCAGATATTTCACGTCATCAAAACTCGTCCGAAAACCTCGACAGCTCCACTGAATGATTGAAGCCATGGTTAAAAGTGAAATGAAAAAAGAAATGATCAAACGAGGTCAGGCTCCATCACCTCTGATGAGGGTTCCCCCAGATCTGGAGGCGTGTGACCAGGGGCCAAGATGGGAGCATGCTTTGTCCCAAGTGTTTTAACGGAAGGCGCTCGGCGTTGAGTTGTTTGCTGAGATTTTTGAAGAGAAGAAACGTTCTTGTTATCCTTGGCTTTGGTGTTTTTGCCAGAAAAAGTGGCCTGAGTTCCCTTGCTGGTGGTGTGGTGAGTATGCTTCGGCGAAGTGGTGGGTGCCACTTTTAGACCCCTAGCTCGATACTGGAGTGCCCCAGCTGCAATGATATCATCCAGTTTGTAGGGACATTTAGGAGGGATCTGAATGTCGGTTTTCATGCCGATTGTAGATTTGGAAACCACCACTGATGCATATGATCGCCGATCAGAAGAAGCAGGACCTACTCTCCTTCTGGCCTCAGGATAGGAAATATTCTCCACCGTCTTTAGCCTTTGAATTTCTTTCTCCTCCTTCCACTTGGGACAATCTTTGGCTGATGCTGCGTGTGAACCCTTGCAGGGAAGGGCTATTAAAAAGGGCTATTAAATGTGAAAATGGAAGGGCTGTTAAATGTTAAAATGATGTTCCGGGATGGGACGGACTGCTCATTCCGCCTAAAGAGAATACGCCGCACACCCGGAACGTGTTGACTCCTCAGTCCTTCAAGTAGTTCATCATCAGTACACTCAATGAGGTCCTGAAAGGAGACAAAACCTCGAGATGAATTTGGGTATCCATAAGGTGTTATTTTGACCGGAGTCTCAAGCAGTGTGGTAGTGTTAATAAGTGTGGAACAGTAGGCCACAGTGGACATTTCTACCAGAAGATCTCCAGATTAGAGCTTCTTTACGCTCTTAGGAGAGCTTGCTATGGATTGAAGTGCTTTATTTATCCAAAACGGACTTTTGGCACTCAAAGGCTTTGAAGGATCCAATGAGTGAACAAAAAAGAAACGAGCATTACAAGAATCAGGCACATGCTTTTTGGCGGATGGAGCTAAGCTTTCCTCCATACCTCTTTTGGTTGTTGGTTCGTGGGAAACAGAATTGAGAGCCATAAAAAAATTTTTAAGTTCGTCCGCCGACTTCCCCACCCACAATCGAGCCCAACAAGGGAGAACCGGAGGTCCGCAAGCCTAAGTGGACGCAGGACACGGCTCTAGGGATAGGAAGCGGATATAGCAAGTTGATAGGGCAGACATGCGCTCGGCGTGCACCCAGACTTTCCCATGACTGGGGAACACCCCTTTCGCATGCCCACCCTATCCCCAGACTCACCCTATCGTGCGAAATGACAAGCCGGTAGAGTTCTGGGCTCCACTCGGCCACAGACCTCATTGACTAGGAATGGGTTAGTTCCAAGCCGCCCGTTTAGGGTGAAGCAGGGGCAAAGAGGAGTGTTGGTAACTGACGACAACAACACATTGCTCTCCAGAAACATCAGCCTCCAGCATCCTCTTTTCCACCTAACGGGTCACCGCACTCGGCAAACGTGCAGGTAGGTCTAGATAACCAGCTCGGAAAAACAAAGAAAGGAACATAAAATGGAGAAGACAGGATAGAAAACGAGAAACTAAAATTCAGAGCTGGCGCATAATCACAACCTCAGCCGCCAACAACTGAGGCGGGAGCGTGTAATGTGAAAAAACATAAACAATGTGAAAATCATCACATATAGTACATGTCGGCTCGGGCCGTGGGGACGCCATCCCCCAGCAGCTGGATGAACAGCTGTCCCTTCGGTGATGTAATCGTACAAGACGAAATGACAAAATGATCAGTTACAAGGTCAGCTCGGGCCGTGGGGGCGGCGCTCCCCAAATAACTGGAAAACCAGTATCCCCGTGCGGGGTAACATCTATGAAAATGTAAGTGCAAAGATTCGGCTGTTTGAAAATACAACACACATAAAAATTGGAAAGGGAATGAAACAAGGTGACACCATATCTCCGAAGCTCTTTAATGCCACATTGGAAAATGTCTTTCCATCACTGAACTGGGAAAACAAAAGGATAAAGATTAATGGAGATTATTTAACCCACCTTCGTTTTGCTGATGACGTAGTCATTTTTGCAACTACCCCATCAGAGCTGCAGAGTATGATCCAGGAACTTGCTGACAAGAGTAAAGAAGTGGGATTAAAAATGAACTTTCAGAAGACAAAAGTGATGTTCAATGCTTTTACAAGAAATGAAGATTTATCGATTGATGGAGAAAAGCTGGAGATAACAGACACGTACGTTTATCTTGGACAGCAGATATCAAGTGAGGGTCACATTGATGAAGAAATTAATCAGCGTACAAAACTTGCCTGGAGAGCTTTTGGAAGAAACAGCAAAATTTTCAAGAGCAATATGCCATTATGTCTTAAAAGAAAAGTGTTTGGTCAATGCATCCTTCCAGTGCTTACGTATGGTGCAGAGACGTGGACCTTAACTAAAAGATATATGCAAAGGCTGCAGACAACTCAAAGCAGCATGGAGAGGTGCATGCTTGGTGTAACCAGGAGAGATAAGAAGAGGAACTCGTGGATCAGAAAAATGACAAGAGTGGAAGACATCATGATCAGAGTAAAATCCCTGAAATGGCAATGGGCTGGGCATAATGCCAGAAGTACAGACTATCGATGACAGCCGAAATTTTAGATTGGATTCCAAGGGACAGGAAAAGACCCAGAAGAAGATCACATGGGAGATGGGTGGATGAAATTCGAAAGTATGCGGGTGTAACATGGAGGAGACTGGCACAAGACAGACCGTTGTGGAAGAAACTTGGGGAGACCTTCGTCCAGCAGTGGATTGATAATGGTTGACAATGATGATGATGCTGATGATGATGATATTTCGTGCTAAAATGTAAAGTTGGGAAAACGAGCAGGTTGCAAACGGCGGTTGATTTCGGGATATTAAACGGCATAGAAATTTGCAAACAAGGGTTCGCCTGTATGAAGAGGGTTACCCCGAAAAAATGAATAAGTAAACGGAAAACGTAAAAAAGAGTAAAGAAACAAATTAGTAGCTGATTTAGAGTCTACCAAAGAAATCTTGATCGCCCATAGGGCGATACTACGCGAAGAACCCAGACCATTGTTAGAAAAAAAACTTCGCTTGTAGAACATGACGGTAGTTGGCTGCGGTATAATAGGCACGGGAAAAACAAAAATGAGAGTCTCTGTTCATTAACGGATAGTGATTTACTACTTTTTCCCCGCCTGAAGTTTAATCTTCAATTCTAAAGTTTTAAAGCTAACATTCGCAAAGGCAATTGAAAGACACAGCAGTCTCACCAATGATTTCATCGAAAGACTGGTAATCTGGCAAAGGGTTTGTTCACCATTTCACCTTACGCGAGTCTTATGAGCGACGCAGACCATGTGCAGACCAACGCAGACACATCATCTGTTTTCCGACACACCACTGAATTGCGAATGACGTCACTGTATCAATTCTTTTTTCACGCTGCAGGACCAAAAAGCGCGCCTATGTAATAGGAGGCAAATTATATATTCCAAATCACAGGAAGGATCGTGGTTTTTATGTTTATTGTGTTACGATCAATTAAAATGTAATGCATATTAAACAGCAATAATAATCATAACACCACACGAAATTTATTTCGCAGAAACTTTGAAATCTTTCGTGACCAAATTCACTTTAGTGGCAACACTTATCAAAATCAGAAACAACTGCTGCGCATCTGCGGTACGTAGGATTTAACAAGCTGTAAAGCCACCATTTGTGGAGGAAATACAGAAAAGCAAATAGACCCGTTAAGGAAATACGAGGAAGCAAAAGGATTTTTCTCTTAGTACAAGTAAGAGAAAATTAAATTTAGTTGTTTTGATATAAAATTGAAAGTTTAAAGTAGCTTAAGAAACTGAATGTTGTAAGTACTGAGAATAGAAAACCAATTTCGATGGCTTCTGAGTTGACGTATGCCTCATGAGTAACTGTTTTTCTCAGTATAGCAAGCCTTGACAGGTTCATAGCTGATTTTTCTTCATCTAACGCGTTCCCCCCAACATATTTAAGGAACGAACGCATTTTTTTTTTTTTTTTTGCATTATGTTGTCAAAAACATAGGGCAACTTCTGTAGAGTTGCAGTTGTCGTTTCACAAGTGCTTATGCGTCTGACACCAAGAAAGTTTCCCTCATAATCTGTAAATAAAGATTTGGAATTCTTTTAATCTGTACAAATAAGGAAGCCGTTCACTGGACAAATGATTCCAGCGATCTAACAGCTGCCAGCCCAGGCCAGAGGCCGTTCTTTCCATGAAGTGAGTACAACAGTAATAGTTTTGCGAACGTCAGTACAAAAATATTAATGTATTGCCTTTAACTAAGAATGTTTTTTCATGTTTCAGTTGTTCAGCAAATTAGCATCGTCTATGAGTAAAAAGGGTTGCATTCGACTTTACGTTTAACAGAAGTTTTGGATGTTGTGTGTCTTTACGCTTATTTTTCTTTCTTAAAAATTTGACATGAACACCTAATACGTCTTCAGAGATTGACAAAATGGAGGCTTAAAATGGAAATGATTATGTAGATTCTTAAAAAGTGGACCCCTCTAGGGGACTGAAAAATAATTTTTAAATGAGCGAGTAAATCAGAAAGTTTAAGCAAAAGGAAGAAGAATCTCAAACGTGTGTTGCAGGTGTCAACACTGCACTTCGATTTCTGTTTACGTTCACTTTAAAACAAGGAAATTCTAAAGGTCAACAAAATCCTTGATTTTTACATTTCTGTTTTTTTTTATTAGAGGCATTCAAGGAAATATTTCTTCTGTGTCATCAAACAACCAAATTCATTACTGACTGACATCTTCCTGTTCCTTTAACGTAAACCACCAAGCGAGACGTCATGGGTAAAATGAAGAAACAGTAAGTGCAGTGTTGCCACTTGCGCAACGATTATAAAAACACATTTAAAAATCATCTTTCACTTGTGCACAAAGAAATTTTCTCAATACAATGCGCCAAAGAGAAAAAATGTTGGCCAAATCTTTTTTTATGTATTAGAAATGCCATCGGACTTTATAAGCGCATCTATAGGAACTGTAGAACAGATAACTCACTGTCATAACCAATTTTCTTATCAAGTGCTAGCACATTCTTGAAATTTGACAACCTTGGATCAATAAATATGCGAATAATCTTCAAGTAGCAGAAGAAACCACGTCTGATAAAGTTAAATTCCACATTCGTCCTCATTCCCCCCAAAAATAAATTAGTCTTGTTTCTGTGGCTGTACAGATCTGACTTCTGTAAAAATATTCTGCACCTTTGTCTGTGAGATGGGTGTGTTTAAAACGGATGCATGTTTCAGAAACTGATGAACTAATTAATATCAGGATATAAAAAAAAAAACATTGGTCGATATTCAGAATACAAAAGCGAATATTTATTCTAATATATACTGCCCTGCCTTTAACATCCTGAAACCGACATGTCCACAAATTATCTTCATTTGCAAAATTACAGAAAATTTAATACTGTGTGCTGAAACCTTCAAAGTAGTAATCAGTTCAGCTTTGTTTACTGAACGATCTCTTCTTCAACGCAGCCTACAATCCCACTCGCCCCAGGGATTCTCTCTAGGGTTCATCTCAGAACTCGGGGCTGGGGAGTACAATTATTCGACGCCCATGTCCTCAAATCAATCTGAAATAACACGAGCAGTACGACATGATGCGTTGTCCTGCTGATAGAGGTAGGGGTCCTTCTCACAGTATTCGTAACAAGGTTGGTAGTACATAATTGTCCAGGACGTCTAGATAGAACTCTCTGTTTTCCGTGGTTCAGCTTGGACCCATTAGCCCAAAACGACTAATGGGTCCAAGTCGAAATACGGAAAACAGCTGCGTACCGTCACGCAGCCTACGCCAAGCTTAATTGTCAGGACTATACGTCCGGAAGAAACCTTTTTCCCGGCATCTGCCACACCCAAGAACTACCATCAAACTGGTAAACTGTGTACCACGACTGGTCAATTCAAAGCACACTTTTCCTTGCTTTACAATCCAAGATCAACGTTCTTTTTATTACTCTAATCGGCGTATGGCATTAGTTGAAGTGATTAGAGGTTTGTGGGTGGCTGTTCGATAGTGTTAACCCACGTCGGGCAGCGTCCTGCGCTCTGTGCTGATGTTAACATCAAAGTAGTTGAAGTCAATAGTCATACATAGTCATACATAATGTTTGCGTAATTTCAGACAATGTTGATTTGCGTTCTAATCGGACAGTTCTTTGCAAAGATCTCCTGCCAGGTTCTGTTAGCTTCGGAGGTTACCGATTCGTTTCTTTGCAGATTCAGCTTCAGTCCGTTGCTATTTGCATATCGCATCACCAACCGTCAGTGCAGTGCTTCCGAAATATGCGTATCACGTGACCAACCGTCGACCATCTTCAGCGCTGCTGAAAAGTCACGTACGGAGTGATTACTTACATGGCACCCTATTATCAATCCGTGCTGGGAAATCAATTAACTCTGTCGATCGAGACATCTTGCATGCGCAGTCGTGCTGTTGTCTCATCATAGCCCGACGAGCATATTTATAGTTGAGTCTGTTACGTGGTGCATGCGTAGGACCAAGTTCACTGTTAATAGAAGGGTGTCCGGATATTAACGGCAGGGCAATGTGTTTAGCGCTTTAGTAGTTACAATGATTGTTTTGAGACCTTAAAAATTTTTCTTTTCTGAATGTCACCTGTTTTTAATTCTAGGTCGTTATTCATCATCCACTGGCTGCGTTTGTTGGAAAATTTTCATTAAATTCTTAAGGGGGGGGGGGGCAGTTTTCAATGTATTTTTTTTTCTGTATGAAAAGGAAATAAAATATCCGTTTATTGACGTATAAATATTATTAATAAAGCGTAAGCTTTCAACACCAACGGGTGCCTTCTTCAGACTTGTTCGTGGTTAGGCAAGACAAAAAGAATAAACAATAGAAAATTTTAAAATAAACATGAACAGAATTTGAGAACGTAATATGTTGCGTCGGGTGCATGCGATAACGAGAGATGTCAACAAAAGCGTGCTAAGCGTGAAGAAATGAGCGCCATATTTGGGGAAGCTCAAGTGAGACGTCATCGTTGCAAACCACAGGGCTAGTCAAAATCTCCATGGTCTCCCTGATGGCAGTGCTCCTGGCGGTAGTATAGGGAGCAATTCGCTTTATCTGGTCCCACTTCAGGATGGCGGAACGGGTAACCAGTTCCCTGGATAAGGCGGTTGTCAATCTTCCGTGCGAGACGTCCCGCTTGTGTTCGACTAGTCGAAGAGCGAAAGAGCGTTTTGTTATTCCGATGTAATGCTTGGTGGTACCATCCATGTATTCCAATGGTATGGAGTACACTCCCGCATCAGCCAGAAAAGTATGGGTGTTCCGGGATGATAGCATGTGGCGTGCTATCGATCTCGGTGAGTGTATCCCAAAACTAAGCCCGAGTTTCTTTAAGGTGTTCTGCAAGAAGTAGATCAGGCCGGATACATAAGGGCAAGCCACAATGTATTGCAGGGAAGGCTTGGTATGGCGGCTACCCAGGTTGGAGAAAACAGCGTCTGCGTTCTTGATAATATCCTCGATCACTTGCACACTGTAGCCGGCGGAGTAGGCCAGATCTCTTAGGTTGTCGACTTCTTCAAGTCTGGATGCACTGTCCGAGGAGAGAATAAAGGCACGTTTAGCCCTATGTCTGAAAATGGCTAATTTGTGCGTAACGGGTCCCATAGAGGGGGTAGGATTACATTCGGGACATATGTTGGCTTATAATAAACTTTGGTTTGGAGGGATCCAGAACGATATTTCTTGACTAGGATGTCCAAAAACGGGAGACTGTCGTTGTCCTCACACTCCATGGTGAAACATATGTTCCGGTGGAGGGAATTAATGAAAGCGAAAAAAAGCGTTCAGTTCATCAACTCCATGCTGCCAGATAAAAAATACATCGTCGGCGTATCTGAGCCATGTAAGAGGAACGAGCTTAGCTCCATTAAGAATTTTTGTTTCCAGCGGTCTGAGGATGGCCTCAGCTAGTACAGCAGATAGTGGTGAGCCCATGGCAACCCCTTTGGACTGCTTGTAAATTAGGTTATTAAAACAGAAAAAAATTGATTCCGTCACGACTTCTATCGCATAAGAGATACCCAGTAGTGAGTCCCGTGAGAACATTGAAGAATCGGCAAGTGCTCGCTTCAAAGTGTCCACTGCCTCGTCGACAGGTACTGACGGATAAAGTGACACCAGTACTGACGGATAAAGTGACACCACGTGAAAACTACCGATGATGTGGTGCGGAGCCACAGTGAAATTCTTCAGCCTTGTGACGAAGTCACCCGATGACAACAGGACTGTTGTGGAGGCAGGCAGGAAAGCTGTTAGGAATGATGCAAGTTAACGCTCGAGATTGATTGATAGGGCTGTCCTCCGTGAAACAATAGGCCTAAGCGGGAGTCCTTGCTTGTGATGTTTAATTCTTGCAAAGAGCGAGGGTATCTTCAGCCCCGGAGGAAGCCATGCGGCTGATCTGAGGGTGCCCGATATAACGGGCATTTTTGCCACTCTTAACTTTCGCAATCCACCGATTTAATGGGTTAGAGGTAATTTGGATTGAATCCGACTGTTGTATGAACTCCATGATTCTACGATTGTATTGATCGGAGTCCATTATTGCAATCTGGCCTGATTTATCAGTGAGTGCGAAGACAATCGATGGGTCGTCCTTTAACCTTAGGACAGCTGTTAGGTCATGTGGCCTAGAGTGTCGAGTCTTGGGAAGGTTATTCGATTTGTTCAAGCGCTGGAAGCATTTAAGACGGATTGAGTCTCTGTGTGCGGTTGGTACCTTGTAGAGAAGGCTTTCAATTGCAGGGATTAGCTCACGGACGGAAGGCTGGGTGTTCAGGCAGAACTTTGGACCCTTTTCCAGTATGCCTAGTTCTTTCTGCGATAAGATTTTTGACGAGACATTGATAACTGGGATGGTAAACTTCCGTGAAGGCGTATCTCTTGATTCCCTGAGACGGGAGAGTCAATATTCTTAATAGTTTAATAAACACCCGCTTTGGATGCAGGAATTTCCTTAATTTTTATTAAATTTGCTATAACAGCCAGACTTCTAAGAATTATATGATGACTTTCATTGTGGGTGAACACAAGCGATCTATTCTGGCTGTCGACCAGCATGCTGAGCCGGCGAAGATAAACATCCAAAATCAGAAGTATGGATTCGGCAGCCAGCTTCAGGTGTAGGTGGAATAAACGGTGGTCCAGGGACATAACGTGTTTTCATTAAGCTGTACAAGATGGGACAGAGTCTGACGCTGGAAGTTCAGTTTTCTTCTGAGAAACCACTGGTCGCTCACTGCAGTCTTGAAACGGAGGAACTTTGGAATGACGTCGTAACGTTTGCAGTCCATAAGGAAGTTCAGATGACATCTCTCACTCTCCAGCTTGAGCCTCAAACCACGGAAAACATTTGTGTCAAATAGTATTTTAGGTATAGTCACTCTTTCAAGTTACGCACAGATTTTCCGCTAGGGGGCGTAAAAGTAAATTGCGTTTTCTCCAACAATATCTCTACTTCTAAAACTACGATTTGAAAATTTCTTTCTACCCCGGATACAGCTCCTGATGGGAAATCTTTTGCACATAGTTTCTAATCTTTGGTAAAGAATACTTTGGCCACCAGGGGGCGTAAGTTTAAATATCTGCTTCTGATGTATTTGCCTCAAAATCTGAGCTTCTAAAATCTCGATTGAAAAAATTCTTTCGTGGACCGATGCCACTCACGTCGATAAACCTTTTCGGAATATTTTCTTCTTAAAATATCGCATCGTTTCTTTGGCAGGCGTAGATGTATATCTTATTTTTGTCAATATCTCTGTTTCAAATGGTCCGATTTTAAAAACTCCTTCTTTATTGGATAGAGTTTCTGGTACGACATGTTTCTTATATAGTTTCAAAATTTTAAAGTAATTCATAGACTTTCCACGGGGGGGGGGTAAATGCAAATAGCGTTTCCCCCAATATCTCTGCTTCTAAAATTCCGATTTGAAACATTCTTCATGTATCTCATACAGCTCCTGATGGAAAGTGTTTTTCATATAATTACTAATATTTAATAAACAATGGTTCGGCTGCTAGAGGCGGGGGGGGGAGGATAAGTGTTAATTTCTGCTTCTGATGTATTTGCAGCAAAATCTGAATTCAAAACGACTAAAAAAATTCTTTCCTGGACCGATACCACTCACATCGAAAACCCTTTTGAGAATACTTTCTTCTTGAAATAATGCGTGTTTTTTCCACCAGGGGGCGAAATTGCATATCTTACTTTGTCGATATTTCGGCTTCTAAGGGTCCGATTTGAAGAATTCTTTCTTCGGTTTTTTTTTGATTGGAGGTTTTACGACCACCGTGAGCAACTCAATGGGCTATAAGCAGTCACCCGTCCCTAATTTAGGGCCACTGGTTTTAGGGAAAGGAGAGAGCCAATGACGTAAGACAAACACAACATCCATGCCTCACCGGGATTTGAACCCGGACCCCTTCTAGACGAATGATCAGAAGCCATCGCTTAGACCACTGCGCAACCGAGGCGGCAACTCTTTCTTTGTTGGAGAGCGTTTGCGCTGCAAAATGTTTCTCATATAATTTCAAATTTTTCTTAACGCACAAGTCTGCAATCAGATGGTGTAAATTCACGATTTCCTTTACAGCAATATGTGCGGGATTAAAAACCCGATTGAAAAACTTCTTTCTCCGGTCAGATACTACTGTTTTCCATACCGGTTCCACTGACTTTGAATAGCTTTGATAAATTTAATTCGCGTCAGAACGGATTCAAAGGACGTGTTCATTACACCCGAAAATTGGGTGTCATCCTTCTTGTTTTTTTGTTTAAATCGCATTTGTCGAACTCGTCAATACTTATCGCGGGCTTAGTGTAAAGAAAATCGGATGCGTAGAAAAAGCTGTAAAATTACGGAAAATATTGCTGATGGCTACTGCTATCCGATGAAATAAGAATTTTCCCAGTTCCATTGCTACAAGTACTGATTGTACACTGGCGTGCAAAAATTAGGGGCGAGACGGGTTTTCGAATGTAACGTCGTGCAGAAGTGCTCCTCATCGACTCAAATCATACCATAAGATCCCCAAGATGTAAGAATATGGGACAAGTGAGAAAAACCGTCCAAACAAAGAATCCAAAGGATACAAAGGCACTTTATTGAAAAGGTAGCTTCGAGCACAACTGTAAAGTAGACAGAAACGTCCATGTGACAGGCGGCTGCCAAGAATAATCCAGTCTTTAGTAGGGGATATGAGCACCCCTGACTGCGTTGCAGGATTTACAACGTCCGTCCATGCTGAGGACGACGTTTTCAAGAATCGCGGCCCATTCCTCTTGTAGCGCCAATCGCAGCTGCGGAATCGTTTCGGCGGCTGGTGACGTGCTGCCAAGCTTCTCCCGAGAAGGTCCGACACGTGTTCGATTAGATTTAGGTCCAGGGACCTTGCTGGCCAATCCATGCGTTGGATATCTTCACTCTCCAACAGCTCTGTGACAGCCACTGTACGATGAGGTGTCGCGTTGTCGTCCATGAAGAGGAACTCAGGACCCACAGCACCTCTAAACGGACGCACGTGAGGCAGGAGAACCTCGGTACGATAGCGGACACCAGTGACTGAACCTCCTTGGAAGATGTGGAGGTCAGTACGGCTACCAAGCATGATACCGCCCCAAACGAGAACTCCGCCACCTCCAAACCGGTCCCTTTCGATGATGTTGGAGGTGTGATTGCGTGTTCCCTGCTCTCTCCAGATGTGTATACGTCCAGAATCGCTCGTCAGACTAAATCGGCTCTCATCCATAAAGAGAACTCGACCCCATTGCTGATGTGTCCAGTTCTTGTGTTCCTGGCACCACAGAAACCGCCATCTCCGATGAGCAAGCAATAATTTCACACACCGTACGGGTCGTCGTGCAAATAGACCACCTTTGTGCAGCCTCCTGGCCACGGTAAAACGCGATAACGGACGTCCAGTTGTCTGTTGCATGTGCCTTGCGATTTCTCCCGCTGTCTACCGTCTGTCTCTTCTCACCTGTAGGACAATATACCGGCCGTCCGCTGCCGTGGTTGTTCGTTGACGACCACTGCTAAACTCTCGGACAGCTGTTCCTGTCGTTTGAAATACTCTCCAAGCTCGTGAAACGATGCTGTGAGCGATCCCGAACTCCTCGGCCACACTAGTCACACTTCGACCTTCTTCCAACTTCCCAATGACGCGACCTCGGGTAAAGTCATGCAGATGTCGTCTACTAGATTGCCTATTGGCCATATCAAACGGTGGCAGCAACTGGAAGTCGTTCAAACCGATGTACACCGTGCAATAGCTTTCACCGAATTGCTGAGCGTACACCGCCCATGTGCTTTATACCCTTCCGACACTCCCCTCCCCCTTCCCTACGTCATGCTGCATATATACGCATGCCCTACCGTACCGGACCCTAGTCTATCTCCTGAGTGGTCTTTCGGTTCGTTCTGCCTGCTCGTTCCGCTGTTATGTTAATTTCTCCTCTTCGTCCTTAATTTTTGCACCCCAGTGTATTAAATTTAAACACACATTTGCGCCACGCTGAGAAAAACTTCTGCGTGAAGAGAGCGGATAGATTTTTTGGTAATTTGGGCACAGCACCAGCTGCGTACAATTGGTAAAAAATTTCAAATGGGAGTCTCAGGAGCACTGCTGTATTTGTCAAATGGAAAAACGATCTTAAACAACCTTTCAGGATAACTGCGCATTTGGAAAATCAGAAGTGCGTACGTAATAAAGTTAATTAGTCCGTAACCCGTGCCATGCACGGTTGAAAAAGCTGTGACTAAAATTTTTTTCTTGTCATATTGGGTCACCAACAACAAAATTTTCGCAATATTCCCATTCATTTTTAATTTTTTCAACGACTCGTATATGAATTTCACGATGACGTTTCTCATTATATACACACTGAGAAACAGCACGAAATAAACAGTTGCCGTCACCAAGAATAGGGATAACATGTCGTTCCATGACAAACCAAAACCACTCTTTACAAGAGTAAGCTTAAATGCATTCACGTAGAAAGCAAAGTCCAAGGCACCGCTGTTCCGTTTGACTTTGAACTTCGATTACAACTACGTAGTTGATAGCGGAGGCTTAGTTCCAAGTCCGACCACCGCGGAAAGGCAGATGATGCTGCAAAGTACTGACGCGAGAACAAACGCCAGAATAACGAACGGCGGATTGTACAAAGAAAATGCCATGGTAACATGAAAAAAAACTTATGACAATGAAAATTATCGATGAAAAATCTGTGGGCCAGAAGCTTTCATTTAAAACAAATATCACGAAAATCGCTCCATTGGGTGGCGCTGGTGGACTGTAGAAAGAAACGGCCTTGTGTTTTAAATATATAGATATTTACATCTAGTCGATTCTGAAATCATTTATTGAGTGTGATCTGCCAGAAGCTAAGGCATCGTTGAAATAAAAACCGATTGTCATGACTGGGTAATACCAGCTGAATTGCCCCAGAAGCTGTCCGGATATAACGTTTCAGACGCAAGTCGTATATTCTGAATTTTACTACAGTGAATGATTGTGTTATGAACACCACCTTCTAAAGCCCTAACCATGAAAAATATTTATTTTCTAATTCACACGGAGTGTGATAACTTTGTTAAAATTATTGTATAATGCTAACAATATGATTTGAATACATGAATAAGGAATAAATCTCAGTTATAATGTAATAACAGCTCATAAACTACGCTAATCGTCTTTTTATTCGGTGCTAAAATGTTTCTTTCTTCTATTTTTCCCCTTCTTCTGTTTTCATAGTTCTAGCTGCAGCCACGGATTTCCTGTTCCAGAAATAATTCAGTGAAAATCAGTTTGACAAACACACTCTGTTTAACCCTTTATGAACCGCAGATAAAGTAATTTACTCAATTCGAAACCGGTAGTGAAGCACTGCATACATTGGGAGAGTGACGTGCCTCCACTGCCGGAAAAAATATTCCGACTACCGCTCGAATGACAATGTGTAAAAAATGGGAATTGTCTTGTGTCTTGTGATGTACACGTGACAAGAAAACTTTCAAGCATGCTTCAATGGTAGCGACCGCACGCTGGAGGTCACATCGCGTTATCAGCTCCGTTTCATGTTGCGGTAGAAATAGCATAGTATAGTAAATATTTTAATATTTTTGCTTTTAGGAATTTGAGTTTTAACTCGCCACTGAAACTGATATAACGATGCCAAACTTCGAAATGTCTATCACGATTTCCTGAGAAGTTACTTGACACACACACACAGCCATTTGCACACAATTTCTTAAGGTAGCCTCATTTTGCATCTGGTGTAACTTAGAACAATGAAGTGAAAATTTTCGCTCGTTTCCGAGTTACGAGAAAGCCAAAAGGAGCCTACAAAATATGAGGATATACCACAAATAAGAAAACAGCTTTGCTAACATTTTTCTTTGTTTTGCACATTCCATTGTCGTCAACTTTTCAGAATAATTTTATGTAGACGGAAGATGGACCTTCAATGTGTTTTTATCTTTACGGAAAGTAACACTTGATGTTACTTTATTCCAGACTGAATGCTAGATGAAGAACGAAGTCCAGGAGACCAGCACTGCCCTAGATATTTACTTTTCTGTTGTTTTGAATTCCGTCGACAAGAAGTGCAAAAGTGAAGAACATTGTTGATGGCTATTTAACATTTTTCTTCTGCAGTAGAAGAAACGCTGTGTTTGAAGTGACATAACCGAAACTGAAGTTAAAAGTTGCTGAATGAGCATTAAAGATTCGTCCTTGCTTTGTGCACTGACAGGACAAAACAATGGAAACATCAGAGCCAAAAACCATATATGTTTATTAACATGGTGTTTGGCCACTCTTTTTTCGCAAAGTAAGTTGTGTTCCGCGTTAAATAGATAAAAATGAATCTGGGACAGTCTTCAGAATGATACTGGATCTTTCATGTGTCTCTAAGTGAAGAAGGCAGAAGAATCTGCTCATAACTTTGCTTCAAAAACGAACTACTCTAAGTCGATGATGCTTAAATTAGTTGGAGAAAATGGAAAACGTTAAACCACGTTTTAGCGTTACATTAACCACGACTTGACGCAACTGTGAGCATAGGAGCAGTGTTACGTGGAAAGATGAGAATGTGTAAGAATGTTTGGGGCACCTGAACCGTGGGTTGCACCTGGTCACGTAAAAGGTGTGCGTAGTCACTGGCAGTAATTCCACAGAGTAATGTGATTGTAGAACCTAAGGAATCACACAGTATCGCTGCCGTAATAAGTTCTGGTTCTTCATGTGCGACAGCTGGTTCGAGCATCTCCCAATCGGACGCCCGGTCTTTTCACGCACAACCGTATAGCAAGGGTTTACCGCGAATGCTGCGACCTGCAAAAATCTTTTCGTAATCGGCTATCCTGCGGACGAAAACGGCTGGTGGATCAAAGGGGTGAAAAGTGATTGGCTACGTGGTCGTCGGATGTTGTAGCCCATCGGCGACATGATCTAACGCGTGGTGCTTTCGGAGATGACCTTCGGCACACCAATGTTAAATTCTTCAGGGATTTGCCGTGTTGTGGCCCGGCTCTTCTCCTGCGCGATTCCCGCTAGTATCCTTGGACCCTTGTGTTGCATCAGCTGTTTTCGTCCACAAGATCACCTACTGCTAAAGGTTCTTTGTGTGTAGCATTATTCACGGTGACCCTACGGTTTGTTGTAGGATAAAACGGTTGTGCTTGGAAAGCCCAGATAGACTGCCGTTCGGGAGAAACTCGAATCAGTCCGCCCAACGTCATCTATCATGTCACGTTCAACGTTACTCAGATCTCCGGTTATCCCCATTCCGATCCATAATTAAACAGTAATTGATGTTTCACGAGTTGTTCTGCCTGATTTACCATATTAAAACGTACATGTGTTCACTTACCGTCTTACGTGTTGGAGTGAGCCATTTATGTGACGAGAGTATGTATACCTAATAAACTGGTATCTTAGTGTACAGAGAAAAGCCACTAGCATCTGCGTTTGCGCCTATAGCGGCAAGAATCTGGGAAAAATAGAAATCTACGGATTTTCGTTCTCACAGTTGTAATTCCCGCAGTTTTTATTTTTAATATTAAGGAATACATTTGTGTGTGTGGAAGGGGGTGGGGGGTGGGTGAAGGGTATCAGATAGAATGCTTGCATCGAAACGGATACAACGGCCGTTCCATAAAAACTGAGAGTAAAATCACACAAAATGAAAAAATATAGGTATAGCAAAATTTATGTTATTCTTTCTCAAAGTATCTTCCCTCGGGTGATATGCAAAGGTCTTATCGTTCAGTCCACTTTCAAAGCATGTGGCGACGGCATTTTGTGGAAGCTGCTTTAGCGACCCCTGTGCAACTTGAATAACGTCGGCATCTGTGTTGAATGTTGCACCATGGGACTTCTTCATTGTTGGAAATAACCAGAAATCGCACGGGGCGAGGTCAAGACTGTAGGCAGACTGTGGAATAATTTCAATACTGCATTTCGTAAGAAACTGTTGAACACAAGTAGCCACATGTGGGCGGGTGTTAACATGGTGTAGGTTCCACTTGTCCACTAGTTCCGGTCGCTTAGTAGATATGTGTCGTTGTAGACACTTCAAAACCGAAATGTAATACTCAGCATTGACACTAATTTGTGGAGGAATGGCATGCTGGTAGACTACACCTTCATGGCCAAAGAAAATGATCATCATAACCTTCCCAGCTCATTTGGTTTAGCGGGTTTTTTCGGAGGAGGCGATCTGGGTGTTCTCAGACAATCGTTGATCGCTTCGTGAGGGGGTCGAAATAGTGGACCCATGTTTCACCGGCAATTATTACTGTGTTTAGAAAGTTTGGATCCTTTGAAATGATTTGTTTCCACTCATGACACACCTGAACTCTGGCTAACAATTGTTCTTTTGTCAGATGATGAGGCACCCATCTGGAACACACATGATGCAGCAGTAATTTGTCACGTAGTATGCGGAATGCCGACGTTTTTGAAATATTAGTTGATGCTCCTATGTCATCACACGTCATTCGTCTGTCTTCTTGCAGGATTGCCCAAACAGTGTTAACAATACGTTCTGTAACAACACTTTCAGGTCGACCAGGCCGCCTAGGACCGAGTTCTGCCGACAGACGCCCATTTTTGAAATCATAGTGCCATCAATAAAAATCATTGACTCATCCAAACATTTATTTTGGTAAGCTTTTTTCATTAAATCAACTGTTTCTGAAGCCGTTTTACCCAAACGATAGTAAAATTTCATCGCACAACGCATTTCGCTTCTTAACTGTGAATCACTCACCTGGCTGTATGATGAAATGCAGACGTACCTTAAACAACTGCGCGATAACGAAACCAGAATCATCTGCTACGGCTAATAACTGTTGCCATAGATACTTCTTTAATTCAGTTAGTTGTCTGCGTGGTTATTTTCCGCCTTCGCACTGTTGCGAAAAAAAAAATACTCTCCGTTCTTATGGAATCGCCTTTGTAGAATCGAGCTAAGGAAGCTAAGTGCAAAAACGGCATACGTAAAACAATTAAAAGGAACACCAGTAATTTTGCGTTTGAGCAATAAATAATGAAAAAGAAAGACAAGAAAAGGAATTAAATTGGTAGAAGTAGAATTTATGAGTTAGATTAAGGGCTTGAACAAAGCTATGTAAAAACTATACGTAAGGCAGCTGGAAAATCTTACACCTTAGGAAAATTATATTACGCAGTCGTGTCTTTATTTATTTATTTACTATTTTTCTCTTGTTAAGAAATCGCAAAGGCATCATTGCTCGGCCCATCAATTTAGGTAAAGTATCTCAGAGGATTTAAAAGCAGATTGAATGGTGAAATATTGCAATTTTCTCATTTAAAATACTATTTTCATCTAGCAAGTTCAGAGCTAATCGGAAATCGGTCAGATTTTCATTCCACAAAACCGCTCATATCGAATTGTTGGTACTGATGATGAGCGTTTTCATTATCTCGAAGTTACCATCGGTAGGATTTTTCACCAAAATTTAACAAAACAAGAGAAAGGAAATTTAAAAGAAAAAGTCGTTAATACAGTCATTGTCATAAAAATCCGCTCACCATCTATAAAACTGTGCGATTAACGCGAAACTCGGCGAATAGCTACGGGGAGGGCAGACATGGAAATGATTAAAGTTTCGTGCGATTCCTCATGTCAAAGCGTCCAAGACTGGTGCTGCAATCACAATCCTTGGGGCTTATAAGGCACAGAGGACTCCACATTCGTGCCGAAGTGCACGGTAAGAGTCAGGTGAGATCCCTGAGCGATAAACATGCCGAGGAGCCGCCGTAGATATGCGTACTAGCAACTGGCGGAGTTTGAACGAGGCCGTATCGTTAGGATGAGAGAGGCAGGATGATCGGCGCGCCAAATCGGCCGCCATTTGGGCCAGTCGGATAGTACGGTGCGATCGTGTTGGGAGCAATGGATACGGGAAGGCAAACAGACGCGGCGGACAGGCTCTGGACGACCCACACCCTCCACCAACAGAGAGGACCGTGGGATTGTGAGAGCGTCACGCACAGATGCAACGCCGTCCTTGTCCAATATCCAGAGATATGTGTCGGCTGTACAAGGGGCACCTGTGTCCGCAAGAACCATTTCCAGACGTCTGAAAGAGGCAAATCTGCAATCTCGACGGTCCTTACGTTTTCTGCCATTAACACCTGGCCATCGTCGGCGTCGATAGCAGTGGTGTCAGCAGCGAGCAACGTGGAATGCTACGGACTGGCGACGTATAGTGTTCAGCGACGAATTCCGCTTCTGTGTGGGAATGGACGACCACCGTGTCAGAGTGTGGAGGACCGCAGGTGAGTGCTACAATCTCAAACTCACTGTACAGCAGCACACGTCCTGAACTGCAGACCTGATGGTCTGGGGAGCCATCGCGTATGACAGCCAGACTTTCCTCGCAGTGATCCGAGGGACGTTGACAATACAACGCTATGTACAGGAGATCCTGCGGCCCGAAGCCATTTTTCCCACAAGATAACGCCCGTTAGCACACGGCTCGGGTTTCCCACGAATCTCTACGTCATGCTTCGACGCTTCCATGACTTACAAGATCTCCTGATCTCTTGCCTATCGAGCACGTGTGGGGCCAGATGGGACGCCAGCTTTCTTCATTTCCCAGTGTTCGTGGTTTAGAGCGTCAGTTGCAAGAAGTGTGGGCCAATCTGTCCCAGGATAACATACGGCGTCTCTTTGACTATATGCTGGACCGTATCACAGCATGTATCCGAGCACGAGGCGGTCTGACGTGGTATTAACGCTGATCGGAATGTGCACCGTATGTCCGCGGGAATTCATCCTGCTGCTGTGATATTGTAATCACTTCTGTTCTTGGTATGTACCATCTCACTACTAAATTCTCATTTCAATCTGACGCCTTCTTCTTGGTGCGCGGATTTTTATGACAATGAATGTATGTGGAACTAGCTGCAAAGATTAAACTAGATGTGGAAGCTGAAAACAGTTCATATACTTCCACTAATTTTCTCCACAACTGGCATAATTCCTCAGACTCTTCTAACTCAGCTTGATACTTTAGGTCAACAACACCTAAGGCCGAAGATCCAAGAGGCAGTGATTCTCGATAAGTGTCACATCACACGACGGCTTTTAAATCAAGAAAGACTATGTCCGCACTTGACTTCATGTTCATAGTGACAAGTGAAGCATGTTATACAGAGGATGTTCACACATTTTTAGAACAATTTTCCAGCAATATAATTAATGTTTAAAATAAAATTACTTCTTTCTTAATGTTTCTTTCTTAATTCTATCTGACAGCCCTTTCACTGGATATGAACCTACATCTATATTTCCAAGATAACAGGACATTTCTTAAAATTGGTAGAGGTATTTTATTCCACTCTTCTTTCACTGTTTTGCATAGTCCAATCATTGTTTTAGGTCTGCGTTTAGAAAGCGATCTTTTTAGTAGTCCGAAGGCACAATAGTCCATTGGTGACACATAAGGGATTTTGAACGAATATGGGCAAAAAGTATAGACTTGATATCCATCTTTTTTTTTTCAAGAAATAGTATGGTACGAGTAGATTTGGATGTATGACTGGTAACCTTATCTTGATGGAGTTCTACTCTTTGATGGTTCTGTGAATGAAGGAATGGGATTTTCTCATTAAATATAGGAGTTAAAACATTATTTTGGTAATATGTAGAATTGATTTTAACATTCTTTTCAACTTTTCTTAACTTAAATTTCCCATTGTACGAGAAACTAGCAATAATCATGAATCCTCTACTGAAACTTAGCTTGGAACCAATTTGAAAGTCTTTTTCTGCTCTTTTGCAATAGTACATCGACTTTTTTTGGTGCAGTCGTTTAATTAGATCCAAGCTTCATAAATAGTCACAATAAATTATCATCTGTCTCCTGCTAAGTGATTTTCATAAAGAAGTCTACACCGTGTTCTGCGCTCAGCCACGTGCCTAGGCAAAAGGCGGTAAACATTATGTTTTTTCTTTTTTTTTTTCTTTTTTTAAGATTCAAATCTTTGTTTATTACCTTGTTTATAGTTGGTACAGAGATTTTTAACAACTTGCCGATTGCTCTTTGGGTTGATAGATTTTCTTTTAAGACCAGAGACCTTACTTTTGAAGTAGTCGTAGAAGTACGTACCTTCTTTGGATATCCGTTTGGTATTCCTTTTCCCGTTAAAAGCAATGCTTGACGATTTTTCCTTCTATTATTAATAATATTGCTTATTTTATATTTATAAATAATGCTAATTCCATGATTTTCACAGCGTTTTTTAATTACAGAATACGAATACTTCTCCTCGTAGAGAGCAAAAACATTACCTTTTATCCATAGTTTGTTTACGTGCGCCACTTCCTTAGCAGACGATATTTAACTGCAGCAGATGCACCTTTCGTGTTCATCTAACACGCTGTTGTCAGTTTTAGTTCCTTGAACTTCTTTTATTTTGTGTAATTTCTTGTCAAACACGTTCTAAAAATGTGGGAGCATCCTGTGTGATGCTATTGATACAGATGAGATAAGCAAAGAAAAAGATAATAATAATATCAACAATGCCAATAATAGCAATATAAATTTATCTGTCAAAAACTTATTCTTCGCTTCCTACTGGATGTTTTGATGCAAAGGTAAACATTTAAATTTTGACAGGGCGCGATATGCCCCCAAAAAAATGAAAAAAAAATACAAAGGTTTTTTGAAAATTGATCTATTTACAAATGCCCATAACTATTGCCACATCGCCACTTATTGACCTCCTGATAGATTAGCACTGCTGAAAAATATCATTTTCAAGTTTTAAAATGTGGAAGGGACACAGGTGCGTTATAAATACGGAATGGAATTTTCTTACAGAAATCCATTTAGCCATTATAATTGAGCAGCTGCCGTATATGCATGTATAAATTACTTCTGGTAAATGCGCTCTTTGAGTTGATTATTTTGCTTTTTAGTGCAAGAGCCAGATATACAGCCTTAGAGTGTGAAACACAAAACCGTAGAATCAGCAATCATCACTAGCTAGGGTTATGTGGGACATTGCCACCCAAATGGCAGACACACCAACTGATGTTGGACAACTCCATTGGCACCAGAGGATGCTACAATCTCTGACACTTAAAAGTAGTATTAGTTGATCGAAAGTTGGCTTCACTCCTCCTCCTTCTGATTCTGTCTGCCTCCTCTCTTCCTTAGAGAGGATAAAGCACTAAACCTCTACAAAATTTTCTTGTACGTATTGTTCGTCATTAAGTTTCAAAACAGAAAAATCAAGGACGCATTTTTTATGTATCTTATACACTCAGTAGACAAAATCAATAGAGATAGGGGTGGTGGGCATTTGACATGGGCATCCCCTCGCACAGTGGAACAAACTCAACCTGAACGTAGGCGATAAATAGGCGGGCAGCAGGGCTTCTCAACAGTGTATCGCAATCGACGAACATGGGTAAACGTTGTGATCTGAGAGACTTTAATCGTGGATGCCTTGTCGGCTCAAGACAGATGGGTCATTCTATTGCTCAAGAGGTAAGTACCCTAAGGTTCCCAATGGCAACCGTATTAAAAGGTGTACCGCGAGTATAACATTCACGGCCGCATCAGCTTCCAGAGAGCAAGCGGTGGCCAGCCACACACCATTGATGACCGAGTTCGACCTTGACTATCCAGACTCGGACAGACGGACCTCTTAACAACGGCGGCGCAAATCACATCCAGCTTAAATATCGGAGGCCCAGGCAGCGTCAGCGAGGACGCTATGGCACACTCTGCTTACCCTGGACTACGGGAGCCGACGCCCTACTCGTGTGCTACTGTTGTCTGCTCGAATTCGGAAATTACGCCTAGCTTTTTTTTTGCCTGGAACATCAACACTGGACCTCTGCTGAGAGGCACCGCGTCGTGTGGTCAGATGAATCCCGTTTTCAGCTGTACCGAGCGGACGGGAGGGTGCGGGTGTGGCGTAGACAGCATGAGGCCATGGCCCCGTCGTGCCAGATTGGCTCTGTGATGGTTTCGGGAGCCTTCTCATGGGACACATCAGAGGTCCTTAACTGCTGCGCACTGCCAGCGCGTGCTAGCTGATCGCTGATCATCTACACGCTTTCATGTCTTTCGTGCACCGTGCGGCCAAAAGTCTGTTTCAGCTCGACAATAAGCTGCCACACCGGGCCACAGCCACCCACGCATGGCTTGAGGAGCACTCATCTGAATTTAGAACCATTCAGTGGCTCCCAAGGTCATCGAATTAAAACTGCAGAAGCTCTCTAGGACGCCTTGGAGCAGAACGTCACATCAGTGGATCTTGGACTGACGTCTCGGTCCGAATTGTGGACAACGTTGCAACAGGATGGCTGGCATTACCTCCGGAAACCCTCCGGCATCTGGTAGAGTTGATACCTCGGCGTGTATAGATTGTTATTCGCGCTAGAGGAGACTAACATGCTATTAGGCAGGTATCTCTAATGTTTTGTCCGTTGAGTGTTTAATTTTTCCACATACTACACTTACATTTGTGTAATTACTAAGAGGGCTATGTGCGTCCTAATAGCCAAATCATGCCTTGCACGAAACGTTTTGGAATTTTCATTATCACAAAAATTGCAGAAATCTTTGTTGTTCACGACCGATGGAGTCGCCATTGTCAGAATATGATAATGGCATGTTTTGTTCTCCAAGCCACTTGAAAAATTTCTAAAGCCGTTAAATATTCATACCATATTTGTACATTCTGAAATCATTGCAATACGAAAAACGAAATAATTCCGGCACTGACTTTTCCTAGTATCGTTATACGCTGTCCTGCCACAAATATCCGGATACCTGCATGTCTACATATAATATTATTAAAAGAAAACTGAATACTGTATTCCTCATACTTTGGCTGTTTTGATAGCCTCAAGCTTTTGCGAAATACTCTCCAGTAAATTTTTAAAAATGTCCGCCGATTTGTTCCGCTATTTGGCCTTTAAAGCAGTGACCAGAACAGCTTTGTTTCTTGGACGATCTCTTTCCAGGCAGCCGACGAACCGGTTCAACCCAGAGATTCTCTGTAGGGTTCATGCCAGTACTGCTCATTACAACGTTTGGATGCCTGTGTCCTCAAACCAATCTGTAACAACGCGAGAAGTATGACGTGGTGCGTTGCCCCGCTACTGAAGGTTGGAGACCTCCCTATAGTACTTGCTACAATGTTGTAGTAAATAATTGTCCAAAATATCTAGTTCAGCATTCATCGGTTTATCCAAAACGACTAATGGACCCCAGATGAATCAGGAGGAACAGCTCCATACCGTCATGCTGCATCCACCAAACTTCATTTTGGGGTCCGCGCTGAAAATTAGTTGGTTCTGTCGATCCAGATATCTTTCACTCACAGTCTCTCATGTAATTGTATCATCCTAGTCCTACGAGTATATTTAAAGTTGGATCGATGCCGTGTTGCTTGCGTAGGAACGAATTCACTGTCAATAGAGGCTAGTGTCTGGATATTAATGGTAGGGCAGTTTATGTTTAGAGTTGAAATTATGATATCATGTGCTAATTCTATTTTTAGCGATTTCACCTAAATAAGCCTTTTGATTTCAGACGTGAAGTTCACATCAGAAGATGGACCAACGGCTCCAGCCTACTGAACAGTTAGAATTTCCCTCAGAGCCAGGTCCAGCCCATCTGAATTCGAGCCGCTTCTACGAAGAAGAGTCTGTCGATGGACATGGACATGGAACAAACATAGTAAGCCCTTCCAATGCCATTTATTACGCATTCAATTCCGAGAGATATCCACGACTGCAAATTTGAGAATTTACCAAGTTTTCCAGGAGCCTATAGTAAATGCGTAGAAAATACCTTTTCGACACATCAAAGTTCTGCATTTCATGAAAATCCAGCAGTCACGGTAGATCAGTCTATAAAAGAAGTAACTGATCCAAATGAACAAAATTGTGTGAATCGATGTGATCAGCTTTGTTCACAGAAGGAAGTTGACAGTTCTAGTTTTTCATTGAATACCGAGCCTGTACTGCATGATGCAAAGCATGGAACCGAATTTTCTCCAAATCAAATAGTAAAATATCTTCCAATACGAACATTAAAAACTTTGAATAAATTTATGGAAACTCCAAATACATGTAGTGATTTAGAAGAGCACAGTGCAGGTAGAGTAGACTTTGACGATGGAAAGGATGACTCCTCCCTCTTATCAGCGCACAAAAGTTTTGAAAAGAACAATATGGCTTCTGAATTGAAGGATCTACGGGATTCTATTACAAATACCAATACGGAAGGAAAATATCAAGAAAACAGAAGCTTCGTCATTCGCACCCAGAATCTGGATGAATTTAAGGAAAATCCAACAGATACAAATCACGAAATCTTGAAGACAAAGGAAACAAACGAAAATTTGTTGTTGACTAGATCACCACACTTAAATGGAGAAAAAGATGGTGAAAAACAACAGCATTCAAGGCAAGTTTTGCCTGTCAATGATGAATGTTCTAATACAGACCTCGAAGGAGAGCAAATGTATGCTACGTCCGAAGTAAATTGCATTCAACAAGCATCTGAAGCACATAAATCTCCATGTGAAGTCAGAAAGTACATTTACAGCCAGATACAGCCAGAAACTGAGAATTCCGAAGGATACCATTTTCATTACACTAATTCACCAAAGGCTAACGTTCTATTGTCTTCAGAATCTACTGAAGGTGATCTGTGTTACAAACCACACATTGATTCCATTGTTCATGTAAGTAAAGAATTTTCCGAAGAACGTGGCTCCAATGTTACCTTTTCGTTGTCAGAAGAAATGGTTTTGGAATCAACGCAATTCACTGAACAAAGAGATAATTTTTCAAAAAACGCTGATCGATACAAAGAATCTAGTGCAAAGAGTGAGGAGATTTTAGAAAGAACAGTATCGCCCGAGATATTTGCAGCAGAGAACTGGACGAGAAGTTTTACCGTTTCTACTGAAGGAACCGTAACTTGTAGAAATGCAAGTCTGGTGTCTTCAAATATCACAAAACAACAGGATTGTCTTAGAAGTCAGAAAAGGGAGCATCCAGGTTCTCCTTCTCTCATAAGTGAACAAAATGTGTGGAATGTAGGAAATTACAATAGTACTATCATACGACATGAAAAATATGAGTGGTGTGTGGAAGGATATGTCGTAAAAAACGGTGGGAGTACTAGAGAGTGCCATTCTCAAAGCGCACACATCGAGCGAAGTGCCTACGAAGGTTCTACAAATTATTCGTCGGAGTTTCGAATTGAAAGCAAAAGTTCTAATTTTCATGAGCAAGTTACTGATGGTGTCAACAATATTACTACTGCTGAAGTTAAACGAGAGTCCGTCGATTCCACAGTGACTATGAATACGTTACCAAACAACAGGGCTTCGGAAATTACCTTTCCATATGATATGCGACAACTAGCTACCACCACAAATGCAAGCTTGAAATCGCAAGTCAGTGTCTCTGAAAAATCGCAAGCCAGTGTCTCTGTCTCTGAAAACCTTAAGAAAATCCATGTTGATGTTTTCCAAAATGCGGATCTTTTTTCAGCTGAGATGTTGAAACCTGTCTTGGCGATACAACCGACATTTGTCAATTATTCTACATGGGAGGAAACCAAAATTAAGCAAGATTTCAAGAATATTGTTAATCAGGAAGAATCGTGTAAACATTTTGGTAACAACGCTGAAGTGAAAATTTTTGATTGTACTAATACTAATTCCGTTCTCTTGGAAACTCTGCAGACAGGGATTTTGTCTCAAAGTGAAGGTATAAACAACCTGAAAGAAAGTTCATTAGAGTTTAAAAACGCTGATACTGAAGTAAGTGGAAGAAAGAATGAAACAGTTATTAACTATGACAATAAGACTACTGTCAAAAACTGCAAGGGCGTTTTTAAAAACGATGAAATATTAGGTGGAGGTTCTTCAGCAGGTGGAAAGATAATTTCCTATGAAGAGGAATTCTTGGTAAATGAGCCACTTACAGAAATTAGTGACAAAACCGAAGAAAGTGAAAGCTTGCTGAAAGATGTTTCCATTTCTCAGGAAGACCAGAAAAACAGGTCATCTTTAGAAACTTCAGAAGTAAAAGAAAATAAACAAGACCCCAGTGGTCTTGTGAATGAAACTCCTGTTTCCGAGATAAGACTGAAAGAAGCAGAACATTCCAGCGACAACGCTGAATTGGAAAATTTGGATTGCACTTATACTATTTCTGTCCCTTCTAAAGTTCTGGAGACAGAGGCTTTGTCCCGAAGGAAAAGTACAGAAAATCTCACGGATGGCTTATCCAGGGTTAACACCGCTAGCGCTGAAGGCAGCGGAAGGAGAAAGGACACAGTTCTGTTCTGTGGGAATAAGCATGTTGATAAAGACTGCAAGGGCATTTTTAAACACGGTGAAATCTTAGGTGGTTGCTATAAAGCCGGTGAAAAGACATTTTCTCATAAACATGAAAATTTAAAAAGTTTGCCACTTACAGAAATGGATGAAAAAAACGAACAAAGTGAAAGCTTACTGAAAGCTATTTTCACTTCTCCAGACAACGGGAAGCATACGCCACCGTTTGAAACTTCTCCTGGTAAAGGAAATCGTAGTACAAAGCAAAACGGAAACTCCACGGAAACCGTTCTTTCTCTTCGGAATGATGAAAACAAATCATTTTCAACAAATTCTCCATGCGATGGAGATAGCCGCAGAATATACCAAAGTGAAAGCCTGTTGAAATCCACTTTTCACTCAGGGAAAGAAAAAATAAAGTCTCCATTAAAGAGTTTTATTCGCAGCAGTAACTGCGAAACAGGGAAAAGTGAGAGTATAGGTAAAAACAATGGCGATGATCTTTTCGTAAAGGATGAAGTGCAGCATTCAGTCACAAATGTTTGTCCTCAAAATAGATGCACAGAAATAGCAAAAGAATGTTCCGATAACGATCGTATAAAAACGAGTGACGAAGATTCGGTCGTGTTTTTAGACATGAAGACAAACGACGAGGTCTCAAAAGGATCAGCTGTAAATCAGAAGAAAATAGAGATATCCGAATCTTGGGACGATGTAGTCGTACCTTCAGTTCGGAGCAAATATTCAAATAAACCGTGCCGGCGAAACAAAAAGCAACTCAGAAGGTCAAGCAGGCTGATGTCAAAAATGGCTGGTAAGGGAATAAACGATGACGATTCAGATTTTGATTACGACTTTCCAAGAAATTCTAGATTGCTGGAATTTTCACAACTGGAAGAGTCACTGCAAAGTAATCCTGGTACCAGGCAAAGGAGATCACCAAAGAAAAAACAAAGTAAACCAATGTACTTGAGGAAAATTCGAGCTACATTGCAGAGAATAAAAAATGATTTGAATAACCGGCAAATGAATATTTTCAATCTGAAGCGCTTTGAAATTTGGTTACAAGAAGTGCATTATACTTTAACATTGGCGGATCAACGTTCATTAGAAAAATCAAGTAGTGGTCTTGAAGGAAATAACTGTTTCTTAACCACCAAAAGAAGATACTTGCGTCAGCTCTATAGCTTTCACGACAAGTTGTGTACTTCTGTGAAAAAATTACTGGAGATGGCATCCAACAAAACTGTTGAAGGGTCCAAAACTTTACTCTCTTGTTCTGAGACATATATTCCGATGGATACGAGATGCATTCCCTCAGATAACGAAGATCCAGTTTCCGACAAGACGTACAGCATTAGCAGCACAGAGAGCGAAGGTAAGCTGGGTATAAGGACTTCTACATTAAAAGAAGTGCATGGAGATGAAAGGACTATGTATTTTGATAACGACAATAAAAAAGTTCACTTCCGTAAAGGTGATTTCAAACCTTCACTGGTAAACTTGAAATCAGAATTTGCATCTGATGTTTCCAACACTTTATTGCCTGTTAGCATTTCAGTTGGCCGAAATGAGGAGACTTCACAAAAAGAAAATGTTTCGAATTTAAACATTCATGTACCTGCCCAGAACGTGAACAAAACAAAACGAAATTTAAACTCTGTTTTGAATAGACACAGTGACAATGTAGCTTCATCTGATGAGGATTCTGGTAAAGAAAACACGATTACAAATATATCTCAGGGCGTAAGAAAACGGAAAAAAATGCACAGCAGAGCAAAGCCAGATATATCAGACCCTATGTGCGCTCAGCCTTCCAAAAAGTTTTGCCTCAAAGCTATCAAAAAGAAAAGGATGCACAGTGCGTTTGAAGTTGTTAATGCGAAAGAAAACATTTCCACAACTCAAAGCAAGCAATCTCAAGAATTTTCTACTGTGCCTCACAAAAAGAAAAAGAGGTGTTCTGACATTAATATGTTTTCTAAAGAAACTGAAATGACAGAAAGCAGTGCTTTGAACACAGTACCATTACCGTACGTTAAACAGAAATGTTCTGCTCCTAGATATGTTTCTCCGAGCAATCCTATCTTCCCAAACATTTCTACACAAGAAAAAAGAGTACCAGAGAATAAAGCTGAAGATCTGAGTTCTGCTAAAGTTTATAATGACCAGAAGATTATGTGTAATGATTATGTACTTAATAAGGCTGTGCCAGGTGAACGTACTGTTCATTTTGATCATGATGTCAGACGAAAGTTAGGGACTGGGCAGGGACACTGTGATAAAGAACAGCCCAGTTTTCTATCAGATCATGACTCCGGGCCATTTTATTTTCCACCTTCTGATGCTCGTGGGTGCAGGATACCAGCTGCTTTGGCAATTAATCCTGTTAAAAGTTCTATGAGTTCCCAGTGTAAGGAAACCATCAAGACGCAGACTGGCCGTGCGTTGAGCTCATCAGTCAAAAACCCTTCCTTGCAAAGAAAAGCCACAAATACCATTACAAATGCAGAGATTACCGGTAGTCAAAAAACAATCCGAAATTTGGATACACTTTACTTCGAAGGAATCAGTTCTTTTGTTCCTGAGAGCTGTCAGTCCAAGACTTCTGGGATGCACGAGGACTGCAGAAAGCATCCAGACATCGACCACAAAGCAGGCGGACACGACCGAGCTCCACATACGACAAATGAACAATTGTGGACTCTTCCACTTAAAATGACAGTAGGAAATGGGGTCGACTCCACTTCAGCAAAGAATGACGAAGCAGATATCTCCCAGAAACTTGCAAATGTTTCAACGGCTTCTAAGTTGCATATCAGCGGTTTGGAGAAAACAACGTGTCCAGGTCTTCCAACAGTAGCCGAGTTGATTGCCTCGAAAAAAATATCATCCGGCGTCAATATCCTTTCGGTGCACACGCCAGTTCGTACCGAGTTTGCTAGTTTGGATTCTACAGGAATGATCATCGATTGCAATCGATTCCAATTTAGATCTCTCGTGGACTGGTGCAAGACTATCAAACATTTTTCGGCTCAAGGCAAGGACATTTCGCTTCTGGAGTGCTACAATAAGGTCGCATTTCAAGGGCGACCGCTGATCTCGCTTCTCTCATTTCGACAGCGGTTACAGTCAGGTAACACCGTTGACTCCCAGGGGCCCCTTGACGCTCCTATGGCAACCGAAGAAAGAAATATCGTGGCAGAGAACACCGGTCATCAACTGATGGACGAAAATTCTTCGCTGGACGGAGAAAATGTAGAAATCATCAGTTTAAGCAATTTCAAGATACATTTGATTGGTAACGACGAGTTCGGACCAAGTGACAGTCAATACCCAGGTCAGTGGGACGATTTTGATAAATGGTAAACCTGATTGCTAGAGTCAATTTGGTAAATAACTCGAGTGAAAAGTTGTGCTCTGACTGTAAAAGAGGACTAAGCCTTCAATAATGGCGTTGGATGGTGAAAGTTTTACGCCTTCTGTCCATTTTGTTACCCTAAATTCTTCAATCTGTCAACACGTTTGCAGATGCAATTTCTCTATATAAGAGAATACTGCATTTCTATTTCAGTTTCAGGAAAACATGTCATATAATAAATAAATTGTTTAGCGATGATGAGAAAAAAATTTAGCAACGAAATTTATATTTTTTAATTATGACTTCTCAGCGTAGAAAATTTATTTAAATATACATACATACAAATTATACTAATTCATGTACAGATTGAAACAAATTTATGTCTAAAACCGCGGATGAATTACATTTATGAAAAAATGTGTTAGGTGTCAAAAATAAGACTACTTTTCCATATGTCAATATCTTTAAAATGTGTGTATGAACATTTACATAACAAACGTTGCTTTTCTTACTGCTCTACGTGACTTCTTTATATGCCACCTCCGGAATGAAGGTTGGCTGTCAACCAATAACATTGTGAATTATTTCCGTGTGACACATAGATAGAGGTAAATAGTAAACATTCTCAGAATTTGTAAACTTATATTTTGTGTTACCCAGGGATCCCTTGACACTGCAAACTTATATTTTCAAATAACAATGCAGAAAATATTTTAAACTCCTTTTTAAAGAAATCTTGCTGCACTTGACAGATATATGCATTCGTAATTTTGCCATTTTTTGAATTAAAACTTCCCTTGGGACGAAATATGTCAATCAAATGGTTAGGGGATAATAGAATGATTGTTAAACTCATCAATGTTGCACGACCAGCCATTAGTTATTAATTGTTTTTAGGGCTAGTGAAATGATCTCTTCACATTTCCAGCTCTCAGTTTACATGGTTTTCCAAGATTCCAGGAAGTCGCTGTCAAAATCTTTTGAAATTGTAATTATTTTTTTAAAGTCTCTTTAAAAGGACAATTATCATTTCATTAAGAGACTTTAAAGCCCTGTTTTTGCAAATGCCGTACGTCACGTACAGCATTTTCCGGAATATGAAATTATTTGAAAAAAATACAGCACTGTTTCTTCTGCGAAAGATATACGCGATTTTATGTAACTCTGTTTCTTTCAGGAATGAACCAAAAAAGAAAGTATCATATCACTGAAAAAAGCAAAATTTGTGTTCACCTTGAGAAAAAATGTATGGATAAATCATCAGCTGCAATATGATTTTTTCGTGTTCGCATCTGAATTCTTCCATGCAAACACGGAAAGAATCCATTGGAGTAGAAGTAATAATGCTTTCGACAAAAATGGTGAGAGAACCTAATATTGCAAAAATAGTAAGTGGTTCGTCGCGTATGTACTTATCTCATCCGCACAAAGCCAGGAGCCCTAAACGAGAAAAGCGCTATCCTTAGCAGCACTTACTCGTATGAATTCGTTGGAGTCCTTATGAATGTCCCGAGTCAAACTAAAGTCAAGACTGGACTGCGAAATGTCAAACAACTGATAGGACTTTAGCTCTGAGACACCTGGGTTTATATATATTGAAATAAAACACACTCTTCTGTTATATGATCGTGAATGGAACTTTTTTGAACCTCTTTTTCAACCATCCAGAAAAAAGGTTGCTCCTCAGATACCCGCGAACTATATGCCATCATACTCGTCTGTATGAGAAACTAAATGGTATTAGTCAGGATATTATGTTTTCAGCGTAGAAGAGAGGCATTTAACTGTTAGCCATGTAATCACCTTCTTAGAAAACTTGAAAATTGCATCTACCGATTTCCGTTCGAACATATCACAACTGCGGCACTTCTAAGCTGGAAAAATAACATGCTTTTATGAATACTATGTGTTTGCGAAGATATACTCTTTTTTTCATTAATATACGTGGTAATACTCAGATACCATATTCATTAATAAGCTGTAATAAATATATATAGATCTTTAAGATTTTGTGAAATTCTACTAATCAGCAGAATTAAATTCATTTGCGGAACACCACAATATTCGTGAGAGAACGCACTTAAGTTGTCATGCTTGTATGAATATTCGTTTATCTCACGCAAACGAATTATCTCTTCGTTGCTTCCTCAGTGAAATGTTTGATGCTGTTTCACTGGCACCAGTAGTGTTACGGTATCAAGCAATGACAGTTTAAGACTTATACGCCTCTGACACTTCGATTTTAACGGTACTACGTCAATTCGTCGCGTGCGTCAATTCGTCGCCTACGTCAATTCGTCGCGCGTCAATTCGTCGACTGCGTCAATTCGTCGCGCGTCAATTCGTCGACTGCGTCACTTCGTCGCGGACAAATTCGTCGACTACGTCAATTCGTCGCGTTTACAGATTTTGGTTACATACAAAACGAATGCAGGAAAACGTACGATTTCGAACGTCTTGCTCATTGATCAAATTTATAAAGTTTGGACACGCAGACAGGATAGGAATATTACGTTTTTCTTTGGCACTAAAAATATTAGACGGTAAACGGTTTTTGGAAAGGGGCAGGGCCCGGTTGGTCAGAGATCCCCATATACAAAATTTTCGTAAAATCTACAGTTTTCAATTCAGAACCACCAAATCTGGTATACTATCTCGTGGTATTCTAACTTAGACTGTAAACGGTTTTGGGAAGCGGTTGCAGAGAGGGGGTGGGGTTAGAGCCCCCCCTACAGAATTGCCGTAAGATATAGTTTTCAATTTAGAACTACCAAATTTGGTATATTATCTCATGGTGCTCTAACTTAGACGGTTTTTGGAACGGGTCAGGGGCCCGGTTGGTCAGAGCACCCCATACACAAAATAATCTACATTTCAAAATTGCCTTTATTCTTCAGTAAAATAACATTTCTATGTACATGACAATGGAATTCTGCCAATAAATACAGCGGTATATCATCATCATCATCATTGTCAACCATTATCAATCCACTGCTGGACGAAGGTCTCCCCAAGTTTCCTCCACAACGGTCTGTCTTGTGCCAGTCTCCTCCATGTCACCCCTGCATACTTTCGAATTTCATCCACCCATCTCCCATGTGGTCTTCTTCTGGGTCTTTTCTTGTCCCTTGGAATCCAATCTAAAATTTCGGCTGTCCATCGATGATCTGTCCTTCTGGCAGTATGTCCAGCCCATTGCCATTTCAGGGATTTAACTCTGATCATGATGTCTTCCACTCTTGTCATTTTTCGGATCCACGAGTTCCTCTTCTTATCTCTCCTGGTTACCCCAAGCATGCACCTCTCCATGCTACTTTGAGTTGTCTGGAGCCTTTGTATGTCTCTTTTAGTTAAGGTCCACGTCTCTGCACCATACGTAAGCACTGGAAGGATGCATTGATCAAACACTTTTCTTTTAAGACATAATGGCATATTGCTCTTGAAAATTATGCTGTTTCTTCCAAAAGCTCTCCAGGCAAGTTTTGTACGCCGATTAATTTCTTCATCAATGTGACCCTCACTTGATATCTGCTGTCCAAGATAAACGAACGTGTCTGTTATCTCCAGCTTTTTTCCATCAATCGATAAATCTTCATTTCTTGTAAAAGCATTGAACATCACTTTTGTCTTCTGAAAGTTCATTTTTAATCCCACTTCTTTACTCTTGTCCGCAAGTTCCTGGATCATACTCTGCAGCTCTGATGGGGTAGTTGCAAAAATGACTACGTCATCAGCAAAACGAAGGTGGGTTAGATAATCTCCATTAATCTTTATCCCCTTGTTTTCCCAGCTCAGCGACTGAAAAACACCCTCCAATGTGGCATTGAAGAGCTTCGGAGATATGGTGTCACCTTGTCTCACTCCCTTTCCAATTTTTACGTGTGTTGTATTTTCAAACAGCCTAATCTTTGCACTTGCATTTTCATAGATGTTATTAATAATATTAATGTATGCATCTTCAATACCGCAGGTTTTCAGAGCCATTGTAACTGCTGATGGTTTCACCGAATCAAAGGCTTTTTCATAATCGATAAAAGCCATGCACAATGGAAGTTCATATTCCCTCGCTCTTTCAATTAGTTCTCTCAGCACGTGGATATGATCTATTGTGCTGTAGCCACTCCTGAATCCAGCTTGTTCTCTCGGTTGAGCCATGTCCAGTGTTACCTTCAAGCGGTCTGAATGAACTTTAGTGAAGATTTTATAAACTACTGATAGGAGGCTGATAGGTCTGTAGTTTCCGAGATCCTCAATGTCACCTTTCTTATGTAGCAGGATCATTGTAGCGGTGTTCCAATCCTCAGGAATCTTTCCTTCATTAAGGCATCGAGTGAAAATTTGGGCGAGTACTGTTTCGATTTCTCCACTTGCTTCTTGTATGATGTCTACAGTAATTCCATCTTCTCCTGGAGCTTTTCCTCTCTTCATGTTCTTGATTGCATGTGCAACTTCTGCTGAAAGGACTGGAGGAACTCTGGTACTGGTATCTTTTATGATGTCTGGAGTGCATATATCATCCCTTTCATATAATTTGGAGTAGAAATCTTTCACTCTTGTCAAAATTTCTCCTCTATTTCTTGTTACAGAACCATCTTCTTTTCTCAGTGCCATAATCTGTTTTCTTCCCTTACTGAGATGTCCCTTTGCTATCTTTAGGCTTTGGTTGTTTTCAATTGCTTTCCTCACTAGTTCACAGTTGAATTTCCTTACGTCTTCAGTGATACTTTTTCTTACTGTCTTGCATAGCTCTATATATTCCACTTTGGAAGTCACATCTTTAGTTGTCCTCATCTCTCTTCTTTTTTGCATCAACATTTTGGTTTTTCCTGATAATTTGTTCACATGCAATTTGTTCTTAGACCCAGCTAATTTTGTTGCTGTTTCCATAAGAGCTTTGGTTACTTTTCTGTTAACTTCAGAGATGTCCACTTCTTCCGATGTTAGGCCTTCTAAAGCAGAGAACCTGTTCTTCAGTTCTAACTTGAAGGTATTATGGTGTTTTTTAAGGTTGGTTATGTCAATAGATTTTGTTTGTCTTATGAGCTTGCCACGTTCAAGTTTAGTGTTGAGGTGCATCTTACATCTCACCAATCTATGGATGCCCTTCTGAGTACATTTAGCGGAAAGTTCCAGTGAAACGTATACATCAGCTGGAAAGTTCCAGTGAAACGTAAAACAAAATATTGTTAAAATCATAAAAAATATTTCGCCACGTAGGGCGAAGGAGAGGCAGACAATAAAGCACGAGCGATACAAACGAAAATGTTTACCTACAGTATTGTAGACAGGGCAAGACATGATTCTATACTATGCACAAATTCCAATTAAGCATTACTACCATACTAAAGATTAAACATTAGGTACTAATTCACAGAAATGCAACAGTGATGCTACATTCAAAATTTACAACATATGTACAGAAGTATTCAGTGACAAGGGGAAATAACGCTAAATGTACTCAGAAGGGCATCTTGTTGCATTAAATTATACACACAGTGACTAATATTTTAAAAAAATATTCAACATAATGAAGGGGACATTGCGTGGGCAGTAAACTGTGCAGAAGGAAGAATTATATACAACAACATAAAACCCAACATTATCGAAGAGAACATGGGAAACATATTGAGCTATCTTCAATGGCACATTAAAACAGAAAAATCACAAATAGCGAAGCACCAAAATTAATACGTAAAAACATGATTTGTTACAGTGAACGTGGGCGACAACAAAAATCCCACTTATAGGTTGAGATGTAACTGCAAATTGTGGATATGGAACCACCCAGCCGATTGGGCCCAAGTGGATTGAAAAACGCTATCGGTGTTTGTTGAGAACCACCAAATCAGGTATCCTATCTCTCATAGTACTCTAACTTAGACGGTTGTCGGTTTTTGGAACGGGTCAAGGCCCGGGAGCCACAGCTCCCCCCGTACATACAAAATTTTCGTAAAATCTAGTTTTCATTTCAGAACCATCAAATTTGGTATCATGAAACTCTAACTTAGACGCTAGACGGTTTTTGGAAGGGGTTGGAGCCCGCGGGGTCGGAGCCCCCCTCATAGAAAATTTCGTAAAATCGACAGTTTTCATCTTAGAACCACCAAATTTGGTATACTATCTTATGGTACTCTAACTTAGACGGCAGACCGTTTTTGGAACGAGTCAAGGCCCGGGGGTGAGAGCCCCCCCACATACAAAATTTTCTTAAAAACTACAGTTTTCAATTCAGAACCACCTAATCTGGTATACTATCTCATGGTACTCTAACTTAGACGCTAGACGGTTTTTGGAAGGAGTTGGAGCCCGGGGGTCAGACCCCCGAATAAACACTTTTTCGTAAAATCTACAGTTTTCAATTTAGAACCACCAAATTTGGTATACTATCTCATGGTACTCTAACTTAGACGCTAGACGGTTTTTGGAAGGGGTTGGAGCCCGCGGGGTCGCAGCCCCTCATAAAAAATTTCGTAAAATCTATAGTTTTCATCTTAGAACCACCAAATTTGGTATACTATCTTATGGTACTCTAACTTAGACGGCAGACCGTTTTTGGAACGGGTCAAGGCACGGGGGTCAGAGCCCCCACATACAAAATTTTCTTAAAAACTACAGTTTTCAATTCAGAACCACCTAATCTGGTATACTATCTCATGGTACTCTAACTTAGACGCTAGACGGTTTTTGGAAGGAGTTGGAGCCCGGGGTCAGACCCCCCCCCCGAATAAACACTTTTTCGTAAAATCTACAGTTTTCAATTTAGAACCACCAAATTTGGTATACTATCTCATGGTACTCTAACTTAGACGCTAGACGGTTTTTGGAAGGGGTTGGAGCCCGCGGGGTCGCAGCCCCCCTCATAAAAAATTTCGTAAAATCTATAGTTTTCATCTTAGAACCACCAAATTTGGTATACTATCTTATGGTACTCTAACTTAGACGGCAGACCGTTTTTGGAACGGGTCAAGGCACGGGGGTCAGAGCCCCCACATACAAAATTTTCTTAAAAACTACAGTTTTCAATTCAGAACCACCTAATCTGGTATACTATCTCATGGTACTCTAACTTAGACACTAGACGGTTTTGGGAAGGGGTTGGAGCCCGGGGGTCAGACCCCGAATAAACACTTTTTCGTAAATTCTACAGTTTTCAATTTAGAACCACCAAATTTGGTGTACTATCTCATGGTACTCTAACTTAGACGCTAGATGGTTTTTGGAAGGGGTTGGAGCCCGCGCGATCGCAGCCCAACCCTCATAAAAAATTTCGTAAAATCTACAGTTTTCATCTTAGAACCACCAAATTTGGTATACTATCTTATGGTACTCTAACTTAGACGGCAGACCGTTTTTGGAGCGGGTCAAGGCACGGGGGTCAGAGACCCCCACATACAAAATTTTCTTAAAAACTACAGTTTTCAATTCAGAACCACCTAATCTGGTATACTATCTCATGGTACTCTAACTTAGACGCTAGACGATTTTTTGAAGGGGTTGCAGCCCGGGGGGTAAGGGCCCCCTCATATAAAAATTCGCAAAATCTACAGTTTTCAATTTGGAACCACCAAATTTGGTATACTATCTCATGGTACTCTAACTTAGACGTTAGACGGTTTTTGGAAGGGGTTGCAGCCCGGGGGTCAGACCCCTCCCCCGAATAAACACTTTTTCGTAAAATTTACAGTTTTCAATTTAGAACCACCAAATTTGGTATACTATCTCATGGTACTCTAACTTAGACGGTTGTCGGTTTTTGGAACGGGTCAAGGGGCCCGGGGAGTCAGAGCCCCCCCCCCTACATACAAAATGTTCGTAAAATCTAGTTTTCATTTCAGAACCATCAAATTTGGTATCATGAAACTCTAACTTAGACGCTAGACGGTTTTTGGAAGGGGTTGGAGCCCGCGGGGTCGGAGCCCCCCTCATAAAAAATTTCGTAAAATCTACAGTTTTCATTTAGAACCACCAAATTTGGTATACTATCTTATGGTACTCTAACTTAGACGGCAGACCGTTTTTGGAACGGGTCAAGGCATGGGGGTCAGAGCCCCCCACATACAAAATTTTCTTAAAAACTGCAGTTTTCAATTCAGAACCACCCAATCTGGTATACTATCTCATGGTACTCTAACTTAGACGCTAGACGGTTTTTGGAAGGGGTTGGAGCCCGGGGGTCAGACCCCCCTCGAATAAACACTTTTTCGTAAAATCTACAGTTTTCAATTTAGAACAACCAAATTTGGTATACTATCTCATGGTACTCTAACTTAGACAGTAGACCGTTTTTGGAACGGATCAAGGCCCGGGGGTCAGAGCCCCCACATACAAAATTTTCTTAAAAACTGCAGTTTTCAATTCAGAACCACCAAATCTGGTATACTATCGCATGGTACTCTAACTTAGACGCTCGACGATTTTTTGAAGGGGTTGCAGCCCGGGGGTAAAGGCCCCCTTCATATAAAAATTCGCAAAATCTACAGTTTTCAATTTAGAACCACCAAATTTGGTATACTATCTCATGGTACTCTAACTTAGACGCTAGACGGTTTTTGGAAGGGGTTGGAGCCCGGGGGTAAGAGCCCCCCCCCTAAAAATGCCGCGTAAAATCTACAGTTTTCAATTTAGAACCACCAAATTTGGTATACTATCTCATGGTACTTTAACTTAGACGGTCGACGGTTTTTGGGACGGATCAAGGCCCTGGGGGTCGGAGCCCCCCCCCGCCCCGCACACACACAGACATACAACATTTTCTTAAAAACTACAGTTTTCAGTTCAGAACCACCAAATTTGGTATCATGAAACTCTAACTTAGACGCTAGACGGTTTTGGAAGGGGCTGGAACCCCGGGGTGAGAGCCCCCCCCTCCTCATAAAAATTTCGTAAAATCTACAGTTTTCAATTTAGGACAACCAGATTTGGTATACTACTTATGGTTATCTAACTTAGACGGTAGACGGTTTTTGGAAGGGGTAGGGGCCCGGGTCAAGGTAGCCCCATGCAAAATTTTCGTAAAAAGTTCCGTTTTTTACTCTTAAGAATACCCTATTTACGTTCTAAGGCGCTCTTTGGCCCTTTGAGGGCCTTGCACCATAAACCATCAACCAACCAACCAACTAACCAACCTACGGTCTAAGTTAGGGACTGTAGATAACAATAAAGTGCAAAACTATGCGTTTAATGGTATATTAAAAACACAAATCTATATAGTTTAGCTTTCACTACCAACGAACGGCTTATCAGAAAGAAATATAATGTAATGTAAACAGAGAGTTCCAGATATTCAAAATTCAAAACGGTAAGAAAAGATTATCAATGCCAATGTGAAGTCGTATGCATGCGACATCACATAGGTACATTGCATTTCTGTGTCGCGGGATTCACAGAAGCACACGCCAGATGTACGGCAGTTCTATAGATGTCTCCTAGAAGGTAAGTATTTCCATTCCTTTTTCTTTCTTTTTTGTTTCGCAAAATTAAATTAACTAAATCAAAAAATTTAAAATAAATTTACTGGAAAATTGAAGGAATATCTTTTTCATTCATTAACTTTCACCCGCTGAACTTGGTGATTCCACAAATAGTAATATGTACCTGGCAAATAACTGGTATCCCTGCTAGTACAAATTATATTAATGATTTATTTGCGTCCAGTTCAATCTAGTATGTCCATAAGAGCGTTTGGGGCCGTATGAAAAATACATTTCAACGTGTGCCGCTACGGCGGCGGAGTGATCTAGGCGCTGGCTTCTGACCACTTGTCGAGAAGGATCCTGGTTCAAATCCCGGTGAATCATGGACGTTGTGCTTGACTTCTGGCACTGGCTGTCCCCCTTCCCAGGAACCAGTGGCCCAAAATTGGGAATGTCCGACTGCTTATAGCCCACTGAATTGATCACGGTGGTCGTTAACCTCCCCCCCCAAAAAAAAGATTGCGACGTGTCCATTGCTATTTGTTGTGGACCAAACAAAAAGTATGTTTTTGATATCAAGGTGTCCACTTCCATGTAGGCTGGCCATAAAATGTTAGGGGACCGTACGAAATTGCACTTTTGCTTTCACCTTGTCAGCGCTTCGGTATATGGTTGAAGTATACGTATATATAGTTGGGCCATTTCAGCACGTAGTTTGGTTTATATAGAAAATCAAGATAATGTTACATTTTTACTCAGCTACAACACATTAATCCCAAAGGCTATTTGTTGAAATCTTTAATCCGCCGTGCTCATATTCACAACGTTAACATAACATGTCAAGTTATTAATGTTGCAGTTTTACCCTGTCACGAAACTAGTTACAAGACCTTAGGCGTAAACTTTTTTAGGAATTTTTAGTCCGACGTATTCATAAGGTTTCGATAACATGCCAAGGTTATGGTACTGCGTTTTGACTGAGGCACAAAAATTAATAAACAGGCCTTAAGCCTTTTTATCAGTTTTCAATCAACCGTGCTCATATACATAAAATTTTCAGAGAAAGTCAAGTTTACTGTGTTGCGCATTTACTCGAGTACAAAACTATAAACAGCCATTAACTTTCACCCGCTGAACTTGGTGATTCCTCAATTCATCCATTAACAAGTCTTTTAAGTGATTGTATGCTATGGTCATATTGATAATGTTTGATGACAAGTCAGGTTAATGATGTTGCACTTATTAAAGACTTAAAAAGGTGTAGAGGCTAGTAATTATTATTTGAAGTCTAAGTAAAAGCTCATTTTTAACTTGACTCGTCATGAAATCCTTGTGAATATGGCATTTATTTTATTTTGTACATTTTACAAAGCGTATGCATTTTTTTGGCATTTGTTTTATTTTGTGTTGTACTTGTTACATAGCGTTTCGCATTTTTGTAATGCTTGTGATTTGTGATTGCATTTTGAATTTTTATTTGTTTCACATTTTGGATTGCATTTTGAATTTTTATATGTTTCACATTTTGGATTACTTTTTGACATTTTATGTTTTTGACATGCTATTTTGAAAATTTTGACTTTTTTAATTTTGCGTTGTGTTTTACATTCTTGCATCTTCGGCGGAATTACATTCTTGAAAAATTCAAATACAAGTTAGTAAAAGGTATAAATCAATTAGTGAGAAATACCAGCACATTTTAGTAAAGGGTAGAATTATATCAAATTCCTCTTAAAATGTCCAGCATGTTAACATTGTCTCTGTGCACCAAAGAAGTTCGAATTCCTTTTTATCTTGCCAGCGTTTCTCTTCTGGGTGGATTTGTTGGAATCTGTGCTATCACTCTTTCGATTTTAGCCATAGTTGTTCTCTGCTCTTTCGCAATTTCACTGATTATTTCGTACAGTCACAGTTTTTCTCTCCCAGAATTGTATTCCAGCGTCTGTCTAATCTTTCAAGTTCGTTTTGTGTTCTGGGAAAGCCAAATAAATTGTTTTCACTAACTAACCAAATTGTTGGCGGGAACAGCGGAGGGCTTCTGCTTGGATTGTTTCTTCTGCTTCCACGAAATTTTCCAAGAACATAATTTTCCTCAAACCACTGAACTACAGAATCTGCATATTCTAGTAAAATTGGTTTCACTTCTTTAAAAGCAGCTGGAATTTCATCAGATGAAAAAAATGCGAGTGCTTGCAAATGTCTGACTTTGAGAGCAAACTCACTGTTTTCCTTATATTCCAAGGCTATGCCAGAGGATGGATATTCCTCAGCACATTTTTTTCCGAGATGAAACCAACAACATTTGTGTGTGCTGCTTCCAAATTCCTTTTTAGCAGCATTATAACGGTAGCTATTTCAAAATCTATTATTATGCGTATATTGTGGTGCAAGCTGAATATCATAGTCTGATGCATAGTCTTGTAAATCCTACAAAAATACTTTATAATAGTATTATATTATTTATACTTGCTGGAAGGTAACCCATAAACTGGTGGGACAAGTCTGTGCATCTCTGGATTCGTTTCAACCATAGCATGAATGGAACATAATTGCCTAAAAAGGGTTGGACAAGTTTCAAATGTCCCATTCATAATCCAGAGGGGTGCTTCTTTAAGCTTTCGTAAATTATTCTCTGTTAAAAATAAAATAATTCTTTGTTGTCCAAATGCGCTATCTCTGCCAAGAAATTTTGCACCATCTTCTCCTGTGAATTTATTGGGGCATCGATCCGTTCTGAAGTCGTAGGTACCGCAGGCATGTCTTGGCATGTCTTCTCTTTTTTACAACTTGCCTTAGTGCATCCATATTAGGCATGTAAGCTGCATTTACTGTAGCCATTGACGCTGTCACGGTTTGAATAATTTGTGCAGGGGCTTCGTCCGTATTTCTCGCTCGTTCTTTTATTTGCGCTCTTGCAACAGCAACATCACTTTTCTAGGGTCTTGGAGCATGATTATGTAGTTTCTCATTGCGCATCCTGTGTTCATCTCCAATAAGAATAGTACTAGCAAAGCCAGTACAATTTCCATAATTTCTTTCAATACAGTGCCAATAACGTAAATCACCTCGCACTCTGTTATGGCAAAATAAATACCCTTTCCATTTCAGCAAATCATTTTCTTTTGTGAGTTAACTATTTATGTTGCATTCTTCATCTGCATAGTGCCTTCGGAAAACAATGCACTTTCTCTTTCCAAAATATTTAGAATGATATATTTCCACTATTATCACTTGACAACGCACAACAAAGGTTTCAACAAGCACGTTCTCTGTTCTCCAGTCAACTACGAACTAATGAGCAACCATTCAATAAAACACTCAGAATACAGACAATCACGTGAAGCTTGTTCCTCCAGTTAGGGTTTAAGCGAAGTTCAAGATTTTCGTACCTGCAGTCACAAGAAGTGGTTAATTTTAAGGATCGGCATCTTATCTTTTGTTTTTCCAAAACGCAGAGGTACATGTATTTCACAGCTGGGACGCTCCAGGCGGGGGATCAACAGATGCGAAGAACCCGGGAGCCAGGTTCCGGAGGCGGCAGCAGGTGCGGACTGGGCAGCTGTACTCTGGGCCGGTAGGCGTCATGCTAATTCTCAAAAATAAATTCAAATTTTTTGTGTTGCACCATGCGTATGAAAGAAAATTGTTATACTGAAAAGACAATTTGTTTACCCCGTAACATATTAAACGAAACCTACGTCCCTACGTGCCAAATGATCTGTAAGCCAAACACAGTTTTTCATGCAACACCTTCCCCCGACTTTCTAAGTTCAGATCTGTCTCGTTCGACTTATTTCCTGTACCGCCCCTCTCTTTCGCTAATTGCAGTTAATTGCCGTGAAATTGGTGTTTTACGTTGGGGTGTATTGCCGCCTGTCCTGAAGACTATAGTGAAAGCGGTGAACCCCAGGGGAAAAGTATTCCATCAAAAGCAACAGAAATCCAATGCGAGAGCAAAACTTTGTTCGTTGGCATTACATCCAAGCAATTTAGGCGAAGTAGGAAGTGTGTTTTTCTACTACGACACCAGAAGATTGTCGCGAATGCTCAGGCAATTACGATAGAGATGTGTCCTTAAGACTTCTCTTTCAAGACGTCCAAAGGCCGGCACTAGGAATGGGGAGGGATACAGTGCGGATGCTCTTTTTTGTTGCAGTTAGAAATTCTTAAGCTCATTTTTCCTTAAAACTTTGCCTGGTTACCAGTAAGTACTGTCTCATGCCTCAACCCTTGCACAGATTTGTTGTTTTTGTTTTCATTCTTTGAGTTAACAGCGGGAAAATATCTGAACTGCGTTGTTTCAGTTGGAAATATTTTTTACTTCAGCAACAGGGCTTCACGTATAATTGCAAAATACTTCGATAGAATAAACATACCTTACATAAAGAGTTTGCACGAGAAAATAGATTAATAATAAGGAAAATATTCTAAAACCAAAAAACGAAATTGCGGAACCGAAAAAGCTAGGTAGAGGAAACAAAAGGCTCTAAGAAAACGTTCATATTTAAAGAAACCTGTAGTCGCTTAATGAGTAAGTGGTATAACTAAATACAAAATCATGTGCTGTATTTGAAAAAAAAATTAGAAGCAAGTAGGCATCGTGACTGTCCACAGTTTCCCCTTTTCATCCTGTCGACATTACAACCACCACAGAAAAGAAAAGAACAAAAACATAACAAAAACACCCATACAAAGTAAAATGCCCAAAACATAAAAAGAAGTAACCACACAAAATGAAATGCCCAAAACATTAAAAAAACTGCAACCACACGAAACAAAATACCCAAAACATGGTAAGAAATTCTGTTTAAAGCACAATGAAGGTATACGACAGGAGAAATATATGTTTTTAAAACTTAATACAAGTGTCAAAACTGAAATAAAAAGAAAGAAAAAAGAAATATTCCAAATTTCATTGTTACTTTAGATATTTTGACCTGTTGACATTTCGTAAATTGTACTTGCACTCGGTCAAAAAATATTACTGACAAGGATTCTTTAGTAACTTTTAATCGCTGTGGTCGTATTTATAAGGTTTGCATAACAAATCAAGTTAATAATGTTGCGCTTTCACTTACCGTCTCCCGCTAAGTTAGAGTTTCATGACACAAAATTTGGTGGTTCTGAATTGAAAAATAAAGATTTTAAGAAAATTTTGTATGTGGGGGGGGGGGGTCTTATCCCCGGGCCTTGGTCCGTTCCAAAAACCTTCTACCGTCTAAGTTAGAGTACCATGAGATAATATACAAAATTTGGTGGTTCTAAATTGAAATGAAAACTATAGATTTTACGAAAGTTTGTGTGTAGGGGGTGGGGTGTAACCACCCTTGCCCCGACCCTATCTGAAAACCGTCTACCGTTTAATTTAGAACACCATTATATAGTATACCAAATTTGGTAGCTCTAAATTGAAAACTTTAGTTTTTACGAAAAATATTTATGGGAGGAGGGACTCTGACCCCGTGCCCGACCCGTTCCAAAAACCGTCTACCGTCTAAGTTAGAGTACCATGAGAGAGTATGCCAAATTTGGTGGTTCTAAATTGAAAACTGTAGATTTTACGTGGCATTTTCATGGGGGAGGGCTTTACCCCCGGGCTCCAACTCCTTCCAAAAACGGTCTACTGTCTAAGTTAGAGTACCATGAGATAGTATACCAAATTTGGTGGTTCTAAATTGAAAACTGTAGATTTTACGAAAAAGTTTTTATTCGGGGGGTGGTCTGACCCCCGGGCTCCAACCCATTCCAAAACCCGTCTGGCGTTTAAGTTAGAGTACCATGAGATAGTATACCAGATTTGGTGGTTCTGAATTGAAAACTGTAGTTTTAAAGAAAATTTTGTATGTGGGGGCTCTGACCCCCCCCCCCGGGCCTTGATCCGTTCCAAAAACGGTCTACTGTCTAAGTTAGAGTACCATGAGATAGTATACCAAATTTGGTGGTTCTAAATTGAAAACTGTAGATTTTACAAAAAAAAAATATTCGGAGGGGGGTCTGACCCCCGGGCTCCAACCCCTTCCCAAAACCGTCTAGCGTCTAAGTTAGAGTACCATGAGATAGTATACCAGATTAGGTGGTTCGGAATTGAAAACTGTAGTTTTTAACAAAATTTTGTATGTGGGGGCTCTGACCCCCGGGCCTTGACCCGTTCCAAAAACGGTCTGCCGTCTAAGTTAGAGTACCATAAGATAGTATACCAAATTTGGTGGTTCTAAGATAAAAAATGTAGACCTTACGAATTTTTTATGAGGGGGGGGGCGACCCCGCGGGCTCCAACCCCTTCCAAAAACCGTCTAGCGTCTAAGTTAGAGTACCATGAGATAGTATACCAAATTTGGTGGTTCTAAATTGAAAAGTGTAGTATTTACGAAAAAGTTTTTATTCGGGGGTCTGACCCCAGGGCTCCAATCCCTTCCAAAAACCGTCTAGCGTCTAAGTTAGAGTACCATGAGATAGTATACCACATTAGGTGGTTCTGAATTGAAAACTGTAGTTTTTAAGAAAATTTTGTATGTGGGGGGCTCTGACCCCCTCGGGCCTTGACCCGTTCCAAAAACGGTCTGCCGACTAAGTTAGAGTACCATAAGATAGTATACCAAATTTGGTGGTTCTAAGATAAAAACTGTAGATCTTACGAATTTTTTATGAGGGGGGCCCGACCCCGCGGGCTCCAACCACTTCCAAAAACCGTCTAGCGTCTAAGTTAGAGTACCATGAGATAGTATACCAAATTTGGTGGTTCTAAATTGAAAACTGTAGTATTTACGAAAAAATTTTATTCGCGGGGGGTCTGACCCCCCGGGCTCCAACCCTTCCAAAAACCGTCTGGCGTCTAAGTTAGAGTACCATGAGATAGTATACCAGATTAGGTGGTTCTGAATTGAAAACTGTAGTTTTTAAGAAAATTTTGTATGTGGGGGGCTCTAACCCCCCCCCCCGGGCCTTGACCCGTTCCAAAAACGGTCTGCCGACTAAGTTAGAGTACCATAAGATAGTATACCAAATTTGGTGGTTCTAAGATAAAAACTGTCGATTTTACGAAATTTTTTATGAGGGATGGCCCGAGCCCGCCGGCTCCAACCCCTTCAAAAAACCGTCTGGCGTCTAAGTTAGAGTACCATGAGATAGTATACCAGATTAGGTGGTTCTGAATTGAAAACTGTAGTTTTTAAGAAAATTTTGTATGCGGGGGGCTCTGACCGCCCGGGCCTTGACCCGTTCCAAAAACGGTCTGCCGTCTAAGTTAGAGTACCATAAGATAGTATACCAAATTTGGTGGTTGTAATATGAAAACTGTAGATTTTACGAAATTTTTATGAGGGGGTAGACCCCGGGCTGCAACCCCTTCCAAAAACCGTCTAGCGTCTAAGTTAGAGTACCATGAGATAGTATACCAAATTTGGTGGTTCTAAATTGAAAACTGTAGATTTTACGAAAAAGTTTTTATTCCGGGGTCTGACCCCGGGCTCCAACCCCTTCCAAACACCGTCTAGCGTCTAAGTTAGAGTACCATGAGATAGTATACCAGATTAGGTGGTTCTGAATTGAAAACTGTAGTTTTTAAGAAAATTTTGCATGTGGGGGGCTCTGACCCCCCCCCCCCCCCCCGTGCCTTGACCCGTTCCAAAAACGGTCTGCCGACTAAGTTAGAGTACCATAAGATAGTATACCAAATTTGGTGGTTCTAAGATGAAAACTGTAGATTTACAGACCGGCAGACCGTTTTTGGAACGGGCCTTGACCCGTTCCAAAAACGGTCTGCCGTCTAAGTTAGAGTACCATAAGATAGTATACCAAATTTGGTGGTTCTAATATGAAAACTGTAGATTTTACGAAATTTTTATGAGGGGGGTAGACCCCTGGGCTGCAACCCCTTCCAAAAACCGTCTAGCGTCTAAGTTAGAGTACCATGAGATAGTATACCAAATTTGGTGGTTCTAAATTGAAAACTGTAGATTTTACGAAAAAGTTTTAATTCCGGGGGTCTGACCCCGGGCTCCAACCCCTTCCAAACACCGTCTAGCGTCTAAGTTAGAGTACCATGAGATAGTATACCAGATTAGGTGGTTCTGAATTGAAAACTGTAGTTTTTAAGAAAATTTTGCATGTGGGGGGCTCTGACCCCCCCGTGCCTTGACCCGTTCCAAAAACGGTCTGCCGACTAAGTTAGAGTACCATAAGATAGTATACCAAATTTGGTGGTTCTAAGATGAAAACTGTAGATTTTACGAAATTTTTTATGAGGGGGGGGGGGCTCCGAACCCGCGGGCACCAACCCCTACCAAAAACCGTCTAGCGTCTAAGTTAGAGTTTCATGATACCAAATTTGATGGCTCTGAAATGAAAACTAGATTTTACGAAAATTTTGTATGTACGGGGGGGGGGGCTGTGACTCCCCGGGCCTTGACCCGTTCCAAAAATTGACAACCGTCTAAGTTAGAGTACTATGAGATAGGATACCTGATTTGGTGATTCTGAATTGAAAACTGTCAGATTTTTTGTAAAGTTTAATTTTCAGGAGTTACATATTTACATTTATGTTTACCATTGCTGAATTTCCTTTGTTTGGAAGCTGCAAACGTGACGAAACCAAGTACGACGAGAAGTATCTGAAATATATGTAGAAAGTAGTGACATAGCGTAGGTCTTGGCAGCCCCAGCGGTACGCCACCCCACCTCGACAGACAGCGCTCTCGAGATCCTTGCAAATTGTACTTTAGTTAACTTCAATTGCAATTTTAATGAAAAGTTTGCTTTTATCATTGCATAACACCTAAAGCTGTAATTCGGTGAAAAATCAGATTTATTTAAAACAGGTTTCATAACCAATTTCCTTTTCATATTTTCTCTGAACACGATAGGCTGGACAGAATTTACTTGGTTCTTCTTAAACCTCAGATACAGGAAAAGGATGCAGTTACCAGACCTATTTAAATGAGTGTTTTGATTGTTTTATCACGTGACTGACCCTATCAGGCTTGTGGAACTGAAAGGCCAATCCAGCGCTAATTGTTTCTGAGTTCTGTAGAGTAAGGACTTTCCGTCGGTTTCCTAAAATGACATTTCAGCCAAGCTGCTATAAGTCGCAAAATTTCCCTTAAGAAATTGATCTCTACTACTTAACTTTACCCCATTGGTCTGTTGCCGACGTGACTTTCCCCATTGGTCTGTTGCCGACGTGACTTTCCCCAATGTTTAATTTTTGTATAATTTTTATAACATTATATGTGTGGTTATTATAAGTGAAATAGAAAGTTTCAACATTTTATAGAACCAAAACTATTTAAGATAATGAATGACACCCACTTGCACCGTTTTGTACATTGTTAAACATTTTGAGGTAGATTGCACCAAAAAGTGGTGCTACACCAGCTGCACCACTTTCTGAAAAAAGATACACCATCGTGTTTTGCAAACAAAACCCAACAACGTGGTTCAACTTTTCGCCACGTTTTAGTACAAGGTTGCACGCAATGTCGCACAATGTTGTTCAGTTTATTTATATTCAGAATTTTTTTTTTTTTTTTTTTTTTTGATTGGAGGTTTAACGACCACCGTGAGCAACTCAATGGGCTATAAGCAGTCGCCCGTCCCTAATTTAGGGTCACTGGTTCCAGGGAAGGGAGAGAGCCAGTGCCGTAAGACAAACACAACATCCATGCCTCACCGGTATTCGAACCCGGACCCCTTTTTGACGAATGATCAGAGGCCAACGCCTTAGACCACTGCGCCACCGGGGCAGCAAACCACATAATGGTGTGTTTTTTATAAAAATGTGGTTCAGCTGGTGTTGCACCACTTTTTGGTGCAACCTACCACAAAATGTTTAACAGTGTACGGAAATTCTTGAAGTTTGTTACAGCAACTTACAGATGTTCGATATGCGCACCCTTAGTCACAGGGCATATATGAACCAGTAGTCAAATTCTTGTCAAACACGCTTTAACATATCTTCATCAACTCTCGTGATACGTTGTTTCAGATCAGCTGAATTAACAGGAAGGGTTGGGACTAAGACCTTGTCCTTGACACAGCTCCATAAAAAAAAGTCAAAGGGTGTTAGATGCGGATTTCGTGGTGGCCAACATGTGAGTGACATGTCACCTGTTTCCCGACCAGTCCAACGCTGTGGAAGATTTTCATCGAAGTAATTTCCAACTTTCCGATTCCAGTGGGGTGGTGCTCCATCCTATTGGAAAATGAAGTTGTCGCTGTCTTCGTGTAGTTAAAATATCAACCAGATAATTAGCATATCCAGATAAGAATTTCCCGTTACAGTATTTTCTTTTCTTTTTGAAGAGAGGAGAAAGAAGATACACTTTTTTACGGGATATAGCACAGAAGACATGAACCTTTGGGGAATCCTACACATGCTCCACGGTTGCTCTGGAATTTTCAGTACTCTATATGCGAATGTTATGTTTGTTAACTTTCCCACTTTGTGGAATGTCGATTTTTCGCTGAAAATTAGATGCTTACTGAAACCATCTTCTTCAAGACATTCCTGCATTTCTGTGTAGAAATCGCGACGTGCGGTTCTGTCATTGTCACTTAGATTTTATAATAACTGCAGTTTGCAGGGAATCATTTTCAGCCGCTTTCTCAAAATTTTCCAAAAGTCGGTTATGGAATTTTTAACTATTGACCCGCCATTGTTGTGGATTTCCTTGGGCTGTGCTGGCAAATGACACACGAACACGCTTCACTTGTCCATCAGATGCACATGGTCTCCCTTTGCTTTTACACAAACATCCTATTGTTTCAAATTTCTTGTGCCAGTCGTAAATAGACTCTATTTTCGGCGGTGATTTCTTGAAACGTGTTCTAAAACGCAGTTGCAGAACAGAATTCATTTTGCTTAATTTAAGAACACAGGATACATTCTCCACAACATTTGCGGCCATCTTTTCTGACTGGTCACGGGACGGTGAAAACGCATAATCTTTTAGTGGGGATAAAACGGTGCATCGTGAGTGTCAATATCTTACGTAGTTTTGGTTTATAAATTGTTGAAACTGTCTATTTCATTTATAATAACCCTGAATAATAATATCATCTATATCTTACTATATAAAAGGCAAGACTTGCGACGATGTGGATCACTTTTTAACTATAAACAAACAACTACGTAAGCTGTTTAACAGAAGAAAACGAACATTTATATTCCGGTGTTCACACCATATTATCCGTAACCGTTCCTGATTAATGTTTTGTTTACATCTTTTTTCTTTCGTTCGAAGTTAGTTTTTTCTTTCGGATGAGATAGAATTGGAAACACACAGATTTTTTGTTTTTTTCGAGTGCGATGGAAGTGGAAGCACACAGTTGTAAGTTGTAAGATGTTTTACTTTACTATCGCGCAGTTAGGCAAGAACGAACGTTACTGTCCTTCGCAAACTTGACTGTTGTTTTTAACCTAGCCTATGTCGCGTCAAAAAAGAAAGTTACCTCTTTCATTAGATGAAGAGATTAAAGATAAACGCCTCAAAGCCGGTTACGATCGAGCAAAGTGGTAACAACGGACTGCAGTCGAAAGACAAGAAGATAACCGCCGCAATGCCGAATATGCCAGCAAAAAGAGTCAAAAATGCAGTGCAGTTGAGAGAAATGCCGTTTGCGTGATTGTCGAGGGCGTGTTTTTTCCAATAGCGCCTGCGCTTGCCGGATCACATTGCGGTTGCGTTTGTTAGTGCTGAATTTCATTGTTTACGTTCTCTGTCGATTACGAAAAAAAGGTAAGGATTCCTCAAAATCATAAAGATTCCTCCATTCGGAGATGTTACAACAGGCTACATGAAGTTTACACTAGTAAATGTAATTTGAAACGTTAAAGCAAAATCACTAAATCATTTATTCAAGTACTGGAAGCAGTTAAACACGGAAATCATGAAGTTTTATGACTTGTTCCACTCCGTGTTTTTGATGGCATTTAACATTTGTGAAAAAATACCTATTTTATAAACTCTACAAATTCTTTGGAATAAGAACTCTAGTAGTTTATAAGCTATGCCTTCTTTTCAGGAACCTTTATCTTTTTTCGTAATCGACTAGACTATTAGAAAATGTAAACAATGAAATTCAGCTCCAGTGGACGCAGCCACTACTTGAGCAGGCAAGCGCAGGCGCTATTGAAAAGAAAACCCCGTCGAAGTAATATGACGCCACAACATATTGAAGCTGAATCTAAGTGCATGAGAAATGTTCATATTGCAGAGGCACAGAATATGATCCCCGAACAAAGGAAAGAGAGGTTCAGACGAACCGACAAAAACAAAGAAATGCTACACGTCATGTGGTTTCAAACGTTATAGACGATGAAAAGACTGTAGCAAGACACTCATGTGGCACTGTTCAACAAATTTGTGAATTTTGTAAAGCCAAACGCTTTTCCGGAGACAGATCTTCAGATGGGAAATTTTCTAAATGTTGCTCAAAAGGAGCAGTAAAATTAGATCCCATTCGCACTTCCCCATTAATTGAACAAGGTCAAACACTCGAGACAGTAGAGTAGGTATCTACTTTCCTGAATTAGTGTTTAGCCATGGACAACTTTATGTTGCATGGTCAAGAGTTCGAAGGGTTGATGATGTCACAGTTAAAGTAGTCCATGGGTCAGAACAAGGAAAAATACTTACAGATTTCGAAAAGATATTTACAAAAAAATATCGTGTACAAAGATATTTTCCAATGCTGTTGACTTAATTAAATGCTGAAAAAATAAACAAAAAACAAACAAACATGGGGTAGCACGCGAAAGGGAGTCCACGTCCCTTACCAACGGAGGATTATCATCCGGAAAAAGCTTTCGTATTTTGTATTTTTATGCAGGAACAATGAAGCACATCAAGGGTATGTTTCAATGCACACTCATTATTTACGATGACTCCAAAAAAAGATAACAATAAACGTTTGAATGGCAATAAGTGATATCTAGAACCCGTTGTATTCTTATCTCAACGGGGTTTACAGCTAGTAGTATATATTTTTAAATATATTAACACGCATTGCCAGTATGTGGTTAAAAGTTGTCACGATCTATTCGAAATCATCAAGAGTACGCAAAGCGCATTTTTCTTGAGGAAGGGAGACCCTAAATAATTTTTTGCAGTGGCTCAGAAGTTTTGGGCGAAGTAACTGGAAAGGAAAGATTTGTATACTTTGACTGGGTTGATGAGACCTCAGGCCTCATATCGTTGGCATAACTTCCACTTCGTTCGTTTTGAACTTAGAACAGTTTTCAGGCTGCTAAAGCTGAACAAATCTGGCAAATACGAAACTTTGAAGACAAAGCGAAATAAGTGAGGTGTTTTTCTGAAAATCGTGAGAAAGTGTTTGCCAGTATATACTGGGTGTTCTGTTTAGACGTTTAGTAAAAGAAAAATTTGTAGCATACAAAATAGTAGTTCGAATGACAGAAGGTGAGCACCATTGTAAAGAGCACCTGTGAAACTTATAAACTAGGCGAATTTGGGAGCGCAGTGCATGCGCAGAAACTATCTACTTCTTCGTCAGTCGCCATGTCGGCTCCACAGCAGAATGTGTTTTGTATCGCTTGCGGAATTGAAGTCCTTGATGCTTGTACAGCGCCGGAAGGTGTGTTTACATACGTACTCACCTCCACAGCGCCGGAAGATGTGCTAACGCTTGCGGAATTGAAGTCCTTTATAACCAGAAGGTGTGCTATCACTTGCGGAATTAAAATCCGTAAAGGTTGTCGTTTTCGCCGCGAGTACAATCTTCGAGTGACGGCAGACCTCCCAAATGACATGTCCACTATGAAAACAAGCAACTCAGAGAAACGGGAAGTTCGTTACCGATGACTGGCAAACATGCTAAACGTACCGTATCTGAGGAAAACGTTGAACGGATTCGAAAGTCATTTCAGAGAAGCCTGAGGAAATCCATTCGAGAGGCTAGTGTGCAGCTAGACATCCCACCAACAACAGTGCATCGCGTACACCATAAAAGGTTGCTTTTACATGCGTACAAGAGACATCTGCATCAACAAGTTAAGCCGCATGACAGGACGGCACGAAAAAATTTGCGGAGACAACGTTGGTCAAAATTGATGCCGACGATACGTTCCTAGACCGGGTATGCTTTTCAGACGAGTCAACATTACACGTGTCTGGCAAAGAAAAATACAACTGCCGCATCCGGATGTCCGAAAATCCGTGCGTTGTTCATGAACAGCAACGTGATTCACCAAAATGCAATGTTCGGTGTGAGATAATGAAGGACAAAATCATCGGTCTCTTCATTTTTGCGGAGGCCAAAGTAACTGGACCAACATGCCTGGACATGTTACAGGAATACGCTGTATCTTAGCTGTCTGAAGGAAAAATCTTCCAACAATATGGGACTCCCCGCACTTTGCCAGTGAAGTCCGCACATTTTTGGATGTCCACTTCACTAAAGAATGAATTTAAGACTCATCATTAAAAATTTATAGTGTACTGTAATCAGGGTAATCCTTTATTGGCACCCTATATTTAAATCAAAAGTAGAATTTTTCGGCATGTGTCAGAAAACTTTTACATCATAAAATCAGGAAAAGAGACATTTGTGGCAGTGGTTACAGCAACAGGATACAAAACAAATTCGAAATAGAATTTTTAGGCGTGGATAACGTGAAGTTCCAAATTGCCAAATTTACACTCGCGGACAATGAAATTTGCGCATCAAGAAGGAAGCATCGGATTGAACTGAAATTTTATGGATGTAATGATACAGATGAATGATGCATATGATGGCAAAAACAGAGCTGCAGGACAATTACAGAGGGATCTGTGGCACGCAGTCCGGTCATCTTCAATAGCGTATCGCACCGCCTCGTGCGGCGATACATACTGCAAAACGGTCCGGCATAAAGGTGAACAGACGCCTGTTGTTGTCCTGCGGCAGACTGGCCCACACGTGTAGTACGGTGTGCTCCAAATCCCGGATAGTGCGGCACCCGGCAGCCGTCGTTTCAACTGGTCCCACACATGCTCGATAGGGGACATGTCCGTTGAGCGGGCAGGCCATGGAAGTGTCTGGACATGACGTAGACAGTCCTGGACAACCCAAGCCGTGTGCGGGCGGGCATTATCCTGCTGGTATAGCGCACCTGGAATCCCGGCCATGAGTGGGAGCACGTGGGGCCGTAGGATCTAATCCGCATACCGCTGGCCCGTCAATGATCCACGTACCACTACTACAGCTGATCGGCTATCGTTAGGCAATAACTCCCCAGAACATAATGCCTGCAAGGGGGAGGTGTGACGCTCGATAGCGAGGTTGGGATTGTGCCGCTGACCCGGGGACCTCCACACCCGGACACGATCATCATCTGTCACCAAAACGAAGCGGCACTCATCGCTAAACACCACACGTCGTCAGTCTGGGGCGTTCCACTCTTTTCTGGTCTGGCACCACTGCACACGGAGCCGGCGATGTTTCGGTGTTAACGGCAGCACACGTAAGAGGCGCTGGGATCACCGATTCGCATCCGCGAGGCTTCGAGAAATGGTTCGTGGGCACACAGAAGCCGCTACATCTGCCTGTATAGTGGACCTGGTCCTCGTGGGATCAGTTCGTGCCTGGCGCACGATCCGTCTATCCTCTCTACCGGTGGTCCTTCTGGTCAGTTCGGAGCCTCTGCCGCGTGGCACTGCCATTACGTGTCCACTGCTCCCAATACAGTCGAACGGTATGGCTAGAACGATCCACGTGGCGGGCTATACGGCGCGCCAACCACCCTGCGGTTTTCAGCCCGATTATCCGACTTCTCTCAAAGTTCGTACGTTGCGTAAATCGACGTCTCTGGCATTTACCCTGCATTCTTGTCCCTCTGTACTCTTGCTTGCGTCGGCCGGTGCTTTTCGTTTTCTTGGGACATCGACTACACGCCGGTTTATAACGTTGCCGGTTCGCGCTTGCAGGGCCACCACAGGGTGTGCGGTGATGTGCACTAGCACCAAACCTGGAGCATTTGCATACCAGCACGTACTCTAGCTATTTGCAAAGTTTTGCGGTTGTAGCATGTTTTTTTCTAGGTGCGCAAATTTCATTGTCCGTGAGTGTAAATACGACATGAAACTCCCTAGTATAAAAGTAATAAGGGGATTGTATTGATAATGTTTAGAGCTGGCGAGTTATAAAATGATTTTAATAATTGGACTTGTAGAAGTTGAGAGATTGTAGAAATAAAAATGTAAGGTTTCGCTACCAGCGGAAAAGTTTTTATAGCTGAAAAAAAGAGCAAAAAAAAAAAAATTGAAGCATTATTGTAAGATATACTGAATGCTGAATTCTTTTTCCAATTTAGGCTTTTGGAAGCGACGATATGGCGCAAGTGCTCATTTACACATTTCTCGGAATTATACATCTAACGCGGCTTAGAGCAAAGTCTTCGTATTATGTAAGCAAAAAAACTCCACACTCGCCCCGGTGGCGTTGTGGTCTAAGCGCTGGCTTTTGACTATCGATCTAGATGGGTTCGGGTTCGAATTCTAGTGATGCATGGATGTTGTGTTTGTCTTACGGCACTGGCGGTCTCCCATGCCTGGAACCAATAGCCCTATAGTAAGAAAGGGGGACTGTATTAGCCCACTGAGTTGCTCACGATGGTCGTTAAACACCCAAATATAAAGAAAACAAGAAAGATGACACCGAATTTTCGGGTGTAATAAGCACGTCTTTTGAATCCGTTCTGACGAGAATTAAATTTATCAAAGCTATTCAAAGTCAATGGAACCGGTATGGTAAACAATAATATCTGACGGAAAAAAGAAGTTTTTCAATCGGGTTTTTAATCTCTCAGATATTGCTGTAAACGGAATCGTGAGCTTACGCCCTCTGGTTGCGGTCTTGTGCGTTAAAAAAAAAAACATGAATTTATATGAGAAACATTTCGCACTCGAAACGCTCTCCAACACAGAAAGAATTTTTCAAATCGGACCCTTAGAAACAGAGATATCCACAAAAATAAGATGCAACTTTACGTCCCCTGGTGCGAAAACCATGCATTATTTTAGGAAGAAAGTATTCTCAAAAGTTTTTCTATATGAGTGGTATCGGTCCACAAAAAAAAAAAATTTAGTCGAGTTTTCAGGAGCTCAGATTTTGCTATAAATACATCAGAAATAGAAACTAACAATTAAGCCCCCTGGTGGCCAAACCATTCTTTACCAAACATTAAAAATTATATGAAAAATATTTTCCATCAGGTGTTGTATTCGATACAGGAACAATTTTTCAAATCGGAGTTTTAGAAGCAGAAATAACGCAGAAAACGCAATTTACCTTTGTGCCTTATAGCGCAAAGTCTATGATTTACTTGAAAATTTTGAATTTATAGGAAAAACATTTCGCATCGGAAACACTATCCAACAAAAGAAGGAATTTTTCAAATCGGACTCTTAGAAGTAGAGATATTGACAAAAATAAGATATACATCTACGGCCCCTGGCGTAGAAACCATGCATTATTTCAAAAAGAAAATGTTCCTAAAAGGTTTGTCGACGTGAGTAGTATTGATCAACAAACGACTTTTTTTTCAATCGAGATTTTAGAAGCTCATATTTTGCTGCAAATACATCAGAAGCGGAAATTAAGATTTACGCCCCTGGTGGCCAAACCATTTTTACAAAAATTAGAAATTATGTGCAAATGATTTTCCATTAGGAGCTGTATCCGGTGCAGAAAGAATGTTTCAAATCGGAGATTAAAAAGCAGAGATATAGGGAGAAACGCAATTTACCATTACACCTCCTAGCGGAAAGTCTATGAATTACTTGAAAATTTTGAAATTATATGAAAAACATGTCACACTGAAAACTCTATCCAACAAAGAAGGAATTTTTCAAATCGGACACCTAGAAGTCGAGATATTGACAAAAATAAGATATACATCTACGCCCCCTGGCGGAGAAACTATGGAATATTTCAAGAAGAAAATATTCCGAAAAGGTTTATCGGTATGAGTGGCATCCGTCCACGAAAGAATTTTTCAATCGATGTTTTAGAAGCTCGAATGTTATGGCAAATACATCAGAAGCAAAAATTAGCTCTTACGCCCTTGGTGGCCAAAGTATTCTTTACCGAAAATTTGAAATTATGTGCAAAAGATTTTCCACCAGGAGGTGTATCCGCTGAAATTTTGTTTTTCAAATCGGAGTTCTAGAAGAACAATTATCGGGAAAAATGTAATTTACTTTTACGCCCCCTAGTGGAAAATTATGCGTAATTTGAAAAAGTAACTATATCTAAAATACTCTTCGACATAAATGGAATCGAAAGATAAAAAAATTTCAATCGGATGTTTAGAAGCAAATATGTGGAATAAAACGTATTTTTGAATTCGACATCATCTGCATTTACGCCCTCTAGCGGCGAAATTGTACATCGTAAAAAAAAAAAAAAAACGAAATGAAGGATCACCATTCGCATATTTCAAGCTTCCCAATGCAAAAAGAATTTTTCAAATGTTACTAATAGCTGCAGAGATATCGTGCTTACAGACAGACGGACGGACGGACGGACAAACCGATAACATAAGCACGATCTTTTTTTATTTACGCTTTCCAACCGTAGGTTGAAGAAGCGTTGCTCCAGTTTTGTCCGTCTGTTTGTCTGCCCGCACGGTAACTCGCGTAAAAATGGTTCGATCTCGATGAAATTTTACTATGTGGTAGGGGACCACCTGGGGACGAACCGTATTGAAAATGGGTGAAGTGGGTTTAAACGTTACGACATAGGAGTGGGATCAATTCCATTGCCGTTATGCGTCTAGCTTGAGTAAATATGGTTCGATTTTGATGAAATTTTAGCATGTGGCAGGAGACCACCACCTGGTAACGAACCCTATTGAAAATGGATGAAGTGGGGTCAAAAGTCAGGACATAGGAGCGGGATGTATTCCATTGCACTTATGCGTCTTAACTTGCGTAAAAATGGTCCGATTCCGATGAAATTTTATTATGTGGTAAGGGACCATCTGGGGTCGAATCCTATTGAAAACGGACGAAATGGGGTCAAAGATCAGGACATAGGATCGGAATCCATTCCATCGCCCTTATCCCATACTATTAAAGGAGCAATTCTTGTATGTATGTACATTTTATTTTGAAAACGGCTATAAGGATTTTGATGAAAGTCGTTAACCTACCATTTTCTGGTACTAGAAATCGATATAGCTTGATCTCGACTTTAGGAAAATCCGTTTAGTGCGTTAAATAACCACCCTGAATTACCACGTTTTTCGTGTCATGGCGTCGTCCCATTAATATTACCCATGCTTAGAAATCTTACGACGTCACACTTTCGCAATTCAGATGTTGGCGCACGGTCACGCCATCTGTCTCATTACGTCACGCGTTGTGTGTGAATCATATTAAAGTTTTATGACGTCACACTCTTGCGAGCAGATGGCCACGATTCCCATCTGCCTCATTACGTCACGCGTTGAGTGCGTATGTCCGCCCGCAAGATAACTCGCGTAAAAATCGTTCGATTTCGATGAAATTTTAGTATGTGGTAGTGGAACACCTTGGAAGGAACCCTATTGAAAGTGAACGAAATGGGGTCAAAGGTCAGGACATAGAAGCGGGATCCATTCCACTGCTCGTATGCGTCATAACTAACGTAAAAAGGTTCGATTTCGATGAAATATTAGTGTGGTAGGGGATATCTGGGGACAAACCCTATTGAAAATGGACGAAATGGGGTCAAAGTTCAGGACATAGGAGTGGAATCACCTCCGTCGCCATTATGCGTCATAACTTACGTAAAAATGCTTCGATTTGGATGAAATATTAGCATGTTGTAGGAGCCTGCCTGGGGACGAATCCTATTGAAAATGGGCGAAATGAGGTCAAAGGTTAGGACACAGGAGCGGGATCACTTCCATCGCCATTATGCGTCATAACTTATGTAAAAATGCTTCGATTGCGACAAAACGTTAACATGTGTTCCCCTACCACATACTACAGAACCGAACCGGTTCTGTTGAATATCATCGGTTCTGTTGAATATCATCGAAATGGGATCAGAGGTCAGGGCACAGGAGCGATATTTATTCCACAGCCATTATCCTCATAACTTGAGTAATGATTTCTGGTATGTTGGAAAGCGTATCATAATCAATGCATTGCACGATTTTACTAACTTGTTACGCTTTCCAACCGTAGGTTAAGGAAGCGTATATGGTCCAGCTTTGTGCGTCTGTCTGTCTGTCAGTCCGTCCGTCCGTCTGCACGATAAATCGCGTAAAAGTGGTTCGATTTCGATGAAATTTTAGTATGTGGTAGAGGACCACTTGATGACGAACCCTATTAAAAATGGACGAAATGGGGTCAAAGGTCAGCACATAGGATGGGGATCCATTCCATCGCCCTTATCCCATACTATTAAAGGAGCAATTCTTGTATGTATGTAAATTTTATTTTGAAAACGGCTCTAAGGATTTTGATGAAAGTCGTTAACCTACCGTTTTCTGGTACTAGAAATCGATTTATCTTGATCTCGTCTTTAGGAAAATTCGTTTAGTGGGTTAAATAACCACCCCAAATTACCACGTTTTTCGTGTCATGGCGTCGTCCCATTAATATTACCCATGCTTAAAAATTTTAGGACGTCACACTCTCGCAATTGAAATGTCGGCGCGCGGTCACGCCATCTGTCTCATTACGTCACGCGTTGTGTGTGGATCCTATTAAAGTTTTATGATGTCACACACTTGCGAGCAAATGGTCACGATTCCCATGTGTCTCATTACGCCATGCGTTGAGTACGTATGTCCGTCCGCACGATAACTCGCGTAGAAATCGTTCGATTTCGATGAAATTTTAGTATGTGGTAGGGGAACACCTGGGAAGGAACCCTATTGAAAGTGAACGAAATGGGGTCAAAGGTCAGGACATAGGAGCGGGATCCATTCCACTGCTCGTATGCGTCATAACTAACGTAAAAAGGTTCGATTTCGATGAAATTTTAGTGTGGTAGGGGATATGCTGGGGACAAACCCTATTGAAAATGGACGAAATGGGGTCAAAGTTCAGGACATAGGAGTGGAATCACCTCCGTCGCCATTATGCGTCATAACTTACGTAAAAATGCTTCGATTTGGATGAAATATTAGCATGTTGTAGGAGCCTGCCTGGGGACGAATCCTATTGAAAATGGGCAAAATGAGGTCAAAGGTTAGGACACAGGAGCGGGATTTATTGCATAGCCCTTATGCATCATAACTTACGTAAAAATGCTTCGATTGCGTCAAAACGTTATCATGTTATTAGGGAGTAATACTGAACCGGTTCTGTTGAATATAATCGAAATGGGATCAAAGGTCAGGGCACAGGACCGAGATTTATTCCACAGGCATTATCCTCATAACTTGAGTGATAACTTTAGTAATGATTTCTGGTACGTTGGAAAGCGTATCATAATCAATACATTGCACGATTTTACTAACTTGTTCGCAAATGACGTGCTAAAAATTCAGATACTCAAAGCATTTTTTTTTCGTTTGGAAGTGCAGACATCATGCCAAATAAAGAAATGCGTTTACACTAACTAAAGGAAAAATTGCTAAAAGTTCAAGAGCGAATAAATCATCCTAACAAAGAGCCAATATCATCGTCCGAATTACGGTGTTCATTGCAAAAATACTTTTATAAATTTAACATAAGATATAGTGTCTACATACAGACCGACGGGAAAACAGAGTGATTCAAAATTCACGCCTCCCACTCTAAAGGCTCCACACCCGCCCCAATGGCCTGTGGAATCTTTAGGGTGAATGTGGAACCTTTAACAGGTGGATGGTATTTGTACAAAGTAAAAAACGATAGGAAAAAAGAGATGTTGGTGAAAATGTAAGAAAGTATATGTGAGTATTGAAAAATATTGAATAAATTAAAAAATAATTGCATGCATAACGGAAGATATTCGTACAAACTGCAAATACAAAGTAATTAAGACATACACAGTGCCGGTAAAAAGCAGAGGTGAAGGATAATAGCTGTATAAACTGAAAGTAAATTACAATGTATTTTCTAACAGTAAAATATAAGAACTAAGGGCTGATATTTGTATGAGATATGAGAAAAGTTTACGCACATTAAAATGTTGTGTATACTGTGATATTTGCCTTAAACTGAGATGGAACAGGAAACTGACCCTTACAGAGACTGCCAAAAACGACACATAAAGACTGCTTTTTCTATAAGCTGTGTAAAGATAGGGGATTAATTTTTTGTGCAAATCGAAAAAAGTTAATAGCAGATTAGAGTATATTTGTGCAAAGTGTAAAAATAGAGCAATTAAATATTGTATAAAACAGGTTTTTTTCTTGGCACAGAAATGCCGTGAATTTCCATTCCTGTGGTAAATTACTCGACATGTCGCATTAGTCATGTTGCATAAATTGGGAATGAAACCCACCGGTGGGCTAGTAATGGTAGGCTGCTGTATTAGCACATGCGCACCCATTCTGCTTCATTGGAAGTTACTTAGAAATCCACTGGCTCGTATGATATAATGATAACACACTCAGAAGGAAATCGGTGATGAGGGCTCGCTTTTCCACTCTGGTAACCAAGTGGTCTGAGTCGCTGGTTTCTGGACATTCGGCAGAGATGGGTCAGGGCTCAAGCCCCGGGTGAGACATGTGTGGCGTGTTTGTCCGATGGCGCTGGATCTCCTCCTTCTCTAGAACCAGTAGCCCCAAATTAGAGTTAAGGGACTGCTTATATTTCTTAGAGTTGCTCATGGTGATCGTTAAACACCGAAAAAGGCCAAAAAGGCTCAGTACGTCCCTTCAGGACAAAACAGTTTTCGAATTCTTTAATGACTGTTTATTACAGTATATTCACTACAAAAACAACGAAACCCATATTTGTAAAACTGTAGAACAATAGATGAATGATGTTGTTTAAACAGACTTTAAAATGCAGATGGCAGTTTTTCTTTGGAAAATAGTATGATTTTTTTTTTGATTGGAGGTTTAACGACCACCGTGAGCAACTCAATGGGCTATAAGCAGTCGCCCGTCCCTAATTTAGGGTCACTGGTTCCAGGGAAGGGAGAGAGCCAGTGCCGTAAGACAAACACAACATCCATGCCTCACCGGGATTCGAACCCGGACCCCTTACGGACGAATGATCAGAGGCCAGCGCCTTAGACCACTGCGCCACCGGGGCGGCATAGTATGATCTTGGCCTTAAAAGAATATTCGCTGGCGTGGAAAAGTTTGAGTGCTACGTTGAATTAAGGAAAGCTGTCACGCAATGGTGACATTTTACAACAGTTATCTACAGATCGCGTGTGTTATAAAAAAATAAAATAGACAGAAATGGGGTACCAAGCATGTGGCACACTTGTGAAATCATTCCAAGTTCTCACATTAAGCTGCGTAATTCCCACCTTTGCATCTTAGACATATTTAAAACCTATCGGACATTTTTTCCACTTGATAATTTTTATGAAAAATTAATGAACTTGGAATTGTGTGACAAGAAAGTGATTTCTTTTTTCCCCCTTCACTTTCGTAATATTCCGTTTTTGGCAGTAAATGGGTTTCTTATCTTTGTGGACCAGGGGAGTTTGAAGCAAATCGTTGTCCTTCGCGTGTTAAGGTCAGAAACCTGTTCAGTGGATCCTCCCACTGGTTACAGAATCGTAAAAATGTCCTGACCAAACGTAATACAAATGCAACCTAGTTTCCGACGCAGCGACTAAACTTTGTCAGGGTGTGATTATTAGCACTAGAAACAAATGATCACCCGGCGATGACACGACACACCCATGAGTCGAAACGCCGGCGCTCAGATTTATTACGGACGAAATGACGATGGAGTAAAAGTGTGCGTTTGTGCCATTTTTCGTTTTGGTGGTTTTTGATTGGAGGGACAAAAAGCAGCGTGAGCATAGTATCGGAATCAATAATAATATCGCAAAACACGATTCATATGCCCACTAATAAGACGAACTGACTTTGTTTTTTAATTTGGTCGTTATTATTATGGTACAACAAACATTTTGAGGTAAGAGTGTATAAATACTGTGAAAGAGATTGTAAGATAATCATACTCAGCTAAATTAACGCGACATATACTCTGCAGTTTCGCAAACAAAATTTATATTTGCACAGTAAAAGAAAAAGCAGGAACTGATAACTAATAATGATTTCATATGAGCGTCGCTGAAATAGGGATCTGGTTTCGAATCCGGGTGAGGCATGGATGCTCTGTTTGTCTTACGGCATTGGCTCTCTCCCTTCCCTAGAACCAGTTACCCTAAATTAGGAATGGGCGACAGCCGATACGCAGCCTATCGAGTTTATCACGCGGTTGTTAAACTCCCAGACAAACAACAACATAAAAAATAATAAGGAGGGGGAGGAGGGGCTAAGGGTCTTGGTTGAAAACAAGAAACATGAAGATGTTACTGAACTCCTGGGCTTCATGAACATACGTTTTGATAAAACATTAAAACTAAAGGTTTTTCAATTCTAATTTCACCTGAAATGGTGAAATCAAAATTAAAAAAACAACAACAGAAAACGCGTAATTTTATGCATTCAAGTGGGAAAATTTTAGACCAGAAAAGCTGAAAATGTTTAAAAAATCGTTGTGGTTTACAGAAATCGAAAGTAAAAACAAATTTGCAAATATGGCGTTTAGGAGCGGAGATGTTTAAAATACAAACATACTGTTACCCTCCATGGTACTAAATAAGTGCTAAATAACTCTTTAGAAGTTTAATTCAGCTTTTGGTCGTTCGTTGGCTGCCGATCAGGAAGCAATCATTAGAATTTGTAATCATTTTTCTTAAGAACTTTACCCACCGAAATCTTATAGATCAGGCGAGAGAGCTTGTTCTAAAAATTTAGCCAATAAAAATCAATAAATTCCTATGTCAATCAAAAATGATTCATTCTTTTTCAGATCTGGTACAAAACAACAGACTTTTAATTACCTAACATAAAGTTGAACAAGTTAGTAAAATCATGCAGTGCATTGATTATGATACGCTTTCCAACATACCAGAAATCATTACTCAAGTTATGAGGATAATGGCTGTGGAATGAATCTCGCTCCTGTGCCCTGACCTTTGACCCCATTTCGATGATATTCAACAGAACTAGTTCAGTATACCTCCGGAACAACATACTAAAGTTTTGTCGCAATAGAAGCATTTTTAGTCAAGTTATGAGGATAATGGCTGTAGAATAATTCTCGCTCCTGTGCCCTGATCTTTGACCCCATTTCAATGATATTCAACAGAACCGGTTCAGTATGCCTCCTGAACAACATGATGAAGTTTTGTCGCAATCAAAGCATTTTTACGTAAGGTATGACGCATAAGGGCGATGGAACGGATTCTGCTCCTATGTCCTGACCTTTGACCCAATTTCTCCAATTTCCAATGTAGGGTTCGCCCCCAGGTTGTCCCCTACCACATGCCAAAATTTCATCGAAATCGAACCATTTTTACGCGAGTTATTGTGCAAACAGACTGACAGACAGACGGACAAAGCTGAAGCATATAAGCTTCTTCAACCTACGGTTGGAAAGCGTAAAAAATTATGACACAGAAAGGAAGAACATCACATGCCTTTGCCGTTTTAAACTAGCGCCAAGGATTAATGCGTCATTACAGTTTTAGTAAACTTTCACAAGCTTATACTGTACGGATGTACAGTTTCCAGTCGATACTGTTCTATGCAAGCTGACCGGAGTCTACCTACTTTGACAACTCTTCCGTGCATAAAAAATGTAATTGTCTACTTATAGTCAGCATGCTGAAACATCGTTTCAAATGCAAAATATGTACTATCGTTAATTTACAGAAACGTATAGGTTTACGCCGTCCAGCGTTTAAACTGTGTGCCGTTTGGAAAAGAAGGTGCATGGAAAGTTGCACTCATATCTTTAGCTACTCTTAATGCGAAAACACATTTTCTCTGTTCGATTTTCAGAAATGCAAAAGTTGTGTTAAAGATGAAAAAACGTTTGCCATCTGAACCAAAAAAATTGCCTCACGGGAAAACAGATCAAACACAGCCTTCATTATCTGCGCTGCTCGGTGCAAAAAGAGTTTTTAAATACAAGCTATCGATGCGGATATATCGTGTCCGAAGACAAACGGACAGATGTATCTACAAAAGGATACAGAAAGAACGTGCTTCTCGTTTTTTTACAGTGTGCTAAAAATAACACTGAGTAAATCTGGCGGACCAAGAATCACAATCCAATAGTTAAAAAATATCGGAACAATCTATTTACTTAGCAGAAAAATGCCCATTTGAAATAAACGTGCTACTAAAAATATGCTGATAACATCAAACTTTAGTGAAGTTTACTATGCATTAATTCGAATACTCTCTGTTCCAAAACAAATTTAAACTTTATAGAACTACTGTTAATAATTACCACTTTTCAATTCCAATATATCAATTACCCGTCATTTAAAAACATTCTCATCGTAATAGGTTTTCTGTGAAATTTCAACATGGCGCTTTGATGGTACTTATTTCTTATCAAAAGCTTTGAATTTTTTCAGTCCCCTTCTTTCATGACTGCTTCGTATAACTTTACTCAGATCAACCACGAATTCAGCAGTTAATTACTTTCTGATAGAAACGGAGAAGAACTGCACTGCTCGACATAGAAAATGCCACATCATGAAGTATTTGTCGGAGCGCCATGGGAATTAGCGGGTATGTGTCCATAGTCGGATAATGTAAATGATTGCAGATATGAGCCCATCACGTGATAGGTGAGGGAGATAAAAGGGCAAAACGGCTTGGCGTAGCTAAGTTTGGTCGTTCCTCACTGGAAGCATGGACCCCTGAATCGGAGTGATCTCGGTGACGAAAGCACGTGTAAAGTGTGAGAATGCATGGGCGACGTCATCTGGAAGCCTACCGTTCTACGGACACCTTTATCAGAAGTTTCATCATACAGATATTTATCGTCCCTGAGTCGAATCGCTGCGGAAACTCACCGGGATGCAACAACTGACGGCCGAATGTGGCAACAGTGATTTAAGGAAGGTAAGGTGCTTCGCCGTGTTCTGATTGGTGCAGGGAGGTGAACGTCCGGACGCCTGGATCGCTGCATTCGACGGCAAGCTGTAGCAGTCCCGCAATCCACAGAGGACGGCATTCAATGAGGAGTACCGACAGCGATGGACATTTCTGTATCGCATATTCGCTATGGCAGGTTTCCGCTCTTGCCAGCTATTGCGTCAACTGCCACTCACGGCAGCACATGTCGTGCAAGTCTGCAGTGGTACCATACCTGACATGAGTGGAGTAACGAATTGAGCCATGTCGTATTCAGCGGATCTCACTTCTGTCTCAGCGCCGACGATCGCCAGTTGAGATATTGGAAACGGCGAGGACACCGGACTGATCTTGTTGCTATTCGTAAGCGTCATATGATTTTTCAGATGATATCATGAGTTGGGAAGTTATCAGTTTTAACAGCAGTTCACCGCTCGTACGCATAAGGCACAATGACAGTACGACGATACGTCGATGAGGGGCTGCAGCCCGTTTTCTTGCCGTATATTCATGGTTTCGCTGATGCTCAGTTTCAAAAAGATAACGTCCGCCGGCATACTGCCAACATCGGCAAAAGATGCTTACAAGACATCCAGGTACTGTCCTCCTGACCAGCTGAATCACCAGACGTCTATTCGACAGAGAACGTGTGGGCGTTATTTGCAGATGACTTACACATCTGCACGACCCCTTGCAATGACGCAAGGTCAGTGATACCTCACTGACCTTGCGTATTCTAAATTGTAAACTGTAGATTTTACGAACATTTTGTATGGGCCCCCCTTGACCCCGAGGCCCGATCTCTTCCAAAAAGTTTTTACGGTCTAACTTAGAGTACCATGAGATACTATACCAAATTTGGTGGTTCTAAATTGAAAACTGTAGATTTGTATAGCGGACATACAAACAAACAATCAATTTTACATACACAGGTAAAGGTAAAATTTTTATACAGCTCCTTACTGCAGTTTTAACAAAGGAAATTTTGCATTGGTACTGCAGCGCCGACTATTGTCAAAGAAGTACGATACAAGGCTTGAAGTTTAAAAGTGGGCAAATGTGAGAAATTAAAATATTAACAGTTTGTCGGTGTTTTGTCCTGTCGGTGTTTTGTCCTCTCGGCGTTTTGTCCTGTCGGCGTTTTGTCCTGTCGGTGTTTTGGGTGTCGGTGTTTCGGGTGTCGGTGTTTTGTCCTGTCGGTGTTTTGGGTGTCGGTGTTTTGACCCAGACCCCCTCAGGACACCACTCTGGGACCTTTCCACTCGAAGCCACACCGTGTTGCCGTAAGTATAGCCCAGCATGTCGATCATATGACTCAGGCCACATTATATGGTCTCCTTGCTCACTGCATTTATGTAATCACTCAGAAATTAAATAACTTCTTTCCTAGCTACTTGTCTACTTCCTTCATGGTGTAGCATTTTCTATGCTGATCAGATAATTGCTGCAAGAACACGTTCGTATGGAAAGACGATAGCAACATTTTCTCGAGCTATGAACTGAACATCCTTTCAACTCGAGCTTACATAGCATATACTTGAGACATGATTTCCTTATTGCATGCAGTATAATCGGAAATCTAAAATGTCTGTGCTTGATTAGAATGATTCTGTACCCAAGAGCGTAAAATATTTATGTACCTCTTCCAAAAACTGCGAGCATGACACTTAATTGAACTTTCTGGTCTAGTCAGCAGGTATGTAAGATTCTAGAGCAAAATGTTAAAAATCCCTGAGAAGTCTGTGACAAGCAGCATTACACAGCTGCACAATTAGGGCGTTATATGTTGAGCTACTTCCTTAATCCGTTGTATGTCTTTTATTCACATCTATACTAATATACACGGTCGAGTGACATTATTGTGACCACCAGCTAATATCCAGAATAACCGCCGTTTGCAGCGCGGACAGCAGCTATACAGGCCGGGAGTGACTCAGTAAGGTGCTGGAAGGTGTTCACAGGTATGTGGAGCAATGTTGACTGCAGTGCATCAGACAGCTGCTGGAGGGTGCGTGGTGGAGGATTCATAGAGCGAACAACACGATCGAGGTGGTTCCACAGGTGCTCAATTGGGTTTAAGTCTGGTGAAATAGGGGACCACGTAAGTACTTTGAAGTCTTCATCGTGCTCTTCCAACCACTCTCGGACATTTCTAATTGTATGACACGTCGCATTTTCGTGCTAGAAGGTCCCATCCGCCCCAGGAAAAACAATCAGCATGTATGGGTGTACGTGGTCTGCAAGGATCGATTCATAGCGAATTCGGTCCATAGTGCCTCCCACAGATATGAGTGAACCCAGAGAATGTCACGAAAGCATTCCCCAGACCATAACGCTGCTCCCATCAGCTTGTGTTCTTCCAGCAATGGTTGAAGAGTATTTGTTCTCCGATGTTTCTCGCCTTATACGCCAACGTCCATCTGTTCGATGAAACAAAAAACGTGACTCATAGGAGAAGGCAATCTTTTGCCAATCAGCGGAGGTACAATTCCGATACTGCCCTTTTCTGCCGATGCACCTTCGTCAACATAGGTGTAGTGACCATCCGTCTGCATCGGTGCCCCATACGCCGCAGGGTTCGCTGAACTATCGTTTTAGACACACTTCCGGCAGCTCCCTGGTTCATTCGGCCAGTGAGTTGCTACACTGTAGCGTGTCGATCGGCCCTCACGCACCTTCGAAGCCGACTTTCACCTCTGACATCAATGGCACGTGGTGCTCCGCAGTTTTCACGTCGCTTATTCGCAATGGTTCCATTTCTCCAATCACGATACATTTTAACCACAGCAGCACACGAACAGTTCACAAACTGCGCTGTTTCAGAAATACTAACACCCTTGGCCCGAAAGCTGATAATCATCCCTTTTTGCAAATCTGATAAATCGCTCCTTTTATCCATGACAGCAACGACTGGTATGTTTTCAGATCAGGTCATATGTAGAGGATTTTTGGAAGGGAGTGTCTAACCCCAGGTCTTAAACAACCCTTAGAAATAGGAAGCTAAGAGATTTGGGCTAGATTGCCCGATAGGAAAGTGACACGGAAGCGAAGTATAAAGGGGGAGGAAGATGCCCTTATTTATTACTGGGGGCCAGTACCCGGGGTCCGACGGCTTAATGTGCAGATCCGACGCACGGCGGATGGGCACGTTAAGTCGTAGGAGTGGTTCGAGCGTTAGTACCTACCTGGATATGTTTTCAGAATGCCTATATACCCTCCAAGCCAACTCACGGAATGTGTATTCTTTCATTGGCTACGCGCTGTTGATGTCAAAAGTAGGAGGTTGTCACAGTAATGTGACTCGACTGTGTGTAAAGAGAGAAAAGTTTGTGTTTTTTAGGTAATCTCGAAAACTACTGAATGTATTTGGATAATTCTTTCACCGTTTTGAAGCATATTTCTTTCCGGTGGACAAAGGCTAGTTCGTTTATTTTTTTATTATTTCTTTATCATTATTTTTTTTATTATTATTTTTGGCTGTACTACCGAATTAGATCGCTTTCAAGTAGTTCCTGACTTCCCGTGCATCGTTCCGCTTTGTTTGTATACACACCCAACGTGAAAGAAAGTAGTTCGCGATTCTTCCACCATTGGGAAGCTTATTTCGTTCCGGTGGACATAGCCTATTTCCTTTATTTTTTATTATTTTTTTTATTACTTTTTTATTATTTTTGGCTGTACTACTGAATCAGATCGTTTTCAAGTAGTTCCCGATTTCCCGTGTACCGTTCTGCTTTGTTTATAAACACCCTGATCCCACACAACGTGAAAGAAAGTAGCTCGCGATAGCATACGGAATTTTTTTTACTAATGTGGAATAATATTGAAATGCTCCGTTTACTAACAAATATGAGAGCTCATTTAGAAGACGGAGATACCCAATTTTCTGTTCAGTTACTACTTGTCGGTGATGCCAAAGTACCTAATCAGAACGATTTGATTCCAGTATATAGTAAACTGGGAAGCATTGTAAGACCTATTAATAAATTAGTTGACAAAATTTATCCTAATGCAGAAAATTTGCTCCAAACAAGTCACAACTGGATGTGTGAACGAGCTATCGTGTTTCCAAGAATGCATCTGTTGATGAAATAAACGATGCTATTTTGCAAAAACTGCCTGGCGAATACAGAATTTACACATCGGTCACCACTGTCGTTAACTTGGAAGGTACAGTGCATTATCCACATGAATTTTTAAATTCTTAAATCCCTCAGGACTTCCACCGCATTGTCTAATTCCTATAATATTATTGCAGAACCTGAATCCTCCAAACCTGTGCAATGGTACAAGATTACAGGTCAAAGCGCCGCGTAATAATATTATTTATAATGGATATAGCTTTTACTACTAAGCCAATTATAATGAATTCAGCTTATTCTAAGCTAATGCTTCTTCTAATGCTTGTTGTTTGTTAATTATATCATGAATAAACTTTCCTGCTAGTAGTGTAGTAATAATAATGAACAAGCTTATAACTGGTAGTAATGTTGTAGTAGCAATTAAGATGAATAAAGTCTTATGCTGGTTGTTACTAATAACACTAAATGAAATAAACCTAACAGCCAGACAGAGGTCTGACAGTACTTATGAACTGAGAAAGACGTACTTACTTAAAACTCTTTTATTAGATAAACTCTTGAATCATCCAACACACACACACTAATCGTATCACAATAATGAAGAAAAAACCTAATCACATAGAACGAAGCTCTCCCTACGCACATCAACAAAAAGCTCTCACTACGCACATCAACAAAAAACTCTCCCTACGCACATCAACAAAAAGCTCTCCCTACAGCACATCGACAAAAAGCTCTCTCTATACAACAACTAAACGCTCTCCCTACGTATCGTTGAACGCGCCTATTTATACTGGCTACCACCACGTCATGACTTACACTCATTGCCAGATCTCATTCAGCGGGTGAAATAACATCTCGTTCAGTAAGAAGATAATTTACATAGTAAAATAAAATAACCAGAGATAGTAAAAATCAAAAGGAAAGTGAATCGAGAGTATACGTTACATCATCTCCCCCTTAATTTTTTTTTTTTTTATTTTTCGAAAAACCTATCAATTTTGGAGTGTAAGTCTTACACTTCGTTGATTGACGTTTATCGACCTCTTTTTTGTTTTGTTGTTTGGTGGCAGCAGTATGTACAATCTCAAACTTGGCATGACAAAATCAAGAAATCTGTATTCGTCTGTGAAACACTTTATATACTTGAACAAAACAAACCTGCATCGGCATACCTTCCTTTTATTCTGCCTAGTAGGAATCACTTTTTTAATTTTAAATTACGTTCTCATTATTCGTTGAATACACACCAACTGTATCAGCAGCGAAGATTGCCTGGAGCTGCCTAACAGTAACAATTTTATTATTTTACCCCTAAGCACATAGATATATAAAAAAATTTGGATTAGTAGATGGACATAGAAGAAATATAAAAAAAACACATATATACACAAAAAAGAATGCATAGGCCCACACGAAAAAAATTAATTCTGACACGCCAACTGGTCGTGCAGGAAAAACAACAAACGGAGAAAAGAACCTGTCCACGAGAACTTACTTATCTCGGTGACGCATAAAAAACTCTAGTACGATAACGTTTTCCAGGCCTAATCGGACTGGTAAATTCAGGTGGCGTTGAGCGTTTCAAGGATTTGAATGGATCTGGAACATCTGTATTCTGTCGGTCAAGAAATCCCGGCGGCTGACAGGAATGGTCAGGAACGGCTGAAATCCGTCGGTCAGGAACGGCTGAAGTCTGTCGGTCCGGAAATCCCTGCGGCTGATAGGAACGGTCAGGAACGGTTGACGTCCGTCGGTCAGGAACGGCTGAAGTCTGGCGGTCCGGAAATCCCTGCGGCTGACAGGAACGGTCAGGAACGGCTGAACTCCGTCGATCAGGAACGGCCGAAGTCTGGCGGTCCGGAAATCCCTGCGGCTGACAGGAACGGGCTCCCCCAGGCTTTTGATATGTAGTCCCTTTGTGCTGGGGTCCGTGTTGTCCTTCCAGCATTCTTTTGGACGGACGTGGCTCCGGCCACATCGTTTGTTTTCGCTTTCGCCCTCGTGGCATGAGAGTAGCAGCAGGCATCGGCCCTGCTTGCCCTGAGCGTAGGTTCCAGGGGCGAAACCCGGGCGGATGCAAGGATCTCTGCCTTCGTCGCTGTTGCGGCGAAGCAGATTGGGGAGACAAGTTACGTTTTCGACCAGCTTTTGGTGTTACTGGACGGTTTGTAATTGGTGTTTGACGTTTAGGAATAGTCAAAGTATTGTTCATAACTGATAAATCCGAAATATCTGAAGCCTCTGAGTCGCTGCTGTAATTTAGTGGTCGTGCAGGGCGATGTTTATTTCTGCCTATAGGAAATACTCTCTGACGAGGTATTCAAGGAAATAGGAGCTTGTGTTGGTGCAGAGTGATCAGGAAATGTTGCAGCAATAGTCTTGGCAATGGTTGGAGGGAAAGGAACGATACTAGTATTTGAAGAACTTGATTCGAGCCTTGGTTTCATGGGAGAATCAGGTTGCGTGTTTGGAAACCCGTCTTGAGGAGGGGAGGGTGAAGAAAAAATCACTGGAGATTCTTCAAAAATGTTTGTTGGTTCGTCCAAAATTTCTGGAGGTTGATCGTGAGATATAGACTCTTGAGTATGTGGAACAGAAGGTTGAGTAGGGTTGATTATAAAATCGATATTTCGTTCATGATACTTGCGACACTGAGCAACGTGTACGTATTGAAATTGATTGTCAGGTTTTTCAAGAACAATGTTATTTTCAAACACATTTGCCACCCGATATGGACCTTCGTAGCTGGGTGCAAATTTCTTCACTAAAGTATGAGAAACAGAAGACTGGAAGTGCGTTTCCACGAGAGTGAGATCTCCAACGACAAGATCTGGTTCCCTACGCCTAGTATTATAATATCTTGCTTGAGCCGCTTGTGCTCCTAGCATTGCAACACGAGCTTTTTCTGCCATGATTCGTACTGATTGCGGAGTTGGTCGCTAGTTTAGTTCGTCGATAATCCCCGTTAAATTTTCAAAAGGGGTTTTAATTTTGCGACCCAGAAAAAGTTCTGCAGGAGTAATTTTAGTAGATTCGTGGACAGACGAGCGGAGGGCGAACGAAAAAAGCTCAAGATGTTCATCCCATCGCTCGTGATGATCCATGACAAATGTAGCAATCATTTTCACTAGCGTGCGGTTTACTCGTTCCGCAGGGATTACTCTGGGGATGATATGAGGAAATGAATTTATGCTGAATGTGTAGTCTCGCACACATTCTTTCAAAAATGTCAGAAATAAATTGAGGACCATTATCCGAAACTACTTTATTAGGTGCACCATATCTAGAGAATACTTCATTAATTAATACATTACAAATAACTTCGGCTTTAATGGGAAAAACTTCAACCCATTTAGAAAAATTATCAGTTAATACTAAAACGTAACGAGCTTTGTTTTTAACAGATAAAGGATAAGGTCCCAATAAATCTATTGAAATAATGTCAAAAACATGAGAACTTGAACTAGATTTCAAGTGACCGGCCGGTCTTACATTACGGTAATTAGTAATCTGGCACAAGTGACATGATTGAACGTATGCGAGCACACTTTGGTACATGCCAGGCCAATAGGCAACATCCCGCAATTTACAACGGGTCTTGCGAATACCTAAATGGCCTGCAAGAGGTTTGTCATGAAATTCGTTTAAAAGGGCCATTCTAAGGGTTCGCGGAATACATGGGCGAAACTCTGCCCTAGTAGTCCTAGATTTCGTATAGTAAAGCAGACCTTCTATGATTTCAAAATGCTGTGACCTTCCAGCCAGAGAAGGGTCACTGTGTAGGGGCGAACCCGCAAGCAAAAAATTATAGATATCCCCGAAATCTGGATCATTTATTAATTCTGCCATTATCTGCTCTCTGGATGTTATATCAGCTATTAGAAGTAAAGGCTGACATCCAGGAGTAGTTTCTGTGGGGACCCCACTAATCGGAACGCGAGACAATGCGTCCGGTAATTGATTCTTATGACCTGGCTGATACGAAATTTTGATATTGCTCTCTTGTAACTTCAGAGCCCACTTCATAAGTCTTTGAGATAGGTGCTTAGCAGAATTCAAATACTGAAGGGCAGAATGATCCGTAATTATGTTAACTGTCAATTCGTTAAGATAACATTGAAATTTGTCAAGAACATACACTACAGCAAGACATTCACGTTCCGTAGCTGAATAATTGCGTTCAGCTTTGGCTAAAGTACGAGACGCAAAAGCTATTGGATGCCCAGCTTGTGACAAAACGCAACCAAGACCAACTCCGGATGCGTCAGTATAAATATCAAATTCCTTAGTATGATCCGGGAAAGCCAACACAGGAGGCTGAGTCAACGCAGACTTCAGTGTTTCAAACGCAGCGTTAGCCTCAGATGTCCAAACAAACTTCTTGTATTTACGTTTCAAAGCATACAATGGCTCACAGATTGTAGCATAAGCGGGGACGAACTGCTGATACCATCCGGTCATTCCCAGAAAGCGTGATAGTTCTTTTGCTGTTTTAGGCCGAGGAAAGTCAACAATAGGCCTAATTTTTTCATTATCCGTAAATAAGCCGTGGGGAGTAATTTTCAACCCCAGATATACAATCTCGTTCCTCGCTATCTGGCATTTACTAGGTTTTAACGTCAAGCCAGCATTGTATATGAGTTGGAACACCTGTTTGAGCAGAGAAAGGTGCTCGTCAAAAGTCTCGGATGTAATAATAATGTCATCCAAATATACATGCACATGGGGACCCAGAACAGGTCTGAGAACCGTATCCATAAGCTTTTGGAAAGTAGCAGGTGCAGAAGCTAATCCAAAGGGCATACGCAGGTATTCATAAGCCCCAAAAGGAGTCACAAAGCCTGTTTTATCGACAGAGTCCGGATGTACCGCCACCTGCCAATATCCACTCGCCAAATCCAAGGTTGACATCCATTTAGTTGATGACAGGTCATGCAAAATATGCGACATGACAGGTAGTGGATAATTGATCGTTTTTGTGACTTGGTTGGGCTTGCGGAAATCTGTCACGAAACGAAATTCATTGGGTTGTTTCTTTGGAACCAAAAAGGCAGGAGCAGCCCAGACGCTTGTTGATTCCCTTATTATGCCCTGTTTAATCATTTCAGAAATTTGAAGTTGCATTTCCTGTTTCTTATGTGGAGCACAAGGGTAAGGTTTCGTCGCTATCGGTTTCGAAACCCTCAGTGTCAATGACATGATAAACCACCTGTGTGAAACCAGGTTGATCAGAAAATAAACCAGGGCTTTCCTGCAAAAGTAGAGATAGCTGGTTTCGTTGCCTCTCATTCAATTGGTTACTCAATAACAAACTCGTTATATCCATAGGAACCGTAGGAATCATTTCGACAGGTTCCGGAAAGGAAATCACATGTTGTACCGAAATTCAGAGTTATTTGAAACGTATTAATAAAGTCCATTCCGATTAGACATTTAACAGGTAGTTCGTCTATAAGCAGGAAAGAATGCGTAAAACGAGCCTTTCCCAGCCCTAGAGATAATGTGACAGTTCCTGTGATACTGAAGATTTCGTTATTTGCACCTCGCAAATACTGCGTCGCAGGCTGAACGAGTATTGCTGGAAAATTGTCAGTGCAAAACTTCGTATTTAGGGCTGATATTTCAGAACCAGTGTCGAACTTTGTCTCGACAATAATATTTTCAATTGTCAAGAATACATCAGGCAACTGAGGAGTTTGGACAGTCACTAATACTGTTTCAGGGTCAGAATGCTTGGTATCAGGAAGCAGGACCGACCCTTGGTCTACTTCCTTTGGAAGTTTAAAGGATTCCTGGTTGGATTATAATGCGGTCTGAAACCTCGACCCTGCCGGGTATCGGGAAAATTTTCACGATGAGGAAAACTGCGTGAAACCTGCGTCGGGAACTCCGCGTGTCTGTTGACATTTTCATATCTATTACTTCTTCCCTCAGAATGGGCAGAAAAATGATCATTGCCCTGAGCATGAAAACGTTCCGAATGCTGCGGATTGGAACGGGGTCGAGCATACTGTGCATTTGTACGATATCCCGAAGATTGTTCAGAAACTCGCGGTTGGTTTGCCACTCTTCTGTGTGGTGGGACGTATGAAGCTTGGGCGTGCACTTGTGTATGCTCGCACTGAAAGTGATTAGGCCTATTATGCCGCTGAGGGTTTTCGTAATAAGCCTCGCGGGGTGCCCGAGCATGGTGAGTTGAACCATGTTTGCCGTGTCGCTCTTCATACGTTCGTATGAGGCGAAGGCATTCATGAATTGTAGCAGGGTGTCGAACCTCAAGAAAATCTTGTAGAAATGGGTCGAGCTGTTGCAATAGGGTGTCCAACATGTCGACATGACTGGCATGTGGATCCCATAAGTTATATAAGCATGTTGTTTCCAACGCAAATGCAACAGGGCTATCGTTGGGTCCTTGCTGACGAGAAAAAAGTTGTTGTGCAAGGCTAGCTCGACTGAGGCCGAAAGGAAAGACCTCCAAAAATTCTGCTCGGAAATTCTCATAATGAGAATCCGGGTTCGACACTCTCCACTGCCGATACCAGGTCTTAGCGGTATCCTTCAAGCAAGTGCCTGCGATTTGTACTTTGCAGTCTTCAGGAATATTGTATAGATCAAAATGATCTTCCAAATCTTCGAGGAACTTTAAGGACCCCTCCAAATCATTGAAATGAATTGTTCCTGCATGCGGCACAAAATGGGCAAGCATTCTGCTTCGCTGAGAGGATTGAACTCCCTCAGGTACGACCCGCGACTCAGAGTAATAAGAAGCTGGTGCATTACGAAATTGTGAAGAATGCCTGGGTACGTGTAGATCATTCATATCAAAGTGAGACCCACAGGCTTCTTGCAAATTGCCAAAAAAAAACACCATCACCATCGAAACTTGCCTTAGGGTGAAAAATTGAAGTTGTCTCAGGTAAGGAAGACATGGGTAATAATTGTCAAGACCTCGTGTCCGAGAAAAGTTCGGGCGCCAATTATGATGGATATAGCTTTTACTACTAAGCCAATTATAATGAATTCAGCTTCTTCTAAGCTAATGCTTCTTCTAATGCTTGTTGTTTGTTAATTATATCATGAATAAACTTTCCTGCTAGTAGTGTAGTAATAATAATGAACAAGCTTATAACTGGTAGTAATGTTGTAGTAGTAATTAAGATGAATAAAGTCTTATGCTGGTTGTTACTAATAACACTAAATGAAATAAACCTAACAGCCAGACAGAGGTCTGACAGTACTATGAACTGAGAAAGACGTACTTACTTAAAACTCTTTTATTAGATAAACTCTTGAATCATCCAACACACACACACACTAATCGTATCACAATAATGAAGAAAAAACCTAATCACATAGAACGAAGCTCTCCCTACGCACATCAACAAAAAGCTCTCATTACGCACATCAACAAAAAGCTCTCTCTATACAACAACAAACGCTCTCCCTACGTATCGTTGAACGCGCCTATTTATACTGGCTACCACCACGTCATGACTTACACTCATTGCCAGATCTCATTCAGCGGGTGAAATAACATCTCGTTCAGTAAGAAGATAATTTACATAGCAAAATAAAATAATCAGAGGTAGTAAAAATCAAAAGGAAAGTGAATCGAGAGTATACGTTACATATTGAAGACATTATATTAACTGGGCTAGCAGCTGGACAAATGGCACACATACCCAGGATCCCGATGATTCCGATGGACTTGCCTTTCACGTTCAAAAGATTACAATTTCTATTAAACTATCCTTCGCTATAACGATCAATAAATCCCAAGGCCAAACTTACAAACATGCGGGATTGGATTTACGTCAGGAATGTTTCTCGTCCGGACAGTTATACGTTGGATTATCGAGAACCGGCAGTTCAGACAAACAATTTATTTTGATAACGACTGGAAACGAGACAAAGGATGTTGTATATATAGAGGCATTATAAGTTATTTTCAAAAAATATAATAAAAATTTTGTACTTAAATTTATGTAAAAATTAATTATAATTTTCTTTCCAGTGAAAAACTAATTGCCAACCATTTAATCTTACGGCCAATTTCCTCCATCGGTTGCAATGAAATTCAACTACAGTTTTTATGAATGGATCGGATTACACGTATTATCATAGCCCTGTTTTACAGTGATATCTTCCACGCGAGTGAACGAAGCCGTGGGCACAGCTAGTATTTAATAATAATCGACGACACATCAAAAATTTAACATACGATGGTATGTACATAAAATAGTTAGAGATATTTCTTTGAATTTATGGCTAACTGTTTGTTCAAAATCAAAAGCATAGTTAGCAAAGTTTTTGTGTCTTATACTAGATCGCTCAAAACTAGCCAAGAAACAGTTAAAAGTCATTATAAAGAATTTCTTTTGCAGTCAGTATTTCTTTAATCCGTTGTTCTTAATTACTGTTCCTTGGAAAGGAATCATTTCTGAAGCATTTAATGTATTATCATCTTCTGTAACTGCACTAGTGCCATAGTCAGATGAGGCTGACATTGAGAATTTTCAGTTTTTTCCATTAATTCTGCCATGAGTCCTCACTCTTTAAATTGTTTTCCTTCATGCCATTGTCAGTTCCTCCGTTGAGCCTTAGGTTTCCCTCTGCTTCAGTGTTCTAGTGGCTGAGGCTTAAAACTCGACGTCCTACATTATTGACCCCTATAACTTAAAGTCTAAGAATTTGCTTATGACGTCATCATAAATGAATCATGTTCGTTTTCCGTTCTCTATCGACAAGCATGCTGAGAGCATGAACAGACAGAACAGAAGATGTTTACATACAATCGCTATTTATCGTACTTCCTCTCACAAAAACTGGATTTGTTAGCGATAAAAACAAAATTGAGGCGTTTAGGGATATAACTGTTATCTATTACAAATCTAGTCAGGTTTTTTTTCTCAAAGTACTACAAATAACAACTATATGTGAATATTCTCTGTTATCTCTGATCAGGCTGATCCAGAATCATTGTATTCTCGTCGTCAGACGTACACTGTAAACAAGCAGTCAGTCAACTTACGATAACGTCAAGCATGACTTGTTAGGCTTTTAGTTACGGGGGGGGGGGGGGTGCTGCCTGCATACTCTTCATCCCTTTTCGATACATGTAACACAGCAGCGCAATAACATAACCACAATTCTGTCCTTCTTCGTAAAACTGCACATCTCAGCATCTTGTTTTCTGCTGTACCAGGTTGATTCAAAAGTTCGTCCTGTTTTGAACTACATATAGTAGTGGGTCTCCATTCCTGTGCGAAAGGTGAGTCAACGTCGACTGGGTACTGCGATGATGCGTATTTTTCACGGAGCCCCTTTGTGTTATCAGGTGAACAGAGGATGGAGGCCGATAAACGAGCTGCTCGGGTGCTTCTGTGCCATTGTTGGCAGAAAGAGTTAAACACAGCAGCAACCAGAGAAATATGTGCAGTTGAAGGCGAGGAAACATTGCACGAAATGCTTCCGGCGTTTCAGTGCCTGGAACAATAGTTTCGAAGACAAGCTGAAGTCAGGACGTCCAACGACCACCGACACTGACATCCTGGTCAAAGCTTTGACATCGAGCCCGGTACCAGTACACAATAATTGGCAGCTGAGGTGCTGTCTTCCCAATCTACCATTGTTCCTCACCTGCACCAGCTTGGTTTCACCCCCAGGCCCCATCGAATGGTTCCCCATGAATTGACAGCCCAACAGGCAGAACAGCGTGTTGCAGACTACTCAGGCGCAGATCGCTGTCAAATTCACATGAAGATAGGTGGTTTTGGCCTCGTATCGTCACGGGGGATGAAAAGCGGATATTCCTATGGAATCTTATCACTGGGAACCAATGACTGTGGCCACTGCAGGAAACACAGCCAGTAGAAAGAAGGTGGTCCGACAGGAAAGTCATGCTGTGCATTTGGTAGAATTACGAGGGTCCTGTGCGCTGGAAACTCATGCCAATCGTGAGGATGTGGAGGGGAACCTGTATGCCGAACAACTGCAGCTCACCCATGATGCTCTGCGCCAACGCTAAGTAGCACTCATCAATAGGAAGCGGGCGTTGCTGCAAGTGGATAATGACCCAAGTTAAAGGTCTGCATGAGCTGGACCTGCCCGCGAAGCCCGAGTCCAGCCTGACCGGCTTTTTTTGGTTTAGAGAACAAAGCAACGGGCCGGGCCAAGTCAACCCATTCTCTTTATCGCAATGGTAAAGGAAGAGAAACGTTCTGTTTCCCGATATCCTGGTGTATTTAACTGTTTTGCTGGCTTTACTCACTTCTATGACTTAGCCCAGGGCGTAATCTCAAAGGACAGGATAGGCATTCACAGTGTTTTTACCATCTGTAGGTATTAAGGTGATAAAAATGCTGTGAGGTTTGTTCACGGCAAAAATATTTGACCCCGGGCGAGTGCGTGTTTTGTGTGGAGTGAGAGACAGTGGGGTACGGTATGTGTGTGTGTGTGTTTGTATGAATGTGCGGGACAACATCGATTGTTTCTCCTTTCCCTAATCCGTATAGGGATTGACTTTTGTAGTGTTACCACTTGCTAATTCAGAGAAAGGGAGAATTCGAACACGTTTACTCTCTCTCTCTCTCTCTCTCTCTCTCTCTCTCTCTCTCTCTCTCTCTCTCTCTCTTTCTCTTTCTCTTTAAAGGTTATATTTTTTGATGCTTGCCAAAGTTTAGTTAATATTTTTAGGCTTACATTCAACTAAGTATTTTCAATAATATCTTATTTCATTGTTTAATTTTCTTTATTTCATTTGCAAAATTTTATAAAATACAATAGAAAGGAAAATAATATGAAATGGCACATCACGGGCCGGGCCTAAATAACAGCTGTAAATGACGGGCCGTGTTGGGCAGGGCATTAAACGTACGGGCTTGAGCCGGGTAGGGCTCACCAAATAAAGCCCGTGCAGACCTCTAACCCAAGTCACACCTCCAGAGTGGTCAACCGAAAACTACGAAACTGGAAGGAGTTAAGATCCCACTCCATCCCCCACGCAGTCTAGAACTTGCCTTAACGGACTACTACTTGTTTTGCTTCATGCCCATTTCCTACAAGGACGACACTTTACTTCATTGGAGGATTTGCATTTGATATTAAAGAGTTTCCGAGTCGTGCCCCCGTGGGATCGTGACTCTGGTCGGACGTTTGCAATGGAATATAGAAAAAAATCCCCTGTGTTTTGCAGAATGAGGTTTTCTTACATCATTAAAGGTTTTAGCTGCAAACACAATGAACATTTAACTTACCCTGGTATTTAGCATTTATATCCACAAATCTTTCCATTGGACCAGTCTTAGCATTGTACAGTTCCACTTGTAACGTACCAGGAGATGTGACGTACCTGCCAGAAGGACGCACACGACATAAAGGCAGATAGGAATCAGAATAAAACGTCCGCGTAGCTCAATTGGTAGAGTGACTTATTCCGGAATGAGGGGACCCGGGTTCGAATCCTGGCGTAAATAAAAATGACGGAGAAATTCACTTCGTTATAATGGCGCCCAAACTATCCGGATGACCCGACCGTTCAAAATCTCGCATTGGTGTGATGTTCTTTCCACACCGCGAGATAGGAAAAATAAGAGAATCCCTTCTCCAGCACTTCGAAAAAAAAATAAGGGGGAGATGATGTAACGTACCAGGAGATGTGACGTACCTGCCAGAAGGACGCACACGACATAAAGGCAGATAGGAATCAGAATAAAACGTCCGCGTAGCTCAATTGGTAGAGTGACTTATTCCGGAATGAGGGGACCCGGGTTCGAATCCTGGCGTAAATAAAAATGACGGAGAAATTCACTTCGTTATAATGGCGCCCAAACTATCCGGATGACCCGACCGTTCAAAATCTCGCATTGGTGTGATGTTCTTTCCACACCGCGAGATAGGAAAAATAAGAGAATCCCTTCTCCAGCACTTCGAAAAAAAAATAAGGGGGAGATGATGTAACGTACCAGGAGATGTGACGTACCTGCCAGAAGGACGCACACGACATAAAGGCAGATAGGAATCAGAATAAAACGTCCGCGTATAGCTCAATTGGTAGAGTGACTTATTCCGGAATGAGGGGACCCGGGTTCGAATCCTGGCGTGGATAAAAATGACGGAGAAATTCACTTCGTTATACACTGAAGTGTTGAAAATTTGCTTTCCTACCTCACTCATGCTTCTCTTAATTATTCCATTCGGCTTTCACTTCGCTGTTCACTTATTTTCATCTTCCATCAACAACAAAACTGGGAATTTAAATTTTCTTTCTCTAATTTTTACTTTTACCTGCACACTATTACGAGAAATTGGATTCTTTACTTCTGGTTGCAGCACTTGTAGTATTTTTTGGTTCTACTTCATTTTATTCGTCTCTATCTTCTTGTGATTTTCCCGTACTCCTTTCTTTCACGTTAGCTACAAACAATAAATCTAATTTCGCATACGATGAAGATCTGGTAAAGAATACAGGATAAGAGTTTACGAAAATCTATGCGCGTTTGCTTTTTCAATTGCACATATTTCTCAAACACCACTTCCTTCCTCAGCAATATTTCCGTTTCCTAACTTACGCTTTCTCCATATCTATAAATATCATCAGTAATTTCACTAGGAAAAATACATCATAAATCGTAGGAATACAACTTCCTCAAAACTCTTATCCTGTATTCTTTCCCAGATATTCATCATATGTGAAATTAGATTTATGTGTTAACAGCTGGTACTATTTTTCCCCTTCCCATTTTTCTTAGAAGTGGGCATAAATACAATACCCCTCCATACATCGGGAATAACTTCCTGCTCAAATATATTTTTCAGTTAATCCTACGAGATGTAAATATTTCTATACTAGTGTTTTTTAAACTGCACCCAAAGCCTTTCAGGTATATTATTTCAGGAGAAGCATTTTCAGTTTTCATATTTCTTAGTGGTTTTAAGGCATGTAGATATTCTTCCTTTAAAAAAAAGAAAGAAAAGAAAAAAGATGTGCTGAGACTAAATGAGATGAAAAATGTGTTTAAGGTTGAGATTGCATTCATTTGGAAAACCTGACTGGGTTTAAATACCTACGTTGTAGAGACACATATTCATTTGTTAAATTTTACTGAACTTAGTTTTATAGGAAACGCTTTGAAATTTTGGGATGAACTCTGAGGGGGACATTCCTATATTAAAATTTACAGTGCTCGATCAATTTTTCTGAGCTTCAACAGATGACATTGTTTAGAAATCTTTTCGAAGTTTAAAAGATATGCATTATGATGATTGATTTCCGTGAGATACAGGGAAATGGTGATCTTAAAAAAAGTTTGCTTGCACATGCGTCTTGCGTTTAATGTTCGGAAGCTTTAGATGAATGCACTTTTCTACATAAATATGTAACTCGATGAAACCCCTCAAGTTTGTATATTTTATAGAACAGTAATGTGAAAGCCACTATTAAAATAGCAGTTGTGTGTCTGCTGAGATTAAAAATAAAAGCACTGTTTTTTGATTGCACAAAGATTTTTTTCCCTCTACACACAAATTCATAGGGGTTGGTCATTTGGCGCGTCTTCTATATTTTGAATCAATTAAAGGTAAATTATCACCTGAGTTTCCACGGAAACAAAAACATTTCTTTCTCGCTATTTTGTTCTGAGTATAGCAGGGTTGATGAACTTATCGGGAAAAGACGCGATGCAAGATCAAAAGGAGAAGTGAAGAAGAAAAAGCAAAATTCCTGCTAAATATGACGATGTCAATTTTGATCGATTCCCTGCCGTCTAGCATTTTTATCTCATTTTGCTCTCGCTGTTGTTCTTGGAAAGAAACTTGTTTTCCAATAGTTTCGTTCCACAGATTTCTCTCCCTTTTTTTGGGGAATCGGATCTGAAAAAAAAATAAGCGATAGTATACTTTTCCCCTAAAACAAGTGTGAAATACTTCAGACGGATAAGCACATTTTAATGCAGTTGTCGAAAACAACTTGTACCGCTAATTAAATTGAAAAAGTATAAACCTATCTTTTTATCGTTTTACTTGTACGAGATAACACTGGAATTAACGCATTTAAAATGTGTAGCTTTTTAAACATCTTTATATAACAAGTAACAATTTCAAACCGAATGAAGTGAATAATTACATCTACATAGCATGTTTTTTTTAACTTTAAATGTACTTCAGAAAAAGTTAGAATGAAAAGTCCTCATTAATGGAAACGTTATTGCTGTCATTATTTATCATTCTTGATCCCCTGCTGAATGCTACATGTGTTTGTACTGTTTCTTTCTTCTTCTTCACTAAAATATTTACAGATTACACAGATCAGCAACAGTTTGATTGTTTACGATTTTTTCGTGCTTTTGATAATTTTGACATGCTGATTTCAAAATTGATGCCCAAATTGTTCTACAAATAAAGTTTGTTCATAAAATGAAATTTTCAAAGCAAAGGGTTAAACAAAAGACAAATGTTTAATAAGTTACTGGTTCCGCTCGATCGCGTACAAAATAATATTTCATCTCAAGCTTCTGTAACAGACCTGAATATGAATGTGATAACACTTGGGAAGGGACGAAAAAATACTGAAGGAGGAGGGGGCACAACAGGGGAACGAAACATATGGTGATTCAAACATGTCTGGACTTGCACTTGAGCTCATCTGCACTTCTCTTTTAAGCTGAAAGGTGCCGATTAGAGTTGTTCCTGGCTGAACAGTTTTTCTATTGCATTTGTGTTTGTTTTTCATCTATGGGAGGGTAGATTTTGTGACAATGGTTACGCGAGGTGAGCTAACTGTCAGGACAGTTCCTCTTACATTTATTTGTAGAGAGTTTGTCATTAAAAAAGAAACAAAGAATCATTTTAAACTTTGCTAATACACTGAAGAGCAATTGAATTAGAGACAGCTGGCGTTATACAAATGTGGCGCTGTGGGCTGCCCTGTAAACGGAAACGACATGATGTATGCAGCGATCCGACAATATAAGGAGTGATTCGACTGGAATCAGTAACAGTCGGACGCAGTATGGGTAAGATGAAGGATCTAAGCGCATTTGATCTTGGGCAAATTGTCGGGGCCCGACGAATGGGTCACTCCATCTCGGAAGTCATGCAGGCACTTGGAGTTTCACGAGCCATTGTGTCACGGGTGCACCGTGAGTACATCGAACCGGTAAAACCATCCCTGCAAGGGCCAACTGCCGTGGACAACAGCGTGTGGATGAGCGGGGTCATCGTCGGCTGGCTCGCATTGCAACAGTGGATAGACGGGCCACAGCGCAGGAAATCACTCGGCAATTTAACGCTGGTGCACAAAAACGTGTAAGCAGCCACACCATCCAGAACCATCTCCTCGCTATGGGGTACAGAAGCCATCGTCCCACGAGGGTACCGCTGCTGACCGCACATCACAGGGTGCAAATATGCATGGGCGCGGGAACATCGCCACTGGACAGTAGACATGTGGAAAAATGTTGCCTGGACTGACGAGTCGAGATTCACGTTGGTACACGCGGATGGCAGGATATGAGTACGGCGCAAACCACATGAAGCGATGGATCCTTCTTGCCAGCAGGGTACTCTTCAAGCTGGTGGGGGTGGCATTTTCGTCTGGGGACTGTTTACGTGGACTGAAATGGGACCCCTGGTACGTGTGACATCGTCCCTCACAGGTCAACGTTACCGGGATATCCTGGACGACCATTTGCTTCCGTTTGTGCGTCTTCAACATCCCACTGGGGACCTCATCCTGCAACAAGACAATGCACCGTGCCATCGCTCCCGAATTGTACCCGAATGGTTGGATGAACACTCCACCGACGTGACTTCGTTTCCTTGGCCAGCTAGGTCACCTGACCTATATCCCATCGAGCACATCTGGGATGCCATCGAGATAGATGTTCGAGGCTCTGACTCCCTCCATCAAATCTTCGTGAACTGTGGGAGCTTGTTCAGGGGTCGTGGATCCGTATGGCTTCCCAACGCTTCCGGTGTCTTGTGGAGTCCATGCCGAGACGAATCGCCGCCGTCATCAGGGCGAAAGGTGGTGCTACACGTTACTAAACAGGAATCTCTAATTCAATTGCTCTTCAGTGTATATATAAAAGACTTTCTATGTATACTTTGGAGTGAAACTTGGAGACCAGGATAAATCATGGACTCCACATAAGGTATGTTCTGTATATGTGGAAGAATTGAGGCAGTGGAAAAACTGGGAGGAAAAATTCATTCGTTTTGGCGTGCCATTGGTCTGCAGGGGACAAAAAAATCACGGTGATGGCTGCTACTTTTGCTCTTATAATGTACAAGAAGACAGCACTGAATATACTAATGGCGAATAATGCTGGATGTTGCACAGAGAGACGCTACAAGAAACGCATAAACAGAAGTGTCAAAAACACAGTTTTAGTGGGAAGAAACAGAGATTTTACAAGAAGTCCGAAACTCATTCGATGTAAAAACAAAATATATGTATAAGGGTTGTTCAATAAGTGGTGAGACTCTTTGTCTGGAGTACCTTTGCGCTTCCTAAATTTGTGAATGGGTGGACCAGCGCACAGGCAATTTATAGGCTATGCAACAGCTTGTTTGTTACGGAAGCCGTGTAACGTGCTGTAACTCAGTTTTTGAAAGCGGAGGAAATACCCATCAAGCGAAATTCAGAGACAAATGAAGGCGGTTTATGGGCCTGCTTATCTTCCACGCACTACTGCAATGCGGTGATGCCAGCTCTTTAGTGGTGGACGAAGAAGCACTGCAGACCAGCCAAGATCAGGAGCACCCCGTCATGCTGCTTCAGTGAAGACAATTGCACGTGTGGATGCTGTACTCAGAACAAAGTCCAACCGAAGAATCACAATCCGAGAACTGACGAACAATGCGGGTGTGAGCATAGCAACTGTCAACACGATCATGAATTCGCACCATGAATATCGTAAGGTCTGAGTCACTTGGGTACCGAAACATCTGTCCGATGCACAGATGAGTCAGTGAATGGGACTATCATTACAGTATCTGTTCTGCTACCATGAAGAAGGTGAAGATTCCTGCTACGCATTATGGCTGGGGACGAAAGCTGGTGGCATCATTTCGAACCAGAGTCGAAAAGCCAGAGCATGCAGTGGAAACATGCATAATCGCCATCGCCGAGGAAATCACGGTCCACCATTTCCGCAGGCAAGGTGATGTTAGCCCTGTTTTTGGGACCATCGAGGACCATTGCCTCTTGAGTGGCTACTAAATGAATCAACTACAAATGCCGAACTATGTTGTCAAACTTTAATGAAGCTTCGACAAGCCATCAAAAACAAGAAAACTGGCAACCTCACCGAGGGTATTGTGCTTCTGCTGATAAAGCCTGGCCGCATACGGCAGTTACTACGCAAAGAACATTGCAGCGCTTTCGCTGGGAAGTCCTTCAACATCTTGCGTATAGTTCTGACCTATTGCCCAGCGATTTTCACATCTTTGGACCTATAAAAATTTTTCTCAAAGGCAAACGTTTCACTTCGGATGATCAGGTGTGTGAAGCTGTAGATAGCTGGTTGCAGAAGCAACCTACCTCCTTCTATGCCGCAGAAATACAAGGACTTGTGCAACGATGGGACCGCTGTGTAAATGCTGGCAGAGATTATTTTTAGGTATGTCATGTTTTGACTCTTTCAGGCAGAAAGTCTCACTACTTGTTGAACAACCCTTATATAAATGATTTAAATGCGATGGTCTACTTCCAATGATTAAAATTTTGCGGACATTTTCCCCATTGGGATAATCTATTATTTTGCGCATACTCTGCCCAAGGGGTTACATCATCTATACATAGTATAAAATAAAGCCCCTGGTAGGCGTCGGTCTGTTTGTTTGAGCTAATCTCAAGAATCGCTGGACGGATTTTGATACGGTTTTCACCATTCCATAGAGCATTTGTCGAGGAAGGTTTAGGTGTATAAAACATTAATTTATGACAAAAGGGAGCCGAGCAGTAACAATTTTAGTGACAAGTCAAAGAAAAAATCGCCGTTCGCATTCTTTGGTGGCTTCCACTGCCCAAACAACGATGGGCGGAGACCGGTTTACGAAACTTTTTTGCTCATTGGGGAAAAGACGCGAGGCGCATGCGCAGCAGCCGTTGGGAAAATGACGCGAGGCGCATGTGCGGTTGCAGGTTTGAGAGCATGTAAGGCCACAGACTAAAGGCGTAGTTACATCGGACACTTAAAGAATTGGTTTATCGGCACTCGCACAGACTAAAATCGTAGTTACATCGGACGCTGAAAGAATTGGTTTATCGGCACTCGCACAGACTAAATGCATAGTTGTTTTCGTCCAGACGTATGTATCTCTCTGAGTAGCTCTTTTATCAAAATTTAAATATTGTATTAACAGCCGAGAAGGAAATCGAATATAGGTCGTAGTACATCGGACACTAAAATAATTTGTTTATCCCGTCATAATGAAACTTTCCAAGAAACAGAATTTCGATTGGCTAATGATAGACAAAGAATGGCTTTACAAAGAGAGAGACAGTCGCCTGTTGAACGCAATAATCGTCTGTCTTTAGAGTCGCCATAAATTCTAAATTGTTACCCTGCGAAGCCGGGCCGGGTCGCTAGTTTTCTAAGAAAAACCTTGCGTAATAGAGTAAAACTAAGAAAGCATTTGCATCAGCAATGCAAATATTTTGCAACACGTGCAAAAATAAACAGATCTTAATATTTAACATTTGGTAGACCTGTATTATCAATGCAATAACACTGCTCAAAAGAATTAAGCGATATTACTATGTCAGAATGAAGTGACGGAAAAATCGACGGATAGTAAGTCTATCATGAAAGCTCAACCTCTGAGCGTCACATCTTAAAAACAAGATGGGAATCATAACATGATAATGAACAGCACTGACTCATTTCCGCACTGGATCGAAGTGCAAAGCAAACCGGCTATAAGTATCGCGATCGCTGCGTCGTTCTCATTCAGCAGAAAGTTACAGCTGCAAGTGTGTTTTAGTTGAAATATATCTCACTAACACGATTTACAAGAATCGATAGCATGGAGAGCAACCGGAAGGATGTAAGTTAGCCAGATACAAGAGATACTAGCAGAAGCCGGTAGAGTATTTCAAAGGATCATAATCATACTACGGAAGCGTTTCCAGGAGAGCAAATATGTAAGAAGAAGACCGCGGTAGGGTCGGCCAACATCGGCAACAGAGCAAAATGAACGATATTTGAGTTTGCTGGCTAGCAGGAACCGCCGTCGAAATGCAACTGAACTGCAACAACTGTTTACAACGGTCAGAGGATGACGCGTATCCAAACAGACCACAGTACGCAATCGACTACACCAAACAGGACTGTATGCTCGGCAACTATTGGCATGCATTTCTCTTTCTCTGCACATCACCGGAGAGACAGGCAGCACAGAGAGAGCTAAAGACTATCGTGGCTGGGGTAGTGAACAGTGGAGCTCCGTTCTTTTCGTGGATGAGTCGCGATTCAACCTCTTGTCCGATAATCGTCTATTCTGTCTCTGACGTGAAAGAAGAATACGGAGTAACTTAGCCTTCATGCATAAAAGAGATGCCTTCGGTGGTCGTGATCCTCGTGTGGGCAAGTATCAGCACTTGCGGTCTTATAGACGTCTACGTCTTCCAGAATGATCCCCTGAATGCGCTCAGATATCGAGGGGTGCTCCTGCGACCTATAATTGGGCCATGTGCTGCAGCATTTGGTGATACGTTCCTCTTTAAGGATACTAACGCAAACACGCATCGGGCTCAGCTGGTAGAAAGCATGTTTCAGGAAGAAGACTGGGAGCTCTTACACTGGCATTCCCGTTCTATGGTCAGAACTTCAATTACATTGAGCAGTGAGACACTCTGGCTAGACTTGTTGCAGCTTAGCTGTCCCATCCCATGACGTTTCAACAGCTGGAAATGCCATAAACGTGGGCCAACGCGGAATCCCAGAAGAACTGCTGGATAATATTTTACTTTCGGTGCCTCAGTGATATCATCATCATCATCATCATCATTGTCAACCATTATCAATCCACTGCTGGACGAAGTCTCGCCAAATTTCTTCCACAACAGACTGTCTTGTGCCAGTCTCCTCCATGTTTACTCACTGCTCAATGTAATTGAAGTCCTGACCAGAGAACGGGAATGCCAGTGGTCTTCTTCTGGGTCTTTTCCTTTTCCTGTCCCTTGGAATCCAGCCTAAAATTTCGGCTGTACATCGATGGTCTGTCCTTCTGGCAATAAATACAGCCCATTGCCATTTCAGGGATTTTACTCTGATCATGATGTCTTCCACTCTTGTCATTTTTCTGATCCACGAGTTCCTCTTCTTATCTTTCCTAGTTACACCAAGCATGCATCTCTTCATGCTACTTTGAGTTGTCTGCAGTCTTTGTACGTCTCGTTTAGTGAAAGTCCACTTCTCTGCACCATACGTAGGCACTAGAAAGACGCATTAATCAAACACTTTTCTTTTAAAATATAATGGCGTATTGCTCTTGAAAATTATACTGTTTCTTTCAGAAGCTATGCAGGCAAGTTTTATACGCCGATTAATTTCTTCATCAATGTGACCCTCACTTGATATCTGCTGTCCAAGATAAACGTACGCATCTCTTATCTCCAGCTTTTCTCCATCAATCGATAAATCTTCATTTCTTGTGAAAGCATTGAACACCACTTTTGTCTTCTGAAAGTTCATTTTTAATCCCACTTTTTTATTCTTGTCAGCAAGTTCCTGGATCATACTCTGCAGCCCTGATCAGGTAGTTGCAAAAATGACTACGTCATCAGCAAAACGAAGGTGAGTTAGAAAATCTCCATTAATCTTTGTCCCTTTGTTTTCCCAGTTCAGTGATTGAAAGACATTTTCCAATGCGGCATTAAAGAGTTTGGGAGATACAGTGTCACTTTGTCTCACTACATTTCCAATTTTTATGGGTTTTGTATTATCAAACAGCCGAATCTTTGCACTTGCATTTTCATAGATGCTATTATTAATATTAATGTATATGCATCTTCAATACCTCAGGATTTCAAAGTCATTGCAACTGCTGATGGTTTCACCGAATCAAAGGCCTTTTCATAATCGATAAAAGCCATGCATAACGGAAGTTCATATTCCTCGCTATTTCAATTAGTTCTCTCAGTACGTTTACATGATCTATAGTGCTGTAGCCTTTCCCGAATCTAGCTTGTTCTCTCGGTTGAGCCATCTTCAGTATTACCTTCCAGCGGTGTGAAAGAACAGTAGTGAAGCTTTTATAAATCACTGATAGGTCTGTAGTTCCTAAGATCCTCAGTGTCCCCTTTTTTATGTAGCAGGATCATTGTAGCATTGCTTCAATCCTCGGGAATCTTCCCTTCATTAAGGCATCGAGTGAAAACTTAGGCAAGTACTGTTTCAATTTCTCCACTTGCTTCTTGTATGATGTCTACGGTAATTCCATCTTCTCCTGGATAAGATTCACCGCTTTATGTTCTTGATTGCATGCGCAACTTCTGCTATGAGGACTGAAAGAACTGTGGCACTGGTACCTTTCGTAATGTCTGGAGTACATGTATCATCCCTTTCATAAAGTTTTGAGTAGAATTATTTCACTCTTGTCAAAATTTCGCTCCTACTTCTTGTTACAGAACCATCTTCTTTTCTCAAAGCCATAATCTGTTTTCTTCCCTTACTGAGATGTCCCTCTGCTCTCTTCAGGCTTTGGTTGTTTTCAATTGCTTTCCTCACTAGTTCAAAGTTGAATTTCCTTACACCTTCAGTGATACTTTTTCGTACTGTCTTGCATAGCTCTATATATTCAACTTTGGAAGACACGTCTCCTTTAGTTGTCCTCATCTCTCTTCTTTTTTGCATCAGAATTTTTGTTTTTCCCTATAATTTGTTCACAGGCAACTTGTTCTTTGTACCCGCTATTTTTGTTGCTGGTTCCATAAGAGCCTTGGTTACTTTTCTGTTAACTTCAGAGATGTCCACTTCTTCCAACGTTAGACCTTCTAGAGCAGAGAATCTGTTCTTCAGTTCCATCTTGAAGGTATTATGATGTTTTTTAAGGTTGGTCATGTCAATACACTTTGTTTGTTTTATGAGCTTGCCACGCTCGAGTTCAGCATTGAGGTGCATCTTACATCTTACCATTCTATGGTCACTACCTGTGTTGAACTTGTTCAGCACACTGCAGTCTTCCATAACAAATTCTTGTCACCAATAGTAAAATCAATTTCACTGGTCAGTCTATTGGGATGCCTCCATGTCCATTTCCTTTGCGGCTTTTCCTTGAAGATGGAATTCATGATGAAAAACCCTTCTGCCTCTGCAAACTCTACGAGAGTATTTCCACGCTGGTTTCTGTTGCCGTGCCCAAATTTACCTACTGAAGTTTCATTCTGTTGCCGTTGCCCTATTTTCGCATTGAAATCTCCCATAATGATCTTCAAGTGCTGCATGCCTTTATTGCTTAGTTGACGAATTTCTTCATAAAATTCTTCAATCTCTTCTTCAGGATGACTTGTGGTGGGTGCATAAGCTTGAGTAATCTGAGACTGGTATCTTCTTGAGAGTTGGATAACGAGTCGTAAAGCTCTGTCAGAGAAACTTTCAACTGCTACAACTTTATCCTTCAGTTTCTTGTTTATTATAAATCCAACACCACTAGTTCTGCCAGTATCAGTCCCACGATAGTAGAAGAGATGTCCACTTTTCGGTTCAATTAGATCTTCTCCTTTTCTCCTTACCTCACTTAACCCGACGATGTCTCTCTTGATCCTTTGTAGTTCCTCTTCCAATTCGAGGAACCTTGAATCAGAAGATGGGGAGCGTCCATTGTAAGTAGCCAAGGTCAGCATCAGATGGCAGCCTAGTCCGGTCGTCCGGTGATTCTTAGCACCCTCTGCCTTCACGTCGCACTGGCCGCTGCCTTGGCAGGTACATTCCAGCTGCGGAGACTGAGGGCCAAGATTTAGGTTGTGGCGTCATTTTGGAAGAGGTTTGGCCATAACTCATCACGCTGGCCAAGCGGGTTGGTTTATGTGGGATAGCATTTCCTCTAATCCCGATGGTATAGTTATACCGCTATTGGCGGTCGTCAAAGCCCCTTTAGTGGGAACAGGATGCACCACAAGAAGGCGGGTTTGACATTTGCCAAGGAGATGCTGTAGGATGTTGCGCATCACCTGACCTTACATATCAGTGCTTAAGCGGTAGCTGGTAACAATACACCTTACTAGAGGTCAGTACACATTTTTTGCCTCCACTGTTTCATGTGCAAACTCACTACTACGTGTTGTCACAATATTTCCATAAAAAATTTGCTCAAACGACTTGTGTGTTGCCCGCTTTGGCATGATTTATGCTTCAACTGCCTCACATTTATGTTTCGATACCCATCTATGAAAACACAAGTTTGTCCGCAACGGGAATCGAAACCGTGTCCCCTCACTCCGGAGTAAGTCGCACTCCCAACTGAACTATGAGGACAGAATATCTCGCTGCAGATTTTTGGTCATGACACATGTTTTCACCTCTAGCAGAGCTGAGTTCGGGTTCAATTTTCGGAGCCCGAGCCCATCCGAGCCCGAATTTTATATTGCAAGATAGAGCCCGTGCCCGAACAAGCCCGTGGTATATCAACCCGAGCCCACCTGAGCCTGAATTTTATATGGCAAGATAGAGCCCGTGCTCGAACGAGCCCGAAAACTGCTAACCTGTTCAACCATTGATAAAATCTCCTTTTCGACACTTCAAAACTCTCTCCTCCTCCTGCAATTAATCAAATGTATTTTTCTCAAATGGGGAGTGGGGAAGGGACCTCTATTTATTTTTATAGTGTAACTGTACGATTTTCTTTGACCGTTCGTTTCCACCTGAAGTGCTTCGGGCGGCCGGGATACCAAAATGATCGGGCGGTGCTGAAATTGTATGTTGCTCAAATAATGGTAATATTATCTCGCCATAATATGTTGCAATATGTATTTAGTCAAATATAATTAGCAGGGAGCTACTGCGTGAAGATAACGGAGTGATATATCGTCGGCATGCTATCAACTATCCAATATCTATAGTTCTTGAAAAAGTTTTTTCTTCTCTGCAGAAACATACTAATGCGCGGCCTATGTGGTATTTTCTACCCAAGCCCGGAATAAGTAGCCATCTCGAATGCCAGCTCCCTAACTGGAACCAGCTGCCGAAGAATTCCCTTTACCAACTACTGTATAAAGTGTCTTATTTGCTATATCATATAAAATCACATTTATATATAAAAAAAATTCTCTTGCTCTCCCTCTCTCTAAGAGCCCGAGCTCGCCTGAGCCCGAACCGCAGTAAATATTCTACAGCCCGAGCCCGATTCGGGCCCAGGATCTGCTTCGGGTTTTCGAGCTCGGGCTCAGCCAGTCTCAGCTCTGCTCTGTAGTACGTCACATCATCTCCCTCTTAATATTTTTCATTTGTCTTTGAAGCGAAGTAATAATTTTTCATTAATTCCAAACAATGTGTGGAACAAACAGCACACATTTTTCGAAGAACCCAAAGGCCTGTGGATCCATTTTCCAAAATAGGACGCCAATGTGATAACACAAGTTTGGGTCTGCTGTCCCAGCAACTAATGTCACAACTCTTACCAAGGAAAACTCTTCACAACACAAAATAGCAGAATGCAAGTGGCTAACGCAGGGGTGGCTAAACCGTGGCGCATTGGATGATTATAAGTGGCGCATTGCATCCTTGCGCCTACTTATTCTTTTGAAGTAGGCGCCATAACTGAATTTATCCATCTTCATATTTTCAACACCTGAGTGCTCTCAGTTCAATTCATACAGTCTTCTTACTCATCAGTTCAGCCGATTTTTTTACAGTTTAAAATTGAAGGATGTGAACAGTGTGTGTGTGTGTATAAGAGAGAGAGAGAAACTGCGTGAGTGAGATGTGGTACGATTGAAAACGGTGCGATTCACCCAATAAAACGCTCTCGCAAAAACTCTGCTTCAAACTCCACGCCGTGCCGCAGGTGGCTGACCTTGGCAGGTCGCCAGTAAACATTGCTAAGAAACATTACTTCAGAGCGTTTTTTCCTACGAGTGCTGTGCCCTCTGGCAGAAGAAACTGAGTGAGCCATCGTGGCGTGGAGTTTGAAGCAGGGTTTTTGCGAGGGCGTTTTATTGAGTGTACTTGCGTGGTTTTTGTATTGAGAGTGTTTGAAAGACAGATTCAAGAATAAATACATATGACGTTTGTCGAAGAAGAGCGCCACTACTGTTTCTTAACGCGAGCATAGAATTCAAATCCCACATAATTGATATTCTGTGACTGTGTGATACGACGTACGTACTTGTGATCTATTTGTTCTTTTTCAACATTTAGATTTTTAGAGTTTTGTACTTTTCTATTTTTTTTAAATTCCTTTTATCCATCACAGAGCAAAAGAAAATGAGCAAAAGAAGCGCAGAAAGGGATAGTAAGCGTGAATTTAACGAACAGTGTGAAAATGAGTTGTTATTTATAGCAAGTCCATCAGGAAAACCGTTTTGCATTGTTTGTGAAAGTACTCTTTCACATAATAGAAGACATGATCTTAATAGACACTATAAAACACAGCATCAGACTAACACAGAAGAAAAAATGAAGCTTGTTTTTGGGTCTGAGTTACGAAAAGAATATGTGGCTAAGAAAAAGGAAGAAATCCGAAGAAGACAAAATATATTTGCTAAAGTAAGTTGTGAAGACTTGGCGATGCTTTAGCATTGGCGAAAAAAAGAAACCTTTTTCTGACGGGGAAAAAATTGTGAAGCCTTGTCTCCAAATATTTGCACGCCATCTTGGTAATAAAGACATTGAAAGGAAAGCAGACGAAATTGCTATATCAAGGCAGACAGTTAGGAGACGTATCGAGGAACTCTCTCAGGATGTATCTCAGCAACTGGAAGACCTTGTCCATTCTTGTACTTTCTGTTTTCTAGCTTTGGATGAATCAACGGACACATGTGATGTTGCCCAGTTAACCATTTTTATAAGAGGAATTGATGATAATTTTCATGTCTTTGAAGAACTTGCCAGTCTGGAGTCATTGCATGGTAAAACGAGAGGATCAGACATATTTGAAAAAGTAAAATCATGCCTAGAAAATCTAAAATTAGATTATAGAAAACTCATCAGTGTGTGTACAGAAGGAGCGCTGTCAATGATAGGTAAAGTCAATGGCACTACAACTTTGCTTGAAAATTTTTTAAACTGTCCTGTATTTAAATATCACTGCATTATACACCAAGAGCAACTGTGTGGGAAAACTTTAAACATGCAGCATGTTATGCTACCGGTTGTGAATAAATTATTTCCTAGCTTAGTCAACAGCATCAGTTCATTTAAAATGAAATTAAAACTGTTCATCTCTCAGTTAGAAAATGAGGATTTGACTCAATTTCCACACTTGAAAGAGCAGAGTGAATGTGCTGCGGATAGCAATTTGATCAAATATATTGAAAAAATCAAGATATTGCAAGGGTCATTTTTTGAAAGTTGTTTTCATGATTTTTCTGAAGAAGAAAACTGTATACTCGCATTTATAAACCCATTTTCACTTAGTGAACAAAACGTAATGCAGATGCCTAATAACATGCAAATGGAAGTGATTGATTTAAAAACAAATTCATTATTAAAAATTAAATTTGATGAGCTTTTTCCAGATCAAAATGATTCTGACATAATTCATTTCTGGCGTTCATTACCCTGTGAACATTTCCCAGAGCTAAGAAAATTTGTAAAAAGTTATATATGTCGCTTTGGAACAACATACAGATGTGAACAAGCATTTTCGTCCTTGAACTTGATTAAAAGCAAAACAAGGTCGCGAATAACTGATTCAAATTTGAAGAATTCTCTGCTGCTCTCAGTAACAAATTTAACACCAAACATTGAAAGACTAGCGAAATCTAAACACGCTCAAAAGTTTCATTAATGGTAAGTAATGACAGCTGTGATAGATATTGTTTTACATACAATAATTAAATCATTTAAAAATGTCGATTATGTCTGTAAACAAAAGAGATCATTTCTGACTATTGTAGATTGGTGCTCCCATAAACGTGTCTTTTGAACTGGTGTAAAATAATTAATTAATTTAGTTGCGTGATTGAGTTATTCCTTTTCCTCCCCTAAGCGAAGAATGTCCTACCCCTATCCCTATTTTTCAACCCCAAACTTGAGTTGTATGGCGCATCTGAACTCATACGTGAAAAAATTGGCGCATGGTATGTAAAAGGTTGGCCACCACTGGGATAGCGCATACAAAGGCGTTTATTGCCAGCAAGACGATGGAAAATGTGTTCTGGGCAGCATACCATGCCAGCCAGCTACCGTTTGTAGACGTAGATTCGTAATTTTGTTGTACCACAGAACCAGTTCCAACGATGACATCAACAACATAAGGAAGAAGCTGTTCGCAAGAAACTGTATTGTACAAAACATTTCTCTTTCAAAAGCAGCTCTTACACAGCACAAGAAAAGAGCAGTGTACGAGACAGGCCATGTGTGGGGCCAGAGTGTCACTGCAGATCCTGAACTACCTTCGCCAACCAGCTGGGAATGGAAGAAAACGAATGATGGTATGTATGAATACCATTCGACAGATCTACCAGATGCATTTTCATCATGCTTTGAGCTCATATCATGTAAACGTACCAAGAACTGTCAAAAACATGGATGCAAATGCAAAAAAGCCGAACTTCCATGCACTGGACTGTGTGGGGGTAGCGGAGACTGTTAAACATTACTTGTAAAACTTTTAAGTCAATTATTTCAAAACTAGTGTGTTAATGAAGTGTAGTTTTATTCGTATTACCCATGGCTGCCATTGACAATTAAATAGACTCATTGAAAAAGCAGTGATGTTTTTTGCAAAACCTTTTATAACGAAGTTATAAAAAGTATAAACCTTTTATTCACTTAATATAAGTGTACAAAAAAAAATTAATCGAATCATACCAAAAATTAAAAAATGTGTTTTTTTGGCCGCCATCTTGGAATTTTATGGGCTTTCGATTGAAAAAGTCAAGTGTAACTTCGAATTCGTATTCAGCACCAGAAAATGCATGTCTAAACTGAAAATCAATTAAATCAGACGATAATTATAGGAAATTTAAATTTTGGCCGCCATATTGGAATTTTATGGGCTTTCGATTGAAAAATGTCAAGTGTAACTTTGAATTCGTATTCAGCACCAGAAAATACATGTATAAACTGAAAATCAATTAAACCAGACGATAATTATAGAAAATTGAAATTTTAGCCGCCATCTTGGAATTTAGAAGCTTCTGGGTAAATTTTGAAGTGGCCCAATATCTTAAAATGACCCTTAGGATATGTCTATTCATCATGTCCAAGGTCATGCTTTTATACAAAAGTGCACAATTCTTTTACTATGCCGCTGGACTACAATAACATTCTTTTCAGTGAGAATTGGTTTCCCCATTATTTGTCGTACGTTAATGTCAGCTGTATTTCAATCGATGATTTTATTTCTCGAGACTATGAAAGTAATGCTTTCTGTACGTTATATGACATTCGTGGAAACATATTCTGACCTGAGTAAAAGCCGCGACATCTAGCGACTCTCTGCATGTTAAAAATATGATAGTTTTAAAAATAAAATTTCAAGACATAATTGTAGAATCTCGTGTAGCTCTGTTAATGCGGTTTTATGTGAAAAAAAATGTGTAACTAAGTCTTTGTCGTTCTGTTTCATCGTAAGTAAATTTTTTGCTGAGCAGATAAAGAATTCAGCTATCATAGAATTTAGAGTACTAATGATGTCGGAATGCGTTTAAGTTGAAACATCTCTGCCATAAAGAATAAACCAAAACTGCATATAACTATTTATAGTGCAATAATTCGTAATCCGTGAAACTGTGAAAACATTACGGTTTGCAAAATATTGCAATCTGCATAGTTTATATGATATTGCGGTAACTTTCACTTAGATTTGATGCTACTACATGTGTCTGCTAAGATTTTAGTTAAATACAGTGCTCAATATATTGTTGTATCGACCGTAGCACTGACAGAGGCACGATAGATGTGTGACGTACTACAGACGTGAAAACATGTGTCAAGACGACAAATCTGCAGCGAGACATTCTTTCCGCGTAGCTCATTTGGGAGAGCGACTTAGTCCGTATTTCTGTGTTGTAGTTCGGTAGAAAGGCCATGGTCTTTGAGATATTAGAACCTGTAATAGAAGGAATATTTCGGTCAAGCCCATCACCATTGAAATTGAGGTGTTGGAAGACAGAGATTGGAGTGCCATAAAAAGATTCTTTCGAAGTCGTTGAGCTAGGGTTATGATCTATGTTATCTACCGCTGCTGTTGTAAACACACAGCTTCTCATTTTAGGAGGACAGACGACTTCTTCCGTGAGGTATTGTTGGCAGACAGCATTTCCCATTTCTGCAGAAATACGAATTATTCTGTCAAAAGATATGCTGAATCCTAGACTAGAAAGACGGTCAACAATCTCCTTTTTGCGTGTTTGAGCATGCACCATTAGTCCTATGTAAATTATAGGTACAGCAGTCTCTTGGACTCTATAATGTTTAACATGTGACGTATAATTTGATCTTGAATGGTTGATGCCGTTAAACTTTAGAAGTTGAGCTATGGTTAGAGATACTGGTGACATTGAAACGTCCTTCTTGTTTTGAATATGAGGACTCTCTAGAATCATGCTGACAAGTTGGAGCAATAATGGGTATATAGATTTTATTTGTGATTCTTGTGAAAAACCTTTTGTGAAGCTATTGTGTTCTTCTAACACGTGGCGGCGAACGATCTGTGCTGCATATGCTAATTGATGGACGTCGTTCTCTATGTCCAACTCACAAGGTTTGGTCATAGCAGCACCAATATCTTGATGAAATGCCAGGTAGACATCCCTTCCTTTATTCTGTGGACGCATGTCTGGAAACTGGATCAAAAGACGTTCTTTTAGTAGTGTCGTATGAACTTTTGTATCGCTGTATCCTCCAAGTAGTTCCATCCTTGATCTGTAAATGCTTGAAAGATCGTCCAGTTTGAAAACAGTTGCTGTGTTTTGGTCCATTCGCGCTTCTTTAATGAACATGACAAGCTCTGCAAAAACTCTTCCTGACAACAATTTGTCGTCTTTGGAGGTAAGTATTTCCTCCGTCGCAGCCTTCCTGGGAAGATAGTAGAATGAATTTATACAACTTGTATGATACATTGCATCCTGCGCCACCATATCTCCTGAGCTAAGACGACCCAGTAGTTCAATGTCCTCCAGCAGAACTGCACAATATCGTACCCGGCAATCAATTGGAGTGTACTCGCTGCATATAATCCTCCTTTTCCAGCTTGTTCTTCATAAAAACAACAACAGAGTGCTTGTATTTGTTGACGTGATTCTTGACTCGACCTCTTTCGCTTCAGCGATGAATCTATGCCTTGAGTGGTATCATTCTTAAGCGTTCTTTTTTGTGCTCTTTCTAACTTTGTTTTATTATAGTTTAACTTGCATGATTGATGGTATTTAGCAGTATTGGTCCATGGACGCTTGAATACCCTGTCCTTCATCTAGTGTTGCCAGTGTTTTATCTGAAAATTCTTTAAACTCGTGAATTTTGAAAGTTTTCAGCCAATACAGCGTAGGTATTTTGTTCTATATCTCTTCTTTTGGAATTTTTTGGACATGTTAACTTTTTATTGGTGATATTTTGGCATATCATACATAAATTCCAATTTGTTCTGGTCTCATCCTGGACTGATGTTGATGGCTGCCTTGGGTCAACCAGTTTGAAACTTTTTGACATTACTGCGGAAATGGGTGACAGTCTTTTTTTATTCATCAGCAACTATTTCTGCTCCTCCAACAATCTGAAACAAAATACAATAATTAGTTGAAATATGAAACCTACATATCTAAATTAAAAATCAATTGAATCAGACCAAACATTTAAAAATGTGATTTTTTTGGCCGCCATCTTGGAATTTTATGGGCTTTCGATTGAAAAAGTCAAGTGTAACTTCGAATTCGTATTCAGAACCAGAAAATTCATGTCTGAACTGAAAATCAATCAAACCAGACGATAATTATAGGAAATTTAAATTTTGGCCGCCATCTTGGAATTTAGGGGCTTCTGGGTAAATTTTGAAGTGGTCCAATATCTTAAAATGACCCTTAAGATATGCCTATTCATCATGTCAAAGTTCATGCTTTTATACAAAAGTGCACAATTGGTCGGATATTCCGAGCTATGCCGCTGCACTATTGTTGCTGAACAAGTCATTCTTAAAACTCGAAAAACCAATCATTTTGACTTTTCGCCTGGCCCCCCTGTTAGGCTTCCTCCATACCACGTCTATGATAGGAAACATTTATAATGAATGTATGGAAAAGTAATATTTTAAATAACAGTTTCACAAGGAAAAGTACACTTAAGACAAATACGGCTTGATGTAGCTTATCTAAGCTTAGATGTATAGCTTCAATTTTTCACTAAAATGCGATAATGTTGGAACCGAGATCAATTTTTGTGAGATAGAGATTTTCTCAAATTTCAAATAAAAGTGATAAAAACAGGTGTCTACACACACTTTGGCGTGCACTAAATTCACACAGATAATTGGTTTTCTGTCTTTTCCCTGGTTTAATCAAATTCAGAAACACAGTGCAAGTCCGAGGAATAATCTAATTTGCTTAAGTTTTTATGTTTATGAAATATGGGAAGACATTGGTGATAAATTCGAATGTATCTCATAGATTTTTTCAGTTTGATGTTCTTTAAACACACTTCTGAATTTCAACTGATTCTCCATGATAACATGGCCTGTGAGTGTTCCAGTCTGTGGGCATATGTAACAAAACAGCTAAGCATTTCAAATCCCTTCTAACTCAAAACCTCAAGAATTATAATTTCAATGACTAAGGATCCTATGTCGCAGTAAAAACCAGTTCTTCTGTTACTACATACATACATACACACACACACACGCTGACAAAAGAAACGAGGACGAAGAAGAATGTGTGATTCTTACGGTTTGTTTTGCATTTATTTTACCGAGCAATCATTTACCCCAAAATATTCAGTTGGAAAAAGATATACTTGAGTAACACACACCCATGAATTTTTTAAGTCACTTTTGCAGCTGTAAGAGAAACAACTGTCATATAATATATTGCAGGTAAAATTAAGCAGAGCACATTTAACAACTTAAATTAACATAAAATGCCGTTTACTTCGTATCACCAATAGTAGTCTGATTTATTGATCCACAATTTCTTGCGATTAGTTTTTATTCAAGTAGTAAGTAACTGACTTTATTTAGAAATTAGACGCGCGACTTGCAGGAACGCCCTGACATTTCCCAGTAGGGCGTGTCACCGTTCTTAATTATTGTGTAGAAATCCTTGCGTAAAATGTGCTGCTGATAAAGTGATTAACTGACAAGGAGACCATTAAGGTTTCAGCTGGATGTTTAATTCAAAAATACCGGTTCCCAGAAGATGCACAGGGTAAATTGTTTTTCTTGTACAATGGAAGTTGTTCAGTTTCTTTTATTATTAAAATTCCCCTTTAGGTAGCAGTGGCATATAGTTTAGTCTAAGAAACAAACACTTGGTATTACCTATCAGTAGACAGCATATCCTTATTATTGTAAAACTTCCTAGAAAGTTCGTTTTAATTTTAAATGTTTTAGAACATTCTACATCAGCGCCATTTTTAATCCTTACACTCTACACTGAAGTACCCAAAGTCATGTGATATGTACCTTGTAACGTGTAGGACCTCTTCTAGCCCGGCGAAGTGCTGCAGCTTAACGTGGCATCTATTCCACAAGTGGCCGGAAGACTCCTGGAGAGATGTTGAGCCATACCGTCTGAATAGCCACCTACAGTTCCCTGGTATTTGTAGATGCAGGATCTTGGGTGCGAATGGACCTTTCCACCACGTCCCATAAGTGCTCTATTGGGTTCATGTCGGGCGAACATGGTGATCACACCATCCGTCGGAACTCTCCAGAATGCTCCTCGAACCAATTTTGGATAACTTGGGCCCGATGACATAGTGCATTGTCCACCTGGAAAATCCCATCGTTCTTGGGGTACATGAAGTCCATGAAGGGCGGTAAATGGTCCCTTAGCAGAGCAACAAAGCTATTACCGGTTATTGACGTGTTTATGAGGACCAGAGGATCCAAACCGTGCCAAGTAAAGGCACCCACACATGTATGGAACCACCACCAGCTCGTAACAACTGGTAGAGTGACTCATCGGGCCAGGCCACATGTTGCCAGTCTTACGGGGTCGAATTACTGTGTTCACGAGCCCAAATGAGGCACTGTGTCCGATGTCGTGGTGTTGACACAGGCACTCTGGTGGGTCTTCTGCTCCCATACCCCATGGACGTTAAATTACGCAGCACTGACCTGATGGATATGTCTCTGGTACCTCCTGCATTGAAATGTGGATGTTATTTGAGCCAGTGTTGCTTGTCTGTTAGCATGACCAATCCTAGTCAGACGCCGCTGGTCACGGTCATTCAGCACCCGTGCTCGGCCACTGCGCTGTCCATGAGATATTCTCGGTACTCACGTGACACCGTGGATGGAGGAATGTTGAATGTTCGCGCAACTACGGAAATTGAATGTTCCATCTATCTGGCTCCCACTATCATGCCTCATTGAAACTCTGATAATTCACGTTGGCTTAACATAATCCTATTGTCTGCTGTTCAACCTGACTCATGAGATTACACCTCGCAACTCATAAAAAGTGTGACGAGCGTCTGAGCTTTTATACGACAACAGAACCAGTTAAAAATTGATATACTGCTATTCCATGATTTTTGGCACTTCAGTGTAGTCTCGGGTGGTACGGCTCTCATTTGGATGTGCTACTGCATATTTTAGTTCATGTACCTTCTTTTGTGTTTTCTGGACTGCAGAATTTCATCTTGAAAACTAAAACGCCTGGCAGTTAATCTATTCATTCTGTTGTGATACTCTAATTAAATTCAGGATGTATCCAACGATATTGCAGATAAATACATAAACCAGATTGGTATAAAAAGTGCGCATGAAACTAAGAATTCATTCTGCATGTACGTCACATGACAGTGGCATAAACGTTTCCTACAGAGATACGGGAGTGGCGTCAAATAAACGCGCTGCATTTCTTAAAATTGTTGTTTATAGGTCAGGAAACGTGAACCGTAAGCATTAACTGATTTCGGTGCATGCTTTCGTGAAACGAAAAGGCACAGTTAACATACAGCCATTTGGAACAAGATTAAAAATAAATCTTACCTTCATTAAAAGCTTAATGTAAAAAGAAAAGCAAAGGAACATATCCGAAAAGAAAAGCCTAAAATAAAACTAAGGAAAAAATCCGAAAAGAAAAGCCTAAAATAAAACTAAGGAAAAAATCCGAAAAGAAAAGCCTAAAATAAAACTAAGGAAAAAAGAATTGTTTAGCCGAAATAACGAGGAATAATCAAGAAAGGAAAAGGGCGTGAAAATTGCTTTCGCACCGTAGCGAGAAAACAAAAACTGATTAGCTAATACTTGATTCAAAATTATGTTTTAAATAAGTCACCTATCTTACTTATCTCAAGTACGACATTTCATTTCATTATCGTATATGTATTATAATACAGGATGTTTCACTCTCTTTTTCTTATCAGAGGGTTTGAGTGACACTTAAGCAATATTTATGCTATTTTAAATGCACCAAATAGTGAATACTTAAGGAACGCTTATAGTGTAATAAATCCGTTTATTTTCGTGGTGTAATATGCATAAAGATTCGCCAAGCTTTTACACTCCACCAGGAGGCTATAAGCGTTCCTTAAGCAATATTTGTCTAAGACTTTGAATTATATTTGCTTTTGTGACTTATCAGTGCAATGCAGTCAGGTTTATTTATCTTCACGTCACGTTTTTAGCCATTTTTGTTCCTAACAGTGTGCAAGCAATATTTGTTTCATATCTTTCCTTATTTTATCAGTTTCTAAAATTATTTCCCATTTCTAAAAGCAGAATTTTTCACATTAACCTCTCAAATTTTTACACGCTCACTTCATAATATTGCACAGTGGCCATGTTTTAAACAGGCGGAAACAAGAACGTTTTTCTTGCGAGAAAAATGTAAGTTATAAGTACTTTACCGAATACAAAATGCTGTGCACGAAATATCGTTAAGTATACTGCTCCACATGAGAAATGTCACACTAGGAGTTACTTGTCGGGATCATCATGTTTCCTTGCCCATCGCATTCATGTAATAACTCAGAAATTGAAATACTTCTTTCTCACCACAGTGTTTATGTGTGTGTGTTAAGTTTCGTTTCATTTCATGTATTTCTTTCAGGTGTAACAGTTTCGATGTTGAGCAGTATAGCTGATGATACTTTCATTTTAGCAGAAAACAATATTTCAAACTAGCTGCTGAGTCAAACTTTGGGACAATAACAAACTGATCATGCACGTCTTTTAAGTTGTAAAGCAACTGCGAAGTACGTTACAGCAGTTTGGACTTGGTATTCTTGTTTCAAGGTTCCTTTCTCTTGACATTTCAACAGTGGGACATATTACATTTAATAAACACAGCCTGTGCTCCTGGTATATATTCTTTGCCAAAAAAGAGAGCTTGAATGAAACTCGACGAAAGAAGAACATGAATGAAATGAATGAAATTCCAAATACACTCTTTGCAAAAAACAAAAACAAGAAAAAACGAAGCACCCCGAGAAAGTCGTTCGATTCTGCTGAAACTCCGTATGAAAGTACCTCAGGGCCAAATATACAAGTGATTAAAAATAACAACCAATGACTAAACGGTGGCTCGCCACACCGCGTAGGAACCGTTCATCGAGTAGGGTATATTAACAGCAAAGCTCGCACGCAGGGACAATTGCGACAGCGGATTGCGGTTGCATTAATCTCCACGAACTGTGAAGATGCCTCGACGTAGTATGCGTGCAAAAAACGAGCAGTTCAGCGAGTTTGAGAGAGGACGTATAAATGGGCTGAGGGCCGGCTGGTCAAGTCGCCGTATCATCAGGCATTTGGGTCACAGGACGCGGCAATCGGACGATGTTGGCACCAATGCGTAGAGGAGGGCACAACCCAGCGGCACGTGGGCAGTGCACGACCTCGGGCAACGACAGAACGCGAGGATCGACCGATTGTGAGAACCGTACGAACAGAATCGAATTCGTCGCTTTCAAACATCCATGGCAATCTTACGTCGTCTACAGGTACGGAAATGGCCATCCGGACCGTTGCAGGACGACTTACGCCACGCTGACTATAATTGAGGAGGCCACTCCACCGCCTACAACTGATATTCGAGGAGGCCACTCCGCCGCCTACAACTGACATTCGAGGAGGCCACTCCACCGCCTACAACTGACATCGAGGAGGCCACGCCGCCACCTACAACTGACCAGCGAGCATCTCCGGCACCAGTTGCAGTGGTGTTGGGCCTGATAAACGTGGGATGGTGTTCAGTGGCGTCGTGTTGTCTTCATTGATGAGTCACGATTTGTACTTGGCGCCGATCACCAGCGTATTCGTGTCTGGAGACGAGCAGGCCAGCGCACGGGTCCTGCCTTTACCGTGGAACAGCACACGCCCCTCACACCGGAAGTAAGTGCATGGGGAACCGGGAGCCGTTACCTACGACTGCCGGGCACTCTTGGTAGTCCTCCGTACCACCCTCACGGTTCAACGGCACGTCAACGACTTGTTATGTTGCCATTCCTGTCGCAGCACCACCAAGTAGTTTTTCAAAAGGATAATGCCCGGCCACACAGAGCACTGTGCTCCCTGTCCTGCCTTCGTAATGTCGATATCTCTCTATGGCCGATCGAACATCTTTGGGACATGATGGGACTCCACTAACGCCCATCCTAGAATGTCGGTGAAGCGATTTGGACACCATCTGGCATGTTATACCTCAGGATACTATCCGTGAATTGGATGCGCCTATGCCACGCCGGGTAACCGCTTGTATCCGAGCCAGAGGTATCGCTGCAACGTACTGACTTGTTCCACTCGTGTAGCTGTTTTATCCGAATAAATGGCCCAACTGCTGTGGAACTGCAATAATATCCTTTCCTACGGGTATGCATGTACATACGGTGGAAACCGGATGTATCGCGGTCGGTTATACCGTGAAATCGGATATAACACGAGTCCCATCATGTGCTGCAAACAAAATGCACTCAGACAAATACATACTCAGATTCGGATATACCGCGAGTATCTTTACAACGCGGTTATCGCCTTGTCCCCGTGTACCCGTGTTATAACAGGCTTCCACTGTACCAATTTTCATCTCAATTCGATGGTTCCTTCTGGGTGCTTCGTTTTTTTTTTACTTTTGGCAGAGAGTGTATTTTAACAAATTTATGTCAAAAGAAAGATTAGTAAGTATCTGTAGTCACCAGCTCTACGGTGAATATCTGAAAATTCCTCCAGATAGAAATACACACTACTTTTCTTCACATTTCCGTCATAAATTTGCGGCATTTTCATCGCATCAGCCACAGAAAGGTGATACCTCGCAAACAGAATATGCTTTACTCTTTTGCAACATGTCATGTCGAAACTAATGATGGAAAAATCATTGTCGCTACAATATTACAGAATTCATGAAAACACTATTTGTGATGTAATAAAAATTAGTTCAGAGACTGTTTTCCTGGAGAAAAGGCTTCTAAAATGTCAGTTTATTACTTGAATGTAATGGCTGTAATTTTCAGGGACGATACAACTAAGTGCGGAATTCCCGTTTTCTGGTGAAGAAATGAGTTGGAAAACTGAGTAATGCGAAACATAACCAACCAAGTACAAAATGGCTGCTTCTTTTTTTAGCACGTCTTTTGTAAAAGAAGATCGTGCTTATGTTATAACTTTCTGTGCCCGTCCGTCCTTGGACTCCATATTTCTGCAACAAGTAGTTCGATTTGAAGAATTCTTTTTGCATTGGGAAGCTTCGTAATGTCGATATCGTTTCATCTTTGTATCTGTTGCTGTGTAAGAATGATGATCCTTGAAGAATGATGATCTACGTAAGAATGATGATCCTTGTATTCCGGTTTTTTACTGATGCACAATTTTCCCTCTAGAGGGCGTAAATGCAGATCCTATCAAGTTCAAAATACATTTTGTTCCATGTATATTTGCTTCTAAATATCCGACTGAAAAAAAAATCTTTTTCCTTTCGATGCCATTTATATCGAAGACTATTTCATGTATAGTCTTTTTTTCAAGTAACGCATAGATTTTACACTAGGGGCGTAACGGTAGGTTGTGTTTCTCCATGCTTCTAAAAGTTCAATTTGAAACTTTTTTCCTGCATCGGATACAGGTCCTAATGGGAAATGTTTTGCACATAATTTCAAATTTTTGGTAAAAAATCGTTCGGCCCCAAGGAGCATAAGTGTTTATTTCTGCTTCTGATGTACACTGCTGGCCACCCAAAATGCAACACCAAGAAGGACACGAGATAGCAAAGTCAGATTTACTGGACACGTAACAACAGATACAAAGATGAAACGATTGAGCTTACACGCCCGTGCGACTTGCGGAACACGCAGACATCAATAGTTCGTGTAGCCCCCATGGCTGGCAATAACGGCCGCTACACGCCGCGGCATCGAGCGAAAGAGGCTTTGGACGTGGTCTTGGGGTATGTCGGTCCAGGCTGCTTCCACACGTTGCCACAGTTCATCAGGCGTAGACGCGGGTGGGGCATGCCGGACCACTCGGTTGCCGATCAGCGATCAGACGTGTTCGATGGGCGACATATCGGGAGAAAAGGCAGGTCACGGCAGCAGTGACACCTTGTGAGCCGTGAAGAATTGTTGCACGATGCGTGCCACGTGCGAGCGCGCATTGTCCTGTTATAACGTGGCCGCTGGCATGTCCTGCAGGTAAGGGAGGACTACAGGCTCCTAAACGTCGGAGATGCAGCGGCGGCTGTTGGGTTTAACGGCGATGCGTACCAGAGGAGTGCGGGTGTCATATCCAATTGCGCCTCAAACCATAACGCCAGGCGACGGACCGGTATGGCGATGCATAATTCAGGCGTCATACAGTCTCTCACCGCGGTGCCCGACCATCGTGGTGTTGCAGGCAAAAGCGGGATTCGTCGGAGAAAACAATGTTGTGCCATTCCGTAGTCCAGGTGCGGCGTTCAACGGCCCACTGCCGTCGCACTCCCCGGTGGTGTAACGTCAATGGTAATTGGAGCAATGGGCGCCGTGCGAAAAGTCCCCGCTCCTGCAGACGACGTCGAACGGTACGTGTTGACACAGATTGTTGCGCAACACACCCTAATTCCTGCGCTAACGTTCGTGATGTGGCGGTGCGAGCCGTCAATGCCCGCCGCACAACACGCTGGTCCTCTCGTTCGGTGGTGTGCCGCGGCTACGGCAATCTCTCACGTCGGTCCGTCCGTCCCTCCTGCACCCACCGAATCCATATTCGCCTCAGTGTTGCTAGATGTCGTCCCACACGGGCGCCGATGTCTCGGCACGATAAACCACTGTCGCGATAAGCCACTATTCGTCCTCTGTCGAACTCCGAAACGTGCTGGAATGACTGCCGTATTCTGCCACGAGGCGTCAGGAAGCTTCCCACGCACAGGTCCGGCAGCACAACACACTTCCACTACTTACACCCCGCCTTCTGTGCACCCATCTTACAGTGCTTCTCGGTGGCGTGCCGGGCGCACATGATTTGCATATGCCCTGCAATGCTAATCGTTTGCATGTCCTCTCGCGGCCGACGCAAGCTACGAATTTCAGGCCAATCGGATGCTTCCTTCTTGGTGTTGCATTTTGGGTGGCCAGCAGAGCATTTGCAGCAAAATCTGAGCTTCTGAAAATTTTACTGAAAAAATTTCTTTCCTGGACCGATACCGCGCTCACCTTGGTAAACCTTTCTAGATTACCACCTGATTGAAATAGCGCATAGTTTTTCCGCCAGGGTGCGTATATTTATATCTTATTTTTTTTTGTCGATATCTCTGGTTCTAAAGATCCGATTTGAAACAAATCTTTCTTTGTTGGAGAGCCCTGTGCGAAATGTTTGTCTTAAAATTTCAAAATTTTTAACGCACAAATGTACCACTAGAGGGCAGGGGCGTATATAGAATTTTTTTTTCGGGACGGCCGACCGAAAATGGAAGTTTTTGAAATCCATCAGGATAAAATACAGTAAAAGTTATTAACAAGTGCTTAGAACATTGACCCATTAGGACAGTTTTAAAAATATCAGTACAGATTTTTTTTTTTTTTTTTTTATTGGAGGTTTAACGACCACCGTGAGCAACTCAATGGGCTATAAGCAGTCGCCCGTCCCTAATTTAGGGTCACTGGTTCCAGGGAAGGGAGAGAGCCAGTGCCGTAAGACAAACACAACATCCATGCCGCACCGGGATTCGAATCCGGACCCCTTTCAGACGAATGATCAGAGGCCATCGCTTAGACCACTGCGCCACCGGGGCGGCTGAGTACAAATTATACGTAAGACTTCAGGATTTGTCATGGATTAATTTTAAACTTTTCGGGGAGAAGATAACGATCGCCATAAGCTACTCGACGGGTTATAAGCAGTTATCCCTCCGCAGTTTAGAACGGCTGGTTCCAGGGAAGGGAGGGAACCAAAGTCGTAAGACAAAGACAACATCCATGCACCACCGGCATTCGAACTCGGGGCCATCTTGGGGAAATGGTCAGATACCAGCACTTAGACCACTGCGCCACCGGGCGGTGGTTTTGGTCATAACTGACAGCCTCAGAATGACACACCATCAACTGTCATCAAAAGGTTTAGCAAATTTCAAATCTTTCCAGAATTTTTCTATTGTTAAACCTTGTCTCGGTATTTGACAAAATTCACGGCAAAAGAATGCTAAAGCAAAGTGAAGAAAGTTTAAAACAAGAAAGATGACACCGAATTTTCGGGGTAATTAGCACGTCTTTTGAATCCGTTCTGACGCAAATTAAATTTATCAAAACTATTCAAAGTCAATGGAACCGGTATGGAAAACAATAATATCTGACGGAAGAAAGAAGTTTTCCAATAGCGTTTTTAATCCCTCAGATATTGCTGTAAACGGAATCGTGAGCTTACGCCCTCTGGTTGCAGACTTGTGCGTTAAGAAAAACAGGAATTTACATGAGAAACATTTCTCACCGGAAAGGCTCTCCAACACAGAAAGAATTTTTCAAATCGAACTCTTAGAAACAGAGATATCGACAAAAATAAGATGTGACTTTACGTCCCCTGGTGGGAAAACCATACATTATTTTAGGAAGAAAGTATTCTCAAAAGGTTTTTCCATATGAGCGGTATCTGTCCAAGAGAAAAAAAATTTAGTCGAGTTTTCAGGAGCCCAGATTTTGCTACAAATACATCAGAAGCAGAAATTAACACTTATGCCCCTGGTGGTCAAACCATTATTTACCAAACATTAGAAATTATGTGAAAAATATTTTCCATCAGGTCTTGTATGCGATACAGGAAGAATTTTTCAAATCGGAGTTTTAGAAGCAGAAATAACGCAGAAAACGCAATTTACCTTTGTGCCCGCTAGCAGAAATTCCATGATTTACTTGAAAATTTTGAATTTATAGGGAAAACATTTCGCATCGGAAACAGAATCCAACAAAGAAGGAATTTTTCAAATCGGACTCCTTGAAGTAGAGATATTGACAAAAATAAGATATACATCTACGCCCCCTGGCGTAGAAACCATGCATTATTTCAAGAAGAAAATGTTCTTAAAAGGTTTGTCGACATGAGTAGTATCGGTTAGCAAACGACATTTTTTTCAATCGAGATTTTAAAAGCTCATATTTTGCTGCAAATACATCAGAAGCGGAAATTCAGACCTACGCCACCTGGTGGCCAAACTATTTTTTACAAAAATTTGAAATTATGTGCAAAGGATTTCCCATCAGGAGCTGTATCCGGTGCAGAAAGAATTTTTCAAATCGGAGATTTAGGTACAGAAATATAGGGGGTAGCAATTTACCTACACGCCCCCTAGCGGAAAGTCTATGAATTACTTGAAAATTTTGAAATCATATGAAAAACATGTCACACTGGCGATACTATCCAACAATTTCGAATCGGACTCCTAGAAGTAGAGATATTGACAAAAATAAGATATACATCTACGCGCCCTGGCGTAGAAACCATGCATTATTTTAAGAAGAAAATGTTTCTAAAAGGTTTGTCGACATGAGTACTATCGGTCAACAAACGACGTTTTTTTCAATCGAGAATTTAGAAGCTCATATTCGCTGCAAGTACATCAGAAGCGGAAATTAGGATTTACGCCCCCTGGTGGCCAAACCATTTTTTACAAAAAATATAAATTATGTGCAAACGATTTCCCATTAGGAGCTGTATCCGGTGCAGAAAGAATTTTTCAAATCGGAGATTTAGAAGCGGAGATATAGGGTAAAACGCAATTTACCTCTACGCCCCCTAGCGGAAAGTTTATGAATTACTTGAACACTTTAGGTTTGTATTTGAGGAGTTTTGTAGTTCACAGTTCTGTCGCTAGGTGGTGTTTGTGTACTTCTGTTTGCAGCTGTGTTTCTACTTCTAATAGCCCTTTGAGAAATTCCCTTTTTTTACTGTATGCCATTCGCTACAATAAAGAAGAGGAGCATTATCCTCTTTACCCACTCGCGGAGCGTAAAGCTCAAAGCCTTTTTCTTGCCATCTCTGCTTCCGGGAGTCGTATTTAAAAAGTTTTCTCCTTAACATAACTTTTGCCATGGTGAACTTTTCCGTTATGTAAAATTCTACCGCTAAAAGTCGTAGATGTTTCCTTCTACATTTCTTCCGTTAACTGTTCGATTTGAAAATCTGTTTGACTCCGTAACCTTCCTTATGCTATGAGAAAAGTTTTGGGCACCATTTGTTAATTTTTGTAACATACTTTTTAACTGCTGGTGGAAGTAAGTAGCTGTTCCTATTTCTAGATGTTTTATCTATTGTAGAAATCCAGTTGATTTTGTTTTCTAATAGGTTCCATTGATTTTGAATAATTTTGATAAATTTTATTCGTGAGGAAAAGGATTTAAAAAACGTGCTTATTGAAATCTAAAATTCGATGTCATCTTTCTTTTTCTTGTTTCATGCTTTAACGACCTTCATGAGCATGTAAGACTGTAAGGAGCCGACCGACTCGAATTTGTGCTACTGGTTTCACAGTAAAAAATTTACGGAATGAGAAATCTCACGTGGCATGAATTACACTCTTTTGACTGCTCAACACTCTGTTATTTTCAATGTGAAAATATCGATACTTCTAAATACCCTAGGTACATGCATCTTGGGATGTAAGGTCAGGTGATGCGTAACATCACAGCCTCTCCTTGACAAATGTCAACCCCGCCTTCTCGTGGTGCATCCTGTTCCCACTAAAGGGGCTCTGACGACCGCAAATAGCGGTATAACTATACCATCGGGATCAGAGGAAATGCTATCCCACACTCACCAACCCGCTTGGCCAGCGTGGTGAGTTATGGCCAAACACCTCCAAAATGACTCTACAACTTAAATCTTGGCCCTCAGTCTCCGGCAGCTGGAATGTACCTGGCCAAGGCAGCGGCCAGTGCGACATGAAGGCAGAGGGTGCTAAGAATCCCCGGAGGACCGGACTAGGCTGCCATTTGATGCTGACCTTGGCTACCTACAACGCACGCTCCCTATCTTCTGATTCAAGGCTTCTTGAATTGGAAGAGGAACTACAAAGGATCAAGTGGGACATCGTCGGGCTGAGTGAGGTAAGGAGAAAAGGAGAAGATCTCATTGAACTGAAAAGTGGACATCTCTTCTATTATCGTGGGACAGATACTGGCAGAACTAGTGGTGTTGGATTTATAATAAACAAGAAACTGAAGGATAAAGTGGTAGAAGTTGAAAGTTCCTCGGACAGAGCTGCACGACTCGTTATCCAACTATCGAGAAGATACCAGGCTCAGATTATTCAAACTTATGCCCCCACCACAAGTCATCCTGAAGAAGAAATTGAAGAATTTTATGAGGAAATTCGTCATCTAAATAATAAAGGTAAGCAGCACTTGAAGATAATTATGGGAGATTTCAATGCAAAAATAGGGCACCGGCAACAGAATGAAACTTCAGTAGGTAAATTCGGTCACGGCAACAGAAACCAGCGTGGAAATACTCTCGTTGAGTTTGCAGAGGCAGAAGGATTTTTCATCTTGAATTCCTTTTTCAAGAAAAAGCCACACAGGAAATGGACATGGAGACATCCAATTGGGACGACAAGTGAAATTGATTTTATTATGTGTAACAAAAAATTCGTCATCGAAGACTGCAGTGTGCTAAACAAGTTCAACACAGGTAGTGACCATAGATTGGTGAGATGTAAGATGCACCTCAACACTAAACTGGAACGTGGCAAGCTCATAAGACAAACAAAATGTATTGACATAACCAACCTTAAAAAACACCATAATACTTTCAAGTTGGAACTGAAGAACAGATTCTCTGCTTTAGAAGGCCTAACATCGGAAGAAGTGGATATTTCGGAAGTTAACAGAAAAGTAACCAAAGCTCTTATGGAAACAGCAACAAAATTAGCTGGGTCTAAGAACAAGTTGCATGTAAACAAATTATCAGGAAAAACCAAAATGTTGATGCAAAAAAGAAGAGAGATGAGGACAACTAAAGAAGATGTGACTTCCAAAGTGGAATATATAGAGCTATGCAAGACAGCACGAAAAAGTATCACTGAAGACGTAAGGAAATTCAACTGTGAGCTAGTGAGGAAAGCAATTGAAAACAACCAAAGCCTAAAGATAGCAAAGGGACATCTCAGTAAGGGAAGAAAACAGATTATGGCTCTGAGAAAAGAAGATGGTTCTATAACAAGAAATAGAGGTGAAATTTTGACAAGAGTGAAAGATTTCTACTCCAAATTATATGAAAGGGATGATACATGTACTCCAGACATCATGAAAGGTACCAGAGTTCTTCCAGTCCTCCCAGCAGAAGTTGCACATGCAATCAAGAACATGAAGCGGGGGAAAGCTCCAGGAGAAGATGGAATTACTATAGACATCATACAAGAAGCAAGTGGAGAAATTGAAACAGTACTCGCCCAAATTTTCACTCGATGCCTTAATGAAGGGAAGATTCCTGAGGATTGGAACAATGCTACAATGATCCTGCTACATAAAAAAGGTGACATTGAGGATCTCAGGAACTACAGACCTATCAGCCTCCTATCAGTGGTTTATAAAATCTTCACTAAAGTTCTTTCACACCGCTTGAAGGTAACACTGGACATGGCTCAACCGAGAGAACAAGCTGGATTCAGGAGTGGCTACAGCACAATAGATCATATCCACGTACTGAGAGAACTAATTGAAAGAGCGAGGGAATATGAACTTCCATTGTGCATGGCTTTTATCGATTATGAAAAAGCCTTTGATTCGGTGAAACCATCAGCAGTTACCACGGCTCTGAAATCCTGCGGTATTGAAGATGCATACATTAATATTATTAATAACATCTATGAAAATGCAAGTGCAAAGATTCGGCTGTTTGAAAATACAACACACATAAAAATTGGAAAGGGAGTGAGACAAGGTGACACCATATCTCCGAAGCTCTTTAATGCCACATTGGAAAATGTCTTTCAATCACTGAACTGGGAAAACAAAGGGATAAAGATTAATGGAGATTATCTAACCCACCTTCGTTTTGCTGATGACGTAGTCATTTTTGCAACTACCCCATCAGAGCTGCAGAGTATGATCCAGGAACTTGCTGACAAGAGTAAAGAAGTGGGATTAAAAATGAACTTTCAGAAGACAAAAGTGATGTTCAATGCTTTTACAAGAAATGAAGATTTATCGATTGATGGAGAAAAACTGGAGATAACAGATACGTATGTTTATCTTGGACAGCAGATATCAAGTGAGGGTCACATTGATGAAGAAATTAATCGGCGTACAAAACTTGCCTGGAGAGCTTTTGGAAGAAACATCATAATTTTCAAGAGCAATATGCCATTATGTCTTAAAAGAAAAGTGTTTGATCAATGCATCCTTCCAGTGCTTACGTATGGTGCAGAGACGTGGACCTTAACTAAAAGAGACATACAAAGGCTGCAGACAACTCAAAGCAGCATGGAGAGGTGCATGCTTGGTATAACCAGGAGAGATAAGAAGAGGAACTCGTGGATCCGAAAAATGACAAGAGTGGAAGACATCATGATCAGAGTTAAATCCCTGAAATGGCAATGGGCTGGACATACTGCCAGAAGGACAGACCATAGATGGACAGCCGAAATTTTAGATTGGATTCCAAGGGACAGGAAAAGACCCAGAAAAAGACCACATGGGAGATGGGTGGATGAAATTCGTAAATATGCGGGAGTGACATGGAGGAGACTGGCACAAGACAGACCGTTGTGGAGGAAACTTGGGGAGACCTTCGTCCAGCAGTGGATTGATAATGGTTGACAATGATGATGATGATGACATGCATCTTTACAATTTCAGTACGGTAACCTTTCGTTGCAACATTTCGTTTTAGGCAGAACTAAAAGAAAGAAAATCAGAAATTTATTTTTGCCTTGATACAGGCTATTTAAAGTTTCAAAATGTTCCAAAATTTCAGAGCTCTGAGCGACAAATTCACGGACGAGTGGAAATTTATTGAGCACCAAAATCAAAAAAATTATCAGAATTCGAAAGAACCTGTTAGACTGAAAAAAAATGCACATTCTGGTGTGGATTATCTTTTCAGAATATTCAATCTTCAAGACTTTGTTAACGTTCATTCTAATACTTTTGAAAGGTACAGGAAATTTAAATACCTGTCAATTCACGCATTTGGAATTTTCTGCCCCTTACAAAAAGTATGATAAAATAAAATGAACTCTTCTAAGCATAATAAACTTTGTGCATTAACTTAATAAGAACTTAGTTAACGGTTGCGCACTTGTTACCAAAACTGTTCTTCCAAATTTATTTAATAAATTATTATAATTTCCGCCAACTTTATTAGACAATTATTTATTGAAAAAGAAATGTATTTATTGATTTTTGAGGTTCTGGGGCTCAGAGAGTTTCCCATCCCTAATTTTGTTTAGACCAAGATGATTACGCAGGAGCACCCGCCTCTGACCAGTCGAGAGCCGGTAAGGCCGAAGAAACTTAGAAAATGTAATAAAACAAGATATTTTCGTTCACACTGAAAGGCAGTTCAGGAACGGTTGTGTCAGCACCAATCTGAAATCTTTGTAAGTTGGAAAGTAAGAGATGTATGTATTTTTTTCTTTTAAGGATCAGTTCGACCTTGAGTAGGTGTATAATTAATAAGGACTTTAAACGATCCCTCTTACATTCATATCTTTCAGAAGTAGAACTGGCCATTCAGCGAACTGCTATTAGTTTTGGTGAAATTAAGATAAGTGGGCGAGGCATCTACTGGGCTGCTGTTCATTGGGAGATGTCAAAAACCTCTTTGAAGGGAAAGGGAGGGGAATATGCTCTAAAAGTACAGGCATCTAAGGTCTTGCATGAGAGTACACGCAAAAAACTGGTGTAAGACCTTGAAGTTTTCCTTCCATTTTCTTAGGCTAACAGAAGTCACAAGAGCATTGGAGTTCTGTCCATCAGCTTTCTGTTAAAGTAGAAAATCGATTGCTTAATAACTTCCGAACTCGTCACTTAAATTTCCTTTTTAGACATGGATTTCTTTCTCTTTTGTGTATGTCAGCGGAATGAACGAAAGAGTGGCTTTAGAATCGCACACGCGAATTCGGTACTGTAGCAAAATAATAGGCTCATAATCTGTCATCGGCGATCGCCGGCGATATGTAGGGCAGTGTTACCCCACCAACATGTTACCTCCAGTTCTCCCCTCCCTTTAAAAGCTCGAAAACGAGCCCCCTCCCGCGCCCTTTCTTGTTTCCACTAACGGCTCCTAGAGTGTGTTCTTCGAATGAAAACTGCCCACGCGCCCCTTGACGGGAAACACGAGTCGCTGTTGCTATGGTAACAACACAACAACTGAGGCAGCCATCGTCTGCTCTGGCGGCAGAATTATTTTGCAATTCTACAGACATGTGGGCAGTTGGTAGCTGAACTCCCTCTCTCAGGGTGATCGTCGGGTGCTATTTATTGGTGTGTGAGTATGTGTGTGTGTGTTCATAGTGACCCGCAGCTGTAGAACAGGTAGTTCCGACTGTTGACAGTAAACAACTGAGATTACTCGCTCGGTGGAAGGCTTTCCAGGTAGGTTATTGAACTCCTCATTGTTATGAACATTCATGCATGCATTTTTCTCGTATGTAGCGTTTGCACTTAGAGCGATTCACACGATTTATGTTTAGCGGAAAGATTCGTTTGCGGGTAATAATGCACCACAGCATTAAGTGTCACGTTACTCGAAAGGAGACAATGTATCCGATAGGCTGTTATGGAGGAGACATTGGAAACGGTGGCCATAAAAAACGTGTTATCAACTCGTAATGGAGAAGTAAAATTTTCATACTGTACTAACAAATTATCAAACACTTAGGAAAAAGTACAATGAAGAAAAAGAAAAAAAGAGAAAGACATTACCATTCATTTAAAGGAAAGCACACTTAAAGTAACGGTTGGAATCATAATCGGAAAACTGTACAGAAGAAAAATAGTAGTCCAAATTTTTATCCAAAGTCATTTCATCTTTATCCAGAGTTCATTTTTGATAACAAAAGTCACGTCCTGACAGTAATACTAATGTATGTCGAAACCTCTGCATCGCACAGAATCACATCTGCAAATAAGCTGTACCTGAAAGTCCTTTAATCGCATTATGTGTATTCTCTTGAGATGGAATTTAAAAGCTGATATTTTACGGGAAAAAGAGAGAAAGAAAGAGAAAGAGGAAGAGAAAAAAGGGAATGATCGGATGTGATTGAATTTCACTTACAAACTGAATGCCAAATATTTTTTATAAGCATATTGGAAACCATTATTGTGTATCTTTGATAAAACGAATTATTTCTTACTGTTAATTACATATCATTTCTTTTATAAAAATGTGCTAATATAATTTAGTAATAATTAGACATTATTGCTGACGTCCCAGTGCCCGAGTGGTCTGAGGCACTGACTTCTGACCATTCTTTCGAGCTGGGAGCGGGCCCGAACCCCGTATAAAGCATGGGAGGTGCGTTTGTCTGATGGCGCTGGTTCTGACTCTTCCCTGGAGCCTGTGGCCCCAAATTACGGACGGGCATCTGCTTCTATCTTACCTCTTCATTTTTTTTTTTTGATTGACTGAAGGTTTAACGACCACCGTGAGCAACTGAATGTGCTATAAGCAGGCGCTCATCCCTAATTTAGGGCCACTTGTTCCAGGGAATGGAGAGAACCAGTGACGTAAGATAAACACAACATTCATGCCTCACGGGATTCAAACCCGGACAATTCAATTACGAATGGTCATAAGCCAGCGCTTAGATCACTGCACCACCGGAGCTGCTGCATCTGCTTCGTGACACGGTGGGTCTTAAATCCCGAAACAGAAAAAAAAAAAAAAAATGAAAAAAAAATCCATCTAGTTTGATTTTTTTGCGAAGCTAATCCGTGATAATTTAGAGATGATCATACATTATTTTTCATAAAACTGAAATGATCATGTATTTTTATTTATATGAAACTTAAAATGAGTTTATTTTCTACTCTAGTGAAAAAACGTTCACTCTAACACAAGACATGCCTACCATACTCGTATAAGACTATACGAATATGAAAACTAAGGGATATGATGAAACTTGCTTTCTGCTTACTTGACTATGTTCCTGTTTTTGGGTTTGACAACTGCGATAAAGAATATGTGTTAATACGCAACAAATTTGTTCAAATCATGAGAATTTAAGAAAAGAGGATGATGGTGGTATTATTCCAGCTTCAGAAAAAATATTTCTGTTGAGCAAATTGGTCCTACTATTGAAGCGAACATATTCTCGTAATTTTATTTAAAAAACAAACAAACTAATATTAGTAAAAAAAAAAGGGAACTCATATCATGTTCATCAGATAAATTTCGACGTTTTTTACAAGTTAGTTTAATATAGTTTATTTTATTTTTTGGTTAAAAAAAATTCATCTTTTTCAAATAGATTTCGATGGGCACTACAACTTGTTGGAGTAAGTTTTCCACACAAACGTAAATTAAAAAATTTCAGGTAGTTTTTGAGGAATTCTTCTATGACTTTCTTCCGTGCAATTTTCCCACAAAAGCACTAATTTAAATACCAGGAATAAAATTACTTACCTTGTAATTTAATTCCACAGAGTAAAAGAAAGAATAGAATAACAGAAATAAGATGTGCTAAGTGTCGATTTAAATATTTTTCATGCATCGTAAGTTTTGGATGGTTTCATGTTCATCATCCTGAGGATTGTGATCAAATTGCTTCTTCGTAGATGCGCCAGGCTCTGTGAACACAGATTTGTTGACTGTCGTACTTGCTGACAATCTATATTCACTAAAAACACTATTAGCATATTTTTCTTCGTATAGTCCGCAGCGGCATATAAACCACATACCTTGAAATTCAGAAAAATAAAAAAAAATCCTTCGTATTATCCGCGACGGCTCATTATCAGCAAACCGTGAAATTCAGGGAAAGAAATCGCCGTATAATCCATAACTGCGATGTTGATCCCGAATCGTTATTTCTTGCAGAAAAGTCGCATCCAGCAGCTCAAAGAAATAGAAAAAAAAAAAGATCTTCTTAGTAATAAAATAATATTTATTTTTAAATGTTTTTTTCTGTTACTTTCAAGTGAATAAAGAGCAAAAATTATGAGTTTTTCAGCATTACTGCAGTTCTGTAGACTAGCGGGACCCACGAACGTGTGTGACGGCGAGCTTTCCACAGCACTCGTTCGTCCGCGAGAGGAAATGATCTCGGCTTCGTTTCATTGCATTTTTGTCAAAATGAAAAAGAAAAACAAACTTCTTTTCATCTGTTTGTGGGCTTCCACCTTCGTATCGCGCAACATTCTACTGTTATTAAACCCTTTCTGGTAATTTTCAACATATAGGCCTCTGCTGACAATTACGACCCGGATTTTTTAAAAATCGAAGTGCCGCATAAACGTTATTAAGTTGTTATCTAAAATCAACAAAAAAAAAACCCGGTGAATTATCCGCATCGGCGTATGATCCACAGAACGTAAATTTATAACAGATAATCCACGGATAATCCACTTAACAGATAATCCACGAACATACAGTATGATGAAAAATTCGGTACTTTAGATATAATGCACAATCAAGACATTTCGATACAGTAATCACTGTAGATTCAGTAGTAACAACTTCCTTCTCCGTAATTTCAACTGCAGTTCTTTTTATTGAGTATATATCATCATCATCATTGTCAATCATTATCAATCCACTGCTGGATGGAGGTCTCCCCAAGTTTCTTACACAATGGTCTGTCTTGCGACAATCTCCTCCATGTCACTCACACATGCTTTCGCATTTCATCTACCCATCTCCCATGTGGTCTTTTTCTGTCCCCCCGTTGTAATCCAGTCTAGAATGTCAGTTGTACATCGCTGATCCGTTCTTCCGGCAACTTTGAGTATATATATATATATATATATATATATATATATATATATATATATATGCGGGAGTGACATGGAGGAGACTGGCACAAGACAGACCGTTGTGGAGGAAACTTGGAGAGACCTTCGTCCAGCAGTGGATTGATAATGGTTGACAATGATGATGATGATGATGATGATATCATCATCATCATCATCCTGCTGGACGAAGGTCTCCCCAAGTTTCCTCCACAACGGTTTGTCTTGTGCCAGTCTCCTCCATGTCACTCCCGCATATTTGCGAATTTCATCCACCCATCTCCCATGTGGTCTTATTCTGGGTCTTTTCCTGTCCCTTGGAATCCAATCTAAAATTTCGGCTGTCCATCTATGGTCTGTCCTTCTGGCAGTATGTCCAGCCCATTGCCATTTCAGGGATTTAACTCTGATCATGATGTCTTCCACTCTCGTCATTTTTCGGATCCACGAGTTCCTCTTCTTATCTCTCCTGGTTATACCAAGCATGCACCTCTCCATGCTGCTTTGAGTTGTCTGCAGCCTTTGTATGTCTCTTTTAGTTAAGGTCCACGTCTCTGCACCATATGTAAGCACTGGAAGGATGCATTGATCAAACACTTTTCTTTTAAGACATAATGGCATATTGCTCTTGAAAATTATGCTGTTTCTTCCAAAAGCTCTCCAGGCAAGTTTTGTACGCCGATTAATTTCTTCATCAATGTGACCCTCACTTGATATCTGCTGTCCAAGATAAACATACGTATCTGTTATCTCCAGTTGTTCTCCATCAATCGATAAATCTTCATTTCTTGTAAAAGCATTGAACATCACTTTTGTCTTCTGAAAGTTCATTTTTAATCCCACTTCTTTACTCTTGTCAGCAAGTTCCTGGATCATACTCTGCAGCTCTGATGGGGTAGTTGCAAAAATGACTACGTCATCAGCAAAACGAAGGTGGGTTAGATAATCTCCATTAATCTTTATCCCTTTGTTTTCCCAGTTCAGTGATTGAAAGACATTTTCCAATGTAGCATTAAAGAGCTTCGGAGATATGGTGTCACCTTGTCTCACTCCCTTTCCAATTTTTATGTGTGTTGTATTTTCAAACAGCCGAATCTTTGCACTTGCATTTTCATAGATGTTATTAATAATATTAATGTATGCATCTTCAATACCGCAGGATTTCAGAGCCGTGGTAACTGCTGATGGTTTCACCGAATCAAAGGCTTTTTCATAATCGATAAAAGCCATGCACAATGGAAGTTCATATTCCCTCGCTCTTTCAATTAGTTCTCTCAGTACGTGGATATGATCTATTGTGCTGTAGCCACTCCTGAATCCAGCTTGTTCTCTCGGTTGAGCCATGTCCAGTGTTACCTTCAAGCGGTGTGAAAGAACTTTAGTGAAGATTTTATAAACCACTGATAGGAGGCTGATATGTCTGTAGTTCCTGAGATCCTCAATGTCACCTTTTTTATGTAGCGGGATCATTGTAGCATTGTTCCAATCCTCAGGAATCTTCCCTTCATTAAGGCATCGAGTGAAAATTTGGGCGAGTACTGTTTCAATTTCTCCACTTGCTTCTTGTATGATGTCTATAGTAATTCCATCTTCTCCTGGAGCTTTCCCCCGCTTCATGTTCTTGATTGCATGAGCAACTTCTGCTGGGAGGACTGGAAGAACTCTGGTACCTTTCATGATGTCTGGAGTACATGTATCATCCCTTTCATATAATTTGGAGTAGAAATCTTTCACTCTTGTCAAAATTTCGCCTCTCTTTCTTGTTATAGAACCATCTTCTTTTCTCAGAGCCATAATCTGTTTTCTTCCCTTACTGAGATGTCCCTTTGCTATCTTTAGGCTTTGGTTGTTTTCAATTGCTTTCCTCACTAGCTCACAGTTGAATTTCCTTACGTCTTCAGTGATACTCCGATGATGATATATATATATATATATATATCCAACCTTAAAAAACACCATAATACCTTCAAGTTGGAACTGAAGAACAGTTTCTCTGCTTTAGAAGGCCTAACATCGGAAGAAGTGGACATCTCTGAAGTTAACAGAAAAGTAACCAAAGCTCTTATGCAAACAGCAACAAAATTAGCTGGGTCTAAGAACAAGTTGCATGTAAATAAATTATCAGGAAAAACGAAAATGTTGATGCAAAAAAGAAGAGAGATGAGGACAACTAAAGAAGATGTGACTTCCAAAGTGGAATATATAGAGCTATGCAAGACAGTACGAAAAAGTATCACTGAAGATGTAAGAAAATTCAACTGTGAACTAGTGAGGAAAGCAATTGAAAACAACCAAAGCCTAAAGATAGCAAAGGGACATCTCAATAAGGGAAGAAAACAGATTATGGCACTGAGAAAAGAAGATGGTTCTGTAACAAGAAATAGAGGCGAAATTTTGACAAGAGTGAAAGATTTCTACTCCAAATTATATGAAAGGGATGATACATGCACTCCAGACATCATGAAAGATACCAGTACCAGAGTTCCTCCAGTCCTTCCAGCAGAAGTTACACATGCAATCAAGAACATGAAGCGGGGAAAAGCTCCAGGAGAAGATGGAATTACTGTAGACATCATACAAGAAGCAAGTGGAGAAATCGAAACAGTACTCGCCCAAATTTTCACTCGATGCCTTAATGAAGGAAAGATTCCTGAGGATTGGAACACCGCTACAATGATCCTACTACATAAGAAAGGGGACATTGAGGATCTCGGAAACTACAGACCTATCAGCCTCCTATCAGTAGTTTATAAAATTTTCACTAAAGTTCTTTCACACCGCTTGAAGGTAACACTGGACATGGCTCAACCGAGAGAACAAGCTGGATTCAGGAGTGGCTACAGCACAATAGATCATATCCATGTGCTGAGAGAACTAATTGAAAGAGCGAGGGAATATGAACTTCCATTGTGCATGGCTTTTATCGATTATGAAAAAGCCTTTGATTCGGTGAAACCATCAGCAGTTACAATGGCTCTGAAAACCTGCGGTATTGAAGATGCATACATTAATATTATTAATAACATCTATGAAAATGCAAGTGCAAAGATTAGGCTGTTTGAAAATACAACACACATAAAAATTGGAAAGGGAGTGAGACAAGGTGACACCATATCTCCGAAGCTCTTTAATGCCACATTGGAGGGTGTTTTTCAGTCACTGAGCTGGGAAAACAAAGGGATAAATATTAATGGAGATTATCTAACCCACCTTCGTTTTGCTGATGACGTAGTCATTTTTGCAACTAGCCCATCCGAGCTGCAGAGTATGATCCAGGAACTTGCTGACAAGAGTAAAGAAGTGGGATTAAAAATGAACTTTCAGAAGACAAAAGTGATGTTCAATGCTTTTACAAGAAATGAAGATTTATCGATTGATGGAGAAAAGCTGGAGATAACAGACACGTACGTTTATCTTGGACAGCAGATATCAAGTGAGGGTCACATTGATGAAGAAATTAATCGGCGTACAAAACTTGCCTGGAGAGCCTTTGGAAGAAACAGCATAATTTTCAAGAGCAATATGCCATTATGTCTTAAAAGAAAAGTGTTTGATCAATGCATCCTTCCAGTGCTTACGTATGGTGCAGAGACGTGGACCTTAACTAAAAGAGACATACAAAGGCTGCAGACAACTCAAAGAAGCATGGAGAGGTGCATACTTGGTGTAACCAGGAGAGATAAGAAGAGGAACTCGTGGATCCGAAAAATGACAAGAGTAGAAGACATCATGATCAGAGTTAAATCCCTGAAATGGCAATGGGCTGGACATACTGCCAGAAGGACAGATCATCGATGGACAGCAGAAATTTTAGATTGGATTCCAAGAGACAGGAAAAGACCCAGAAGAAGACCACATGGGAGATGGGTGGATGAAATTCGAAAGTATGCAGGGGTGACATGGAGGAGACTGGCACAAGACAGACCGTTGTGGAGGAAACTTGGGGAGACCTTCGTCCAGCAGTGGATTGATAATGGTTGACAATGATGATGATGATGATATATATATATATATATATACATGTATACGCACCAGTGATCCGTTCTTCTGGCAACATTGAGTATATATATATATATACACCAACATTGAGTGTGTGTATATATATGCTTTTGAACTTCATCCACCCATCTCCCATGTGGTCTTCTTATGGTCTTCTCCTTGGAATCCAGTCTAAAATTTCGGTTGTCCATCGATGGTCAGTCCTTCTGGCAATTTGTCCAGCCCGTTGCCATTTCAGGAATTTTACTCTGATCATGATGTCTTCCAGTCATGTCATTTTCCTTATCCACAAATTCCTCTTCTTATATTTCCTGTTTACACCAAGCATGCATCTCTCCATGCCTCTTTCAGCTGTCTGCAGGTTTGTATGTCTTTTTTAGTTAAGGTCTACGACTCTCCTCAGTACGTAAGCACAGGAAAGATGCATTGATTAAACACTTTTCTTTTAAGACATAATGTCATTTTGCTCTAAAAAAATTGTACTGTTTCTTCCAAAAGCTCTCCAACCAAGTTTAATACGCCGATTAATTTCTTAATCAGTGCGACCTTAGCTTGCTATCTGCTGTCCAAGGTAAATATAGGTATTGGTTATCTCCAGTTTTTCCCCGTCAATAATCGATGAACCTTCATTTTTTGTGAAAGCATTGTACATCAGTTTTGTCTTCTGACAATTTATTTTTAATCACAGTTCTTTACTCTTGCCAGCAAGTTCCTGTGTCATACTCTGTAGTTCTGAAGGGGCATTTGCAAAAATGACTACGCCATCAGTAAAAAGAAGGTAACATAAATAATCTCCATTAATCTTTAACTCTTTGTTTTCCCAGTTCAATGATTGAAATACAATTCGCAATGTGGCATTAAAGGGTTCAGGAGGTATGGTTTTACCTTGTCACACTCCCTTTCCAATTTTTATTGTTGCTGTATCTTCAAATAGTCGAAACTTTGCACTTCCATTTTCATAGATGTTATTAATAATGCTAATGTATGCATCTCCAGTACCGCAGGATTTCAAAGCCGTTGTAAGTGCTGATGGTTTCTCGGAATCGAAGGCCTTTTCATAATCAATAAAAGCCATATATATATACACTGAAGTGCCTGAAAAACTGGTACACCATTCTAATACTTGGTAGGTCCCCAACGGGAGCGCAGGACTGCAGAAATACACGGGGCATGGACTCCACTAGCTTCAGGAAATATGCTGTTGGCAATGCACACCATACTTCCTGCAGAGCGTTCCACAATTCGGGTGTATTCCGAGGTCTCGGATTCCTGCGTTCGATAGCACTTTGCATGGCATCCCAAAATGCGTTCTATCACGTTCAGATCTGGGGACTTGGGTGGGAATGGCAACACCCCAAACTTAGGTGAATGCTCCTCTAACCATAATGTGGCGTCCCGACACTTGTGTGGAGGTGCATTGTTCTGTTGGAACAGGCCCAACCCATCAGCATGAATGCAGGGCATGACCTCGTCAGAAAGGATGCGCACATAGCGTTGGCCGGTCACAGACGTTTGTAGACGTACCAGGGGTCCCAGTGAAGTCCAGCTAAACACACCCCATAACATTACGGACCCCCCAACAGCCGGTACAGTTCCCTGTTGACAGGCGGGTTCCATGGTTTCATGGGGTTTGCGACACACACGAATCCTTCCATCTGCCCAATACAGTTGGAAACGCGACTCGTCAGACCAGGCTGCTTCTTTCAAGTCATCAAGTGTCCAGTGGCGGTGTGGCCGTGCGCAGGCGATGCGCATAGCTCTGTGTCGTGCACACATCAAGGGAACTCGAGTTAGGCGTCGGCTCCCAAAGCCCATATCGTGCAGGGTACGTTGCACAGTCCGGACGCTGATGCTTGTTGAGGTTCCAGCATTGAATTCCGATGATACCTGCGAGAGTGTTGCAGACCTATCGCGTGAAACAATTCTTGACAGCCGACGATGGTCACGTCCACCCAATGTCTTTTTACGGCCACACTGGTGTAGATTTGAGGTTTTGCCGGAATTGTTGTAGTCACGGCACACCCTTGCGATGGTCGTCCGTGAAAATCCGAACTTCGTTTCTACCTCCGAAATGCTATGGCCCATCTCACGAGCGTCAAATAAGACACCGCGTTGAAAATCGCTTAAATCGTTATTACTTTTAATTCTCATGCCGAAAACAGCTCTGACAGCTGGCAAGGATGTGTATCGCTTTATATACGCACTGGCGGATGCAACCGAGTACGCGCATAGGTTACGTTGCTATGTATTTTGCATAAGCTCGTCTGTGCCAGTTTTTCTGGCACTTCAGTGTATATGGCTTTATATCATCATCATCATCATCATCATTGTCAACCATTTTCAATACACTGCTGGACGAGGGTCTCTCCAAGCATCTTCCACAACGGTCTGTCTTGTGCCAGTCTCCTCCATGTTATTCCCGCATACTTTCGAATTTCATCCACCCATCTCCCATGTGGTCTTCTTCTGGGTCTTTTCATGTCCCTTGGAATCCAATCTAAAATTTCGGCTGTCCATCGATGGTCTGTCCTTCTGGCAGTATGTCCAGCCCATTGCCATTTCAGGGATTTAACTCTGATCATGATGTCTTCTACTCTTGTCATTTTTCGGATCCACGAGTTCCCCTTCTTATCTCTTCTGTTACACCAAGTATGCACCTCTCCATGCTACTTTGAGTTGTCTGCAGCCTTTGTATGTCTCTTTTAGTTAAGGTCCACGTCTCTGCACCATACGTAAGCACTGGAAGGATGCATTGATCAAACACTTTTCTTTTAAGACATAATGGCATATTGCTCTTGAAAATTATGCTGTTTCTTCCAAAAGCTCTCCAGGCAAGTTTTGTACGCCGATTAATTTCTTCATCAATGTGACCCTCACTTGATATCTGCTGTCCAAGATAAACGTACGAACTTGTTATTTCCGACATTTCTCCATCAATCGTTAAATCTTCATTTCTTGTAAAAGCATTGTACATCACTTTTGTCTTCTGAAAGTTCATTTTCAATCCCACTTCTTTACTCTTGTCATATATAAATATATACTAATGTATGATGCACAATGCTTTTACAATAAATGAAGATTCATCGATTATTGATGAGGAAAAGCTGGAGATAACCAATACTTACATTTATCTTGGACAGCAGATATCAAGCGAAGGTCACATTAGTGAAGAAATTAACCAAGGTATGAAACTTGGTTGGAGAGCTTTTGGAAGAAACAGTACAATTTTTAAGAGCAATATGTCATTATATCTTAAAAGAAAAGTTTTTAATCAATGCGTCCTTCCAGTGCTTACATACGGAGCAGAGACATGGACCTTGACAAAAAAAGACATACAAAGGCGGCAGACAACTGAAAAGAGCCTGGAGAGATGCATGTTTGGTGTAACCAGGAAAGATAGGAAGAAAAACCAGAGTAAAATCTCTGAAATGGCAATGGACTGGACATATTGGCAGAAGCATGGACCACTGATGGATAGACAAAATTTTAGACTGGATTCCAAGGAACAGGAAAAGACCCAGAACAAGACCACGTGGGAGATGGGTGGATGAAATTCGAAAGCATGCCGGAGTGACATGGAGGGAGCTGGCTCAAGACAGCTCGTTGTGAAAGAAACTTTGGGAGACCTTCATCCAGCAGTGGATTGATAATGATAGACAATGGTATATACACTGCTGGCCACCCAAAATGCAACACCAAGAAGGACACGAGATACCAAAGCCAGATTTACTGGACACATAACAACAGATACAAAGATGACACGATTGAGCTTACAGGCCCGTGCGACTTGCGGAACCCGCACACATCAATAGTTCGTGTGGTCCCCAGGGCAGGCAATAACGGCCGCTACACGCCGCTGCATCGAACGAAAAAGGCTTTGGATGTGGGCTTGGGGTATGTCGGTCCAGGCTGCTCCCACAGGTTGCCACAGTTCATCACACGTAGCCGCGGATGGTGCTTTTTGGGCCACTCGCTTGCAGATTAGCAACCAGACATGTTCGATGGGCGACATATGGGGAGAACAGGCGGGCCACGGCAGCAGTAACACCTGGTGGGCTGTGAAGAATTGTTGCACGATGCGTGCCACGTGCGGGCGCGCATTGTACTGTTGAAACGTGGCCGCTGGCAGGTCCTGCAGGTAAGGGAGGACTACAGGCTCCAAAACGTCGGAGATATAGCGGTGGCTGTTGAGTGTACCGGCGATGCGTATCAGAGGGATGCGGGTGTCATATCCAATTGCGCCCCAAACCATAAAGCCAGGCGACGGACCAGTATGGCGATGCATAATGCAGGCGTCATACAGTCTGTCGCCGCGGTGCCGCCACACGCGGATCCGACCATCGTGGTGTTGCAGGCAGAAGCGAGATTCGTCGAAGGAGACAATGTCGTGCCATTCCGTAGTCCAGGTGCGGCGTTCAACGGCCCACTGCCGTCCCACTTGCCGGTGGTGTAACGTCAATGGTAATCGGAGCAATGGGCGCAGTGCGGCAAGTCCCCGCTCCTGCAGACGACGTCGAACGGTACGAGCTGACACAAGTTGTTGCGCAACACACCCTAATTCCTGCGCTAACTTTCGTGATGTGGCAGTGCGAGCCGTCAATGCCCGCCGCACAACATGCCGGTCCTCTCGTTCGGTGGTGTGCCGCGTCTGCGGCAATCGCACACGTCGGTCCGTCTGTCACTCCTGCACCCACCGAATCCATACTCGCCTCACTGTGGCTGGATGTCGTCCCACAAGGGCGCCGATATCTCGGTACGATAAACCGGTGTCGCGATAAGCCACTATTCGTCCTCTGTCGAACTCCGCAACGTGCTGGAATTACTGCCGTATTCTACGACGAGGCATCAGGAAGCTTCCCTCTCACAGGTCCGGCAGCACAACACACTTCCACTACTTACACCCCGCCTTCTGTGCACCCTTCTTATAGTACTTCTCGGTGGCGTGCCGGGCGCACATGATTTGCATATGCCCTGCAATGCTAATCGTTTGCATGTCTTCTCGTGGGCGACGCATGCTTGGAATTTCAGGCCAATCGGATGCTTCCTTCTTGGCGTTGCATTTTGGGTGGTCAGCAGTGTATATATGTTGTTGTTTCGTAATTTAAATCCTACCATGAGCAACTCTAAGGGCTATAAGCAGTCGTTCGTTACTAATTTAGGGCTATTGGATATAGAGAAGAGAGAAATTTAATGTTGTAAGACAAACACATATATAGGACTTAAACTCGGATCCCATCTCGAAAGACTATCTAAAAACCAGCGCCTCTGACCAGTCGGCTACCAAGGTGACAGAAGACATATTTTTACTATAAACCTGAAAAGGATGTAAATGAAACCATGGAAAGCGGTTGACGTGTGGATAAATGTTTAACGGGAATTTCAAGTATCTTAATTTCATTACTTGCTGTTTTCAAATTTAAATGTTTCAGTCAGTTTTCAGCGAATTCTATAACTTTCTTCAGCGCAGTTTTCCCGCGGAAGTGTTAATTTATGATCTTGGGTGAATTTCGCCACAATAACTCTAAATTTGATCTCTCACTTTCGGAAGCTACAGTTCCGATGAATTCCAGAACCTTTTCCTTTTTATAAAATTGTGAATATTAATTCATGTGCATTAATCATCGTAAGATCTTTAATTTTGGTACTTTGTTAGTAGAAACCACATTGAAGTTGCTGACTTCGACGAGTTCTTAAACTTTCTTCAGCGCAGATAATTCCAGTAAATACATTACTTCATAATTTGTAAGCTTCGTAGGAGACAGCCTACAGGAGACAAGTGAAATAGAGCTTAATTTCCCTTTCTAAGAAGAGCATATTAGTTTGCCATATTTGTGAAATTCATTCATCCAGATGAAGTTGATACGCTTCAGTTTTATTCTGAATGTTCCCAGATGTGAAATTCTGTGATTTCAGCTACAGAAATCACTGAATTTCAAACAGCAATTTGGTAGATAAAACATTATATATATAGTTTTATTTTGCACGTATGAGAGTCAAGGATTAAGCAATGACCTGCCTGTACTCTTCTAAAGTTTTCTAGCCAATGTCTGCTTGGTTGTCCCATTCACCTTTCCTATAAACCCTGTGGGAAGAGATCAAGGGAACAGACAAGGAAACGTTAGCCACAAGGCTTTGAGAACGGTACAAGCTGTTCACATTCTAATTCTTGAAATCAAGAAAAAGCTGAAAAAATGTAACTGCTTCACTACTAAGTCAATCAGTTACTTTATTGTTTTTTGATTTTTAATTCTCCAATTTAAATAATTTTCAGCAGATCTCGTCGGCTCTAATTCTAGTGTTTTTTGTTTTTTTGATTGGAGGTTTAACGACCACCGTGAGCAACTCGATGGGATACAAGCAGTCGCCCGTCCCTAATTTAGGGTCACTGGTTCCAGGGAAGGGAGAGAGCCAGTGCCGCAAGACAAACACAACATCCATGCCTCACTGGGATTCGAACCCGGACCCCTTTCGGACGAATGATCAGAGGCCATCGCCTTAGACCACTGCGCCACCGGGGCAGCAATTCCAGTGTTTGAGTGCACTCAACTGACAAAACATTAGAGAAACCTCCCTACTAGCGTGTTGGCCCTCCTCTAGCGCGAATAATAGCCTGCACACGCCGAGGCATCGACTCCATCAGATGCCGGAGGGTTTCTGGAGGTAATGCCAGACATGTCTGTTGCAACATTGTCCATATCTCCGCCCGAGGTGTCTGCCCAGGATCCACGAGTCTGATGTTCCATTCCACGGCATTCCAGATAGTTTCCCTAGGGTTTAAATCCAGTGACCTTGGGAGCCACTAGATGATTCTAAAATCAGATAAGTGTTCTTCGAGCCATATCCATGTGGTTGCGGCCCAGTGGGGCAGCTCATTTTCCTGATAGAACAGACCATTAGCCGCAGGATGCGCGAAGGCCATGAAAGAGTGTAGGAAATCAGTCAGCACATGCTGGTAGCGCGCAGCGGTTAAGGACCTCTCCAGACACACTAAGGGACATAATGTGTCACATAAGAAGGCTCCTCAAACCATCACAGAGCCACCACTGTCTTGAAAAGAGCCGACCTGGCACGACGGGACTATAGTCTCATGCTGTCGACGCCACACCCTCCTGTCAGCTCGGTACAGCTGAAAACAGGAGACATCTGACCACACGAAGCGGCGCCTCTCTGCAGAGGTACAGTTTTGATATTCTGGGCACTGGGCGAGGCGTAATGTCCGATGACAAGCAGTTAACAGTGGCACACGAGTAGGACGTCGGGTCTGGTAGCCCAGGGTATGGAGCATGCGCCGTATCGTTCGCTTCCTGACGCTTCTTGGACCTCCGATATTTAACATGGGTGTTATTTGTGCCGCAATTGCTAAGCGGTTGGTCTGTACGAGTATTGATGTTCTTCGTTGACCTCCGGTCAGCGTGTGGTCGGTCACCGCTTGCTCTCTGGGCGCTGGTATGTCCGTCGATGGTATACTCACAGTACACCCTTAATACGGTTACCCTACATAACCCTTGGGCTCTTACCACTTGTGCGATAGTATGGCCCACTGCCTTGCAACGCGTCCACGATCAAAGTTGCTCAGATCACCATGTTTACCCACATACGAAACACTGTTGGGAAGCTCTGCTGCCAGCCTATTTATCAATTGAGTTCGGTTTGGGTCTGTTACACTCTGCGCGGGGGATGCCCATGTCAACTTCCCATCCTCCCTATCTCTAATGTTTTGTTTACTGAGTGTACATTCTTTAAGTACGGTTTTGACCACAACTAACTCTTTCGTATACCAATGCACTTAAAATATAATGTCGTAACAACGGAGTTATTTGATTGTTTGGGGACAACGGGAAAATACTGTCTATAAATGCACTTATATTGATTGTTTTCCTGCAGCAGCTGAAGGAGTTAAAGAAAAATGGTGAAGAATTATTGCCACATATTCGTCCGCAATTTTTTTTAACGCTGATCAATCAAGAGTGCATTATCGTGCTTTGTCTTTAAAAATTTACTTATTTAAAATGGGAGGCTTTAAAATAGTGTCCTGGCTCCAGAGGTATGTCTGCGAAAGAGAGAGAGAGAGAGAGAGAGAGAGACAGAGGAAAGAAAAAGGCTTTGATAGCTGAACAAGAAATTCGAGAAACTATTTTTCTCCCTGCTTCGTCTGATTTTTTGTAGTTGCGCTAGTGATCCGTCAGGCTGACTGTCTTTTGTATTTTCCGTTTGTGATCGTAGAATATATGTACCGAACTGCTATCAACGTTTCGCTTCAGGACTGACTTACCCCCTTCCGTCTTTATCAGCCTATTTTTTTCTTCAGAATAATGCAGTGACGTGTGGAAGAATCGTGGCAGAATCGATAAGGTATTTCCGTGTTTAGAATTTTTGTCGAAAGACTAATTATCTACTGTTTTCATCACAAAGCTCGAAGAATGAGACGATTCTCTTACCACCTGAGAGCTTGTCTTACGAATGAATGGGTCTTCCGTCACTCCTGTCAGCTTCAAATGGCATCATTAACATGGCTGCCGTTGTCCTTTAGTGTATGCTATCACAGCTCTTTAGTGTGTGCTAACAATAGGTTCGCTTAAAACTTATTCTTAGAAGAAGAAAAGTTGTCCCGGAAATCTTGTTTTCACTTCGGCTGGAAAATCAATCAAAACATATGCGGGAAATATATGATTTTTTTTTATTGGGGATTAAAGACCACCGTGAGCAACTCAAAGGGTTATAAGCAGTCGACCGTCAGTAATTTGCAATTTGGGGGCACTGGCTCCAGGGAAGGGAGAGAGCCAGTGCCTTAAGACAAACACAACATCCATGCCTCACCGCAATTCGAACTCTGACCCATCTCGGACGAATGATCATAAGCCAGCGCTTAGATCACTGTGCCACCAGGGCGGCGAAATATATGTGTACTTCGCATTGGTCAGAAAATTATGCACCGATGCGAATTTCAGATTTTTAGCAATATTCGTCCTCTTTTATGCCAGATTTTTCATTTCGTCGATTAATTTCATCACTTTGTTATTGTCGTAAAAACACCTGCTCCCTGAGCTCCGTGTACATGGAAAATATACAGATTTAAAATCAATTTTAATACACATCGAAAACATTATTTTAAAGGTAATACATCTGTCCCCTTATTGTTTTTTCTGTCTTTCAATTTGATTGAGATTTAAAAGGGGAAAAAATTCTTATCGTGTATCAACTCAAAAACGTAGTAAGATTACAATCCTCTGGAGGTTTGTTTAAAAAATAATAAAAAATCTCTGATATGGATTCGTCTTTGATCGTATACCGAAATTTTATATGAAGTGCTTAATTTAGGTCGACTTTTAAACGTTGCAGTAGACCGCTTATAACGCGCCCGTATTTTGCAAAAACCCGGATTTAACAAGTAAAACAGGAGCTTTCGTTTAGCATGATGTCAATTAAAAGCACATTTGACCGTTTTTAATGAACAAAGTTAATGAAATGCCCGGATTTAACGAGGGAAACAAAAAGCTAAGATGATCATTTTTAACAAGCAAAGTGGCAAAATTTCATGAAATTTTATATTTAATGAAACGGAAAAAATCTGCTGCGCACTGTACTGAAATATGGGAATCGAAATGGTGGCATAAAGGACGAAAATGCCACAACTCAGTGGAATCTTGGTGTGCTAGTAGAAGGATGTTGATAGAAAGGCAATGGAGAAGAAGTACATCGAATGCTCGGCATGCGAGTTGTACAATAGGCTCTTGCTTCAGTAGTTGATGCTAAAGAACCCACATTTGTCTTGCACTTAAAACTGCTTTAGAAATGCTGGGTTGGATAGCACAGCCAACTTGATGATGAAATAGATGATGTTCCTGCCATTTACGATTTGTTAATGTAGATGAAGCTACCTCCACATCTGGCATCCTTTCTGCAGACAATGTCATAGAGGCAATTAAGTCGCCAGAAAGTGTTGAGGCAAGTGAAGAAAGCACAGACGAGAACACTCGGCCACCGTCGTAAGCAACAGCCACTGATTGTGCGGAAAATCTCCAACATATTTTTGAAGCAACAGACTTCGTCGGTGACGAGCTATTTAATGAATTAAGTGTTATGCGGCGAAAATTAAGGAAGCATAAATATACACTGAAGAGCCAAAAAAAAAAAAAAAAACCCGAAAAAACTGGGATACCTCTCTAAAACTGCGTTGGTCCTCCTCACGAGCGGATAACGGCAGTAATGTGACGGAGCATGGACTCCACGAGCTCTTTGTAGTACTGTGGATACAGTGTACACCATGCTTCCTGAAGAGCGTCCCTTAATTGCGTAATTTTCGCCGCTGGGGGATTCCTGGTATAGACGACACGTTGAACAGCATCCCAAATGTGTTCGATGGCGTTTAAATTCGGCAAATGATGTGCTCAAGTCAGAATGCCACACTCTGTAGAATGTTCCTCCTGCCATAATCGGGCAACTATGGACTTGTACGGTGGCTCATTGTCGCGTTGAAAGAGGTCGGACCGGTCGGAGTGGTTGCATGACATGAACGGGTGCAAATGATCCCCAAGGATGGTTACGTAGCCTCCACCTGTCAAAGCGGTCTACAGGCACATGAGAGGTCCTAATGCGTGACAGCTGAAAACATCCCACACCATAACAGAGCCTCCACCGCCCTGCACTGTCCTTTGTAGGCATGGGGATGTCGCCACACCCGGAATCGCTCATCTGCACGAAACAGTTAGTACTGCGATTCGTCGGACCAGGCTACATGTTTCCGGTCATCTTGAGCCCAACGACGCTTTTCCCCAGCCCAGGCGAGGCGAACTGAACGCCTTGTGTTGTAGGGTCAGTAATGGTACCCGGGTGAGCCGTCAGCTCCGAAACCCAATTAAACACAGGGAAAGTTGCACTGTCCGAACGCTGATACTACTACTGGCCCCAACATTGAATTGCGCTGCGATTTGCGGCAATGTTGCAAGCCGGGCGCATTTAACGATGCGAGCCACACGCCGTTGCCCATCATTAACCAGGACTTTTCTACGGCTACACTCGCACTCTGGATCTCCCCCCTATCCTGAGTTTGTGTAGCGCAGCTACACCTTTGAAATTTTTAACCGTGTAAATTCAAATTTCGTGGTAATTTCCGCGATGGAGTGACCCATCTCCCGGGCGCTCACTATCATATCACGTTCAAAATCGCTTAAATCCTGATTAGCTGCCATCTGAACTGCGAATGCTACTACTTAAGCTTCCGGAGTTATCTGCCTGTATGTACAGTATACACTGAAGAGCAATTGAATTAGAGACAGCTGGCGTTATGCAAATGTGGCGCTGCGGGCGACCCTGTAAACGGAAACGACATGACGTATGCAGCGATCCGACAATATAAGGAGTGATGTGACGGAAATCAGTAAGAGTCGGACGCAGTATGGGTAAGACGAAGGATCTAAGCGCATTTGATCGTGGGCAAATTGTCGGGGCCCGACGAATGGGTCACTCCATCTCGGAAGTCGTGCAGGCACTGGGATTTTCACAAACCACTGTGTCACGGGTGCACCGTGAGTACATCGAATCCTGTAAAACCATCCCTGCAAGGGCCAACTGCCGTGGACAACAGCGTGGGGATGAGCGGGGTCATCGTCGGCTGGCTCGCATTGTGACAGCGGATAGACGGGCCACAGTGCAAGAAATCACTCGGCAATTTAACACTGGTGTACAAAAACGTGTAAGCAGCCACACCATCCATAACCATCTCCTTGCTATGAGGTGTACCCTATAGCGAGGAGATGAGCCACTGTCCCACGAGGGTACCGCTGCTGACCGCACATCACAGGGTGTAAAGATTAGCATGGGCGCAGGAACATCGCCACTGGACCCTAGACATGTGGAAAAATGTTGCCTGGACTGATGAGTCGAGATTCTCGTTGGTACATGCGGATGGCAGGATACGAGTACGGCGCAAACCACATGAAGCGATGGATCCTTCTTGCCAACAGGGTACTCTTCAAGCTGGTGGGGGTGGCATTCTCATGTGGGTACTGTTTACGTGGACTGAAATGAGACCCCTGGTACGTGTGACATCTTCCCTCACAGGTCAACGTTGCCGGGATATCCTGGACGAATGCTCCCGTTTGTGCGTTTTCAACATCCCACTCGGGACCTCATCCTGCAACAAGACAATGCACTGTGCCATCGCTCCCGAATTGTATCCGAATGGTTGGATGAACACTCCACCGACGTGACATCGCTTCCTTTGCTAGCTAGGGCACCTGACCTCAATCTCATCGAGCACATCTGGGATGCCATCAAGAGAGATGTTCGAAGCTCTGACCCCCCCTTCCATAAAATCTTCGTGAACTGTGGGAGCTTGTTCAGGGGTCGTGGATCCGTATGGCTTTCCAACGCTTCCGGTGTCTTGTCGAGTCCATCCCGAGACGAATCGTCGCCGTCATCAGGGCGAAAGGTGGTGCTACACGTTACTAGACAGGTATCTCTAATTCAATTGCTCTTCAGTGTATACTTTGTTTACGGACGCTACCATTTAGCGCATGGGTGTGGTGGCATGTAATGGAAATGCTAGCGCCCTTGCCAGTTTATTTGACAGCTCAGTGTACAATACTCTGTAAAACGAACACTATTCTGTTTTAGAAAATATTTCCACGTAAAGCCTGCTTCAGGATTTGCTGCCACTGTGTATTCATGTAAGTGCTTATTTTATATAATTTCTTTTACGGTAGTCAGTTAATTAAATCTTTTAGGTATATCCAGTTGTTATGGATATACATATAACATAAACGTATAAGCATATAATCAGGTATACATATGTTTGTATTGTGGGATTTTTCACCCCTCAACGGATTTAGCTAACACAACGGTAAGGTTAAGAAACCCTTAATTTCCTTTCGGCGCGAAAATTCATGTCTGAACTAAACAGAAAGTTAAAAAAATGGGGCAGCATCAGTGTGATATGAAAACGTAGTTACAATTAAGAAAACTTTTAATCAACAATTTCTCGCGACAGAGGCGAGAAAACACGGATCATGTGCAAGTCTGTGACGTTTTGAAGACCAGCAAAAGTTAAGTGTATTACCAACGCAGCTCCTGATAAGAAGCGTATCTCTCACTAGTGTTATTTATTAAGTTCTTGGAGAGGTATTCTCGTTTTAAAGGAAAAAAGAAAGGAATCACGATTCCAAAGATATTGAAATAAAAACAGTTTTATTAATGCTCTGATGGTTTTTTTGCTACTTGCCAAGGAGAATGTGAGTAATTTAAGATATTTTGAGTCTTCCACAAAAATACTTGGCCGTTGATTTCCATTTTTTTTGTTCTTTTTTGTTTGGATGTTTAACGACTACCGTTAAACCCCAAACTACCCCTCCCCTAAAAAAAAACGGGGTTTAATGAAACTGATTGCTATATCTCATCGAGTTGCACGATGAGCTATAAGCAGTCTCCCGTCCTTAATTTAGGGCCAACTGATTTCAACCAGTGCCGTAAGAGAAATGCAACATCCATGATTCACCGGGATGAGAACCCAAACTGATTTTGCACGAAAGGTTAGAAACCAGCTCCTAGGCCACCCGGCTAGATTGAGTTCTTTAATATTACCAACCGTTTAGAAGATCTTGTTCTGAACAAAAGCATCAAATGCAGAGCCTCTGTCAACGAAATTTACGTAAGTACACTGAGTGGGTAAGTACCCGTTTGGTATCTACTCCGCGTGGTACTGCATATCTACCCGTAGCATAACAACATACGACAGAGAGAACGAGATATATTGAAAGGCAAATAAAATATCTTTTAATTCATTCTTCTGTTAGCATGGTATTCATGGCGGAAAAAGTACAGTAACAGCTTTAAGTGCGTGAATTGCCAGACAGTGGTCCAGTTATGTGTGCTATATTCAAGCACAGGGCCGGATTAAGGGGTGGTCTATGGGGGCTATGGCCTTAGGGACCACCATTACCAAGGTCCCAGGAGGCATGCCTGAGAAAATAAGAGAGAGAGAAAGGTTTATAAAAGAGTTTTACTTTTGTCTCGCATGATTTCCACTTGGTCAAAAACAGAGGCTTGAAGATGAACAGATTACAAGACAGTCTCATCAAGGGTAACGTTATCATGTCTCTGTTTACAGTGGAATTGGCAAAGCAGTTTCAGTTTTTTTTTACTATAATCCCCCCACAACTCCCAAAATTGTACTAGGAACCGTTAACGGTCGAAGTCCCCTGTGGCTTCTTCACATTGCATAACAGAAACGATGCGCTAAGAAGAGTATATAATGCTAAAACATTAGAAGATCCAAGACAAAATCTAGGAATCTTAAACTTTTATACCTGTTCTTTTGAGAACAATGGAAAATACGGTGACTTATTATGAAAACTCTGCAGATAATTTAGTAGTTTGAAGAGCATAGTATGTATTAATTACCTCAAGCATATTGCTATCGCTTTGTGTTTTAACCAACTTCATGATAATTCCCCTTCATAAGTTCTTTAGGGGTCCAAAACAAGGCCTTAATCTGGCCCTGTTCAAGCCCACTTCTTTGTCTTGGTATCCTTCACATTTTTCAAAGAACTATGATATAAACAGAGATATCAATTAATAAGATAAACTTCTGCCTCTGCAAACTCTACGAGAGTATTTCCACGCTGGTTTCTGTTGCCGTGACCGAATTTACCTACTGCAGTTTCATTCTGTTTCCGTTGCCCTACTTTTGCATTGAAATCTCCCACTTGAAGATAATTATGGGAGATTTCAATGCAAAAGTAGGGCAACGGAAACAGAATGAAACTGCAGTAGGTAAATTTGGTCACGGCAACAGAAACCAGCGTGGAAATACTCTCGTAGAGTTTGCAGAGGCAGAAGGGTTTTTCATCTTAACTCCTTTTTCAAGAAAAAGCCACACAGGAAATGGACATGGAGACATCCAAATGGGACGACAAGTGAAATTGATTTTATTATGTGTAACAAAAAATTCGTCATAGAAGACTGCAGTGTGCTAAACAAGTTCAACACAGATAGTGACCATAGATTGGTGAGATGTAAGATGTACCTCAACACTAAACTCGAACGTGGCAAGCTCATAAGACAGACAAAATGTATTGACATAACCAACCTTAAAAAACACCATAATACCTTCAAGTTCGAACTGAAGAACAGATTCTCTGCTTTAGAAGGCCTAACATCGGAAGAAGTGGATATTTCTGAAGGTAACAGAAAAGTAACCAAAGCTCTTGTGGAAACAGCAACAAAATTAGCTGGGTCTAAGAACAAGTTGCATGTGAACACATTATCAGGAAAAACCAAAATGCTGATGCAAAAAGAAGAGAGATGAGGACAACTAAAGAAGATGTGACTTTCAAAGTCGAATACATAGAGCTATGTAAGACAGTACGAAAAGGTATCACTGAAGACGTAAGGAAATTCAACTGTGAACTAGTGAGGAAAGCAATTGAAAACAACCAAAGCCTAAAGATAGCAAAGGGACATCTCAGTAAGGGAAGAAAACAGATTATGGCACTGAGAAAAGAAGGTGGTTCTGTAACAAGAAATAAAGGCGAAATTTTGACAAGAGTGAAAGATTTCTACTCCAAATTATATGAAAGGGATGATACATGTACTCCAGACATCATGAAAAATACCAGTAACAGAGTTCTTCCAGTCCTCCCAGCAGAAGTTGCACATGCAATCAAGAACATGAAGCGGCGAAAAGCTCCAGGAGAAGATGGAATTACTGTAGACATCATACAAGAAGCAAGTGGAGAAATCAAAACAGTACTCGCCCAAATTTTCACTCGATGCCTTAATGAAGGGAAGATTCCTGAGGATTGGGACAACGCTACAATGATCCTGCTACATAAAAAAGGTGACATTGAGGATCTCGAGAACTACAGACCTATCAGCCTCCAATCAGTAGTTTACAAAATCTTCACTAAAGTTCTTTCACATCGCTTGAAGGTAACACTGGATATGGCTCAACCGAGAGAACAAGCTGGATTCAGGAGTGGCTACAGCACAAAAGATCATATGCACGTACTGAGAGAACTAATTGAAAGAGCGAGGGAATATGAACTTCCATTGTGCATGGCTTTTATCGATTATGAAAAAGCCTTTGATTCGGTGAAACCATCAGCAGTTACAATGGCTCTGAAATCCTGCGGTATTGAAGATTCATACATTAATATTATTGATAACATCTATGAAAATGCAAGTGCAAAGATTCGGCTGTTTGAAAATACAACACACATAAAAATTGAAAAGGGAGTGAGACAAGGTGACACCATATCTCCGAAGCTCTTTAATGCCACATTGGAAAATGTCTTCCAATCACTGAACTGGGAAAACAAAGGGATAAAGATTAATGGAGATTATCTGACCCCCCTTCCTTTTGCTGATGACGTAGTCATTTTTGCAACTACCCCATCAGAGCTGCAGAGCATGATCCAAGAACTTGCTGACAAGAGTAAAGAAGTGGGATTAAAAATGAACTTTCAGAAGACAAAAGTGATGTTCAATGCTTTTACAAGAAATGAAGATTTATCGATTGATGTAGAAAAAGCTGGAGATAACAGGCATGTACGTTTATCTTGGACAGCAGATATCAAGTGAGGGTCACATTGATGAAGAAATTAATCGGCGTACAAAACTTGCCTGGAGAACTTTTGGAAGAAACAGCATAATTTTCAAGAGCAATATGCCATTATGTCTTAAAAGAAAAGTGTTTGATCAATGCATCCTTCCACTGCTTACGTATGGTGCAGAGACGTGGACCTTAACTAAAAGAGGCATACAAAGGCTGCAGACAACTCAAAGCAGCATGGAGAGGTGCATGCTTGGTGTAACCAGGAGAGATAAGAAGAGGAACTCGTGGATCCGAAAAATGACAAGAGTGGAAGACATCATGATAAGAGTTAAGTCCCTGAAATGGCAATGGGCTGGACATACTGCCAGAAGACCATCGATGGACAGCCGAAATTTTAGATTGGATTCCAAGGACAGGAAAGGACCCAGAAGAAGACCACATTGGAGATGGGTGGATGAAATTCGGAAGTATGCTGGGGTGACATGGAGGAGGCTGGCACAAGACAGACCGTTGTGGAGGAAACTTGGGGAGACCTTCGTCCAGCAGTGGATTGATAATGGTTGACAATGATGATGATGATGATCAATTAATACACCTAGTACAATTACGAAAGTTTGTATTCCGTCTTTATATTTATAGGTGTAAATAACAACCTAACATTAATTACCATTAATTAATGCTATGTTGTTATTTACACCTATTAATATAAAGACGGAATAAAAATTTCATAATATGATATAAATATTATCCGTTTTTAATATGTAGGTTCTTCAATCTGTGTGTCGCTGCTTGAGATCCTGCAGTTACCTTTAGACGTTTCCCGCGTGAAAAATTATGAACTGTAATATTTTTATTCTTTTTAGGACGTTTTAGATTTGTTAAGTTCGTGCGTTGAATTAGTACTAAATGTTTAACACAACACTGACATTATCGCTAACGGTCCCATGAATTAATTCAGAAAGATAGGAAATAAAGGGAATTTACAACGATTTGTTTTATTGGCTTCCTAGTTGTTAAATTACAATTCTCTCTTAATCAAAACTCTTCTTTAAATACTAAAAAAATTTCGTTGACTCACAACATTTTGTAGGCCATTTAGTGTATATATTATCAAGATAGCGTACGTCGATATGCAATTGGTAAATCGTCGTGCCATCCCCACACATTACTTCTTTACTCTCGAAGTGGAGTTTTTGCTTACCCTTTGACTCACAGTCAGTTGCTGCCGAAAAGTATAACGAAATTCAAGGATCTGAAGCTCTGTTCAGATGGAAGATCTAACGCAGAAGTAACTAAATTTACATAGGAACAGAAGCTCAAAAAGTAAAGTTAAATTAGAGATATACGTCACAGAGGTCCTTTCGCCAACTCCTTTTCAGTTCGGGTGCTGAGTACGGATTTCTTTCCGTACACAGCAGAACGTGATAGTAGCACCTGGAGCATGTGGACTGAGTTGCTGCGCATAAGACACTGTTACTGTCTTCGATTTTCATCTCTAGTTTATCTCCTGATCTGAAACGCCCAAGTTAAAATTAGAAATGGGTACAATGCTTTGACTTGAATTCTCAAGGAGGTGATAATTTGCCACACAAAAGAAATCTAGGTATCAGTCTATTGCACCGAATGTCTTTTAATTTAGGACCTCAGGTAAGAAGATCAACTTTCCAAATTCAAATATTCACCTGCTTCGCAACCGGAACTAAATCTAAAGCCTTAGTGCGAAAATTCTTCAAAAGAAAATATGGAAGTCTGCAGAATGAATAAACTTTACGTTTTCTGCGGCTAACTTTTTCTTGTTGCACAACCAACTGCTTTGAGTCGGCGAACAAAAATTTGCCTACGATACTCGGAAGGCCCGAAACGTAATCTGTCACAAGAGGGCAGAACATCATTTCACTCATGCGAGTAAAGATTTCCGTCATATATATGTTTTTTTTTAATCTTAACTCCATAATAGTAATACTGGTGTCTTTCCTGAAAGGACTGAAAAAAAAAAGACGCTATGAATGACAACCGTAGTAACTAACTCCCACTCCTTCCGAATGATGTGTCGTGTTTTGAATGAAATGTGTTCCGTTGCAGCGCGAAGGTTGCTTTACGCAACTATTCGCCCTCGTTCAGTAGTAAAATTTCGCCGAATAGGCTGTTCTTCTACCTTCACTAAATCCCCGCTTTTGAGTTTGTTTTTGAAATAGCAAAATTTATTCGAATGTTCACATGGTAAGGCTAATTTTAACTGGTCAACTTGTTGGCCAGCCATTGGGTTTTGGATTTTGGATTTCTAATCTCCGTGTCCCCTTATGACTTTAAAAAGGAGTCTTTTCCTTATTATGATTTAAGGATGCTGGCGGCAGGAAAGTGAAACAATACTGCGATCATGGCGTCGTAGCTTACCCGACTTGCCCAAATTTTTCTATGACACTTGTTTTCATGCAAGATGTTGTTTCGGTTCAAATCCTATCCAAAATTGAGTAACTGTTTTATTCTATAGTTCTATTTTTCTGGAACAATCACGCTTTAGCTGACAATGCTAATCAAAACACTCACTTTAAGAAACGATAAAAAATATAGAAAAACAGCACCATGATCATTAAACGGCCACGACATTTTTATTAAAAATACAAGTACCGAGGGAAATGGTGCATACGCATAGACATTTTTTACGAAAAAGTTATCCTTGATTTAGGTAGCGCTCACGAGTAGAATTTTATTTTACGAAGAAGTTATTGTTAAGCCGTTCAGTATATTTACAGATAAGTGATTTTATGAAACATAAAGGCCACCCCGGTGTCTCAGTGGTCTAAGCGATGGCTTCTGATCATTCGTCCGAGATGGGTTCGGGTTCGAATCCTGGTTAAACATGGATGTTGTGTTTGTATTACGGCGCTGGCTCTCTCCTTTCCCTGGAACCAATAAACCTAAATTAGTGACGGGCGACTGCTTATAGCCCACTGAGTTGCTCACGGTGGTCGGTAATCCTCCATAAAAAAAAAAAAAAAACGTAAAGCTGCATCCAAATGCTCTTATGCGTTGGGATTTCTGGGATAAAAATGTTATTGCATCTATTCGGTGTTTATTGATGCAGTTTTCAAAGAGATCATTATGCCTCCATAAGGTGTTTGCACGTAGAATCTTTTAATAAAGAAAAGCTGAACAAGAGTACGTAGAAATTTTTAACTAAGTAGCGAACATGCACCCATTCTGCTTTACTGTATTTCTGAACATTCCTCGTGAAGAAGTACTTTTACAGTAGCATCATGTGCGGTATCATTTTGGTTGTAGCGATATCGCCAAGGAAATCAAGACAACCTTCTGGGAGGTTCACTTGTCTGCATTATTTGAAAAGAGTTTATATTTCTGTTATGAGACAAGACAGTCGTTACAAATTTTGAAGATGTGATTCCGTTTTTTTTTTGTGTTTAAATATGACATGGATGGTAAGTAAGATAATATCCGAAAACTTAAAAATTTCGTCGTCCTGGAGCGGAAATCGAATCCGCGTCTTGCACCCTAGTATGCTAACCACTACACCACCCAGAACGACCTAGTCTCAAGCTTCCGATTAATTTGAATATAACTGTCACATAAAATTGAATGAATATATTAATTGATTATAATTAAATAATAATTTGAATATAACCATCACGTAAGAGCGTTTGGATGTAGCTTTATTTTTCATAGACAGTCGTTGTAGTTTCGGAGCATATAGTTGGAGAGATTATATAACTTGAAGAGAAGTAAGACTTTCTTGTCTTGAGGTACATACAAAAGATACAGTTTTATTTGCATGGTATTTTCATGCTGAGTAAATAATTCAGCAACAGCGATTCCATCTATTCATGTGCAATGTCAAAGGACTCCAGTGGCTGACACACTCATTCGTTATGAGACTGTGAACATTTTCCATCACTGCAGCTAAGAGACATATTTGGCACAAGTTCAGGAGCTGATTAAACTGGGTTGAAGACATTGCACAGGGGATGTTTCCTGTTCCCACTAAAGGGGCTCTGACGACCGCCCATAGCGGTATAACTATACCATCGGGATAAGAGGAAATTCTATCCCACACTCACCAACCCGCTTGGCCAGCGTGGTGAGTTATGGCCAAACCCCTCCAAAATGATTCCACAACTTAAATCTTGGCCCTCAGTCTCCGGCAGCTGGAATGTACCTGGCCAAGGCAGCGGCCAGTGCGACATGAAGGCAGAGGGTGCTAAGAATCCCCGGAGGACCGGACTAGGCTGCCATCTGATGCTGACCTTGGCTACTTACAATGGACGCTCCCTATCTTCTGATTCAAGGCTTCTTGAATTGGAAGAGGAACTACAAAGGATCAAGTGGGACATCGTGGGGCTAAGTGAGGTAAGGAGAAAAGGAGAAGATCTCATCGAACTGAAAAGTGGACATCTCTTCTACTATCGTGGGACAGATACTGGCAGAACTAGTGGTGTTGGATTTATAATAAACAAGAAACTGAAGGATAAAGTTGTAGAAGTTGAAAGTTCCTCTGACAGAGCTGCACGACTTGTTATCCAACTCTCAAAAAGATACCAGGCTCAGATTATTCAAACTTATGCACCCACCACAAGTCATCCTGAAGAAGAAATTGAAGAATTTTATGAGGAAATTTGTCATCTAAATAATAAAGGTAAGCAGCACTTGAAAATAATTATGGGAGATTTCAATGCAAAAATAGGGCAACGGCAACAGAATGAAACTTCAGTAGGTAAATTCGGTCACGGCAACAGAAACCAGCGTGGAAATACTCTCGTTGAGTTTGCAGAGGCAGAAGGGTTTTTCATCTTGAACTCCTTCTTCAAGAAAAAGCCACACAGGAAATGGACATGGAGACATCCAAATGGGACGACAAGTGAAATTGATTTTATTATGTGTAATAAAAAATTCGTCATAGAAGACTGCAGTGTGCTAAACAAGTTCAACACAGGTAGTGACCATAGATTGGTGAGATGTAAGATGCACCTCAACACTAAACTTGAACGTGGCAAGCTCATAAGACAAACAAAATCTATTGACATAACCAACCTTAAAAAACACCATAATACCTTCAAGTTAGAACTGAAGAACAGGTTCTCTGCTTTAGAAGGCCTAACATCGGAAGAAGTGGACATCTCTGAAGTTAACAGAAAAATAACCAAAGCTCTTATGGAAACAGCAACAAAATTAGCTGGGTCTAAGAACAAGTTGCATGTGAACAAATTATCAGGAAAAACCAAAATGTTGATGCAAAAAAGAAGAGAGATGAGGACAACTAAAGAAGATGTGACTTCCAAAGTGGAATATATAGAGCTATGCAAGACAGTAAGAAAAAGTATCACTGAAGACGTAAGAAAATTCAACTGTGAACTAGTGAGGAAAGCAATTGAAAACAACCAAAGCCTAAAGATAGCAAAGGGACATCTCAGTAAGGGAAGAAAACAGATTATGGCACTGAGAAAAGAAGATGGTTCTGTAACAAGAAATAGAGGCGAAATTTTGACAAGAGTGAAAGATTTCTACTCCAAATTATATGGAAGGGATGATATATGCACTCCAGACATCATGAAAGATACCAGTACCAGAGTTCCTCCAGTCCTTCCAGCAGAAGTTGCACATGCAATCAAGAACATGAAGCGAGGAAAAGCTCCAGGAGAAGATGGAATTACTGTAGACATCATACAAGAAGCAAGTGGAGAAATCGAAACAGTACTCGCCCAAATTTTCACTCGATGCCTTAATGAAGGAAAGATTCCTGAGGATTGGAACACCGCTACAATGATCCTGCTACATAAGAAAGGTGACATTGAGGATCTCGGAAACTACAGACCTATCAGCCTCCTATCAGTAGTTTATAAAATCTTCACTAAAGTTCTTTCACACCGCTTGAAGGTAACACTGGACATGGCTCAACCGAGAGAACAAGCTGGATTCAGGAGTGGCTACAGCACAATAGATCATATCCACGTGCTGAGAGAACTAATTGAAAGAGCGAGGGAATATGAACTTCCATTGTGCATGGCTTTTATCGATTATGAAAAAGCCTTTGATTCGGTGAAACCATCAGCAGTTACAATGGCTCTGAAAACCTGCGGTATTGAAGATGCATACATTAATATTATTAGTAACATCTATGAAAATGCAAGTGCAAAGATTAGGCTGTTTGAAAATACAACACACGTAAAAATTGGAAAGGGGAGTGAGACAAGGTGACACCATATCTCCGAAGCTCTTTAATGCCACATTGGAGGGTGTTTTTCAGTCGCTGAGCTGGGAAAACAAGGGGATAAAGATTAATGGAGATTATCTAACCCACCTTCGTTTTGCTGATGACGTAGTCATTTTTGCAACTACCCCATCAGAGCTGCAGAGTATGATCCAGGAACTTGCTGACAAGAGTAAAGAAGTGGGATTAAAAATGAACTTTCAGAAGACAAAAGTGATGTTCAATGCTTTTACAAGAAATGAAGATTTATCGATTGATGGAGAAAAGCTGGAGATAACAGACACGTATGTTTATCTTGGACAGCAGATATCAAGTGAGGGTCACATTGATGAAGAAATTAATCGGCGTACAAAACTTGCCTGGAGAGCTTTTGGAAGAAACAGCATAATTTTCAAGAGCAATATGCCATTATGTCTTAAAAGAAAAGTGTTTGATCAATGCATCCTTCCAGTGCTTACGTATGGTGCAGAGACGTGGACCTTAACTAAAAGAGACATACAAAGGCTGCAGACAACTCAAAGAAGCATGGAGAGGTGCATACTTGGTGTAACCAGGAGAGATAAGAAGAGGAACTCGTGGATCCGAAAAATGACAAGAGTGGATGACATCATGATCAGAGTTAAATCCCTGAAATGGCAATGGGCTGGACATACTGCCAGAAGGACAGATCATCGATGGACAGCCGAAATTTTAGATTGGATTCCAAGGGACAGGAAAAGACCCAGAAGAAGACCACATGGGAGGTGGGTTGATGAAATTCGAAAGTATGCAGGGGTGACATGGAGGAGACTGGCACAAGACAGACCGTTGTGGAGGAAACTTGGGGAGACCTTCGTCCAGCAGTGGATTGATAATGGTTGACAATGATGATGATGATGATGACATACGAACATTGAATCACATCCTGGGGAGCGATTCTTTCTTCCTTATCGTTCACTAGTGATCTGAATGTCTTTGCGTTCTCATTTATTTCCCAGTAAACTGTTCTCCCTGGATGTCACTTTAATTGAGAGAGAGAGAGAGAGAGAGAGAGAGAGAGCGTACATTTAATAAAATAGCAAATCTGCGCCACAAAGTAATTCTCTCTTCTAAGGAAACACCGTTGAGCACAGATTTATCCCTGCTCGTTAAGACGCAAATTTACAACAGCTTCATAACGCAGTTTCCAGTACTGTGTTGATTCTCAGAACAGGTTCGTATTTTTCTTCGTCTGTTTCCTCCAGAGAACTAACGACCTTAGAAATACACGATTTAAAGCAATAAAGAAAAAGATGGTATCCTAACGTTATGTTAATTAAAATTACCTTGAATTTATTATGTGTTGTCCCTGCTAGAGAATCCTTGCAGTGCGTGCTTAAGTTTTGTGCAAATATGTGAGAGAGAGTAATTCAGTTCTACCTGGAGTAGTACACTGTAAAAAATTAGTGGTGTGAATTCACGGAAAATTTCTGAAAATAATGTGCAACGAAGTTGCCTGTAAGTGTCGGTCTTTTAACGGAGTTTCCGTTTTTAAAATTGCCCATTTTTTTAATCTTCCGTATTTTCACAGATTTTCCGTACGCAGTAATTCCGTTTATATCAGAAAAGTCAGTTTTAAGTTTTTCCGTATTTAGACAGAAATTTCGCAAAATCCAATATGCTGAATATTCAGGCCTTACGCGAAAGAATCCTATCGTTGGTGATCGAGCCCAGGCCGTTTGGGTTGAAGTCGCGCTTCTTAACCACTGAGCCAGAAAATCACAGGAGTCAGACTCACGTTCAAGGTAAAACTAATTGGGCGATGAGGAATATTTTCATTAATGCAAGTGATTTAGTCATTTTATTTTCTATTGGAACTTATTATTCTTTTGAATGCGTTTGTAACAATTTTGTTTTTGTTCTGTGGAGGTCTTATTACAAATTACGTATGTTTTTCATTGTGAATTTTCAAAGCAACAGAATGATTTGGAGTTTCAGATATTTTTTTCAACTGACAATTACTTTCAATTACCTTTGAGAGAAGGTGTAGTGTAATGTTTTATAATATTATTTCACAAAACTTCTAAATATAAAATTTATTCTTGATAGCAATACAGCTTTTGTCTTAAGGACTCCACAGTTTGATACATAAACATCATACAATTACCTGTACAATAAAGTAAATACCCGGTTTCTTACGGTAACACAATATATAATAACTGGTGCACAAAATGGGGAAGAGGAAAATAAATATCCTATGCCGCAGTTACCAAATTTAATGCGATATACTATCCACAATATTCCATCTCGGTACAAAACCTCAACATCAAATACTTCGACAGACTATCGAAATTTAACAGTTAATCAAACCCCCAAATATTCCCGTTAATCTCTCCTATTACCGGAATGTTTTCGTCATATGGATACGGAAAAAGTGAGAACGGAGTTTCCCCGTTAACATACGAAGGGAATTGCGGAAAGGTTTCTGAAAATTCAGAACTTTTTTATAACACATCTCGAAAACGATAATTTACACTCAATATGAGAAAGGAATTGCGGGAAGGATTTTAAAACTTCAGAATTTTTCTGGGGTACGAAAACTCCGTGACATTCAGAGTTTGTTTTTTTTCGTTATTTCATGGGAACAGTTTTATTAGAAATGTTTCGCTAATTCACGAAAGAAACCACAGAAAGTGTCTCGTGAATTTCAAGAATTTTTTACAGTGTATAGTTCAATCAAAAGTAAAATGCTACAGTTAATAACGTAATGTCCTCTACAAGTTCATTAAATTTTGTATTCATCCTGCTTTATTTTATATGCGTCCCCCAGAATTGCACAAGTACATCTGTTCACATTTCACGCAGATTCTGTAAGTATTAACTAAGAATTCTGACTTGTTAGACGGTTTTTCCACTTTGCACCTTGTCGCAAAAATGGAAAGGACGTCTAACAAGTCGATATTCTTAGTTACAGAAGCTGCTTGAAATATGGAGAGATGTACTTATGAAATTTGCAACTGTAGCGTAAAAGTCTCTTTGACTTCTACCATGTTTTAACACATCAATATACTATGAAAATGGTTCCTAAATGAAAGAAAACCTTAACGGCCAGACGAAACAACAGAAGTTATTTTACGGAAAAGCTTTATTCAGGCTGTAGAAAACACTTCTATAACGAAACGATAACATCACAATGTACTCCACACACCACACATGATCACAACACTCTTTTCAATAATCATCAGTTTACATTACAACGCTCTCGTACAACGCCCTCAATAATATCTCTCTTCAACGACCCTCAAGCAATAGATCAGTCGTCGTTTTTATCTCTTGTTCTTATCACGATCAGGCATACGTCATGTGCATTCAACCTCAATTGTGTTTCCAAACGTATTCGTTTGAGGGAAAAGATATTTCGTTAAGCGTGAAGAATACTGAGAATAAACTCAAGATTTACATAGGGAAAGAAACTAAAAAAGAAAAGTTAATCAAAAATATACGTCACATCATCTTCCTCGTAATTTCTTTTTTTTTTTATTTTTTTTTATTTTGCCAGGAACCTATCAATTTTGTAGAAGTATCCTTTCAAACAATCTGATCATTCATTCAACCTTTCAGATAAGAACTTACAACATGGATGAAGAAATTTGTTGATGCGTTGCTGTAACTGACTTCTCAGTACATATAGTCTGTAGACATCAATAGTTCAATAAACATTCATAGAAAACTTTTTGTACGATATCAAATCTTCATTTTATACGTCGTGATAAATATTGTCACAATACGTGTGGAGAACACTCATCAATATACATATAAGTAGCATAGTAGTAAAAAAACTGCGTATGGCAGAAAAAGAAACTACCACATTTTTAACGTGGTTAATTTATTCGTCCATTCCTGATAACTTCTCAGGGAAGACAAAACATTCAAACTTAGTTAATTGAATAGTCAACATTGTAATATAGTGTAAATTTAGTTAGTTGAAAAAAAACTGCACTTGCAGAAAAAAATTCAACACCAACTCAACAAGTGTCAAGAACACAAAACGGTTAGACGTGGAACAACAACACAAAAACCTTTAACTGAGCACTTAGCGGCCAGGGCCGACTTCGAACTACTCATATGCATTCGCACATCGAATTTTGAGATGGGATAGGGGAAACCCTGGAAAACCCTATCCTGGGAGGCAATAGCTGATTTTCAGGTTATACCGAAAAGATAACATGCACAAAATGAAATGACAAGCATTTTAGTACTAAAAACAAATTAATGTGGCGCCACACCAAAAAAAAAAAAAAAAAAAAAAAAACATTACATACTGACAAGAAGATAATGTATGCGATATTTTGTCTTCAAAGTTTGAGAAAAAAGTTCTGTGATACTTTGAGTGCAGAAAAGTTCAAATAAATGGCCTTTATAAGGTAAAGTTCTATGACATTTGTTTGTCCTCACGTTTTGTGATAAAAGTTCAGTGATTGTTTGAGGACAGGAAAAAAAATAGTCTTTTGATATCAAAGTTCTGTGATACAGTTTGAGTATAAGGAAATATTCAAATAGTCTTCACAGAGCAAAGCTCCATGCAGCAAAAAGTTGCTTTGAGCTTGAAGTTTGACTGTAATAAAAACAAACTCTAACAGTACCTGTTGCTCGCAAAGAATACCCGTGTGCGGACACGTTTATGCTGTTGTCGGGGTGACAACGGCACTCTCGAAGCTTCACGCTTCACAGGCTGAGGTTGCAAGTCACTGGATCGCCGGGATGTGTCAAGAATTCCCGCGGACAAGGCAAGCTGACCAGAAGAGGCAGGGTCACCAGGCTGTCGCAAGGAAGTCTCAGGCTGGAGCGAAGAGGTCTCAGGCTGGAGCGAAGAGGTCTCAGGCTGGAGCGAAGAGGTCTCAGGCTGGAACGAAGAGATCTCAGGCTGGAACGAAGAGGTCTCAGGCTGGATCAAGGAAGTCCCAGGCTGGCTTGGAGACGAACCCGGAATCTGAGAAGGATGAAGATCCAGTCGTGTCTTTGGTGGTCGAAGAAGCGGTATGCAACTTGAAGGGCGCTTCCGTGAACGACGAGGAACGGTGGAGGAAGGTATAGGCTTCGTCCGTCCCGAGCGAAGATTCCAAGGACGAAAACCTGGCGGATGCAAATGCTGGACTCTATGTCTGGATTGTAGGCCAACACTAGAAGTTACACTTGGAGAGTGTGGAACAGGAGGGGGAAATTCAGGCAGCGGACACTTTGTAGGTTTAGATGGCACAGATGGCGAAAATGGACGTTTTTGCCCTACTGCAGATTGATCAAATGTTCCTAAAGTAGGCAGCTGCTCAGCAGAAACAGAAAGAAATATTTTTGTACTTGGAGACTGAAGAATCTCAACAATATTGTCTAATGATTCAGATTCAGCAGGAGGTACGGCTCTTTTAGGCACAGGAGAGATAAAACTATCTGAAGAAGAAATATCAGTTCTTGATCTTTTCAACTTTTTTGATTTAAAACCAAACGGAGGCACTATACGTGAAGAAGTAAATGGGGCGATTGGAGTATGAGAAGCAGATGAAAACGAACCTCGTTGCACACGACAAGAATATCTAGAGGAACTGGAAGCACTAGAACTCTCGTCTTTTGAAAAGGCAGGAGACGGAGGAGTTGAAATAATGTCAGCATCCCGAGTGAATGGAATAATGTCAGAATGTGAATCGTTAATAGAAGCAAAGACCCGCTCAGACGAAGGTAGCGAATCGGACAGGACAGGGGTGAGGTCAATAATTTCATCATCAACTATACATACTTGTGAAGTCCCACCCTCTGCCTGAGGATTCCTACTAGATTTAGGGTTAATAATTGCATCAGTGCTTCTAATAACCCATTTTCTACATTGCTGCACGTGGGCAGAATGTAGGGAGCCATCTGGCTTCTTTAATATGACATTATTATTGTACAATTCTACCAATTCAAAGGGGCCTTCTTATAAAGGTGCAAATTTTTTCACAAAGGTGTGTGCAATGCCTAGCTTGGCTTAATTGAGCTCGACTGATAGCAGTCCGTGCCTTTTGCGCAAGTAGTTTTACAGAATCAGGTGTTGGTCTTTGGTTGATTTCATCGATAGTACCAGTTAAATTCTCAAAAGGCGTACGGATTTTGCGCCCTAGAAAAAGTTCAGCGGGCGTAAGCCGTGTTGATTCATGAAATGATGAGCGAAGGGCGAAACAAAACATTTGAACGTTTTCGTCCCAACGCTCATGATTATTGCCAATGAAGGTTGAGATCATCTTTAGTAATGTTCTATTCGCACGCTCAGCCGGATTGGCTTGAGGGTGATATGGACTTATGAATTTTGTTTGAAGGAATTCGGGCGCCAATGTAGCGTAAAAGTCTCTTCGACTTCTACGCTGTTTTAACACATCAATATACTATGAAAATGGTTCCTAAATGAAAGAAAACCTTAACGGCCAGACGAAACAACAGAAGTCAACTTACGGAAAAGCTTTATTCAGGCTGTAGAAAACACTCCTATAACGAAACGATAACATCACAACGTACTCCACACAATACACATGATCACAACACTCTTTTCAATAATCATCAGTTTACAATACAACGCTCTCGTACAACGCTCTTAATAATCGCTCTCTTCAACGCCCCTCAAGCAATAGATCAGTAGTCGTTTTTATCTCTTGTTCTTATCACGATCAGGCATACGTCACGTGCATTCAACCTCAATTGTGTTGCCAAACGTATTCGTTTGAGGGAAAAGATATTTCGTCAAGCGTGAAGAATACTGAGAATAAACTCAAGATTTACATAGGAAAAGAAACTAAAAAAAGAAAGTTAATCTAGAATATACGTCACACAACATATAGTTTATATTTATGAAATACATTTAAAATACACTTAAGCGAAAAATTCTGAGGGATATGGAGCTATGTGCGGTAATGTAGGAGGTTTGCAATGCAGCTGCCCTTGCAAAAAGAAAAATACGATAACTACCGCGAAAAAACACATGATCAGAAATTTTCTAATTATGCAGCATAATGTCATATAAACAATCAATTTACTCACTTTGAAAATAAATGCAATGATAGTTTTGAGATTTCTCAATTCGTTGAACACAAGCCTTTAGTTCCTGTGCAAGTGGTCAGAGAGCTGGTCTCCAGCTAGTCCTCCGAGTTGGGAACGGGTTGGAGTCCTGTATGAGGCAAGGGTCTTTCGGCGCTGGTTCTCTCCCCTTCCTGGAATAAATGGCCCCAAATTAGGAACGGGCGACTGCTATAACTCCTAGAGTTACTCGTAGTGGTTTTGAAATCCTGAAAGAAGACATACATACAAACACGCACGCGCTCACACACACAAAAAAGGAACAAACATACCACACTAGTTTTTCTTTTGCCGTTGATCACTGTCATGAATAAAGCATACCGCGAAGACAAGCTGAGAAAAATGAATATTTTATCTGATCGAATATCCGATTTTCAGTGGCTCGTGTTGAAATCGTTAATAAAATATCAAAGAACAAACGGTCCATGGGATCTATCTATCTCATTAATAATTCAGTTGGTTTGCATTTGCTTTGATCTGCAGTAACATTGTGATTTTGACAAAGAAAATATATTTCGCTAGCAAAAAAAGACAACATATTCAACACAAGCATTTTTATATCATGTGCAAGACCAAAGTTCTTTTACAATCTTTCCACAATTATGAATCCGGGATTCTTCACCGTGCAGTTTGCCACCAACCAATAACTCGTATTGTTCACTATGTAAAACTTTCGGAAATGACACGAGAATATTTTTTCTTACCCAATAACTCAAATCTCCTTTTTTACGCTTTCCAACCTTAGGTTGAAGAAGCGTATATTCTCCAGCTCTGCCCATCTGTCTGTCTCTCTGTCCGCACGATAACTCGCGTAAAAATCGTTCGATTTTGATGAAATTTCAGTATGTGGTAGGGGATAACCTGGACACAAATTCCATTGAAAATGGGCGAAATTGGGTCAAAGTTCAGGACATAGGAGCAGAATCCATTCTATCATCTTTATGCGTCATAACTTACGTAAAAATGCTTCGATTGCGACAAGCCTATATCGTTTTGTTCCGGAGGTATACTGAACAGGTTCTGTTGAATATCATCGAAATGCAGTCAAAGGTCAGGGCACAGGAGTGAGATTTATTCCACAGTCATTATCCTCATAACTTGACTAAAAATGCTTTTATTGCGACAAAACTTTGGAATGTTGTTCCGGAGGTATACTGAACCAATTCTGTTAAATATAATCAAAATGGAGTCAAAGTTCAGCGCACAGGAGCGAGATTTATTCCACAGCCAATATCCTTATAACTTGAGTAATAAATTGAGTAATGATTTCTGGTATGTTGGAAAGCGTATCATAATCAATGCATTGGATGATTTTACTAACTGGTTTTTACCTCTTTTGATCTACCCTTCGTTAAATTTCTTTCCCGCTAGAATTTTAGAACATCTGTTTTAAGTTTAAATGATTAAAACGTACGCAAAGTTAACTTTACACAATTTCTTAGATTTAAATTCTTGAAATCTTTGTTTATTAAATTTTTCTAAACTTCCAGAAGATCATGAACAAGTTTCAGGAAATCTGCACAACATAAATCTTTTAAAATCAGTGTTTATTAAGCTCGTGTGAGACTATGATTTAAATTTTAAACAAGGGATTTTGCACTAAATTTTATTCCTGGTAACAGAAGGTAATTGATAATTCCAGAATAATTTTCCATCGAGGAAGAAACTTACACGGAAGGTTTTCTAAATATAATTCACATTTGTCCAAAAGTCAGCACCGGTGAAACTACTCAGGTATATGTACAAAGCATTTTCTAAATAATCGATAGTGTTGCGAGTAGACTGACGAAGAAGGAATTTCAAGATCTCTAATTATTTCACAGTTATTTACCATTAACACTCAAAATTACCTACCTGGGTAAAACTGATAGTTCTTCATCAGAGCAATTCCCTCTGGAGATGCTCAGAGTAAATCTAGTGCTTTTCGCACATGTAAATGATTTTCAGCACATTGAGCATCTGAAAACTTTTACTGGAGAAAATCATGAGTGTTAAAATTTTCCACCTTAGCAAACAAAATTCTGAATCTAAGTGAAAAGCTGTATTCAGAGCACCAGTTTAGATTTTTGAGCATTTCTTATTCATAGCTCCATCAACGGACGATTTCACCAAATGAAAATCTTTGTTAGAGTACGAAGTGGAATGTGTTCTAGATAAATGCGGGAATTTTTTTTTTTTTTTTTTGAGAAATTCCTCACTTTTCATTAGTATTTGTTTTCGTAAAACTCGTTAAGTTTATACACTGAGTGATCACTGATTTATGACCACCTACCTAGTACTTCGTAGGTTATCCTTTCGCGCTCAGCACAGCAGCTATCCGACGTTGCATCGATTCAACATACACTGAGTGAGCAGTGAATTATGACCACCTACTTAGTACTTCGTAGGTCCTCCTTTTGTCCTCAGCACAGCAGCTACCCAACGTGTCATCGATTCAACATATACTGAGTGATCACTGAACTATGACCACCTACCTAGTACTTTGTAGGTCATCCTTTCGCGCTCAGCACAACAGCTATCCGACGTGGCATCGATTCAACATACACTGAGTGAGCAGTGAATTATGACCACCTACTTATTGCTTCGTAGGTCCTCCTTTCGTCCTTAGCACAGCAGCTATCCTACGTGGTATCGATTCAACATACACTGAGTGATCACTGAACTATGACCACCTACCTAGTACTTCGTAGGTCATCCTTTCGCGCTCAGCACAGCAGCTATCCGACGTGGCATCGATTCAACATACACTGAGTGATCACTGAACTATGACCACCTACCTAGTACTTCGTAGGTCATCCTTTCGCGCTCAGCACAGCAGCTACCCGACGTGGCATCGATTCAACATATACTGAGTGATCACTGAGCTATGACCACCTACCTAGTACTTTGTAGGTCATCCTTTCGCGCTCAGCACAGCAGCTATCCGACGTGGCATCGATTCAACATACACTGAGAGAGCAGTGAATTATGACCACCTACTTAGTACTTCGTAGGTCCTCCTTTCGTCCTCAGCACAGCAGCTATCCGACGGGGCATCGATTCAACATACACTGAGTGATCACTAAACTATGACCACCTACCTAGTACTTCGTAGGTCATCCTTTCGCGCTCAGCATAGTAGCTATCCGACGTGGCATCGATTCAACATACACTGAGTGAGCAGTGAATTATAACCACCTACCTAGTACTTCATAGGTCCTCCTTTCGTCCTCAGCACAGTAGCTATCCGCCGTAGCATCGACTAAATAAGATTCAGGAAGCAGTTGTGAGGTATAGCCAGACAAGCTGTGTGTAATGCGGCCTCCAATACAGGTATGGAGGTGATTGGTGTATCCAGACGCCTGATCTGCCCTTCCATAGTGTCCCACAAGTGCCCTATGGAATTAATATCGGGGAGTTCGAAGGCCAATCGGTATGCTGGGTCTGAACTGTGCTTCTCAAACCATTACTGCACAACATTGGACCTGTGACTTAGTGTATTGTTATATTGAAAGACACCGTCGCCACTCGGGGAAAAGTGCAATATTGCAGGGTGTACAGGATCAGTAAACAATTCGCGATAGTGGGCACCACTCACACGTTGTTCCACATGCACCAAGGGTTCAAGTTCCTGCGAGGTAAACATGTCCCACACCGTAAAACCGCTTCTACAGGCTTGCACTGTGGAGACCATGCAGGATGGTTCGAGTGCCTCATGTTGTTTGCACCAAATACGTAGACGACTATCCACGGGGTGGAGTAGAAACCGCAACTCGTAAGACCAGCACACTTTTTACCAGTTATCCGAAGTCCAACTTGGGTGATCTTTGCACCAGGTGAGTCTTTTGCGCCGATGAACCGTGGTTAGGAGAGGACGTCGTCGGGGTCGTCTGCTATTTATAGCCCACATATGCGAGCGTGCGACATATGATCATGACAGATACTGTTCCAGGTTGACCTCTGTTGTACTGGGTAGGCAATTGTTGAACAGTACTGCGTCTGTTGCCCTGTACGAGTATTTGGACTCGGCGCTCACCTCTCACATCAACCTTTTGCTGTCCTGCGCAGTTTTGCCTCCGGGTCGTTGTTTGATCATTTTCACGCCAGTTGTGATAAACTTTAACTACAGCGGCTCGCGAACAACCCACCAGTTCAACCGTTTGGGAAATCGAGGTACCCCCTCTCCGAGCCCCCGCAATATGTCTTTTCTCAAAGTTAGATAAATGTTTCCGTTTACCCATCTCGATTTATTACCTACTGCTCCACTCACATCTTATACATGCTATGTCTGTCGACTAATCGTGCCCTCTCGGAAATCATGTGGTCAACGGGCCGCATCCCCTTTTCATAGGGGTGGTCATAATTCAATGATCACCTTGTGTGTAACACACAGAACTACAAACCGAGGCGATTATCTAGAATATAATTAGAACATCATGGGAGCTCTTATCGTGCTCTTGGGTTAGAAGACCTTCATCAGTTTTTCCATTAGAAATACACTCTATTTAAATTTTTTTTCTACATGAAATATGCATGCAAGGATTTAGTTTTTTTAGAGCTGATGTTATACATCCTGACTTAAAAAGTGTCACGGTAAAATCATTCTACCATTTTGATCTTTTCTTAATCTAAAGAGCTCTTGATGTCTAGAATATTAAAATTTCGAAGTAGGGATAAAGCATCATAAGTAAAAAAAAACATCAGGGAATATAAAATAAATTACAGGTAAAAAAAATTGTGATTTCCCTTTAAGAAACGGTATGGATAAACTCGACGTTGTTGCTGAACCTCGTGAACTTATTGGCTATGAAAAGACTGGTTACCTGGTTTTAGTACCAAATTTTGCATCTCATAATACACTGCTGGCCACCCAAAAAGCAACACCAAGAAGGGCACGAGATGCAAAGCCAGATTTACGGGACACATAACAACAGATACAAAGATGAAACGATTGAGCTTACAGGCCCGTGCGACTTGCGGAACTCGCAGACATCAATAGTTCGTGTGGCCCCTATGGCTGGCAATAACGGCCGCTACACGCCGCGGCATCGAACGAAAGAGGCTTTGGGTGTGGGCTTGGTGTACGTCCGTCCAGGCTGTTTCTACACGTTGCCACAGTTCATCAGGTGTAGCCGCGGGTGATGCTTGCGGGGCCACTCGGTTGCAGATCAGCGACCGGACGTGTTCGATGGGCGACATATCGAGAGAACAGGCGGGCCAGGGCAGCAGTGACACCCGGTGGGCCGTGAAAAATTGTTGCACGATGCGTGCCACGTGCGGGCGCGCATTGTCCTGTTGAAACGTGGCCGCTGGCAGGTCTTGCAGGTAAGGACTACAGGCTCCAAAACGTCGGCGATGTAGCGGTGGCTGTTAAGTGTACCGGCGATACGTACCAGAGGGGTACGGGTGTCATATCCAATTGCGCCCCAAACCATAACGCCAGGCGACGGATCGGTATGGCGATGCATAATGCAGGCGTCATACAGTTTCTCGCAGCGGTGCCGCCGCACGCGGATCCGACCATCGTGGTGCTGCAGGCAGAAGCCGGATTCGTCGGAGAAGACAAAGTCGTGCCATTCAGTAGTCCACGTGCGGCGTTCAACGGCCCACTGCCGCCGCACTCGCCGTAACGTCGAATGGTAATCGGAGCAATGAGCACCGTGAGACAAGTCCCGGCTCCTGCAAACAACGTCGAATGGTACGTGCTGACACAGGTTGTTTCGCAACACACCCTAATGCCTGCGCTAACGTTCGTGATGTGGCGGTGCGAGCCTTCAGTGCCCACCGCACAAAATGCTGGTTCTCTCGTTCGGTGATGTGTCGCGGCTGCGGCAATCACTCACGTCAGTCCGTCTGTCCTTCCAGCACCCACCGAATTCATATTCGCCTCACTGGGACTGGATGTCGCCCCACACGCGCGCCGAGTCTCGGTACGAGATACCGCTGTCGCGATAAGCCACTATTCGTCCTCTGTCGAACTCCGAAACGTGCTGGAATGACTGCCGTATTCTGCGACGAGGCATCAGAAAGCTCCCCACGCACAGGTCCGGCAGCACAACACACTCCCATTACTTTCACCCCGCCTTCTGTTCACCCTTCTTATAGTGCTTCTCGGTGGTATGCCGGGCGCACATGACTTGCATATGCCCTGCAATGCTAATCGTTTGCGTGTCCTCTCATGGGTGACGCATTCTGCGAATTTCAGGCCAATCGGATGCTTCCTTCTTGGTGTTGCATTTTGGGTGGCCAGCAGTGTAGTTTATACAGTGGTTCTTATCTTCCCTCGCTCGTGAAAATAATGGCCCTGAGAAAGGAGGGACTCGCCCTAACTTGAGGTGTCGATCATACTCGTCAGGAAAAATACAATTCGTTGTAAATAATGTCGGGATACTGCGAGTTTCATGTAAATTATTTCTAAATCAGGTACCTCAGGAAGTGCCGAAACGAAGCCCATCTTTCGCTACCATATGAGTTACACATTTTTTTAATATTTTAGCAAGAATTTCCTTAATTTTAACTCTGAAACCATATTTTATTCCCCTTGGCCGATTCACTGCTTCAGCATTATTGATGCCACGGTGCGCTTCACTGATAAAAAAATCCCTGAGCTTTTGAAAATTAGTACACACTTGTGACGAGCAGTTTTGCCTAAATTACGCCAGTATGTGAACATTTAAAAAGGTGATTGTTTCTTTGTTTTATGGCTGGGAGGTTAACCTTGAATGAACTAGACCATTATTCTAACCTTTCCTCATTAACTAGCATAGGTGCTGCAGCAATGCGTTCCGGTGTTCAGCTTTTGCGGCTGTTCCTGTCTGCTTGAGAAAACAGATCAAGCGCGGATGATGGGTGCTCTGCCAATTTGGTTAAGCGAAACTGCGCCGTTTCCATGGAAAGTTTAAGCGTTAGGCTCAACAACACTTGTTGCTTTATAGGACGATTGAATGAGTCGTGCACAAGTTTATGAGTGATTTAAACGTTTTGAAGATGATCGTGAAGATGTTGAGAGTGATGAACGGTCTGGGAGAACCGCAACCAGCAAAATGAAAGCTACTGTATGTTGAACTTGTGAGCACGGGTCTGGTACGAATTGTCCAACGACGATTGGTCCAATGCCGATTCGTCCAAAGGGACAAATCGTCCAATTTACAATTGGTCCAAAGGTACGATTCGTCCAGTGATACGATTGGTCCAATGCCGATTCGTCCAATGGCACGGTTAGTCCAATTCCGTCCGATCTGTCCGAAGTGCTACTCGTGCTATACAAATCTCATCTGTTCTGATTCTATCTTCGATGTTACATGTAACTACCGGTAGTCCAATAAACTACCGGTAGTCCAATAAACTACCGGTAGTTTCATGAATAATGTTACATTTCATGTGTAATATTGTGGTTACAGATTTTTTGTTTTTTTTCGGAATCGCGTTTTCTTTTGTTATACTGCCCTCGCTCCCGTATGAAGTTACTGATGCATGAGCCGTTCAACCAACTTAGACGTTTCTCTTTTGCATTAGATAATATAAAATATTAGTTTTCCGTTTCAGCTTGTAGCATGCAGTGGGATTCGGACCGATGCCTTTTTAACAGTTTTTATTTTACCGATGTCATATTCGTAACGTTTACATATTACATCAATTTAATAATATTGCGCTTTTACGTAAGCAGGAAATATTGATTTATAGGCCCTTGGCCTAGGCCCTTTTAACAGTTTTTATTCTACTGATGTCATATTCGTAACGTTTACATATCAAATCAATTTAATAATATTGCGCTTTTACTTAAGCACGAAATACACTGCCGGAAAGTGAAAAAAGAACACCAAGAAGGAGAAGTCTGATACCAACGAAATTTATACAGCATAATAACGGAATACAGAGGATAACGTGATCAAAACATTATGGAAAACTACAGCTATATTTGCTGGTAAACTGAAAAATAACATTTCCATGTAACATGCTTAGTACGAGGTTGAACCGCCATAAACTGCTTCACACTGTGCAATTCTGGCATGGAGTCTGTCGTACAGATGTTGGATGTAAGTTTGGGGTATTGAGTTTCCAGCATCCTCAACCTGAACGCGTAAATCGGGGATGGTCGTGGCTCGCCGTGGAGACCGGATAAGTCGTTGTCCCATAAAATCCCACACGTGCTCAATGGGGGACGAATCCGGTGAACGTGCAGGCCATGGAAGTTGTCTCACACCCTGAAGTGCATGTTGCGTTGCACGTGCCGTGTGTAGGCGTGCTTTATCTTGCTGGAAAACACCACGATGGACCGACCTTACAAATGGCACAACAACGGGCTGAATGATGTTGTTGATGTAGGAGGTGCTGTTTAACGTACCCGGTACAAACACTAATTGTGTACGGGAGTGATAGCTGATCGCTCCCCACACCAGGAGACCAGGTGCAGGCCCTGTGTGTCACTGGCGGATGCAAGAAGGGTGGAGACGCTCCCCTGTGCGTCTGCGAACACGCATACGGCCATCGGAGGCTCTCAAGCAGAATCTGCTTTCATCGCTGAACACGACAGATCGCCATTGCGTTCTCCAGTGCAGGCGTTGGCGACACCACTGCAGCCATTCCTGACGGTGGGCTGGAGTCAGAGGTACACATGCCAGAGGCACACGTGCACGTAGTCCTGCATCCAGTAGACGGTTGCGGATTTTTCGCACAGTCACCTCAGGTGCAACGGCAGCTCAGATTTGGGTCGCAGTGGATGTTCTGCTTGACAACGCCACTCTTCATATGCGTCGATCGGTCCGCTCATCAGTCCGTCTGTGACTCCCGGTTCCATGTCTTCTCGTGTGGGAATGTTCCTCGGACCATCTACGCCATCATCGTACCACCACCGATACTTCCCGTTCAATTCTCTCCGCAATACGACGATACGACCACCCAGCCTCGTGGTGTCCGACTATACGACCTCGCTCAAAGTCCGATAACGGCTGAAATCGTACACGTCTTCCATGTCCAGGCATTGCAGCTTCTTCATGGTCTTCGCACGTGTCCGTACGCCGACGACTGATTACATTCACTTCGCCGTACTCCGTAAATACCACCGAAGATAATTTGCATATTATGCCATGCTGTGACGTAAGCGCTCACCGGTTGGTCCCGAAATTAACATCACACCTACGTAAACTCGACCCCATTAACATATGTAAATTTCATGATCGTCCGCCAATTCCTTCTTGGTGTTCTTTTTTCACTTTCCGCCAGTGTATTAATTCATAGGCTCTAGGCCTAGGCCTTTTTAACAGTTTACATTCTACTGATGCCATATTCATAACGTTTACATATTAAATCAATTTAATAATATTGCGCTTTTACGAAAGCAGTAAATATTGGTTCATAGGCCCTTGGCCTAGGCCTTTTTAACAGTTTTTATTCTACCGATGTAATATTCGTAACGTTTACATATCAAATCAATTTAATAATATTGCGCTTTTACTTAAGCACGAAATATTAATTCACAGCTTTTTTAACAATTTTATATTAAATATATAAGCTCTAACTAAAAATCTCCTAAAAGGGCCCGCGGCCTAGGTACCTTGTAAAGAGCTGAGAACTGATCCATTGAGTGCCTTGTATTAGGTTTTATAACATGTTTACAAATACCAAATATCTAAGTCCTAACTAAAAATCTCCTAAAATGGCCCGCGGCCTAGGTGCCTTGTAAAGAGCTGGGAAATGATCCGTTGAGTGTCTTTTATTAGGTTTTATAAAATGTTTACAAATGCCAAATATCAATGACATAACACAAAATCTTCTAAAAAGGCCCTAGGTGCCTTGTAAAGAGTTGAGAAATGATATGATGAGTGCCTTTTATTATGTTTCATAACATGTTGAAAGGAAAAAGATTTGAAGATGCTGAGGAGGTACAACATAATGCGACGAAGCAGCTGTTCGGTGTTTCAAATGTAACTTCAAAAAATGCTTCGAGCAGTGGAAACAGCGCTGAGCTAAGTGTGTGGTGTTGGAAGGAGGCTACTTCGAAGTCGATTAAGCTTCAAATCTGTAAGTCTTGTACTTTAATTAGAAGTCATCGCTCTTTCCACGTTTAGAAGTGAGTCACGGAAAAACTCTCATCGACCGTCACCGAGAATCGAACCCAGGGTCTTCCAGTTACACTTGCTACCACAGCACCACAGCGGCCTCGAATTCATCCGCGTAACTGGAAGACGCTGGGTTTGATTCCCAGTGGCGGTCGATGAGAATTTTTCTGTGACTCACTTCTAAACGTGGAAAAAGCGATGACTTCTATTTGATGTTCCTACTTCATGTCAATTGTGTGTATTAATTATTCCTGTACTTTTGTTTTTAATTAATCCAGTCTGGAAACTTTTTAATCACACCTTGTACGTCTGAGAATGCTAGAAGCTTATTGGTATGTTATGCAACTGTCTCATCCTGGGCGGTTCTCTTCATTAGCGTCAAAATGGTCTCCTCAAAATGCGTTGTTCAATGGATAATGCAAATGAAAGTGCAAATGTGCTAGGTGCCAGTTACATAAGAATATGGCATTAAAAAAATATGAGATTCTTGATTTTCGCTGTTGTACTGCATCATGTAGTAATTTGCTACTTAGTACAATAATTTGTGTAGTACAATAAATAGTACTAAACTGAAGCAGTAAATTATTAGGATCAGTAGACGCATGCTATCTCCTCACGTACGCAACTACAATGCTATGATGAATTTATAAACGACTTACTGCAAAGGATTTAGAAGTGTGCGAAGCGCAGGTAGATGTGTACGAAGCATCTTGCTTTAAGCGACTTTGAGATACATGATAGTGAGCACCAGGCGAGCAGCTGCTCGCACCTCAGAAAAGAACAAAACTTTTCAGATACGCAAGGACAACTGTATCGAGGGTGTACAATGAGTGGCGCATAAACAACAAAATAAGAAGACAGCGGTCTTTCTGCATACGAAAACGACTGGTTGGTGTTCGAAGGCAGCGGCGGATGGAGAGGATTGTACGAGGCAACAGATGCGTTCTATTTCGTCACGTAATCGCGCATTACAACAGCAGTACGGAGAGAAGATTTTCAGCATTCACAGTCCGCAGTACATTAGCACTAATGCCCAATAATAATTCATTCATTTACCACTCGTCCCTCATAAAAGACAACAAATTCCTCTGCAGCGGGCATGGGAGCACTAAAACTGGGCCTCTGTCAGGAATAAAGCCTCCTGCTGCAACGAATCATATTTTCAATTAGTACACTCTGATGGATGGACCAAAATGTGGCATCAACAGACGATTCGGTGGATTCCAGCTACCTGGCGTTAATTGTACAAGATGGAAAAGCCAGTGTAGTGGTATGGAGTGTCTTTTCGTGGTGGTTATTGTGTTCCTTAATGCCTCTGATACAGCATTTAGATAGTACGAGGTGTCTCAACATCATTGAGGACCACGCACACTCGTACACCCGCATAAGTTTCCTGATGGAGTGGGCTACTTTCAAAAGAATAATGCTTCATGCCACAAAGCTCGAGTCACCACACAGTAGTTCCATGAACACCGCAGTTTATTTGAAGTGCTAAAATTTCTCCCCAGTCCCCAGATGTTAACCAACTGAGCATCTGTCGGATGAGATTGAGAGACATTCCTCCAGTGAACATTCTGTAATTGACGAATGTTCGCCTGCAGTTTTCAATGCATAATATCAAAACGTTATTAGGTAGGTGTGCCTAATAATTGCCTACTTCAGTGTATGTGCTATATTTCACAGTTCAGTTTTATCCTCAGCCATACTAAGAATTTTAGCGTCTCGATAAATCCAATAACGGTTAAAACGAGGACTATTTTATTCGCTGAATCCTAAATCATTCGCTGCATTTCTATGGTTTTCGATGTATGCTTATACTATAATCTTGGACAGAACTACGATCATTAATACATCCACATTGGCTTCAAAGGTAATCAGAGTTTAAAATCGGCATATTCATAAGTTAAGATGTCTTGTTTCAAGTAAGATGGGATGCAAACATAGCACCACCAGCACTAGCAGGATGCGCATTAATATGAGTCCCACTTTTGTTAACTTAAGCTCACATAGTTTGTCCTCTGTACAAATTACAGCTCTGAAAAGAGGGTATAAAAACGCCTATCTGATCGCCCACCCAAATCGGTTTAGAGTGGCGTACCAAGTTGAAAACATTATAAGTTCTATATTGGCTAGGCACAAAGTAACTCGTGCCCTTACGAACTCTAGCACCAGGAAAAAAGACCCGGGCCTTCGGTTTTAACTGAAGAAAAAAGACAACTTAGATGTTTGTCTAAACATCCTGAACTGGATGTAATCACCGACTACAAAACGAACCAAGTCATCACTTATGATAGAGCTGAATATGTTACAAAAGTGTTTGACGCTATTTCGGACATTCCACATAACATTATTGCAAGGGATCCATGTGCAGCTCCTATTAGCTAGCAGCTTTGGCTAGACCAGGGGACTGGTACACTTTCCTTGTGTACCAGCCCCCTTGGTACACTTTCCTAGTGTGCCAGTCCCCTTGGTACATGACTTGATAGAGGCGCAACTAATTGATCATAACTTGTGTCTACCAGACGAAGTTCAGCCAATTATGCAAGCCTTGCGTTTTGTGACAAAGCGCACCATTTCCAAGTTTCGGGGTGTCATTTATCAACAACTTCAAGGAACTCCCATGGGGGGCCGCTTTCGGGGATTTTGGCGGAAATCCTGCTGCAAGATCTTGAAAACCGTGTTCTGAAACAGTGTGTTCATCGCCCTGATCTTTATCTCCGCTACATTGATGACATTTTGTTTTTTGGAGATATACCCAGGAGGTTCTGCAAGACTTTGCTCACACTTTGTCGTCTCAATATCAATAGGTTAAATTTAACGTCGAAGTTGAACAAAACTGGTCACTTCCATTTCTGGACATGATGCTTCAACGTAATGATCATACCCAGTCTATTTCCACTTCCGTCTACAATAAGCCTATACCTTTTCTCCTAGTCTAATTTCCATGAGCTCAGCTCACCCTTGGCAATGTAAGAAATCAGCTTTGTCTTATTTAATCAAGCGCGCGTTTACGCACTCGTCTAATGCCAGACTACGATGTCTGGAACTTCGTAAAATCTATGATGGGGCCGAGATGTTTGGCTACCATAAAGATTGTGTAACTCGCCTCGTAGGGCGTTTCCCGAGAACAACATTCTCTACCTTGAGCCCCGATGTGAGAGTGACTAGAACGTAGGCTCTCTGGATTATTACCCACCCATCTGTAATATTTTGGCTAATTTATATTGCCGTCATCAAATCAATTTCGGCATTACTACCCATAGCTTTTTCTACAATACGTTGTGATCGAGACCTCACGCCAAAAAATAGCGAACCAGGGGTATATTGTATTCCCTTACATTCTATTGTACCCGGCTTGTCTGATAGCGCATATATCGAATCTATCATGCGTAGTTTGGCTATTAGACTGACGGAGAACAAATACAGTATAACAACAGGGTCTGTCTCTACATCTCTTTCTCTGCTGGTTGCAGAAGGTACACATTTTCCTGATTGGGATCTGCACACCTGTTGGTCAATATCTCCAATAAGAAATCCGTGTTATGTTTGGAAAGCATTTATATTCATTTATATGGTCATGGATGTTGTAATGATGACATGCCTTTTGCTATTTCTGACGTTTAGAAACTCCTGTTTCGATACAACAAGTGCTGAATGACAATATCTAACTGCTTCTTTACAGCATTTGTTGTTTTTCCTTCATGTGACACCCCAGAAAGAGCGGTTGTGACATCTGTGAACACGTCATCTGCGTACACGTGATACGTGGCCACATTTGACATTTACTGTATATATACAGTATATATGACCTGTGCTGTTGTACACACTCTATAGTCTTTCACCTGAGGATGTGCTAGTTACTAGAACGAAAAATGTAGTGTTTCAATCTATGGTACATAGTTTTCTTAACTTTTATATAGTTTTTAACTTTATAGTGTTTTAGTAAATAGATTTTATTAATTGAAGTACCGTCATCACTTCAAATTTATCGTGCACAGACAGCGCTTCCCAATCCTTCAGTTAATATTTTCACGAAAATTCATCTGTTTTTAGTTCTGGTCTATCACGTGTTCCATTTTTGAAGTTTGTATCCCCTGATCGGATTTTGCAAGCCAAAGTGGTTTACGAAATTACCGATGCATTCCCCAAACCGTGTATGGATGTTGCGAGCTGCCTCCGATGCACGGTAGTGTAAACTCATAGGAAAACTAAAGGAATTTGGCTCTTTTCCGTCGTTTTCTTTGCTGTAGCAAAACCCCCTTAGAACTGATGCCACTGAAGAATTGACCAGTGCTTTATGGACAACAGCCTTGGTGCTTTAAATTTACACATCAGAAGTCGCATCGCGCGATGTGTTAATCCATAATTTATATATCAACTGCACGAGTCTGCAAAGTCCGACATTTCATCGCCAACAACCTAATACAGTAGAGCGTCGAAAATCCGGAACGTCAAAAAGACGAACAAGCTCCCGCCCTCATTCTTCTTTTTCTGTGGTGGTATAGTCCGTTCGTTTAAACTTGGCACTTGATGTTAATGGAATCGCCTAATTTGGGGAGTGCAAGCATTTTGGGGGTGACGTGTTGAAGGCGGAGGTGATTTCTGATACTCAGAGACAAAGGCGAAAACTTCTCCAGTCACTTGTTCCGTGCGGGGCTAAGATTTTACGATCCATTACCAAAGCAGTACCACCCATTGTTTCATTCCTCAGCCCCGTTGTTCACTGTGAGTCCCGAGAAAAGTTATTGCCCCTGCACTCAGCATAAAGTACACCGCTTGGCAATCGGAACCAGCTTGAAATGACTGGTAAGTTTTGAAATTTGTACTTTATGTTTAAAAATTTCACATCAATATTACAAATGGAAAACTTGTTTTCTATTGCGTAATAACAAAAAAATCTTTGTCTTATGTAATTTTTTTTGTATACAGTTGCTTATTTTTGGTACATGTATTTGGATAATATAGTGTAGAAATGTTAGGGTATTTGTATTTTTTTTTACATGTTCGATAATCCGAACAAATCAAAAATCCGAACTACCAGTTGTCACAATTAGTTCCGATTTTCGACGCTCTACTGTAATAATCAAATCTAATCGTAATGTCTTGTACGTTTGAATATTTAACATGAAGAGCGTATGCGGCATCGTATTTTGCCCTCCCATCACAAAATCAGTTAAATATTGAAACAAAAGTGCACGTTGGTTTTGGTGGCTCAAAACATAAATACCAAACAGTTGGTTAACTTTTCCCTAATATATACAGAAGTATAAATAAAGTGGTTACATTACATTTAAATGAGTTCTCTGCTTTATTTCCCCTCATTTCTTTATCTGTTTCAGGTTAAACCATGAGATAATACAGATAGAAGGAAAACCACAGGAGCAGGTGATATGAGTGAGTGCATTTCGAAACAGAGAGTTTTGACCTGAATTACGGGGTCTAATCGGAGTGGATTTGTGAGCGTTGACATATCGAGGTGCAGGGCTCATCACCCACATACAGTTGATTAATGACTTCTGTTTGATATATATGGGCAAAAAACGTTTTCACACCAATTACTATTATTGTTTTCACTCCAGATTACATAATTGAACTGCCAGAGAAGTAGCACAGTTTCGTGCCACACAATAGGAAAAAAATGGATACGTTTTTTCCATGAAAACGCAGCAAGATGGTCATTGTACTAGGATTGTCTTCTCTTTTTATTATTTATTTTTTCTCACAATTTCGTGCAGCATAATAGAGCGTTGTTAAATAACATTTCCATTAGGCACTTATCCCCATGCTGCAAGTAACTAACTTAACGTACAGCTCTTAATGGCACGAAAAGAATATTAATCCAAATATTCGCTTTACCATCCAGAACCCCCCTCCCCCGTTCAATTTCTTTTAGTTTTGTTCTGGGTTTTACGATTACCGTGATCAGTTCAACAATTCAAAGGGATTCAAGTAGTGCATAAAAAGCCTTTTATACACTACTGATATAAGGAGTTGCCCGTCCTTAATTTAAGGCTACTGGTTCCGGGGAAGGGAGAGAGCCAGTGCCGTAAAGCAAGTACACCACCCATGCCTCATCCGGGACTCTAGCCCAGCCATATTCGGACTATAGGTTAGAATCCTGCACTTAAACCACTGCGCCGCAGTGGCGGCGCATTGAAAATTAATAACTTTTAAAATTGTTTTCATTTTGCTGTCGGTAGAATTCTTTCATCTGCTGAAGTGAATGTAAGGATTCGCCCCTCAACATAGTGTTAACAATACACATTGGTATTAATATCCTGTGATATTTTTAGTCTAAGGAAGAAGCTGCCTAGCCAGTTATTTAGGCTGTTGCCTCCCCGAAGACTGAGTTCAGTTTGCGACGAAGCTCGTTTTTCAAATGGTACTTCTGCGTTATATGATTTCATATAAGTCTCATCCATCAATAATTCGAGGGCATCCCAGGTAGCACAGCCTTGAAATTTAACGAAGTCCCAACACTGAGCCACTGTCTTATATTCATGAAAGACGGTGGCTCAGTGTTGGGCCTACGTTAAATTTCAAGGCTAAAATGTGCCCTGGCCATGTGCATCCACACACCAGAGCCTTATCACTCCTTACATTTCCACGTAAGATACAGAGGGAGCTTTAGCTTCCTTCGTAGGAAGACATGGCAGCCCTTGGAAACCTTACACCATTATATTGAGAGACATGGTTTTCACGACAACAAAGGAAATGTGATAACGTGACACTTTGAAGCAACCCAGACCATCTAAAGTAGTGGTAACGAACGCTTTACTACTAAGAATAAACCTTTCGAATGACAGAAAAAAGTACACGGGATATAAACTGGTGAATTTTTATTTGCGTAAATTTATAAATATTTTAAATAAATGTAAATACGTATTTTCCCACAGCCTATCTTCTGCTTTAAATGAGAAAATGCGTCACCTCTTTCCAATTTGCTCATGAACTGATTGTTTTTTAATTAGTATTTCACTAATGGAGGGGGAAAAGCAGCAACACTTTCGCAATCAACTGAATATTATGCAGTTTTATCGAAGTTTTAGGAGGAAACAAGCAATAGCATTCACCAGGTTCCTTAATTATTTAGTCTTTTAGCGCACTTCTTAACCGCCTTAACTGCATAAACAGGAAAGGCATATACTGGCCTGTCATTCCGTCTTTAAGTTGGGGTCACATCTTCTAGGCAGGGATGGAGTCAGCGCCATCGGAACCCTAGTAGGAAGATCCGTCACTCGAACCCGGGCCCATTTCCGAAGATCGGTCAGAAAACAGCGCCTCAGATGATTTGGCCATCGATACCTTGAAGAAAAAAACAAGAAAAAGAAATTCCCAGTGAGGCATTGAGTGTATCTTTCACTCAATATTTTAAAGATCTACAGTACCTAGCAAATGTGAACCCAGCAATTGCGAAAGCATCGGAAACCCAGCAATTGTGAAATTTCATTACAACAACTTCAGAATCTGTCACTCACAGCATCTTCCTTTCCTTTACAGAGGAGTAAGCTGGTATGTGTGTGTGGTAAGGAAGGTCGGCAATGGACTCAACGCACAAAGGGTGATAGACAGTAAGGCGATCGTAGGCTGTTCCGACAATCATTGAACTCATAATTCATTTTAGTTCATTACAGTTGCTTACTTTGTATTCCTCTTTTTATTACAAAAAATACTAGAATTGGGCTTACCCCCTTACTGATATTGGTACATAGGGGCAACTGAATGCTATATTTACTCATTCATATTCTGGGAAAAGCTCAGTCATTTACCACAGTGGAACAACTGTGACCATTCATTGAAATCCTGTAAATTTGCTGCAACTACACATGCCGGCCACTGAATTGGAAACTTTTATTCAACACCAGGTTGGACCTTCTTTAGCACGAATTAAAGAACGCATGTGGTTTGGCATAGATTCCACAGGATGTTAGAATGTGTCAACGTCTACAGCACGTCAGTCGTTCACCAGACAATCCTTTAACTGGCTTAGATTTAACGGAAGAGGACTTCACTCCCGGACCTGTTTTTCTAATGTGTCCCATACATCATTCTCAATGGGATTCACATTCGAGCTTTGTGGTGGCTATGAAAGATGGTAGAAGTCGCTGTCATACTCGCTGAACCACTGATGAGCAACAGCATTGTTCTTTATCTCAAAGACTACAGTCTTGTGACGATTAAATGTAGATTAAGATAATACAACGTAGTTGTCCAAATGTTTATTTTTCTAGCCGACCATGGTTTCGCTGGGTATTGACCTAGCTTCATTAGGACGAATGACATCATAAATGGTGTTTACAGTCACGTGTTTTGGTTAGATGCTCCCACGCGTTTGATAGAAATGGCGTGGATACCATGTCATTAACAAGTTGCGAAGACTTCTGATATATATGGAAAGCTTCCAAAATATCAAGTTTGGTGGTTGAATCTGGCTTGTCAATAAGTTTTACTTCTTCAAAGAGAAATTTGTGGCCCATTTCGAAACAGTGTTTAGCCATCGATGACTTCTTTAGGTCACAATTCCGAATGTAGGTCTTGTGCTCCTTCAATCGAAAACGCAAGGCTCTACGGGTCTGTCCTATGTACGAAGCGCCACATTCACATGGATTTTGATAAATTCTCCACGAGTTTTTGTCTGCAACATAGTCCTTTGATCCTAAAAATCTCATTTTGTTTATGGGTTTAAAAATCACCTTAAAATTAAAGGTTTTGATAATTTTTGTAATTTTGAAGGCAATGTCACGGGAAAATAGAAAAATGGCAAAATTCTCTCGCAATGGTCGCATCACAGGAGTTAACAGCATTGTTGTCCATGAAAGAGTCGTCACTGGATAAAAAGTCAACATTGCAGGATGGACTTGATCCGCAACAATGTTCAGATAATCCATAGAAGACAGCCTACCTTCCAGTAATATCAGGAGACCCGTCCCGTACAAACACAACGTGTCCCACACCATGATACCACCTCCAGAACCTTGAGTTGTCCTTACAAGGCAAGCTGGGTCCGTTGCTTCATTGGGATCCCACCGAACTCTCTGTCTACAGTCAGTACAGAGCAAGATCTACCGTGTCTTATCGGAGCACATGACTTTTTCCCAGTCTTCCAGTGTCCAGTCACGGCGTTTCTGACCCCACTTTGGACGAACGTCTTCGCAAAAATAAGCAGTTTCCATATAGGCATGCAACTTCCCAAACCGATCCATTTCAATTTCCAGTGCATAGTTCGCTGAGATGTGGGTCGGAAACAACCTTCATTGAATGCTTCGATCAATTGCTGCACACAGAAAGTCCTGTTTCTCCTTACAAGCTTTCTCAGACAACGGCGATCTCGTTCCCGACAGATTGTCATCACGCCATAGTTACGTCTCTTGGATAAGCAATGCGGGTTACTTTTCCGCTGATTGAAAACGCGGGATATCTGACCTTTTGAGAAATCATTTTGCTCTGCTACCAGCAGCAGTCTTATTTAGTTGCCTAGATCACGTGGTGACGCATGTGATCACGTATTTTGCATATGCGCTGCCTATGTGACATTTGCGTACATCTGCAAGAAGGTTTCGAATTCAGTGTCCGATATGTGTATTTTTTTTTCTATTTTATCTGTTACTGCGCTCAGGCATAACTAATAACTGATGCTAAAACAAAGACCAATCTCATCTACCAGCGCCCGTTTACTGAAAACTGTGGAGAAACTATTATGATGTTCAAACATACATAGTGTTGTCTGCAATCCAAATCTTAAAATGCCAGAAGAAGCGGATCACAGAAAACGTAGCTAACATGAGTAATTATGAATGACGAAGCTCCAATTGTGTCTGAGACGCGTTCCTTATATCAGTCGTCTGAGACGGCCCTGAGATGGCTCTGGGTGTCTGTTGGATGTCGGTGTCTCCTCCCTGGAATCAATGGCCCCAAATCAGGCACCAGCATCCGCTTGTAGACCTTAGAATTTTCCATGGTGGTCGTAATCTTCAAAATAGAATTTTTCATGGTGTCATCTTCATCTTCAAAATAGAGTAACTGTTATTCGTTAGGGAGCCGCGAACAATGAAAGGTAATGGTGAACAATTAATGGGAATCATTGATAGTGTTCTGAAGCGCCTCAAGAAATATACACAAGTTAGTAAAATCATGCAATGCAGTGATTATGATACGCTTTCCAACATACCAGAAATTATTACTCAAGTTATGAGGATAATGGCTGTGGAATAAATCTCGTTCCTGTGTCCTGACCTTTGACCCCATTTCAATGATATTCAACAGAACCGGTTCTATACCTCAAGAATAACATACTAAAGTTTTGTCGCAATAGAAGCAGTTTTACGCAAGTTATGAGAATGATGGCTGTGGAATAAATCTTGCTTTTGTGCAATAACCTTTGACCCCATTTCGTTGATATTCAACAAAACCGGTTCACTATACCTCCGGAACAACATGATAACGTTTTGTCGCAATCGAAACATTTTGAGGTAAGTTATGATGCTATGATGCGCAAGGGCAATGGAATGGATCCCACTCCAATGTCCTGACCTTTGACCCCATTTCGCCCATTTTCAATAGGGTTCGTCCCCAGTGGCTCCCTACCAAATACTAAAATTTAATCGAAATCGAACCATTTTTACGCAAGTTATGACGCATAAGGGCAATGGAATAAATCCCGCTCTTATACCCTGCCTGACCTTTGACCCCATTCGCCCATTTTCAATAGGGTTCGTGCCCAGTGGGTCCTTACCACATACCAAAATTTCATGGAAATCGAACCATTTTTACGCAAGTTATGACGCATAAGGGCAATGGAATAAATCCCGCTCTTATACCCTGCCTGACCTTTGACCCCATTCGCCCATTTTCAATAGGGTTCGTGCCCAGTGGGTCCTTACCACATACCAAAATTTCATGGAAATCGAACCATTTTTACGCAAGTTATGACGCATAAAGGCAATGGAATAAATCCCGCTCTTATGCTCTGCTTGACCTTTGACCCCAATTTGCCAATTTTCAATAGGGTTCGTGCCCAGGTAGTTCCCTACCACATACTAAAATTCATCGAAATCGAACCATATTTACGCATGTTATGACGCATAAAGGCAATGAAATGGATCCCGCTTTTATGTCCTGACCTTTGACCCCATTTCGCCCATTTTCAACAGGGTTCGTTCCCAGGTGGTTCCTTACCACATACTTAAATTTCATTGAAATTGAACCATTTTTACGCGTTATGATGCATAAAGGCAATGGAATGGATCCCGCTCCGATGTCCTGACCTTTGACCCCATTTCATTTATTTTCAATAGAGTTCGTTCCCAGGTGGTCCCCTACCACATACTAAAATTTCATTGAAATCGAACCATATTTACGCAAATTATGACGCATAAAGGCAATTGTATGGATCCCGCTCTTATGGCGTGACCTTTGACCCCACTTCACCCATTTTCAATAGGGTTCGTCCCCTGGTGGTCCCCTACCACATACTAAAATTTTATCGAAATCGAACCAGTTTTATGTGAGTTATCGTGCCGACAGACAGACGGACGGAAAAAGCTGGAGCATATACGCTTCTTCAACCTACGGTTGGAAAGCGTAAAAAACACGTATATTTCAGTTACTAGTGATGGATATTTCGAACATTTGTTGCCAATATTTCCTGTCGTAGCTGTTATGATGTCATGAGAACCTTTGTGTCATTTAGTGCCCTCTGAATAAAGTTAAAGTTGTGCTATCATGTGGAACAAAACGTCATGATCTCTGATGACATTTATAGTAAACATTTTTGGTAATTCCTGAGATTAGAGATACTCGTGAAATCAGGGCAAAAAGCCGTTATAATTGGTGTCCTTCTGTGCTTGACTTGGAAGATCCAATTGTATGGGATGAAGAATGAATAAAAGCAGGTGGTCATTCAAATCACATGACATTAAAATTCTTATCAATGATGTTGCTAAATAGCAAAAAGAGATATATTTTCTCATCTGAACAAAACTGGGAAATAGAGAATGAATGTTTTCTCCGGGGTCATTTTTATACCGCACAGCATGAATTTTCAAAAAAAAAAAAAAAAAAAAAAAAAAACTGAACAGGAAAAAGTATGAATGGAGTTCTACTGTAAAAAGGTCCACAAGTTTCTTATTAAGTGGGAAACAGATAAGCCGAAAAAGGAAAATAACAAATTTCTTCTTCGAAGCTTTTACTGATCTACTGACAAAAATTTCAGTTTTTTGACAGTCACTCAACAGTATGTTCTCTTGCTAAGGATAATGTTAAAAGGGAAAGTTAAAAGAAAAAAACAATGAGATAAGAAGTGGAAAAACCGGAACAGCGATTTTTCAATATAACCTTTAGTGATATCTCTTGGAAGCTGTCACTTTCGGGCGGCATCAAAACTCAAAAGTCTTGAAGGAGTTGTTTCACAGATAGAAAGAGCATTTTGCAGCCATTGAACAAGTTCTCATTACCAAGCGACAGAAGAGAAACGAAAGACCTTTTTACTTACAGATTTGATTGTAGGTCAGTATAAAATTCTTGATTAAAATTGAATTAAAATATACATAATATCTTTTGTCTCTGTTTTGCATTAAATCAAGAAAGTAATGTTCAAATTAATTCAGAATTAATGTGGCAATTTGACAAGGAAATTATTTTTTTATCGGAAAAGTTAAATATCGGCGTCATAGAAAAATCTTCTAAGTGTTCTTATTTTTCTTACGTAAAAATGATTCTCCACCCATAAAAGAAATCACCCTTCCCCATGATAATCTATTAATAAAATCTTCCATTAGCATGAAGTATTTTTTTGTTTCTTCCTAACTCGAAAATGATATGTGGAGAATATATTTCACTCGCAAATGTTTTGCGTGCTATGTCGATACTTATTTCTGTGATGCCAAAATAGGTCGCACGAGAGAGTCAAACGGCTGAGACTGCTGACTTAGAATAGAAATGCGTGAGAAATTCCCCCAGAGCGAAGTAAACGCTTTTGTTTCTAAATTGAGGCTTTCAGAAATCTCGCAACCCTTCCACATATCACCTGAAAAATTGACTTCCTACGAAACAGACCCCGCCCCCCCCTCCAAATAAAAAAAAATGTCCGGCCGACGAATTAAATGAAATCTGCGGTCAATATCTTTCTTGAGGACAATCACTCTGGTCCCTAGAGGACCCAGAAAAACGCGAACAGTTAACGGCCTCCAAGAGACATTGGAGATCGATCTTTCTGATAATTCACTAGATTTTTTGTAATGGAATCATTGACCATAATCCTCTATGGGATCCTTGACCAAGCTAATTGGATAAAATCAAGGAAACCTGATTAAGAACTTCGAAAAGTCCGTGCTGATATTATTATGATATCTTATATCTGGGCACCATATTTGTTCCGATGCTTGTAATGAAACTGCAAATGAAGTGCACGTTGTTCGTTTACAATGCGACTCATTATTGCGGGAAATCACATGCAATAGGGCTGTTCCAGAGCATTGAAAAAAAAAATTCTTTTTTTTTTTTTGTTAATAGTAAAGCAATCCAATATTTTATTTTGAATCAAGGAAAATTTATTAAATTTATTCCTCTCTCTCTCTCTCTCACACACACATACACTGTGACGGGTGCCGGTCAAAACGCCAACAATCAAAACACCGACACCAACACATCGACAGGTCAAAACACCGACAGTTCAAAACGCGAAAGGTCGAAATACCGGCAATCAAAACACCGACAATCATAACACCGGCAGTTCAAAACACCGACAGTCATAACACCGGCAGTTCAAAACACCGATAATCAAAACACCGACAATCAAAACACCGACAAATTATTACACCGACATTTCAAAACACCGAAAATCATAACCGCGACAACCGTAACGCCGACAATTATATGGGCCATAGGCCGGTGAGTAGAGGAACTCTATTTCGAGCGATGGCAAAATCACAGTGGGTGGTAAAGGGGATGACAACACTCAATCGATGGATGTGCTTCCCCCTAGCGGTGAACGATGGAACTGTGTTAATTTCTACTCTGATCGACGACAACACGTTTTTATTCCGAGCGATGGCCACATCTGAGTGGATGGGTGAGAATGGGGATGCATAGGTGTTGGATATGTTGGTGCATATGTGCTACACCTAGCGGTGAACGATAGAACTGCATTAGTTTTATTCCGAGAGATGGCAACATCAAAGTGGATGCACAAATGGGTGGGTGATAGAAGGGGATGACAAAAACCAAACGATGCTTATGTGCTGCCCCTAACGGTGAACGATGGAACTTTATTAATTTCTTTTTCGACCGAAGGCAATTTATTTTTATTCCGAGCGATGGCAGCATCTAGTGCTCCCCTCCGTTGATTTTATTGTAGCGTTGTTTTCTTATGATCTTCAAAATAAAAGGAAGTGCTTCTGAAATGAACAACAACGCTGCTTCTTTTCCTACCTATTTAGCTGCATCCACTTCTCATGGTATATCTCTGGAAAACCTACTCGAACACAACGTTTCATTGAAAGGAAATAAGGTGGCAAAAATGAGTTATTTCACTGGTACTGTTAGGGTTCATATTCAAAGTTACACCATGAAAGACTTAGAACTTATGCTGTTCCCAGTATGGTGTCCACATATGAATGCTTGTTCCGCAGTCCAGCTCATGATAAAACTCATGGCCAACTGTTATATCTGCGACGGAAGAAATGATATCGCCGTATTCAACAAAAAGTTGCTTATGAACTGTTCCCCTTCTCCTAGAGAAATCGATTACCGTTTCCTGCAATTTCACCTACAATATGATGATTCATTGATGTTGAATCGGTCATCAGTGTCATTAACAAGCGACTAATTTTGAACTCTGAGAGATGTGTGTGATCAACTTTGGAACAGAGTGAAAAAGTTACAGTTTGGGCCCCTTTTCCAAGTTATAGGGTTACAACATCAAGCTACTAACATCAAGCAAGTGAATTCCATTCTCGTGGTAGTCGTGGGTGTCGTAAGAGTTGCCGCCAAAGAAAATGTGGTAAAAGTATTCTACTGCATTGGATAGAAGGGTTGACCTTGTACTGCAGCGTCCCTCCTTCAAACGGGCGCTCGGAACCAAGGAGGATTGCTCGGAACCAGCTGACGTCACGATTTCTCGAAACGGCGGCGAGTGGAAACAGCGCAGAAAATATTTGACCCACCAACAGACATCATGTAAGAGACTAGATTGGCTGCCCGCTATTTCTGTAACACTCTTATGATGTGGCATCAACGAGCATAGTACAAGATATACAAAATGGTTAATGCTTGTTCTACAATATATTGCAGTACCAGAGATAATGAAAACAGCAAATAAATAAATTAATTAAAACTAATCGGATATCATTTCAGAGGTGAGTGTTTGTTGTCAGTTTTCCGAATTTTAAGATTTCTGTTCCAATATTAAGTTGACCCAATGATAGAGTCTAAGATTTATCTGAGTGAAATATACACCTGTTAATTTTTAATAGCGTTAAAGTATAGTTAATTAATCTTAATTACAGGTTGTAATTAAGATGGATTAACTATGACTAATTAACTATATAGATTTTTTTTCTAAACTGAGAGCCAAAGCAATAAATTTGAGAGATGCAACATATAATGAGTGATCATTGAATTACGACCAATACTTACGGATCCTCCTTTTGCCCTGACTCCACCCGGTTCCACTAACTGTCCCTGTTGCATCACTCGGGAGCGAGTGCGCACCTTTTCACTGTATTGGAAATTGAGAAGTAATCGGAAAAGCGGAAAAGAAATGGAAAAAAAAAAAATAATCAAATGAATGGGAGAGATTTTGGGGAGCTGGTGTAAGAATTATTAAAATAAGGATTTTATAAACTTCACGCTCTTCAGACGCTCTGCAATTCACAATTTAATTTTCCCCTTAGATTTCTTCCGTGGGTTCGCGCCTAGGAAGGTCAGGAAAGTACCGCTCTTCCCCTTCACCCCCACCCCACCCTCTCTCTCTTTCTCTCAGAGTCGAAGGGCTTCCAGCAGTCCGCTTGCTGTGGCATGGGACCGCGGGGCATCCTTTCCCTAACTGCTACGAGCCAGCAATATTGGGTAAGGCGAAGTAATGCAAGTCCGAAAAATAGCGGGTAGACATTTTATTGGAGCTCGGCGCCAGTCGTCTTGAGATTTGATGCACCAAGTCTGGAAGAAAAGAATAGCTTGACGCCAAGCCAAGGAAAACTATAGCAGTTTTATGATAGTAAGATTTACGACCTCAGAGATCCGTAGGCAACGAAGTTCCTAGAATTTGAGGGCGGACACAGATTTTGGACGGGGCGAAGGATGGCAAGTCAGAGAAATGGCGGGAAACCCAGAGCAAATCAGATCGGGAAATGATAATTGTTTGACCAATCTGTAAATTGGTAGGAGGATCCGGGAAGAACAAATTTTTGGTAGGACGGGAAGAGGAGCGAGAGAATTATATCAGTCGGCATGAATACTTCGAAAGAGGGATGACAGAATTATATCAGTCGGCATGAATACTTCGAAAGAGGAATGACAGAATTATATCAGTCGGCATGAATACTTCGAAAGAAGGATGACAGAAGTCAGAGTCGGCATGAATACGTCAGGAAGAGAGGAGATAGCATAAAGACTTCGCTAGAATGATATTCCAGCCCTCATCGTGGGATAGAAGGTAGGATAATCCGACATTCATGTTTCCTCTTGTTTACATAATTAGTATGTTGAACCGAAAATTTAAGAAGAGCATAGTAGACTAAGTTAAGGTTGAAGGTAAAACCAGCTCTAAATTAATGCTGAGAAAAGTAGGGCAGAAATAGACTAAGTTAAGGTTGAAAGTAAAACCAGCTCCAAACTAATGCTGAGAAAAGTAGGGCAGAAATAGAAGAATAATGAAATGGTTGAGTAAAGTAAATACCATTGATCAGAGCAGGAAATTGTGTAGTATAGGGAATCATTTTTAGTAAATTATGTTTCGAAGTATTTCAGAATTATATTATATGAAAATGAAAAATTAAAGTTAACCTTTAAACAAATAATTTTTCTAAAAGGGTCTTCAAACATTTTCATATGAATGAGTGTATATTTTACTAGATTTCAAGCCTTCATCAGGCAAAATAAACATATTTTATTTTCCCGTTATTATGAGTCGGCTACATTTCATTTGAGTGTACAATTTTGTAAAGTAAAAAAAAAAAAAAGGGGTTAATAACGATTGAGTGTTGGATGTGTGAATAAATGATTTGGGATGAATGTTCAGAAAAATCCTCCAGTGCAATACTGAGTAACTTACGCATCAGTGCTAGTAAGCAAATCAAAATTTGTAAGTTAACGAATTATTCAAAAAGAAATGAAAAGCTAGACGATTACTTTAAAACATTGCGGCACTCAGCGGACCCCGATACACGGAACGTCGGCTGGGTGAAACACAACGCCCATCCTCGAATAGCGAGCCTGTGTTTTCTCTAATACTGGGAAACCATAGTTTTTGAGATTCGAGTGATTACCCTTATTACTAATAATGACGCGGGGCAATCCAAAAACCCCCATCAACATCCCCACCCAGAGTGGCATCGACTCTACGAGGTGCCTGTACCGTTGTGTATGGATATGCAACAAAGCTGTTCCTATTGAGGTAAACACTTTTGGCATGGAGCTGAGTGGTGTGTCCAGTTGCTAACAATTTCCAAAGTTCAACTGGGTACAGATCAGGCGAGTTGGGGGGGCCATTCAAAATGTCTCGTGTCAGTACTGTGTTCATAGAACCATTTCAAAATGAGGTGGATTCGATGACATAGGTCATAGGGCATTGTTATCCTGGAAGAGCCCATCACCCTCTGGGTTGAGGTACAACATTGTATGGTATTCATGATCCTCAAGAATACCGTGGTCGTATCTGGCATCCATGCGTTGGTCTACACGCAACAGGAGTCCCAGCTCATGCTAACTAAGCATGCCAAACATCATACAATCGTCTCCACCGATCTGGATAGTCAATAGCCTCATGCTATACTGGCGCCAAATACGGACTTAACGAATAACAGAGTTCATATCGCAATTATTTCGACCTGGAACTTGCACGATTGCTTCCAATCTTCTGTCGACCATTCTGTATGCTGTTGGCAGCAAGAGGGTCGTTTAAGTCGATTGATTGATGTTAGGAAAGAGCCCCTGCGCTTGCAGTCCATCCGTGCCAGCATGCTACTTACAGACCGGCGGGATACTGTTTTGGGTTGATCCATATTGTAATGGGCCGTCAGTTGCGAAACTGTGCTGCCATTTTGGCACCATTGCTGGCACACTTTAACCACGGATGCGCTCGAACAATAAAAAGATGTCGCCGTTTGTGAAATGGATGAACCAATTCTTCGTGCGGCTGTGATTTGGCCTTCCATAATGTACGTTAAATCCTTGGTCTGACTCATCTCGTCCGTAACCTTCCTCTCAACTCAGCCACAAACCTCTTACATACACCCCGGACCGCATTTACCTACATGTTACTCCAGTATCGGGTGCAACTCACTTACAGAAAGGTAACTCAATGAACACTCAGTGTATTATATAGAATAATGAATTAATGTGATTTGGGAAATGGGAAAAAAAATCAGTGATTTATATTAAAAGAGGTTTTTTGATCATCAATACATTTATATATTATTTATACCTCTAACTGAGGTAATTATTTTTTCTTTTAATTCCGTATAGCTTAGGAGTCACTTGAAGAAAAGCAAAAGTTTGGAGGTATTTTAAATACGGCTTTTTTCCACAATACCACATTTTACGAAAAAAAAGGAACACAGGTAGGCTCAGTTCTGATTGAGCCGTCAGTTTGGAGCGTAGGACTATGACTTGCAGATCGGAGGGTTGAAATGAGCTAGTCGGGTATGGGTTCAAAGCGTTTGTTAATTTGTTATTGCCAACACAGTCTATGACATGAAAAGTAGATTACATAATTTTTACAAATAATGCTGGATACATTGCGAACACAAAGCAGAGTTCGAGATGGGCCGGGTACAGGTTCGATCGGTGTGCTGGATGTTTGTTTGGCGGCGGCAGCTTTCAGGAGTTTCTCGATACTCTCTAGTTGTTTGGACTGTAGTCTTCATGGGCTTCATACATTCCTCATCATTTGCTTTTGCCTCTCGTTTTGATTTTCTTTACTTTTGCTTGCGTTCATTCTGTGAATTCCGCAGCATTGTCGAAAAAATTTACCCGTTCACACAAAAACAAATCTTAAAAATATTAGTTTAAACCACTGGGACATGTTCTTTATGTATTTGAATAGATCTCATCGAGAGCTTTAAAATGATACCACGCACTGTCGTGTTGCGCTCACTGGTGCCGAGAAAGACTGAGTCAAACGCTGCGGCACACCCAGAAATATTGCATCAGCTTCTCCGCCCACAGGGAGCGTCGTGCGCACGATGTTTTGCGCAGTACGTAAATTGGACTCTTTACGAATATGCTTACCCCATTAGCGTGCGTCACGTATTTTTAACGCTATAATGATTTCAATTGGGACCTATTTTTGTCACAGTCGGTCGGCCGTGATTCGCCCCATGCTATCTGCGGAGTTAGACGTAGTCCTACGTCAAAAAGGTATTAGTCCTAATCTACTGCTCCAAAAACCGTTAAAATTTTTCATAAGTCATTTTTACCGTAAAAAATATATTAATGCAAGATTTTTTTAAATATTAAAACGACTGTACATGACCACAAAAAACATTATTTCTCGTACATTTTTTTAAGTGATTATGTTTTATGAAGTACTAAAAGAAGTAAATTGTTCGGCGAGATAGTAATTTCGGTGAAGAAGGAATTCAGTGAGAGGAGAATCACTTATTAAGAGACAAATTTGACATTTTTTAACTTTTACTAATAAATGGCTATGCTATTCGACGAATCGCCACGCGCTCTTCTAGAAGTTCCAGCGAAAATTCAAGGAAGCTCTACATCCTAATGGGGATAGAAGTTAGTGTCATCACTATTTCAAGACGTTTCAAAAAAGAATTTGGATAAAAGTCTTATAAACGTACACATAAGCCTCGACTGACTCCCATTATGGAAAAGAAGAGATTAAAGTTCGCTAGGTGGCTGGAGTGAAGTTTTTTTTTTCCAGATGAATCAACCTTTCAGCAATTTGTATCGCATACACAACACGCCTGACATCCAAATGGAAAGAGATTTAATGACAAATACACAGTTGCTACCATGAAACATTCTCCAAGCTAGATGACATGGGGTGCCATGTCGAAATCTGGTACTGCTGCTCTATAGTTCTGCCATCCAACACAACAATGAACGGACCTAGGTATGTGGAAATGTTAAAGGATAAGCTGATACTTCATATGAACATTTAGTGATGCACGAAATTCATGCATGATGGTGCTTCGTGTCACAGATCCAAAATAGTGAAATGCTTTCTAAGATGAAGACCAATGTGCTCGTGTCGTCTCATTACAGCCAACATGGTGAATATTTTGGGTTGTTTTGAAAGATAGATCGCAGAAAAACAGCCATCAAATGCGAAAACTTTAACTGAAGCTTTCAAGTACACACGTTTGTGTATGGAAATATCTACTGAGTATTGCGAATTCCTTATTTTCAGCATGCCACATCATCAGTATGCAATGATTCTCAATAAAAAAGACATATCAACAACTAAATCTGAACAATTTTGAGCCTTTTTGTTGAGAAAGTCTCTATGTTAATATATTCTGTGTATATATTCGAATCAATCTTCCAAATAATTATACACATGTGTATGTTTAAATATACCTGCAAAAGTTTAAAAAATATTTGATGGTCTTAAACTTTAGCAAATGACTATGTTTATATCTCTTACTTTTTTTTTTTTTTTTTTTTGACGAAATGTTTTGACTTTTATGTTGGAGATTAAGCATGTTTCAGATATGGCTTCTTGCGTCATTTCTACTTGCAGCAATAGGTACAGGAATAAAAAAGGAAGGATATTTTTTTCATTGTTTCCCTCAGAAGGATCACAAGTACTCGGGAAACTAATGAAAATATGCACGAGAAAAGAGGACTTCAATGTAAAGATGCCAACATACGCACTGAACATTTTCAAAGCGATGATTATGACGACGATACGATGAATTGTTTACTTGGCTTTCCCGATACTGAAATCATCTGTTGTACCCAATATTAATTTGCCAGCCTGAATTCAGGAGAAAATAACGAAAATGGTATTTTAATTTTCCACGCTGTCGATTTTCGCAGCACGACTTTTCTCTGCCGCCGTTACACGTCCTTGTGGACTGATCCATTGTACGACTAGTGTTCCCCAGAAGTAATCTGAAGATCTCATGTCTGGATGCTTCTTCCGTCCAGACATGAAATCTTCAGATTACTTGGAAGAAGCGCTTCGCAGCATTCTTCGCAATCGCATCCAGTGTCAGACTTGAATTAATAGAACGTTTTCATATTGAAGAATGACAGTTTTTCCACAGAAAGCTTTCCACGAAGTGCAGCATTAAGTTTGTTGATCGTCTGAACGAAATGAGCATTTTAATGCATTTCCTCTTTGGCAGAAAAGCTACTTATATCCTACCGTCAGCATAGGAGATGTCCGATTTCCGTCTCTGAAAAGCCTCATCAGTCTTGATTTACACATTGAGACTTTTACAATGAAGAACATGATGAAATAATCCATAGATGACTAGTGCTAAATTTTCGTTTTTCACAGAGATCTCAATCACTTTATGTTAACGAAACGATATGTCTTGACAGCCATCTTATCAGAGAGAGAAACGTAACAAAAACAATTTTAAGAGAAAAGTTGACAAAATCTTCCTTTAATGACAGCGTTTTAGGTTTTTGTGGAACTGCGCTAGTTGCTAATCATATTGCATTTTGATGCTTATTTAGGTTTATGTTCTATACGGAACAAAGTGAAAAAAATTGCCTTAAAAATGATGCTGCGAGATCTTGTTTGTGAAGATGACGTCTTTCAACAAACATAAAACTCTGATTTAATACTATGACCTTAGCTATTTTATTAGGATCACATAACACATATTATTACCATTAAAATAATAGTTGCAGGTAAAAGTGTTCTTAACGGCTATTCAAACAGACAAATGCTACCTGAAATCCTCAAATTTATCGTCACTTCATCATCATCATCATTGTCAACCATTATCAATCCACTGCTGGACGAAGGTCTCCCCAAGTTTTCTCCACAACGGTCTGTCTTGTGCCAGTCTCCTCCATGTCACTCCCGCATACTTTCGAATTTCATCCACCCATCTCCCATGTGGTCTTCTTCTGGGTCTTTTCCTGTCCCTTGGAATCCAATCTAAAATTTCGGCTGTCCATCGATGGTCTGTCCTTCTGGCAGTATGTCCAGCCCATTGCCATTTCAGGGATTTAACTCTGATCATGATGTCTTCCACTCCTGTCATTTTTTGGATCCACGAGTTCCTCTTCTTATCTCTCCTGGTTACACCAAGCATGCACCTCTCCATGCTGCTTTGAGTTGTCTGCAGCCTTTGTATGTCTCTTTTAGTTAAGGTCCACGTCTCTGCACCATACGTAAGCACTGGAAGGATGCATTGATCAAACACTTTTCTTTTAAGACATAATGGCATATTGCTCTTGAAAATTATGCTGTTTCTTCCAAAAGCTCTCCAGGCAAGTTTTGTACGCAGATTAATTTCTTCATTAATGTGACCCTCACTTGATATCTGCTGTCCAAGATAAACGTACGTGTCTGTTATCTCCAGCTTTTCTCCATCAATCGATAAATCTTCATTTCGTGTAATAGCATTGTACATCACTTTTGTCTTCTGAAAGTTCATTTTTAATCCCACTTCTTTACTCTTGTCAGCAAGTTCCTGGATCATACTCTGCAGCTCTGATGGGGTAGTTGCAAAAATGACTATGTCATCAGCAAAACGAAGGTGGGTTAGATAATCTCCATTAATCTTTATCCCTTTGTTTCCCCAGTTCAGTGATTGAAAGACATTTTCCAATGTGGCATTAAAGAGCTTCGGAGATATGGTATCTCCTTGTCTCACTCCCTTTCCAATTTTTATGTGTGTTTTATTTTCAAACAGCCGAATCTTTGCACTTGCATTTTCATAGATGTTATTAATAATATTAATATATGCATCTTCATACCGCAGGATTTCAGAGCCATTGTAACTGCTGATGGTTTCACCTAATCAAAGGCTTTTTCATAATCGATAAAAGCCATGCGCAATGGAAGTTCATATTCCCTCGCTTTTCTAAATATACAGTCGTGGCCAAAAGTCCTGCACCAGTATACCGAAAGTCAATTTTTGATCTTAATGGAATACATATTATACATCATTTTAAAGTTTTTAAAGGAAATTTTATGCTGAATTCAAATATTTTTACAGAAGGTTATTACCAGTAATAGAAGTGAAGTTACAAGCAAAAATGTGCAAGTGAGGAAACACACATCAAGTTCTGAAAAAGCGTTCGCGCTCCTCTAATCCGTTATAGCTTTCTGCGACGTCCGCTAGTGAGATATAAAAGGATGTAGAATCATCTGCTGAATGTACAAACGCAGCTGCTTGTAGTCAGTTGATGGAAGTTTATGCAGAATTTCTGGTGATATTTGAATTTTGGAAGGTCAAAGACCCAAAATTGGTCCTGCCTCTTCAAACCAGGGCAAAAATTGTTACTTTGTATGAACTTGGATTCAGTAGTCATAAAATTGCTGTTAAATGTGGCTGTGATCATTCCACTGTCTTGCGCACTATTAAAAGAGTTGCAGAAACTGGATGTGTATGAAACAGAAAAAGAAAATGTCGACAAAGGCTGTGTACTGAACATGATGATGACATGTTGATTCGTCGTTTTCTTAAAATCAAGGTTTAAAACAACAGCAACTGATTTAAGAAATGAGTGGGAGAATGAAGCAGGCATTATTGCATCTGCTCGTGCAATTCATCGTAGGCTACAAGAAAATGAACTGACTGCACGAAAAGATGCACGAAAACCTTTACTTACTGAACAACAACGGCTCAAAATAATTGCTAGGGCCAAGGCACACAAGAATTAAACTGTTGATTAATAAAAAAATGCTGTTTTCAGTGATGAAACAAATGTTACTTTTTCCACTAATAATGGAAATAATTATGTACGTCGTCAGGCTGGTGAAAGATATAAGGCATGCTGCACCCAGGCAACAATCAAGCACCAACATTCGGTAATGTTATGGTTCTGTATTTCAGCCAGTGGTGTTGGCCGTCTGCACATTGTTGATGGCACATTGAATGGATCGAAATATGTGGATATTTTGGAGTCCAAACTGCTATCATCTGCACAAGACATGGGTTTGTGGAATTTTATCTTTCAGGACGATAACGCGCCTAGTCATCGATCAAAGTTGGTTGACGAGTGGTTTAATCGAAAAGTTATAAGAAAACGTCAGTGGCCGGCACAGTCACCGGATCTTAATCCCATAGAGAATCTGTGGGTGAGATTGAAGCAACATATCCGTCAACAAAAACCAACATCTAAAACAGTATTAATTGAGTCTGTAAGGGCCGTATGGCATCATGTTATCACCAATGGACAACTACAGAAGCTCATTAGTTCCATGCCAAGAGGGTGCACTTTGTTACTAAGAAACCGTGGTTATCCATTTCAATATTAAAACGTATTTTGCTTGTTTGTAAGTTAGTACAAGTTCCCTGCAAATTTCAATAATGTACTTTACAGTACTTTACGTTAAATACATTGTACACTAATTCCACAAATTCCACTGTTTTTTGCCTTTTATGACTAGACGCTGTACTTTTGCTTGTAAGTTTACTTCTATTACTGGTAATATCATTCTGTAAAAATATGTGAATTCAGCATAAAGGTTCCTTTAAAATAATGTATAATATGTATTTCTGACTTTACCCTTACTCTGTATAAGTTGATTATTGACTTTCGGTCTACTGGTGCAGGACTTTTGGCCAGGATTGTATGTGTATAACATATCAGTTCTCTGCCAGTAATATTCCGTTCCAAAATTTAATTAAAGTGCTTAAAACAGCGAAATCCTTGTGTTTTTGAATTGACCGGATGGCCAACCTTGGCTGAGCTGCATTTTCAAAGAATCGCATAAAATCAGTTGATCAATTTCCTTCAGAAATAATTTCTCAGGAGTTCGAGCTCTCATATATTTGCAGTCTAACGAATAACTGGTATCACATTTCTTAGCTTTATATGAATTATATCAACCTCATTTTTTTTCCAACGCTTTTTTTGTTTTGTCGAAACTGTAATTTAAAGTGCAATAGGGATTATGCTTGTTCTTTTTACCAGACATCACAAATAATTGCGGTCCAAAGAAAGTACCCACAAAGTGCAACTGGTCTGTTTGCTCGTTCAATTTTTCTATTTGTTACGATCAATTAATGCAAAAACTTTAAAATAAGAGAAGCTGGAACATTTTAGTTTTATTCACTCCTGTCCAAATGAAAATTAATTTTCTTTGCACTTTATCAGGCAAAGAGATATGGCGAACATATCTACACACCTTATGCCGCTTAGTAAAAACATTCTGGAGCAAGAAATGCCGTAAAACATGATGAAATTAGATATGCGTCTTTCTGCAAAAAAATCAGTCTGACATCTGGATCCGGAGATCCATCCACAGGCAGTTACAAAAATATACGTGCTCAGAAAATCGAAAACTGTTTGAAACTATCCTCAATAGAAAATGTCTTGCATTTTAAAACACGCAAATGACGTTCTTTTGTCAACCTGAGTGTCGTACGGCGATGTGATTCATTTGAATTCTTACACAGTGCAGGTGTAGATGTGATCTAACAAAGCTCATAAATGGATGAGAAGACGATTTGGATTTGTGTGTATTTAGATTGTTCCAACTTAAGAATTTGCTTAAAATAGTACAACTACACTAGTAATTCGAATTTATTGGCGTAGAATAGAAATCAAAGTTTCCAAGCTTTCGCGCATCAACCAGATGGCGTTTTTAAGGAAGGTAGAAAGCAAAGAGAAGCAATGTAGATGACTTTTTCAAGGCAGACAAAAAACATGAAAGTAGACAGCAACTGCAGTTTGTTGTCTACTTTTCTTGAAAAAGCCACCTGGTTGCTGTATGTGTGAAAACTTGGAAACTGATTTCTATTCCGCGCCAATAAATGAAGATTACTAGTACAGTTGTACTATTTTACGTATAGTTTGTGTGCTGTCCCTTATTATTAAGAGCAAGATTCTGAGAGATTGACCCACATAACATTAAGTGGTGATTCACACCATCTCCAATTTTCCCCAAAACATTACCAGTTGTTACTACTCTTACTAGATGGTAAAATCCAAAATTTTGTGTTCCTGTGTTGTACTGTTCACATTTTGTGATCAGTCAAAGTTCATTTTTAAAAATGAAAAAATCGGTGTCTTTGTGATACATGAAAAATGTTTTTGTCCATGCAATGCTGCGCAAACAACTTGCCACCTGCATTTCTTCTGTTATGGAATGCACTAGCATAGAACTTTGCAAAACATACAAAAAGTGCATGGCAAGTCAATTGCGCAAGGTCATTCAAGGTCACGCAATATCGCGTTTTCCAATGTTTTTCGCAATTTTCATGCGTGAATTGCATCTTGCGTACTCGATTTGCCACTGCAAATCAGGTGTCATTGGATAGAGCTATATTAGTACTATTAATTAATGCATAAAACATTGAGGCAAGTTCAATACACTGGCAGTTATTTGGTATCAAATTCCAAAAATTTCAGAATTTGGCACACATTTGGACTCTTATATCTCGCTGCGCGAACAGTATATTGAGACAACACTGTGACTATTAACTCCTTTATTATATTTAATAGGAAATTAAACTTTATTGAGGCAAGTTGAACAGAAAAAATTAAATAATTTTTTTACCCATAGAGAAAATTTCTTTCCTAGATGTTGGTTTCTTTCATTTTGGCATTTGGCAACAGCATTTCAAACAAACCTAACTGATTTATTAAAGTTACAAGCTCTAATACATAAACGCATGATACATTTGCTTATAAACAAGTTTAATCCATATCAATTTTATAATGGATTTTTTTTCACAACCTATCTATGCATGTTGGTGTACTTTTGTTTTAATGTTAGATTTTTAAATCTATTTTTATTTCTCTATTCTACACATTTATAACCGCTTCTTGTAAGACTGTTGTATGTCTTTTAAGCAAGAAACCTTAAATGGACCAGCTCCAGAAAGTTGTGTAGGACCCAAGAAGATTATGCTTCGATGCACAGTGTCATTATCAGCATGCAATGGCCACGTAAACTGCTCAGCTCCTCTTTGGTGAAGAAATTTCATTTGAAGCATGTCATCACCACAATTTTCTAGAAGTTTGCCCATGTAAAACCGCTTATCATACATAACCGCGTAGTAAGAATGTAGCTGAAGTTCATATTCGCAGTCTTGATCAGCAAGCAGTTTAATCTAATTCTTAATATTTTCCCTCTCAGAAATCTGAGACAGTGATGAAATTTTAAAATAAATTTTTAATGACATCATTTTCAATTTATTTTCAAAGAATGTAATTTCCATTTTTATGTTTCCACAATTCTTACTCTTATTTTGAAAATAAGGACTAAACCGATCAAAGTAATATATCCTATTTCAAAAGAAATTATAAATTAGTTGTGTTGACAATGGGAAGGAAATAAATAAAATTGCATTTCATAAATAAAAAAATAATATACCTCATTATTTTCGATGATGGCAGGGTGAAGTTTGTCATCTTGTTCAATTGCTGAATCTTCGACACCGCAACTAAACGTTTCAGTCTTCATTTCCATTTTGCAGAAATGTGACATCAACTGTTCCCGCGTCAGATATTCATCTGGACAAAATTTATTTTGTCTATCAAATGAAAGGTTTCTCATCATCTTTACAACAGTATGTGCTACTAATTTAATGCCTATAATGCATTTATTAAAGCATTCTTGAAGGAACTGTTTTTGGTTCAGTAGTGTGAATTTTCTTTTGGGTTTCAGTCCCCATCCTTCTTCACACAGTAGTACTTTGATAGGTTCTTCATCTGTAGTACTTTGATAGGTTCTTCATCTGTAGTACTTTGATAGGTTCTTCATCTGTAGTACTTTGATAGGTTCTTCATCTGTAGTACTTTGATAGGTTCTTTTTTACTACTGTTTCCATTCTTTTTGCAAATGCGTTTTTTGCTTGGTCTTGCCCTCTGAGTATTTTAGGAATGTGGTGTTCTCCTTCAGCAATATGTAGGGATAAATCGTCAGCAGTTTCAAATGTCAAATTGCAGTTGTCTTCTGGGCAAAACATTTAAGTGACAAACTTTCGGCTAAGGGATGTTGTCTTAATTTTCAGTGTTCGGTATGATTTTTGCTTGGAACTGAATGCACGAATAATGGCAAGTTTACAGTTAAAATTCAAATTACTGTACGGAATATTTTTCCTATTTCAAATTCCAAAATACTTCCAAAAAGTCATTCCACTGTCTTCAAATTTCACACAGTGATATAACTGGGTAACTCATTTTTAATAGAGCCAATAAAAGTTCCTTTTTTGTTGATTTCAATATCAAAAATCTTTATTCGTTCTTTAAAAATAAGAGCATCACGCACATCATTTGCTGAGGCAACATCATGACCCTTACTTAGATATGATCTTATATACATCTTTGCAACAGCACTCTCTCTATCGGCCTGGTCTTTCCCTCTCTGAGGTTCATTGCAATCATGCCGGAGTACTTTCAACCCTAATTTTTGGCCATGAGGTAACGACTCTCGGCCGAGATATTACCAGAATAACAACCAGCATTGTCAGTTTTAACGTAGAGTTTTTTTTTTTTACATGAGGGAAATCTAGTTTGAATTGATTCAATGTATGCTGTGACACACATAAGGTAGATAGTGCATCTTAGTCACAGCTCGCAAGAACAATGAAATAAACTGCTTTATCTACCTTTCCATTAACCTCAGTAACAAATACATCAGCATGCATTGATATGAATCTTTTTCCAAAATAATCCTACTGTTTTTCAAGGCCCGTCAGATGAGGCAAGTGAGGCGCCGCCTCGCCTGAAATTCCGCAGAATGAGAAGTGAAAGAAAAAAAAAAAAAACCTTCTGTCAGTAACAAAGATATAAGAACTTTGCAGGATAAATGAAACACTGAAATTCACATTGTGATTCATGAATTAGGTTAAAGAAAGGCTTTCGAGAAGAGGAATGAATCATTATTTTTGCAAAGCAGCTGCATGTTTTAAGCGCTTAGAGGCGACCGGCTGAATCGTCTCGATGAGAAGCCGGTTTTGGGAACTGGGGATCAGAGAAGAGCCCTACAGACTGAACCCCCCCCCACCCCCACGGTCCGAGGTCTACCTAAAGAGGTGCCGGACTTCCAGTAAGAGAAAGGAAATTTCTGAGGCGACCCTCCATTTCGCTTAAACTGGAATCGCATCTCCGCTGTTATTGGAGAACCCAAGGATTGTGTATCCAATGGGCGCGGGAAAATGAGCAGATGACCCTTGTGAAAAGTGGTTTCACAGGCGATGACGCCGTTCGCCTCTATACGCTTTGGAGTACGAAGATTTCTACGTAGCTTTAACTATTCGTCAGAGTGTATTTGAATCTAACTTTTTGTAGTGTGTTTTCAATCCTCTCTTCTGCGGGTGTTTGCTAGTTCATAGTAATGTTGAGTTTTTCTTTTTTTATTTTGTTATTGTTACTAAACAGCATATTTTGATTTTGGTTGGAAAATATGAATGGCCCAACAAACGACGTGATTTGTGTTCTGAAAGAAATTCCTTTTAAACACTGGAAAGATTACGATAACAAGGATGTTCTCATATCTGGAAGACCGACACCTATAATAAGTTCAATATCTAAAGATAAGAAGTGCGGCAAATCGTTTTTTAGGTCTTTCAATAAATCATAGTACGAGATTTTTCCCTGGCTTTCTGGTGCTATTACAAGCAAACTCTCTTTTGCTGGCCATGTTTACTTTTGAGCACTTAGAAAAATGTGTGGAATACAACGGGTTATTTTGATCTAAAAAACTTTTCTCGTAGTGCAAAATTGCACGAAAGCTCTAAAGAGCATAGAACTAACCACGTAGGTCTAAAACGAATGGAAAAAAACAAACACTATTTCTGATATGCTCAAAGAAAATGCTGCTCTTCATAAAGTCAAGTTTAATGAAAAGGTCAGACTAAATAGGCTTTTTATGGAACATATAATCGATTTAGTTGTCGTTCTAAGCAAGCAAGAACTGCCTTTTCGAGGACATGATGAAACTATTTCCTCATTAAATAAAGGTAATTTCAAGGAAATGTTCCAAATGTTATTTCGTAGGAGCACCCCAGAATTAAAAGCACATTTTGAAGAAATACGAAGCTTATTTTCTGGACAATCTAAAACGATACAGAATGATTTAATGGAGTGTATTCATGAATATATAAAAGTCCAAATAAATACCAGATTTGAAGATATGGGAAAGCTCGAGTTTCTGCAGCTAGTTGACAGCTCAAAATACCATAGTTATTCAGAGTCATTTCCATCCAGTGCCCTTAACACTCTCAAAAAAATGTATCCAAACATTTTTACAGACACACAACGACTAAAAAACGAATTAGATTTTTTATATAATGATCACAACTTCAGGGAACTCAGTTTTCAGAAAACCTTGAAAACAATGAAAGAAAACGAGCTGAAAGATGTGTTACCAGAAGCCTACAAATTATTTTCTCTTGTATTGACACTGGCGTCAACAAGTTCTCCTGCTGAAAGGAATTTTTTCTTGTTTGAAGAGAATTAAGACTTACCTCCGTAATACAACGGCATAAGATCGTTTGTCTTCACTCGCTAAAATTTCAATCGAAAAAGAATTGCTGAACCATCTAATGTCCACTCAACCATTTTATGATCTGATCATAGACAAATTTGCAGCCAAAAAGGATCGCAGAATTGAACTTATTTATAAAAAATAAACTGAAAGCATTCTGTTCGAGACCAAAGCAAATTAATATCGTATTCCTCTGTTTTTAATTCCAGGTTTAAATTATTTTATACTTTTTTTATATAGAAATGTGCTTCCTTAGCTTGACTTCTCCTGTACATAGTTATCACGAGCCTGGACTTCAGTTTGTGACCCGTGCTAAATGCACCTTCACTAATATGCCAATCGAACTGTGACTTTTATTCAAGCTCAAGAAACACTTCGTGAGAAAAAATTATATTCAAATGATTTACTTTGAATTTTTTAAGAAGTGGATCTCCGATTGGCGTTGGGATGTGAGTGACGCATTGACTAGCTAAAGAAACCGCGCAAATTGCGTATTTTCGCTCAAGTGTATTACATAAAAGAATACTGGTGAAATATTTCTTTCTTTGTTGTAAAATTATCGAATAATTGTTTTCATAAAAATATTGTTGCAAAAGTAGCGTATATTACACACACACATATATAGAGAGGTATATGTACATTTTTCCTCTAAATTTTTTGGATTTTTTCGTGAAGAAAGACTCCCCACGCCGTGTTTCATATATTTCTATAATTTTATTCCATTGCTGTTGAATAATATTTGTATATAAGGGCTAAATGACATGGGATGGAGCCCTAAGGGATGGGGTTAACAGCTGTTAATAACAAGGCGCCGCCTACCCTGGACCAATGGCTAAACGAGACTTCCGAATCTCAGCGGATTTTAATGATTCAGCCGACTCGAACCCAGACTTCAAAGATATCCAGTGGGGGATTACTGCCTTTGACATGAAACTTTTTGAAGGGGGGGGGGTCTGCACTTCTGCCGTATAACTGTGTATAAGTACATATAACAATTTTTTTGGGGGGAGGGGCGCTTCGACAAATATTTTCCTATTGGTACGTACGCACATGTTGAATATTAATACAAAATGAAGCTAATTTAATAAAATGAAGAAAATGCAATAAATTATAGTTGTTTTAATAAAAATTTAACAAAGCAACTTCTTTGGCAGCTTTGCTTTACTTTCTCTTCTATTATCAAGAAATTACATTGCTTTCCGAGTTATATAAAAATCAAAGAATTTAAATAGGGAAATTATCTATAAAACGTACTTAGAAAAAGCTAACTGTCTCGCTTAATAATACGACCCCCCTGTTACGCCACTGATATATCATCATCATTGTCAACCATTATCAATCCACTGCTGGACGAAGGTCTCCCAAGTTTCCTCCACAACGGTCTGTCTTGTGCCAGTCTCCTCCATGTCACCCCTGCATACTTTCGAATTTCATCCACCCATCTCCCATGTGGTCTCCTTCTGGGTCTTTTCCTGTCCCTTGGAATCCAATCTAAAATTTCGGCTGTCCATCGATGATCTGTCCTTCTGGCAGTATGTCCAGCCCATTGCCATTTCACGGATTTAACTCTGATCATGATGTCTTCCACTCTTGTCATTTTTCGGATCCACGAGTTCCTCTTCTTATCTCTCCTGGTTACACCAAGTATGCACCTCTCCATGCTACCTTGAGTTGTCTGCAGCCTTTGTATGTCTCTTTTAGTTAAGGTCCACGTCTCTGCACCATACGTAAGCACTGGAACGATGCATTGATCAAACACTTTTCTTTTAAGACATAATGGCATATTGCTCTTGAAAATTATGCTGTTTCTTCCAAAAGCTCTCCAGGCAAGTTTTGTACGCCGATTAATTTCTTCATCAATGTGACCCTCACTTGATATCTGCTGTCCAAGATAAACGTACGTGTCTGTTATCTCCAGCTTTTCTCCATCAATCGATAAATCTTCATTTCTTGTAAAAGCATTGAACATCACTTTTGTCTTCTGAAAGTTCATTTTTAATCCCACTTCTTTACTCTTGTCAGCAAGTTCCTGGATCATACTCTGCAGCTCTGATGGGGTAGTTGCAAAAATGACTACGTCATCAGCAAAACGAAGATGGGTTAGATAATCTCCATTAATCTTTATCCCCTTGTTTTCCCAGCTCAGCGACTGAAAAACACCCTCCAATGTGGCATTAAAGAGCTTCGGAGATATGGTGTCACCTTGTCTCACTCCCTTTCCAATTTTTACATGTGTTGTATTTTCAAACAGCCTAATCTTTGCACTTGCATTTTCATAGATGTTATTAATAATATTAATGTATGCATCTTCAATACTGCAGGTTTTCAGAGCTATTGTAACTGCTGATGGTTTCACCGAATCAAAGGCTTTTTCATAATCGATAAAAGCCATGCACAATGGAAGTTCATATTCCCTCGCTCTTTCAATTAGTTCTCTCAGCACGTGGATATGGTCTATTGTGCTGTAGCCACTCCTGAATCCAGCTTGTTCTCTCGGTTGAGCCATGTCCAGTGTTACCTTCAAGCGGTGTGAAAGAACTTTAGTGAAGATTTTATAAACTACTGATAGGAGGCTGATAGGTCTGTAGTTTCCGAGATCCTCAATGTCACCTTTCTTATGTAGCAGGATCATTGTAGCGGTGTTCCAATCCTCAGGAATCTTTCCTTCATTAAGGCATCGAGTGAAAATTTGGGCGAGTACTGTTTCGATTTCTCCACTTGCTTCTTGTATGATGTCTACAGTAATTGAATCTTCTCCTGGAGCTTTTCCTCGCTTCATGTTCTTGATTGCATGTGCAACTTCTGCTGGAAGGACTGGAGGAACTCTGGTACTGGTATCTTTCATGATGTCTGGAGTGCATATATCATCCCTTTCATATAATTTGGAGTAGAAATCTTTCACTCTTGTCAAAATTTCGCCTCTATTTCTTGTTACAGAACCATCTTATTTTCTCAGTGCCATAATCTGTTTTCTTCCCTTACTGAGATGTCCCTTTGCTATCTTTAGGCTTTGGTTGTTTTCAATTGCTTTCCTCACTAGTTCACAGTTGAATTTCCTTAGGTCTTCAGTGATACTTTTTCTTACTGTCTTGCATAGCTCTATATATTCCACTTTGGAAGTCACATCTTCTTTAGTTGTCCTCATCTCTCTTCTTTTTTGCATCAACATTTTGGTTTTTCCTGATAATTTGTTCACATGCAACTTGTTCTTAGACCCAGCTAATTTTGTTGCTGTTTCCATAAGAGCTTTGGTTACTTTTCTGTTAACTTCAGAGATGTCCACTTCTTCCGATGTTAGGCCTTCTAAAGCAGAGAACCTGTTCTTCAGTTCTAACTTGAAGGTATTATGGTGTTTTTTAAGGTTGGTTATGTCAATAGATTTTGTTTGTCTTATGAGCTTGCCACGTTCAAGTTTAGTGTTGAGGTGCATCTTACATCTCACCAATCTATGGTCACTACCTGTGTTGAACTTGTTTAGCACACTGCAGTCTTCTATGACGAATTTTTTGTTACACATAATAAAATCAATTTCACTTGTCGTCCCATTTGGATGTCTCCATGTCCATTTCCTGTGTGGCTTTTTCTTGAAGAAGGAGTTCAAGATGAAAAACCCTTCTGCCTCTGCAAACTCAACGAGAGTATTTCCACGCTGGTTTCTGTTGCCATGGCCGAATTTACCTACTGAAGTTTCATTCTGTTGCCGTTGCCCTATTTTTGCATTGAAATCTCCCATAATTATTTTCAAGTGCTGCTTACCTTTATTATTTAGATGACAAATTTCCTCATAAAATTCTTCAATTTCTTCTTCAGGATGACTTGTGGTGGGTGCATAAGTTTGAATAATCTGAGCCTGGTATCTTTTCGAGAGTTGGATAACAAGTCGTGCAGCTCTGTCAGAGGAACTTTCAACTTCTACAACTTTATCCTTCAGTTTCTTGTTTATTATAAATCCAACACCACTAGTTCTGCAAGTATCTGTCCCACGATAGTAGAAGAGATGTCCACTTTTCAGTTCGATGAGATCTTCTCCTTTTCTCCTTACCTCACTTAGCCCCACGATGTCCCACTTGATCCTTTGTAGTTCCTCTTCCAATTCAAGAAGCCTTGAATCAGAAGATAGGGAGCGTCCATTGTAAGTAGCCAAGGTCAGCATCAGATGGCAGCCTAGTCCGGTCCTCCGGGGATTCTTAGCACCCTCTGCCTTCATGTCGCACTGGCCGCTGCCTTGGCCAGGTACATTCCAGCTGCCGGAGACTGAGGGCCAAGATTTAAGTTGTGGAATCATTTTGGAGGGGTTTGGCCATAACTCACCACGCTGGCCAAGCGGGTTGGTGAGTGTGGGATAGAATTTCCTCTAATCCCGATGGTATAGTTATACCGCTATGGGCGGTCGTCAGAGCCCCTTTAGTGGGAACAGGATGCACCACGAGAAGGCGGGGTTGACATTTGTCAAGGAGAGGCTGTGATGTTACGCATCACCTGACCTTACATCACCTGACCTTCCGAGTTATATAAAAATCAAAGAATTTAAATAGGGAAATTATCTATAAAACGTACTTAGAAAAAGCTAACTGTCTCGCTTAATAAGGGGGTGCAAACCACGACCCCCCTGCTACGCCACTGATATATATATATATATATATATATATATATATATTCGTATAACGTTATACGAATTTATATATTTTTCAATAACATATATTTTACTGTTTTACATTTACATCAAGACCGTTCGCCTCACAAGCATTTTACACCACGAGCCGCCACTGGAGGGAAATCTAGTTTGAATTGATTCAATGCATGCTGTGACACACATAAGGTAGATAGTGCATCTTGGTCACAGCTCGCAAGAACAATGAAATAAACTGCTTTATCTACCTTTCCATTAACCTCAGTAACAAATACATCAGCATGCATTGATATGAATCTTTTTCCAAAATAATCCTACTGTTTTTCAAGGTAGTTCTGTGGAAGTATTTTTTGAGACCAGTCTTGCAGCTAGAATGCTGTTTCTTCATCTGTTTGATCCAGTGCTTCAGCGTTTGACTTTTCTTGCTGGAAACCTCTCATAATGTGCCTCATGTATTCCACGACATACTTACTCGCGATGTTAAAATCATAAACCATTTCATTCTTTTCAGCACAGTCTTTAAGATTTGTGATTGCGATAGACATTTCATCTAGAGATGACAAAAGCGATTGATATTGGAAGCAGTTGACATAGTGATCATGATCACATACAACCTTCATGTCACGGAAGCAATATTCTCTGCAAAAACAAATAACTCGCATATAAAATTGACTTAGACTCTTGCTTATAAGCAAATGCATCATATGTCTGTGTATTAGAGCTTGTAACTTTAATAAATCAGTTATGTTTGTTTGAAATGCTGTTGCCAGATGCCAAAATGAAAGAAACCAACGTCTAGGAAAGAAATTTTCTCTATGGAAAAAAATTATTTAATTTTTTCTGTTAAACTTGCCTCAGTAAAGTTTAATTTCCTATTAAGTATAATAAAGGAGTGTTTAAATAGTCATAGAGTTGTCTCAATATACTGTTCGCGCAGAGAGTTACAAGAGTTCAAATCTGTGCCAAATTCTGAAATTTTTGGAATTTGGTACCAAATAACTGCCAGTGCATTGAACTTGTCTCAATGTTTTATGCATTAATTAATAGTACTAATATAGCTCTATCCAATGACACCTGATTTGCAGTGGAAAATCGAGTGCGCAAGATGCAATTCACGCATGAAAATTGCGAAAAACATTGAAAAACGTGACATTGCGTGACCTTGAATGACCTTGCGCAATTGACTTGCCATGAACTTTTTGTATGTTTTACAAAGGTCTATGCTAGTACATTCCATAACAGTAGAAATGCAGGTGGGTGGCAAGTTGTTTGCGCTGCATTGTATAGACAAAAGCATTTTTCATGTATCACAAAGACACCGATTTTTTCATTTTTAAAGGCGAACTTTGACTGATCACAAAATGTGAACAGTACAACACAGGAACACAAAATTTTGGATTTTACCATCTAGTAAGGGTTGTAACAACTGGTAATGTTTTGGGGAAAATTTGAGATGGTGTGAATCACAAGTGGGTCAACCTCTCAGAATCTTGCTCTTAATTAAGAATTTTCATTCTCTACACAAGAAAACATCCAGATACCATGTAATATGAATTGAACTGTTCGTATGCATTTCGTACGTTTCCCAGAAATAAGCTTTTTTACGTTAAGCCAGAAAGGTCCCCTCAGGGAACAACTGTGGCTTGCACACCTAATTTAGCTCATATCAGTACAATAAATCATGCACGATTTTTAAATGAGCAACAATTTTGAAGGACCAAATGAGATAAAGCAAATTTACAAGTATAGGTAAGTACTTTTCCTTCCTCGTGTTAGACACTGCTTTCCAGAACTTAAGGGCAAACATGAAATCTGATGATTACAGAGTGTCATGGGACAAATAGAGCTTGCTAACATATACACACGATTGCCGTACGACGTGTAAAGACATTCCATAATGCGCAGCCGGATGCAAATTTGCTGTGAGCCATGACAGGTACCGGGGTGTATATAGGCAGGACGCCGAGTCGTGGCATAGTGTCGCGGCTTGTTAAAAAAGAAGAAAAAAGTAATAGGGTCTAAAAGTAAAGTGATGAAATGCTCTTGCTAAGATTAAGCATAATTATAACTTAAGTGACTAAAAACAAAACCAAACTTAACTTCACTCATGAAAGGAATACGGGATTACGCCATATAATACAAATTTTGAAGATGACAATCCGATTTTTGGCGTAAATGTGACAAGGATGGTAAGTCAGATAATATCCGAAAACTTGAAAATTGTCATCGTCCTGGAGCGGGACTTCAAAATTTGTATTAACTTCACGCATTTCAGTTTTAGTGTGAGCTAAAATATTTTTATAGCAAAACTTTACTTATTTAAAACGCATTTTCCAAATTTAGATGCGGTAGTTTTATTTTAAGAAGCGTTATATGAGAGAAAACTATTTCAGCAGTGTCACAGTTTGATCAGAAACAAGCTAATATTAATATGAAACATGGAAAAGGACAAAGCTTCTGAAGTAGCAGAGGTGGATTTTTCTTCTTTTTTTTTTTTTTTTTTCTTTTCTTTCTCTTCTTTTTTCGCGTCATTTTCTTTTCTGCCAATCTTGTCATATAAAGAAGTCCAATATAAGAGGCTCATTTCTTTGACAACTTCCGATCATACATGAAAGAGAAATGAGGCTATATTTATATTTAACTTCCTGGTGGCCTTGACATTTCATATTAAAAGGATTCTCGCATCGCCTCTTTCAAACATAGATTCTTCCGCAACTGAAAATCACCTATTACTTTGTTCTTTTCTTTCATTTTGGGTCTCGCTAGGAAGACGATTTGCGAAACACACACACACACGAGATTGTAAGGAAAAGAAACACGAAAAACACTTTTGTCATCTGACAGCCAGTTTCAAATAAATGCCTTCTATACTACAACTACTACTACTAATAATAATAATAATTACGGCAATAAAAATAATACAAATTGCAATAACAACAGCAATAACAATAATAAAACAGCAACAATAATAATAATTTTAAAAAGACACCACTTCGCAGCTAACGGTAAACTAATCCAGTTGTCTTCGAAATGTGGCTTAAACACCTGACCCGAAACCAACTCATGGACAATGAATATCGTTTCTAATGACGTTAATACACTGCTGTCCAAAACTTATGGACGAGGTAAATTTTTACAAGTCAGGATCAGAAAAAGCGGTTTTACAACTGCAGGTAGTATATCGATGGCAATCGCAACAGTAAACTGAAACGCCTGGTATCGAAAATCGTGAGTAATATACAACAGAAATCGGTACAGAACAAAATGATACAAAGTAGGTACAGTCTCACCTATCGTCCAGTGACACTCTTCCATCAGCACTGCATAAACGGACTACAGTGTCGAGTCCTCAATAAGGGATATAGCCCCTCCACAGTGCAACGCACGTTTGGCACCGGTGTCTCACGCTTAGCACCAAGTAGTTTAGGAGCTCTTGGGGTAAATTTCCCACACCAGGTGAAGATCCCTGGTAAGTGTTTAAATGGTTTCTGGAAGGGGATTCCTCTGTGCAATACAACTTATCAGGGCGTCCCGGCATGTTCGATTAGACTGAGATCAGGAGAGCGTGCTGTTCGCTGTATCCGACGGATACCCACACTAACCAATACTTCACCCACAGCTGCTGTGTGGTGAGGACAGGCGTTATTGTCCATAAATATGCAATCTGTTCCCACTGCACTACCAAACAGACGAACATGGCAAAGAGTCACATCACTGCAGTACCACTTCCAGGTAATTGTCCCTTAGTCTATCACCTAATCTCCAACACTTCCATTGACCATAGTACCGACTCACACCATGCCTCCGTGACCGCCATTTCTGTCCCGTTCTGCGACGTTCCTGGCATCATACGAAGACCCACCTTCCCCCAGATCAATTGCTCGTTGGAATCCGATGAACGACTAAAGTGACTTTCATCTGTGAACAGTACCTCGGCCTATTCACCTGAAGACCTGTCGACGTGAGACATACAGTATTGATGGCAGGCTGTACGATGCAACCTGGATAACGGTATACATCATACGGGTTTTCGGGCGTACATTACTGCTGTTCTGAGACGTCTTAACATAATTTGGCGCGAAATTCGCACACCTGTGCGAATTATTGCTTGAAGACTATTAGATAGCTGACTTGCAATACTTTTCTATTACGTTTTGCCATTATAGCCAGGTAACGGTCATACCGCAGGATTTTGCAGTGGGGACGACCTCTATCTAGCAAAACATCTGGGAGCGGTTTTGTGTCTCCTCAAAGCTGACTGAAATCACAACATTGTGCTACTCCAAGTTCTCTGGCACATCTGTCAAATTACTGCCTTCTTCGAGATTGCTGATATTTAGTGCCGGGGGAAATCGTCCGTATGTCTGCGAGGTTGCTGATATTTAGTGTCGGGGGAAATCGTCCGTATGTCTGCGAGGTTGCTGATATTTAGTGTCGGGGGAAATCGTCCGTATGTCTGCGAAGCATTCTTTTGTTACCTCGGACACGAATTTTCTGGCTTCGTCGCGGAAACACATGAAAACTAGAATGAACTCACATACGACACCGATAAACCGCTGTCGCGATAAGCCATTATTCGTCCTCTGTCGAACTCCAAAACGTGCTGGAATGATGCCTCTTACCTATATACATCTTCGACTGCAGTCACGTGGTCACAGCAAATTTGCGTACCGGCTGCATATTACGGAAAGTCTTCACGCGTCATACTGCACTCATGTGCATATGTAAGCAAGTTCTTTTACCTCTATGTAATCCTCAGATTTTATGTTCTCCCTTAAGTTTAGGAAAGCAGTTAGCTCTTGTACACCTCCTGCAATTTTCAGCGCAAGTTTGAGGTCAGAAGCATTCATTCAACACCCAGACTAAGGCTAGCTGTACAGTACTGCATAAAATTACGTACTTTATGGCTTGATACGCTTTCAATCATCCTCCATTTAGTCAATTTATTATGTTCGAAAAGATTTCTGAGTTTTCCTCTGAAAGACATTATAACTGTTTTAGAAGCTGTGAAAATGACGCTTGTGGGTTTCATCTAGAAAAGTTTCCGAGACACGACAACTGTTGCGAAGTTGTACAAATTACATCTCTTTAGCATAGGAAAATGTAATTCTCCAGGTCTTCAGAGCAACATTTACTGATGGCCAGAGGCTCAACCAGGACCGGGCGGTCTCCCTGACGCAACTCAAGAGAAGGCGCGAAAATCATTGCTTATAAACTGATTAAAATTGAAATTGAAAGTCTACCCCCGTTTCTGGCACAGTTTTTCATTTGTCCATTAACAGAATTTGATTATGATATCTTTTTTAGTTTTGGTTGCCTTGGTAGCTCAAAATTCGCATTACTTCTTCAAATTTTTCAGTGGACAGCTTTTGCGCACATTTATAAATGAAGACGCGGTTGTACATACGTTTTAAGATAAGTATGCCGTTAACATTTCTTAAGATTCTATGGGGACTATTCTATCATCACTGCAGCTGTGAGCTTCAACTCCTAAGTAGTTCGGAAAAGTTGAACAGTCTTCCCGATAGAGGTAATAATGGGATGTGACGTTTATTTTGTCCATCAGTATAGAGTACATATATTAATACACCTATTAAATTAGTAATATATATACAAGACAAAAAGACAAATGCATGTGCAATATTTTGTGGTTTCCCTGGGCGTAAAAATGCCTTGTTACGCCTCTGCCAATGGCTCTCATTAGGAATATTTGGTGGAAATATTTTAAACATCGAGACTTTAGTTTTATGCTTTATCAAAATGTAATTATTCAGACTGTTGTATAAGAACTACATTACTAAGATCATTGAAGTTGGTCTGTCACTTCCTAGCACTTCCCAATTTGTTGTCCCTTAATGCTTAAATTTCAGCTTTTTCTTGAACATGTTTCAGTACATTGAAGAGCAATTGAATTAGAGATACCTGTCTAGTAACGTGTAGCACCACCTTTCACCCTGGTGACGGGGGCGATTCGTCTCGGCATGGACTCAAAAAGACACCGGAAGCATTGGGAAGCCATACGGATCCACGACCCCTGAACAAGCTCCCACAGTTCACGAAGATTTGATGGAGGGCGGTCAGAGACTCGAACATCTCTCTCGATGGCATCCCAGATGTACTCGATGAGATTGTGGTCAGGTGACCTATTTGGCCAAGGAAGCGATGTCACGTCGGTGGAGTGTTCATCCAAACATTCGGATACAATTCGAGAGCGATGGCACAGTGCATTGTCTTATTGCAGGATGAGGTCCCCAGTGGGATGTTGAAGACGCACAAATGGGAGCAAATGGTCGTCCAGGATAACCCGGTAACGTTGACCTGTGAGGGACGATGTCACACGTACCAGGGGTCCCATTTCAGTCCACGTAAACAGTCCCCAGACGAGAATGCCACCCCCAACAGCTTGAAGAGTACCCTGCTGGCAAGAAGGATCCATCGCTTCATGTGGTTTGCGCCGTGCTCGTATCCTGCCATCCGCATGTACCAACGAGAATCTCGACTCATCAGTCCAGGCAACATTTTTCCACATGTCTAGGGTCCAGTGGCGATGTTCCTGCGCCCATGCTAATCTTTACACCCTGTGATGTGCAGCCAGCAGCGGTACCCTCGTGGAACGATGGCTTCTGTACCCCAGAGCGAGGAGACGGTTCTGGATGGTGTGGCTGCTTTCACGTCTTTGTGCACCAGCGCTAAATTGTCGAGTGATTTCTTGCACTGTGGCCCGTTTATCCGCTGTTGCAATGCGAGCTAGCCGACGATGACCCCGCTCATTCACACGCTGTTGTTCACGGCAGTTGGCCCTTGCAGGGATGGTTTTACCGGATTCGATGTGCTCACGGTGCACCCGTGACACAGTGGCTCTTGAAAATCCCAGTGCATGCACGACTTCCGAGATAGAGTGACCCATTCGTCGGGCCCCGACAATTTGCCCACGATCTAATGCGTTTAGATCCTTTGTCGTATCCATACTGCGTCCGACTCTTACTGATTCTCGTCGCATCACTCCTTATATTGTCAGATCGCTGCATACGTCATGTCGTTTCCGTTTACAGGGCCGCCCATAGCGCCACATTTGCATAACGCCAGCTGTCTCTAATTCTATTGCTCTTCAGTGTATATCTATGTACGAGGGCAATTCAAAAAATAAGGTTTCCAATTCCGCCTAAATGATTCCTGCGTTGAGTTGTCAAACATGGGTTTTCGTCCCGGTGTCGCAGTGTTCTAAGCGCTGGCTTCTGATCATTCGTCCGAGATGGGTTAAGATTGGAATCTGGGCGAGGCATGGATGTTGTGCTTGTCTTACGGCACTAGGTCTCTCCCCTGGAACCAGAAGCCTTAAATTAGGGACGGGCGACTGCTCATAGCCCATCGAGTTGTTCACTGTGGTTATTAAACCCACGAAACAAACAAAAGGAAACATGGATTCAGTTAGTCCAATCACCACCAGTTGACAATAGTAGACTGCACCTCAGATGAAGTGAACCAACTGAGAAGTAGTTTCAAGATGATGACGCCACTGAAAGAGTGGACGAAGAAAGAAGTTGTTCTGTAATCCTATTTTTTATGGGCAAGGAAAAAATTGCAGCTTATCAGAAAACTCTAAAGGGACTCCAGAAGGCCATTCGGCAAAAGGACCATGATTATTGACCGAAGGAATTAATATGCTCGACACTACTCGACCTCACAGTGCTGTCTCAATCGTGAATCTCTTGAAATCCTGGGGCTAGGAAATTCTTCCACATCCACTCTACGATCCTAATTTGGAACGGTTGAACCACTTCCTTCCCAAAAGCTGAAAAAGCATATTAGTGGTCAGTGCTTCCATTCGGATGATGTTCAAAATTAAGGACGGTTACGTGCCCAGGACGTATTTTTTTTCATGGAGTACTCGACAAACTGCTGCATCGCTATGATAAGTGCGTGTACATATTTTTTGACTATGTTGAAAAGTATGATACTGTATCTCACCATGATGAGTGACTTGGTATGTTGTTGTTTTTTATTTAAATAAAAAATTGGGGAACTTACTTGTTGAATTACCCTCAGATAAGCGCTTTCTTTTCATAAATGTCTTGAAAGTAGTAACGAATATTCGCGAGGTTAATCTGCTCTTCCCGTATTGTTTAGGAATTAAAGAGTTTTACGAGTATACATTAGAGCGTCTGCGATAAAAATTTAGAACTACAGCCCAACAAGAATTTCGAAGATATTCTCCTCACCAACCTCAGTTGTTGTCGTTCAGCCTCAGGGTCTTTCGTTCAGCCTCAGGGTCTTTCGTGCAGCCTCAGGGTCTTTTGTTCAGCCTCAGGGGTTGTCGTTCAGCCTCAGGGGTTGTCGTTCAGCCTCAGGGGTTGTCGTTCAGCCTCAGGGTCTTTTGTTCAGCCTCAGGGGTTGTCGTTCAGCCTCAGGGGTTGTCGTTCAGCCTCAGGGTCTTTTGTTCAGCCTCAGGGGTTGTCGTTCAGCCTCAGGGGTTGTCGTTCAGCCTCAGGGTCTTCTGTTCAGCCTCAGGGTCTTTCGTTCAGCCTCAGGGTCTTTTGTTCAGCCTCAGGGGTTGTCGTTCAGCTTCAGGGTCTTCCGTTCAGCCTTAGGGTTTTTTGTTGAGCCTCAGGGTCTTTCGTTTAGCCTCAGAGTCTTTCGTTCAGCCTCAGGGTCTTTTGTTCAGCCTCAGAGTCTTTCGTTCAGCCTTAGGGGTTGTCGTTCAGCCTCAGGGTCTTTCGTTCAGCCTCAGGGATTGTCGTTCAGCCTCAGGGTCTTCTGTTCAGCCTCAGGGTCTTCCGTTCAGCCTCAGGGTCTTTCGTTCAGCCTCAGGGTTTTTCGTTCAGCCTCAGAGTCTTTCGTTCAGCCTCAGGGTCTTTTGTTCAGCCTCAGGGTCTTTTGTTCAGCCTCAGGGTCTTTCGTCTAATGGCTCTTTCCTCAGTTTTCCCTTCCATAGTTGTAAAGACAGAAACGTTTATTCCGATTTTCATTGTGTCATGGTTGTAAGACTGTTTCTGACCTTACATCTATGGAAGGGGAATAACTACGGAAAGAATCATTAGGCGAACGATCCTGAGGCTGAAGCGGTGGTGAGAAAAATGTCTTCTAAATTCTTATACTTCTCTGTAGTTATCATAAATTAAGACGCACGAAGTATTCCGATTCTAATGGAAACGCCAAAACGTGTTGTGGTTGTCAGAAGATCCAGGATTTAGAGGACCGGCACCCTGGACAAAGTAAATTCATGCGCTCCTTACCACTCCCCTTTTTCTGAACTTGTCCCTTTACCGGTATTTAGAGCACAACTGTAACAAGTGTGACAACTTACCAACCCATGTGATTTGTTTATTATTATTATTACTGGTAGACATTTTAGTTAGGCCTATAATAATTAAAAATAAAATGTCTCGTAACTATGTAAAAAAAGTATTTTTATTTATAAAATAAGAGTAAAACTTACAGAAATAAGTAATCAGAAAACAATTTAAATTAAAGGGTTTTTTTCTTGCTTTGGCCTGAGAAAATCTGTCGATGACCTCAGAGAAATTTGTTTGTAGCGTTACACCCTTCTCAGAGTACATTAATACAAACGCATTCAGTTTACTGTCCACAAGAACTGATCTATAAGCATTCTTCACTCTGCTTAGGACTAAAAACCTCTTTTCCGCTATACAGTTAGTGACTGATAAAGTATGGAAAGTCTTCAACACAATTTCCAGGTTAGTGAAAGTATTTTAGAGGTTGTTATGTCTTAAGCAACAGTACAGTTCTGGTATCGTTGTCAATATTTTTAACTCAACGTACATCTCCCAAATGAGAGTACTCGTTCCCCAAATCACTGTTAATGTCTTCTGGATAGCATTGTGCTAATTTCAGTGCAGCTTCCATAATATCTTGATTTGCCGCCTTTATTGATACTAAAAGAAACAAAACTTTAAAGTGGTTTGTCGGTACCTCATAGGCTTTCCTCCTTCTTGCTAAGTTAGCTATCAATGAATCAATGATTTTCAAAAATCCGCCAGTTCTGAATTTCGTTCTTTCATCTAGAGGGTCTTCAACACCTCGCTCTTTATCCACAAACAGTTTATGTCTCCTCATCTCTGTGTACTTTGGCGTTCCACATCCACAAATAATCAAAGCAGATTTTTCATAGCTTTCGAAATGATTCCTTTGTTTTTCATTCAAAAATCCCCTGCAATGTTTGAAGCTGCTTGGTGGCTTCTACAAGATTGAGAGTTAATTTTTTGTAAATAGTTGTTACACTTACTGACCTTCAAAATATCATCCCAGAAAACGTAAAAGAAAGCAATTTCAAAATTATGAAACTTGAGCTCCCAACCGAGTTGTTGGTTTCATGGAAGAAACTTCAGAAAAGTCCTGTAAAGCGTTTTGGATTTCCTTAAAGCCTCTTACTATAAAGCTTTTGTGCCATCTACTCTGGCGGGCCAACAAGTCTCAGATAAAGATTTTACCACAGGGGATCTTCAGAAAAGTCCTGTAAACCGTTTTGGATTTCCTTAAAGCCTCTTACTATAAAGCTTTTGTGCCATCTGCTCTGGCGGGCCAACAAGTCTCAGATAAAGATTTTACCACAGGAGTTCTGTTTTTTTCAAGATGCCGTTTTAAAATATCCCACCTGTGGGTTGATGATTAGAAAAATTGTAGAGTTCCTGAACAAATCTGAAAAACACTACAGCCTCAGTACAGCATGGACATATTCAAGAAACAGGACATCAGCAGATCCTACAAGATTCAGTGAGTGCGCAGCATAGGGAACATATTAGTTAGCGAATTGTGGATTTTAATTCTAGCTTGGCGTCCTGAGAAGGGACCCGACATGTTAGACGCATTGTCATAGATTTGTTCTCGGCAAAACTTAATGTCTAAGTCCAATTCTGAAAGACAATTCATCACAGCCTCTTCTAAGGAGCTACATGAGTATGAATTTCCAAATTTACAGGGTGCAGCTTGAACAGACGCTCTTTTGGAACGGCCTAAACCAGGGAGATATAACACAGGACTAACGCCAAATGATCAATGTGAGAACAGTCAAGAGTCGAGTCAACAATGTGGGAGTAGTACCGAGCATGTTTGACTTCAAGAATTTTTGGTAGTACACAATTACCCATAATATGATTAAACTCATTACAAGTTTGAGCAGATAAGTACGAAACTGTCCTTTGTCATTGTTTCCCTATTTTGTAACATGCTGTGCAAGGAAGGGGTCATTTTCGCTTATTAACTCCAGTATTCAAGAAACAGGACATTGGGGGTAGATCCTATCTGCTCATCATCCCCCAAGTTTATTTCTTTCACTTCGGGGTTTACCTAGAAAGGTAAACCCCGAACTGAAAGAAATCTAACAACAGAAACGACTTTTGATAGGACATCTGGCCAGTACTTAAGTTCTTTTTAACACTATGTCTTTTGTAACGTACCAGGAGATGTGACGTACCTGCCAGAAGGACGCACACGACATAAAGGCAGATAGGAATCAGAATAAAATGTCCGCGTAGCTCAAATGGTAGAGCAACTTATTCCGGAATGAGGGGACCTGGGTTCGAATCCTGGCGCGGATAAAAATGACGGAGAAATTCACTTCGTTATACTTTAAAATGGCATCAACTTTCATGTGTGTTTTTTTTTTGCCTAGTTATGAACATGAGCATATTACTTTTGGGATCAGCTGATTGCTCATGTTATTTAATTAATTTATTACCATGCTTCCAATCATTGAATCCTGTTGCAAACAGTATTTTCTTGTTCATTGATTGTAATAGACAACAAGAAACACAAAAAAACTTTGCAGTTGACTGACAGAACAGAAGCCAGTCTCTTCTAAAAAAAATTCCATTAGGGAGTGTACCTCTAAACATCTTTGCAGATACAGTGCATTTAGTATCACTGTAAATACGCTCAGAGCCTGGAAATCTACCTGCAAGTTTTGTTTTGGAGAATTCTCTAAGATATTTTCAGTAACATAAGTTACATTTACGTCCCAAGTTGCAGGATCTTAAAATGAAAATGTATGAGGAGGTAGGCCTATCTTGTTGGTTTGTAGGTTAGAAATCTACACTGCTGGCCACCCATAATGCAACACCAAGAAGGACACGAGATAGCAAAGCCAGATTTACTGGACACATAACAACAGATACAAAGATGAAACGATTGAGCTTACAGGCCCGTGCGACTTGCGGAACACGCAGACATCAATAGTTCGTGTGGCCCCCATGGCTGGCAATAACGGCCGGTACACGCCGCTGCATCAAACGAAAGAGGCTTTGGATGTAGGCTTGGGGTATGTCTGTCCAGGCTATTTCCACACGTGGCCACAGTTCATCAGGCGTAGCGGCGGGTGGTGCTTGCCGGTCCACTCGGTTGCCGATCAGCCACCAGACGTGTTAGATGGGCGACATATCGGGAGAACAGACGGACAACGGCAGCAGTGACACCTGGTGGGCCGTGAAGAAATGTTGCACGATGCGTGCAACGTGCGGGCGCGCATTGCCCTCTTGAAACGTTGCCGCTGGCAGGTCCTGCAGGTAAGGGAGGACTACAGGCTCCAAAACGTCGGAGATGTAGCGGTGGCTGTTGAGTGTACCGGAGATGCGTACCAGAGGGGTGCGGGTGTCGTATCCAATTGCTCCCCAAACCATAACGCTAGGTGACGGACCGGTATGACGATGCATAATGCAGGCATCATACAGTCACTCGCCGCGGTGCCGCCACATGCGGATCCGACCATCGTGGTGTTGCAGGCTGAAGCGCGATTCGTCGGAGAAGACAATGTCTTGTCATTCCGTAGTCCAGGTGCGGCGTTCAATGGCCCACTACCGCCGCACTTGCCGGTGGTGTAACGTCAATGGTAATCGGAGCAATGGGCGCCGTGCGACAAGTCCCCGCTCCTACAGACGACCTCGAACGGTACGTGCTGACACAGGTAGTTGCACAACACACCCTAATTCCTGCGCTAACGTTCGTGATGTGGCGGTGTGAGCCGTCAATGCCCGCCGCACAACGTGCCGGTCCGGTCATTCGGTGGTGTGCCGCGGCCGCGGCAATCGAATACGTCGGTCCGTCCGTCCTTCCTGCACCCACCGAATCTATACTCGCCTCACTGGGGCTGGATATCTTCCCACACGGATGCCGATGTCTCGGTACGATTAACCGCTGTCGCGATAAGCCACTATTCGTCCTCTGTCGAACTCCAAAACGTGCTGGAATGATGCCGTATTATACGACGAGGCATCAGAAAGCTTCCCACGCACAGGTTCGGCAGCACAACACACTTTCACTACTTACACCCCGCCTTCTGTGCACCCTTCTTATAGTGCTTCTCGGTGGCGTGCCGGGGGCACATGATTTGCATATGACCTGCAAAGCTAATCGTTTGCATGTCCTCTCACGGGCGACGCATGCTGCGAATTTCAAGCCAATCGGATGCTTCCTTCTTGGTGTTGCATTTTGGGTGGCCAGCAGTGTATTCATATTTATTTGGATCTAAGTCTGTCTCTTTACTGTTGATTTTGCTGTGGAATTGCGATCCATTTTCTGTACTGAAACAAGCTGCTTCGTCATATTTTGCAGTCTCTTGTTGTCTTGTACAGCCGACGACAGTTGTAGGCCTGGGTGAGAGGAGAAGTCCAGACGTTTAATAGAAGTAGATCAAGCAGCAAGGGTAGATGTAAAAAGCGAGCCTATTTCGGTACTTTTTTTAGTAGTTTAAGTTCATCGCATTTAGTAGTTTAAGAAAAGACAGAAGTCTTTTAGCATCAAGCTTTCTAAGCTCAGCGCCACTTACTTTCTTAGTCATGTTTAAACACTCCAACACACGAACTTATTTAACCAAAACTACACACGAAAGCCGTGTTAGACATACAAGATTGATAGACACACACAAAGACACAGAACAGAAGCATGGAACGTTGGAACGACTAGAATAGGAGAACGTTGAATATATACAGCACAGTCTAGGCAGATGAGACTGGCGTCTAGACCCAGGAGTTGATTGAATATGAGGACTGCGCATACGTATGCTTGGCGCCAAGCATACGCAGGTGCGGAAATAAAAATCTTACTCGGCGCCCGGCGTGGAGGTATTGTCCTTTTAAATATGTCACCGAAATATTTAAAAAAGAAAAACCACTCCAGCACGCGAAATTATAGGAGCGGAACATGGTGACACCGCTCCCGGAGAAGGGCGTGAGGCATTGGGTGTGTGTTTGGTCCATTTAAATACGTCAATGTATGTTTATTTTTTCGAGCAACTGTCTCTTCATTGCTTCCTTCGTATGTACCGTGTTTGGATTTATTTTTGGAACTAGCTTGTTTTTATAATTCTGTTTTTTTTCCTGTTCTTATAACTGCCGTATGTAGAGTCGTTTCCTCACTCGAGGAATCCCTGAAATTGAAAAAAAAATACTATTAAAGTATTATTACAAAATTCTGCCTTAAAAAATATATTCCTCTTGCGCCCTCTAAAATTTTGCGCTCTGGACATTTGCCCAGCTTGCCCATTTATAAAACGGGGACTAGTTGTAAATCTGTTTCCACCTTATATCTATGGAAGGGAAACAAGCAAAGAGTCATCAGACGAACGACCCCGGGGCTGAAGCAGTGGTGAGAAGAATATCTTCTAAATTCTTGTAGTTCTCTGTAGTTATTATAAGTTATTATTGCAGACGCTATAGTCAAGTCTCGTCAAGCATTTTAATGCCTAAACAACGCGTGAAAAAAAAGAGATTAACCTCATGAAAATACATTACCATTTTCAAAATATTTGTACTGTCATACCACGTAACTGACCGTACAATATCTGATTACGAATAGTTTCAAGATTCGTACAAGACGTAATGTCTGTAGCTTCAGATTCGGACAAGACGTAAAATTGAACCAGTTACCAAATATAAAGAAATAACAACTGAACCAGATTTCTACAATCGATAAAAACACTATGAACTGATACTTAACGCCCACTAGCGATAGAATTGCATTTAACAAAATAATCTCAAATTGTATGCAAAATGTTTCTCATATTGGAAGATAACCGAAGCTGAAGAAAGTTTTCTAATCAGGCAATTAGAAGAAGTAAGATGAAGGAACACATGATAAAACTTTACTTACCCTAAAGCAAAAGTTGTGGAGTGCATGAAGAAGAAAATGGGGACGAAATATTCTTCATAGTGAAGCGTATCTTATCAACAATCCCGGAATAATTTATTCATGTTTTCTAAGTTATAATGACCACCTCCTGGGCGTAGCCATCATCCGGCTAGCTACCATTCTAAATTCTTTAAATGTTATTTTATTTTGATTGGGCCACTTCCGGGGTGTGACAATGTTATTTTCAAATGTTCTTACACGACAAGAAGAAAAGTTATTCTAGATTAAATAAAATTTAAATTAGAACTCAATTCCGTAATCATTACTTCTTTTTGAGGTACGTGTTATTCTATCCGTGATAACTATGAATTAACTTCTGTGGCATAAAACGTTCGCAAATTTTTGCATGTGCGTGGATATATTTATCACCTTTGAAATGATGTTCTGGCTTGGTCCTTATGCTCACGGCAGCTTTTTTTTACGTTAATTTGTGGGATATGTACGGAATTCGACGCTTCCTGTTTGTACTGTCGGCCTTGGTTGAGTCTTAAGCTGAATCCATTGTTTTGCTTTCTGGCACGAGCAACAAGTCAATACTCCGTTGCTATAGAGCACAATAGATCTGCTAGCTAAATGAGCCGTTTTCTACATCTACAGTTCATTTTCTGCATTTGATAGGTCACGTGAAGCTATAACTTTAAGTAATGACCTCTTCTCAGCGAGTGTGTGCATGTGTTTTTCGTATTTGATAGTGTTTGAAACGTAAGCAGAAAAAAGTGTGATCAATAGAATTCAGAGCGCCGAAGAGCTGCTATATTCTCAGCAACGTGAATACTAGAATCTACACAACGGTCAGTTAATTTGAACCGGAAAGCACCGATGAATAATGAACAAGACTAATAATAATTGCATTGTGAGCCAAAAAGTTATTTTCAGCGTCGAAACAAAAGATAAAAAAACTTCTCACTTACGCTGCAGAAGAGGAAAATAGCTTCGATAGCTGAAAGAAACAAAAAGAAATATGATGTTTCTGTAACTGAAGCAGAATAAAAACTGAATAAAAGGTGCTGATTCAATACTGAAGAAATAGTGGTATGGTACCCGAACTTCTGTGTACCAAATCGTTAAACTATTATATATAGAGAAACTAAACATTCGCCACGGGAATGCACAAAATGCACGGCTATAAGAGAAAAATATTTTCTAAAAAAGTGAAAACAGGTTTTCAATATTTAAAGATCCCCATCGAGAAATCTATATATTGGCTCAAAAAATGTATGATATTTCACTTAACATCACATGAGACCAAGGAATACCAGCCATTAAAATTGTTTTAACGGCGAGCCATTAAAAAGGTTGGTACACATGCCACTTTGTCTGACAAGTTACAAAGATGAACTATCAGATTAAATCTAACAGTTCTGACAGTTTACAAAGTTCAACTATTAGCTAAGAAGTCCACACTTGCGTGAAAACTGCAAGTTGCAAAAATATCACCTTCTCGACTTGCCTGAATAAATTCGAATGGCAAGAATCTCATTATGTAGAGTTATTCTGCATACCTTTCTTCCGTTGTTTCAATTGACAAAGCGCAAGTAACCAGCTCTGCATTTCGTTTGTTTGCTTGTTTGATTGAAGGTTTAATGACCAAAGCCTCTGCATTTTGTAGTTTGAACTTGCCATCTCCGCTGTCTCAGATTATAAACTTAAACTAATGTGTTTTGTGTTTCATCACTTATCTACAGATTACAAAGGGTGAGTCGAAAGTTTTGCAATATTTGCATAAACGCATGTGCTGTGGCGGGTATGTCACGTGTTTAAACTAGTTCAAGTCGCGCACTGCGGACAGTCGAAAGGGACATAAAGTGGTAGTCGTTGCTGTGAACAGCATTGCATGTCGTCGTTGTGTCTGTGGTTGGGTCGCCTAAAAGATGAATAACCACAACCGGCTAATTAAGGAATTTTTGTTTTACGAGTTTGAACTCGGCCATAACGCTGCTCAAGCAACACGAAACATTTGTCATGCGAAAGGGGAAGGTTCCGAGGACCCCAGCACCGCCGCAATCAGATGGTTCAAGAAATTTCACTCAGGTGAAAGAAACCTCGACGATCAGCCTAGGTGAGATAGGCCGCGAACCGTGGATTCGGAGGCCGTGCCCCAGGCCGTAGAGGAAACTCCGACAACTAGCACTCAGAGATTATCAGGCGAGCTGGGCATATCAGAGGATTATTACATCAAGAGAATTGTTACGTGCGATGAAATGTGGATCTGTTTCCGTAATCCTAACACACAACGGCAGTGGTTGAGCCCGGGTCAACTTCTTGAACGTGTTGCCAAACTTGGGACCTTCCAGCACAAGGTGATGCTCTACGTCTGGTGGAATATTGGGGCGATAATCCATTACGAATTTGTTCAAGACGGTCGGGCCATCAACGCCAACATCTACTCTGAACATCTGGAGCGGATATATGCCGTTTTGGAGAAGTACCCGGCACTGGTGAACAGAAAGCGCTCTCTCCGACAGCAGGACAACGCTCGGCCTCATATCGCGCGAACGATCCGGGCAAAACTCCAGGAACTTGAGGGCATCGAACTGATGTCACACCTAGCATATAGTCCGGACTTTGCCCCGGCGGATTATTACTTGTTCCGGTCCATGGCTCACTTCCTTCGCGGGCGGCACTTCAACAACCAGGAGGAGGTGGCAACTAGGACAAAGGAGTTCTTCGCCTCGAAGAACAAGAACTGGTATCGCCACGGAATCGAAGAAATGGCAGACAGATGGCTAAAGACGGTGCAACACGATGGCCTATACTTTGAATGCTAGTCAGCTTTCGTCGTAAAGGTGCGTATGAAGACATAAAGTGATTCAAATATTACAAACCTTTCGACTCATCCTCTGTTGCAAACGAAAAGCACTGTTCAGTACTTGCTGTTGACAACTTTAATTCGTAAAATAATCATAAAAAACTATTTGAAGAAGATAAGCTCATTCAGAAAATGAATTCGACCACCAAGTCTGACATTTTGGAAGCTTTCCATCTATATCCCAATTCTTCACGACGTATCATCGATATGCCATACACTCCATTTCTCTCAAGCGCGTTGGAACAACTGACTAAAATCGATGACCATCAACAACGCTGATGATGGGACAATAGTTTCAATATTTACGCCATTCGTCCTTATGAAGCTCGGATGGCCGGTCTGGTGGCGCAGTGGTCAAAACGATGGCTTCTGACCTTTCGTCTGAATGCGCTGGGTTCGAGTCTCCGATAAGGCATGGGTGGTGTGCTTCTCATACGACACTGGCTTTCTACCCTCTAGGAAACCAGTGGCCCTAAATTAGGGACGGACGACTGCTTGTATTCCTTAGAATTGCTGGATGTGGTCGTTAAACCCCGAAGCAAAATCTGGGGCAATACACATTGCCAAGCTGCAGTAAGTAAAAACATAAAAACATAAAAAAAAATTGTTGTGACAAAGCGTTAATTTATTTCTTCCTATACGGCATTACAGCTCAGAATTTAATAGTTCTTCTAGACGTAAAGGCTACACTAACCAAATTTTTGTATTTCGCAACATGATTGAAAATTATCTGGCTGTTGGTAAGAAAGTTTTTGCTGCCTTCATAGATTTAGAGAAAGCTTACGACTAAGTAATAGTGTAAAATCAATGTATGCTGGCAGTAGAGCTTGTGTGCTTGCGTACGAGTGAATGGTGTTTTATCAAAATGGTTTTCTATTGGTGCAGGAGTCAGACAAGGTTGTGTAATGTCACCATGGGCTGTTTAATATATTTATGGATGCATGCATGCGTGGTGCCAAAATATATAATATTTGTTTATGTCTTGGTGATATCCGTGTGTGCAGATTGCTGTATGCTGATGCACTGTCCTGTTTTTGCAGAGTGCAAAAGCGGATGTGCGAAGTTTGCATGGAATTCAAACTGAGTATAAATAAGGACAAAACAAAGTTATGGTTTTTGAGAGAGGAACTGGTAGTACTGAATGTAATATCAGTCTAAATGGTACAGTGATTGACCAGGTGAATGAGCTTGTGTATGTAGGAAACATGTTTGACAGAGAGAACAAATTGGATGGTGAAATTAGTAGGCGAGTGAATTCTTCATTGAAAGTCATGGCTGCTTTGGGAGGTTTTCACAGACATGTTCTCAAGAGAGTCCCACATGGCTGTGTATGAAAGTGTAATTGTTCCTACTATGATGTATGGCAGGGAAACATGGGTGATACAGAAGAAACATAGGAGTCGTTTGGGTGCTGGAGAAATGCGTTACTTTGTTTGTGGCAAAAACACGTTCTGATTGTGTGAGGAATGAAGATGTGTAGCAGTTGTATAATGTGAAGCAAGATGTTGTTAGCAAGGTGGAGATTAATATGCTTCTTTGGTTTGGCCATGTTGAAAAATGAGTGATGAGATTCTTACTAAGAAAATCTTTTTAGCCCAAGTGGCAGGAAGGAAAGACAGAGGAAGGCCAAGGAAGTCATGGGAGGATCAGATTCAGAAGTGTCTGCATGAGAAAAAGATTGTAAGTATGAAGTATACAAGATCTTGTCTACGGCGTGCGATGGAGCCCGAGTTGTATGTCAAGATCGCTGCAAATGGAAAAGTTTGATACTGCAACAGTAAGTAAAAATTATCTGGTGGTTTGCATTTCTTTGTGAAGCTAACCTCTGAATCTCAGACAATAGCTTAGTGATGTGTATGTATGTCTAGACGCATGAAGCATGAAATAATTTTTGCTTAAAGTAAAATATTAAAAAGAGACTGGGCCAGGTCACAAAGAAAAACTGCGGTCGGTAAAAATAAAAAAAACCATTATGAAAAAGGATTGATTCATTTATTTTTATACTGCATTGCAATTCAGAATTTAATAGTTCTTCCAGACGTGCCAAACACGAAATATTTTTGGCTTAAAGTGAAATATTAAAAAAAAATTAAATTAAAGTTTTGTACTTTTCCAACGTTCAGCACTCATAGCGAAATACTTAAAATTGAATGCAGCAATTGTATCCTTAGATAAAAGAAAGAGGAAGAATGAGAGAATCAGATGAACAGACAGGCTGTGATGTATTGAGGTTTGTCACAGTAAAGTCAGAGCCAACTTTGGCTTTAGAATTCGTTGAAGTAAAAGTCATTCTATTCTGTTCACGTCGTGAAGTAGAATTTCTGAGCTTAGAATGAATTGTAAGAACAAGGGTGTGGTCGAAACTGTCATCTGCACCTAGGGAATTTGTTCCTCCGTGCAGACGATGGCGTTTTTCCAACGTACATGTTGTTTTTTTAGCATATTACCTATAGGAAAGGGAAAAAAATAAGACTACGTTAATGGAATCATTTTGTATGCCACCGATTCGTCTGTCTGAATGAGTTTAATCTTCTTTTAAATCTGGTTTTAAGAGATCTTTTCCAAAATTTTGCTCCTGTCTCATCTCTTTTCAACTTTGCATTCTTAATTCAATTATAAAATTTTCCCTGAACTCGTCGAAAGCCCTCACCTGTAAAAATTGTCCAGTTTTAAGAATAGAAAAATTTTATTCTACAGTGAAAAATGTGAATGTTATGTAGGTCTTTGCTTACTACTTATTTGGGCAACATTTTCGTCTCGATAATAGGAAATTTTACTTAAGCCTCCTTTCATTCTTTTTATATTTTTAACTGATGTTCTGGCAATATTCAGTTATTACCGAGAACTCACGAGTTTCTGATATGTACCGGTTAGGAGTAGAGCAGCCGAATGGGAAATATGTTAGGGTTAGGTACCTTAAAACGAATAGCTGGGTGCTTCCAGTATTTTCTTCTTCAAGAAGAAGTGCACACAAAAAAACCCCTTCAACCTTCAATGTGAGTATGGTCAGCAACAAAGGGCACAAAAACCTTCTATGTAGAAATGATCACACACACACACACACACACACACACACACACACACCGAAGATCCAAAACATTATGACCACCTGCCTAGTACGATGTTGGTCCTCCACGTGTCACCGAAACAGCTCTTACCCGGCGAAGGATGGAGGCTACAAGATTTCTGAAAATGTCTTGTGATATCTAGTATCAAAACTTTACCAGCAGATCTTGTAAATCTTGTAAGCTACGTGGTTAGCCGCCTCAGATCGGATTTTCTGTTCCAACACAACCCACAGGTGCTCGATTGGATTAATGTCTGAAGAATTTGGAGACCAGGGCAACACCTAGAAGTCTTCCTCATGTTCCGAGAACCATTCCTAAGCAATCTGGGCAGAATGGCATGGTGCATTATCATGTCGAAAGGAGGCACTACTTGTGGACAACACCGTTGCCATGAATGAAAAGATTTACCTTCTTTGCAATGATGTAGGTGGTAGACGTCATAGTTTCCTGCACATGAATGACTGGACAGAAGGTTTCCCAGCAGAGCATTGTACAAAGCATTACACTTCCTCCACAGACTTGTTTTCGTCCCTGGCGCCAATACTTCCCCAGGTAAACGACACACATGTACCCGGCCGCCCATATGATGCAACCGTGAATGAGGTTCATCGGACCAGACGACCTTCTTCCCATCATTCAATGTCCAGCTTTGATGCTCGCATACCCATTGTAGGCACTTTAAACGGTGAACCGAGGTTAGCATGGGCACTCGGAGCGGCCTACAGCTACGCAGCCCCATTGTGAGCAGGGTTCGATGTACTGTGTGATGTGATCTATTACTCCCGTCTCCAGCATTGAAATTACCGGCGAGTTGCGCCACAGTATACCTTCTGTTTGGATCTTTCCATATGGGATAATCTTCGCTCCCCTCCAGCATCGATGAGCCGTGATAGGCCCATACCTTGCCAGCGGTTCGTGGTTTCTCTCCTCGGACCACTATTTGAAGGTACTAACCACGGCTCTCTGAACACCCCACAGGCCTTGCCGTCTCGGAAATGCTCTGACCCGGTCGTCTGGACATTACAATTTGACCTTTGTCAAATTCGCTTAAGAACGCCTGCTATTCCCATCTGAAGAACACTGATTAATAAAGCTTAATATCAGGTGTTAGTTATACAGCTTCATGACCTTCACAAGCGCTGTCGTTTACCTGATTTGCACAAGACAATTTGCGCAAAGACGCGGCTCTAATTTGTACAAAGACGCGGCTCTGATTTGTACAAAGACGCGCTAGTCATAATGGTTTGGATCATCCGTGTGATTTCCCTCCCTAAATCTCTCTCTCACTCACTCTCTATCGCTCTTTCACTCACTCTCACTCTCTCTATCTCTCTCTCTATATATCATCATCATCATCATCATCATTGTCAATCATTATCAATTCACTGATGAATGAAGGTCCCCGCATGTTTTTTCCACAATTGTCTGTCTTGAGCCTGTCTCCTTCATGTCACTTCGCATGCTTTCGAATTTTATCCATCCATCTCCCATGGGGTCTTCTTCTGGGCCTTTTTCTGTCACTTGGAATCCAGTCTAACATTTCAGTTGTCCATTGGTGGTCTGTTCGTCTGGCAACATGTCCAGCCCATTGACATTTCAATAATTTCATTCTGGTCATGATGTCGCCCACTCTAGTCATTTTCCTTATCCACAAGTTCCTATTCTTATCTTTCCTGGTTACACGAAGTATGCATCTCTTCATGTTTCTTTGAGTTGTCTGCAGCCTTTGTATATCTTTTTTACGCTTTCCAACCGTAGGTTGAAGAAGCGTATATGCTCCAGCTTTTTCCGTCCGTCTGTCCGTCTGTCCGCCTGTCGGCACGATAACTCTCGTAAAAATGGTCCGATTTCGATGAAATTTTAGTATGTGGTGGGGGACCACCTGGGGACGAACCCTATTGAAAATGGGTGAAGTGGGGTCAAAGGTCACGACATAAGAGCGGAATCCATTCAATTGCCCTTATGCGTCATAACTTGCGTAAATATGGTTCGATTTCAATGAAATTTTAGTATGTGGTAGGGGACCACCTGTGAACGAATCTTATTGAAAATGGGTGAAGTGAGATCAAAGGTCACGACATAGGAGCGGGATGCATTCCATTGCCCTTATGCGTCATAAGATGCGTAAAAATGGTGCGATTTCGATTAAATTTTAGTATGTGGTAGAGGACCACCTGGAGAGGAACCCTATTGAAAATGGGACAAATGGAGTCAAAGGTCAGGACATAGGATCGGGATCCATTCCATCGCCCTTATCCCACACTATTAATGTGGACGTCATGTAATTTTGCTTCCTATATTTCCAATGGAAAACCTTTTGTACACATTTCCTTCACAATTAGTGTGTTCCCAAGAATGGAAATTTAAACATCGATTAAAATAACTTCATACTATAACTTGGAATACTTAACATTTTCTAAAACATACGCATAATTATATTAAAAAACAATAACGTTTCCTTTGGTGGTGTTGAAACCAGAAAAAAGATGGTGCGACCTGTACTTTGATGACGTCAGTGGACAAATAAATGTTGGATTGCATAATTACGGTTATGGTTTAGAAAATATTATTACGGTTATGGTTTAGAAAATATTATTACGGTTATGGTTTAGAAAATATTAAGTATTCCAAGTTATGAAATGAAGCTATTTTAATCGATGTTCAAATTTTCATTCTTGGGAACGCATTAATTGTGAAGAAAACGTGTACAAAAGTTTTTCCATTGGAAGTATAGGAAGCAAAGTTACTTGACGTCCACCTTAAAGTAGCAATTCTTGTATGTATGTATGTATGTACATTTTATTTTGAAAACGGCTCTAAGAATTTTGATGAAAGTCGTTAACCTACCGTTTTCTGGTACTAGAAATCGATTTAGCTTGATCTCGACTTTAGGAAAATTCGTTTAGTGGGTTAAATAACCACCCCGAGTTATAACGTTTTTAGTGTAATGGCGTCGTTCCTTTAATGTTTCCAATGCTTAGAAATCTTATGACGTCACAATTTCGCGTTTGAGAATGTTGGCGCGCGGTCACACCATCTGTCTCATTACGTCACGCGTTGTGCGTGGATCCTATTAAAGTTTTATGACGTCATACTCTTACCAGTAGATGGTCGCGATTCCAATCTGCTTCATTACGTCACGCGTTGTGTGCGTATGTCCGTCTGCACGATACCTCGCGTAACAATCGTTCGATTTCGATGAAATTTTAGTATCTGGTAGGGTATCACTTGGGAAGGAACCTTATTTAAAGTAAACGAAATGGGGTGAAAAGTCAGTACATAGGAGCGGGATCCATTCCACTGCTTTTATGCGTCATAACTTACGTAAAAAAGTTTCGATTTCGATGAAATTTTAGTATGTGGTAAGGGACGACCTCGCCACAAACCCTATTGAAAGTGGGAGAAATGGGGTCAAAGGTCAGGAAATAGGAGAGGAATCACTTTCATCGCCATTATGCGTCATAGCTTACGTAAAAATGTTTCGATTTGGATGAAATGTTAGTATGTTGTAGGGACCTGCCCGGGGACGAATTCTGTTGAAAACGGGCGAAATGGGGTCAAAGGTTAGGACACAGGAGCGGGATCTATTCCATTGCCCTCATGCATCATAACTTACGTAAAAATGCATCGATTGCGACAAAACTTTATCATTGATATTTCGAAGGTATACCAAACCGGTTCTGTTGAATATCATGGATATGGGATCAAGGGTCAGGGCACAGTACAGAGATTTATTCAACAGCCATTAATCTCATAACTTGAGTGATAACTTGAGTAATAACTTGAGTAATGATTTCTGGTATGTTGGAAAGCGTATTATAATCAATGCATTGCATGATTTTACAAACTTGTTTAGTTATGGTGCATGTCTCTGCTCCATACGTAAGTACTGGCAGGATCCATTGATTAAACACTTTCCTTTGAAGACATAATGGCATACTGCTCTTAAAAATTGTACTGTTTCTTCCAAAAGCTCTCCATCCAAGTTTTATAAGGCGATTAATTTCTTCATGAATGTGACCCTCACTTGACATCTGCTGCCCAAGATAATGTAGTTATCTGTTGTTTCAAGCTTTTCTCCATCAATCAATAAATCTTCTTTTCTTGTAAAAGCATTATCCATCACTTTTGCCTCCTGAAAGTTCGTTTTTAATCCCACTTCTTTACTCTTGTGATGAAGTTCTCGGATCATACTTTGCAGCTCCGAAGGGGTCGTTGCAAAAATGACTACGTCATCAGCAAAACGAAGGTGAGTTAAATAATCTCCATTAATCGTTATCACTTTGCTTTCCCAGTTCAATGATTGAAACACATTTTGCAATGTGTCATTAAAGAGTTTGGGAGATATCGTGTCACCTTATCTCACTCCCTTTACAATTCTTATTTAGTGCTGTATCCTCAAATATCCGAACCTTTGCACTTGCATTTTTATACATGTTATTAATAATGTTAATGTACGCATCTTCAAAACCACAGGATTTGAAAGCCATTGTAACTGCTGATGCTTTCACGGAATCGAAGGCCTTTGACCAATAAAAACCATGTATAATGGGAGTTCATATTCTGTTGTTCTTTCAATTAGTTCTCTCAGTACATGGATATGATCCACAGTGCTGTAGCCACTCCTGAATCCAGCTCTTGGTTGAGCCATGTCCAGTGTTACCTTCAAGCGATGTGAAAGAACTTTAGTGAAGACTTTATAAACCACTGATAGGAGGCTGATAGGCTTTTAGTTCCCGAGATCCTCAACATCACATTTTTTATGTAGCAGGATCATTGTAGCATTGTTCCAATCCTCAGGAATCTTCCCTTCATTGAGACATCTGGTGAAAACTTGGGCGAGCGTAGTTTCAATTTCTCTACTCGCTTCTTATATAATGTCCATGGTAATTCCATCTTCTCCTGGAGCTTTTCCCCGTTTCATGTTCTTAATTGCATGTGTAACATCTGCAGGAAGGACTGGAGGGCCAAGCGGATTGGTGAGTGTGGGATAGAATTTTCTCAAATCCCGGTGGTATAGTTATATCGCTATTCGTCGGTCGTCAGAGCCCCTTCAGTGGGAACAGGATGCACCACGAGAAGGCGGGTTGACATTTGTCAAGGAGAGGCATATTTGTATATATCATCATCATCATCATTGTCAACCATTATCAATCCACTGCTGGACGAAGGTCTCCCCAAGTTTCCTCCACAACGGTCTGTCTTGTGCCAGTCTCCTCCATGTCACCCCTGCATACTTTCGAATTTCATCCACCCATCTCCCATGTGGTCTTCTTCTGGGTCTTTTCCTGTCCCTTGGAATCCAATCTAAAATTTCGACTGTCCATCGATGATCTGTCCTTCTGGCAGTATGTCCAGCCCATTGCCATTTCAGGGATTTAACTCTGATCATGATGTCTTCCACTCTTGTCATTTTTCGGATCCACGAGTTCCTCTTCTTATCTCTCCTGGTTACACCAAGTATGCACCTCTCCATGCTACTTTGAGTTGTCTGCAGCCTTTGTATGTCTCTTTTCGTTAAGGTCCACGTCTCTGCACCATACGTAAGCACTGGAAGGATGCATTGATCAAACACTTTTCTTTTAAGACATAATGGCATATTGCTCTTGAAAATTATGCTGTTTCTTCCAAAAGCTCTCCAGGCCAGTTTTGTACGCCGATTAATTTCTTCATCAATGTTACCCTCACTTGATATCTGCTGTCCAAGATAAACGTACGTGTCTGTTATCTCCAGCTTTTCTCCATCAATCGATAAATCTTCATTTCTTGTAAAAGCATTGAACATCACTTTTGTCTTCTGAAAGTTCATTTTTAATCCCACTTCTTTACTCTTGTCAGCAAGTTCCTGGATCATACTCTGCAGCTCTGATGGGGTAGTTGCAAAAATGACTACGTCATCAGCAAAACGAAGGTGGGTTAGATAATCTCCATTAATCTTTATCCCCTTGTTTTCCCAGCTCAGCGACTGAAAAACACCCTCCAAAGTGGCATTAAAGAGCTTCGGAGATATGGTGTCACCTTGTCTCACTCCCTTTCCAATTTTTACGTGTGTTGTATTTTCAAACAGCCTAATCTTTGCACTTGCATTTTCATAGATGTTATTAATAATATTAATGTATGCATCTTCAATACCGCAGGTTTTCAGAGCCATTGTAACTGCTGATGGTTTCACCGAATCAAAGGCTTTTTCATAATCGATAAAAGCCATGCACAATGGAAGTTCATATTCCCTCGCTCTTCCAATTAGTTCTCTCAGCACGTGGATATGATCTATTGTGCTGTAGCCACTCCTGAATCCAGCTTGTTCTCTCGGTTGAGCCATGTCCAGTGTTACCTTCAAGCGGTGTGAAAGAACTTTAGTGAAGATTTTATAAACTACTGATAATAGGCTGACAGGTCTGTAGTTTCCAAGATCCTCAATGTCACCTTTCTTATGTAGCAGGATCATTGTAGCGGTGTTCCAATCCTCAGGAATCTTTCCTTCATTAAGGCATCGAGTGAAAATTTGGGCGAGTACTGTTTCGATTTCTCCACTTGCTTCTTGTATGATGTCTACAGTAATTCCATCTTCTCCTGGAGCTTTTCCCCGCTTCATGTTCTTGATTGCATGTGCAACTTCTGCTGGAAGGACTGGAGGAACTCTGGTACTGGTATCTTTCATGATGTCTGGAGTGCATGTATCATCCCTTTCATATAATTTGGAGTAGAAATCTTTCACTCTTGTCAAAATTTCGCCTCTATTTCTTGTTACAGAACCATCTTCTTTTCTCAGTGCCATAATCTGTTTTCTTCCCTTACTGAGATGTCCCTTTGCTATAGTTAGGCTTTGGTTGTTTTCAATTGCTTTCCTCACTAGTTCACAGTTGAATTTTCTTACGTCTTCAGTGATACTTTTTCTTACTGTCTTGCATAGCTCTATATATTCCACTTTAGAAGTCGCATCTTCTTTAGTTGTCCTCATCTCTCTTCTTTTTTGCATCAACATTTTCGTTTTTCCTGATAATTTATTTACATGCAACTTGTTCTTAGACCCAGCTAATTTTGTTGCTGTTTCCATAAGAGCTTTGGTTACTTTTCTGTTAACTTCAGAGATGTCCACTTCTTCCGATGTTAGGCCTTCTAAAGCAGAGAACCTGTTCTTCAGTTCCAACTTGAAGGTATTATGGTGTTTTTTAAGGTTGGTTATGTCAATAGATTTTGTTTGTCTTATGATCTTGCCACGTTCAAGTTTAGTGTTGAGGTGCATCTTACATCTCACCAATCTATGGTCACTACCTGTGTTGAACTTGTTTAGCACACTGCAGTCTTCTGTGACGAATTTTTTGTTACACATAATAAAGTCAATTTCCCTTGTCGTCCCATTTGGATGTCTCCATGTCCATTTCCTGTGTGGCTTTTTCTTGAAGAAGGAGTTCAAGATGAAAAACCCTTCTGCCTCTGCAAACTCAACGAGAGTATTTCCACGCTGGTTTCTGTTGCCGTGACCGAATTTACCTACTGAAGTTTCATTCTGTTGCCGTTGCCCTATTTTTGCATTGAAATCTCCCATAATTATTTTCAAGTGCTGCTTACCTTTATTATTTAGATGACAAATTTCCTCATAAAATTCTTCAATTTCTTCTTCAGGATGACTTGTGGTGGGTGCATAAGTTTGAATAATCTGAGCCTGGTATCTTTTCGAGAGTTGGATAACAAGTCGTGCAGCTCTGTCAGAGGAACTTTCAACTTCTACAACTTTATCCTTCAGTTTCTTGTTTATTATAAATCCAACACCACTAGTTCTGCCAGTATCTGTCCCACGATAGTAGAAGAGATGTCCACTTTTCAGTTCGATGAGATCTTCTCCTTTTCTCCTTACCTCACTTAGCCCCACGATGTCCCACTTGATCCTTTGTAGTTCCTCTTCCAATTCAAGAAGCCTTGAATCAGAAGATAGGGAGCGTCCATTGTACGTAGCCAAGGTCAGCATCAGATGGCAGCCTAGTCCGGTCCTCCGGGGATTCTTAGCACCCTCTGCTTTCATGTCGCACTGGCCGCTGCCTTGGCCAGGTACATTCCAGCTGCCGGAGACTGAGGGCCAAGATTTAAGTTGTGGAATCATTTTGGAGGGGTTTGGCCATAACTCACCACGCTGGCCAAGCGGGTTGGTGAGTGTGGGATAGAATTTCCTCTAATCCCGATGGTATAGTTATACCGCTATTGGCGGTCGTCAGAGCCCCTTTAGTGGGAACAGGATGCACCACGAGAAGGCGGGGTTGACATTTGTCAAGGAGAGGCTGTGATGTTACGCATCACCTGACCTTACATCCCTTTGTATATATATATATATATATATATATATATATATATAAAATCACTAATTGTTTTCCTTAAGGATCTCCAAAAATGTTACCTCGCAGCATTTCGTAATTAAGTACAGAACTAAACAACATGGATGCACTTACCACTTTATTAAGAAAAAATATTGGTATCATACATTTCGTTTAAGTCTGGGGATGTTGCACGAGAAAATTTTGGATTCGTGTAATTACCTTTTAATTGCCCTTCCGTTTGTGTAACAGTTCTGGAGTTAATGGACCGAAACGGCACGTTGGCACAATCATACTTTTCGAATAAATACATTTTCGAAATAATACAGTTTTCGAATAAATACATTCAATTACTTTAGCAAACTTTAAAAAAAGCGGTATCAAAGTGTTAACCTTCTCCTCAGCAAGGCAAAAAGGACCAATTATTGGTTCACGTCGACATTTTTTCCATCTGTATGTATTTTTTTTTTACTGGATGACTTTCATTAAAGTTGAAGCGACTTTAGCGGGGGATCATATTATTCGTCTTATAATATGATCGCATTTAAAGGTGATCACAGTATTTGCCGTCTTGAGACGGAGATTGCGGTCCGAGTGACCGAGTGGTCAGTGGCGTAGGTTTCTGTGTAGTAATCCGTGCTGGGCCCGAGTTCGAGTTCCGGATGTAACATGGGTGTTGTGATTGCCATAGAGCGTTATCTGTCTCTCTTCCCTGGAAAAGAAGGCCCTAAATAAGGGATGGACAACTAACTACTTATAGCCCTTAGAGTTGCGCACGGATGGGCGTTAAACCTAAAAGAAAAAAAAATGGAGCGCTTTTAGAAACTTGAATCTGTGGCTCAGCTCTGATAATTCCTGCAAAATGCACGAGTTTTCACAATGACATGCATTAATATCAGGTATGAGCTCTGTTCGTCTGTATTTTGTTGTATCTCGACATAAGAGATCATATTAGTCTACACCGCTCTGGCTGCCGAGTGGTCAGAGGCTTATGTTGTGGCTAGTCCTTTAAGACCCGGTTTGAGTCCCAAATGAGGCATGGTGGCGCACTTGCCCAGTCACCTTTCTTAAACCAGTGGCCCCAAATTAGGAACGGCCAACTGCTTATAGTCATTAGAGTTACACGTGGTAGTCGCTACAGCTCAAAACAAATTCGGTCTACAGCTCTAAATGTTGGGTTGATGCATAAGTTCATGTCGTGTATATCAAAATGTAGCCAGTAATATCGTGTATCTAAATCATATTGCGTTGTGGGATTGTGGCTGGTGGATTTTTTGGTTTTCAGGTCCGGAAGTATGGAGTGCCAAGTAGAGAGGAATGAACATTCCCGACATCTGCTCCCCTACGAGTTTAAAAAAGGATCCTCATCTGCCGACGCTACTCGACAAATTTGTGCTGTGTATGAGGAGGATGCTATTGCTCCTAGGAGAGACCGCAAATGGTTTGAACGGTTCCGAGGTGGGAATTTTGACCTCAATGACTCTCCACGCTCAGGTCGTCCATCTCACTTTGATGAGGATCATTTGAACCATCTCGTCGACTTAGATCCGCGTCAAACCACATGCGAATTGGCCCCTGAGATGGACTGTGATCAGGCCACAGTGGTGAGACACATGGAACGTATGGTCAAGGTCCAGAAATTGGTGTCTTGGGTGCCTCACACTCTCACCGAGGACAACAAGAATCAGCGTGTTGCCATATGTGGTTCCTTGCTCGCCAGTTATCGCGAATGTTCTCAGGAACACAAACCCTTTCTGTCACGTATTACTACTGAAGATGAAAAGTGGTGCCTGTACGTGAATTTCAGGAATCGGAGGGAATGGTTAAGCCCAAACAAGACGCCCACACCACGTCCAAAACATGACCTTCATCCTGCGAAGATCATGTTGTGTGTCTGGTGGGACATGGAAGGCATTATTCACTGGGAAATGCTGTCAAGGAATACAATGCTGCACTCATTGGGAGCAACTCCGCCGTGTGGAAGGAGCAATTCAGCAGAAACGGCCATATCGGCGATGATAACGCACGATAACGCAACATGATAACGCACGATAACGCAACATGATAACGCATGCCCTCACAGTGCAAACATGACCAAAATGGCCATTCAGGGCATGAAATGGGAGATCCTTCTACATCCGGCCTATTCTCCAGATGTCACCCCTTCAGACTACCACCTGTTCCGATCTCTGTCAAATGCACTCCGTGGCAGAACGTTAAACAGTGATGTTGATCTCCAAAATTTCCTTGATGATTTCTTCGCAGCAAAACCTGCACGTTTTTTCAAGAAGGGCATTGCAGACTTATCCAGACGTTGGAACACAATCGTAAACAATGGAGGGGGGAGTACATAGTTGATTGATTCCGTTTTCCCTTCTGATATAATACATTCCTGTTGGGCGGATAAAAAAACGGAATGAAATTTTGCTTCAATCCAATATATGATCGTTTCATTTATGTTAAAGAAGAGCTCGCACGCCGTGTTTCAGAATTTCTCTTCCTGGATGATGTTTTACATGAAATTAAATATGCCTATGTTAGGATTTTGATCTTGGTATTCAGTTTCAGCCACGTATCGTAATTAAGAGTGCCAGGCAGCGCACTTGGTTATTAGATTTCGGAAGAAAACAATAATTTTATGTAGATTTCATTTTTAAGAAAAACTATACCGACTTGGCGGCGTTTTTAGCACGTCTTTTGTAAAAAAAAATCGTGCTTATGTTACCCGTTTGTCCGTCCGTCTGTACCCACGATATCTCTGCAATTATTAGTCCGATTTGAAAAATTCTTTTGCATTGGGAAGCTTGAAATATGCGAATAATGATCCTTTATTTCGTTTTTTTTTTATGATGTACAATTTCGCCGCTAGAATGTGTAAATACAGATGATGTCGAATTCAAAAATACGTTTTATTCCACATATTTGCTTCTAAACATCCGACTGAAAAAATTATTTTATCTTTTGATTCCATTTATGTCGAAGAGTATTTTAAATATAGTTACATTTTCAAATTACGCATAGATTTTTCGCTAGGGTGCGTAAAAGTAAATTACGTTTTTTCCGATAACTCTTCTTCTAAAACTCCGATTTGAAAAATTTTTGCTTCAGCGGATACACCTCCTGATGGAAAATCTTTTGCATATCATTTCTAATTTTTGGTAAAGAATACTTTGGCCACCAGGGGGCGTAAGTGTTAATTTTTGCTTCTGATGTATTAGCCATAAATTCTGAGCTTCTAAAATATCGATTGAAAAAATTATTTGTGGACTGATACCACTCACATCTATAAAGGTTTTCGGAATATTTTCTTCTTAAAATATTTCACAGTTTCTCCGCCAGGGGGCGTAGATTTATATCTTATTTTTGTCAATATCTCTACTTCTAGGAGTCCGATTTGAAAAATTCCTTCTTTGTTGGATAGTATTTTCAGTGTGGCGTGTTTTTCATATGATTTAAAAATTTTTCAAGTAATTCATAGACTTTCCGCTATTGAGCGTAGAGATAAATTGCGTTTCTCCCTATATCTCTGCTTCTAAATCTCAGATTTGAAAAATTCTTTTTCCACCGGATACAGCTCCTTATAGGAAATCCTTTGCACATAATTTCTAATGTTTGGTAAGAAATGGTTTGACCACCATGTTTCATAAGTCTAAATTTCCGCTTCTGTTGTATTTGCAGCAAAATATGAGCTTCTAAAATCTCGATTGGAAAAAAGTCGTTTGTAGACCGATACTACTCATGTCGACTAACATTTTTGGAACATTTTCTTCTTTAAATAATGCATGGTTTCTACGCCAGGGGGCATAGATGTATATCTTATTTTTGTCAATATCTCTACTTCTAGGAGTCCGATTTGAAAAATTCCTTCTTTGTTGGGTAGTGTTTCCGACGCGTAATGTTTTTTCTATAAATTCAAAATTTTCAAGTAAATCATAGACTTTCCGTTAGGGGGCACAAAGGTTAATTGCGTTTTCTGCGTTATTTCTGTTTCTAAAACTCCTATTTAAAACATTCTTCCTGTGTCGCATACAAGACCTGATGGAAAATATTTTTCACATAATTTCTAATGTTTGATAAAGAATAGTTTGGCCACCGGGGTGCATAAGTGTTAATTTCTGCTTCTGGTGTATTTGTAGCAAAATCTGGGCTCCTGAAAACTCGACTAAATTTATTTTATTTTGGACCGATACCGCGCATATGGAAAAACTTCTTGAGAATACTTTCTTCTTAAAATAATGCATGGTTTCCCCACCAGGGGACGTAAAGTCACCTCTTATTTTTGTCGATATCTCTGTTTCTAAGAGTCCGATTTGAAAAATGCTTTCTATGTTGGAGAGTGTTTTCGATGCGAAATGTTTCTCACATAAATTCATGTTTTTTTTTAACGCACAAGTCTGCAACCAGAAGGCGTAAACTCACGATTCCGTTTACAGCAACATCTGAAGGATTAAAAACCCGATTGAAAAACGTCTTTCTTCCGACAGATATTATTGTTTTCCATACCGGTTCCCTTGACTTTGAATAGCTTTGATAAATTTAATTTGCGTCAGAACGGATTCAAAAGACGTGCGGATTACACCCGAAAATTCGGTGTCTTCTTTCATGTTTAATCTTTTTGTGGTCTTAAACATGCATCCTTAGACCTTTTGCATTAATTTCTTCTGTTTTAGTATATATATATATATATATATAGGTAAGGAGAAAAGGATAAGATCTCATTGAACTGAAAAGTGGACATCTCTTCTACTATGGTGGGACAGATACTGGCAGAACTAGTGGTGTTGGATTTATAATAAACAAGAAACTGAAGGATAAAGTTGTAGAAGTTGAAAGTTCCTCTGACAGAGCTACACGGCTTGTTATCCAACTCTCGAAAAGATACCAGGCTCCGATTATTCAAACTTATGCACCCACCACAAGTCATCCTGAAGAAGAAATTGAAGAATTTTATGAGGTAATTCGTCATCTAAATAATAAAGGTAAGCAGCACTTGAAGATAATTATGGGAGATTTCAATGCAAAAATAGGGCAACGGCAACAGAATGAAACTTCAGTAGGTAAATTCGGTCACGGCAACAGAATGAAACTTCAGTAGGTAAATTCGGTCACGGCAACAGAAACCAGCGTGGAAATACTCTCGTTGAGTTTGCAGAGGCAGAAGGGTTTTTCATCTTGAACTCCTTTTTCAAGAAAAAAGTCGCACAGGAAATGGACATGGAGACATCCAAATGGAACGACAAGTGAAATTGATTTGATTATGTGCAACAAAAAATTCGTCATGGAAGACTGCAGTGTGCTAAACAAGTTCAACACAGGTACTGACCATAGATTGGTGAGATGTAAGATGCACCTCAACACTAAACTGAACGTGTCAAGCTCATAAGACAAACAAAATGTATTGACATAACCAACCTTAAAAAACACCATAATACTTTCAAGTTGGAACTGAAGAACAGATTCTCTGCTTTAGAAGGCCTAACATCGGAAGAAGTGGATATTTCTGAAGTTAACAGAAAAGTAACCAAAGCTCTTATGGAAACAGCAACAAAATTAGCTGGGTCTAAGAACAAGTTGCATGTGAACAAATTATCAGGAAAAACCAAAATGTTGATGCAAAAAAGAAGAGAGATGAGGACAACAAAAGAAGATGTGACTTCCAAAGTCGAATACATAAAGCTATGTAAGACAGTACAAAAAAGTATCACTGAAGACGTAAGGAAATTCAACTGTGAACTAGTGAGGAAAGCAATTGAAAACAACCAAAGCTTAAAGATAGCAAAAGGACATCTCAGTAAGGGAAGAAAACAGATTATGGCACTGAGAAAAGAAGATGGTTCTGTAACAAGAAATAGAGGTGAAATTTTGTCAAGAGTGAAAGATTTCTACTCCAAGTTATATGAAAGGGATTATGCATGTACTCCAGACATCATGAAAGGTGCCAGTACCAGAGTTCTTCCAGTCCTCCCAGCAGAAGTTGCACATGCAATCAAGAACATGAAGCGGGGAAAAGCTCCAGGAGAAGATGGAATTACTGTAGACTTCATACAAGAAGCAAGTGGAGAAATCGAAACAGTACTCGCCCAAATTTTCACTCGATGCCTTAATGAAGGGAAGATTCCTGAGAATTGGAACAACGCTACAATGATCCTGCTACATAAAAAAGGTGACATTGAGGATCTCAGGAACTATCACTGGTTGAATGGGTATCCTTTCCTATACCCCACCTGAAATTCTCTCACTCCTCTATGTGCAATATCGTACTTGTACGGTGGCGCCATCTACTGTACTCTAATCTCACTACAAACTGTTCTGTCAAAGTCGCTAGACTTGCTCTCATTCCTTCCGTTTCTGTGTCCTGCCCAAAAGGCGATCTCGCTGTAGGTGGCTGGGACCTAAACTCTACTACCTGTGGACGGAAGTCCTACAAGAAAATGACGCTGACCCCCCCCTCTCAGGAACTACAGACCTATCAGCCTCCTATCAGTGGTTTATAAAATCTTCACTAAAGTTCTTCCACGCCGCTTGAAGGTAACACTGGACATGTCTCAACCGAGAGAACAAGCTGGATTCAGGAGTGGCTACAGCACAACAGATCATATCCACGTACTGAGAGAACTAATTGAAAGGGTGAGGGAATATGAACTTCCATTGTGCATGGCTTTTATCGATTATGGAAAAGCCTTTGATTCAGTGAAACCATCAGCAGTTACAATGGCTCTGAAATCCTGCGGTATTGAAGATGCATACATTAATATTATTAATAACATCTATGAAAATGCAAGTGCAAAGATTCGGCTGTTTGAAAATACAACACACATAAAAATTGGAAAAGGAGTGAGACAAGGTGACACCATATCTCCGAAGCTCTTTAACGCCACATTGGAAAATGTCTTTTAATCCCTGAACTGGGAAAACAAAGGGATAAAGATTAATGGAGATTATCTAACCCACCTTCGTTTTGCTGATGACATAGTCATTTTTGCAACTACCCCATCAGAGCTGCAGAGTATGATCCAGGAACTTGCTGACAAGGGTAAAGAAGTGGGATTAAAAATGAACTTTCAGAAGACAAAAGTGATGTTCAATGCTTTTACACGAAATGAAGATTTATCGATTGATGGAGAAAAGCTGGAGATAACAGACACGTACGTTTATCTTGGACAGCATATATCAAGTGAGTGTCACATTGATGAAGAAATTAATCGGCGTACAAAACTTGCCTGGAGAGCTTTTGGAAGAAACAGCATAATTTTCAAGAGCAATATGCCATTATGTCTTAAAAGAAAAGTGTTTGATCAATGCATCCTTCCAGTGCTTACGTATGGTGCAGAGACGTGGACCTTAACTAAAAGAGACATACAAAGGCTGCAGACAACTCAAACAAGCATGGAGGGATGCATGCTTGGTGTAACCAGGAGAGATAAGAAGAGGAACTCATGGATCCGAAAAATGACAAGAGTGGAAGACATCATGATCAGAGTTAAATCCCTGAAATGGCAATGGGCTGGGCATACTGCCAGAAGGACAGACCATTGATGGACAGCCGACATTTCAGATTGGATTCCAAGGGACAGGAAAAGACCCAGAAGAAGACCACATGGGAGATGGGTGGATGAAATTCGAAAGTATGCGGGAGTGACATGCAGGAGACTGGCGCAAGACAGACCGTTGTGGAGGAAACTTGGGGAGACCTTCGTCCAGCAGTGGATTGATAATGGTTGACAATGATGATGATGATGATGATATAAACTTAAGAGCGGTCGTATAATCTACATGGCGACAGGTGATTTCTGTTTACTTGTCCCTTTACAGCTTAGCGAATATTTTTTCCATGAAAATTTTTCTACCGTGTTTCCATTATTCTGAGAAATAAAAGTGTTTTTTGTTTAAAGGTAAGTAGGAATAGGTTAGTAACAAGTATCTCACATACTTAGCGTCATATTGTCGTATTTTACAGAAAAAAAAAGAGATGTCTGAAGACAGGGGAAAAGACAGTGAAATCGATTGCAATGTCAGAACAAAATGGGGCTTAAATCTGTGCTGTTTGCCTTCTTCGTTTTTTTTCTTTGTTACAAACGGTCATTTAAATTGTATCTGAACGAAAATGTATTGTATTGTCATTTCAAGTAAATATATGTTATTCCTTGGAAAGGAAGCATCTTGAAGGGAAAATATAGATGTTCGATATAAAATAAAGCTGAAATTTGATTATTGCCAGAAATATAGTAGCATCACAAAAAGTTCATTGTACTTCAGGGGCGTATTCAGAGGGGCCAAGGGGCCCTGCCCCAGAAAGTGTTTCATTTTTTTTTTATGTTTTTTGTTAAAATGCGACTTACATTAGAAAAAAAATGCCTTAATTTAATAAAAAGGCATCAGCCTAAATTAGAAAAAATGCTTTAATTTTTTCTTCCATTTTTCGTTAACTTTTATTTGTTCTGTTGGATTTCAAAAACTTCCATTTTCGTCGGTTCCCTACCGCCGAAAAAAACTCTGTATACGCCCCTGTTGTAGTTGTTCCAAGCACAATGGAAATGCACAGTTACGTTAGCATTGCTTCGGAAGTTCAATCATTTTCATTCCATGTTGAACCTTTCTAGAGGAAACTTACATATTGCATAGCCCTGAAGCGGGAATTGAACCCGCATCTCATCTAAAGTACGCTACCGTCACCCCAGCCAAGACAGGGGATTTCCATGTGACTGTAACTGAGAAATGTAGCATAGGAGACTGAAGAAGTTTCAGATGTGCATTAATCAAACCAGCAGAATGTCTTCTCGTATTTAATCTAAGAACGGATCCTGGTTTCAAACGATCAGTCTCTGTGGGTGAAAAAGGCAAAAATAAAGGCGATTCAGCGCGAAAAATAATATACTAATGCACTGGTGATTTTGCATGTACATGGAAAAACTGCCAAGTACACTGTAAAATATTTCCTGAAATTCACAAAATATTTTCCGCGATTCCTTTCGTGAATTAACGAAGCATATTTCTGGTTCAACCTTTATCGTGAAATGACGGGGAAAACCTGAATTTCTCGGAATTTTCATGCGTGAATTGATAGAAATACTCCTGTTCATCTTTCTCCGGTTAATAACGGAAAATTGCTGTTTTTTAGAAGTGACCAGAAAAACTTGAATTTTCAGGAATCTTTCTGTTATTCCGTTCATATATTAATGGAATAATTCTATTATCACTTTTTCGTATCCATTTGGCCGAAAATTGCTGGTAAGAACATCATTTTAGGAAATACTTGAGGTTTGTTTAACTATTAAATTCCAATCGTCTGATGGAAGACCTGATTTTGAGATTCCGTAGGGAGATCGGATATTGTGAATGCATATCGAATGATACTACGGTAATCATGGCAACAAAAATCCCCCCCCACCCCCAGTTCGGTAGTTGGTGCACCTGCTATTGTATATTGCGTTACCGTAAGAAACCTGGAACTGTCGTACGGGTGATTGTACGATGTTTGTGTGTCATACTGTGGGCCTCTTAACACAAATGTTATTTTAGCTACCAAGAGTAAATTAAAAAAATTTAGGGGTTTCGTGAAGTAATACAGTACTATGAAGCAATACATCTCTCCTTGTTTTAAGCATAATTGAAAATCATCGTAAATTTTTAAAAACCTTAGGTTTCAAAACATTCTGTTGGTTTGAAAAATCATGGTGAAAAATTGTAATTTTTGATAAGTCCTCCTATAAAAAAATTTTATAAACCTATTAGGAAAACTAATACGTTCCTACAGAAAATATAACTACTAATTAACTCGCATTCATTGCGGAAAACATTTCAGCATCGCGCTTCTCCAGTCTCTTTGTTCTACCTTGACTATAATTTGGTTGTGTCTTGCTAGCTCAGTCAGTAGCGCTCCTTACTTGTGTGCAACTAATCGCGGACAAGGGTTAGGATTGCTTCACTTCGTAAGTCGTGAAAAAGTCTTGCAATGCGACTGAAGTACTAAGAAAACCAATGGAAGCTTCTTCTGTATTGGGACTGAATTAAAAATTGAAGTCTTTGGAAACTCAACAAATTTTTGCATAAAAACAGAAATATCCAAAGCGCTGACATTCATGTGAAAAAAAAACAGAATTAGTGACAACGGAAAATCTACCAAAATACTGAAGTTTCCAATATTATAAACAGAAACTTTTAAAACAGAAATTTCGTTAAATGTGGGAGGCCTACCGACAACTTTGCTGCACGCTGTTTCCAGGAATTTTCTGCGAATTCACACCAGTTATTTCATGCAGGGTATTTTCATTAATTTCTGTGATGATATCTGCCGAATTGGTGATATGAGACTTCGTGCAGTTCCTGGATTAGGACTGTTGATGCAAGGAGGTGTGTTCATATTCCTAAGCTACAGTACTTAGTTTTAGTTAGTTGCAGGGGCGTACTGATAGCCCCTGCAACCACCGCATTGCGGGGGTGGGGCGTCACGGCTAAGAGGGCCTCTAAGCTCAAGGAAAAGACTTTTACAAAACATTTTGCGGAAACTCCATATGAAGGTACTAGTAATATTTTACTGCAGCTTTGAATGAATTATTAAAAATAAAAGGGAATTTTGATATTTTTTCAATATATAATAAATAAATATTTGGAAGTCATTTTGGCGATTTTAGTTTAAAAACTGGATGACGGAATAGCAGCTATTCCAGACGACTTGAGGCCCGTTTTCACTGCCAGAACAATAATAATCCCTATACATGTATATTAAGAAGAGAAAGAAAAAGTAATATTAGTTCAATGAAGGAATTTTTTATATCATTCAGGGTAAGTTGTTATGTATTACAGTTGTTTGCATATAAATACGCTCAGAATATAATCAACTAAAAGGAGAAAGAAGCTGGGAGAAAGAAACAGAGACGTGTTTTTTTTTTCTTTTTTTTTTTACAATATTCAGAAAAATATTTTCCTAAACATTGTGGCAATCTTTTATTAAGTTGTATGTGTTTTATATATATCCAAGAGTAAATAATTTAAATAATTTTACTTTTTGTGTGCTACAATTTTTAATTTTTACTTACTTTTGTTTCCATTACGTTCTGTTTTTTTTTTTCGGTTAAATTGGAAATGGCCCTTAGACTCTGTCACACGTCAGTTACATGTTTTGTGTGTACTTCAAAGAGGCTGGCCTTAGTTATCATAAAAAAAATTTGCATGACGGGATTAACTTTGGCATACGTGTTTTGCAGTATTTCGTAATGGTATAAAACTGGCGAAACCATTATTATTTCAACGTGCACATTTGCGCTATAAAGTGCAACAATTTTGGTTTCATCAAAAATACCTGTTGATTCCAAAGAATTTGAATTATTAAAACTCTCATAAAACCTAGTTAATAATACAGAATTTAAAAATTTCGGTAATTGAAAGCTAATAGATTTTCGCAAAAGGGCCACGAAGATATTTTGGCGGGGGGAAGAGGGGAGGGGGAGCACGTTTCTCCGCTACGTCACTGGTTAATTCTGGTTAATTGGATATTTGTTGTCATGGGTGGTGCAAAGTAGCATGCCGATTCGTTCTGTAGGGTAATGAAGTTTTAAAGTTTAAGGAAGGTAAGAAGGCAACATGTAAAACAGTGAAATAAAGGCCAATGAGGGCCGAAAGTAACAGATCCGTAATCATGATAAAGTGATACATCAAAGCAACAGGTGATGCAGAAACTTTAAAAGTAAAGCAACGATGAATGAAATTTTCCAATTATTGATATCTTTCTAAAAGTCGTATTATAAGTAAATAATACCAGCGCCGAAATTTTATAACGTGTTGATTGTTAACAGAATTGAGAACTTTTGTTTTTTTTTTAAATCTGATTAGTATCATCATTAAAATGCTAGAAAATACTTTTGATAATATATTATTATTATTAAGAACATGGAGTTCGGCTCGGCACCGATATTTTTCGACAATATTTTAGGTTTCGTTATGATTTGTGTTTGCCCCTTTTACGATAGTGAAGTGGTTTCTTTTTAAGAATCTCCGATTATATCCGAATTCAGCCCTTTCTTTTATTTCGATAATACGGAAAACTGGTTGGTTTTTATTTCTGCTTGCTAGCCTACCCAGCCAGACTTCGACTTAATTTTTATTGTTCTCAGATGCATGCGCAGTATATGTCTTTTCCTAAACAGTATCGTGACTGTGTAAGTTCTTATCTCTCATAATGCCTGATCCAGTACACTCCTCAACCTCGAAGACATAACTATTCATTGATATGTGTTAAGCACTCAAGCTCTAAGGGTGGGCTGAATTTTCTGTCATGTGTAGTGGATAGAAAATTCAGCCCACCTGAGAGCTTGAGCGCTTAACACATATCAATGAATATATGACAACGGCTATATAACTTTAAAGCTGATATGAGCGTTGTCCAAACTAGAAACCTTTTCATGAAGCAAATCTGCAACGAATGACCCAACTCAAAAGCAGGGCAGTCTATTCCGTCGGGATAGAATCAGCTAGGGAAAAGAGATAATCTCATAAGAAACAGTAGGAGGAAGGGAACGAGTAAAATTGTGAAAAACTCCTTTAAAACCTGCAGGTAAATTGTACAGTTTCTAAATAATGGTAAAAATTATTATAATTAAAATTCCACCTTAATTGAATTGGATTCAAAATTATCAACTTCCAAAACGTTAGCATGTTGGTGTGTTAGAACTAGGTTCACAAAAGTTGATATTCCTTAAGAAAGGGTCTTTAAGAACGTTGTGTGTATTAAGGTCTTTAAGAATATCCCGATCTTGAAAAATGAAATGTTTATTTATACAACGATCTCTTTTATACATGTGTACACTATTGTGTACTATATTGTATTCAGAAACACATTTCCTAATCAATGCAATCTTTCTTATAAATAACTTAAGTGAATATGAATCACATTATGTACAATATTGATAATTAAAAGCAAGAATTAACAAAAAAAAAAAAAAGGTTTTGAACGTACATTGAAAAAATATATGTATTTATGTAGTATTCACCTGCACTTACATTTGTGTAAAAATTTTCTAGTGGCTTGCAGCACAACAAGTTTTGATAATGATTCATCATAAAGCGTTCACACTTATTAAGACCGTGAAATACATCGTCAGTAACTTTTTTGCCGAATTGAAGACCACGACGTATTGTATCAAACGTGGCCTTGGTTTGAAGTCTTAGGGGGTTCTTCTGCGTCATCCATGCCCTTCTATTATATGGTAGTCAACACCTAAATGCCTTCGAAGCATCTAGGTTGATTGCTTTTTTCTATCACCAATAATTTCAGTTTTTCTTTGCCGTCCATATTAGTGCCCACCAAAATTATTATCCTATCTTTGTTTTTATCTCCATGACAATCGCCGTTTTTAAAAGTAAGAGTTTTGCTGGCAAACACTTGAAGAAAAGTCCTGCTTCCACGACATTGGAAATGTTGTCAGAATTATTATTTTATTTTATTTGAAAATTACTAGAAGAGTATTTTTCAAGAGTATTTTTAGAAGAAAATTTAGAAGAGTATTTTAGTAAAGAAGATTTAGAAGAGTATTTGTACATTTTATTTAAAAAATACTCTTCTAAAATTTTCTTCAGAATCATGTTTTTCCATTGGTAGCAGTCGATGCCACACACACGCCCCCCCCCATCATCTTTTCTTTAGGTCATGTCGCTTAAATTTATCCAACCAACCGGAACTGGCTTAATAATCCACTTGCCCCAAACAATTGGCAAACTCTAATGCCTTTTCTTTTATAAGAGGACCTGAGATAGGCAAGTTTTTGTCACGAACAATTTTAATCCACTTTAAAACAGCGTCGCCCACTTTTCTAAAATTACTCGTTTTAGAACTTTTCCTGTCAGATCGGACATCTTTAAAGGTTTTTATAATGAACTCCCGGATTTTTATAATTGTCGCGACACTGTACTTGGGGGAACACCAAATTTAACAGCAATGTTTTTTTTCGCGCATTCCACTGTCCACGTTCTTCAACAACTCCAGCTTTTCCACAACACTGAGAGATTTTCTTTTTGACATCGCGAACACCCACGGTCGGTCAGAGAGACTGAACAAACTGAACCTGTTTTGCAGATGAGGAAGGTTACTTGAGGAGAAGGGTGAGCGGAGTGTTGTGACAATACCCTACTCCTCTCTAGCCGACCCGTTGGCGTTGGCATTGGCGTCGCGATCTTTGACCACCCTTTCCTTTTTCCTCTCGCGACATTTCCATCCTACTTTTTCTCACTTGTTTTTCTCATAATATCATCATTACGGGAGAAAAGGCCTTGTTTGTCCTGAAAAAAAAATCGATATACAGAATTTTTTTAGATATATAGAAACAGTTTTTCTATGTAATAAGGGGATCCACAGAAGTTTGATACATAGAGAATAACGATATATGGAGGTTCGGAAGTTCGATATATATATACACCGTCTGACAATAAAGTTCCAGGACAGCTGCTGTTACGAGAAAAGTTTAATGCACTGAGCCCAACTGAGGTTATAATTCTTCAAAGTAGTCCCCCTTCTTATCGATGCACCATTTTGATCGCTCCACTAGATGTGTGAAACACTTTTTGAATTCATTTACCGGAACACTGTTCATTTCCGCGGTAACGGTTTTCTTGATGGCCTCAATAGTCATGAAACATCGTCCTTTCAACGCCAATTTCACTTTTTTTTTTTTTGATTGGAGGTTTAACGACCACCGTGAGCAACTTAATGGGCTATAAGCAGTCGCCCGTCTCTAATTTAGGGTCACTGGTTCCAGGGAAGGGAGAGGGCCAGTGCCGTAAGACAAACACAACATTCATGCCTGACCGGGATTCGAACCCGGACCCCTTACGGACGAATGATCAGAGGCCAGCGCCTTAGACCACTACGCCACCGAGGCGGCATTTCACTTTGGGGAACAGAAAGTAGTCGGCGGAAGCTAAGTCCGATTAGTAGGGCAGATCGTGGAGCCTGGGTACTCCAGATTTTGCGAAGAACTGTGTCACCGACAGTGCTGAGTGGGCAGGCGCGTTGTCATCCAGAAAGAACCAACTTCCATGTGCTTGCAGGTGCGGCCACACACGATGAATTTTCTTCCGTAGGCGATCATGAACTTGCAATACAAGGCACTGGTGATTGTTGTGACTTCCGGAAGCCACTCCTTGTGAATGATGCCGCTGCTGTCAAAAAACGTGATCAGCATTGCCTTGATTTTCAACTTCTGCAGGCGAACCTTTTTGGGTCCGGATCGTGTGGAAAGCACCACTTCTCATCACCTCTCAAAATGCGGTCCAGCATTGAAGCGTCCGATTTCACGGCCGCAATGAACCCTTGCAGCTTTTGACTCTTTGCACTTTCTGTTTTTCAGTCAAACTGTGCGGCACAAACCTTGCGCAAATTTTCCTTTTCCCGAGACCTTTAGAATTAGCCATATTGTTTCACGGTTGATATGGAGTTCGTCCTTTATCATCCGTACCGTTATTCGACGGTCTAACTGCACCATAGCACGGACTTTGTCCACCATTTCCTCAGAACTGCTGGTTGACGGTCTTTCAATTCTTGCGTCGTCCCCAACGTGTTTCCTTCAATCGCGAAAGCGAGTACACCAGTCGAAAAACGCGACCACGGGACAGAGCATTGTTCCCGTAAACAGTTTTGATCATTTCGAATGTCTCCGTTTCTGACTTTCCGGACTTGCAGCAAAACTTGATGTCTCCTCTCTGTTCAAATCCATGACAATGGTCTTTAAGGTACCTTCTATTAACAGTCTTCAGAATCGGACAGGTCTTCACTTTCTTAGATCTACATGTGTCCTGCAAGAGAGGGAAAATACAGTTACAATTTGACCCATAGAACATATTTTTACCACTATCATTAACAGAGTAATACCCACTGTCCTGGAACTTTATTGTCAGACGGTATATATATACACTATATTGACCAAAGTCACCGGACACCCCTTCAAAAGCAAATGAACGGATCCGCTGCGTTGTTAAGATGCGCGACACAGCTTCAAACGGTATAAAAACAAGCCTGCAGCTGACAGCGATCATATCGCACTTTGAGGTTGAGTGAAAATGTCGCGACAGTAGAGAACTTACTTTGAGAAAAGAATGATTGTTGGGTGTTATATTAGTGGGTTGTCCATAAGAGAAACCGAGAGGCGTTTAAACATACCCAAGTCAACTGTTTTGCATGTACTGAATAAGTGGAAGATACATGGGATGCATGAAGCAGCAAAACGTGCCGGAAGACTAAAGAAAATCAGTGATAGAGGACGTCGAAACCTCAGGAGAGTCGTTACTGCTAATCGACGGAGAACTGCACGAGATCTCAGTGTACAGGTAAGTAACAATGCTGGAACATCGGTATGTACACGTACCATTCTCAGAGAACTTCCTTCCATAGGTTAGCGTGGTCGTGCAGCTGATCATAAGCCTTCCATCTGGCGGCAGCCGGTTGAATGCTATTTTCCACAGTGTACTGTTCTTACGGTCAAGTTTGGAGCTGGCAGTGTACTCGTGTGGGGGTGCTTTTCGTGGTATGGTCGCGGCCCATTGGTTCTATCATGGACAAACCTATTAACCAGCTCGTCTACATCGATATTCTGGACATGGACAATTATGCCCTACCAACTCTGTGGCAATACTATGGAATCGCGTCTTGTTGGTACCAGAAGGATAATGCGCGGAGCCATAAAGCAAGGACTGTTATGGCGTGGTTTGATGACAATTCCGTATAGTGTGTGGACTAGCCAGCACAGAGCCCTGATCCTAATCCCATAGTACACCTATGGGATGAATTAGAGCGCCGCATAAGAAGTTTGGAACCAAGGCCTACTACTAAGCAACAGTTAGCGGCAGCATTATGTACTGAATAGTAGCGCATACGAAGCGCATACCTATCGCTGTGTTCCAAAACCTTGTCGAAAGCATGTCTCCAAGGCCAAAGGTAGACCGACACCGTACTAATGTATGTCAAAAAATGCTATGTTATGTTTCTGTTCTAGGTGTCCGGTGACTTTTGTCAATATAGTGTGTATATATATATATATATACAGTATATCATCATCATCATCATCATGATCAACCATTATCAATCCACTGCTGGATGAAGGTCTCCCCAAGTTTCTTCCACAGTTGTCTGCCTTGAACCTGTCTCCTCCATGTCACTCCAGAAAACTTTCGAATTTCATCCATCCATCTCCCATGGGGCCATCTTCTGGGTCTTTTCCTGTCCCTCGGAATCCAGTCTAAAATTTCGGTTGTCCATCGGTGATCCGTTCTTCTGGCAACATGTCCAGCCCATTGCGATTTCAGTTATTTCACTCCGGTCATGTTGTCGTACACTCCTCTCATTTCCCTTATCCACAAGTTCTTCTTCTTATCTTTCCTGGTTACACCAAACATGCATCTCTCCAGGCTTTTTTGAGAAGTCTGCAGTCTTTGTATGTCTTTTTTAGTTAAGGTCCATGTCTCTGCCCCATATGTAAGCACTGGAAGCATGCATTGATTAAACACTTTTCTTTTAAGACATAATGGCATACTGCTCTTAAAAATTGTATTGTTTCTTCCAAAAACTCTCCATCCAAGTTTTATACTCCGATTAATTTCTTCATCAATGTGACCCTTACTTGATATCTGTTGCCCAAGATAAATGCAGGTATCGGTTGTCTCAAGCTTTTCTCCATCAATCGATAAATCTTCGTTTCTTGTAAAAGCATTGTACATCCCTTTTGTCTTCTGAAAGAAAGTTCATTTTGAATCCCACTTCTTTACTCTTCTCAACAAGTTCTTGGATCATACTCTGCAGCTCTGAAGGGGTAGTTGCAAAGATTGCTACGTCATCAGCAAAACGAAGGTGAGTTAAGTAATCTCCATTAATCTTTAACCCTTTGTTTTCCCAGTTCAGTGACTGAAATACCTTATGCAATATGGCATTAAAGAGCTTGGGAGATATGGTGTCACCTTGTCTCACTCCCTTTCCAATTATTATTTGTGCTGTATCCTCAAATATCCGAACTTTTACACTTGCATTTTTATAGATGTTATTAAAAATGCTAATGTATGCATTTTCAATACCCCATGATTTCAAAGCCATTGTTACTGCTGATGGTTTCACAGAATCGAAGGCTTTTTCATAATCAATAAAAGCCATGCATAATGGAAATTCATATTCTCTTGTTCTTTCAATTAGTTTTCTCAGCACATATATATAATTTAAAGTGCTGTAGCCAGTCCTGAATCCGGCTTGTGCTTTTGGTTGAGCCATGTCTAGTGTTACCTTCAAGCGATGTGAAAGAACCTTAGTGAAGATTTTATAAGTCACTGAAAGGAGGCTGATGGTCCTGTAGTTCCCGAGATCCTCAATGTCACCTCTTTTATGGAGCAAGATCATTGTAGCATTGTTCCAATCCTCAGGAATCTTCCCTTCATTAAGACATCTGGTGAAAACTTGGACGAGTGTAGTTTCAGTTTCTCCACTTGCTTCTTGTATAATGTCCACAGTAATTCCATCTTCTCCTGGACCTCTTCTCCGTTTCATGTTTTTAATTGCATATGTAACTTCTGTAGGGGGAGGATTGGAGAGACTTTGGTACTCTAATACTCCCTGTCGTAATGTCTGGATTAGATGTGTCATCCCTTTCATATAGTATTGAATAGAAATCTTTTACCCTTGTCAAAATTTCGCTTCTATTTCTTGTTACAGTACCATCTTCTTTTCTCAGAGCCATAATCTGTTTTCTTCCCTTACTGAGATGTCCTTTTGCTTTCTTCAGGCTTTGGTTATTTTCAATTGCTTTTCTCACTAGTTCACAATTGAATTTCCTTATGTTTTCAGTGATACTTTTTCGTACTGTCTTGCATAGCTCTATATATTCCACGTTGGAAGTTACATCTTTATTTGTCCTCATCGCCCTTCTCTTTTGCATCAACACTTTTGTTTTTGCTGAAATTTTCTTCATATGTAACTTGTTCTTAGTACCACTTATTTTTTTAACTGTTTCTATAAAAGCCTTGGTGAGTTCTCTGTTAACTTCAGAAATATCCACTTCTTCTGATGTTAGGCCTTCTAAAGCAAAAAATCTGTTCCTCAGTTCTAGTTTGAAAGGTATTAGGATGTTTTTTAAGGTTAGTTATGTCAATACATTTTGTTTGTCTTATGAGCTTACCACTTTCGAGTTTAGTGTTGAGGTGCATCCCACATCTCACCATTATATGGTCACTACCTGTGTTGAATTTGTTTAGCATACTGCTGTCTTCGATGACGAATTTTTGTTACACATAATAAAATCATTTCACTTGTCGTCCCATTCGTATGTCTCCATGTCCATTTCCTGTGTGGCTTTTTCTTGAAAAAAGAAGTTCATGATGAAAAACCTTTCTTCCTCTGCAAACTGTACGAGAGTATTTCCACGTTGATTTCTGTTCCAATAACAGAATTTACCAATTGAAGTTTCATTCTGTTCCTGTTGCCCTACTTTTGCATTGAAATCACCTATAATGATCTTCAAGTGCTGTTTGCCTTTGTTATTTAGATTCCGAATTTCCTGGTAAAATTCTTCAATTTCTTCTTCAGGATGAGTTGTGGTGAGTGCATAAGCTTGAATAAATAATCTGAGCCTGGTATCTTTTTGAGAGTTGGATAATGAGTCGTGCAGCACTTTCCGAGGAACTTTCAACTTCCAGAAAATTGTCCTTCAGTCTTTTATTTATTATAAATCAAACACCAGTAGTTCTGCCAGTATCTGTCCCACGATAGTAAAAGAGATGTCCACTTTTCAGTTCAACGAGCTCTTCTCCTCTTCTTCTAGCCTCGCTTAGTCCCACAATGTCCCAGTTGATCTTTTCGAGTTCCTCCTCCAACTAAAACTGATATTTTCATACAATGGTCAAGCAGGGTATTATTTCTCACTTTCTTCTCTTCTGATTCAAAGATCCCTTCATATCCAAAAAGGTTTAGTCGTCATTCATCAGTTATCACAGATATAGCGGACATATGATTGTTTTTATGTGTTTAAGTGACAGACATGAAATATTTGCTTGTTTGGAGCTGTGCACGATGCAATGAAAGCCAACAGAATTATGTAATTTTCAGAGGCGCATATTTTTAACTGCGCCAAATTTAAGGAATACATTCTGTAATAGTTTCTGATGTTTGATATTCAGTTTAATTCACCTTGAATAATACGGATAAATTTCATAGGGCCGTACAAAAGAAATTAGTTCATTTTAAGGATTTATGTTTGCTCATTCCATTCATTTAGTAACAAATGTTAAAATACGTACATTGGTAAAACAAAATTAGAGGACATTGCGATAGCGATCGTGTACAGACACGCACATGAGAGACTGAAATTGAAAACATTATTAGTAGATAGCATGACAAAACAGACAACACACAGGGCATGTCAACAAGTCGACATCAATATTTTGGCAACACACAACACTTAGTAGTGAAGTTTCAACATTTCACATGAGCAAATAGAGAAAAGCGGTGTGACAACTAGTAGTGTGTATAGTTACCAGCTACCACTAAAACAATTGCACATCGGCCAGGCATCGGAAGGATGATATTTTACAGCAGTTCTTGGGAGATTCTCTGCCACTCCTCGTTGAACACATTCTTCAGCTGCTGACATGTCATGGTAAGGAACGGACGAGCTGCAACACTTCTTCTCAACACATCCCACGCATGATCATTAGGGCTGTGGTCCGGAGTGCGGGAATGCCAGTCCATAAGCTCCACTCCCTCTTCCAAGTTTTCCACTAGCTCGGATCAATGCTAGCAAGCGTTATCATTTATGAAGAGGACCTTATATCGAACTTCTGCGGCGCAGGGCACAACTATATATCACAGGATCTCGTTTCGATATCTGACCGCCGTCAAGGATCTATTCCAGATGACGTCGAGGTCGGTACAACCACCAATGCTGATGCCCGCCCACACGTGAATTCTACCAACACTGAAGGCATATCTTTCATGTATGGAAGCTGGATTATTCCTTGTTCTGTTCTTCGTTCACACCATAGGAGGACGCGAAGATTAACGAACTGCAAGCTGAACCCCGAATCATTATTGAAAAAACGTGAGCGCAACTGTTCACGGTCCCAACCACGATAGTCTTCAGTTCACTTTGTGTTGGCTCACCGGAATTGTGCAGAAAGGGGTATGCACATCATCGGTCGCCAAGCATACAGTCCTCTTTAGTGGAATCGATTGCATATGGTATGTATGAGTACGTGTTGTCCGTTGGGCTTCGTAAAAGACGTTGAGGTTCAGTTGCATTTCGTCGGAGGTATCTACAAGCCAGTAAACTCAAATACGGGTCATCTTGTGCTGTGTTGGTGTTAGCCGACCTTGACCTGGCCTTCTTCGTACTGTTACTCTCTGCTAAAACGCTTTCACAGTCTTTTTTTTTTTGATTGGAGGTTTAACGACCACCGTGAGCAACTCAATGGGCTATAAGCAGTCGCCCGTCCCTAATTTAGGGTCACAGGTTCCAGGGAAGGGAGAGAGCCAGTGCCGTAAGACAAACACAACATCCATGCCTCACCGGGATTCAAACCCGGACCCCGTTCGGACGAATGATCAGAGGCCATCGCTTAGACCACTGCGCCACCGAGGCGGCTTTTCACAGTCTACTAAAACGCTTTAAGACACTCGAACCGCCTCTGCCGCTATCCCCTGTGTCAGGCATGCTTCCGGCCTTCCTATTTCTCCCCAAGCTGCCGATTCTAGTAAATCGCATTGTTGAGATAATGGTTAGCTGAAACTCACTTGTAGCTGCAACTTCCTGCTGAATGAGAACTACTCAGCGAGAGCGATACTTATAACGGGCTGGCTTTGTAATTCGGCCAAATGCACAATTGCGTCAGTGCTGCTCATTTGCATGTTCTGATTCCCTTCTTGTTCACATGCGCCGCTCAGAGGTTGAACTTTCAGCACAGTTCGTCGATTTTCCGTCACTTCATGCCGACATCACAATATCCCTTAATAGTTTTTGGCAGAATATCTTCGAATGTTAGCGTGAAAGGCTCCGAAATTTGCTAAAATTTTAAAAGAATAAATTTTCAGGATTGAAAAACCCTGTTGCAGTCGCAAAGGAAAAGTCAGACTGTCAGATCTAATTGGTGTCAATGGAAATTCACTTTCATTACTGACTTTCATCGCGAACTGTAGTCGAATACAAACAACCTATCTTGCAGACATTTCCGCGATCTCGTGCGTTCATACAACAGCGCTATATCATTCGCATCGATAGGAGCCAAAGTTGTGGACTTTTAAGGAGAAAAACCATACGTTTCCAAACTTCGTGATCAAGTGTGCCACCGAACAAGTCATGTTCCACCATTGATCGACGAAACGCTTGAGGGTGCTCGACTGTACGTTGTCGACAATACACAATCAGTATAGTTGATCACAGTTTGAATGGAGTCCAAGTTTCAGGTGTCCAAACTGGAGTTCCAGTCATGTTGCCATCATCATTTAAAGTTTCGCCGATAAATATAAGAGAACGTTGTGCTGAGGCGCAATGCCCATTTTTGCGGAACATGGAACCTCAGACATGTTCATCACTTATATTGCGTCTCCCAGTTGGTTGAAAATCACAGAAAACTTACAACTAGGTGAAATAACAGCAGAACATCCTCATTTAGTGGCCAAAGTGTTCAAATTAAAGCTTAAATCGCTTATTCATAATCTGACAGTGCATGAAAATTTTGCCACATCGATTGGTTATGTGTACGCGATCGAATTTCAAAAGCTTGGATTGCCTCATACGCGCATTTTAACCACCTCGCAGGCCGACGACAAATTCAGAATTGCTGCAAATCAACGAAACAGCACCGAAATTCATGAAACACACAATTCCGGTTACACAAAATCAACACCAGATGCGTGGTCCAAGAGGCTTAGTGAATCCTCAAGCTTCGTGTATGGAGGACGGAAAATGCAAGAAACAACTCCCAAAGGCATTTTGTGACGATACTGCTCACAACATCCAAGGATATCGGTTGTATCGTCATCGATAAGCTGTCACAGCTGAAGTGAGAATCGTACCGATGAACAACAGATACGTATGTAGAGCTACACAATCGAATCTCCTCTTGATATATGACGCACACATCAATGTCGAAGTTTCTGCATCATTTCGAGCCGTCACATGTATTAACAAATAATTTAATTGTGCTAGAAGTGTCTTGGCATTCCCTCGAATCACTAACGCGTCATCGTTCACATGTGGCAATGAGGCTGCCAGTACATTTGTTGAATCAGAAACGCATGACATTTGAAGTGGGAAACGAAAAAGCAGCGTTGAAAGCCGCTCCCTCTGGACGAACAATACTCGAATCATGGTCCCAACTCAAAACAAGAAAGATGACACCAAATTTTCGGATATAATAAGCACGTCTTTTAAATCCGTTCTGACGCGAATTAAATTTATCAAAGGCGTTCAAAATCAATGGAAACGGTTTGGAAAATAATCAACTGGTTCCAACAATCGATAAAACATCCAGAAATAGAAACATCTACTTAGTTCCAACAGCGGCTAAAAATCTTGTTATGAAAATTAACAAATGGCGAACAAAAGGTTTCTCATACTACAAAGAAGGTACTATAGAGACAGATATTTTCAAATCGAACAGTTAAAAGAAGAAATATAACAAGAAAGATGACACCGAATTTTCGGGTGTAATAAGCACGTCTTTTGAATCCGTTCTGACGCAAATTAAATTATCAAAGCTATTCAAAGTCAATGGAACCGGTATGGAAAACAATAGTATCTGACGGAAGAAAGAAATTTTTCAATAGGGTCTTTAATCCCTCAGATATTGCTGTAAACGGAATCGTGAGCTTACGAACTCTTAGAAACAGAGTTATCGACAAAAATAAGATGCGACTTTACGTCCCTTGGTGGGAAAACCATGCATTATTTTAGGAAGAAAGTATTCACAAAAGGTTTATCCATATGAGCGGTATCGGTCCAAGAAAAAAAAAAATTTGGTCGAGTTTTCAGGAGCCCAGATTTTGCTACAAATGCATCAGAAGTAGAAATTAACACTTATGACCCCTGGTGGCCAAACCATTCTTTACCAAACATTAGAAATTACGTGACAAATATTTTCCGTCAGGTCTTTGTATGCGATACAGGAAGAATTTTTCAAATCGGAGTTTTAGGAGCAGAAAACGCAATTTACCATTGTGAGCCCTAGCGGAAAGTCTATGATTTACTTGAAAATTTTGAATTTACAGGGAAAACATTTCGCATCGGAAACACTATCCAACAAAGAAGGAATTTTTCAAATCGGACTTTTAGAAGTAGAGATATTGACAAAAATAAGATATACATCTACGCCCCTGGCGCAGAAACCATGCATTATTTCAAGAAGAAAATGTTCCTAAAATGTTTGTCGACATGAGTAGTATCGGTCCGCAAAAGACTTTTTTTCAATCGAGATTTTAGAAGCTCAAATTTTGCTACAAATACATCAGAAGCGGAAATTAAGACTTACGCCACCTAGTGGCCAAACACATTTTTTCCAAAAATTTGAAATTACGTGCAAACGATTTCCCATCAGGAGCTGTATCCGGTGCAGAAAGCAGTTTTCAGATCGGAGATTTAGAAGCAGAGATATAGGGAAAACGCAATTTACCTTTACGCCCCCTAGCGGAAGGTCTATGAATAACTTGAAAATTTTGAATTTATAGGAAAAACATGTCACACTAGAAACACTATCCAACAAAGAAGGAATTTTTTAAATCGGACTCTTAGAAGTCGAGATATTGACAAAAATAAGATATACCTCTACGCCCCCTGGCGGAGAAACTGTGGACTATTACAAGAAGAAAATATTCCGAAGAGGTTTATCGATGTGAGTGGCATCAGTCTGCAAACGAAAGATTTTTTCAATCGATATTGTAGAAGCTCAGATTTTATGGCAAATACATCAGAAGCGAAAATTAACACTTACGCCCCTGGTGGCCAAAGTATTTTTTACCAAAAATTCAAAATTATATGCAAAAGATTGTGCATTAGGAGATGTATCCGCTGAAAAAAATACTTTTCAAATCGGAGTTTTAGGAGAAGAGTTATCGGGAAAAATGAAATTTACCCTTACGCCCCTAGCGGAAAATCTATACGTAATTTGAAAAAGAAACTATATCCAAAATACTCTTCGACAGAAATGGAATCGAAAGATAAAAGATGTTTTTCAATCGGATGTTTAGAAGCAAATAGGTGGAATAAAACGTATTTTTGAATTCGACATCATCTGCATTTACGCCCTCTAGCGGCGAAATTGTACATTGTTAAAAACCCGAAATAAAGGATCATCGTTCACATATTTCAAGCTTTCGAATGCAAAAAGAATTTTTCAAATCGGTCTAATAGTTGCAGAGATATCGTGGGTACAGACGGACGGACGGACGGACAAACCGATAACATAAGCACGATCTTTTTTTACAAAAGACGTGCTAAAAAAGGAAACATGATATAAGTTTACGTCTGCTAGCTGAAGAATTTTGCATAGCGGAAAAGTTGAAAATAGGCGAAAATTATTCTTAATGAAAAAAGCGTTTGACTTTTACGCAGCTAGAGAAATCTTTGCGTTATTTAAAGAGGATAATGCTCCACATCTCTGTTGTAGAGAATGGCATACAGTGAAGAAGAAATTTCTCAATAGCATTTTTAGAAGCGGCGATACAGCTGCAAACTGTCGAAACACCACTTACCGACAGAACTACAGTATGAACTACAAAAGTCCTCATACACTAGCCTTAAGTGTTCTACAAGGTAAATGGCACCCGGTGTTGAAATACTTTTTTAAATCGCACACGTAAAGGCAGTGAAATTGAGAAAAACAGAATAAGCGTATGCGCCCCTAGCGGCGAAATTGTGCATTATTTTGAAAAGAAAACACACACAGAGTTTGCATAGTTAATAGTATTTGACCGAAGAAAGAAGTTTTTCAGTCGGGTTTTTAGTCCCGCAGATATTGTCACAGTGCGGTTTTAACTATTTCCTTAATTACGGAAATATATTATAATCAGAAGATTGCAAGATTCCTTGAGCACTGTAAACATTAATAGAGTAGTAATAGTTCATTCAATAGAAGCGATTTGACGTTTGATAAAATCCTTTATTTTCGTGATTTTGCTTACTTACTTATTATTCCGGATCACCAGTGATTAGACCATCTCTCCTGTTCCATAACTCATCGCTATACATTCATGCTTACCGATCGGGCGCGGAGACCACGCATCCCTTCACGAATTCTACTCCTACCTCCGAAACGTCTCCCCACTTCGCTCTACTCCGTCAGTCGCAGTCTCCACAAAGACACGTCATCATTCCTACCTTCGTAGTCTCGTTCTCCTATTTTCTCTGTACTCTTCTCAAAACGCGCCTCCAGCCTCTGTGCGAAAAACCTTTTCAAAGCGTCTTAATGTCCGCTGCCTAATAATTATCCAAAGGAAACCCCTAACTCGAGAACGGATGTCCTTTCTAATGAGTCGCTTTAAAACTCTTAAAAAAGCCTTCTTCTATTGTAGGTATCTACAGACGAAATCCTGTGTGTTGTCCATCTCAGGAAGTCCGCCGATAAACTAATCGTTTCCGGTGACTTACTGGCTTTCCCAAATCGAACTCAAAAATCATATCCTTAAGAAGTTCCCCACGATTACTTTTAAAACATTCTAAAACTGAAAGGATTCTTAATTATTTACATATTCATTAAAATTCAACAATGAAAATATATTTACATTACATTACATTTCATAAAATAAATATTCCCGTTCAATTACGCTATTAATAAACGTTATTTACATTTACCACTATTACAGTATTGCTGTAAACGGAAACGTGAACTTACGAACTCTGGTGACAGACTTGTGCGTTACGAAAAATTTGAAATTATATGAGAAACATTCTTCCACGGAAACGCTCTCCAACAAAGAAAGAATTTTTTAAATCGGACCCTTAGAAGCAAAGATATCGACAAAAATAAGATATGCGTTTACGTTCCCTGGCAGAAAAGTCACGCATTATTTTAAAAAGAAAGTATTCTCAAAAGGTTTTTCGATGTGAGCGGTATCGGTTCACGAATAATTTTTTCAATCGAGTTTTCAGGAGCTCAGATTTTGCTACAAATACATCAGACGCAGAAATCAACTCTTACGTCCCCTGGCTGCTAAACCATTCTTTATCAAATATCAGAAATTACAGACAAAGCATTTCCTATCAGCAGCTGTATCCGGTGCAGAAGGAAGTTTTCTAATCGGAATTTTAGAAGCAGAGATTTCGGGGAAAATGCATGTATCACTTCAAAAATTTGAAATTATATGAGAGCGTTTTGCACGGGAACCGCTATCTAACAAAGAAGGAATTTTTCAAATCTGACTCTTAGAAGGAGAGATATTGACAGAAATAGGATACACATCTACGCCCCCTGGCGGAGAAACCATACATGATTTTAAAAGAAAATATTCTCAAATGTTTATTGACATGAGCGGTATCGGTCCACGAAAGAATTTTCTGAATCGAGATTTTAAAAGCTCAGATTTTAATGGAAATACCTACGAAGCAAAAATGAACGCTTAGGTCCCTGGTGGCCAAACCATACTTTATAAAAAATTATAAAATACAATAAAAACATTTGGAGCTGTATCCGGTGCAGGAATTTTTTTTTCAAGTCGGAGCTTTACAATCAGAGATATCGAGGAAAACGAAATTTACCTTTACTCCCCCTAACAGAAAGTCAATAAATTACTTGAAAATTTTGAAATTATATGAAAAACATGTCGCATCGGAAACTCTATTCAACAAAGAAGAATTTTTTCAAATTGGACCATTAGAAGCAGAGATATTGACAAAAATAAGATATATATCTACGCTTCCTGAGGGAGAAACCATGCATTATTTTAAGAAGGAAATATTCTGAAAAGGTTTGTCGACGTGAGTAGTATCGGTCCACGAAATGATTTTTCAATCGAGATTTTGGAAGCTCAGATTTTGTTGGAAATACTTCAGAAGCAGAAATTAACACTTACGGCTCATGGTGGCCAAACCGTTTTATAGCAAAAATTAGAAATCATATGCGAAAGATTTCCCATCTGGGGCTGTATCCCCTGCAGAAAGAATTTTTCAAATCGGAGGTTTAGAAGCAAAGATATCGGAGGAAATGTAGTTTACCTTTACGCCCCTCTAACGGAGAGTAACTTGAAAAAGTGACTATACCTAAAATAATCTTCGCCATGAGTAGAATCGAAAGGCAAAATAATTTTTGAATTGGATGTTTAGAAGCAAATGTATGGAATAAAATGTTTTTTAAATTCGATATCATCTGCATTTACGCCCTCTAGTGGCGAAATTGTGCATCGTAAAACAAATCAAAATAAAGGGTCTTCATTCGCACATTTCAGACTTCCTAATGAAAAAATATTTTTTTAAATCGGACTACTAGTTGCAGAGCTATCGTGTCGACAGACGGAAGGACGGACAAATCGATAACATAAGCACGATCTTTTTTATACAAAAGACGTGCTAAAAAATGATGAAGACGCGCGTGAATATCTGTACACAAGTATTCCATGCCACTATACATGGTCGTATCAGAATAATATGAACAACCTCCGAATCACAGTGTACCCGCCCAGGCGCGTCACAGAATCCACGTGACAAGGTTGACCACACGGAGATATAAGCGGCCGGCCAGGACAGATGAGCCATAGTGCGCTACGTGAGCATAATGGGCAGAGGTTGTGATTTGGTAGACGTTCCAGAAGAAATGATCATCGGCTACCTTGCCAAGGGTGGAAGCATCTCAGAAACAGCAGACTTTGTGGGCTGTTCGTGAGGTGCTGTAGTAAGGTTGTACCAAGAATGGACCGCTGGCACGCCGAGTGCCTCATGACCTCATAACTGTGGAGCCCCAAAGGCCATGGACCCCAGAGGAGAACGTCGTCTCCGTCGACTGGTAAAGGGCGATCAACGCGCAGCAGTGCAGCAATTTGGATTGATGGACAATTTGGATTGATAGGTACGACGACAATTTGGATTGATAGGTAGTGGGACAATTTGGATTGATAGGTACGACGTGCCGACCCACAACCATGTCTACCATGTCATCGCCGTGACCTCCGTGCTCTGCTGCAGTCCTAATGGGCACGTGTCCCTGGAGCAACCTTCCAGGGTCTTATTGCGTCCATGCGACGCCCTCTCGCCGCTGTCATCCGGGCCAAGGGTGGTTATTCCCATTATTAGATAGGTAGTCATATTATTCTGATACGACTGCGTATACATTAGAGATGCCTATCTAATAGCGTGTTGGTTCTCTAGCGTGAATAGTAACCTGTACACGCCGAAGAATCGACTCCACCAGATGCCGGAGGGTTTCTTGAGGTGATGCCTGCCATGCCTGCTGTAGCATTGTTCCACAACTGTGTTCGAGACGTCGGTCCAAGATCCATAGATCTGATGTTCCGCTTCAAGGCATCCACAAGAGCTCCCACAGCGTTTTTAATCAGGAGATCTTGGGGACCACTGGATGGTTACAAACTCAGATGAGTGTTCCTCGAGGAGCCATGCCTGGATGGTTGCGGCCCAGTGGGACAGTGTGTTGTCCTTATAAAACAGACCGTTGGCCGTAGGATGCACAAAGGCCATGAAAGGGTGTGGGTGATCAGCTGCAGCATGCTGCTAGCGCGCACGGATTAAGCATCCCGCGGACACACTAAGGGATCTAATGTATTCCATCAGAAGGCTCCCCAAACAATCACAGAGCCACTACCGCTTTGAATAGAGCCAACCTGGGACTACGGGACAATGGCCTCATGTTGTCGAAGCCACACCCGCACCCTTCCGTGAGCTCGGTGCAGCTGAAAAAGGGATTCATCTGACCACACGGCACGGCGCCACTATTCTGAGATCCAGTTTTGATGTTCTCGGTGTCAGCCAAGGCGTAATGTCCGATGACAAGCAGTCAATAGTGGCACACGAGTACGGCGTCGGCTCATGTAGTCCATGGTACGCAACGTGCGCTGTGTCGTTCACTCGCTGACGCTGATTGGTCCTCCGACATTTAACTTGGATGTGATTTGCGCATCCGTTGTCAAGCGGTCGGTCTGTACGAGCCTGGATGGTCTGCGTCGACCCAGGTCATCAATGGTGCGTGGTCGACCATCGCTTGTTCTCTGGGCGCTGGTACGTTCTTCGATGGTATACTCGCGGTACAATCTCATTACGATTGGCTTCAGGAACGCTATGGTTCTTATCACTTAGGCTATAGAATGATTCATCTGTCTTGCGTGAACAATGCGTCCACGATTAATGTCGCTCAGATCGTTACGTTTACCTATGTTCATCGATTGCGATACTCTGTTGGGAAGCCTTGATGTTAAACTATTTATCACCTGCGTTCGGTTTGGGTCTGTTCCACTCTGCGCGGGGAATGCTAATATCAACTGCCCATCACCCTTGTCTCTAATGTTTTGTCTACAATGTCAGAAACGCTTCTCAACATAGGCAACGAGGAGAAAAAAAGCAATCGTCCAAATGCACAGGGTTGAAATCAAAGGCAAAAAACGATTATCTTTGTGAATGTTCTTACTCTCTGTTTGCAGCTCTGAATTCTTGAGCACAATGAACGGTGAAGTTCACGCAACATTCAATGAAGCAGCTTTCTACCACCATTTGTTGGATCTGGAAGCCGAATAGGAAAATTGCTTGAATGGGACAGCCACTTTCAAATGCTCTGTGAAATGCGTCAAACGTTCACATGTGTTTGCTGCTTCTGTATGACAACAAATGTGCTACAATTAATGAAATTTCTATGATGTCATGCCACTCAATTACTTACGATCGAATAACATTTTTTTCATGAAAGAAATACGGGATTACGCCACATAATACAAATTTTGAAGATGCCAATCCGATTTTTGGCGTAAATGCGACAAGGATGGTAAGTCAGATAAAATCCGAAAACTTGAAAATTTTCATCGTCCTGGAGCGGGACTCGAAACCGCGTCTCCCAGAAAACGCCTGGGTATGCCAACCACTACACCACCCAGAACGACCAAGTTCCAAGTTTCCGATCAATTTGAATATAACCATCACAGGATTCGCCAGTCGAAGCAACCGTCATTCATGTTTAGTGAATCTGGAGGTTAAGAATCTTATCCCGTGTTTGCCCGGAGAAGCAGATAAATCAAGTTTTCGCTTCTCCGAATAAATTCAAGTTTTCGGATTTTATCTGACTTACCATCCTTGTCACATTTAGGCCCAAAATCGGATTGTCATCTTCAAAATTTGTATTATATGGCGTATTCCCGTATTTCTTTCATGATCTATATGCTTCTCCGGGCAAACACGGGATAAGATTCTTAACCTCCAGATTCGCTAAACATGAATGCCGGTTGCTTCGACTAGCGAATCCTGTGATGGTTATATTCAAATTGATCGGAAACTTGGTCGTTCTGGTTGGTGTAGTGGTTAGCATACCCGGGCGTTTTCTGAGAGACGCGGGTTCGAGTCCCGCTCCAGGACGATGAAAATTTTCAAGTTTTCGGATTTTATCTGACTTACCATCCTTGTCACATTTACGCCAAAAATCGGATTGTCATCTTCAAAATTTGTAACTTTTTTTTTTTGATTGGGGGTTTATCGACCACCGTGAGCAACTCAATGGGCTATAAGCAGTCGCCCATTCCTAATTTAGGGCCACTGGCTCCAGGAAAGGGAGAGAACCAGTGCCGTAAGACAACCATGCCTCACCGGGATTCGAACCCTGGCCCCATCTGGGACGAATGATCAGAAGCCATCGCTTAGACCACTGCTCTACTGGGGCGGCACGAACAATGTTATCGTTGCATACAACTTAAATGCTCAAGTTTAGGGTCCCAGTTTTTCATAAAACCGGAAAAATGATCAGTGTAAGAAACATTCAGGGAATATGCATAAAACTTATCAGACGCAAAGCAATAAATTAATTAATATCAAGATCCGTAGATTTTTTGCTATTTGTGGAATTGAGGAGTATCCTTATCACTCAATAGCCTCACACATTGCAGTTTTCTAAATGGCTTCATACCTTAAGCATTTCAGTAGTACGTGTGAAACATGACACCCGTTAAAAACGAAAATCCAGAGCGTGCAACGCTCAGCCACAAGTTTTACCAAGAACAGCCAAACAATAAGCATAAATGGACTCGAGTGATTTTTCAGGATTTGTCTGCTGCCTTCTGTTTTCCTTCTTTTGGCCGTTCACTTTAGGAATAACGACAGCAACGTGCAAATACAGATTAATGGACAACTTCCGCTTGCATTTCCCTGTTTTGTGTTCATCGGTTGTCAAGTGCGTGCAGTTGCATCTGAACGGGAAATAGAAGGGGGAAAGGGGGAAGGAATAAACCACTTCGAAGATCGATAATTACTTGAACTCATTCCTTACCTGGAAAACAGTTTCCCTATTTTTTCATCTTCTGCATGTGCGCCTTGGTAGGCGTTTCCGCTCTCATATGCGTCCGAACGCTAAATCATTGTATTTGTTCAGGAACAAAGAAATAAAGTTGTGTACCGAGTGATATTTTTTTCCCTGACATTTCGACAGTTGTTCGTGTACTGTATCTTTTCACGTAAATATTCTACCAATGCAAGAAACTATCAGCTGTAAATTTATTATTGTGTTCTCAATAGTCTGAATTTACAAGACCTAGAAAAACTGTTCGATATACAACGAGGAACGCTCTCCTATCTATGTCCATCGAAGGAACCCTCAGTGGTAATGTTGTAATTGAAACAACATAGAATGTAAAAGTTATGCTTAAGTAATGTTGAGCCAGATAAAATTTATGGAAAAACAAGGAACTTTATCATCACTTCCTTATTACATATCCAGAAAATGAGAACTTAAATATGTAAAATCTAATTTCTGTCTCACACACTGGCTCCTAAATTTGATTAAAATTTAGGAAGGATCATCATAAATTTTTATCAAATTCACATTCTGGTGAATTCAATACAAGTAAAAAAAGGACCGAAAATACTAGATTTAAATTTAAAGTTTCACCCAAAATCGAGAGGTATCTATAGCGGTCCCACGAACGTTTCAAATCAAATGTTCTTTTAAATGTGTAAGATTCTCAGACCCCGTTGGTGTTTAAATATGTAAATATGTATCAACATATTAATTTTCACCTTTTGTAAGAAGGTATCTTTGTTTGCGCCATTTTCGCAGCGTCCATGAAAATGGAAGCGTTCTGGACACCTGCAGCCAAAAAGAGATTGCGACAAGGAATAAAAAGGTGGCGCAGTGGTCTAAGGCGATGGCCTCTGATCATTCGTCCAAAAGGGGTCCGGGTTCGAATCCCGGTGAGGCATGGATGTTGTGTTTGTCTTACGGCACTGGCTCCCTCCCTTCCCTGGAACCAGTGACCCTAAATTAGGGACGGGCGACTGCTTATAAGCCCATTGAGTTGCTCACGGTGGTCGTTAAACCTCCAATAAAAAAAAACAAAAAATAAAAGGAATAAAAAAGTTCTTGTAAACACGTTGACACCCGATAAAAATAAATGGGCTCAGTATCACGTTGTAATAGCGGTATACGCTAATGTGTTGTGTTAATACTGTATATCTGCGTATGTTTGTTGTTTTCGTTTCAGTGGGTGGAGAACGTGTGAGAAAAGGTAACCAATTAGAGACTTTAAAAACGCCATTAGTAGGGATTATCATTGCCATTGATTTTGGTGAGACATACGTATAAGCATTGTTTTGTCGTAGAAGGCGGGGTGGGGGTAGGGGTATTGTTCCGGTTGTTGTTGTTTTTCTTTTTGTTGTTGTTGTCTTTTGCGCTGAGTATCGGAGTGGAATGGAAAGGCATTCGTGCCCTAAGGAGTGGACGGAAATCCGTTTTGTTAACAGCTAACGAGACCGCGAAGAAAGGATAAACTGAAATTTCTCTATTCGCTGACGAAACTAAAAACTCGGAAGCTGAAATTATTGTCCTTGAAATAATTATTAAATTGTATTGTGAAGTTTATAAAAAGAGACGGCGTGTTATTGAAGTATGGCCCTACTTCCAAAAACTTAGTTGGTTTCTAAGCTATATTTTTAAAAAGAGGCACAAACGGCTTCCAACCCACACATAACAACCGAAAAATAAGTGTGATGGCTCTAATGGGATTTTAAAGCTGATCGAGTCTTACGCAAGAGGTCGAAAAAGTGCGAGGGCCGTTGCAAAATGAATGTCCGAAGTCGGATTCCGTTGCTTTGGATAAATAACATGAAATTCAGGTTATTTCCAGTGTTTTCTTTTTTCCTCTCGGGGGAGGGGGGGACAAAGGGGGTTTGTCGACAACCGTGAACAACTCTGAGGCTATAAACTGTTGTGAGTCTCTAGTTTAGGGCACCTGTTGCACAGAACCTGCGTAAGGCATCCGACTCGATCTCGTACCCAGCTTGGACGACTAGACATAAACCTAGCCTCTGACTACTCGGCCTCCGGGCAGATATCCTTCCTTCTGACGACACTGTTCTTAAAACGTTACACATACTAACTTATTTTGAGTGTTCCTTTGCACAAACATAACAGCATAATGTGTATATCTAACAAAATAGCTTTCTTATACAGTATGTCCGCACATGCACCAGCACGCTCACAATTTTACGCGCACACGCGTTGACGTGATGTAGCATAAGTTTCGCAAGAAATTTATAAACAAATTATCTGAGAAATGTTTTAATCTTTTGTGGCGTCCCATATCATAGACAAAAGAAAAAGTCTCAATTTATGCCTTGTGACAAAAATATATGTAGTAAAGCAAATAGGGGTGCTGTTGTTATCGCCTTGTTTGTCGGTGGTATTGTGCGTATACAGGTAGGGCATTTACACTTTTAGAAGCCGTGTCAGAAAAGCTCGTTTTGGTCAAAGTAGCTGAAATCATGAACCAAAATATTCACATATTTCCGGACTTCCCCGTATAAATTTTTCTTACTTGATTGCTTAAGTTTATCTCTGCCGTCCCGGCGGCGCAGTGAACTAAGCGATGTCCTCTGATGATTCTTCCAAAAGGGGTCTGGGTTCGAATCCCGGTGAGATACGGATGTCGTGTTTGTCTTACGGCACTGGCTCTCTCCCTTCCCTGGAACCAGTGACCCTGAATTAGGGACGGGCGACTGCTTATAGCCAGTTGAGTTGCTCACGGTGGTCGTTAACCCTCCAACCAAAAAATAAAAAAAATGTTTGTCTTCGTATTTCATCTTACAACCCAGCCTCTAGAGATCGATTGCAAAAATCGTTTTTTTCATTAATTAACCGTAACCATGATCGAGATGCTCCACATTTTCCTATTCTGCTAAAGCACAAATTTTCTGTAGGTGGCGTGATACTACCTCTGTGTTTTCCACGGTACCGTACTGGCAGCTGAAGATATAGTAATAAAAAAAAAAGTTCTGTAAAATTTTCATTTTGGAGGGTGACTGTTGATTACTCGGTTTAAAAATCTTTAAAACTCATGCCCAAAATCAAGTAGTTTGAAAATCGAAATTAAAAGAAAATATTTCTTTTTAATATAATATTTAATTGGCACAAACTCTCAACTGTTATATTGCGTAGACCAGTAACAGTTTCATCATTATCCTATGAAAGATCTTTTCGTAATCAAACGGCACGCAAGAATCTTACAGCATACTCAGAGTTGTCAAACAGAGGTCATCGCTCTTTCCACGTTTATAAGTGAGTCACGGAAACATTCTCATTGGCCGCCACCGGGAATCGAACTCAGGGTCTTCCAGTTACGCGCCGGATATGCTTCCACTGCGTCACAGCGGCCGCGAATTCCTCCATACTCACACACACTAACTGCCAAGCCAATTTGGCAGGTTGCTTCTTGGAGCCCCACACAATGCTGAGGATTCACCAAAGATGGTAAGCAGCAACTTAACAAATAATTAGAAGGCTAATGAATAATTAATACAGACATTTGACGTGGACCAGAAACATCAGAGGTCATCCCTCTTTCCACGTTTTAAACAGAGTTATATTTTTTTTCATACTTTTCTTCTTTTTTTTCTTATTTTAAGGAACTGTAAAATCTATTCAAAAATTAAAACTTTTTGAAAACAGTGTTACAGAGGTTTTTTTCATACTTTTCTGTTTTTTTTTTTTTCTTATTTTAAGGAACTGCAAAATCTATTCAAAAATTTAAACTTTTTGTAAACAGTGCAAGCATCAGCATCAGTGCTGTGTAAATTAAGCAAAGATAAAAGTAATTCCGCATGGACTGGTAAAATTAGCCCTGGAAACTTACACAACTTATGTGGAAACTGCGTTCACAGAAAATTCATCCATAAAATGTTTTTCCGCAAAGATTGAATCGATTGGAAATGAGAAGTTGCTTGGTACAAAATCGTTTTTTTTTTTTTCCTTCTTCCTTTTTGTCTTAGGTTTTATCTAAGGAAGTTTATTCATACGAGATCTGATAAATAAAGTATAAGACTGTTTTTTTACACGGAGCAAAAGTTGAGCAATGATCACGATAGACATGCAGTCTAGGCGCCCAGGTACGTTTGGTCTTGTTCCACCCCGTCAGTGTCGAGTTACAGTACTTTGACTTTAATTAAACTGTTTCGTTTCGCCTACCCATAGGAAGTATGCAGTCACACACAACTGAAAAAATCTTACATGATAAAAATTTTTGATTGCCTCCTAAACTTAGGAAAATTCCTCAAGAAACCTTCGGTGGTGAAGCGATGTATGTGCAAGTGCGTTTCGTTGGCGTAGAGAGCTAATGGAAGACAGACAAAGTATAACGAAGTAAATTTCTCCGTCATTTTTATCCACGCCGGGGCTCGAACCCGGGTCCCCTCATTCCGGAATAAGTCGCTCTACCAATTGAGCTACGCGGACGTTTGCTCTGATTCCTATCTGCCTTTATAGTGTGTGCGTCCTGCTGGCAGGTACGTCACATCTCCTCCCCCGAAAGAGGGCCGGGGGCATGGCCCACGGGTCAGCCGTGACCATGAATCGTTGCAGGCAGCCATCCACTGTAGAACGTGCACTTGAGAACTCCCAGTCAATTTTTTTCGAAGCGCTGGAGAAGGGATTCTCTGATTTTTCCCATCTCGCGGTGTGGAAAGAACATCACACCATTGCGAGATTTTGAACGGTCGGGTCATCCGGATAGTTCGGGCACCATTATAACGAAGTAAAGTCCTCCGCTGGACGTGTGGTGCAGGGAAGCTTACGTTTCAAAAGTGTTGAAGAGTTGGCCACGGAATGCCGTTCACAGACATCAGTTTCGGAGATTCTGATTAATATTACAAGGGCAATTATCAGGGAGAACCGTCGAATTACAGTTAGTATCGCAAGTGGAATTATTTCACAATTTTAATTGCAATTAGTACTGTAAGTGCAATTATTTTTTAGGCAGTAATACGATGCAGTAGACATTTCGTACGTAAGGGAGGTTGGTTGGTTAGAATTCATTGGCGCAAGGGCTACAACGGACCAAAGAGCGCCATCGTGCCTATACCAAGGATGGGCAAACTACGGTCCGCCGGTGTGCTTAATCCGGCCCGCGAAATAAATAATTATCTTCTCTTAGGCATGGCACATCATTTAATCTGAAAAACATTGTTTGTTCTATTCTGAAACGTTCCTCATTAATTTCTGGGTACGCTTTCAAGATAGGACCCATTTCAACTTTCAAAAGTGCCCTTTCCAATGTGCTTACGACACGTGCTGCAATCCTTCTTTATTTAATCTCTGAAAAGACGTCACCCATATTAAATGAGATGTCCACTGATGACTGGGGAGATGCGTGTGTTGGAATTCGGACATCGCGACCGACTGACAGCGGTGAGGATAATGCACGTGCAAAATATTTTTCCTTGTCGAGACTTGGTTGCTGAGTTTCGCAAACTTTTCGAGGTGAGTATGATCTTAGAAACGACTTACTGATGAGCATTTGTCTTCTCTCTTGAGTATCGCCTCCACACGAAGTTATGAAAAAATTCTGAATGCTCAATCACAGTTTCATTCACCTCACACTCCATCATATAAATCTTCTGAATGAACTTAAAAACAATTTAGCAGGAATGTATTATTGTTCTGCATTCGTAATGCATTTAAAATTAAAATAAATAGTGATTTTTCCAAACATATGACGGGGAAGCGGAGAATTTGATGAATGTACTTTTTAAAATTTTGAATTTCCTCGGTATAATAATAAGAAATTATATAACGAAGTAAATTTCTCCGTCATTTTTGGTCTACGCCGGGATTCGAACCCGAGGCCGCTTATTCCGGAACAAGTTGCTCTACCAACCGAGCTACGCAGACATGTATTCTGATTCCTATCTGCCTTTATGTCACGTGCGTCCTGCTGGCAGGTACGTCACATCCCCCCCCCCCGAAAGAGGGCCGGGGGCATGGCCCACGGGTCAGCCGTGACCATGAATCGGTGCAGGCAGACAACCACTGTAGAACGTGCACTTGAGAACTCTCAGTCAATCTGGTGTGTGGAATGCAACTTCACACACATTTTTATTTTTTCGAAGCACTGGAGAAGGGATTCTCTGATTTTTCCTATCTCGCGGTGTGGAAATAACATCACACCAATGCGAGATTTTGAACGGTCGGGTCATCCGGGTAGTTCGGCCGCCATTATAACGAATTAAATTTCTCCGTCATTTTTGGTCTACGCCGGGATTCGAACCCGAGGCCGCTTATTCCGGAACAAGTCGCTTCACCAACTGAGCTACGCAGACATGTATTCTGATTCCTATCTGCCTTTATGTCATGTGCGTCCTGCTGGCAGGTACGTCACAATTATTCTCACGCTTACGGTGCTTTTTAGTGCTTTTCTAATAGAAAGAGTTAGTAGACAATGAAAAAATTATTCTGTTCTCGAAGTAATAAATTTTCATTTCATTTCATTTATTTATTCACTCAGTTGCCACTACAGCAACTAAGAAAAGGCCATGAGGCCTGACATAGCCCTCCTCCCTCTCCCCAGAATACAAAAACATAAAGTTTAACAGAAAAGGCATGCCAAACACATGTATGGTAGGTTAATATGTGAATATACTCGTACTAGCTCACAAACAATACATATATCAATGTGTTACATCATCAATAGCCTTCATTATATCTAAATAAACAAGTATCATATACACTTCACTATATAATCACATATATATTTATAAATAAACAACAAATAACGTTTGCACCTCGCTTTATAATCATACTAACCCACATTTCTTCCATTCAATCGAAATTGCCTATTGTTTACTAATTATTTCATAAGATGTGCCTTTAGTTTTATTTTAAATAAGTTAAAATTATTAATTGATGTTAGTTCTTGGGGCAATGAGTTCCAGAATTTTGGGCCACTATAATTTATATTCATTTTAGGTTTCTCAGTTTGTGGGAACATTGGAATTAGTAGTGATCTATTCCTAGTATTGTGGTAATGAGTATGTATATTTAGTGTTATTATATCATTGTGCATACCATTTTTTAATTCTTTTATACATTATTTTGAATTGCTGTAAAGATCAGCACTCAGGGATGAATGGTTTCTTGCGGTATTTGTGGGCCATTTTTTTACATACTAGGAACCCAGCTCAAAAATATGCGTTCAATTTTATTAGCTGTCGTACTCGCACCCGATATCAAGCACCTTTTCTAAACCTCTTTCAATCTATTTCACCACATTTAGATTCCGTTTTGTATCTTCTGGGGCTGTTAATGGTCCTTTATGAAAGCTTTTCACGATTACTACTGTTATTTATTGAGAAGCGCATTACGTAAGTACATAAGACACCAACGTCTGAGTTTCCTTAAGTAGTATTATAAAGTTTCACAAAAAACTAAATCATCATTTACTGTCTTGACGCGATTTAATGTTAAAACACGATGAATATTTACAGCTAAAGCACATGAGTACTTTCGGGGTTAACAATCACCCATCTTCAGATGTAACATATTGTTCATAAGAAGACATGCGGTGCATTGTGGGGTACAATTGGTAATCTGTTGATCACATCTTACAAAACTAGCTAATCAAAAGGTTTCTAATGCTGAAATGAATTAAACACAAATATCACCTTCATAGTGCAATACATTAGTAAATAACTTTTAAAGTTCAAATATGAGATCTGACAATTAAGTAATGAGATTGATTTCGTCGTGCGCGCTGTGGCAACGCTGCAGCCTCGTACGTCACATATGTGTGACGTTGGTTATTCCCCCACCTGTAGTCCAAGTGGCAGCACCCTGGATCTGGAAGGCCTCAATGTGTATTAGCTGCTTGGCTCGTGAAGTTGTGTGTGTGCTCCTCGTCAGGAAAATGGACTTGCCGAATAATGCGCACCGGTATGCCATCTTTTTTGTGTGAAACTCGGCGAAAATGAGGCGGTAACGTACGGAAAACTGCAGCAGGCTTTCGGCAGTGAAGTAATGTCAAGAGCACAAGCCATCCGCTGGCACAAAATGTTTTGTGAGGGCAGAACCAATCTGGAAGACGAACACCGGAGTGGGCGACCAATAACAACACAGCCCGGGTGAGTGAAGTTGTGCGACGTGATAGGCGATTAACAGTGAGAATAATAGCGAAAGAACTGAACTGAAGAACTGAAGATAACCCAATGCATTTGGATTGGATCATATCCAAATGCATTGCAACACTACCGCATCCTCCTTATCAGAGTTCGCCAAAATGCCTAGTTACGCGTCTAGTACGCATCGAAAAGTGTGTTTACGCATCAAAATTTTACCAACGCGTAAAAATACGCATCTGGAATTTTTCTATAATATACGCATCGGGACGGTATTTCGTCTTTCAAAAACGGAAGTAAACGAAATAAAGATTTTTTCCGTAATCGTAATTTCGTTTTCCCGCGATGTTGCCTCTGCCCAGTATTGTTGTTATACAGGGTGAGTCAAAAGTCCTTAGACAAACTTTAAAGGTAAGTTAGGCATACAAACAGAAGTCATTTTGACATAGGAACGCGTGGTCGCAAACGCAACGGACGACCGCTAGAGGGGACTCTTTGACAGTGAAGTAACCAAAAGAAAAGGATACCAGATAAAGTGTACAACACAGGTTTAATGCAATACAGTATAACGAATAAAATACTCCGCCTGAACGTGTAGTGCAGGAAAGCTTACGTTAAGTCACGTTAGGGTTATTGAAAGGTTATTTGACGTAGCTAAAGTGTGCTTAATCTTCAAAGTGCTAGAGTTTGTTTAGGTAAGACACTCACGTGCAATAAATTCCAAGAATATGGAATTTATTTTTACTCAGCGTTCCTCATTATCTTGAATATCAGTAATATAACTTCGGTTTTAGTACATTAGTACCTTGAAGGCTCCTTATTAGAGCGGTAAACACAATATCCCTTGAACTTAACGTAAACACTCAATGAAATAGACTTAACGGCCAGACAGAGGTCTGACAATAAAATGAACTTAGAAAACGTACTCACTTTTAACCTTTTATTAGGGAGCTCCTGGTATTACTCAAATACACACTCCAAAATAACACAACTACTGTTAGACCGAACTTTCGTACTATCGTAGAATCGCATAACAATAATTAGGAAGAACCTATCACCTATAAAACGAATCTCCTTGGTATACTTGAGCGCGCCTATATATACTGCATACCACCACGTCATGACTTACACTCGTTGCCACATATCATTCAGCGGGAGAAACAACATCTCGTTAAGTGAGAAGATAATTTGCATAGGAAAATAAAATAACAAGAGATAGTAAAATCAAAAAGAAACTGAATCTAAAGTATACGTTACAACAGGTTTACAATAACACAACAACACAGTTACAACACAGGTTTACAGGTTCAAGTATGAATAACAACAGTACAATGACAAGTAGTGCATAGCATTACAGTTACATGTATTAGCAACAAACCTTTTACAGTACCTTAATACTTAAAGTAAGTGTTCAAAGGATTTGCCGTCCGAAGCGATACACGCTTCGCAACGTCGACGCATGGAACGTCGTACACTTTCAAAGATCCCAGGCCTCTCACGAATCCGTGCAGCTGCTTCAATGACTCTCGCGATGAGGTCTTCGTCGAAATTAAGGGGGACAAGTCAGGGGATCGTTAAGACCACATGACGCGACCGCCCCGGCCGACCCATCTCGCTGGGTAATTTTCATCGAGATAGTGCCGCACAATCTGACTTCAATGTGCGGGCGCCCCGTCGTTCTGAAACCACATGTTACGGCGAATGCCTGCCGAAACGTCATGGAGTAACTCTGGTAACACATCCTCCAAAAATATACGATACGTTCTCCCGTCGATCCGTGGTGGCAGAAGGTATGGGTCTAGCAAACAATCTCCCACAATGCCTGTCCAAACATTTATGGTGAATCGGCTTTGTTGTTCGTGGGTTTTCATACGCCCACACGTGCCAGTTATGCACATTTACAACACCTTCCCTTGAAAATGTAGCTTCGTCCATGAAACAAACCCAGGCTGGAAAATCGGCTTGCGCTACATCTTCTTGCAAAAACCAAATTGCAAATGCGAGTCGCCGGGGGTAATCTCCAGCTCCGAATGTCGGGACACGTTGAATGTGGTAAGGGCGTAAACATTCGTCGTACAGTACGCGCATCACACTGGATTGCGAAACGCCAAGGTTACGAAAAATGGTTCGCGTACTTGTATTGGGTTGCGTTCCATTTCGCGTATGATCACTTCTTTCGTGACAGGTGAACGCGTCGTTCGGTCTCGACCACAATGTCTGCTTACTTCGAATGACCCCGTTGTACACAGTCGTTAGGGCAAACGCCCAAACGTCTGATGATGGGGCACCAGCCGATTCGGGTAGCGTTGACGATACAAACGTACAGCCATTTCCTTTCGCTTCCCCATAAATTAAATGCATCTCTGCGATCTCCGTACGAGTGTACACCTGCATCCTACTCCGCCAACGTCCGCTCCTCGAATGATCCTGCCACGCACGTCCCGACTCGCTCGCTTGCAAGAGCCCCCTCTAGTGGTCGTCCGTTGCGTTTGCGACCACAAGTTCCTATGTAAAAAAGACTTGTGTTTGTATACCTGACCTACCCTTAAAGTTTATCTAAGGACTTTTGACTCACCCTGTATATCATTTTATTCCATAAAGATTTGAATTTCAGTTTAGAACTGGAGGAAAAATTTCCGAAAACGGAAATTCGACGGCGCAAAAATTCCCCTGTAATCTTCAGGCATAAGAGTGCCACGGCTTCTAGAATTTCTCCTTTTGCGTCTTAATTTGGGTTATTCTCGAGATCGATGCATAACTGAACATAAATTTTCGGGCAATTGGTGCTGGTGAAGGATGCTTCCCACCTAACACTTTCGAAAACGGAAATTTCGTCTTTCAAAACTTTCGAAAACGGAAGTTATTCACACTGAAGATTTTTCCCGTAATCGTAATTTTATTTTCAATGCGATGTTTCCCCTGCCTAGAATTGTTGTTAAATACCATTTTATTTTATAAATATTTGTATTTCACCTTGAAAATGGTGGAAATGTTCGAAAACGGAAATCGGACGTAGCAAAGGTATCTCCGGTAACTATAATTTTTTCCCCCAACTGTGTTCTTAAATATCCCCCCAACGATGTTCCGAACATGTGTCCTGTGTTCTTAAATATTTCCCTAAAATAGGTTTGCCTTTCATTTTGATAAGGGGGGGTCCTAAAACGAAAGTGACGAAGCTGAAAAGTTTGTAAGAATGAAAGTTTTTCATGATGGATAAAATTGTCATCCAAGGGCATAGCAGAAAAAAAAATGACAGTAAAGAAATGGGAAGGGTAACAAAGATATCAGCAAAATGAAAATTTATGCACTGGATGCCGCTTAGCTGCAGAGTCAACAAAAGACAAATGATGTGGCTGTGGTACTTGCTGAGAAGTTTAATAGATATTTTTAGATGTCTATAAGAATCTCAAAAGTCCAATGTATTCACTTCTTGAGCACATTGCTGTTGCATGTGGTCATTACAAAACATGATAAATTTAACGTTATTGTTTTAAAATACGAATATTATCTTTATTACTGAAACAAGAAGCAAAATGGTTCCAAATTCTAAATACATTGAGTTGCAGTGAAATATTTTTTATTACGGAAAAAAATCTGGATTGATTTTTCATAATCGCCCAGCATTTTTATTTTACACACACACACACAAGAAAAAAATACTCCCCACTTTTAAAAATTACTCCCTACATTTTTTCAAAGGAGTAAAAATACTCCTTTAAATTTTCTTTTTGGCGAACTTTGCACCTTATTCACCCGACATGGCTCCCTGCGACTTTTTTTATTCCCAAAACTAAAATCAATTGTTAAAGGATGCCATTTTGACACAGCAGCAGACGTCCGAAAGGCTGTGACACAGGCCTCGAACAGTGTCTCAGCTGATGAGTTCCACAGCTGCTACCTGCAATGGCAGCACCGTTGGAATAAGAGTGTGCAAGCTCAAGGGAACTACTTCAAAGGTGATCACATTGTAGTTGATTAAAAGTGTAAGTAAATGTGTTTTTTGACCCAGTCTCATTACTTAATTGTCAGACCTCGTATACCGATCGGAATGACTAATGATCAACATTAAAGTTCAACGAATCAATAAAATGCTTCCAAAGTCCAAGTAATTCATACGGACTGTGATCATTGCAGCACTTATTACTAAAGGCTGAAATAAATAAGCTCTCAGCAAACATTGATGAGCAGACAGAGGCAGGGGTTACTAAAATCTTGGCGCCAGACCAATCAGGATAGACGCTACCTGCATTAACATTTCTTGCAAGTGCTGTAGTCTGTAGGTCCACCTTTATGCTATATTTATGTTCTCGAAAGCGCAATTCCAGATTCCTTCTCGTTGATCCCACATAATTACTAACATGTTCATTGGAGGCCGATTCTAAAAGTGGAATGTTATAAACACCCCACCTTTGAAGTATATTCTTTTTTCTCGATTTTTTTAATGTAGGAGAACAGATTTTTTGAACGAATGCCAAACTGTAAGTTATAGCGAGAGTAAATGCGGAATAACACATACGTAATGAAAGATGGCATTCCAGAGACCCTAAAAAACTTTTATTACGTTCGGGTTCTCTGACTAATGTGGTAGATAAAGCTGCTTTAATTTTGTTGAAAATGCTTCTGCTTATGAGTATAGGATATCCATAATTACTTGCTAAGTAAAAAGATCAGAAAACTGCCGTGTAGATGAGTGCGATAAAGCCCCTTTAAAAAGAAAGTTGATTGCTGAAACTTTATGCTGAAAAGGGTGTGAAGAACTGAAAAGAATCAAAGAACAAATAGCGGTTGGTTTTCGATAGACAGAAATGGTTAAAGAATTAAAGGATGGATTACGGTTAATACAAAAATCCGAATAAAGTAAAATAAGTTATATGGCCTATCAATTCTTTCCGCCGATAAATCTGGTCAAGTGGTTATTATGAATAGTTCAGACTACTTTCAAAAGATGAGATATGCAATATCTTTTATTCCACATACTATTGTGGAACGAGATTCTACTAAAGCAACAGTAGCTGCGCTTTATAGATTAAAAAAAGGCCATGCTTTTCCCGAATGTTTTTCTAAAGCTGTCACTCTTCCACCTGGTTACCATGTTCCTGATGTTTTTGGTCGTATAAAACTACCCAAGGAAGGGCATCCCATCCGTCCTCTGGTTGCAGGCTTTACTAGCCCTACCAGATCCATTGAAAAAGCCCTGGCCCAATATTTAGTCAGATACATTGTGGACTCACCATACTTAATCTAGAGTTCCACTAAGGCTATAGAAAGGCTTAGAATGTTTCAGCCACACAATGAGCCTTTCATTTTGGCATGCCTTGATGTAGTATCATTGTACCCTAATGTACGAGTGGAAGCTAACCTCCAAATCATTGAGGCCAAGCTTGCTGATTTCCAAATTCCGGATTGTGAAATTGCAGCTGTAATGAACACTCTTCGTTTAGTAAAACGGCGTTCTTACTTCAGGTTTCAATATTGTATATTTCAGCAGTTGGAGGGCTCAGCTATGGGTTCTCCGCTGTCAGCAATGCTTGCAGAAATTCTGCTTCAGTTCATTGAGTACAAAGTTCTCAGTGAGTTTCCCCTTTCACCTAGTCAATATTTAAGGTACGTCGACGACATCTTGGTAATTCGGCCTCGTACACAAGATGACTTAACTAAGTTCCCCGACGCACTTTCATCAGTTTTTCCTACTATCAGGCTCACGATTAAACTGGAGTATAATTTTATTTTACTTTATTTGGATTTTTGTATTCACCGTAATCCATCCTCTAATTCTTTAACCTTTTCTGTTTATCGAAAACCAACCGCCATTTGTTCTTTGATTCCTTTCAGCTCCTCACACCGTTTTCAGCATAAAGTTTCAGCAATCAACTTTATTTTTAAAAGGGCTGTCTCAACTCATTTACGCGGCAGTTTTTTGATCAAGAGGTTCGTTATGTGTTTTACTTAGCAAGTAATTATGGATATCCTATACTCATAAGTAGAAGCATTTTCAACAAAATTAAAGCAGCTTTATCTAACACATTAGTTAGAGAACCCGAACGTAATAAGAGGTTTTTAGGGTCTCTAGAATGACATCCTTTCAAAAAATCTGTTCTACTTAAAAACAAATTGAGAAAAAACGAATATACTTCAAAGGTGGGGTGTTTATGACATTCCAGTTTTAGACTCAGCCTCCAATGAACATGCTAGTAATTATGTGGGATCAACGAGAAGAAATCTGGAATTCCGCTTATACGAGAACATAAATTTAGCATAAAGGTGGACCTACAGACTACAGCATTTGCAAGAAATGTTAATGCAGGTTGCGTGTATCCTGATTGGTCTGGCGCCAAGATTTTACTTTGACTTTGGAAGCATTTTATTGATTCGTTGAACTCTGATGCTGATAATTAGTCATTCCGATCGGTGTATTTGAATTTTAGAAGTGATTTATTAATGTATTGCACTCTGAAGGTGATTTTCATGTTTAACTCAATTGAGCATTAGAAATCTTTTGATTAGCTAGTTTTGTAACATGTGACCAACAGATTACCAATTGTACCCAGAATGTACCTCATGTCTTCTTGTATATAAGAGCGTAGAAATGAACAATATCTTACATCTGAAGATGGGATGATTGTCTACCACAAAAGTACTAATGTGTTTTAGCTGTAAATATTCATCATATTTTAACATTAAATCGTGCCAAGACGGTAATTGATGACTTAGTTTTTTGATGTTTTGCACGAATTATTTTCATCTTTAAATAAATTTTCTCTTATTTCGTCTTTGGGTTCATCTAATCATTTTTTTCCAAGGCTTGTTCGCCGTATATGTTTTCTAAATCCCTTTTTTCGGGAGCCAAAGCCGAATGTAGCATTGCATATCTACTCAGAGGAACAACCTAAAAGATTTTATACAAGTTTTCCATGCTTCCCACAGACTCATCCATATCCATTGGTGCTCAGAATTGTTGTGTTATTTGCTCAATAGTGATTCTCTTCTCTGACCTGACATTAGAGAAAGAGGCTGAATATAAATCTCAGTTCAATAAGGTCTGATCCCAATATGTGGTTCTCAGAACGAAACTAGCTTTACAAACATATCTTATCCACAGCTTGAATCATAACCGGAGTTCATTAACGTAAATTCAAGGAAGTGACTGACCAAACAAAGAACGATCGTTTTGGTCTTTCGCTGAATCTGCTAACCGAAATTTTGTGTTTCTTCCATTCTCGTATTTAGTTATGTGATTCTGTTATTAATTTCGATAAGGATGAACTAATATAATTGCTTCCCTTTTTCTGTAAATTCTGTGTGTGTGTGCATAATGCACGACAATTCTTTCACGCCATAACTCCGATAGCTTCTCTCACCAGGTCTGTAGTTTTATTCCTGAATCCTAATGTATGAGAAATGCTCCACGCTCCTCAGCTTCATGAAATCTTTGTGTGTAAAATGCTCCACGCTCTTCAGCTTCATGAAATCTTTGGCGTCTACTTTCCCTAATGTAGTGAAATTTTGTTCACGGCAGCTGACACTTTTTTTATGTCGTGTATTTTAGCCATCATTTTTTACAGGTTGGAAACTTACACATGGTCTGTCTATTCTGAAACCAGAAAAACACTCATCCCGTCACTCAAACTACTTCCTTACAATTTTGACATTAGTTATGTCTAGAGTTATGAAAGGGACATTTAATGAGCAGATTCTGCTTTATTTAAAGGTTTCTAAGCTTATTAATTTTCGTCGCTGAGTCTTTTGCGTAAATCTGTCAGCCCACTCCCCCCTGTGGCGGAGTGGTCTAAGCCAGTGTTCCGCAACCTTTTTCTACTCGCGGCACACCATAAATTATCCATGACTCAGCACGGCACACCAGAATCTTAATCCCCTCAAAAACGTGTGATATGACACTATTAATATAAATACGTAATGTAATCAACCTATTATTATTAGAACGGAACACTCCGTACAAGGAACTTTTCCATCTTGAAAAAGTAAAATGCACTGCTGGCCACCCAAAATGCAACACCAAGAAGGAAGCATCCGATTGGCTTGAAATTCGCAGCATGCGTCGCCCATATTCGCAGCATGCGAATATGGGCGACGCATGCTGCGAATATGGGCAGCATGCGAGGACATGCAAACGATCAGCATTGCAGTGCATATGCAAATCATGTGCTCCCGGCACGCCACCGAGAAGCACTATGAGAAGGATGCACAGAAGGCGGGGTGTAAGTGGTGAAAGTGTGTTGTGCTGCTGGACCTGTGCGTGGGAAGATTCCTGATGCCTCGTCGCAGAATACGGCAGTCATTCCAGCACGTTTCGAGTTCGATAGAGGACGAATAGTGGCTCATCGCGACAGAGGTTTATCGTACCGAGACATTGGCGCCCGTGTGGGACGACATCCAGTCACAGTGAGGCGAGTATGAATTCGGTGGGTGCATGAAGGACGGACGGACCGACGTGAGCGATTGCCGCAGCCGCGGCACACCTCCGAAAGAGAGGACCGGCATATTGTGCGGCGGGCATTGACGGCTAGCACAGCCACTTCACGACCGTTAGCGCAGGAATTGTTGCGCAACAGCCTGTGTCAGCACGTACCGTTCGACGTCGTCTGCAGGAGCGGGGACTTGTCGCACGGCGCCCATTGCTCCGATTACCATTGACGTTACACCACCGCCGAGTGCGGCGGCAGTGGGCCGTTGAACGCCGCTTCGGGACAACGGAAAGGCACGACATTGTCTTCTCCGACGAATCCCGCTTCTGCCTGCAACACCACGATGGTCGGATCCACGTGTGGCTGACTGTATGACGCCTGGATTATGCATCGCAATACCGGTCCGTCGCTTGGCGTTATGGTTTGGGGCGCAATTGGATATGACACCCGCAACCCTCTGGTACGCATCACCGGTACACTCAACAGCCACCGCACCATATCCGACGTTTTGGAGCCTGTAGTCCTCCCTTACTTGAAGGACCTGCCAGCGGCCACGTTTCAACAGGACAATGCGCGCCCGCACGTGGCACGCATCGTGCAACAATTCTCCACGGCCCACCAGGTGTCACTGCTGCCGTAGCCCGCCTGTGCTCCCGATATGTCGCCCATCGAACACGTCTGGTCGCTGATCTGCAACCGAGTGGCCCGGCAAGCACCACCTGCGGCTACGTCTGATGAACTGTGGCAACGTGTGGAAGCAGCCTGGACTGACATACCCCAAGCCCACATCCAAAGCTTCTTTCATTCGATGCCGCGGCGTGTACCGGCCGTTATTGCCAGCCATGGGGGCCACACGAACTATTGATGTCTGCGTGTTCCGCAAGTCGCACGGGCCAGTAAGCTCAATCATTTCATATTTGTATCTGTTGTTGTGTGCCCAGTAAATCTGGCTTTGCTATCTCGTGTCCTTCTTGGTGTTGCATTTTGGGTGGCCAGCAGTGTAGTTTAATAGTAATAGAAAATAACAAGACTGACTAGCAATTCCAATTTTCGGACTACTTCAGAGCACAGCTGTGATAGAACTGAAATGATTGTAAGACGCAGGACCTACACCCTTCAAAGGGAAGAAGGGACATATATACCGACAACAATTTAAAATAAAGTCTAAAAATGGGTGATACAGGAAATGAGTAATAAAGTTGGTGAAGCACTAACAAACAGGGACAAATACCAAAACAACGGAATAAAATAATAAAAGACAAGGAGAGTTTTGCTAATCCCCGCACTTTTAGGGGAAAACGTACAGAGAACATGCGGCAAGTGTAACAAAGAAGCTGAATAACGCAGTTGTAAAGGCGAGAAATACAAATACATCAATAAGCAAAACTACGATATAACAACAACTGTGAGTCAATAATTTACATTTAATTTCTTAGAATACATAAAAATTCGCGGCATGTAATTAAGAATAAACAAGCATCATCTTATTTAATCAGTACAGTGGCGGAGAATGAAATACCAGCATATGAAACACAGTAACTGGGATAAAATTAAAAAATAAACCTCGACAATTAATTTCTTACAATAGGATAATAGGTAAAAGTTCGCGTCACACCTTTCACCTTGTGGGGGCACACCGGTTGCGTAACACTGGTCTAAGCGATGGCTTCTGTTTATTCGTCCGAGATGGGTCCGGGTTCGAATCCCTGTGAGACATAGATTTTGTGTCTGTCTTATGGCACTGGATCTCTCTCCTCCCTGGAAACAGTGGTCCTAAATTAAGGACGGGTGACTGCTTATAGTGAGTTACTCACGGTGGTCGTTAAACCCCCAATTAAAAAAATAAATCAGTCAATAGACTCACGTTTCAATCTACATCTAAATTTACCGCGGTTAGAAATCTGTTGGTGAACCCTCAAGATGTTGCATTTGATATTGCACCAGATTTTGATGAAGACCGTCGAGGAAAACTCCTTGCAAATTACATTTCTTCTGGACATTAAAAACTTCAATAATTGAAATCGAGGGTACATAAACTACTCTTAAGGAACACCACTGTTTTTTTTTAATACGAAAGCAAAAATAGATTATGTTGGTATGCAATACAGGTTTCACCTTCCACGATGATCCATCCTAAATTTAAACAAGAAAGATGACACCGAATTTTCGGGTGTAATAAACACGTCTTTTGAATCCGTTCTGACGCAAATTAAATTTATCAAAGCTATTCAAAGTCAATGGAACCGGTATGGAAAACAATAGTATGTGACGGAAGAAAGAAGTTTTTCAATCGGGTTTTTAATTCTTAACATTTATGCCCCCTGGTGGCCAAACCATTCTTTACCAAACATTAGAAATTATGTGAAAAATATTTTCCATCTGGTCTTGTATGCGATACAGGAAGAATTTTTAAAATCGGAGTTTTAGAAGCAGAAATAACGCAGAAAACGCAATTTTCCTTTGTGCACCCTAGCGGAAAGTCTATGATTTACTTGAAAATTTTGAATTTATAGGAAAAACATTTCGCATTGGAAACACCACCCAACAAGGAAGGAAATTTTCAAATCGGTCTCCTAGAAGTAGAGATATTGACAAAAAGAAAATATACATCTACGCCCCCTGGCGTATAAACCATGCATTATTTCAAGAAGAAAATGTTCCTAAAACGTTTGTCGACATGAGTAGTATCGGTCAGCAAGCGACTTTTCTTTCAATCGAGATTTTGGAAGCTCATATTTTGCTGCAAATACATCAGAAGCGGAAATTAAAACTTACGCCACCTGGGGACCAAACCATTTTTTACGAAAATTATGAATCATATGCAAAGGATTTCCCATCAGGAGCTGTATCCGGTGCAGAAAGAATTTTTCAAATCGGAGTTTTAGAAGCAGAGATGTAGGGGAAAGCAATTTACCTTTACGCCCCCTAGCTGAAAGTCTACGAATTACTTGCAGATTTTGAAATTATATGAAAAACATGTCACACTGGAAACACTATCCAACAAAGAAGGAATTTTCCAAATCGGACTCCTAGAAGTAGAGATATTGACAAAAATAAGATATAAGTCTACGCCCCCTGGGGGAGAAACCATGCATTATTTTAAGAAGAAAATGTTTCTAAAAGCTTTGTTGACATGAATACCATCGGTCTACAAACGATGTTTTTTTCAATCGAGAATTTAAAAGCTCATATTTTGCTGCAAATGCATCAGAAGCGGAAATTAAGGTTTACGCCCCCTGGCGGCCAAACCGTTTTTTTTTAAATTAGAAATTACGTGAAAACGATTTCCCATCAGGAGCTGTATCCGGTGCAGAAAGAATTTTTCAAATCAGAGATTCAGAAGCAGAGCTATAAGGGGAAACCCAATTTACCTCTACGCCCCCTAGCGGAAAGTCTATGAATTACTTGAAAATTTTGGAATTATATGATATACGTGTCACACTGAAAACACTATCCAACAAAGAAGGAATTTTTTTCAAATCGGACCTGGCGGAGAAACTGTAGAATATTTTAAGAAGAAAATATTCCAAAAAGCTTTATCGATGTTAATGGCATCAGTCCACGAAAGAATTTTTTCAATCGATATTTTAGAAGCTCAGATTTTATGGCAAATACATCAGAACCAAAAATTAACACTTACGCCCCCTGGTGGCTAAAGTATTCTTTACTAAAAATTTGAAATTATATGCAAAAGATTTTCCATCACGAGGTGCATCCGCTGAAGCAAAAAATTTTCAAATCGGAGTTTTAGAAGAAGAGTTATCGGGAAAAACGTAATTTACTTTTACGCACCCTAGCGAAAAATCTATGCGTAATTTGAAAAAGTAAGTATATCTAAAATACTCTTCGACATAAATGGAATCGAAAGATAAAAGATTTTTTTCAATAGGATGTTTAGAAGCAAATATGTGGAATAAAACGTTATTTTGAATTCGACATCATCTGCATTTACGCTCTCTAGCAGCAAAATTGTACATCGTAAAAAAAAAAACGAAATGAAGGATCATCATTCGCATATTTCAAGCTTCCCAATGCAAAAAGAATTTTTCAAATCGGACTAATAGTTGTAGAGATAGCTTGGGTACAGTCCGACGGGCGGACGGACGGACGGACGGACCGGTAACCCGATCTTTTACAAAAGACGTGCTAAAAAGAAATGATTTTCTTGTGTTCAAAAACAAAATAGCAAAAATAGATATGGATTTCCTGTGTTCAAAAGCGAAAGCAAAAATAGATTATGTTGGTATGCAATACAGGTTTCACCTTTCACGATGATCCATCTAAATTTAAAAAAGAAATGATTTTCTGTGTTCATGAGAATCTTGGGACAGCTGGATCTTACTATCGGATTCAACCTGAGATTCATCAGGATATGAAACATTATTCTATTACTGAAATTCTTAAATCTCAACATTACAGGAAATACGAGATGAACAATTGGCAAAGATGTCCTCGGCAGCTTTAGTCATCACTTGTTGGCCTCGAACGCTTCTTCAGAACAACAAAACACTTCGTATATATTTAGTTTCTCCTCATGCAAATACATAAATAAACTAACCCATAATGTGTTTGAATACAAATGACATCATACCATTTTAAGCTTTCGAGATTTAAATCGGAATGATATATGAAGATTATTTCATCTTATGATTTCTTTCGTCTGAACAGAATCATAAAATGGAAGACTAAATCAATTTCTGAAGGTGGTTGTTATCGACATTGTTCACGAAGGCAGTAACCGCCAAATATTTGGCTGCACAGTTGTCTAAGCGGATGGGCCCAGACTAAAGCCCCGGATGAGGCGTGGGTCTAACGTTGGTCTTACGGCACTGGCTCTTTCTCCTGTTTGGAACAATCCCCAAATTAGAGCCGATGGCTACCCTCCTACAAAAGGAATCTTTTGGAGGAGGGGATATGATTGGTTATGGGAATAATAAGTTTGGTGGTGGGGGCTGTGGGGTCTTTTGAGCAGAGAGATTTACGTGGTTTTTACTTTTTCGGTCCCACTCATCGAAACACATGCTTTGCTACGTACAATTTTCTTCTTAACCGGGTATTTTAATTAAATAATTATCTGCTGTGTTATTTGTGCTGTAAAATACAGCTTTATAACTTAATATTTCTAGATGTGTCTCATACGAATGTATATATGCATGCGTGTGTTTATGTGTTAGATCTACTGTCATATTATCTGAACGGAAGGAATAGTTACAGTCTGTATAACGAATTGAATAACCGATTCATAAGAGAAAATGCACTATGATAAGTTTAATTTGAAAAAAAACAATGTAAGCACCAAAAACATGGCAACAGCTGCTAATTAAATTACAAAAACGTTTTGGAATCTAAGCTTTTCAGATCGAATTCTTCAGCATTGCGAAACATCCAATTTGTGCAAAACATTTTTTAAATCTCTACTCCTACTCGCAGATATATTGAATTGATAGATCACTGTCCTTCGACCATTTCAGTAAAAATTAGGAAAGCAGTCTAAGAAACGCAGAACTGATTTTGCACCCAAATTCGAATTCCCGAATTTTTCAGTTATAATTATATGACTATAAATTTTCATTTTTATGAAGAATTTGTGTAGTTCGATATTCCTTAAAAACAGCTCTTTCCTGCTACTGCCATTTCAATAAATTACATCATCAATAAACGTTGTTTGTTTTCCATGGTCATGACACGAAAGCATTCCGAACAGAGTGGGTTGGCAGCGTGTGTGCAAGTTTCCTTTCAGAGAAAAAAATATTTTTTATTTGTTCATCTCTTAACGCATAATTTCCTCTACTTAGACGTCAATTTAAACTTATTATTAGACGATCATCAGCTTATCTACTAGATGATTGTTTACTGCGAAAAAGTTACTTAGCCTGTTTGGGGCAGGTAATGCTTCTAAACAGTCGAATTCCTGTGTTTAATAAAACATAGTTTCCCTGTGAAATTCCTAGAATTTAAGTCTTCAATGTGCTAATTATCTAAAAACGTTCATATATTAATTTGAAGGGTGCAACTGTGATATACAAATTGTACCAGTGTGAGATACACTTGCTACACTTCCAATAAATTCTGCCGTGATTTAAAAATATTTTTCCGATTGGAATGAATTTGATGGTTATCAGTATGCTTGTGAACACATGAAAACTCTGGTTACTCTCCTTTTAAAGTTCTGAAGCGTTATTCCTAAAACACAATGGAAACAAACATTGCCATGCCTTTTGCTTTGTTGCAAAACTGACGCTGGTCATCTTAATGCTTTCAGAAGGCAACATTGTGGTGACAGTAAAGTGATGGGTGCTGTCACAAATCGATCATGAATTTGATTTTTAACTCCTCCCATGAAAGAATGAATGCAAGCAGTTGAACGAGTTAACAATATTTACTTCTACTGAGCTCGGTGGGTTCCCACACGGCCTTTTAAATTATTCTTACCTATACCTGAAGTGCATCAATTGCAAATTTTAATCATAGAGATTATATTCGTGTTCTTCTCAGAGGTACAGTGTTGACCTGGTTTGTCTACATGCCGCAGCGTCTCTCTCTTTTGTGTAATGGACTTGCACATGCTCATAATAAGCTTTAGCATTTGTATATTGAATTCAAAAAGCAATAATAAACGTATAAAACAAAACAAGTAACGGAAGCGTTGTTTCTTAACGGAAATGGGAAAACACGGGTGATACCGCCAAACCTTTGGCAAATGGGCACAGCACTTGGAAGTAAGGAAAACGAGTCTAAATTTGGAATAACCTACAGCATTTCAGAATAACGCAGAACCTTTGAAAACTTCCAGTGAAACAGAGTCCATAGGCAGCGAATATTTTTACTTTTCGTCTCCTTCATTCATTACGGCCGCCTAATGGGATAATTCTTCACTTGGAAAACCAGAATGACATTCGTCATGCTTATCTCTGTCAAGTACAAAGTTCATTTTTTAGAAACAGATGTGTCGTTACAAATCCACGCAAGGTTTAATTAACGACAACAGCAAACATTTGCAGCTGGTAAGGACAGTAAATATATTTTTACATCTTCACATCAGATACAGGAGAAACCTTTTAGAATCAACTGGTCGAATTACAGACATCGTGTCCACAGCTTGCCAGATGTACTGCCACACCAACGACAAAGAGCTAGAAGAAAATCATCTGGAAACATTGTTCATACTTACCATTAGCCTACGTAGAAAGAAATTTAACACTCCGTCGCCAAAAACGCAGGTACCGTAAAGAACGTAAATATGCATTAATGTTACTCAATGGTAAAATTCTGCGTGTGGAAAATTTTACAGGGTGGTGAATGTTTTGCATACTGTTCTGAAAAACAGTTAGAAAATTATGTCTATCTTTATCCGAAACAAAATACGGTTAGATATTCTTGACGAGCAGATATCTTTCACATTGGCAGACTCTCAGATGGGCGAATACAGCCATTCTTTATGTACATGGTAAAATTCTTGCCAAAAATTCAGAGAGAAAGCAGGATGTGCATTCTTTCGTTCCATTTTACTCAGAAAAAAGGAGATGTTCAATTTAAGCCTTTAAACGGCTGGCACGAATTAACTCGAGATTAACAAAATGGGCTGAAATCAGTTCGAACGTATATATTTGCTGTCTAAGAAGTGGACACAACGTGGCTGGAACAATATGCCTGAGCATCAAAAAGCGTTTCTTTCCCCTTCACTTTGTTACTCAGAGTGGTAATTTAGGAAGATGATTGATACTATTCCTTTCTTACTGATTGCTGGCTAAACTTGCTTTAACAATGGAGACGAACCTACGAAAGGAGAGAAAAAATGTAATGTTTGAGTCACTTATTTCTACTTAGTGGCATGATGTCTGTGTCAGGAGACTGGCCTTCTTCAAACATGCCTTAGGGCATGGAGCGGAGAATAAAAGACTAGAAGAGAACGCTTATCATCAATAATAGGTTTATAATCGGTACTGCTGAGACGAGAAACGAAAAAAAAAAAATTGTGTACGCGTAGCTTTCGCAAAACCCAGCCGCTATGTGAACGTTTCTGTTTGGGGAACGTAGAAAATTTTGGGTACTATTTGGTTCAAGTACATCAGCCGCATAAAGAGTTTAAGATGTGTTTCACTCCTCAAGTACAGGACTGACCACTTTCGAATCCTAAGGATTGAGAACATCGTTGCTCTGAGCACAAAATAACTTCCTTTTTTTAAAAAAAGACGTCTTAAAAGTGAAATTTTTAACAGTACTTGAAAAAATTGTATTTTTTTTTTACGTTATTGAAGTTGAAAGTTGAAGCTGTCCTAACTGTCAGTCACCACTGATGAAACTTCAGGCCTTTGTATTGGAAAAATAAATTGAGGGTCGCTGTTTTTTTTAGTGTGCAGGAATATACACTGGCGGAAAGTGAAAAAAGAACACCAAGAAGGAATTGGCGGACGATCATGAAATTTACATATGTCAATGGGGTCGAGTTTATGTAGGGGTGATGTTAATTTCGGGACCAACCGCTGTGCGCTTACGCCACAGCACGGCATAATATGCAAATTATCGTCGGTGGTATTTAAGGAGTACGGCGAAGTGAATGTAATCAGTCGTCGGCGTACGGACACGTGCGAAGATCCTGAAGAAGCTGCAATGCCTGGACACGAAAGACGTGTACGATTTCAGCAGTTATCGAACTTTGAGCGAGGTCGTCTAGTCGGACTCCGCGAGACAAGGTGGTCGTATCGTCGTATTGCGGAGCGAATTGGACAGGAAGTATCGGTGGTGGTACGATGGTGCCATAGATGGTCCGAGGAACATTCCCACACCAGACAGAAGACTTGGAACCGGGAGTCACAGACGGACTGATGAGCAGACCGATCGACGCATAAGAAGAGCGGCGTTGTCAAGCAGAACATCCACTGCGACGCAAATCCGAGCTGCCGTTGCACCTGAGGTGACTGTGCGAACAATCCGCAATCGTCTACTGGATGCAGGACTACGTGCACGTGTGCCTCTGGCATGTGTACCTCTGACTCCAGCCCACCATCAGGAACGGCTGCAGTGGTGTCGCCAACGTCTGCACTGTAGAAAGCAATGGCGATCTGTCGTGTTCAGCGATGAAAGCAGATTCTGCTTGGGAGCCTCCGATGGCCGTATGCGTGTTCGCAGACGCACAGGGGAGTGTCTCCACCCTTCTTGCACCCGCCAGCGACACACAGGGCCTACATCTGGGGTCTCCTGGTGTGGGGAGCGATCAGCTATCACTGCCGTACACAGCTAGTGTTTGTAGCGGGTACGTTAACCAGCACCTCCTACATCAACAACATCATTCAGCCCGTTGTTGTGCCATTTGTAAGGTCGGTTCCATCGTGGTAATTTCCAGCAAGATAACGCACGCCCACATACGGCACGTGCAACGCAACATGCACTTCAGGGTGTGAGACAACTTCCATGGCCACCGGATTTGTCCCCCATTGAGCACGTGTGGGATTTTATGGGACAACGACTTATCCGGTCTCCACGGCCAGCCACGACCATCCCCGATTTACGCGTCCAGGTTGAGGATGCTTGGAACACAGTACCCCAAACTTACATCCAACATCTGTACGACAGACTCCATGCCAGAATTACACAGTGTGACGCAGTTCATGGCGGTTCAACCTCGTACTAACCATGTTACATGGAAATGTTATTTTTCAGTTTACCAGCAAATACAGCTGTATTTTGCCATAATGTTTTGATCACGTTATCCTTTGTATTCCGTTATTATGCTGTATAAATTTCGTTGGTATCAGACGTCTCCTTCTTGGGGTTCTTTTTTCACTTTCCGCCAGTGTATTTCATTATAAAAAAACCTTTGCGTAAAATGTTTATTCGATGCTTCAATGACTAAGTGCTGCGAGTTTCATCAAGCTCAAATTTCGTTTCATCCGCATGGGTGGCAGAGTGTTGTAAGGCACCGGCTTCACTCATGAGATGGGGTCGTGTCCACGATGCAGGCAAGGATGCTGTTCGTTCGTATCTTACTGTGCTGGTCCTGTCCGTTCCATAGAATCAGTGGTCCTAAATTAGGGACGGGCGACTGCTTATAACCTACAGAGCTACTCATTGTGGCCGTTAAAGTCCCGAACAAAAGCAAAACAACAACTGAAACAACAAAAATCTAAAGCTTTATTGTTGTCAAAACAAACAACTCTGAAACAACAAAAAAGTTAAAACTTTTTCATTGCTTCAGCACTATCTTAGTTGTACTGGTTTTCTGGTGCGATTTTGAATTTACTTAAAAATTGATTTGTTATGTTATCTGCTGTATTATGCTCCTCCTATATAATTGTTCAGTTGCCGCTTGAGTACTGAGGCATATGACAGGTTTCTTGAATTACTGTGTTTGCAAGTCTAATATTTGTTCTCACAGCTCTGATGGATTTTCACTCCTGTTTCGTTTATGTTCTGAGTAATTAATTTAATGTTTTCCTATAATAATTCTGTGTGATTATCTGAAAAAAAGTAGAATAAACGTTATTTTTTCACTTCAATTTTTTAAAATACTCTTGTAGACGGGTATTTAATTGTTTCTCTTCTTCCTCTGGAAAAATGAGGGTTTGGTAAATAAACACCAATGATATAGTGAAAAAATATTGCAAAAGCGTACGACACAAACACACACAAAGCATTCAACGCTGCTAAAATTTTAGAAAATATCTTATTCCAGGAACGTTCTCGGTGTTCCCCAAATCGCTGAAGACATTGTTGTCGATCTACCCTTCTGTTCATGAATGCTTCTCACAAAGTTAGCATAATAACTTGTTTAACATGAAAGCTGTGGCGACACAAAACTTAATTGCTCGCAAAAGCATATTTTTTTTAACTTTCAAATGTCAGACAGTTTAATGGGTCGTTTTTAAGACGAATTATGCGTTTGTGTTGTTTCTTTTACATTTAGCTGCTTGTGAGGGCAAATAATTTTCATAAAATACTTTTTCTCCAGTTTCTTTCGCTATGTAACAACCGCATGAGCAACTCGTAAGGGTAGATAGAGGCAGTCGCAGATTCCTGATTTACGGCCACCATTTCCGGGTATTCATTTAATCTCAAATGCGATATAGCATATGGTGAAATATTACGTGGCTATTGATATTAAAGTACAAACCGTTTCATCCTGCATACATGTACAAGAATAAACGTGAAGAATAGTATTGTTACTGCTTTTGATAGCAGTTGTACTTTAAGAGATTGCGGATGCCGTAGGCAGGACCAGTGCCGGGACCCGTCTCAGACAAATGTTTAAATGTTACCTACAAGTGCCTAACACCACTCAGCCACCGGGGATGCTCTCTAGTTTCAAAGAGTAATCGCTCAGCAGTTTTGTTAATCTCAAGCGTATATGTAGTTACATAGGCGCCGACTTCTGAAAATTTCGAGGGGTGCTGAAATTCAAAAGGCAGGTACCGTTTCCAGTGTTGAAATTCTAGGTGTTTAAATGGACCTCGTCTTCAGTATGAACGCAAACAAACCGATACGGGATTTCATGATGAAGATATTACATTTTTTATAGCACCCAAATTCTTGAACACCGTTTTAATTCTGCCGATTTAATTTTCTGCAATGTGCGCACCACAAGAGCTTCTATAATTTTTTTCTTTTGGACAAAATTTGAACATTTTGTTGGGGACTACTATCAGAAAACCAAAACTGTTGAAAAAGGCTGATATTGGCAGTATATATCATTAGTCAAAACAGACAGTAGGCTAATAGTGATACCTTTGAGGAGCTCGCTCTAGCAGTAGCAAACAAATTAACGTGTTCAGTGTTGGAAAGGAACGCGGCCTCCCAGGTGGCGCAGTGGTCTAAGCGATGGCTTCTGACCACTCGTCCCGGAGGGGTCCGGATTCGCATCCCGGTGAGGCATGGATGTTGTGTTTGTCTTACGACACTGGCTCTCTCCCTTCCCTGGAGCCAGTGACCCAAAATTAGGGACGGGCAATAGCCCATTGAGTTGCTCACGGTGGTCGTTAAACTTCCAACAAAAATATATATAAATAAAAGGAACGCGTTTCATAATCATTGCACTGTATTATTTTCCTTTACTTATTATTCAGCATATATCATATTGAAATTTTTGCTTTGATCAACAAGTGTAACTTGGAAATCTCCACCCCACCCCGCCATCATTCATCTTGCAGTGCATGTGAACCGATTGTTATCGATTTGGCGTAGCACCCCTGCGTGGATTGATTGGTGTTACTATTGGTGACTTCTTATACAGTATGTTTTATAAAGCAAGGGAGAAAAAAAGCCTCAACAGAATTATGTCAAACAAACAATAACTGCAACAACAACAGCAAAAAAAAAAAAAAAAAAAACCCTTCAAAATTACCCTTTCAGTGAGAAAAGATCATTCGCAGTCTCGCTGTGTGTCTTCTGCTCTCGGACGATCATTCATTACTCAGTACACATGCTCTGACATTTATGGCTTTTTGACCCTACCGAAGCTCATTGCGTGCATGGTGAGCTACTGACAACTTACTGATGTGCAAGGAACGTTATTGCGAAAATAAATCGGTAGCTTTAAACAATTAGGAAGGTAGGGTACAAACCACACCCCACACCCCCGATTTCTCTCGCTTGCTTGGCTGTCTTATTTCTTAAGTGTTTATTCGGTATCGGTGGTTAAAACACGATTTTTTGAAGATATTGATTTTTTTTATAGAAACCAAATATTTGCGCTATATTCCGATTATCTTATTATTTTATGAAAAGTGGAACTTAATATTTAAGTACGAACCCAATACATATAACAAAAATTCAGAGGGGTGCGGAACATTCCCCAAATGATTTCAAGGGGGCGCTTAAGCCCCTGAGCACCCCTGTAGTTGGCGCCAGTGTGTAGTTAGCACTTTAATTACTTTTATATAGACAATTCCCATAAAGCACAGCCATGCAATTCAACGAAGGCCCAACACTGAGTCACCGTCTTTTAGGACTAGAAAACGATGGTTCAATATTGGGCTTACGTTAAATTGCAAAGATGTGCTACCTAGGTTGTGTACAACACACACACACACACACACACACACATCTCATGGTATTTGCGTGCAAGAGGGTCGAAGATGCCCTTTTACATAAACCTTGTCTTGCGGCTGATGCTCTTCTACAACATCTTATCTTTGAGTCTTTTATATCAACATTCATAAATTAATTTCGTTTCAAGTGAGTCGCATAGCAGAAAAGTTTCAAGTAAGGTTCGAATATCAGGTGAAACTTAAGCGATGTGTTTTTTAATTCAGTTCCGGCTTTTCTCTTTCTTGGAGCAGGAAACCCTAAATCATGAATGAAGGACCTCACAAAACTTAAATGTCCTGAGAATTGAGATAAACCTCCATACTACATATGATAGTTTAAAAACTGCGAACAACTAAGAAGAGGAGGAGTCTATCATTCCTTGGTTTACTTTGTCCATAGGAGGAAACATAACAGAAATAAAATCACGGTACTCAAGTTTTCCATGGCACTGGAATACAAATGTTCGCCGCAGAAAGTTGAAATCCAAATAGTTCAGACATTGTGATAAATTTAACATGCCGGGGATTGATGCAGACATTTTTCAGTTATATCTAAGGTGATTTAAAGGTCACAGATATTTCTGATCGCGGACGTTTCTACATAATGTCTCATTTGCTAATTGCTCGCTCAGAAACTGCGTAGTACATTATGCGAGAAATTATTATTGTTATTATTCATGTTCTTTTTTTCTTTGGTTATCCTGCCGAGACCTTCGTTGTAATAGACTTCATTAACAGAAAGTTGGAAAACGCCGGCAGACGATATATTTGTCTAAGGTTGCTGCTCTGCTTCCATTAAGTTATTAATTTAATGGCTGCGTTAAGTGTTCACCTTTGTACGCCACGATCCCTCGAGAGGAATTTCCTTCTGTTATTAACCGATGGGCAGATCATATCGCCTTTTTCTCCGAATGTGGAGCCCGGAGGCCTTGGCAATCTGCATTATCATCATCTACGTGTTATTACCCAGGGACGGCTCGGCGTTTCAATGGCGCTTTTAGAAAAGCGCAGAGAGCTTAGAGACTACGTTTTACGGCTTCCATTTTCCTATCTGTCTTCTCGCTCCTGTGGGACTTTTGCGAATAACCGTTATTGCGAAGCCTATCCGTAAATTGGGGTCAGCCATAAAAGACTAGGGTCGAACGAGAGCGGCTCTCAGAGGGCGAGTAATCAGAATCAAAACAAAGTGAATGGCGCTCGTTGATCGATATTCTAAGCATCAGATCAGCGTTTGCTTCTTGGGCAAAGAACGCCTCAGAATAATTTTCGTATATTCATGGGAGGAAGATTCTTAGTGGTTCTCTTCGAATTGTATTTTTCTTTTATATTCTGCCCTTGTCGTAAAGAAAATGTTCTAAGAGTAGATAAACAAAACGTTGAGTCCTGTCTCAAAGCACTCTTCTTCTTTAAAAGATGACATTGGATTTGAACCTGGACACACGTTCAGACAATAATTTAACTTCGGTGATAAATTTGGACAGTGTCCAAGTTACCGCTGAAGGAAAGTTTTACGCTGTTAGAGACTTTAGCATAATGGAAACGTTTGCAGTACTAGGCACATTAGTGTCAAGTGGAATGTGAAGTTACCATCCGTAGGGACATTTGCACCATTGAAGACGTTAGCAAGTAGTAAAACTCAATCATTAGATAAGACATTAGCTCCAGTGAGAACACTGGTCTAATGGAAACGTTTTCACCCTGGTAGGATCGTTGATCGACCGAGGGTTTTAGAGATCACTGTTGGAAACTTGACACCAGAACGGAAGCTACTACCAATGGAAACTTTTCTGTCAAACAAATTTTTTCCCGCAAATGAAGTCGTTAAAATTCGTGGTAACACTCGTATTAACGCAAGTGGTGACGTCGGCCATCGGTGACATCAACAAAACTGAAAAAAATAGCGCCAGTGGGGACTTCAGCATCAGCCCATACTAGTGGTGACTTTAGTACTCCGAGCCTATACCTCATTTTTGTGTTGGCCTATGTCGAATTAGAACTGAGTCTTCTCATAAACGGGGAGATACAGTAGGCCACATGAGCTTTTAATTCTCCCGCCATTGTACAGAACCTACAAAGTTACGCATTTCGCCGAAAAATTCATATTTCTTTAATTCTGAAAGCACAACGTTTCATTCTGTTGCCTCTATTCTTTCTAGATATCTATTTCCTGCACAAAACTTTTATTTTCTATCAAAACAGTTTCGTACAAGGATATGTCACAATACTCTGTTTAAAATCTTATAATTTTCTCAAGACATGCAAAACATGCACAATTTATGTTTCGATAAAAATAAGTACATATTTGTGTTTACAAATGTATTGAATGATAATATCAGTTCTTAACTCACCAAACATTCGAAACACATCTTTGTCAAAACTGAATATCTGTTGGAAATGACGCCAAACAGTTTAAAGGAATGATTTCGTGAACACCTTGTGCGCGCTGAAAGCAGTAATGATAGATACGATATTATCGGTAGAATTTTGTTATTTAGAATAATTAATTTTACTCACCATTCATAAAGAAAATAAAAACTACTTTCAGAAAAGTCATTTAAGTCTTTTGCAAACACCGGGCTTTAACGTAATCTGAAATTCTCCTCTATTTACTGTAACACAATGACTGACGAAACAGGGTTTTTGTGTCATGCATATGAAAATTCAATTGTCAGACAAGGCTGTTATAAAACTGAAAGAAACCTTCATGGTTTCAGAAAGGGTTTTCCTAACGTCGGAACAAAGTTTTAGTCCCCAGGTAGAACATTTTTGGGGAACTATCATTATACACTGAGTGGCCACTTTACTATGACTACCCCCTCAGTACTTCGTTGAGCCACCTTTTGCCTTTAATACTGCGTCGATTCTTCGTGGCATGGACTCCACGAGATGTTGATAGGTGGTTCGTGAAATCTGAGACCATGCTTGATGAATAGCACTTTCCAGGAGTGTGAGGTTGCAGGGTTGTGGATCCAGCTGTCTGATGACTCGTTCAACTTCATCCCACAAGTTCTCAATGGGGTTGAGATCTGGAGATTGTGGTGGTAAGCAAAGTAAACTCACCGGCATGTTCCTGAAACCAATTCTGTACAATACGAGCACTACGGCAGAACGCATTATCTTGTTGAAAGTAGCCATCGCCATTGGGATAAACCATCCACATGACAGGATGCATTTGGTCTTTAACGATGTTTAGATATGATGTGCCAATCAGACGTTGATCAACACGAATTAAAGGGCCCAAAGCATGTCAGGGAAACATTCCCCAAACCATAACGTTGCCTCCACCAGCTTGAAGGGTTGTAGCAATGCAGTTGGGGTCAATGCTTTCGTGCTGTTTCCGCGAAATTCTCACTCGGACATCGGCATGGTGCGACTGAAAACGTGATTCATCGGACCACATAATGTGTTTCCAATTATCGACTGTCCAATCCTTGTGCTCCTGTGCGAACTGGAGACAGCAAAGGTGTTCGAACAGGCCTTCTGCTGCCATATCCCATCCGATGCAGTGTACGACGAACAGTGCGTGCAGAGATCATTTGAAGGGATCCTTGATTAAGATGGTCTGTAATTTGTTGCCCCTCCTGTTGTCTGTTACCAGTCTGGACACTCTCCGTTCCGTCCAAGCAGTCACTAGTCGATGACGACCACACGTTGCACGTAGAGACCCAGTTTTTTGGCTGACAGTCCAGTCTTCAAACACTTTAACAACAGCTGCTCTGGAAAATTTCACGAATGCGGCGGTTTCGGTGATACTCGCTCCATGGCTCTGAGCTCCTACAATCATCCCACGTTGAAAGCCCGTCAAATCGCATTTTTTACCCATCTCGTCACCCAAAGATCACTTCTACTACTGTCGCAAGCACCAAGCTTTCCCTTTTATACTAACCTCGCTCTCTGGAGGCAACAGCGTGCAGCCATAACTCATTTGCTTAAAACTTTCAGGTGGTCATAATAAAGTGGCCACTCAGGGTATATGAGAGAGGGCTTCCAAAAATTGAATAAAACAATGTGAGTATCAGGCAAAATTTCCTCAAAATAAAAAGTTTTGGGGATACTAGAGAATGTATGTCCAAATTAAAACAAAAACAAAGTAACATAAATGTTTCCTAAAATTTAAATGTTGTACGCGAAGACTTTCCTCAAACAAAACAAAATTTATTTCAGTTGCGTTAACCCAGGCTGCATGCGGGCTTAAGTTCGGAATGGGTAACCCACGTAAATGCCGTTTACAATCACCCTTGTGTAAAGTTTCATGAAGATATCAGCCCGTCCTCAGCTGTTGTAAATTCGATTCCTCTTGGTTCAAGCCCAACTTATTTTTATATTCTTAAACACAGTGCATGCTTGGTGTTTTACATCTTCAATTATGCAATCCATCACTGTTATAATTTTTCATTTCATTCAAGATTTTCCTCAAAATCTTGAATGAAATATACTGTATTTTAGCATTAAAAATGCATTGGCATATTAATTTGCAGGGTCGTCGGCCGTTTTAATATCATCCCCATTCGTTATATTTCCGACTTCTCTGCTTCTTTTCACTTTCAATCTCTACTTCGTGAGGCCAATCTCCGATTTCTTTATTTTTAATTTCCCTTCCCGGGAATTCACATGTGAGCGCTTAGTAGGGCAAACTTTATTACGCTCTGGAAAGAAAGAGAGGAAAGATTTCGTGGTGACGCAAAACTGGTGAGATGAATGAACATGCGAAATCTTCAGAACGCATTTTCCATGGATGAAAAGTTCCTTCAAACTCTTCTTAAATTCGTCGTGATGGTTGTAGTACCTCTAATGAAATAAATTTCTTTAATAAAAATATTTCGAATTCTAAATAAGTATTTACATTTCTCGACATAGAAAATGTCACACCATGAAAAATTGCACAAAACCGGACGAAACTTACTACACATATAGGAAAGTAGAAGAGAAAAAAAAGGCCCTTTTTTTTTTTTTTTTTTATTTCTGAGAGATTTTTCATCGGTCTGCAAAACTTAAGGACGAAGTAGAAAAAGTAAAATAACGCCGTAAATAATAGCTGCACTCAAACGCAAATTAACTGAGGACCGTGTCTGGAAACAGGAGCAACAGCAGATGCGCAATAATGAATCATGACGTGTGGTTTGTGTGACGTGAGAACAAAATGCGCTCACGCAGTCCAATAGCATCAGTGCAACAAAAGTCACCAGTGGGTGTGCGTAAGAGTTCCATTGTGTTTGTTCTGTAGCAGAGACAACGAAATGGCTCGTCGAGAACATTCTGATGATTTCACTCCTGGTTGAATAATCGGGAGGCTCGAGGAAGGAAGAACTGTGACCAGTATGGCCCAACAACAGTTGGTATTGCCCATATACCCTACTGAGGACCGCTAACTGCTCCTATAGGCCAAGATCGATCGATATCAGACAGAAAGTAACCTTGCAAAACAACTGAACATGAGTACCGGACGTACAACATCGTGGTTAAGAGTGGCCTGACGACTACACAAAGGTAGACCATTTGTCCGACTACCAGTACGCTGTTTTCCATTAATAAGTGCTCACCTGAGTCCCCGTTTACACAGTGGTCCAGAGAACATAAGGACTGGACAGAACAGTGGAGTACAGTACTCTTTCCTGATGAGAGTAAATTTAGTCTCTCTAGCGATTCTGGACGACAGCTAATCTGGCGTAAGGTAGACACTCGGTATCGCCCGGAAAAACATCAATGAAAGAGACAGATATGGCGGTCGCAGTGTCCTCGTATGAGGAGGCATTCTGATCGATGAACGTACGGAGCTCCAGATACTGGGAGGATGGACTGTAACCGGTGTTCTCTACTGTATTGAGGTAATCCTTTTCCATGTTTGTCTGTTCCGAGGTGCTTTTGACTCACAGTAAGGGTTAATGGACAATAACGTCACACCCCATCGTACGGTGACTGTTAATGAGCTATTGGATAGTGAAGACATTCAGCGGATGGATTGGCCGGCCTGTTTCCTCAGCCTAAATCCTATAGAACATATGTGGGAAGCTCTGAGGAGGCGTGTTGCGACACGTCAACACACACCCCGGAAACTGTCCAACAGCTGTGAAAACGGCGCTGACGGAAGAATGGGTGATGTTACCGTAAGAGCTCATCAACAGCCTAGTGCGAAATATTGACTGACAGTGCAAATCATGCATATACGTCAGGTGTGGTCACATCCTCTAGTGAGGACCTCCTCTTTACTTCGTACCGTGTTTGGCAGTGATGCATCTGTATCATGGCACCCAGTGCTATGAAGCCAATTCTTAATAACGTTCCACTATATTCTTTAGTATCTGCAGTTACGTCGGTGTTGTTCCCATCATCATTTCAGTAAGTAATGAAGTTCCTATGGTTTGAATTTCATGCATCCAGACAGCTCCTGTGCGATGCAACAGGTCAAAACTTGACTCGTCCCAAAAATTTCACACCAATGTATGAATGCAATAGGTGAGGAGACTGTATAATGTTACCTGAGTCAGAAGGTCGTGCGACCGCCATGATGGGCTATACATTCGGCAACACATCACGACATCCAGTGGAAATGTTCCCAGATGGTACCCTGAGGTATACTTGATTATGTCACGCTAACCTCTGTACACAATTCATCGACGTTGCCACAGGGTTGTGTAGAGGTGTTAAATCGTCTGTCAATGACGTCCAAACTTTTTCATTGAGGAGAAGTCTGATGATCACGCTGACCAGGGCAGCATCTGGACACCTGGAAGGCACTGTCTGCTAATAGTGGTAGTTTAGTATCTTGTTGAAACTGGATATCAGGGATACCGCGGAGACACGGCAACAATACGGGGTGCAGCACCTCATCCATGGACGTATCATCGCACTGCCGTTACGCCCACTATGCTTATGAGCGGTGAACGGATGTTGAAATTGATAGTGTCCCAGACCATGACACCAGACTGAAAAGCCATATGATTCTCACGGATAGTAAGAAGATCAGCTCGGTGATCACACTGTCTCCGTTCTCTCAATCGATAGATGAATGCCTGCACTGATACAGAAGTGATACTCTTCGCTGAATAAGACATGGTTCCATTCCTCTCCCCACGCATGTCTGGCACGGCACTACTGCAAACCTTGCGCATTGAGTGGTAGATATCGCAATGGCTGCATGAGCGCCGACGCGATTCAGAAATCGTACGATTCTCCGTTGGTATCGACACGGGGATGTTTAAAGGTGCCTGTACACTTGATCAAATGTCTTTCGTGGTAGATTGTGGAGCTGCTACTACTTACCATCTAATGCAGCGATCAGCGATCAGTACCATTACGGTGACTCACGTTAATTTTCTCCAAACACTGTCGCCACATTCGCCCGACGGCTATTGCAGCCCAATTGTTTCCTCCGCGATAAGACTCGGGAAGTACATAGTCCTATGAACCAGACGTGCGTAGTCCTGTGATGAAGCCTCTGATGAAGTTGTCAGTGTAATATTGAAATTCCCAATACACAGCTCGGGCATTCTCGCTTCTTACACATGCTTTCTACACCGTGATCACTCCAATGTAATGGTCTCCAGATGAAGACGAATATACTTATCTACGCCAAGTCGTTTTCCCCCTTTTATCTTCCTCACCTACCTTGTGATTGGCTTAGGGCTGCGATCATTTACTAAACCAACTGTTAACACTTACACATAAGTTTTCATGGTGCTACGACAAATACTGTACTACCTGGTGCGGCATTTTATGTGTCAAACAGTGTACATTATCATCTTAATTATTTTTAAGGATGTAAATATTGTTCTTTTTAAATTGAGCAAAGAGTCTAAATCTATTTTTCGCAATAACGTGAGTGTTTAAGCCTATAACTCCCGGATATTCCGGAGAAAAGAATCAGTATTACTGCAGATTTCAAGCGGTGATATACGTGATGTTCAAAAGCTCATCTCATAGTGGTTGAACGCTTACTTTCTAAAAGTCGCATAAAAATGCGAAACATGCCCGAAAAAAAGAAGAAAAGGCCGGGTACTATATATAAGACGGGATATCCGAGGGACAGTTCTTGTAGTCAGTTGTCTATCTGAGGCTCCTTCACCCTTCATCAAAAGCTGAGGGTTTCTGATAATGACCTATGATGTGTCAGTTCACTGCCAAATGATATTTGCAGTTAATGCCTAACTGGCAAAATGAATCTGCAGGAAAGAGAATCAGTTGCCAAAAAAAGACGTTTTTCTTCACTGTACCTGAGTTCTTTTTTTTTTTCTTTTCTTTTTCACCCATTAGATTCTAGAAAGGCAGAGTGTTATAAATGTTATCAGAAATTCAAAGTCAGTAGTGCCATACGTGATAATCTTGGAATCGTGAAAATTCGTCTTTCATTATGCAGAAGAAAGATAAAAAAATTATAATGGGGGAATTTTTCTCGTCGTCTTTGTGTTCTGTTTGTTGGAAATATTAAATGAAACGTGACCAGTTTTTTATTAAGTTCACCTTTCATTAGGACTACCCATTCCCTATGCAACGCCTGGAGTACACACCCTGCGAAAGAATATATATAATGAATTTTTAATTCACTGCTTTCTAAATTAGAGTCAAAAGAAGGTTTACGCACGTAGCATAAATGCTCACTACTGTTTCTATGCTTCGCAATGAAACAATTGATATGTAGGTGAAGTTACTAAAACTTACGTTTGGAAATGTTTTTTTTTTTTTGGTGAATCTAACAATACAATAACTTTTCTGCATTAAATCTTAGAGACTTGAGTTGTTGTCACCATTTACCTCATTACTAAACCAATTAGCCGTGCTTTCTATTTTTAGTTAGTTATTTACCTCAGACTCTGTATTTACTCGAAACTGAATTTTATTTCGTTCCTTTCTTGAGATTTGTCTTTAGGAATCCGGGCAACATGTTCGCCACAATCAAACGGACATTTATCTAGGACCTAGATTATGTTGCCATTACTATAGGCACACACCATTTCTCAAGTAACACGATATTCAGTTATCTCCGTTCTGGTATTACAACGATAAAAGAAGTCACACAAAATCCAGAGAAAATAAGAAATTAATTAAAGTTAGATGCAGCGTTTGATTTAAAGTAAACGAACTCTTCTAATCAGATGACTTACCTTTAAAATTGGAATTTAAAAAAATCATATACTGTTATAGTACATAGTATTGCAAAATTGGCGGAAGTTTTCATTACCTTTTACAGAAAATGGTGTGCAAAACATCTCACTGCTACTTAGCACCTCATTTGACATAGCAATTCATATTGCGTGACATCGAAATTGTATCATTCACAGGAATGTAGTTGAAATCAAAGGAAAATCAGAGACAATATACATGGTCGAGTTACATTAGTGTAACCACCAGATAATATCCAGAGTAACCGCCGTGTGCAGCGCGGACAGCAGCTAGACGGGCTGGGAGTGACTCCATAAGGTGCTGGAAGGTGTTCACAGGTATGTGGAGCCATGTTGACTGCAGTGCATCTGACAGCTGCTGGAGGGTGAGTGGTGGAGGATCCATAGAGCGAACAACACGATCTAGGTGGTCCCACAGATGCTCAATTGGGTTTAAGAGTCGGGAATTAGGTGGCCAGGAAAGTACTTTGAAGTCTTCTTCGTGCTCTTCAAACCGCTCTCGGACATGTCTAGCTGTGTGGCACGTCGCATCGTCGTTTTGGAAGATCCCATCCGCCCCAGGGAAGACAATCAGCATGTATGGGTGTACGTGGTCTGCAAGAATGGATTCATAACAAATTCGGTCCATAGTGCCTTCCACAGGTATGAGTGGACCCAGAGAATGCCACGAAAACATTCCTCAGACCATAACGCTGCCCCCACCAGCTTGTGTTCTTCCAGAAATGGTTGAAGAGTGTTTGTTCTCTATTGTTTCTCGCCTTATATGCCCATCCATTCGATGAAGCAGAAAACGTGACTCATCGGAGAAGGCAATCCTTTGCCAATCAGCGGAGGTCCAATTCCGATACTGCCGTGCAAATATGAGCCTTTTCAGCCGATGTACCTTCGTTAACATAAGTGCAGTGACCATCCGTCTGCATCGGAACCCCATACGCAGCAAGGTTCTCTGAACAGTCGTTTTGGACATACTTCCGGTAGCCCCCTGGTTCAATCGGCCAGTGAATTGCTCCGCTGTAGCTTGTCAATCGGCCCTCACGCACCTTGGAAGCCAACGTTCACCCCTCACATCAATGGCACGTGGTGCTCCGTAGTTTCCAAGTGGCTTATTCGCAATGGTGCCATTTCTCCAATCACGATACACTTTAACCACAGCAGCACGCGAACAGTTCACAAACTGCGCTGTTTCAGAAATACTGCCACCCTTGGCTCGAAATATATATATATATATATATATATATATATATATATATATATATATATATACAGTATATACACGTTGTCAGATTGGTAGGATATGATTAAAGTTACAAGTCAAAGGAAGAAATTTGTTTCACTAAGGCAAATTACGTGTTGGTAGTCAGTACCTCTTAATACCCAGTGAATCGCGAAGTACGCAAATTTTTATATTGACTATTTTAAGTTTCCTTTCTTAGTTTCTTTGTCTTATATAAATTTTGCTACCTCTTACATACATTTTTCTTTCTGAACATTATATCAGACCTAATTTTGCCACCCCGGTGGCGCAGTGGTCTAAGCGATGGCTTCTGATCATTCTTCCGAGATGGGTCCGGGTTCGAATTCCGGTGAGGCATGGATATTGTGTTTGTCTTATGGTCCTGGCTCTCTCCTTTCCCTGGAACCAGTGGCCCTAAATTAGGGACGGGCGCCTGCTTATAGCCCACTGAGTTGCTCACGGTGGTCGTTAAACCTCCAATAAAAAAAAAAGAAAAAAAAAAAAAAAAAAAGACCTAATTTTCTGAAACATTTTACCAATAACCGGCAGAGTGTCAGAAGTCAGAGTGTTAATAAAGCTACGCTCTTAGTGTAAGAGATATAGAGAGATGACGATAGTTTCTGTGAACTGTATATCATCTGGTATTTTGTGATGTGATAATCTGCATTTAAGTGTTGTATGATATTCTATGTATGCCTCTAGGTTTTATAGTTAAATTTGTTAATAGTACAGTTGTGTTTCTGTATTGAAACGAAGCTGTGGGTCTGCAAGAAGTTGTACGTTAGCAAACGGCTGGATAAAAAAGTTCCTTGGGTACTCTGTTAGTACCGTGTTTTAGTTTACAGTTTTCTGTGACCAATAGCTGTTATTTTAAGTGATGGTGTTAAGAATTTAGTGTGTAAGAACTTATTTAAAAGCAGCGAATAATAAAAAATAGCACTAAAACATTACAAATGCTACATGCATTTATTAATAGCTTAAGACACTATTTACTGTCTCTTCAGCTGGTCTCGTCGGGCGGCTATAATACGCGCCAGTTGTTAATGTGTCTGCAACTCACACAGTACCGAGCTTCAAGTCAAATAAGTTAAATGAGGAATAAGTACGAAGATACCGTTGATTACGAAACATTTTCGATAAGTCGTAGACATTTTTGGGTAATGTGTATGCGGCCTGGCTTTATCTTGCTTAAATCAAGTGCTCCATACCAATGTAACCGACGAAGTCCTGTAGGTTCCTGGATGTCACCGACATAGCGCCTCTCTATCAAAGTGGATCGGATACACAATGGAAATAACTGGATACAGTACCCTATCTTGTTCTAAACTCAAATGCCTTTCCTTCAGGATGGAATTGAATCAAAACCCTGACTGCCTGTTGACGTATGCCTAAATGACAATAATCAGTTCTTTGACAAAATCGGAATTCGCCGTCCGTTATAACTTGATAAGATTCCATATTCCAAACTGTTTAAAGTGGGGACGTTCCTAGCGCTCAGAAGATTGCGATACGGTAGATAAACCTGCGTGGGACCTAGAATTCTGTAAGTCATTGGAAAATAATTTATTGTAGTGAGCAAAACTGGAGTGTTTAATGCGTCCAGCGTCGAATTTGATGAGACATACGGTAAAGCTGTGGAAAAATCAGTCTGAACTGCCACACTGGTGTCAAGCGAAAGAGATTCTTGCTGATTACTTAATGGGGTTTCTGGCACCCACTTGTAACTTTGTTGTACAGCTGAGGACAACAGGTTCTATCCGACCTGAATAGTCAACTACATGCAAGCCGTATCCCTCCGACCTGAATAGACAACTACATGCAAGCTGAAGATCCGTGCTTTCTCAAACGCTGTAAGCTGAAGATACGCCTGATATACATATAGCTTGTCGTTCTATGTGATGTAGTTCTACAGGCGACGTTTAATAGAATCCTTAAGTGTTCACCTAGCTATAAACCGGCGGTGCGCTTAGTCGAAATGGCGACACGTTTGCCTAACAGATCTGAATGTCCAGCTAATTTGTCTAAAAACTGATAATTTTACATACACTCTGGTGCTTTACAATCCCTCCAATTTGTATGAAAATCGGACCATTCCTGGGTAATGTAGCTTACAATATGTAGCAAAATGATGCATCTTGTACGCAAACGCGATATCTCGTACAACTATAAAGTTGAAGAAAAAAATCTGTCTGCATAGATATCTTTATAAGGTGATTTTTTCTTCAACTTAAAAAGTTTAAGAAAAAAATCTGTCTAGAAAGATATCTGTAAAATTTTCTTCGTTCTTTGAGATGCAATATTTTTCAGTTCAATAGCTTTGAAGCGCATCTCAATTTCGTTATGTATCTGTGCGATTACTAATAGGAACATCAAATTCTTTTTTGCCCGATTAGATGTAAACTTCAACAAGATTTGCAAGATGCTGATTTTCTTCACATACACGATTTTGTCACAGCGTGGTAATACTATATGTACATTTGAATTTGAAAAGACCTAACTCAGCAGCAGAATTGTTTTTTATTGAAGGTTTAACGACCACCGCGAGCAACTCAGTGGGCTATAAGCAATCTCCCGTCCCTAATTTAGGGTCACTTATTCCAGGGAAGGGAGAGAGCCAGTGCTGTAAGACAAACACAACATCCATGCCTCACCGGGATTCGAACCCGGACCCTTCTCGGACGAATGGTCATAAGCCATCGCTTAGACCACTGCGCCACTGGGGCGGCCAAAATAAAAATGGATCTATAAAATCCCCAGTTCTTACGAAACTAATATTTAAAAGGACAATAAAAACTTTCCGTTGCACCTGAAAATTAAGTGATGTCCTTTTAGTTGAAATTAAACCATATTCTGCCAACACTCTTTGCTACTCTTCAAGTGGATTAAGGTGACACGAAGAGAAAAAAATGTTTTGTGTTATTTATTTATTTAAAGGTGAGAGTGGTTAATAATAATGCAAATTTTACGTTCTCGATGAATAAGAGAAGAATCGGCTGGTCCACCGATGCGCAACCATAAAGTGAACTGGTTTACAAGTTAGTCCTATGCGGGATATTTCAGGGACCGAAAACCTTACGTCGCAAGTCGTACAGTTTGCCGCTCTCATAGATTTCAAAGACTAAGTAGTAGTCGCGTATACTTAATTAGGGGTTTGGCACTGAATATCAGAGGAAATGGAGAGAAAGTACAACATAGATCTCATCCTTCATCCCTTTCGTCAACTCAAGGGTCACTTGTTCTTAGTGGAGTAATCATTCAGCCAGTGGGCCACCGTGGAATTATGTTACTCGGAAAATTCAGTTTGAAGAACAGAGGATGCGTTTCAGTGTAGGCTGCATGCGGTATGCATAAGTGATCTTTACGTGTTTATACCTATAAGCACAAGCACCTAAAAAAAGAAAGCTATAAATAAATAACTAAATAAATTAAGACAAGTGTTACAAAAGTTGTGTAATAAATTTTCTTATTACTTAAGCTTCTTTTCTTGAAGGTCGTGATCTCTTTTTTTTTTTCCAGGTGGGGCACCATGACAACGACAGAAGATACAGAACCACTCACGTGACCAGGGAATCGGCCAATGGATGCCGGCACTGAGCCCCGGCCTAGCTCTGCTTGCTTGACGTCGTTGATGGTCTCATGTCAACAGGGCTTAGAGTTCGACGTAAGAACCATACTCGCCCGGAAGGTTAATGCCAAATTTTAGTTTCTTTTTGATCTTCATTTATTTATTTCTACCTCTTGAGTTTTTATGGTAGCGCTGTCTAGATATCAAGTCAATGAACGCGTTTATAAAACTGCACGAAAATGAATGTTACTCATTTTGAGGCTACTGAACAACATACAATGAAGATTTCGATATATTGAACTGTCATTAAACGCACGATTATTTTATTGAACAGTGCAGCATTTTCTAACATCCTTGAAGCATTTAATTTGCGCAGTATTTTGAAAACAGTAATACCATAAAACATATGGCACTAAAACATTAGAGTTACGCAAATCACCTACCCCGATGGAATTACAAAATCTAAATGTCTACAAGTTTAATTAACATAATATAATATTTATTTCAGTTTTCTTTTGAACAGAGCAATTTAGTCTACCCACATCCACATCACTTCCGAAGTTTCCGAAGACCCATTGATATGTCAAGCAGATATCTAATAAAGTTACCTAAACTAACGCTCAGCCACTAAATATAAAAAAAAAATTAAATGATTGTCTCATGAACAATAATTCAAAATAATAGCCTAATCCAAGTTCACTCACTTCAAAATCGACAATGCAGTATTAAGAAATATGTTAAAAATTACTGTTTAATATTTTATAAACTCATTTTTTCAAGAGCAGCTTGAATTATGACTCTTGGAGTTAGTTGTCTGAGAGCTTAACACTCGAGCACCTGACGTGTAGTAACGATGTTAAACTCAGACATGAATATTTGAATCTGTTTTACGGTTATGATTTTTCTATCTTACCTAAGCGACCCTAAACTAGTGAAGTATGTCTCCTGCCGAACTAGCATACTTTTATGAAGGTTCACAACATTATTGAAATAAAGAAAATTAGAGAATTATTACGAGCTTTGTGAGTTATGTAACTGCAGTGCACAATTTCTAAGCTTTGTAGCCAATGGAACTACTCTGTTTTTTTTTCTCTGCAGCGCGGAAGCAAATAATACAATGCCAGTCGCCGATAGGTAAAGGTTCTAGTTTCTCGTGCCGATGAAGTCAGTTCGACCCATAATGAAATGTTATGTTCTTGACTTGACCCACTTCCTGTAACTAAATCGTATAACAGAGATGAGGGGCTCTTTCAGGTCACCTATATGCTTATAGATACTAGCCCAGTTCTTAGAAGCTCAGGTCTCTGGCTAATTGTCCGAGCTGCGCCCGGGTAAGACGGGCCGAGCCCGAGCCCGAACCCGAAGCGGGCTCGGGCTGCATTATACTTACTGGAGTTCGGGCTCGGGCTCTAAGAGAGGGAAAAAATTTTCTTCCTTATTTTTAATTCCGATTTTGTATGATTTATCATACGAGACTTTTACACTTTCTAGTTGTTAAATATAACTCTTGGACAACTGGGATTGGGTGACAAATACCATAGGCAATGAATTACTGAATTTCTGCGAAAGAAAAGTTTCGTTAAGAACTATAGATAGTAGATAAGAAGCTGACCAAATTTTGCTCCCTACCTCAACGGGCCAGCTCCCTGCCAATTCTGTTGAGCAATGTACGACGTAGACTGCTGTGCCGCCCGATTTTTCAGAAAGGCAGGCCTCCCGAAGCACTTAAAGCTTTAACAACCATAACGCCCAAAACGCCCTTACATACGAACGACCATAGCCGCCAGAAACGTCTGTCTAGAATGAGTCAGATTTCCTGCCCTTACCTGCTTTTCAAATTTGCACGACCTATGAGAGATCAGCAGGTGTCGTCCTCCGTCATTATTGTTGTTACTAAACAAAGAAGTGAACGAACAGACAGTTTCGGGCTTTATGGTACTTAGAGTAATACAAGATTTTGGGGTTATGGTCGTTAAAGGGTTAAGGAAGAAATGAATGCTCAAAGAATTTATGGAAATAGATAGACATCCCTTCCCCACTCCATACTTTAGAACGACATCGGTTGATTGCCGGGGGAAAAAGAGTGAAAGTCTAGAAGAGATTTTTTTAATGCCTAAACAGCTTAATCATATTTTCGGGCTCGGGCGGGCTTGGACTGCCATACTTCGGGCTCGGGCTCTTAAAATTGAGCCCGAACTCAGTTCTGGTCTGAGTCCCTGATGAGGAAAAGTTGGTGTGTTTGCCTTACAAACTGGCTCTTTCCCTTTCCTGTGGCTCTAAATTAGATACGGGTGACTGCCTGAATAGTGCAGTCCAAGACTTCCTCCCTCCCCCGAAAATGGAAATTGAACCAATAATGACTACTAATGCCTTGTCAGTAGAAGCTCAGTTTAGATTTGACAAGGTACGACACAGATCTTCTTATGACCGACAGTACTGACGGAGAGTATTTTTCAGAACATTTCTTTTTGCTAATGTTCTCAAACATTGAGAGACACTGAGTAAGTACGAGTTGAGGCTATGAAATAACGAGACTGTGTTTGCGGTGAATGAAACGCGCCGTGCAGGTAGAAAGTGTGGTGTAGGTCATTGACTTTAAACTGGCCTTAACTGGAAATGCAAAGTTCAACTAATTCTGTGCATTAGGGTTGATGAATGTAGAAGTGTTTGTCGTTCGTCGGGAAAATGCCGAGTTCAAGAATTGAGCAAAGCATGAACGTGAAATTTCTGGTAAAATTAAGGGAAACGCCTACCAAATCTTTTCGTCAGCTAAGTGAGGCGTACGGGAAGAATGCATGTCACGTGCGCATGTTTTTGAGCGGCAGAAGAGATTCAGTGAAAGCTGGGAGAACATTAGAAACATTGAACGTCCGGGACGCCTAAGTACTTCAATAGATAGAAGACACAATGGGGACAAAATCTCTACAATTGTTCGAAATGATTGACGACTGAGTGTTCGAATGATAGTAGAAATGGTAAACATCGATAAAAAGATTGTTAGGAAAAATTTTCACGAAAATCCGTGTATGACAAAGGTTTGTGCCAATATGGTTCAGAAGCTTCTCATGCCTGAACAAACAGAAAATTGCAAGGGAATTTGTGCTGACATTCTGGGGGAATTCAGGCGAACCCCAACCCCAACCTTTCAGAGAGACCTATCTTATGTAATGAAACCTGAATCTTCCAATACGACTGAAACAAACAATAAATCAATCGATGTATTCGAAAACACCAACGAAACCAAGGATGAAGAAACGACAGCAAAGCAAGTCCAAATTCCAGGAAATGTTAATTGTTTTCTTTGACATTAAGGTTGCAATTTTGATATAGTGAGTTTCCGATGGAGCAAAAAGAACCAGCATTACGACAAATAGGTTCTGATGACTTTGAGTGAGCGAATCAGGGAAAAGAAGGCAGAGTTGCGAAAAATGGCTTTATCCTTCATTAGAACAACGCGTCAACTTACGCAGCGCTGTCAGTTAACACATTTTTAGCCAAGAAACGGATCACAGTGCTTGAGTATCATGCCTACTTGCCAGCTCTGGCCACTCGCGAAACCCCCCCCCCCCTTCTAAAATCAAATCTATCTATTCACAACGGGTACCGTTTCGAGTCAGCTACTGTGATGAGAAAGGGAACCACCAGGGCCGCCCCCGGTGGCGCAGTGGTCTAAGCGATGGCCTCTGATCATTCGTCCGAACGGGGTCCGGGTTCGAATCCCGGTGAGGCATGGATGTTGTGTTTGTCTTACGGCACTGGCTCTCTCCCTTCCCTGGAACCAGTAGCCCTAAATTAAGGACGGGAGACTGCTTATAGCCCATTGAGTTGCTCACGGTGGTCGTAAAACCTCCAATCAAAAAAAAAAAAAAAAAAAAAAAAAGGAACCACCAGGTTTCTCTAAATGTTCACACCAGATGAGCTACAGCATTGTTTTGCCTAGTGGAAGACCAAAATGCAGCTGTGTGTTGATGCGGAAGGGGAGCACATTGAAGGGGATAACAGTTAAAATGCAAGTTTCTTATTTAAATAAAATTATAGCGTCAGTCTCGTTACTTAATAGCCATACCTCGTATGGTTAATGTGTCATAGATTGTCGGTGGTGCTGAGTTCGCATTTGCCTAATACTGATCTCTGATCGTGAATATGTTTATGATATGAAATCGTATTTACTCTTCATTTTTCTTTACGCTTCTTGTTTCCTTTTTATGCAGCCAGCTGCTGTTCTTCAGAGAGACAGAAGCGGAAAGACCGCCCTTCATTACTGTGCAGAGAACATTAATTTAAGCTGTGCAGAGCAAATTCTTACTGCAGCGCCAGGTCTGGTGAATGTTCAGGATGATGAAGGATATTCTCCACTGCATTTGGCGGTCATAAGTGGTAACAAGGGCTTAGTTCGATTTCTTATCAGGAGAGGAGCTGACGTCACCAGTGTAGACAGCGAGAAGCACTCCTGCGTCCATTGGGCAACAGGTGAGTGAGTTGGCTTCCGGCATTTTGTTTCTCTTTTAATTACAAATTAAAGTTGGACAAAATATGCACTACAAATGAACAACAATCACGCAGGTCTTACTGATTACCAGATAGAAATCTCTTTCACTTTGAAATTTACGGAGGGCGTGGGCGCAAATTAATCCAATTTTTCCATATGCATGTGGAAATGTATGCATACGTTCCCTCCCCCTATATATACTGAAGTGCCAGAAAAACTGGTACAGACGAGCTTATGCGAAATACACAGCAACGTCACATATCCGCGTACTTGGTTGCGTCTGCCAGTGCTTATATAAAGCGATAGACATCCTTGCCAGCTGTCAGAGCTGTTTTCGCCATGAGAATGAAAAGTAATAACGATTTAAGCGATTTTCAACGCGGTGTCATAGTAGGCGCTCGTGAGATGGGCCATAGTATTTCGGAGGTAGAAACGAAGTTCGGATTTTCACGGACGACCATTGCAAGGGTGTACCGTGAGTACAAGAATTCCGGCAAAAACCTCTAACCTACGTTACCAGTGTGGCCGGAAAAAGACATTGGGTGAACGTGACCATCGTCGGCTGTCAAGAACCATTTCACGCAATAGGCGTGCAACACTCTCGCAGGTATAATCGGAATTCAATGCTGGGGCCTCAACAAGTAACAGCGTCCGGACTGTGCAACGTATCCTGCACGATATGGGCTTTGGGAGCCGACGCCCAACTTGAGTCCCCTTGATGGGTGCACGACGCAGAGCTATGCGCCTCGCTTGGGCACGGCAACACCGCCACTGGACACTTGATGACTGGAAACAAGTAGCCTGGTCTCACGAGTCGCGTTTCCAACTGTATCGGACAGAAGGAAGGACTCGTGTGTGGCGCGAACCCCATGAAGCCATGGATCCCGCTTGTCAACAGGGAACTGTACCGGCTGGTGGGGTGTCTGCACTGTTAAAAATTCCCGTAAAAAAAGTCTTGTTGCCCGTGTATTTTTACGATCAAGGCTCGTTTCTGCAGTTTCAAGGCGATGCCCGTATTTTAACGGGCATGGATATGTAGGACAACTGTTCCAAACCGTAATTTTACGGGCGTTGCTAAGAGGCACGGGCTAGCCAATGAACGATAATGACAGAAAAGGAATGCGGCATGCGTCGCTTTCTGCTATTGGTCAGCGAGTCGTCACGTGATTTTACGGTGGCTGCTCGTTTTTTTACCAAGACGAAGGGATGGACGATATTTTCAAAAGTATGATATCTTTAAATATTTCTGAGACCGATATATTGAATCGAAAATATCTGTATTTAAAAATCAATATATCGGATTGATTTTTCGATATTTTTCAATACTTCTGATCTCAATAAGACTGATATTTCGGTTTATTCACTGCATACTGCATTTGGGTTATTACTGAATCCGATCCAATGTTGTGTTAAGTATTGGCTATTGGGAACTTGGGACTAATTGGCTGTTGGCTTGTTCGCACAAATCTCAGCCAGTACTAAATTATCCTGCAGCTTGAAAATATAGCTGCAATCAAGTTTTGTTAATACCATTAAAATAGTGATATCTCAGAAAAGTAATGTATATTACTAACTTCGTACCTTTTACAAGACGGTCGCTGTACTTGGAAATAAACGTAGTGCGTTTATTTTGCCATTTCAGTCGTTTTGTTGTGTAAATAATTATTTCCGATAGCGGAATTGATATTTAACGTTTTTTTACAAGACCGACGCCATGGGCTTTACGACTTTAAAACTCGTTAAAAACTTAGTGCTTTTATTTCGCTCTTTTACGTTGTTTTGTTACGTAAATAAATATTTTCGACAGCGGAATTAACATTTTACGTTTTTATAATTCATAAAAATTCGCTAAAAATATATCTTGTATGCTGAGCTGGAAAGCCAACATCAGGGTTGTTTACATCGTAGCCATGGTAATGTAAGGGCGTATTTATATTATATATTTTATACATTTATGTAATGTAAGGTGGCATATATTTATGCCCACTCCCCCCCCCCCCAAAGTGTTTAAATGTGTTTTATTTATTGTTAAAATGTGCCTTACATTGGAAACAAAAATGCTTAATTTAATAAAAAAATTCATTAATTTACGTTAAAATTTTTTTTTTTCTATTCTCATTCTTTTATTTTGTCCTGGTGGATTTAATTTTTTTTTTTTTCATTTCATTGGCACGGCACGCCCTCAGAAAAAATCTATATATGCCCCTTGTTGCATTTCTTAATGAAGGGGCAGAGCACAGATGGGATGAAAGTGGCCAAAGGGCAGAAAGTTGTCACATAAATTTACAGAACATAAATGCGGAAACTGTTTTTTTTTTTACCAAAACATGTTATCATGATTCTCTGTACTTAACATTACTACCTATGCAAGATTGTTGATACAGCGAGACAAAATTAGTCAAAAAGCAATCATAAAAGTGTTGTGCACTTTTGTGTTTATATAACATCTGCACTCCCCTTCCACTAATGGGGGGGGGGGGGGCTGTGGCTGTGGATAGTATCAACTGTCACCAACGATATTTGAAGGTTTTGGTTATCATTTGAAAGTAAACAAATTAGATGTCAACTTTCCTGTTAAGCACACTCAACATCTTTTTAAAGAATATACATGAATAAAAAAACACACTTGAAATGGAATTTGTGGCAGAAATATTTTGCTACATAGAAGACCAGTAAACCACAGGCAATTGGGTAAATAAGTCTCATTGATTTGATTATTCTACACATGTTAAGGTTTTTCCATTATTCGAAATGTTTATTTAAGTACAAAAGCGGAGTAAAATGCCTAAAACAAAATCACTGGGTTACTTCTGTCTGAAACATTACCCCCTTAGCCTGTAATCACAGCATATAATTGCAATTTCTAATGCAGAATGTTCTGCAAAGTCATAATATTGTTGAGAGGTAAATGGCTAGAGCTTTTTAATGCAATTTTGAAGAAGTTTGCACACATACATGAAAATATATTATTTCAAAGTTAGTGTGCATATACACTGTAGATACATATATAATTTTTTTTTGTAAAAAAAAACAAAAAAAAAACAAACTGAAAATACAACAAACCTTGTTAACAGGTTTCGGCCTAATTTGCCCAGTGTTATCCATTTTGTCATTATGTCTATTTCTCTCTTGATAATAACTGTGAACATATTTTTTTTTTTTTTGTGAAAACTGTTATTCTTAAACGGAATGGCATTAACAAAATTCTGTTGTCCAGAAAAGTTTTAATGTGCAGTGCTCTTCCTCATTTGATTTCTCTAGTGTTTCTTTACAGTATACAAAGTTACTTTTTTCAAAATTCTTTTGCTGCTAAAATCTAATAAATGTGCAATGTAAAAATTGCATTTGTACTCATAAATATGGGTTCTTGGTTTGATTAAAAGGCAATACATTGTGCCAAATGTTTGACACTAGCTGTAGGAAGGGAGTTCTTAGACTACCATTAAAGATTATATGAATACCTTGCATTGCACCCATCGGTTTTACATTTGTTCAAGTTTGCAAAAATTGTATGTGATTTTATACCTGCTACAACTGATTCAGCATCAATATCAGGAAAATTCTCATACAAAAAAATTACTTCTTCCTCAGAAACTGCTAGAAAACAGTCAAATTTTCAAAATAAGAAGCACTGTTCATTAAATGTGAAAATCCTCCAAATATGTGGCGTCAGTGAATAAACAAAGATGTCGCTCTTTCCAGGTTTTAGCAATTAAATGTCATGAAATCTATTCAGTCAAGAAATCTATTTATTAAATGTCATGAATAAAATCTATTCAGTCATGAAATGTTCATTAAATGTCATGGAAACTATTCAGTATCTAAATAATCATGGAAAATGTGCCTACCAAGTGGTAAAATACATAAAGAAGTTGTTCCTGTCTTGTCTTTCCTGGAACCACTCGCCCTAAATTAGGGACATGTGTCTGCTTATGGTGAATCGAGCTTCTACACATTCGGGAACAACTTTAGATGCTCATGGAGATCAACACACACACACACACACACCACTTCACTTCAAGCATTTTTTTCCAGTTCTCAGTCCATTTCTTTGGATTTCTCATCTCCATTAAAAACTTGTACACAATAAATATCTGAAGTATTCTTTATCAAGTCTAAAACGCCTGAGGAGCTATCTTCGATATCATATCATTTTTTTTTTTTTTTACATTTTAAATGCGCATTGGTGGAGTCTATCCTTAAAATTAAGGAAGTCAGCAGATTTAAAAATTTTTTTTACAGTTTTGAACTCAAATGGGATATAACATTTAATGTTTCACTTATTAACACCAAAACAACACAAAAATAAGTACTGATTTCTCACCTCTAGTTATATTCAACTTGCTGTAGATGAGGGATTTTCTCTTTACATGCATATATATCACTAAGCTGTTCTCTAAGATCATAGGTTAGTTTCTTGATGAGAGCTTATCTGCTGGATTAAAGTTTAAAACTGATGGCAATACATTTTATTTACTCTTGATGTATCAAACATCTGCATTTACAGTGATCTCAGCTCACAACTTGAGCTTCACTGACATCCATCACACACAAGACCATTTGTACTTCACATTTATTCTCTTTTTCTCAAGCAGGAATTCCTGAATCTGGTCCTCCCTTGATCTTCTACATTTTCTTCCTGTCACTTGTGCAGAATAAACTCTCCTAGTAATCATCTCACCACTCATTCTCCAAACCACCAAAGAATATTTGTCCCCACCTTACAAACAATATTTTGCTTCACACTACTCATCTACAAAACATCTTCATTCCTCACATGATCAAAACATATCTTGCCCCCACCCCCATAAGTAACACATCTCTACAGCTCACAAATCACTCCTATGTTTCATCTGCAGTACTCCACCTTCACTGCTGCACATCAGAGTAGGAACAATTACTGTACTTTTTCACACACAACTATTAGGGACTTTTTTGAGAACCTATCATTCATCATTTATTCAAAATCTTCCTGAAGCAGCTGTGACTTTCAAAGATGAATTTACTAGCCTACTAATTTCACCACCTAATTTGTTTCCTCTGTCAAACATGCTTCCTAAATATGTAAATTGATTTACCTGGTCAATCTCTTTGCCATTTAGACTGATCTGTTTGATTTAATACTAACAATTCATCTGTCAAAAACATAACTTTGGGTTTTTCCTTTCATATACTAAGTTTGAAATTCATACAAACTTCATACATGTGGGACAACATACGCTGCAACTCACTTTTGCTCTCTGCCAACAGGATTGTTTCATCAGCATGAGCAAACAGAATTGAGTAACTACTCTCCACAGATAGCATTTACATAGTCTAATGACGACTCAACCATATGTGTCTCTTAAGACATAAAAATATTCTTTACCTTAAAAAATTGTTTTGGTAATAAGTAATAACTAATTATAATACACAAGCTTGGCAGTGAATGTGGGGAATAAATATCCTACCAGTTTTCTCAGATAATTTCTTAGAAACATCAGCTGAATTTTTTTTTTTTTCAAGAGCTGCTTTCTCCTGCTAAAAGGGAGCAATTTTATTTGTCCTTTATTATTACATTTTATAGCTTAAAACTATCTTTATGCAAGATTGCAGCTCTCAAGCTGTATTTTTAGTGATATGAAAAACACATAAAATATTGTTTTTCAGATCCTAAAATAAAAAAATATATAGCAGAAAGTTTTGATGCAAAAATAAATAAAAAAATCATGCAACAGAAGTGAGCTTGTAATCTGCAGAAATGCTGAATATACTTTCCAAAACCCAAAAGGTGATTTTCTTGTTTCATGTGTGGGCATTGCTCGACGAGCAGGGATATGGTTTCTGCTAAGAAGTTTCCAAAAATCCCAGTTGCAAAGGAATGTTTTCATGAGTTTTTCATCAATGTGAGATTACGAGAAATATGTATTTCCAACATTTCGAGAAAAGGTAAGTTGAAGCTTCAGTATGGCATAAATGACAAAAAAACAAAAGTACTTATTAATCCCAGCAGACTGGAATCTTAACCATCAATTAACGTGGGAATAACTGAATTATAGAAAGAATAACTATTTTTGTTGGGATGCAAATGTCAAAGTTAACATTATATCAGCTTGCAAGGAAATGTTATGGAAAAAAATCTTTAAAAAAACTTTGTTATTGTAATTTTTAGAGCATTTTGTATACATTTATATTTTTCAGAAGGTGTGAACAATGTTTGCTATTTTTTTTATCGTTTAAGACAGAACACAATGTTAATGGAGTATACAGATATAATTACTTCTATGGTGTAAGCAAAAATAGTTCCCATGGCATAAGCAAAAAAATTAAAGTGCTTATAATATGTTTACAAGTGACATTTTTGTTAAAAACAGTAATTAGAGTACGAATAATTTGTGATGGCCTTTTCATAGAAAGCAATTATTTTTCCAGAAAGATATTTTAAAAAATGCTAACGATTATTAGTCCTCCATTAAAATATGATTATAAAAATAAAAACATAAAAAATATCGTAATCCAAATTAATCAAGTATATATATTTACTAATTAATTAATGAAAGCCATACTAATTAATGTATGAAAAACATAAAAAAAATATCATAATCCAAATTCATCAAGTATATATTTACTAATTAATGTATGAAAGCCTGTCTCTCCTAGATAACAAAAAAACGAATGGACAATCAGAGGAAATAACATGCTGTAAGTGTGGGAAAATCAGCAGATCAAGACGAAAGTTGTTATGCTCATATTTTTACCAGATTATATAATTACTTCAGGAAGTTTCACTATGTATTAACAAGATAATTGTCAAAGGATGATAAAAAAAATTACATCTGATATATACATAGCCTGAATTACAACAAACTTTATACTACATAACTTGTAAGACATCAAGAAAACTCTCGAAAAGCTGTTTTGCACTTCCTTACCCAGCTGTTAAGATCTACATACTTTATCACTAACAAAAAAAACAAAAAAATGCTTCACTTCAAATTGTGTGTCATTGGTATGTATTTAATTTTGGTCAAAGTGCCAGTTTACTTCAAACATAATACTCATAGGCAAAAGAACAATCTGCTATCAACCGTTCGTTAAATTTGTTTTCTGGGTGCCTACTGTCAACTAATAGTTAAAATTTTCAACCATCGAGGTTTTCAACACAGCAGATATTTTTCCTTGTAAAGTTCTAGAAATCGGAAGGTGACATAATATCATGTGAATCTCGATAATGAGATCGCAGTTTGATAGTCCTCAAGCAACATAATTTTCGTGACATGCCAGAGGAAAGAACACAGATTTCATTCCACAAATTAAATCACATCAGCCATGGGCTGATATATTGAATATCGCACCGATATAGTGCTTTTCTGATATATCGTAACTTGGATATCAATACTATATATCGAAATATCGGACAAAAATATCGATATTTCGAGATATTGATAAATATCGCCCATCCCTAACTGACGAACACGAAGCCACGAACATGTGCAGGAAAGACGCCATGAAAACATGTGAGTAGACATTTTTTAAAATTAAGTTTATTATGATATGTAAAAGTAACGAAATCAATTACACACATTTTTGTTTGATATTAAGCTCACGAACTGTGTACGTATATATCATCATCATCATCATTGTCAACCATTATCAATCCACTGCTGGACGAAGGTCTCCCCAAGTTTCCTCCACAACGGTCTGTCTTGTGCCAGTCTCCTCCATGTCACTCCCGCATATTTACGAATTTCATCCACCCATCTCCCATGTGGTCTTTTTCTGGGTCTTTTCCTGTCCCTTGGAATCCAATCTAAAATTTCGGCTGTCCATCTATGGTCTGTCCTTCTGGCAGTATGTCCAGCCCATTGCCATTTCAGGGATTTAACTCTGATCATGATGTCTTCCACTCTCGTCATTTTTCGGATCCACGAGTTCCTCTTCTTATCTCTCCTGGTTATACCAAGCATGCACCTCTCCATGCTTCTTTGAGTTGTCTGCAGCCTTTGTATGTCTCTTTTAGTTAAGGTCCACGTCTCTGCACCATACGTAAGCACTGGAAGGATGCATTGATCAAACACTTTTCTTTTAAGACATAATGGCATATTGCTCTTGAAAATTATGCTGTTTCTTCCAAAAGCTCTCCAGGCAAGTTTTGTACGCCGATTAATTTCTTCATCAATGTGACCCTCACTTGATATCTGCTGTCCAAGATAAACATATGTATCTGTTATCTCCAGTTTTTCTCCATCAATCGATAAATCTTCATTTCTTGTAAAAGCATTGAACATCACTTTTGTCTTCTGAAAGTTCATTTTTAATCCCACTTCTTTACTCTTGTCAGCAAGTTCCTGGATCATACTCTGCAGCTCTGATGGGGTAGTTGCAAAAATGACTACGTCATCAGCAAAACGAAGGTGGGTTAGATAATCTCCATTAATCTTTATCCCTTTGTTTACCCAGTTCAGTGATTGAAAGACATTTTCCAATGTGGCATTAAAGAGCTTCGGAGATATGGTGTCACCTTGTCTCACTCCCTTTCCAATTTTTATGTGTGTTGTATTTTCAAACAGCCGAATCTTTGCACTTGCATTTTCATAGATGTTATTAATAATATTAATGTATGCATCTTCAATACCGCAGGATTTCAGAGCCGTGGTAACTGCTGATGGTTTCACCGAATCAAAGGCTTACGTATATATATATATATATATATATATATATATAAAAAATTTTAAAAGTTTCACCACCAAACGATTGTGGCTGAAGCATTGTCACACAGGAAAATCTATGTAGTAGCTAAGATTTCATTTGACTGGGGTAGGGGCATAACTCTCACATCCATATATGTTTTACCATCAATATGATACAGTGCTTTACTTTCTGTGCAAGTCTTTATCGCCAGGTATATACCTAGCGTTGACTAGGATGTCGAATAAATTCGATCTGTACATGCTGATTTGGGAATTACGTAGGGCAGCATTCTTCCTATGTTTGTAGTCTGAAATGAATTCCATTTTGCAATATAACACGCATAAATATTGTCTTATCGTTTTGTGCTTTTTTTTTACGGCATAGTGTTCAACTCCTGAATTTAGACAGAATTATTTCTAAAGCACAAACTGGCTGAACAATACTTTGGGTTTTTTTAAGACTCCTTTTCATTTGCTCATGTACTTAAGAACTTGTGAAGTATTATATTTGCACCAATGAATACAAAGATTAGCTATGGAGTACAGATATGTACAGGCATATTCTTTAATGAAAAGTTTATTCCAGTGTGTTTATGTGGGTATAAAATATATAAAAAATACAAATACACAGGTATATTTGCTAAAATTACATACACTGATGTCACAGAAATTGCACAAATGGCTAAAAAAAAAAATCAAATAAAACTGGTCAAGTCATTTGTTTAGTATCAGTAAGATGTATGAGCTCATTTACTCTTGCAAAGTTCATCAATATTTTGAGTTTTCTTGCTTATGTACAAACAAGTTATCTTCAACATCCAGCTTATTTCAATATTTAGTTTTTATGGTGGTTAAGGATAAAACACTAGTTTCACATAAATATGTAGTTGTAAAAGGCAACAAATACTTAAGGCAGTGCTCGACAATGTTGGAAATTCTTTTTCCATTGGAATCCAAAAACTAGTCGCCGCCCCGGTGGCGCAGTGGTCTAAGGCGCTGGCCTCTGATCATTCGTTCGTAAGGGGTCCGGGTTCGAATCCCGGTCCGACATGGATGTTGTGTTTGTCTTACGGCACTGGCTCTCTCCCTTCCCTGTAACCAGTGACCCTAAATTAGGGACGGGCGACTGCTTATAGCCCATTGAGTTGCTCACGGTGGTCGTTAAACCTCCAATAAAAAAAGAAACAAAAAAAAAACTAGTCAGTGATTTCAAAGAACAAATGCTTTTCAAACCAACCAGAGTTAAAAGATGTGTCATAAGTTTTTTATTTGGCAATAGAAGATTACACATTTCTGCATTGTATGTGAATGAGTAACTAGTTCATTCAGTGGGAATGGGAAATACTGCCTTGTAAATGTTTGGAGAGTGCAGAGATGGACGATTATTAGCTGTTTAACATCAAGTTTCCAATTGTTTGCTCATTTTCTGATGATAATGAATTCAGTTATGAAAATTGGTCAGAGCTGTTCCCTGTAATTTGGTTTTCTCATAAAGTTTTTTGGTCATTGCTTGTGTTTTGTTTTTTCAACATTGAACAGATTGTTTTCACCCTGTAATGAGAAGTTCCACTAGTTCATTTTTCAGAAATTTCAGCTAAATATGCTAAACTTCACCACACATCCTACCAGCACTAGCCATAAATTCAGATTAATTTTGTTTTGAAAATTGGTTCACTATGTGACTCGGTATGGTTGCTAACAAATCCGCATATGCCCCCCCCCCCTATTATTTTAGTGAAACCCACTTTGAGAACTATTGGTCTAGAGGATGTTCAAGCCGTTCTGGTATCAGAGTTGGTTGTACATCAAGGTTTTTGGCTAGCAGTCACAATTTAACATATGGTTTGAGTCCCATATGAGGCATTAGTTTTGCCACCCTGGTGGTGCAGTGGTCTAAGCACCATCTTATGATTGTTTGTCCAAGTGGGTCCGGGTTTGAATCCCGGTATGGCATGGATGTTGTGTTTGTCTTACAGCACTGGCGTTTTCTCTTCCCTGGAACCAGTGACTCTTAAATTAGGGACGGGGACTGCTTATATCCCATTTAGTTCCTCACATTAGCCGTTAAAACCTTTAAAAAAGAAACCTGTTTTTTACATAACATAACAGCTTTGGCTTTCTCCTTCCCTAGAACCAGTGGCCTCAATTTAGAGGCGGGAAAAAAGTTTCATGTGATGAAATGTCACATTTTCGTTCAGGAAACACATTTGTGATTCTCCCTGACTGCTACATGGTTTTGATTGCTTTTAGGAATACCATTTCACTCACATTCCTTAGTATATAATTATCAATCATTTTGTGACTATGGTATATTCAGTTAACTCATAGGCATCCCTAGCTTAGTTTTCAGCAGGAAGAAGCAAACAATGGAAATCTGCATATATACAAACCCCATATGCCTCTCATTGAAAACAGCTTTTTTACCACTCAACACATAAATTACATAAATTTAATTGGAAACCAGAAGAGCCAAAAAATATATATTTTTTAATTATATCTATAATCACCTCATCATCACATGTATGTATACAGTAATATTTCACATATATGTCAGCGCAAACCAAAGCACGCATAAATAAGAGCGCAGCATAAGTAAAAGTTAGTGTAATTCCAGCCAAAATTAAGTTTAAAAAGTAATTAACATGAGAATAACGTGCAAAATAAGAAAAATATCAATGATTGAATTTACTTAGTTAAATTTAACACTTTAAAGCTTAGATTACTCAAAAATGTAAATTACTTGATCTCAAAATTTTAATTACATACCTTTTTTATATTTATGGCTTTTTAAAGTTATGTAAAATTGAAGACTGTTTCTGCTGTTGCCTCTCATTGAAAACAGCTTTTTCAAGTTTGTTTAAACAGGAATGTGTGGCAATTAGATGTATCGGTGAGTTGTATGTAGTGACAGTGTTTCCAAAGCTTGTACACTGCTTTCGTGACAGTCTGGGGATCTTTTGTTAATTCTTTGTTATGTCTCTTCATCATCATCCTGAATTTCATTGGCTATTTCTTGAATATCCCTCAATTCCCCAATAATGCATTTTCATTGATTTCTACAAACTCTTTAAAACTACTGAATCCACCTGAAATGGCACTCCAATCTTCATCATTGGCAGATTATTCGGTAAATGTGTAGATTAGCGTCCTAAATTATTTTGTCGGAAACTTGTAATATTGACTTGCGAGTGCGACGCTGTGGTAGGCCTAACACATCACTACGGCAACGATGTGAAGATTTGCTTTGTTGAAAGGAAGATTCGCTTCGCCGTGCAATTCACGTGCGGATGACTACAAGTCCAAGCAAGTACCTTCTTGCCAGGAGAGCGAACCATTTTATACTCATATGCTACACAATATAGTTTGTTCATGTTTTGTAATTGTTTTTAAAGCAGACGTGAAATTTTTCATTCTTTCGCATATGATTCCCTGATCCGAAATAGAAAGTTTGGTAAATGTGTACTTTAGCGTCTAAATTATTTCGTCGGAAAAATGTAACTGTGTGGGAAAAGTGTGACATACAATATTTTAAGCATGCAAAATAATGCGAAAAGGTGCAAAAATATAGTATTTTTAGATAAAAGGAAATAAGTTTTCCAAAGTATTTACCTGAGAGTGCGATGGTTTGGAAGAGTACGTGCGGTATAGGCATAGGACGAGAGAGCGGCAACGGCATCAAGGTGGAGTCCGGTGAATGGAAGCTTCGTTGAGAAGGGCAAGTAACGGGCAGAAGAATTAAGAAGGAAGCGGTTTAGCAGTACGTAGTCATCGAAAAGTCTTGTAGGCATATGCAGAAAGAAAGAGGTTGAATTTGTGCAGCATTGTAAGTTTTTTTTTTTTTTAAGGGTAATTTTGAGAAAGCGGAAGTACAAAATCGTCAGTCATTTCGGATTTCGTCAGGGCTTAAAATTTCATTATCCGCCACAATACAAGAAGCTGTCTCCCTGCCATAGTGCGATATATGAATTGAAGAAAATTGCTTATTTTGAAAAATATCCATGTCACGAGGAAAAAAATGTGAGCTACGATGTACTGAATAACAGCAGAACTGCAAATGAAGTGCTTGAAGAAATCACCTACCTGTGCACATCTTCCAAACCAAAACTAAAACTTTGGGTTCAACCGGAACCAAAACGTCTTCCTCAAAACTTCTGTCGTACATAAATTATTTTACATTCCTTAATTTCTTTCCATTCGGAGACACTGTGAAACCACTAATAACGACACTCTGCACATATCTTTCTCAAAAATGAATAAAACAGGTTTGAACTACTTCTGCGCACAATTACACGATACTCTTCCGAAAAATATACACATTTGCTACCAACTCGTACTTCGCTCCGTCGCACAGCACCTTCACGTGGTGGCCGTTAGCATCGCTTCAGCCTCCCGCACCACCTGCTACAAACCATCGTACTCGCAGGTTAATACTTCAGAAAAATTATTTCCTTTTTATTTAAAAATATAATTTTTCACCTTTCCCTATTATTTTGCATGCTTAAAAAAATGTGTGCATCGAACTTTTCACCCACAGTTAAATTTTTCCAACAAAATAGTTTAGGACGCTGAAGTACACATTTACCGAAAGTACTAATATGCTTTTCTATGTTGTACAGAAAACTGGGGAACTATAAATTTCGGTTTTGGTTTGAACAGATTTGCTGTGTCTCTGCACTTTTGGTTCTTCTGTTAATAGCTTGTTCGCACGCGAGTTTCTATCTTACTCATATGTATCTTTTGCAAATCGAAAAGGTTTTATCCGGTTTTTCCTGCCAACAATGTACAGGATACAACAAAAGAAAGGGTGGCTGCTGTGGACCTATTTTCTGTAGCGTATCACTACAACATTTATTGCTCTTCTGCCAATAACGTAAGTCCTCTTTCTCTTGTACCCGTCATTTCCACACAGCAACAAACCTTCCTTTTAACGGACCAAAGCTTCACATCTTCACTGGAGCGATGCATTATTCCTATCGCAGCTTCTCTTCACAGTGTCAGACTCACAGGTCCATATTACAATAAAAATCTTTAAAACACGTTTAAAATATGAAATATCTGAAAAAATATGAAATACATTAAAATATGAAAAATATGAAGTTTTAACCCTTTGTCAATAAACACAAGAGGCTAGTTCCATCAGAGGCATGCATTCAGTAGCTGACTTTAAACATTTGGAGCAAAATTACATATGCTTCCAATTTATGGACCTAAAGCATAATAATTAAAGAAGGTGATATTCTTCTGTCCTTGGCACTGCGTAACAATAATACAACTTCCAGTGATTAGCAGTGAAAAGCAACATGACATGCGATGACTGTCTTTTTTCTTGTAGTAGAAAATTGTATTCTGAACTTCATTTTTAGATTTAATTGCCCAGTCTGGCACCTAGGGCAACTAGATTATTTATTTACCTGCCCAGGTCAATGATTCACACGACTCAGGCATGGTATTTTTCAAACCCTGATATGTATAAGTAAAAATATATACAGTACATAATTTCATACATACATATTAATTAAAGCTTATATATTTCATTATTACTACTTTAGCAAAAACTTCCCATTACAAAAAAATTACCTTTGCTTGTCTCTGTGGGCACTATTTCACTTTTACAGCATTGCAATCTTATGCGTAATGAAAATTTCTGTAGTACATACTAACTTTTTAATGAAAAATTTGTAATGTTTTAAGAACAATACGTTGCTACAATTTTTTTTTGTCCCCCTTGAATTTCATTATAACGAGTTTCGACGGTTATTCTTTTTTACTGAATCTGGTAAATGCTGGCCAAGAAAATGACAGTGAAAATATATCATGAACAGTTTCTTTGCTTTGCAAATGTAGTAATTAAAGTTAAATGTAAAAAAGAATTGATTTCATTCTAAATTTCTGCGAGTGAAATCTTTCACCTGTGTCACTTTAAGCAGGGCTTGGAAAATATCCGAAATGTTACATGCGCAGCTGGGTATATACATAAATTATTTACCTACCCAGGTAGTAAAACCTGGATGCCCAGGAAAATTTATATTTTAAGATAAATCAGAAGCCACTTTTTTTAAGTTAAAAAATATGAAATTTTTTTTACACATTTTGTAATTCCTATTTTAAAGGTCTATTCAAAATGTTCAATATGCAAAGCATGTATTTCATGTTTTAAGATGATAGTGCTGAAATTGGTACAAAATGATGTGATGAAATTGTTTTTTGAGAAATTTAAAGATTCTGCCGTGTTCTTTTCCTTTGTCACTAAACACCTGATTTGCACATCAATAAAAATTGTTTCAGTATCTTCAGGTATTGCCAAGATATTATAAATACAACTATTTAATAGTTTTCCAAAAAAAAAATTTGTGCTCCAAAATGGTTTCCTTGTGGCAACACAACAATGAAAGAACAGGTTTAGCCACTGAAGTCATTTCTAAAACATTCCAAACAGGAAAATTTAATATTTTAGAAATATTGATATGCATTAATGTTCTACAATGACTCAGTTAGAATCAGGGTCTAAACAAGTGTTTCTTCTTTTGGGTGGGGGTCTGAGATTTGAAATTATGCCCTATCAAGTTCAAAAGCTCTCATTTCCATTCAAGTATTTTTTTCTTTTCTTTCTGATACCTTAATTATGGGGAAGCAATGTGATCTTTCAAAAGCAGTACTTCCAGTTTTTGACATAATTTTACTAAACATGTGAAAAGTAGGTAAATATCCAAAAATTAGAGATAGGAAACAAGACAGTAAAAGTTCTGGGAACACTGACAACACAGTGCTCAGTAGAATGTAAAATGAACCAGCACACAAGGCAGTGAATGTGAAAACAAAAAAAGCATGATTCAACCCTATGTCAAATGTAATACTAGCCAAAACCTACATGAAAAACCAACTTTGACACCATTGTGGATTGAATACCCTTATAGACGCAATGTACTCGGATGCCAGTTCGTAGTTCTGTTTGTCATTGATATAACATATAAATACAAGAATATGCCTGTACATATCTTTACTACATAACTGCCCTTTGTATTCATTCATGCAAATACTACATAAGTACGTATGTGCAAATTAAAATGTCTAAAAGAAACTAAGTATTGTTCAACCAACTGTGTGTACAGAGTTCGTACAGCCTAATGTTAAACAAATCTGTGTGTAACTGATGTCATTATTTATCATATTGTAATAAACCTGATTTTAAGATATGAAAATATCATTACTCACATTTAGAACTGAATTGATTCAGTTATAATGTAAGTATCCAACAATTTCACACTCACACACTCTTCCACAAAAAACATGCATTTACTTGCACACTCTTCCACAAAAAATGCATTTATGTAAAAGTCGGTGACTACTTGCCGTGAGGCTTAACCGAATATGGCCAAACTTCATATTTACAGGGATTGCATTTCAAATTACAGCTTAAGTTAATACGGTCAAACTTATTTTTTCGGGTATAGCCCTTCAAATTATGGCGTAGCTCAATACGGTCAAACTTATTTTTTATGGGCAATGCCCTTCAAATTATGGCGTAGCTCAATACGGTCAAACTTATTTTTTTGTGGGCGTTGCTCTTCAGATTATGGGCTTAGTATTTAGGGTTCAGACCGTAATTTCATGGGCTTTCACAAAAATGGGCCAAGCCGTAGTTTTATGGGCAACGGCCGGGCCCCCAGTTGCCGGCCATTGCCCGTAATCTAACTGTGAAATTTTTAACAGTGTGTAATGGTATCGGGTGTGTTTATCTTGACTTAACTGGGACCCCTGGTACGTCTACAAACGTCTGTGACCGACCAACTGTATGTGCGGATCCTTTCTGACGACTGTTCCAACAGGACAATGCACCTCCGAACAAGTGTGGGGACGCCACATTATGGTTAGAGGAGCATTCATCTGAGTTTGGGGTGTTGCCATTCCCACCCACATCCCCAGATCTGAGCGTGATAGAACACATTTTGAATGCCATGCAACGCGCTATCAAACACAGGAATCCGAGACCTCGGAATACATCCGAATTGTGGAACGCTCTGCAGGAAGTATGGTGCGCATTGCCTACAGCATATTTCCAGAAGCTAGTGGAATCCATTCCCCGTCGTATTTCTGCGGTCCTGCGCTCCCGTGGGGGACCTACCAAGTATTAAACTAGTGTACCAGTTTCTCTGGCACTTCAATGTTTATGTCAGATTTTAAATAACATATCAATCTTTGCTAATATCTAAAAAGCTTAAGAAAACACTGATTCCGATAAACAAAAGAACTGTATTATCAACCAGGATAAAAAAGAAAGGATTATACAACATATGGCAGCTACATTTTTGGTGTGGCTTTGGCACATGCAGCTTAGATATGATCTTACTGTTTGAAATTAGGACTCATTTCTGCAATACTTTGTAAATAGGATAACTAATTCAAGCTATTCTCTCCTTTTATTTATTTTATAAATGGATGTGTTTCTTGATAATGTTTTCGATGTAGTGTACGATTATAATTATGTTTTTCATTGGTATTTTGCAGGTATTGGTAAAACAACAGTATAAAGTTTGTGATTCTTTGAGCAGTATGGCCAGGCTATGACTATTCAGTTTGCAACTGGGGGTTTCTATAGTTCTTTTATTTTAATTTTTATTCTTTATTATTTCAGGGGGGGGGAAGGAGGAGGGAGCTTCTAGCTTTTCGTTTTTAGGGTGGTAAACTTTGCTGTAGTTGGCTGTGATGTAATGGGGATGGGATTGCTAGTTTTTGATTTGTTATCCCCCGCCCCTATATTTTCTTGCAAACTGAATAATACTGAAACCCATACTTTCTCGTCTGTATAGAATTATGAGATGCGATTTGTGCTGGCTAATGATGAAGCCTTGGATGACAGCTGCCCTATGTTCTACAATCCTTTCCTATTTCTCCTGGTTGATAAAACAGTTCTTCTTTCGTTTATCCGAATCAGTGTTTCCTCAAGCTTTTTAGATATTAGCACAGATTAATATGTTACGTTTTTTAATTTTCTGATACGCAGCCTCTGACGCTTAGGAATTTCAATTTATAGATAGTAGTTTTTGAGTATCTTTATATGTGCATCAGTTTATTTATATCATCATCACCATCATTGTCAACCATTATCAATCCACTGCTGGACGAAGGTCTCCCCACATTTCCTCCACAACGGTCTGTCTTGTGCCAGTCTCTTCCACGTCACTCCCGCATACTTTCGAATTTCATCCACCCATCTCTCATGTGGTCTTCTTTTTGGGTCTTTTCCTGTCCCTTGGAATCCAATCTAAAATTTTGGCTGTCCATCGATGGTCTGTCCTTCTGGCAGTATGTCCAGCCCATTGCCATTTCAGGGATTTAACTCTGATCATGATGTCTTCCACTCTTGTCATTTTTCTGATCCACGAGTTCCTCTTCTTATCTCTCGTGGTTACAAAAAGCATGCACCTCTGCATGCTCTTTGAGTTGTCGGCAGCCTTTGTATGTCTCTTTTAGTTAAGGTCCACATCTCTGCACCATACGTAAGCACTGGAAGGATGCATTGATCAAACACTTTTCTTTTAAGACATAATGGCATATTGCTCTTGAAAATTATGCTGTTTCTTCCAAACGCTCTCCAGGCAAGTTTTGTACGCCGATTAATTTCTTCATCAATGTGACCCTCACTTGATATCTGCTGTCCAAAATAAACGTACGTGTCTGTTATCTCCAACTTTTCTCCATCAATCGATAAATCTTCATTTCTTGTAAAAGCATTGTACATCACTTTTGTCTTCTGAAAGTTCATTTTTAATCCCACTTCTTTACTCTTGTCAGCAAGTTTCTGGATCATACTCTGCAGCTCTGATGGGGTAGTTGCAAAAATGACTATGTCACCAGCAAAACGAAGGTGGGTTAGATAATCTCCATTAATATTTATCCCTTTGTTTTCCCAGTTCAGTGATTGAAAGACATTTCCCAATGTGGCATTAAACAGCTTCGGAGATGTGGTGTCACCTTGTCTCACCCCCTTTCCAATTTTTACGTGTGCTGTATTTTCAAACAGCCGAATCTTTGCACTTGCAGTTTCATAGATGTTATTAATTGATATTAAAACCATGATATCAAACCATGTGCATATTCCCTGCCACCGAGAAGCACTATAAGAAGGGTGTACAGAAGGCAGGGTGTAAGTAGTGGAAGTGTGTTGTGCTGCCGGACCTGTGCGTGGGAAGCTTCCTGATGCCTCGTCGCAGAATACGGCAGTCATTCCAGCATGTTTCGGAGTTCAACAGAGGACGAATAGTGGCTTATCTCGACAGCGGTTTATCGTACCAAGATACCGGCGCCCGTGTGGGACGACATCCAGCCACAGTGAGGCGAGTATGGATTCGGTGGGTGCAGGAGGGACGGACGGACCGACGTGAGCGATTGCCGCAGCAGCGGCAAACCACTGAACGAGAGGACCGGCATGTTGTGCGGCGGGCATTGACGGCTCGCAACGCCACATCACGAACGTTAGCGCAAGAATTAGAGTGTGTTGCGCAACAACCTGTGTCAGCACGTACCGTTCGACGTCGTCTGCAGGAGCTGGGACTTATCGCACGGCACCCATTGCTCCGATTACCATTGAAGTTAAAATACCGGTGAATGCGGTGGCAGTGGGCCGTTGAACGCCGCACCTGGATTACGGAATGGCACGACATTTTGTTCTTCGACGAATCCCGCTTCTGCCTGCAACACCACGATGGTCGGATCCGCGTGTGGTGGCACCACGGCGAGAGACTGTATGACGCCTGCATTATGCATCGCCATACCGGTCCGTCGCCTGGCGTTATGGTTTGGGGCGCAATTGGATATGACACCCGCTCCCCTCTGGTACGCATCTCCGGTACACTTAACAGCCACCGCTACATCTTCGACGTTTTGGAGCCGGTAGTCCTCCCTTACCTGCAGGACCTGCCAGCGGCCACTTTTCAACAGGACAATGCGCGCCTGCGCGTGGCACGCATCGTGCAACAATTCTTCACGGCCCACCAGGTGTCACTGCAGCCTTGGCCCGTCTGTTCTCCCAACATGTCGCCCATGGAACACGTCTGGTCGCTGATCGGCAACCGAATGGCCCGGCAATCACCACCCGCGGCTATGCCTGATGAACTGTGGCAACGTGTGGAAGCAGCTTGGACCGACATACCCCAAGCCCACATCCAAAGCCTCTTTCGTTCGATGCCGCGGCGTGTAGCGGCCGTTACTGCCAGCCATGGGGGCCACACAAACTATTGATGTCTGCGTGTTCCGCAAGTCGCACGGGCCTGTAAGATCAATCATTTCATCTTTGTATCTGTTGTTATGTGTCCAGTAAATCTGGCTTTGCTATCTCGTGTCCTTCTTGGTGTTGCATTTTGGGTGGCCAGCAGTATATATATACACTATATTGACAAAAGTCACCGGACAACTAGAAGAGAAACATAACATAGCATTTATTGACATACATTAGTACGGTGTCGGTTTACCTTTGGCCTTCGAGACAATACTTTTGACAAGCTTTTGGAACACAGCGATAGGTATGCCCTTCCATTCAGTACATAAAGCTGCCGCTAACTGTTGCTTAGTAGTAGGCCTTGGTCCCAAACTTCTTATGCGACGCTCTATTTCTTCCCATAGGTGCTCTGTGGGATTAAGATCTGGGCTATGTGCTAAGCAGTCCACCCACGATAAGGAATTATTGCCAAACCACGCCGTAACAGTCCTTGCTTTATGGGACGTAAGTCGTGTCTGTTTTTGAGCTCCGTGTTTCGCCGTCTACTGAGTGTGTTTTGTGTGCTCTGTCGTTTAATTTTGTGCGTGCCTTCAAGACGAAGGTTGTATCTTTCATTTAAGACATCTCCCGAGTCGGTGAGTACTATTTTCAGTTAGCTATCAGCACTTTATTTTCTCGACCAGTTGGTCGTTTTTACTAAATTAGGCCTCGCCATCGGCGATGGCGACTTCTGATAAGAGCAGCGTTCCAGCTTTCGTCACAGCTTCTCCTACTACGTCAATCCATATCTCTGACGGAGCAAACCCATCAGCGTCCGTCCTTGATGATAAGGAATATCGTCCTCCTCCTGATGCCTATTGCTCTTCTTCTTCTACGCTTTGACTCTCTGACTCTAACCCTCCTGGTGGTGATGTTACGTCATTCGCTTCTGATGCTGCCGATGACATAATGGATATATCTGAGGGCGTTGCTTCTCTGCCCTCGGTAGCCTTGCCCAGCGTTGTGTCAGCTCCTTCATACAGCGCTGCACCTCTGCCTTCCAGTGGAGGTTTGCCTTCCCGCTCTTATTCTAGCGTTACCTCAGGTTCGTCCCTACCAACGCAAGCGACTCGCCTTCCCCTTGCGGATGCCCATGTCCAGATACATGGTGACTCACTTCAATTGGACGTTCCGCACTTCTCACCGGCTGCACAGGAACTTCACTCCACCCGCGAGTTGGGAGTGTACCTAGATGCTCTTCCGAATACACCGTTGAAGGTCTATTGTGATACGCTCCTTGCTTTTCTTCCAGACGGAGCCATTACTCACCTCACCCGCCGGCCGCGGACGGTGATTGTTTATTTCACGTCCAAAGAGCATGCAGACACGCATCTAAATTTTGGTCTTGACCTGGGAGATCACCACCTTGAAGCTGAACCGATCGCCAGGCGCCCTGTTCAGGTCTCCTTGCATCCGGTGCCCCCGAAATCTCGGATGCGATTATATGTACTGCACTTAGTAAGTGTGGTAAGATTGTTGGTCCTGTTATCACACATTCAGCTGCTCCCAAGGATCCTGCAAATAAGAATGTTCGTAGTTTTCGCCGGAGTGTTCGACTCATCTTTCCATCAGAGGAGCATCTCCGTAAGTTCCCACGGATCCTAAACATCCGATGTGGGCAGCTCTCCTACAGAATTGACATGCTAACATCATAACACTGTGCTAATTGCAAAAAACTTGGGCATCAGCGTGCTCGTTGCCCCAACAACGAGTATCCAGCTCCCACGGCTTCTAGAGTGCCTTCCGCCTCTAAGCAGCCTCTTGCTACATCTCGCTCTCGACCTGCACCGTCTTCTAGTGTGCCAACTGCCTCTGGGCTGAGTTACACAAAAAGTATATCTAAAGCCTCTTGTCAACGAGCGTCTTCTGATGCTGACCTCACCTCCCACCTTCATTTTCCAGTGCTCGCCTGACCTATTACTCCTAAACACGTGGCAACATCGGGAGACCTCGCTGCTGGTTTCCCACCAGTCTTCACTGTTGGTGTCTCCGAATGTGACGGTGGCGCCGATAACTCCTCTGACTCTGCGTCTGCTTCCCGAGCATCGTCGCTCCCTGGAAAACGCATTTCTGGCACTCGTACAGGTACCCGACGTAAGAAGAAGAAGAAGAAGAAATCTCCCTCTGCGGATGGGCAACCGTTCCGTGCTACCAAATCTTCAGGAGATTTTTCTCCCTCTCCTGCGCCAACAGAAATTGAAAGGGACACTGATGATGATGGGTCTCCGCCTTCGTTTGAGGTCTTTTCAAGTTTACTCTCCAAATGTGGTGCTCCTTCAGAACCTCTCAATCTTTTAGATTACTATCAGTTTTGCACCCACACCACGAACCTGGAGTCGACGTATGACTACCTACGAGAGCGCGAAGACACTCTCCCCGCGCGGCTCCTGCAAGCCGGATGCATTGCTAAGTACCTTCTTGGGTTTGTTCATGACCCCCTGCACCACTCATGGACCCTTGGCTGCGTAAACCGATTACAACAACTCCTGAAAGTTGCTCCGCGACTCCTCCAATCAACGACTGACCAGTCCATTCAAGGTCACGACCCTTAATTGCAGAGGGTTCGCTAGCCCCCTAGCGAATGCTCTTGTAATGGAAGACCTCTCGCCCCTCGGGGCCGATTTGTTACTACAGCAAGAAACAAACTGCCATTTCTCCACTCTGTTTACTCGCTGGCGTGCTGGCGATTATGTGTTCCATCATGCATTTCGCTATTCATCTCATGGTGGGCTTGCTATCGGAATACATCAGCAGTTCCGATCCACCCTCACTGCACTCTCAGTGCAGAACTTATGCCGGGATTTACTCCAGCAAGTCTCCTTCACAGTTGGCGGAGCTCGATTTCACATCTTTAATGTGTATATTCCGTGCACCTCTATTCATTTATCCATCTTGTTCACCAAACTCCGTCAAGCTCTCTCGAAAATCTCGCCTTCGGTTCGTGTGCTCTTGGGTGGAGACTTCAATTGCACCCTTGACCCAGCACTGGATCGCTCTCCTTCGTCACGAGAGCGTCGGACGGATCTCGTCGCACTACTCCATGACCTTGTGGCTGATTTCTCCTTCACCGATGCTTATAGGCGTCTACATCCACAAGAGACCTCACACACGTGGCGCTCGTCTGGGAGTCAGCTTACATCGACTGCACGCCTAGATCGGGTTTACGTTTCCACACCGCTTCTTGCGTCTATTACCGAGTTGCGGCATCAACCTACTGCTTCCTCAGACCACTGCACGGTCACCCTCACAGTGTTTGTTGCGGCGTCACTCCTTCGGACTGTTCGTCCGTGGACGTTTGACTCCAATCTCCTCACTTATCCTGACTTTTGTGCCTCTGTCCGTTCTTTCCTCGCTGCTCGTCGCGCAGGGTTGCATTCCGCACCCTGTACCTTGAGGTATTAGCTTCATGTCAAGCATCAGCTCCTCTTACATATCAAACAACTTTCCTTCACCATGACGACTTCCAGTCAGATGCGCCTCGATCACGCCAGGCAGATGCTCGCACTGATTTGGTTGTCAGATCCGCTGTTTCCAGCATATCAGGCGGAGCTCCAGACTTTGCTGAAACCTCTAGCGCAGCAAGCACTTTTACGTCTGCGTATTAAACATCTCAATCCAGAGGAATGCACCTATGATTTTCTAACATCAATGGAATCTGCACGTAAGTCTTCTACCTCGCTTCGTCATCTTCGCCTCCCCTCTGGTGAAATCACATCCGATTCGGCAGCGATTTGCTCTCACGTTCGTCAGTTCTATACCACCAAGTTCAGTGAAACTCCTCCCCCTTCTCCCTCTGCTCTCCCCCATCGTCTCAATAACCTGCCTCAAGTTCCGTCTCATCTTGCTCACACCCTGTCTCTCTCACCCACATCCACGGAGGTGTCCGACACCTTCTCTTCCCTTAACCCCCATGCTGCTCCGGGTCCGGACGGCCTCTCTTTTCCTTTTTATCGTGCGTTCTTGCTTCTCCTGTTGCCTTTTCTCCTCTCCACTTTTTCTGCTGCATTTAAATGCTCCCTCCTCCCGAGGAGTTTCACGGACGCACATGTGGTCCTATTTCCCAAGAAGGCTGACCCTCTTGACTTGGAAAATTGGCGCCCCATTTCTCTTCTCAATCAAGATTATAAACTCTATACTAAGCTTCTTTCCCGGCCACTAAACTCTGTCCTTCCTCACATCCTTGCTGACTGTCAAACTTATACTGTTCCTGGCCGTTCTCTTTCCTTCAATGTTCAACTTCTTCGCGATCTCATTCATCTTGCTAAGACTCATTCTGAACCTCTTGCTCTCCTTTCCTTAGACCTCCGTTCCGCTTTCGATAATATCTCACACGCCTATCTAACACAACCCTGCTACTTTGGCTTTCCTCCACATTTTGTCTCTGTTCTTCTCTCCCTCTACCGGGACGCCGTTTTCCATGTCAAGACGGCATCTTTTCTCACAGCACATGTTCCCTTCAAGCGGGGAGTTCGTCTGGGCTGCCCGCTTTCTGATCAACTGTTTGCGATTGCGGTCGAACCCTTTCTACGCTCTCTGCAAACATCTCTCCTAGCACAACTTCCACCACCAGTTGCCAGCTCACGGAATCACTCAGTCATTTACTCTGCCTATGCAGATGACATTACCGTCTGCATTCGTAGCGACTCACAGTTGCAACTGCTTTGTCGTTTGTTTTCCGCATATGCCTCATGTTCAACAGCTGAACTGAATACGTCTAAGAGCACCGGATTGTGGTGCGGGTCGTGGTGCAATCGCATGGATGCTCCATGGGGGCCACATGGTCATCCACTACCCAACGCTTCCTGGGTGTGCACTTAGGCGCACCACAAGCTACATCCAGTGCAACTCGCACGGAACTCCATCCTCACCTCCTCCGCACAGCTGCGTTCTGGTGTCGTGCGCAGTTCTATACGTCCTACTACCAGCGTACAAATCTCACCAGGACATACCTTCTGTCCATCTGCAAGCATTCTTGGATTGCATCTACGACCCCGCTTTTCTGTCTCCAGGAAGTTACACGCTGCCTTACTCGAGTAATGTGGGCGGGTCATCACTGGATTAACGTCCACAAACTCTGTGTTCCTCCCTCCTATGGTGGTGCTGGCCTACCTGATGTCCCGCTGTGCTACAAAGCAAGCCAAGTGATCAACTTCATTCACCTTTTCACGGCTCCAGTGGCTTCCGCAGCTCAGATACGTGACGTTCTTACCTCCTTGCGTAACCCACATTTTTCCTTTCTTTCTCTAGTTCTCATGGATTGCTGTCCTTTCGCCCCCTACAAACTCCCACCTGCATATTCTGAAGTCCTCACTCACCTTCGCTCTCTCCCCCTCATTCGCTCCCCTCCCTCTTCAACTCTAGAGCTTCTTTCTGAACCCCTCTTCTTTAACTCCCTTGTTCATCCCCCATCTCCCCTGCTTTTCATTCCCCTCTTGGCTCCGAGCAGGTGTAGTAACCGTACAAGACCTCACTAACTCGGATCTATCCTGGCGCCCTTTCTCTGGCCTCCCACCTGCTATTCTCTCGTCCCCATCCGCCCGTTTGGTCTATGACTCCCTGCTTACTGCACTTCTTTCGCTTTTCCCGATCTTGTCTCCCCCACCGGTCTCGTCTCTGTCTTTTCTGCCCCTCTTCCGCTGCCGTTTTTCCTCCGACTCTCAGACTCGGTTCTTCCTCTCTCCTCTCTCTCCTCTAAATCTCTTAATCTTTTCCTAGTGCACCTTGTCACCACTTCACCGCTTTCTATTCTCGAGGTTCCTCCTGCTTCTCTTCCTCTTGTCTGGGCCGCTGCCCACTCACCCTTATCCGACCCTCTTGAAATTAATACCCACTGGCTCTTTTTGCATAATCGCCTCCCTGTTCCGTATTTTCTCTTTCGCATGTCCCTTCTCTCCTCCCCTCTGTGCTCCTTCTGCGCACAGGAAGCAGACGTTTCTCACGTCTACCTTTACTGTCCCATCCTGATGCTTCTCCTCCACCAGGCTTTTCGGATTGCCAGTCGCTCTTGTTCTAAAGATCTTCCGTTCACTGCCTACAGACATCTTCTTCTGCGGGCTCATCCACCTACGCCTCTTCCGTCAGTATGTGCCTATCTTTTCGTGCTGGTTAAACACGTTATTTACGTATACCTTCAACAACTCCGCAGCGTTTCCTCGCCGGTTTCTTTACACCAGGCCAGCGCAGCACTTTTGTGCCATTTCCGAGATCGATTGCTTTCTCGACTCCGCTTGGAGTACCAGTCGGCTTCTTCCAGTCGTCGAGAAGTCACCTTCTATGCTACCTGGGCGCCGGTCGCTCCATGGTTTGCGGTTTATTCTGGACTGCTACACCTATCAGTACCCTAGGACATTCTACACCTCCTTTGCTGAGTTTCGTGGCACCCTGGTGCCCCTACTCCACTCTACGACTCGTCTCCATGTATATCATGTGATCGTGCTACAGCCTGTGCTGTAATACCCAAGTTTTTTGTTTTCTCGTTTTCAGTGTGCATATCATTGTGATCTTGTCATTTGAATTGTTGTTCTTCGTGTCGTACTATGCTTTACCATATTTACATTGTTATTAGTGTGCCCTCTGATTCCGTGGCCTAACGTCACGTTTATGTACTTGGGGCTGTACCCTGGTCACCGTAAGTGCTTTCTGTCTATGCACCTAGTGTATTACACCGTGTTCCCGTAGTGTGTTTTACTTTGAGATGTCATGTGGTGTACGTCTCTATCTCTCATTTGTTGTATTTGCCGCACTCACACACCTTCTTAGTGTTTAGCCATTTTCATTGCACCTGTTTGATTTTTGTACAGTTCTATACTTCCACATTGTGTACATACTACTTTCATCCCAGTGTATTTTCATGGGGTTTTTTTGTGCATCCTTTGTACCTCTTGCATTTCTTGTGCTGTACCGTGCTTTCACATTGTGTTAATGCTTTGATCGTGCACGTGCAAATTTATGATAAATTCTGTCATCTGTCAGAACCCATGGCTTGTCCTGTGCTTTCACTTTATGCATATACTCATAACTTCCCAGAGTGCACTCATGGTTTATCGTGTGCTTTTTACTGTACTTGTAACCTTTCTTGCGCTGTATCGTGTCTTCACATTGTGTACTTTATTTGGTCATCCCTGTGTACAATATGGTTCATCATGTCTTGTTAATGTACCAGTTACATCTATTGCGTCGTACCGTTCTTTCATTTTGCGTTAATTCCTCTTGTCATCCCAGTGTGCATTCCTAGTTTTGCTCTGTGATCTTACTGTTCCTTCTGCATTTTTTTCGTGCAATCCACGCTACCGTTGAATTGTGAATGCTAATGTCATCTCAGTGTATTTTCATGCTTACTCGTGTACATTATTTACCTTCCGGTGGCGTAGTGGTCTAAGCGATGGCCTCTGATTATTCGTCCGTAAGGGGTCCGGGTTCGTATCCCGGTGAGGCATGGATGTTGTGTTTGTCTTACGGCTCTGGTTCTCTCCCTTCACTGGAACCAGTGACTCTAAATTAGGGACGGGCGACTGCTTATAGCCCATTGAGTTGCTCACGGTGGTCGTTAAACCTCCAATCAATAAAAAAAAAAATTAAATACCTTCACCCCGCCTGTATTATGTTGCTTTGTTACCCTCGTTAAATAACTTGCACAATTGTGCACGCTGTGTTTTTATCTCATGTATGTAATGTTTTACCTTCACGGCGGTGTTTGTGCTGTTCTTTTTCTGATTGTGTACTATTGTTTCGACTGTGTTATCCTGTAAATCATGCCCAGCCAATGTCATGTGTCACGATGTGTTTCTCTCTGTCACTTCTCCTGCAATTTTTGTGCAATAAGCTTTGTTTGCAGCATTTGTTATTCATCCCCATTGTCATTGCAGTGTATATACCATCATGTTTTAACAGTTTGTATTATTTCCCAGTGAGACGCCCAACGCTGTACGTCTCCCTCTTATGTTTTCTTATGATGAATAATAATAAAGCGAATTTGAAACCTTGCTTTATGACTCGGTGCATTATCCTGCTGGTACCAAAAATGTCCGGTTTCATAATATTGCCACAGAGTTGGTAGGGCATAATTGTCCAGAATATTGCGGTAGACGTGCTGGTTACCAGGTTTGTCCACGATAACCAATGGGCCGGGACCATACCACGAAAAACACCTCCACACGAGTATACTGCCAGCTCCAAACTGGACCGTAGGAACAGTACACTGTGGCAAATAGCATACCCACACATGGCCATCAGATTGATGAATCGTGTATCTGGATTCATCAGTCCATAGGATCCGTTTCCATTGATCTGCGACCCACGATAAATGTTCTTTACACCATGCTAAACGACGAGTAGCATTCCGAGTGGAGATGAAAGGCTTATGAGCAGCTGAACGACCACGGTAACTCATGGAATGAAGTTCTCTGCGAATGCTACATGTACATGCCGAGGTTCCAGCATTTTTACTCACCTGCACACTGAGGTCTTGTGCAGTATTCCGTCGATTAGCTGTAACGACTCTCCTGAGGCTTCGACGCCCTCTATCATTGATTTTCTTTAGTCTGCCGGTACGCTTTGCTGCTTCAGGCAAGCCATGTGTCTTCCACTTATTCAGTACATCCAAAACAGTTGACTTGGGTATGTTTAAACGCCTCTCGGTTTCTCTTATGGACAACCCACTTATATAACACCCAACAATCTTTCCTTTCTCAAAGTCAGTTCTCTCCCGCCGCGACATTTTCACTCAAGCTCACAGTGCGATACGATCGCGGTGAGCTGCAGGCTTGTTTTTATACCGTTTGCAACTGTACCGCGCGTCTCAAGAACGCAGCGGATCCGTTCATTTGCTTTTGAAGGGGTATCCGGTGACTTTTGTCAATATAGTGCGTGTATGTGTGTGTGTGTGTGTTCTATCTCAATAATGCGCGTTCAGTGACAGCGTATCAGGAAAATACTGGAATCCTAATAACCCCCCATGAATAACTTTGTAGATAGTCCGTGGGAATACCTTTTAAGATGCAGAAATCTCTTTTAAATCTTTAGGTGCTTCCATGGTGTCACTACCAGAGAAAAAGTTACTAATGTGATGTTGCCACCTGCGTTACTGCTATTCAATCTGTTGAGAGGCATACGGAAATTCCAACATGTAAGGGACCATGGGGTATCGTTGACTTGATCGAAAGATCATTTGACCGAAAATCAGTTCGCCGAAAATCATTTCATCGAAAGGTACAGTTCGCCAAAGGATCACTTGACCGAAAACTTCACTTCACCGAAAGTTCACTTCACCTAAAAGTTCATCTCATCGAAAGGTCATTTGATCGAAAAGTTCATTTCACCAAAGAATTACTTCACCTAAAAACTCATTATATCGAAAGATCATTTCACTGAATGGTCAGTTTATCGAAAACTTAGAATTTTGTTGTTAGAGATATCTATTGGAGCGTGGTGCGGGTTTTTGAAAAACTGGCCACCTAAACGTTATGGGAGTGTATAAACAATGCACTTTTAATTTCCATGAAACACCTCTCCATAAGTAGGTTTTTCGAAATATAACATTAATTATAAGGCCTAGATCTGGGCCTTTTTATCAAATTTTAATCCTCCGAGCTCATGTTCATAAGGGTTACATAGCAAGTCAAGTAAATAATGTTCCTCTTTTACTCAACCACAAAACATTTATTTTTTGACCGTAGGCCTAGATACAGGCCATTTCAACAGATTTTAACCCTACTCGTATTCATAAGTGTTACATAATATTTAAAATAAAATAAACTGACGGAAAAAAAAATCCCAACACCAAGAAGGGGTTGTGTTAGACAACCACAGTTGGTAGGCGGTGAGAGTACATCTGTAAGATGACGTCTATGCAAATTTCGCGCTCGGCGCATACGTGTGGCGCTAGTAGCGCCCCTCGGAACATGCAAAGCAGGTTTGCTGTAAATACGCGCTGTAACGTTCGTGAGCGTTAGTTATCGTTGAGATTCGACGTAGGGTGTTGATGTTAGTCAAGAATGCCTTTAAGAAGACGAAGAAGCCATTATCAACAGCTCACGGAGTTTGAACGAGGTTGTGTAATATGGCTACGAGAAGGTGGATTTTCTTTCCGCAATATTGCAGAACGACTTGGCAGGAATGTAGCGACTGTGCATAATTGTTGGCAGCGGTGGTCAAGGGAAGGTACTGCCTCAAGAAGACCGGGTTCCGGCCGGCCACGTGGCACTACTGAGAGGGAAGACCGCCGTGTACGGCGTATGGCTGTGGCGCATCGTACCGCGTCTGCGGCAGCAATTCGAGCTGCAGTTGCCACCACAGTGACACAACGAACTCTTACAAATCGGTTACTTGAAGGACAGCTCCGAGCCAGACGCCCTGTAGCGTGCATTCCCCTTACTCCAAACCACTGCCGTTTGCGACGTCAGTGGTGTCAAGCTAGAGCTCATTGGAGGACGGAGTGGAGATCTGTTGTGTTTTTTGATGAAAGCCGGTTCTGAGACACACCGGACCTACACCTGAAGTTATGGTCTGGGGAGCAATTTCCTATGACAGCAGGAGCACTCTCGCGGTTATCCCACGCACCCTGACGGTACAGTTGTACGTCGGTCTGGTGATTCAACCTGTTGTGCTGCCATTCATGAACAGCATTCCAGGGGTGTTTTCCAACAGGATAACGCTCGCCCGCACACCGCTGTTGTAACCCAACATGCTCTACAGAGGGTCAACATGTTGCCTGCTAGATCACCAGATCTTTCACCAATCGAGCACGTATGGGACATCATGGGCGACAACTTCAGCGTCACCCCAACCAGCATTAACCGTCCTTGTATTGACCGACCAAGTGCAACAGGCATGGAACTCCATTCCACAAACTGACATCCAGCACCTCTACGACACCATGCACGAACGTTTGTGTGCTTGCATTCAACATTCTGGCGGTTACACCGGTTATTAATGTACCAGAGTTTCACATTTAAAATGGCTCTTCTCGCGCTTACAATAAGATGTGATATTGAAACCTTAATCGATTAAATATGTTACCTATACAAATGTATTGCCGCCATTTCATTCCTCTACAACTATTTTTTCGTGGTGTTGGGATTTTTTTCGTCAGTGTATGTTGCACTTTTGCTCAAACCTAAAGCATTAATTTTAAGGCCTTAGACTTAAATCTGGGAATGTTTAATGTTCATAAGTTTTTTATGTAAACCTTATGTGAACATGAGCACGCACGATTAAAATTGGCTAAAAAGTTCTAAGCTGAGGCCTAAGGAATTAAAATTGATTCATTTTGCCTGAATAAATTTGCAACATTATTAACTTGACTTTTTTCGTAAACCTTATGAACATGAGTATGCGCGATTAAAATTTGCTAAAAAGGTCTAAGATGTGACATAGGGACTTAAAATTAATTATTTTTTGTCTTACAACTATATCTTCGCGTGCTTTGTGACACGGAGAAATCAAAAGTGCAATTTGAGTATGATCCCCTAACGTTTCGGTGGTCTGTCTTCCGAACTGGCACCATGATTCAACAGATCCTGTAATGAAATCCAAAGCTTTCGATAAACACACCCTTCGGGGAAATGACCTTTCGATGAAATGAACTTTTAGGCAGAGAGACCTTTCGGTGAAATGCACGTTTCGAGCAAAGGGATCTTTCGGTGAAGTGATTTTCGGTCAAGTAACCCTTCGGTGAAGTAAACGTCGGGCAAATGAACCAGACCCGGGACCATGCGGTACCTCCTTTGAGAACCAAGGTTATTTTTAGGGTTATTTCAGAACATATTCGGTGAAACAGAAGTCAGTTTAGCGTCAGAGCAATGAATAGATAGAGGAAGTGAATTTGCTGAATTCACAGTTGTTCTCCCACATGAGTTCACGTGCATAATTTTCGCATTCTAAATTTCTTTTGATGAAAATGCTGATTTTTACTCACCTAGTATATCTTCTCTGGACTTTATAGAAGAAGGCATGAATAAACTGTCAGACAGTAATGTGTTTTGGCATTTCTATGCAACAAATAGGAAGTGCAACACAAATTTTCCTTATTTGAGTACAATCGGAGAAAGAAACTAAGACAGCCTGTGCAGATTAAGATCACGCATTTACCTATTTCCAAAAGGCTGGCCACTATTTGTGGCTTTTATAGAAAAAAACCCTCAAGATTTCGTCTTACTGGACTCGCATTATTAAGATAGAAAGCTAAACAGAATCTGCAAGAACTCATACACTCACTCACCTGCTTTTAAAGTGCAAGCTTAACTAACGTTGGTTATTTTCGAACATTTGTTAGCTTAAAATATCTTTGCTTTACATGGTTGTTTTCCCGAAAGATTGAGGGTCTAAACCCATTTTTCAAAGGAATATCTGTGAATATTTACTTCGTTTTTTCAAGCCTTGTAAGTAAAACCTGAAAGCACAGTATTAAATAGTCTTTACTTGTGAGTGTATGTGCCAATTCGGCTATCAAAGCGTGCAAAAGATTATTGAAAAGGCGAAAAAAAAAACCCTAATAAATATTGATGCAATGAAGCGGTGGTGAGTTAAAACACTTCTTTTTCCGTTTCTTTCACCATTCTTTCACTCCTCTCATTCAATACCATTTTTGTTATTTTCAGTTCACCAAACTTTCAGTGCAGTGAATAAATACTCATCATCTGTACACTGTAAAATATTTTCTGAAACTCACGGGCAACTATCCGTCATTTCTTTCGTGAATCAACGAAGCATATTTCTGATGCAACCTTTTCCGTGAAATAACGGAAAGAAACCTGAATTTCATGGAATTTTCGTACTACGGGAAAATTCTGAATTTTCAGAAACCTTTCCGCAGTTTCTTTCTTATATTAACGATATATTACCATTTTAGAGATGTGTTAACGAAAAATTCTGAATTTTCAGAAACCTTTCCGCAGTTTCTTTCTTATATTAACGATAAATTGCTGTTTTAGAGATGTGTTAACGAAAAATTCTGAATTTTCAGAAACCTTTCCGGAGTTTCTTTCTTATATTAACGATAAATTACCGTTTTAGAGATGTGTTAACGAAAAATTCTGAATTTTCAGAAACCTTTCCTCAATTCCTTTCCTATATTAACGGAAAATCTCCTTTCTCACTTTTTTGGTGTCCGTATGACGAGAAATTACCGGTAATGGGAGCGATTCCTGAGAATAATTGAGGTTTGATTAACTTTTAAATTTCAATCGTCTGTCGAATTTTGAAGTTTCGTAGCGAGATCGGATATTGTGGATAGCATATCGCATGGATTTTGTTTATTGTGGAATAGGATATTTCTTCTCCTTTCCCCTATTTAATGCACCAGCTACTTAGTATACAGGGTACATAGGAAAGTCCCTTTAGCCTGGAATAACTTGCGGATGAAGAGAGGTACACTTATGTAAGTGAGATAACGGTATAGTAAAGTGACTACGCCCGATCGAATGCAAGCAATAGTAGCGCCCCCTAGTGGCGAAATGCGGAAGTTAGCCATTGCAAATCAAAAATGAAAAGAGATAGAGCAAAATTTCTAATTACAAAATTGTAGAGCATCAGTTAATTAGTACAAAACGGCATTTGTTTTACACGGATAACATAAATTGTTGCCTGAATACCCTACAATGTCCGAAATCGATGCGTGACGATTCGAATCTGCATATTCACATTTCGCAAATGTAGCCGTATGCAAATGCAGATTGTGACGTTGTACCGTACCTATGATATAGAAACCAGTAGCAGGATGTACCCTGATCAGAAGTTTAGGTCTACTTACGATGTGTGAGACTGGCGAGCTTGGATTTCTGGGCTTACGTAAACCTGAAGAAGAAATTAAAGTATTTTATGAGGAAATTCGTCATGTAAATAATAAAGGTAAGCAGCACTTGAAGATAATTATGAGAGATTTCAATGCAAAAATATGACAACGGCAACAGAATGAAACTTCAGTAAGTAAATTCGGTCACGGCAACAGAAACCAGCGTGGAAATACTCTTGTTGAGTTTGCAGAGGCAGAAGGGTTTTTCATCTTGAACTCCTTTTTCAAGAAAAAACCACACAGCAAATGGACATGGAGACATCCAAATGGGATGACAAGGGAAATTAATTTTATTATGTGTAACAAAAAATTCATCATAGAAGACTGCAGTGTGCTAAACATTTTCAACACAGGTAGTGACCATAGATTGGTGAGATTTAAGATGCACCTCAACACTAAACTCGAACGTGGCAAGCTCATAAGACAAACAAGATGTATTGACATAACCAACCTTAAAAAACACCATAATACCTTCAAGCTGGAACTGAAGAACAGATTCTTTGCTTTAGAAGGCCTAACATCGGAAGAAGTGGATATTTCTGAAGTTAACAGAAAATTAAGGAAAGCTCTTATGGAAACAGCAACAAAATTAGCTGGGTCTAAGAACAAGTTGCATGTGAACAAATTATCAGGAAAAACCAAAATGTTGATGCAAAAAAGAATAGAGATGAGGACAACTAAAGAAGATGTGACTTCCAAAGTGGAATATATAGAGCTATGCAAGACAGTACGAAAAAGTATACTTGGGGAGAGGAAACTTGGGGAGACCTTCGTCCAGCAGTGGATCGATAATGGTTGACAATGATGATGTGAAATTATAGTATAAAAAAGTACATTTCACCTTTTTACGCTTTCCAACCGTAGGTTGAAGAAGCGTATATGTATATGCTCTAGCTTTTTCCGTCCGTACGTCTGTCCGTCTATCGGCACGATAACTCACGTAAAAATGGTTCGATTTCGATGAAATTTTAGTATGTGGTAGGAGACCACCTAGGAACGAACCCTATTGAAAATGGGACAAATGCGGTAAAAGGTCACGACATCGGAGTGGGATCCATTCCATTGCCCTTGTGCCTCATAACCTGCGTAAATATGGTTCAATTTCAGTGAAATTTTAGTATGTGGTAGGGGACCGCTTGGGAACGAACCCTATTAAAAATGGGTAAAGTGGGGTCAAAGGTCAGGACATAGGAAAGGAATGGATTCCATGCATTCCATACTCACCTTATGACGCATAAGGATGCGTTATAACATGAGTAAAAACGGTTCGATTTCGATGAACTTTTAGTATGTGATAGGGGATTACCAGGAGAGGAACCCTGTTGAAAATGGGACAAATGGGGTCAAAGGTCAGGACATAGGATCGGGATCCATCCATCCATCGCCCTTATCCAATACTATTAAGGTGGACGTCAAGTAATTTTGCTTCCTATATTTCCAATGGAAAAACTTTTGGACACATTTCCGTCACAATTAGTGTGTTCCCAAGGATGGAAATTTGAACATCGATTAAAATAACTTCATATTATAACTTGGAATACTCAACATTTTCTAAAACATAACCATAATTATATTAAACAAGTTAGTAAAATCATGCAATGCATTCATTATAATACGCTTTCCAACATACCAGAAATCATTACTCAAGTTATTACTCAAGTTATGAGGATAATGGCTGTGGAATAAATCTCGCTCCTGTGCCCTGACCTTTGATCCCATTTCGATGATATTCAACAAAACCGATTCAGTATACCTCCGAAATAGCATGATAGAGTTTTGTCACAATAGAAACATTTTTACGTAAGCTATGATGCATAAGGGCTATGGAATAAATCCCGCTCCTGTGTCCTAACCTTTGACCCCACTTTGCCCACTTTCAATAGGGTTTCTCCCCAGATGGTCCCCTGCTACATACTAAAATTTCAACGAAATCGAACCTTTTTTACGTTAGTTATGACGCAGAAGAGAGGTGGAATGGAACCCGCTCCTATGTCCTGACCTTTGACCCCATTTCGTTCACTTTCAATAGGGTTCCTTCCCAGCTGGTCTCTACCACATACTAAAATTTCATCGAAATCGAACGTTTGTTACGCGAGTTATCGTGCTGACGGGCATACGCACACAACGCGTAAAGTAATGAGGCAGATGGGAATCGCGACCATCTGCTCGAAATAGTGTGACGTCCCATGACACTGAAAACGTGGTAATTCGGTAGGGTTATTTAACCCACTAAACGAATTTTTCTAAAGACGAGATCAAGATAAATCGATTTCTAGTACTGGAAAACGGTAGGTAGACGAGTTTCAACAAATTCCTTAAACCCGTTTTCGAAATAATATGAAGTTATTTTAATCGATGTTCAAATTTCCATCCTTGGGAATACACTAATTGTGAAGGAAATGTGTAGAAAAGTTTTTCCATTGGAAATATAGGAAGCAAAATTACTTGATTTCCACTTTAATAGTATGGGATAAGGGCGATGGAATGGATCCCGATCTTATGTCCAGACCTTTGACCCCATTTGTCCCGTTTTCAATAGGGTTCTTGTCCAGGTGGTCCCCTACCGCATACTAAAATTTCATCGAAATCGAACCATTTTTACGCACATTATGACGCATAAGGGCAACGGAATGTATCCCGCTCCTATGTCCTGACCTTTGACCCCACTTCACCCATTTTCAATAGGGTTCAACCCCAGGCGGTCCCCTACCACATACTAAAATTTCATTGAAATCGAACCATATTTACGCAAGTTATGAGGCATAAAGGCAATGGAATTGATCCCGCTCCTATGTCGTGACATTTAACCCCATTTGTCCCATTTCAATAGGGTTCGTTCCCAGGTGGTCCCCTACCACATACAAAATTTCATCGAAATCGAACCATTTTTACGTGAGTTATCTTGCCGGCAGACGGACAGACGGACGGAAGAAGCTGGATCATATATGCTTCTTCAACTTACGGTTGGAAAGCGTAAAAAATAATAGCGTTTCCTTTGGTGGAGTTGAAACCAGATAAAAGATGGCGCGACCTGTACTTTGATGACGTCAGTAGACAAATGTTGGATTGCGTAATTATGGTTATGTTTTAGAAAATATTAAGTATTCCAAGTTATAAAATGAAGCTATTTTAATAGATGTTCAAATTTTCATCCTTGGGAACGCATTAATTGTGAAGAAAATGTGTAAAGAAGTTTTTCCATTGGAAGTATAGGAAGCAAAATTACTTGACGTCCACCTTAAAGGAGCAATTCTTGTATCTATGCAAATTTTATTTCGAAAACGGCTCTAAGGATTTTGATGAAAGTCGTTAACCTACCTTTTTTTGGTACTAGAAATCGATTTAGCTTGATCTCGACTTTAGGAAAATTCGTTTAGTGGGTTAAATAACCACCCCGAATTACCACGTTTTTAGTGGCATAGCGTCGTCCCGTTAATGTAACCCATGCTTAGAAATCTTATGACGTTACAAGCTCGCGATTGAGATGTTGGCGCGCGGTCACTCCATCTGTCTCATTACGTCATGCGTTGTGTGTGAATCCTATTAAAGTTTTATGACGTCACACTCTTTCGAGCAGATAGTCTCGATTCCCATCTGCCTGATTACGTCACGCGTTGTGTGCGTATGTCCGTCCGCACGATAACTCGCGTAACAATCGTTCGATTTCGATGAAATTTTAGTATGCGGTAGGGGACCACCTGGGAAGGAACCCTATTGAAAGTGAACGAAATGGGGTCAAAGGTCAGGACATAGGAGTGGAATCCATTCCACTGCTCTTATGCGTCATAACTAACGTAAAAAGGGTTCGATTTCAATGAAACTTTAGTATGTGGTAGGGGACCACCTGGAGACAAACCCTACTGAAAATGGGCGAAATGGGGGTCAAAGTTCAGGACTTAGGAGCGGAATCACTTCCATCGCCATTATGCGTCATAACTTACGTAAAAATGCTTCGATTTGAATGAAGTGTTAGTATGTTGTAGGGGCCTGCCTGAGAACAAATCCTTTTCAAAATGGGTGAAATGGGGTCAAGGGTTAGGACACAGGAGCGGGATCTATTCCATAGCCCTTATGCATCATAACTTACGTAAAAATGTTTCGATTGCGACAAAACTTTATCATGTTATTTCGGAGGTATACCGAACCTGTTCTGTTGAATATCATCGAAATGGGATCAAAGGTCAGGGCACAGGACCGAGATTTATTCCACAGCCATTATTCTCATAACTTGAGTAATGATTTCTGGTATGTTGGAAAGTGTATTATAATCAATGCATTGCATGATTTTACTAACTTGTTTAAACATAACTGAAAGTCATTGTCAGTTAAAAAAATTAAGTTGCAAAATATTTTGTTGCTTCAAAAATCAGGATGAAAAATGCCTAGTTTGTGAAAAGTCCTCCTAAAGTAAAAAAAAAAAAAAAAAATGCACACCTATTCAGAACAATAATGAGCTCGAACCAGAAAATAAAATGACTAAATCACTCGCATTAATGACAAAAAAACAAATTTTATTGGTCCCGAATTCGCTTTATGATGTATGTGAAACTGACCGCCGAGCGTTTGCAGCTCAGTTGTTAAAGGCGCGAGTTACCTGTTGATCCGGCTTCATCGTCGGGGGTCCGATCCTGACTCAGCGGAAAGATTGCCTGGGTAAGGGCTGACAAAAAACATTCTCGTCGATTTTGTGGAATTTCAGTTTAAATACAGAAAAACCTGAAATGGACTTTTCTGAAATAAACGGAATTTCTGTCTACAGAAAATCTGTGAAAATACAGAAGTTAAAATAAACGGGCACTTTTAAAAACGGAAACTTCTGAAAAAGACGTATACCAACCGGCAACTTTGCTGCACGTTATTTTCAGAAATTTTCCGTGAATTCACACCACTTATTTTTTAGAGTATAGGAATACATTGCACTAGAATTTTACTGTAATGTGAATTTAGGCAAATGCTTGTTAAATTCAAAAAATCATAAGAAGCGTTAGCAGACGCAAAAGTTTTGAAGACGCGCTGTAATACTTTAAAAATGCAAGGCAGAAATTGTTTTCTTTTACTGATTTGTTACTAAGGCTGACTTTGTGCAGAGAAAATGATATCTTAACAAGAGATTGACTATTTCAGTTTGCGGAGAGTTGGAGTGCTTGGACATACTGATAGACGCCGGTGCTGACCCTTCGACCCCAGATATACACGGAGCATTTCCGATCCACTACGCTGCCCAGATGTGTGGTCCGAACAGTGAGATGGGCAATAATGTCAAACTGGGACTGGCTGTTTTGAGAAAGCTTATAGCTCACGGTGTCTACGTCAATTGCCAAGATCAAGATGGCCGCCAGCCGCTATTGTGGGCTGCCAGTACAGGTAATATGCGTACTTCACTTTTACCTACGAATATCTCATAAATTTTTCAGACAATGTTTCAGGTGAATAACTTATCTATGTAACAATCGCCAACATTAAATTTCTTGCCGGTTGAATAACTTATCTATGTAACAATCGCCAACCTTAAATTTCTTGCCATTTGAATAACTAAGCTCCTCGCACCCGATGCTACAGCGTAGATTCGGTCCCTGTCTACGCGTGAGGATTTATTGTATTTAACCATCACTGAGTTAATGCTCCGAAGCGAATAGTCTACCGTTAGTGGATATGTGGCTCTTCTTTATATTCCTACAAAATGTTAAAAATATAATTACCAGAATGAAAGCTTGAAATTTTATTAGGAATTTTTTGCTTATTAACATATTAACAATTACGCCCGCCGTTGGGCTCCCAATACGTACACTTCTAGACATTGTTTTCGCAAGTTTTCAATACAGCGTCATGGCTATTGCTAAGCGAACGAAAATTTGACGGCGAATGTGGGGTTTTAATCAGGCCCAGATACTTCAGTTCATTCCCAAAACTGGTAGACGTAATTAGCTGTCCCGGTGGCGCAGTAGTAGTCTAAGCATTAGTTTCTGGCCATTCGTCCGAGATGAATCCGGGTTCGAATCCCCGATGAGATATGGATGGTGTGTTTGTCTTACGGCACTGGCTCTCTCCCTTCACTGGCTGGAGCCAGTGGCGCTAAATTAGGGACGGGCAACTGCTTATATCCCACCGTGTTGAGTTTCTCACAGTGGTGGTTAAACCCCCAAACAAACAAACAAATAAAAGAAAACTCACAGAATTTAGGTCCACTTGAACTCCCTATTCGCTAGTACATACGACTATGGGCCAAACGTTTGCCCATTCACGTTTTGCTATCGCCAAACAGGTTCGGAAGTCTGCTACACTGTTCTAAAGGTTTCAGTGGGATTAGTTAGACTACTGTGTTGCCCAGTCGTTGGCTAATGATATATAAAAAGAAGAAAAAACGAACTACATCATTAACCATATTTGGATACAAGCCCATGTTTCATGGAACGGAGAGTGATTACGTTGGATGCCTCAGGAGTTATTTTGGTCATAATAGTGAACAATATAAAGCCCATCCGAATGTCTAAACATGAGGGTAAATCAAACAATCTTTGTTAACATTTTTTTCAGTTATACTGCGCTATTATAAGCATTTCAGAGAATACAAAAGAAAGACGAATTCTTTAATTATTTTAGTATTTTTTTTCTGGCAGGTCCAAAACACACTGCTTTCCAAATACGTAATCTCTTTTGTCCGTGTCCACGTCAGGGGAGCTGAAAAGTGTTGACCATTTTGGGAAATGATGTCTAATTTTGCAACTGTAGTTCGTCATGATGGTCCGCAAGGCTTCGTGGATCGTCATAGCGATGAATTTCACCTTCCATGTTCTTATGGAATCGGACATAAGCCAGAAAGCTTTAAAATTTGGGATTCTGTAGTATAGAATGTAATGTTACTACTTGCTTGAAACTGATAAAAGAACTTTAAATATTCACGATTTTTGCGCATATTTTGAAAGCTATTAGCACCCGTACAGGAATTGAAAATGTGTTCTTACCCTTTTCTAAAATGTTTAAGCGGCAATTACGGTTTTTATGCAGAAACTTTTTATAGAGGTATGTATGAGAAGTCTAGTCGAGAAAAAATCCACTTGCTGACAGTACCGATGTAAAATATAAAAATCGTTGAAGATAAAATTGTTTCATTGATTCTTGTGACTGTGTAGGTATGAATTCTTTCTCCCAATTTCGATCATGATAAAAAACAAGTTATCCTGATAATTAAAAAAACAATGATATGAAAAAATCTTCAAAAGATCGTAATGTATAACTGAGCTTCTGGATTTTCTCTTGACTCAAGAAATTTTCAATATTTCGTTTCATAGATCTTACATGACTGAAATGTGAAATATTCTTAATGTCTTTGACCTAGATTTTTATAATGTAAATATTCTTGATTCCAGTAATAATTTTAAAATATCGTGTTCAATTTCTTTTTACTTCTAAGAAGAAGTATTAGTTTTGAAAAAATATCCATAGCTAGTGCATTAAATCAATGTACTATAATGGTCATACTTGTTTAAAATGAAACTGTATTTTAGCAGTTGTGCACAGAGCAGCAGTGTATTTGACAATCAACCATTGTTCTAAGTTAGATCTATCTAACTTTAGTGATTGGTACTGTATCTTACCATTAACTATTGTTGTAACATCGTAAAGTTAGGTATTTATATACCTTGATATCATATCGGTATTCTGATTGCTATTCACAATCAAAAACACTTATAGCGTAGTGAAAGTCCGTTTATTTACTGGCGTAAAAGGAAACATATGGAAACACCAAGCTTTCGCTCTCTCCTGAAAGGCTTCTTCTTTGGGGATGTGGGGGCCGTTAACGGCCACCGTAAGTAACTCAAAGGCTACATGCAGACGCCCATCTCTAACTTAGGGACACTAGCTCCAGGGAAGGGAGAGAGCCAGCGCAATCAGACATCCACAACATCCGTGCCTCACCGGAATTCGAACCCGGACCCATCTCGGACGAATGGTCAGAAGCCAGCGCTTAGCGCCACCGGGGTGGCGAAGGTTTTTTCAAGGAAGAAGATAGAAATAAAACGCATTTGTCTATTTTTAGCACTTTATGTATATCTACAGCCTTGAAAAAGCCACCCGAAGAAGAGCAAAAGCTTGGCGTCAGGCCAATGAATAGGAATTTTACTACGCTATAAGTGTTTTAGATTGTTCATAGTCTGGTGTATTCGTAATTGGTATTACAGATAGTTATTGTCCAACAATTAAGGTACAGTTAACGGTTCTACGTCAATTCGTCGCGTGCGTCAATTCGTCGACTGCGTCAATTCGTCGACTGCGACGATTCGTCGCGCGTCAATTCGTCGCCTACGTCAATTCGTCGCGCGTCAATTCGTCGACTGCGTCAATTCGTCGCGCGTTAATTCGTCGCGCGTCAATTCGTCGACTGCGTCAATTCGTCGCGGACAAATTCGTCGACTACGTCAATTCGTCGACTACGTCAATTCGTCGCGTTTACAGATTTTGGTTACATACAAAACGAATTCAGGAAAACGTACGATTTCGAACGTCTAGCTCCCTGATCAAATTTATAAAGTTTGGACACGCAGACAGGATAGGAATATTACGTTTTTCTTTGGCACTAAAAATATTAGACGGTAAACGGTTTTTGGAACGGGTCAGGGGCCCGGTTGGTCAGAGCCCCCATATACAAAATTTTCGTAAAATCTACAGTTTTAAATTCAGAACCACCAAATCTGGTATAATATCTCGTGGTATTCTAACTTAGACTGTAGACGGTTTTGGGAAGCGGTTGCAGAGAGGAGGGGGGGGGGGGGTTACAGATCCCCCTACAGAATTGCCGTCAGATATAGTTTTCAATTTAGAACTACCAAATTTGGTATATTATCTCAGGGTACTCTAACTTAGACGGTTTTTGGAAAGGGTCAGGGGCCCGGTTGGTCAGTGCCCCCACACTACAGTTTTCAATTCAGAACCACCAAATCAGGTATCCTATCTCATAGTACTCTAACTTAGACGGTTGTCGGTTTTTGGAACGGGTCAAGGCCCGGGGAGTCAGAGCCCCCCCCTCCCCCCATACATACAAAATTTTCGTAAAATCTAGTTTTCATTTCAGAACCATCAAATTTGGTATCATGAAACTCTAACTTAGACGCTAGACGGTTTTTGGAAGGGGTTGGAGCCCGCGGGGTCGGACCCCCCCCCTCTCATAAAAAATTTCGTAAAATCTACAGTTTTCATCTTAGAACCACCAAATTTGGTATACTATCTTATGGTACTCTAACTTACTCGGCAGACCGTTTTTGGAACGGGTCAAGGCCCGGGGGTTCAGAGCCCCCCACATACAAAATTTTCTTAAAAACTACAGTTTTCAATTCAGAACCACCTAATCTGGTATACTATCTCATGGTACTCTAACTTAGACGCTAGACGGTTTTTGGAAGGGGTTGGAGCCCGGGGGTCAGACCCCCCCCCCCGAATAAAAACTTTTTCCTAAAATCTACAGTTTTCAATTTAGAACCACCAAATTTGGTATACTATCTCATGGTACTCTAACTTAGACGCTAGACGGTTTTTGAAAGGGGTTGGAGACCGGAGGGTCAGACCCCCCCCGAAAAAAAACTTTTTCGTCAAATCTACAGTTTTCAATTTAGAACCACCAAATTTGGTATACTGTCTCATGGTACTCTAACTTAGACGCTAGACGGTTTTTGAAAGGGGTTGGAACCCGCGGGGTCGGCCCCCCTCATAAAAATTTCGTAAAATCTACAGTTTTCATCTTAGAACCACCAAATTTGGTATACTATCTTATGGTACTCTAACTTAGACTGCAGACCGTTTTTGGAACGGGTCAAGGCCCGGGGGTCAGAGCCCCCACATACAAAATTTTCTTAAAAACTACAGTTTTCAATTCAGAACCACCTAATCTGGTGTACTATCTCATGGTACTCTAACTTAGACGCTAGACGGTTTTTGGAAGGGGTTGGAGCCGGGGGGTGGTCAGACTCCCCCGAATAAAAACTTTTTCGTAAAATCTACAGTTTTCAATTTAGAACCACCAAATTTGGTATACTATCTCATGGTACTCTAACTTAGACGCTAGACGGTTTTTGGAAGGGGTTGGAGCCCGGGGGGTCAGACACCCCCGAATAAATTTGTTTTGTAAAATCTACAGTTTTCAATTTAGAACCACCAACTTTGGTATACTATCTCATGGTACTCTAACTTAGACAGTAGACCGTTTTTGGAACGGATCAAGGCCCGGGGGGTCAGAGCCCCCACATACAAAATTTTCTTAAAAACTGCAGTTTTCAATTCAGAACCACCAAATCTGGCATACTATCGCATGGTACTCTAACTTAGACGCTCGACGATTTTTTGAAGGGGTTGCAGCCCGGGGGTAAGGGCCCCCCTCATAAAAATTCGCAAAATCTACAGTTTTCAATTTAGAACCACCAAGTTTGGTATACTATCTCATGGTACTCTAACTTAGACGCTAGACTGTTTTTGGAAGGGGTTGGAGCCCGCGGGGTCGGAGCCCCCCCCCTCATAAAAAATTTCGTAAAATCGACAGTTTTCATCTTAGAACCACCAAATTTGGTATACTATCTTATGGTACTCTAACTTAGACAGCAGACCGTTTTTGGAACGGGTCAAGGCCCGGGGGTGAGAGCCCCCTCCACATACAAAATTTTCTTAAAAACTACAGTTTTCAATTCAGAACCACCTAATCTGGTATACTATCTCATGGTACTCTAACTTAGACGCTAGACGGTTTTGGGAAGGGGTTGAAGCCCGGGGTCAGACCCCCCCGAATAAACAGTTTTTCGTAAAATCTACAGTTTTCAATTTAGAACCACCAAATTTGGCATACTATCTCATGGTACTCTAACTTAGACGCTAGACGGTTTTTGGAAGGGGCTGGAACCCCGGGGTGAGAGCCCCTCCCCCTCCCTCATAAAAATTTCGTAAAATCTACAGTTTTCAATTTAGGACAACCAGATTTGGTATACTACTTATGGTTATCTAACTTAGACGGTAGACGGTTTTTGGAAGGGGTTGGGGCCCGGGTCAAGGTAGCCCCATGCAAAATTTTCATAAAAAGTTCCGTTTTTTACTCTTAAGAATACCCTATTTACGTTCTAAGGCGCTCTTTGGCCCTTTGAGGGCCTTGCACCATAAACCATCAACCAACCAACCAACTAACCAACCTACGGTCTAAGTTAGGGACTGTAGATAACAATAAAGTGCAAAAATATGCGTTTAATGGTGTATTAAAAACACAAATCTATATAGTTTAGCTTTCACTACCAACGTACGGCTTATCAGAAAGAAATATAATGTAATGTAAACAGAGAGTTCCAGATATTCAAAATTCAAAACGGTAAGAAAAAGATGATCAATGCCAATGTGAAGTCGTATGCATGCGACATCACATAGGTACATTGCATTTCTGTGTCGCGGGATTCACAGAAGCACACGCCAGATGTACGGCAGTTCTATAGATGTCTCCTAGAAGGTAAGTATTCCCATTCCTTTGATGATCAATGCCAATGTGAAGTCGTATGCATGCGACATCACATAGGTACATTGCATTTCTGTGTCGCGGGATTCACAGAAGCACACGCCAGATGTACGGCAGTTCTATAGATGTCTCCTAGAAGGTAAGTATTTCCATTCCTTTTTCTTTCTTTTTTGTTTCGCAAAATTAAATTAACTAAATCAAAAATTTTAAAATAAGTTTACTATAAAATTGCAGGAATATCTTTTACATTCATTAACTTTCACCCGCTGAACTTGGTGATTCCACAAATAGTAATATTTACCTGGCAAATAACTGGTATCCCTGCTAGTACAAATTATATTAATGATTTATTTGCGTCCAGTTCAATCTAGTATGTCCATAAGAGCGTTTGGGGCCGTATGAAAAATACATTTCAACGTGTGCCGCTACGGCGGCGGAGTGATCTAGGCGCTGGCTTCTGACCACTTGTCGAGAAGGATCCTGGTTCAAATCCCGGTGAATCATGGACGTTGTGCTTGACTTCTGGCACTGGCTGTCATCCTTCCCTGGAACCAGTGGCCCAAAATTGGGAATGTCCGACTGCTTCGGTGGTCGTTAACCCCTCCCCCCCCCCAAAGATTGCGACGTGTCCATTGCTATTTGTTGTGGACCGTACAAAAAGTATGTTTTTGATATCAAGGTGTCCACTTCCATGTAGGCTGGCCATAAAATGTTAGGGGACCGTACAAAATTGCACTTTTGTTTTCACCTTGTCAGCGCTTCGGTATATGGTTGAAGTATACGTATATATAGTTGGGCCATTTCAGCACGTAGTTTGGTTTATATAGAAAATCAAGATAATGTTACATTTTTACTCAGCTACAACACATTAATCCCGAAGGCTATTTGTTGAAATCTTTAATCCGCCGTGCTCATATTCACAACGTTAACATAACATGTCAAGTTATTAATGTTGCAGTTTTACCCTGTCACAAAACTTTAGTTACAAGACCTTAGGCGTAAACTTTTTTTAGGAATTTTTAGTCCGACGTATTCATAAGGTTTCGATAACATGCCAAGGTTATGGTACTGCGTTTTGACTGAGGCACAAAAAGTAATAAACAGGCCTTAAGCCTTTTTATCAGTTTTCAATCAACCGTGCTCATATACATAAAATTTTCAGAGAAAGTCAAGTTTACTGTGTTGCGCATTTACTCGAGTACAAAACTATAAACAGCCATTAACTTTCACCCGCTGAACTTGGTGATTCCTCAATTCATCCATTAACAAGTCTTTTAAGTGATTGTATGCTATGGTCATATTGATAATGTTTGATGACAAGTCAGGTTAATGATGTTGCACTTATTAAAGACTTAAAAAGGTGTAGAGGCTAGTAATTATTATTTGAAGTCTAAATAAAAGTTCATTTTTAACATGACTCGTCATGAAATCCTTGTGAATATGGCATTTATTTTATTTTGTACATTTTACAAAGCGTATGCATTTTTTTTTTGGCATTTGTTTTAATTTTGTGTTGTACTTGTTACATAGCGTTTCGCATTTTTGTAATGCTTGTGACTTGTGATTGCATTTTGAATTTTTATTTGTTTCACATTTTGGATTGCATTTTGAATTTTTATATGTTTCACATTTTGGATTACTTTTTGACATTTTATGTTTTTGACATGCTATTTTGAAAATTTTGTCTTTTTTAATTTTGCGTTGGTTTTACATTCTTGCATCTTCGGCGGCATTACATTCTTGAAAAATTCAAATACAAGTTAGTAAAAGGTATAATTCAATTAGTGAGAAATACCAGCACATTTTAGTAAAGGGTAGAATTATATGAAATTCCTCTTAAAATGTCCAGCATGTTAACATTGTCTCTGTGCACCAAAGAAGTTCGAATTCCTTTTTATCTTGCCAGCGTTTCTCTTCTGGGTGGATTTGTTGGAATCTGTTCTATCACTCTTTCGATTTTAGCCATAGTTGTTCTCTGCTCTTTCGCAATTTCACTGATTATTTCGTACAGTCACAGTTTTTTCTCTCCCAGAATTGTATTCCAGCGTCTGTCTAATCTTTCAAGTTCGTTTTGTGTTCTGGGAAAGCCAAATAAATTGTTTTCACTAACTGACCAAATTGTTGGCGGGAACAGCGGAGGGCTTCTGCTTGGATTGTTTCTTCTGCTTCCACAAAATTTTCCAAGAACATAATTTTCCTCAAACCACTGAACTACAGAATCTGCATATTCTAGTAAAATTGATTTCACAAAATGAAATGCCCAAAACATTAAAAAAACTGCAACCACACGAAACAAAATACCCAAAACATGGTAAGAAATTCTGTTGAAAGCACAATGAAGGTATACGATAGGAGAAATATATGTTTTTAAAACTTAATACAAGTGTCAAAACTGAAATAAAAAGAAAGAAAAAGAAATATTCCAAATTTCATTGTTACTTTAGATATTTTGACCTGTTGACATTTCGTAAATTGTACTTGCACTCGGTCAAAAAATATTACTTACAAGGACTCTTTATTAACTTTTAATCGCTGTGGTCGTATTTATAAGGTTTGCATAACAAATCAAGTTAATAATGTTGCGCTTTCACTTAGGCACCAAATGCTAATTATTGGCCGCTAGGCCTAGGCCTTTAAATAATTTTTGATAAGCGTAACACTCTTAAATTGATTTTGTCATGCAAACCTCATATAATCACAGCATTATAAAAATTACTGTAAATGCATATGCCTAGGTCTCGGGCGTATCTATTAATGCTTTGTGCTCGAGTAACATTTAAACAGAATTCATTTTATTTTCTATGAAAACTACATAAATATCAGCTCGGAGGACTGAAAACTATCAAAAATCTCTAGGCCTAGGGTCTGCTTAATAGTTCCAACCTCAGAAAAGCGCATTGCAAAAATCTTGGACTTCTATGAAAACGTTATGAAAATTAGCACGGCACACTGAAAATTGCTAAACGGGCCCAGTCCTAGGGTTTTCTAATTATTGTTTTGTACCTGACTAAAAGTGTAACATTATCTTTAGTTCTTACTAGCAGGGGTACCCGGTATTTCCCAGGTAAATATTACTATTTCTAAAATCACCAAGTTCAGCGGGTGAAAGTTAATGAATGAAAAAGCTATTTCCGTAAATTTCCAGGAAACTTATTTTAAATATTTTGATTTAGTTAATTTAATTATACGAAGCAAAAAGAATTTACATTATTTACAGTACATTGTATTTCTGCCTGATAAGGCAACCGTTGGTGGTGAAAGCTAACGTTTATTAATTTGTGTTTTTAAAACATCATGAACCGGATATTTTTTCACTTTATTGTTATCTACGGCCTCTAACCTAGACCGTAGGTGGGGTAATGGAATGCTGTATTGGGATGCAGTTCTTAAGAGTAAAAATTGTAATTTTTACGAAAATTTTGAATGGGCCCCCTTCACACCGGGCATCGACCCTTTCCGTCTGCGGTCTAAGTTACAATACAATGAGGTAGTGTACTAAATTTGGTCATTCTAAATTCGAAACTGTAGGTTTTACAAAAATTGGCAGGGGGGGGGCTCTGAACCCCTGGCTCCAACCGTTTCCAAAAACCGTCTGCATTCTCAGTTAGAGTACCATGATATAGTATACCAAATTTGGTGGTTTTAAATTGAAAACTGTAGATTTTACGAAAAAATTTTATGGGGAGGGCTCTGACCCCGTTCCTGACCCGTTCCCAAAACCGTCTACCATCTAAGTTAGAGTACCATGAGATAGTATACCAAATTTGGTTGTTCCAAATTGAAAACTGTAGATTTTACGAAAATTTTGTATGGGGGGAACGATCTAACCCCCGGGCCCCGACCCGTTCCGAAAATGGTCTACGGTCTAAGTTAGAGTACCATGATATGGTATACCAAATTTGGTGGTTCTAAATCGAAAACTATAGATTTTACGAAAGTTCGTGTGTAGGTAATTTAGAACACCATTATATAGTATACCCAATTTGGTAGCTCTAAATTGAAAACTTTAGTTTTTACGAAAAAAATTTATGGGCGGGGGACTCTGACCCCGTGCCCGACCCGTTCCAAAAACCGTCTACCGTCTACGTTAGAGTACCATGAGAGAGTATGCCAAATTTGATGGTTCTAAATTGAAAACTGTAGATTTTACGCGGCATTTTATGGGGGGGGGGCTCTTACTCCCGGGCTCCAACCCCTTCCAAAAACCGTCTAGCGTCTAATTTAGAGTTTCATGATACCAAATTTGATGGTTCTGAAATGAAAACTAGATTTTACGAAAATTTTGTATGTGGGGGGCTCTGACCCCCGGGCCTTGACCCGTTCCAAAAACGGTCTGCCGTCTAAGTTAGAGTACCATAAGATAGTATACCAAATTTGGTGGTTCTAAGATGAAAACTGTAGATTTTACGAAATTTTTTATGAGAGGGGGGCGACCCTGCGGGCTCCAACCCCTTCCAAAAACCGTCTAGCGTCTAAGTTAGAGTACCATGAGATAGTATACCAAATTTGGTGGTTCTAAATTGAAAACTGCAGATTTTACGAAAAAGTTTTTATTCGGGGGGAGTCTGACCCCCCGGCTCCAACCCCTTCCAAAAACCGTCTAGCGTCTAAGTTAGAGTACCATGAGATAGTATACCAGATTAGGTGGTTCTGAATTGAAAACTGTAGTTTTTAAGAAAATTTTGTATGTGGGGGGCTCTGACCCCCGGGCCTTGACCCGTTCCAAAAACGGTCTGCAGTCTAAGTTAGAGTACCATAAGATAGTATACCAAATTTGGTGGTTCTAAGATGAAAACTGTAGATTTTACGAAATTTTTATGAGAGGGGGGCCGACCCCGCGGGCTCCAACCCCTTTCAAAAACCGTCTAGCGTCTAAGTTAGAGTACCATGAGATAGTATACCAAATTTGGTGGTTCTAAATTGAAAACTGTAGATTTTAGGAAAAAGTTTTTATTCGGGGGGGTCTGACCCCCGGGCTCCAACCCCTTCCAAAAACCGTCTAGCGTCTAAGTTAGAGTACCATGAGATAGTATACCAAATTTGGTGGTTCTAAATTGAAAACTGTAGATTTTAGGAAAAAGTTTTTATTCGGGGGTCTGACCCCCCGGGCTCCAACCCCTTCCAAAAACCGTCTAGCGTCTAAGTTAGAGTACCATGAGATAGTATACCAGATTAGGTGGTTCTGAATTGAAAACTGTAGTTTTTAAGAAAATTTTGTATGTGGGGGCTCTGACCCCCGGGCCTTGACCCGTTCCGAAAACGGTCTACCGACTAAGTTAGAGTACCATAAGATAGTATACCAAATTTGGTGGTTCTAAGATGAAAACTGTAGATTTTACGAAATTTTTTATGAGAGGGGGGTCCGACCCCGCGGGCTCCAACCCCTTCCAAAAACCGTCTAGCGTCTAAGTTAGAGTTTCATGATACCAAATTTGATGGTTCTGAAATGAAAACTAGATTTTACGAAAATTTTGTATGCATGGGGGGAGGGGGGGGGGGCTCTGACTCCCCGGGCCTTGACCCGTTCCAAAAACTGACAACCGTCTAAGTTAGAGTACCATGAGATAATATACCTGATTTGGTGGTTCTGAATTGAAAACTGCCAAAAACCGTCTACCGTCTAAGTTAGAGCGCTATGAGATAATATACCAAATTTGGTAGTTATAAATTGAAAACTATATTTTACGGCAATTCTGTAGGGAGGGGGCTAACCTCCCCCCCTCTCCAACCGCCTCCCAAAACCGTCTACAGTCTAAGTTAGAATTCCACGAGATAGTATACCAGATTTGGTGGTTTTGAAATCTAAACTGTAGATTTTACGAACATTTTGTATATGGGGGGCTCTGACCAACCGGGCCCTGCCCCGTTCCAAAAACCGTTTACCGTCTAATATTTTTAGTGCCAAAGAAAAACGTAATATTCCTATCCTGTCTGCGTGGCCAAACTTTATAAATTTGATCAGGGAGCAAGACGTTCGAAATCGTACGTTTTCCTGAATTCGTTTTGTATGTAACCAAAATCTGTAAACGCGACGAATTGACGTAGTCGACGAATTGAGGTAGTCGACGAATTTGTCCGCGACGAATTGACGCGCGACGAATCGTCGTGGTCGACGAATTGACGCGCGACGAATTGTCGTAGTCGACGAATTGACGCGCGACGAATTGACGCAGGCGACGAATTGACGTAGTCGACGAATTGACGCACGCGACGAATTGTCGTGACACCACAGTTAACTGTGTTTCGAGTTCAAGTTTAAGCTCAGATCCATAAATAAAGAATTTTTTCGGGACCCCAGGTCATTAGGATGTTTGAAGGTCTAAAAGTGTGTGTGTGTGTGTGTGTGTGTGTGTGTGTGTATGTGTGTGAGTGAATTGTACGAGGGCCAATCAAAAAGCAATGCCTCCTCCGTCACCACAACTCTATTAATGACCAAATCAAAGCAAAAGTTACATGTATTATAGCGTGACGTATCCTGTACACGAAACTACTGTTCCACATAGTCATCATTACTTTCAATACATTTTTGCCAGCGTCGAACCCAAGTATGAAATCCGTTTTGGATAAATTCTGTAGTTTGCTGCCGAACCCATGATTTTACAGCAGATTAAACTGCATCCAAGTCGTCGAATCGGAAACCACGTAGGGTAGCTTTCATAGGCCCAAATAGGTAGAAGTCACAAGAGGCCAAATCTGGGCTGTAAAGTGGATGTGGCACCACGGACCATCCCATTTCGGCAATAGCCTGGGTTGTGAAAAATGACGTGTGTGGTTTTGCGTTATCGTGATAGAGCTGTATGGAATGAATATCTTTGCGGTTTCTTCTTCCTGATGGTGTCCTACAGCTTCTTAAGCGTCGTAACGAAGGTTTCACTGTTGATTGTGCAACGCCCATTCAGAACGTCAATGAAAATAACGTCTGTGTGTCCCAAAACACTGTTGTTGTCACCTTCTGTGTTGATTTGGAGAGACTTGAATTTTTTTGGGGACGTGGGGAGCCACTATGGCGCCATTCCTTGGATTGAACCTTACTCTCTGGATCGTACAGGTGTGCCCACGTTTCATCCTCAGTGACCACATTTGTGGAGAAGTCCTGTTCCTCAGCTTCAAATGCATCCAGGAGCTCTTGACAAACCTCCACCCGCCTACTTCGATTGTCGACTGTCAACTGCTTGGGAACCCACTTAGCACAAACCTTTTGATATCCCAAGTCAGAAATTAACGCTTGTGCAGAACCAAACGACACGTTCAATGCATCAGCATCATGCTGCACTGTGATACGTCTCTCTCCCCGGATCAACTCATCAGCACGTTGTTGGTTCTCATCAGTGACTGATGTTGACGGACGGCCACTCCTCGGCTTATCTGCAATTTCGGTTTCTGTTTCTTGAAACTTCTTCACTTAACGCCGCACATTGCTGGATGTTCACTACAGCGTCCCCATGAACATTTTTCAGCTGGTTATGGATTTCCTTTAGGTGCAGATTCATGGTTCTAAGCACTGAATATGGAAAAGAAAAGCATACATTAGTGGGGTAAGGTCCCCTCTACATCATCGTACAGGGACATTCACAGTCAGTCTAATATATCTAACATTACAGACACCGTGGCATTAATTTTTGATTGACCCTCGTATTTATCCGATGACCAAGCAGTTGAGAGGATAAAATAAAAAGAAAAAGGCTTTGTTACGAGAACAGGGTGAGATGCACATGTGTATAAATGTTGTCTCTCTGTAATAGTACAATTATAAATTTAAGAGCCATAATAAAGTCAATAAAACATGTCCAGGGCTTATTCCATCCTACCTAATATCTAACTCTTCTGAGTAACAAGAGAGAGAGAGAGAGAGAGAGAGAGAGAAGAGTGGGTGTGCAATCTGGAGACTAGTCATGCAGACTCTTGAAGATATTCATCGAAGGAAAACACATTTTTCATCTTTCGTAATTTTCGGAATTTAAGTTGTAGCATTTAAATATGCCAAAAAGGTACTCTCCATCATTAGCTCTTGTGTAGTGGTAGGAACAAAAATTCGATGTATCAATTTATTTACTGTATGAGAAACAAACATTTAGTTTCAGCAGCCGTTAACGAACCGTTCGTGTTTGTCAGTGTCTTTAATCAACAATTCTATCTTAATCATCATTAGTTCCTCGGCATGAAAACAGGTTTTTCGCACTGCTAACTGTTCGGGTTTCCTCATCAATATTATGATGGGTGTAGTTTTTGTTTTATCGACAGTCCTATGATGTGAATAATATTTTCTCTCTCTCCTTAAACGTTTTATGAAGACGGTAGCGAAAAATATGTTCCATCAAGAAATCCAAAATGTGAGGAAGAGAAATTATTTCTTTTGTCAGACATTTCACGTGATCAGCGAGTTAGCGATGTGCATATGCACTTGTTCCTTGCTTTTGCGAATAACTTCTAAACTAATTTCTGTGATACACTCGTTTTTGGATTGATTTTTTTTTTATATGTGAGAAAAAATATTTTACTCTGAGGATGGGGATGTTTTTTTCTTTAGCACCTTACATGAACCATAGGAAAGTATCCGCAACATCGGAATATCGTTTGCCTCTAAGTTATATCCGAAAGTAGTTGTTACTGGTGAGAAAGATATGAATACTGACTTGAATTATAGACTGGACGGGATCATTAGTTTTAACGAGAGTCTTTGCACGTTGGTTTGAACTGGCAGCCGAGTTATCGTGGGACGTGAGCTGCTTGAAGCCATGGACTCCCTAAGAAAGTGGCAGCAGTGTTCTCATAATGGATTATTGACTGGTGCGAGTTTTACTTGCTGATACTGCTCATTGGCCGTGCCACGTTTAGAGCGTACGAGGGGTGATCAAAAAGTATCGAGACTACGTGTAGAACTGTTTCACAGAGAGGCGTAGCAGAATGCCGTTTGGCAGGCTGTGACCTTGGAACCTACTACACATGCGTCTGCAGAGAGAACGCTGTCGGCGTAGCGCCTTTTGTGCTGTGGCCAGTTGTTTGAAGTCTACTCTGATAGACGTGTCCCATTAACGATGTTAGTCAGAAACTTGGGGATTATTTCAAAGAAACTTATGACAAGTTACTGAGAGAGTATGGTAAAGACTGCCTGAGTCGTCCACGAGTGTACGACTGGCACAAACGTTTCGAAAATGGCCGTGAAAGTGTCCAAGGTGACGATAGTCGTGGAAGGCCCTCAACAAGCAGGAATGAAAGAAACGTCCAAGAAGTTCATTTAGCTACGTCTCATCCCCAAACCTTCAGTGAACATTGCCTGTACTGATTCAAAACTAAGGCTTAAGTCGTCAGGAAGTTCTCTGATAGTAATTCTGCGATTTTCTGAACGAACTTCTTGGACGTTTCTTTCATTCCTGCTTGATAAGGGCCTTCCTCAACGATCGTTAATTTGGACACTTTTACGGCCATTTTCGAAACTTTGTACCTGTCGTATAATCTTGGACGACTCATGCAGTCCTCACCATACACTCTCAATAAAAATTGTCATAAGTTCCTTTGCGAGAATTCCCAAGTTTCTGACAAACATCTATCAGAGTAGACTCCAAACAACTGGTCACAGCACAATAGGCGCTACGCCGACAGCGATCTCTTGGCAGGTGCGTGTGCAGTAACTTGTCATAAGTATTTTTAATCCCAAGTTTCTGACAATTGGCCACAGCACAAAAGGCGTTGCGCCGACAGCGTTCTCTCGGCAAGCGCATGTGCAGTATGTTCCAAGGTCATAGCTTGCAGAAAAGCGTTCTGCTCCGCAGCTTCATTTAACAGTTATGCACGGAGTCTGGATACATTTTGTTTACCTCTCGTATTTGGGTGCTGTAATTGACTACGCGTTTCCTTACATGCTGTAAGCTCACCAGCAAAGGATCGATACGATATCATGACAAAAAAAGTTCATCCACTACTTTTCCAGTGCTTGTGATTAGTTTGCTGATCAACCGAAAATTTTCTGCATGAGCTTTCTTTCATCATCTGACCGCAGTCCTAACGAGAGAATGGATCCGACATAACAAAAGGAGCTTTTGCTATCTATCTCCCATATTGATGCGCCAGTTGCTCTGATATATCGTGGAATCTACAGTATGTAACGCCGTGTGATGATGCTCGGCATTACAACGGTAATAGTTAATAGGAATAAATGTGTTTATGTTTGTTTAGTCAAGTTTCACATTTTCTTTTTTCACCTGCGTGCATGGTTTAGAACATAAAATTTTGAATAAAACATCCATAAACGCTGAAAGTTAGATATTATCATTCTTATTCCTCTGGGGTGTATTTTTTGAAGAAATAGCTGTAGTTATGTCTTCAGTAATCTTAATACAGGTAAGATGAAAAAGAATGAGTTGCGGTTATTCTGTCTTCTTGACGGAAGAACTAATTCCTTGGTTTTCGAATAACTAGTAAACAAACTGCCAAACAGTGAATGTTGGCAAAGTCCTTTCCTTTAGTTATAGTATTACAGCAGGCGAGTTGTGCCGTCACTCTAAACAGTTTTGGGTTATCCGTAACTGACAATCGAATTAATTTATTCCAGGTACAATAGAAGGGTAATTCAAAAAGTCCCTGCCTAGTGGTTACATGCGTGGTCTTCTAGCTGATCAATTCCAGAATGAGGTACAGGTTATGTGGTGATCCTACGGCGCAGGTTCTTTCCCTTCCTTGGAGCGAGTCTTCCGAAATTTAGATTGGACTCCATAAATTCTTAGATGCTCACAGAGGACATTAAACAAAAATATTAAAAGATATCCACCAGAACTTTTGCATCTGACACGTGCATTGCATTGTATTCTATTATAGCGTATTGTTGTTAAATTATAGCGTTTCAGGATATGCAAATAAAAGATGAATCTTCAATGTATTTTTAGTTGTTTCACCCCGAAGAAGACAACACTGAACGTGCGGGTATGAAATTCTGGACATATCACTTCGTTTGCATGCCAAAGGAACATGTAGTTTTTGCAATCCAATATTTTTGTGATTAAAAACCCGTCTGCCTAAAGGCCTTCTTTGAGTAGAACTCTAGACCACAAAACTCTCATAGTTGCTTGTAGCTCCACGAGTGTGTTCGCGGACAGGAGTGATCAGAATGACATAAGACAGTAAAGTCAATTGTGGTGTTGTCACCTGCCCGAAACAAAGTATTAAAAACCCATTGCATTCTTTCCTTTTATTAATTATATGTTCTAAATTGTTCATTACACTTTAGAGTCAGTTTCTTTGCAGAAAAGTACGCCTTTTCAGCGTGTCTCTTCCCTAAAAGCGTCTTCTTTGTGAAAAATTGCTTTAACAAGCTTGCTTTTCTAGCAAACGCACTTGACAAGTTTCTTTTTTCTGGGAAAACGCTTGTACACCTAACAGTGGTTTACACGGTAAATCCGCTTTACTGACAGGTACTTCCTTTTCTTAATAGATTTGCACCATCAATGAAACGCCTTTATGAAGGAATTTTTCGTTTACGACGGCATATTGTGCCCGAGTACACGCCTGATTCAATTGGTTGTCATGAGTTTTTTCCCGCATTTTGTTCCTCGTTCTCCTAAGCAATACGGTATTCCCAGAGATTGTTTTTCTGTGTTGGTGTGCTTTCTTTACTGATAATTCGACCAGCAGCATTGATGGTACTGACAGTTTGCTTTGTGACACAGTTTTGAAACTGCAGAATCAGTTTACAGACGAGAGTTAATTGATTTTACAGTATTATCTCTTTCAGTTTAAACTATTTCGAAATTTCATAATAAAATACTGTAGTGGTAAGAAATGCAACATAAATGCAACAATTGCTCTTGAAGAAAACCTTCAGCACTTATTTTATTTGAATGGTAAGTTTGGGAAGAGTACTTATGAAAGCATAATCATCCTGCAATTCTTCAAGAATTGAAATCCACAAGTACTTATAATTTTTTTTTCGCGTTCCTGACTTGGAACACACTGTTCCTAAAGAAAAAAAAATTCGAAAAACATCATAAAAATTTGAACAAAATGTCCGGTAAGAAAAGCATGCTACGAGTATACGCCGGTTCACTTCTAAGCTCCAAACTTTATTTCATAAGCCCAGTGTAAACGCATTTATTTTGCTCAGATTATGGGTGAGCGTTTCGACATTTTCGATTCCCACTTATGACATTTTGAGCCCAGGCTAATTCGAAATAAGAGGCAGTGGTTACTAACTTGGATGTATTAGAGTATGCAGCACTTGAAAAGAGATGTTAAAGTAATTAAAATGTATTTCTAAACAGTTGGGGGCACTTTTTGACGTTTTGAACATGCCTAGCAACGTGCGATTTGTTAGGAACTAGAATGTTTGGCTTTAGGAACTGTTCACCACAGTTCATTCTCTGCATATGTGTTGTATCAATTGTCATCACATTAAGATGTTTCACTTAGTGTTCTACTGCATAGATGCAATATAATCTGTGCTTTTCCCTTCCATTACCGTAATTGCAGTTCCACTAAGTATTTTACTGCGTAGCTAGGATGTAATCTGTGCTTTTTGCTCTCCAGTTGCCGTTGTCCTAAGACTTATATTTTTAAAACAAAAAATAAAAATTTAATTAAGCAACTTACAAATTGAAATGTGTGCCGGTAACCATGCTGCTCAGAAATTCGACGCTATGGCGAACAAATTCACCTGGTGAGTGTGAGGCCATGAAGTGATGTCGAAAATTGTTACATACAAAATCTGAGTGAGATACGGAACATTTCAAGAAGGAATAAAATAATCGAATCACATGCATTTCATTAGCACGTCTTTTATAAAAATAAGCATTCCCTCTGGGCTTTTGCTCAAACTGTCAGCAGCAAAGAATACGTGGGGCAAGAAATTAAATAATCAGAACGACAATCATGCGATGGCTACTTTTTTTATTAATGCATGGCAAACAAGTTCCGTAGATATTTTTAACGTGATATATCTTACAGCTAGGTGTAGTTTGAAGTGTCTTCTATGAAACAGGGTGCATTAACTCTGTCTTATCACTTTGTTGTCATCTATATTTTTTTAAAAATCGAAAACAGTGTTTAAAATTATTCTCTTGTGGAATCATCGCGTTTTAAATCGTTCAAACGACTTTCCACTTCGAAAATTGGGTGATAATTTCCGTAGTATCGTTTTAACTAATTTTCTCTTCCTTCGCAGTTTCGTTTCCACCAGACAACAGTTTGCCATGTGTTTATAGTGCTGTGTTTATTTAAAGTATAACATTATATTTGAGTAATGTAAGAAAAAATATCTTTCAAAACAACTCACAGTACTTTTTCGACATGGAGCTACACGTCAGGAACATATACCAATGTTGTCAATGCAGTTTTTATTAATAGCTAAAGATAAACTGCTTTACTGGAGCAGCATGGGCTTTTGCATGCCCGAAAGGTAGCACGAGTTAGATCAAGTAAGAAATAGAAATACTATTTGTTAGGACTTCAAAATTTTAAGAAGTAAAAGTTTTAACATGGCTCAAGTTTTCTTTCTGTTTTATTGTTATTTGATCTTGCAGGTATTCCCAGCAGAAGATACCCCATTTCAGCAAAAGCAAAGGTGCTTCGTATTAAAATTCCTCACATAGAGAGTGGATCAATGTTCTTCAGTCTTAGTTTCATTTAAATTCATTGCTACATTAAATTGATTTACACTTCAATGACAAGGTAAAAACGCTGTGTTATGCACGATTAAAACGAAGTCTGAAGACGACATATGTACTTCGTAAAAAGGTTAGTTAGATAATCTCCAATAATCTTTATCCCTTTGTTTCCCAGTTCAGTGATTGAAAGGCATTTTCCAATGTGGCATTAAAGAGCTTGGGAGACATGGTGTCACCGTATCTCACTCCCTTTCCAACTTTTATGTGTGCTCTATTCTCAAACAGCCGAATCTTAGCACTTGCATTTTCATAGAGGTTATTAATAATATTAATGTATGCATCTTGAATAGCGCAGAATTTCAAAGCCATTGTAACTGCTGATGGTTTCACCGAATCAAAGGCTTTTTCATAATCGATAAAAGCCATGCACAATTGAAATTCATATTCCCTCGCTCTTTCAGTTAGTTCTCTCAGTACGTGGATATGATCTATTGTGCTGTAGCCACTCCTGAATTCAGCTTGTTCTCTCGGTTGAGCCATGTCCAGTGTTACCTTCAAGCGGTGTGAAAGAACTTTAGTGAAGATATTATAAATCACTGACAGGAGGCTCATAGGTCTGTAGTTCCTGAGATCTTCAATGTCACCTTTTTCTATGTAGCAGGATCATTGTAGCATTGTTCCAATCCTCAGGAATTTTCCCTTCATTAAGGCATCGTGTGAAACTTTGGCGAGTACTGTTTCAATTTCTCCACTTGCTTCTTGTATGATATCTACAGTAATTTCATCTTCTCCTGGAGCTTTTCCACGGGTTCATGTTCTTGATTGCATGTGCAACTTCTGCTGGGAGGACTGGAAGAACTCTGGTACTGGTACCTTTCATGATGCCTCCATTTCCATTTTCTTTTGCGGTTTTTCTTGAAAAAAGTGTTCATGATGAAAAACCCTTTTGCCTGTGCAAACTCTACGAGAGTATTTCCACGTTGGTTTCTGTTGCCGTGACCGAATTTGCCTACTGAAGTTTCATTCTGTTGCCGTTGCCCTATTTTTGCATTGAAATCTCCCATAATTATCTTCAAGTGCTGCTTGTCTTTATTACTTAGATGACGAATTTCCTCATAAAATTCTTCAATTTTTTCTTCAGGATGACTTGTGGTGGGTGCATAAGTTTGAATAATCTGATCCTAGTATCTTATTGAGAGTTGGATAACGAGTCGTGCAGCTCTGTCAGGGGAATTTTTAACTTCTACAACTTTATCCTTCAGTTTCTTGTTTATTATAAATCCAACACCACTAGTTCTGCCAGTATCTCTCCCACGATAGTAGAAGAGATGCCCACTTTTCAGTTTAATGCGATCTTCTCCTTTTTTCCTTACCTCACTTATCCCGACGATGTCACACTTGATCCTTTGTAGTTCCTCTTCCAATTCAAGAAGCCTTAAATCAGAAGATAGGGAGCGTCCATTGTAAGTAGCCAAGGTCAGCATCAAATGGCAGCCTAGTCCTGTCCTCCGGTTATTCTTAGCACCCTCTGCCTTCATGTCGCACTCACCGCTGCCTTGGCCAGGTACATTCCAGCTGCCGGAGACTGAGGGCCAAGATTTAAGTTGTGGAGTCATTTTGGAGGGGTTTGGCTATAACTCACCTCGATATCCAAGCGGGTTGGTGAGTGTGTGATAGCATTTCCTTTAATCCCGATGGTATAGTTATACCGCTATTGGCGGTCGTCAGAGCCCCTTTTAGTGGGAACACGATGCACCACGAGAAGGCGGGGTTGATATTTGTCAAGGAGAGGCTGTGATGTTGCGCATCACCTGACCTTACATCCCTAACCTTGTATATAGTTCATATTAAATGTAATTTTAGGAAGTACATCTGTCATCTTCAGATTTCGTTTTAATCGTGCATAACACAGCGTTTTTACCTTATCATTGAATTTTAGTCTGCACGCACCGTCATAATCTTCAATTGATTTACACTGCTGTACGACTTTTCGGTTTTGCCTTTTCGGTTGCACCGCTTTCATAGTAAAGTAGACATATTCTCGTTCCGTAAAGATACGTTGTATTTAGAATTTGCTGTGGTAGTAAAACTTAATAGTGATTCGTCTTTAGGTGACCACAGTATAATGTCAAAAGGGTAGTGGCGTATTAGAATCCTTCTGGTATTAACATGTTGCTGTAGAGAAGCTCTGTTGGAAACTGATGATTTCTTTTCTTCTTTACGTAGCTTTCACGCAGAATTGAGATACTTCTACAAGTACGTTTTATCAGAAAAAACATTACACAAATGTATATGTGCATGTAAAACAAACTTTATTCTTCACTGAGAGCCTTTTCATGTCGTTGTGCAGGAAATACATCTTTACAGTTTGCTTAAAGGTACCAAATAGTTAATGATATATTATATGTATAGAGAGTTGCCATTACGAGAAGAAGCTAAGGTGAAATGATTTTGCCATCTGATCTTCAACTTACTGATGTGTGATGCTTTCAAAAGCCAAATCGAAAAATAAATAGCATTCAGACGTTCTTTCAAATACACTCCTAGTGCTTAAATCACGGAATAGGAGTCAGAAAATTTCGTAAACAATGTCTACATCAAGATGAGCACCTTTCCGGTGCTCCACATACACTGAAACACATTTCCAAGTGAAAAAAAAACAGGGAAAAAAATGGTATGGTAAACTCCTGATGGTTAAAAGTCTACTTTTAAAGTGCAATTATTCCTTGTTCATTTTTATAGCTTTCAATGATTGTTGGGAGAGTGAGTGTAGGTACGCGTTTCGAAATACATATTTTGAAGTTGTTTTAGTTGAGTGACTGATCTGAGTTCATCCTTTCGATTAAAGAGACCAGAGCTAGTAAAACGTACTGTCCTTCAGGGAGCAGTGATGCCATCTTGGCCCTCATCAAAGCCGGAGCCAAAGTCTGTGCAGAAGACAAAGACGGCCTCACAGGTAAGATTCTTTTCAAGCACTCATTCTCACAGCACCCTCTTCATTCATTGTCTCAAATTCCCTTTTTGTTCATTTATAATTTGAGTTTAATATTTATTTATTTAATCTTGTGATTTCGATCTCGACACATTTAATGCATGTTAGCACTAGTAACACTGCTATCTTGCGACCACTTCAACTTCAACTTCAACATAACTAGCACCAAATACAAAGAACTGATTTCCGATAACTACCCTAGTGGACGAAAAAGCAGTTGCCGCTTTACGCTAGTCTCTCTTTGAACGGTAGATGCCCGGGGGGGGGGGTTGTATCAATTAGATGCCATGTAAATGCCGGAAAGTCCTTATATTTTTTTAGTAGCACGGAATAGTTCAAAAACTAATTTTCATTTCATACAAGAATCCTATTGAATGGGTAAACATGCAATTATTAAAGTTGTAACTGTCGAACAGCATGCTTCAATAGTTCTTTATAAAGTGAGAAGACTTATCACTGTTTGCCTACAGATATTAAATTTAAAAGACGTAATAGTATCAATCCTGTGCCAAATTATTTTTGCATGCGGCATTGTTGATTTGTAATGGTTAAATTTAACGTATACACGGTTTGTGACTCAGATCATCTTATTGAAAGATTTGAAAGGTCATTTGCAACATTATAATCTATAACGTAAGAGTAAAATATCAGATTTCCAAGTCACATGATATTGAACGAGAGCCTAACATATATTTTTATTCTTTAAGTTAAGAAACGTATTGCAGTAAAATGAGAAGTTAAGCTTTCTTCTCCAGTAAATTTTCTTGTCAAGATTCGTTTGTAGTATTAAACAAAGAAAAGAAGTACTTTCTAGGCCTTAGTTTGTGAATTACTTGCGCCATGCTTTTATTTGACGCCGTGCATTTAGATAACGACTTCGCGTTCTTTTTTATTAAGAGTTAAGAAGACCTTATTGAATGTTACACAAAGATTATAGTTAAGAAAAAGGATAAATTTTCCACACTCAATAAATTAGTTAGCTTCAATTTGAAGTTTCCGCTGTGTTGATGACTTTTAAATATAACTTGCAAGAATCGTATAAGTGAACAGATGGGCCACACTCGGAAAATCAGTGTAGAATTCAACATTGGAGTGCCGAGGGTCATCTCAGAACGCTCTATGTTCGTATTGGACCAGGTGGAAAATAGGCTACAAGAGTCGATGGCCATAAGGCTGCCTGCATTCGGGTCCCGGATTGGTGCTGTGTTTTCTCTTTTTTGGTAGACCTTTCCCTTTTCAGAAATCTATCATCATAAATCTATGATGGGCGAAGAAGCCAGACTTCACTGCGAAAAGGAACAATTACCGGTATACCAAAAATTAGGGGTGGGAGACTCCTATACCACTTAAAAATTAGTAGGTATCATTAAACTAAGAAAAGAAAGTATTACAACCATGAAAGAGCTGTGGAAATTATATTCCTTTTTTTATTAGCTGTGAAAAAGAATATAGATCGATCCCTTAATGAGGGTCCCTGAAGAAAAGCGAAGGAAATGCTTTCGGTAAATGGAGAAGATGGCTTTTGTATGTATATAATACTTCTAGAAATTGAATTTCGATAAAGTAACTGTGAAGAAATGTGTACAAGTGCCGCATCCTTGGGAAATGAATGCTAAACCCGATAAAAGAAAAAAAGGAAGAATTTAGTCTGTGAGGAAATACAGATATATCAGAACGGGGCTTGCTTTTCCTGATTTAAGTGCATCCTGACTTTGCTTTCCATGACGGAATATCTGCGAAAAAAAATAGAAACAGCGAAACTATGTTTGTAAATGCAAGTTCATTTTGTTTTTGAAAGTTTGTTTCTTTCTTTAGGCTCTGTTTTAAGAAAAACAGACTTTTCGAGAAAACAAACGCAGAAAGGAAAAGTCTCAGAGACACTATATCGACAGAACAATCAAAATACATTCGAAACAGGAAACTGTTCAAAAATGCCTTTCATAACATCGTCAAATATCATTGAGTGGAGTGAAATGTAAATAGTTAGCTGATATTTTTTTGAAAAACTCTTGTTCAAAAGCGATAAAAGTAATAGAATTCGCACTGCAGTTTTTTATGCTACACACTAAAATATTTTACCTGCTGTGTGCATAATTATTTATCTGTCTAGTTTTGCTCAAAATGTACTGAACATGGTTAACCTTTAAGCTCACGTATAAGAAAACAAGAAACATGACACCGAATTTTCGGTTGTAATGAGCACGACTTTTGAATCAGTTTTGCCGTGGATTAAATTTATCAAAGCTATTCAAAGTCAATGGAACCGGTATGGAAAACAGAAATATCTGATCGCAGCCCCGCAGATATTGCTGCAAACGGTATGGAAAACAGTAGTAACTGATTTAGTCCCGCAGATATTGCTGCAAACGGTATGGAAAACAGTAGTATCTGATTTAGTCCCGCAGATATTGCTGTAAACGAAAACGTGAGCTTACGCCCTCTGGTGGCAGACTTGTGCGTTGGAAAAATTTTTTAATTACTGTATATGAGAAACATTTTTTGCAGCAAAAACGCTCTCCAGCACAGAAATAATTTTTCAAATCGGATTCTTAGAAACAGATATATCAACTGAACTACGATATGCCCCTGGCGGGAAAACCATGCATTATTTTAAGAAGAAAGTATTCTCAAAATGTTTTCCGATGTGAGTGGTATCAGTCCACGAAAGAAGTTTTCCAATCGAGTTTTCAGAAGCTCAGATTTTGCTGCAAATACATCAAGCAGAAATTAACGCTTACACCCCCTAGTGATCAAACCATTTTTTACCAAAAATTAGAAATTATATGCAAAATATTTCCCATCAGGAGCTATTCGGTGCAGAAAAAAATTTCAAATCTGAGTTCTAGAAGCTGAGATATCGGGGAAAACACGATTTACTCTTACGCCCCCTAGCGGAAAATCTATGCGCAACTTGAAAAAGTGACTATACCTAAAATAGTTTTCGACATAAATGGAAGCGAAAGGTGAAAAAAATTCAATCGGATGTTTAGAAGCAAATATATGGAATAAAATGTATTGTGAATTCGACATTATCTGCATTTAGCTTCTAGCGGCGAAATTGTGCATCGTAGAAAAAACAAAAACGAAATGAAGGATCATCATTAGCACATTTCAAGCTTCCCAGTGCAAAAATAATTTTTCAAATTGGACTAATAATTTCAGAGCTATGGTGTCCACAGACGGATGGACGACACAGGAACCAACGGACGGACAAACAGGTGACATAAGCACGATCTTTTTTACAAAAGACGTGCTAAAACATATTAGATAAATGGACATTTTCAGTAAAGCCAGACAGATCGGCATGGGTCAGTATATATTTAGTGCATACTTACAGAGATCTTCCGGAGCTAAAATGGAATGTTTAATACTTACATCAGCAGTTCCATTAACAGAGAATTTTGATAATTTAAAATCATGTGTAATGAGCTTTATGGACCTTTTGGAGCCTGTTCTCTGTTGAAAATGCAACATAAAAAAAACCTGAGCTATTGCAGTAAGATTTATATGGTACATTACTTATGATACAAGACGTAAATGATCAGAAGTACACATGTGAAAGAGATGTGGAACACACAATACTCCTTGTGTATCAACAACGAGCGGCGATAACGGCTCGTATACTGCGTGGCACCGACAGGAAGAAGTTATGGATGTCGCACTGCGGAAAGTCAAGCCATGCAGTCTCGATTCGTACGCAAAGTTCATCCTGTGTTACTGGCGGCGGAGCCTGACGGGCCAGGCGTCTAGCTGCCATATCACACACTTGTTCAGTGGGCGATAAAAGAGGCGAACGCGCTGGGCAAGGAAGACTTGGCCCATGTCGGGCATCCAAGAGCTGTAAGACATTCATCTCCACATGTGGTCGGGCATTGTCATGTTGAAAGATTGCACTGGGACCTTCTGCAAATATATGGCAGCACTTCAGACTGCACAACTTTTACGATGTACCGCTGGCTGCTCATGGTTCCTGCAATGCGTAGTTGAGGCGAGAACGTGAATGGAACCCAACAGCACTCCACACCAGAATGCTCGGTGTTGGGCCCTTATGACGCTGCGTAATGCATTCCTGTAGCAGCCTGTAACGTATATTCTATTTTAACTTTCCTTTTGAGTTTCTTTTTCTATGTAAATTTGAGTTCGTTCTCTTAGACATTTTCAAACCTTAACGTTATGTCTTTTCCCTCAAACGAGAATATTGTTGGCAACAATCTGAGGTCGGAAGAAGAGTTGCGTATGTATGTGATACGAACGTTAGATAAAAAGACGATGCAGCAGTTGCTGTGGTGTGTGTGTGTGTGTGTGTGTGTGTGGGTGGGTGGGTGTGTGTGGAGGTGTTCGATCGTTGTTAAGCTAGATTATACGACACATAATTAAGGTATGTGAAGTGAATGCATAGCTCTCCGTGCTATATTTGGGATTTCGTCTAATGTTGCTGGACCAATAAAAAGTTGACGTAAGTTGGACTTCCGTATATGTTTCGTCTGGTCATAAGACCTTAATTTGAGCTATCCGGTACAATTAGTTGCGTCGCTTTTACCCTTCGTTTAACATCTATTCAGCCGGAAATCTTACATAAAGTAAAAAGGGTTACGTTATAAGCCATCAACCACGGTGTCACCGTACGTCCGTCATGAATCAACAGGTTGAACCGCACTCGTCGGAAAACACTATGAGCTGCCATTCATCTCGTCAGTGTCTGCGTTCTTGACCTCATTGTAGCCGCTGAAGCCTGTGATTTAAGGTCGAGGGAAGTCTAAACAACTGACGGCGAGCGCCGAGGCCTCTTTGAAACAAATGGTGTCGGACAGAGCTTGTAGACAACCCTTGATGTGATACAGACCTCCACTGTTTTGCTAATCCTCAAGACGTGGCTGATCAGTCCGCCAACGCCGTACGGTGGAGATAACGGCATTCCCGTGCGTTCTTCCGTCGTTGGGCTCCGGACCCCTCACGTTAGTATGTCAGACCTTTCCCTTCCCACTGGCGCCATATTTGCATCAGTGCTTGCTTTTCGTCCAACACTAGCGGTGATGTCGCGGAAGGAAAGTCCGCCTTCCAGCAGTCCAACGTATATCGGCCTCACTTAAAGTCCGTCAGCTGTGCATACGGGTCTTGTCTGCTGCGACAGGGCATGCTCAGTTATTACCACTAACTCGCTGCCACAATTCTCGCGAATCCACTATGGCAACTTGCCCTGTGAGTCTCGCTTTTATACCGGTGCGGGAGAGCTCCGAGGGCGCGGCTAAAACAAATACTTCACACGTGCGTTGCTGTGGTTATAATCATTTGCATTTCCTCACATGACCTACTCAACCTGCGAGTTTCAGTCCGATCGCACATGTTTTTCCAGGTGTTGTGTTTCCAACAAAGTATATGAGGTTTGAATACGGAACTTGAAATGTTGACACATGGTTTCGAAAGCTAGGTTTTCTTATACCCCATTCTTTACTTGTATGAATACTCTTTCTTTTGAATTTCCGCCATAACTGCTTTAATATTATCTAGATAGCCAGTCCTTTTATAATCGGGTCAGACACCAATATTCCCTCTAAGCGGCTATGAGCAATGCGCGTCTAACCCGGTGAGTTGGGCAAAAACCATCAAAACCACTTGGGCAAAAAATGTTATCTTCTCAGCTTCTCGTACTAATTGCAGCAGAAGTTGGAACTTGGATTGAAACCCTTATTTTTTCTAATCTCCCCATTTTTATCACCGTTCTTTCCGCAATCGATTTTAAATAAAAAAAAAATATTAAAAACATTTCATTAATTAAAATTTTTATTTTACAAAAAATGAGAAGCTCAAACTTACTCGTGGAATAAAAACACTGGAAATTAGGAAAAGCATGTTTACGCGTAATACACAGTTCCTTTGCATATCAAAATACCAAAGAGAATAAGAAACAAAATAACAATTAAATGCAAAATAATTAATTCGAATAGAACAAGAGCAAATTCCTTTTGATCTGACAGTCCTTTCAAGAATTAAATCGCCTCTAAGTTTTTTTCTCAAACCGAAGACTCGACCGTGGGAATTTAGGACTCGACCAAACTCGACTAAATCTTGTGTTGTTTTAAGAAAAGACTCAATACCTGCCTCTTACTCGGCGTAAGAAAATCACTAATCCGCATTCTCGTGTTCACTATCTGCTCGCACGAGGCTACTTTGTAAGAAGCCTTTGAGAGTGAAGAGGACAATGAGGCGAACTTAGAAGGAAGCGAACGGCACTTAAGAAAACTGCTGTTTTCACTTTTGAGGGCCCGAATTTTATTTATTTATTATTGTTTTTGCGGGTAATTGATTTTCTATTTATGAAAATTAATTAGGGATTTGGGAATTTTAATCTAAAATGCTTACTGTGCAGAAGATACTTCAGCTGCCCGAAGGAAGTTAGGTCGTGCGTGGTCGCGCGCGCACGCGCGTCTTGGATAGAACATTGTCAGACAGCATTGTACAGGGTGTCTCACTCGCTACCGAACCCGGCATTTATTTTCTAATATTAACACCAATGAAGATATTGCAACGAAATTTTAAGTGGGCTTACCTCATTACGTGCAAAATGTGATGACATCACAACATCTGCTGGAAGTGGCCACCATTTGCGTCCAGACAGCATTGAATCCGGCGCACCATGTTGTGGATGAAAGTCCTTGCCAGTACGTCCGCCGTGATTGCCTGAATTTCTTCGGTGATGTTTGCTTACAAGGCATCTATCGTTCTCGGCTTCTTTTGGTAAACTCTCTCTTTTAGATATCCCCATAAAAAGTAATCAGGAGGAGTCAGATCGGACGAGCGAGGTGGCCACAGACCCTTCGAAATGACTCGGTCGCTGAAAAAGGACTGAATTTCGGCCATACTGGTGTGTGATATCGCTCCATCACGCTGGTATTATCCAATGGAGAGTTCTTCGTCGTCCAACTGTTTTACAAAGGTGTTGAAGATGTCCATATATGCAGCTGATGTGATGGTTGTATCGAAGAAGATGGGACCAATTATGCGGCGCCGGGTCATCCGACACCACACACCAATTTTCTGTGAATGAAGGGGTTCTTCATGTATCAAGTTGGAATTTTCACTGGCCCAAATATGGGAATTTTGAGAATTGACGTACCCGGACAGTGGCGCGACACTTTGGAATGCGTCAGCCACTACGGCGCACTCCGGCTGGCTGACGGACAGCGCCGGGTTTAATTCTGTCTGGACGCAAATGGTGGCCACTTCCAGCACATGTTGCGATGTTATCACATTTCGCACGAAATGAGGTAAGTCCACTTCAAATTTCGTTGCAATATCTTCATTTGTCTTAATATTATTAAAGAAATGAGAAATGCTGGGTTTGGTAACGAGTGGAACACCCTGTATTTCTTGGGGGGGGGTCAAGCATTTCTAGATTTCTTTGTCAAATTTCGCAGCGTAATTTTTGTGGCAGGAGATGTACTCATTGAAAAAGCTTTATAGAATAAAGTGCAGATTTTTTTACTGATGCATTATTTAGCATGCTAAAATAACCACGAGACCCAAATTAAAGAGCACTTATATTTTTAACTGGATAGTTAATATTATAGGTAGGCAGTTTTCCAAGTAAATTAGTCATGCGCTGTGACCTTTGATGTAAATAAATTGCTTTATTTAACTACAGAACGCTTTTTCGTTTTTGTTTTTCAGAGGAAATGTACATCAGCTTGGTGTACATGACAAAAACCGTTGACCTTTATTTACATTAAACTTAATTGTTTATCTGCGCATACGTGTCCCCATTGTCCAGCTCGCGAGGCGTGAGGAGACTAGGAACTAAGAAGAATTACTCAGTTAATCCAAGGCCGAAGTAACTCCGTGAATAAGAATGCGATTCAAAAAGTACTGCGTCGTTGCCAGTGTGGCAGTTTAGAAAGAAGAATAAAAAACAACTGGCGACATTTGAATGCACCAATCACGTGACTCTGGACTCTACCGCATCTGCAATGTTCGTGCCAGACTGGTCTTGTTGGGTGAAAAAGTTATTTCGCATAATACTTGATAATCAGTTTACGTCATTTTGCCGCTGTAACGGTTTAGAACACTGACGCACACGAACGTATTTTGATTCAAGGTCAGCATGTAGCACGAAATATATTGCCGGTAACTCGGTTATCGAGACATGAACGGGAATCTTGTTTGCAAACGATTTGTATCAGCATTTCAAGGCCAGTCGCAAACCCATAACCTTGCACTTGTGAAATGTTTTCTCGATGAAAACAAACTATGACCACATTGGCTGATGGCTCGAGCTCCTTCCGATTTTTTGGGTCATATGCCGTTAAAAATGGCGAAACTAGGTTTCAACCAGTGAGCGACAATAACAACACGCCTTCTAGGTAGATAAGATACACGCAGTGTTTGTATGCCTAGTAATGAAGGATAAGCTATATGATTCTTTTTTTCATATTTTAACGATCAGCTGAACAATATGATTACGTTTAATAAACAAAGTTGATACCACTATAACCTCTGTGTTAGTTTGTCAGCTTCTTGAATAGCACAACACGATTTTAATTAATTGGTTTCGCGAGATTTCATTACATTTCTGTTGTATCTAATAAGATTCCCTTGACAAAGTTTTTCGTTTATTTCTTAGATTTCTGGCAGAGAGTATTGAAAACCGAAAAATAGAGGAACATAAATACTCAAAGAAGGACTACCTTATGAAAGAAGGAACTGTTTCCCAAGTGCATTATTTTTTTTTATTTGTATGCCCATCTGGGAAATCTTATTTCTTATGTAGAATAAAAATATCAACGTTTCTCACAATAAAATGTTTATTATACAGCGACTGTAATTTCGCAGAGCGTTTGGCTCGGCATCCTCAGAACTAATGGAGCGTAAACATTTAAATCATTGTGACATCATCAGAGTTCTTACGGTCACGGATTTTGGTGAGTTATTGCCACGCTCTTGAAAGAAATGGAGTCGACGTCATGTCGTTGACAAGCGTGAAGAGTTCCGGTATATGTGGAAAGCTTCTTTTTGTACAGGAACTTAAGGTCCTAGTTCCTAATCTTGATTATGACTAACTCACTGTCTGCGACAATTAATCGTTTTTCCAAGCTGAGGATAAAGAAGATCAGATTACTGAACCACAAACTTCTTGCTTCGATACAAGAGATACCAGATACTACCAAATTTTATGTGTGAAATGAAAACTAAATTTCTTTCAAGCGCGTGGAAACAACTCACCAAAATCCTTGACCGTAAGAACTATTATGATGTTACAATGATTTAAATGTTTAAGCTCCATTCGTCCTGAGGATGACAAGCCAAACGCTCTGCGAAACTATAGTCGATGTATAATAAAGATTTTATTGTGAGAAACGTTGCTATTTTTATTCTATCTTAACACGACAAGTTTAGTTGTCATAAGTTATATATAATTTCTTATGTAGTTCAGAATTTGCTTGTTTTTAAATTTTCTGGTGTTGGATTTATAAAATTATTGAGCCGCCCTGCCCCGGTGGAGCAGTGGTCTATTTGCCCGAGATGTGTCCGAGTTCAAATCCCGGTGAGACATGTATGTTGTGTTTGTGTTACGGCCCTGCTCTCTCCCTTCCCAGGAGCCAGTGTTCCTAAATAAGGGACGAGCGACTACTTATAACCCATTGTGGCACTCTCGGTGGTCGTTAAACCCCTAAATAAATATATAAAACTACTGAACTTTGTTTCGAAACCTGAAATGAAAACTTAATTATGAACTTCACAACTAGTTCGCTCCCCTGTGAATTTTGCATGCCATTGCAGAAGCATATTTTAGTATTTGAATTAACTCATGCTGATATAGGTCGAAATTGGGCTATTCTTACTAATCGCACGCATGGTGATTTAGTTAAATAATTCCTACCAAACATTTAAAACCTAACTGTCCAAGAACCCGAACACTAGGAAACGGAAAAAAGTTTAACTTTATGTTTCTTGTAGACAACTAATCTTTATTCCACTCGTAGTAGAAAGTACACGCACGGTAGCGGGAATATTTATGAAACACAACGTTTAGATCAGATAGAGAGGATTTTAGGAAGAGAGTGTCTGACCCCAGGTCTTAAAGAACCCTTAAAAATAGGAAGCTTGGGCATTTGGGCTAGAGTGCCCGATAGGAAAGTGACACGGAAGCGAGGTAAAAAGGAGTAGGAAGATGCCCTTATTTATTACGGGGGGGGGCAGTACCCGGGGTCCGACGGTTTAACGTGCCCATCCGACTCACGGCGGATATTTATTTGGTGGTTCGAGCATTTGTACCTGCTGGGATCGAACCAGAGGTCTTCTCCGTGGCAGTCGCGAACGTTGACCACCAGGCCACCCGCAGCCCGAAGTACAATGTTTAATCTTGCACTACACCTAAACTATTTGATTGATGATTGCACAAACGTACCAAACTGACTTTAACAAGTTATTAGTCCTGGTTATAAAAGCCTAATTATGGTTTTTAATAAGCAGAATATCGTCGTAATAATAAAATTATAAGTGCTCAAACGCTGAAAACATCTCACTATCTGTGACACACAACACTCATCTTGGTGTTATCTGTTACTTGACCCCTGACCGACTGCCAGTGCTGTCATATCAAGAGAAACTTTTGGTAGCTCAGACGTGACGATAAGTTCTGAAAGTGCATTGGAGAGATGAACAACATTTACATAAGAGAATGCAACAGTAGCAGAAATTGAGTAGGTTGCAAACATCGAACACGTAAAAGCATGTAGCAGGAGTTGGTGTTCCTAGGAATCTTATGGTAACATAGTTGGTGAGAGTTAGTATTCTTATACAACTCGTTTATCAATGCCATTTGCAGGAGTCAGTATTTCATCAAATATCGCATATTAATTTAAGCGCCACAAGTAAGACTAACGCAGATCGTAAGAGCTTGCATTCTTATAAATATGCAGTATTTACTCATACAACGGAAATTACTGTCATAAGGAATCTCTCACATTAATGCGAAAACAGGAGTTAACAATCTTATAAATATAGCATAACTTTATCAGAAGTTAGCATCATTATTGATTGGTATTCATAAACATCACAAATAAAATAATTATAAACGCCGCACATAAACATCTATAGTAGGAATAAGTAATTTGTGAATCTCTCATAATATTTTTATTGTTCCCGTATATAACAGGAGATTATAGCTGTTAGTACTCATAAGAACTTTTCGTAATAACACGTGTGTAATAGGATTAATAAATATCTCGCACGAACGTAGGCAGCGTAAAAGTTAATACGTTCTCATATTAATGTAGGTAGCAGGAGTTAGTATCAGCACGGATATCGTATACAGATGTATGTAGCATGAATTAGTGAAGGACCAATATCGCTCATTATATAAAGTTTACTAGCATGTATAAGTACTAGCACGGATACTATATAGCAACGCAGTTATCAGATGATATTTTCGCTTGTGAATCCAGCATGCAAAAGCTAACAGCACATGGCGTCTCTGGTAAACCCAACGACAGGTTCTTGAGTTTTTGTTTTGACACCCCGTTTTCGTAACACACAACTTGCTCCGCACATCTTTGATTTTGAGATATTAGTAATTGGTTGAACTCTTTGAAGATTATATTTTATTTTTCCGTTGCTTGCCTAAATGAAATTAATTATATTTTTAAACGAATACAGCTCTTCACTGTGCTGCGAGCAGAGGTCATTTGGACTGCTTGGAAACACTGATAACTCTATGTGGTGCTGAGGTAGACACCGTTGATTCCAATGGTTGCTCTGCATTGTTCTACGCAGTAACGTTAGGCCATGCGGACTGCACCCATCTTTTGCTCAAGTTTGGCTCCCAGGCCAACAGACAAGACAAGAGAGGAAGAACGTAAGTTTTTAGCAGTTGTTAAAGCTTCTGTGTATTGCTATGCGATTTTTTTCCGTACCACTTAAATTTATGATAAAAATATGACGATACTGTCTGTATTTCACTATTTCTCTATCACGCACGCACACACTCACACATGGTTCATGGCCAATATATAACGAGCCCATACAATCCCAATGTATTCAGAAGGTATGTGAAGATCAGCCATGCAGCTCGTAAAAGGCATGACAAGCTTTCTACATACGTTCTGAAAATACTAGGATTTATGTGATCTACTTGTGTAGCAAGAGAGGTTTGGCAACTAGGATAAAATTCTTACATCATGGGAAGCATCTGATCATTGAGAAGTGGAAGAGCTTCAGGTACTCCCGAAAACTGAGGTGTCCATGCACAGAGCTCGGAGGATCCAGTTCGTATTAATGTGAACCCACCGAAGATAAGCTCCACTACCTCTATAATTTCGAAAAGAAGAGCCTTACGTGATAGTTACATGACTTCTTGGTGTTCCACCACACCCTACATCGCACATGCGTGGTAAACAGCGTATAACGAGATTCGTCGGAGGACATGACGTGTTTTCAATTGTGTATCACCCTGTTTAGCTTCTGAAAACATCTATCGGAGTTTCTTTTATCAGGTACTTGGGAAGGACAAAGATTTTTCATTCACTAAACAATCCTTGAAACGCATGCGGTCCAATTCTCTGTAAGTGACTGTTGTTGATATACGAGCAGATGTACAATTCATTCCAGCATTTATAGCCGCTAACTTCGATGATGCGGAGACGCTTTTAAAACAAAGGCATACGACGTTCTAGTTACTGCTGAGAGTTAAACTTATAAACATGCTTAACCTTAGCATTTGGGTCATCTGCTACAAAATTTTCTTTTCATTAAAATCGTAGTTTGTCAAATTGTGGTGTTTATAAGAAAACTGCGTGACTCTCATTTCTACTTGCCCTTTTATTTGCGCTTATTTTACAAGAGCTCGTTAAACAATCTTATTTGTGCTTCCTTCATTCGTCAGTGAGTCAGTGGTTAATTCATTCGGCAGTGAGTCAGTGCTTCCTTCATTCGGCAGTGAGTCAGTGCTTCCTTCATTCATCAGTGAGTCAGTGCTTCCTTCAATCACCAGTGAGTCAGTGCTCCTTTCTAACGCGTTTATTCTCCTGTTTCAAGTTATTTCAATCAAGAATTCTGCATGAGTAAACAATTTCCGTTGAGGTCTTGTTGCTTATTTTTATCCTTTTGTTCCGGAGATGCCACGTGAACCTATAAGTTAAAAGTTTTACTTTTTTCGTTTTTTGATTGCGAAAATGATTACTTAATTCTACTGAACTTAATTTATGATAACTAGTGAAAATAAATTTGTGAAAATGTTTTTCTTACATGCACTGGTCAAGGAATGACACTAAATTTTCTGCCCCGCACCGTGGCCGAGTCTCCAGAAGCGTCGGATTCTAACTAGTCCTCTGAGCTGTTCTTTGGTTCGAGTCCCGGATAAGGCACGAGTGGTGTTTGTCTTACAGTGATGAAGTGCTCCTTTCCCTGTAACCAGTGGCTCCATATCAGGGCTGGTAGACTCTTATATCGCTCAGTGTTGCTTATGGTAATGGTTAAACCACGAAACGAAAAATATGTACTTAATGTTCAGGCCCCATAAAAGAAACGAAATGTACCTGTCTGCGTGAACTTCATTTCTCGAAAGTCAAGAAACTTAAGAATTTAAAGCTTGGTACAAACACATTCAAATTTCTATTTAAAAACATGTGCTTTTAAGGATGAGGCCTTGGGATTGATATCTTTATTTTTTAATAAAACAGTGTTGATATAATTCATATCTTAACTGGCAGCCTCTCTTACTATAGGTGTCATCAATGTGAAATTCTTGTGTATCTTTTTAGTTCAAACGCGCTCCATGCGCATGTCCACAACAGAATGAAGTCGCCATAGTTCGAGTTTCGGCACACGGGCTGTCTACTAGTTCGAGGTCGACAAACAATCGAAGTAGTGTTTAAAATACTGCGTAATATTCGGTCCTTCAGTTGGTAACCTTCAGCCGAAACGAAGGGAAACACACAGCAAGATCACTCTAGGAGGCTTCGGTGTGCTAGTTATCTATGTGATTCTTTGAAGCTCTAGGTGAAGCAGGTAAGTTTATTTTCAGCCACAGAAACATGATTGCGTTTGCTAGAGCATCGGGCGTCATTGTTCCGCTGTTAACAAAAGTTCGTGCTGCTCATTCTTAGTTACAGTTGTTTGTCAACTTGACTTGAAACATCAGTAAAACAAATACACTGGTGTTCAAAATTAAGAGAATTTGCACATTTTGTCGATTTTCACAAAAAGTACGAAACCAAAGGTACAAATTATGCCGCCGAATGAGAATGCAAATTTCCCGTGTCGAATACGTAAGCGTACACGTGCTTGTGGGCGGAGCTGTGACAGCGGAGGGCATGAAAAGCACACGTGGCTTTCTCCGCGATCAGTTCGCTAGTACTCCTCGGCGACATTTGTTGTGTTTCTTGCAGGAGTTGGTTCAATTTCATAAGCAATCAGGTAAAATGAGTTGCCACGAACGTATTGATGACTAAATGAAGTGGAGAATTGTCGGTAGATTGGAGGCAGGGCAATCGCAACTGCAGCTTCCCACAGAGCTCAACGTAACGCCCAGTGTCGTCTGCAAAATGAGGAAACAGTTTAAGGACACCGGATCCATATCGAGAAAGCCTGGGCAAGGTCGTCCAAGAGCCACGACGGCCAATGAAAATCGTTATTTGGCACTTTCATCGAGGCGCCACAGGACGGCTACAGCTGCACAGCTATCTCGTGAGCTGCATGCCGCCACTGGAACCCGAGTTTCAAGGGTTACAGCTTCCCGAAGGCTTCATGAGAGAGGGCATTTTGCCAGAAGACCCGTTGTTTGCGTCCCGCTCACTTTAGCACACAAAAGAGTACGTTTAGCATGGTGTAGACAACATCAGCCTTGGACCAGACTTCAGTGGGGTAACGTTCTCTTCACAGACTAGTCGCGATTCAGCCTGGACACTGATTCTCTACGTACCTTCATCTGGAGAGAACCTGGGACCCGATACCTGTCCTCCAACATCCTAGAAATGGCAGCAGAGGTGTCATGGTCTGGGCAGGCATCATGTTGGACGGCCGCACATCTCTCCATGTGTTTGACAGAGGCTCCCTGACTGCTGAGAGGTACAGGGATGATATCTTGCAGCCCTATGTTCGACTTTTCAGGGGCGTAGTTGGCACTCGGTTCCTTTTTGCGGACGACAACGCTCGTCCACATAGGGCTCACCTGGTCGACGATTATCTTGAAAATGAGGATATTCGTCGGATGGATTGGCCAGCCAGATCGCCATACCTAAACCCTATCGAACATGTCTGGGATGCTCTTGGGAGGACAATTGCAGCTCTTCCTTCTCCTCCGAGAACCATTCAGGAGCTAAAAACTGCGTTGCTGCAGGAGTGGGACCGACTGCCACAGGGACTCATAAACTGCCCCGATTCCAGTATGACGTCGCGCTGTGAGAGCTGTATGACTGTGAGAGGGGGCCAAACCCCATATTAGAGTCATTTTATGTTCGGCCTTGCAACGTGGATATTGGACATTCTTGCGCTGATGAGCCTTACTGAAGATAATGAGTGCGTACCATGACTGTTGTATGGTATAATTTTTTCTCTTGTATAACTGTGTATCCATACCAAATTTCATTAAAATGTGTCCATTAGTTTTTCAGAAATTCGACAAAATGTGCAAATTCTCTTAATTTTAAACATCAGTGTGTACATTGAGTGGCCAATTTATTATGACAGCCTGACAGTTTTAGGCAAATGAGCCATGGCTACACGCTTTTGCCGCCAGAGGGAGAGGCTAGTATAAAAAGAGAAAGCTTTGTGCTTGCGACAGTATAGTAGAAGTGATTTTTGCGTGACAAGATGGGTAAAAAATGCGATTTGACGGACTTTCAACGTGGGATGATTGTAGGAGCTCGGAGCCATGGAACAAGTATCACCGAAACCGCCGCATTCGTGAAATGTTCCAGAGCAGCTGTTGTGTTAAAGTGTTTAAAGACTGAACTGTCAGCCAAAAAACTGGGTCTCTACGTGCAACGTGTGGTCGTCATCGACTAGTGACTGCTCGGGCGGAACGGAGAGTGTCCAGACTGGTGACAGACAACAGAAGGGCAACAGTGCAGCAAATTGCAGACCATGTTAATCAAGGATCCCCTCAAATGATCTCTGTACGCACTGTTTGCCGTACACTGCATCGGATGGGATAAGGCAGCCGAAGGCCTGTTTGTACACCTTTGCTGTCTGCAGTTAACAAGCGAAAACGTCTGCAGTTCGCACAGGAGTACAAAGATTGGACAGTCGATAATTGAAAGCAAATTATGTGATCAGATGAATCACGTTTTCAGTTGCCCCATGCCGATGGCCGAGTGAGAATTTGGAGAAAACAGCACGAAAGCATGCACCCCAAATGCATTGCTACAACCCTTCAAGCTGGTGGTGGCAACGTTATGGTTTGGGGAACGATTTCCTGGCATGCTTTGGGCCTATTAATTTTTTTTGATGAAGGGTCTGACTGGCACATCATACACTGGCGTGCAAAAATTAAGGACGAGACGGTTTTCCGAATGTAACGTCGTGCAGAAGTGCTCCACATCGACTCAAATAATACCATAAGATCCCCAAGATGTACGAATATGGGACAAGTGAGCAAAACCGTCCAAACAAGGAATCCAAAGGATACAAAAGCACTTTATTGAAAAGGTAGCTTCGAGCACAACTGGACAGAAGACAGAAACGTCCATGTGACAGGCGGCTGCCAAGAAAAATCCAGTCTTTAGTAGGGAAAGTGATCACCCCTGACTGCGTTGCAGGATTTACAACGTCTGTCCATGCTGAGGACGAGGTTGTCAAGGAAATGTTGAGGCATCGCGGCCCATTCCTCTTGTAGCACCATGCGCAGCTGCGGAATCGTTGCTGGCGGCTGGTGACGTACTGCCAAGCGTCTCCCGAGAAGATCCCATACGTGTTCGATTGGATTCAGGTCCGGGGACCTTGCGGGGCAATCCATGCGTTGAATATCTTCACTCCCCAACAGCTCTGCGACAGCCACTGTACGATGAGGTGCAGCGTTGTCGTCCGTGAAGAGGAACTCAGGACCCACAGCACCTCTAAACAGACGCACGTGAGGCAGGAGAACCTCGGTATAATAGCGGACACCAGTGACTGAACCTCCTTGGAATATATGGAGGTCAGTACGGCTACCAAGCATGATACCGCCCCAAACGAGAATTCCGCCACCTCCAAACCGGTCCCTTTCGATGATGTTGGAGGTGTGATTGCGTGTTCCCTGCTCTCTCCAGATGTGTATACGTCCAGAATCGCTCATCAGACTAAATCGGCTCTCATCCGTAAAGTGAACTCGACCCCATTGCTGATGTGTCCAGTTCTTGTGTTCCTGGCACCACAGAAACTGCCGTCTCCGATGAGCAGGCATTAATGGCACACACCGTACTAGTCGTCGTGCAAATAGATAACCTTTGTGCAGCCTCCTGACCACGGTAAAACGCGATAACGGACGTCCAGTTGTCTGTTGCATGTGCCTTGCGATTTCTCCCGCTATCTGCCGTCTGTCTCTTCTCACCTGTAGGACAGTATACCCGTCGTCCGCCGCCGTGGTTGCTCGTGGACGACCACTGGCAAACTCTCGGACAGCTGTTCCTGTCGTTTCAAATGCTCTCCAAGCTCGTGAAACGATGCTGAGAGCGATCCCGAACTCCTCGGCCACACTAGTCACACTTTGACCTTCTGGCAACTTTCCAATGACGGGATCTCGGGTAAAGTCATCCAGATGTCGTCGACTGGATTGCCTTCTGGCCATATCACACGGTGGCAGCAACTCGACGTCGTTCAAACCGATGTACACCGTGCAATAGCTTTCACCGAATTGCTATGCGTACACCGCCCGTGTGCTTTATACCCTTCCGAAGCCCCCCTTCCCCCCGCCTCCCACGTCATACTGCATATATCCGCATGCCCTACCGTACCGGACCCTAATCTATTTCCTGAGTGTTCTTTCGGTCTGTTCTGCCTGTTCGTTCCGCTGTTATGCTAATTTCTCCTCTTCGTCCTTAATTTTTGGCACACCAATGTATCTAAACATCGTTGCGGACCAAGTGCATCATGTCATGTGGATGGTTCATTCCAATGGCGATGGCTACTTTCAACAAGATAATGCGTCCTGCCATAGTGCTCATATTGAACAGGATTGGTTTCAGGAACATGCCGATGAGTTTACTTTGCTTAGGTGGCCCCCACAATCTTCTGATCTCAACCCCATTGAGAATTTGTGGGATGAAGTTGAACGAGCCATCAGTAAGCTGGATTCACAACCCTGCAACCTCACACTCCAGGAAAGAGCTATTCATCAAGCATGGTCTCAGATTCCACAAACCACCAATCAACATCTCGTGGAGTCCATGCCACGAAGAATCGACGCAATATTAAAGGCTAAAGACAAAAGGTGGCCCAACGAAGTACTCGGGGGGGGGTCATAATAAAGTGGCCACTCAGTGTATAAATACGCGGTAAAGGCATCATTAATTCAAGCTCAAGCATTTAAAACAATAAGCAGTTAGCTCGCTTTCTGCCTCACAAAGCGTCATACGGAAGACTGAAGCAGTCACTGGATTATTGAAACGGCATACAGCACTTCCAGAAAGTTGCCATCTGTAATGTGAAATTTCGGCAGCAGAAAAGATGTGCCTTCTTTTAAAATTCCTATGTCTGTGTATCGGAAAAATCTTGCCTTTCAGTTGCTCTGTTCTTCGTGTTGGGCCTTTATCTCTAAAGAAAACAGACAAACTGCCTTAAAGTGTTAAAAGTATGATTTCTCCCCTTTGCACTCAGTGGCGAATCAAGCGGGGGCAACTGAGTGATCATTCCCCTAAAGCAGATTTTTCCTTGTTAAATGGCTAAGCTCATTAACAATTAATGCAGCTATCTAAAAAAATATAGTAAAATGCACAAATTTTCATGAAAAAAATTTATAACATTTTAAACTTTCTGTTGTTCGGAGATAAAATATTCTCTTCTAGTTTCATTAGGAAAGAACTAGAAGTTCAGAAACAGGGAAATCTCATAGCAAACGGGAAAAGAGATTTGGGGGAATGTCACCGTGTACTGTGGACTTTGAAGTGTGTGTGTGAGGGAGATAGTGTGAGTAACAAAGCCAAAGTTCATATCTCGATTGGGCCATAAAAAAAACCCTTAAAGATCGTCCCGACTGCACTGCTTTCCATCTTCTTTTAATTCTTTTTTTCAATTTTAGCTGCATTTTAAGGTGTCTCCCTTCCCCTATCAATTTTCTCATGCGTAAGTCATGCGATTTGATGTACGGATATAAGCTTCGCTGGATTCTTTTCATCGGTTTGTTCTTTCTTTGAGAAAGTTCCGAACAGAAAATTTTCATTCCGAACGTTAGGCATAAGACCTCCTGAAAACAGAAAAATTTAGATCGTAATTCTAGTTGGAAGTAAATGTAACAAAACAGAATCATAGTGCCCGCCCCGGTGGCGCAGTGGTCTAAGCGATGGCCTCTGATCATTCGTCCGAACGGGATCCGGGTTCGAATCCCGGTGAGGCAGGGATGTTGTGTTTGTCTTAGGGCACTGGCTCTCTCCCTTCCCTGGAACCAGTGACCCTAAATTAAGGACGGGTGACTGCTTATAGCCCATTGAGTTGCTCACGGTGGTCGTTAAACCTCCAATCAAAAAAAAAAAAAAAAAAAAAAAAAAAAAAAGAATCATAGTGTCCGTGAGAAAAAAAAAGTGCAGTTACTCCTATTGCTAATGTCTTTGTGTTTGAAACACTTGAAACATTTTTTTGTTCTTTTGTCGGAAAAAGTGTTCAAACAAGCCATGCACTGCCAGGGAGGAACACAGCTACCAGTTTCTATATATATATATATATATATAATATATATATATATATAGTCTATTAAGAAGAGACAGAAGCAAAACAATTTTTCAAGTCATACTAAAGAACAGCATAGAAAAAATTCATATTCTGTCTCTTCTTAATAGACTGTGAATTTTGAATTTTCATGAGTGCTGCGTTGCGCGTCATGATCTTCAGGTACTTTAGAAAACTTCGTTTCAAAATATTTTTAGGTAATGTCTTTTGTTTTTGACTTTGCTCTTATGTATACATATATATATACACTGAGTGGCCACTTTATTATGACCACCTGACAGTTTTAAACAAATGAGCTATGCCTGCACGCTGTTGCCGCCAGAGTGCGAGGCTAGTATAAAAAGGGAAAGTTTGGTGCTTGCGACAGTAGTAGAAGTGATTTTTGGGTGACGAGATGGGTAAAAAAATGCGATTTGACGGACTTTCAACGTGGGATGATTGTAGGAGCTCGGAGCCATGGAGCGAATATCACCAAAACCGCCGCATTCGTGAAATGTTCCAGAGCAGCTGTTGTTAAAGGGTTTAAAGACTGGACTGTCATCCAAAAAACTGGGTCTCTACGTGCAACATGTGGTCGTTATCGACTAGTGACTGCTCGGGCGGAACGGAGATTGTCCAGACTGGTGACAGACAACAGAAGGGCAACAGTGCAGCAAATTACACACCATGTTAATCAAGGATCCCCTCAAATGATCTCTGTACGCACTGTTCGCCGTACACTGCATCGGATGGGATATGGCAGCCGAAGGCCTGTTCAAACACCTTTGCTGTCTGCTGTTAACAAGAGAAGATGACTCCAGTTCGCACAGGAGCACAAGGATTGGACAGTCGATAATTGGAAACAAATTATGTGGTCCAATGAATCACGTTTTCTGTTGCACCATGTCGATGGCCGAGTGAGAATTTGGCGGAAACAGCATGAAAGCATGGACCCCAAATGCACAGCTACAACCCTTCAAGCTGGTGGAGGCAACGTTATGGTTTGGGGAATGTTTTCCCGGCATGCTTTGGGACCTTTAATTCGTGTTAATTAACGTCTGATTGGCACATCATAGCTAAACATCTTTGCGAACCAAGAGCATCCTGTCATGTGGGTGGTTTATCCCAATGGCGATGGCTACTCTCAACAAGATAATGGCCGCCCCGGTGGCGCAGTGGTCTAAGGCGCTGGCCTCTGATCATTCGTCCGTAAGGGGTCCGGGTTCGAATCCCGGTCAGGCATGGATGTTGTGTTTGTCTTACGGCACTGGCTCTCTCCCTTCCCTGGAACCAGTGACCCTAAATTAGGGACGGGCGACTGCTTATAGCCCATTGAGTTGCTCACGGTGGTCGTTAAACCTCCAATCGAAAAAAAAAAAAAAAAAAAAAAAAACAAGATAATGCGTCCTGCCATAGTTGTCGTATTGTACAGGATTGGTTTCAGGAACATGCCGGTGAGTTTACTTTGCTTAGGTGGCCCCCACAATCTTCTGATCTCAACCCCATTGAGAATTTGTGGGATGAAGTTGAACGAGCCATCAGACAGCTGGATCCACAACCCTGCAACCTCACACTCCTGGAAAGTGCTATTCATCAAGCATGGTCTCAGATTCCACAAACCACCAATCAACATCTCGTGGAGTCCATGCCACGAAGAATCGACGCAGTATTAAAGGCTAAAGACAAAAGGTGGCCCAACGAAGTACTGGGGGGGGGGGGTCATAATAAAGTGGCCACTCAGTGTATAAATACGCGGTAAAGGCATCATTAATTCAAGCTCAAGCATTTAAAACAATAAGCAGTTAGCTCGCTTTCTGCCTCACAAAGCGTCATACGGAAGACTGAAGCAGTCACTGGATTATTGAAACGGCATACAGCACTTCCAGAAAGTTGCCATCTGTAATGTGAAATTTCGGCAGCAGAAAAGATGTGCCTTCTTTTAAAATTCCTATGTCTGTGTATCGGAAAAATCTTGCCTTTCAGTTGCTCTGTTCTTCGTGTTGGGCCTTTATTTATAAAGAAAACAGACAAACTGCCTTAAAGTGTTAAAAGTATGATTTCTCCCCTTTGCACTCAGTGGCGAATCAAGCGGGGGCAACTGAGTGATCATTTCCCTAAAGCAGATTTTTCCTTGTTAAATGGCTAAGCTCATTAACAATTAATGCAGCTATCTAAAAAAATATAGTAAAATGCACAAATTTTCATGAAAAAAATTTATAACATTTTAAACTTTCTGTTGTTCGGAGATAAAATATTCTCTTCTAGTTTCATTAGGAAAGAACTAGAAGTTCAGAAACAGGGAAATCTCATAGCAAAAGGGAAAAGAGATTTGGGGGAATGTCACCGTGTACTGTGGACTTTGAAGTGTGTGTGTGAGGGAGATAGTGTGAGTAACAAAGCCAAAGTTCATATCTCGATTGGGCCATAAAAAAACCCTTAAAGATCGTCCCGACTGCACTGCTTTCCATCTTCTTTTAATTCTTTTTTTTCAATTTTAGCTGCATTTTAAGGTGTCTCCCTTCCCCTATCAATTTTCTCATGCGTAAGTCATGCGATTTGATGTACGGATATAAGCTTCGCTGGATTCTTTTCATCGGTTTGTTCTTTCTTTGAGAAAGTTCCGAACAGAAAATTTTCATTCCGAACGTTAGGCATCAGACCTCCTGAAAACAGAAAAATTTAGATCGTAATTCTAGTTGGAAGTAAATGTAACAAAACAGAATCATAGTGCCCGCCCCGGTGGCGCAGTGGTCTAAGCGATGGCCTCTGATCATTCGTCCGAACGGGATCCGGGTTCGAATCCCGGTGAGGCAGGGATGTTGTGTTTGTCTTAGGGCACTGGCTCTCTCCCTTCCCTGGAACCAGTGACCCTAAATTAAGGACGGGTGACTGCTTATAGCCCATTGAGTTGCTCACGGTGGTCGTTAAACCTCCAATCAAAAAAAAAAAAAAAAAAAAAAAAAAGAATCAATAGTGTCCGTGAGAAAAAAAAGTGCAGTTACTCCTATTGCTAATGTCTTTGTGTTTAAAACACTTGAAACATTTTTTTGTTCTTTTGTCGGAAAAAGTGTTCAAAAAGCCATGCACTGCCAGGGAGGAACACAGCTACCAGTTTCTATATATATATATATATATATAATATATATATATATATAGTCTATTAAGAAGAGACAGAAGCAAAACAATTTTTCAAGTCATACTAAAGAACAGCATAGAAAAAATTCATATTCTGTCTCTTCTTAATAGACTGTGAATTTTGAATTTTCATGAGTGCTGCGTTGCGCGTCATGATCTTCAGGTACTTTAGAAAACTTCGTTTCAAAATATTTTTAGGTAATGTCTTTTGTTTTTGACTTTGCTCTTATGTATACATATATATATACACTGAGTGGCCACTTTATTATGACCACCTGACAGTTTTAAACAAATGAGCTATGCCTGCACGCTGTTGCCGCCAGAGTGCGAGGCTAGTATAAAAAGGGAAAGTTTGGTGCTTGCGACAGTAGTAGAAGTGATTTTTGGGTGACGAGATGGGTAAAAAATTGCGATTTGACGGACTTTCAACGTGGGATGATTGTAGGAGCTCGGAGCCATGGAGCGAATATCACCGAAACCGCCGCATTCGTGAAATGTTGCAGAGCAGCTGTTGTTAAAGGGTTTAAAGACTGGACTGTCAGCCAAAAAACTGGGTCTCTACGTGCAACGTGTGGTCGTTATCGACTAGTGACTGCTCGGGCGGAACGGAGATTGTCCAGACTGGTGACAGACAACAGAAGGGCAACAGTGCAGCAAATTACACACCATGTTAATCAAGGATCCCCTCAAATGATCTCTGTACGCACTGTTCGCCGTACACTGCATCGGATGGGATATGACAGCCGAAGGCCTGTTCAAACACCTTTGCTGTCTGCAGTTAACAAGCGAAAACGTCTGCAGTTCGCACAGGAGCACAAGGATTGGACAGTCGATAATTGGAAACAAATTATGTGGTCCAATAAATCACGTTTTCTGTTGCACCATGTCGATGGCCGAGTGAGAATTTGGCGGAAACAGCATGAAAGCATGGACCCCAAATGCACAGCTACAACCCTTCAAGCTAGTGGAGGCAACGTTATGGTTTGGGGAATGTTTTCCCGGCATGCTTTGGGACCTTTAATTCGTGTTAATTAACGTCTGATTGGCACATCATAGCTAAACATCTTTGCGAACCAAGAGCATCCTGTCATGTGGGTGGTTTATCCCAATGGCGATGGCTACTTTCAACAAGATAATGCGTCCTGCCATAGTGCTCTTATTGTACAGGATTGGTTTCAGGAACATGCCGATGAGTTTACTTTGCTTAGGTGGCCCCCACAATCTCCAGATCTCAACATCATTGAGAACTTGTGGGATGAAGTTGAACGAGCCATCAGACAGCTGTATCCACAACCCTGCAATTTCACACTCCTGGAAAGTGCTATTCATCAAGCATGGTCTCAGATTCCACAAACCACCAATCAACATCTCGTGGAGTCCATGACACGAAGAATCGGCGCAGTATTAAAGGAAAACGGTGGCCCAACGAAGTACTGAGGTGGTGGTCATAATAAAGTGGCCACTCAGTATATATATGTATATGTGTGTGACACTTCCACAATCTTTATCTCTCTCTCTCTCTTTTTTTTAGACCGGAGCAACAGCCTCCCATTCCCTCCCTTAAAGTGAGCTTCTGGATCCGCCTTTGTTTGCAGTTAACTGCCAGGAATCAATGCACGACGCATACAAAGAGGCTTGCCATACACTTGGTCTCGTCATGAAAGATAATCTCCGCAACAATAGAATACGAGTCTTATCAGTACCTTCCATCTGCCATTGCTTGTAATTCGGCTTGACGTACGAGCCAATAACACGGGTTTACATTCATCAGCAATGTGGAGTAGTGTTGAATATCTTAGGACCGTCCCGATAGCCGATATTTCAAAGACCCGGACTTCTGGCAACTCGCTTGAGATGGGCCTGGGTCCGATTTCCCGATAATTCATGGTTGTCGCCCTGACCCTTGGCACTGGCTGCCTATCCTTAACCAGAGGTTACAAATTAGGAATAGGCGATCTCGTATTCCACGAGGCTAATGAGTCTAACCACCAGTAAGAAAGCCTAGATCATGTAAATGTGTCGGTCTGTTCGTCCATTGCAACAAAACATATACAGTTTTGAAAAACCTTGTTAGGTCCAGAGTTCGATAGATGAAGCTCATGATCGGAGAAACATTTCAACGAGATTATTCGGAAAAATGCCGAAAGGTTTTTCCCCATTTAATTAATGATTATTTATCAGAGCCTAGTGGCGAACTGGTAGGACATTTATGCATTACGCTGCAGTGCAAAACACAAGTAATGACATACACAAGTAAATATTTTCAGCACTAAGTAACATTGTAACATCTGTTCCGTACAGAATACCTGTTCTCTCAAAGTTGGCCGCTTTTCAAAAAACGAGAGATTAGCAGCGCCATCTGTAGTCTGGAGAAGGAAAACACAATTTACACAATCACCACAGTATTATTGCGGAGAACCTGGAAATACCGGTAGTCCTGTTATTGCAAGCATTTTGCCCGATTTGCAAGCATTTTGTCAGATTTGTCAAAGAGCTATATTGACACCAACGAATGAATCTGCTGATAACATCAACAAAGAAGTTTTGTTTGGATCGCCAGAAAATTATCCTTCGGAATTGACTTATTCATTGTAAACTCCCCAGTTCACGAAAAAGAGAACTCCAGTAATGCCATTCAATCCAACTTTACATATGGAGATACCCTAGCTGTGGAAACATTCATGCCATGTTATTGGAACCACAGTAATTAATTTTGTAGAAGAGTTTCATGCTGTCTTTATTTCTAGAATTCTCATAATCACAGTAAAGTTTCTTTTTCTTCTCATGTGCCAATCGACTGAATTTTGCGACGATCACTAGCAAATCTCAGTGTCAGTTGCTAAAATTTGTTTTGCTCAGTTTGATAAAAAATGTGTTTTTCTGAGACTCAACTACTTTATTTTGATTGTTTCTTTGATGGACATAGGAAAAAGTGCTTTGCACTCAAAAACAAAATTAAGGTTTCCCACAAATAAAATGTTCAGTTTACAAACTTTTGAATATGACAACCCGTTTTTTGGTGTAAATATGACAACGATGGTAAGTCAGATAATATACGAAAACTGGAAAATTCCGAATTTTTTTCAAGTTTTCGGATATTATCTGACTTACCGTCTTACCATCCTTGTCATATTTATAAGAAAAAACGGATTGTCATCTTCAAAAATTTGTATTGTATTCGGTCAGTAAAATACGGGCCAAAGTATGCGGAGAACCTGGTCAGTAAAATGGTGTAATCCCGTATTCCATTCATGATTTATGTGCTCCTCCGGGCAATCACGGGATAGGATTCTTAAATTCCAGATTTGCTAAATATAAATTTCGGTTGCTTCGACTAGCGAATCCTGTGACAGTTATATTCAAATTAATCGGAAACTTGAGACTTGGTCGTTCTAAGTGGTGTAGCGGTCAGCATACCCGGGAGCTATCTGGGAGACGCAGGTTTGATTTCCGCTCTAGGACGACGAAATCTTCAAGTTTTCGGATATTATCTGACTTATCATCCTTCTTATATTTACACCACAAAAACGGATTGCCATCTTCAAAAATTTGACTTGTGTATTGTAATCCCGTATTCCATTCATGGTGTTCAGTTTAGTTAATTCAGCAATTAATTATTTTATTCTTTGCAAAAATATTATGTTGTAGTATATGGCATACTTTGGCCGGTATTTTACTGACCGAATAAATAATTATAGATATGATCATTTAGAGGAAAATGTTGCTACATAAATGTTTTCAAACAGATTATCATAAACTTAATTTTCGGCGTGGAATGTGGTAAAATATATCAAATGGAATGCAAAATCATTTCATTTCGTTGTTTACTGAAATCTAAATTTAAGTCTCGTTATAAATCCGAATATAATATAGAATAAGTACATAATTTCTGGTTTGTTTGTGAACGTTTCATGTATACGTGTATGTGGATAAAAAGACAGCAAACTGAAAAATGAAAGGAAAAGAAAATAACGTAATAATACACAGCCCAGTCAAAAAATTATGACCACTCCTGATGTAAGAAGGAACCGTAGTCAGCAGCCAGATGGTGTGCGTAACAACATATACAAAATATATAATGCATTTAAAATGACACGAACTCGCGGTCGGTATGCAGATTCGCGTGAAAATGGGAAAAGGACGTGACCGAACAGTGTTTGAAAATTTGAAAAAAAAAATGATTGTTGGCTACCAACTAAAGGGTGGTAGCATCAGTGGCGTGACTACCAACCCCGCAGCCCCCGCTACAGCGGGGGCAGGCGAAGGTAACGAAGGGGCGTACTGTACCTGCGAGTTAGATTTATAGAAAAATTCAAACATGCACAATAATTAACCCAAAGATTCATATTTTGCTTTAAGGTATATTTATCTTTGCCTAAATAAATGCCTAATTTTACTTTTAAAACACTGAATGCCTTACAGATTGAAAGTGTTCGGGTCTTTGACTTCGAGTTGTAATACGATTGCTCTGCAATGTGTTGTAAATAATACGAGCGCTCTTCAATCGTCCTCTCTGCGCTGCTGAGGAAAAGCGTGAGGCCACAGTGGAATTCCCCGTGGAGGATGTGGGAAAACAGTCAGTTTACCTAGGATTACGTGCACGACAGGTGTCAACATTTATTTACAGCAGCCGCAGATCTGCCATGTGTAAGAGGGTGATTTCTTCAAGTGATTTATTTTAGTTTTGGACAAAACAGTAACACGTATTGTCAAATCTATTACTTAAAAAGTAAAACAATAGGTACCACCATTAAATTTGCAGACGTCCTCCCTGACTTCCTAACCCCCCCCCCTCCCTCACCACCACCACCACACACACACACGCCGACCGCGAAAAATGCATTCTCCCTCGTGTTCAAAATCCAGGGAAAATTACTACGCTTAGGAGTGCTGAAATAAATCTTGCGGGGGGGGGGGGGGATGCGCTCGTTGTGCTAGTTACGCCACTGGGTAGCATTACATAAACAACCGAAATTGTGGGCTGTTCACATGGTGAAGCTGTTAAAGTGTTCCAGGAATGGAAGGAAACTGGCAAGGCGTGCAATAATCAGGGTAATAGTGGACACCCACGGAGCATTGAAGACCGTGGGCAGCGACGGCTATCCGGACTAGTACCATCTAACAAACGAGCCACAGTGGGAAAACTGTACAGAGTATTCAATGCATGCACATCGAGGAGCGTATCGTAGACCACAGTCTAACGTACTGTGCTCCCTGTGAGTCTCCGGAGCAGCCGTTAACTAAAAGTAGCCAAGCTGACGGTCAGACATCAACGATTACGGCGTGAATTTGCATCTGAGAGGAGGCATTGGACCATCGAACATTGGGAGAAAGACGCCTTTTCAGACGAATAACGTTTTCTGCTTTATCGTGGAGATGGTCGATGGAGAGTACAGAGAAGCACTGCTGACAGAAATCATCCGGACAGGATGCTCAAGGAGAAACAGGCAGGAGGTGGCAGTGTGCTCGGGTGGGACATGTTTTCCTGGAAATCATTGATTGGGAGCAACCATCCCCCTCGATCGCACGATGAACGCTTCAGGCTACCTATCCATTGTGGCGGATCAGGTGCTCCCATTCAGTATGACTCTCTACCCCGATGGCATGGGTTGCTTCCAGCAGGACAATGCCCCTTATAACGTAACCCTTTTTACGTTATGTAAAATTTCCGGCTGAATAGATGTTAAACTAAGGGTAGAAGCGACGCAACTAATTGTATCAGATAGCTCAAATTAAGGTCTTACGGCCAGACGAAACATATACAGTAGTCCAACTAACGTCAACTTTTTATTGGTCCAGCAACATTAGACTAAATTCAAAACATTGCACAGCGAGGTACACACGACTTCACATAACTTTGTCAAGAGGTTGTGACGTACCTGCCAGCAGGACGCACACGACATAAAGGCAGATAGGAATCAGAATAAACGTCTGCGTAGCTCAGTTGGTAGAGCGACTTGTTCCGGAATAAGCGGCCTCGGGTTCGAATCCCGGCGTAGACCAAAAATGACGGAGAAATTTACTTCGTTATAATGGCGCCCGAACTATCCGGATGACCCGGCCGTTCAAAATCTCGCAATGGTGTGATGTTATTTCCATACCGCGAGACAGGAAAAATCAGAGAATTCCTTCTCCAGCGCTTCGAAAAATAAAAACTGTGTGATGTTGCATTCCACACAGCAGATTGACTGGGAGTTCTCAAGTGCACGTTCTACAGTGGATGGCTGCCTGCAACGATTCATGGTCACGGCTGACCCGTGGGCCATGCCCCCGGCCCTCTTTCGGGGGGGGGAGATGTGACGTACCTGCCAGCAGGACGCACACGACATAAAGGCAGATAGGAATCAGAATAATCGTCTGCGTAGCTCAGTTGGTAGAGCGACTTGTTCCGGAATAAGCGGCCTCGGGTTCGAATCCCGGCGTAGACCAAAAATGACGGAGAAATTTACTTCGTTATAAGGTTTACAAGCAAAACTCAGTAACGTTCTAACATCTCCACACACAAATCGTATTTTTATCTAACGTTCTTATCACAAACATTCGTATGTCACTCTTGTTTCCGACCTCAGATTGTTGAAAACGTCATTCTCGTTTGAGGGAAAAGACATAACGTTAAGGTTTGAAAATCTCTAACAGAACGAACTCAAATTTACATAGAAAAAAAAAAAAGGAAAGTTAAAATATAATATACGTTAAACCCTTGCCGTGTTTCTACGCGTGTGCAAGAATGGTTTGAGGACCATTCTAGTAATTATCCTGGCCACCGTACTCGCTGGACATGAATCCCACTGAACATCTGTGGGACAATTTTGACCGACAGGTTCGACGTATGGATCCACATCGATGACTCCTGATGATTTGCGAAAACCTCTGTGCCTGCATAGTATAGCATCCTTACAAAAATGTTTGAGGCCTCATTGAATCAGTGTCACGCCTTATATATGACGTATTGGCAGCTCAAGAAGGTCATACCTCTTACTAACAGGTGGTCATATTTTTTTTTACTGAATGTGTACTTTACTACCCCTATGACGCAGTGGCCCAAGAGCTGGTTTCTACCAGATCGTCCGAGTGGGCCCAGGCTCGAGTCCCGACCAAGGCATAAGCAGTGTGGGTTTCTTACGGAAGTGGCTCTCCCCCTTTCCTGAAGCCTGTGGAGTGGCACGGAATTACGGACAAGCGGCATTTTTCTTGACCTTAGATTTTCTCACGGTGGTCGTTAAACCCCGAAACAAAAAAATAGGAATTAAGATTTCCACAGATTCAAAATACTTTTTCGCCTCTTCCAGTAACAAAAAAAATTGTGATTCGCTAGCTGGGTAAAGATGTTGCCTGCTTGTTCATGTATTCTGCACAGGGTACGATTTGTTGGTGAAAATAAATTGTAAATGCTCCTATGGGAAAATTATCGAAGGATAAGGTTGCCCCATCCACCATTTTTTCAATGATATATATGTGTGACTGACACTTTCTTAAGCACGCGATCATTTATGGTTAGTCGCGATAGACCAATTATTTCATTTTTAGATAGGACTCCCTAGGGTCTACTTGCTAGCAACCTTTTTTATTTCCTGTGAGTAAGTGATTGTTGCAACCAGGCTCAAAATAATCTTGATTCTCCGATATGTAACCAAACGTCTGCAACATTTAAGGTTTGAAATTACCTGAGTGGAAAGAAGACATCTTAAGGACATCAGAGTAAGATTTGGTTTCCACCGGTGCGATTAGATGTTCTCGTGCAGTAAGCACAATGTTAATCATAGTCTGCTTCAGGAGCAATACGACTTATCTGCCATCCTGTGTTTGTAGCTCGTTAGGAAACTAGTTAATTATATTTCATACCATAAAGCTCAAATATGGTTCCACAGTAGGAACAAGAAAACAAGGTAAAGGCATGTCTCGGTGATTAGTAACATAACTTCCTCTGCAAGAACCGTTGTTAGAAATATTGCATGCGATCTTTTTAAGTGGAATTGACATTTTGCTAGATACACAACATTGGCATGAAGTAGAACTTGCTGTATATTTATTTGTTGTTACCTTTTGTATAGGCCTGCTCACTGTGGTGCTTCAAAAGGACAGCTTGAAACCCTGAAGATCCTTGCTCACCATGGAGCGAACTTATGGCTTCGAAATGTTAGGGGTGACATGCCTGTACATGAAGCAGTTCAATCTGGAAGAAAAGGTAAGGCTTTTGGAAAGGAACTTTTACCTTTTGCCACATATAATTTATATTATTCTTTTCTGCACCGCACTAGGCCAGGAATTTTCGCGCAAATGAAGTACAGAAATACTTTTCTGGGTCTATATCGTACAGACTACTTTGATCCACTGCATTGTACCATGTATCCAGAAGAGTAATCAGTAGTTCTCTGCTCTAATAGAACAACAGATACCGGCTTGACTCTCGCTTAAGGGCGATACAATTTTCAAGATCCTGAGGAAGTGTACATTGCAAATAGCTAAATACAGCACTTCTAAACCGAATAATTAATCTGTTTCTTTGGCTGCCATGTACATAAAAAGATGTTAATTCTTCATTATTTTCGGTGATATTTGTGCGAAGATATTAGTTCACCGTAATTTATCTTTTTATAGGAATAGTAACTTACTGTGAAATGAACATTTTCTTTCGCGTTCTTTTTATAGGAAAGTAAAAAATGAACATTTTCTTCGCGTTCTAGGTTTGTCTTCTGCAGAAAAATTTTATAAGCTTTTTGTCTAAGTTTGGAAGCATTTGACGTTTCGTACGAGGTGTGGTCAAAAGTATCCAGACTGGTTGCATAAGTTCGTACTCGAGTGACACAGTAGGAAGCGGTTTGGCACAGTTTGACCATTGAGCCTACTACGCATGTGCCGTGAGTCACGTCTTCCCTGTTAGTCCGTTTCCTTTTTTTTTTTTTTTTACAGTAGTACTCTGTTCTTACGCGTGTGAAGCTGTTCGCATTTGTCATGTAGGAAAATATTGATCAACGAACGAAACTTGCAGAGACACATACTTACAGTTACAGAAAGTCCATGGGAGTTTTATATGAATAGTGCACAAGTTTACGAGTGGTATAAATGCTTGAAAGTTGATCGTGAAAGTGTTGAGAGTGATGAACGGTCTGGGAGGCAAGCAACCAGCAAAAATGAAAACAATGTCGAATTTGTGTGCACAACTGTGCGGGAAAATAGCCGAATCACAATTTGTGAGTGACTTCAATATTTGTTTCGGTTCAGTTCAATCAATTGTTACGGACGATTTGGGAATGAGACGCGTCTCAGCCTAATCTGGGCCAAAACTGCGCTCAGCTAAGCTAAAACAGACCCGTGTTTCAACTGCTAGTGAGCTCCTTAACTGCGTCGAAAACGACAAAATCTTTTTAAAAACTATCAGAACTGAAGATGAATCTTAGGTTTATAGGTATGAACCCGAAACTAAGGTCCAGTCGTCAGAGTGGATAATCTTAAACTTTCCCAGGCCCCAAAAACGTACCACAGAGCCGCAGTAATGTCGAGACGATACTGACTGTTTTTTGTTTCTTTTTCAATCATTGGGAAATTGTGCCTCATGAATACGCTCCATCAGACCATACAACCAGCACGGAGTACTACTGTCAAGTTTTGCGGTATTTGAGGGACGCAGTTCGTCGCAAAAGTCCGGCATTACATGAGAGTGGCAACTCCACCTTGACAACGCACCTGACCATGCATTGCAACTTGTGCAGCACTTTCTTGCTAAGCATCGCATTTGCATAGGTCCCACAGCCAGCCTCATCTCCATATCTCAGTCCCTTCGACTTTTTCTCTTCCCAGAAATAAAATACCACTTGAAAGGAAAAAGATTTCAAGATATTGAGAAGATACAACAGAATCCCACGAAGCAGCTTGTTTGCTATTTCAGAAGACAACTTGTGACGTATATTCTAATTTAACTTTCTTAGTTCCTTTTCCTATGTAAATTTGAGTTTGTTCTCTTTTGCACTTTCCAAACTTAACGCGATATCTTCTTTCTCACATGAATGAGGTTGGTAACACTCTTGAGGTCAGAGAGAGTGACGTATGAATGTGATAAGAACGTTAGATAAGAAGGACGATACAGCAGTTGCTTAGTGTGTGTGTGATGTTCGATCGTTGTTAATATAGATAATACGATAGATAATTAAGATATTATATACGAAGAGTAAAGCTCGCAGTGCTATATTGTGGATTTCATCAAATATTGCTGGACCAATAAAAGGTTATCGTAAAGTTTGACTTTCTATATATCTTTCGTCTGGCCGTAAAATCTTAATCCCGTGCAACTATTGCATCGTATTCTCATTTAGTTCAACATTTCCTTAGTCATGGTTTTAGACATAGCGTAACACCAATCACGCACTCGAAAAAGTGTTACGTTATAGATTTCAAAAAAGGCTACGAGCAGTGAAAACAGAACACACAACAGTTATGTGTGTGGCTTCGGTATGAGACTGCTTCGAAGGCGATCAAGTTTCAAATCTGTAAACTTGTACTTTTTTTTAACAAATCCAATCTGGATACTTTCTGATCACACCTTGTGTAAGCAGTAGGTCACTTGAATTCCACTAACTTTGGGAATAATATTTTCATGGAAAAATTTCAATGAACTCAAGTAATAAAAACGTATGTTACTTGGAAGACGCTGCTTCGGGACTTAAGTCTCAAATCAAGGTATACAGTAAATAAGTTTGGACATTCTTTCAAGGACAGATTCACAAAGCTTACAAGGAAAAGGACATAAAAAATGAATCTTAAATTTACAGAAATGAAACTATGATTTGGTGAAATAACAAATGCTATCGTTTAAATAAAAACGAATTTCATAGATAAAGAATCTGTTAATAACCTGCAACAAAACTGAAGAAGAACTATCAAAATTAAATTTATTGCATAAAGTATAAGTGTAACGTACACTGCACAGTTAAAATTTAATTCAGTTAACCATCGCAAGAAGGGATGTCAGGGCCACTATTGCTTAACCTTTGTACCCGAACCTGAATCCTCAGCTGACAATAACTTTAAGACTTGATTTCTAAAGTGTTAATTTAAAAATGAAAAAAAAAATCGATAAAAATGCTCTTGTGCCCATTTGAATTAGTAACTCTTAATATATGCTGCGAATAAAAAAAACTGTGAAGGCGTGAAAAAGCTGAAAGCACCATTTATTACAATTTTTTTAAATTAGTATTATTGTTGTTGATTCAGTAACAACCGAATTGGACAGATCAACAGAAACACCTGACTGGTTATTATGCTTTTAAGAGTGTTCGAATTCATTAAAAACTATAAGAAGAACATCTACTCAGTAAGTAAAGTTGCCTCACAATTTTAATTTGTGTGAAAAATTAGAAGTTGTCCAGTGAGTGAGTAATAAAACATGATCATTTACTCCATAGGTCCACGAAGTACACAAGAAGAAAAATTTCGAAGTAGCTCATGAAAGTCAGGGAAGAAGATAATGTTGGATTAATAATTGCTGAAATGAATATAATGCGATTTTCTTTATACATTTGCATTCAATTCTAAAATAAAATTTCTATAACAAAGAAACTTTCTGCAGTAACAGTCGATTTTAAAATTGAGTTTCGCTAACTTTGATACCCGGTTAATAGTTTCTTATGTTGATTCTTACATAACCCGGATTTCCTAAAAAAATGTACAAATGCAAATACACTGAATAATCAAGACATGGCAGAAAAAAGTGTATGCTGAATACTAGTTTCGCATGCAACGTTTCTTTTTCTTTTTATGCTGATCAATTCCATCGATGTCAATTTTGGAATCTTCATAACCTGTAACATAACTTGTGCTGATGTCCTGAAAAATCTGCCAGCTTGCACGCCGAGCTTCAAATCTGCGTAAAAGTAGTTCACTATTGGAACTTTGAAAAGAATTACTTTCAGACTTACTCAACGGGTTCTTATGGGAGTTCTTAACATCATGCGAACTTATATTTGTCACAGTGTCCGTATCTTTTAAGATCATCATGCCTCTTCTTGACATCACTCATCATTGGGTGTTTTATCCAGATAAATACTATATGCCTAAATTTCGGTCCTGGAGTCACTGATTCACATCATTCGTACCACAAAACGCACTGAGCTTTTTGTGGAACTGTTACTATGTAGAAACTTACTGATTTGGATTATTCGAATCTCTCAGAAAATTTCTTGTGTACTACTCTCTGAAAAGAATTTGTGCTCATGCGCGGTCGTTCAATTCTGATCAGTAGGTATCTCCAGATATTTTGAAAAATCGCTTATGATTACATGAGTTAAATATTGAACAAAACGCTCTGTATACAAAGAGTTAACACTGAACATTTTGATTCACAAAAAAAAAAAAAATTATTTTGTGTTTCAAGGTAAAGATCACAATAATTTGCTGCATCTCTGTTTTACGCTTTCCAACCGTAGGTTGAAGAAGCGTATATGCTCCAGCTTTGTCCGTCCCTCCGTCCATCCGTCCGCACGATAACTAGCGTAAAAATGGTTCGATTTCGATGAAATTTTAGTATGTGGTAGGGGACCACCTGGGAACGAACCCTATTGAAAATGGGATAAACGGGGTAAAAGGTCACGACGTAGGAGCGGAATCATTCCATTGCCCTTATGCGTCATAACTTGCGTAAATATGGTTCGATTTCAATGAACGTTTACTATTTTTTTAGGAGACCGCCTGGGGACGAACCCTATTCCAAATGAGTGAAGTGGGGTCAAAGGTCAGAACATAAGATAGGGATGCATTCCATTGCCCTTATGCGTCATAACATGCGTAAAAATGGTTCGATTTCGATGAAATTTCAGTATGTAGTAGGGGACCACCTGTGGACGAACCCTATTGAAACTGGACGAAATGTGGTCAAAGGTCAGGACATAGGATTGCGATCCATTTTATTGCCCTTATCCCATATTATTAAGGTGGACGTCAAGTAATTTTGCTTCCTACACTTCCAATGGAAAAACTTTTGTACACATTTCCTTCAGAATTAATGTGTTCCCAAGGATGAAAATTTGAACATCGATTAAAATAACTTCATATTATAACTTGGAAAACTTAATATTTTCCAAAACATAACCATAATTATATTAAAAATCAATAACTTTTCCTTTGGTGGTGTTGAAACCAGAGAAAAGATGGCGCTACCTGTACTTTGATGACGTCAGTGGACAAAAAATGTTGGATTGCATAATTGCGGTTATGGTTTAGAAAATATTAAGTATTCCAAGTTATGAAATGAAGCTATTTTAATCGATGTTCAAATTTTCATCCTTCTGAACGCATTAATTGTCCAGAAAAAAGATGGCGCGACTTGTATTTTCATGACGTCAGTAGACAAACAAATGTTGAATTGCATAATTATGGTTATGTTTTAGAAAATATTAAGCATTGCAAGTTATAAAATGAAGATATTTTAATCGATGTTCAAATTTTCTTTTTTGGGAACGCATTAATTGCGAAGAAAATGTGTACAGAAGTTTTTCCATTGGAAGTATAGGAAGCAAAATTACTTGACGTCCACCTTAAAGTAGCAATTCTTGTATGTATGTATGTACATTTTATTTTGAAAACGACTCTAAGAATTTTGATGAAATTCGTTAACCTACCGTTTTCTGGTACTAGAAATCGATTTAGCTTGATCTTGACTTTAGGAGAATTCGTTTAGTGGGTTAAATAACCACCCCGAATTATAACGTTTTTGGTGATGGCGTTGTTCCATTAATGTTACCAATGCTTAGAAATCTTATGACGTCAAAATCTCGCGTTTGAGAATGTTGGCGCGCGGTCACGCCATCTGTCTCATTACGTCACGCGTTATGTGTGGATCCTATTAAAATTTTATGACGTCACACTCTTGCGGCGAGCAGATGGTCGCGATTCCCATCTGCCTCATTACGTCACGCGTTGTGTGCGTATGCCCGTCCTCACGATAACTCGCGTAAAAATCGTTCGATTTCGATGAAATTTTAGTATCTGGTAGGGGATCACCTGGGAAGGAATCCTGTTGAAAGTGAACGAAATGGAATCAAAGGTCAGTGCATAGGAGCGGGATCCATTCCACTGCTGTTATGCGTCATAACTAACGTAAAAAAGTTCGATTTCGATTAAATTTTAGTATGTGGTAGGGGACCACTTGGCGACAAACCTTATTGAAAATGGGCGAAATTGAGTCAAAGGTCAGGACATAGAGGCGGAATCACTTCCATCGCTATTATGTGTCATAACTTACGTAAAAATGCTTCGATTTGGATGAAATGTTAGTATGTTGTAGGGTCTTGCCTGGGGACTAATTATATTGAAAATGGGCGAAATGGGGTCAAAGGTTAGGTAGGAGCGGGATCTATTCCATAGCCCTTATGCATCATAACTTACGTAAAAATGCTTCGATTGCGACAAAACTTTATCATGTTATTTCGGAGGTATACCAAACCGGTTCTGTTGAATATCATCGAAATGGTATCAAAGGTCAGGGCACAGGACCGAGATTTATTCCACAGCCATTATTCTCATAACTTGAGTGATAACTTGAGTAATGATTTCTGGTATGTTGGAAAGCGTATTATAATCAATGCATTGCATGAGTTTACTAACTTGTTCTATATATCGCGAATCTGCATTTGAAATACCTCCATTCTTTTATCGAAAACTTGCACTGTCTGTTTAGTATCATTTTCAGCCTTTTTATGTTGTTTAGTTATTACACGACAGAAGGTTGTGGTGAAGTTTTAATCACCTGAAATGAAAATCTAGCAGTCTCTATAAAGAGGTTTTAAGTCATGAGTAACTGCATGGTCATTACCAAGACTTCTCATTGTGTGCGCCGAAAAATAATATCACTAGTCACATGGAGTGTACGTAACGATGATAGAGATACTTTAGCGTTCAAAGAATAGTAAAGTTTAATTTTAGTGTCAAATTTTCTTACTTTTGGTATTTCTCTATTTCTTTATTATTGGCAATTTTAAAGTTCGAATTTTTTAAACCAGCTTTGACGAAGCGAAATATGCAAAAAATAAAAAACTAAGAAAATACTTCTCAAAATCGCGGCCTTTTTTTTTGTTCGACAACGCACAATCTCTAATATTGGAACTTTATTATATTTCCAGATCTTGTGCAGTGGCTGCTGGAACAAGAACAGGGATCCGTCAACGTTTCCAACAGCCATGGAAGAACACCAATGCATATAGCGGCCATTACAAATAATGTCGAGATGTGTAAAGTTCTCATGGACCACGGGGCTTTTGTTAACCCCATTATGAGGAATTCAAAGGTAAAAATTATTTTCAACTTCTTACACGTGAATCGTAAACGATTCAGCTTCTACGTGTAATGTTTTGTAAAAACCTACGATTGTTTGGTGAAATAATACACGGTCGAGTTATATCATTGTGACCACTAGCTAATATCCAGAGTAACCCCCTTGCGCAGCGCGGACAGCAGCTAGATGGACTGGGAGTGACTCAGTAAGGTACTGGAAGGTGTTCGCAGGTATGTGGAGCCATGCTGATTGCAGTGCATCTGACAGCTGCTGGAGGGTACGTGTTGGAAGATCCATACAGTGAACAACACGATTGTGGTGGTCCCACAGATGCTCAATTGGGTTTAAATCTGGGGAATTATGGGTCCAGGGAAGTACTTTGAAGTCTTCATCGCGCTCTTCCAACCCCACTCGGACATTTCTAGCTGTGTGACACGTCGCATTGTCATTCTGGAAGATCCCATCCGCCACAGGGAAGACAATCAGTATGTATTGGTGTACGTGGTATACAAGGATGGATTCATAACGAAGTCGGTCCAGAGTGCCTTTCACAGATATGAGTGGACCCTGAGAATGCCACGAAAACATTCCTCAGACCATAACGCTGCTGCCCCCACCAGCTTGTGTTCTTCCAGCAATGGTTGAAGAGTGTTTGTTCTCTGATGTTTTTCGCCTTATACGTCCATCCGTTCAAGGAAGCAGAAAACGTTACTCATCGGAGAAGGCAATCCTTTGCCCATCAGCGGAGGTCCAATTCCGATACTGCCGTGCAAATGTAAGCCTTTTCTGCCGACGCACCTTCGTTAGCATAGGTGCAGTGACCATCTGTCTGCATCGGAGCCCCATACGCAGCAGGGTTCGCTTAACTGTCGTTTTAGACACACTTTCGGTAGCCCCCTGGTTCATTCGGCCAGTGAGTTGCTCCACTGAAGCGTGTCGATCGGCCCTCACGCACCTTCGCAGCCCACATTCAGCTCTCACAGCAATGGCACGTGGTGCTTCGCAGTTTCCACGTCGCTTTTTAGAGATGGTGCCATTTCTCCAATCACGATACACTTTAACCACAGAAATACTGCCAGCTTTGGCCCGAAAGCAGATAATCATCCTTTTTTACAAATCTGATAAATCACTCCTTTGTTCCATGACAGCAACGAGTGATATGTTTTCGGAATGCCTACAGCACCCCTTATATACCCTCCAAGCCAGCTCACGACACGTGCCTTCTTTCATTGGTTAAGCGCTGTTGACGTCAAAAGTAGGAGGTGGTCAAAACAATGTGACTCGACTGTGTATAATGCCATTATTGGACACCTACCTTTAATTACATTTCCTTTTCGTTTGGGTTAGATTTGAAAAATACCCCTACCCCTCTGCAGTAAGTGTCTAAATCCCTTTTCTCAGCACATAACATTTTTGCATCAGGCTCTTGAACTGTGTCGTCACTCAAGTGACTTACAGCACAAACCCTATTTTAAAAGCGAGAATCATCGGAAGTGAGTTCAGTATTGTGCAGTCTCATTTCCAAAAATATTCGTTCTGCACTTCGGAAACTCATTTAGAAATAAATGAAGAATCAATAAATTATTAAGAAAATGAATGAACAAGAACAGATAAGTCTCCATGACTGGTTGGAACTCTAAATAGATGGGAATTTCCAAGTGTGAAGTCCAAGACTTCACACATATCTTGATCAAGACCCACCTAAATGCCATCTTTTTATGAGATTTTGTCCCCCGCTGGTGAAGAGAGTTATACTGTACTTAGAACTTTGCTTTAAAGCACCTCTCCTGTAACTTCTTATGTGATATAAACTGTTGCATTTATAGCCGTTATATGTATATTTTTGGAATTTGCACTTGAAAGGGTAGTTATATTAGATAAAGTTTTTTCTATACTAAACTAGTAGATTCATGTTTGCCTGTTGTTATGTTTCTGCATATTGTTTTGTTGTTATTTAGGGGTTTAGTGACCATCAGAACAACACTGAAGACTATAAATGCATTCTCCCGTTCCTAATTTAGGCCACTGGTTCCAAGTTTGGGACAGATCCGGCGCCATCTGCCAAACACACCACCATGCTTCTCGCCTCACCCGGGACCACCTTGAACGAATGATCCGAAACCAGTGCCTCAGATCACTTGGCCACCAGAAAGACTGTTACATGTCGCAGATGAACTGGTCTGATTATGATTAGTTTCAATGGCACACTTGCGGTACTGGTTCATAAGGATTCTTTTCAAAAATCAGTATGTGTAACGAAAAAAGATTTTTTTAAACTCAACCCATTTTATTAAAAATCGGGATCTAAATTAAAATTAGTCTCGGCGATATTTCAGTGATTTTGGTTTTCTGTACGGCCTGTGAACCTAAACAGAACGTCCATGCGATGGCCGAACGAAAATGTATCGGTCTTCCAAAGCTGACAGAAAGCAATTAACAATGCACTTACTGTTTATTAGAAATGAAGACACAACCTTCTAACCAAGTGGCGAACCAGATGTCACTGTAAAAGTTTAACCATGGATTCAGCAGCAATGTTGTTTAATTTTCCTTTTGCAGTTTTTTTATTTCGAATTTACAATGTGGTTATTTTTGTGTCTAGGGGCAGCTGATGACTCCATTGGATGCAGCTCTTCACCGCGCTAATCGCGGATGTGCCAAATACTTGCAACTTCATGGAGCTTATCCTGCCAGCAAGCTTGTCGAAAGAAACGAATATAATCGGTGAGTAGGAACTATTCTTAACACTTAACATGTAGGCTGATAGTCGCAAAAATATTAATTGACGTTAGCGTAAATAGCAGGATTAATTACCATATTAAAACCCTGCTATTATGCAAAGTAGACTCCTATTCAAGTGATTTATTACATACATTTCTGACTCCGCGCCCAGTTGGGCTCTGATGGAAATCTCAGGGTAAGGCACGGACGTTAGGGTGCTAATTCTCTGCTTTCCTTGGAAACCGTGGCCTTACATTACGGATGAGTAACATCTCCTATCCTTAGATGATTTGGGGGCCAACTGTTTATACAACATGCCAAGGATATGTGTCCTGAATACACGTTTCTCATACACAGGAAAACAGTTCAGCTGCATATGACGTCACGATGAAAGATGCAACATTGGTAATTCGACCTTTCTTTTGAACTCAGATGCGTGATTTCTCTTTTACTGTTTTGCAACCAGCACACTCTTAACAGGCCTTTGTAACTTTGTGAAGCAACAGTAATGTTTTCAAATAGACACATCAGTCATATTTAAGACTTTCAACATTCGGAATGGGTTTTCTGTCTCTTAATATTCTTTACAAGCCGTCGCGAAGTGCCAACGGTACCACAAAATTGCATACGAGTGACAGAAAATGAGAAACAGAGTAAATAAAACCAGCGTCTAAACGCTGATTGAATACTGCATGCACAAAATGGAAAAGCAAATGAAACAGCAGAAGGAAGCTAACGATTAAACAATTCAAATGCGGAGAGAAATCAAGCTGAGAGGATCTTAAATATTGAAGGAACACATAATATACCAATAATACTGAAGTACCATAATCCCTTATTCTATTCTGAATATTCTACCTAAGGTTCCCACTATATTTTCGAAATTTTTTTCTGAATTTATTAAACATACTGTTCCAAGTTCTTTCTAATAATAAAGACACGGATTAAATTTGAAGTCCCTTTCTTCATTTAATAATGACAAGACTAACGTTCGAAATCATGTTCTTCATAAAAATAATATACATTATGTTCGAAAAGTAATCATCGCCCCATGTGCTACTTCACAAAATTGAACTCAATATACTTAAGTACTGTAATTCATTGTTGAATCTAGTTTGATTTTTTTACTTTCCAAAATAAAAAAATATATATTTATTTAACTTTTATTCTAACATGAATGTAATGGGTACGAAAAGTTTGTGCAGGTTGAGTTGAATATACCGAAGTATTCAAATATTTTAATATGGGGTTCGTATTTTTAGTATTTCAATACGAGAAAGCAATTTTTCGTCTCATTTTCTTGTTATTTAAGGATAAAAAATGCAAAAAGTTCTCAAAAAGGGTTTCGTTAAATTTCACAAGCCACCCGCTCCCCTGTGGCGCAGTGGTTTAAGCGGTAGCTTCTGATCATTCGTCCGAGATGAGTCTGGGTTCGAATCCCGAGAGGCATGGATATTGTGTTTGTCTTACTGCACAAACACAACTAGTTCTCTCCCTTCCCTGGAACTAATGGTCCTGAATAAGAGACAGGCGACTGCTTATAGCCCACTGAGTTGCTCACGGTGGTCGTTAAACCTCCAATAAAAAAAAGGTTTCACAAAGAATAAAACTGAAATTCACGAACTGTAAAAAGAATCTGATATTAAAAATCCATAAATTAGCACAAGTGTCTCTTTCACCTATATTCCAGTAACGTAATGTTGGAAGTATTCTGTAAGGTTTTTAATTTTCACAAGGGTCCTTCAGCTGTGAAAAAATTCTGAGATCAATGTAATCGATAATTCTTGTTTGTGAAGGATTTAATTATCGAAAAGTCCCCATTGTAGTTAAATTTTCAGAGGAAGCATTTTGTGACCTAACTGCCGTATAGCCTGTTAATACATGTTAAGGATGCCAGCGCTCAAATTACAGAGTCCAGTCAGAATTACAAGAATTAAAACATGCGCGGCTTAACTTTAATAATTAAAAATTAATGACTATAAATACTTTAATGGTCTAACTATTATGCTATATGTGACGGGTACTAAGCAAACAAGTGGGTACTTAAAAAAACCTCTTAGCCTTAATAATGAAATAACGCAATTTTTCATCTTTACATAAATACCACCCATTTAGAACACTACTGGATGCTAATGCTAAAGACTACCAGATGACAAAAAAAAAACTCTATAGGAAAATATACGAATAAATTTGTAAAACATTATTCGTTAATTAGAAAAAACTTAATCAATGAAACAAAATATTTAAGACGAATAGTAATTTAAATAAAACACTAAAAATGAAATAACATGTCTTGTGGAAAGGAAGGCCCATAGGGAAAACGCACAAGGTGATAGAATTAAAACAAGATCATCAGTACTAAAATTGCAGGGGAAACTGTAATTTTAGTACTGATAACCAAAACATAATGCTGGGAGAAAAAAACAATAATGATATTACTTAATTCTCCTGGTTTTTCTTTTTAACAGAATTGTCGGGGGAAAGAAAAGATAAATAAGGCAAAAATTTAAAACAAAAATTATTGAGAAAAGAAGCAAAGATGTCTTAAAAATTAAAATAAATATGCAAAATAATGCTGAACACTAACTTTTCGGACGTTTTAACCTTTAGAATATGTAAAAAAATATTATTATTTCACAAAACACAGAAATGTTGGGTAAGAAGCAGAAACACGTCACTGACGCGTTGCTGCTTCTTAAATGTTAAGAAAGACTGTTAAGAAAGATTTTGAAAGACTTGTTTAGAAAGACTGTTTAGAAAGACTGTTAAGAAAGACTTTGAAAGACTTGTTTAGAAAGACTGTTTCTGGTAAAGAAGCAGCAACATGTCACTGACGTGTCGTTGCTTCTTTACCCGAAAGAAAGTTCCATGAATAACCATAAAATTTAAAATAGTGTAGTACATTTTTTTCTTGAGTTTAAAGTGTTTTTGATGGAGTATACAGTGTCTGTTTCATTTAATAGGTCTCTGATGGGGAACTCCGATGGCTATCAAGGGAGTTTAGAGTCTATCTCTGAACGCCGAGAACTCCGGGAGTCAGCGGCTCAGACAGAAGACCACCACATGCTTCGAGATGCTGACGTCCAGGTTCACCTCGAAAGGAGACCAGAAGAGACTGGAAATGAACACATCATCCGCGAACTGCGGCAAGAACTCGCGGAACGTGGAAGGATGGACAATTCCCGCGGAAATAACACAGGAAAGCCCATCATAGCAAAAGTATATGTTCATACGAAACGAAGCCGTGACAGACGGACAAGCCGGAGGACGGATGACAGGAATGACTGTCAAGAGTCCACGGGGACAGGAGGCAGGGAAGAAAGGGATGGAGATGACCGCGGAAGACGACTTCAAGAGAGCCCTTGCATAAACAAATCTTGTATTCCCAGAAGAGTGAACGTGACTTACGGTGCTGCGGTCGACAAGACGACCTGTGATAAAGAAAAAAAAAGTTGTGTCCATAAGAGAACCTGTACTTGTATACAACGAAACAGAGGAAACGAGGATATCCCCAACGAAACGCGAAATTATCAATGAACAGTTTCAGCAAGACTTAGGCATTGTTGACAACGAAGACGAAATCGTGCAGGCGAGGCAGGTGTGCTGCGGTTGTCCAATACCCGACAAGTCGTCTTCTCCTCGGATTCCAAAAGACTGTGACTGTAATTGTCACCAGGATGTTTCATCCCCTCACTCAGACTCTAAAGAAACTGTGTTGTCACCTAAAGACAAGTCCAAAGAGATGACGTCTGACGTGGACAACCACTCTCCGTTGTCTAGTATACGTAGCATAGAATCAACTGTGAAAGATTCCGGTTTTAGCGACGACGTGGATAGGGACAATGCCGATGCGTCCTCAGAAGGAGAAGATCGCCAATCACCGGAATATCGTAGGAAGCGAAAGCCTGTCGTTAGGTACCTGGTCAGCAGCGGTGCTGCCGACACCTTTCGTTTCGTCGAAGAAGAGGAAGAAGAAGACGAATCGAGGAGTCGCCGTTCCATAAGCATGCCAACGTTGCAGGAAAAACCACAGAAACCTGAAATAGGTCGTAGACTTTTAACGAGACCTACCGTATCCAAGGAAGTTCAGAGGAGCTTAAGAAAGTAAGTACACCTAAATCCTTGTTTGAGAAATGTTGAAATACATCATATATCTTTTGATTTTTATAGATTTTGCAATTAAGGACCATTGGTTGTGTTGTATAGATTTTGGAACTCTTTTCCACCATTCGGATTATATGGTCCTTGAAACTGGATGTTATCATTAAAGATTCTCATTCGAACTGCGCGCCATCATTCAAGATCTGTAAATGTTGAAACCTCAGCGTCATATCTTTCAATATCAGGGGATGATGAAATCCAGCGTTATTGTCCGAGATTTATGTGTGTCGCAACTGAAAGTTTTGACTTGTGATCTGTATGTACTGTATACGGTTGAAGCTGAGCGTCGTCTCCCGATATCAATCGAAAGTCAGTGTTCTCCTTCATGATGTATTATAATGTATAATAAATGCTGAAACTCAACGGTATGGTTCGTGATCAACATATGATAACAATGAGAGACTCAAAATTAAAACTGTAAAACTGAGCAATCAGCAGAAAGAAAATAAGAATTGTTCTTATCAAAGGATCCATCCCGGGGGGGGCATCTTTCTCGTTGAGTGGGTTGGAGAACATCCAAAGAAAAAAGCTAGGATATGTGCAAGCGTTGTGTCTGAAAGTGTTAGCATATATAATATCTTCATCATTATCAATCCACTGCTGGACGAAGGTCTCCCCAAGTTTCTTCCACAACGGTCTGTCTTGTGCCAGTCTCCTCCATGTTACACCCGCATACTTTCGAATTTCATCCATCCATCCATCTCACATGTGGTCTTCTTCTGGGTCTTTTCCTGACCCTTGAAATCCAGTCTAAAATTTCAGCTGTCCATCAATGGTCTGTCCTTCTGGCAATATGTCCAGCCCATTGCCATTTCAGGGATTTTACTCTGATCATGATGTCTTCAACTTTTGTCATTTTTCTGATCCACGAGTTCCTCTTCTTATCTCTCCTAGTTATACCAAGCATGTGTCTCTCCATGCCTCTTTGAGTTGTCTGCAGTCTTTGTACGTCTCTTTTAGTTAAGCTCCACGTCTCTGCACCATATGTAAGCACTGGAAGGATGCATTGATCAAACACTTTCTTTTAAGACATAATGGTATATTGCGCTTGAAAGTTATACTGTTTCTTCCAAACGCTCTCCAGGCAAGTTTTATATGCAGATTAATTTCTTCATCAATGTGACCCTCACTTGATATCTGCTGTCCAAGATAAATGTAGGTATTGGTTATCTCCAGCTTTTCCCTATCAATCGATAAATCTTTATTTCTTGTAAAAGCATTGTACATCACTTTTGTCTTCTGAAAGTTCATTTTTAATCCCACTTCTTTTCTCTTGTCATTGGTATCAAAACTATATATATATATATATATATATATATATATCATCATCATCATCATTGTCAACCATTATCAATCCACTGCTGGACGAAGGTCTCCCCAAGTTTCCTCCACAACGGTCTGTCTTGTGCCAGTCTCCTCCATGTCACCCCTGCATACTTTCGAATTTCATCCACCCATCTCCCATGTGGTCTTCTTCTGGGTCTTTTCCTGTCCCTTGGAATCCAATCTAAAATTTCGGCTGTCCATCGATGATCTGTCCTTCTGGCAGTATGTCCAGCCCACTGCCATTTCAGGGATTTAACTCTGATCATGATGCCTTCCACTCTCGTCATTTTTCGGATCCACGAGTTCCTCTTCTTATCTCTCCTGGTTACACCAAGTATGCACCTCTCCATGCTTCTTTGAGTTGTCTGCAGCCTCTGTATGTCTCTTTTAGTTAAGGTCCACGTCTCTGCACCATACGTAAGCACTGGAAGGATGCATTGATCAAACACTTTTCTTTTAAGACAGAAAAGTCTTAAAAGAAAAGTGTTAGGGAAAAGCTGGAGATAACCAATACCTACATTTATCTTGGACAGCAGATATCAAGTGAGGGTCACATTGATGAAGAAATTAATCTGCATATAAAACTTGCCTGGAGAGCGTTTGGAAGAAACAGTATAACTTTCAAGCGCAATATACCATTATGTCTTAAAAGAAAGTGTTTGATCAATGCATCCATATATATATATATATATATATAACCTCTTAAACGTGTACTACGAAGTTGCTTTACTCATCCGGGAACTGCGCACTGCAGCAAGAACCACTGGTGGAGTATATAAGTCAAATTCTCTACATTTTCAATCAAGAACTTCCCGTAGAAATCCCTGTTTCCACTAAATTAACACACCTAAACTAAAACTAAAACTCTCCCAATTCGCATACAACAATAATAAAAATAATAATGGTAAACACTTGGGGTCGGAGACCGGAAGCCACTCATCAGGGAAAGACTCCCCCGGTTCCCGAATCCTGGTCCAGGTTTCATGCAGGTGTCTTTAAAATATGTAATTTCCGAAACAAAGGTTAATTTTTTTTCCTTTTTTTAGTGTTATACACCTGGTCTTCCCTACCTGAACCAGCAACACAGAACTTAAATACAAAAACTTACCTGAAATGAAACAACTATAGACTTTATAACTCCACTGAACTCTAATAAATCTAAACTTCAATCCGAACACATCCCCTCCATATCATGCAAAAGCGTACCAACAGCTGCCGAACCCACTCCGAGACATATCTTGAAGTTTCGAAAATAACCATATGATGTCCTATGGCGACGTCTGTCAGAATTCACAAAAAAATGAAATGGAAATTAATTGTTTTTGTGTTTTAATGGATGTCAGCAAATGTTAGGTTAAATGCTCCGGGGCGACTCGGAAGAAGATATTTTAAATTGAGGCCCCAAGAACAATTAGTCCAAAACGTAATAGGTAGTAATGTTACATAGTCCGATGTTATAAGTTTTTGCCGAATTAAAAGATGTCAATAATTTTTCGAAATGATATTAACAATATTTTAATGCATAATTATTTTTTAAAAAAGAAGAAAAAAGTATTTTTAACTGCTTTGTGATATTGAACCGATTATTGCATATTCTTGTGATTCTGATGAATTGGAAAATAATAATATTTCTAAGTACGTGTTTAGAGACATTGGAATACCAGCTACTTAAAACATTGGTATCAAAACTACTCCGGAATACCCTGACTTTGGGGAAGAAGGTCCATATCGAGGAAATGCACATGATCTTTAGATCCCGTTTCACAAAGCACTAGTCCTGGAGGATAGATGTCATTAATTCGGATAGATGGGGTACCAGATGAAGATGTTATTAAATCGTCAACGTATCTGAAGGAAAAAATTGTAGGTGAACTAAATTTCTCCTCGTAGTGATAAAGATAAAGATTAGCTAACAGACTGGAGCAACAAGAACCCATTGGAACACCTTTTATCTGTACATACAATCGTTTGTTGTCATAAATGTAATTATTCAAAATGCAAAAATTAGATAAGGTTGTCCAATATTCAAATGTAACATCAAGCTGCAGACCAAACTGTTCAAAATAAACATCCAAAATTCTCCTTAGATCATTCAAATCACTTGAGGTAAATAAATTTGTGAAGTCATATGTAGTAATCTGTAGTTCAGTATGATTAATAGAGTTAACTAAATCCAGAACTTTTCTATTGTTATTAATAATCCATGAAGTATTTTCAATTTGGCCATAAATAATAGATACATTTTTTTCTTAATTTTACAAGCCTGATTATTATAACAGTTTATTCCGCAAGTAATAAATCTGAATTTTACGGACGGGCTATTTATGGAATTTTGGAAATTGTAATTGCATTTATTTATTTTTAATAATTTCTTAAAGCCGATCAACTGCTTTTTTAATGTATTTAAAGTACAGTTTGTTACTATTTTATATGTATCTTCATTGGATAGTTCGAAAGCAAGAACCTGGTGATAATTTTTTTGCAAATGAAGGCATAATTATTGCTACTTTTATTTATTGGTGTAACTATGAAATCATTCTGCAATTTTTTAATTTGAACCTAAATACCCCTCCAATCCTTAATACACTGGCGTACAAAAATTAAGGACGAAACGGTTTTTCGAATGTAACGTCGTGCAAAAGTGCTCCACATCGACTCAAATAATACCATAAGATCCCCAAGATGTACGAATATGGGACAAGTGAGCAAAACCGTCCAAACAAGGAATCCAAAGGATACAAAAGTACTTTATTGAAAAGGTAGCTTCGAGCACAACTGGACAGAAGACAGAAACGTCCATGTGACAGGCGGCTGCCAAGAAAAATCCAGTCTTTAGTAGGGAATGTGATCACCTCTGACTGCGTTGCAGGATTTACAACGTCTGTCCATGCTCAGGACGAGGTTGTCAAGGAGCTGTTCAGGCATCGCGGCCCATTCCTCTTGTAGCGCCAATCGCGGCCCATTCCTCTTGTAGCGCCAATCGCAGCTGCGGAATCGTTGCTGGTGGCTGGTGACGTGCTGCCAAGCATCTCTCGAGAAACTCGCACACGTGTTCGATTGGATTTAGGTCCGGGGACCTAGCGGGCCAATCCATGCGTTGAATATCTTCACTCTCCAACAGCTCTGCGACAGCCACTGTACGATGAGGTGCATCGTTGTCGTCCATGAAGAGGAACTCGGGACCCACAGCACCTCTAAACAGACGCACGTGAGGCAGGAAAACCTCGGTACAATAACGGACATCAGTGACTGAACCTCCTTGGAAGATGTGGAGGTCTGTACGGCTGCCAAGCATAATACCGCCCCCAAAAACGAGAACTCAGCCACCTGCAAACCGGTCCCTTTCGATGATGTTGGAGGTGTGATTGCGTGTTCCCTGCTCTCTCCAGATGTGTATACGTCCAGAATCGCTCGTCAGACTAAATCGGCTCTCATCCGTAAAGAGAACTCGACCCCATTGTTGATGTGTCGAGTTCTTGTGTTCCTAGCACCACAGAAACCGCCATCTCCGATGAGCAGGCGTTAATGGCACACACCGTACTGGTCTTCGTGCAAATAGATCGCCTTTGTGCAGCCTCCTGGCCACGGTAAAACGCGATAACGGACGTCCAGTTGTCTGTTGTATGTGCCTTGCGATTTCTCACGCTGTCTGCCGTCTGCCGTCTGTCTCTTCTCGCCTGTAGGACAATACACCGGTCGTCCGCCGCCGTGGTTGCTCGTGGACGACCACTGCTAAACTCTCGTACAGCTGTTCCTGTCGTTTTATATTCCCTCCAAGCTCGTGAAACGATGCTGTGAGCGATCCCGAACTCCTCTGCCACACTAGTTACACTTCGACCTTCTTCCAACGTCCCAATGACGCGATCTCGGGTAAAGTCATCCAGATGTTGTTTGCTGGATTGCCTGTTGGCCATATTACACGGTGGCAGCAACTCGACGTCGTTCAAACCGATGTACACCGTGCAATTGCTTTCACCGCCCGTTTGCTTTATATCCTTCCGACACTTCCCCCCCCTTACGTCATGCTGCATACAGCATATGCGCATTCTCTACCGTACCGAACCCTAGTCTATCTCCTGAGTGGTCTTTCGGTCCGTTCTGCCTGCTCGTTCCGCTGTTATGCTAATTTTTCCTCTTCGTTCTTAATTTTTGCACACCAGTGTATAACCATTTCTTTGAAAGTTTTTATCAACTGATCTTACTAATCCCACCAGAACTGAACTTAGCCATTGAAAGAAAAACACAACGGGAGTATTAGTTCTACCAGACCATTCATAGATAAAACCATGAAGGTCCCTGGACAAAATGTTTTTGATAATGCTGATGGGTATAAAGATATTTGGTCTGAAGTTAGTACCAAAACTTAGCAGCTTCCTCAATTCTTTATGCTTTACAATACCAACATCTCCGGTCACAATATGTCCATAGATATGATTCACATAAAGTTTGTATAACTTGTCTTGACACATACATGGTAAATCATCTATATCCATATCTCCAAACTTTCTGCAAAAATCGTTATAGTTGAACACCCTTCTTCCTACAGGTAAAACATAGGCAAAGGAAAGGACAACTTGGAATAACTCTCTAAGAGGAAACAGCACCTCTCTCGCCTTGAATATTTTCTTGAAAGGTATCTTATCAAACCATTTAACCTGATAACTCATGACACAGAATTTTCTGTTTATTAATTTTGAAATACCTGTGGCTCTTTTAGCACGTCTTTTGTAAAAAAAGATCGTGCTTATGTACCGGTTTGTCCGTCCGTCTGTACTCATGCTATCTCTGCAACTATTACTCCGATTTGAAAAATTCTTTTTGTATTGGGAAGCTTGAAATAAGCGAATGATGATCCTTCATTTGTTTTTGTTTTGTTTCTTTTGTTTTTTTACGATGTTCAATTTCGCCGCTAGTCGAATTCAAAAATACGTTCTATTCCACATATTTGCTTCCAAACATCAGATTGAAATAATTCTTTTATATTTCGATTCCATTTATGTCGAAGAGTATTTTAGATATAGTTACTTTTTCAAATTACACATAGATTTTCCGCTAGGAGGCGTAAAAGTAAATTACATTTTTTTCGATAAATCTTCTTCTAAAACTCCGATTTGAAAAGTTTTTGCTTCAGCGGATGCACCTCGTGATGGAAAATCTTTTGCATATAATTTCAAATTTTTGATAAAGAACACTTTAGCCACCAGGGGGCGTAAGTGTTAATTTTTGCTTCTGATGTATTTGCCATAAAATCTGAGCTTCTAAAATATCGATTAAAAAAATTCTTTCGTGGACTGATGCCACTCACATCGGTAAACATTTTCGGAATATTTTCTTCTTAAAATATTCCGCAGTTTCTCCGCCAGGGGCGTAGATGTATATCTTATTTTTGTCAATATCTCTACTTCTAGGAGTCCAATTTGAAAAATTCCTTCTTTGTTGGATAGTGTTTTCAGTGTGACACGTTTTTCATATAATTTCAAAATTTTCAAGTAATTCATACACTTTCCGCTAGGGGGCGTAGAGGTAAATTGTGTTTCCCCCTATATCTCTGCTTCTAAATCTCCAATTTGAAAAATTCTTTCTGCACCGGATACAGCTCCTGGTTAGAAATCCTTTGCACATAATTTCTAATTTTTGAAAAAAAAACGGTTTGGCCACCAGGTGGCGTAAGTCTCAATTTCCGCTTCTGATGTATTTGCAGCACAATATGAGCTTCTAAAATTTCGATTGAAAAAAAAAGTGGCTTGTTGACCGATACTACTCATGTCGACAAACCTTTTAGGAACATTTTCTTCTTGAAATAATGCATGGCTTTTACGCCATGGGGCGTCGATGTACATCTTATTTTTGCCAATATCTCTACTTCTAGAAGTCCGATTTGAAAAATTCCTTCTTTCTTGGATAGTGTTTCCAATGCGAAATTTTTTTCCTATAAATTCAAAATTTTCAAGAATATCATAGACTTTCCGCTAGGGGACACAAAGGTAAATTGCGTTTTCTGCGTTATTTGTGCTTCTAAAACTCCGATTTGAAAAATTCTTCCTGTATCGCATACAAGACCTGATGGAAAATATTGTTCACATAATTTTTAATGTTTGGTAAAGATTGGTTTGGCCACCAGGGAACATAAGTGTTAATTTCTGCTTCTGATGTATTTGTAGCAAAATCTGGGCTCCTGAAAACTCGTCTAAATTCTTTTTTTTTCTTGGACTGATAGTGCTCGTATGGAAAAACCTTTTGAGAATACTTTCTTCCTAAAATAATGCAAGGTTTTCCCATCAGGGGATGTACAGTCACATCTTATTGTTGTCGATATCTCTGTTTCAAAGAGTCCGATTTGAAAAATTCTTTCTATGTTGGAGAACGTTTCCGGTGCGAAATGCTTCTGATATAAATTCATGTTTTTCTTAACACACAAGTCTGCAACCAAAGGGCGTAAGCTCACAATTCCGTTTACACCAATATCTGAGGGATTAAAAACCCGATTGAAAAACTTCTTTCCTCCGTCAGATACTATTGTTTTCCATACCGGTTCCATTGACTTTTAATAGCTTTGATAAATTTAATTTGCGTCAGAACGGATTCAAAAGACGTGCTTATTACACCCGAAAATTCGGTGTCATCTTTCGTGTTATGTTCTATATCTAGTATAGTAATGGTAATATTTTCAAAATCATGCCTCTGATAATGTATCAGTTCAATGTCACCTTCGTTCTTAAAACTCTTAATATCTGACCTGTGACAGTTAATCCTCAGATTCAAGCAGTTCGAAGTTTGACCAATGTATTTTATATTACAGGTATTGCATGTGATAAGATAAATATAGTTCTTGACCTTGCAGAAACTTGGTGAGGTCCCTTGTTCATCCAGCTGTTCAATACACATAACTTTACATGTCTTGCACCTTGAATCACCACATCTACTGAAGTTAAAATTGAAATTAAAACAAACTAAACCATCATTTTCAATCAACTCCGAATCCTCTTGAACACCAACTGAAAGTGGAGGTGAAGTAACATATTTTCGATATTTATCTCATTTAAAGTTTACTTTTATTAGAGTTCAGTGGAGTTATAAAGTCTATATTTGTTTTATTTCAGGTAAGTTTTTGTATTTAAGTTCTGTGTTGCTGGTTCAGGTAGGGAAGACCAGGTGTGTAACACTAAAACAAGGAAAAAAAATTAACCCTTGTATCGGAAATTACACATCTTAGAGACACCTGCATGAAACCTGAACCAGTGTTCGGGAACCGAGGGAGTCTTTCCCTGATGAGTGGCTCTCAGTCCCCGACCATAAGTGTTTACCAATATTATTTTTATTATTGTTGTATGTGCATTGGGAGAGTTTTAGTTTTAGTTTAGGTGTGTTAATCTAATGGGATTCAGGGATTTCTACGGGAAGTTCTTGGTTAAAGGTGAAGAGAATTTGACTTATATATATATATATATATATATATGGGATGTAAGGTCAGGTGATGCGCAACATCACAGCCTCTCCTTGACAAATGTCAACCCCGCCTTCTCCTGGTGCATCCTGTTCCCACTAAAGGGGCTCTGACGACCGCCAATAGCGGTATAATTATACCATCGGGATTAGAAGAAATTCTATTTTACACTCACCAACCAGCTTGGTCAGCGTGGTGAGTTATGGCCAAACCCCTCCAAAATGACTTCGCAACTTAATTATTGGCCCTCAGTCTCCGGCAGCTGGAATGTACCTGGCCAAGGCAGCGGCCAGTGCGACATGAAGGCAGAGGGTGCTAAGAATCCCCGGAGGACTGGACTAGGCTGCCAGCTGATACTGACCTTGGCTACGTATAATGGACGCTCCCTATCTTCTGATTTAAGACCTCTTGAATTGGAAGAGGAAACTACAAAGGATCAAGTGGGACATCGTCGGACTAAGGGAGGTAAGGAGAAAAGGAAAAGATCTCATTGAACTGAAAAGTGGACATCTCTTCTACTATCGTGGGAGAGATACTGGCAGAACTAGTGTTGTTGGATTTATAATAAACAAGAAACTGAAGGATAAAGTTGTATAAGTTGAAAGTTCCTCTGACAGAGCTGCACGACTCGTTATCCAACTCTCGAGAAGATACCAGGCTCAGATTATTCAAACTTATGCACCCACCACAAGTCATCCTGAAGAAGAAATTGAAGAATTTTATGAGGAAATTCGTCATCTAAATAATAAAGGTAAGCAGCACTTGAAGATAATTATGGGATATTTCAATGCAAAAATAGGGCAACGGCAACAGAATGAAACTTCAGTAGGTAAATTCGGTCACGGCAACAGAAACCAGCGTGGAAATACTCTCGTTGAGTTTGCAGAGGCAGAAGGGTTTTTCATCTTGAACTCCTTTTTCAAGAACAATCCACACAGGAAATGGACATGGAGACATCCAAATGGGATGACAAGTGAAATTGATTTTATTATGTGTAACAAAAAATTCGTCATAGAAAACTGCAGTGTGCTAAACATATTCAACACAGGTGGTGACCATAGATTGGTGAAATGTAAGATGCACCTCAACACTAAACTCGAACGTGGCAAGCTCATAAGACAAACAAAATGTATTGACATAACCAACCTTAAAAAAACACCATAATACCTTCACGTTGGAACTGAAGAACAGATTCTCTGCTTTAGGAGGCCTAACATTGGATGAAGTGGATATTTCTGAAGTTAACAGAAAAGTAACCAACGCTCTTATCGAAACAGCAAAAAAATTAGCTGGGTCTAAGAACAAGTTGCATGTGAACACATTATCAGGAAAAACCAAAATGTTGATGCAAAAAAGAAGAGAGATGAGGACAACTAGAGAAGATGTGACTTCCAAAGCGGAATACATAGAGCTATGCAAGACAGTACGAAAAAGTATCACTGAAGACGTAAGGAAATTCAACTGTGAACTAGTGAGGAAAGCCATTGAAAACAACCAAAGCCTAAAGATAGCAAAGGGACATCTCAGTAAGGGAAGAAAACAGGTTATGGCACTCAGAAAAGAAGATGGTTCTGTAACAAGAATCAGAGGCGAAATTTTGACAAGAGTGAAAGATTTCTACTCCAAGTTATATGAAAGGATGAAAGGGATGATGCATGTACTCCAGACATCATGGAAGGTACCAGTAATAGAGTTCTTCCAGTCCTCCCAGCAGAAGTTGCACATGCAATCAAGAACATGAAGCGGGTAAAAGCTCCAGGAGAAGATGGAATTACTGTAGGCATCATACAAGAAGCAAGTGGAGAAATCAAAACAGTACTCGCCCAAATTTTCACTCGATGTCTTAATGAAGGGCAGATTCCTGAGGACAGGAACAACGCTATAATGATCCTGCTACATAAAAAAAGTGACATTGTGGATCTCAAGAACTACAGACCTATCAGCCTCCTATCAGTGGTTTATAAAATCTTCACTAAAGTTCTTTCACACCGTTTGAAGGTAACACTGGACATGGCTCAACCGAGAGAACAAGTTGGATTCAGGAGTGGCTACAACACAATAGATCATATCCATGTACTGAGAGAACTAACTGAAAGAGCGAGGGAATATGAACTTCCATTGTGCATGGTTTTTATCGATTATGAAAAAGCCTTTGATTCGGTGAAACCATCAGCAGTTACAATGGCTCTGAAATCCTGCGGTATTGAAGATGCATACATTAATATTATTAATAACATCTATGAAAATGCAAGTGCAAAGATTCGGCTGTTTGAAAATACAACACACATGAAAATTTGAAAGGGAGTGAGACAAGGTGACAATATATCTCCGAAGCTTTTTAACACCACATTGGAAAATATTTTTCAATCACTGAACTGGGAAAACAAAGGGATAGAGATTAATGGAGATTATGTAACCCACCTTCGTTTTGCTGATGACGTAGTCATTTTCGCAACTACCCCATCAGAGCTGCAGAGTAGGATCCAGGAACTTGCTGACAAGAGTAAAGAAGTGGGATTAAAAATGAACTTTCAGAAGACAAAAGTGATGTACAATGCTTTTACAAGAAATCAAGATTTATCGATTGATGGAGAAAAGCTGGAGATAACACACACGTACGTTTATCTTGGACAGCAGATATCAAGTGAGGGTCACATTGATGAAGAAATAAATCGGCGTACAAAACTTGTCTGGAGAGCTTTTGGAAGAAACAGCATAATTTTCAAGAGCAATATGCCATTATGTCTTAAAAGAAAAGTGTTTGGTCAATGCATCCTTCCAGTGCTTACATATGGTGCAGAGACGTGGACCTTAACTAAAAGAGGTGCATGCTTGGTGTAACCAGGAGAGATAAGAAGAGGAACTCGTGGATCCGAAAAATGGCAAGAGTGGAAGACATCATGATCAGAGTTAAATCCGTGAAATGGCAATGGGCTGGGCATACTGCCAGAAGGACAGACCATCGATGGACAGCCGAAATTTTAGATTGGATTCCAAGGGACAGGAAAAGACCCAGAAGAAGGTCACATGGGAGATGGGTGGATGAAATTCGAAAGTATGCAGGAGTGACATGGAGGAGACTGGCACAAGACAGACCGTTGTGGAGGAAACTTGGGGAGACCTTCTTCCAGCAGTGGATTGATAATGGTTGACAATGATGATGATGATGATGATATGTATATATTACAGTTATATTATATAAGCCTTGTTATCATGAGTATGACATTTGTTAATGAACGGTGTGCTGTCAATGTGAAATTGAAGCTTCTGCTGATACTATTAGGTCTGCGAATTTCACTTTTACAAATGGTGAATTAATAGCAAAAACAAAAGAAAAAACAGAAGGTAAAACAAATAAATACTAGTAGGTCGTTCTATATGAAATGTCTATGTTTTATAACGCATTCCTATCTGAAAACCCAATTCCATCAAATCAGATCTTAAGCAGGCATTTTCTTACATTTTCTGATTTCCTTGGCATTTTCACAAGTTTTCCGAAATCTTTCATGAAATCCTTACAGTCTGTCTTGAACTAAAATGGAGAATAAGATTTGGACATCAATGACATGGCGAGCACACGAACAAGCACTTCAAAGATACAAGACATCACAAACTCGGCTGGTTGGCAATATTTTTTAACAAAGTTTCTCGGTGTTCGCAGTCGTCATTACTCTGAAACAAAACCTTCAAACTGTATCTTGTGCTAATATTCTTCATTACTCGAAAATTTCATGTAGTATACTGATGATTCAATTCTACACAAAATGATATTACTCGTAACTCCACTCATGCTCTAAGAAATTTGAATTTGCGAGTCATAATATGTCCATGCTTGAAACATACACTGTGAAACAATGTACCACAGAGTGAACATATTGCATTATTTCTTGTACCCAGATTCTTCTTGGCAGTGTCACTTGGCGTGTTTTAACAACTCCAGTGAACATCTAAATTTAGAAGAGTAGTCAGTTCCTAATTTACTATCAGTGGTTCTATGGAAGGGATAGAAGCAGTGATGTAGAACAAACATATCAAACATAACTTAGACTGGGTTTGAACCCGGTTTCGACTCGGACGATTGGTCATCAGCCCGCGCCTGTGATTATTCGGTCATGGGGCGGCCATTCTTATAATAAAATTATATACCGGTTGGTAACAGAATATATTCGTGAATGCAGTATCATGGAGTGCATCAGTTCGTTTGCATATTGCTGAGAACCTACTGGACGCTTTTATTAGGTGTACAAATAAGTTTTAAATTGTTTTTTGTGTGACATATAAATCTAATTTACATATCCGGCATTCTTCCCCTTTTTGTTGTCATGTGACCGTAACTGGTCCAGAGAACAAAATGTGACATAGAAGTATGCCCAACAGTCAAACGCACTTGCACATCGGTAAGTGAAAGATGGCAAGTGATACTGCATTTATTCGACACTGCTTCGTTACGAATTTCATCAAGGTAAAAGTGGTGCAAAAGCATGTGCATCGATCTGTTCTGTTCTGGAGGAGAATATTGTATCGAAAAGCACGTCTGAGTTTTGGTATAGATGGTTTAAAGCAGGTGATTTTGATGTTAGTGATCGAGAACGTAGCGGCGCTCCGCAGAAAGTTTCACTTGAGGAACTGCAAGCATTGCTGGATGAAGATTCGTCTTAAACGCAAAAAAGATCTAGCTGAACAGCTGGGGTAACTGAACAAATTATTTCCAATCATTTACGCGGAATAGGAAAGTTTCAGAAGGAAGGAAAATGAGTGCCATATGACCTGAGCCAGAGGAACAAAGATGAGCGTGTCATGAAATGTTTGAATCTGTTGAATAAACAACACAGAAAGTCTTTCCTGCAAAAAATCGTTACGGGTGATGAAACGTGGATATGGTACGACAGCCTCAAACTCAAAAAATACTGGGTAGACCCCGGTGAAGCAACGACATCTTCACCGAAACGCAATATTCACTCCAAGAAAGTTCTGCTGTGCATATGGTGTGATATGAAGAGTGTGCTCTATTATGAACTATTGGAACACGGACAAACTGTTACTGCTGATCGCTACAGGCAGAAGTTGCTGCGACTGAACTATGAAATCTGTCAGAAACGTCCATTCACAGGCAAAGGATTACGTCCCGTAAAATTACTGCATGGCAACGCTAGGCCGCATGTCGCGAAATCGGTCGAAGAAACGTTATTGACGCTCTGCTGGGAAGTTTTGTAGCACCCGGCGTATAGTCACGACATAGCCCCTTCAGACTCTATCACTTGTTCCGATCGATGCAAGATGGTTTGTCTTCTACAGGGTTCCGGACATGTGACGAAGTGCAAAAATGGGTTCACGACTTTCGCCTCACACGAAGAAGTATTTTTCATGGCTGGAATCCGTCAGCTGCCCGACCGATAGCGGAAGATGATAGATACTGACGGCGCATGTTTTGAATCGTAAAGGTATTGTTGTTTTCTCTCAATTTACATGTTGAGTTGTCTTAAAACGCTTTAAAACTTATTTGTACACCTAATACTTACGGGCACCATGGACGCTTTACATTTTTTATTCTTGTATTATGCTTTTTAGTAAAGTAACTTGTGAAGTCCTGGGCATAAATGACTTCGGGTGCACACGTAAGAATATTTTAATTATTTAACGTACGTCTATTTCGATTTTCATGATGGGACTTTAATACGATCAGTGCCATTCATGGTGCTAAACAGTAACGATGTTACGCAGTTTTATGCAGAAAACTCAAACATTTATTTGCCGAAAAGTGATACGTATGAAAAGTTGTGAAAAATATAGAAGGAAAATAAGAAACGGAAGAAGGGTGTATTCATTAAACAAACAGTTAAGAAGGATGTATTCATTAAACTGTAGACTCTATGTAGGTATTTTTAGAATCCTTCTCGTGTTTGTTTGCGGAAACGACAATTACAGAAGGTGCAATCATTGAAACATCATTGATATTATAAGAATTGTTCTTAATGGTTATTGAAACAGATAAAATCTATGAAAATCACTAGCGCTTAACTTCAATTATTAATTAAATCTCAAAACTACGGGGACTTAAATACAGTATATCGATATATCAATCTTATAATCTGTTTCACGATGGATAGAAAAAGTCGTTTTAAAGAATTAAGCAACGTATTTCAGTTAAACTGAGAAATGTAAGTGTGTGTGTGTGTTGTACTACGAAGGACGCACGAAAAAAAATTTAAAATTTTGAACTATAAAGAGTGAAGGAATTTGAACATTTTTAAAGTTGCGCACATTTAGCGAAGAAAAAGATAGAGATCGTTCTTTAGTATAAAACGATGTCTTACAAATGACGGGTTTCGTTTTGCATTGACCAAAAGAAATCCAGTCGCAGGCCAAAATTCAAGAGATTTTTTTTACTAACTGTTGATGAAGGCCTGGAAATAAAGTCGAATAAAAATGCAAAGACCAAGTTTTTTAATATCAAAAAGACGTTATGATCTAATCTCATTTTGGTGTCAACAGTTCATAATGTTGAAAAAATCTAACTCGCCTTCTTCTTGTAATTTTATAATGGTTGTAATCCCGCATCACTAACGCCGATATGTAAAGTTGTGGTTTCGTCTGCACACGCTCCGAGAGAAAAATTTCTTAGTCCGAAGCACCACTTGCCGCTGTTTCCTTCGGAAGGTAGTACCATACGTTCGGTTCGGCCTTGATTCTCTGTAGACAACTGAATCCAAATATTAATTAAAATTTAATTTATGAAAAACATAATTACTCAGAAAAGATCATGGCAGATTTCTGCGACTCCTCACGATCGGTGCTTTCAGAAAATTTGCGTTTTATGATGCAGATCAATTTAATTTTGTGGATTCCTATAAATTTCACAATTAGACATTTCCTCTTGTCAGCGATATGGAAGTCAGTTCTCTATCTCAGAAAATGCATTCCTAAATTTGACAAATAATGGGAGAAAATGCAACGAAGTTACATTCATCGTCAAAAAAGTAGTTGCACCCAGAAGGACGTGTCGGATTGCAATGCTATTCAGGAGGAAGGTAAAGGTTACCAGGAACAATGAATGAGTAAACATTGAAACTAATATGGGCAATATTTATTGAGCTACACGCCAATAAGTAGTGTCTCTCACTATGCCATCAGCCACCATGTTTGCTCACGCAGCGTGCCAGACGTCTCGGCATGCAGTTGTTCAGATTCCTAAGGTTTCTTGTGAGTTAGAATTCTGTTAATGTATACTATTATTTTATTTTTCCTGTATTGTTGTACTGCATTTTAATATGGGGTGCGACTACAAGGCGTAACATAGTTCGTTTATCTGTGTTGCAGAGGAAGTTTGCCCAATTGTGAAATTATTCGGTTAGATCGGAGGTTCTTTTTCGTCATTTTCAGTTATTAACAATTGAGCAACTACATAAATACAGATTGCTGCTGATGGTCCATGAACGTATTTTTACAGGAAGATACTCCAACTTGATTGCATTATGGCGTACAACTCACTCCTATGATACTCGTGGTGGGTCGGGGTTTTCTGTTCCGTGAGCTCGTACAGGTTTAATATTTAATAATATCAATGTGTTGGGATTGCGTGCGTGGAATGGATTACCGTTGATTATTAGATCAGAGGCACGTTATCCGGTATTTAAGCGAATGCTTAGGAGTTTTTTGATGGGAAATTGAATATTGGCATTTATTTGTTTATGGTTTGTAAAAAAAGTATTGCAAAATTGCTTTTGTAGTCTTGACTGGACTGGAATATTTTGTTTTTATTTAGAGGGGATCAGGGGCTTGTCAGGCAGTATTTCAGCATTTTCCCCTGGCCCCTTGCTGAACATTTAATTACTACTATTATATAATATTTGGTTCATATTGACAATTGATATTAATTTTCAATGGAATGAGTTTTGTTGTTGTGCAGAATTTGTAATTATTGTGAAAGTTTTGGTGATTTGTCGTATTTTGTGAGTTTCATTGGTGAATTTGTTTACTTTATTTGTGCAATTAGTTTATGATTGTGGCACATATTGTATTGTTACTGAATATTATATTACTTTTCTATAATATTGTACAGCAGACATTTTACAAAATAAATAAAATAAATAAATAATGGTGTCCTGCGATAAGCCATCCCATGCAGCTTTAATCTCCTCACGCAGTTCCTGCAGATTGTGCGGTAGGGGTGGAGTGTGGATAGCGCGTCCAGTAGCATCCCACACATTTTCAATCGGCGATAGGTCTGGCGATGCGGCTGGCCATTACAGAGTGTCAGTGCCTTGAAGGCAAGCTGTCGAGACAGCAGCAGTATGCGGACGAGCGTTGTCCTGTTGGAAAATCGCGCCGGAGTGAGCGTTCAAAAAAGGTAGGGCCACTGGTTGCTGGACCTCATTAACATAACGTTGGGCTTTCAAAGTACCTGTAATGAACATCAAAGGTGATCTGGCATCGTAGGCAATTGCACTCACACCATGACACCAGGCTTTCTGGGTGTGTGACGCTCGACAACATACCGTTCATCTTGGCGCTGAACACGGTGCCTCTACACACGGTTTCGTTGGTCTTCTCCTCCAAGACAAAAGCTGGACTCGTCACTGAAGATCACTCGATGCCATTCTGAGTGGCTCCATGACAGTCTGGCACGACACCATTGCAGTCTTTGGCGACGATGCAGTGGTGTTAAGGGCAGTCGTCGTAACGGTCTGTGTGCGTGTAGTCCTACGTCGTGCAGCCGTCTGCCAATAGTGCTGGCACTAATCGGACGATGTATGGAGGGCGCCACTGCTCGTTGAATATCCTCAATCACGGCTGTTGGTCACTCCGTGCATGTCAGACGACCCGTCGATCTTCTCTCTCCGTGGTTCACCTAGGTCTCCCAGACCCTTCCTGTCGCTGCTGCGTGCCTTGTTCTATCTACTGCCACCAACAGCGCGCTATGGTGATACACGCACGACAGGTATGGTGCGCAATACGACGATAAGACCATCCCGCTTCCCGGAGCCTGACGACTCGGCCCCTCTCGAGCTTCTCCAACTGCTCAATTTGCTTCCAAACTTTTCTCCGAGGCATACTCACTTGCAAAGGATGAAACCAACAGAACAGCACGAGTCAGAATGGCAAGCACGCGTAACGGGACGACCTTATATAGTCGGTCCGGCACAGCGCTACGACCCCTCCTTGCTTGCATCACATGCGCGGCCGAGCGTGATACTTGAATCATTTGCATGTCTCACGATGTCAAACCTACCCACCAAGTTTCAGTTCTGTCGGTGGCTTCCTTCTGGGTGTAACTATTTTTTTTTTTTGACGATGAGTGTATTTGCTTGAATAGATCAGATGAATGAATTTGTATATTTAGGAATCTCTGTTTGACATGGAAAACAGATTAGGAAGTGGAGTTACAGTAGTAGGCGAGTGAAATCTTCTGTGAAAGTCATAGCTGCCTTAGGAGGATTTCACAGAACTGGTAGGTTTTCAAAAAGGTCCTGAGTGGCTGTGTATGGAACTGTAATAATTTTCACTCTCGTGTATTGCAGCAAAACCTGGTAATGCCAAAGATACAAAGCAGTCGTTTGTGTGCTGGAGAAATGCGTTATTTACTGAGAGTATGTCACAAGATACATTCTAATCATGTGATGAAGTAATATTTGTTACAAATGTCTAATTTGAAGCAAAATATTGTTAATAAGGTGGAAACAAATATTCTGAGGTGATCTGGCTCTGTTGAAAGAATGAGTGGTGAGATGCTGCTAAGGAAATTCATTCAGCCCACGTAGGAGAAAACACAGGTAGAGGAAAGCCAAGGAAATCATGATTAATGTGGAATGTCAGCATGAGAAAAAGATAATGAGTATGACGTTCAAAAGGTCTTGTGTGAGACGTGTGATGGATGTCAACGAAGCTCGAGTTTTGTGTCAAGATTACTGTAAATGGAGACGTTTTATACATCAACAGTAAGTAAAATCTAGCACCATCAATTTTAAACTTTAATCTAGCAGATGAGCTTTCTTTGAAGAGGTGACCCTAAATATCATAGAACAGTTTCGTGTTATGATTTGATGATAAACACATCTGGGCGCCTGTACTAGCATTTTTAAAGGTTTCATCCACAATCAGAAGGAAAATGCCTTTTGCGGAAGCCTTGGTCTTCAAAGTTTGAGTCATTCTTGTAGTTTAATAAATCATTTATTATTATATTTGGTGCTTAACATAATTACTTCAAGTTCAATTTACCTTTGTAGCGAAGAAATTTTATTTTAAATGTTACAATTACAAATTTTCCAATAGACATGCATGCAGGAAGTTTTAATGAGCATGTGTACATATTGAGGAGAAAGATTCTGTTTTTAAAAATGCCATGTTCATACGTAGAACCTGTTGCAGAAAAGATACTTGAATTATTGCGGTACTAAAAGTGAACAAATTACTATCGGATTCCCTTTTCTTGAAGAATTTGATTTTGGTTTAGATTCTGTATTATTATGGTAGATTTTATGGTGTTCTTCCAACACCCGGACACAAAAGTGTATGCTTAGTTGTCCTGCATTATTAAATTTCCTTCAAAGTTATGTAAAATAATATTTATTCAGCAGTTAAAAATTTAACACAATTAAAAAGCTGTGCATGGGCTATCCTTTCGAGACTTACGGATGATAAAAGATAAAGAATCACTGTAGGACAATTTAAATTTTGTAGAACCTATGACTCAGAGTTAGAAGAAGTGTTCCCGTTTCCCTTTAACAGTTCTAATCACATATAACGCAGAAGTCTTTTCGTACTTCTACGTTCATTTAAAAAGCAACATACTGAGAAATAGTTTCTAAATGAAAGAAACCTGAACGGCCAGACGAAACATGTAAACAACAGAAGTCAAACTTACGGAAAAGGTGCTTTATTCAGGATGTAGCAAACACATCGTAGCATAGCATATTGCACTAAACACTCCACACACCACACAACTCTTAACACAACGCTCTTTTCACAACGCTCCTTTCAATAATCAGTTTACAACCCAACGCTCGCCAAGCAACAGATTAGTCGTCGTTTTTATCTCTCGTTCTTATCAATTCAGGCATAAGTTACGTGCATTCAACCTCAATTGTGTTGCCAAACGTATTCGTTTGAGAGAAAAGATATTACGTTAAGAGTGAAATATAACTGAGAATAAACTCAAGATTTACATAGGGAAAGAAACTAAAGAGGAAAGTTAATTTAGAATATACGTCACATCATCTCCCTCGTATTTTTTTTATTTTTATTTTTTTTTGCCAAGAACCTATCAATTTTGTAGAGGTATCCTTTCAAACAATCTGATCATTCATTCAGCTCTTTCAGATAAAAACTTACAAAATGGATGAAGAGATTTGTTGATCCGTTGCTGTAACTGACTTTACATCAGTACACATAATCTCTAGACATCAATAGTTCAATATCACGAACATTTATAGAAAAAAGAAACTTTCTGTACATCAAATGTCTATATTATAAGTCGTGATAAATATTTTGTCACAATACGTGCGGAGAACACTCATCAATATACATGTCAGAAGTAGCATAGTAGGAAAAAACTGTGTATGGCAGGAAAAAAACTACAACATTTGTAACGAAGTTAATTTACACATTCGTCCACTCCTGATAACTTCTCAGGGAAGACAAAACATTCAAACTAAGTTAATTGAATAGTCGAACATTGTAACATAGTGTAAATTTAGTTAGTTGAAAAAAACTGCACTTGCAGAAAAAATTGAACACCATACACATCAAGTGTCAAACACACAAAAAGGTAAGTCATAGCGCAACAACACATAAACCTTTAAGTGAACACTTGGCGGCCAGGGCCTACTTCGAACTACTCCCATGCATTCGCACATCAATTTTTGATGGGATAGGGGAAACCCTGAAAAACCCTATCCTGGGAGTGAAATCTTTATAGATATAAACAAAGGCAATGCTGATTTTCATGTTATGCCGAAAAGACAACATGCACAAAATGAGTTGACAAGCATTTTAGTATTAAAAAAAATTAATGTGGTGCCACACCAAAAAAAAAAAAAAACATTACATACTAACAAGAAGATAATGTATGCGATATTTTGTCCTCAAAGTCTGTCAAAAGAGTTCTGTGATACTTTGAGTACCGAGAAAAGTTCAAATAAATAGTCTTTTGATAGCAAAGTTCTGTGATATTTGTTTGTCCTCACAGTCCGTCACAAGGGTTCTGCGATAGTTTTTTGCGGACAAAAAAGTTCAAATAAATAGTCTTTTGATAGCAAAGTTCTGTGATACATTTTGAGTATAAGGAAAAGTTCAAATAGTCTATATAGAGCAAAGCTCTATGTGGTAAAAAGTTCCTTTGAGCTTGAATGTCAATTGTAATAACAAAAAAAAAATGTTTCAACAGTACCTGTTGCTAGCAAAGAATACCCGTGTGCGGACATTCTTACTTTGCTGTCGGGGCGACAATGGCACTCTCGAAGCTTCACGCTTCACGGGCTGAGGTTGCAGGTCACTGGATCGCCGGGATGTCTCAGGATTTCTGGTGGACAAAGCAAGTTGACCAGAAGAAGCAGGGTCATCAGGCTGTCACAAGGAAGTCCCAGGCTGGCTTGGAGACGAACCCAGAATCTGAGAAGGGTGAAGATCCGGTCGTTTCTTTGGTGGTCGAAGAAGCGGTGTAAAACTAGAAGGGCGCTTCCGTGAACGACGAGGAACGGTGGAGGAAGGTATAGGCTCCGTCCGTCCCGAGCGAAGATTCCAAGGACGAAATCCTGGTGGATGCAAATGCTGGACTCTATGTCTGGATTGTAGCCCAACAGTAGAAGTTGCACTAGGAGACTGTGGAACAGGAGGTGGAAATTCAGGCGGCGGACGCTTTGTAGGTTTAGATGGCACAGATGGCGAAAGAGGACGTTTTTGCCCTTCTGCAGATTGATTCAATGCTCCTAAAGTAGGTAGCTGCTCAGTAGAAACAGAAGGAGGGATTTTTTTCTTGGAGACTGAAGAACCTCAACAATATTGTCCGATGATTCAGATTCAGCAAGAGGTACGACTCTTTTAGGCACAGGAGACATGGAACTACCTGAAGATGAAATTTCAGTTGTTTTTCTTTTTAATTTTTTTTATTTAAAACCAAAGGGAGGCACTATGCGTGAAGAAGTAAATGGAGCGATTGGAGTATGAGAAGCAGATGAAACTGAACCTCGTTGCACACGACAACAATATCCAGAGGAACTGGAAGTACTAGAACTCTCGTCTTTTGAGAAGGCAGGAGACGGAGGAGTTGAAATAATGACAGCACCCCGAGTGAATGGAATAATGTCAGAATGGGAATCGTCAAAAGTGGAAGCAAAGACCCGCTCAGACGAAGGTAGAGAATCGGACAGGACAGGGGTGGGGTCAATAATTTGATCATCAACTATACACACTTGTGAAGTCCCACCCTCTGCCTGAGGAGTCCTACCAGATTTAGGGTTAATAATTGCATCATTGCTTCTAATAACCCATTTCCTACATTGTTGCACATGGGCAGAATGTGGGGAGCCATCTGGCTTCTTTAATATGACATTAGTATTGTACAATTCTACCAATTCAAAGGGGCTTTCATTAAAAGGTGCAAATTTTTTCACAAAGGTGTGTGCAATAGAGGATTGGAAATGAGTTTCTAATAAGACCAGATCTCCAACTGCGAGATCTGGTTCCCTCCGTTTCGCATTGTAGTGCCTAGCTTGGCTTAATTGAGCTCGACTGATAGCAGTCCGTGCCTTTTGCGCAAGCAGTTTTACAAATTCAGGTGTTGGTCTTCCGTTGATTTCATCGATAATGCCAGCTAAATTCTCAAAGGTGGTGCGGATTTTGTGCCCTAGAAAAAGTTCAGCGGGCGTAAGCCGCGTTGATTCATGAAATAATGAGCGAAGGGCGAAACAAAACATTTCAACATGTTCGTCCCAACGCTCATGATTATTGCCAATGAAGGTTGAGATCATCTTTAGTAAGGTTCTATTTACACGCTTAGCCGGATTGGCTTGAGGGGGATATGGGCTGATAAATTTATGTTTTATTTGAAGCCTCGCACACATTCGCTCAAATAACTCCGAAATGAACTGAAAGCCGTGGTCCGAGACTACGATACGGGGACAGCCAAATCGAGTAAAACCATTATGCATTAAAGTATCACATATGACATCCGCCGTAGCTGCTTTAATGGAGAATGCTTCCACCCATTTAGAAAAATTATCTGTAACAACTAAAATATAACGAGACTTAGTTTTAGTTGATAATGGATAAGGGCCCAATAAATCTATAGAGATGGTTTCAAATACATAATTATTTGAACTACAAATAAGGTGACCGGCCGGTCGTTTATTATCATAATTGTACTTTTGACAGTGCTCACATGAGCGAATGTATGCGAGTATACTATTGCACATGCCCGGCCAGTAGGCTACGTCTCGAAGTTTAGTACGAGTTTTTCGTATGCCTAAATGGCCGGCAAGAGGAATATCATGGAACCCGTGCAGTAAGGCCATGCGGAGAGACTGAGGTATCGCAGGGCGGTACTCAGCTCTTGAATTCACAAATTTTTTTATAAAACAAAATAGCATCGATGATCTCATAATTTTGACTACGACCCGCTGAAGAAGGTTCACTTGGAGCAGAAGAACCAGCGAGTAAGAAATTATAAATTTCCCCAAAATCTGGATCATTCGGCAATTCAGAAATTCTTTGCTCCCTTGAAGTGATTTCCGAAATGAGAAATAGTTAGGGAGGTTCAGTATCCGCCTGGCCACCAGAACTGACAGGACAGCGAGACAGTGCGTCAGGCAGTTGGTTTGATTTACCAGGGCGATACTGAATTTGAACATTATATTCCTGTAGTCGAAGTGTCCATTTTAAAAATCTTCGAGACAGATTCTTTGCAGTGGTTAAATATTGTATTGCCGAATGATTCGTAATGACATTTACAGTTAAATGATTGAGATAGCATTTAAATTTCGTGATAGCAAATAAAATAGCTAAGCATTCTCGTTCAGTAGCAGAGTAATTACGTTCTGCTTTGTTAATAATTCGAGAGGCATATGCAATAGGGTGTCCTTGTTGAGATAGAACAGCTTCTAGACCAACACCTGATGCATCGGTAAAGATATTAAACTTTTCTGCATGGTTAGGAAAGGCTAACACAGGTGGCAAAACCAAGGCATGTTTAAGAGCATTAAAGGCAGTCTCTGCCTCTGTGGACCAAACAAAGTGTCTATATTTTCGTTTCAAGGCAAATAAAGGTTCGCATAGAGTAGCATACCCCGGAACGAACTGTTGGTACCACCCGGTCATGCCCAAATATCGCGACAATTCTTTCGCCGACTTAGGCCTCGGGAAGTCCGAAATCGGCTTGACCTTTGAGTTGTCAGTTAGAAGACCTTTAGGGGTAATTTTCAATCCGAGATATACTAGTTCGTCTCGGCCAATTTGACATTTGACAGGCTATAAAGTCAAACATGCATTATATAACAGTTTGAAAACTTGGTACAACAGAGACAGATGCTCCTCAAAGGTCTCAGAAGAGACAATTATATCGTCCAGATAAACATGGACATTAGGTCCGAGCACAGGACGTAATACTGAGTCCATTAGGCGCTGAAACGTTGCAGGAGCATATGCCAAACCAAAGGGCATTTGTAGGAACTCGTATGTTCCAAACGGGGTAATAAATCTAGTTTTTTCTACAGAATTTGGGTGGACAGCAACCTGCCAATAGCCACTAGCTAAATCCAAAGTTGATAGCCAGTTTATTGACAAGTCCTGGAAAATATCGCTAATTATATGCAAAGGGTAATTGATAGCTTTAGTCACCGCATTGAGTTTACGATAATCTATCACGAAGCGATGCTCTCCAGATTGTTTTTCGGAACAAGAAAAGCAGGTGTTGCCCAAGGACTAACTGATTCTTTAATTATTCCCGAATTGAGCATGTCCTGAATTTCTTTTTGGAACTCAGTTGTTTTCTGGTTCGGACATGGATAATGCTTACATGCAATGGGTTTAGCCCCTTCCGTATCAATGGTATGATACACCACCTGTGTAAACCCTGGTTTATCAGAAAATAACCCTGGTCTGCTGTGTAAAACCTGCCCAAGTTGGCTTTTGTGTTCAGGCAATAATCTGTCACTCGCAAGAACTGCAGAAAAATTATTAGGCTCTTCTAGGGTGGTAGGACTAATCTCCGGCATTAAGATTAAGCCATGCTCGAAATCAAGTGTAAGCTTAAATATTTTAATGAAATCCACCCCAAGAAGGCAATCCACGGGTAACTCTTGGATTAAAAGAAAGTATAAGAAACTTGAACTTTGCCAATCTTGATAGGTAAATGAACTGGTCCAGAGATTGGAAAAACATTATTGTCGGCACCTCGCAGGCATTGCTGGGAGGGCTCGACACAAGCATTTGGAAAGGTAGCAGCACAGAAATCAAAGTTTAAGGCAGAAATGTCAGATACAGAATCAATTTTAGTCGACACCACTACTTTGCCCAAGGTCACAAGAATATCAGGCAAAAGCGGAGCTTTAATAGTTAAAAAGAGAGATTTGTGGTCTTCAGAAAAACGAGGAGATAGACTCGACCCATCTACCTCCTGCTGAAGTTTAAATTGCCGTGAAACTGATAAGAATATCTTGATTGATTTTGGAAATGTGGCGAAGCACCAGAACGTGCTGAATTATTAGTAACGCGCAGGAGAGGCAGCATTATTATCATTAGGCTTGCCTTGCCCCCCAGCATGATGTTTTGGATATGTCTTATCAACCGGGTAGTAATTATCCCGGGGACGAAAAACTTGGTAATCCTGGTTCCCATAATGGTCAGGATGTCGCACCTCTGGTGCCCGACGATGCGGCGGCACGTATCTAGACTGCTGATAGGCGTTCTCCACCCTTGATTGATAAGCAGCCTGCCTAGGGTGATTGAAAAATTGTCCTTGACGAATGTTCTGTCTTGGCTGCTGATACCTATTTGTCTGATGAATATGAGGTTCATGGTACTGCGTAGGTTATCGGCACTCTTGGACCTGTGAAGATTGCCCTTTTCTGTGGCGCTCTTCGTAGACTCGAACGAGTTTTAGGAACTCGTGAATGGAGACAGGACGTCGAACTTCCAAAAAATCCTGCAGGAAGGGATCCAGCTGCTGTAGTAAGGTGCCACAAATATCAGACTCGACTGCAGCGGGATTCCATAATTTGTAAAGACGAACTGTTTCCAGGGCGAACAAGACTGGGCTAACTGACGCTCGCTGTCGCCTGGAAAACATTTGTTGTGCAAGGCCGGCCTTATTGGTGCCAAAAGAAAAGACATCCAAAAAGTCAGCTCGAAATTGCTGATAAGAGTCCTCTGGGTTCATTCGACGCCACTGTCTGTACCAGACCTTTGCCGTGTCTTGCAAACATGTGCCAGCAATAGGTATCTGACAGTCTTCAGGAACATTATATAGGTCAAAATGATCACCAAGATCCTCCAAAAACCTAAGCGAACCGCCGTTTCCCCTGAATACAATAGAACCCGCATGGGGTACGTAATGAGCAAGAATTTTGCTCCTTCTCACGGGGGAGGGGTGAGGTAAGTTGTTGTTGAGGCACTGCGGTCGAAGTACGCGGTACATAAGTTTCGTATCTCGCGTATTGGCTGTCTGGTAAGTCAGAAGCGCAGGCCTCGTACAGAGCACTGGGTGAATTGTTTGGAACTCTATAACGCTGAGTGCGTAGATTGTCTGTTGTAGAATTATGAGCCTCATGATCCTGTCTATAACAGTCATAGAAGAGATCGTTAGGATCCGTTAGTTTAGCCATTTTCCGCGACTTCTATGAATCTGTTCGACTAGAATTCGGGCGCCAATATAACGTAGAAGTCTTTTCGTACTTCTACGTTAATTTAAAAAGCAACATACTGAAAAATAGTTCCTAAATGAAAGAAACCTTAACGGCCAGACGACACATGTAAACAACAGAAGTCAAACTTACGGAAAAGGTGCTTTATTCAGGATGTAGCAAACACATCGTAGCATAGCATATTGCACTAAACTCTCCACACACCACACAACTCTTAACACAACGCTCTTTTCACAACGCTTTTTTCAGTAATCAGTTTACAACCCAACGCTCGCCAAGCAACAGATTAGTCGTCGTTTTTATCTCTCGTTCTTATCAATTCAGGCATACGTCACGTTCATTCAACCTCAATTGTGTTGCTAAACGTATTTGTTTGAGAGAAAAGATATCACGTTAAGAGTGAAATATAACCGAGAATAAACTCAAAATTTACATAGGGAAAGAAACTAAAAAGGGAAGTTAATTTAGAATCACACACACTACAGCTCGAAAACCCCGAGTAAGTTTAATAAATGGTATAAAGTTCTCTGTATGTGCTATTTATTTTGGCAAGCATTATCTAGTATTATTTAGTTTGGCATGCGTATGCGTTTCATATAATATAATTCATGTATATTTGTGCTGCCATGTTCGAGAAATATATTCATTATATGGCATCAAAGACAGTCATTCTGTCACTGATTCTTATGCTTCACTCATACGTGCATGCACGTCTTCTTTCGTAACCACTACTTTGACAATACTCCCCTTGTTTTCGAGGAACTAGCGAAATTATTCTGCAGGTTTTTTGCATTACATTATCCACAACATTCTTTAGCGAAATACTTCTTCTTGACATAGAAGCTGAATATCTTTCGCTACCCATTTCTAGTTTCTGCTATTATCTAGGAATTCCGAACCCGATATTTTCCTTACTGGTAATTGAATTTTGGTATTCAATTCAATACAGAAAAAGCTATGGCCTTGAGGAAGGACTGTTAATCGCCGTTCACCTTCGTGAGTTTCCATGACGATCTCCCGAAAAATGAAATACGCACAGATTACTATTTGTACTGTAAATTTATGTCAACGTATGGATTTACACACATATATATTTATAAACTATTTCGAAAATCTATTAATTTATATTTGCTTTTAGCTTTAGAAGCGCTACTGGTAGTTTCTGGATATGAAAAATATAGTAACGAACATTTAATAATCAATAAGATGCAACGATCAAGTAAATTATGTTAACATCCAAATGACGACCGGGAAGCAACCCACACGGCTCTTTCCCTCCCCTCTCGAAATGTACGAAATCTGAAATCGATCGTTGCCGGACAAAGCCTATGGAATGTAGAAGCATAAGTTTTGTCTAACATCTTTTTTGCCCTTGATTTAAACATCTGATGATTTGTAATTTGTTAGGGGAAAAGACATGAAGCAAAACTTAAGGAAATCTAGAGTTTCCGTGTGGAAGAACAAAGTCGGAAGGCAAACTGATCTGCTTGACAGTTATTCAAGTAGACACGGTACACGTCTGCTAAGTTAGGGGTTCCCCAAAAACGCACCTAGTGTCTGGGTAAAACACACAGAGGTCTTACCTTCCACAAAGTAAGAAAGGACCGAGACTTTTTGTTAATCAGACGAACAGCACTTTTCTGGAAAACATAGGTTCAGATTTAATTTCGTGCCCTACCTCAATCGTAAGAATAATATTTCCGTGTTATTGATTTATATGGTATCAAAAGCAGTTTAGTACAAAAATAATGCCTGCCTTGAAATAGAAATCTGAGCTTCCTACGTTGTTTTATAATGCGTGCAAATTGGTAGAAATATTTTGCACCAAAAACGCGCATTGCATTGCGTAGCATACCAGAGAAAAATCGTGATTTTCAAAACGGACTGGATTTTACGAGAATAAAATTCAGAACGATTATTCGCACTTTGTTATTAAATAAATTGTATGTCAGGGTGTACACGAATACACAAGGTGCGTCAGTCAAGTTCGATGAATGCACGGTAAAAATTAACAAGTAATATTTAAGAAAACTTATTTAACTGTCCATCAAACTAATCTCCACAACCGGATACCATACACTTTTGACATCATTGCAATTTCGTTACCCTCTGCAGCTAGGTCTTCACGTCCGCTAGAATGTCTGCAAATTGCTTCCTTTCCGGCGCTGATTTCAGTCAGGTAAACAAAAAGTAGCCAGAAGGTAAATAAAAAGAAGCCAGAAGGTAAACAAAAAGTAACCAGAAGGTGCAAGTTCAGACAAATACGGTGGATATTTCAACGCAGCACTGGCTTGTGGTTAGAACATGTAGGACGAATATTGAACAGATCTTAGGCTCCCCCAAATCCTCTTTTAAAATCGTACTTACAATTCCATTATTAATACCCAGTTCCTCAGCGATCGTTCGCAGTCAGTCGACGATTGTTTGCTCCCGTACTTTTTCAATGTTTTCAGGTTTTTGAAGTTTCCGTGCCTTCCACTTCGGGGGCCGTGTTCAACTGAGTCTCTTTCTCTGTGGAAGCGCTTGAACAAGGTTTGAACTAGTCGATAACGCACTTCAAGGCTAGTGTTTTCTCCCCGTAAGCTTCTTTGAGCATTGCATGCATTTATGAAGAGGATTTTTAGCACGTCTTTTGTAAAAAGATCGTGCTTATGATATCGGTTTGTCCGTCCGTCCGTCTGTATCCACCATATCTCTGCAACTATTAGTCCGATTTGAAAAATATATTTTGCATTGAGAAGCTTGAAATATGCGAATGATGATCCTTTATTATTATTTTTTTTACGATGTACAATTTCGCCGCTAGAGGGCGTAAATGCAGATTATGTCGAATTCAAAAATACGTTTTATTCCACATATTTGCTTCTAAACATCCGATTGAAAAAATTATTTTATCTTTCGATTCCATTTATGTCGAAGAGTATTTTAGATATAGTTACTTTTTCAAATTACGCATAGATTTTCCGCTAGGGAGCATAAAATTAAATTACATTTTTTCCGATAACTCTTCTTCTAAAACTCCGATTTGAATAGTTTTTGCTTCAGCGGATGCACCTCGTAATGGAAAATCTTTTGCATATAATTTCAAATTTTTGGAAAAAATACTTTGGCCACCAGGGGGCGCAAGTGTTAATTTTTGCTTCTGGTGTATTTGCCATAAAATCTGAGCTTCTAAAATATCGATTGAAAAAATTATTTCGTGGACTGATGCCACTCACATCGATAACCTTTTTGGAATATTTTTTTGATGTATGTCTTATTTTTGTCAATATCTCTGCTTCTAGGAGTCCGATTTGAAAAATTCCTTCTTTTGCGGATAGTGTTTCTAGTGTGACATGTGGTTCATATAATTTCAAAGTAATTCATACACTTTCCGCTAGGGGGCGTAAATGTAAATTGCGTTCACCCCTATATCTCTGCTTCTAAATCTCCGATTTGAAAAATTCTTTCTGCGCCGCATACAGCTCCTGATGGGAAATCGTTTGCTCATAATTTCTAATTTTTGTATAAAATGGTTTGGCCACCAGGTGGCGTTAGTTTTAATTTCCGCTTCTGATGTATTTGCAGCAAAATATGAGCTTCTAAAATCTCGATTGAAAAAAAAATTCGTTCGTTGACCGATACTACTCATGTCGACAAACCTTTTAGGAAATTTTTCTTCTTGAAATAATGCATGGTTTTTACACCATGGAGCGTAGATGTATATCTTATTTTTGTCTATATCTCTACATCTTAGAGTCCGATTTGAAAAATTCCTTCTTTGTTGGATAGTGTTTCCGACGCGAAATGTTTTTCCTATAAATTCAAAATTTGCACGTAAATCATAGACTTTTCGCTAGGGGGCACAAAGGTAAATTGCGTTTTCTGCGTTATTTCTGCTCCTAAAGCTCCGATTTGAAAAAAATTTCCTGTATCGCATACAAGACCTGATAGAAAATATTTTTCACATAATTTCTAATGTTTGGTAAAGAATGGTTTGACCGCCAGGGGGTATAAGTGTTAATTTCTGCTTCTGATGTATTTGTAGCAAAATCTAGGCTCCCTGAAAACTCGACTAATTTTTTTTTTCTTGGACCGATACCGCTTATATGGATAAACCTTTTGAGAATACTTTCTCCCTAAAATAATCCGTGGTTTTCCCACCAGGGGACGTAAAGTCCCATCTTATTTTTGTCGATATCTCTGTTTCTAAGAGTTCGTATGCTCACGATTCCGTTTACAGCAATATCTGAGGGATTAAAAACCCGATTGAAAATCTTCTTTCTTTGGTCAGATCTATTGTTTTCCATACCGGTTCCATTGACTTTGAATAGCTTTGATAAATTTAATTTTCGTCAGAACGGATTCAAAAGACGTGCTTATTACACCTGAAAATTCGGTGTCATCTTTCTTGTTTTTCAATTTGAGGCAGTATTTGATATTAGTTCTTTGCTATAAGTTTTCCCTCTAACAGTGTGTACTTGCAATTAGCGGCTGCGACACACCCCTTCTCACAGCTCCGTCACAATTACGGACATGTTAGCTCAGATACTTAACTTCTTGCAAATTACCGCACCTTCCACAACCTTTCCTTTTGCGCGTCACGACGGCATTCATCGAACTTCATTGACACCCTTGTATATGGAGAGACAAGTGCTATCGCTGATAGTCATTTGAAATGAACAATTTAAGGCATCAGGAGAGGAAAAGTCCTGTCGTCAGCGAAAATGAGAACTGGGTTAGATGAAGTAGACTGACAGAGAAGCTACATAGCCTACAGCTGAAATAGTGGGAGAGATAGAACTGATATCCGGGTACATATCTGCACAAATGAAAATTTAAAAATATCATCAGAAAATACCACGCGGCGGTGGCATGCATTTTACAAAAGGAATGGAAGTTACAGAGGCAGTAACGGAAAGTGCAATCAGTAGCATACGTCTGAAGTTGATTTAGAATTGTGACGTATATTTTAAATACGTATATATTAAAACGCATATAGCGCCGTGGATTGTTGGCCACCGTGGTGCAAAACTAACTCGCTTGGCTAGATATCGAAAGATGCGGGATTCAATTACCCGGCGGCGGCCGAATAACAGTTTTTCGGTTGCTGTGCGTTGCTAAACGTGGAAAGAGCGATGTCTTTGTTTATCCACTGACGCCACGTATTTGGAGGATTTTCACTTTAATTAAACCTTCCTTTTTGAGTTTCAGTTCTTATGTACATTATGTTGCTTCTCCGTTTTATTTCTTTCTGAACAGCACGTCAGATCCTCTGAATTTCCTTATAGCTTTTGGCAACGACTGACACTGAGTCAGAAGGAAATAAACAGCTACGCCTAGTGTAAAGAATTGCGATGATGTGAACGTAAGACAAAATATTACTAGAAATAGAATAGCACATTATCTTGATGATCTGTACGCCGAACACGTGTTATGTACGTTGATAATGGGATTTGGTCTACGAGCCTGTTTGACTCATTCAAAGAGAAATTGCGCTTGTCTATGAACTACGTTGTGATTTCGCAAAATGGAGTTGAAAGTCGAAAACCAGAAATCCAAATAAATCAGTTTCTTTGGATGTTACCTAAGTTCCATTTCTTGCTATATCGATTCATGTGACCATTAATTGTGATTAAAGTGTTAGTATTGATTAAGCAGTTACAATGGCTATGAAATCCTGCGGTATTGAAGATGCATACATTAATATTATTAATAACATCTATCAAAATACAAGTGCAAAGATTCGGCTGTTTGAAAGTACAACACACACAAAAATTGGAAACGAAGTGAGACAAGGTGACACCATATTTCCCAAACTCTTTAATGCCACATTGGACACTGTCTTTCAAACACTGCACTGGGAAAACAAAGGGGTAAAGATTAATGGAGATTATTTAACTTACCTTCGTTTTGCTCATGACGTAGCGTAGTCATTTTTGCAACTACCCCATCAGAGCTGCAGAGTATGATCCAGGAACTTGCTGACAAGAGCAAAGAAGTGGGATTAAAAATAAACTTTCAGAATACAAAAATGATGTACAATGCTTTTACAAGAAATGAAGATTTATCGATTGATGGAGAAAAGCTGGAGATAATAGATACGTACGTTTATCTTGGACAGCAAATATCAAGTGAGGGTCACATTAATGAAGAAATTAATCGGCGTATAAAACTTGCCTGGAGAGCTATTGGAAGAAACAGCCTAATTTCCAAGAGCAGTATGCCATTATGTCTTAAAAGAAAAGTGTTTGACCAATGCATCCTTCCAGTGCTTACGTATGGTGCAGAGACGTGGACCTTAACTAAAAGAGACATACAAAGGCTGCAGACATCTCAAAGAAGAATGGAGAGGTGCATGCTTGGTGTAACCAGGAGAGATAAGAAGAGAAACTCGTGGATCCGAAAAATGACAAGAGTGGAAGACATCATGATCAGAGCTAAATCCCTGAAATGGCAATGGGCTGGACATACTGCCAGAAGGACAGACCATCGATGGACAGCCGAAATTTTAGATTGGATTCCAAGGGACAGGAAAAGACTCAGAAGAAGACCGCATGGGAGATGGGTGGATGAAATTCGAAAGTACGCGGGAGTAGGAGGAGACTGGCACAAGACTGGCTCAGAAAATACAGAAAAAACAAAAGAAAAGTGGGAATATAACCCAATGCTAGTTTATGGCTGATGAGAGAGAGTCGTTCCCTTCTTCAACTTCAAACAAGCTTGATATTGTTGAGATTTTTGTGTTGATATTAAATTGATACTTCGTATTTGCGGTCTAATCGATTTAGAAACAGCAATGCGAATTGATATAAACGCATTCGTTCTGCACTAGATTTTGCCATTTTAATATTCTCCAAAACATTTTATGTTTTTGGAAAAACTGAAGTTTATTTATTTACATAGAGCTCTGTTTCAAATTTTAAGAAAACAGCACTTGAATTTATCAAAAATCACACCGCTAGAAATTTAGATATCCCTATGCAACGTTTCAATAATTCGGTTTGCTATTGGCAGCACAGCTGTCACGCGGTGTAAGTAATGTTTTTCGGAAAAATAATATTTAATTTTACCGTTCTGTTTCAAATTCTAAGCATAACAGCGTTTGAATTTCCAAAATCGCCCTAATAGAATTTGAGATACTCAACACAGCGCGTCGCAGCGACTGAAGCTCGGGACGCCACGCCGCCCCGATGGCTCAGTGGTCTAAGCGATGGCTACTGATCATTCGTACAAGAGGGGTCCGGGTTTAATCCCGGTGAGGCATGGATGTTGTGTTTGTCTTACGGCACTGGCTCTCTCCCTTCACTGTAACCAGTGACCCCAAATTAGGGACGGGCGACTGCTTATAGCCCACTGAGTTGCTCACAGTGGTCGTTAAACCTCTAATCAAGAGTTAAAAAAAACAAAAAACAAAAGCTTGGGACGGGATAGTAGTGGGTGACATCAGCGCAACGGATAGCAGTGGGTGACATTGGCGCAATGACGTCACTTTCCATTTTCTCATGTTTAAGAAAATGGAAAGTGACGTCATTCCTGTAACGCTATTTCCGTTGCACCTAAGAACGAAGTATATGTGGTTAAAAATTCGGCGTATCGCCGGTAAAGATGGTTCACGTTACAAGGAAAAAAGACAACTTGCAAAACTGCCGAATGAAATAAACTAATAAATATAATCTATCAATAAAACCCAATCTCATATCTTGATATCCCCTATTTGTCCTAAACAGCAACAACGAACAGAAATGCTATTTGGAGAGGAAGATTAGACAGACGTCTCCTAATTAGCTACTGGCAAGCGAAATTCGGAAGCTCTTCACAGTCACTGGGGTCTTTTCTTCATTTTCTCCTACTTCTTTCAGAGAAGAGTGTTTATTTCTGAATTGCAGTCTGGTAGAGCAAAATCGCGGATAAGATCATCCTGCCCAAGGAAATAAAGGTTTAATAAGAATTCAAAGACTCGGATAAAAACCTAGCAGTAGGTGAACAATTATGGAGCTGCATCGTATATAAATGGAGCAAAAAGTAATAAGGCTGGCTAAAAGAAAAACTGTGCAGTGAGAATTCATTATGCAAAAGGTTCTCAGCGATACAATGAAGTGTGACCTTGGCAGTGGGACCATGCTTTTTATCTCTGTGGAGCATGCTTTCTGCATCGTGTGTTGCACTTCAAACATAAATCATACAGTAGAAAATCAATAAAGTTTTTCTTAAAGGTGTGAAAAACTCCGTCGGACGAGTCACTTAAAAAATTAGGTTTTGTCTCAAGCACAAATATTTCGATGATTTAGGCATTTTCAAGAGGGAAGAGATCTCGTGAGCCATGACAGTCCGTATGAACGACCAACAGCAACCTCCACCTCAGAAAATGTAGACAGTGTTAGTTTGATTGCAGGAGATCTTAAGCTTGTTGTCCGAACGATTGCGGGTCACCTAATGGTCATGAAGGAACCGAAAAGATCATTTATCAAAAACTTTTGAAAGACAATAATAAGCTTCTGTGTGATCCCACAGCGCTGGAAAACATAATGACATTTCTGGCCAAAACAATCATTGAGGTGCTCAGTCTCGTTAATGTGATTTCCATGAGCTGCCTGTGGCAGTTATATTTAATTTTCCAATTTGAAATTCAAGCAGAAAATTGTCGAGTTTGATGCGATTGATGACATTCAGAAGACCGTGATAAGAACAAATGAATACCATTATAACAAGCGAGCTGCGAAATTTTTACCTTTTATTTTAAATCAGTTGCACTGCTAAGCATAAAAATGCAATTTTTGAGAGAAATTTAGTGGCAACATTGCTGTCGAGTGTGTTAGAACGATCTCAAAGCGGTATTTGCATACTGCGCAGTCAACTGACCATATCTCACACGGCACGAGTAACAGAGAGGACGCCTGGAATTCACGAATGTCACAGACTTGCCAAAGAGTGCCGTTAGGAAGTTTTCGAAGGTCCAATTTAGCACGGCCGCCCCAGTGGCGCAGTAGTCTAAGCGGTGGCCTCTGATCATCCGTCCAAAAGAAGTCCAGGTTCGAATCCCGGTGAGGCATGGATGTTGTGTTTGTCTTATGGCACTGGCTTTCTCCCTTCTATGGAACCAGTTACCCTAAATTAGGGACGGGCGACTACTTATAGCCCATTCAGTTGCTCACGGTGGTCGTTACACCTCCAATAAAAAAATTAAAAAAATTGGCACGTAGTTGTAGTGCAAGGAAGTATTACTATGGACTAAGGAAGCATGTAGTGGTTATGCTTTACCCTACTTCCCTGTTGCATAGCAAGCGTAAATATTTAAATAGGGTCGGGACAGTAGAGTACCGTCACCTTAGAGGAAGGCCTATGTCCCGGAATAGAAGGCTGAGCTCATGTAACAACTTATGGAAGCTGGTTGACACTAAAAGCCGAGCCACTCATTTACAGCAGCTGGAATTATCGATGTTACTCATTTACAGCAGCTGGTATTAGCGATGTTACTCATTTACAGCAGCTGGAATTAGCGATGTTACTATTCATGACATCATGAAAGACTTTGTTCGGATCCATAAAACTACACCATGGTGGATCTCACTAAATCTAGCAGAATCGTAAAAATGATCCAGGTACGTTGTCGCCAAATTATACCATGAAAGTTACCATAATGAATGTGATGCATTTGTACGCTCTATTGTTGCCAAATTATACCATGAAAGTTACCATAATGAATGTGATGCATTTGTACGCTCTATTGTTGCTACTGAAAATACCTACGCTAGAGATAAGGAGCCGGGTAGGAAACGGTAGTCAACAAGAGCCACTGATCCTGACAAAAAAACTTCGGCAGGATCAAAATTGATGCCGAGTGAAACTTGCGACATTGATAGCATCAAATGTGCAGGCTCTAATGTAAGAGGTATGAATTGGGGCTACACGGAATGTTTATAGCGAATGAACTGCGTCTGGCAGTGTGAAGAAAAAGTCCATTGATGGGGATTTACAATGCACCAGTCATGGCAGTGTGTGAGAGAAAAGTGTTCCATTGAAGGGGATTTACAATGATTTACAATGCAACTGCGTCTGGCAGTGTGTGAGAAAAGGGGTTACAATGCCCCAGTCATGTGGCCAAATCTGTGAAATGCCATTCGGTACAGTGGCAATGGGAACCTTTGGAAAGTCCACCTACTCTTCGGACATGTGTCCTTGAAACCTTGATTAGTTCCCGAAAATGAAGAAAGACCCTCTAAGGATAGCGGCTTGGAACTCGGGTAAGGGTGTTATGGATAAAGCTATGGTCCATCGCAGCCATCATCAACCATCAGATTGTTGGTGGTATCCCCTAGATTACAGATATTTAGGACAAGGCTGCTCATACCACTGGTAATTATGGGGAAAGCGTGCCATGAAAAAATCACTTGCAAAAGCCCTTTTCTTTCTTTATCACACGAGTTGCCTCTACATTTCATTTAATTCTCTTATACTTGTGTTAGGATGATATAGGGACAGAATTCTGTCGAGAGTGAGAGGGACAGAGAGAGAGAGAGAGAGAAGGTGAGAGAGAGAGAGAGAGAGAGAGAGAAAGTGAAAGAAAGAGAGAAAGAAAGAAAGAGAGAGAGAGAGAGAGAGAGAGAGAGAGAGAGAGAAAGAGAGAGAGAGAGAGAGAGAGAGAGAGAGAGAGAGAGAGAATGAAAGAGAGAGAGAGAGAGAGAGTGACCAAAAATCGAACTCCTGGAGCCTTAATTCAATAATATGAAATAAAAATAGCTGTTATGCACAGCTTAAATGTGGCAAAAGTCCAAAAGACGATGGCCTACACGCATTTTCAAATACAGCCATCCAGGTACATTCAGAAGGGAACACAATTTGTAGAACCATGCCCTCTCATTGCTGTAAATACTATATCATTGTTTGACTGCTATACAATTCCTAATACTCATAACGTTTCAACAAAAGACATTCACAGTCAAAGGTTCAACTCCATTTTTTTGTTCATCTCTATCATACGGGTGTGCGTAAAAACAGTGAATTTATGGTATCACATTGCCCATCAAATCAGTGGACATTATACCTCAATCACCAGTACTAATCATCCATGTTGCTGATGAATTACGGATGAGTTACCGGTAGCCTGTTCGTCCTATAGCGGTGGTTCTTTTCTTCCCTGAAAACAGTAGCCCTAAATTAGGGATTGTAAAGCTCGTTATAATCTTTGTTAGATGATCATATAGGATATAAGACACACAAAGACACTCATATCTTTGATATCTATTATTTTTATTGGAAAAAATATTTTTGCATTCGATAACTGTGATCGTGAAAATGATCTACAAAATTTTGAATTTCGTGAAATATAAGTTCTCAGATGACGTGAAAGTGAATTTGCTCCTCTCAGGACTACTCCACTTCTAAGACCCGAATCGCAAAAATTAACTTTGTAAATGACATGTACTTAATAAGGATTTCATGCACTTATTTACAGCTCCCTGTTCTGAGTTCATATTGTATATTGGAACTAAAATAAGTAGTTGAATTTTGATTTGAGAACATTAGATTTAGGAGAAAGGGTAAACAACAACCACAGAACAAAGATCTCGCTCTGATAGTAGCCACAATCTGACCTGTAGCCACAAAGGTGTGTGACGTACCTGCCAGCAGGACGCACACGACATAAAGGCAGATAGGAATCAGAACAAATGTCTGCGTAGCTCAGTTGGTAGAGCGACTTGTTCCGGAATAAGCGGCCTCGGGTTCGAATCCCGGCGTAGACCAAAAAATGACGGAGAAATTTACTTCGTTATAATGGCGCCCGAACTACCCGGATGACCCGACCGTTCAAAAATCTCGCATTGGTGTGATGTTATTTCCACACCGCGAGACAGGAAAAATCAGAGAATCCCTTCTCCAGTGCTTCGAAAAATAAATGTGTGTGACGTTGCATTCCACACACCAGATTGACTAGGAGTTCTCAAGTGCACGTTCTACAGTGGTTGTCTGCCTGCAACGATTCATGGTCACGGCTGATCCGTGGGCCATGCCCCCGGCCCTCTTTCGGAGGGGGGGAGATGTGACGTACCTGCCAGCAGGACGCACACGACATAAAGGCAGATAGGAATCAGAACAAATGTCTGCGTAGCTCAGTTGGTAGAGCGACTAGTTCCGGAATAAGCGGCCTCGGGTTCGAATCCCGGCGTAGACCAAAAAATGACGGAGAAATTTACTTCGTTATAGGTGGTATCTCAAGCATACCCAAGAATACTCAAGTTATCTCAAGCATACCCAAGTATAGAAAAAGTTGTAGCCTTAGAAAAGTGCCGTTTGAATAGGGCAAAATTTATTCATCTTACTTTTGAGAAGGAGGCACTGAGCCAGTGGCGGCTCATTATTTAGCAAGCAAGTAGAGCAAACGTAACGAGAACTGATATATTAACATTATTTAAGCTTTACGTTGGTACTAAAAGCACGTATCTAAAGAAACGAGATGCAAACAAACAAAAAAATAAATAAATAAATAAATCCGAGTGTGGACGCCAAATCCGATTCATCATGTCCGCGCAGAGGAAGTTGTGTTGATTATTTTTTTTAAATGCGTTGATTATTTTTTACTTTTTCGTTTTACTGCTGAATTATTCACCTACTAGTACACCTCTGCTTCTAAAACTCCGATTTGAAAAATTCTTCCTGCAGCTGATACCGATCCTGATGGGAAAAATGTTGTTATAATTTCTGTTTTTTGATAAAGAATGTTTTGTCCATCAGTGTCTTTCAACTCTGGATGTCATTTACCTTGTGGAACACTTTATGTTAGTACTTGAGAAGTTTTAATCGTTCCCAGTTCTGTCGCTAGGTGCTGTTTGAGTACTTCTGTTTGTTTGAAGCTGTATTTCCGCGTCTAAAAACATTATTGAGAAACTTCTTTTTACTGTATGCCGTTCGGTACAGTAGAGATGTGGAGCATTATCCTCTTTAAACAATGCATAGATTTCCTGCTAGGGACGTAAAGGTCAAAACCTTTTTCTCACTATCTCTGCTTCCGGAAGACATATTCGACATTTTTTTTTTTTACCTTAGCATAGCTTTTCCCATGAAGAATATTTTTCACCTATTTTCAACATGCCCGTTGCTCAAAATTCTTCAGCTAGAAGGCGTCGTCGAATTATATCATGTTTCCGTCTGTATATTTTCTTTTAACTTTTCGATTTGAAAATCATTTTGTCTCCGTTACGTTCGTTCTGCTATGAGAAGCTTTTTGTGCACCGCTTGTTAGTTTTCGTAACATACTTTTTAGACGCTGTTGTAAGTAAGTAGCTGTTTCTATTTCTGGATGTTTTATCGATTGTAGAAATCCGGTTGATTTTTTTCTAACAGGCTGCATTGACTTTGAATTGCTTCTACGAATTTAATTCTCGTCAGAAGGAATTCAAAAGACGTGCTGATTACAAGCAAAAATTCGGTGTCATCTTTCTTGTCTGATCCTTTCATCCACAGCTGCCACAGCGAGCTTCTCTTCAACGCCGGTGGCGCAGTGATTTAAGCGTTGGCTTGTGACCGTTCGTCCGAGTGGGCCCTGGTTTGAGAGTAGTGGGTAGTACAGTAGAGTTCGAGGGTAGTGTGTTTTGTCTTACGGCACTGGATCTCTCTCTACCCTGGAACTAGTAACCCTATATTAGGAATTGGAGACTGCTTATAGCACTTAGAGCTGCTTATGGTTACCGTTAAACCCCGAAACAAAAAAGAAACAGTTCATTGATGCGAGGCTATTAGGATGGGTTTTAGTTTGTTATTGCTCGAAATAGTTTCTGCAATCTTCCTGGAGCTAAATTTGTGTGAGATGAAATTTCTTCTTACGAAGAGTGAATTTTCTTTTTGAAGCTAGTGCTTCCATTCCAGTCACCATAACGGGCAGTTAGCATTTTCGTCCAGTACCGCTGTTTCCAATCAGGTGCAAAATATGAATGATGTTAGTACATTAAATATTTAGATAACGAAAAAAATCTTTAACTATACTCAAGAGACGCAAATAGCGTGTTAAATCCGTTTATATTTTGCGGCGTAGTAAGTACACTGCTGGGCAAATTGCTAAGGACGGATCATAAACGGCTATATAGCGCATAAAAAAGGACGTGTGGTTGGATGCCAAGTGAAATAAATAATAATGTCAGAATGCCAGGACATTACAAGAAAGACAATTTATTGTGCTCTGAAATCCAGAAGGCTTTGGAACGTGTTCAAGGGACAAACAGGCCATTTTGTGCAGAATACGTAAACGTGAAAAAAATGCAATTACCGTCCGCAGGCGTTCCGACATAAGATGTCAATACGGGATATGGCCACCATGGAGGGCGATGCAAGATTCCACACGTCGTGTCATGCTTTGCACAACATTATCAAGCAGCTGTTGGGGTAATTTATCCCATTCCTCTGTCAGTGCACGGATGAGAGTGTCCCTGTTTATTGGAGGACATTGGCGACCAGCAAGACTCCTCCCCAAAGCATCCCACACATTTTCAATGGGATTCAGATCTGGAGAAAGTGCTCGCCATACGAGGCGTTAAATATCCTCGCTCTCAAGACACTCCTGGACAGCGACTGTTCGATGACATGTTGCGTTGTCGTCCATGAAAATGAATCTATCACCGACAGCACCACGGAACATGCGAACATGAGGTAGCAGAACATAATTAATGTATCGTTGGCCAGTCATAGTCCCAGTTGGAAGCACATAGAGGGACGTACGGCCATTGATCATGATGCCAGCCCATACCATGACACTACATGTCGGATATCGGTCCCTTTAATATATGTTTGCTGGACAATATGCAGTACCACTATCACGCCAGATCAGTTTTCGTCGACAATCAGACGATAGACTGTATCTACTCTCATCTGAGAAGAGGACAGCAGACCAGTCGTTATCAGTCCAATTGCGATGTTGATGGCACCATTGCAAACGGGTGGTACGGTGACGTCTGGACAATGGGATGCACACAACAGGACGGCGGGCGTATAGTCCTCCTTCATGCAAACGTCTGGCGACAGTTTTTCGGGAAATCCGCTTTCCAGTAGCAGCCATAAACTGATTTGCTACCTCACTAGCTGTGCTGCGCCGGTGTCTTTTTGTTGATAGCACTATGTACTGATCTTCTGCAATTGTCGTACTGCGAACACGACCTCCCCCGTGACGTTTGCTACACTCTCCATTTGTTTGAAATGATTTCCAAAGCCTTGAAACAACACTGTAGCTGACGTCGAACTCCCTGGCAACATCTGTTATTTTTCGCCCTTCTTCAATCTTGCCAATAATACGGCCACGCGTAAAATCATCTAGGTGATGTTGGGAAGACATACTGAAAATTGCAAGTTCGTCAATTGATTCTTTCCCTTTCAACTTTGCGTTTGAACAACAACGGTCAATACGCGTCAAATCCTTTATATCTCTTATCAGCGCTATGACGTCACGAACAAGTTCGGCAATCCAAAATTTGCATACGCACAACACGTCTTACTGTATCCCGCACTTATGCTAATTTCCACATTTTCCTGCCTTCCATTTTATGGTTGCTATCGTTGCTATTGTCATTCGTCCTTAGCAATTGTCCGGGAGTGTATAAACGAATTTAATACGCTATTTGCGTCTCTTGAGTATTCACAGTTTGGTGTATTTATAATTACGTTATCTTTAACTATGCTTTTAAAATCTGTTTGAAGATTGCGTTGTATGAACATTAAATGTTATAGAGTATAAAACTTCTGTAGTAATTTGCGCTCCGGAAGTCCATAGACGTTCAATTGAGCATCGTTCTCTCTCTCTTTTTTAACAGATATCAGATGGAGCGGCGACTTTTCCATGAGCTGCAAGAACTGAAGAGGCAACAGATATGTGGTGGTCACGTCAATGAACAGACAACCGTCAAGAAATTGATAGAACGATTTCGTCGCCATGTCCTATCGCCAGGAATGAAGGATTACCAGGGACCACTAACGTTCAGAGCATTTGAAAAGTACCTGTATGGTAAGTCTGCTTGACGTCCTTAGTTGTAAAATATAATATGCATAGTGTTTCTTGCTTTTTCTACAACCAATCAAAGAATTCTATCTAACTTCTGCCTTATGCCCTGCAATTCTGCTTTATGGTGCCTTTATTTTTAAGTTTACCAATGGCAAACCAACGAAGGAGCCCGCGAAATCCATTCATTGGTTCTTTCACTGTTTAAAAAGAAAAACTTGCGTGCTCACAATATTCTGTCTGAAATTGTACCTCACTGAATGAATGAGGTCATCTTAATGCAAGTCATGAAAATTTATTTCCATAACCAACATGAGACAAAGATGAAAAACAAACGCGTATGTGAAGTAAATTTAACCCTCCGGCAAAACTGTTTTCACATCCACTGCTCTACGAACTTTTCCTCAGTTTTCAGTTCAGGACACCAAACCTGTCACTATAAGAAAGAATGTATATCATAATCCTTTTCATAAAGGTGTATCATGATTTCAGCAGTGTAATACGCATATGCGACTTGATCTCGAGACATAAGTTCCCTGATCCTTATTCAAAAATTTATCAGTTCCCTCAGAGCACTAATGCAGTTCTCAAGAAATTACTTTTGATGAACAGAAAACTCAACGGAAGAAAAAAACTAAGTCTTTACCAATATTTTTTATTTGACCCATATTATAATGAAAATACAAGAACATACTATTAAACATGCTCCCATCCCCAGTGCCGCAGTGGTCTAAGCGCTGGCTTCTGACCATTCGTCTCAGATGGGTCCGGGTGTAACGTATACTCTATATTCACTTTCCTTTTGATTTTACTATCTCTGGTTATTTTATTTTACTATGTAAATTATCTTCTTACTGAACGAAATATTATTTCACCCGATGAATGAGATCTGGCAATGAGTGTAAGTCATGACGTGGTGGTAGCCAGTATATATAGGCGCGTTCATCGATAGCAAAGGAGAGCGTTTGGTGTTGTACGGAGAGATTTTGTTGTTATAAGGAGAGCGTTTGTTATTGAAGGGAGAGCTTTTGTTGTTATACTAGAGGAGCGTTGTTGTTGTGAAGGAGAGAGTTTGGTTCTATGTAATTAGTTGGATTCTTCATTATTGTGAAACAAGTTGTGTGTGTGCTTTGGATGACCAAGAGTCGCATAATAAAAGAGCTATTCGTAAGTACGTCTTTCTCAATTAATAGTTTTTGCCAGATCTCTGTCTGGCTGTTAGGTTTATATCATTAGTTTATTACCATTAACAACCAGCGTTAAGACTTTATTCATTCTAATTACTGCTGCAACATTACTACCAGTTATAATTTTGTTCAATACTATTACTACACTACTAGCAGGAGACTTTATTCATGTTCTTAATTAACTAGTAACAACAACCATTTGAATTCACTATTTGAAGCTTAGTACAAGCATATCATTCAGTAGCAGAAGCATTATACTTAGCTCAGTAGAAAGAGCTTATTCATTATAATTAGCTTAGCGGAAAGCAAAATAAAGCTAATTCATTATACGGGTTAGAATTCCGGGTGAGATATGATGGTATGCTTGCCTTACGGCACTGGCTTTCCCCATTTCGGAACCAGAGGCCAAAATTAAGGAGGGCGACTGCTTATATCCCACAGAGTTACTCACGGTGGTCATTAAATCCCCAAACAAATGAAAGACGAATATTTCAGTTGGATATTTTCGAAAAGATGACAACATTGAACCTGCCGTTGTTGTATTTCAAACATGTTGTTCCTCCAGTCCGATCGATGCTAAGGAAGCAACGAGTGTTGATTGATATTTGTGGCCAAAGACTGTCATACCTAGTGGCATTTATAAGCCGATGTCCACTTTCTGACAAATGTCAGTTGGATTTTGTGTGACGTTAAAAGACAAACTCAAGTCTAAATGCCCGGGCCCGAACCCAACCAGAATGTTCGTACTGGAAATATCGTAAAATGCTAGTATGCGTAATTTATGTGCATCCAGTTTTACTCTCTTAGTGGTTAGATACAATGTTGATTCTTTTACACGCTGACTTCGTATTTTCAAATACTTCCCAGTAAACGTATATGTACGGGTTTCATATAAACTGAGTGTAAGGACGAAAATTAACTATTAAAATTATGTTCGATAATATATGCTATTATGTTAATTTATGCATATTTATGAAAAAGATATGCTACGTGTTCGCCCATGAATGACTGGATTTCACCTCAGGGAAGGACTTCTCTATCCCACGGAGGAAATAACTTTCTTTTCCAAAGCCATTATTAAAGACTGCAAATGTCTAGTGTTGGTCTAACGGCGCCAACGAAGTACGAGGCGAACAATCGCAACGGAAACACGGGATTCCGGAGAGCCATTAATGGCTAAATGAATCCCTACATTTGGATGATTTTATCATAGAGCTGGACAAAGCTCGATGGCAAAAGTCGCCAGTCAGTCTAGTAGATTGTATTCTTACTTTGTAGTCAAAGTATGTACCTAATGTTTGTATTGTATTGATGTATCTGTAGAGAGTCTGATTTCAAGCGAAGGCGGTGGAAATGGAAATGCCACGTGGCGATCCCCGACGGGAGATAAGGACAGCCGAGGCGCGTGATGGGGGGCCAGCCAGCGATGTTCATCTGAGTTGCGAGCCATTGTAGCCAGAGGGCGTAAGTTAGGAGGAAAGAAGAATTGCAAGTCAGGTCGCCGCGCCTAAGGGCAGCGAACCGAGAGGGATGCTGGGTATTCTCCCAGGAGGAGAAGATAGGTCACGTGGGCAAGAAGAGAGTGGAGTGTCAGAGGTGAAGTGGGTTTTTCCAGCGTTAGGTCGTGGGGGCAGGAGCTCTCGTACCGGGTGTTGAGTGGAGGACGAGGGCGCGTGCTTCTTGAGTGAAGACTCGGAGTTGCCATAGTGTCCGGTCGGGGTGTGGATACACCGAGGTTTCCCGAAAGAATAGCAGCAAAGCATGGAGTACGTGCCAAAAGAATCGGATAGATTCCGAACATAGGTGGCTGGAAGAGATAAGTCGATTAGAGGAAAGCAGGTTCGAGCAATAAGGTGGCAAACTAACGAGACCATAGGCCATTTCCAACGATGCCGTCCATCGCGAGGAATCAGACTCTAAAACTTTGAACTTTTTCTCTAATAAACTTGTTGAGTTACATCACGGAGTGATTACTGCATCTAGTGTCAAAATGCCTTATTTAAAACCTTCCCTCCCTTCCTCAATTAGCAGATAAACCATAGTAAAGCTGAAGAAGAGAGCGCCTGGACTTTCGTACTACGTACGAAGTTAAGTACAAACGAACCTTGTTAAATTTGCTGGTGTGTGGGTAGGTGCTAATGAAACAAGCTGACGTCCTCCTGAGTGAAGGCGGGTTATAGCACCGGGCGATACGCTCTCCCCTTCATTAAGCAAAATTCTTTCTGTTGTTATTGTGGTAATAAGAATATTTTCAACGAGGCAATGAATAAGAATTCATGAAAATATCATTAACCAACGCTGTCATAGCTTTTGTTGTTTTTCGGGGTTTTGACAGCCACCATGAGCAACTTTTAACCAGAAACCAACGCATCTGACTCTCGGCTCCTGGAACGAGAGCATCATGTTCTCGTGACGCATAAAAATCAGAGCATGTATGAAAATGCATTGTCTTAGACAACAAAGTGTTGAAGTGCATTCATTAATTTGCTCTTGAAACATATTGACATAAAGAAAAGGATTGTCCACTTTTTGTCACGTTTAAGAAATACCCTTCATTTAATAAAATTTTCATCTGAAAGTAAAAGCAAAGGTAACGATGATATAAACTGCTACTATTCCTTTTTGTTTTCTGTGATTTTCAATTTTCTAAATAAATCTTTCTCTCTCATCATTAACGTGTTTTTTTTTTTTGTTCATCAAATTTTCTCTTTGCCACTGCAGAAAATATAGTTCCAGTTTTTCTTTTCCTTTGTTTCTTACTCTGCTGATTTCCAAGGTGATTAATGTTTCTTATAAACAGCTGCACGCTGGAAATACTCCGGCTCCGCGGAACTGATATATAAAAATTAACGGTCATATCGAGTTGGACAAAACGCTTTGAAAAATTGGGAATCCCTCTCCCTTAATTTAGCTAAAAATTGCAAATATAGGCAGCGAGTACATCGTTTCACTATTAATGCTATCTAATTTCACTTTCACATAAAAAATAAATCACATCGCATTCATTGAATGATTATTTTCGACAGTGTTGACAATAAATAAAAATTAAAGAAAAAAAAAGGCCGCTAGTGACTTAAAATTAATGCTAAGAGAATGTACATGTTTTCTGCAGACGCGATATTGTAACTAAGTAATTGGATCTCAATTATTTCATGGTGCAAATAAGGAAGCGCTTGATCAACCAAAAATAACTTAAGTTGCATAGTATTTTAATTTCGGCGCAGAAACCATTGGAAGTACTGTCTTATTCAAAATGTTTCAAGTACTCAAGAGTGGTTTGCTTTGAACAGAACCGAGTGATGGTGACAGAATGAAACGCCACAAAGTATTACCGTTGAACTTCCATGTGTTTTACTCAAGAAACCACCGATGGCCATGTAAATTCCAGCCGATGGCCTATGTTATGTGTCTGAACAGGGGGAGAGATAAATACGAAAACCCATTTTTCCCGTTTCTTGTACAAATAAAAAACAAATATGTGTCTTAATGAGCTTCCAATGTTTTGTTCCTTTTCATTATTTTTTGTCGGTCGCATAGCCAGACTAGCTTTTGTGTGGAGTAATGTGCCAGTGTTTATTGTGAAACGATTAGTAAAAATCACACAAAGAGACCTTTGACTGTTAGTTAAGTTCATGCTGAATGACGAACACCTACTGAATACTTCATGGGCTATCTTTACCCCAGAGGAAGACCACCAACTGGTGTGGTATATACTCCATGACGTGTCTGTACAGTCTTATGGGTATATGCAGCCAAGCTGTTTGTATTGCTGTTCACAATTCTAATATGAAACGGGGTGGTATGCTCAACTACTTGACTTCACCTGGCGTTCTACAATATTCCACAGATGTTTAATTGGGTTGAGATCAAGCGAGTTTGGAGGTGATTTGAGATGTTTCATACCAGCACTATGTTCATCGAACCATTTCTGCACGAGGCGGGCCCGATGATCAAAGGCATTATAATCATGGAACAACCTATTCGCCTCTGGGTATAATTGCAACATTGGGAGGTGTACAGTATCCGTAAGCAGACCTTGTTAGTAGCAGGAGTATATACGTTGGTTCACACGCAAAATGAGTCCCACTTTATGCCTGCTAAACATGACCGATATCATATACAACCGCCCATATTGTCCTGGATAGTCACTTTCATGCATGAGCGATCCAAAGCCTCATGCTGCTGACTCCATATTTGGACTCTATCATCGGTAGAATAGAGTACACATTGTGATTCATTGGGCCAGCACAACTGTTTCCAATCTTTCAGACCGTTAGCACCAGGAGAGTCGGTTACGTCGATGAACTGTTGGTAGGAGAGAACGGTGTGTAGGAAGTCTACTTTTGTGTATCCCATCCGTGCAAGCGTAGGACGCATTGTCCAGTGGGATAATTTTTCTGGTTGGCCCATATTGTACTGGCCGTCGACTTCAAAACTGTAGTGCGCCAATTTCCCTGTGCAAGGCGACGCATCCGCCCTTCACCTCTGGAATCCACCTTTTACTGTCCACTACCGTTGTGTCAATGGTTGGTTGTTTCGCCATTTTGGCACAACTGCTGCTGCACTTTAACCACGGAGGCCCCCGAACAACTCACAAGTGTGTCCGTTTCCGAAATGGTAGCACCAACACTTTGTTCGCCCACAATTTTGCCTTTTGCAAACTCTGATAAATCCTTGGTTTTACCTATCAGGTCCATTACTTCTCTTTCTCAACTGAACCAACAACGTCTTATGTACACTACTTTAGCCTATGTGCCACGCCACTCTGCTTGTTACGACAGTATCGGGTGTGATTCCCTTTGCTTAGGGATATTCATAACTTTAAGAACCCTCAGTATAGGTGCGTTATGCCTATATTATAATGCACAAATACCTTCCTACTCTTAGCTACCTTAAAATGTGATGTAATTTGTCCATATTTATTGGCTTACTCTAATTCATATTTAATAATAAACAGATAATTGTACAACTAATTAAAGACTAACATTCATTCTTACAGAGCAACTGAGGAGATTATCCACAAGTGGAAAAATACCAAGACCCAAGGTTAGTATTTTCTTTTTTGTTTACTTATTCAGTTGAGCTGAGAACGAACTTATAATTCGTTCTGCCTCATTTCAAACAGAAATAATAATAATAATAACAATAATAAAGCATGAGACGTCAACAGAGTTCGTGGTACATATCCATTTTGTCATGTCTCATAAGTGAGTGCACGAGAGACAGTAGCCCGAGTTTTTGTCGAAAGAGTCCTATGTGGCCGTATCGAATCAGACACGATGCGTTCGACAGTTCGGGCCATAATGAAAATTGTACATTTGAAAGAATTGCCTTCTAATTCATGATACTAAGAACAGATAAAATTTCCTGAGTAGATTTCTGTGTTTGTAATATTTAGAAAAAGAAAACGCTCTTTTTTTTACTTTTTAGTCCTTCAAAGCCGCTCTCATTTGCGCACGCACGGTAAATATGATTTTTAATTCTCAAGTTTTCCATGTTCACAGGAAAACAGTTCAAGATGTAGAAATGTTTCTTTTTCCGACGGTTCACGTTAATGTCTCTCTTGCCGTAATAAATTGATTTTTAGTATGAAACCTGAAAAGACTTCTAACATGCTCTTACTTACAGCTACGCTGTGAAAACTTTGAGCTCGATGTCATGATTCAAGGTTATGTTGAGAATTGTTTTAGTCTTTGTAATATAGAGAGTTTACCAAATGAGTACGGAATAAATGCGGATAGCAAAATGAAAAACGGCTCGTCAGTTTTTTGTGTGCAAAGTAAACATTCACGTTTAAAGTTATACACCTAAGTGAAAGTCGCGCTAAACTGATTAACACTACTTTATCTAAAACTTGGATTGAATTACGTACATTGTGTAATTCGACGTGGCTGGGAACCTGAATGCGGCCTTTTCAACGATACTCGTCATATTCTGAATCATTGGCAGTTTAATTTCAACAGTTGTTTTTTTTTCAAACATTACTTACTCTATTTTCCAGCTGAAGTATCGATGTGTTTTTTGCCCTGCCCACTATACATACATCACCTGCTGTCATTGAACGTTGATGTCCAGGGATCTGCGCGATGAGTAAATAAAATTAAGAATTTTGGGGGAAAATGACTTCACGGTTTTTAGATTAAACTGTTCATAAAGAAATAATGTTTTCCTGTTTTATCCTTTCTATTTTTCAAATTTAAATTCTTGCTGTAGCCTGTGTGATCTACGTAAACACATTTCAAAGTTTAGGATTTTCCAGCTTTATTTCTGTGTTATTTCTTTTTAATAATTTTCGTAAAACTACTTTTTTAGGAAATTTAGAATCTGTAAATTCTTAATCAGTAAGCAAGTGTAGTTTTGTTTCGTTTACTAAAAGTTTCATGCATTCGCACTACTATAACCTGTAACGGTTGCCTGAAATATCTCTTCCCAGTGTGAGAAAAGTGGAACGAGGGCGAAAAGTAGTTCAGAATATAATCTGTATTGTGAGGGCACATTCAATTTTTTATCACGAAAATTTGGCAGATGTATCATTGTTGTTTGCGTGTTTGTATCGCACTTTCTCTTGAAAACAAATGTTTGATTAGTTTCTGAAATCCTCGCTTAGTGATAGCGATATGTGTCTAACAAAGCAGTCATGTCGATAACGAATGTTTCCCCACTGAGCTGTTCCGTTTGTGAGTCATCTGTTAGGCACAAAGTCGAGCAGCTCCATAATTGCGTTATTATGTTATATGTCAGTCATAGAGTAGATGTCATCAAACCATTTTGTTGTTTATTTTCAACAAATATGTGTAGTATGCTTGCGTTATCGCATTGCCTACCGTGGATGCGATATATGCTTTCCAGAAGTTCAATTGAAAACAAAGCACTCTATAGCCATATGGGTAAACAAGACTTTCCGTACATTTCTTCAGGCTTCAGGTCATCTCCACGGCACGTTTTTTCTTCTACGTTGCATCAGTGTATATTTTTACTCGTGAAAATGAGGATGATCCATGTAAATTCGAATATTCCTAATGCACAGGGAAATTCCATTACACGTTTGAGAAAAGTGGCGTAACAGTATTTACATATTTGGAGCACAATCCCCGTTTCTAAAAACCGGATAAAAAAATTCATAGAACTATGACCAAAACTTTCCCCATTTCTCGGTTTAACTAAAGCCCTGCGTGGTACACATGATGCGGTTTAATTAATTTTTGGAAAAGATGTCGCTATTATTGGACAAAATCTTTTCCATATGTCCGCTTTGAAAAACTATTTTTTCATCGGGCAGCTGTAAAGGTGTTCCAAATTTCCCATGCATTTCGCAGCGTTTCTTGTGCAAAATTTATCTTCTTGAGTGGCGCAAATTTATACACTACTGGCTATTAAAAGTGCAACACCACGAAAGACAAGAGATATCAAAGCCGTATTTATTCTTCAGAAAGCAGATGATATAAGGGTGATTCGGTTACAAATACAGAACGGTGAGACAAGGGGAACACATAAAGATCAGTATCTGGTGAAGCCACCATTGGCGGCAATTACAGCTGCTACACGACCCGGCATCGAGAGGAAGAGATGTCGGATGTGTGTTTAAGGAATGACCGTCATCCCAGCTTCCATACGATGCCACAGTTCCTCCGTTGTAGCCGAGGGTGGTCACTGGCATGCCAGTCGTCCGACCTTCGTGGACCACAAGGGTTCAACAGGAGACATATGCGGGGACCGCACGGGCCAAAGAAGATGTGGCACATGGTGTCGATCCAGGAAGACTTGGATGTTGCGTGCCACATGCGGTCGAGCAATATTCTGTTGGTAAATGGCACCAGACAGTCCATTAAGATGTGGTAAAACAACAGGCCCCAACACCTCAGTGATGTAGAGATGGCTGTTCAACGTACCGGTAATGCAGAAGAGGCGCCTGCAGGAATGTCATCCAATGGCACCCCATACCATAACGCCGGGTGCCAGGCCGGTATGGCGTGGCATACTGGAAGACTCACTCAGCCGAACGCCACGGTTCCGCCAGACGCAGATTCGTCCATCATAGTGCTGCAAACTGAAACGGGATTCATCCGAAAGCACGAGGCCTTGCCATTCGCTCCTCCATACTCCACGTTCTTGGCACCATTGGAGTCTCAGACGCCGGTGTTGTGCAGTCTAAGGTAACCGAAGCAATGGGCGTCGTGCAAAAATGCCCCGCTTCTGCGGACGACATCGAATCGTCCGTGCGGAGACTGGGTGTTGTGCCACACACCCGAACTGTTCAGCTACGGTGGTCGATGTGACTGTTCGATCCGTCAGAGCCATGCCCACCAGATGTCGGTCCTCTCGTTCGGTGGTGTGACGGTGCCGTTGGGAACCCGCACGTGGGTGTGTTCGTTCCTCCGCTAACCACTGACGCCATAGTCTCCCCACCGTGGCAGCATGCTGTCCCACACAAGCACGACCGATGTCTCGGAGTGATAATCCGCAATCCCGATATGCCACAATTCTCCTGTAATCGACGTTGGAAACCTGCTAGTATGGCTACTGTTGTCTTCGACGGGGCATGCTGCGGCTGTCCTTGACCAGGAACAACGAGCAAGCACGATTCGAGTGCCTAACGCCGGCTCCTTTTTCATTCACTTATACGACTTTCAGGGGACGTTACTATTGCACATGATTTTCATATGTGCTGCCCGGATAATCATTTACATGTCCGCCCTCTTCTGCTAGCTTTCGGGCCCCTGGGATGCGCTCTTTTTTGTGCACTTTTAATGGCCAACAATGTATTTTTAATCCATGCCTTTTACAGAGGGTATGGAAAAATTATTTTGGAATGACATAGGCTTGTCATATATTATTTTCGCGCCAACAGAAATGCATTGCAATTTACTTAAAGAAAAAAACAGAAGAAAGCCTACCACAAACGGCGTCAGTTGATACAGACGGCGGCTGTCTTGGACCTTCTCTTAAAAGATTCCACAAAAATTCGTAATACTGTGAAATTTACCAACATTTTCTCTTTTCCCTATCGAAAGACTTTCATTTTTGTATGAACTTCAGTGAGATATCTCATTTTTAGCACGTCTTTTGTAAAAAAAGATCGTGCTTTTGCTATCGGTTTGTCCGTCCGTCCGTCTGTACCCACGAATTCTCTGCAACTATTAGTCCGCTTTGAAAAATTCTTTTTGCATTGGGAAGCTTGAAATATACGAATGATGATCCTTCATTTCGTTTCTTTTTCTTACGATGTACAATTTCACCGCTAGAGGGCGTAAATGCAGATGATGTCGAAATCAAAAATATGTTTTATTCCACATATTTTCCTCTAAACATCCGATTGAAAACAATTATTTTATCTTCTATTTATGTCGAAGAGTATTTTAGGTAAAGTTACTTTTTCAAATTACCCATAGATTTTCCGCTAGGAGGCGTAAAAGTAAATTACATTTTTCCCGATAACTCTTCTTCTAAAACTCCGATTTTAAAAAAATTTCTTCAGCGGATACACCTCCTTATGGGAAATCTTTTGCATATAATTTCAAATTTTTGGTAAAGAATACTTTGGCCACCAGGGGGCGTAAGTGTTAATTTTTTCTTCTGATGTATTTGCCATAAAATCTGAGCTTCTAAAATATCAATTGAAAAAATTCTTTCGTGGACTGATGCCACTCACATTGATAAACCTTTTCGGAATATTTTCTTCTTAAAATATTCCCGTTTCTCCGCCTGGGGGCGTACATATATATCTCATTTTTATCAATATCTCTACTTCTAGGAGTCCGATTTGAAAACTTCCTTCTTTGTTGGATAGTGTTTCCAGTGTGACATGTTTTTCATATAATTTTGAAATTTTGAGGTAATTCATAGACTTTCCGCTAGGGGCGTAGAGTTAAATTGCGTTTCTTCCTATATCTCTGCTTCTAAATCTCCGATTTGAAAAATTATTTCTGCACCGGATACAGCTCCTGACGGGAAACCGTTTGCACATAATTTCAAATTTTTGTGAAAAAATAGTTTGGCCACCAGGGGACGTAAATCTTAATTTCCGCTTCTGATGTATTTGCAGCAAAATATGAGCTTCTAAATACTCGATTGAAAAAAACGTCGTTTATAGACCGATACTACTCATGTCAACAAATGTTTTAGAAACATTTTCTTTTTAAAATAATGCATGGTTTCTACGCCATGGGGGGTACATATACATCTTATTTTTGTCAGTATCTCTACTTCTTAGAGTCCGATTTGAAAAATTCCTCCTTTGTTGGATAGTGTTTCCAGTGTGACATGTTTTTCATATAATTTTAAAATTTTCAAGAAATTCATAGACTTTCCGCTTTCAAAACTGCACGGGAACTCGGGGAACATTTTTATCCATCTCCACAGAAAGTATAAAGTCTTCACTTTGCGTGTCACTTTGCGTGTGTAAAGGTAAATTTCTTTCTTTTTTTCTTTTTTTTTTTTTTTTGGTTGGAGGTTTAACGACTACCGTGAGCAACTCAATGGGCTATAAGCAGTCGCCCGTCCCTAATTTAGGGTCACTGGTTCTAGGGAAGGGAGAGAGCCAGTGCCGTAAGACAAACACAACATCCATGCCTCAGCGGGATTCGAACCCGGACCCCGTTCGGACGAATGATCAGAGGCCATCGCTTAGACCACTGCGCCACCAGGGCGGCTAAATTGCTTTCCCCCTGTATCTCTGCTTTTAAATATCCGATTTGAAAAATTCTTTCTATCTCCTGATGCGAAATCCTTCTCCTGATGCGAAATTGACATCTCCTGATGCGAAATCCTTTGCACATAATTTCTAATGTTTGTAAAAAATGGTTTGGACACCAGGTGGCGTAAGTCTTAATTTCCGCTTGTGATGTATTTGCAGCAAAATATGAGCTTCTAAAATCTCGATTGAAAAAATAGTCGTTTGTTGACCGATACTCCTCATGTCGACAAATCTTTTAGGAACATTTTCTTCTTGAAATAACGCATGGTTTATACGCCAAAGGGCGTAGATATATATCTTATTTTTGTCAATATCTGTACTTCTAGGAGTCCGATTTGAAAAATTCCTTCTTTGTTGGATAGTGTTTCCGATGCGAAATGTTTTTCTTATAAATTCAAAATTTTCAAGTAAATCATAGACTTTCCGCTAGGGGGCACAAAGGAAAATTGCGTTATCTGCGTTATTTCTGCTTCTAAAACTCCAATTTGAAAAATTCTTCCTGTACCGCATACTAGACCTTATGGAAAATAGTTTTCACATAATTTCTAATGTTTGGTAAAGAATGGTTTGGCCACCAGGGGGAATAAGTGTTAATTTCTGCTTCTGATGTATTTGGAGCAAAATCTGGGCTCCTGAAAACTTGACTAAATTTTATTTTCTTTTACCGGTACCGCGCATATGGAAAAACCTTTCGAGAATACTTTCTTCCTAAAATAATGCATGGTTTTCCCACCAGGGGACGTAAAGTCACACCTTATTTTTGTCGATATCTCTGTTTCTAAGAGTCCGATTTGAAAAATTATTTCTGTGTTGGAGAGTGTTTTCGGTGCAAAATGTTTCTCATATAAATTAATGTTTTTATTAACGCACAAGTCTGCAACCAGAGGGCGTAAGCTCACGATTCCGTTTACAGCAATATCTGAGGGATTAAAAACCCGCTTGAGGAACTTCTTTCTTCCGTCAGATACTATTGTTTTCCATACCGGTTCCATTGTCTTTGAATAACTTTGATAAATTTAATTTGCATCAGAACGGATTCAAAAGACGTGCTTATTACACCCGATAATTCGGTGTCATCTTTCTTGTTACTATTCTGTTCAAAACTGCACGGGAACTCGGGGAACATTTTTATCCATCTCCACAGAAAGTATAAAGTCTTCACTTTGCGTGTGATGTGAATTTCATTATAATGAAATATTTGCCTAAAGCACGATTATCACATCTGTTTCTGTAATTGCAAGCACCAAGTAGCAAAAAATATATATATATATAAGCCATGCTTTTTTCCCTTCCCTTTTAGCATGCCTTTAAATTTTTTTAAAAAAAGCTCCGTACTTGCAGCATTACTTTGGTTGTCAGTGCATAAATTATATTGTATCTTGGCATCTATAAGGGATTTCGAAAATAATTCTTGCACCAAAGAAAGCTACATGTGGGAGGAGGATGATTTTCGAACTTTTGCAGTGGCTAGATTTCTGGTTTTGTGGTGTAATCTTATTTATATTTTCATTAGGTAAAGTAAATGTGCATTACAATATGGAATTGCATATCCGTTTGTGAAAATCAGTTCTGAAAAAATATATTCTTGCATTCATAACTGTATTTACGACCCCCCCTCCAAAAAAAGTATATGTACAACACATACATGATGAAAAATTTTCTGCATAGGTAGTGTGAATAAAGAAATTTTATAAATGAACCTGAATTTCCTGATCTTATAAACTTGGGTTTTTGCATATGCAACCTAAATTTCCAGATGCGCTAAGGGAAGTCGTCTACACTTGAATTTGGAACTAAATGTGCTGCTATACGTACGTACAATTTTGAAAAAATTCTTTTAGCTTTCATTGTGTGTACCTATGACGCATTTAACAGAAGGCTCGTGGATAATACACTGCCGGACAATTGCTAAGGACGGATGACAATAGCAACGATAGCAACCATAAAATGGAAGGCGGGAAAATGTGGAAATTAGCATAAGTGCGGGATGCAGTAAGACGTGTTGTGCGTATGCACATTTTGGATTGCCGAACTTGTTCGTGACGTCATAGTGCTGATAAGAGATATAAAGGATTTGACGCGTATTGACCATTGTTGTTCAAACGCAAAGTTGAAAGGGAAAGAATCAATTGACGAACTTGCAATTTTCAGTATGTCTTCCCGACATCACCTAGATGATTTTACGCGTGGCCGTATTATTGGCAACATTTAAGAAGGACGAAAAATAACAGATGTTGCCAGGGAGTTCGACGTCAGCCACAGTGTTGTTTCAAGGCTTTGGAAATCATTTCAAACAAATGGAGAGTGTAGCAAACGTCCCGGGGAGGTCGTGTTCGCAGTACGGCACCTGCAGAAGATCGGTACATAGTGCTATCAACAAAAAGACACCGGCGCGGCACAGCTAGTGAGGTAGCAAATCAGTTTATGGCTGCTACTGGCAAGCGAATCTCCCGAAAAACTGTCGCGAGACGTTTGCATGAAGGAGGACTATACGCCCGCCGTCCTGTTGTGTGCATCCCATTGTCCAGACGTCACCGTACCGCCCGTTTGCAATTGTGCCATCAACATCGCAATTGGACTGATAACGACTGGTCTGCTGCCCTCTTCTCAGATGAGAGTAGATACAGTCTATGGTCTAATTGTCGACGACAACTGATCTGGCGTGATAGTGGTACTGCATATTGTCCAGCAAACATAGAGGAAAGGGACCGATATCCGACATGTAATGTCATGGTATGGGCTGGCATCATGATCAATGGCCGTGCGTCCCTCTATGTGCTTCCAACTGGGACTATGACTGGCCATCGATACATTAATGATGTTCTGCTACCTCATGTTCGCATGTTCCGTGGTGCTGTCGGTGATAGATTCATTTTAATGGAAGACAACGCAACATGTCATCGAACAGTCACTGTCCAGGAGTGTCTTGAGAGCGAGGATACTCAACGCCTCGTATGGCCAGCACGTTCTCCAGATCTGAATCCCATTGAAAATGTGTGAGATGCTTTGGGGAGGAGTCTTGCTAGTCGCCAATGCCCTCCAATAAACAAGGACACCCTCATCCGTGCACTGACAGAGGAATGGGATAAATTACCCCAACAGCTGCTTGATAATGTTGGGCAAAGCATGACACGACGTGTGGAATCTTGCATCGCCCTCCATGGTGGCCATATCCCGTATTAACATTTTACGCCGGAACGCCTGCGGACGGTAATTGCATTTTTTTCACGTTTACGTATTCTGCACAAAATGGCCTGTTTGTCCCTTGAACACGTTCCAAAGCCTTCTAGATTTCAGAGCACAATAAATTGTCTTTCTTGTAATGTCCTGGCATTCTGACATTATTTTATTTCACTTGGCATCCAAACAGACTTACCTTTTTTATGCGCTATATAGCCGTTTATGATCCGTCCTTAGCAATTGTCCAGCAGTGTATATACCAGTTTTTACAGATCGGTTTGGAAAAAATAATGTCATTGGTAAGCACCAATCGTCATCGATATTTTCCACACCTGACTCACCTGATGTGCTATTTTCCCACAAGGAGGCATAAAAATGTGCATAGTTGACACTCTTTCGTGGCTAATAAAAGTGTTATTGACGAAATCTTTTTCATCCGGTAACTGTAACCATTATTTTACAGTTTTCTTGGCATTAAGTTCAAATTTTCTGCTGCAAAATGTTTCAGTTACGTTTCGCAAAATTATATATTTTTCTATTAGAAAACCGTAAGAGACCAACTTACTGCACTCACGCTTTCGGTGTAATTCGCATTGTTTTCCGGAACCTGTAACCACTTTTGTGTTAAAAGTCAAGAAAAAGTATTACTTATAATCATAATTATCTACCTTAAAATGTAAGGGAAATAATTTTAAATCGTGTCTGTTGATATAACAAAATATCAATATTTTACACTAACGCTCAGTTTAAATGTAGTTCAAAAAATACTGATAGGATTCAAAGATCAAATAAAGTAATTTTTTAATCCTTTTCTGAACTACCAAGAGGGAAATGTTATTTTATTGCTCTGTTTTTCAAGTCGCTCATTTTCTGAATGTTTCTCAAGATGGGTCCTCTTTTTCTAAAATTCATTTTGAGGGTTCGTCAGACAAAAAAATTTTCTTTAAAGATGGCTGATACTTTTAATGTTCTCTGATACGGGAGATTGCGCTAAACTGTCGGGTATATGAAGAACCACATTTAACGCAAGAAAATCTTATAATAATTTTTGGTGGTTTAGCGTCTCAACTGCTTATCTTAGTGGATGAAGACCAGTTAAAACGTGATTCAGGTGTTTGACCAGATAAATGAACTGCTTGACCTGATACATGATAGTTTGTGAAGAATTCTCTATCCATCAACCTTTCTATCTGTACACTATAAAAAATAAGTGGTATGAATTCATGAAAAATTTCTTAAAATAACGTGCAGCAAAGTTGCTGGTAGATGTCGGTTTTTGAACGAATTTCCGTTTTTAAAGTGCCCGTTTTTTTAACTTCCGTATTTTAACAGATTTTCCATAGTCAGTAATTTCGTTTATTTCAGAAAAGTCCATTTCAGGTTTTTCCGTATTTATATAGAAATTTCGCAAAACCGAGAACGCTGAATTTTTCAGCCCTTACACTACATAATCCTTTCGCAGAGGTGGGATTCGAACTTAGGGCGTCTCAACAGAACCGCGCTTCTTAACCACTCAGCCAGAAAAACTCAGAAGTCACATTCACGTTCAATGTAAAACTCTAATTTCCCGATCATTTTTTTTTTTTGTCATTGATGCGAGTGATTTAGTCATTTAATTTTCTGTTGGAGCTTAATATTTTTTGAATACGTTTGTGATAATTTTATTTTTCCTGTAGGAGGACTTGTCAAAAATTAAGTTTTTTTTTATCATGAAAAAGAATGCTTTGGAACTTGAGATCTTTTTAAAATGATAATGTCTTTCAGTTATTTTTAATAAAAGGTGGAAAATACTGTTTTATACTATTATTTCACAAAACTCTTAAATATAAAATTTATTCTTGATGGCTAAAGCCAAAAGCTATTATAACTATACTAGATGGCTGATACATATAGACATCGTACAATCGCCTGTACAATAATTTAAGTACCCGATATCTCGCAGTAACACAATACATAAAAGCTGATGCACAAAATGTGGGAGAGGAGAAGAAATATCCTGAGCCACAATAACAAAAATTCATGTGATTATACTATCCACAATATCCGATCTCGCTACAGAAATTCAAAATCAGATTTTTCAACAAGCTATTGAAATTTAACAGTTAATCAAACTTCAAGTAATCCCGCAAATTGCTACTATTACCGGAAATTTTTCGCCATATTGATATTGAAAAAGTGAGGACGGAGTTTTTCCGTTAATATAAGAAAGGAATTGCCGAAAGGTTTCTGAAAATTCAAAATTTTCCATTAACACATCTTGAAAGAGGCAATTTATCGTCACTGTAAGAAAGAAATTTCGGAAAGTTTTCTAAAAATTCAGAATTTTCCTAGTGTATGAAACATCCGTGAAATTCAGTTTTCTTTCCATAATTTCACGTAAAAGCTTGTATATCAGAAATGTGCTTCGTTTGTTCACGAAAGGAATCACGGAATCGTGAATATTTGAATTTTGTTTTGCAGTGTACATCAGTTTGTTTTCTACAGAGTGTTGTTTCTGAAGAAATGTATTTTAATTCTATTATTTAATTCTTTCGCATAATTTTGTAGAAAGCTGTTGAAGATATTCCTCCCCGTTCCTATGTTACCGCGGTGGAATCTCCGGCCAATCCTGCTCTCTGTGTTTGCCGGACACACAAATGTCATCATGCTACCGAAGCTTATTCAGGGCGAACTGGTACGGTACACATTCTCTGTATTTCCTAAGTTCTCTTTTTTATTTACAACGAAGTCGGAATTTAATGAAATTAATAAAACAAAGTCCATTATTGTTACTAAATTTAAGCGGTGATGAATATGAATTCAGTCACAACTGCTGAAACTTCTTAATCTTAAATATGTTCTGTAGCTGACGTTCGGGGTATCTATAATGTCCCTACACATTTCATTAAATGATGTCTACTTTCCTGCTTATGTGTCAGTTCTTTTTAAAATAGCATACCAAACAACATTATTTAAAGTCCGAGAGGTTAAGAGGTTAAATGTATTGAATAATAAAGTCACAAGAGTAACAAAGTCCTTTCTGGATAACAAAAATAAAAAGTTGAAATAACTAGCCTTCCAATGAGATCTCAGAGATCATCAAGGAGTAGAATTCTGTTTAACGAGTTCTATGCAAAAAGTCAACGCTCCGAATTCTCATTCAAATCTGGCGGAGCTATTTTATGAATAGACAGTTGATGTCTAGAGGACCACGGTGACATTTCAGTGAAAACTGGAATTTGCATTTTGAATTAAAACGGATTTTGAACTGTTCTATGTTTTTCTTGCATCCCAACTACCTGAAGAGGTAGCCCCGGTGGCGCAGTGGTCTAAGCGCCGGCTTCTGACCGTTCGTCCAAGTGGGTCCGTGTTCGAATCCCAGTGCGGCATGCGTGTTGTTTGTCTTACAGCACTAGCTCCTTGGAACCGGTGGCCCTAAATTAGGGACGGGTGGCTGCTTATAATCCATTCAGGTGCTCACAATGGTCGTTAAACCCTTAATCCACGACCTGAGGAGAATTATTATTTGCTGCGGAAGAAAACAACAATTAAGGAGTGTTCTGCATTATCATATTCGAAAAATTTTGTTCATGAACTTTACCGCTGTTAATAATGAATTCCATTGCAAGCTGATGATGTTACGTTAAAGCCCTACTCAAAGTTTAGAAGCACGTTTTTTTCCCATCGCTTGAGATTGACTAAAAAGAAGAATTTGTGGTATGCACGCACACACATCGTAAATCATATTTAAATTGAAAACGGGTTTTTTAATTCTTGTGTTCTCTTCTGTATATAATTTAATGTGCACATATCCTTTATATATATATACACACACGTTCGAGTCACCTTATTGTGACCACCAGCCAATATTCAGAGTAACCGCCGTGTGCAGCACGGACAGCAGCTAGATGGCCTGGGAGTGACTCCATAACATGCTGGAAGGTGCGCACAGGTATGTGGAGCTATGCTGACTGCAGTGCATCTGACAGCTGCTGGAGGGTGCGTGGTGGAGGATCCATTGAGAGAACAACACGGTCGTGGTGGTCCCACAGATGCTCAATTGGGTTTACGTCTGGGGAATTAGGGGGCCGGGGAAGTACTTTGAAGTCTTCATCGTGCTCTTCGAACTACTCTCAGACATTTCTAGCTGTGTGACACGTCGCATTGTCGTTCTGGAAGATCTCATCCGCCCCAGGGAAGACAATCAGCATGTATGGGTGAACGTGGTCTGCAAGGATATTTTCATAACGAATTCGATCCATAACGCCTTCCACAGGTATGAGTGGACCTAGGGAATGCTACGAAAACATTCCCAAGACCATAACGCTGATCCCACAAGCTTGTGTTCTTCCAGCAAATGGTTGAAGAGTGTTTGTCTCCGATGTTTCTCGCCTTTTCTACTGATACACCTTCGTTAGCATAGGTGCAGTGACCATCCGTCTGCATTGTAGCCCCATACGCAGCAGGGTTCACTGAACTGTCGTTTTAGACACACTTCCGGTAGCCCCCTGGTTCATTCGGCCAGTGAGTTGCTCCACTGGAGCGTGTTGATCGGCCCTCACGCACCTTCGCAGCCAACGTTCACCTCTCACATCAATGGCACGTGCTGTTCCGCAATTTCGATGTCGTTTATTCGCAATGGTGCCATTTCTGCAATCACGATACACTTTAACCACAGCAGTACGCGAACAGTTCACAAACTTAGCTTTTTCAGAAATAATGCCACCCTTGGCCAGAAAGCCGATAATCATCCCTTTTTGCAAATCTGATAAATCTCTCCTTTTATCCACGACAGCAAAGAGTGATATGTTTTCAGAATGCTTACAACACACCTTATATACCTTCCAAGCCAGCTCACGACACGTGTTTTCTTTCATTGGTTACGCGCTGTTGACGTCAAAAGTAGGAGGTGGTCATAATAACGTGACTCGACTGTGTATATTTGCGTGTCTTTCCTTTTTCAACTTTTTTGTTCATTTACATTTATTGTTTATGTTTATTTGGGAAACAAAATTTTACGCATTCTTCTATGATTGTGAAATTCACAAGATCTGTTAAAGAATAAGTGAAAGTATGTTTTTCATGTGCACAACAAAATTTAGCATTTTCCAATCATTTTGTACTTCTTTTCTGTTATTTTCATTAACTGTTCACTCAACATTCGCTGAATAGCAGAAGAAATGAAGACTAAACATTGTGATCTTAATCAACTTCTTACCTGCATATTGGAAACTTGATTTATAGGTACCACTTTCTGAAGTGCCTAAATGTACACTGTACTATCGAAAGTATTTGGACACCGCAATATTTTGGGACAAATGGCTTTATTATCGCAATTAGTAGTTAGCCAGTCCATCTTTTTTGCTTGCATAACAGCGGCAGCACATCGAGGCATAGTATCAACTAATTTCCGATAGATATCAACAGAAATGGCCGGCTATTCATCCTGCAAAGCTGCTGCCAGAGTGGAGAGCGAAGACTGTTGTTGTGGTCGATACGCTCCAGTTCATCCCAGAGGTGTTCTATGAGATTAAGATCAAGACTCAGAGCTGGCCAGTCTAAAAATCCCACCTCATTTCCAAGAAACTAGTCCTTTTCTTTTGATTGAAGGTTTAACGACCACCGTGAGAAACTCAATGGGCTATAAGCAGCCGCCCGTCCCTAATTTTTAGGGTCACTGGTTCCAGGGAAGGGAGATAGCCAGTGCCTTAAGACAAACACAACATCCATGCCTCACCAGGATTCGAACCCGGACCCCTTTCGGACGAATGATCAGAGGCCATCGCTTAGACCACTGCGCCACCGGGGCGGCGAAACTAGTCCTGCACTCGTCCTTCAGTGGAGCGGGGAGCTCGATCGTATTGGAAGAGATAATGGTTACTTCCATAATATTGCCTCATTGTTAGTAGAACAGAATTATCCAGAACGTCGAGGTAGACTTCAGAGTGCATGGCTTGTGGTATAATAACCAACGGGTCGAGTCCCACCCACGAAAAACAACTCCCTACCATGATGTAACCTCCGCTGAATTTGACAGTTAGATGAACACAATCCGACGAAAATCCCTCGCCGGGCTGTCACCAAATCCTGACATGCCCACCAGACTGGAAGAATGAAAAGCGTGACTCATCGCTCCAAAGAAAAGCTTTCCAGTAATACACAGTCCAGGAACCATGGTAGACACACCACTCCAAACGGCGCTTCGCGTTCTTGGTAGTGATGTGTGGCATGTGTGCCGCGGCCCTACCATAATAATCTCCACTGTGCAACTCTCTGCAGATACTTATGCTGCTAACCGAGCCAATACCAGCATTTTTTACTACAGTAGCGATGGAAAAGGCAGAGGAAGAACGATATTTCTTAACATAACCATGGCTCTTTTGTCAATTTTCGTCAATTTGTGCGAACTTCCTGAGCGATTTTTTTTGTTCTTTTTTTGGCTGTAGTTGCACCGTCCTGAAGACTGTAAATAGACTGTACCTAAAAAGACTGTAAATTATCTCCTCACGACATCATTTACAGTCTATTTTGGTATGTTTAGTTTAGCTGCAATGCTCCGTATCGAAATGTTGCTCAAATAACATCCTATGACCAACCCTCGCTGGAACTCGGAAAATCCACGTCCACATGGTATATCCGCTTCAAAGTTACTGATAACATGACAGAACATCACAACTTTATACGCGTATATGTACCTCTCCACTCACATCGCACCTTCCTATGCAATCGTTCTTTGCACTTATGCAAATATTTGGTGATTTCTGAATATTTTTGATAATATAGTGTGTATATACAGGGTACATAGGAAAGTCCCTTTAGCCTGGAATAACTTGCGGATGAAGAGAGGTACACTTATGTAAGTGAAATAACGGTACAGTAAAGCGACTACGCCCGATCGAATGCAACCAATAGCAGCGCCCTAGTGGCGAAATGCGGGAGTTAGCCATTGCAAATCAAAATTGAAAAGAGATAGAGCAAAATTTCCAATTACAAAATTGTAGAGCATCAGTTAATTAGTACAAAACGACATTTTTTTCACACGGATAAGATAAATTGTCGCCTAAATATCCTAAAATGTCCGAAATCGATGTGCGACGATTCAAATCTGCATATTCCCATTTCGCAAATGTAGCCGTATGCAAATGCAGATTATAACGTTTTACCGTACCTACGATATTAAAACCAGTAGCAGGATGCACCCTGATCAGAAGTTTAGGTCTATGTACGCTGTGTGAGAATGGTGAGCTTGGATTTCTGGGGTTACGTAAAAAATCAGCTGTATGCAACAGCGCCTACAAGTCTGCTGGATCTACGTCGTCGTGTTAGAGATGCTTGCAATAGTGTGACACCTTCCATGCTTAGGAATGTGCATGCAGAGTTACTTTCACGAATACAAATGTGCTTCGTGGGCAATGGCGAACTCTTCGAACATACTCGACATTAACTTTTTATCACTGTGCGCCAGTTTGCCTTTTTTGTTTTTGTTTTGTCTGACGTCATCAAACTGTATTGACATAAGTACGCATTTATGCAATAAATTGTGTGTATTTGCTCATACCTATGGCTGTTCCCTTTAAACGTTCACACAATAGGTCGCGCATCGATTTCGGACATTTTTGGGTATTTAGGCGACAATTTATCTCATCCGTGTGAAACAAATGTCGTTTCGTACTAATGAATTGATCCTCTACAACTTTGTAATTGGAAATTTTGCTCTATCTCTTTTCGTTTTCGATTTGCAATGGCTAACTTCCGCATTTCGCCACAAGGAGCCCTGCTATTTGTTGCATTCGATCGGGCGTAGTCACTTTACTATACCGTTATCTCACTTGCATAACTGTACCTCTCTCCGTTCGCAAGTTATTCCGGGCTAAAGGGACTTTCCTATGCACCCTGTATACAGTATACACTGAAGTGCCAGAAAAACTGGTACACCAGTCTAATACTTGGTAGGTCCCCCACGGGAGCGCAGGACTGCAGAAATACGACGGGGCATAGACTCTACTAGCTTCTGGAAATATGCTGTAGGCAATGCACACCATACTTCCTGCAGAGCGTTCCACAATTCGAGTGTATTCCAAGGTTTCGGATTCCTGTGTTCCATAGCGCGTTGCATGGCATCCCAAATGTGTTCTATCACGTTCAGATCTGGAGATTTGGGTGGCAATGACAACACCCCAAACTCAGATGAATGCTCCTCTAACCATTATGTGGCGTCCCGACACTTGTGTGGAGGTGCATTGTCCGGTTGGGACAGGCTCAACCCATCAGCATGAATGCAGGACATGAACGGATGTTCCTCGTCAGAAAGGATGCGCACATAGCGATGGCCGGTCACAGACGTTTGTAGACGTACCAGGGATCCCAGTGAAGTTAAACTAAACACACCCCATACCATTACAGACCCCCTGTAGTCGGTACAGTTCCCTGTTAACAGACGGGGTCCATGGCTTCATGGGGTTTGCGCCACACGCGAATCCTTCCATCTGCCCGATACAGTTGGAAATGCGACTCGTCAGACCAGCTACTTGTTTTCAGTCATCAAGTGTCCAGTGGCGGTGTTGCCGTGCCCAAGCGAGGCTCATAGCTCTGTGTCGTGCACCCATCAAGGGGACTTAAGTTGGGCGTCTGCTCCCAAAGCCCATATCGCGCAGGGTACGTTGCACAGTCCGGACGCTGATACTTGTTGAGGCTCCAGCATTGAATTCCTATGATAACTGCGAGAGTGTTGCACGCCTATTGCGTGAAACGATTCTTGACAGCCGACGATGGTCAAAAGTTCACCCAACGTCTTTTTACGGCCACACTGGTATCGTAGGTTGGAGGTTTTGCCGGAATTCTTGTAGTCACGGTACACCCTAGCAATGGTCGTCTGTGAAAATCCGAACTTCGTTTCTACCCCCGAAATACTATGGCCCATCTCACGAGCGCCAACTACGACACCGCGTTGAAAATCGCTTAAATCGTTGTTGCTTGTCATTCTCATGACGAAAACAGCTCTGACAGCTGGCAAGGATGTCTATCGCTTTATATACGCTCTGGCGGATGCAACCGAGTACGCGCATAGGTGACGTTGCTATGTATTTTGCATAAGCTCGTCTGTACCAGTTTTTCTGGCACTTCAGTGTATATACTATCAGTGGTAGTCTCCCGCCCCTGAGTTGGGGCAGTTGGTTCCAGGCAAGGGAGAGAATCAGGGCTGTTGTGGAACATTCGGACCGCCCATGCCTCATGCGGTTCTCGAACCCGGGCCCAGGTGGGACGACTAGGCAGAAACCTTCACCTCTGATCACTGTACCACCTGGGAATTTGTGTAAATGTTCCGTGACCTTCTTGATCTTTATACTTTTTTTCTATCCATGCATATTTTCATTTTTTTATTTTTATTTTTTACGTTTTCCTGATGAGTAGTGGATACAAATATAACAACCTGGCGTCATGACGAAAATATTTATCAAATTGATGCTCAAAACTATCAGATTATAGTTTTGCTTCCTCTGAAAGCCATGCCGTGTGTTTCTGCTTTCAATGCTACTGGCTTTGAAGTAATGTTAAATGATGGCAGCATGAGACAATGACGTCTCTAACTACGCTCTTTAAAAGCAATTTTTTTATCTGCAAGGTATTTACGTAATTTTCACACGGAAATTCAAGCTTATGAAATAAAATACGACTCTGAATAAAAATGTTTACATTGTAGTTGAAATAAATGCGCTCGGAAGTTCTTTTTCTGTATCTCACTAAAATTATTACCAAAATAAGTATTTGTGTCTCAATTTCTACAAAAAGTATTGAAATTATACATATCTTACGAAAGCTTTTCTGTCCAATGAACACAATTTTCAGAGTCATCAACCACTACGGAAGGAATGGCCGCGTAAAACTTCTTGACGATGATCACGGTTTTCCAGTTTCGGGGATAGGAATTTGAAGACCGTCGTGATCAATTCTAAAGGCTGTAGTCAGTCTCCCATCCTTAATTGGAGTCCTCTAGTTCTAGAAAGCAGGAACAACCAGCGCCGTAAGCCAAATATACCATCCATGTTTCAGTCAGGCTTCTCCGGTTACAGTTCGGGTGACAATCAATAAGCCTGCAGCTCTGACCACTAGGCAGCTGGTTCTCCTTCATCATCAGTCAAATATTTGAGAACCCGGCAAAGGAGTGACCGTTATGGTAAGATGAAAGGTCGGCAAGGGGCTGTAAGAACGGGATCTAAGATGAGTGCGGAGCCGTTTCACCATTTGGCTTATCAACGTTCGGTGGAGATCCTCATAATGAAGTTGCTCAACGAAAACGTACCTGAAATTAGAAATCGTCATAATACCAGTTTCTTTTCCATACTTATTTTATGAAGATGTGAGACTCGGTGATGTCCACAAATTTGTAGAAATGTCCATGCCACACATGTTGCTTTTAACAGGAGACCAAGCATCCTATAATCACACGATTAACGTAGTACTTTATACACCTACGTGTCCTATCATCGTGTTTCTTTCCACTTTTCGTTGTAAAGATGGCTTGTGTGCATTCATGAGGCTTGATGTTCTATATCAGTAACTCATTAATTAGGAATATTTCTCTTTTGATCTACGTGGTGGAAATTTTCCTTCTAAAACCGTATCGAATTATGTTTCTACCTTGTGGCATTCGTTTATGTTTCTACCTTGTGGCATTCTCAAAAGGTCTATGTAATTCAATATGACTTTCCATTAAAAGAGATAAAGTTTCTTGAAGACTTCGAAGCGCATAACGCAGACCGGCTTCTTTAATTCTACTTTTACCAATCAAAAAGACACAGGAACAGAATATCTGCAGTAAGCTTTGAATTTGCTTAATGTGTTTTGATTCACACTCCAAACTTCGTCGTCGTCACATATTCGTAACTTCTTTTCCATTAATAAACCTTTCTGTTTTGAGCTTTCTGCTGTTTCACCATTTGGTTTATCATATCAGTCCTTTGCATGCTTTCTTCGCTGCATTATGCGTAAATAACGCTCTGTTTTGTTCAGTATAAAGAATGGTGCGACAAATCAACCCAGTACAATAACCCCAGAAGTTTCTGTGCAAGCCTCGCGTGATCGTAAGTTTGCTTTTCTTCCACTAATGCTTCCTAATGCGTGTGTGCTCAGGAAGTTGAAAATTAATTCTTAGATAAATAGAGATTTTCATTACCTCAGTTCAAACTCTTCAGTCTTGATTAAACAAAATCTTCTCCCTGGACGTTGTGTAACGTATACTCTAGATTCAGTTTCTTTTTTATTTTACTATCTCTTGTTATTTTATTTTCCTATGCAAATTATCTTCTCACTTAACGAGATGTTGTTTCTCCCGCTGAATTATATGTGGCAACGATTGTAAGTCATGACGTGGTGGCATGCAGTATATATAGGCGCGCTCAAGTATACCAAGAAGCTTCGTTTTATATGTGATAGGTTCTTCCTAATTATTGCTATGCGATTCTACGATAGTACGAAAGTTCGGTCTAACAGTAGTTGTGTTATTTTGGAGTGTGTATTTGAGTAATACCAGGAGCTCCCCAATAAAAGGTTAAAAGTGAGTACGTTTTCTTAGTTCATTTTATTGTCAGACCTCTGTCTGGCCGTTAAGTCTATTTCATTGAGTGTTTACGTTAAGTTCAGGGGATATTGTGTTTACCGCTCTAATAAGGAGCCTTCAAGGTACTAATGTACTAAAACAGAAGTTACATTACTGATATTCAAGATAATGAGGAAAACTGAGTAAAAAGAAGTTCCATATTCTTGGAATTTATTGCACGTGCGTGTCTTACCTAAACAAACTCTAGCACTTTGAAGATTAAGCACACTTTAGTTACAACAAGTAACCTTTCAATAACCCTAACGAGACTTAACGTAAGCTTTCCTGCACTACACGTCCGGCCGGAGAATTTTATTAATTATAGTTGATTAAAAAAAAAAGATCCTTACACAATTGCAAGAACGCTTTTTCTGATTCAAGGTCAGCTGCTTTTTATTGAAAGTCACAATGAACGCAAGCAAGTGATTGATCAAACCGAATTGGCATCGATGAGAGCAGAATGCGCAAAACTCATATCTTCGGCAAACACTGATGATTTCTTTCATTTTCACTTCTTGCCTAGGCAGTTGGCTTTACTTCCGTTTCTTCAATCATCTTTCCAAAATACTTTTGTTGTTGGTTTAGCTATGAAAGGAACTTATTATATATTTGGCTGCATTTTTGCTAAGAATTCTTGCTGACACATGCTTTCTTTTACATTTTTGATAATACTCAGTTTTCTCCTAGCTGAATAAATACCGACCTCATCGTTTTTTAAATTTATTCACCGAACTACTTCAAAATTTCGAATTCTTTATATGGTTCCAACATTTATTTACTTAAATCAATGTTTGGTATACTACTTTCGAGCAGTTCCACTTTTTAAAAATGGAAACACAAATAATCATGTTGCCACGAACTATAGGTTTTTCCTTCGTGATCACTTTTTCATAACAAAAATAGGGTAAAGGGTCAAATAGGACCATAGCCGCCTGATTCAAGATCGCACAAAATGAAATGAAAGTACCGTGTCAATTCGTTCGGATTAAAATTCGGAATTAAATTAGTTAGATAAATTTTGATGTGAAATAATTTAGAAGGATGACTTTAAAATTTCAGTACTCTTGCACGAAAATAAAAGTTTCTTCATTGGCCCTAAATATCTATCTCCACTGAATTGGAATATGATGTTCATAAAGATATCTGACAACTACTGTTAGTACAAGCGTTATTTGTTACTTGGTGTGTCCTTTTGGCGTGTCCTTTTTAAAGCATCTAACTATGTCACATTTTTTCAGATACCTTAGACTTACTTAACGTAATACGTGACATAATGTAGATGATACGTTACTGAGGTGACGCATGAGTCAAATCAACAGGGAGCAGCGATAAGCCTGCCAGGGTAGCTCAGTTGTGAGAGCAACCATTCTGAAGTAGGACGATGTCTGTTCGAATTCCACCACCGGCAAAACAAACAAACAAACATGTTATACTCGTTAGTTGGGGACGTTTTTGTGACAGCTTTGACTTATGTTGTAGATTCAACACCATGAACGCATCGTCGAAGATACGAAAGTGAGATCGAGTTATAGAACTTTGAAATTATCTTAGCAGAAAATGAGTATCATCGTGACTTGCAAGTAACTCCAAAGAGTATAGTTTTGAAACACTGCATGGGATATTGTTATCCCACTTTCTTTGTGATAGAGCTAAATGCCATTGATATTAAACTGTTTTGTCACCTCTCATTGGTGTGTAGACATTTGAGGTTTTTAGAGTGATGGAAGGTACCAGTAAGAAGAGTAGTCATATTCTTTTGGCTTAACATAGCGGGTAGCCAAGGAGCTAACTTTATGTATTTACTTAGAGTATCACTATTGATTCGTAAACGCCGGCTTGTATTATTTCATATGGCATTTAGAGTATCCTCAAATCTGCAATATTGCCCTTATCTTCTCAAAAGTCTAGTTTTCAATTTGGTCAGTGAAAATTAGCGTTACTCCATTTCACGAAGAGTGTATCGTATGATTTAGGCATTGGTTAGAAATATTTTCTCAAACTCTCTCACTTCTTTTCTCAAAAATTTAATCTGATTTGGCTTTTGTCAGTAATACAGCTTCCCTCTGATTTACTGATATATATATGTATAATTAAATGAAATCTTTACTTTAAAAGGATTTTTAAAACTCTTGTAATAATACTTGTAATTTTCTTTTTCAGTTCAGTCACAGAAGACTACGCCTGCCGGCAAGGTGGCTCTTCCAGAGATACCGACTCCCCCAACGTCGGTTGGTCAGCGCCCGTTTCCGAATGGAGTCCAGTCCAAGATTCCTGTGAGCCGCTCTCAAAGCTGGGACCGTATGGAAACGAAGAAGTATCCTGCACCAGTTTACCACCCTAAGCTCAATGGAATCATTTCAAACAGCCTCCCTGCTTTGTCCTTTCCGTTTCCCAAGAAGGTTCCTGCGTCACTATTAGCAGCAGTCGCTCAGCGCCTGGGAGAGAACGTCCACCCAGATGACACCGTCATCATCGAGATGTCGGCACCAGACATCCCAAACAAGCTACGACATGCCTTCACCGTGCGTGAAATCCAGGAAGCCGTGAAGCAGTGCGAGGCTAGAGGAGGAAAGGTTCAGCCCTTCCCGTTGGAGACTGTCCTGGACCCCGACGACGAAGGACCAGTGACCTTCGAGATTCGACACGGACGGGAAAGGAACGTGTTTCGACTACCAGCCGACAAGCTTAAGGACAACAAAAAATGGCAAGTGACGTTTACCATTGGAAAAGGGAAGCGAAGAACACGGGTGGCAACAAAATAAAAAAATGGGGCGCTTGTACACTGCGATCATTCTTTGTGCCTTGTAAGATAAGCGTTGACAAAATAAATGGGGCTTTTGTACTCTAAGATTCGGACCATTGTACATCCCTTGTGACATAAGACTCTGTACCCCTTGACAAAATAATCGGGGCACTCACTCGTACCATTAACATTTGAATCACTGTCGGCACTCTGTGAAATGGGCGTTCGTTGCCGTTTCGAGAGGACTTTGCACTTTCTGAGATGAGCTTTGGCACAATAAATGGGGCGATCATACTGAAACATTTCGATGTACACTGTTGCTTGTGAGACGAGGGTTCACAAAATAAACGGGGCACTCGTGCCTTAATTCTTCGATCATCCTCAGTGCCTTGTTATACGAACATTCTCTTTTTACATGTAAGATATTTAGGCTATTTAAAGTTGCAATGGATTCGATTTTTGTTCTCTTGATATGACACCTTCGTCCCTTCGTCGCAAAGCAAAAATTATTTTTAATTTAACTATTACCATAAGTAAAAAAACGGCAAAAAAAAAAAAAAATATTGTTGGGAATCTTTTACTGAAATTCACGATAAGGAACCTGATTTGTTTCTGCTTAATGTATAACCAGCAAAATTAGGTTTGTTTTGCGGTCAAAGGTGTTAATCACTTGGATTTTGTATACATTACAACTATGTAGTCTTCTCTGTTTGAACGAAAGGGTAGTCTCCTGAAATTAAGCAATCATTTTATAACATGCATCGAGCTTTACATCAAACATTTTAATAAGGCACTGATTTTCACTACTTTTGTTTTAAAAATGAAAACAAAATCTCCTGAATATTAAAAGAAAATGTTCAAACTCTGAAATCCGATAAAATGAAAAATTATTTTCCATAAATCTAAGTGCCGAGAACGGAAGTAGGATGCATGCCATCTACTGGAAGAATTCGAAAATAAAACAATACAGGACTTTATTAATTTATAACGACGAACAGTACACCAATTAAGTAGTAAATAGTAACGCTGTATTAGTGATCCGATTTATTGGCGTAGGAAATAAACACATAAGCGTTTCCAAGCTTTCGCACATCAACCAGATGGCTTTTTCAAGGAAGTTAGACAGAAACTGCAAACTGAAAAATAGAACGCTTAACAATTTGAACGCGGGAACTTGACAATAAATAGATGAGAAGTTACATTCATATTCATTTAAACACAATCATTGCAAGTATCGCTGTTGGTAATGATCTCCAAGGTTTCCCGAATGGCTGTACATTTAGGGGCAGAGTAGCTAGCTAATTTCTTTATATCATCCCACATGGGAGTAGCTGACTTGAATTTTACTTCTCTGGATAGTGCCGTGGCTACTTTACCGTATTTTGTGTCCCTTTTATGTTCGTTGACACTGATTCCAAACGAACGCTTGGTCATTCCAATGTAGTATCGTTTAGAGCCGTTCGGATACTGTAGGGGGATCGCATAAACGCCTGCTTCGCAGGAGAGACGTGGTTTTTCACTATTTCTCTTTAGTATAGTATGTAAAGATACAGGGGACCTTATGCCGACGCCGTAGTTCATCTTCTTGAGGGCGTTTTTGAGTTTGTAAGACACACTTGGAATGTAGGTAATTTAGCCTAAATAACGTAGCTGCGGCGCCGGAAGACTGGAATGTTTGGCTCTGGCTTTTTGGATAAAGCTACGTATCTGATTCAATGAATATCCTGCATCAGTGGCTAGCTTGATGACGCTTTCAATTTCGTGTTGTCTAGAATGGGTATCAGAAGAAACGGCGAAGGCTCTTTGAATTCGAGAACGGAAGATAGCTACTTGTATTCTGCGGGACAGAAAGAGCTGCGGAGCATCAGGTTGGGGACGGACGTGGGTTTATAGTAGACTTGCGTACCGAAGCGGTTGTCAGATGATTTCCTCAATAAAACATCCAGATAAGGTTGTTGCTTTCCAGCTCAATCGTGAAATTGATCGTATGATGTATATCATTGATTTTATCAAGGAAAATTGGAAGAGTCTCTTTTCCGTGGGGCCATACAAAAAATACGTCGTCAGCATAACGCAGCCAAGTGGTAGGCCGTGGGGTAATGCTGGAGAATATATTCCACTCAATTGGACGAAGTATTACTTCTGCAAGGATGGGTGAAAGTGAGGATCCCATCGGAGCACCATTATTCTCTTTATATACTTGCCCTTGAAAACTGTAGAAGCTAGTATTAGTGACCAAGTCTATTAATTTGAAGATGCTGAGGCATGACTCCTGCATATAAAATTTTGAATTAGATACGGCCTCCTTTAATGTTCTGATGGCTTCTGGAACGGGAATCGAGGGGTAAAGGGAAACCACGTCGAAGCTGCCGATAATGTTGCTTGTCAGGACAGTGAGTTTCTTGACTTTCGTTATAAAATCCAGAGTGGAATTTATTACTAAGTCCGATTCAGGAAAAAAACTACGTAGGAATTTGGAAAGTGCTTTCTCTAAATGGTACGTTGGTGCAGACTTCCTGGATCCGATGGGTCTCAGTGGGTTTCCGGGCTTATGGTGCTTAAGTCTTCCGAACAGCTTTGGGATCTGAGGTCCTGGTGGTAATCTGGCGGCTTTCCTAAGATCGTCTGGAATAGCGGGCAACCGGGCTGCTCTTTATACCTGCGCAATCCAAGAATTTAGAGGGTTCCTTTGAAGGGCTATAGAACCAGAGTCAGTGATAAAATCTTCAATTTTCGTATTGTAGTCTTCTGCGTCCATAATCGCTATCTGGCCAGATTTGTCCGTTAGAGTCAATATTATGGACGGATCATTTCTAAGGATCGAAACTGGCCTCGGAATTATAAATGTATTAGGTATTTTAGTAGGATCAAAAAGCGTCGTTTCCGAATTTGAAAGTGTAATATCGCGAGTTCCAAACGACTCAAAAGATGAACTACGCCAGCTCTGTTCTTCTAAATTACGATCTTGGTATGATCCTACTAAAATACCTAATACATTTATAATTCCGAGGCCAGTTTCGATCCTTAGAAATGATCCGCTCCGATGGGATCCTCACTTTCACCCGTCCTTGCAGAAGCAATACTTCGGCCAATTGAGTGGATGATATTCTCCAGCATTACCCCACGGCCTACCACTTGGCTGCGTTATGCTGACGACGTATTTTTGTATGGCCCCACAGAAAAGAGACTCTTCCAATTTTCCTTGATAAAATCAATGATATACATCCTACGATCAATTTCACGATGGAGCTGGAAAGCAACAACGCTTTACCTTATCTGGATGTTTTATTGAGGAAATCGTCTGACAACCGCCTCGGTACACAAGTCTACTATAAACCTACGTCCGTCCCCAACCTGATGCTCCGCAGCTCTTTGTGTCCCGCAGAATACAAAGGAGCTATCTTCCGTTCTCGAATTCAAAGAGCTTTCGCCGTTTCTTCTGATACCCATTCTAGACAACACGAAATTGAAAGCGTCATCAAGCTAGCCACTGATGCAGGATATTCATTGAATCAGATACGTAGCTTTATCCAAAAAGCCAGAGCCAAACATTCCAGTCTTCCTGTGCCGCAGCTACGTTATTTAGGCTCAATTCCCTACATTCCAAGTGTGTCTTACAAACTCAAAAACGCCCTCAAAAAGATGAACTACGACGTCGGCATAAGGTCCCCTGTATCTTTACATACTATACTAAAGAGAAATAGTGAAAAACCACCTCTCTCCTGCGAAGCAGGCGTTTATGCGATCCCCCTACAGTATCCGAACGGCTCTAAACGATACTACATTGGAATGACCAAGCGTTCGTTTGGAATCAGAGTCAACGAACATAAAAGTGACACAAAATACGGTAAAGTAGCCACGGCACTATCCAGAGAAGTAAAATTCAAGTCAGCTACTCCCATGTGGGATGATATAAAGAAATTAGCTAGCTACTCTACCCCTAAATGTACAGCCATTCGTGAAACCTTGGAGATCATTACCAACAGCGATGCTTGCAATGATTGTGTCTCGCGCGAGTTGCCACGAAGTTGGAACCAGTTCTTCAAGTAACACCTTTTCTCTACCAGGATCCCGCGTGCAACCAACGTGATGCCTCGTATCTTTAAATGAATATAACGTTGCATCTATTTATTGTCAAGTTCCCGCGTTCAAATTGTTAAGCGTTCTATTTTTCAGTTTGCAGTTTCTGTCTAACTTCCTTGAAAAAGCCATCTGGTTGATGTGCGAAAGCTTGGAAACGCTTATGTGTTTATTTCCTACGCCAATAAATCGGATCACTAGTACAGCGTTACTATTTACTACAGGACTTTATTAGATGAAAAACAGTTAGGTAAAACAAAAACAAAAGCAAGGTTTAAGATAATCGAAAAACAAAAACAAAACCGAGTGTTTGATCATATGCTTTAGAAATTAATTACAGAGCTTGGTCTTCAGGCGATTCCCAAACACTTCTATCCTTGTATAGGATTCGTAATACGTAATAAAATGGCTTCGGGGTATTAGCCGAAATAAAATAACGTTTTCAATTTAGAGCCGGAATTTATAGTTGAAGTAACATTAGAAATTAAGCAGATGAGTACGGTGATTTTGGCGATCTCAACTATTCCTCTGGGCGACTTCTCATCCTTATTTCAATCACTGCGGACACAGTAAATGTGTAGGTGAAGGAGGGGCTAAGATAGTCAATATGTTTTCTCCGAACAAAGTAGATACTGTATATTCCCCACTAGAAATTCGCAGACAGTTAGTGGAAGCATCTGAAAGCATAAGAAACGCACCATTCGATATCCATCATCGTACACATGCCAAACCCATGACAGCATAGTACACCTGACGTAAGAAACTCTGAACCGTCCATGCTAACTCAGAGCGCTTCAACTTCTGTAACCTTTTGTAAATGCATCTGAATGAGCTGCATTTCCTGTTAGACTGATGTTATCCAATAGATGGTTCACGCAACAGTATACGGTGTTCTATCTGAATAGCTTCTACACGCATACAGACGTTGTTTTATAAGAGTAGCTGTACGACATAAACAAGCATGAAATGCTTCTACACGCATATATACGTTGTTCTATCAGAGTAGCTTTGCTACATAAACAAACATGAAATGCTTGCTATGAAGTAAATATGCTTAAAACGTATTGATATTATGCAGTAATATGCTTAAATGTTTTATTACAGTAGCGTTAATGGCTTCTTGTAATCGCTGGAAAAAGACTGGATACTCTTTAAAGAGCCAGACGGTACTGATCGTTTCGTAGCATTTACGATTAGCATCATTACAAACGGAATGCGTGAGGAAACTGTTTTAGTTGACAGACAGAAGCACGAATTACATAACGAATGGAGTATTTATGAATGACACTTACAATGTGATAATGAGTATGTGATCTAAAACATAAATTCTTGTGCTGGCTACTGAGATGAGTGTGCAAAGTGAAATACAACACCGCTTTAAAATTTCATTTTCCATGCAAGAAGAAATGCATGAAATCGTAGTTCAGTCTCAGAAGAGTGACTCCGCTATAGCGTTGAATTAAAACTTATCCTAACGAAATTTAAAGAATCTTATCATGAAAGAGAACGCTCTGAAATTCAGGTGAAATGAGATCAGATGTAGAAAATGAGCATCTTAATCATAACTTTTCTTCTGATCAAAAACAAATTCCGTCAATTATTGACTTTTTAGTTGCTTATTTTAAAAGCACAATCTAGAAGTGTACACAAAAGATTGCGTGTGGCCTCACTTTGAAGTATTCTGATGAGCAGAATGTTAAAATTTATCTTAAGATGATCAAGGCAATCTGAAAAAAAAATTCTGGTTTTCAAAAGCTGAATTTTTAAACAGGTAGCATATTACCGCACAAAGAAATAAAGAAATACGTATTATTTTACCATGTGTAGGGGCGAACCTAAATGCTCCAACTGCCTTACGTAATCCAAAGTCCTGCAAGGCTCTATAATCAAAGTTCGTTCACCGGAGCACGCACCCCGCAGATAATATGTCAAGGTTCATGCTACTTAGATAGCCAATAATTTATAATAATTGTTCAAACAGGCGCTCTGCTCCCTCAGCTTTACTATTATATTAAGATCTGCTAATCAAGGGAAGGGAGGTGAATGAATAACGAAGAGACAGACCTTAAAAGGAATCCACCAAAGTTTTCAAACTTAACAAAATTTAATCGTCATTCAAAGAAATGCTGTCCGAGGCTAGGCTGTGTATCGGAGACTTCGGTCGTGGCGAGAAATCACTCACGCAGTATTTCACACTTGCGTTTTCGTCGTAGTGCAGCTTTCCTTGCTAACACTTTATTGCTTTTTCCTAATAAGCCCTGCCGGAGTCTGTCCGCAACTTCGGTACAGAATCTCCACGCGCTTGTGAGAACCTGAAACGACCTGTATCACAAAGACGCTAAATTGCCGTCCATCCACGAGGATATATGAAGTTTCTAGCTTCCTACCGAGCAACATAAGCGTGCTCTTTTCACCACCAAAAAAATCAACTCTCAACTCCTACCGAGCAACATACACGTGCCCCTTCCACCACCCAACTCCAACCCTCAACTAAAAAATATAAATCTTGGCGAGTCATTTTTCTCCCCACCTCTGGTCACGTGCTAATCTCTGCCCTATCGCCTAAGGCGCGATGAACTATCTACAGAGCGGCAGACAACGAGCCTCCGCTGTTGCTCCCCCTCCTTTTCCGACCCGCTTACTCCATCACCCCCAGCCTTGTCTGCGGAGTAGGAAGGTCACCTAACGGCCCTATCGCGATGTCCATGCTGTCGCACAGCATAGCTCGACAGCATTGTATACATTATTGTATTTGTACATTCCGAACTGCCTTGGTTACAATAAATATGTACATTTTCTCAGACGGTCGGGCGCCATGTTGGAGTCTTACAATACATCCCAAAACCATTGGCCTCAAGGGCCTTTAGTAATTCGACTGATTTAACTTGCAGATGTACTGCTAGAAATGTTCCTTTTCTGAAAATGAAAAAATAAAAATAAAATTGTTCTTTTCCTGGAAACGTGAAAACACGTGCTGCTTCTTTCCTTTGTCGCTTGACTTCTAATTCCAGTCCTTTTATTGTAACACACAAAATATGAAAATAATGTCCAATGTCCGACATTACAGTAATAATGTATTTCGCCCTTACACCATATCTTCTACCAAAAACTAAAATATTGTATGAACAGCAAACTAGTAATTTTCATAAATATTAATGCACTTACAGCGACCAACGACATGAGTGATGCAAATTTAATGCACAGTACAGCAGGAAACTGTTTCGTATAATATGCCTAAGAACAAAAACTTCTCTGTTGTCAAATAAGTGCTTGCATGTAAAGATAATGTACGTCATGATGTTCATGAACAAATAGAACTTTGTCAGACACGAAAATGATTCTGCAGCAGCATATTTAAAAGAGCTAGCAACTTATAAATTGCCCATTTACATAGCCTTTCGGTTTTTGCTTTTCTCACTCTTTTTGACAGAACACTTTAATTTGGTCCTACATGAAAAAAAAAACCATTACTTATGAGTTAAATAGTATGTGCTGGAAAACTGATATTCAGAAAATACATCTAAAACGCTTACAATTGTCATCAGTTCATCATGGAATCAATAGAATATAAAACTTCATGACAAAGCACATGCTCGCCATTTTGCAGATTTTCCATTATTATAACAGAAAATGTTTCTTGAGAAACCTTGCACAACGTTTATGAAACTCGTTTAATAATGATAGCAAGTAGTCTGTCCCCACTCCGCGTGAAAAATTTTAAAATCAAATACTATCTGACTGTCAGTGATGACATTGGTAATTGTTTGTGACGATGTGATTCATGCAAACTACCGAAAGAAACAGAGAGAAACACTATATCAAGGAAAAATTATGTTATCTCGTGGTGTGATACAATTTGTCAGTGCAACATAGAATAGATGCGTTCACAGATCCAGAAAATCATATGCTACAGCTCAAGCACATGACTTCAAGATGTGGCTTTAAGTTTTAGGATTTAGGTACAAAATAACAGTTCTTAATGAGCTTCTTTACTAAAATGGAAATTGCTACGGTTGACCTTTACATACAACATACTGCAGTATAAGTGACACTTTGAAATGTATTTCACGAAGAATTAGAGTAAGATAATAAGCCTGCCTAAATGATTTTTTTACGTTGTTCATGTGCAACAGAACTGGGGTGAGCCCAATGAGTATGGAGCAAAAGTCTCTAGTGCTCCACATTTTGTTGAAATAGAAAAGGAAGCGCACATTAACTTACTGCACCAACACATTCAATGCTCCAATGACTGTGACATCCCGAATAACAGGAGAAATCTTTTACTCGACTAAAATAATCCAGGAAACAATCCCGCTAATTTCGTTTTTCCTCAATTTTTGTGATCTAATAGACAACTGCTGTACAATTAAGTGCTTCAGCTAGACTTTGACGAATGTAATTTGTCAATTTTCCTAGGGACGTATTATATCACTTGAAACAGCCTTGAGAAGTGCGCCTGCCATAGGTATAAACAAGCAACCGACCAGTGTTAAGGTGAATAGTTTTTCGCTAAATGAAAAAGAAGAAAGAAAAAATGTTCTGTTGAACTGGTATACGTTTATTCGGCCCACGAGTTTTGATTGTAAACTAATGTAAAATTTAATTGGAACTTCCGTTACACAAATCAGAAAGATAAAGAAAAAAATTCAGAAAACAATTGCAGACTTACGTGTGTAACATTATGTACTCTTGTGTATAAAATATGCTTTATTTTCACTGCTAAGCTCCTCATCCTGCGGTTTTCATGCCAGAAAATAGTTTATTGTGAAGGATAAAGTAGCTAATACTATCAGTACATTACTTTTCTTTCTATTGTTTATGAAATACGGTATAAGACATATGCCTGTAACTCATATGATAAAAATTAATATGATAAGTCTGTAGATATTTCAAAGCTTTCTCGGCTGCGCAAAGTATGAATGTTTAATGATTGTTGATTGTTTAGTTTGTAATACGAGGAAAACATGTAGAAGTTGGTACATATTCTGACAGCTTTGAAGCCATGACATGACAGTATCTTTAGTACACGTCCACAGCTCCCATTGCTTGCCCCCATCAAGAAACTGTAGAGAATTAATAAACATAGCTTTTGCATCAAGATGTTTTGCGATTGACCTAGATTACCACTTCAAATATGTGAAGAGCAGTCTGCAGTTAAACAAACTTGAGATTCAAGTAAAGACAAAATCGTTTTAGAAAAAAGAAATGAAGTGTGACTCTTTATCACAACAGGTTTAGAAATAGCAATATAAATATATGTTCCATCTTAGAAAAAACATTCAGATTAGAGAAAGTAACTGTATTTTGCCACAAAGTCATTTTACATTGCTTTCGGGAAACAGTGTTTTATCTATTTGTTGATAGCGGTAAATGGCTTTATTCTGCAAAAACTGAACTCTATAACATTGCTCTCACACCCCAAATACGAATGGATCAGTATCTGAAACCAAAGAGGAATAACATAAGAACGTGGTTACTGCGATATATTGCAATCATATCAATAAATCAGATCATTACCAGATGAATGAAGAAAACATTAATGAGCAAAACTGAGTAGGAATTTAAAACAAGAAAGATGACACCGAATTTTCGGGTGTAATAAGCACGTCTTCTGAATCCGTTCTGAGGCAAATTAAATTTATCAAAGCTATTCAAAGTCAATGGAGCCGGTATGGAAAACAATAGTATCTGACGGAAGAAAGAAGTTTTTCAATCGGGTTTTTAATCCCTCAGATATTGCTGTAAACGGAATCGTGAGCTTACGAACTCTGGATGCAGACTTGTGTGTTAAGAAAAATATGAATTTATATGAGAAACATTTCTCACCGGAAACGCTACCTAACACAGAAATAATTTTTCAAATCGGACTCTTAGAAACAGAGATATCGACAGAAATAAGATGTGACTTTACGTCCCCTGGTGGGAAAACCATGCCTTATTTTAGGAAGAAAGTATTCTCAAAAGGATTTTCCATATGAGCGGTATCGGTCCAAGAAAACTAAAATTTAGTCGAGTTTTCAGGAGCCCAGATTTTGCTACAAATACATCAGAAGCAGAAATTGACACTTATGCCCCCTGGTGGCCAAACCATTCTTTACCAAACATTAGAAATTATGTGAAAAATATTTTCCATCAGGTCTTATATGCGATACAGGAAGAATTTTTGAAATCGGAGTTTTAGAAGCAGAAATAACGCAGAAAACGAAATTTACCTTTGTGCCCTCTAGCGGAAAGTCTATGATTTACTGGAAAAATTTTGAATTTTTAGGAAAAGCATTTCGCATTGGAAACACTATTCAAGAAAGAAAGAATTTTTCAAATCGGACTCCTAGAAGTAGAGATATTGACAAAAATAAGATATATATCTATGTTTCCTGGCGTAGAAACCATGCATTATTTCAAGAAGAAAATGTTCCTAAAAGGTTTGTCGACATGAGTAGTATCGGTGAACAAACCACTTTTTTTTCAATCGAGATTTTAGAAGCTCATATTGTGCTGCAAATATATCAGAAGCGGAAATTAAGATTTACGCCACCTAGTGGCCAAACCATTTTTTCACAAAAAATTAGAAATTTTGTGCAAACGATTTCCCATCAGGAACTGTATTCGGTGCAGAAAGAATTTTTCAAATCGGAGATTTAGAAGCAGAGATATAGGGGGTAAAACGCAATTTAACTCTACGCCCTCTAGCGGAAAATCTATGAATTACTTGAAAATTTTGAAATTCTATGAAAAACACGTCACACTGAAAACACTATCCAACAAAGAAGAAAATTTTCAAATCAGATTTCTAGAAGTAGAGCTATTGACGAAAATAAGATATGCATCTACGCCCCCTGGCGGAGAAACTGTGGAATATTTTTAAAAAGAAAATATTCTGAAAAGGTTTATCGATGTGAGTGTCATCAGTCTACGAAAGAATTTTTGCAATCGATATTTTAGAAGCTCAGATTTTATGGTAAATATATCAGAAGCAAAAATCAAAAATTTGAAATTATATGTAAAAGATTTTCCATTACGAGGTGTATCCGCTGAAGAATTTTTTTTCAAATCGGAGGTTTAGAAGAAGAGTTATCGGGGAGAATGTTATTTACGTTTACGCCCCTTAACGGAAAATCTATGCGTAATTTGAAAAAGTAACTATATCTAAAGTACTCTTCGACATAAATGAAATCGAAATATGAAAGATTTTTTCAATCGGATGTTTAGAAGCAAATATGTGGATTATAACGTATTTTTGAATTCGTCATCATCTGCATTTACGCCCTCTAGCGGCGAAATTGTACATCGTAAAAAAAAAAAACGAAATAAAGGATCATCATTCGCATATTTCAAGCTTCCCAATGCAAAAAGATTTTTTTAAATCGGACGAATAGTTGCAGACATATCGTGGGTACAGACGGACGGACAAACCGCACGATCTTTTTTTACAAAACACGATATCGTGGGTACAGACGGACGGACATAAGCACGATCTTTTTTTACAAAACACGTACTAAAAATGGAAAATATGTCTTTATCTTTCAAGAGAAAGCAAAATGGATGAGCGAGCTGATAAGTGATTACAGAAGCACTAAGAGAAAATACTGCACCATCAGCTGCCACATATTTTTGAGATTTGAGAAAGCCTGTCACCACGGTCGCTGAGTGATCCGAGGTACTGGCTGCTCATCATTCATCCCAGATAGGCCAGGTTTCGATTCCCGTATGAGCATAGGTGGTTTGTTTGTCTAATGGCGCTAACTCTATCAAATTAGGAATAGATGACTGCTTACAGCCCACCGAGTTTATGGTCGCTACTCCCCCCCCCTCCTCCCTCCAAAAAAGAAACAAAAAAAGAAGATACTGAACAAAACAAAGAGGATCCATACCGTATGACTGAAGTATTATTATATTCGAAGAACTTGGGTGCTAGGTTTAAAAAAATCCAAGTATCTCTATCTTCACTGAAGTTATATACAGCCATTCATATTATATAAGCACGAGGAATATAAGCTAAAAGTACATTCTGAAATTATTTGGACAGTTGTACCTTCATTATCAAAGTAATTTTTGCGTTTCCAGTAGACATGGGACAAAATGTCCACTCAGGAAATATGGAATTCCCTGAAGGAGCAAATAATGCCAAAAATATATGAATAGTTTTTTAAAGGAAATACGCGAAGATTCCCGCACATGTGTAGGAAGTATCAGCAGGAAGAGATATTTAATGTGAAAGATGGAATATGCATTGCATTATCATTAAGTATTTGACTTCATTACAGATGTAGTAACCGCAGGAAGTAGGGAAAAGACATTATAGATGATGTAGTTCTCTTTGTAGAAAAGCTCGAAAGCTGAAGAAGAGCATTAGAATATACAAGGCTGAAGATAAATAAAGTCTAAAGAAAGTGCACCTATTGGCAGGAACTACAGAGAGCTAAAATAATGTTTTTAATAGCCAGGACAGAATGACAGACAAGAGTAAGATTTAAATATTTCGGATCATTGATGGAGGACCTTGGATGTACGAGAGGAGAAATGAGGAACCTTATGAGAAAAATTAGGTGTTCTGTGATAGAACCGACTCCTGAGGAAGTACTATTTTTAATACTGTGGAACGATCGGCAATGTAGTATAGCGTTGGCATTTGGTCAATGATACAATGAATGGAGAATAAGTTAAATGTTGTGAATGCAAAGACGATCAAATAACTGCGCAGGGAAAGGTCGTTTTACTTGAGGTGGAAGAGCAATTTAAAATTGTGGCATGAAGGAAAAGAATTTAAAGCATGAGATCACAAGCGCAGAACTCATTCGAAGAGGAAGATTTGCAAACCCTAGCCCAATTAACTGTAAAAAAATTCGAATTCATTAACTGTAAAAAAATTGGAATTCATTCCAAGGCTACAGCTGAAAACTTAATGACAATCTGTCGCCGAAATATTTGGGCAAAATCCACGAAATTCCAAAAGGAGTTTCTTACGGTGCAAAAATTTAAAATAGCAGTGTATTACGTGATCCACAAACCAAATAGACAGTATGGTTTAAAACACAGATGCCCACAGCATGCGAGTTACAGGGACTGAGTTATTAACTGCGTAGAATCTGAATGGTTTCAACGTGATTAATTAAAGCGATTTCTCACGGTTGCTTCAAAAAATGCATTACAAAAAATAACCATTCATATGGGTTAGTGGACACTACGAAGAATCTCGTGTATACGTGTATACGTTGAAAGTAAAACTAAGCTTGGTTCTCGAATGGCCTTACCTGTGGTTCTTTAAAGTCACATACGTAGAGAAGCATATCCAAAATTATCTCTTTCTTTTCTCCTTTCTTTGCACTTTGTACACGCTAGAAGACAACATACAAATCCACCGTACGTAATATTTCAGTGCGAAAAGAACTATATCTTAAAATATAAGTATTTTTATCTCTTTGTAGGTATTTATCTTTTTCGTTCAACAATTAGAGAGGCTTCCTGACGAAAATGTTCCTTTAATGAATTTCATTGTTTCCCACAGTCCTACATACTTTAAATGACACATTATGATCAGATGACAATTGAAATCCTAATTTTATCGGGGTATTTAACTCAAAGGAAAAAGGAAGAAAGAATGAATGAAAAATGATCTGTGAATTTTTCATACACAGATCCTTAAGTCAACAGCTTTCCAAAACTTATGTATTCTTCTGTTTTGCCTAAGAGCAGTTTTCTGTTTTATCTATTAAACATTCTTGTATTTTGTAAACGAACAACTCCTTGTTTTGCTTACAAGCAGTACTTTATTTTAATACGCGGCATGCTCTGTCCTGTCAAACTGCATGGCAAGTTTTTGGCAATAACGTTATATTTGCATTATTTGATACAAAAAATTAAGACTATAGTGTCACCAAGCTTTTAAAACTTAAGCACAATTTTTTTGTCCATTTTTTTTTTCGATAGGAAGTTTGTTTTGCCTATGAACAACGTCTTGCTTCGTCAGTGTCTTATTCGTGATCAATGTTTTGCATTTGTTTTTATCTATAAAGCGCTTTTGTTTTACTCTTGGATAATATCTTGTTTGGCCTACGCAGTCTTCTAGTAGTTCTTGAAAGAACAGTAAATAAATGCAGTACAATCTAAATATTGAATGGTATTTAACAGCAGCTATATAATTATAAATATTTAGAGTTGCTCTGAAATGGGTCTTTATATATTTCCCCTCACGCAAAAAATTTTCTTCTGGGTCTGAATAAAAAAAATATTTTATGGCTGAAATTGACGATTCCATGCTTTCTTTTAGACAGTTATGTTTTCTCTTCCTATTCCATTATTTAAAAAAAATGTTTTTAAGAAGGAATTTGTCTTTATTAAAATTTTATTTAGGCTAACACTCCCCCCTCCCCCCCCCCGTGTTGTTATTTTCTAAAAATGTTTTTTTTTTTTCAAAAATAATCACTTTGCTTTTCTTTCCTCACAGAAGAACTGAATCTTTCTTAAATTTTGAAAATCTATAATAAATAAATCACATTATTTTTAAATATGCGTATGTTTTCACAGCAAAATTTCATATCCGTATAATGAATGACCAAAAAAAAAACTGAAAATATTTTATCATCAAATACGGAAGAAAGTGTTTTAAAAAATCATAGGAAATCTTTTTTTCTTGTTTTCTTGGCAATGATAGAGTGGAACCCAGTTCATTTTGTTTTTTTACCGAATCCACTTGCAAAGTATTGTACCAATATTTTTTTCATACCGCATATGCTACCATGATTGAATTTGTGGGTCGACTTTCGTGGAATCCAGATTGACTGAATGAAGTCACAGGCTTGATTGATTTGAGATCATGAGCTTCTGTTGTTTCAAGTTAATTGAGGTTACAGACAGAATTTCATAAAAGACTGATTCCTAATTTCGACCGAGATCACGTCCGAGCTACAGTCAATGAACTTGATCTAGTCAACTACTTCTGTTACCGTGCGCATTGGTGATTTCCAATTGCTCACAAAACCGTGCCTGAGTAATCCTGGCCCAGAAGAATTAATTTAGCGTAACTTAGTGTATATCGTATGTGTTGTGCACATAAACTGAGTTGCAAAATTATTGTGACACCCGAGAAAGATAATGTTACAGAATTACTTCTTGATTGTGCTTTCGGGACACGATTCCGTCCCAGATGGGCTCGGGGCTCGTGTCCCGAAAGAGTATAGATGCTTACGGTGCTAAGTATTTCCCTTTACTAGAACTTGTGGCCCAGAAGTAGGGACGGCGACAGCTCATCTTTAAACCCTGAAATAATATTAATAATTATGCAGCGTTGTAATATTGCATTTCTCGAAGATCACAATGCTTTCTAAGCACTTTACAAAGATATTGTTATTACCGGGAAATGCAGTTATACCTGCAGTATACTGAAAGCTAATGCCTATTTATTTTTTACAATCCTTTTAATAAGGCGTGATGATCAGATTTAGTCTACGCGGGAAAAACCTTTCACGTACTTCCAACAAGTTTCATGGGAAATTCTGTGGCATTTTGTCTTGATTTATCAGATAGAAATATTAGTTTCCCGGAGAAATTTTCTAAACTTCTTTCAACTTTACCTCGCAATGCCAAGTCGAACCACAAATGTTCGATTGGGTTCATGTCAGATGAATTTGGAGTCCAGGGCATTAACAGAAAGTCATCAGCATGTTCCTAAAACCACTCCTTGACGAATCCGACAGTGTGGCATGGCCAGGAGCGGATTTCCCACTAGGCGCACTAGGCGCGCGCCCTGGGCCCCAGAGCTTGAGGACTGCCAGTTTACCTATAATTGGACTGCCAGTTTTGTTTTGGTTTTCATCAACTGAAACAAATCAATCCTTAGTGACCACTTCATATGCATTGTCAAGTGATATTTTACTTTCTCATATTAGTAATATATATATTTTTTTTTTGCTGTTGTTGGTACTCCAAATTTTCGAGTTCTTATCAATGTCTTTGTTTTGAAAGGCACTGTTAAAGTAATTTAGCCTTCCTTTTAGTGGTAGGTGAAACAAGGATTCACGCTTCCCATACTTTTCGTTGCTTAAGGCGAATATTTAACTGGCTGTGATATAAAATTTTCATGCTACTTCCAGCCAAGGAAAAACATCTGTGTTGAAATATTTTCCCTGTCTGCCCTGAGTTGCGATGAAGAGTGCTTGTATAGAAACTGTCCTGATGATCGGGGGTGTTTGCTGTTTATTACCTTTTCTCTTTGGGGTAGGGTAATCAAGTTCTTCCTCAGCCCTAATCCTCTTAAACCAAAGCAGCTAATACAATCTTCACACACAGACACACACACACACACACACACACACACACACACACACAAAAGAAAGAAAGAAAAGTAAAGAAAAACGAAGCCCCGAGAAAGACTCATCCAATCGAAATGAAAATTGGTAACATGTATAGAAGAGGAAATGATTGCAATTTCACAGCAGTTGGGCCATTTCTTCGGATAAAACAGCTACATGAGTGGAACAAGTCAAAACGTTGCAGCGCCACCTCTAGCTGGGATACAAGCAGAAACCCAGCGTGGTATAGACACATACAGTTTACGGATACTGTTCTAAGGTATGGCATGCCAGATGGTATCCAAATTGCGGGTCAGTTCGCCGACATTCAGAGATGGGCGTAGGTGGGGTCCCATCATGTTTTTTTCGGTGAGCGATCGGACGATCGGGCCGGCAATAGAAGGGTGTCGACATTACAGAGGCAGACCCGGGAGAGCCATGCCATGTGTGGCCAAGTATTATCCTGTTGAAAAATTTCTGGGTGATGTGAGACATGAAGAATAACATAACAGGTCTTAGAATGCGTCGACGTACCGTTCAGCCGGTAGGTTAGTACGGAGGACTACGAAGAGTGTCCAGCTATCGTAGGAATTACTTCCTAGACAGTCAGCCCGAGTGTCTGTGCCCTATGCCGTTCCACGGTAAAGGCAGTATCCGTGCGCCAGTCGACTGGTCTCCAGACGTATACACCGGTCATCGGCGCCAACTGCAAATCGTGACTCATCACTGAAAGCAACATAACGCCACTGGACACTATCCTTTCTTGATCGGGTCCAACACCACTGCAACCGATGCCGGCGATGCTCTCTGGTCAGTAGTAGGCGGCAGATTGGCTACCTCGAATGTAATCTCCGCGCTGCAACTCGTCTGACAACGGTCCGAATGACCTCTTGCGTACCTGTGGTCGAAGCAACATGGCCACGGATGATTGAGAGCGACGAATTCGACTCTGTTCGTTCGGCTCTCACAATCGCTCGATCCTTGCGTTCTGCTGTTGCCCTCGGCCGTCTACTTCACGTGTGCCTCTGGATTGTGGTGCTCTGTTCGACCCAATGGCGCCAACATCTTCCGATTGCCGCGTCGCTCTGATCGAAATGCCTTGCGATACGGCGATTTGGCCTCTCTCTCTCTCTGCCCAATTATATAATTATATGTCCTTCCTCAAACTCGCTCATCGTGGTTCGCACGGATCCGTCACCTAGGCATTCTCACAGTCTGTAGGTCAATATACCCGCAATCTACTGTCACAATTGTCCAGCACGTCGACACATTTTACGACCTGTTTTGTTGCCCTTTGCTCTTGGTATACCCTCCTCGATGTGCGGTTCCCATGCGCTGTCACGGGCCGCTATTTAGTCCTTGGTCATTATTTTTTAATTATTTGCATATTCGGTCTCGAGGTACTTGCATGCAGAGTTTCATCAGAAACAAAGAGCTTTCTCGAGTGCTTCGGTTTTTGTTTTGCTTTTTTGCAAAAAGAGTGTACTTAGGCTGAAAAATAAAGAAATTCAAAAATGTTACACTATTTATATTTTTCTTATTTAATAGTATTAAAAAAAATTTCTGTTGTATCGCAACAACATTTTCTTATTACATTCTCCTCCCCTGGTCTAATACTGATTATTATCAAGTATTATCACCTTTTCTATTCCTTAAATCGACATAAAAATTAACTTTTGAAAAAGCAATAAACGCTTTAATGATATTCTTACTCGCAAGCTATGGTTCCTACTTTTCCATTTTCATGTTGGATCTTTTGCACTCAATCCTCATTTTTCGTTTCTGATAACTGCAGTGCAGGTATATATAAAATCTTACACATCTTTTTGACATAATAAAAGAAAATGCAGACCTTGTCAATTTTCTGATGAAAATAATAAGGAAAAGGTTTTCAAGAAATTCTTCACATTCTCGCTTTTCTGCACGGACCGATGAAATTCTTAGTGTCCAGCTTTATTGGTCCATGGCATTCGTCTACGCCATGGACGGCTGAATCTCTTCGATTTAGGGAATCGTTCGCCACAAGAAATTTCCTCCACGAAAAATCATCCACACTTTTTTAAGCGAAGCACTGTGCACTAATTGAATTTTACCCGTATTTTGTAAAGTGGAGGACTTTTCCGGTTGCTATTTTTGCTGAATACCATGCTCGCTGCCTACTAATTTGACTAATTTGCACAAAACGTAAAAACAAAGTGATTTTCCAAAGCTGAAGCAATGGAGAGAGCATGTTCTGTAATTGAAACTCATTCCAATTTCACGATAATTTATACGAAATTTATCGATTAATTTAGCAAAATTCCATTTTCAGCTTCTTTAGAGCTAAATTTGTCAACTAACTAGCAACTGAAAATGTTACTAATGTAGCCAGTTTTGCCAAATGTATCAAACTCAGACAGAACTTTTGCTGGTACTCAAATGGAATCTTTGTAGCGTAAAGCTAAAATTTACTAAATTTCCAATTCGAGAACTAGAGGAAAATTTATGAACTAGTAGTGAAAATTAAAATAGGCAAAATTTAATGAAGTTTTATGTCCTATCAATTCGCAAAAATCATTAGTGAGGAATTTGTGTAAACCATATTTTCTGGCCTTCAGTGCAGCAAAAAAGCAGCAAATTAATGAACTAATTGTAAAATTTAAATATTTGAGAAAGGACTGTTAGGCCTAATCTGCGAGGCACAAAAATATTTTTATCCTCTATGTGGAATAGTTTCTTTTCAAGATAACTTTAATTTATTGAATTTTTGACTTTGACAGCCCTTAGCCGTAAATTCATGAAGTACACTCACGGACAATGAAATTTGCGCACCAAGAAAGAAGCATCGGATTGAACTGAAAGTTTATGAACGTAATGATGCAGATGAATGATACACATAATGGCAAAAACAGAACTGCAGGACAATTACAGAGGGATCTGTGGCACGCAGTCTGGTCATCTTCAATAGCGCTTCGCACCGCCTCGTGCGGCGATACATCCTGCAACACGGTCCGGCATGGAGGTGAACAGACCTCTGATGTGCTGCGGCAGACTGGCCCACACGTGTTGGATGGTGTACTCCAAATTCCGGATAGTGCGGCACGGTGGCAGCCTGCGTTTCAACTGGTCACACACATGCTCAATGGGGGACATGTCCGGGGAGCGGACAGGCCATAAAAGTATCTGGACATGACGTAAGCAGTCCTGGGAAACCTGAGCGGTGTGCGGGGGGAGGGCATATTCCTGCTGGTATAGCGCACTTGGAATACCGGCCAGGAACGGGAGCACATGATGCCGTAGGATCTCATTCTCATACCGCTGGCCCGTCAATGATCCACGTACTACTACTACAGCTGATCAGCTATCGTAGTCTATGGCTTCCCAGACCATAATATCTGCAGTGGGGGAGGCGTGGCGCTCGATAGCGAGGTTGAAACTGTGCCGTTGACCTGGAGACCTCCACACCCGGAGCCGATGATCATCTGTCCCCAAAACGAAGCGGCACTCATCGCTAAACACCACACATCACCAGTATGTGGCGTTCCACGTCGCTCTGGCATGGCACCACTGCCAACGGAGCCGGCGATGTTCCGGTGTTAATGGCAGCACGCGTAAGGGGCGCTGGGATCGCAGATTCACTTCTGCGAGGCATCGGGAAATGGTTCGTAGGTACACAGGAGCCGCTACATCTTCCTGTATAGTGGACCAGGTCCCCGTGGGTTCTGTTCGTGCCTGGTGCACGATCCGTCGATCCTCTCTACCGGTGGTCCACCCGGAGCCGCTCCTCCGTGCGGCAGTGCCGTCACGTGTCCACTGCTCCCAAAACAGTATGGTCAGAACGATCCACGTGGCTGGCTATACGGTGCGTCGACCACCCTGCGGTTTTCAGCCCAATGATCAGGCCTCTCTCAAAGTACGTAAGTTGCGTAAATCGACGTCTCTGGCGTCTACCCGGCATTCATGTCACTCTGTACTCTTGCTTGTGTAGGCCTGTGCTTTTCACTTTCATGGGGCATCGACTATACGCCGGTTTATAAGGCTGCCGGTTCGTGCTGATACCACCACCACAGGGTGTGCGGGCATGCGCAATCGCCCCAAACGTGGATCATTTGCGTACCAGCACGCACTCTAGCTATTTGCGAAGTCTCGCGGTGTAGCATATTTTCTTCTAGGTGCGTAAATTTTATTGTCAGTGAGTGCATATGGAATGTTTAAAGTGCCAAACTTAATGCCCTTTGATTTACTATTAGCCGTAAAAATAGTTTTTGAAATATCAGTAAAAACAAAAAGTTCGATGTGCACGGGCAGACAAACCGATTACATTGACGCGGTTTCTTACGAAACGGTCTAATAATCTATGATCGAATGGTATTTTAAAAAACGCAAAAAAAAATTTCTTGACTTTACTTTTTTTTTGTTAATCTGACGGATGAAAATTTCTGAACGGATAAGGAGTGGAAGGAGGGGCCCTATAATTAATCATCATTTAGCGCCTAGGGCCCCAAAAGATTTAAAGTCGCCTCTGGGCATGGCACCTTATCCTGTTGATAGAAACCATTACCAGCAGGGAACACAGCTGCCATGAATGGGTGAACTTGGTCCGCAACGATATCCAGATACCTGACAGCTGTCGGAGATTGTGTTATTGGGATAATGGGGTATAAGAAAATATCGCCCACAGCATAACACCGCAGCAGCCGGCCTGTTTCCACCCAACATTGCATCCAGGTGCCATAGCCTCCGTTGGTAATCAGCGTATCCGCGCTCGGCCGTCTACGTGATGCACCAGGAATCTTGATTCGTCAGACCAGGCCACTTTCTTCCAATCATCCACGGCCCAATCTCGATGACCTTGGGCCCATTTCATGCGTTGTTGGCGATGACGTGCAGTGAGCAATGGGGCCCTGCTGGATCTTCGGCTACGCAGGCCCATGCGCAGAAGGCTGCGATGAACTGTGTGCTGTGATGCATTGCCCTGATCACCACTGTTGTAGCTGCGGGTGATTTGTCGCACTGTAGCCCTGCGGTCGCTGTGAACAATGCGCGAAAGTCTCCGCTCTCCTCTGGCATCAGTGAGCTGCGGACGACAGTTCATCGTTTGGCCATATGTGCACCACTTTTGATACGTACATCGGCATTAGAACAACCTACATGCCGGGCCGTTTCCGAGATCGTAGCTCTGAGCCAGATCCCCCGACCTGACACGACTCGAATTTTATCTGTGGGGTCATCTGAAACACCTGGTGTATGCTGAAAAATCCGCGACAAACACTACCTTTAGCAACACATTCTGGAGGACTGGAACCGCATTTCTCTTGATATTCCGGTGTGGGTGCATAACGATTGGATCAAGCGCATTCAGCTCTGTATTTAGCAACAGCGACAACACATTGAACACATCAAATAGCTGCGCATCACAGGGTACTTTAGAGGTTGTTGTTTCAACTTTCTGTGTTGATAACTCGTGAACCACAACACATATGTCAAATCTGATTACGACAATCAGTTTCTGAGAAAATTCTGGTCTTGTTTGACATGCAAAATGACCCTCTTACCATTTGAAAAATTTGACCTAAATCCAATATGGCGGATTTTAAGATGGCAGCCATGTTCCGAAAATAGCCTAAAAGATAGACCTCCTCACCGATTCTTTGCTGGCGTATTCAGATACGCTGATGGAAAAAAATCCCAACACCACGAAAAAATAGTTGTAGAGGAATGAAATGGCGGCAATACATTTGTATAGGTAACATATTTAATCGATTAAGGTTTCAAGATCACAGCTTATTGTAAGCGCGAGAAGAGCCATTTTAAATGTAAAATGCTGGTACATTAATAACCGGTGTAACCGCCAGAATGTTGAATGCAAGCACGCAAACGTTCATGCATTGTGTCGTACAGGTGCTGGATGTCAGTTTGTGGGATGGAGTTCCATGCCTTTTGCACTTGGTCGGTCAATACAGGGACGGTTAATGCTGGTTGGGTGTGACGCTGGAGTCGTCGTCCAATGATGTCCCATACGTGCTCGATTGGAGAAAGATCTGGTGATCTAGCAGGCCACGGCAACATGTCGACACTCTGTAGAGCATGTTGGGTTACAACAACGGTATGCGGGCGAGCGTTATCCTGTTGGAAAACACCCCCTGGAATGCTGTTCATGAATGGCAACACAACAGGTTGAATCACCAGACCGACGTACAACTGTGCCGTCAGGGTGCGTGGGATAACCGCGAGAGTGCTCCTACTGTCATAGGAAATTGCTCCCCAGACCATAACTCCAGGTGCAGGTCCAGTGTGTCTCGGCCGCAGACAGGTTGGTTGCAGGCGCTCACCTGGCCTCCTTCTAACCAACACACGGCCATCACTGGCACCCAGGCAGAACCGGCATTCATCAGAAAACACAACATATCTCCACTCCGTCCTCCAATGAGCTCTAGCTTGACACCACTGACGTCGCAAACGGCAGTGGTTTCGAGTAAGTGGAATGCACGCTACAGGGCGTCTGGCTCGGAGCTGTCCTTCAAGTAACCGATTTGTAACAGTTCGTTGTATCACTGTGGTGGCTACTGCAGCTCGAATTGCTGCCGCAGACGCGGTACGATGCGCCACAGCCATACGCCGTACACGGCGGTCTTCCCTCTCAGTAGTGCCACGTGGACGGCCGGAATCCGGTCTTCTTGAGGCAGTGCCTTCCTTTGACCACCGCTGCCAACAATCATGCACAGTGGCTACATTCCTGCCAAGTCGTTCGGCAATTTTGCGGAACGAAAATCCACCTTCTCGTAGCCCTATTACACGACCTCGTTCAAATTCCGTGAGCTGTTGATAATGGCTTCTTCGTCTTCTTAAATGCATTCTTGACTAACATCAACACCCTACGTCGAACCTCAACGCTAACTAACGCTCACGAACGTTACAGCGCGTATTTACAGCAAACCTGCTTTGTATGTTCCGAGGGGCACTACTAGCGCCACACGTATGCACCGAGCGCGAAATTTGCATAGACGTCATCTTACAGATGTACTCTCACCGCCTACCAACTGTCGTTTATCTAACACAACCCCTTCTTGGTGTTGGGATTTTTTTTTCCGTCAGTGTATTTCATTTTCTCTCCCGTTTCTGATATACAAGGTTGTTCTGCGACTTTTGACTCACCTTATATAAGTATTTTTTCTTTGCTTAGAATATACAGCAATTATTCGTGCATTTCGTCTTGTTTATATGTAGATAAGGGTTTATTTCCTTATTATGCAACTATAACGAAGTAAATCTCCGTCATTTTTGTCCACGCCGGGCATCGAACCCGTGTCCCCTCATTCCGGAATAAGTCGCTCTCCCAACTAAGCTACGCGGACGTATGCTCTCGCTGCTATCTGCCTTTATCTCATATGCGTCCTGCGGTGCAGGTACGTCACATCTCCCCCTCCCCCCGAGGGAGGGCCTGGGGCATGTACCGCGGGTCAGCCGGGACCATGTATCGCTGTAGGCAGTCATCCGCTGAAGAACGTACATTTGAGAAATCCCAGTTAATTTGGTGTGTGGAACGTAACATCACACACATTTATTTTTCGAAGCGCTGAAGAAGGGATTCTCTTATTTATCCTGTCTCGCGGTGTGGAAAGAACATCCCACCACTGCGAGAACTGTAACGGCCAGGTCATTCTTGAAGTTCAGGCGCCAATATAACAAAGTAAATCTCTGTCATTTTTGTCCACGTCGGGCATCGAACCCGGGTCCCCTTATTCCGGAATAAGTCACTCTCCCAACTGAGCTACGGGGACGTATGCTCTCGCTGCTATCTGCCTTTATCTCATATGCGTCCTGCGGTGCAGGCACGTCACACAACACATAACGAATGTACTGTAAAATTTATAAGTTTATAGAATAATCTGGGGCCCTGATAACCCAGGGCCTTAAGCTGATGCTTAACTGATAAATCCTCCTCTGATTTTAGTAATAATCTATAGTAGAGTTCCAAATGTTGTTGGTAAATTGCGGAGACAGTCATTGGTGGTCTTTAATACCATATATAAATTGCGGCTAAAGCTTAAAGGAAGAGGGAGTTGCGACATTCTTTTTTTCTAAATCCATCCCTGTTATATTATTTAATCAAGCAAAGCGAATGCAGCGTTGCAATTCGTTTCCAAACATAATAGTGAACTATATCATTGTTGTAATGAAAATCAACAAATGTTTCCAAAATAAATATGTATATTTTTTATGTTGTGCCTACTTGTTTCTTTTAGTGCTGTACTTAAAGCTATGCGAGGTACAACACAACGTTTTAGTAACGTATACCCCCCCCCCAATGTAAGATATGCATTTGAAATGTTAAAGGAACTGAACTCTCTTCTTTGGTAACTGTAAGAGGAATAAAAAACTTTTGTTTTACCTATGCTGAAAAGGAAATTTGGTGTTTTCAACTCGCGATATGAGCTTCTTGCATTATTTTAATTATGTCTGAATCATGTGCTGCGTTATTTATTTTTCATAGTTTTTAAATTAAAATGTGAAAGATATTTTGCTGAATAAAAATGTAAATAAAACTTACCAACTTACTGTACTTATTAACGGGTTTTTTATTGAAGGACTTCAAGCCTTTTTCTTGTGAATATTTAGTTTCACTCCGCGAAATTATATCCTCATCTGCAATGGCATATAATTTTGCATGATAAAATTTCCCCATGTACGGCCTCCTATTTTTTGAAGTACTTTTCTTTCGGTACGTACACACATCTACTAGCAACAAATTATTACCTTTTTCTGAAAATATACGACTTATTGCTATTATACAACCTCTTCAACAGACAAGCAACAGTGTTGGAAAGAAATACGTATCTTTGAGTAATTGACCTCCCAATTAATTATAAATTTGGTTACAAGCAGTAATCAAAGGCAGAGCTAAGGCGCAAGAGTTTTTTTATCAGCGCACCTGTCTAACTGATAGGAAAAGGTAGAAGAAGATAATTATCTCATAGCCGCAATTTTCTTGTGTCATTGCAATGACCTAGAATCTCTAATAATTAAAGGGGATTACTTAGCCGCAATTTCCCTATACCAGTTCCAAAATACGGTTAAGATTAAGAACACATACATTCACTTACTACATGCTGGCTTAATGTCATCACCAAAAACAGTAAACTATTATTTTCCCCCAACATTAGATTATATTCTTTCCTTATTGCTCAGATTTTGAGCTCTTAGGAAGCTTCCATTTTAATTTGTGTGCAGCTTTTACTTTGACTAAAGCATGAGAATCGTTTAAAGTTTTTATTTTCCAATTTATTCATAAGTTTGCAGAAAATATTCAGAGCTTTATGTTAAATAGCATTTCATTCATAAATAAAGTCAGATATAGAGTTTACGAGAAAAAAGTTTTTCCTTACTAACGACAGCTTTCTACGACTAATTATGTAATCTGTCATTTCGAAACTTCACGTTTCGGTGATTTTCAGAATAAATATCATCAGCGGAATAAATTTCAGTAAAAACAGTATTAATTACTCAATAAAATCTTAATTGAAATTTGAGTTTCTTAAACTTGCGAAGTTTTTTATGCGTTAAATTCGGAAGTTTCATAGAAGTTTAATGGTTCAGTCGTTAATCATTAGAATTATTCTCTCATAGTTTTAAGTGTGAATATTTTTAAGAATATTAAAAATAAACAGGAAAGTAAAAAAAATTATTTAAAATTGTTAAATGACATTACAAATATTGCTTTTCAATATCCTTTATTTATAATTAATTTTTACCACGTTATATTCCGCAATTAGTGATTTTACAAAATAGCAAGTCACTTTCAAAGTTAACTCAAGGATTGAACTTGCCTAAGAAAATAATAGCATAATAATGCAGCTCAAATGTTTCATTTTTTTATGATTTAAGAATATTGTATTGAATTTTCATAGTGTTGAGTGAAATGTCATTAATGTATAACAAAGTCAGTCATTAATGTCTTGTGAGAGAGTTCGCACGCACGGGTGGGAACTGTCTCACAAGTTCGCTCCCTGAGAGATTGGAAGGTTGTCTTTCTACCGCATGAGCACTGTGTTGACCTCAATCTTTCTAACTCTTCAAGTTTCATAGCTAATCGTTACACATAGATACGAGACTCTAAGAACCAGTCAATTAATTTATAGCAAATAGTAATTTCGCACATTCAGCTATGCATTAACATCTTTAATACCTCATAAGTAATTTTTAAGTTGAATTACAAATGCTTATATAAATTAAATGTAACAAAATAAGTTGTAAAAATGTTTTGGGGTTATAACATTTCTCAATATGTTTGTTCTCTTATTCTTGATGTGCATATGCAATTTTTCTCAGAAATTATAATTCTATTTGTATAATTTTACATAATGCACACAGCACTTACAAAAATTTAGAGTAAAAGGTCTTGCAATTTTTAAAGAAATTAAATTACTCTTATGCCCTAAAATTCATGGAAAAATTACGTGATTGAAATTGTTGGATCAACACTTTTGGCACTAAAAATTACTAAAAATGAGAGATGTCGTATAATCAGGTCTGACGATGAAATGCATTTTCACAATGTTACACTTATTATTGATGTCATCAAGCAGCATTCTTCATCGAATCTTGCTTTAGTCATTTGCAACCACCTTATTCATGTTTTTCCAACCACAGAACTGCTATTTTCTTTGTAATGAAACCATCTCATGTGCAACTCTGTATTTCAGATCTTCTTATTTTTAGCAGAAACTGCGAAAAACATGCCAAACACATAAATCAGTATTAATTTCTTTGTGAATAATTATTTTGTTGTACATTATACGTTCTTGATTTTTGCTTTCTTCGTGCTAATAAGCCCATTTTCTCTAATGCTGTGAAGAATGCAACAGAAAAATGACATGTTTCGTCTGCTAGCGCACAAATATCTCCTTCAAACGTAATAATGTGAAAAACCAGGCATTTTGATATTAATATAAAACAAATGTAAATAAAAAAAGTGGAGCCCATCAAAGTGTGTTTTTTTCCATTTAAATCAGACTGGAAATGTAGCATACGAAAATGTTAATAATATGCAACAATATGCTCATTGTGTTTCTCTTTATCCGTAATCATGTAATATGCATTCGTTCAGAATTTAGGTCCATAATCATTTAAAACTCATTGCTTTTTTTAATTTTTTTTTCTATGGAAAAAAATTCCCACATTCATTATAATCAAAAGTTTTGCTTGAAACATGCAGTTTTTCTCAGAAGAAAATTCAATCTTAGAACGACCTGCTTTCCAGAAGATTCGCGAAAAAAAAATAGCTCAACGTGTATTAACGTTCAGATCTTACAATACATAGGGAAAAAGCTGGTGGACTACACTTTAACTTTGTTTCATTCAGGAGCTCTCTTCTCGCTGTTTTCCTTCTTTCCCTTGCATATTCCAATATTTCTCGAAAATTATTGTTTCACTCAATTTAAAGTCATGAATTCTTTCTCAAAAACGGGAAAAACAGTACAGAGATGGTGAATATGATAACTGAAAATACTATGTTTTCAAGTCTGGGTTGATACTAAAATAACGTGTAACACTTTGTCCGATTTTCCATTTAGAGCTTAAGTTTCAAGAAATTTCATGGTCCTCAGACTTGGAAGCAGCTCAAAAATTTATAACCGGGTCCCGACCCCGATCCGTAACAGATCCGAACCCGCAACTTACCCGGACCTGACCCCGACAAATCTGCTTTGAACTATAAATTCGAAACTCAAATTATAATTATACATAATCATGTATAAATAGTATATATGTACACAGGGCGTTCTAAAAGTTTATCCGCAGTGGGTATAGTAGGTTATATGATCGTAGGTTATATGATCGTAGGTTATACAGAAATCAAACAATTGTGTTCGGAAGAACGTGTAGTTTACTCACTTACTTACAGGAAGTGCTGAAACTGTCTTCCTTCATTTGCAGGACATAACCTAACTGTTTTACACATGTTTTCAAAAGTCCCTCCGCAGTAATATTCAGGTTGTTCCACTTAATTCTGATGGCGCTGCAGGCAAATTTTTTTAATTAAGTAACTTGTATGTTTAAATTCAGCTTCTGCTGTTTATATATCAAGCTTCAGAATATGTTTCACAGCAATAACAATTTTCACCAGCTTCTGATGAGTTGAAAGTTCCCAAAATGTGGATGTTGATTTCATCATTGCCCCTCAAAAGGAAGGGACTCTCATGAAATCAACATTCTCATTTTGGAAACTTTCAACTCACCACAAGCTTGTGGAAACTGGTGTTGCTGTGAAACATAATCTGGTTCCTTAATTAGACGAATCTAACTTCCAGCATTCACTCTTCCCCATTTTGTTTTCAGCAAGCATGTACAGTATTTCTTGGCCTCCATGCCGTTTTCAATCTCCTTAATATTACATTCATCCTTATTAACAAATAAGGCTTTAATTCCGACATGACATGCAATGGGAAAGAAAAGTTAGCACGTCAAACGAAAACTTCTGAATGCTTAATGCAAAAGTTGCGATGTGAAAAGTAACTCACAGTCTTGCAATGTGATACGCGCCGTGTGAGAGAGTGAAACCGCAGAGAAGCAGGAGACAGATTTTCCTGTACCTTGCTCCAGACAATCGACAAATACAGAGGAAATATCGTTTTAAGATGTGATGTCGTTGTGTCTAGCTTCGGCGCCGTATCGTCGGTCGGTGTAAAACTTCGCTGCTTTAAGAAAGAGGCGACAATATTTTTGAATGAAAAATCATTTTCCTGATGATATCGAGTATCGAATAGAATACCAGAATCGAGTACAAGTATCGATGGAATACCAGAATCGAGTGCAAACCATAATACGCATTTTTCTCTGAAATATCTTTTTTTTTTTTTTTTTTTTTTTTCAAAAATCAGATTGGGTCGAAATCAGGTCAGGAACACATTGACCCGATCCGTTTGACCCGCAAGAAATTGTCGACCCGTTGACCCGTGACCCGTTTCCATCTCTGATGGTCTTAGGAGTCAAAATTAAAACTTTAGTAGAATTTCTGATAGATAAAGAACACAGATTATTTACCGATTTCTGCGGATTTTAACACCGATAGGCACCTGAAACTCCGTGAGAATAAAGTTTTAGACATTTACTGGGTGCGAGGATAAACACAAGACAATTCGGCGAACATTCGTTCCTGAGATTCCACTCATTCCAGGAAAGCAGTTTTCGGCTTTTTAGGCTTTTGACGATGTAGGATGTCACGGTCAGATTTCTTGAGAGCAATATTACCGTTCCTTGCACAAAACGACATGCTGAGGAAAATATTCGCGGTATGACACTATTCAGTTAGTCACAAAATAATCACACGACTCTCGGAAGATTCTTCTAGGCTGAACGCATTTTTGTTGGTAGCTTTCCCACGAGTTAACAGGAATGTCCCTTTCCGGCTCTACTAAACGGAGGAAACCAGAACTGCAAAAGACCTTACTCAATCTTTTGATCAAAAATTAAACCCTTTTCGGAAGATATGCTCTCCGAAAATCTTGTTTTATTTTCCCAGTAATTCATATCCATCATTTGGCAGTAGGTAATTTATGAAAACAAAATTGTCGTTTCAAATTACGTAAAGTGTGTGTTAAGAAAAAGTGGCAATATAATCCTGTGACTGAAATGGTTTTCAAATGAATTTTCAATTACTAAAGTGTTGCCAAGCAAGATCGTAATGAAACTAAAAGAAGAGTGACTTTGGTGTGACTTCTTTGCAGGCTGAAATGGCACCATGACTATAGGTCCCAGACGAGATGCTTCGACATAATCTTTGGATCATTTCTGCTTAATGCAGGCCTTGTCGCTCTGAGGGAGAGTAGGCATATTTCGTTTTGTCGTAATAATTCCTGTGAGGAGTGGGTTTAAGCCTGACTTGCCTTTGTGCCAGATATCGTAGCAAAGGTGATAGATTGGAGTGCCCTAATGGCGGGTTGAGGGGCAGGTGGTGATGGCCTTGATTTTATTGAGACTGCTTGTCCCGGGTCAGCTGGCTTAGGGTGGTTTTCGGGGCACAATAGGTATTCGTGGCTCACCATGGCAGCAGTGGATTTCGAGCACACAACTACCTGATTCACAACTAGCTGCTCAAGCTACTGGGCTCCCCACAACCCATTTTGAAAGAGTCCATATCCATTTGGTACAAAAATCATCATCCCCTCCAGAAAAACTACAAAACAACACTGAAGAAAAGTTGAATTCGGTAAAACCTGTTTGGAGTACCATCGACGTATAAAAATACTGATATGTGGACGATTGAGAATGCATGATGGAGAAATTCAGCACTATCATTTTCTTCCAGTCTTGAGAAAAATCCAAAAAGTCGCTGCGCACGCACATCTGTGCACTGATAAATATATTATACGTAATATTTGCCGCCTTTTTATTTCAGGGGACTTTCGATGTGTAATTTCAGTAGTGCAGGACCAGTCTCTTGTATTTTACTTCTGCCACATTCTTTGATTAATATTAAAATTTATGAATTCGATACAATTCATTAAACTTCTACTCTATGATTAATTATCCATACTCTCCTATTCTGTTGAAATAACTGACGCTTGATTCTGTGGGCTTTAAAAGCATTCGATCAAATTCAAATCTTTTTCTGCTGTCCTACGCCATCAACTTCCTGTTTTGCCTGAGAAGCTCACTTCAGAAGTCATCGAACTTGGGATGCACTACTATACTGTCTGTCTTCATAAGTGCTCAGAATAATTTTGTGGTATTTTGCTCTGAAACCATGTAAACATTAGGGAAATGCCAAGACTAACATTCATGAATGTTTTCACGATCCCTGAATATTGAACCTATTTTAGCGAGGTGCAATTAACTGCAAAAGTTAAAAATCGACAGTTTAGTAGAAACTATACTCAGCCTTTAACAGATGAAATTTATGAAGACGTATCATTTGTATTTTTCACATTATCACCACCAGTTTGTTCATAAAGATCAAACTTTAATACTGTGGCTTTTCACTAAACAGTACAACACAGAATTTAATCAGACTGTCGGCTGCACTGTAGGTTGGTATCTTTATCGGTCGGAAACTCAAAACATAGATGTTATTTTTCTTCAGTCACTTATCGTTCTCTTCTTTCTCTGGAATGAGTATTCCAGAATTAAAGACAAGCCCTTTTAGCCTTTGACGTACATTTAGTCCTCAACAAAAGAAACAAGTTAGTAAAATCATGCAATGCATTGATTATGATACGCTTTCCAACATACCAGAAATCATTACTCAAGTTATTACTCAAGTTATGAGGGTAATGGCTGTGGAATAAATCTCGCTCATGTGCCCTGACCTTTTACCCCATTTCGATTATATTGAACAGAATTGGTTCAGTATGCTTCCGGAACAACATAGTAAAGTTTTGTCGCAATAGAAACATTTTTAGTCAAGTTATGGTGATAATGGCTGTGGAATAAATCTCGATCCTGTGCCCTTACCTTTGATACCATTTCGATGATATTCAAAAGAACCAGTTCAGTATATCTTCGCAACAACATGATACAGTTTTGTCGTAATCGAAGCATTTTTACGTAAGTTATGACGCATAAGGGCGATGGAATGGATCCCGCTCCTTTGTCCTGACATTTGACCTCATTTCGTCCATTTTCAATGGGATTCGTCCCCAGGTTGTCCCCTGCCACATAGTAAAATTTCATCGAAATCGAATGATTTTGACGCGAGTTATCGTGCGGACAGACAGACAGGCGAACAAAGCTTAAGCATATACTCGTCTTCAACCTACAGTTGGAAAGCGTAAAAAAGAAAGAAAAATAAAAAAATACACTGTTGATAATTTTTTTGAAATCATACTACTTCCAATGCAAAGCATAGACGGGATCTGATCCAGAGGTTTTGGTTCGAAGACAGCTTAGACCTTTTATTATGTTTATATGATATCTGATTTAAGAAGTTCCGGTGTGAGTTATCACACCGGAACTTCTTAAATCACGGATAACATAATTTTAATATGATCATACATAATTTGTATAGGTTAGCATAGCATATTGATTCTGTTATGTATTTTTATTATTTCAAACCCTTTCTTTCTACAAAAGGTACTATTTTCCATAGTCTACACGTGTACTAAGACAATTTCTTTTCACTGGACGAGGCCACTGAAGTATTCATCACAAACAATATAAGTTCCCTTGTATGAACATTTGTCCCATTTTCGCAGTGAAAAGAGCACTTGTCTGTTTTATTTGTCAAAAACCTGTCTCAATCGATATGCGTTTCAATTGTTGTAATGTTCATGAAACATACTTTTACATTTGGACATCACAAACAAAGAAAATACCTGGTTATTAAAAGATTAATCACATATCTTACTTTTCCCGTCATTATTTTCGGGATTTCACCTAGTAATTTACGGGTATACAAATGATACGTTAAGGTGGTTCCACTTAAAATCTCTGCCTTATGTTTCCAATGGTAAAACTTCTTTACATATTCTCTTCGCAATTAATGTATTCCCAAAGATGAAAATTTGCACATCGATAAAACTAACTTTAAGTTATAGCACGGGATACTTAATACTTGCTAAAACATAACCATAATTTTATTAAAAATCAATCATTTTTCTTAGAGTAATGTTCAGACCTGATAATAGATGGCGCGACCTGTACATTTATGACGTCAGTAGACAAACAAATGTTGGATAGCTTAAATATGGTTATGTTTTAGCAAGTATTAAGTACCTCCTTTTATAACTTAAAGTTAGTTTTATCGATGTGCGAATTTTCATTTTTGGGAATACATTAATTGCGAAGAAAATATGTAAAGAAGTTTTATCATTGGAAACATAAGGCAGAGATTTTAGGTGGAACCCCTTAAATATGAAATGTCCAAAAACAATTGCATTCATTCATATGCTTATCAAACAGTTTTATTTTATTTTATTTTATTTTTAAAGTTTCTTTTTTCACTTTCTAAGTACCATATTGTCAGTAAGAGGTACCATTTTCATTTTTAAAAGCTGTGTTACAAAAAAAATAACGGAACTTGAATTTCTCGCATCATCAATAAAAGGCATTCTCAGTCCACTTCTGCATGATAATACTCCCAAGTCTCTTCCACGACTCTCTGTCTTGGCCCATTCTCTTCCATAATAATCTGATATGCTCTAGAATTTCGACCACCCATCTTCTACGTCTTCTTTTGGGTCTTTTCGTGTCCCTTGCACTGTAGAATTTTTGGTGCCCATCAGTGGCCAGTTCTTCCAGCAATATGTACAGTCATTGCCTCTTGAGCGTCTTTACACTGATCATGATGTTAACAGCTCCTGTCATTTTTTGATCCATGAATTCTTCTTCCTATCTTTTTTTGGTTACACTAAGCACGATCTCACCATGGTTCTTTTGGTTGTCCACAGCCTTCTCTGTATGTCTTCTCTGGTTAAGGTCCGTGTCTCTTATTCATACGTAAGACCTAAAATAATACATTGATCAACCACTTCTTTTAAAACATAATGGGCAAATGCTCTTGAAAAATTTACTGTTTCTTCCAAATACATTCCTGCCAAGTTTTAAACATCAGTTTAATTTCTTCGATGTGGCCCTTGCTTGGTGTCTGTTGCCCAAAGCAGATGCAGGCATCAGTTGCTTCTAACTTTTCTTCATCAACCCCTAAATCTTCACTTTTTGTAAATGCATTGTACATCAAATTTGTTTTCTGTAAATTTATTTTTTATTCCACTTCTTTGCTCTTGTCAGCATGTCATACCTTACGGTTATGAGGGAATACTTGCAAAAAAGGATACTGTCATTAGCAAAACGAAGGTGAGTTAAATTACTTCCATTAATCATTATTCTTTGTCTTCCTAGTTCAACGAATGAAAGATATTTTGCAATGTTTTGCAATGTGGCACTGAAGAGCTTCGGAGATATGGTGTCACCTTGTCTCACTCCCTCTCCCATTTTTCGCATACCAAAAGGAAAAAGTGAGAAGAAAATAACATATTGAATAATATCATACTAGAAATTCCGTAGAAGTTTGCTATATTCACTACATAATTCGTCCAGATCATAAAATAGCAAAGAAGAAAGAAAACATCGAACATAATCGGAGCTCTTTACACAAACTATTTGACTCAAAAGGAAATATTTACTCGTTTGAGGGGTTGAGATGTGATCAATTTCCGTCTGGAAAGAATACAGTTAAACATTATAATAGTATTTGACACAGATCAGAACGGGTCAGAAGAAAAGAGAACATCGAGATATGGGCAAGTAGACGCTGATCAGTCTTGACCCTGTTGCGAACATAACATAGAAGCAGGCACGCCGTTTCACGCATCCATGTTTAAAACATACGTCAGTACAAAGCGGAAAGCTTTTTTCAAAGAATGCCACACTTTAGTGCTTGTTTCTAGAAACAGTAGTAGAGGATTCGTTGGTTTCCGATGTATTGTCCAGACGCTTTTAAAGTTTCAAACATCAGAACAGTCTTAAAATTGTACTTTCTCCTTTTAGACTGTTCTCTGTGTCCTTTTTTTATGTTATTAATGAGAACCCCCTGTTTCTATTTTAGATGTGTGCTTGTTTTATTGCATATATACATTTTGTAAAACTCAACAAATTGTCTTATGAAAAAGTTTTATGTGTATTCGCTTCATCTGTTTGAAGAGTCTAAAAAGAATTACTACACACTCTCAAGTTTCAGTTCATTAATAGAGGACCATTCCAATATACACTATATACCAACAAGTAATTGGACACCTGTGATAGCAAAGGAAAACGAAGTTTATTCACCTTCAATAGTTGGTGAAGCCTCCACGAGCGGAGATTACAGCTGCGACACTCCGGGGCATACTCTCAACCAGGCGTTGTACGACGGCTAACGGTATTTTCTTCCACTCGGCTTAGAGAAGACAGGTCAGTTCCTTCACCGATTTCGGATGGTGGGGGCACCCCTTAAGTCGACGCTCCAACTCGTCCCAGAGGTGCTCGATAGGGTTAAGGTCGGGGCTCTGCGCAGGCCAGTCCATTCGATTAACCCTATTGTCACCATACCAAGCCATGGTGGACCTCGCAACATGACAGGTGGCATTGTCATCCTGAATGGAACATGGGTCCACCCCGCAAAACTGCCACAACGTAGGAAGCGCATGGTCATCCAAAATGGTACAGTAGGTCTCGGCGTTGAGTCTACCAGGAATTGTGACCAAGGGTCCCGTGCCATACAAGGAGAAACACCTCCATAGCATAATTCCACCGCCGCCGAACTTCACAGTTGGCACAATACATTCCGGCAGGAGGTGTTCTCCAAGCAGACGCCAAACTCAGACCCTGCCATTCGAACGGTAGAGGGTGAACCTTGATTCGTCTTTCCAGAGAACGTGTTTCCACTGTTCGACGGTCCACTGTCGACGTTCTTTGCACCACGTTAGCCGAGCAGCACTATTGAACTTGGTGATCAAAGGCTTGTGGGCGGCAGCACGTCCATGATAACCGAGCAGATGGGCTTCCTTATGGATGGTATTCATCGAAAGAACACTCCCGAATGCCTGTTGAAACTCCTCGCGTATGTGGCACATCGATTTGGTGCGGTTCTTCCGAATTTCTCTGGCCAGCACCCGTCGGTCTATAACTCCCTGTTTTGTGGGACTGCCGGGTCGGGGCATATTCCGACAGTCATCTCTCATCTTCCACTTGCCAATCACGCAGGTCACTGTCGATTTTGGGTACTTCAACTCGCTGGATATGCCACGTATGGATCGGCCATTTCTGTGATACCTGACGATTACACCTTTCTCAAAATCAGAGAGCTCCTAACTTCGTGGCACCTTGCATGCGACTGGTTGCGCTGTTGTTTCCCACACGATATTTAACGGCGGTGGCTGTGACGTGTATCAGGACCGCAGATATCGTCGATTGCAGGGGTGTCCAATTACTTGTTGGTAGATAGTGTATTTCTTATTGTATATATGCTGCGATTTCTTCTTCCGGTGCCCTTTTTATATTGGCTAACCGGGGTAAAATTCGATACTGTTAGTGTGCAAGAGTAAGGGAACGAGAGACGTGGTGATCCGGTATCCCTTCTGTCTTTGACAGTGGTATATGGAGGGCATTGTTTTTCCATCCTTGAGGGGAGAGATGCTGCGTAAGTTATAAGGCTCAGGAGATAGATTTTCGAAAATTGCAAAGTACTGCCTGTGTAATGAAGAACTCCTGTGCTGCAGTTGTATTGCCAGTAGTATCGCTTTTATGAAATACAGATCAAACGTGCAGGGTTAAAGCAAAACTTTAAAAAATGGAAAATAACGTATTTCATGAAATGGTATAGTTCAGATTATTGTGGTGATTTAAAGTATAAAATTACAAAAATGAAAAATAGATAATATGAGAAATTTGCAACAAAATACCGGCAGTCTGCCGGTCTGTTCTCTTATGGTCAGCGACGTACGCAGCTGCCCAGAGTAAGCATTGACTGATGTCATGAATGTGGTACATGCGCTGCAGTAATAATAAACTTTTGTGTATGCTGGGCTTAGAAGCAGCAGATAAGAAATCAGGAATAGTACTGATAATCTTCAATACTTCTTCCTTTCTGGCCTACTACACGCGGACAGACGAGTCGACAGGCTGGAATAAGGTCAGAGTCGATAACAGTAAGACAACTGTCAGAAAAAAATTACCAATTTCACACTGAAGATCTTTCACTTTTGCTTTATGCAGTGATCGTAACAAAAAGCTAAGTCTACTTTAGCCTTACATAATAATTAGTTTCATCTCACGACCCCCGAATTCGTTCGTTGAATAATATTCCGCGGCAAACACACACATACACATGGTATGTTCTTAGAGAACAGGATTTGTAATTCGAAAGTAACCAGATGTTTTTGCTGTTCCATTTTTTTGAAACGAACGACTGATCGCAAAGATCGCTATTCAGATTTTAAATACGTAGCTTATGATCACCTTTTGTGCAGTGTACCCTCCGATCTGCAGTGTTAGCACATCCAATCTCAGTTTTATTTATATGACTGAAAAGTCGCTGTGACTGCTAGTTTTAGTGAAGAACGATCTCCGTTTCCCAGTTTTATTGACAGAACAAAGGTAAAAAGAAAAATAAGAACGAACAGCTGTTGACTGTATAGACGAAGTCATTGATGTTGCATCCAATAGTACCTGTTTCACACTGCATCAATTGTTTTCCAAGTGACAATATACACTGCTGGCCACCCAAAATGCAACACCAAGAAGGACACGAGATAGCAAAGCCAGATTTACTGCACTCATAACAACAGATACAAAGAGGAAACGATTGAGCTAACAGGTCCGTGCTATTTGCGGAACACGCAGAAATCAATAGTTCGTGTGGCCCCCATGGCTGACAATAACGGCCGCTACACGCCGCTGCATCGAAAAAAGAGGCTTTGGATGTGGGCTTGGGGTATGTCTGTACAGGCTGCTTCCACACATTGCCACAATTCATCAGGCGTAGCCGCGGGTGGTGCTTGCCGGGCAACTCGGTTGCAGATCAGCGACTAGACGCATTCGATGAGCGACATATCGGAAGAACAGGCGGGCCACGGCAGCAGTGACACCTGGTGGGCCTTGAAGAATTGTTGCACAACGCGAGCCACGTGCGGACGCGCATTGTCCTTTCGAAACATGGCCGCTGGCAGGACCTGCAGGTAAGGGTGGACTACAGGCTCCAAAACGTCGGAGATGGTGCGGTGGCTGTTGAGTGTACCGGCGATGCGTACCAGAGAGGTGCTAGTGTCATATCCAATTGTAACCCAAACCATAACGCCAGGCGACGGGCCGGTATGGCGATGCATAATGCAGGCGACATACAGTCTCTCGCCGCGGTGTCGCCACACGCGGATCCGACCATCGTGGTGCTGCAGGCAGAAGCGGGATTCGTCGGAGAAGACAATGTCGTGCTATTCCGTAGTCCAGGTGCGGCGTACAACGGCCCACTGCCGCCGCACTCGCCGGTGATGTAACGTCAATGGTAATCGGAGCAATGGGCGCAGTGCGACAAGTCCCCGCTCCTGTAGACGACGTCGAACGGTACGTGCTGACACAGGTTGTTGCGCAGCACACCCTAATTCCTGCTCTAACGTTTGTGATATGGCGGTGCAAGCCGTCAATGCCCGCCGTTCGGTGGTGTGCCGCGGCTGCAGCAATCGCTCACGTCGGTCCGTCCGTCCCTCCTGCACCCACCGAATCCATACTCGCCTCGCTGTGGCTGGATGTCGTCCCACACTGGTGCCGATGTCTCGGTACGATAAACCGCTGTCGCGATAAGCCACTATCCGTCCTCTGTCGAAATCCGAAACGTGCTGGAATGACTGCCGTATTCTGCGACAAGTCATCAGGAAGCTTCCCACGGACAGGTCCGGCAGCACAACACACTTCCACTACTTACACCCCGCCTTTTGTACATCCTTCTTATAGTGCTTCTCGGGGGCGTGCCAGGCGCACATGATTTGCATATGCCCTGCAATGCTAATCATTTGCACGTCCTCTCGCGGGCGACGCATTCTGCAAATTTCAGGCCAATCGGATGCTTCCTTCTTGGTGTTGCATTTTGCGTGGCCAGCAGTGTGTATCGGCTAATGATGCGTCTGCCGAACATGAAGATTTTCTTTGATACTCTCTCGGTTTTTTTTCTTGAACTGTCAAACATATAAACAGGGCACACCTACTCAAACCGCAAAAGGACCTCATACCTTTTGGCAACATAGCATACATATAAATATTTGTTCATCTAACCGTAATCCTCTTATGTCAGCTAACTTATTTCGTCTCCTTGCCATTCTCTAGAGTAAACTTCACTGACACATCACTGATACTGGGTCGCGAACAGATCTAATTTTATTGAACTTATGTTTGCTTTTAAAGTATCCCAAAAATTGCTGTACTTTTTTGGCAGGACAGCTTGAAATACAATATTTTTTGTAGTTTTCTGCCTTTGATTAACTATTTTCTGTTAGTGAGGTTAAGTGTCTCTAGGAAAGGCTATTGAAAATAAGCTACACCGAGTTTTTGTTTCTATATGCCTCATTGGGCCTTGATGTCACACTATAAAGTCCCAGTAGACTCATAGTACGAAATTCAGTTTCTCAACACTGGAAGCTATTCATGTTAGCTATTTGACCACAAAGATGAATTGATATGATTTAAAGTTAAATGCAAATTGTTTATTAGATTTATTTTTTGAATATTCTTTTAGTTATATAAGTAATGACAAAATTAGTTTCCATTTAAGTCATTTAAATGTATTATTATTGCAAGCTTCGTTAAATTTATAAATCGATCAAAAAAACGTACGGAATACTTTCGGCAAGGCATAATAATTTTGAACTGTGAACAACTACATTAAAAGTTGCTCATATTTAATATTATTTTTATAAACACAATTAAGTTTTGAAATGTGTTTTCAGTTGTTTTTCAGATGATTTCTCAAAGACAAGAACATCAGACCCAAGAGTATCTGAAACTTTTAGCAGCAGCTGCGTTTACTGCAAAGATTTGCCGACTCCTAAAATGACTTTTTTCTCACAACCAGTGAGAATAGATATGATGCAATGCATCGGTGATTAACAAAAATGAATAAAAAAGAAGAAGGAAAAACTCATGACAGACCAAAGTTGATGACATTTTCATCATACATGAGCATGGTTTTTCATAGGCGGTAACTTGCACGCATTGTAATTAATGAAGAACACAAAAGCGAATGCAAAAATATCAAAGCCTTTCACTTTGAACTAAAAGCAAAACCAACTAAGAAAGCAGAAAAGTGCTGAATGAACGCACATGCATAAGAAGAAAGACATTTACCAAGAGAATTTAACCAAACGACTGAAACCGCAGGCATTCTAGCAGAACGCCACTCCATTCCACATAACTTCAATCTGTTCAACCTTTCGGGCGTTTTTGCTATGGACATCCTCAGTGCTCTTCGTGTAGTCGAAGTGTTATCCAATTCCCTGAGTCACATTCGACAAACTTCTTGATACCTACAGATAATAATGATTCTGTGCATCGTTGCTTTGAAAGTAAAAGTTTCGTTACGAACACGTTTTGTAGTATTTAGCAGCCTTTTTCTCAAACGTCTTCAAGTTTGATTCTGGATGAAACTATCTTGAATCCCCTGCACATGGAGAAGTCCCTCTTATTTCTCTTTTCATTTCGTTTGATGAATTTAACTGTGACTCTGAACTTTTGCTGAATTTCATTCTTTCTCGGTTGTTAACTATTCACGTTTTACAAACCTGTACTGAAGCTTATATCGTGTGTATTTTTTCTATTATTTTTATGCTTATGTTCTGAAAAGCACTCGATGTCATTAATGTGTGTGAATCGTTCTACTATGTATATGTGTACTACTTAACTCCTGTTTACTTTTGTGATATCATAATATTTCTTGTTCAAAGTATGTGCTCTAAAATACTGCGAGGTGTGTATGTGGGTGTGAATGTATGCTCATGAAAATTTTTCATTCTATCTGAATGGCTTCATCTGACGTGACAATTATACGTCTGTCTCTCTTAAACTGAAATTTTCTGGACCTTTCAACTGAAACTTTAACCAGCAGAAAACAGCATAGGAATCTCGGGAACTTCAGTGGAAAACTGTTCACTTTAATTTGAATAAAAAGAAATACGCTGAGTAAACAAAATACGATACTAGCAGAAAGTCAGGTTTGCTTTGTTTGCAACTCCCCATCTTATAATCAGCATGAGAGACTTTCTCTTTTGAGCAGTCTTTGATCCGACATAGATTCAAAGATGCACTATCAAGCACTGATACTGCATAATCTAAAAACCTGCGAATAAAATATGCTAAGTTGTTGTAGCTCTACCGAAATATACAAAGACGTGTTCTTCGAGGATTTGTAAGAAAGCAATGATTCCAAGGTACTGCAGTTCGTTTCTGCAAATTATGCTGACCAGTCATCTACGAGGTATGTTTTATGTTGCTATGTGTCTACTGTGACTTGATAATGTGAACATCAAAGCCCAGTGAGAAACATAGTAGCAAAACACACCGCATAGCTTATTTTGATGCAGAATGTAAAGCCTGTCGCTGCCTCCTTTAGTTTTCTATTGCCCCATAAGGTGCAAATTTACCCAAATATAGTGTTGCTTGACAGAATAGGATCCCATAAATGCCTTTTCCATTTCACTCATTCCTTCCACATCCCGACTTTGGGAACGCGAATTGCGAGATATTACAACCTTCACCTACTGACACCAAGAGCAAACAACTATTTCTAAGCTGTTCTACACTTCCAAAATCCAGCCATGGTGTTACGCATATTTGTTTCTTATTAAAATCGTTTTCTGAAAAAAAAAATGAAAGAGAAGAACACAAAAGTTCAATCTGCACTTGTTCTCGAAGGCACTATAGAGAACGAGCGGGATAGGGAGTGTGGTGTAAGAGTCATTTGAATTGCTTCTCAGATATAGTCACACCTAACATCACCGGAAGAGTTCAGTGTCAGTTAAATATTGCTGTTTTGCCCGAAGCTTATGAACCATGAATATTCTTTTGAAATATGAAAGGCAAGATCTTGTAAACTGTACATACCGGAAATAGTAAAAATGCAACGTCCTAAGAATATTTTGTAGTGCGTCAGATATGTTCAAAAATTTACATCGTTTTCTAAGGAGAGATAAAGCTCGAACAAGTTTTTCCTAAAAGTAAGGAAGTTTATTATTATAACATTCCAGGTAGCTTCGTGGACTCGTAAAAGTCAGGCTGAATATTTCACCACAGCCAGAAGTAGATTATGTTAGTCCATAAAATTCAGGTGTAGATGGAGGCAGAAAATTAAGATGTAGTTCATGCTATAAAAGTTTGAGAAATGTCACAAAGGTGATGCATTCAATGCTTTCGTTCCTACAAAAGAAAAAGAAAAGAAATCAGATGTGAATTTTCCCGCGTTAATTTTAGTTATGAATTGTGGCACGACATCCAGTGGATTGATGACGCTACGAAATTCGGGATTTCCAAATGTAGCGAAAACACAAAGCAAATTTTTGAATCGTGCAAGTCTCAGCAGATTGCCCATAACATTCAGGGGAAGAAAGATATCATTATGATTCTATGTGCACCACAGACATAATTGCACTTTCTCAAATGGGAAGAATGTACAAGAATGGGTCACTGGTTAACTCAAATGGGTATCGATGGCGATACCAATTGGGAAATAATTGCTCGAGATAATGAGTTACGACTGGGACTTCTGGAGACTTCCAGACTTTCAGCCAACTGCCTTTTTAAATGCAACACACGCAACACACACACCAACAAAAAAGCGCTCGTACGCACGTGCACACATGCGTGTATACATTGTTTAAAGTGAAAAGTACGTTCCAGTAAACCACTACGTAAAGAAAGTTATCACAATTCAGCTAATATTTTCCTAATAGATTTAATGTAAGCAAGGAAAAATTAATTGTGCTATGCCACTTGAATTGGACGCAGTTTAGGCAATACAATTTTTTTAAGATTTTTTTATGTAATGTTGGCCATTGTTTTCATACTTTACTTATTCAGGGAGACAGAGTTCTCCTTTCCTTGACTTCTCTATCAGCAATGTCTTCTTTGTAGAGATCATAAACTTCCTTTTTATGAGGAATGAACTAACTGATCGTAAAATTCTTGCTATGCAGATCTTCGAATCTCTTGCTTTGCGTTCTCTTCATTTTTTCGGAGACGATAAGCAACATGAGCTTTCTGAATCATAATTTCTTTCGTGTTTACAGGCAAGTCCACAGGGGTCGGAGAGAGTGTAAAAAGGCGCAGTGTCAATTATCCGCTCATCACTTTTGAAAGAGTGATTTTAGCTAATTTGAGGCAATGTTCGCTCTGAAGTTTGTTACTCCTCTTTACGCTTACGCTGCACTTGGAACTCATACTGAAGGGGCGACAAAAGTAAAATGTATAAATACGTAACGAAGACACCACGCGTATGGAATCACAGGAGAGCTCCTTCAGATCTTCGAATCACAGGAACTGATTGATGCTCAGAGAGAAAGAAAGAACTAACTGCTTGCTTTTAGGCAAAAATTGCTCTGCTGAAAATCTCACACGAACACCCTGACATAAAAAGTGAGGGAACGTTTTCCAAGCTCTTATGTGGATAATAATTAGCATAAACAGTGGAAGATTAACAACTCCGTTATCGTTTTTTAAATTGCAACAAAAATAAAAGTTGATGCAACGAAACTACTTATTTTCTTTCTCTTTCTCTCTCTCCCGAAAAGTTCTAAGGAAGACCTAGGAAGATATTTGCTTTCTCTTTTTAAAACGTTTTCGACAAGAATTATCATAAAGGAAAGGCCATGAACGTAATATTTTCCAACGTTTTCACGAACTTCAGCATTATTTTTCCTTAAAAAGCGATATCCAAAATTAAACACCCTTTTTTTCGCACTTTATTATACAGTAATATATTTAAAAGCCAGAGAAGTTGGGATTGATGCTATGAAATAATTATTATTTACATCTGGACTTAAGAAGTTTACTGAAGTACCGCTAACACTATTAATTTACCTTCTTTTGTTTTTAGAAATAGAGCAATCACAAAAAGATCACCCTTTGTATATTTTTAAGAAACTGAACTTTCAAGAGAAAGTTATCTCGGAAGGTCTTCTACCCGCCGGCTAATTGCCTCATTTTCTGTTTTTTTTATTTTTGTTCATCATTTTGGCTGAAGTTATCAAACTCCTATACACTACAAATCGCCTACATCATCTTTCAGTTACAGTTCTTCGGATAAACTGGGTTTTCATAAGACATTTCGCTGTCCAACTTACATGCATTACTGTGTTAAGTAAATTCAATACCTTGTTCTCACAGACTTATTTCACGCAGATGAGCTCTTGATGACTATGCACAAACATCTGCACAAAAAAGCACTCAAAAGTTACTTTCAGTAATGCAATAAAAGTTGTTATACTGCATATGTGGAGTTATACACTGAGTGGCCAAATTATTATGACCTGCAGACGATTTTATGCAAAGTAGGTATCCCGCAGATGCTTCTGACCCAAGATGGCTGAATCAATATAAAGGAGGAACGGTGAAGGTATGCAGAGACTAATGAAGTGCACTGCGCAAAAAATAATGCGTAAAAGACGCGATCCGACGGACTTTTGAACGTGGAATGATCATGGGTAACGGAAGCATTGGTGCGAACATTAGCAAAACGGCTGCACTTATGAAATGTTCAAGGGCAGAAGTTGTTAAAATTTACATAGAGTGGACCACCCGTCAAAAAACCGGGTCCGAATGCAAGGCGTGTGTTTGTCAATGGCTACTGGATGCTCGAGCTGAGCGGTGAGTAGACAGCTTATTCAGTCTAACAGACACTTCGTTAAATTACAGATAATCTGAATCAGGCACCAAATCCCATAACCACTCAAGGTACAGTTCGCCGCACATCACATTACATCGTACGGGCTACAGAAGCAGATGGCCTGTCCATAAGCCATTGCTATCTGCAGCAAACAAGAAGAAACGTCTCCAGTTCGCTCAGGAACACAAGAATTAGACAGTAAATGAGTTGAAAAGGGTAAAGTGGTCCAATGAATCACGTTCCGAACTGCGCCATGCAGATGAAAGGGTGAGGATATGGAGACAGCAGCACGAAAGCATGGGCCCATCTTGCATCGTCAGTACTCCTCAAGCTGGCGGAGTCAACATCATGTCTGGGGCATGCTTTCGTGGGAGGTTTGGGCTCTTTGATTCGTGTGGAGCAACGTCTGGTCCCCAAACGTATTTAAATATCTTTGGCGACCAAGTCCAACCAGTTATGTTGATGGTTTATCTCAGTGGAGATGGATACTTCCAACAGGACAATGATCCATGTCATAGTGATCACATTCTATACGAATGGTTTGAGAAGCATCACGGAGACTTTTCCCTGTTACATTGGCCTCCTCAATCACCGGTTTTCAGTCCAATGGAGCATTTCTGGACGAAGCCGAGAGAGGCATCATCCGCTACCATTAAATCTTCACGAGTTCATCGCATTTGGGCTAATATACCCCAAGCAATTTACCGACAGTTAATAGAGTCCATACCAAGGCGAATGCCAGCAGTATTAAGGGCCAAATGCTGCCGAACTGCGTACTAGTCAGGTGGTCATGCTAATTTGTCCACTCAGTGTATACTGAGGTATTTTATCTATAGTACTGCGTATTAAATATGTTAACACTTCATCGTCAAGAGTACTTCTCCAACTATGATAATTTACATATTGTTTGCTTGCTGGTACTGCTACATTTGAATCATTACAGGTAAACACACACTTTTGGATAAATAGGATGAGATACCGCAACATTTATGCCTCATGTAATCACTTTGCAATGAGGTATGAAACTTGAGAAGTATAGAAGTTAAGTAAAATGTATAGTAACATTTCATAGGAGCTTACTTTTCATTCAAAATAAGCAGCTTATTTTCAAACACCTCCCTTTAATTTGCACACACCTCTCTTTAGCTGCTGCATGTATCCGTTACACTGAAAATTTTTAATTATGCTTGATATATACTGTGTGCATATACAGAGTACATTCAAATTCTTAATTTCACAATGTGCGTATTCTCATGCAGTAGCCTCACAGGATTTGAATCCAGAACCATCTCGGACGAATGGTCAGAAGTCAGATCTAAGACTACTGTTTTGTCTCCAGTGTTATCTTATTTTATGATTCTTAACAGCAACATTTAAAAATTTCAATTCGATATAATGATAATTATCTTTAGTATTTCAGTCTGACTGTAACCACAAGCAAAATCATGTCTTTTATCTCGGCATATTTAGCTTTTAATAAACACACAAATATCGATATGCATAAACTACACTGGCGTGCAAAAATTAAGGACGAGACGGTTTTCCGAATGTAACGTCGTGCAGAAGTGCTCCACATCGACTCAAATCATACCATAAGATCCCCAAGATGTAAGAATATGGGACAAGTTAGCAAAGCTGTCCAAACAAGGAATCCAAAGGATACAAAGGCACTTTATTGAAAAGGTAGCTTCGAGCACAACTGGACAGAAAATAGAAACGTCCATGTGACAGGTGGCTGCCAAGAAAAATCCAGTCTTTAGTAGGGGATATGATCACCCCTGACTGCGTTGCAGAATTTACAACGTCTGTCCATGCCGAGTACGAAGTTGTCAAGGAGCTGTGGAGGCATCGCTGCCCATTTCTCTTGTAGCGCCAATCGCATCTGCGGAATCGTTGCTGGCGGCTGGTGACGTGCTGCCAAACGTCTCCCGAGAAGTTCCCACACGTATTCGATTGGATTTAGGTCCGGGGACCTTGCGTGCCAATCCATGCTTTGAATATCTTCTCTCTCCAACAGCTCTGCGACATCCACGGTGCGATGAGATGTAGCGTTGTCGTCCATGAAGAGGAACTCAGGACCCACAGCACCTCTAAACAGACGCACGTGAGGCAGGAGAACCACGGTACAATAGCGGACACCAGTGATTGAACCTCCTTGGAAAATGTGGAGGTCAGTACGGCTACCAAGCATGATACCGCCCCAAACGAGAACTTCGCCACCTCCAAACCGGTCCCTTTCGATGATGTTGGAGGTGTGATTGCGTGTTCCCTGCTCTCTCCAGATGTGCATACGTACAGAATCGCTCGTCAGACTAAATCGGCTCTCATCCGTAAAGAGAACTCGACCCCATTGCTGATGTGTCCAGTTCTTGTGTTCCTGGCACCACAGAAACCGCCGTCTCCGATGAATAGGTGTTAATTGCATACACCGTACTGGTCGTCGTGTAAATAGACATCCTTTGTGCAGCCTCCTGACCACGGTAAAACGCGATAACGGACGTCCAATTGTCTGTTGCTTGTGCCTTGCGATTTCTCTCGCTGTCTGCCGTCTGTCTCTTCTCCCCTGTAGGACAATATACCGGTCGTCCGCAGCCGTGGTTGCTCGTGGACGACCACTGCTAAGCTATCGGACAGCTGTTCCTGCCGTTTGAAATGCTCACCAAGCTCGTGAAGCGATGCTGTGAGCGATCCCGAACTCCTCGGCCACACTAGTCACACTTCGACCTTCTTCCAACTTCCCAATGACGCGGCCTCGGGTAAAGTCATCCAAATGTCGTCTACTGGATTGCCTGTTGGCCATATCACACGGTGGCAGCAACTCGACGTCGTTCAAACCGATGTACACCGTGCAACAGCTTTCACCGAATTGCTGAGCGTACACCGCCCGTGTGCTTTATACCCTTCCGACACTCCCCTCCCCCTCCCCTACGTCATGCTGCATATATGCGCATTCCCTACCGTATCGGACCCTAGTCTATCTCCTGAGTGGTCGTTCGGTCCGTTCTGCCTGCTCGTTCCGCTGTTATGCTAATTTCTCCTCTTCGTCCTTAATTTTTGCACACTAGTGTAACTACGCATGAACATAGGAGATCTAATCATTAAAATGTTCATTTAAAAATTGCCCAAAGAAATTGTTTTTTAATTTTCCCTACCAATTGCATGTCAACATGGCGATATGGTTTCATAGCCTCGTTAAACAAATGGGATTTTGAAAACTGCAATCGAAGTCTTGAGCAAAAACACATAACAGCTAAGAATTCGTTTACGCTTGTGTATTGAACAAAAACATAGAACAACTAAGAATACATTTAGAATTAACTCACTTTTGAATTCACTGTTAACTAGAAATCTCTTTACTGTGAGTTGTTTACCGACTTATCTTAAATATCACTTTTCCTTGAAGCTTAAGTTTTATTGCCAGGTCCGGAAACATGCACCGCTATACAAGGGTTTTCTCAGCAATGTTTTCATTTTCATTTGAACGTTTACGTTCAATAAAAAGTATTGTTTAAACAGACACGCATAGTGATAAGCTTGCTAATTTCGCTCTATTGATTTATTCACCGCTTCTAAAAGAAGTTTACTTTTTCCACTTTTAAAGTTTGGGGAATATTTCCATTTGGACTATTTTTCTTCGGAGGACTTTACCGATGATGCGAATACATGGGCACTCCTCTACTTTAAGAAATTTGTCTGGCCACGCCACTGAACATGACAAGAACAAAACTTTTCAAATACTACATGAACACGATGAAAGGTCAAATACACGATAAGCAAGATAGAAAAATAGTGGACGGTGATTTGCGTTCAACCCGCGGCGCGTCACACGTCTGAAGCAGAAACATTGTAATGTCTTCCATAGAGATAATGGAGCTTTAATTTAACAGAGACATAACATTACGAGATTCTTTAGGTGGAGTTCTCGCTGGAATTTTTAATGACTTTCATCAATTCCGTTTGGTGACGTAATGAGATGACCACTTCGACGTTAAATGAAATTTTTGCTGTGTTTCTTTATTTCGGAATTTATGAGCATCTAAGGACATAGATGTTGCCTATCCCTAATATAGAGCCACTGACTGGTTCCAGACAAGGGAAACAGCCAGAAATGGAAGAGCAAACACAAAGCTCACTTTCTTCCCCAGGATTCGAACCCAGACCAAACAATATGAGCACTCAAAAGTACACTCTACTTCTGGGTTGGCGAACTGGTGTAACTTTTCCATTTGAATTTCTAGACTCTGTAGCATTGGATTGTAAATATATTTTCTCGTAGTCGAGGAACATTCCTACACACACACACACAGACACGCACGCACGCGCACACACACACACACACACACACACACACACACACACAAAGCATACAAAATCGTTTCTCTTTTGTGAATCAGTGCTACATATGTGTTCAAATATGTTATTCGAAATTCTTGAACAAAAAGGTGCGTGGAACATCTCAACTATTACTTCAAAAATAAAACTATTTCAAAGAGTTTTACTTCATAACTGTTATATTCAAGAAATTTCGGAAACTGTTTTCAAGGACAGTATCACAGTCGCATTCCTTTCATTTGATTGAGGGCAAAAGACTACTTTTAGGTGTATGAATTGAACGACCGGACTTCGTTCGTGCCTTCAGTCAGAGGGAGTTCGAATACTTTTGGCAGTCAAAAATTATATGCTTACATTATTTCTAGAAAATGCAGTATCAGTGCTTGTGGTAGTAGCTGTGCTTATCTCTACCCCATCTGTGATTTCTAAGATTTCCTGAACATCAGTAAAGAAGTACCTAATACAGAACACCCGAAGAAATTCAAAATTAAGATGACGGTTTTTTTGGGGTTTTTTTTTTAAAGTACATTTTTTGTGAGATGTGAAACATATTATCAAACAACTCTGTTCAGAAATCGTACTTTCTTTTGTGTGCATGAGTATTTATGATATTATCGATTGTGTATAATAAATTTTGAATAATAAGCATACTAAGACCTGAAATGCAGAACTGCTGCTTAAAGTACGTTATTCAGAACTCTTGCCTCTGTCTCTAACCTGAAGCATGTTCCTTCATCAGCCAGTAACTTTCAATTTCCTTTCTCTTTCGATTACACGTGCTGCGATGACTCTGTTTGCCTTTATTCTGTTCTCACATATGTATGTTTACCTACACACAAATACACGTGCTTATATGCAACGTAAATACGGAAACGCAAGAGGTCAGAAATACAAATATAAAATATATCATAGAAATGTATGCGTAACATGCAATACACACATACAGATATGTTACTTATGTCTCAATAAGCGTACGTGAGAGTGTGTACATATGCATATAGAAGAGAATAATCCCCATTGGTATGTCTCATTATCATTTCTCAGGTGTATATACATGCATATGAAAGCAAATCCTGTTAGTCGGTCAATCACTCATACAGTCTTGAAATGTTTTACAAGTACTGTCTTTTTCTAGAGCACATACGGATTAAGTTATAGGAGAATTATAGGTAAGTGGGTTTTATAAAACACAACAAAATCCATTAGTATTTATTTTAAAAAAATTAACTTTACTCTTTGAACTGGTTTAAAAAATTCTCAGCGCATGCTTTCTTAACACCTTTTTCTCCTTTACTGAGCTCCAAGATTCTATTTCATAAGACATAGCTCAGATATGCGAGTTTACAGAACAGCATTCGTAGTTATCAGACGTTGTCGTCGAGGCAGATGAAGCCCATTCAGATGAGAATTCGGGCTCAACATCCCAGTTTCTTTTTAATTGGGAGGAGACCACTATGAACAACTCTGAGGGATATAAGTAATCGGCCGTCTCTAGTTTAGGGTGACTGGCTCCAGGCAGGATAGAGTTCCAGCGCCATCTGACAAACACACCACCCATGCCTCTTCCGAGCCCATCACAGATTCATGATCTGAAGTCAGCGCTTCAGACTACTCGGGCACCAGGGTGGGGCGGCTTTCGTTGGCCTCATCCATATCAGGTGGTTAAATACTAATGTTATGGACGATAAACGGTTCTCCGCTGTCTCATTCCAGGCCATTGTCAAAATCAGCATAATGTTTTTAAAATTTCAAGCATGTCAGTTTAAGATATAAAGCCAAAAGCAGTAGGGTGCAACTGCCAACAAACTGTCACTGCCGAAAGCTGCTGTACTGAAACTGCAAAAGTCTTCCTTGAGTTTTCGGCTACATGTACATGTGGCGGTTTTTCTTTGATTTGAACCGATTATACCGGCCAAGCGTAACAGTTTAAGAGAGAACCTTGTAGTACCTTCCCCTTATTCACTACGGGATTGTGGGTGGAATGGACTAGAATAAATTCAGGCTTACAAAATCCTCTAAATTCCATCCTTCTGGTTCATTTACTCAACTAAACTCAGTCCACACCAAAATGAATGGCGTTAAACCCTTATGCTGCCAGAACAGGAACTTAATCTGTCCCTGAGGGTGGAATTGTATACATGCACGAACTCAGTACACATACATTTATGCACATAGCACACACGTAAAGTGTTTACAGTTTCACGCACATATGCGCCCAAACAGAACGTCATCAGCAACAACAATAATACAATTTTTGAAGATGACAATCCGATTTTTGGCGTAAATGTGACAAAGATGGTAAGTCAGATAATATCCGAAAACTTGAAAATTTTCATCGTCCTGGAGCGGGGCTCGAAGCCGCGTCTCCCAGAACGCCTAGGTATGCTAACCACTACACCACCCAGAACGACCAAGTTCCAAGTTTCCGATCAATTTGAATTTAACCATCACCGGATTCGCTAGTCGAAGCAACCGGCATTCATGTTTAGCGAATCTGGAGGTTAATAATCCTATCCCGTGATTGCCCGGAGAAGCAGATAAATCATGAAAGAAATACGGGATTACGCCATATAAAACAAATTTTGAAGATGACAATCCGATTTTTGGCGTAAATGTGACAAAGATGGTAAGTCAGATAATATCCGAAAACTTGAAAATTTTCATCGTCCTGGAGCGGGACTCGAATCCGCGTCTCCCAGAACGTCTAGGTATGATGGTTAAATTCAAATTGATCGGAAACTTGCAACTTGGTCGTTCTGGGTGGTGTAGTGTTTAGCATACCTAGGCGTTCTGGGAGACGCGGGTTCGAGTCCCGCTCCAGGACGATGAAAATTTTCAAGTTTTCGGATATTATCTGACTTACCATCTTTGTCACATTTACGCCAAAAATCGGATTGTCATCTTCAAAATTTGTATTATATGGCGTAATCCCGTATTTCTTTCATGAACAACAATAATCATTCTCGATTTGCACTGAATGTCTTTCAAATATTTTTAACACTTTCTGCTTTGCATAAACTCTTCTTTTCCACACTATTCCAGCATACTTTGCAATTTCTTTAACCAGTTCCACACCTGGTTTTTAATTTGGTCTTTCTTGGCATTTTTGGTTTCGATGAAGTACTTCTGTTGTCCAATTATGTTTCGTTTGTATGGAAACAAGACAAGTTATTGCAATTTCCGAGTCTTTGAGACGTTGCAGATGTGTGCAACCCTTGTCTTTTCCATCGACCTTTTCTTCATTTCAGTCCGAAATTGCATCTCGCTAGGCTTTTTTAGCCGTCTGCTGCGTGTGTGTACATATTTAATTCGATCTGTCTCATAAGTGAAAGCTTGAAGGATATACTAATCAAACACTTTCCTCTTTCGGATGTACGGCAATTTTCTCTTGAAAAATTAAGTTATTCTAGAGGTACTTCAGACTTCTTTTATACCTATATCGATTTCATCCTTTGTTCTACTCTGAAGATTTTAGCCAAGGTAGTCACAAACAGCCATTTCAACCTGCGAAACGTTCTTGCGAAAGCCTGCTTAACGAACAAATATACATTTATACGTGTACAATTGTATACCTACACGCAATTTCCAAATTCACACACAACACAAGTATTTACCTCCAGATGCACTCGTGTCTGCTTGCTCTTTTATGTCTCTTAAATTGTAGAGGCCACTAGCGTAATTAAAGAACATCACCACCATTTGCTTGCTGCTGAAAGCTTTCTTTACTCTAAGGTTCAGTAACTTGCAGTAGCTAGATTTTTTTCTTGTGCCTTTTTTCTTTGCGTGTTAGATTAGACTTCTATGTAATGGTTATTGTCGTGTGCCAGTCCTACATGTGTGTGTCTATAGGTTTCTGCACTACTGTCTATGGCCTGTGGGGCGATATGTCCTATCTTTTGGAGAGAACATACCACTGCCTTCCCCGAAGACCTTGAGACCCGCAGCGAAGTGATACAGCTGAGCCCGAGGACCTTGCTACTGTTGCCAGACTTCAATATCTAAATGTTGCCATCGGAATAAAAGTTCATTTTTCAGCTTGACAATGGCAGAACTTGATGCGACTGAAAAAAAAGCGAAACAAAGAAAAACCACTTAAAAAACAAAAGGAAAGCTCTTCGTCACTTGGGAGATTTTCCCGTAGTTCAAAAGAGAAACACAATGATTGACTGTAATGCTGCGGAGCTCTTCTTTGCTGTCTTGTGTATAACATTACATTTCTGCTGTAATTAAATATTGCTTTAATTTTTTATGTTTATTGTCATGTAAAATTGTAAAATAAACTGAAGGAGTAAATATACTGATTTCGATAATTTTTTCGCTGCTGCGTTACCTAAAATGTTTTTTTAATGACTGGAATGGCAATTCTAAGGAGGTTGAAATTTAAAACATTTACGTAGAATTTAAGTGAATATAAGATTATGGCATTGGTTACTGGTCAAATAGCTTAACTTTCTCACAAAATTCCTTAAAAAAAACACTCTCCAATTTCGCATTTTTTCGTCCGTTGGTCAAGTTCTTTGAGATCGTACTACATAATTAATTGACTAATCATATATTTTAATTATTCAGTTTTTTCTACGCTGCTATTTCCCATTACTTGAGAAAAAACCCTTTTTTTCAGGGCTTCTATATATCCTTTACCAAATCGGTTAGGAAATCTGGAGGTCGTAGATTGTTGCAAAGTTGTCTAGTCACAGAGAAGTGACTAGACAACTAGTCACTACTCTGTGACTAAACAGAGGGTTTCGATTTGATTCACGAATACTTCTGTGACCATTGTTTTTAATCACAATAAAAAGTACTATAAGTTGTAATCACTGTGTTAATGTTATCAGTTATTATATAAAGCCAAACGAAACCGAAGATAGATTTTAGGAATATGATTCACTGCAAAAGCTAATAACACTATTTTATTTAAGTCACACTTCCTTCCGTTTTGTTGCCTGTTTACAGACGTACGAGATCAGTTTTACGTTTATAGATATTCAAGAAATTCAATATTGATGATTCTCCTCAGATTTTAAATTAAAACAATAAATTTTATTCATGCATCGACTTAAAATTAAATTCATATCCTTTTAAACACTTAAAATTAAATTCATATCCTTTTAAACACTTAAAATTAAATTCATATCCTTTTAAACACTTAAAATTAAATTCATATCCTTTTAGACACGAAATAAAGGTTTCAGCTCATATTTCAAACCAAGATTTCGTTTGTCTTCACATATCAAATCAGATTACTAGACTTCAATTGATGTTCCCTCTTATACGTTTTTCAAGTTAGTTTCAGTTATGTGGTCATTTTGGTATTATCCTTCCAAATTTACTTTAAAATAACCCATTCAAATTATTCGAGTAAGCGCGTAGACAAATAACAACAGGTGCCGTGAGAACTCGTCTTCCGCAGCATGATGAACTCCACATCTAGGTGAAGTTATTGATGGATATCCTCTTTTTCTGTTCTGCCTTACACCTGCTTATTCTTCAATTTTATTTTTTCTCGTTCATGTCATTATTAGCACATTCTTTCCATCTCACAGCAGGTATTTGTCCAGTTTGCTGCCCAGGATACTCTATATCCATAACTCTAAAACCCATGCATTTCTTGTCCCTTCTTAAAACACGACCATACTGACGCAATGTTGCATCTTGGCTCTTCTTTGAAACTTTTGAGACTCAATTTGTTTCCCATTTACCCTCTCATTTCTCATTCTGCCCTTTCTAGCAACATCACACATTCAGCACAGTATCTTCACTTCAGCAATACTTAGCTTTTTCTTTAAACTACTTGCCATTGGTTAAGTCTCAGTACTCTGTAGCACCGCTAATCTTGCTATAGCCTTAAAACCTAACTTTTCAACCTCACTCAGATCCTTTCATTGCACACTACGCCTTACTTTTTCTCCATTTATTTCATGCTTCCTGCGCTGTCCTATTCATGTCTCCATTTTCCACCAACATTAATCCCAAGTGATTGAATCTTCTGATTTTTTATCACTCTTTCCTGGATATTATATAACGAAGTAAATTTCTCCGTCATTTTTGGTCTACGCCGGGATTCGAACCCGAGGCCGCTTATTCCGGAACAAGTCGCTCTACCAACTGAGCTACGCAGACGATTATTCTGATTCCTATCTGCCTTTATGTCGTGTGCGTCCTTCTGGCAGGTACGTCACATCTCCTGGTACGTTACATCATCTCCCCCTTATTTTTTTTTTCGAAGTGCTGGAGAAGGGATTCTCTTATTTTTCCTATCTCGCGGTGTGGAAATAACATCACACCATTGCGAGATTTTGAACGGTCGGGTCATCCGGATGCCATTATAACGAAGTAAATTTCTCCGTCATTTTTGGTCTACGCCGGGATTCGAACCCGAGGCCGCTTATTCCGGAACAAGTCGCTCTACCAACTGAGCTACGCAGACGATTTTCCTGATTCCTATCTGCCTTTATGTCGTGTGCGTCCTTCTGGCAGGTACGTCACATCTCCTGGTACGTTACATCATCTCCCCCTTATTATTTTTTTTTCGAAGTGCTGGAGAAGGGATTCTCTTATTTTTCCTATCTCGCGGTGTGGAAATAACATCACACCATTGCGAGATTTTGAACGGTCGGGTCATCCGGATGCCATTATAACGAAGTAAATTTCTCCGTCATTTTTGGTCTACGCCGGGATTCGAACCCGAGGCCGCTTATTCCGGAACAAGTCGCTCTACCAACTGAGCTACGCAGACGATTTTCCTGATTCCTATCTGCCTTTATGTCGTGTGCGTCCTTCTGGCAGGTACGTCACATCTCCTGGTACGTTACAATTAACAGAATCAATTTAATGTTCCCCTCCTTCATTGCAGCACAGGTACACAGTTTTAGTTCTATTTACCTGCGAACCCATGTTTTCTAACACTCTTCTCTAGTTTTTCAGCTCTTCTTCTGTCTCTCTCTTACTCTTGGTACAAAATACTACATCGTCTTCAAAAAACATGGTTCACGATGTTATTTCGCTCACTGCTTTCACATCTGAAACAATATCAGATAAAAACGTATTTAATGATGTCCCTTTGTGCACTCCAACTCTCACACCAATATTTCTGTTTACCCTACGATATTTCTGATATATACACGGGAATTTCTGTGCATTGTCTTTATCAAGTGCACATATTCATCTGGCATCATTTTTTCTCTCAGGCAATTCCATAATTCCAGCCTTGGAACTCTATCGTATGTCTTTTTCAGATCTATAAATATCATGATAAAAATGCTTCTCTTTCTCAGTGCTACTTCACTGATTTTCTCAGCGCAAATATGGTGAGTGTTGCACATTTCCCCGGCATCTATCCACACTGTTGTTCTGCCGTCTTTACATCTTGTTCCTATCGTAGAACCAGCATTCCTTCCCGTGTCTTAACGGCGTGCGGAATACGTTTTCTGGGCCAGTAATTGCTGCGATCCCGTAATCACGATTTTTTAAGAACAGAAATATCAGCAGACCACTTTTCCATCGATCTGGTATAACTTCTTGTTGAAATGTCTTTTTCGTTAAATCCCGCAAGATGACAATATCCTCTTCGTCCAATGCTCTCCACAATTCCTCGGTATATTGTCTGGCCTAAATTTTTCATTTAGTTTTACGCCAATTTTTACTTCTTTCTGGATATTATCTGGCTTTTCCATTTTTCATTCTGTTTCACTGCAATTTTTCTTTTTTCCGTGCTGTTTCCCTAGTTAATGCCGCATTTGTCTGTTCTTCTCTAATTAATCTTTGGTTGTTTTTAACCAAGAGTCTTCGAAGTATTTCTTCCACCTAATTCTTCCATCTTGGCCATCTGTCTGCAACGCACTACGTTCGGTTTCCACATATACACTATATTGACAAAAGTCACCAGACACCTAGAAGAGAAACACAACATAACATTTATTGACATGCATAGATACGGTATCGGTCCACCTTTGGCCTTAATGCATGCACTGACTCTTCGAGACATGCTTTCGACAAGGTTTTGGAACACAGCGATAGGTATGCGCTTCCATTCAGTACATAATGTTGCCGCTAACTGTTGCTTAGTAGTAGGCCTTGGTTCCAAACTTCTTATGCGACACTCTACTTCATCCCACAGGTTCTCTCTGGGGTTAAGATCAGGGCTCTGTGCTAGCCAGTTCACACACGATACGGAATTATCGTCAAACCACGTCGTAACAGTCCTTGCTTTATGGCATGGTGCATCCTGCTGGTAAGAATAAGGCTCGGCTCAATAGTATTGCCACAGAGTTGGTAGGGAATAATTGTCCAGAATATCAAGGTAGACGTGCTCGTTAACAGGTTTATCCACGATAACCAATGGGTTCGGACCATACCATGAAAAACACCCCCACACGAGTATACTGCCAGCTCCAAACTTGACCGTAGGAACAGTACACTGTGGTAAATAGCGTTCCCCTGGCTGCCCCCATGCGCACGCACACGGCCATCAGACTGATGTATCGTGTATCTAGATTCATCAGTCCATAGGACCCATTGTAACTTATACTCTAGATTCACTTTCCTTTTGATTTTTACTATCTCTGGTTATTTTATTTTACTATGTAAATTATCTTCTTACTGAACGAGATGTTATTTCACCCGCTGAATGAGATCTGGCAATGAGTGTAAGTCATGACGTGGTGGTAGCCAGTATAAATAGGCGCGTTCAACGATACGTAGGGAGAGCTTTTTGTTGATGTGTGTAGAGTGAGCTGTTGTTGTACGAAGTGAGCTGTGGTTTATGTGTCAGAAAGCTGTTGTTGTATAAAGAGATCTTCGTTTATGTGAGAGCCAGAAGTTTATTAAATAAAAGATTGTCATCGTAAGTACGTCTTTCTCAGTTCATAGTTTTGTCAGATCTCTGTCCGGCTGTTAGGTTTATTTCATTAGTTGATTATTATTAACAACCAGCATAAGACTTTATTCATCTTAATTACTACTACAACATTACTAGCAGTTAAAAGCTTGTTCATTATTATTACTACACTACTAGCAGGAAAGTTTATTCATGATATAATTAATAACACAACAACCATTAGTAGTAGAAGAAGCTGAATTCATTATAATTCAGTAGCAGAAGCGTTATATTCATTATACCATTTCCATTGATCTACGGTCCACGATAAATGTTTTTTACACCATGTTAAACGATGAGTAGCATTCCGAGTGGATATGAAAGGTTTATGAGCAGCCGCACGACCACGGTAACCCATGAAATGAAGTTCTCTGCGAATGGTACGTGTACATACCGAGGTTTCAGCATTTTTACTCACCTGTACACTGAGGTCTTATGCAGTACTCCGTCGATTAGTTGTGATAGCTCTTCTGAGGCTTCGGCGTCCTCTATCACTGATTTCCTTTGGTCTACCGGTACGTTTTGCTGCTTCACGCACGCCCTGTGTCTTCCACTTATTCAGTACATCCAAAACAGTTGACTTGGATATTTTTAAACGCCTCTCGGTTTCTCTTATGGACAACCCACTAATATAACACTCAACAATCTTTCCTTTCTCAAAGTCAGTTCTCTCCCGCTGCGACATTTTCCCTCAACCTCACAGTGCGATATGATCGCGGTCAGCTAGAGGCTTGTTTTTATACCATTTGCAGCTGTACCGCGCATCTTAGCAACGCCGCGGATCCGTTCATTTGCTTTTGAAGGGGTGACCTGTGACTTTCGTCAATATAGTGTATATTGTGCAGTGCGGGAAGGATGAATCTGTATGACAGGTAAAAGTGGCTTTGGCTGGAAGTATTTTTTAGAGTATTCATCTGAAGTTGACTTGGCAGATGTGTTCAAAACGGCAGCTTTATGTTCCATTTTAAAGTTAAAATAAAAGATTTAAATTACACCGGTCGGTTAGTGGAAGGGCTCCTGTGGAGTGTAGAAACACGAGGGTTTCACCAAAATAGAATAATCATTAAAGATCTTTCTATCTTTTCTTTAGCAGAAAGGCTCGTACTGAATTTAATGAAAATCCATTCAATCAAAGTCAAAATATTTGAATGTGGCGTACACAAAATAATGGATTTTCATGAAATTTAGTATGAAAATGCATCAGAATGGGAATACACCACCAAATGCGATAAGGAAAACTTACCGAATTTGCATATAAAATATCAATGATCTTTCATATACACTGACGGAAAAAAAATTCCAACACCACGAAAAAATAGTTGTAGAGGAATGAAATGGCGGCAATACATTTGTATAGGTAACATATTTAATCGATTAAGGTTTCAAGATCACAGCTTAATGTAAGCGCGAGAAGAGCCATTTTAAATGTGAAATGCTGGTACATTAATAACCGGTGTAACCGCCAGAATGCTGAATGCAAGCACGCAAACGTTCATGCATTGTGTCGTACAGGTGCTGGATGTCAGTTTGTGGGATGGAGTGCCATGCTTGTTGCACTTGGTTGGTCAATACAGGGACGGTTAATGCTGGTTGGGGGTGACGCTGGAGTTGTCGTCCAATGATGTCCCATACGCGCTCGAATGGTGAAAGATCTGGTGATCTAGCAGGCCGCGGCAACATGTCGACACTCTGTACAGCATGTTGGGTTACAACAGCGGTATGCGGGCGAGCGTTATCCTGTCGGAAAACACCCCCTGGAATGCTGTTCATGAATGGCAGCACAACAGGTTGAATCACCAGACCGACGTACAACTGTGACGTCAGGGTGCGTGGGATAACCACGAGAGTGCTCCTTCTGTCATAGGAAATTGCTCCCCAGACCATAACTCCAGGTGTCCAGTGTGTCTCGGCCGCAGACAGGTTGGTTGCAGTCGCTCACCTGGCCTCCTTCTAACCAACACACGGCCATCACTGGCACCCAGGCAGAACCGGCTTTCATCAGAAAACACAACAGATCTTCACTCCGTCCACCAATGAGCTCTAGCTTGATACCACTGACGTCGCAAACGGCAGTGGTTTGGAGTAAGTGGAATGCACGCTACAGGGTGTCTGGCTCGGAGCTGTCCTTCAAGTAACCGATTTGTAACAGTTCGTTGTGTCACTGTGGTGGCAACTGCAGCTCGAATTGCTGCCGCAGACGCGGTACGATGCGCCACGGCCATACGCCGTACACGGTGGTCTTCCCTCTCAGTAGTGCCACGTGGCCGGCCGGAATACGGTCTTCTTGAGGCAGTACCTTTCCTTGATCACTGCTGCCAACAATCATGCACAGTGGCTACATTCCTGCCAAGTCGTTCTGCAATATTGCGGAACCAAAATCCACCTTCTCGTAGCCCTATTACACGACCTCGTTCAAACTCCGTGAGCTGTTGATAATGGCTTCTTCGTCTTCTTAAAGGCATTCTTGACTAACATCAACACACTACGTCGAATCTCAACGATAACTAACGCTCACGAACGTTACAGCGCGTATTTACAGCAAACCTGCTTTGCATGTTCCGAGGGGCGCTACTAGCGCCAGACGTATACGCCGAGCGCGGAATTTGCATAGACGTCATCTTACAGATGTACTCTCACCGCCTACCAACTGTCGTTTATCTAACACAACCCCTTCTTGGTGTTGGGATTTTTTTTTCCGTCAGTGTATATAGTTAAGATGACTTATTTTAGCTGTATGCATCTGTTAAAAGGAGTGGGAATATTCATCTAGTGTAGAAAAGATGGTGGTAGACAATGAAACAGAGCATTGTTTTAATTTCAACGAAATATAACGCTTAAATTATTCTCTAGATTCAACGTCTAAATTATATGAATTTGTTTCAGTTTAAATTCTTGGGCTTCAGGCGTGTAGTTCGATTAAAACACTGAAATATCTGCAAAGAATAGGGCGTGCATGTTTGTTTGTGTAATGTCCCTTTGTTGATTTTGCGCTTAAACTGAAATGTAGTACAGCAAAATGATAAAACGATTCGTTTTAGTTACGTGATAAACTGAAGTGGACGGTCTAGTGTAGAAAAAGATTGACGCTAAATCAAGTCATGCGTAATTACATTGTATGTAAAATGTAAATTCCACTATGATTCTTTCGTCTAAAATGGTAAGTTAACGGAAGTTTCATTAACTTGTCATTAAACATCACCACTTTAATTCCAAGAAAGTAAATAACTGGCTTTGTTTATTTCTCATTGTAAGCATTATTCTTTGTCAACACACTCAATTTTGATGATGGCCAGGTTTTCAACATTATTTGTTCGGTTCTGGTGAAAATTAAGATACATTAAGTAGGTATTGGTTCTAGAAAAGATCATGAGAATCAAGTACGAGTTGGTAAATGAAAACATGTACGTAGTAGAACATTTCTCCTAGAAATGTTTACGTGGACGGTAAAATAAATATTTTCTTAGTATTGGTCGTTTCACGATGTCAAGAATAAAATTTTGCCAACTGAACATTGAAATCTACTCACAGAAGAACAAAGTTAATGTGTTTCTAACACAATTATATAGCTGCATGTGTTATATTGAGGTGAAACCCTAAAGCGGATGTGGACGGAAATTGTGTAATTTAAATTAAAACTATTAAGGCTACTTTAAGTTTAAAAAATTATTGCTACATGACCGAAGTGCGTGTAGGAAAGCATCAAATTTGAGAAACGGCACAAACGTTAGGAAATTTCTGGAAGGCTGGAGAACAGTCTTTACCTACTCACAAAGTTAAAGTCAGTTACTATGGTCAAAATTGGGTGCTAGGAAAGCCCGTGAAACATAAGATTTTGAATAAAAAATGAAATAGTGTATGCAGAAATATGAGTATTTTTTTTATTCTGCTGATCTTTACCACACAGGATGACTCTGTTTCCAAAGAGGACAGCCACCTTAAACACACTTCACCAATGTCTACCGGAAGACAACAAAAAATGTTATGCCACCAACAGATTGTGTTTTCCTATCACTAGATCTCAGTGTTACCCTAAATATATGGGGTCAATATGTAAAACGCTTATTAGATCATGGGTATCTTTCATTCCTCGGTTTCAGGGTAACATCATGACTCAAATGTGGCGTTGAGCTCAGGTTCTGATCGTATCCTTATTGAATAGAATAGGGACTTTAGCTGACGATGATGGAATCTAAATGAATCGGGACCTCAGCACACCATGACCAAACCTCGATGGATCGGGACCTCACCACCATGATCAAACCTCAAACTAAATAGTCACAAGTACATAAATGCACTAGCGGATACTACGTGGCTAAGAAAATGAATCAATAACTACCATTTACAGTAGCAAAATACTGTTCCACACGTATTTATACTAGCAATTTTAAGTAGAAGTCAACAGGTTCCTGGTAATATTAACTAAAAGCAAACTACAAGCAGCACAATCAAAAGGACTTACCCCAACTTTGAAAAGTAGGCCTACATCCATTGTCGTCCGGCTTCCTCTGCTAGTGAATGTATATCAGCAGTCGAAAAGACATATCACAACGAACAGTAAAAACTTCCTCTGCTAGTGAACGTATATCAGCAGTCGAAAGGATATATCACAACGAACGGTAAAAATGACAAATTGAGTAAAACATGAATGAAACAACACAAAACCGAGTACGAAATGGTGAAATTTAAATAAAATTATAACATTAAAATCGATTGAAAAGTAAAACCAACAAAGTTGAAAGCTGAAAATGACAAAACCACGGAACTTATTTACACTCTACCCATGCTACCAGCATCCAAACATGTTTCGGCAAATATTATGCTTTCATCAGTGGAAGAGTTCACAAGTGCCCAGTCCTCCGTAATCGACTCAGATGTAATATGACATGCCTAAATGAAACGACAGTATGTTAACTTCGTCGCATAAGCTATGAACACCTATACCCTATCGCGCAGTTCTTGTATAGCGCCATCTGTGGCGATTTCGCCGACATATTCGTCCTGCTGATCAACCAAGCCATGCAAGCAGAGTTTATCTGACTTCCGTTTAATATCACGTTGATTAGCAGAATGTAACAGGCATCTCCATGCTTGTGGAATATCGATAGGTAATTGCTGTTACAACATTTCCCTTTATATTTTCCAATAATTAGAGCCTCAGAAGTGAGAATTTGTTTATGAGATCGAAGTGATGTTAGAATTTTTACATTTTCCCAATCGGGTACAGCATTGTGTTCGATGCAATGTTGAATAAGTGCTGTTTTGGGTCTTTTCTTTTCCCAATCGTATACATGTTCTTTTAATCGAGTAATAAGGCGTCTCTTAGTACTGCCAATGTACATAGAATCTTTGTGATTGGGGTTAGTTATTATCGGGATACAATATACGCCCGATTTATCGAAATTTGACTTGTTGTCATTGTAAGTCAATAAGGCATCATTATAGATGATAGTTTCAGCCAGAAATATTTGATGCTCTGCACATTCTCTCTATAACAAATTGGTAATAGGTGGTAAAAAAGGAAATGATAAGTAAGCTTTATATTCACTTGTTTTATTATGCAAATTCTGAACGTTATTTTTGATATTGTTATAAATGGAAGTAATCAATCTACCACTATAACCTGAAATGCCTGAGTTGCCGTGGATTCCTGATCCACTGCAACTCAGACTGTTGAGATTTTATAGTGGTAGATTGATTACTTCCATTTATAACAATATCAAAGATAACGTTCAGAATTTGCATAATAAAACAAGTGAATATAAAGCTTACTTATCATTTCCTTTTTTACCACCTATTACCAATTTGTTAAAGAGAGAATGTGCAGAGCATCAAATATTTCTGGCTGAAACTATCATCCATAATGATGCCTTATTGACTTACAATGACAACAAGTCAATCTTCGATAAATCGGGCGTATATTGTATCCCGATAATAACTAACCCCAATCACAAAGATTCTAAGTACATTGGCAGTACTAAGAGACGCCTTATTACTCGATTAAAAGAACTTGTATACGATTGGGAAAAGAAAAGACCCAAAACAGCACTCATTCAATATTGCATCGAACACAATGCTGTACCCGATTGGGAAAATGTCAAACTTCTAACATCACTTCGATCTCATAAACAAATTCTCACTTCTGAGGCTCTAATTATTGAAAAATATAAAGGGAAATGCTGTAACAGCAATTCACCTATCGATATTCTACACGCATGGAGATGCCTGTTACATTTTGCTAATCAACGTGATATTAAACGGAAGTCAGATAAACTCTGCTTGCATGGCTTGGTTGATCAGCAGGACGAATATGTCGGCGAAATCGCCACAGATGGCGCTATACAAGAACTGCGCGATAGGGTATAGGTGTTCATAGCTTATGCGACGAAGTTAACATACTGTCGTTTCATTTAGGCATGTCATATTACATCTGAGTCGATTCCGGAGGACTGGGCACTTGTGAACTCTTCCACTGATGAAAGCATAATATTTGCCGAAACATGTTTGGATGCTGGTAGCATGGGTAGAGTGTAAATAAGTTCCGTGGTTTTGTCATTTTCAGCTTTCAACTTTGTTGGTTTTACTTTTCAATCGATTTTAATGTTATCATTTTATTTAAATTTCACCATTTCGTACTCGGTTTTGTGTTGTTTCATTCATGTTTTACTCAATTTGTCGTTTTTACCGTTCGTTGTGATATATCCTTTCGACTGCTGATATACGTTTACTAGCAGAGGAAGTTTTTACTGTTCGTTGTGATATGTCTTTTCGACTGCTGGTATACATTCACTAGCAGAGGAAGCCGAACGACAATGGATGTAGGCCTACTTTTCAAAGTTGGGATAAGTCCTTTTGGTTGTGCTGCTTGTCGTTTGCTTTTAGTTAATATTACCAGAAACCTGTTGACATCTGCTTAAAATTGCTAGTATAAATACGTGTGGAACAGTATTTTGCTGCTGTAAATGGTAGTTATTCATTCATGATCAAACCTCGATGGAAATTCCTCCCCTGTGTAGTAAAATGAAACGGTGTTCGCAGGGATCACTGTCATAATTCAATATACTCCTGAGTGAATGATGGCTCTAATTTCCAAGAATCTATTAAGAAGTACGTCGAAAATTTGCCACGTAAATGCTGTGATATAGAACAAAGGCGGGCCTGCTTCTATTTGAAGGGACGCTATTTCGAATTTGTCTGTATCTTTGAGATGTTCCAATATTTTTGATAAAATAGCACATAATAATGTGCTTGTATTGTACGTGCTGCGGTGTTTCGTAGCGAACTATTTTACTGCTTCCATTCCTGTTTGGATTTCATCAGTATCATCGCTTACGTCCTTGAAATCTCTTTATGAACTGAACTCAAGTTGTAAATATTCTGTGCAATATCTAAGTGTTCAAATCCCATTCTGAAATTGTGTACATGTCCTATCTCCAAGTACGAAATCGAACCATGCGTTCAAGAATTAATCATGCCATGTGTACACTGAATATACTTTTCTCGATTAGGCAGACACTTTTTTCTGTTTGGCATAGTCCTATAGCAGCCATTTTCCAATGACATTATTACTCTGCTGTTTTCATTTAAATTATTATCAGCAACTTTTTTAGTTTCTTCAGATGCGAGAAACAAGAGCATAAATGATACAAAAAAAGTGCGCACCTTTTGTTTACAGCGTAAAACCACCCTTATATAAATAATAAATTTTAGTTAATTCTCAGAATTTGCAAATAATTTATTGGTTTTCAAAAGTCTCTTCAGCCTCTGGAAAGAAACTTTTTTAACTTATCTTCAATATACATAACCTTTCATAGTTTTTTGGGTTCAGCGTAAGTTTATCTTGCGCAATTTGTACCTACAATGTATGTAAAATAACTTTTTTTTTCTCATTTAATAAATGAATAGGTACGGGAATGTTCTCTTAGATTATAATATGTCCTTCCTTTTACATGCAGTTTTATCCTAATTCAAACCTTGACCAAAAGAAAATGTTTTTATTCCGTGGAGAAAAATTCTTTTCTCTTTTAGTATAGAATGTCTGAAAATTCTTTGATTTCAGTACATTCTCTTTGAGCTGAGAGTTCAGAGGCCTGAACTGCGCAAAAATCAATACCGAAATCGCACCAGCACAATAAACCACGCCCTTCACGCAATTACCGCGGAATTACGTTTTCTAGGAATTTTGCTAACAACCTGTTGTTGTTCCCCGCATAATAACTAATTAGTTTTGCTCTTTGAATGTAATTTTGAACGAGTGCGTTGTCCTTTACCAGAACGTCCGCATTTCTCCGGTTTCCTGGAATGTCATGTGCTTTCTCTGCGTTTTTTATTTTCCTTTTCTTCCACTTTTTTTCATAAGTGGAATACGTTTATTTATTTCAGATGACAAAATGAATTCTAAGCATTTTTATGTTACGGTAATGTCTCACGCATTCGCACTGATAAAGAAAATTAATAGCAAGATTCAGTGGAATGTTTAAACTGCAGAAAGTTTTCTAGTCGCAATTCATAAAAACAAGCAAATTTTCACTTAATCTAAGAAGTAGATGTTGATTCTATGACATTACAATACTGATGCCACAGTATAAATTTCATGAAAATGTACATACACAAAACATAAGGCTATATCCGCCTACCTTAACCCTTTAAGTGGCCGACATGCCTAAAACCTAGAGTTACCCAACTTTTTTCTTCTCCTCAAACAGAGATTTTCACAAAGCCAGCGGATTTCAAGGACGCTGCTGCAACATAATTTCTTTCCCTCTCTCTCATCTCAGCAGTGCCGACCATAAACCTGTCAATAGCGATAAAGATTCTCTTCTAGTCTTCTATTCTCTGCTCCATGACCCAAAGAATGATATTAAGGGCTAATCCCTCTGACACGGACATCATGCCACAGGGCAGAAACAAGTGATTCGTGATTCAAACAACTTTTCTCTGCTTTCTTAGGTTCATCGCCTTTGTTATAGTCGATTCAGCGTGTAATCAGCCGAAAGGATTAGTTGCAATCATCCCCTTGAATGACAAGTTTGAATAACAAAGCTAAAGGTAAAGCAAAGCTTTCTGATGCTTAGATCCACTCATTCCAGCAGCATTTGGCCTACTTCTTACACAGCGAATATATTCGTCTGAGCTAATTTCATCCCATTTTGCTTACCCCCAGTTAATTCGTTCCAGCCGTTCGAAAGGTGAATAGCGTGTTGAACCACCTTTCGCTGCGAAAACTGCTTGAGCCTAGTGTGACATCAACTCCACTAGACACCCGAAAGTATCCTAAGGTTTTCTATACCAGATGGACAGAAAAACTTTCGCTGCGAAAACTGCTTGAGCCTAGCGTGACATCGACTCCACTAGACACCCGAAAGTATCCTAAGGTTTTCTATACCAGATGGACAGAAAAACTTTCGCGGCGAAAACTGCTTGAGCCTAGCGTGACATCGACTCCACTAGACACTCGAAAGTATCCTAAGGTTTTCTATACCAGATGGACAGAAAAACTTTCTCTGCGAAAACTGCTTGAGCCTAGCGTGACATCGACTCCACTAGACACCCGAAAGTATCCTAAGGTTTTCTATACCAGATGGACAGAAAAACTTTCGCTGCGAAAACTGCTTGAGCCTAGCGTGACATCGACTCCACTAGACACTCGAAAGTATCCTAAGGCTTTCTATACCAGATGGACAGAAAACTTTCGCTGCGAAAACTGCTTGAGCCTAGCGTGACATCGACTCCACTAGACACTCGAAAGTATCCTAAGGTTTTCTATACCAGATGGACAGAAAAACTTTCGCTGCGAAAACTGCTTGAGCCTAGCGTGACATCGACTCCACTAGACACTCGAAAGTATCCTAAGGTTTTCTATACCAGATGGACAGAAAAACTTTCGCTGCGAAAACTGCTTGAGCCTATCGTGACATCGACTCCACTAGACACTCGAAAGTATCCTAAGGTTTTCTATACCAGATGGACAGAAAAACTTTCTCTGCGAAAACTGCTTGAGCCTAGCGGGACATCGACTCCACTAGACACCCGAAAGTATCCTATGATTTTCTATACCAGATGAACAGAAAGACGTCTTTGAGTCAGGCGATGGAACGAGACACTGACGTTAAGGGGTGAATGATGCGTTTCCGTGCATTTCATAAATATTCGATTGGATCCAAGTCAGGGGAATCTGGCTGCCTCGGAAGCACACGAAATGACTGGACATAACCCTGTAGTGATTCCTGTTTAATTCGGATGGCTTCCAAAGCAGTCCCCTGCTATCTGGATGCACGGTCATCATACAGGGCAACACTGGGTACCAAGCAATGCTGATGTGATGTTGTGTTTAACGGAGATCTGAGGGCCTAGTGATGTCCATGAGAACAATTTCAATATAATGATACAGCTACTGCAAACCTGTTACTGTCCAACAGTGCACTTTGGTTGCAGTTGTTGTATTGCGCGATGTGGTATACGGGCCTGTCCATAGCATGCCGGAGCTAGAATCTGGACTCATCGGACCACATGATTCTTTTTAACTCGTCTAATATCCAGGAGGATATGACTATGACGGGCTGTCAACAAGAGTACATTAATGACCCGCCGACTCCTTTGAACCGCAAGATAGTACCCTGGAATGTAAGCTCGGACACATTTCTCTACGAGTCCTGGTTGTAACCTTCCTGTTGTCCCGCACGGCACGTGTCAAATAGCTCTCACCTCAGCTGTCAACCATTGGTAGTTGTCAGCTGAGGTAAATGTCAGTTGAGCACGTTGGGTGGATGTGTGTTCTCCTGACCATTCCCATCAACCCTTCTCTGTAGCGACCTTCGAAATAAGGTCCCCCACTGGAACTTCTCCGTGCATTAGAGCTCTGACGCCACACTGCATACGAATGCACTGTAGTATTAGCAGAGCGGTCCCGGACGATTCGTCCAACGACGATTAGTCCAATGCCAATTCGTCCAATGCCGATTCGTCCAAAGGGACGATTGGTCCAATGCCGATTGATCCAATGTCCGATTCGTCCAATGTCCGATTCGTCCAATGCCGATTCGTCCAATGGTACGATTGGTCCAATGCCTATTCGTCCAATGGTACGATTGGTCCAACGCCGATTCGTCCAATGCTATCATCTTACCAACGGTAAACTTTTTTATTTTCCAGAAAGGAATAATAATTTAAATTATTCTCCTCTTTATATCCTTTTGAAAGATAATTTCCTTATATTTAGTAATTGTAAACATTTTACATAAACCTGGTAAAAGGCACTCAATGGAGCATTTCTCAGCTGTTTGCAAAGCACCTAGGCCGCGGGCATTTTTTGAAGATTTTTATTTTCAACCTAGATATTTGGTATTTGTAAATATGTTATAAAACCTAATAAAAGGCACTCATCGTATCATTCCTCAGGTCTTTACGAGACTCCTAGGCCCCGGGCCTTTTTAGAAGATTTTAAGTTACAACCTAGATATTTGGTATTTGTAAACATTTTATAAAACCTAATAAAAGGCACTCATCGTATCATTTCTCAGGTCTTTACAAGGCACCTAGGCCTCGGGCCTTTTTAAAAGATTTTAAGTCACAACCTAGATATTTGGTATTTGTAAACATTTTATAAACCCTTATAAAAGGCACTCAACGAATCATTTCTCAGCTATCTACCAGGCACCACCTAGGTCGCGGGCCTTTTTAAAAGATTTTAAGTTACAACCTAGATATTTGTAAACATTTTATAAAACTTTATAAAAGGCATTAATGGTATCATTTCTGAGGTCTTTGCAAGGCACCTAGGCCGCGGACCATTTTAGAAGATTTTTAAGTTACAACCTAGATATTTGGTATTTGTAAACATTTTATAAAACTTTATAAAAGGCACTCATCGTATCCTTTCTGAGGTCTTTGCTAGGCACCTAGGCCGCGGGCCTATGAATTAATATTTCGTGCTTAAGTGAAAGGGCAATATTATTAACTTGATTTAATATGTAAACGTAATGAATATGATATCGGTAGAATAAAAAGTCCTAAAAAGGCCTAGGCCTAGAGCCTAGGAATTAATATTTCGTGCCTAAGTAAAAGCTCAATATTATTAACTTGATTTGATATGTAAACGTTATGAATCTGACATCGGTAGAATTAAAACTGTTAAAAAAGCCTAGGCCTAGGGCCTATGAATTAATATTTCGTGTTTAAATAAAAGCGCGATATTATTAACTTGATTTAATATGTAAACGTTATGAATATGACATCGCTGGAATAAAAACTGTTGAAAAGGCCTCTGTCCAAACCCCGACCAGTTGTTTCCATTGGGCAGTTGGCGGAAAACCCCACTGCGTTCTACAAACAGAAACGGAACACTAGTATTTTATATTATTTCATGCAAAAGAGAAACATTGAAGTTGATAGAACGGCTCGTACATCAGTAACTTCATACGGCAGCAAGGACAGTATAACAAGAAAACGCGATTTCAAAAAAAAAAAAAAAAATTTCTAACCACAATATTACGCATGAAATGTAACATTATTTTACATTCTTTGGACTACCGGTACTTTCGTATAACATCGGAGATATAATCAGAACAGATGAGACTTTTATAGCACGAGTAGCACTTCGGACAGATAGGACGGAATTGGACCAATCGTCCATTGGACGAATTGGCATTGGGCCAATCGTCCCATTGGACGAATCGTACCTTTGGACCAATTGTCCATTGGACGAATCGGCATTGGACCAATCGGCGTTGGACGAATCGTACCAGACCCTTAGCAGAGAGACACCATCTGTGAAAAACATGCCTCCACAATATGTGAAGTCGATAAATCATCCAGCCCCATCTCTACCCAACCCAACGCATTTTCTCCTGCTATTATTAGTTTGAATGATAAAATAGTTCATTAGTTGATAAATTTCCTCAGCCGTTGTTTTTGTTGGAAGTATTTTACAAAATAAAAGATCTTCAAAAGCATAGCCTTTTCGTAATCTTATTCAACAATGCGCATCAAATTAACAGCGTTTTCTATATCGTACATACATCGACTGGAAAATCATCAAATTGACAAAATCTCTCGTTTGAGCTTCAGACTGAGTTATGCAAAGAATTAGGAAGTGAATATCATCTCTCGTTACACGGTGATGTTTTTGAAAACACAAATTTACCGGTGATGGGATTGAAACCGCATCATTCTGCTCCGGAGCCGAATGCTTTCCCAATTAAGCTACATCGACGGAAATTATCGCTAAAACTTTGCCGTTTTGACATGTGCTTCACCTCTGTAGTACGTCACATGTTTAGCTGTAGAATACATTCTATAACGATTCTTTGCGATGAAAGATGAAGTTTCATTGTTCTTAGATCAACATACTTCATTCGGTAAAAGATCCTATATTTGAATGTGAAGACCTATTTCGAATGTGATTGGTTGAACGCTTATTTTCGTGACATATTATCTTACTAATGTGACATATTTTTAAAAAGAATGGTTTCGAAATTCATGCAAAAGTTAAAACAACAATGAAAAACTTTTAGTTACGAGCACAGTGAGTTCACAAGCGATCCCATAATAAATGACTAGAAATAACTAGTAAGATTAAATAAACAATAAAAAAAACACTGTATTTCATTATTTTATATGTGACTACATTTTCGTGCCTAAACAAAATCAGGTTTCCATCGCTATTTTAAGACACTTCATCTGGTCGATAAACACTCAGTGAAATCATTAATATAGCTACAAAATTTCTTTAGGATTTGACATAACCCATTTCTGGAATGGTGCTGAGTATGGCCTGACTAAAATTTGTCGTAATTTAAACATACTAATGCGACACTCTTTCCTTTCTATAAATTATGTTCTAAATTTGATATTTGCTTTTGCTCTTACGTTTAATCAAAAACATTCCAGATTAAAGTAGCGGAACGATCTATGAATACATCTGGCAATATCACATCGCAGATAAATTTCTTTTGCTTACAAATATTAAATGACGATAAGTGATGGAAACCTTACTGTTTTTAATGCGACTTCGTGGAGAAAAAATGAGCAAACTTTTACAAAAGGGTGACATTTTGATTGTTGAAAACTTTTCAGGAATCTGCAAAAACGGATTGTACGACAACCACAAATTATTTTGCAAAACATTTTAATTTCAGTGCTTACAGCAGTGGTCTTTTGACATTTCAGTAAAAATCGCCAATGGAAAACGCTACAAACTGTCACTGTCGGTTATTTCATAAATAAGTAAATAAATATTTGTAGAAAAACAAGAAGTTTTAGCATTAATGTCTGGCATTTCGAAAATGGTTACAATTTCAACCAAATTATAATCACTTTTCCTGATTTATACATGTATAATCGGTGGTATACTAAAACACACAAAAATTAATATCGTGATGTAGTTTGCACAATGATCATAGAGAGTCTTCACTGGGTTGTAAAAAATATTTTTTTATCTTTACCTTAAGACATCTCATAAAAAATTTTCTTTCTTTAACATATGCATTGACGTCGCATATCTAGGTATGCTACTAATGTAACGGAATACCAGAAGAACAGTTAAAGGATTTGAATAATCATAACGTCTAGCTCTTACAAACAGAATATTGTTTGATAATAAATATTAAAGCACAAATCTTCATAAGATGCCAAATTTTCAATAAGTAGATTTTTCTCTGTTGATTTAATTAAACACAAGGAGAAAAAGAAATGTCAGTCACAAAACATGGCACACATTATATATGCCTGCCAATGTCATGGCTGGAGTCCAGTAAGTTCTAAACACGAGTAACATGCAACTAAAAGGAATGATATTGAGAATGCTCAACCTGTATCGTGTCATCTCTTCTGGGAGCAGCAAAATGCTAAGAGCAGCTATTGGTTATCATCTGAAGCATTTTTGGGGAGAGGTACCGGGGTTTAAAGACCATCATGTGCAACTGTAAGGGTTGTGAACATTCGTTCTTTCCTAATTTAAGGCCACTGATACCAGGTAAGGGACTGAGCCAGCACCACCAGACAGATATCACACATGCCTCACTCGGGACTGGAACCCAGAATGGTCAAAGACCAGTGCCTCAGATCACTTGGTCAACCAGACAGCATTTATTGTAAATGTCAATAATGGAGAGGGAAATCGTAAATGGGCAGCACTGGGTAGTGACTGAATTTTATACTGAGAATAACTGCGCTAGTCAGTGTGCACGAGAATATGGTTACAGTCGACGGATAGTTTGAACCATTAAAGTGTTTGTGACCCCAGAATATGTTCCAGAGACGATGTTGAACTCCAGAGAGAAAGAGAGAGAGAGACGAAGGTGTAATTTTTAGAACACAATGAAGAACTTTGTTAACAAGAACTAACACATCTGTTGCGTAAAATCCCAAATTTGCCGGTGAATATCAGGAGTTGGATATTCTGCCTCTTGAACTACAGCGACAAAGGCTTATCGCTTCAACTTGCTGTTCTGACATGTGCGTCACGTCTGAGGTAGGTACGTCACACAGCTTAAACAAAGATGTGCTAAATGCAGAAAAGTTGCAGCGGACTACGTCAGAATGTAATGATGCAATGTTTCCAGAATTCAAGTAGGAGATATATTATGTTTAGAACTTGTTGAACAAACCAAAAGAACATCCATGTTACATATATCCTCTAATCCGAAACGCAACTTTGTTTCAGATTTCATGCGGTTGTTTCTAAATTCAGATGCACTTTCTGTCATACGGCTACACTCCTCCGCAGAACGCAACCGTGTGCGTGAGATGAAGTCCAAGTTCATGTGTCAAGTTAGTGACGAATACACTCTGTCAAAAAGTATTGTATCACTAGGAAGTAGTTACGCGATTTGCATGCAAAGTGGCAGGCAAGATTGTAACGTGTAGGTATGCAAATTATTCTACTATCGGAATAAACAGGTTACAGCTAAGGATGTTATAACAATGTTAATGCGTTGATCTTGTAGCGAAGGAGCCCTTTTCTGCTGGTGGTAAAATTTGAATCCTTGTCTTTCTACTCTGGAGCGGCATGTTCCCCCTACTGAACTACGCCGGCAGGGCTTATCGCTACAACTTGCCGTTTTGACACATGCGTCACTTCAGTGGAACGGCACAATCTGTGAGTAAGAGAAAGTCGTGTCTTTTCGAGTAAAATTACCAATTGTCGAAAAATAACTCCTGGAGAAAACCCATCATTTGTGGAATGCCGAGAACCCGTCAGCGCAATGATTATCATCAGCTAACAAAATTCGAAAGTGGATCCGTTACTGGGGATGCAGGAGGCCGGTTAGTCCACTCGGAATATTGCGCCATATGTTGGCTACAACAGTGCTGCAGTTCACATTTGCGATGTACGGTGGATGAGAGGAAGTATGCACAGGAGTTAGTTGGAAAGCGCTGGGCCTAGAGTGACTACAGGAGGACAAGACCTTTTGACCATGTGACAGGACCTTACCGAATCAACAGCCTCATTCTCAGCCATAAGAAGAACGATGATATTGGACATCGATAACACTGCCACAAGGTAAACCGTTTCAAGCCATCTACGGGAAGCAGTCCTCTAACACTGATCCCTACCTACCGTCGTAAGCACTTGGACTGGTGCCGTTCCCGGGAAACCTAGGTTGAAGAATGGCGTGTCATAGTGTACAGCAATGAATTTGTGTACAGAGACGAATTTAGAGTGGTGTAGTGTACAGTGATGAATATGATACATTAACCAGATAGTCGTTTGATACACGTGTGGCGCTGAGGTGTTTACCGCAACAATTCAACGAATGTAATCGAACGAAAAACTTCCCGTATAGCGAGCATTATGGTGAGAGGAGCTATTCTTTATGAATTGCCCTCAAGTTTAGTGTTTATTACAGGAGCTATGACGGCTCGCCGGTGTGTCAAAGAAAAAATCGAATCAGTCATGACACCGTTCGTGTGAGCGGGTTAAACAATGTATTGTTTAAGCAAGAAAATTTCCGTTCTCTTTATGAAGATACGCAGAGACAACGTGTACAAGGTGTCATCATGCTACCCCGGCCAGTCCAATCCCCAGATTTGTCGTCGGTAGAACACGTTTGGGAAATGCTGGGACGACACTTTCACATTTTGCGTCAACCACCTCTAACAATAGGTGCCCTGAGATGCTATTTTGACAAAGCGTGGTGTGGACGATACCTCAGGACGCTTTAGGACGTCCGCACAAATGTATTCTGTGGAGGATGGCCGACTGAAATATTCATCAGGTAGAATTTACTTCATACTAGCATGGCTCTGTAAGCCTGCTTTTTCTGCATAACTATTATTTCTTTTTATATGAAAATGTTATCATTTCTTACTTATCTAGTATCTTGTGCCACCAATAACCTTCGCACCATTTGCGACACTACCTCCTGTGGCATTTTTTCCTTTTCGGCAGAGTGTGTACTTAGATAACTTTTCATCAAAAAAAAAAAAGGAATCAACCGAGAAGATTCCCAAAAGTTTAAAATCTCATATGTTGAAATGAATAACATTTCTGCTTATAGAGTAGTGCGCATGTTTCAAAAAATAAATTAAAAAAAGTCCTTCCCGGGGCTCAAAGTTTATAATCTTTATCTTCATTCCAGTGCCGTTTTCTTAAATGAATTTTCTGACACACATGAAGTCATGAACACCATGAATTATCTTAACTGAGACCTTGTGAAAGTCGAAACCAAACTTTTCGGGGTACAACTTTCTTTATTCTGACATATTTCTGATTCCTGAAATATGAATCTGTGATTCGCATCACATAAGTTCCACGTCGACTTCATATTCAACGTCTGAGCTAATCAAATGCGTCAAAATCATTTTTAGGATTACACTATCAACATTTCTAGAAAACATATAGAGAAAAAACCGATCGCCAAAGCTATATTTTTGAATAAAAATTTGGATTTTCCCGTTCGGAGTTGTGTGGCATTGAGTAGCTAAAATATGAGCCGCAAACCCTTGGACTGTAAAAAACAAAGCGAAAAAAATAATCGAGAGCGAAAACAGCACAACCAGGATGATCAGCCAGTACCACAAGAACAAGAAGATCTTTTCGTTGAAAGCATTAAGAGGCAGAACACACAGAACATCGTATTTCTGAACGTCGCCGGATGTTCCAAAAGTGTAGAACAGACATTTAGTAACTCTGGGAAAGAGAAAGGTCATGGGGTTGATGATACTGGATTCTTCGGTACCGTTTTTAAGGGCGTGCCAGACTACGTCACTTCCGTAAGTTAAGAAATCACCACTGAACAACGAATCCAGGATAAAGAACACCCCAAAAAGCGTCACGAGACAAATAACTTCACAAAACAAGTATTTCAGGGAGTAAATCTTATTTCCTTTGAAAGAATCCTTCAGGAAAGCTTTTAGCACCTCCTTTTTCTCTTTACTGCCTTCTAAATTACCAGCAGATGCCCTTGCGGCAGCTGCAATGGATTTCATCTTGCCACCTTCCCAAGATGACCACAAACCATAGGGAGCGTAACACATTACACTTGCAATCATCAAAATGAAGCAAATCCATTGATAATAAGCATAGTGCTTTCTTGAAGACCGTGGAGCACTCGCAGAATTGTCCACTCCGGGATGAGGAACATCTTCACCTATTTTTCTTCCAAAAGATTCCGGAATAGTGTAGGTAGGGTGAATCCAACAGTATGTATCTGTAAATGATTTAGGCACATTCTCCACCGGTAAACACTCAATGGGATTTCCCACAAGCTCCCTCGTTGACACTGCGAGGCTAGCTAAGATAAAAACAGCAGAGGTGAAGTGGCAATGAAGGCGGAAGGATGCAGTGCAAGTGGAAATGCGATGTGTGTACAGCTTCACAAGCCATTCGTAGCCATCTTCGGACATAGATCCCAGCATAGTGGTAGCGGAAATTCAGTTCTCCAAGACCTGTACTTCAAAATGTAATGATCTGTCAACTCACTTGAGTTACACACTCGCTTTATAGCTTGAGTTCGAATTATTCACAAATCTTGCCAACAGCTTCTATCTGAAAGACAAAAGGAAAAATGATGCCGCACTTGAAGTATCTGGTGCAATAAGTACTACTTTTGGCAAATCAGAAAATAAAAGATAGTAAATATCGGCATAGAAAACAGTACCAAGTACGCATTCACATATTGATATTGCAAATCGCATTCGTGGTGCAGTAACATAATGAAAGTCATAAGAACCTGGTTTGTATCAAGATACATGGTGCTGAACATGCTCTCTTGTATAGAGAGCATACTCAGCAGTACGTTACAAGAAGTTCTTCTAGGACGACTTCTAGATGAGGCATTGTTCTGTGTACAGAAAAATCAGTGAAGGTCAGAAAGTGAAATTTTTTCTCCGCTGTTGGGAATAGCATCACTTTTCCAATGCAACTTCTAGAAACAATGGTTGCATTATTTCGGCGCAACATTTAGCTTTTGGTGCTGAGATTCAAAAAAGTTCTTTACACAATTCAATGAATAGTATGGTCATTTACACGAAACAAATCAGGACCTCACGAACAATTTGCTCAATGGATTCCTGATGCTTGATTGCGGCCCAGACTTAATGCTTTTCGTATCTGCTGTGTTCCTGTCAAGAGGTTTTATGAACACTTTATAAATTAGTCTCTCGCTCAACAACTTTATTGGACTGCTAAAGAGTACTTTCTGATACACTTCGTCTACAGCTGAAGAGTGACAGCTGCCTCCGTGGCCGAATGGTTTGAGGCTCTGGCTTCTGAACATTCATCTGAGCTGGCTGGCCCGCACCGGTTGCGCAGTGGTCTAAGCGATGCCTTCTAATCATTCGTCCGAGATGGGTCCGTGTTCGAATCCCTGTAAGGCATGGATGGTGTGTTTGTCTTACGGCACTGGCTCGCTCCTTCCCTGGAACCAGTGGCCCTAAATTAGGGACTGGCGACTGCTTATAGCCCACTGAGTCGCTCACGATGGTCGTTAAATCTCCAATGAAAAATAAATAAATAAAAAGATTCGAGGTGGGCCCGGGTTCGATTGCCGAATGAAAAATAGATTATGTGTTTGTCTGATGGCATTGGCTCTACTAAGGACGGGAGACTGCTTTCATCCCAACTACATAGTTGCTTATGGTTGTCGTTAAACCCAAAAAAAAACAGAGGAGTGTTATATGCTTGGCTGGCACTTGTACATTGGACTGCTGACCGGTATTTTTATGAACATATCTGCTAGAGTGCTGCAGAGTAAAAAGAGTTCCTACAATCGAACGTTCACATACGTACGTCCACATTACTCCTATACGAATATTTCCAGCACAGTTGCTGATTTTACCATCACTTGGATGATTGTTGTTGTTGTTTAGATCATTGAGTTTATTCCTTTCTTAGTCGCAGATACATTGAAGAGCAATTGAATTAGAGACAGCTGGCGTTATGCAAATGTGGCGTTGTGGGCAGCCCTGTAAACGGAAACGACATGACGTATGCAGCGATCCGACAATATAAGGAGTGATACGACGGGAATCAGTAAGAGTCGGACGCAGTATGGGTAAGACGAAGGATCTAAGCGCATTTGATCGTGGGCAAATTGTCGGGGCCCGACGTATGGGTCACTCTACCTCGGAAGTCGTGCAGACACTTGGATTTTCACGAGCCACTGTGTTACGGGTACACTGTGAGTACATCGAATCCGGTAAAACCATCCCTGCAAGGGCCAACTGCCGTGGACAAAAGCGTGTGGATGAGCGGGGTCATCGTCGGCTAGCTTGCATTGTAACAGCGGATAGATGGGCCACAGTGCAAGAAATCACTCGACAATTTAACGCTGGTGCACAAAAACGTCTAATAAACCACACCATCCAGAACCATCTCCTCGCTATGGGGTACAGAAGCCATCGTCCTACGAGGGTACCGCTGCTGACCGCACATCACAGGGTGCAGAGATTAGCATGGGTGCGGGAACATCACCACTGGACCCTAGACATGTGGAAAAATGTTGCCTGGACTGATGAGTCGAGATTCACGTTGGTACATGCGGATAGAAGGATACAAATACGGCGCAAACCACATGAAGCGACGGATCTTTCTTGCCAGCAGGATACTCTTCAAGCTGGTGGGGGTAACATTCTCGTCTGGGGACTGTTTACGTGAACTGAAATGGGACCCCTGGTACTTGTGACATCGTCCCTCACAGGTCAACGTTACCGGGTTATCCTGGGCAACCATTCGCTCCCGTTTGTGCGTCTTCAAGATCCCACTGGGGACCTCAATGCAGCTCCCGAATTGTATCCGAATGGTTGGATGAACACTCCACCGACGTGACCTAGCTTCCTTGGCCAGCTAAGTCACCTGACCTCAATCCCATCGAGCACATCTGGGATGCCGTCGAGAGAAATGTTCGAGGCTCTGACCCTCCCGCCTCCCCCCCCCCCTCCCTCCATTAAATCTTCGTGAACTGTGGAAGCTTGTTCAGGGGTCGTGGATCTGTATGGCTTCCCAACGCTTGCGGTGTCTTGTCGTGTCCATGCCGAGACGAATCGCCGCCGTCATCAGGGCGAAAGGTGGTGCTACACGTTACTCGACAGGTATCCCTAATTCAATTGCTCTTCAGTGTATAGCGCTTTAAACAATTTTGCATTACGAGTTCAAGGTAGTGATTGGCTCTAACCTGTGTACAATTTCAGGGCTCACACTAAGTAAAGAATGGTTTCGAAAAAAAGAATGACTTACAGATAACGTCCTAACGAATGTTTATTTATGGCCGCACACTATACACCATTAAGTAGTGACTGAAAACAATTTCACAATCGTCGTAGATCAAACAATAATCGTAACAGTAGAATCTAATAACATGATTAACTTTCAAATCAACATTAGCTAATAGCTTTTAAACGTAACAACAGAAGAACAGATGCGTACTAACATAAACTGATCTCTTCGATCATTTGGATACCGTTAATAACTCTCACACCTTGTAACGTACCAGGAGATGTGACGTACCTACCCGAAGGACGCACACGACATAAAGGCAGATACGAATCAGAAAAAAATGTCCGCGTAGCTCAATTGGTAGAGCAACTTATTCCGGAATGAGGGGACCCGGGTTCGAATCCTGGCGCGGATAGAAATGACGAAGAAATTTACTTCGTTATAATGGCGCCCGAACTATCCGGATGACCCGACCGTTCAAAATCTCGCATTGGTGTGATGTTATTTCCACACCGCGAGATAAGAAAAATAAGAGAATCCTTTTTCCAGCACTTCGAAAAAAAAAAAAAAATAAAATAAAATAAGGGGGAGATGATGTAACGTACCAGGAGATGTGACGTACCTGCCAGAAGGACGCACACGACATAAAGGCAGATAGGAATCAGAATAAAATGTCCGCGTAGCTCAATTGGTAGAGCAACTTATTCCGGAATGAGGGGACCCGGGTTCGAATCCTGGCGCGGATAGAAATAACGAAGAAATTTACTTCGTTATAACCTAACACACTCTTTCGGCTGCTTGGCTTGACTGAAGGCCAGTGCGTCCTAAAGAAATAGACTTTTGAAGGTTCCGTCGTGACATTCAGTGCAGAAAACGTAAAAAGGGTTAAATAAAATTTACATAATAAAATTGAAATAAAAACGGATGTTTAAAAGGTAGTATACGTCTGCTCTGATAGCAATGCTTTGAGAAGTTGGTACACTAGATGGAGTGTAATTGTGTTGCTTCTGCTTTGTCAGGCCATTCTTGGATGGACTGGTTACACTTGTATGCGGAGAAACCAATGGAGAACACAGTTACGATGAAGGAGAGATTTTAGAGTCAGATAAGGGTGACCCCTATCTTATTTCATGCATTTCACTTCTTGAATCCCAAACCTTACTTCATGATGAAACCCTTAACAACACCAGATCCCAAACATCATAGTGGCAATTTTCCTTTCCTTCTAATGTTGTCAAGACTTGAGATTTAGATACTAATGCTGCCCATCACTTAGATATAATCACTGCACACATCCTTCTTCTAGCGTGAACACATACACATCGGATGTTCCATGCCGTCGAATTCTTGAGTGGTAACACACCTCCTTCGATCTAACATGTTTGAAAGTTTTCTTGGTTCACTATGTCAACTCCGTCTGTTTGCCTCGATCGTTCTTGCAACGATTCTAATGCAACCATCCGTTTGCTATGTCTCTCAAAACCTAAATGCTACAGAAACTGACTCCTTGTGATCAGTTGAGAATTCGATGTACACAATCCCTTTTTCTTCACGTACTTATCCAGAAGGCAAAGAAACAGAATGTTTTGCCAACACAATACTGATAATGCAGGACACACTAAAATGAATTTCTGTTACCAATAAACCAAAAACTCCTGATCTCTTTTTCTCGAATAGCAAGCATCTTAATTATAAACTCACAACGTTCTCACTTTTGAATTCATCTGATCACTCCCTCGCTAAGATTTATTCACTAAACAAAAAGTTTTAAATAACATTCTGCTGATCAGCGTCGAGTGTAACATTACAAAACTGCCAAGCAAGTGTTTTATGAAATTGTTATGTAAGCCTTCTCTTTTGTGAAGTACTCTTTCCTTGAACTAACCTGTCCACCTAGTAGAAAGTCATCCATGTATTAATTACAGGAACAAGAGTTTTTATTCCTTTCTCTGGTATTTCTAATAAAGCTGTAAACACGCCTTGGTTCAACAAAGCCAAGAGGCCTACAAAACAAAGCCTTTCGGAATTGAATATCTACTCGATTGTTGTAGTCAAGATCAGCGTTTACTAAAGTTTACAATAAATGCAAGCAAACTTTTGATTAAACAAAACCAGACCGTCAAGGAAAATTTGTGGAAAAGCTATATCGCGTCCAAACGACGAACCTTCCATTTGATGGAAGGCTTCCTTTGTTAATATATCTAGATGGTTCAATTATTTATTACCTTCAAGGGTAAAAAAAAAAGTGATGCCGCCCCAGTGGCGCAGTGGTCTAAAAGCTGGTTTCTGACCATTCGTCGAGACGAGTTCGAATCCCGGTATGGCGTGAATGTTGATTTTGTCTTACGGCACTGGATCTCTCAATTTCCAGGAACTAACTAATGGACCTAAATTAGGGACGTGCCACTGCTTATAGCCCGTCGTTAAACCTTCAAGCAAACAAACGTAAAAAACTAATTTCTTTGCTTCAATTTTTATGATAATTCTGTTCGGAACTGAAAAACAAATCTCTCATTAGTCGTCATTTTTTTTTATTGAGGGTTTAACGACCACCGTGAAAACTCATTGGGCTATAAGTAGTCGCCCGTCCCCATTTTAGGGTCACTGGTTTCAGGGAAGGAAGAGAGCCAGTGACGTTAGAACACAACATCCATGCTTCACCGGAATTCGAACCCGGACCCTTCAGGGACGAATGGTCATAAGCTAGCGCTTAGACCACTGCGCTACCGGGGGACATTAGTCAGCACATCTCTCATTAGTGTGACGTTTGCACTTGTTCCAGCATCGTAAGTAACGTAAAATGTTCTAATCTCTCAAAGTTAATTAGGCTGTAATATAGATTATATACGCAGTCCCGGTGGCTGAATGGTCTGAAACTCTGGTTTCTGGCTATTCGTCGGGGCCTGATATCACATGGGTGGTGGGACTGCCTGGTGGTTATCTCCCTTCCCTGGAACCAGTGATATTAAATTAGGGAAGGCTTATATCCCTAGGAGTAACTCATGGTGGTCGTTAAACTCTCACACAGAGAAGAATGGAGATATACCTCATATTGTTTCGAAATCTTATGCACTGGAACTAGTGCCTATTTGAATTAGAGCTTAACTTCGCTTCGTAACTTGAATGTCACTTTTCCGGATTACTTCAACTGATTGGTTCCTATGAGAAACCTTAATCACACACAGAATCCACTTCTTTCAAGATAAAGATCGGAGTTCATTAACATCAGAATTCTACTTAATGAAATCCATTTCCACTTTATTAGTTATATACCAGGCCGTCACTAGTTGATCATCAACGAGTCTCTCGTAACACAATACGCTGAATAGAATTCAATCAATGACGTCTCACAATATACGTGACCTTTATTTCTCTTCGAATACATGTAAGGTCAGGTGATGCGTAACATCACAGCCTCTCCTTGACAAATGTCAACCCCGCCTTCTCGTGGTGCATCCTGTTCCCACTAAAGGGGCTCTGACGACCGCCAATAGCGGTATAACTATACCATCGGGATTAGAGGAAATTCTATCCCACACTCACCAACCCGCTTGGCCAGCGGGGTGAGTTATGGCAAAACCCCTCCAAAATGATTCCACAACTTAAATCTTGGCCCTCAGTCTCCGGCAGCTGGAATGTACCTGGCCAAGGCAGCGGCCAGTGCGACATGAAGGCAGAGGGTGCTACGAAACCCCGGAGGACCGGACTAGGCTGCCATCTGATGCTGACCTTGGCTACGTACAATAGACGCTCCCTATCTTCTGATTCAAGGCTTCTTGAATTGGAAGAAGAACTACAAAGGATCAAGTGGGACATCGTGGGGCTAAGTGAGGTAAGGAGAAAAGGAGAAGATCTCATCGAACTGAAAAGTGGACATCTCTTCTACTATCGTGGGACAGATACTGGCAGAACTAGTGGTGTTGGATTTATAATAAACAAGAAACTGAAGGATAAAGTTGTAGAAGTTGAAAGTTCCTCTGACAGAGCTGCACGACTAGTTATCCAACTCTCGAAAAGATACCAGCCTCAGATTATTCAAACTTATGCACCCACCACAAGTCATGCTGAAGAAGAAATTGAAGAATTTTATGAGGAAATTTGTCATCTAAATAATAAAGGCAAGCAGCACTTGAAAATAATTATGGGAGATTTCAATGCAAAAATAGGGCAACGGCAACAGAATGAAACTTCAGTAGGTAAATTCGGTCACGGCAACAGAAACCAGCGTGGAAATACTCTCGTTGAGTTTGCAGAGGCAGAAGGGTTTTTCATCTTGAACTCCTTCTTCAAGAAAAAGCCACACAGGAAATGGACATGGAGACATCCAAATGGGACGACAAGTGAAATTGATTTTATTATGTGTAACAAAAAATTCGTCATAGAAGACTGCAGTGTGCTAAACAAGTTCAACACAGGTAGTGACCATAGATTGGTGAGATGTAAGATGCACCTCAACACTAAACTTGAACGTGGCAAGCTCATAAGACAAACAAAATCTATTGACATAACCAACCTTAAAAAACACCATAATACCTTCAAGTTGGAACTGAAGAACACGTTCTCTGCTTTAGAAGGCCTAACATCGGAAGAAGTGGACATCTCTGAAGTTAACAGAAAAGTAACCAAAGCTCTTATGGAAACAGCAACAAAATTAGCTGGGTCTAAGAACAAGTTGCATGTAAACAAATTATCAGGAAAAACGAAAATGTTGATGCAAAAAAGAAGAGAGATGAGGACAACTAAAGAAGATGTGACTTCCAAAGTGGAATATATAGAGCTATGCAAGACAGTAAGAAAAAGTATCACTGAAGACGTAAGAAAATTCAACTGTGAACTAGTGAGGAAAGCAATTGAAAACAACCAAAGCCTAAAGATAGCAAAGGGACATCTCAGTAAGGGAAGAAAACAGATTATGGCACTGAGAAAAGAAGATGGTTCTGTAACAAGAAATAGAGGCGAAATTTTGACAAGAGTGAAAGATTTCTACTCCAAATTATATGAAAGGGATGATACATGCACTCCAGACATCATGAAAGATACCAGTACCAGAGTTCTTCCAGTCCTTCCAGCAGAAGTTGCACATGCAATCAAGAACATGAAGAGGGGAAAAGCTCCAGGAGAAGATGGAATTACTGTAGACATCATACAAGAAGCAAGTGGAGAAATCGAAACAGTACTCGCCCAAATTTTCACTCGATGCCTTAATGAAGGAAAGATTCCTGAGGATTGGAACAACGCTACAATGATCCTGCTACATAAGAAAGGTGACATTGAGGATCTCGGAAACTACAGACCTATCAGCCTCCTATCAGTAGTTTATAAAATCTTCACTAAAGTTCTTTCACACCGCTTGAAGGTAACACTGGACATGGCTCAACCGAGAGAACAAGCTGGATTCAGGAGTGGCTACAGCACAATAGATCATATCCACGTACTGAGAGAACTAATTGAAAGAGCGAGGGAATATGAACTTCCATTGTGCATGGCTTTTATCGATTATGAAAAAGCCTTTGATTCGGTGAAACCATCAGCAGTTACAATGGCTCTGAAAACCTGCGGTATTGAAGATGCATACATTAATATTATTAATAACATCTATGAAAATGCAAGTGCAAAGATTAGGCTGTTTGAAAATACAACACACGTAAAAATTGGAAAGGGAGTGAGACAAGGTGACACCATATCTCCGAAGCTCTTTAATGCCACATTGGAGGGTGTTTTTCAGTCGCTGAGCTGGGAAAACAAAGGGATAAAGATTAATGGAGATTACCTAACCCACCTTCGTTTTGCTGATGACGTAGTCATTTTGCAACTACCCCATCAGAGCTGCAGAGTATGATCCAGGAACTTGCTGACAAGAGTAAAGAAGTGGGATTAAAAATGAACTTTCAGAAGACCAAAGTGATGTTCAATGCTTTTACAAGAAATGAAGATTTATCGATTGATGGAGAAAAGCTGGAGATAACAGACACGTACGTTTATCTTGGACAGCAGATATCAAAGTGAGGGTCACATTGATGAAGAAATTAATCGGCGTACAAAACTTGCCTGGAGAGCTTTTTGGAAGAAACAGCATAATTTTCAAGAGCAATATGCCATTATGTCTTAAAAGAAAAGTGTTTGATCAATGCATCCTTCCAGTGCTTACGTATGGTGCAGAGACGTGGACCTTAACTAAAAGAGACATACAAAGGCTGCAGACAACTCAAAGAAGCATGGAGTGGTGCATACTTGGTGTAACCAGGAGAGATAAGAAGAGGAACTCGTGGATCCGAAAAATGACAAGAGTGGAAGACATCATGATCAGAGTTAAATCCCTGAAATGGCAATGGGCTGGACATACTGCCAGAAGGACAGATCACCGATGGACAGCCGAAATTTTAGATTGGATTCCAAGGGACAGGAAAAGACCCAGAAGAAGACCACATGGGAGATGGGTGGATGAAATTCGAAAGTATGCAGGGGTGACATGGAGGAGACTGGCACAAGACAGACCGTTGTGGAGGAAACTTGGGGAGACCTTCGTCCAGCAGTGGATTGATAATGGTTGACAATGATGATGATGATGACACTCTGCTACCTTAATACAATCTGCTCATACAATAATCGCTCTGCTCATATCAACACTGTACATATACGAATCGCTCATCGAATGTAATTTGGTATTACAAGAGTCACTCTCTATCTGCACTGCACACTGACCTCAGAACATTAGAATTATTAACACAGCAATCAGATATCTCTGAATTGTTGTACTTACTGTTCATAACGTAACATCAATCACATCCGTAAATTTCAAAATTACGTATCCCTGGAGCGGGAATCCGCATCTCCCGATTTCCGTTCGAGCATGCTATCCGTTGCACCACCCAGGACAATGAAGTCCCAAGCATCTGAGTAATCAGAGAATGTTCTGATTCTTAATACTCAGATGAAATTTCAAGTATCTGGGTAATGATTAATCAGATACTTGGAACTTAATTCAGTCCCAAGTATGTTACTTGGGACTTCATTAAGTACCTAGGCTTCCCCGGTGGTCCAGTGGTCTAAGCGATGGCCTCTGATCATTCGTCCTATAAGGGTCCGGGTTCGAATCCCGGTGAGGTATGGATGTTCTGTTTGTCTTACGGCACTGGCTCTCTCTCTCTTCTATGGAGTCAGTGACCCTAAATTAGGGACGGGCGACTGCTTATATCCCATTGAGTTGCTCACGGTCGTCGTTAAACCTCCGATAGAATAGAAGAGAAGTTCCTAGTATCTGAGTAATCATTAGCAAGAATCTGAGTAATCAGAAAATATTCTGATTCTTAATACTCAGATACTTGGGACTTCATCGTCTTGGGTGGTGTAAAGGATAGCCAGCTCTAAAGGAAATCAGGAGATGCGGGTTCAGTTCTCGCTCCAGGCCGATATAATTTTCAAGTTGTCTGATGTGATTGATGTTACGTAATGAACAGTAAATACCGGCACTTCAGATATGTCTGATTGCTGTGTTAATCACTCTGACGTATTTCTATGTATTATGAGAAAATTTCTTCCACAGCCTTTACTAAGAACATTTTATTTACATTGATTGCCCCTGAAGCGATGAAAGAATTCCGTCTTTAGCACGATTCAATGATTAAAAGATGAGAAATATATACAATTAAAACCATGAGCATATTCGAGGCAGCGGCTGCCTCTTCTTCAGATATACAATTAAAATCATGAGCACCTTTCGAGGCAGCGGCTGCCTCTTCTTCATCTTCATCTGAAGAAGAGGCAGCCGCTGCCTCGAAAGTGCTCATGGTTTTAATTGTATATATTTCTCATCTTTTAATCATTAAATCGTGCTAAAGACGGAATTCTTTCATCGCTTCAGTGATTAATGTCGCACGAGTCTTCAATATTTGTTGCTCATTGATTACCCCTTTGCCCGCTGTCAAAATGCCAACTTCAAATTCGTCGGGAGGAATTTTGTGGCGTTAAGCTTAGGAAATATTCAACTAAGAAAATACCAAATTTGCATAAGAATACAGAAACTCAAAAGGAAGGTTAACTTAGAGGTATTAAAGCGTGTATCTTTCGCTGTGAGCTCTTGATGCGGTTATGAGTGAGAAGTCCAGGAGGATGGCCGTTTGGGAAATACTCAAATCGACATGCCAGACACGAACTATCATGCCATGTTCAAACGAACTCAGATCACTCCTTTTTCCATTTCCTATCCTCAATCGAACGTTAGCTGATGATCAAAGAACCGGTCAGCTTGATTTGTACCGCCGTCTTGCGTGTTGGAGATAGCCATTTATATGATCAGGGCATGTGTCCCTAATAAACTGAGATCTCAGTGTATGCCTGAGTATAGGGATGGGGGTATTATTTCCTGCTTTGTCAAGAATTTGATTTTGAGATTTATTAATCATCATTGAAAGAGCTGGTATTACTGAGAGCTATTCTCATCTCAATGCGGAAGGCAGGTCTGGATATGCATGAGATAAATATGCAAGTAACATTGGAGACTTACATTCCTTTAGCCTGTTAGAACTTAGCTGTGAATTAAATTATTTGTTAAATACCTAATAACCAACAGGGTATAAGTTTCGCAAACCTGTTTTACTACTTAAACTTTTCAATAAAATAATTGTCCCCAATTTGCCCTCCTGTTTTTACTGAAACATTTCTATTTATATGCCCCTGAAAGGAAAAAAATGAAAAGAATGTATTTAAAAATAAATTTCAGTTGGGTTTTAAAATAATAACAAGAACCTTGTGTTGCGCAGGACGTAAGGAGGAAAGATCAGAATTTAAAATTATAGAGAGCAAATAACTTTCAGACTTCTTTTTTCCCCAAGTCATGGAAAAACAGTTCGGAAAACGATGTTAATTGTGGCGAAGGTGTATAGAAAGGGAATATCCTGAAAAAGGCTTTGGTTTTGCTTGGTATTAGCCAAAAGAAATAAGCTTCAGAATAACAAGTGCCAAGATACGGATTTTGACAAACTTTTAATGAGGGTCTGGAAATCGAAGCAAGTGGAAAAGTCAGTGGACCACAGGAAAAAAACGAAAGCAGATACTTCAAAATGAGAAGAAACTGTAAACATGTTTGTAATACCTGAAGACAACAGAAATTTTGCATCGCAAAGTAAAAAACTGAACGATACAAAAGTTATGTTTTAAGAGAAGTACAATAGCATTAAAATGGAATAATGAGCAAATCGTACCACTGGAAGAAAATGATAAACTGGAGCTTTGTTTTCGGTCCAAACTTCAAAGTAAAAAATAATTTTACGAAGAATATATATTTTTAACATTTATGAAATCTTACAATTAGGAAATGGTGGAATTTACAATCACAGAAAAGTAAATAAATTCCCCTTTTACTTTTGGTTTGAAAGCAACCTGAAAACATACGCACATATAGAATCGCGATTATATCATTAAATATCGTAAAGAGAACAAACAGTATTTTTGATTTAAAAGACGCCTTCGTTTTGTCATTTTATTTAGTCCTTTGGAAGCGTTGAATTTCGCATGGTGTCAGGACAGAGATGGCACCACAGGATCGTACTTGTTCGTTTTTTAACAGAAAAGTAACACCCTTCTTCAACTGGGTTAATCATGCTATCCTTCGTGCCACTTACAATGGTAACCACGAATTCTCTCCACAGCAGTTCATGGCAAAATACGCAGTCGTATTTTTAGCACGTCTTTTGTAAAAAAAGATCGTTCTTATGTTATCGGTTTGTCCGTCCGTCCGTCCGTCCGTCTGTACCCACGGTATCTCTGCAGCTATTAGTCCGATTTGAAAAATTCTTTTTGCGTTCGAAAGCTTGAAATGTGCGAATGATGATCCTTCGTTTCGTTTTGTTTTTTTACGATGTACAATTTCGCCGCTAGAGGGCGTAAATGCAGATGATGTCGAATTCAAAAATACGTTTTATTCCACATATTTGCTTCTAAACAACCGATTGAAAAATTTTTTTTTCTTTCGATTCCATTTATGTCGAAGAGTATTTTAGACAGTTACTTTTTCAAATTATGCATAGATTTTCCGCTAGGGGGCGTAAAAGTAAATTGCATTTTTTCCAATAACTCTTCATCTAAAACTCCGATTTGAATTTTTTTTTCAGCAGATACATCTCCTGATGCACAATCTTCCGCATATAATTTCGAATTTTTGGTAAAAAATACTTTGGCCACCAGGGGGCGTAAGTGTTAATTTTCGCTTTTGAAGTATTTGCCATAAAATCTGAGCTTCTAAAACATCGATTGAAAAAATTCTTTCGTGGACTGATGCCACTCACATCGATAAACCTTTTCGGGATATTTTCTTCCTAAAATATTCCAATATTCCACAGTTTCTCCGCCAGGGGGCGTAGATGTATATCTTACTTTTTGTCAATATCTCTACTTCTAGGAGTCCGATTTGAAAAATTCCTTCTTTGTTGGATAGTGTTTCCCGGGTGACATGTTTTTCATATAATTTCAAAATTTTCAAGTAATTCATAGGCTTTCCGCTAGGGGGCGTAAAGGTAAATTGCGTTTCCCCTATATCTCTGCTTCTAAATCTCCGACCTGAAAAATTCTTTCTGCACCGAATACAGCTCCTGGTGGGAAATCGTTTGCACATAATTTCTAATTTTTGTAAAAAATGGTTTGGCCACCAGGGGCGTAAATCTTAATTTCCGCTTCTGATGTATTTGCAGCAAAATATGAGCTTCTAAATTCTCGATTGAAAACAACATCATTTGTAGACCGATACTGCTCATGTCGACAAACCTTTTAGAAATATTTTCTCCTTAAAATAGTGCACGGTTTCTACGCCAGGGGGCGTAGATGTATGTCTTATTTTTGTCAATATCTCGACTTCTAAGGGTCCGATTTAAAAAATTTCTTCTTTGTTGGATAGTGTTTCCCGGGTGACATGTTTTTCATATAATTTCAAAATTTTCAAGTAAATCATACACTTTCCGCTAGGGGACGTAAAGGTAAATTGCGTTTTCCCCTATATCTCTGCTTCTAAATCTCCGATCTGAAAAATTCTTTCTGCACCGGATACAGCTCCTGAAGGGAAATCGTTTGCACGTAATTTCAAATTTTTGTTAAAAAATTTTTGGCCACCAGGTGGCGTAAGTCTTAATTTCCGCTTCTGATGTATTTGCAGCAAAATATGAGTTTCTAAAATCTCGATTGAAAAAAAAGTCTTTTGTGGACCGATACTACTGATGTCGACAAACATTTTAGGAGCATTTTCTTCTTGAAATAATGCATGGTTTCTACGCCAGGGGCGTAAATGCATATCTTATTTTTGTCAATATCTCTACTTCTAAAAGTCCGATTTGAAAAATTCCTTTTTTGTTGGATAGTGTTTCCAATGCGAAATGTTTTTCCTATAAATTCAAAATTTTCAAGTAAATCATAGACTTTCCACTAGGGCGCACAATGGTAAATTGCGTTTTCTGCTCCTAAAACTCCGATTTGAAAAATTCTTCCTGTATCGCATACAAGACCTGATGGAAAATATGTTTCACGTAATTTCTAATGTTTGGTAAAGAATGGTTTGGCCTCCAGGGGTCATAAGTGTTAATTTCTATTTCTGATGTATTTGTAGCAAAATCTGAGCTCATGAAAACTCGACTAAAATTTTTTTCTTGGACTGATACCACTCATATCGATAAACCTTTTGTGAATACTTTCTTCCTAAAATAATGCATGGTTTTCCCACCAAGGGACGTAAAGTCACATCTTATTTTTGTCGATAATTCTGTTTCTAAGAGTTCGTAAGCTCACGATTCCGTTTACAGCAATATCTGAGGGATTAAAAACCCGATTTAAAAACTTCTTTCTTCCGTCAGATACTATTGTTTTCCATACCGGTTCCATTGACTTTGAATAGCTTTGATAAATTTAATTTGCGTCAGAACGGATTCAAAAGACGTGCTTATTACACCCGAAAATTCGGTGTCATCTTTCTTGTTTTTTTTTATTGGATGTTTAACGACTACCGGGAGCAACTCAATAGGTTATAAGCAGTCGCCCGTCCTTAATTTAGGGCCACTGGTTCCGGGGAAGGGAAAGAGCCAGTACCGTAAGACAAACACAACATCCATACCTCACCGGGGTTCGAAACCGGACCCTTCTCGGACGAATGGTCAGAATCCAGCGCCTAGACCACTGCGGCACCGGGGCGGCAAGCTCTTTGTTAATAAGGTGACCAGCTTTTAGCTTAGCCTCATCACTTTTCTCAAAACCTTAGTTTCCCGACTACCATTCACTCTACCATAAAAAATTTTGTCTTAGCTAACATTCAAGATTTTACTTAATAGCTGAATTTAAATTAGAGCAATGCAAATAAATATATTACTAGAACGCTAGAATTGTTTGTGGACTACCTAAAATTTATCAAACAAAAGGACAGAATCAAAAATCCGTTTTGTTGATGTTTAATAGGACTTTGAGCCTGCTCGGAAGAACCGGAGTACCATGAATCTTCCGGAGACCATCGTCATTATGAAAAAATCTAGTTATCTCACAGTTACTCGCATTTCATAGATACGAAAATCATGTAGAAAGAACGCATTCAGTCAAACATTATCTACTGAAATTGCTCTGTTATCTTTTATTTTATTTTATTTATTATTATTACCTTTCAAATTTTGAAGATGACAATCCGATTTTTGGTGTAAATGTGACAAGGATTTTAAGTCAGATAATATCCGAAAACTTGAAAATTTCATCGTCCTGGAGCGGAATTCGAATCCGCGTCTCCCAGATAGCGCTCGGGTATGCTCATGTGATGGTTATATTCAAATTAATCGGAAACTTGAGACTTGGTCGTTTTGGTTGGTGTAGTGATTAACCGGGCGCTATCTGGGAGACATGGGTTTGAATCCCGCGCCAGGACGATGAAATTTTCAAGTTTTCGGATATTATCTGACTTACCATCCTTGTTACATTAACACCAAAAATCGGATTGTCATCTTCAAAATTTGTATTATAGGGTGTAATCCCGTATTTATTTCATGATTATTACCTTTATTCTATTTTTTTGATTGGGAGTTTAACGATCACCGTGAGCTATTCGATGGCTACGAGCAGTCGCCTGTCCCTTATTCAGAACCATACGTTCCAGGGAAGGGAGAGAGCCAGTGCCGTAAGACAAACACGACCTCCATACCTCACCGGGATTCGAACCGGACCCATCTCGGACGAATGATCAGACGCATTTAGTGTATGGTAAAGTAAAAAGTTAAAAAAGAATTCCCGAAGAAAATTGGGGAAACTAAGAGAGATGTAAAATAAGAAAAGCGTAACATGATACATGCTGCCGCCCCGGTGGCGCAGTGGTCTAAGCGATGGCTTCTGATCATTCGTCCAAAAGGGGTCCGGGTTCGAATCCCGTGAGGCATAGATGTTGTGTTTGTCTTACGGCACTGGCTCTCTCCGTTCCTTGGAACCAGTGAACCTAAATTAGGGACGGGCGACTGCTTATAGCCCATTGAGTTGCTCACGGTGGTCGTTAAACCTACAATGAAAAAAAAATCCGATGATACATGTATGCAGTTCGATTATCTTACTGAAAACTCTAAAACACTATCTGCACTGGAACTGCTCATTCGATTTCTAAGAACACATATTTCTAGTGAACATGAAAAATCCCGAATTCTGGAATCAGATGGCCAACGTTCACGCTCGTTAACCTAAACAGTGGCATTAGCATTCACTTAAGATTAACGACAAACAATTTAAAAGATATTCCACTGCGAAACGCACATTTATTATAGAGCGATAAGAGAGCAGGTATGTGAATCACGTCGTTTTAGGTCTGCGAAAGAAATAATTAAACTGACTGCTGCCTAATCTTCGTTAAAAATCTTTTGACATCCACATTTTTGGAAAAATTCCTACCAAGCAGCAATACTGTGTAAAACAGTCCTTTTTTTCTTTCTGTTGAAAATAATGCGAAAGTCGAACCTAACATACCCTAAAATATCCTATTGAACTATACAAAACAAAAACTTTCTTGTAAAAGTTTGTGCGCTTACATTCATCGGTATTAAAATAAGTGAAAAAAGGAAAAGGAAAAGAAACAAGTGATGAACGGTAATGCCTTCTGTCATAGTTCTGCGCATAATAACTTTCATAAATGTTATGCTGATTTTAAATATGTTATCAGCGATGAGAAAACCCTCAAGTACGAGAGTTTTTTTGCACCAACATTTTATACGAAATTAACACACATCGCGAATCAAGCAAGTATAGAGTTCAGATTTGCGTAAATTCAAGAATGAAAACTCATTATGAACAAACAAAAATTTTTAAGTTAAGTATATATATATTGTCTTTTGTTGGTAGCATATAAAATTTCGCTACTGAAATAAATTTCTTAAACTTTTGTAACTGAAACAGTAAAAAAAACATAGCCTGTAACTTCCTTTCCATGGCAAAAACTGCAATATTAAAATCTGATGTTTAAGATACTTTTTATTTGAAAGTAAAAAAGCATTGAATTTTTATTTGTAGTTAGTTCATAGACGCAATTCATGAAATATTTTATCATATTTATATTTTTTGTAAATAATAAGAACTTACATGTAGTACTTCAAGTCTGCAACAACAGCGACAGGGAAAAAGATAAATACTTGATGTACGTCAGACTAAATGTTACAGCCTATCTGCCTTTTTTTTTTTTGTAGATCATCAACAAAAGTGGTGTAGAAATGTTCAAGGCCTATCGAAGCAGAATGCCTCAGTTTTAATGACACTAATTAATTTTCTGTAATTATTTGTACTGAAAACGCTACCCGTTTTAGCAGCTATGTATGGAATGAGTTCATTTCCTTCCAGCAAAAAGCACCACATCCGCCAAACAGGGCAGAAGGCCGTGCAATAATATTAATATGCATTCATTTGCATTTCTATCGGATGTCATTATAACATAAAAGCTTATTAACAGAATGGAAGTATTCTTTAGTTTCGGAGGAGGATAATTATTCGTCGTCACTGTGGTTGCGAAGACACGCCTTTGTCGAGGAAGTAGAAAATACAGAATTTCCGCAGAAATACATCTTTTCTGCATGCCATCCGGTTTCATGTTACTATGTAAATGTGTGATCCCATAACATTTTTTTTTTAATTTTCATGCTAAAAGAATATTTTGCTATCAATTTGGATTTGTTTCTTGTCACATATGCTGATGACATATTACTTTCTTTCCTTTTAGTTGTAATTTGTTGTGAAAACAGACATGAAGTCGATTTTATAACTTGACTGCTTCAGAATGAATTGTTTGATCTTGAATCACCTTGAAGCGAAAGATTATGCTTTTCACCTACAATAAAATAAAGATAGTCACAAATAAATCCATCAGTCCCTCTCGTCATAATTCAAAACTAAGAGATACTAAATTTCTTCTTAAAAGTTACCGATGACATATATCAAATATACAGTATACAACAATGAGATTTTTTTCTTAAGGAGCTTAATGACAACCGTGAGCAACTTAATGGGATATAAGTAGTCGCCCGTCCGTAATTTAGGCCCACTGGTTTAAGAGAAGAGAGAGAGAAAGCTACAGAGGGATAAGTCGAAAGTTTGGCAATATTTGGATCAGTTTATGTCTTCAAACTTTTTTTACGACGAAGCTGACTGGCGTTCAAAGTATAGGCCATCGTGTTGCACCCGTCTTTAGCCATCTGTCTGCCAGTTCTTCGATTCCGCGGCGGTACCAGTTCTTGTCCTTTGAGGTGAAGATTTCTCTTTCACCCCAGGTGCCACCTCCTCCTGGTTGTTGAAGTGCTCCCGTGAAGGAAGTAGGGCCATGGACCGGAACAAATAATAATCCGACGGGGCAAGATCCGGACTATATGCTGGGTGTGGCATCAGTTCGATGCTCTCAAGTTCCTGGAGTTTTTTCTGGGTCGTTTGCGCAGTGTGAGACCTAGCGTTGTCCTGCTCTACGACAGCGTGCTTTCTGTTCACCAGTGATGGGTACTTCTCCTCCGAAACGGCATACATCTGCTCCAGTTGTTCAGAGTAGAGGTTGGCGTTGATGGTCCGACCGTCTGGAACAAATTCGTAATGGATTATCCCCTCGAAAATCCACCAGACACAGAGCATCACCTTGTGCTCGAAGCGCCCACGTTTGACAAAAAGTTCAGGAAGCTGACTCGAGCTCAACCACTATCGTTGTGTTAGGATTACGGAAATAGACCCACTTTTCACCACACGTAACAATTTTCTTGATGAAACGTACATCGTGCGGGTTTTCTAGGAATTTCGTGCACACTTCCACTCGGTGGCTTGCTTCAGCTGGTGTCAGTTCATGAGGGACAATGCGGCAGCTTCTGTAGACCTCGCCGCGGTCCTGAAAGTGACGAACCATGGTGGTCTGTAATATGCCCAGCTCGCCTGAAAATCTTGGAGTGCTGGTTCTCGGATTTGCCTCTATGGCCTGTCGCACGGCCTCCGAATCAACGGTTCGCGGCCAACCTGACCTTGGCTGATCGTCGAGGTTTCTGTCACCTGAGCGAAATTTCTTGAACCATCTGGTTGCGTTGCTATGGTCCACGGAACCTTCCCCTTTCGCATGACAAATGTTTCATGTTGCTTGAACAGCGATATGGCCGAGTTCAAACTCGTAAAGCAAAAGTTCCCTAATTAGACGGTTGTGGCTGTCCACCTTTTAGACGTCCCAACGACAGACATAACGACGGCATGTAATGTTGTTCACAGGAACGACGACCACTTTATATCCCTTTCGACTGACTGCAGTGTGCGACTTGAACTAGTTTAAACACGTGACATGGCAGGCGCAGCACATGCGTTTTAGAAAATATTGCGAAACTTTCGACTCAGCCTCTGTAGTACCGTAAGACAAACACAAAACCCATGCCTCACCGGGATTCGTAGCCTGAAACCATCTCGGACGAGTGGTAAGGTGTCAGCGCTTAGACCACTGAGCCACTGGGGCGTCTAACCAGGAGATTCCTTTCAAGGACTAGCTGGGGAAAAAAGGAAAGATTTTTTTTTTCCGGTATTTCTGTTATCCTGTTATTTGTATAGAGAGGGTCTGACTTTCTTTGGCTAATGCCAAATGTTACATCAAGATAGGGTAACGTTTTTTATTTATTGACTTTTTCTAGTGTTTGGTGACTTGACCCTGTTAGTATTCCTGAGACGTATCATAAACACGCAAATACAATTCACGTATCATTCGAGCAGACCTCACCCACTAGGACTCCAGTGCACACTTAAGAGTATCTGACGACCGTTAACGGAAGAAACTCAAACCAGTTTACTTATTTTGATTCATCAAGATACCCTACACAAACTGTTTCGCCTGTAATTTGAAGAAAAAAAATCTTGCTGATTAAAATCTGTTCTTAGCGTCTAACGAGGCTACATTTCGTGTATTATTGACCGAATGCAGCTGATTTTCAAAATTCATTTCGCGTGATGTTTTCGTTCACAAGTTACTTCAGTTCAGTTCTAATTAGACCTGAGGTGAGGTGGAATTACTTAACCGTTCGGAAACAATAATTAACTCCTCTACCTAGTTCATTCAAGACAAATGTTCCAACCATAATGTGTACAGCTGAAAGAGGTGCAGTACTCACGTCAATTTCTTTACGCTAATCAGCGGAATAGAAAAAAAATGGCTTCAGTATTTTACTCTTGGAACTTTTGAAACCGTTATGTTCGCGTTTACGGTTTAACGTAAAATTCCCTTCACCGTCATGGTTCCTAATAGATGACGTTATCACAGCTTCCCAATTCGGGCTTACGTCATATGGCTACGCTTTCGAGTCCAAAATGTGCACTTGGTATTTCTCACTCCATGAGCTCTGTTGTTGAAATTCACTCTGTTTCTGTCCTCTGAAGCACTGTTATAAGTTTAAGGCGTAGTCTTCTTATAAAATCAGCTCATCACGACTGAACCTCTTTAGTTGGCTTATACAGAAAAGATGCATCTAAATGTTTGCGGATTACTTCTAATTAGTACAGAGAACTATTTCGAAATACTATAGTTTCTCACCAATAGCGTTCCCGTGATCAGATCAACTGAAACCAGAACATACTTGAACTTCACCCTACTCGATTTTTTGTGGCATCACGCCGCAAACAATTTTATATAGTATATACGAGGCATATTCGGAAAGTAAGTACCGTTTCGCTATTAAAATTAAATGAGAATGTATTTGCAAAAAAGGTAATTTTTATCTGACTCGCCACACCTTAAACTACTTTTTTACGTATTTTCGGCCATTTTAAGGCATTTATCGTAACGGCGCATCAGTTTTTGTATCCCTTCGTTGTAGAACGAAGTCACCTGTGAAGACATTTGAAATTTGCAGGAAATGCAAAGAAAGCGGCGAAATTTTGATACGTCTGTCCTCGCGAACTTCTGCGTCCACAGCACGCACCAAATCATCATTGACCACAGATGCCAACCACTCAACTCCTCGTCGCACACGTTCTCACGTCCTTCGCTAAACTGTCTGACCCATTTCCTCCCATTCCCATCACTCATGGCAGTTTAACTCTAGACCTCACAAATCTGACGATAAATGTCAGCCGGTTTCACATTTATTGCATTCAAAAATAGAATTACGGACCTTATCTCACAGTCAACGGGCCACTCGACCTTCTTAAGCATGTTAAACGCACAGAACAACACGCAAACACGATCTAATATTTTCGCAATGTTGTCAGCTGCTTGCCCACAAATGAGGGAAGTCGGCGCGCATACGAGATATAACTACGTCAGCGCTACAGCAAAAATATTTGCAAACGGTATTTACTTTCCTAATATGCCTCGTATATACAACGGCCTTTCCATAAAACCTCAGAGTAAAATCACACAAAATGAAGAAATATAGGTACAGCAAAATATGTTATTCTTTCTGAAAGTATCTTCCCTCGGATAATATGCAACAGTCCCATCGTTCAGTCCACTTTTCAAAGCATGTAGTGAAGGCATTTTGTGGAAGCTGCTTTAATGACCCCTGTACAGCTTGAATAACGCCAACATCTGTGTTGAATGTTACGCCACGAAACTACTCCTTCATTGTTCGAAACAACCGGAAATCGCACTGACGAGATCAGGACAGTTGGCAGGCTGCTGTGGCATGATTTCAATACTGCATTTCATAAGAAACTGTTGAACACAAGCAGCCACATGTGGGCAGGCGTTATCATGGTGTAGGGTCCACTTGCCCACCAGTTCCGGTCGCTTAATCGGTATGTGACGCTTCAAGACTGGAATGTAATACTCAACATTGACAGTAATTTGTAGAGGAACGGCTTGCTGGTAGACTACACCTTTATGATCAAAGAAAATTATCATCATCACCTACCCAGCTGATTTGGTTGGCGGACTTTTTTCGGAGAAGTCGAGCCTGTGAATTTCCAGACACTTGTTGCACGCTTTGTGAGGGGGTTCGAAATAGTGAACCCATGTTTCATCGGCAATTATTACTGTGTTTAGAAAGTTCCGATCCTTTGCAACCATTTGTATCCACTCATGACACACCTGAACTTTGGCTAACAATTGTTCTCTCGTCACGTGATGAGGTACCCATCTGGAGCACACATGATGCAGTAGTAATTTGTTGCGTAGAACGCGGAATGCCGACGTCTTTGAAATATTGGTTGACGCCGCTATGTCTTTACACGTCATTCGTCGATCTCCTTGCAGGATTGCCCAAACAGTATTAACAACACGCTCCGTAACAACACTTTAAGGTCGACCAGGCCTAGGAATGAGTTCTGCCGATAAAAGCCCTTTTTTGAAATCATGGTGCCTTCTAAAAATCGTTGACCCACCCAAACATTTATCTTTGTAAGCTTTCTTCATTAATCAACTGTTTCTGGAGCCGTTTTACCCAAACGATAGAACATTTTGTCGTACAACGTATTTAACTTCTTAACTCTGAATCACTCACCCCCATAGATGTATGGCGAAAGCAGACGTACCTTAAATAACTGCGCAATAACAAAACCAGAATCGTGTGCCACGGCTAACAACTGTTGCCATAGATACTTCCTTAATTCAGTTAGTCGTCTGCGTGGCTATCTTCCCCCTTCGCTCTGTTGCCAACTAAAAAAATTACTTTCAGTTTTTATGGAACAGACTTTGTATGTATATATTTATATGGAAAATGACAAGAGTAGAAGACATCACGAAAAGAGAAAATTCCCTGAAATGGCAATGGGCTGGACATGTTGCCAATGGACAACCGAAATTCTAGACTGGATTCCAAGGCACAGGAAAAGACCCGGAAGAACACCACATAGGAGATGGGTGGATGAAATTCGAAAGCATGCGGGACTGACCTAGAGGAGACTGATTCAAGACAGATGGTTGTGGAAGAAACTCGGGGAGACCTTCTATACATATAAGCAAACAATAATACATATACACTCATAGTCAAAAAAATAGTTGCACCCAGAAGGAAGAAACCGACAGGAATGAAATTTGGTGGGTAGGTTTGACATCGTGAGACACGCAAATGATTCAAGTATCACGCTCGGCAGCGCATACGCAAGCAAGGAAGTGTAGTTGCGCTGTGCCTGACCGGCTATATGCGCGTGTTTGCCATTCTGACTCGTGCTGTTGTGTTGGTTGCATCCTTTGCAAGTAAAGTATGTCTCGGAGAAAAGTTCGGAAGTAATTCGAGTAGCCGGAGGAGTTCGAGAGGAGCAGCTTCGTCGGGCTACGGGAAGCGGGTTGGTCTTATCGCCTTTGTGCGCGCCATACCAATCATACCATAGCACGCTGTTGGCGGCAGTGGATAGAACACGGCACGTAGCAGCGACAGAAAGGGTCTGGGAGACCTAGATGAACCAGGGAGAGAGAGGATTGGCATGCGGTGTGTCCTAACAGCCACGATTGGGCATATTCAGCGAGCCAGAGCCATCCATGCATATTCAGAGTCCTCCATGCATCGTCGCCAAAGACTGCAATGGTGTCGTGCCAGACTGTCATGGAGCCACTCAGAATGGCATCGGGTGATTTTAAGTGACGAGTCCCGCTTTTGTCTTGGAGGAGACGACCAACGAATCCGTGTGTGGAGACACTGTGATTAACGCCAAGATGAACCGTTTGTTGTCGCGCGTCACACGTCTTGAAGACCTAGTGTCATCGTGTGGGTGCAATTGCCTACGATGCCAGATCATCTTTGGTGTGCATTTCAAGCACTTTGACAGCCCAACGTTACGTTAATTAGGTCCTGCAAACAGTGTCCTTACCTTTTCTGAGCGCTCACTTAGGTGCGATTTTCCAACAGGACAACGCTCGTCCGCATACTGCTGTTGTCTCGAGAATTTGCCTTCAAGGCATTGACACTCTGCCATGGCCAGCCACATCGCCAGACCTATCGTCGGTTGAAAACGTGTGGGATGCTACAGGACGCGCTATCCATACTCCACCCTTACCGCACAATCTGCAGGAACTGCGTGAGAAGATTCAAGCTCCATGGGATGGTTTATCGCAGGACATCATTAGGAACATGTACAACTCCATGCCGAGACGTCTGGCATGCTGTGTGAACAAACATGGCGCCATATTGAGAAACACTAATTACTGGCGTGTAGCTCAATAAATATTGCCCATATCAGGCTCAATGTTAAATCATTTATTGTTCCTGGCCACCTTTCCAACTTTACCTTCCTCCCGAATAGCATTGCAATACGACACGTCCTTCTGGGTGCAACTATTTTCTTTGTCGATGAGTGTATCATCATCATCATCATCATCATCATCATCAACCATTATCAATCCACTGCTGGACGAAGGTCTCCCCAAGTTTCCTCCACAACGGTCTGTCTTGTGCCAGTCTCCTCCATGTCACCCCTGCATACTTTCGAATTTCATCCACCCATCTCCCATGTGGTCTTCTTCTGGGTCTTTTCCTTTTCCTTGGAATCCAATCTAAAATTTCGGCTGTCCATCGATGATCTGTCCTTCTGGCAGTATGTCCAGCCCATTGCCATTTCAGGGATTTGACTCTGATCATGATGTCTTCCACTCTTGTCATTTTTCGGATCCACGAGTTCCTCTTCTTATCTCTCCTGGTTACACCAAGTATGCACCTCTCCATGCTTCTTTGAGTTGTCTGCAGCCTTTGTATGTCTCTTTTAGTTAAGGTCCACGTCTCTGCACCATACGTAAGCACTGGAAGGATGCATTGATCAAACACTTTTCTTTTAAGACATAATGGCATATTGCTCTTGAAAATTATGCTGTTTCTTCCAAAAGCTCTCCAGGCAAGTTTTGTACGCCGATTAATTTCTTCATCAATGTGACCCTCACTTGATATCTGCTGTCCAAGATAAACGTACGTGTCTGTTATCTCCAGCTTTTCTCCATCAATCGATAAATCTTCATTTCTTGTAAAAGCATTGAACATCACTTTTGTCTTCTGAAAGTTCATTTTTAATCCCACTTCTTTACTCTTGTCAGCAAGTTCCTGGATCATAGTCTGCAGCTCTGATGGGCTAGTTGCAAAAATGACTACGTCATCAGCAAAACGAAGGTGGGTTAGATAATCTCCATTAATCTTTATCCCCTTGTTTTCCCAGCTCAGTGACTGAAAAACACCCTCCAATGTGGCATTAAAGAGCTTCGGAGATATGGTGTCACCTTGTCTCACTCCCTTTCCAATTTTTATGTGTGTTGTATTTTCAAACAGCCTAATCTTTGCACTTGCATTTTCATAGATGTTATTAATAATATTAATGTATGCATCTTCAATACCGCAGGTTTTCAGAGCCATTGTAACTGCTGATGGTTTCACCGAATCAAAGGCTTTTTCATAATTGATAAAAGCCATGCACAATGGAAGTTCATATTCCCTCGCTCTTTCAATTAGTTCTCTCAGCACATGGATATGATCTATTGTGCTGTAGCCACTCCTGAATCCAGCTTGTTCTCTCGGTTGAGCCATGTCCAGTGTTACCTTCAAGCGGTGTGAAAGAACTTTAGTGAAGATTTTATAAACTACTGATAGAAGGCTGATAGGTCTGTAGTTTCCGAGATCCTCAATGTCACCTTTCTTATGTAGCAGGATCATTGTAGCGGTGTTCCAATCCTCAGGAATCTTTCCTTCATTAAGGCATCGAGTGAAAATTTGGGCGAGTACTGGTTCGATTTCTCCACTTGCTTCTTGTATGATGTCTACAGTAATTCCATCTTCTCCTGGAGCTTTTCCCCGCTTCATGTTCTTGATTGCATGTGCAACTTCTGCTGGAAGGACTGGAGGAACTCTGGTACTGGTATCTTTCATGATGTCTGGAGTGCATGTATCATCCCTTTCATATAATTTGGAGTAGAAATCTTTCACTCTTGTCAAAATTTCGCCTCTATTTCTTGTTACAGAACCATCTTCTTTTCTCAGTGCCATAATCTGTTTTCTTCCCTTACTGAGATGTCCCTTTGCTATCTTTAGGCTTTGGTTGTTTTCAATTGCTTTCCTCACTAGTTCACAGTTGAATTTTCTTACGTCTTCAGTGATACTTTTTCGTACTGTCTTGCATAGCTCTATATATTCCACTTTGGAAGTCACATCTTCTTTAGTTGTCCTCATCTCTCTTCTTTTTAGCATCAACATTTTCGTTTTTCCTGATAATTTATTTACATGCAATAAACGATACCTAAAAATAACACTGCAAAATTATAAAGATACTAATAAGGAAAAGAAAAACCCAAACAAAATATCGTATCAAATGGCTCCGAACCCCCAAACCACTCTTCAGGGAAAAACACCCGGGAGCCCGAAGCCAACCTGGTTCGGGTTTCATGAGATAGCCTGATACCTAATTTTAAACAAATTGTGGTTGCAACCGAATTTGGACTTGCAAAATTTATTGGCTATCTGTCTTTCCTACCCGAACCCTTAAAGTAGCACAGCAATAGATGTATAATAAAACACAACACCATTGAAATATATCAAATACACAATAATTTCTTACCTTGTCTTCTTAATGGACAAAACATACTGAAGTATAGAATATAAAGGACATACATATACAACTCTAGGACAAACATAACTCATGGTCCCCTTGTATGTATCCAACGCTGTAAGAAATTATTGTGTATTTGGTATATTTCAGTGGTGTTATGTTTTATTATACACTGCCGGACAATTGCTAAGGACGGATGACAATAGCAACGACAGCAACCATAAAATGGAAGGCAGGGAAATGTGGAAATTAGCATAAGTGCGGGATAAAGTAAGACGTTTTGTGCGTATGCAAATTTTGGATTGCCGATATTGTTCGTGACGTCATAGCGCTGATAAGAGACATAAAGGATTTGACGCGTATTGACCGTTGTTGTTCAAACGCAAAGTTGAAAGGGAAAGAATCAATTGACGATCTTGCAATTTTCAGTATGTCTTCCCGACATCATCTAGATGATTTTACGCGTGGCCGTATTATTGGCAAGATTGAAGAAGGGCGAAAAATAACAGATGTTGCCAGGGAGTTCGACGTCAGCCACAGTGTTGTTTCAAGGCTTTGGAAATCATTTCAAACAAATGGAGAGTGTAGCAAACGTCACGGGGGAGGTCGTGTTCGCAGTACGACACCTGCAGAAGATCGGTACATAGTGCTATCAACAAAAAGACACCGGCGCAGCACAGCTAGTGAGGTAGCAAATCAGTTTATGGCTGCTACTGGCAAGCGGATCTCCCGAAAAACTGTCGCCAGACGTTTGCATGAAGGAGGACTATACGCCCGCCGTCCTGTTGTGTGCATCCCATTGTCCAGACGTCACCGTACCGCCCGTTTGCAATGGTGCGATCAACATCGCAATTGGACTGATAACGACTGGTCTGCTGTCCTCTTCTCAGATGAGAGTAGATACAGTCTATCGTCTGATTGTCGACGACAACTGATCTGGCGTGATAGTGGTACTGCATATTGTCCAGCAAACATACAGGAAAGGGATCGATATCCGACATGTAGTGTCATGGTATGGGCTGGCATCATGATCAATGGCCGTACGTCCCTCTATGTGCTACCAACTGGGACTATGACTGGCCAACGATACATTAATGATGTTCTGCTACCTCATGTTCGCATGTTCCGTGGTGCTGTCGGTGATAGATTCATTTTCATTGACGATAACGGAACATGTCATCGAACAGTCGCTGTCCAGGAGTGTCTTGAGAGCGAGGATATTCAACGCCTCGTATGGCCAGCACGTTCTCCAGATCTGAATCCCATTGAAAATGTGTGGGATGCTTTGGGGAGGAGTCTTGCTGGTCGCCAATGCCCTCCAATAAACAAGGACACCCTCATCCATGCACTGACAGAGGAATGGGATAAATTACCCCAACAGCTGCTTGTTAATGTTGTGCAAAGCATGACACGACGTGTGGAATCTTGCATCGCCCTCCATGGTGGCCATATCCCGTATTGAAATCTTACGCCGGAAAGCCTGCGGACGGTAATTGCATTTTTTTCACGTTTACGTATTCTGCACAAAATGGCTTGTTTGTCCCTTGAACACGTTCCAAAGCCTTCTGGATTTCAGAGCACAATAAATTGTCTTTCTTGTAATGTCCTGGCATTCTGACATTATTTTATTTCACTTGGCATCCAACCACACTTACTTTTTTATGCGCTATATAGCCGTTTATGATCCGTCCTTAGCAATTGTCCAGCAGTGTACATCTATTGCTGTGCTACTTTAAGGGTTCGGGTAGAAAAAATAAATAGCCAATAAAATTTGCAAGTCCAAATTCGGTTGCAACCACAATTTGTTTAAAATTAGGTATCAGGCTATCTCATGAAACCCGAACCAGGTTGGCTTCGGGCTCCCGGTTGTTTTTCCCTGAAGAGTGGTTCGGGGATTCGGAGCCTTTTGATACGATAATGTATTTGGGTTTTGTTTTTTTTTCCTTATTAGTATCTTTATAATTTTGCAGTGTGATTTTTAGGTCTCGTTTATCGTTCTCCTTTTTCTTTTTCTGTGGTTTGGAGTTCATTTGTTGTCATGTACATGTTCGAAAGATGTTGCTTGGGGTTATATATATATATATATATATATATATATCATCATCATTATCACCAACCTCTATTAATCCACTGCTGGATGAAAGTCTCCCCAATTTTCTTCCACAACGGTCTGTCTTGTGCCAGTTTCCTCCATATTACTCCCGCATACTTTCGAATTCCATCCACTCATTTCCGGTGTGGTCTTCTTCTGGGTCTGTCCCTGTCCCTTGGAATCCAGTGTGAAATTTCATTCGGCCAATTCCGGTCTGTCCTTTTGGCAATATGTCCAGCCTATCGCTCGTTCTTGATTTTTTTTTTTTTTTGATTGGAGGTTTAACGACCACCGTGAGCAACTCAATGGGCTATAAGCAGTCGCCCGTCCCTAATTTAGGGTCACTGGTTCCAGGGAAGGGAGAGAGCCAGTGCCGTAAGACAGACACAACATCCATGCCTCACCGGGATTCGAACCCGGACCCCTTCGGACGAATGATCAGGGGCCAACGCCTTAGACCACTGCGCCACCGGGGCGGCCGCTCGTTCTTGACAGACTTTTTTCTTTTGATAAAAAATTAACCACCACAGTGAGCAACTCAGTGGGCTATAAGCAGTCGCCCGTCCCTAATTTGGGGCCACTGGTTCCAGGGAACGGAGAGATCCAGCGCCGTAAGACAAACACAATATCCATGCCTCACGGGATTCAAACCCGGAACCATCTTGGACTAATGATCAGAAGCCATCGCTTAGACCACTGCCTCACCGGGGCGGCGACAGTCGTTGTGTTTGTGGCTCCTACATTTTATGCATTCTAGTGTGATATACCTCGTCCCGCACTCACCTGTTGCGTGCACCGCCTGTTTAAAAGTACTGCGTACGTTTTGAGATACTTTGTTGGCGATATCGTCCTTGTATTTGTTCATATTCCTCCGTTTTCTTATCGTTAGCTCGTTTGTTTACGTTTGGAAGCAGCCAACATGGCGGCTTGCGGTCTGTCCGTATCATCTTTGGGCGCGGCGGATGCACGTCACGTCACTCTTCCCACGTCCATGGAAGTTGGCGTACTCTCGCCCTCAGATGTGTCTGCTCATGTGCCTTCCCAGCTTCCTGACACTCCTGCTCCGGTGCCTTCACTGGACTTGGCTGCGCCTCCTTCTTCTGCTTCTGTCTCTGCCTTGGTGCCCTCCCTGGGTGCTACTACGACTACTGCCTTACCTTAAGCCTGTGCTCCTCTTCCCTCACTACCATCTGTGCCAGCAGGCTCACCACAGACTTCTCTTCTGAGGATGTCATTTGCCTCTACAGTGCAGCGAGGCGCTGCTTCTATGTCAGCTTCTTCTCAACCAGATGGCCTCTTGATGAGAACTCGCAGATTGGCCGTAAGTTCCATAATCTCCTGGATAGAGGTATGCTCTTTCATGCTTTACAGAATACTCCTTTGCCACACTACATGGAGGCCAGGTAATCAGGTCATGTGTCGTCCGCATCTATTGCCGGAATTTCTCGTACCCCTCGGGGTATCTCAGTGCAGTTCCAGTGCATGGACGATGCTACCTTTTTTCTTGCAAACAGAATTTTGATTGGAGCAAATCATCTCATACCTTCGCCTCTTTCCAAGCGTCCAGTGAACATCGCGTTCTATCCTGTTCCACAGGAAGTGCCTAATACTGCGCTTCCTCTCCTTGTCAATCATGTTTGTAAAATTGGTGGTAAGGTTCGTCGCCTTTCTGACGCCCCGCGCGGAACTCGATTTGCACATGCTACAGGACCTCGCCATCAGTTGTTGGCCGTCTTTCCCACTGAGAACGCCTTGGCGGATTGTCCTACGATACTACTGTTGAAATTGGCTCACGCACGTACAGTTTCAAGGTTTTCACCGCTCACTATTGTACTCCCTGTCTTACACATTATCACACCACCGCCTCGTTTGTGCGCATACGCCGTGGCATTTTTTCCAGCTCGCATCCTAATGCCGATCCCATTGGCCCTTCTTTCATCCCCTCTTCCAGTGTTTTGCCTGACGCGACTTCTCCTTTTCTCCATCAGACGGACTTTTCTGTCAAGGATAATGATCCATTTCAACCTATTCCGCACCGTACGGTAGTGCATCCTCCTTCTGGGTTAGCAGACATGTATCCACTACTGATATGTCTCCGGCTGAGTGTTTCGACTCAGTTGTGTCAAGTGATGCTTCGGCACTACGGCCGACACAGCAGTCGCTTTTATTGCTTAAAAGAAATGATAAGCTACTGCGACTTTGAAACACGTCAATAGCCGACAAATAGAAAGAAGTTTGGGGCTAGCGAGAGGTAAGGTTTCCCTGGAATTTCAAAGGTCTTACACTGGGAAATACTTTTCATTATACTTCCTGGGGTAATTACTAATTTCTAATATCTTGCCCAGATATATTTTGGGTAAACATCGGCGGATACCTTGCCCGTAGCTTTGGGAAAGAAGAGAAATATTCTGCATAAAAAATCTTGTTGCATGAATCTGTAACACAACCACCATCAAAACATGTGCTCTTTTTGATCTAGGGTAGAACGCATTCGTACGAAAACTGCAACGATGTTACTCGTTGTTGGGTGACATTTGGAATATTCTTGTGTTACTTTGTTGTAAAAGCTATTTAAATGAAATAGTATTTGTGTTCATGGGCGTAACAGAAAGCACCACTAATCTTGGAAAAGCTAATTCATCCGGCCCATCAAAAATTCAGGAATCTTTCCCGTAGTAAAATTCAGTTTGGTTGACAGATAGAAAAGGCATTCGATGAATATTTTGCATATGTCAGTATAAGGTTATTCGTGCATATGTTTGATAAATAGATGGAGAGACAGGAGACTACCCGGACTTATGTTTCGAGTAGAAAAGTGGAGAAGGTGTCGAAAATGTGAATATGTATTTTGATGTTTTTCTTTCTTCTAGGTGTTGCTGCGATTGAGAAGCAACGAGAACAAAAGATTAGAAATGGAGTTTGGAGTAAGTTAAATTTATTCATTCAACTGCAGGACGGAAGAAATAAATTTTCAGATTTTGTACAGTGGAACATTTAAAACCTGTACAAATATTCAACAACTTTAAATTTAAGAAAGAAAGGAATATATTTGATTCGAAGATTGAAGTAGAAGAGCCTGATTAAAAACACGTGTTTCTATGATTTTATTTAATTGAGATGTCAGGTAGAGCAAAATTTGTAGGGAAAGAGCCACTACCTTCTGCTATTAGAAAAACGCTGATCTCCTGTGTGATGAGCTTTCTCCTTTTCTTTTGTATGACTTAATTTGTCCTATCCTACGCCTTTTATATGCTGGATAGAATTGCTTGGTCAAGTGAAGAGGAAGTGATACCCGGTGGATGTGAATTTGCTAGCGCAAGATTCTTTTTGTTCTAGATGAAAGGTGGATCACACGATTCTGTGGAATGATGGGACAGAAGAATTCTAATACAAATTGGTGTCGATATGTGACAGAGGAGATAGTCATAATTACAGAGAGAAATAGCACAGCAATGGAAATTGAAACAATTCACTTTTAGTAAATTGATCAATTCAGAGACGATTGTTTTAGTAAAAGAAATATATATGTATATCGATGAATAAAGCGCTTTAGTTTCCTAGATATGGGCAAGGATTCTGCCATGTAACGCAAGAAGATTTGTCAGACAATAAAGCACTGTTTCTCGACAGAAATGTAGCGATTACTTGACAAAATTGCAGAGCCGTAATGAAAAACTATTCGGATTGTGTGATTGAAATATGTTAAGCAATTATACGAATAAAAAACGATTACGTCTTTAACAAAAATTTTATATTTCCAGAAGAGTTACACAGAATTCCTAAAAGACAAAGCCATCAACTGAAGAATTTGATTTGGGACAACGAGTGCAAATGGATACATCCCAATGTAAAAGAACGAGAATTCCCCGAAAACAAATCGTTTTTGCAGATCAAAATCGGAAGGAGAAATTATGGAGAAATATGAGAATGATTGCACAACGATATTCGATCACGTTAAAAAGTAGCAGATTTGATTTAATCAGGTTTCCAACAAAAAACAAACTAGTCATTCACGTGTTTGTTTATTTAGTCGCTTTTACACTGGTGTGCAAAAATTAAAGAAGAGGAGGAGAAATTAGCATAACAGCGGAACGAGCAGGCAGAACGGACCGAAAGACCACTCAGGAGATAGACTAGGGTCCGGTACGGTAGGGCATGCGCATATATGCCGCATGACGGGGGGGGAAGAGTGTCGGAAGGGTATAAAGCCCACGGGCGGTGTACGCTCAGCAATTCGGTGAAAGCTACTGCCCAGTGTACATCGGTTTGGACGACGTCGAGTTGCTGCCGCCGTGTGATATGGCCAACAGGCAATCCAGTAGACGACATCTGGATGACTTTACCGAAGGTCGCGTCATTGGGAAATTAGACGAAGTGTTACTAGTGTGGCCGAGGAGTTCAGGGTCGCTCCCAGCATCGTTTCACGAGCTTGAAGCGCATTTCAAACGACAGGAACAGCTGTCCGAGAGTTTAGCAGTGGTCGTCCACGAACAACCACGGCGGCGAACGACCAGTATATTTTCCTACAGGTGAGAAGAGACAGATGGCAGACAGCGGTAGAAATCGCAAGGCACATACAACAGACAACTGGACGTCCGTTATCGCGTTCTACCGTGGCCAGGAGGCTGCACAAAGGTGGTCTATTTGCACGACGACTAGTACGGTGTGTGCCATTAACGCCTGCTCATCGGAGACGGCGGTTTCTGTGGTGCCAGGAACGCAAGAACTGGACACATCAGCAATGGGGTCGAGTTCTCTTTACGGATGAGAGCCGATTTAGTCTGACGAGGTATTCTGGACGTATACACATCTGGAGAGAGCAGGGAACACGCAATCACACCTCCAACATCATTGAAAGGGACCGGTTTGGAGGTGGCGGAGTTCTCGCTTGGGGCGGTATCATGCTTGGTAGCCGTACTGACCTCCACATCTTTCAAGGAGGTTTAGTCCCTGATGTCCGCTATTGTACCGAGGTTCTCCTGCCTCACGTGCGTCTGTTTAGAGGTGCTGTGGGTCCTGAGTTCCTCTTCATGGACGGCATCGCTACACTTCATCATACAATGGCTGTCGCAGAGCTGTTGGAGAGTAAAGATATTCAACGCATGGATTGGCCCGCAAGGTCCCCGGACCTAAATCCAATCGAACACGTGTAAGACCTTCTCGGAAGACGCTTGGCAGCACGTCACCAGTCGCCAGCAACGATTCCGTAGCTGCGATTGGCGCTACAAGAGGAATGGGTCGCGATGCCTCAACAGCTCCTTGACAACCTCGTCCTCAGCATGGACAGACGTTGTAAATCCTGCAACGCAGTCAGGGGTGATCATATATCCTACTAAAGACTGGATTTTTCTTGGCAGCCGCCTGTCACATGGACGTTTCTGTCTTCTGTCCAGTTGTGCTCGAAGCTACCTTTTCAATAAAGTGCCTTTGTATCCTTTGGATTCCTTGTTTGGACTCTTTTGCTCACTTGTCCCATATTCTTACATCTTGGGGATCTTATGGTATGATTTGAGTCGATGTGGAGCACTTCTGCAAGACGTTACATTCGAAAAACCGTCTGGTCCTTAATTTTTGCACGCCAGTGTATGTATTTAATACTGAAAAAGACTTCGTATTTCACTTTGCCGAGGGCTTCATCAAGTTCTAACTTTAGAGCCAGGACTGTGATTACTCTCCTTACCTCGCCCGCTATCACCCTTACCTCTCATATGCACTCACACTTGCTTCAGCCACTCCCGAGTGTGTTCCAACAAGTGTGAGTGTTTCGTTAAGAATGACTGTTTCAACAAGGAGAGCGAGCAATTAAGTTTACTCTGACCACCCGAAACACTGAACCTTACCTAGGCCAAAGGCTTTTGCTTCAGCCACTCTCCCTTGCCTCAGCCACCCACACTTGCAACAACACCTCCACAGAGTGCTGTTCCAAGTGTGTGTTTCGGCAACGGCGAGTGGTTCGGTAAGAAGGGTGTTTCATCAAGAGTCGATTTTTCGGCAAGGGCTCGTGTGCAGCCATCTGCCGTAGCTATTATATTTCTTCTTCCCTCACCCACTATCCCTCTTACATCTGATATGCACTCACACTTGCTTAAGCTACTCCCGAGATCTTTCAGCAAGTGCAAGTGTTACGGCAAGTGTGGGAAGCAAGTGTGAGTGGGTATGACTCCAAATTTTGTTCTCTCTGACATCTCAATTAAATAAAATCGTAGAAACACGTGTTTAATCAGGCTCTTCTACTTCAATCTTCGAATCAAATATATTCCTTTCTTTCTTAAATTTAAAGTTATTGAATATTTGTACAGGTTTTAAATGTCCCACTCTACAAAATCTGAAAATTTATTTCTTGCGTCCTGGAGTTGAAGAAATCAATGGCATAGCTTATAGATATTTAAACTGAAAAATCTTAACTTACTCTTAACTCCATTCCTAATCTTTGATTTCGTTGCTTCTCAATCGCAGCAACACCTAGAAGAAGAAAAAAAATTAAAATATGTTCGCTTTTTTCAACACTCTTCTCCATATTTCTACTCGAAACATAAGTCCGGGTAGTCTCCTGTTTCTCGATCTATTATGAAATATATGCACGAATAACTTTATACTGACATATGCAAAATTTTCAAGGAATGTCTTTTCTATCTGTCAACAAAACTGAATTTTACTATGGGCAAGATTCCCCCCTATATCAAAAAGGGCACATGCGTTGATTCTGGTGGTGTTACAGATTCATGCCACAAGACTTTTTATGTAGAATATTTCCTTTCTTCCCCAAAGCTACGGGCAAGACAATCGCCGATGTTTACCCGAAATATTTCTGGACAACATATTAAAATTTAGGAATGACCCCTGGAAGTGTAATGAAAAGTATTTCCCAGTGTGAAACATTTGAAACTCCCGGGAAGCCTTACCTCTCTCTAGCCCCAAACTTTTTTCTATATTTCAGCTGTTCACGTGTTTCAAATTCTCAGTAGCTAATCATTTCTTTTAAGAAATAAAAGAATCTGCTCATATAGAGGGAAAGCCTTTTGGTGTTACTTATCACCTACCCTTTTCCGCCCCGGTGGCGCAGTCGTCTAAGTGACGGCTTCTAACCATTCGTTCGTGATGGGGTGCTGGTACGAATCCCGTATGGTATGCATGTTGCGTTTTTCTTGCTGCACTAACTCTCTCCCTTCCATGGAACAAGTGGCCCTAAATTAGAGACGTGCGACTGCTAATAGCCCATTGAGTTGCTTCGACCACTGCGCCCCAAGCCAGCGCTTAGACCACCGGGGCGGCCGGTTGTGTTTTGTTTGTTTCTTTAATATAATTTTCTCGATATATTAATGTGAAGAAATTATTTACCAAGTGACAATTTATATCACTCTGTACTTGAAAGAGACTGAAACACCTCGTCTCAGTTTGGTTTTGGTTTTGGTTTTTGGTGGAGAGGAAGATCGAAAATGCATATGTGCATTTGAAATTTGAAAATATTACATAAATTTTCTCCAGCGGAAATCGAACAAAGGAACGCTCAAAATGTGGGGAAAAAACATGCCTTGAGCTGGCGCTGGCTAGAACTTTGACCACATGTAATCATCATTGCTCATCGTATCGGATTATAATAACCCCAGGGCATTTTTTCTTACTTCATATAAACTCTACCATTTTCACGTAAAAAAAAAAATATATATATATATAAGAAAAAACATTTAGCTTGGTGCCCCGCTGAGCTTGACGACCGGTGAGGCCACACCTCTCGCACAACCCTAAAGCCGGTCCTGTCTTCAGTTCTTGGCTTTGTCTGTTCCGTAATATAATGTAACCTTTCGGCAAATGTTAGTAGTTTGTGACAGAAAACAACGATTCCATTTGTAGTTTAGATTAAAATAAATCAAACGATTAATCGTTTTGGGTTACTTCACGTCTGTGCGAAGTGAGAAGCTCCGTACTACATTTCTGTCGAGAAATATTTCAATACTTTTTATGATTTCGGGGAAAAGACCAGGAATTTGTTTTCACTGATCAGGAACGACAGGGAAACTGTCGATGAAATGCAAAAACATGGAATTTAGTCGATTCCTTTGCAGGCCACTCAACCTATAGAAAATGACAAAATCTATATAGGATCGACATTCCGGGCTCTCAGCACCAGGATTGCGGAACACAAATTTGATGTCAAAATGAAATCTATTGCTACAGCGGTATCACGCCTAGTCAACAAAGGTTCACACGTTCCTGTGTGGGACCAAATATCTATCCTCAATGTACCAATTTCAAGATCACAACTCAGGTTTACCGGAAGTCTGTTCATACACTCCAGTGGAGAAAAAGCGAGTAATGACAACAACCTTGAAGTGATCCCGATCCCGTGGAAAGTAGTACTTCTCGCTTCTACACGGACGACACCAGATAACTATGCACAATCCTGAAATCAACCTACTAGCTTGCAAATCGGTATCCTCCTCATCTACATAGACGTTATTGGACAATTTCACATTTCAGTTGATAGCCCAAAAAGTTTAGTGTTGCAGAACATTTTCCATTCGCGTTCGACATTGGTTCACAATGAACCCTCCCACTCTTGCGTCACTGACCCCTAAAGCGATTCTATAATATAAGGCAGGTTCATCCCCATATTGTCATACATCTGATGATGGATCGTACGTTACGATTCAAAAGATCTAATGTCTGGTTTTTTAGAATGTAATGCTATTAAAGACTTAATTATCTTGAATCGTAGGTGTTTTAATCGTGCGTAGACGGTTGCTAATTTCGATTTTATCTAGATAATTATTGGCACGAAGTTATTATCTTATCATATTTCAATATCTTCCTGATAAACCTCCTTAAACTCCTATGCAGCTCATGTAGCTATATAGCACAGGAGTTGAAACCATTTACACTTTGATATATACTTGTTCGATAGATATCAAAAATATCAATTTTGCGACAAGAATTTTTATCTAGGATATTTCCTTTCTTTCCAAAATCTATGGGCAATGTACTCGGCGTCGTGTTTGAAATACATTTCACGACCAATAAAAATGATAATTAAAAATTGTGTAAGTGTAATGAAAGTATTTTCCACTTAAGAACATTTCAAATCCCAGGGTTTCCCCTTATCTTTTGCTAGCCTCAACCTTCCCTTTTTTTTCAGCTATTCGAGTGATTCAACGTCACAGTACCCTATCATTTCATTTAAGCAATCACAGTGGCTTCTAATGCAGGAATAAAAGCTTTTGTTGATACTTCTCATCTATAATTTTATACAGCCATGTTAATTTACCGTTGTCGGCTCGCTCGCCTTGCTGAAACACCCACTCTTGCCGAAACACTGTCACACTTTTTGATACTCGCTCGGGAGTGGATGAGGCAAATGTGGGTAACAGCGGCGAGAGTTATTAGTGGGGGCAGACAAAGAGTGTTATCATAGAGGGGTTGGATGGCGTCGCACGAGCCCTTGCTATTGTCTCTTGCTGAAACACTCGACTTACAAAAACACTCGCCGTTGCCGAAACTCACACACTTGTAACAACGGTCTTTGGAGTGTTTCGGGTAGGTGTGGATAGTTGTGTGTGTGAATCAAGGTAGCGTGTCAGAGTTTATCGACTGTGGCTGAAACAGGTGTCCGTGTTTGAGGCAAGGGTCATCGTTCCGAGCAGGCAGATAATATTTGAAATCGAGCTATCCTTGCTGAACACTGATTGTTGGCGAAACACTCACCCTTGCTTAAGCGCTCTCAAGCTTGTCTGAAGCAAAATGGCGATAACAGAGTTAAGGGTGATAATGGGTGATGGAACGAGGGTATTTATAACTAGAGCAAACTTTGTAGCTCGCTGTTCTTGCTGAAGCACTGATTCTACATAAAACACTAACACTGGCTGAAACACTCTCAGGAGTGGCTAAACCAAGGGTGAGTAACATGCAAGAGTAATGGTCATGAGGTAACGAGGATAATCATATCCAGAATATTTTTTTTTTTTTTTTTTTGCTCTCCTCACTGAAGCACTCATTCTTGTCTAAACACTTCCCTTACTCTCGTTAAAACAGTTTGTAAAGTGGCAGAAGCCTGTGTGAGTAACAGAGGCAAATCTGATAGTGGGTGATGTAAGGAGAGTAATAATCATAACCGGAGTAAACTTTCTATCTTACCCTGAAGATCTCAAGATTTTTCATTTCTGTATCGCCTTTCTCGATTGGTTAATTCAGCGCAAAGTTCTCTTGTGGCACCCATCTCTTTTGAAGAGATCAATCAATACAGCTCATGTTTCCTTACACGTGAATGTAGCGTCTGAGTCGGATGGCTTGACTTTGATATTTTATATCACTGTTATGCAAAACCTTCTTCCGTTATTATACGACTGTTTTAATCACCACCAAGATGGTGGACTTTCGCCGACTGCTATCAAAATCCGGTATTTGCCATATGTTTGCTACCAAAAACGAGGTATTTACTGCACATATCTAATTTGCGTCCTCTGTGCATTTTACCATGCTTATTTTAAAGTCATCTCTGCTATGATGGCTTACTACGTGGCACCTGAATAAAATTTCATTTTATTCCTGTTAATCACTATATTCAATTACACTCTCTGCAAAAAAAAAAAAAAAAAAAGCACCACCAGAAAGTTGTTCGATCCTGATGAAACTCCGTAAGAAAGTACCTCAGGGCCAAACTAGCAAATTATTAAAAAATAACGAGCAATGACTAAATATTGGTTCACCACAGCTCATGGGAACCGCGTATCGATTATGGTATATCAAGAGAAAGTTCGCACGCAGGGATAATTGCGACAGCGGATTACGGATACATTAAACTCCGCGGACTGTGAGGATGCCTCGACGTGCACAATACGAGCATTTGAGCGAGTTTGAAAGAAGACGTATAATTGGGCTGAGAGAGGTCGGTTGGTCAAGTCGCCGTATCGCCGGGCATTTGGATCAGAGCGACGCGGCAACCGAACGATGTTGGCGCCAATGTGTTGAGGAGGCCACAACTCAGTGGTACACGGGCAGCGGACTGCCGAGGGCAACAACAAAAAGCGAGAATCGAGCTATTTTGAGAACCGCACGAACAAAACCGATTTCGTCGCTTTCAGTCATCCGTGCCCGTGTTGCGCTGTCTACAGGTACGAAAGTGGGCATCTGGACGGTTACCAGAATACATACGGCACTGGGACTGCATTCAAGTAGGTCACTTCGCCGCTTGCAACTGACCAGCGAGCATTGTTAGCTCCGGTTGCAGTGATCTCGGGCCTTATCAACGTGGGATAGTGTCCAGTGGCGTCGTGATGTCTTCAGTGACGAGTCACGGTTTGTACTAGGCGCTAATGACCAGGGCGTACGTGTCAGTAGACGAGCCGGCCAGAGCACGGATCGTGGAATGATACACGGCTCACACAGCGAAAAAGACTGTCTGGAAATCAATTTCCTAATATAGTCGGACACTTTTGGTAGTTGTCCGTACCACTCTCTCGGCTCAACGGTACGTCGACGACATTCTACGACCTATTGTGTTACTATTCTTGTCGTAGCACGACCGAGCAATTTTTCAACAGGATAATGCCAGGCCACACATTCACGTCTCTGCCAGGCCTGCCTTCGTTATGTCGTCACCGTTTCATAGCCAGCCCAACTGCCCGACCGCCGATCAAACATGTTTTGCAACAAGGTGAGACACCACCCACGCCCATCCCGGAATGTCGGCGAACTGGCCCACAACTTGGACTGTTCGTGAACTGTATTCATCTACACTGCTGGCCACCCAAAATGCAACACCAAGAAGGAAGCATCCGATTGGCCTGAAATTCGCAGCATGTGTCGCCCGCGAGACGACATGCAAACGATTAGCATTGCAGGGTATATGCAAATCATGTGCGCCCGGAACGCCACCGAGAAGCACTATAAGAAGTGTGCACAGAAGGCGGGGTGTAAGTAGTGGAAGTGTGTTGTGCTGCCGGACCTGTGCGTGGGAAGCTTCCTGATGCCTCGTCGCAGAATACGGCAGTCATTCCAGCACGTTTCGGAGTTCGACAGAGGACGAATAGTGACTTATCGCGACAGCGGTTTATCGTACCGAGACATCGGTGCCCGTGTGGGACGACATCCAGTCACAGTGAGGCGAGTATGGATTCGGTGGGTGCAGGTGGGACGGTCGGACCGACGTGAGCGATTGCCGCAGCCGCGGCAAACCAACAAGCGAGAGTACCGGCATGTTGTGCGGCGGGCATTGACGGCTCGCACCGCCACATCACGAACGTAAGCGCAGGAATTAGGGTGTGTTGCGCAACAACCTGTGTTAGCACTTACCGTTCGATGTCGTCTGCAGGAGCGGGGACTTGTCGTACGGCGCCCATTGCTCCGATTATCATTGACGTTACACCACTGGCGAGTGCGGCGGCAGTGGGCCGTTGAACGCCGCACCTGGACTACGGAATGGAACTACATTGTCTTCTCCGACGAATCCTGCTTCTGCCTGCAACACCACGATGGTCTGATCCGCGTGTGGCGGCACCGTGGCAAAAGACTGTATGACGCCTGCATTATAGATCGCCATACCGGTCCGTCGCCTGGCGTTATGGTTTGGGGCACAATTGGATATGACACCCGCAGCCCTTAGGTGCGCATCGCCGGTACACTCAACAGCCACCGCTACATCTCCGACGTTTTGTAGCCTGTAGTCCTTCCTTACCTGCAGGACCTGCCAGCGGCCACGTTTCAACAGGACAATGCGCGCCCGCACGTGGCATTCATCGTGCAACAATTCTTCACGGCCCACCAGGTGTCACTGCTGCCGTGGCCCGCCTGTTCTCCCGATATGTCGCCCATCGAACACGTCTGGTTGCTGATCGGCAACCGATTGGCCCGGCATGCACCACCCGCGGCTACGCCTGATGAACTGTGGCAACGTGTGGAAGCAGCCTGGACCGACGTACCCCAAGTCCACATCCAAAGTCTCTTTCGTTCGAAACCGCGGCGTGTAGCGGCCGTTATTGCCAGCCATGGGGACCACACGAACAATTGATGTCTGCGTATTCCGCAAGTCGAACGGGCCTGTAAGCTCAATCGATTCATCTTTGTATCTGTTGTTATGTGTCCAGTAAATCTGGCTTTGCTATCTCGTGTCCTTCTTGGTGTTGCATTTTGGGTGGCCAGCAGTGTATATCACTCCTGGTAACCGCTTGTATCCGAACCAGAGATCACGTTACAACGTACTACCTTGTTCCACTCATGTAGTTGTTTTATCCGAATAAATTGCTCAACTGCTCTGGAATTACAATAATTTCCTTTTCTACACATGTACATTGCACATACGAACTTTCATCTCGATTAGATGATTTCTTCTGTGTGCTTTTTTTTTTTTTTTTTCCTCTTTTTTTTTTTTTTTTTTTTTGGCGAAGATTGCATATTTTATCCGTGGCCGACGACTTAATGTCAACTTATCTCTGATTCGAGATCTCATTTTTGTAGCTAATATCAACTGTGAATATCTTGGAGTATAATATTAGCTCAATGTCAGGCCTTTGATAGGGTTTTACACTATTGCCTGGATGCAGTGTTTCAAGGATTCAATTTTCCTGACAAGTTCCGATGACTTTTGATTCGCTTGTACGAGTATTCTTCTGCAGTTACAGTGGTAAACATGAAAAATATTATGAAACCAAAATGAACTCCAAATTACCCAATCTTAGCTAATTTTAGGGAGCTGAATATGAAAATAACCTTTAAAATAGTCGTTTGGCGCTCATTTCTAAATTACACCCATAGTATAAAATTATGAGTGTTTCACATTTTTGGTTACACCTTTCGATAAAAGTTAAGCAAAACTGCAGTTTTAGTGGCACCAAGATCTTACGTGTTCAGTCGGGGTAGCGCCTTGTGCTGATCATGTGATCCTTTCTATTCGCCACTTCTCTCAGGATCAGGTCAGTGGTATGTGTCGCATGACACATGATTTCAGTTGTTACGTAGTAGTCAGAATTTCAGTTCTCAGTTGCTTCCGTCTTGAATAGTTTCAGGTAACTTCTTTTTGTTCCGTTTCTGCTGTGAACATTAAAAATGTTACGTAAATATGTGAATAGTGCAGATAGATCCTGTTATTTATATGGAGACGTGACAACTGTGCGTAAATGTGTGAATAATTCACATAATTTCTGTTATGCTTGTGGAGAAAAGACATTTGCGTCAAGAAAGTGTGCTTTAAGTGCAGCTGTAAAGAAAAGCGTATTTCTCGGATTTTGGTTGCAAAATTTGGGATTTTGACAAGAAATGAGCCACACATAGATGCTGCAATACCTGTGCTTCAAAACGGAGGGCATGGGTGAATGGTAGGGGAGGTTCGATGTCCTTTGCAGTGCCAATGCTTTTGGATAGAGCCAGCAAATCATACCACTGACTGTTACTTCTGTATGGTGCCTCCTATTATAAAGTTATGACTATGAAGAAGAGAAAGACAGTTTCATATTCAAATATCGCGCTTTTTCAATTGGCTCACGGCTAAGCACTACCTGTTCCTGAATTGTCTGATTTTCCCCGTAGGCTCTGATGAAGAAGAAGACATTGATGAACATGGTTTACGCAGCGAATCATAGCGGCCACCTACTTCAAGGGATCCAGAATTTTGTCCAAATCCAGATTCCTTAGAGCCATATATGATCACACACTTTGAACTTAACGACCTCATCAGAAATCTGGAACTGCCGAAAAATAAAGCAAAACTTTTGGCATGAAGGTAACAGAAATGGAATCTTCTGGACCATTCTGTGAAAGTAACAACACTTCGTACAAGAAGTAAAGATTTGGAAAAGTTCTATCAAACAAAAGGCGACCTCACTTTCTGTAATGATTTTGATGGACTATTGGCAGGAATTCACGTGAGACACGCTCCTGAAGAGTGGCGACTATTTATAGATGCCTTGTAAGGCGAGCCTCGAAGCTGTATTATTACACAATGGAAATAAGTTTCCTTCAATCCCTATTACATATGCAATCCACACAAAAGAAACATATGCAAACATCAGGTGTACACTATCAGAAATATGAGTTACAAATGTGTGGTAATCTAAAGGTAATCGCCATTCTGTTAGGATTAAAAAAAGGTTACACCACGTATTGTTGCTTTCTCTGTTGTGATGTTTGTTGATTAATAAGTCACTACTTAAACATTACCTTCGTACCGTCAGTCGGTTGTTCTCCTAGCACTGGAACTTCGTGCTGTTAATTCTTGGATAGTACTATATATATATAAATCTTAATTACACATTGAGCTAAATTAGGCGACCTAACGGCCAGAAGAGAGAAGTCTTTGAAACCACTTAAAATAAAACGGTCTTTATTGTAAAACCTTCACGGCACTTCAGGTTCACAACGTATCACAATCGATCACGTCAGCATAATTCACAATACTGAACCTCTATCAACTTAGGTTCGACGTGTTAACATCTAATCTACCAGTTACAACAAACTGCTGCAGTAATCTATCCACAAGAGCATACCACACGTAGCTCGTTCTTATCATGTCAACACACACATGTCACTCACTCACCCTGGCCTCAAGACCGATGCCACAAAGCATTCTTGAGCGAGAAAAATATAACGTTAAGGTTGAAATGCTTAAAGTTTACATAGAGAAAGAGAGAAAGAAACTAAAAATTAAAGTTAAATTAGAGTATACGTTATATAATCTCCCTCTCAGTTTTTGTTTCTTAGAACTATCAAATTTTGTAGAGATCTCACATTTGAAATATAATCTAATTATTCAGCAAGCAATCACTCTGACAACAAACTTTTAAGAACGAAACTACATATTTTTCATTTCGACGTTTCTTGGAGAGCTCCTACCAGCTAATTCTCATTGCTACAATCTTAGACAGAAACACTCTAAATTTTGCATAACATTTAGTATGTATCAAGGTTTTCAAAAATGGGCTGTAAATATACCAATAATATTTACACTGAAGAGCAATTGAATTAGAGATACTTTTCTAGTAACGTGTAGCACAACCTTTCGCCCTGATGACGGCGACGATTCGTCTCGGCATGGACTCGACAAGACGCCGGAAGCGTTGGGAAGTCATACGGATCCACGACCCCTGAACAAGCTCCCACAGTTCACGAATATTTGATGGAAGGGGGTCAGAGCCTCGAACATCTCTCTCGATGGCATCCCAGATGTGCTCGATGAGATTGAGGTCAAAGGACCTAGCTGGCCAAGGAAGCTAGATCACGTCGGTGGATTGTTCATCCAACCATTCGGATACAATTCGGGAGCGATGGCACGGTGCATTGTCTTGTTGCAGGATGAGGTCCCCAGTGGGATGTTGAAGACGCACAAACGGGAGCAAATGATCGTCCAGGATATTCCGGTAACGTTTACCTGTGAGGGACGATATCACACGTACCAGGGGTCCTCTTTCAGTCCCCGTAAACAGTCCCAAGACGAGAATGCCACCCCCACCAGCTTGAAGAGTACCCTGCTGGCAAGAAGGATCGATTGCTTCTTGTGGTTTGCGCTGTACTCGTGTCCTGCCACCCGCATGTACCTACGTGAATCTCGACTCATCAGTCCAAACAACATTCTTCCACATGTCTAGGGTCCAGTGGCGATGTTCCCGCACCCATGCTAATCTTTGCACCATGTGATGTGCGGTCAGCAGCTGTACCCCCGTGGGACGATGGCTTCGGTACCCCATAGCGAGGAGATGGTTCTGGATGGTGTGGCTGCTTACAGGTTTTTCTGCACCAGCGTTAAATTGTCGAGTGATTTCTTGCACTGTGGCCCGTCTATCCGCTGTTACAATGCGAGCTAGCCGACGATGACCCCGCTCATCCACACGCTGTTGTCCACGGCAGTTGGCAATTGAAGGGATGGTTTTACCGGATTCGATGTACTCACGGTGCACCCGTGACACAGTGGCTCGTGAAGATCCCAGTGCCTGTACGACTTCTGAGATGGAGTGACCTATTCGTCGGGCCCCGACAATTTGCACACGATCAAATGCGCTTAGATCCTTCGTCTTACCCATACTGCGTCCGTGATTCCCGTCACATCACTCCTTATATTGTCGGATCGCTGCATACGTCATGTCGTTTCCGTTTACAAGGCCGCCCACAGCGCCACATTTGCATAACGCCAGTTGTCTCTAATTCAATTGCTCTTTAGTGTATAACACGGGCGTGCTGATTTCTGTTTAATTGGCGTAAGAGTACAAACTTAAAAACTAGAACGCTAGCTTTCACCGCCGAAAATGGGCGGCTTCGTGATGAGATTATTGATGAGATTATCAAGAATGCAGAAACCAAGGCAAACAGCCTATCTGTTCACGAAAGAGATAATACCCGGCAATTCTTGGGCTCAATCCAATACATCCCTGCCCTAGCTTTTTCGCTCAAGAACACCCTGAAAAATTTTGGCTTCGATGTCGGTCTAAAGCCTCCGATGTCTTTGTCAGCTATCCTAAAAGAGAACAGAGATCGAGCCGTGCTACTCTCAGACGCGGGAGTCTACTCCATCCCTCTGCTCTATCAAGATCGGTCCATTAAACATTACATTGGCATGACAAAAAGATCTTTCAAATTGAGAATTAACGAGCACAAGCGAGACATTAAGAACCAAAAGCTTACAACAGCTCTAGCGAAGGAAGTTGCGAACCACGGCGCCATTCCGCAATGGGACGATCTCAAGAAATTAGATCCATATTTAGGCCCAAGAACCACCGCCTTCAGAGAATCCGTGGAAATACTACTCGAAAACGCTTGCAATTCTGAACTTTTCACAGATCTACCTGCTGTCTGGCGTGCCCTGCTAGATATGCATCTACGAATGTGATCATCTCACTAGTCATCTGTTGTTTAGCATCACGTGCTCATAACGCACTTATTACGTGAATTTTCTGTTTAAGTTTAAAGTTCCTCAGTATGATTCTGTACTCAACCTTGTAAACATTAGTTTGATGAAGCCGCCCGTCTTCGGCGGTGAAAGCTAGCGTTCTAGTTTTTTAGTTTGCACTCTTACGCCAATTAAACGGAAATCACGTAATAACACGATCGTGTTATAAATTTAGTATGTATCTGATACTATCAGACTCTGTAGACATTTTCATTGAGGATACTAAACATTCTGCTGATTTCAACAACACTGAGCATAATCTACATGAATGACATTTGAACATAACACTTTCTGGCCATGTCACAAGTCAGTGTGCTCATAGCCATCAATTGAGACATCAGTAAACGCAAATAAATGAAGTAGACTTGTAAGCACATCGCCATTTTTCAAAAACGCGGCGCTGTAAGGCATTTCACAGGGCCAATATACTTTTTTAAAACAAATATTAGCCAATTAAAATACCTGTAGTTGAAAAAAAAACTGCTTTGTTCTGGAAAAAGAACTTCAAGTAAGCACACCTGACAAAAAATTTGTCACCCTAACATAAATTACAGTAGGAAGTTACCGGGTGCACAGAGGACGCCGTGATAGCATTGTTGGGAGATAAATAGCACTCACGTGGTCTACAGGATCATTTCTGTCTCGTGCAGTGGTGAAGAGCAACGTGTGTGTTGAATTTAATCTGCAATCTTATATATAAAACACAAAACGTCTGTTTATCTGAAGCAGCAAAATCTCTCGAACGCCGAACTGTGGCATCATGAAATTTGCATAGCTTATTAATACTGGAATTTCTAGGAAGAAGCAACAATTTTAAGATCTCTACGTTGTTCCGTTCGCGAGTTATGAATTAATTAATAAGCTAATCAAGAAAGTCATCGTCGTTTGCTACGTCATCGTTATCTGAAAGCACATGACTGCATTCATCGCCGCGGCACATCCACAGGTGTTTCTATTCTTTGAGAACTGTGCATAAAAAATGCAAAAACGAACTTTGCGAAATCTAAACGAAACGGGCTGAAATTTTTATTAACACCATGAATTGGTAATAAGAGGAGTCCCTCAAAATTTCACCGGAATCCGGTCAAAACTTTTTAAAATAGGCAGGGATTTTTTCATTCATCGGTAAACAGAAATATATAGGCAGAAAAGGTTAATAAAATTTTGACGGCTAATTTAAAAAGTTATTTACTGATTCAGACGAAATTTGGAGGTCATGTTCCTATTAACGATTTATGGTGTTCATTAAAATTTCAGCCAGTTTCATAAAATGTTCGCAAAGATACGTTTTTAACTTTTTTATCCCAGAGAATCGCCCCTCAAAGACGTCTGAAACTGAAAGCACGTGATGCATTTGATCGTCGATAACAAATTGTTAACGAATTTTGTTCAGTCAGTGTTCTAAGGCTGTATCTCCTGGACGCGTGTTAAATAATTCGTAACTCTTTTGGTCCGTTTGATTCTACAGATTCCATACATTCTGTACATTTCGTTGCTTTAATTCTCCACAAATATTTGTGGCAGCAATGTACGGCCAAGTGCTGAAATAATCACACTATGAATAAATAATTTGTAAAATCAGCTTTCCAATTTTTTCAGTGACATATAAGAATATATTTGTGAATTAGCTTTTTCCCGATTTTTCAGTGACATATAAGAAATTATTTAATAAGCCTAAATCCCGGGTAAAGCAGGGTAGTAAAGCTAGTATGGTTCATAAGACAGACGTTACTGAGCGACAAAAAGGAGCCATCGTGTTTGGCCGTACCCACGGGCACAAAGTGAATGAAGTCGCCCTATTTTTTGTGTGTCGAAGCGTACTGTCCAGCAGGTCTACAAACAGTGGTGTAGTTCGCAGTCTACTGAAAATCGGCGGCGTAATTCTGGCGGAAAAACTATTCTCACCAACAGAGACCGCTGCCATGTTTCATGCCTAGTAACTGCAAATCGGTTTCAAACCATGCAACAATTGCTCCAAACAGTCAATGAAAGTCCACTCGAACCAATTTCGGAAAGAACATTGTGACGAGAACTGCATGCGATGGACATCTGGAGCAGAGTACCACGGAAGAGGCCTATTGAAAATGGGTGAAGTGGGGTCAAAGGTCAGGACATAGGAGCGGGATGCATTTCATTGCCCTTATGCGTCATATATGGTTCGATTTCGATGAAATTTTAGTATGTCGTAGGGGACCACTTGAGGATGAACCCTATTGAAAATGTATAAAGTGGGGTCAAAGGTCAGGACTAGGAGCGGGATGCATTCCATTGCCCTTATGCGTCATAACTTGCTTAAAAATGGTTCGATTTCGATGAAATTTTAGTATGTCGTAAGGGACCACCTGGGGACGAACCCTATTGAAAATGGGCGAAATGGGGTCAAAGAGATATGATCGGGATCCAAACCATCGCCCTTATGCGTTATAACTTACGTAAAAATGCTTCGGTTGAGACAAAACATTATCATGTTGTTCCGGAAGTAAACTTTACCGGTTCTGTTAGAGGGAATTCATGAAAGCGGGATGCACTACATTGTCCTTATGCATCATATAAGCTGATGCCGACACATCATCGAAATGGGGTCAAAGGTCAGGTCATAGGAGCGAGATTTATTCTACAGCCATTATCCTCATAACTTGAGTAATGATTTCTGGTATGTTGGAAAGCGTATCATAATCAATGTATTGCATGATTTAACTAAGTTGTTTTTTTTAACCTGGCCGTCGGAGTTTCATAACAGTAAAATCGTGGACAAAAATGAGAAAACTACAGATCGATTTCACCTTCCGGGGTTGTTTTTTTCTAGCCTGTCAGTCGAAGTTTCATAACGGTAGAATAGTGGACAGAAATCAGAAAACGTAAGATCTGTTTTTTCTCCAGGGTATTTTTTTTTCTTTTTTGTTCCTGAGATTACTGAAGAATTATCATGCTAGAAATAACGAAGTACCGAACTTTATTCATTGACTTCTTTGAGGTTGTTTCGTAATCCCAGTGGAAGTTTTATCCTTCCAGAGCAACACTTTAGATAATTGCGAGTAGCTGCCATCTAAACCAACAAATCAGCTTTCGGCTATTGCTGAACAGGCATTTCAGTTTTTTGTAGCCAATTTTTCATTTCAAATTTATTTTACTTCACGTGTTTGCTTTAAATAAAAATAAGCTGATACTGACACCACGCGCTTTACTTGCATCGGTCTGAATAATTTTTGAGCAACAACCCTCTTACGAAGTTAAATCAAAAAGATTTGGTCAAAAATTATTTTGTTCATTTGAGACGTTACAGTTTTGTGTAAATTCGGAAAATGTAGAAATAAAAAAAACTTCTTTTGAAGTCTTTTTATTGATTTATCCAAATGAAGACGGCACTGCATTTGACATCACCAACCACAGTATTTTTACGAAAACTAATACTCGTTATTCAGATAAAACAATGAAGGCATGTATGATTCTGTGTTTTTCACCTGAGCGGTGACACATGCAGGATGGTCCAGAACCTTTCATTTATAATTCTTACTCCTGGATAGAAAATACATGTGTATCATCTATATTTCCTATTTGTATTTTATAAACGTATAGGGCTTTGTTACAGAGGGTGAGTCGAAAGTTTTGCAATATTTGCATAAACACATGTGCTACGGCGCGTATGTCACGTGTTTAAACTAGTAGTTCAAGTTGCACACTGAAGTCAGTCGAAAGGGATATATAAAGTTGTAGTCTTTGCTGTGAACAGCACTGCATGTCGTCGTTCTGTCTGTGGTTGGGACGCCTAAAAGATGAACAGCCTCAACCGGCTAGTTAGAAAAATGTTGATTTACGAGTTTGAAGTCGGCCATAACGCTCCTCAAGTAACACGAAACATTTGTCATACAAAAGGAAAAGGTTCTCTGGACCACAGCACCGCAACCAAATGGTTCAAGAAATTTCGCTCAGGTGACAGGAACCTCGACAATCAACCAAGTCAGGTAGGCCTCGAACCGTGGATTCGGAGGCCGTGCGCCAGGCCGTAAAGGGAAATCCGACAACCAGCACTCGGAATTTATCAGGAGAGCTGGGAATATTACAGACTACCGTGGTTCGTCACCTTCAGGACCTCTGCAAAGTTTACAGGACCTGCCGCATTGCCCCTCACGAACTGACGCCAGCTGAAGCAAACCGCAGAGTGGAAGTGTACACAAAACTCCTAGAAAACCCACGCGATGTACGTTTCATCAAGAGAATTGTTACGTGCGATGAAAAGTGGGTATATTTCTGTAATCTTAACACACAATGGAAGTGATTGAGCTCTGGCCAGCTTCCAGAACCTGTTGCCAAACGTGGGTACTTCGAGCACAAGGTGATGCTCTGCGTCTGGTAGAATTTCGAGGGGATAGTCCGTTACGAATTTGTTCCAGAAGATCGGACGATCAACGCCGACCTCTACTCTGAACAGCTGGAGCGGATGTATGCTGTTTTGAAGGAGAAGTACCTGGCACTGGTGAACAGAAAGGGCGCTCTCCTACAACAGGACAACGCACGGCCTCACACTACGTGAACGACCCGGGCAAAACTCCAGGAACTTGAGGGCATCGAACTGATGCCACACCCAACATACAGTCCGCACCTTGCCTCGTCGGCTTATTATTTGTTCCGGTCCATGACCCACTTGGTTCGCGGGCGGCACTTCAACAACCAGGAGGAGGTGGCAGCTGGGGTGAAGAAGTTCGTCACCTCAAAGAACTGGTACCGCCGCTGAATCGAAGAAGTGTCACGCAGATGGTTAAAGACGGTGCAACACGATGACCTATACTTTAAATGCTAGTCAGCCTTCGTCGTAAAGGTACGTATAAAAACATAAAGTGATTCAAATTTTGCAAAATTTTCGACTCACTCTGTGTACTTCCTATGGCCTCGACATGACGAGGAGAAGGACAATGTTTGGAATATCGTAACAGTGTAACGATATTCCTTGTGCAGTACATCCATCCGCCAGGACATATTGTTTCACATCCGTTAAGTTACATCTCCCTCATCTGTATGTTCACAAATGTTGATCACTAATGCAATGTGTCATACATTAAACGCGGTACCTTCTTGATCTACCCTCTTACACATCTGACAACCGAAGAAAACAAAAGTTTATTTCAGTTGAAAATTCATAATCAACTTGTATTCTGATTGCAAAAATGAAATCTATTCATCGCAGACCAAATTCGAATTTATTCCGTTTCAGAGAGTGAAAAAAAAAGTACAAATACCTTGGCAGTACAAATGTATTTTGTTGGTGATAAAGGATTTTCCCATATCTCCACTCAAAGTAGCATAAATTTAGTTGCTTCGGTAACACTAGGAGATCCTTGGCATTACAATAGAAGCCTGCACGCTGACTGATGTCGTTCTCAAGGACATGCTTCTATAGGCCAGCCGAGGGTCTTGTACAGAGTGTTTTTAGTCCTGGCCACTTTTCCGTATCTTTCGGGAATCAACTCCGGATGGGTGACTAGCCAACCGGTCAGATTTGCTGATGTCTTCGGGTAAGGTGGGTGACGCTCCAGAGCACTGAGATCCATCTTCGGGTGTGGTGGGAGTCCCGACGTGGCCTTCATTTCAAGCTCCAACTAAAAGAATAATACCCACCATCAGAATGAGTGAAAAATCATTTCACATTTTGCAATTAGAAAACTATAAGGTATGCAAAAAGTCGCGCAGGAGTTTCTAAGGTTGGTTAGTTTTTCTTCAATAGACACAAAATAAGGAAAAAGCATAAATCTTATTCACAAATGCATTAGATTAAAAATATTTCTTTTACATTTGCAGTGAAACAAAGATTGCCATTATTTTTGTACGCCTACAGCAATACAACTTTTCAAAAACATCAGAACCTGGCTAGATTTTTTAACTTTTTTGAAGGAACCAGAAAAGTGCAGGGTTCTTTTCTCGGTGAAGGGAAAAGATAAAAGAGTCCACTGCGTGATTTAAATGGCTCTAGTGGACTTCAAATCAATTCTGAAAAAGGGCAAAGCTAACTATGCCTGGAGAATTCACAGTGTGCGTGAATTCATCCGAGAAACTCGTTGCTTCAAATGCAACGGGTTTGGGCACTTTCGTGCAAAGTGCCCCACCGTATATGAGAGCTGTGCCCGTTGCGGCCAAGCCGGACACAAACACTGGAAATGTGTCAACGATACCAAATGCCTAAACTGCAGCAGGGCTAATGATTGTTTTAATCTAAGACTGCTCACCGAACATTCTAGTCTGGACCTGGACTTCCCGAGTCTGAAAAGGGATTTACAAAACCAGAGGAACCGAGTGGAGTATGGTTCATAACAACAGCTGGAGCGACTGTGTTCCCATAGAAACCACAATGTGAATAGCGAATACCTTTGTATCAGTGTCTTACTTGCAATGTGATTATTATTTCAAAGTGATTGTGATTGTGATTGAACCAGTTTATTACACTGTGTTGATTTTATATTAAAGGCTTTGTGCCCAAAAAATAAAAGAAAACATTGTTCTCGGTGAACTAGTCTCCCAGAGGCGCTCAATAACACGGGCCGTCGAGTACGGCCCCCAAGTTCGTGCCACCCGTACGCGGGACCGAATCTATGGTTGCTCATGACCGGGGGGGTGTCATCGTAGCGTTCGCTTAAGCAAACGCTCAAAGTGAGCTACTTGAAACCTTATGGAGTATGCGGACAGACGGTACAGGTTCAAAATTCTCATCATGCTTAGTCTGCTGTGCGTGTTTGTGTACATGTAGCTTTTTCTCATATATTCTCCGTTTTCAAAATGGTCAAAAAGAGAAAGGAACTCAAAAGCTTTGAGATCGGTGGATCTAACGGGTCATCTGCTATCAACATACCTTAGGATCCGATAATGAAACAAAGTTTAGGAAAATACCTGTTTGCCAGTCTACATATGTGCTGTGTCACCGTCTTGATAGAACCACATATCGCATTGATCCTGTTCATGAGAACGTAGAAATTCAGAAAACTATCAGTTGCGTAAGAAAAATGTGAGCCGAAAAGCATACTAGCCCGAAATCCTTCAAGCTTCATCAGGAGCTGCAAGTAGATGATTGACTTACTTATGATGAAAGCACACTGGACTGTAATGAAGCGTGAAACATTGTGAAATAAGTAAAACCAGTGGTTCTTAAATAGGGTACCGTGAGCTCCTGTGCGTGGTTCTGTGAAAATTTTTACGTTTGTGTAAATCTGTATAAAATTTTTATTATAGAGAAATCGAAAGTATCATCATTAAACACAGTAGAATAACGAAGAAGATATATTACTACCAGTGGCGCCTTTAATGCATTTTAGCAGGTAGGGATATATATATAAAAAAAAAAAGAAAATAAAAAGAACGAAAAGAAAAGAAAGAAAGAAATGCCGTACATGACAAACATATTATTTCTCCTCTAAATTGTTATAATAATAACAGCAGGAACGTTAATTCTCAAATTCTAAATTTCCATGAAATTTAAAAACACAAGACAAAAATGTTCAAACATTTCACGTCAAAGTAGTTAGGAGTTAAAAGGACAAAGCGATGAGATGCATCAGCACTTCATTGAAAGTTCTCTGAAAACCGGCTAGTTCATCAAAAAATTCAAAATTATTCGAAACTTTATTTACAATACGTTTTATGTATGTTCCATTTTCTTTCTTCTGTCTGACAGCGTCTTGTAAAAAAATGGGCCCGTCTATTCTTTAGTCTTGCGAAATGTTCAGTGACTTTGGTACAGTTCAATGAATTTTATGAGTTAATTCTCTATAGAGAGCGTCGACAGAGCATTGAGCCGTTCTTCACTGATCGTGTTCCTCAATTCCGATTCAGATGCTGTCATGGGTGTGGGGATAATTTCAAGGAGAGAGTCTGTTTGTTTCACTGAAAATTTCTTTTACATTATTTTGCCCAAAAGAATGCAAAAGTGATGTTGCTGACGTTACACCACTTAGAGCTTTGTGCCCAAAACACTTAGCTCCGTTTTCAGTTGTTGTTGTTCGTTTTTTTCTAAAACTGGATAGTATTCAACTGCGGTATTTGATTCCTCTTGAAGAAAATTGATACGCATATTCTCTTAACGAATTCACGTCAACTAGTTTAACAGCAATTAGGTGATCACTGCCTGAAAACCTGTCTTCGGCGTGTGCAACTGTAGTATCGCATGCGTCTTTCATAACTCTACAAAGATTAGTATGCGTAACTTTTCTTTTCTTGGCTGAAGATCCAGTTACGTTGTCCTGATAAAGAGGTGCTAATTCATCGGTTCGAATACTTACTGAAAGAAAGACGTGAAGAAAATGATACACCTAAAGATACAGTATATTAACAAAAGTCACCGGACACCCCTTCAAAAAGCACATGAACTGAACCGCAGCGTTATTAAGATGCGCGGTACAACTGCAAACGGTATACAAACAAGCCTACTGCTGACCGCGATCATATCGCACTGTGAGGTTGAGTGAAAATGTCGCGGCGGGAGAAAACTGACCTTGAGAAAGGAAAGATTGTTGAGTGTTATATTAGTGGGTTTTCCATAAGAGAAACCGAGAGGAATTTAAACATACCCAAGTCAACTCTTTGGATGTACTGAATACGTGGAAGACGCATGGCGTGCCTGAAGCAGCAAAACGTACCGGCAAACCAAAGAAAATCAGTTATAGAAGACTTCGAAGCCTCAGGAGAGTCGTTACCGCTAATCAACGGAGTTCTGCACAAGACCTCAGTGTACAGGTGAGTAAACATGCTGAAAGTCGGTATGTACACGTACCATTCGCAGAGAACTTCATTTCATGGGTTACCGTGGACGTGCGGCTGCTCATAAACCTTTCATCTTCACTTGAAATGTTACTCGTCGTTTAGCATGGTGTAAAAAATATTTATCATGGACCGTAGATCAATTGCAATGGGTCCTATGGACTGATGAATCCAGATACACGATTCATCAGTCTGATGGCCGTGTGTGCGTATGGCGGCAGCCGGGGAAACACTATTTACCACAGTGTAACGTTCGTACAGTCAAGTTTGGAGCTGGCAGTATACTCGTGTGGGGGTGTTTTTCATGGTATGGTTCAAGCCCATTGGTTATCGTGGACAAACTTGTTAACAAGCACGTCTACCTTGATATTCTGGACAATTATTCCCTACCAACTCTGTGGCAATACTATTGAGCAGAGCCTTATTCTTACCAGCAGGATGCACCGTGCCATAAAGCAAGGACTGTTACGACGTGGTTTGACAATAATTCCGTATCGTGTGTGGACTGGCTAGCACAGAGCACTGATCTTAACCCCATAGAAAACCTATGGGGTGAATTAGAGTGCCGCATAAGAGTTTTGGAACCAAGGCCTACTACTAAGCAACAGTTAGCGGCAGCATTATGTACTGAATGGAAGCGCATACCTATCGCCGTAATCCAAAACTTTGTCGAAAAAAATGATGGTAATCAGAGCTTTTTCTACAGAATCATACACAATTTCTGAAGGGAAATATCATTATATTGAGGAATATGTAAAAATTTATTTTAAGTCTTTCGGAAAGCTCTGAGTTTTAAACTTAACGGAAATTCGCATTAATTATAGACTATGTTGACAAAATAATGGGCCAAATTCTTGGCACTTTCAAGAAAAATGATTTTTTATTGGTTGTTTTTGTTTTCATGTATGGTACATGCGTTATAAAAATATTAGCAACATTTGGTTCAATTAATTTTGCGTGTCATAGATTTAGTAGATATAGTTATTTTATAATATTTCGTTCATAAAGTAGAAATTAATCTTTCAAATAAGAAATATTCCCACAGCTTAAGAGTTTCAAGGCAAATATTTCTCAGAGGAATCCATACTGTTTTAATAAGTTTTAATTATATTCATTGCACTGGATTAAACATGGGCTTTTTTTATATTCTCGCTCCCCCTTCCTTCGCCTTGAACAAACGGGAATGCGTTCCCGTTGGCTACAGTATGCTCCTCTACTTGGAGAGATGGCCCCGCAGCTACCTGCGTCACAGATTTCCGTGACTGGGAACAAGGTGCGTTTCGCCAAGATTAATCCCCAGGAAGGGACCGTTGAAATTATCCCCACCGGGGCATTTTGCGCATGCACGCTTATGCAGAATTCTAGAGCACGGAGGAACCTTGATTAGTGCATTACAAACAACGTCACACAATGCTGGGGATAAATGACAAGGGTCCCTTTTAGTTCAACATCAGGAAATCGCTCTGAGAAAGGGTAACATGCAATGATTCTGCGAAACAGAAATAGAAGAGAAACAGAAAGCTTAACGAGTCGAAGCAGACTCAGAGATTATAATATTTAGAGACTTTCTACATTATATCGTTATTAAAAAAGGTTGTGGCTTCTAACATTTGGGTGGGGATGGACCCCACTATCCCTTGGTAAGAGCCGCCCGTGATTCCTACCATATGTATTCGTTTTATAACGTTTAATGTAACAATTAATAAACATAGATAAAATTACAGTTCGGCAAAATATTAATATCACAGAAAAATTCCTTCCACAGTTCCACTCAACTGAAAAAAGAAGGCGTTGAAAGCCGCTGAGATTTAAATAAAGGACAACCTTTTGATGGCAAAGAACTGAAATTCTGAATGATAGGGTGAATGCTGCCCGTAATAGTTATCTTTGATTAGTCTTCAGTTTACTGAAGTGGGAAAAGAAAAGTTTCTTAGAGCTTTGTATAATATTTTAAAGTTATTTTTTCTGATGTTAGCTCGCTGTTAAACAGCGAATGAAATCTACGTATAAATACTTAGAAGAAATACGTATAAATCATCATCATCATCATTGTCAACCATTATCAATCCACTGCTGGACGAAGGTCTCCCCAAGTTTCCTCCACAACGGTCTGTCTTGTGCCAGTCTCCTCCATGTCACTCCCGCATATTTACGAATTTCATCCACCCATCTCCCATGTGGTCTTTTTCTGGGTCTTTTCCTGTCCCTTGGAATCCAATCTAAAATTTCGGCTGTCCATCTATGGTCTGTCCTTCTGGCAGTATGTCCAGCCCATTGCCATTTCAGGGATTTAACTCTGATCATGATGTCTTCCACTCTCGTCATTTTTCGGATCCACGAGTTCCTCTTCTTATCTCTCCTGGTTATACCAAGCATGCACCTCTCCATGCTTCTTTGAGTTGTCTGCAGCCTTTGTATGTCTCTTTTAGTTAAGGTCCACGTCTCTGCACCATACGTAAGCACTGGAAGGATGCATTGATCAAACACTTTTCTTTTAAGACATAATGGCATATTGCTCTTGAAAATTATGCTGTTTCTTCCAAAAGCTCTCCAGGCAAGTTTTGTACGCCGATTAATTTCTTCATCAATGTGACCCTCACTTGATATCTGCTGTCCAAGATAAACATACGTATCTGTTATCTCCAGTTTTTCTCCATCAATCGATAAATCTTCATTTCTTGTAAAAGCATTGAACATCACTTTTGTTTTCTGAAAGTTCATTTTTAATCCCACTTCTTTACTCTTGTCAGCAAGTTCCTGGATCATACTCTGCAGCTCTGATGGGGTAGTTGCAAAAATGACTACGTCATCAGCAAAACGAAGGTGGGTTAGATAATCTCCATTAATCTTTATCCCTTTGTTTTCCCAGTTCAGTGATTGAAAGACATTTTCCAATGTGGCATTAAAGAGCTTCGGAGATATGGTGTCACCTTGTCTCACTCCCTTTCCAATTTTTATGTGTGTTGTATTTTCAAACAGCCGAATCTTTGCACTTGCATTTTCATAGATGTTATTAATAATATTAATGTATGCATCTTCAATACCGCAGGATTTCAGAGCCGTGGTAACTGCTGATGGTTTCACCGAATCAAAGGTTTTTCATAATCGATAAAAGCCATGCACAATGGAAGTTCATATTCCCTCTCTCTTTCAATTAGTTCTCTCAGTACGTGGATATGATCTATTGTGCTGTAGCCACTCCTGAATCCAGCTTGTTCTCTCGGTTGAGCCATGTCCAGTGTTACCTTCAAGCGGTGTGAAAGAACTTTAGTGAAGATTTTATAAACCACTATAAATACTTAGAAGAAATACGTATAAATACTTAGAAGAAATACGTATAAATACTTAGAAGAAATACGTATAAATACTTAGAAGAAATACGTATAAATACTAAAGGTCAGGCAAACAAAAAGGCTAATGAAAGGACTTAACTTAAAGCATTTTATTCCGTACTTCGTTCTAACTTTATAATCTACTTGTTAGATGGCACAACTGGAAATATTTACAGAACTATTCAGAAACGTAACTCATTCGTCACACAATAGCAGGCAACATTCATTTTACAAAAATATAATCTCGTAGTCACACCTTTTACAGGCTATATCGTTGTCAGGGCCGGATTTCTCATTAGACGCAATAAGCGCTTCAATTGTGTATTAATAACATCTTTGGTAACTTCGAATTTTCATCGGAGTGTAATAGAAGGTCATAAGTTAGTTGACCTGAAGTTCAAATGTGTGCTTCACGAGTCCCCTTCTCAGAATGTCGGCGGTAGGCTACCGGCTCGCGGAGGAGACATTACTTCCAGATTACAGCATTCTGTACCGCGCGGCTAGTACGGGAGAAAATCCGCCGTTTTTGATTGGCTACCACGTCACGCTCTCAACTGCTTTCCTTCAGTACGCCGTCAAAACTTTCCTTAACCGACTGGACCATGCGATCGCATCATCCCATTTTGTGTTCGTTGCATACGTAGTTTGTGTTGTGTCTTCTCTTGGTGACGTTGATATTTTATAACCAAAATGAGATGAAAAAAAAATTGAATCCGGTACGTCAAAAAGTAAACGTAAAGAATTAAAGTAAAAGCCATCAAGCAAAAGCAAATTATATTAAGTCTTTTTTGCGACGACCTATGCATCACATCAGAAAGAGAAAGAAGCAGAGTCAGCAGCAACAGAAGTGAACTTATTACAAGTGCATGAGGAACTACTTGTGAAAGGCAGTGAAGAAAACAAATTGGATTACCAAAAAGAAAATGTAGAAACAATTTGAGTCTCGACTGCATCTGAAAATCCAAGGGAAATGTAAATCGAAGTACTAATCTAAGCATCGAATCTGATACTGCAACTACGGATACATGCACAAATGATATTGCATTATGGCCAAATGATATAGATTCGAATAAAAAAGGTTGAGTTTTATGTCATTGATAAACCGCAAAATGTCGGTAATATTGAATGTTTGAAAGTCGTGTATAAAGGTCACGGAACCAAAGTAATGGAACCAAAGAGAAACGGGAGTGGTTAATTTTCTCGGACACAAGCAATCAGTATATATTGCTTTATTTGCAAACTCTTCACGAAAGCTATGGTATGTAATAAAATGAAAACGGGATGTAAGAATTAGAGAAATGCTTCTAAAACGTTAACTGGGCATGAGCGTAGTATCAACTATATCGAAACCATGTGTTCATATAACAAGTTAGTAAAATCATGCAATGCGTTGATTATGATACGCTTTCTAACATACCAGAAATCATTACTCAAATTGTCACTCAAGTTATGAGGATAATGGCTGTGGAATAAATCTCGGTCCTGTGCCCTGACCTTTAATCCCATTTTGATGATATTCAACAGAACCGGTTCAGTATACCTCCGAAATAACATGACAAAGTTTTGTCACAATGGAAGCATTTTTACGTAAGTTATGATGCATAAGGGCTATGGAATAGATCCCGCTCCTGGGTCTTAACCTTTGACCCTATTTCGCCCATTTTCAATAGGATTTGTCCCCAGGCAGGCCCCTATAACATACAAACATTTCATCCAAATCGAAGAATTTTTACGTAAGTTATGACGCATAATGGCGATTTAAGTGATTCTGCTCCTATGTCCTAACCTTTGACCCCATTTCCCCATTTTCAATAGGGTTTGTCTCCAGGTGGTCCCCTACCACATACTAATATTACATCGAAATCTAACCTTTTTAACGTTAGTTATGACGCATAAGAACAGTAGAATGGATCCCGCTCCTTTGTCCTGACCTTTGACCCCATTTCGTTCACTTTAAATAGGGTTCCTTCCCAGGTGTTCTCCTTCCACATACTAAAAGCTCATCGAAATCGAACGATTTTTACGCGAGTTATCGTGCGGACGGACATACGCACACACCGCGGATTACGGAAATAGAGGTGACTCACGTTGTTTTTTCAGGACAAAAAAGAAAATTTGTCCTTTCGCGTGACGTAATAAGCCGAAGGGAATCGCGACCATCGGCTCGAAAGAGTGTGACGTCATAAAACTTTAATAGGATCCACACACAACGCATGAAGTAATGAGACAGATGGCGTGACCGCGCGTCAACATCTCAATCGCGAGATTGTGACGTCATATGATTTCTAAGCATGGGCAACATTAATGGGACGACGCCCTGACACTAAAAACGTGGTAATTCGGGGTGATTATTTAACGCACCAAATGAATTTTCCTAAAGTCGATATCAAGCTAAATCGATTTCTAGTACCAGAAAACAGTAGGTTAACGACTTTCATCAAAATCCTTAGAGCCGTTTTCAAAATAAAATTTACATACATACAAGAATTGCTCCTTTAATAGTATGGGATAAGGGCGATGCAATGGATCCCGATCCTATGCCGTGACCTTTGACCCAATTTGTCCATTTTCAATAGGGTTCGTCCCCAGGTGGTCCCCTACGACATACTAAAATTTCATCGAAATCGAACCATTTTCACGCGAGTTACTGTCCGACAGACGGACGGACAAAGCTGGAGCATATGCGCTTTTTCAACCTACGGTTGGAAAGCGTAAACAAGCTAGTAAAATCATGCAATGCATTGATTATAATACACTTTCCAACATACCAGAAATCATTACTCAAGTTATCACTCAAATTATGAGAGTAATGGCTGTGGAATAAATCTCGGTCCTGTGCCCTGACCTTTGATTCCATTTCGATTATATTCAACAGAACCGGTTCCATATACCTCCTTAATAACATGATAAAGTTTTGCCGCAGTCGAAGCATTTTTACGTAAGTCATAATGCATAAGGGCTATGAAATAGATCCCGCTCCTGTGTCCTAATCTTTGACCCCATTTCGTCCATTTTCAATAAGGTTTGCTCCCAGGTGGTCCCCTACCACATACTAAACTTTCATCGAAATCCAGCCTTTTTTACGTTAGTTATGACGCATAAGAACAGTAGAATGGATCCCACTCCTATGTCCTGATCTTTGACCCCATTTCGTTCACTTTAAATAGGGTTCCTTCCCAGGTGTTCCCCTACCACATACTAAAATTTCATCGAAATCTAACGAATGTTACGCGAGTTATCGTGCGAGCGGACATACGCACACAACGCGTGACGTAATGAGGCAGATGGGAATCGCGACCATCTGCTCGAAAGAGTGTGACGTCATAAAACTTTAATAGGATCCACACACAACGCGTGACGTAATGAGACAGATGGCGTGACATCGCGTCAACATCTCAATCGGGAGCTTGTGACGTCATAAGATTTCTAAGCATGGGTAAATTAATGGACGACGCCATGACGCTAAAAACGTGGTTATTCGGGGTGGTTATTTTACCCACTAAACGAATTTTCCTAAAGTCGAGATCAAGCTAAATCGATTTCCAGTTCCAGAAAATGGTAGGTTAACGACTTTCATCAAAATCCTTAGAGCCGTTTTCAAAATAAAATTTACATAGATACAAGAATTGTTCCTTTAAGGTGGGCGTCAAGTAATTTTGCTTCCTATACTTCCAATGGAAAAACTTCTGTACACATTTTCTTCACAAATAATACTTTCCCACGGATGAAAATTTTAACATCGATTAAAATAGCTTCATTTTATAACTTGGAATGCTTAATGTTTTCTAAAACATAACTATAATTATGCAATCCAACATTTGTTTGTCTACTGACGTCATCAAAGTATAGGTCGTGCTATCTTTTTTCTGGTTTCAACACCACCAAAGGAAACGTTATTGCTTTTTAATATAATTATGGCTATGTTTTAGAAAATGTTAAGTATTCCAATTTATAATATGAAGTTATTTTACTCGATGTTCAAATTTCCATCCTTGGGAACACACTCATTGTGAAGGAAATGTGTACAAACGTTTTTCCATTGGAAATATAGGAAGCAAAATTACTTGATGTCCCCCTTAATACACTGGCGTGCAAAAATTAAGGACGAGACGGTTTTTCGAATGTAACGTCGTGCAGAAGTGCTCCACATGGACTGAAATCATACCATAAGATCCCCAAGATGTAAGAATATGGGACAAGTGAGCAAAAACCGTCCAGCCGCCCCGGTGGCGCAGTGGTCTAAGGCGCTGGCCTCTGATCATTCGTCTGTAAGGGGTCCGGGTTCGAATCCCGGTCAGGCATGGATGTTGTGTTTGTCTCACGGCACTGGCTCTCTCCCTTCCCTGGAACCAGTGACCCTAAATTAGGGACGGGTGACTGCTTATAGCCCATCGAGTTGCTCACGGTGGTGGTTAAACCTCCAATCAAAAAAAAAAAAAAAAAAAAAAAAAAACCGTCCAAACAAAGAATCCAAAGGATACAAAGGCACTTTATTGAAAAAGGTAGCTTCGAGCACAACTGGACAGAAGACAGAAACGTCCATGTGACAGGTGGCTGACAAGAAAAATCCAGTCTTAGTAGGCGATATGATCACCCCTGACTGCGTTGCAGGATTTACAACGTCTGTCCATGCTGAGGACGAGGTTGTCAAGGAGCTGTTGAGGCATCGCGGCCCATTCCTCTTGTAGCGCCAATCGCAGCTGCGGAATCGTTGCTGGCGGCTGGTGACGTGCTGTCAAGCGTCTCCCGAGAAGGTCCCACACGTGTTCGATTGGATTTAGATCCGGGGACCTAGCAGGCCAACCCATGCGTTGAATATCTTCACTCTCCAACAGCTCTGCGACAGCCACTGTACGATGAGGTGTAGCGTTGTCGTCCATGAAGAAGAACTCAGGACCCCCAGCACCTCTAAACAGACGCACGTGAAGCAGGAGAACCTCGGCACAATAGCGGACACCAAGGACTGAACCTCCTTGGAAGATATGGAGTTCAGTACGGCTACCAAGCATGATACCCCCGAAACGAAAATTCCGCCACCTCCAAACCGGTCCCTTTCGATGATGTTGGAGGTGTGACTGCGTGTTCCCTGCTCTCCCCAGATGTGTATACGTCCAGAATCGCTAAATCGGCTCTCATCCGTAAAGAGAACTCGACACCATTGCTGATGTGTCCAGTTCTTGTGTTCCTGGCACCACAGAAACCGCCGTCTCCGATGAGTAGGCGTTAATGGCTCACACCGTACTGGTCGTCGTCCAAATAGACCACCTTTGTGCAGCCACGGTAAAACGCGATAACGGACGTCCAGTTGTCTGTTGCATGTGCCTTGCGATTTCTCCCACTGTCTGTCGTCTGTCTCTTCTCGCCTGTAGGACAATATACCGGTCGTCCGCCGCTGTGGTTGCTCGTGGACGGCCACTGCTAAACTCTCGGACAGCTTTTCCTGTCGTTTGGAATGCTCTCCAAGCTCGTGAAACTATGCTGCGAGCAATCACGAACTCCTCGGCCACACTAGTCGCACTTCGACCTTCTTCCAACTTCCCAATGACGCGACCTCGGGTAAAGTCATCTACATGTCATTTACTGGATTGCCTGTTGGCCATATCACACGGTGGCAGCAACTCGACGTCGTTCAAAACGATGCACACCCTGCAATAGCTTTCACCGAATTGCTGGGCGTACACCGCCCGTGTGCTTTGTATCCTTCCGACACCACCCTCCCCTCCCCGCCTGCGTCATGCTGCATATATGCGCATGCCCTACCGTACCGGACCGTATTCTGTCTCCTGAGTGGTCTTTCAGTCCGTTCAGCTTGCTCGTTCCACTGTTATGCTAATTTCTCCTCTTCGTCCTTAATTTCTGCACACCAGTGTAGTATGGGATAAGGGCGATGGAATGGATCCCGATCCTATGTCCTGACCTTTGACCCCATTTATCCCATTTTCAATTGGGTCATTTTCCAGGTGGTCCCTTACCATATACTAAAATTTCATCGAAATCGAAACATTTTAACGCACGTTATGACGCATAAGGGCAATGGAATACCTCCCGCTCCTATGTCCAGACCTTTGACCACACTTCATCCATTTTCACTATAGTTCATCTCCAGGTGGTCTCCTACGATACACTAAAATTTCATCGAAATCGAACCATTTTTACGTGAGTTATCGTGCCGACAGGCGGACAGACGGACAGACGGACGGGAAAGACTGGAGCATATACGCTTCTTCAACCTACGGTTGGAAAGCGTAAAAAACAGATGTTCAATAATAGAGCGCATCGACGCCGAATTTCCGGAGAAAATATGTGAACTAAACTATTGGAAAGAAGTTTTGGAAAAGATCATTGCATCGGTGATATTATTGAGTAAATTAGGATTGGCATTTAGGGGAAGCAGCGATAATATTCGGTCGGTCTGAAAGAAAGGAAAACTTCTTAACCTACTTAGAATACCTGAGTGAATTTGATGATTTTTTGAGGCGTCATTTATAAGCGAACGAAAACTGTGGGCAAGGAAAAACTAATTCATTGTCGCATCATACCTGTGATAAGCTCTTCATTTAATGGGAGACTAATTGAGTCATCACATATAGCTGAAGAAGTGAAAGATTCCATAGACTTTTCCATTGTAATAGATTCGACACCGACATATCGCAGGTGGATCAGCTTGTTTTTCTGTTAAAGTATGTCGCGGCAAACGGAGAAATTTCTTGGATTTGTTGCAATCGACGAGCATAAGACTGGATTCTTAGGAGAAATTGCACTGAAGGAATTAGACAGTTTATCTCTTGACATTAAAAAGTGTAGGGAACAAGTGTACAACAACGCAAAAAATATGTCAGCCAAATACACAGGGCTACAGATCAGAATAAGAAGTCATAGTCCCACTGCAATTTACATTCCTTGTGCAAGTCACTCACTAATCTTATTTGGAAGTTCGGCAGTCAATTCCTACCCAAACTCAGTGAAATATTTCTGCTTTGTGACACCTTGTACATCTTCTTTTTAAAGTCAATATGACGCTGGAAGATTCTAGATGCTTGTTTGATATCTGACTCCTTATCACTAAGAACGTTAAGTGACACAAGGCGGTCCGCTAGAGCTGATGCTATATTGGCATTGAAGAACAGCTTTGTGAACTTACAAAATGCCTTGACGGAAATTGAATCAAGCAAAGATAAACAAGAAAGATGACAACGAATTTTCGGGTGTAATAAGCACGTCTTTTGAATCCGTTCTGACGCAAATTAAATTTATCAAAGCTATTCAAAGTCAATGGAACCGGTATGGGAAACAATAGATCTGACGAGAGAAAGAAGATTTTCAATCGGGTTTTTAATCCCTCAGATATTGCTGTAAATGTAATCGTAAGCCTACGAACTCTTAGAAACAGAGATATCGACAAAAATAAGATGTGACTTTACGTCCCCTGGTGGGAAAACCATGCATTATTTTAGGAAGAAAGTATTCTCAAAAGATGTATCCATATAAGTGGTATCGGTCGAAGAAAAAGAAATTAGTCGAGTTTTCAGGATCCCAGATTTTGTAACAAATACTTCAGAAGCAGAAATTAACACTTATGAGCCCTGGTGGCCAAACCATTCTTTACCAAACATTTGAAATTATGTGAAAAATATTTTCCATCAGGTCTTGTATGCGATACAGGAAGAGTTTTTCAAATCAGAGCTTTAGGAGCAGAAATAATGCTGAAAACGCAATTTACCTTTGTGCCCCCTAGCGAAAAATGTATGATTTACTTGAAAATTTTGAATTTATAGAAAAAAACATTTCGCATCTGAAACACTATCCAACAAAGAAGGAGTTTTTCAAATCGGACTCCTAGAAGTAGAGATATTGACAAAAATAAGATATACATCAACGCCCCTGGCGTAGAAACTATGCACTATTTTAAGAATAAAATTTGTCAACATGAGTAGTATTGGTCAACAAACGACGTTTTTTTTAATCGAGAATTTATAACATCATAATTTGCTGCAAATACAACTGAAGCGGAAATTGAGACTTACGCCACCTGGTGGCCAAACCATTTCTTACAAAAATTAGAAAATATGTGCAAACGATTTCCCATCAGGAGCTGTATGCAGTGCAGAAAGAATTTTTCAAATCGGAGATTTAGAAGCAGAGATATATTGGGAAACGCAATTTACATTTACGCCCTCTAGCGAAAAGTCTATGAATTACTTGAAAATTTTGAAATTATATGAACCACATGTCACACTAGAAACACTATCCAACAAAGAAGAAATTTTTCAAATCGGACTTCCAGAAGTAGAGATATTGACAAAAATAAGATATACATCTACGCCCCCAGGCGGAGAAACTGTGGAATATTTTAAGAAGAAAATACTCCGAAAAGGTTTATCGATGTGAGTGGCATTAGTCCACGAAAGAATTAAGAATTTTTAATCGATATTTTAGTAGCTACGATTTTATGGCAAATACATCAGAAGCAAAAATTAACACTTACGCCCCTTGGTAGCCAAAGTATTCTTTACCAAAAATTTGAAATTACATGCAAAAGATTTTCCATCAGGAGATGTATCCGCTGAAGAAAAAAATTTTCAAATCGGAGTTTTAGAAGAAGAGTTATCGGGGAAAATGTAATTTACTTTTACGCCCCCTAGCGGAAAATCTATGCGTAATTTGAAAAAGTAACTATATCTAAAATACTCTTCGACATAAATGGAATCGAAAGATATAATTTTTTTTTTCAATCGGATGTTTAGAAGAAAATATGTGGAATAAAACGTATTTTTGAATTCGACAGCATCTGCAGCATCTGCATCTAGTGGCGAAACTGTACATCATAAAAAAAAACGAAATGAAGGATCATCATTTGCATATTTCAAGCTTCCCAATGCAAAAAGAGTTTTTCAAATCGGACTAATAGTTGCTGAGATATCGTGGGTACAGACGGACGGACAAACCGATAACAGAAGCACGATCTTTTTTTACAAAAGACGTGCTAAAAAGAGAAGCTAAATAAAAATGCGTACACTGCAAAATTCAGGTAACTCCTAAATCTCTGTTTTTCTTTAGATACCTTCGTACATATACAGTGCTATCTTAATGGGTTGGTCTCGAGCTTCGCATAAAGCAAGTTAATCGAAAGGAAAAAATAAATTTCTTGAGAACTTTAGGTGCAAAATAAGTATTTGAGAATTTTCCATGTAAGTTAGTTTGACCCCCCCCCCCTTCCGGCTCTATGAAGGAAACATACCCCGTCGACATTTCTGATATACATTCCAAAGTCCATTTTTAATATTTCATTTTTTTGTTGCCTGTTCTGAAAGTTTGTGGAAGTATTTTTTCCTGATTTGTATTCTTACAGTATTCTCCCTCGAAATACAAACTGGCAAAACATCTTAATTTTATCTAAAGGCGGCCAGACCTCCACCTTGTCTACGCCTGAACAATATCACGAGCCGGCCCTGACCAGCTGCATCACTTTCTTAGAAAAGATACACCATTCTGTGGTTCAAAATAAATCCAACAACATGGTGCAACTTAGAACAATATCTGTAGGTTTTATTGGTGTAGGAAACAGATTGGCATAGCCGAGCATTCACTCACAAACGTGTGGCTTTATCAAGACTGATGAAAATTTAGCCTATGCGGAGAGAATCAATAGTGAGCGTTAACATTTGAATATATATATATGCATGTACTTACTTTGAGTTCACATTGTTCAAAATGGGGGAAAAGCGCGAGAACAAACGTCAACAAGCAAAGTACAAAACATAATGAAACAAGGTCTTAACATTTCAAGAAATATGACCATAGGGGGTGCAAATCACGGGAAACAGTATCGTTGCATGCGGACGCCGTTGTGAGGATTTCAATTGACTCTCTGTAGGAGGTCTCAATGTGGGTGGTGTATGGTGCTAGTTGTTTGTATCTTGGCCACTACGGCGTTGCCTCTTTTATGCAAACTTCTCTTGAAAGAGCTGAGTTAAGGGCCTCATTTCTAACATTCCTTTTGTGCTCAAACACTCTGGCGCCAAATGATTTCTTAGTCATCTCTATATAGCACCTTTGCGTTCCGTCAGGATATTCCAGCGGGATGGAGTAAACAACAGCTTTCTGTCAAGGCAGACATCTCTCATGAGGAAAAGGATATTCAAAATTGAGGTAGTTGCCCCGATGCCGATGCTTCCTACACCAATAAAATCTACGGATAATGTTCTAAGTTCATCAACTTGGTGTATATTAGTGCTCATTACATATTGTTTGTCTTAACATGGTGCAACCTTTCACCATAACGTGCTGAAAAGCTGAACTCTGTTATTGGGTTTTTGTTAGCAAAACACGATGGTGTATCTCTTATCAGAAAGAGATGCAGCTGGTGTAGCACCACTTTTTGGAGCAACCTTCCACAAAACTTTTAACAGTGTACATTTCCAGTCAGATGGTAAGTTTATATTATACACATTTTATTTGCGTCGAAATGGTTAACATCTTATGAACAGATCAAAAATCATAAAAATTGAAAACAATTATGTTAAAATAATAATTCGCCATTAAGATTAATTTGATTGATTATAAAAGTCACAACAACGAGATGACATCCATTTTTTTTAACAATCAGTTTTATCTTGTAGTAATATATAAATTGGACTGACACAAAATTATGAATTACAAAATGGAGGTGACAAACACAAAATCATGAATAACGCAAAATCCACTCGACAGAGTTTAATGACAGTTGGTACGGACATACATACACTGACGGAAAAAAAATCCCAACACCACGAAATAATAGTTGTAGGTGAATGAAATGGCGGCAATACATTTGTATAGGTAACATAGTTAATCGATTAAGGTTTCAAGATCACAGCTTATTGTAAGCGCGAGAAGAGCCATTTCAAAAGTGAAATGCTGGTACATTAATAACCGGTGTAACCGCCAGAATGTTGAATGCAAGCACGCAAACGTTCATGCATTGTGTCGTACAGGTGCTGGATGCCAGTTCGTGGGATGGAGTTCCATGCTTGATGCACTTGGTCTGTCAATACAGGGACGATTAATGCTGGTTGGGGGTGACGCTGGAGTTGTCGTCCAATGATGTCCCATACGTGCTCGATTGGTGAAAGATCTGGTGATCTAGCAGGCCATGGCAATATGTCGACACTCTGTAGAACATGTTGGGTTACAACAGCGGTATGCGGGCGAGCGTTATCCTGTCGGAAAACACCCCCTGGAATGCTGTTCATGAATGGCAGCACAACAGGTTGAATCACCAGACCGACGTACAACTGTGCCGTCAGGGTGCGTGGGACAACCACGAGAGTGCTCCTGTAGTCATAGGAAATTGCTCCCCAGACCATAACTCCAGGTGTAGGTCCAGGGTGTCTCGGCCACAGACAGGTTGGTTGCAGGCGTTCAACTGGCCTCCTTCTAACCAACACACGGCCATCACTGGCACCCAGGCAGAACCGACTTTCATCAGAAAACGCAACAAATCTCCACTCCGTCCTCCAATGAGCTCTAGCTTGGCACCACTGACGTTGCAAACTGCAGTGGTTTGGAGTAAGTGGAATGCACGCTACAGGGCGTCTGGCTTGGAGCTGTCCTTCAAGTAACCGATTTGTAACAGTTCGTTGAGTCACTGCGGTGGCAACTGCAGCTCGAATTGCTGCCGCAGACGCGGTACGATGAGCCACGGTCTTACGCCGTACACGGCTGGCTTCCCTCTCAGTAGTGCCACGTGGCCGGCCAGAACCCGGTCTTCTTGAGACAGTACCTTCCCTTGACCACCGCTGCCAACAATCATGCACGGTGGCTACATACCTGCCAAGTCGTTCTGCAATATTGCGGAAAGAAAATCCACCTTCTCGTAGCCCTATTACACGAATTCGTTCAAACTCCGTGAGCTGTTGATAATGGCTTCTTCGTCTTCTTAAAGGCATTCTTGACTAACATAAACACCCTACGTCGAATCTCAACGAGAACTAACGCTCACGAACGTTACAGCGCGTATTTACAGCAAACCTGCTTTGCATGTTCCGAGGGGCGCTACTAGCGCCACACGAATGCGCCGAGCGCGAAATTTGCATAGACGTCATCTTACAGATGTACTCTCACCGCCTACCAACTGTCGTTTATCTAACACAAACCCTTCTTGGTGTTGAGATTTTTTTCCGTCAGTGTATATCAGTAATACACAACAGAGAAGCAATGCCATCCCCGCATGAGGAGGAAGCATGCGCATGACAGCACAGCAGTCCAAAAGTGACGCATTAATTAGCGCGTATTTCGAGGGGCTAATAGTGATTTTGATTCCCCCGAACAGCGATACCCCTAGCACAATGAGCCCACATGCTGTTTACAAAGTTGTGAACGAGAGTTCGGGGCAATAAGTGACATTCCTCCACCAAGGAGCGTCGGAGTTCTGGAAGGGTTCTGGGAGAGGTCTGCCGGCTTGTAATCGCTCTTCCCAGGCATACCAGACATTTTCTATCGGGTTCAGGTCACCTTCATCTCTGAATATCCTGATTCTCCAGATATTCGTCGACTGGCCGAACCCTATGAGAACGCGAGTTGTCGTCCATGAAAAGGAACTGGAAACCAACAGCTCCCCTAAAATGCTGTAAATAGGACTTGTAACGTATACTCTATATTCACTTTCCTTTTGATTTTACTATCTCTGGTTATTTTATTTTACTATGTAAATTATCTTCTTACTGAACGAAATATTATTTCACCCGATGAATGAGATCTGGCAATGAGTGTAAGTCATGACGTGGTGGTAGCCAGTATATATAGGCGCGTTCATCGATAGCAAGAGAGCGTTTGTTATACGAGGAGAGATTTTGTTATTATAAGGAGAGCTTTTGTTGTTATAGGGAGATCGTTTGTTGTTATACTAGAGGAGAGAGTTTCGTTCTATGTGATTAGTTTTGATTCTTCATTATTGTGAAACAAGTTGCGTGTGTGTGCTTTGGATGACCAAGAGTTGCATAATAAAAAAGCTTTGAGTAAGTACGTCTTTCTCAATTAATAGTTTTTGTCAGACCTCTGTCTGGCTGTTAGTTTATATCATTAGTTTATTACCATTAACAACCAGCGTTAAGACTTTATTCATTCTAATTACTGCTGCAACATTATTACCAGTTATAAGTTTGTTCAATACTATTACTACACTACTAGCAGGAGACTTTATTCATGTTCTTAATTAACTAGTAACAACAACCATTTGAATTCACTATTTGAAGCTTAGTACAAGCATATCATTCAGTAGCAGAAGCATTATACTTAGCTCAGTAGCAAAGCTTCATTATTATCATTAGCTAGCTGGTAGAAAGAGCTTATTCATTATAATTAGCTTAGCGGAAAGCAAATAAAGCTAATTCATTATAATTGGCGCCCGAACTTTTTCTCGAACACGAGATCTTGACAATTATTACCCATGTCTTCCTTACCTGAGACAACTTCAATTTTCCACCCCAAGGCAAGTTCCGAGGGTAATGGTGTTTTTTTTTTTGACAATTTGCAAGAAGCCTGTGGCTCTAACTTTGATATGAGTGATCTACACGTACCCAGGCATTCTTCACAATTTCATAATGCACCAGCTTCCTATTACTCTGAGTCGCGGGTCGTACCTGAGGGAGTTCCATCCTCTCAGCGAAGCAGAATGCTTGCCCATTTCGTGCCGCATGCAGGAACAATTCATTTCACTGGTTTGGAGGGGTCCTTAAAGTTCCTCGAAGATCTGGAAGATCATTTTGATCTATATAATATTCCTGACGACTGCAAAGTCCAAATCGCCGGCACTTGCTTGAGGGATACCGCTAAGACCTGGTATCGGCAGTGGAGAGTGTCGAACCCAGATTCTCATTATGAGAATTTCCGTGCAGAATTTTTGGAGGTCTTTCCTTTCGGCCTCAGTCGAGCTAGCCTTGCACAACAGCTTTTTCGCGTCAGCAAGGTCCCAATGATAGCCCTGTTGCATTTGCGTTGGAAACTACACGCTTATATAACCTATGGGATCCACATGCCAGTCATGTTGACATGTTGGATACCCTCGTGCAGCAGCTCGACCCATTCTTACAAGATTTTCTTGAATTTCGACACCCTGCCACAATTCATGAATGCCTTCGCCTCATACGCACGTATGAAGAGCGACATGGCAAACATGGTTCAACTCACCATGCTCGAGCACCCCGCGAGGTTTATTACGAAAACCCTCAGCGGCATAATAGGCATAATAACTTTCAGCGCGAGCATACACAAGTGCACACCCAAGCTTCATACGTTCCACCACACAGAAGAGTGGCAAACCAACAGCGAGTTTCTGAACAAGCTTCGGGATATCGTACAAATGCACAGTATGCTCGACCCCGTTCCAATCCTCAGCATTCGGAACGTTTTCATGCTCTGGGCAATGATAATTTTTCTGCCCGTGCTGAGGGCAGACGTAATGGATATGGAAAATGTCAACAGACACGCGGAGTTCCCGACGCAGGTTTCACGCAGTTTTCCTCATCGTGAAAATTTTCCCGATACCCGGCAGGGTCAAGGTTTCAGACCACATGATAATCCAACCAGGATTCCTTTAAACTTCCAAAGGAAGTAGACCAAGGGTCGGTCCTGCTTCCTGATACCAAGCATTCTGACCCTAAAACAGTATTAGTGACTGTTCAAACTCCTCAGTTGCCTGATGTATTCTTGACAATTGAAGATATTATTGTCGAGACAAAGTTCGACACTGGTTCTGAAATATCAGCCCTAAATACGAAGTTTTGCACTGACAATTTTCCTGCAATACTAGTTCAGCCTGCGACGCAGTATTTGCGAGGTGCAAATAACGAAATCTTCAGTATCACAGGAACTGTCACATTATCTTTAGGGCTGGGAAAAGCTCGTTTTACGCATTCTTTCCTGCTTATAGACGAGCTACCTGTGAAATGTCTAATGGGAATGGACTTTATTCATAAGTTTCAAATAACTTTGAATTTCGTACAACATGTGATTTCCTTTCCGGAACCTGTCGAAATGATTCCTACGGTTCCTGTAGATATAACGAATTTGTTATTGAGTAACCAATTGAATGAGAGGCAACGAAACCAGCTTTCTCTCCTTTTACAGGAAAGCCCTGGTTTATTTTCCTGATCAACCTGGTTTCACACAGGTGGTTTATCATGTCATTGACACTGATGGTTCGAAACCAATTGCGACGAAACCTTACCCTTGTGCTCCACTTAAAAAACAGGAAATGCAACGTCAAATTTCTGAAATGATTAAGCAGGGCATAATCAGGGAATCAACAAGCGCCTGGGCTGCTCCTGCCTTTTTGGTTCCAACGAAACAATCCAATGAATTTCGTTTCGTGACAGATTTCCGCAAGCTCAACCAAGTCACAAAAACGATCAATTATCCACTACCTGTCATGTCGCATATTTTAAATGACCTGTCGTCAACCAAATGGATGTCAACCTTGGATTTGGCGAGTGGATATTGGCAGGTGGCAGTACATCCGGACTCTGTCGATAAAACAGGCTTTGTGACTCCTTTTGGGGCTTATGAATATCTGCGTATGCCCTTTGGACTAGCTTCTGCACCTGCTACTTTCCAAAAGCTTATGGATACGGTTCTCAGACCTGTCCTGGGTCCCCATGTGCATGTATATTTGGATGATATTATTATTACATCCGAGACTTTTGAAGAGCACCTTTCTCTGCTCAAACAGGTGTTCCAACTCATATACAATGCTGGCTTGACGTTAAAACCTAGTAAATGCCAGATAGCGAGGGACGAGATTGTATATCTGGGGTTGAAAATCACTCCCCGCGGCTTATTTACTGATAATGAAAAAATTAGGCCGATTGTTGACTTTCCTCGGCCTAAAACAGCAAAAGAACTATCACGCTTTTTTGGGAATGACCGGATGGTATCAGCAGTTCGTCCCCGCTTATGCTACAATCTGTGAGCCATTGTATGCTTTAAAACGTAAATACAAGAAGTTTGTTTGGACACCTGAGGCTAACGCTGCATTCGAAACACTGAAGTCTGCGTTGACTCAGCCTCCGGTGTTGGCTTTCCCGGATCATACTAAGGAATTTGATATTTATACTGACGCATCCGGAGTTGGTCTTGGTTGCGTTTTGTCACAAGCTGGGCATCCAATAGCTTTTGCGTCTCGTACTTTAGCCAAAGCTGAACGCAATTATTCAGCTACGGAACGTGAATGTCTTGCTGTTGTGTATGCGCTGAATAAATTTCAATGTTATCTTAATGAATTGACAGTTAACATAATTACGGATCATTCTGCCCTTCAGTATTTGAATTCTGCTAAGCACCTATCTCAAAGACTTATGAAGTGGGCTCTGAAGTTACAAGAGAGCAATATCAAAATTTCGTATCAGCCAGGTAATAAGAATCAATTACCGGACGCATTGTCTCGCGTTCCGATTTGTGGGTCCCCACAGAAACTACTTCCTGGATGTCAGCCTTTACTTCTAATAGCTGATATAACATCCAGAGAGCAGATAATGGCAGAATTAATAATTGATCCAGATTTTGGGGATATCTATAATTTTTTGCTTGCGGGTTCGCCCCTACAAAGTGATCCTTCTCTGGCTGGAAGATCACAGCATTTTGAAGTAATAGAGGGTCTTCTTTATTATACAAAATCTAGGACTACTAGGGCAGAGTTTCGCCCATGTATTCCGCGAACCCTCAGAATGGCCCTTTTGAACGAATTTCATGACAAACCTCTTGCAGGCCATTTAGGTATTCGCAAGACCCGTTGTAAATTGCGGGATGTTGCCTATTGGATTTGCATGTACCAAAGTGTGCTCGCATACGTTCAATCATGTCACTTGTGTCAGATTAATAATTACCGTAATGTAAGACCGGCCGTTCACTTGAAATCTAGTTCAAGTTCTCATGTTTTTGATATTATTTCAATAGATTTATTGGGACCTTATCCTTTATCTGTTAAAAACAAAGCTCGTTACGTTTTAGTACTAACTGATAAGTTTTCTAAATGGGTTGAAGTTTTCCCATTAAAGCCGCTACGGCAGAAGTTATTTGTAATGTCTTAGTTAATGAATTATTCTCTAGATATGGTGCACCTAATAAAGTATTTTCAGATAATGGTCCTCAATTTATTTCTGACATTTTTTAAAGAATGTGTGCGAGACTACACATTAAACATAAATTCATTTCCCCATATCATCCCCAGAGTAATCCTGCGGAACGCGTGAACCGCACGCTAGTGAAAATGATTGCTACATTTGTAATGGGTCATCATGAACGATGGGATGACCATTTGGAGCTTTTGCGTTCGCCCTCCGCTCGTCTGTCCACGAATCTACTAAAATTACTCCTGCAGAACTTTTTCTGGGTCGCAAAATTAAAACCCTTTTGAAAATTTAACGGGGATTATCGACGAACTAAACCAGCGACCAACTCCGCAATCAGTACGCATCATGGCAGAAAAAGCTCGTGTTGCAATGCTAGGAGCACAAGCGGCTCAAGCAAGATATTATAATACTAGGCGTAGGGAACCAGATCTTGTCGTTGGAGATCTCACTCTCGTGGAAACGCACTTCCAGTCTTCTGTTTCGCATACTTTAGTGAAGAAATTTGCACCCAGCTACGAAGGTCCATATCGGGTGGCAAATGTGTTTGAAAATAATATTGTTCTTGAAAAACCTGACAATCAATTTCAATACGTACACGTTGATCAGTGTCGCAAGTATCATGAACGAAATATCGATTTCATAATCAATCCTACTCAACCTTCTGTTCCACAGACTCAAGAGTCTATATCTCACGATCAACCGCCAAAAAAAAAAAAAAAAAAAAAAAAAAGAAAAAATTAAGGGGGAGATGATGTAACGTATACTCTATATTCACTTTCCTTTTGATTTTACTATCTCTGGTTATTTTATTTTACTATGTAAATTATCTTCTTACTGAACGAAATATTATTTCACCCGATGAATGAGATCTGGCAATGAGTGTAAGTCATGACGTGGTGGTAGCCAGTATATATAGGCGCGTTCATCGATAGCAAGGAGAGCGTTTGTTATACGAGGAGAGATTTTGTTGTTATAAGAAGAGCTTTTGTTGTTATAGGGAGATCGTTTGTTGTTATACTAAAGGAGAGAGTTTCGTTCTATGTGATTAGTTTTGATTCTTCATTACTGTGAAACAAGTTGTGTGTGTGTGCTTTGGATGACCAAGAGTTGCATAATAAAAAAGCTTTGAGTAAGTACGTCTTTCTCAATTAATAGTTTTTGTCAGACCTCTGTCTGGCTGTTAGGTTTATATCATTAGTTTATTACCATTAACAACCAGCGTTAAGACTTTATTCATTCTAATTACTGCTGCAACATTATTACCAGTTATAAGTTTGTTCAATACTATTACTACACTACTAGCAGGAGACTTTATTCATGTTCTTAATTAACTAGTAACAACAACCATTTGAATTCACTATTTGAAGCTTAGTACAAGCATATCATTCAGTAGCAGAAGCATTATACTTAGCTCAGTAGCAAAGCTTCATTATTATCATTAGCTAGCTGGTAGAAAGAGCTTATTCATTATAATTAGCTTAGCGGAAAGCAAATAAATCTAATTCATTATAGACTCTACGGTGTCATCCCTGTACCGTGCAGCAGGCAGGGTGCCTCCTGCAAACACGGGCAGCGGAGTGCGTCCATTCAAAATGATACCAGCCCAAACAGGAGTCTTCCACCACCGTAGTGGTCAATTTCTCTAATGTTGGATGTAAGATTTCGGCTTTGCACCTTCCTCCACATCTATACATGTCGAGAATCCGTGTTTAGTCTGTACCGCTTCTCACTGAAGAAAACACAGGCCCATTGATCAGGGGGGATGTTGTCGAGCGAGTGGGATACAGTCCATTGGGTTTCATGCATACATACTGTAAACTGTTTGCCTTGATATTGCGATTCCTATAGCAGAGCAGAGCTCCTGTGAAAGTTTCCATTGCGGTGAGCAGTTAGAGGCAAATACTGGTCGTCTTGACTTGTTATGACTCGTTGTCTTCTTGTCCAGACCCCCTGAAACTGTCTCCAAAGATTTGAGACTGCTTGCCTCGACGCGTTCAGCCATCTATACTCGGGGCAAGGCTAACCTGACTATGGAGTTAAAGTTACCGAGTGTGTACTTCCACTGCATAATATAGTTCCACTTGAAAAGCCCGTGTTCGAGTTTGAACTGAGTCCTAAAAAGGACATGGATATGTTCTAAATGTTGTACGTACGTACATAATAAAAATAAAGATACCAGTTTCGGTCGCGTTTCTAAAAAGTACAAATATTCTCATTTTGGCGAGGTCATTGTCATTTGTGTTTTGCTTCAGAGAATATATACAGTAAACACGGATAATATTTACAGCAAGCGGGAAGGGAGAATTGTGCTAGCTGAGGGTAGGTGGGGAGATAATGGTTTGGCGATTAAGCTTGCTCCTTTCTTCGTGGTTACTGTTTTAAAATACCCATTCATAAATAGTTTGTCTGGTGGTCAGCAAGGTTGGGAAGGTGTGGGGGTTGAGGAGTGACATCGTGATAGAACCCGGGAAGTTTCCTTTTGTCTTGCCTTAAGTCACCCTTAGGGGAAAGGGTCAGCAACACATGACACAATATCAGTGCCTAGAGAAATACTATTACGCAAGAGATATCTTGTCGGTGATTCGGTTTTACAGCATTAACAGTGTGTTCAGGTTAGCTTTGCTCCGAGTATAGCTAACTCAGCTTGCGATTGCTCTGTTTCCAATCTACCAATTGTTCTCCACCGTAAAGAATCTTCTAAGCGACGGTGGGGAGATTTCCACTTCCACTATCAGCCCAACTCAAGCTTCAATTTCTACAACCCGCTCAGAACAACGTTTATGAGCTAAAAGACACGTGATGAACACGTCACGTGTCTTTTAGCTCGATAACGTACGGTCGTCATTTGCATGTTTCCATAGGGGCCAGGCACAATCTTGCTTGGGTACGTCGACTTGGCGTTTTCCTGCAAATGTCTATAAGAAATCTGTACAACCTGTCGTCTCGTTATGAACATATCCTCGAATTTTTATTTGTCACCCTAATTTTGGACACCAGTGTAGATAGAAAACAATTTTCAATTCCTTTTACTCAGTGCATCTTATCTCCCGTTATATTTTACACATTTCATCTTTAATTGATGATCAAATGCACAAATCAATGTATTGTATTTGATCATCAGAGCAGTCTTGCGTGATCAAATATTGACCTACGCAATTAAGACTGGGAGCGAATCTCGCGTGCATTAGGTCTTACTGCAGCAGTCTTTGTCTGAAACCAGTGACCATAAATCGCAGATAAGTAGGTTCGGCTTTTGGCGTTAGGTGCTTCTGGTGGTTGTTAAAATCCAGGGGAAAAAATACAGGTAGGTTCTGATTGAGCCGTCAGTCTGAAATGTAGGACGGTGACTTGCAGATCGGAGAGTTGAAATGAGATGGTCGAGTATGGTTTCAAAGCGTATATTTAATTTGTTATGGCCAACACTGGTCTATGATTTGAAAAGTAGCTTACGTAATTTTTACAAATAATGCTGGATACATTGCGAACAAAAAGCAGATCGATACACTAATTACCCAACGCGGTGCTCTGTCTTCTTGAGATTCTTACCTTCCTCGTCACTTGCTCTTGTCTCTCGTTTTGATTTTCTCCACTTTTGCTTGCGTTCATTCTACGAATTCCGCGGCACTGTCGAAAATGTAAACTCGTTCACACGAAAACACATTTTTTTTAATGTTAGTTTAAACCACTGCGATATGTTCTTTATATATTTGAATGGATCTCGTCAAGAGCTTTAAAACGATACCACATCAAGAGCTTTAAAACGATACCACTCACAGTCGTCTTGCACTCACTATTGTCTAGATAAACCGCGATATTGTCAAAAGTGTTCACCGGTTCATAATTTTTTTTTAATGTTCACTTCAAACCACCGCGAAATTTTCTTCGCATGAACAGATCTCGTCGAGAGCTTTAAAACGATACTACGCACAATCGTGTTGCGCTCACGGTTGTCGAGATAGACTGAGTCAACTTGGCGGCACATCCAGAAATATTGCATTATCTTCCCCGCGCATAGGGAGCGAGGGGAGCTTCGCGCGCACGATGTATTGCGCAGTATGCGTATTGGATTCCATGCTGTTTACGAATATTCTAACACGATAAGTGTGAGTCACGTATTTTTAACGCTATAATGATTTCAATTGGGACCTATTTTTGTCACAGGCGGTCAGCCGTAAGTCGCCCCATACTATCCGCAGAGTTTGACGTAGTCCTATGTCAAAACATGATTTTGCAATAAAAGTGATCTTGAAGACGGCAGTGGTGAAATCATAAAAAACTGATTTATAGTTTCTAACTGCAGGTGTGCATCTTACGTAAAAAAATTTTGGCCTAACTGAACAAGAAACCAGTTACATGATAAGCAGAAGACGTAAACTGAACAATGCCAGCTATAAGAAGCTTTGATACGCTAATATTTACATGGAACAGAAAAATGAATGCAAACGTGAGAAATAAACTAGTTTTGTAAGGAAATTTTCAGCAGCATATTTTTCCAAAAACCAATCTTCTAGCATAGAAAGTGTAATGAGAATACATTGAATCTCAGAGGAACATCTAAAATTTGATTTAAGCAATTTTTAATTTCAGTTTTCTTACCTTTAAGCTAACCTCTCTCATAATATAGTAGTTCACAAGTTTTATACACGTACTATACTGCATGCCCTATGCTGCGCAGTGAAGCTCTTCATTACATGTGCAAAGCGATCATCGTGGAAGTACAATCTTTTAAATGTTTTTGCACCTGAGAACTGCTGAAAGTTCCCATGAAAAAGGCTTGATTTAGTGTTTGATATGAGTAGCAGGTACACATAAATATACTCATACATGAAATTAAGTCTTATCGTATTTACATTATTATGAAGAACTATTGTTGTTATGATATAAGCATCTAGTGGAACTGCCCTTTTTCTCGCTACTACAGGAAGACATTGGAAAATTCATCGTATGTCACTTCCACGGAAGAAATTTATCCGGAAAACTTTCGCTTTTCTTTACAGTTATTAATTAATTCGAAAAATAAAACGTCATCGGAGCGATTTAAAACCATTTCCGGAAGCTCTAGATGCAACTCATTTCATACTGAAGAAAATCTTCAGCTATCTGACTGAAAAAAAACAAAAAAACATTTGGTCATCTGTGATTGGTTATGTGTACGTGTGATTCTCTCCCTTTTCCGGTGTAAATCAAGGTAGTTATTGCTGATTTAGCATTCGATGGTCTATGAGCTGGGATAAGAAAACAGACATCACTAATTATTTCGTTACATATTTAATAAGATACATGGTGCATGTGACTTACTTTTCGGTACTCGTCAGTGACGAAGCCCCAACCTTCTTTCCATACTCGTGTAGCCATCTGCTCCTTTTTCACAGCTTCACGCCTGTTCAAGGGAATGAAATTTCATATTTCACATATCTCCGAAAACACTTTTTGTTTTTTGCATTATATAATAATAAATTTAACAAATTATGCATAGGGTTTTCGGAAAGTAATGCCTCAATGTTTATATTTTTTTCTTTAAAGTTATCGAAATTAAACAAAAAAGAAAAGATAGCTCAGAATGAAGTTGTTGTTTTTATATCTTATTTTTCCACAGAGTCTCCCTCTCACTCGGAACAAGTCAGCCAGCACTGGACAAGTTTTTCGAAATAATTCAGTTCAATCTTCAGGCTGACATGGGAATTATTTTCTCGTAGCAGCTCAAACTTTTTTTCTTTTGTTGGAGGTTTAACGACCACCGTGAGTAACTCAATGGGCTATAAGCAGTCGCCCGTCCCTAATTTAGGGTCATTGGTTCCAGGGAAGGGAGAGAGTCAGTACCGTAAGACAAACACAACACTCGTGCCTCATCAGGATTTGAACCCGGATTCATCTCGGACGAATGGCCAGAGACCACTGCGCCACCGGGAAGGCCTTGGGACTTCTTCGTTACGTGTGAAATGAATTCCTTTGACATGTTTCTTCATTATTGCAAACAATCATGTTGCCGAATCCAGGTTGTAAGAAAAATCCCAGAAACGGTAAAAAGTCCCGGAAGAAAGAAATCCCAGAAAACGGCTAACACATTTCCCAGCCGGAGGTTGTGTCTTGAATTTTTTCTAAGTGTAGTGGAGTGACGATATTCAGGTGACTGGTTTTTCATATCCGGGTCATAATGACGCACCCTAGGGTCAACGGGTCGACAATTTCTAGCGGGTCAAACGGGTCGGGTCAAGGTGGTCTTGACTCGTTTTCGACCTTTTTTTATTTCCGTTTTATTTTTGAAAAGGTAAAAAAAAATTTCAAAACAAAATGCGCACTGTGGAATTTTGTGCCCGATACTTTTTTTTTTTTTTTTTTTTTTTGGTTGGAGGTTTAATGACCACCGTGAGCAACTCAATGGGCTATAAGCAGTCGCCCGTCCCAAATTTAGGGTCACTGGCTCCAGGTAAGGGAGAGAGTCAGTGCCGTAAGACAAACACAACATCCATGCCTGAGCGGGATTCGAACCCGGACCCCATTCGGACGAATGATCAGAGCCCATCGCTTAGACCACTGCGCCACCGGGGCGGCATGCCCGATACTGGTGCCCACAGCCTGAAAAAATTATTTGTCATGCAGTATGAAGGAAGAGTGTCCTCAGGAGTAAGAGCGTATCCCTTCGTTTTGGGGGGCAATGATGAAAACAACATCTGCAGTTCGGAAACTTTCAACTCATCATAAACTTGAAAAAATTGGTGTTGCTGTGAAACATATTCTGAAGCTTGATGTGTTATCAAGAAAACAACAAACACTGAAATCAAACATACATGTTGCTTAATTCAAAAAATTTGACTGTAACGCCATCAAAATTAGGTGGAACAGGCTTAACATCACTGCGAAGAGACTTTTGACTCTCGTAGGTATGTTTGAAAACATGTGTAAAACAGTTAGGTTATGTCTTGCAAATGAAGGACGACAGTTTCAATATCTCCTGTAAGTGAGTAAATTATACGTTCCTATAATACATTTGTTTGATTTCCATATAACCTAAGATACCCACTGCCGAGAGATATTTTAAACGCCCTATATACATATTATAGTTCGAATAGTTCGAAACATATTTGTCGAGGGGTTGGGTCCGGGGTAGTTACAGATCCGGGTTGGGTTCAGTTTTGTAACGTCCGGGTCCGGGTCCAAAATTTTTGATCCGTTTCCAACTCTGCTCTCATCTCCAGTCCAATGCAGAACAGAAAATCATAAGCCTTGCTTTCGTAGCAATTAAGCAAAGCTAACTCTGACTGAGTATATCTCGTGTCCCGATATTTTGAGCTATTGAGTGAGTTTTCCTTCCTGTCATCTCTTCTATCTGTGTGTATTGTCATCATAAAGGAACGAACTACGTTTTCCATTATTCTTACCTCACAGTTTGTTCTCATCATTAATCTCAACTCATTTTTTCATCTTCAAACTTCCATTTGTTTACGTTTGGAAGTCGCCACAATGTCGGCTTCCAGTGATCCCCCCCGCCGCCCCGGTGGCGCAGTGGTCTAAGCGATGGCCTCTGATCGTTCGTCCGTAAGGGGTCCGGGTTCGAATCCCGGTCAGGCATGGATGTTGTGTTTGTCTTACGGCACTGGCTCTCTCCCTTCCCTGGAACCAGTGACCCTGAATTAGGGACGGGCGACTGCTTATAGCCCATTGAGTTGCTCACGGTGGTCGTTAAACCTCCAATCGCCGCCCCGGTGGCGCAGTGGTCTAAGGCGTTGGCCTCTGATCATTCGTCCGCAAGGGGTCCGGGTTCGAATCCCGGTCAGGCATGGATGTTGTGTTTGTCTTACGGCACTGGCTCTCTCCCTTCCCTGGAACCAGTGACCCTAAATTAGGGACGGGCGACTGCTTATAGCCCATTGAGTTGCTCACGGTGGTCGTTTAACCTCCAATCAAAAAAAAAAAAAAAAAAACTCCAATCAAAAAAAATCCCCCCCCTCTTTGCGATAGCACTTCCGGAAGCTGATTACACGCTACTCTCCAACTCCATAGAAATAGAAGTATCCTCGCTCCCAGATGCCTCTGTGACTGGTGATGTCCTCCCGTCTCAGAAGTGGGTTCAGACGTGCTACCTCTCTCTGCAACTGCTGTGCCTTCCCCTTGTATGCCTGCCGTCGCACAATTGCCTTCTCATGTTTCAGTGCTGCCTTTTCCACCTCTCAAGCCGTCGGGGAAGGCATCATTCGTGACTGCTCTTCACAGCGGTTTAACTCCGTCATCTACTCCTGCCTCTTGAGTACCGTCGTTACTTGGTTTCCCAATTGTATAGATCGCCAACAAAACTGTTACCGCTACAACTGATGATTACTCAAAGGTAGGCAGAGAGCAAGTTTAGATCGAGGTGTTCTCTTTCATGCCCTACCCAACACTCTTCTACCTCGTTACATGGACGCTCTATCTGTCTATATTGCAGCAACTGCCATTTCCGGAATCGCCAGAACAACTCAAAGTATCTCTATGCTGTTTGACTGCAAAACTGATGCTGACTTCTTGGCCAACGACCTGAACATTGGCGCATACCGTCTCATTTCATCTCTGCTTTCGAAACGTCCTGTTGCACTCACTTTCTACCCTGTCCTTCAGGCGATTCCTGATGATTTACTTCCCTTGCTGGTTGACAGTCTGCAAGATTGTTGGAAAAGTTCGCCGCCTTTTGGATGCCCCTCGGGACACCCGTTTCGCCCACATCACTGGCCTTCGAAGATAATTGTTGGTTGTCTTCCCGACCAAATAGGCCTTGCGGGATCGCCCCACAGATGCGACTGCGAATATCTGTAATCATTCATATACTTTCAAGATTTCAAGATCTTTACTTCTCATTATTGTATTCAGTGTGTGACGCAAGATCACCCACTGCAGCGTGTCTGAACCCAGGATGTGACTTCTTGATGATCGACGTCCGCAGCAGCTGTCTCTTCCTTGCCGACTGATGTTTCCGCAAGCGCATCTACTAGTGTTGCTCCACTGTCTTCTGTGCTTTCCCCGAGCCATCTGAAAGACTCCAGCCATTTTCCACCGTTGTCCCAGCGGGGGTACTGCATCTTTCTCCACGCATCTTGGTGACTGTTTCGAACACTGACACCTCTATGAATAAGCTTTCCAGATCTGATGTGCCAAGTGTTCCTCCCGTACTTCCCATTGGAGAATCCTCAGTGCTTACTTCCGGTAAATAAAACCCAAGTGTAGCCCCACCGGTCTCCTTTCTCCAGGAACACACTGCTGTCCTAGCGCTTGTCATGCCTTATCCCTTTCACACGAGTCCGACTCTGACGCTGATGTTTCTTCTGTGCAATCTGTTCTCCCTCTCTCCGAATCTGAGACCGTTCCTGATCAGAAGATGGATGTGTCGCCAGCTGCTTCCTCATCTGAGTGGTCTGCCTCCTTAAGGAAATCTACCAAACAGAAGAAGGTACGTGCACTATCCCACTTGCTTCCTACGGATACCTCCGCTAGTTTGACTCTTCCTGATACCTCTTCGATTCCAGCCGCCCAACGTGCTGTGAAGCTGCGCTCTCGCTCCAGCATAGCATCCGACATATGATCATCACTGCTGCCGACATGTTTGGTAGATTTTCTCAATTCCTCTGATTCCCATTCCATTGCCTTGTCAAGAGCTTCTTCTCTTTCTTTCTCCTGACACAAATGCACAGATTTTTTCAACGAAGTTTCGTCGGTCTTTGGACTAGGACATTCAATTGAGATGCTGCTTGTCAGTTTGAACAATATATCCGCCATTTTCAGTAGCACCGCCGTTCTGATCAACGATACTCTGCCCTCGTCCGCACCTTTCTTTCAGGCTTAAGACGACTCAAAGAACTCTCTGAGTCGTCTCTGTGTGACACACTTCCACCTGAGGTTGCTGATTCTTAGTTCGCTAAATACTAAGGGGCTTGCGAATCCGTTCGCCGACTCATTGGGGTTTGCAGATCTTGAGATTATTATTGGTGGTCACCCACAGCAAGGAACTCCTAACTCTAGGGCTGCTCTTTTCGATGAAGTTCTGAATTAGTGTCCCTCCCGCTGTATTCTTTAAGATTTTATTTTGTTATGTGACTGTATATTGATGTCGTTGTTACGTGTCACTCTACTGCACGTTTGCTGTTATTTCATGTTGTACCGAGCATTTTAAGTTTTTACAGATACTTTCTCTGTCTTTTTCCACGTTTTGTCAATATCATCTATTTATCATACTGTTCACACTTATGCATCCATCTTTGTTTTTCTCCATACGTATGATATTTTGTCACTTGATTTTGCTGACACCCTTTTTTTCCATTTAACGAGCACCTTGTCAGCGCGTTCATTGTTCTATCGTGTGGACAATCCTACATGTGCTTTGTGTCCTTTATTTTTGCTGTTATTTTTTGCATGCTTCATGTTTTGCCTGTATCTCACAGTTTCTGAAAAAAACTGAGAAATTCCTGTAAATGCTAACTACATTTACTTTTCAACTTTTAAGTATATTAATCCTTTTTACTAAGTACAGCGCAGTTGTCAATCGCAGTTAACATTTACATGAGTTTTTCAGCTCTATTTCTACCATATTGCATGGTTTTATTTATTTATTTGAAGTCTTGTTTTACATTTTGTTTTGTTTTTCGTTTCTAAAGTCAGTCGTCGCAACTGCAAAACGTATGTATGTACGCATCTCTTAATTTTAGTCTGTTACAACTTCTGCAGATATACAACCTACGTCCAGAAAGTTCCAGGACTGACGGCATAACTGATGTAACAGTAGTGGGATAAAAATATGAAGTATTAACTTAACAGTAGTGGGATATAAAGCTAAAGTATTAACTTCAGCTGGACTCTCGAATCAGAACGCTTTCAAGTAGTTCTCGATTCAAGTCTATTGCTAAGTGTGACACTTGAATCGGGAACTATTTTACGTAGAACCTGATCACATTCACCGTGATAGAAAGTAGTTAAGGCTCTACGAGACCCGTCATCTTGTATTGCTGCCTTCTCTTGTTAACGAACGGGCAAGCGTATTTCACAAATTGCTCCGGCAATTTTTCACATTTTGGAACACCCTTTGTGGCTAACGCAAGATATATGATAAATAAAGAGTTCCCTGGTTTCAGAATTTTTATTGACCTTTCCCTTCATTTTTTATCTGCAGCGAAAGTCGTACCAAGGCGTCTTCCATAGTTTTATTAATTAATAAAAAATACTTAAAGAGTTCAAAATGAAAATCTGAAACCAGGGTACTCTTTATTTATCAATCTTGCGTTAGCCACAAACGGTGTCCCAAAATGTGCAAAATTGCCCGAGCAATTTGTGAAATACGCTTGCCCGTTGGTTAACAAGAGAAGGCAGCAATACAAGATGGAGGGTCTCGTAGAGCCTTAACAATGAATTTTATGTGTGTGTGTGTGTGTGTGTGTGTGTGTGTGTGTGTGTGTGTGTGTGTGTGTGTGTGTGTGTGTGTGTGTGTGTGTGTTTAGATTTTCATTAAAATAATTATGCCTTAATGACTATTTTGGGTGTTCTTCCGACGCGCGGAACATCACGAATCCCACCGACAACATTGCAACATTGCTCATGACATTGTTATGACGTGGTTACGATGAAATATGTAATATTGATATAGACGTTCATTTTAAGAATATCGTTAATGCAGAACCGTATTGATTCCATAATATCAGAGAAACATTTTTAATTTTATATTCCACAGATTCAACACCTTTCCGTTCGTTTAATACAACTACGGAATTTACATTTTGTTCACTGGAAACCAGTTTTTACGTATTCCAGTCAATGTTTTTGGTGACCGTTAACAATTCTTGGAAAACTTCAGTCTTATTTATCATGCAGTTCCTTATAAATAGATATTCCAGAAGTCGGTCACGTAGAGCTTCTTTCGAAACACCTCCCCCCTTAGTCACGGAACGTTTTAATGCACGCCAGTGGGACTCAATGTTTTAAGTATCAACACCAAGGAGGTTAGAATAATACTTCTGGAGATGCCCTCTTAACCGTGAAGCCGCAAGGTGTGGGAATCTGCCGTTGTTTACATGATACCTACGTAATTTTATCTGTATTTTGGAATTGTGTGGTTTTGGGTTGCAGAAACCGTGTTAATATTAAACCGGAATGATTTATACTTCTTACACGAGTAAAGTTAACAATTTTAACGTTATGTTTTGTTTTGAATTCGCACCAATGTTCATGTATTTCAATTTAAAATAAAAATGGGAAGGAACCTCAAAATAATTAAGAATTTTATAAATTCATCATTTTCTCACACATTGGCAACAAGTTACGATGCGAAATTTGAAGTATTTGCGACGAAAGAAGGCGATTCGGCCAACACAAAATGCATTGCAATCGTCTTGAAAACCATCAGCTTTTCCACACTTTGACGGCCGTCGCTCGCGGTTATAGGCTTCACGCATAGTTTTACTGCTTCATTAACAAGGGCATCTCCAGATATCTTATTCTAACCTCCTTGATCAACACCGGAATCTGGGTCAACAAAGTTTTCAATGATTCAGTTTCATGGATAAAATATCCATCTTCAGACAAATAGGCATAGGCCTTCCACTGATCAGATATTATTGTTGTACCCTTTTGCTACATACTTTGTTGTGATGGGGATAAGATGTTTCGCGGAGCGTTTGTTCTCCGGGCTTATCTCCAACCGGAATTTTTTTGTATTTCTTTCAATCATTCCAAGGATCCAGGTTCCCTCCACACACTTTCCATAGTATTTCCTCTTTCCAATTTTTGTCTCATCAGTCTCGGATGTTTTTCCTAATCATTCAATTTGTCCCTTCTCTTCCACAAATTGCAACATATGCGAACTTATTATTTCTCTACAGTAGTTATACGCGTCACTTATTGTTTCCGAGGAGGTTTTCAAGCCATCGTGAATGGAAGTCTTCCTTACTGGCAAAACATAGTTTAAATTACAAGCAAAGCTTTACGTTATTAACGATGCCTTCTGAGGAGACAATCCTGTTTTAGCAAACCAGGTTCTTCTTGCCCTAGAGGCAGATTCTCCACCACCGCCATCAATATGATACTTCGGACATCTGAAAGTTCCAAGTCCATGCTCTTTGGAATACAATTTCATGTCGTGCTCTTCTGAACATTTCCTGCCGCCCCGGTGGCGCAGTGGTGTAAGCGATAGCTTCTGATCATTCGCCCGACAGGGTCCGGGTTCGAATCCTGATGAGGCATGGATGTTGTGTTTGTCTTACGGCACTGGCTCTCTCCCTTCCCTGGAACCAGTGACCCTAAATTAGGGACGGGCAACTGCTTATAGTCCATTGAGTTGCTAACGGTGGTCGTTAAACCTCTAATAAAAAAAAAACTCCAAAACCAAAAAAAAAAAAAATGTTTGCCTGTCTTTGACGATGGCTATTCTTCCCCATACGGGCACACTCCTCATTTCTCACAGCTAAGACAGCGAAGCGCTAGAACAGCTCCGCGAGCAATCTACTGTTTTCGATCTGGCAACGCATCTGTTGTTTTTGTTTACATTCGAATGCTAACATTATGGGAATTGACAAAGTGGTTATCTTTGCATTCTGTTCTTTTTTTATTCATGATGATGACTAACGTTGGTTTCATCAAAAAAATATTTCATGTACTAAATGAAAACAATAGCTGAGATGTTGAAAAATAACTAAAAAAAATCCGATCTTACCACTATATACGTTGGATACTTTCGTATTTTCAGTAAGTATTTTAATTCATACTGAGAAATATACAGCAAAAGACAATTTAAGAAGAAAAGCATCGATATTCATTGCCATTCGTGATTTCTTATTATTTCAAGGGTGGGTAGCAAACCATATCTTTCCCACATGTTTTTCTATCTGGTTTTTCTATCTCGCACGACATCGTTAACGAGACGATACAAATTCCATTAAGGCATTATAAAATACAACATACCGATTCAACGACAACTTCTTGGAATTTTAATACCAACGTAGGTTAATATGAACAACTTAATATTTACTGAGCGTTTGCCAGATCGAAAACAGTAGATTGCTCGCGGAGCTGTTCCAGCGCTCCGCTGTATTAGCTGTGAAAAATGAGGAATGCGCCCGTTTGTGGAAGAATAGCCGACATCTTCAGTACACAACCTGAAAAAACTCCAGTACATCATCTTAACTCAACATTCAGACGCAAATGACGAATGCAGACGCTTCGTCAACTACGTCATAAAAACGTCATAAGTAATGTTGTCGGTGGGATTCGTGATGCTCCGCGCGTTGGAAGAACACCCGACTATTTTTATTTGTAAATATGTTTTATGAAGGAAATATGTCGAATAATAGTATTACGTTTTTATTTGGATTTTATAAATTATGCCTGTGTGGAATTGGTCGTAATTGCAGAAAGTATTAAATCCGATTGGAGAACTCTCAAGCAAATCTGACAAGTCATACTTCTAAATCGGAAGAACTATTTCCCCATAGCTTAATGGGATATTTATAACGACAATTTTGATAAGAGACAAAATTTAGATCCATTTGAACAGTTCCTTGAAGTACTTCGTACAAATGAATGAAAAAAATGAACGTTAGACACATTAATTTCGTGCTGTTACACCACATGAAAAGTGCGTTGTATTATGATCCTTTATGACATTATGATGTATAAATAAATCCATTATTATTTTCCACAATAAAATAATTATTAAATATAATTAATAATAATTATTTCCATGAAAATAGTAATAAAAATTCCCTATTCTATCGTAAACTACTTCCTTTCACTATCGTAAACTACTTCCTTTCACTTTGGGTGTTATCAGGTTCTATGTAAACGAAGCGAAACGATACACTCGAAATCGGGAACTACGTGAAAGTGTTCTGATTCGGAAGTCCAGCAAATACTTCTTTGCTTTAATATTGTGTACATAAACACTTAGACATGAGAGATAAAAAATAAGAACAGCACCAAAACGAAGTAACCGTGCGTAGTTTTTGAAAAAAGGATTACCAGTTTTAATCATTCTTAACGATCTAAAAATTCAAAAGTTTTACATATTTTAAAGTTTTTCCCATTCTCAATCCTAGGTTTAAAGCCTAAATACTTCACTATAAAAAAAATTTCAGCATTCAGAAAATTTTCTTTCATCCAAACCCCACACATTTTCCAACACCACCAAAACTTTTTCACCATACCCCAATTTGAAATTCTTGGATAAACCCCTGACACAAACCCAGGAAAAAAAAAATAAATAAAGCCAGCTTCTCTCTTCTATGCGGGGGAATATGTGGCTTCGGGAGTTTTCCCGAGGCGGCGTTGCACTGTGAGTAACGCGTCCAGTGTATTGAAACACAGCGGTGCAAAGCCGCCCCGGTGGCGCAGTGGTCTAAGGTGCTGGCCTCTGATCATTCGTCCGTAAGGGGTCCGGGTTCGAATCCCGGTCAGGCATGGATGTTGTGTTTGTCTTACGGCACTGGCTCTCTCCCTTCCCTGGAACCAGTGACCCTAAATTAGAGACGGGCGACTGCTTATAGCCCATTGAGTTGCTCACGGTGGTCGTTAAACCTCCAATCAAAAAAAAAAAAGAAAAAACAGTGGTGCAAAAGAGTACTTCCGGACCTTCCGGACTAGTCTGAACAGGGGCTTAACTAGGCATTTATGCATCAGGGGCAAACCAGAAAATATTGCGCCCCAATCTGTCTTTCTTTTTCGATGTTTATCGAACACCGGGTGCAACTCTAAGGGCTGTAAGCGGTCGCTTGTCCCTAATTTACAACCTCTGGTTCCAGTGAAGAGAGATATCTCTGTAAGACAAACACAAAACCCATGCCTCATCCGGTACTGGAATCTGCGTACACCTGGACAATCGGTCAGAAGTACATCTCTTTCTATTTTATATACAGTACATACACACTGCTCAATGGAACAAAATGGACGATGTAATCCAACGTTATTTTTATGCGAGAGGCGCAATCAGTACACAACAAATGTACAGCCGTTAGACCGAGTTGTACGGTGTGCTGCCTTCTAAACATGCGTCTGAGGTGGGTCCGGGTCCCAGTTCCAGTTTAGGCATGGATATTGTGTTTGTCTTACGGTACTGGCTCTCTCTCTTCACTGGAATCACTGTCCCCAAATCAGGAACGCCCGACTGCTTATAGCTCATTGATTCGCTCACCATGGTCGTTAAACCCACAAACAAACAGTCAAACTGCGTCTATATTCGTGCAGCTTTTCCTAACTACTTCGGAGTTTGGAATTTTGGAACCACATCAAATGGACCAAATGCTGGTAGTAGTCGGGGCTTACAGACTTAGTGATGATGAAATAGCCCCCAGAGAATCCTCAAAAATGTGAACATCTTTATCTTGCAAAGTATGTACAATTTTTTATAGTAACTGACATCCTCTTGAACATTTTGAGGAAGAAATGCGAATTTTAAGCTGTCAAGACTGCCTAAACTGGCGAAACATTATTATCAGCAAATTTTGATAATGGACAAAGTATGGCGCGAAAAATCTGTACCAGAAACTTGAGCAAAAATTTCAATTCCAAATTTAATCACATTGTAAGCAGTGAGTTTTGCGCCCTCTCTGGAGCTGCCCCGTCGTAATTACGCCTCAGCTGCAGAAGTCTAGTTGTCCTAAACATGGAAATTTTTTAGCTGTAATACGTACGTTATTCCCATTATCAGGATAATCTAAATGATATATTTCTACATTATCAAACTTTTATATATTTTGATTTTTCCCCATATGCTCGTAAATCATAGTTTAAGAGTTTTTGTCAAATGGCGTTTTGAAAATTCTTCGACTGCTTGTTCAAACACCTTAAAAGGTTTTTAATTTCATTTCAGTGTGTACGGTTGATCGCAAAATTCAAATCCTTTCATTCTAAGGAATTATTTACAGTCATGTGTGTGTTTACACTTTGCAGGACTTATTTACTCGTCAGATTTATCAAATATAATATTTCTAACTCACCAAAACTAGTTTGAGAAATGTAAAAATTATTTATAATGTTATGTGTAGCACACAAGAACTTTGACGGAAGTTTTGAATTTCATGAAACTGCATTTTACGCATGATTTTTTCTACAACTAATACCATTCGGCAACATTGTTCATACCATTCCCACCCTTCAACCCCCAAAATTTTCAAACTTGACATCGCAAACATCGCTTTTATCGGCGTAATGTATTGTTCATAAAATCCCCCCTGTCCATTAACATTTTCAGGCTTATCAAAATCCCACACTTTTAAATGAGATATTTCTCAGGAAAAAATGCTATTTCTAATAATTAATTTTATTGATCTGCTTTAATGCACTGAAATGTGAATTATAGCTTGAAAATCGAAGGGGAAATAGTAGAATATAACTCTGATACAGCATATCATTCAAATAAAATGAAAAAAAAAGGCAACTATAAGCTACGCAAATACACAATCTGCATAGTTCTCATGTTTTTAAACCTTCATTTTTCTATAATCACTTCAACAGATTTAAGGAACACAGATCTACGGTCTTTGTGTTACGATACCTTAGCAATAACTTACTTTTCCATTCATCGTATTCTCTAACATTCAAAAATCACGTTTGTCAGTCAAGAACAATGCAAAATTACGTATATAAAAATAAAATGTACTTTTGACACAGAACAGTCCCTGCCTTTATTCGAAGGTGCTGAAACTAGGCAGCTCACTGGCACCATGAATGGGATGCTTTGGAAGTGGATTTTGACAGCCATTTCGGAAGTGGATGTCGCCTAGTTTACCCCAGACTTCCATGATACCGAAATGAAAAATGGAAGAAAATATTTTCCAACGGGGAGTTGTGGAAGTGAAGGGAAATATCGTAAAAGGAAGAAAGCATTGTTTTTAAAGTGCAACATACACCCCTAAAAGTCACAAAATCAACAAATACACATTTCAGTTGTAAATGAATTTATGGCACCTCTATTCATAGTGTATTGTGGAATTAACTTTTTTACGGGTCTTATAGAGGTTAATATTCCTAAAAGTTGGTGATCAAATTTTCGAACTAAAGCCTGGTTCGTCATCAGGACTACTTCTGACCATTTGTCCGAGATAGGGTGTGGGTTTGAATAAGCTAGTCCTGATGACGAACTAGGCTTTAGTTCGAAAATTTTATCACCAACTTTTTTTAATAATAACCTTTATAAGACCCGTAAAAAAGTTTATTCCACAGTGCATATTTCAGTTTTCTAAGTTTCGAATTCCAGTAAAAACAGCTTACCATGATTCATCTTCGTGAACGTAGTTTTTTCCTTCGTCGCCAGGTTTCATCTCACACCGAATTTTCTTTAAAAGACGTTGTCACAGATAACCCGACAGCAGTTTTCACCGGTCCGGTGCCAAACAAATCTTCGATTACACCTACCGAACGCAAGTAATGGATTGCCTTAATTTAAATGCAGTGTTAAAGCAGCCAACCAATATAAGAAACTGTATTGTTGAGAAGAAGGAAAGGAGAAACGTTCGATTAAATAATCGATTAACGTAATTGACTAAAATCGTAACTCAATTACAACGGTAACGAAAAATTGAAATTAAGATGCAATGACAATGCAGAAATATATTGTATCCCTGTTTCTGTTCGTCGCTTATGAATTTATTTCAAGGTATTCCGTGTACTTTTTTCCTTATTAGGAGGATTTACATGTTCCTTCAATTTTAGTCTGTGACGTATCTACCTCAGAGGGGATGCTCATGTCAAAAAGACAACACAGAATAAAAGACCCAAAGGTAAATGTTCCGTAGAGGCTCATGGCAACAATTTAGCTCCGAAGATCTCAATAGAACAGCGCGCCAGTGTACGGATATGGAACCAAAGCGTCGAAATCGTAATCGTGGGAGTCTGCCTTATTTTTCTTTTTTTTTTCTCAAGAATTTACAACTCAGATCAGATCATATGTAGATGATTTTAGGAAGGTAGTGTCTGACCGCATGTCCTAAACAACGCTTAGAAATAGGAATCTAGGAGATTTGGGCCAGAGTGCCCGATAGGAAAGTGACACAAAAGCCAGGTAGAAATGGGGAGGAGGACGCCCTTATTCTTTACCGGGGGTCCGACGGCGGATATTTAGTGGTTCGAGCGTTCGTACCTGCCTGGGATCGAACCTGAGGTTTCTCCGTGGCAGTCACTAACGTTGAATTTACAAATCAGATCAGATCAGATCATATGAAGAGGATTTTACGAAGGGAGTGTCTGACCCCAGGTCTTAAACAACCCTGAAAAATAGGAAGTTAGGAGATTTGAGCTAGAGTGCCCGATATTAAAGTGACACGGAAGAGAGGTAGAAAGGGGAGGAAAGAGCCTTTTTTATTACCGGGGGCCGAGGGGCCAGTACCCGGGGCCCGACGGCTTAACGTACCCATCCGACGCACCGCGGATATTTAGTGGTTCGAGCGTTCGTACCTAACTGGGATCGAACCTGAGATTTTTTCGTGGCAGTCACGAGCGTTGAACACTAGGCCATCCGAGTCCCTGAATGTACGACTCTCTCCGGGGTGCCTCTTATACAGCCATTGGAGCTGTATCACATGACAGACGCTATCGCAGTTTGATGTCCGACAACTGGGGCGCTGTTCAAAAAGCAAGAGTTGATCCTCTGTATCTTCTCCTCTGTGAAAGACAAGTTCCAGAGATAAGCCTTCGTCGGTGTAGTTCAAGCGATAGAATACCCGCCTCCGGAGAGGAAAGATGTAGGTTCGAATGTCATCACCGGCAGAAAAGAGCTCGTTTGCTATATTGTCACCCGAACGCAAAATGAATCCCCTGGCAGTCAAATTCGAGAAAACTGTGTCATGCTTCTTCGCACATCGTCTGGAATTAATGAGAATTCCTTCTTCAGCGCTTCAAAAGATCTGTGGTGATTCTACCAATTTAGGGCCACTGGTTCCAGGGACAAAAGAGAGTCAATGCCTTAAGATAAACACAACATCCACCCATGCCTCACCGGGATTCAAACGCAGACCCTATCTCGGACAAATGGTCAAAAGCTTAGGCACCTGGGCCACAGGGGCAGCAAAGGAAAACTTAAAATAAATTCTACTTTGTTGCAGGAAATTATATAACGATTTGGAAATCTGCAATCTTGGAATACTTTTAAAATAATAGGTTACTATGCAAAAACTCTTGTGTTTGAATATAACACGTTTATTAGGTGCTGTTTGGATAGTAATAGTTAAAAGATACAATACTAGATGTTCATCTGTCTGTCTCTGATTAGAATCACAGTAAAAAATTTTGAATAAATTGTGATAGAAAATTTGGTATATTTATAAATATCCATTTTTTTATTGGAAGTTTAACGACCACCGTGAGCAAGTCAATGGGCTATAAGCAGTCGCCCGTCCCTAATTTAGAGCCACAGGTTTCAGGGAAGGGAGAGAGCCAGCGCCGTAAGACAAACGCAACATCCATGCCTCAAGGGGGTTACATGTTTGGATTGATGGCTTCTGATTATTCGTCCGGACCCCTTTCGGATGAATGATCAGAAGCCATCGCTTAGACCACTGTGCCACCAGTGCAGCAATCAAAATTGTACTAAGTAATTCTTAGTAATACAGAGACCTGGAGCCAGACATCAAAATTTTGACTTTGAGTACCAAAGAGGGGGAACAATTCAAACAATGTTTTTTAGTTAGCTGTATGTGTGTAGTGTTAGAAAATGTGTAATGGACTTTTTAAATGTGTAGCTAAATTATTTTTGGGCCCCATTTGTAAAAAATGGCTGTCATTTCAAACGCAATTTATATTTGCCACAAAAGCAATTGTGGCACAAAATCTAAGGATCGGAGGTAAAAATATGTAGACATAAAAGTTAATTAGCATGAAATTCTACTTTTAATAATGTATATTAGAATTGCACAATGAAATGTATTACAAAATATGTTTGCAGAAACGGGGCCAAAAACGGGTATAGCTAGCTGACAGTATGAACACTCTCTTAACTGATGACAAGATTACCTATTACTCATCTTCATCACTATCACTCTCACAAAAGTTTTCTACATCTTCATCATCTTCTGGTTCCATATTTAAGCATGTTAGAAGCTTACAGGCAGCAGTGCACTTCTGTCCATCAAGCATACGCAAACAGTCAGATGGACGGCAAGTTCTTGCACACCTGCAGGATATCAAAGTGAGTATAACATCTGGAGCTGGCAGGCCAGTCATCCACTTAATAGTTAAATTTCTTTCCACATTTACTTCCCAAACATGTGGACAATTACCTAGGCTGCATCTCCAGATAGCTGCTTTGTAATTGGCTTGTAACATATGCTGCTTTAAAGTGTCCTCACAAGGCGGTAATTGACCGTATTCAATGCAACCCTTCTTTTCAATGAACACATAATGGTGCAGATCATTGACAGTAGTAAGTTTTGTGGTTTTGCAATAGAACTGACATGTAGATCTCTGAATGCTGTTGTATAGTTGCTCTGTTTGTTCCCAAGAAGTACCGAGAGAAGTAAATGTCTCTTGGTAATCTATATTAGTAGTATAAAAGGACGGGTCCGAGGGCAAGGAGCAGCTCCTTCTAGAGAAGGAGCAGGGGGCGTGGCTTGCGGCAGAAGGATGGGGGCGTGGCAGCTGACGCTAGTGTGAAGGGTCGGTACTGTCCCCTAGCGGTGCTTCTTGGAACTTTCGATGAATATTTGAGTGATGGCAACGACCGAGTCGGGGAAAGGAGATGTGCTGCCCCCTAGCGGTGCTTCTTGGAACTTTATTATTATGTTAGATCTTTGTTTTTGAGTGATGGCAACGACCGAGTCGGGGAAAGGAGATGTGCTGCCCCTAGCGGTGCTTCTTGGAACTTTTAATGGATCTTTGAGGGATGGCAACGACCGAGAGGGAAAGGGGGTGGATATAGGGGGATGTAAACTCAATGTGCTTCCCCCAAGCGGTGCTTCTTGGAACTTTATTATTATGTTAGATCTTTGTTTTTGAGTGATGGCAACGACCGAGTGGGAGAAAGGGGGTGGATATAGGGGGATGTCAACTCGATGTGCTGCCCCCTAGCGGTGCTTTTTGGAACTTTTAATGGATCTTTGAGAGATGGCAACGACCGAGTGGGGGAAAGGGGGTGTACGTTGCCCCCTAGCAGTGCTTTTTCGAACTTTTCTCGGGATATTTATTGGACGTTGACAAATTTTTAAGAAGTCTTTCCAATATTTATTTTTTTAATTTTCTCGGGAGATTTACTGGACTTTGTCAAATTTTTTGAAGGAAGTTTTTTTTGTCGTTTCCAATTTGTTTTTACTCGTATTTTTTTTGTCCTATTTTTTTCTCTCTAATTTATTTTATTAAATTTATATTTTCAGGAATTCCCTGAGGTATTATAATTTTTATAGACGTTGCATTATTTTTTTAATTTTCTCGGGAGATTTATAAGACTTAGTCAAATTTTTGAAGGAAGTCTTTCCAATATGTTTTTTTTTATTAAATTTATATTTTCAGGACTTCCGTGAGGTGTTATAATTTTTATAGACGTTGCATTATTTTTTTAATTCGTATATTTGTCCTCCCTCCAATTTTAATTTAGGCGAGGAAAGGCTTTGTTTGAAAAGATTTCGTTCCCGTTGATTCATGTTCCGCCATTTTAGTTTCACCACGTTGTCATTTTGTGAGCCATGTGTTTTGGGATGAGTCACAATTTTCTCTTTGACTAAGAAAATTTTGTATGACACGTGTTTTGGGATGAGTCCTTATGATGAGTGACGCATTCGTGATAGCAGACATGACATCAGCCAACGTCGTTTTTCTCCTCAGCGGTGTCGGCTTTATTTATTTATTTTATTTTCTCGGGAGATTTACTGGACTTTGTCAAATTTTTTGAAGGAAGTTTTTTCAATCGAAGCATTTCCTCAAATTTGTTTTATTAAATTTATATTTTTAGAACTCCGTGAGGTGTTATAATTTTATAGACGTTGCATTATTTTTTAATTCTTATATTTTTCTTCCCTACAATTTTAATTTAGACGAGGAAAGGCTTTGTTTGAAAAGATTTCGTTCCTGTTGATTCATGTTCCGCTATATTTTGTGAGCCATGTGTTTTGGGATGAGTCACAATTTTCTCTTTGACTAAGAAAATTTTGTATGACACGTGTTTTGGGATGAGTCATTATGATGAGTGACGCATTCGTGATAGCAGACATGACATCAGCCAACGTCGTTTTCTCCTCAGCGGGGTCGGCGGTTGACGTCATTTGAGATTCTGCAGACACATTAAGTTCCAAGACTGATGTTTTTTTCAATAACTTGATCATTTTGCAACGAATTTATTCCTTATTTTTTCCCTAATTTCCCATTTTATATTCATAATTTTTCAACGTAACGATTTTTTTATTTTCTTTGAGGAGACTTCACGCATTTTCAACGGACGTTCCAACATAAAGACGTTTTCCAAAGTTTTGTGCTGCAGACATAATCTTAAAACACGATTGTTTATTAACGTATTTACGTGTTCATGGCATTTTTTTAACGTTGTACCTTTTTCCACCGTACAAAGCCACAATTTTTTATGCATAGTTAAAATGTTTTTTTTATTTCTTCATGATTATTCAGTGAAATGTACCCTTTAATGCATTATCTTAATCTTTTTTTACTAAATGCTTGCATACTCGTTAAATTTCTCGATGTACCAACATTATTTTATTTTCAAACTAACAACTACTTTTATCGAGGCTTTATTTTTTCTGTCTATGTAGAATTTTTTAGTTTATTCTCTCAAGATATGAAAATTAATTATAACGAAATCCTTTCACTTTTCTATCGCTAAGAATTTACCTTAAAATAAGTCCTGAGCTATAGTTCGTTTTGTCTGGTTAGAGGTGATTCATCAATAGCATGTTTGTGACCAGATAAGGTTCCGTGCAGTTACTGCCTGAAGCGATGACGCATGGGTGACGGGTACGTCGTGATGTCATCCTTGTGAACTTGGAATGTCATCATACTGCTTGAAGCGATGACGCACGGTGACGGGTTTTTCGTGATGTCATCCTTGCGAACAGATCCCAGAAGAATTTCTGAAACTGTTTCAACTTCGAACCAATGACGTTTCTTCCAATGTCGGGGGGTCAAAAAGGCATCCTGTTTGCTATAATAAAATTTCATACTTTCACCAAAAATCATATTTTTAAACGCGCTTTTTTTTTCATGTATAACTAAGTTTTTATTGTTTACTCACCTCATCAAAGTCAATCTCATTCCTTTTCTTCATTTAGTTCGCTTTAAATTGAGATGTTTCAAAACTTCGCGTATATTTCATTCACTCAATGTCCGGTTCTCAAGTTTCTGTCCCTTCATTTTCAACTTCTGTGCATGCTGCATTTTTTCTTTAGACGTTCAGTTTCATTGACCTTTTTTTCGTTTTAATTAGGTTTTTATTATCATATTTTTTTATTCATTGTCTCACCAGAAAAAAGCTTTCATTCTGGAGACATAGCGACTAAGTCCGTACTTCCTCTAAACATTTTTATTTCACGTTTTACTAACTCGTCAGAAAAGCAGGTGTTTCCAAACTCCCATAGTGAAAATATTGTATTCTCCTTATTTTACTTATTATATTTTTCCTTCTATTCAGTGTTATATGATTCTTCAAACTTTGGTTTATTTTTATGAAACTTCTTTTTTTTTCTTAGTTTTTTTTTTCTGATCCAGACTATCAATCTTTTCCTATCGATTTAATTACTCTTATTTTCCCATTCGACTTTACTTTTGAACAGAAATGTATCTAAAATCTTCAGATGTATTTTAGTCTACAAGGCCGATTCTTCCCTGTTTCAAATAAAGTCATGTAGGATTTTAGTGTAAATGCCCCCAAATCTTTAGAACTTACTTTTCATAGTTAGATACTAATTCCTCGAGGTTTAAATTAAAACATGAAAGAAGAGTGTGTTTACGCTCTCTCCAGTGTGTGACCTTTCCCCAAGAAATTAACTTTGAATTCCCCCCTGTTTCTGTCGGAAACTGACAATCTCCTGCAACTGTTTTCACGCGTCTCTTGCTTACAGGAAAACCTCATATGGCATGAAATCACTTTGCTTGGGAGATTAAACTAAATTCTGGTTTTGAACTTTGAATGCAAACTCAAGCTCGCAAAAGCATAGTTTTCTGAGCGAACTTAAACTGTCTAAGATGACAAAAATCTAAAACTGCTGACTCAATGGGACAGAGCGTTTGAACTTTGCCCTTCATTCTCCATTTAAGAGATCCGTCGTGAACCACTAGAAGGGAAGTAAGCAGACCCTGATTTAGTCCACTGTTTCCAAGGAAGGTAGAAAGCTAGTGTCGTAATTCAAAAGCTCATAACTCAAGCCTCCCCAGGATTCAATTTCGGACGAACGAATACTCAGATGTCAATGCTTAGACATTGAAAAATTGCTTCAGACAAATATTTTCCTACTTAAAGTGCTTCAATTCAGAATTTGTACTACTTAAGATTTCCCTTAGTCAATATTTTTTCTATCTTAAAAACTTCTAAAGGGTTGATTTTGAAAAAAAAAACGAGTTCCCACAAAAATGTAAAATTTCCGCAGATTGTATGAGGAACCAAAAAAATTGATGAAGCTTGAATGTTAACCATTTCTTTCTCTTCATGTTTCATTCCATAAACTTTCTTCAAATTCCTATATATCCAAGAATTTTGTTAAATGTCCAAGTTCGACTCCCCCAGAAATTTCCTGAAAATGATAGTTTCTCTTTTTAAAAAATTCCAGAATAAGAATCCCTTCACTGAAACAAGAAATTCCTATTCAAAGCATTCCATCCCTCTTTCTACTTCAAATACTCTATTTGTAAATCTAAGGAAGTTTTCTTTTTAATATTCATATACTTTTCCCTCTAACTTTAGAAGATATTGTCTTAAAATGTATGTACATATTACAATAGTAAAATATCTTACTACTGCTTGATGTTCAATTCACTTCACATTGTCTTAAGGAAATTCGTTCATTTTCTCATAACACATAGACATGTTATTTTTCTTCCCATTCACTTCAAAGACTTGAGATCAACTTAATGGAGTCCTTTGAGAAAAACTTTCATAGGAAAGCATAAATTTGCCCAAAAAGTACATTAAAAATAAACAAATGTTGAAAGTTCCTGTACAAGAAGGAAATTCTGTTGTAACTTCTAAACGAAAAAAGACAAATTCTAAGAAAATATGTAAAAATGTTCATTGGATTCCATATTAAAAAATTTAGTTGAACAAAAGTGCCATTCTTTTTTTACTTTTTTAAATGTATGCACTTTCGGAACAGTTCATTCTTTCTTAGGGTTAAAAATGGAACACTTCATTTTTTCTTAGTGGACAGCTTTGAGAAAACACATTTCATTAAAAGCAGGGAAATTCCCATAGAATAACATGGGAAAACTAGTATACATAAAAAGACTGTTTCGAAACGAGTAAAAATCTGTTGAAGTTCGTTTTCGAAAAAGTTGGAAATAGAATATAGTAAAAACAGTCACAGCAAGTTCCTGAAAGTTGAAAATTGGATGTACTAAAAATGTCTAAGGAAAGAATTTTTTATAAAACACAACTGTTTTAGTTTTACCAGGCTAGAGGGTTCTTCAGTGAGAGCGCTTCTTCTTTATCAACACAAAGAATGAAGCGAGTCAGTTTGAAACATTTCAAACTCCCCGAAAATAAGCCGTGTACTCTGGTTTCGGCTCAATACTGTAAAGCATTGCTCTCAGACCAGTCGGAAATCCCCCGATTGGCCGCCTGATGGAAAACATCAGGCCCATTTCCCTTAATAAATACCCAAATATCCTTAAGAAAAGTCTTTAGCAAAAAAATACTAGTTCCCCATTAAATCAATTCATTCTGTTACTATTTTAAAAAAGAAATTTCTTTTACTTTTAAAATTCTTGAAACTTAATATTTTGACTCATTTCAATAAGAAAACATAATTTCACTTAAATTTAGGTTAATAAAAAAAATAATTTCACAAAATTTATATCTTAGAATGAATAAAATACTTACACTTAAATTCAGGCTCTGGATATAGAAAAAAAATTACTTTAAAAATTTCCAAAAAAATATTTACTTTTTTTTCAGTAATTTACCTACCTCCCTCCCCCTTCCCTTACATAAATTTTTAGGAGCCCTAAAAAGGACTTTTTTTCAACAGCTGCTGTTTCCTCCAACTCAATACAAGTCGTATTGGGCTACGTGCATGTCGTGAACCGTTTTCAACAAGTTCGTAATGTCCAGAGATTCTAAAAATTCTTTGGAGATGAGTCCCTTCGAAGCAGCAACGAAAGATTCCGCTACAACCACAGGCTGCAGCATAGCAACGGCGCAGGCAAAGTGAGTGCTAAACTTAATATCCATGGAATCAGAGCAGGCATGCTCCATGATGTTGTTAGGCAATTCACGATAGGGCAAGAGACATTCCGGACATCGAAACAGTAGGTTTACCTTTTCTTCTCTTTGTGTCGTGAGCACCTCGGTCAAGATGAAAATCAACTCTTCATCAGAAATGTTCGTTCCTGGACGATTCGTACTCTGCAGCTCTAACACAGCTTTTCTAAAAATGGATCCAAATTGCAGCTGAGTAATGCTTTTTCATATGTCATCGCATTTCTCCAACAGTTCATCAAATTCTTCCCACTTTAGTGTGACGGAAATGGGGTTTAATCGACGGAAACCATGAACTCTAGGAGAGATCTGTTCAAAGGAATACACACAACTGTCCCCCACTTCTCCGGCAGGAGAGGAAGAAACAATCAGTTCACTGTTGACAATCACTTCGTCAATCCTAGCTCGGAAACTATATGAACGTTCCATAAACTTTCGGAAAGTTAGAGCTGACATAGTAATTCCATTTTTGGTGGGCTGGAAAGTTTGTCCGTCATAACGATAACTCCGGAGATGGACTCTGACTGAGTTTGTGCAATCAGTAACTTTCACCACAACTTTTTCTCCCAAAGGAAAATGATGGGGGAAGATCATTTGTAGTTGGAGAACGATTCATAATGTTCGGCTCAGCTACGCAGGCTTTCTTAGCAACAGACGAGGAAGTGGTCGACGAACGCTTCATCATGATTCGGGAAATTGAATCGTTAGCACACAACAAGGAGGAAGAAGGCACAAGTGACTCGGACGAATGCACAAGACGAACTGACGGTGAAAGAGCACTGTCTTTACCTGGTTTGTTATCAGCAGACAAACAAACGGTGGGCCTTGGAACTGATAACAGAGGTTGGTAGTCATCCTGTTTACTGCGTGAGCGCGTGAATGAGTCATGAGACAATGGCGTCTGTGCTATCATCTTTCTGAAGGTTAAATTTAGCCTAATATTTGGAGCGTTCTTTTAACGCGGTAGACCATGACTCCAATAAGAATTCGTTGGCGGAAGCATCTGGAGTAGAGAACCTGATCTCAGAGTTAATGAAACTGGTTTAAATCCGTTTCTCTTAAAAACAAAATCTCTTTCTTGTCCGAGAGATACAGAAGCAATGCACGACAAAGGTTCTAAATCTGATTCATTGTCCATGTGAAATCCGATGCTATCTTTTCCAGTTCGGTATTTGTTTATTAAAACAAAGTTGAAAGTCTCCTCGCATTCTTTCTCAACAGCGAGCTTGATTTCTTGAAGCAATGGGGTCCAAGGGTGAGGTTCTAAAGTCAAACCGCTAAAAGTGTATTTCAGATTGGGGTCCCCGAAGGCAACATGCTGTCTTGGAATGCTATAACACTTTCCGAAAATCTTTATTTTTGAGAATTCACCACTCAAATATTCCACTTCATCTTCCAAACGAGAATAGTAATGAATCGTTTGAGCAAGGGAGAAGAGCTGAGAGTAACGAAAATTCAGATTTTCCTTGTTATGACGAAGAGACAACATTTTTTTCAGATCAATACACTCACACCAAGCACCGAAGCGATAATGGGTCAGGCAGGCAGGCAGGCTTGCGATAAGGCGTATGACGTCAGGTTTCCGAGAGATGAGTAAGCAGCTTTTCCCCCTTTCCCCACCTGCTTGTTCTGTCAGAAGGTCCTACCCTTTTGAAATGTTGGGGAAAAATTACTCCCCCAATTACGTTGACAAAGAAATTTTCTAGAAATGCGTACATGAAGACACAATATTAAAGTAACAACATTCCTCAATTTATATTTAAAAAAAAAAAAAAACCTCTACTGGTTTTAAAGTTCCTTCTCTTGTAATTTTTTTTTCTCGCTAAATGCATCTTTGACAACCCCGAAAGCTGAACTTCTGTTCTTTTCAAAATGATTTGTTCCGAAAGGGGTTCACTCCCTGAGGAATGCAGATTCAAAGCAACGTGATCACTCGTTATTTCTGTACAGACAGTTAAAACTATGATCAGCAACAAATTTGAAAAAAAATAAAAACATTGGACTGTCTCCACACATTTTTAAAATGACGTCATTTGAGAGGAGGTTTTTCATGAGAAATTTCTTCCAACAGGAAAGGAATGTATGCGAGCAGAGTAAAAATTTTGAGTCATCGCGTGAGCAAATCGAGACGGAATATCTTCGCATGAGCAAATTGAGACGAAATATCTTCGCATGAGCAGAGTAAAAATTTTGAGACGAAATATCTTCGCATGAGCAGAGTAAAAATTTTGAGACGAAATATATAAGCAACTGAGATGAAATATCTTCACGTGAGCAAAACAAACATTTTGAGACGAAATTTTTTTCTATGAATCCAAGCGAGCAGCAGCAAAAATGACGGAGGCATTTCATAGAGCAGAGAATTTTTTTTCTTGAGGGAAATTTTCTCGAATAATGAGTGAAGACTTGAATTATTCATTCTCTTCCTGGGCAAAGTGTGCCGTGTGGACCCCATGCCAAGCAGTTTATCGACATGGAGTGGTTCGAATACAGGCAGCTATTTTGTTTTTAATTTCTTCCGGGGAGGCTCTTCAGATTCTAGTGAATAATGCCCATAAGGAAGAGAATAAATATTGTCCTGGGATACGACTCGCTTGTTGTCATATGGGCTAAGAGATGTTTTGTTTGTGGCAACAGTGAAAACCGAATGTTTCATGCTTCGAATGCAATAGCTCATGTTCTTCTTTTCTTGCATATGAATGAGTGAAGACTTGAAATCATTCAAACGAAGCTGTTGGGAAACTACTGTTTTGCTCACGCCTTTAGCTTTTTTGACTTCTTCTTCTGTAGCAAAAGCATACATCTTCGGTCTAAGACCAACAAATTCTTTTATTGCTCTTCCTTAGGTCTCGTCTTTAAATTTCCCAATTACTTTTTTATTTTTCAGACAATAGAGCGGGTGGATTGTGCAAAAATCACTCGTGTCTAATTCATCTTTAATGTTTTCCATATCTTTATATAGATCTTCTGTCTTGATGTGATAGAAGAAACTATCAGTATCCATATAAAGAATGGAAATGTTGTCACGATATAAAGGCCTCATCACTTCATAATGGAAGACGTACATTCTAGTTTTAGAGATGTCTAAAATGGCGACTCCCAAATAAATGGGTTTGTTGAAAGTGAGGTGAGTGACATTAAAATGCATAGACACAAGAAAATTTCCATCAGCTTCATCTTTTAGTATAGAGCGGTCTTTAAAATTGGGCTTACTGAGCAGCTTTTCCAGTCGATTGTCTTCGCACACCAGCTCAACTTTGGTTCGGTTGCGAATATTTTCCATTGTTTTGCCAAAAACGGAATTGTTCATCAATTTGAAAAAATCTTTCTCAAACTCATTTTTTGACCTCTTTCTCATTTCAGTATTAAGCTGAATATAAGGTTGCAACCACTTGCTTTGATCAAAGCTTATTAATCGATGCACTTTTGTTATGACGAGACCCGCTTTGACTGCCTGTTTGAGAAGACGATAATGAGCCACGTACCTGGATTTTTTATTTAAAGTAGTTAATAATTTGACCTGCCTGGTTCCAGGTACTACCTCCGTTTCCGGACAGAAAGACAAATCCGAATGAAGATCGTGAAGGGAGTCAGGATAGCTGATGTCAACATCGAGAAAGTATCCCGTGCTGGCATCGTCCGCTATACACGTGACATCCAACTGCTTCAGTTCTTCATCGGAAAGCCACCGGAAGTTATTCACCGGAAGTGACTCATTCATTCCAAAACCATAAAGGTTCGTACAATCGAGATAAGAGATGAAGCTGGTTTCTTTGGAGGCATCAAAATTTTTCAGATACTTATTATTGGCCTGAGCATGCCGCTTCACACACATACACAAGCCACCCCGCTTTCCGCTCTCCAGAAAAAGTAGCATATCATAGTCACTTAAAAGCTGGAGAGAAACTTTAGTACATTTGAGCATGGCGGACCAACTTAAGCCAGGACAACTGAAAAACCAGGCAGGATCTAAAGTATAAGTGTCCTGACAAATATTTCGGAAATTTTCAGACACGTTGGCCAAAATGAGCACATCTGTTTTTAAGTACACATCTGAATACTGGCCTAAATTCTGAATCTTCATGACCGCCCATACTTTTTTGGCATGCTCATATTCTTCATCTGTTATATGACAATTCGTTAATTTGTTGAAGAAATCCTTTTGTCCTTTTGGGGAGGTAAAGAAGTTTCTTCTAACTTGTTATACGACGAAATGTAGTCATAGGGAAAGATGCCTTTCTGCGTGAGGAGATTGAATTCTTCATCATGAGGAATAAGCTGTCGTGTAATTTTAAAAATGCGTTCTCGGAAGATTATTTGCTAATTTCGATAAACTGCTTGGCATGAATCGAAAACTGTCCAGGAAACGAACTTCAAGCCCACCCATCTTTTTAGAAAAAGAAATAAATTTCTCGGTCGACTCGGGGATCACGCTAATTTCTCCTGGAAGGCAATCTAATTCCTTGATGATAAAATGCGAGTCGTATCCCGAAAGGTTGTGCATCAGAACTGGAACAAAGGAAAGATTTTTGAAATTGATATTGCAGGAAGCATGTGCGGGTCCTCTGAATTTTCCAGTACGATGATCGTGGTCCGCCACTTTCTTTTTGGATTTGCTGCATGAATTATATCCACCTTCACCACAAATATGACATATGCTTGCTTTCCGATAGACATCTTTTTCAGCCTCCGTCAATGCAATCATAGGGATATTTATTTCATAATTTTTTTCAATAACTTCCACATCTTCTTTGAGAGTGTGAAGGAAATGACTCACAACTCCCTGCTCTGCTCTATGAGTTCGGAAAACATCATAACGACCTTCCACATCTTTTATGAAATAAGCATATGATATAACTTCATGAGATTGGGTTGGCGTGGTGAAGGACTCGCTTGGATTCGGGATCGGACCTTGAACTGGTTTTAAGACGCTCTCAAACTCAGCGTACACAACGAAAGGAACCCGCTGACTGAATTTGAAATCTTTAAAAGTTAATTCCTTGTCTTCTGGCATCTTGATGAGGACAGTCTTGTTTTTATTGCATAATTTCTTGTGCTCATTTAATTTTTGCTCTCCATTGTACCTCGTATCATAAGTTTTAAAACATTTTTTGCAGATGTGTACTTTACTTTTGATGGAAGACAATTGACTGGAAATAAGCCGCTCAAAATTTGTAATGTAAGCAAAGTGGTTGCAACCTCCGTTTTCTAAATACAACAAATCTCTGTGGTCCGCCAGCTCTTCTTCACGTACTTTAATGGGAAATATTTTACCAGCTTCATCTATCCCGTAAATGTTGATGCTCATGTTGTTGGTCTTTTCAAATTTTGGAATGTCGGAAATTTTGACGGGATAGTCCACGCAATCCCACTTGTAGCCGCCTTCAAAATAAGGATCGTTTAGATAAGAGGCTACCCTATGACGATTAAACTTTTGATTTTCAAGACGTGGGGTCCACACGGCATATTTGAAACAGAAGGCGTCTGAATTTGTAACGTTCACGACAGCATATTTCTTCTGAATATGGCTGGGAAGCATAATAAAGGAACCTCCTCTCAATGGCCTAAACCGATTAACCCGGAGTTCGAACCACTCCACGTGAGAAAACATCCAGCAGGATCCTTTCAGTTCGCATTCAGAACATTCAGTGAGTAGTTTCCTGGACATTATATCGAAAAATTCCCCGAGATTTGTCGACCGATACACTGGCTTATTAGTTGTTTTTAAATTCCGAGAACATATATCAAATTCCTCCGGGGCATCGGGTTTAGGCTTTTTAAAAGCTGCCTGCATAAATGCATTTACTTTAATGGATGGGTGGGCTGCCAGTGCATGTTCTAGAATGCTTACAGAAGAATTTTGGATGCCATTCAAAAATGTGGAGAGACAGACCGCTGTTTCCCCTTCCGAAACAATCTTAAATGTTTGTAATCGGTTCTGAGCCACCGACTGCACTTGGATGTAAGCCCCCATATTCAATGGAGGAACAATGGGAGCTTCGGAACTGGGGTCCTCAACAACGTGGCTGGGGCCAGCAACAACTTCATGACTGGGGCCAGCAACAACTTCATGACTGGTGCCTGCTGTATTTGAAGGGCCTGCTGCATTGGAGGGGCTAGCAGCATTGGAGGGGCCTGCCGAAGACGCATTTAACGAGTTTCCCCCACCTGCATTCTCGAATGATATTTAAGAATATGTATCTGCAAGTACGCATTTCTAGAAAAACTCTTCCTACACAACATACACGGAATAAGTGCCCCAGAATGAATTTTGACATGTCTCTGCAAATTTTTTTCAAAGTGAAGACCTTCTGACAGATCTTACAAGTGAAAGGGGCAGGGGATACGTCAGACACAAATGAGGAAAGTAGGTCTTGCGACATTGGAATTTCCTCTAATGCCTGAAACACTTCTGAATTTTGCAAAACTAGCTGTTCATCTTCCAGCCACCATTCTTTCTGCGAAAGAATAATAAAAAAAATTAACCCTCTCCCCTATCAAAGCATTTTTCATGAAATAAACATTTCAAAGGGAAATTCCTACGTTGAGAATACATTTTTATGAGAGCTATCGTAAAAATATGATTTCCTAAAATATTTGAAAAAAAGAACTATGTTTTAAACGATTCCACGAACATGAATTTTCCTTCCTGAAAATCTAACTTTAATCGTATGCAAAAGAATTCACATACCGCTAACATGTTTTAGACCCCTATCAACGCATCTTCATGGAAATTAAAATGGGAAATTCCTACGTTGAGAATAAATTTTTATGAGAGCTATCGTAAAAACATGGATTCCTAAAATACTTAAAAAAAAGAACTATGTTTAAACGATTCCACTAACATGAATTTTCCTTCTTGAAAATCTAACTTTAATCGTATGCAAAAGAATTCACATACCGCTAACATGTTTTAAACCCCTATCAACGCATCTTCATGGAAATTAAAATGGGAAATTCCTACGTTGAGAATAAATTTTTATGAGAGCTATCGTAAAAACATGGATTCCTAAAATACTTAAAAAAAAGAACTATGTTTAAACGATTCCACTAACATGAATTTTCCTTCTTGAAAATCTAACTTAAATCGTACGCAAAAGAACTCACATAGTGTTCCTAATACACTAGTATATTTTTTCCTTAAGGGAATCCTCTCACGAAATTCTAACAACATTCTAATTCAAACAACTTTGGGGACCTAACAATAAATAAAAACATTGCATGCTAATAAAAGAACGCTTACCTCTTCCATTGCAGAAACTGATGAAAAAATGTTTTTAGATTCCATTCCAAAACACGCCACAATATTCAGACAGCAAGACAGTCGATAACTAAACGTAGTTGAAAACTAAACGTGCGTACTAAACCAAAGCAGCAGAAAAACTGAGGAGGAGGAATGAACAACGCCAGTTTTATAGCAAACAGGATGCCTTTTTGACCCCCCGACATTGGAAGAAACGTCATTGGTTCGAAGTTGAAACAGTTTCAGAAATTCTTCTGGGATCTGTTCGCAAGGATGACATCACGAAAAACCCGTCACCGTGCGTCATCGCTTCAAGCAGTATGATGACATTCCAAGTTCACAAGGATGACATCACGACGTACCCGTCACCCATGCGTCATCGCTTCAGGCAGTAACTGCACGGAACCTTATCTGGTCACAAACATGCTATTGATGAATCACCTCTAACCAGACAAAGCGAACTATAGCTCAGGACTTATTTTAAGGTAAATTCTTAGCGATAGAAAAGTGAAAGGATTTCGTTATAATTAATTTTCATATCTTGAGAGAATAAACTAAAAAATTCTTCATAGACAGAAAAAATAAAGCCTCGATAAAAGTAGTTGTTAGTTTGAAAATAAAATAATGTTGGTACATCGAGAAATTTAACGAGTATGCAAGCATTTAGTAAAAAAAGATTAAGATAATGCATTAAAGGGTACATTTCACTGAATAATCATGAAGAAATAAAAAAAAACATTTTAACTATGCATAAAAAATTGTGGCTTTGTACGGTGGAAAAAGGTACAACGTTAAAAAAATGCCATGAACACGTAAATACGTTAATAAACAATCGTGTTTTAAGATTATGTCTGCAGCACAAAACTTTGGAAAACGTCTTTATGTTGGAACGTCCGTTGAAAATGCGTGAAGTCTCCTCAAAGAAAATAAAAAAATCGTTACGTTGAAAAATTATGAATATAAAATGGGAAATTAGGGAAAAAATAAGGAATAAATTCGTTGCAAAATGATCAAGTTATTGAAAAAAACATCAGTCTTGGAACTTAATGTGTCTGCAGAATCTCAAATGACGTCAACCGCCGACCCCGCTGAGGAGAAAACGACGTTGGCTGATGTCATGTCTGCTATCACGAATGCGTCACTCATCATAATGACTCATCCCAAAACACGTGTCATACAAAATTTTCCTTAGTCAAAGAGAAAATTGTGACTCATCCCAAAACACATGGCTCACAAAATATAGCGGAACATGAATCAACAGGAACGAAATCTTTTCAAACAAAGCCTTTCCTCGTCTAAATTAAAATTGTAGGGAAGAAAAATATAAGAATTAAAAAATAATGCAACGTCTATAAAAATTATAACACCTCACGGAGTTCTAAAAATATAAATTTAATAAAACAAATTTGAGGAAATGCTTCGATTGAAAAAACTTCCTTCAAAAATTTGACAAAGTCCAGTAAATCTCCCGAGAAAATAAAAAAAAAATAAATAAAGCCGACCCCGCTGAGGAGAAAACGACGTTGGCTGATGTCATGTCTGCTATCACGAATGCGTCACTCATCATAATGACTCATCCCAAAACACGTGTCATACAAAAATTTTCTTAGTCAAAGAGAAAATTGTGACTCATCCCAAAACACATGGATCACAAAATGACAACGTGGTGAAACTAAAATGGCAGAACATGAATCAACGGGAACGAAATCTTTTCAAACAAAGCCTTTCCTCGCCTAAATTAAAATTGGAGGGAGGACAAATATACGAATTAAAAAAATAATGCAACGTCTATAAAAATTATAACACCTCACGGAAGTCCTGAAAATATAAATTTAATAAAAAAAAACATATTGGAAAGACTTCCTTCAAAAATTTGACAAAGTCTAATAAATCTCCCGAGAAAATTAAAAAAATAATGCAACGTCTATAAAAATTATAGTACCTCAGGGAATTCCTGAAAATATAAATTTAATAAAATAAATTAGAGAGAAAAAATAGGAAAAAAAAAATACGAGTAAAAAAAAATTGGAAACGACAAAAAAACTTCCTTCAAAAATTTGACAAAGTCCAGTAAATCTCCCGAGAAAATTAAAAAAATAAATATTGGAAAGACTTCTTAAAAATTTGTCAACGTCCAATAAATCTCCCGAGAAAAGTTCGAAAAAGCACTGCTATGGGGGGCAACGTACACCCCCTTTCCCCCACTCGGTCGTTGCCATCTCTCAAAGATCCATTAAAAGTTCCAAAAAGCACCGCTAGGGGGCAGCACATCGAGTTGACATCCCCCTATATCCACCCCCTTTCTCCCACTCGGTCGTTGCCATCACTCAAAAACAAAGATCTAACATAATAATAAAGTTCCAAGAAGCACCGCTAGGGGAAGCACATTGAGTTGACATCCCCCTACATCCACCCCCTTTCCCTCTCGGTCGTTGCCATCCCTCAAAGATCCATTAAAAGTTCCAAGAAGCACCGCTAGGGGCAGCACATCTCCTTTCCCAGACTCGGTCGTTGCCATCACTCAAAAACAAAGATCTAACATAATAATAAAGTTCCAAGAAGCACCGCCAGGGGGCAGCACATCTCCTTTCCCCGACTCGGTCGTTGCCATCACTCAAAAACAAAGATCTAACATAATAATAAAGTTCCAAGAAGCACCGCTAGGGGGCAGCACATCTCCTTTCCCCGACTCGGTCGTTGCCATCACTCAAATATTCATCGAAAGTTCCAAGAAGCACCGCTAGGGAGCAGCACCGACCTTACACACTAGCGTCATCTGCCACGCCCCCATCCTTCTGCCGCAAGCCACGCCCCTGCTCCTTCTCTAGAAGGAGCTGCTCCTTGCCCTCGGACCCTTCCTTTTATACTACTTATATTATTCTGTAAAAGCTTATGTGTTTTAATCTTTCCCTGACTCGCAAAGGCACTCACTGAATCCCATCCAGTCCAACTATGTAACCCTAGCAGTGCTGAACAAACTTCTTTTCCCAATGCTGAAGTCAATTTTGTGACGTCAATCAGCCTGTCATGAGGTTTCGTACCACGCCTGAGCAGAATTTTGCTTCTGATGAATTGTCTCACGTCTAAAGAAATTATAAGAACGTCGGTGTCATCTGCGATGCGGATTACAACGTTGAAAGCTTCAGCAGCATGCTTTGCATGCAAAAAGAGTCTGGTGTCAGCTTCCTCGTTGTTTCATGTTAGTGCCTCAATCTCAACGATTCGATTGTAGGTAAGTTTAAAATTTTTCATCACTTGTCACATACAACGATTTATGACCTAACTTCTTTCTTTTCGATTCACATTTCCACGAATTGGCCAAGAATAGGCAACGCTTCGTTTTTGTTTTTCTACAAGCCAGCAAACGTCTTCTTTGTGATCCCGCTTTATTTCATGAAATCGGACTCCTTCTTGCGATCCCCAGCTAATGCGCTCTGCAGATCTTATTGATTCATACCTATAGACATCCAAGATCACATCAATATGCTCACTTTCTTCACCAGCATGCAAGGCTGCTTCCAAAATGAAATAAGATAATTCACTAAAAGTGCGGTTATCTCCATGAAGTTTCTGTATAGGGCCATACCATCAATCACAGTTGCACATTGCTCTGAAACGCTATCTGACGGATCTACCAAACCTTGCAAGTGTTGTGCCATGACTGCGTGTTAACATTCATAGGTGGTTGCTACGTTTGGCTTGTGTTGTAACTGCTTCATTTGTTTTAATAACATCCAATGGTTCAATAACAGGCGGTTCTTGTCTTTTCCCAACGCTGTAAATTGGTAGCGAAGTGTCTGAAGTTTATATTGTTCGTTTCTTATCTTTCCTGTGTACTGAGGTTTGTTGGGGTAGTGCACATGACAAAGACCTGGGTTGTACAATAATTCCACTTACCCGATGTGATGATCCTGCTCCACACAAAGTTTCCTCTAGTCTACGGATGTTGTCAAATGCAAGCGCAGTGCAGGCACCTTGATGAATATTAGCAGGTAATGGAATGTCATCACTTTCCATTGAAGCTCTTTTGTCAATTTCCAATGCTGTGTCAATTTCTTTTAATGCAGCATTAGAATATGCATGACCCAGTCGATTTAAAATCTTGATCAATTCCACATTGCTAGTTAGAATCTTTATAACCCATGGAAGCAAGACATGCTTATAAGTTTTCACTTTGCCAATACTTACAGCAGTGACAATATGCTGTCTTATTGACCACGCAAGTCTGTTTACTTAAGAAGAGCAGTCCTCCTTACCTCCAAGTAAGACACACAAAAAATTTTCAACGGTTTCAAGCGCATGTACATAATCTGCAGTTAGCTGAACAGGTTGAGTGGGCCAGTTATATTCAAACTCAGCAGCTTGGATCTAGTTTCTCATGTATGTAGCTGCTTGGTTTGATATATAGTCTCCCTTGTTGTTCTTCAATGTGCACTCAATAGTCAATGCTTCTTTCGTCAGATTATCTGGCATTAAATAAATACGACGATTCACAATGAAAAAGATGAGTGAGTCACTAAATTCCCTCTTATGTGTTTCTTTGAAGACTGACACTTCGTATATCCCAAATGAACTCATTGAGGACACAAACTGCGATGTAATATCCATAAGGAGAAGAATTCTGGGGTTTAAAAACAAATCATTTCGGATACTCTGTTATATAGATTTCAGTGAAGATTTCTCACAGACTTGATAATTCCTGTCTTCCTCACTTACTTCTTTGTTTTTGGTTTTCTCGAGACGAGTACATTCTTTGTAACAAGATGTGTGATAGTGGGCTTCGGCAGCAACAATATCACGGTAAGTTATGGCTAGAACTTTTGTGTCAATGCGGCCAATTGCAACATCACGAATTTTTTTGTCCGCGCGATGATCGACAGCAGATGTAAGAGCCTCACGAGTATGTGTACTTTGTTACTTGTTGGCAAAAAATGCACTTCTTTTCATACCCTTGTGTTTTGCTGCAATATGACGTATCTGAAAAAACGTCTTGGTTCAGGAGCTGGCACATCTTTAGATGTTTCTTCTTCACACTTAAACTTTTCCAAAGATTTCTTGTGAGTAAAGTCAGAGTGGCACGAACGGTGATAAGAAACTGATACATCAGGAAATAAATCCGGTTTATTCTGGGCGAGAAGCCGAAATGGTTGAAAATTTCGAATTTTAACAGCTTCATATAAAGTTTTCCATTAATTATCTGAGTGTGCTTAGTTCACAAATTAATGACTTATTATTGCATGTAGCACATGTCCCGTATTCTAGTTTTTCCCGTTTCATAGAACTTTTCTTTTACAGTCCGACATTTTTTAATTCAACGTGGCACTAACAAAAATTATAAAACAATTAAAAATAAAGTGTTTATGTCCAACAGTTTTCCTGTAGTTTTGCTACCATACCATAATGAAATTTCACTTGACTAGTTCACAGTACCAACCTAAAAAGATAAATCTATTATAAGTCTAACGGCTAAATCTATTTTGAGGTAGCACACTTATAATATTTTACAAATATTAATAAATATATTGCAATTAATACTTTGTGTACATATTTTGTACACTATTAAAAGTAGAATTTCATGCTGGTTAACTTCTGTCTATATATTTTTACCTCCGATCCTTAGATATTGTGCTACAATTGCTTTTGTGACAAATAGAAATTGCGTTTTAAAACAACAGCCATTTTTTTACAAATGGCGCCCCAAAAATAATTTAGCTACACATTTGAAAAGTCCATCACACATTTTCTAACACTACACACAGCTAACTAAAAAACATTGTTGGGACTTTTCCCCCTATTTGGTACTCAATTTCAAACTGGCTCACGGACTATAGGACCCATCTATTCAAGAAAGAAAGAAAGAAAGAAAAGCCACAGAAGGTATGCTTCTACTTCACCAGTCTTACAACTGAAACAGGCAAATTACGAAAATGCCTAGTTAGTAGGAGGCAACATCAGGGATCAGGATATGTCAGGAGATCATTAATACCAAAATGCTTCAGTTAGCCTCAGGTGATTTCAGTACTTTTTTCAGCCAATGAAAAATGTCCTGTCACAAAGGGGCTGTAGTAGTTTGCACTCCATGTGGGAACAAAAACACAAGAGCCAATTCGTCTAGGAATCTCAGCTGTTGCGGCTAAGATCACCACATGATTTAATCTCAGTAGAAAGAGAATTGCAGCTAATAGCAGCAATGAGATTATAAATGCCAAAGTGTATGTTTTACAGAAAATACAGCAACCAGAATTTAGGGAGCTTTAACACAGCCTGAAGAAAAACAAAAATAACTTTCAATGGGAAACTATAGCCCTGTTACCCCATAGCATGAGCCACTGGTATGAGACCTACATGCTGCCTTCAAGAACAGTGTATATGTATATAGGCTGGCCCAGTCTAACTAACCTCATATCCTATCTTGCCTTCATGGGATTACTAAAATTTCTCTCCAGAATATGGTATCTACAAAAGGCAATGTTGTCACAATAATGATCTGTCTGACCAGTACAAAACAAAATGACAGTTGGTATAACTTTGAAAGAGACTTTTGTTTGTTTCAGTATCTAACGACTGCCATGAGCAACTATAAGGAGTTGGCTGTCTTTAATTTGGGGTTACTGGTTCCAGGGAAGGGACAGAGACAAACACACCATCCATGCCTTACCCAGAACTCCAGCCTGGCCCAGCTTGTATGATTATACTCGGGGCAAAGCTATCCTGGCAATGAGGCCGAAGCTACGGTGACCTTTTCACTTCCAGTATTACTCCGCACTAGCGGTGTGTAATTAACCTTCACTCGGAAAACTTATCCCACAAGCCCCAGGGCTGGCTGTCTGTCACCGTGATCGGATACCGAACCCCTCTATTTTAACACCATGTCCCCAGTAGTCCCCACCCCACCCCCGCGCGCGTTGCAAACCGGTAAACAAGCAGTTTATTTCTCTCTCTCTATTCATCTTTTTTTTTTTTTTTTTTTTTTTTTTGAAATGTTACAGAACGTGTAACTTTTCTTTCTTTTAAAATGAAATTATCTTTGCTAAACGCGGGAAGAAGTCTTAAGTGGCCTAATTTTGTTTTCACATATATTTCTATTTTTTATTTTATGTATTTCATTTATTTATACTTTCTGCTTGAAGATTACCAACTGTGGGATTTAATTAAAAGTATTTTTACCATGTCATCAGTTATGCGTAAAATTTCGTTCTTCCCAAAATTTTGCATTGATTAGATTTTTTTATAACAGATACCCGTTAAATGTGTATGTATTTTTAACTGCCCTGTGTTGCCATAAGTATTGAACAAGAGCCTGTCTCTGTCATTAATGATATTTTAGGGTTCACTGTAAACTGTCACACATCTTACAGCAACTTGGAAAATTGCCACATGCTTTTCATTGATGGCCGGGCACAAATTGCTGTTCCTCCGAGGAACACTTTGAATGTGTGGCAGTTTTCCAAGTTTCCGAATTATGTGTGACAGTTTTCCAAGTTTCCGAATTATGTGTGGCAGTTTTCCAAAGTGCCTAACGACGGGAAGGAACTCTTTCATTTGTCTGAATTTCCATGCCGGTTCATATGCGTTTAAGGCAACTGCGCACAAAAGTTCAAAAGGAAAAGATAGCCGTTTCTTGGCCTATATTGAGAACTGAATTGGGAACTCCGAACTAATTTCGAGAAAACGTTCTTTGTAAGCCAAGCGAGAATTGTATTTTAATTTGAAGAAATAAATTGCCGAGGGATCTAAGGTACTTGGGTTGAGGGGGGAGTGCTCTACCCCCGACTTACGTAATTTTATATTCTGGACCGCTGGAGTCTGTCAGTGTATACAGGATGTTTTTTTTTCTTTTTTTTTTTTTTTTTTTTTGATTGTAGGTTTAACGACCACCGTGAGCAACTCAATGGGCTATAAGCAGTCGCCCGTCCCTAATTTAAGGTCACTGGTTCCGGGGAAGGGAGAGAGCCAGTGCCGTAAGACAAACACAACATCCATGCCCAACCGAGATTTGAACCCGGACCCCTTTCGGACGAATGATCAGAGGCCATCGCTTAGACCACTGCGCCACCGGGGCGGCATCCAGGATGTTCCCCTTGAAGCTTCCGCGATGTCCGTAAGCTTTGAGGGAGGGCTTGCCCACAAAATGTAAAAATGGACGTAGAGCTGTAAACATTTGTACCATGCTTTATATAACGATTCTGTACGCGACCACAAATTTTCAGAAGGGTTCGGTGAATTCACCTCCTCCCGCCCCTCCTTTCTAAGAGCGGAGACAAGGTGTTCAATGTAAGTTATTTTCTCGCAGTTTCCATTCTTCATGTTTTGTTAAGTGATAGACTCTACTTGTGGCCACGCTCTTAGTGTTTGGGTTGGGAGACTCTACCCCCAACTTCCGTAATTTTATATTCTCGACCGCTAGTCGGTCAGTGTATCCGGGATGTTCACCCTGAAACGATCTTAGAAACATGGGGGGGAGTGAATTCCCCCACCCTCCTGAAAATTCGTGGTCGTGTACAAAATCATTATATAAAGCATGGTACCAATGTTTACAGCTCTACGTCCATTTTTACATTTTGAGGAGAAGCCCGCCCGAAGCTCGCGGACTCTTCAAGGGGAACATACTGGACACACTGACAGACTCTAGCGGTTCAGAATATGAAATTACGGAAGTTGGAGGGTAGAGTCCTCCCCCCCCCCCCCCAACCAAAGCACATCGGAACCCTCGGCCAATTCTTGCTCGGCTTACATAGAACGTTTTCTCGAAATCTGTTTGGAGTTTCCAATTCAGTTCTCAATATAGGCCAAAAAACGGCAATCTTTATAGCCCCTGCTCACCCTTAAACTTTCGCGGCCAGTTGCCCTAAATTTGTATGAGCCGGCATGAAAATTCCGACAAACAAAAAAGAGCTCCTTCCCGTCGTTAGGCACCTTGAAAAACTGCCACACATTCAATGTGTTCCTTGGAGGAACAGAAATTTGTGCCCTGCCCCTTAATGAAAAACATGTGGCAATTTTCCGAGTTGCTGAATTTTGTGTGGCAGTGTTTCTGTGTGGCAATTTACCGGCAACCATATTTTAGCTATTGTTTAGGTTTAAAAAATGTTTGTGAATAAATGAAATCCACTGTACGAATATTATTTAAGTAGCCTACATATAAAGTATAGTCTGAGTAATTTTTTTAAACTATTCGTTGTATTGCTGGTAATTAAAGTTTGAAACATGAGCAAAATATTAAAAAGACTTACATTTTCATGTACATGTTTCCTCTTCTTGATATTGAATTCTTGAAGCATAATTCACTCACGCTAACCGTACTGACACCTTCCCCGCCGGTTCCTCGGAAGAAGGTAAAGGTTCAATCCTATCGACGTAATTATCTGAAGAAACTGTAGTGTCGGATTCTCCAACAGTAAATTCAAGGCGTTCAACACGGCTGTCTACCATCTAATCTAAAGTCCACATCTTATCCTCCTCTTTGATTACGTGATTGACATAAACACTCCAATTTAAAGCCGTCACTCGATTAAAGCCTCCAAAAGTCAGTTTTTCAACTTCTGCAGCTTTGAATGTGCGATTTTCAGTTGCCACAAATCCTTTGACCTGACTCCATACATGTTCGATTGTATTCAACTCGCAGTGATATGGAGGCAAGCGAAGCATTTTATGTCCATGTATTTGAGCAATGCTGTCGATGCGATATCCTTCGTAGCGAACTGATATTCGAAACAAGCTTCATGAGCTCAGCTTTTAACATGTCCGAATCCCACGGAATCTGTTTTGCAGTCAACCACTCCTGGATGTCGGATTTCTTCGATGATTTTGTCCGTATACTTTCAACGTGGACGCTGTGATAAGGGGTGTTATCCAAAACAATAATGCTGTTTGGTTCGATATTTGGTAATAATTTGTTGATGAACCAGTTTTCATAATGTTCGCCATTCATTTCACCGTGGTAGTCTCCTGTGGTTTTTATAGCAAGGAAAATTTCACATGCATTGCCCACAAATCATTTTTCATTACCAGCATGAATAATTATTAGCCTCTGGTCTTTTCAAGGAGCTTTTAAGCCAGGTGAAAGGCCGCGGAGAAATGCCTCTTCGCTGGACTTAACAGTTGTGTCTTGCCAAACTGTGTTTTTCGTGTGCCCAAAATTTACCCATGTTTCATCGGTGTAATATATGGACCTACCCTGAGAACGATGATACCGAATTTCTCTTATATATCTCCGACGCCATTCCTGGATAACGTCACGCTCGATCAACATTGATATCCGTTCCCGCTTGCTGTACTTGAATCCCAAGTCTTTCATAATGTTCCTCACTGTTCTAACACAAACTGTAGGCAGCTCATCATCTTCATTAACAGCCGACATAACTTTGATTGCTGTTGGAATTTCATTCCGGAAGAAGAAACTGTGTACTTTCTGACGAACTGCGGTTAAAGTAAATTCGTCGTACCGTTCCAGCCGTGTTTGGGTGTTAGCCCTTAACGGACGTTTTTTCCCGGGAGTAGAAAACGCACCGTTGTGCCTAAATTCAACCTTCATTCTCGTAATGGTGCAACTTGAAGCACCAGTGAGTTCTACCGTAAGAACTGTTATTTAATCTACCGATTTATTCGGCAAATGTTTTTCCATCAATTTAGTGAAAACATTCATAACTATCACCTTAGCAGAGCTTCGTAATGGTTTCCCAGCTTTATGCGGCTGAAATGCACTCGAGTGACAGGCAGATACCATTGGAAAAAACAGAAAAGACAGAAGTGTTTTGAAACAACAATCAAGAAGGAGAAACGCGAAATGTCCTCGGAAACACTTTTCTCGCCCTCATCCTTCCGCTAATGACCCCCCACCCCTACAGAAATAAATATCCCCTATGTTGACAGCTTAACTCTGACCCAAACAAGAATGCTGTGACAGATAACCATCAGTGACGTCACCAAAACACGAATATCTGTATTTTTTAGAAATGCCGCTGAAACTGAGATCTGAATTTTGTAAATGCATACACACACAACGTATTGAACATCTGTGTCCTTTTTAAGTACCAGTTGAAGCTGGAGTATGAGCTTTTAGACCGGAACTATTTTATGCAGTGGAAGTATACACTCTGTAGCCTTCCTTCCAATGACAGGTTCAGTTTGCCCAGAGTATAGTGTCACTAACAGAAACCTACATCATTGACCACTTGGCCGAGGTATCTTGAAGGAGACTAACACACTTAAATTTCACAGACAATGGGCTTAATTAGCTAGTTAAAATATCTTAATGTTATTTTGCTTCCATTATGATGCGTGAGTTGGTAGTTATTTGTTTAATGTAAAGACATCAAAACGGAGGTAAATTTAACCCACAAGCGGTGGATGAATTTTGTCATCCAGTGTGATATCACTGCTTCAATCAATGAAATACTTGCATATGTGTTTGGATGTACCAGAACAATTAATGATTTTACCATGCTATTGAGGTTGGATTCTTTGCTGAGGGTACAGCAATAAAATAGTACTACAATCTGGGTATCAGGGGGGCCTAAAACATAGGGGTAACAAATGCTTCAGGGCTAGCAGACTACTGATGCATAATTTGGTTGCTTCTACTTTATTGAGTTGTGCCTGGATGGGGATCTAGGCATTGCTACATGGAAGGTGGGGTCTGTTGAAGCCAGTTATGCTAAGAAAAAGCCTCGCATGGCAGATTAGTAAGTTTATAGCTTCTTTGCTTCAAACATTTAAATTCTACAATATACCACCATACAAAAACCAGAAATAAAAACATCAAATACCATGATTCATCACCACCATCCTAAACACTATTTTCTCACTTTGTCAATATCTGAGACTCAGATAACATCCGGGTCACACATATATCTACTTCACATCATTTGTCATATCTTAAGCATAATAGCTGCTTGCTTCACCAGAATTTCCATTACAAAGGAGGTGTAAGTGTGTGTGCATTAGATCTGATGCTTAGTGTTATTAAATTTCTCAGTAACAACACAAGCTTTTTGATTCAGTGTCATTCAAAGGTTTGCTCACATGTCTCAAATTCACCTGTTGCGTCTACCATTCATTATAGGATACGAACTATTACAACCAGCTGTTCCTCAACATTTCTTCTAAAAACCTGATACCACTAAAGCTGAGTTTTCATCAGTAGAAGTAGAGAAGTGATTACTCTTGAACATAACAATGTACAACACATAGACTGGTTTCCTTATTCTACTCATACTGATCCACAAGGCAGATAAGCAGAATTTAACACCCTGTTCAACTGGTTGATATTCAAACAAGGTTTCCTTATTTAATTGAACATAAACCTTATATTCTCCACTTTTTCTCAACAAATCAGTCTTTGAAGAACTGGTTTTAATTCTGAATTCATATAAACATTCCTTTGCAAATCTGTACTAATATGATATCCAATTACATTCTGACGATCAGCATCATGTATGAAAACAAAATCTGCCAAGTGAGATGATTTCGCAAGCTTTTATGTAAGTTTTCTAAGGGCTGTAGTTTGCCTTTCTTTTAATGCTTTACTACTTGTGCTCAAAGAGTGACTGATACATTTTACTTGCTGAAATGCAGATTGGCTTTCTTTTTTTTTCATTTCAGAGTTTAATGAACACCATGCGCAACTCTAAGGACTACAAGCAGTTGCTTATCACTAATTTGGGGCCACTGGTTATAGGGAAGGGAAAGCATCCATGCCATTAGACAAGCACACCACCCACGACTCATCTGGGATTAGTACCTAGGCCCACTCAGACGAAAGATCATAAGCCAGCACTTAGACCACTGCGCCACTGGGAAGGCAAATGCAGGCTTTCATTCTCTTCTCCGATATTCTAACAAAGCTGGAACAAACCTTCATTCACTAAAGCCTGCTCTCAATATGTGGCTCTTATAAGCACACCAGCTTTTCAGAAATGTACAACCACCGCATTGTTTAAACCAAGATCAACCTTTATTATTGAATGCTGATAGTAAATACAAACAAGTGATTGCTTGAAAAAATGATCTTCAGCAGAAGAAAATATTAATAATCTACCCTGTCAAAATGAAGGTGGTTCGTTTTGGCCGCAGCCTAAAGTTGTGCCTGCTTTTATTTTTCCCCACACCTGTTCAGGAAGTTGTGTTTACTTCCTCAATGGGAAATAAGATTCCTTATTTTTATTTATTTATTTATTTTATTTTTTTGCTGAGACATCTATCCTTAATTAAAAAGATAAATCCTCTCAATATCATCTCAGACACACAATTCCAGAAGTTTCATTTAGTTATGCACTTTGCTTTGTTTACCACAATAAAGTTGAACACTGGACTGCTGAAAATAATAAAGCCACTGACTAAGACAGAATAATTAATTTAAAATACTCTGCAATGATACTTCCCTTAAAGGTGATCAGACTGACTGCAAGAACTACCGTGGTATTAGCCTATTAAGTGTGCCAGGAAAGTGTTTGGTAAGGTCGTTATTGAAAAAGTACGGGGTCTTACATCAGAAAAAGTGTGGGATGTTCAGAGTGGTTTTATGCCTGGTAAAGGCTGCACTAACCAAATTTTTACATTATGATTGAAAAGTATCTGGCTGTTGGTAAGAAAGTTTTTGCTGCCTTCATAGATTTAGAGAAAGCTTATGACCGAGTAAATAGGACACTTTTGTGGAAGGTATTGAATGAATATGGTGTTACTGGGAATCTACTTAATAGTGTAAAAGCCATGTATGCTGGTAGTAGAGCCTGTGTACGAGTGAATGGTGTTTTATCAAACTGGTTTTCTATTGGTGCATGCAGGAGTCAGACAAGGTTGTGTAAATGTCACCATGGCTGTTTAATATATTTATGGATGCATGCATGCGTGATGCCAAAATAGATAATAGTGGTTTATGTCTTGGTGATATCCATGTGTGCAGATTGCGGTATGCTGATGACATTGTCCAGTTGCAGTGTATGCTGTCCCAGATGTACAAAGTTTGCATAAAATTCAAACTGAGTATAAATAAGGGAAAAACCGAAGTTATGGTTTTTGAGAGAGGAACTTGTAGCACTGAATGTAATGTAAGTGTAAATGGCACAGTGATTGACCAGGTGAGTGTGTTTGTACATTTAGGAAGCATGTTTTGACAGAGAGAACAAATTGGATGGTGAAATTAGTAGGCGAGTGAATTCTTCATTGAAAGTCATGGCTGGTCTGGGAGGTTTTCACGGGACTGATGGGTTCTGAAGAGTGTCCCGCATGGCTGTGTATGAGAATGTAATTGTTCCTACTGTGATGTATGCAGTGAAACCTGGGTACTGCAGAAGAAACATAGTCGTTTGTGTGCTGGAAAAATGTGTTACTTACGGGGGGGTGGCAAGGCATGGTCTAATTGTGTGATGTGAAGCAAAATGTTGTTAGCAAGGTGGAGACCAATATGCTTCGGTGGTTTGGCCATGTTGAAAGAATGAGTGATGAGATGCTTACAAAGAAAATCTTTTTAGCCCAAATGACAGGAAGGAAAGGCAATGGAAGACCAACGAAGTCATGGGAGGATCAGATTCAGGAGTGTCTGCATGAGAAACAAATTATGAGTATGAAATATAGAAGATCTTGTGTACGGCGTGTAATGGATGACAGTGAAGCCCGAGTTATATGTCAAGATCGCTGTAAATGGAGAAGTTTGATACAGCAACAGTAAGTAAGAACTATCTGGTAGTTTGTATTTCTTTTTGGAGCTAAACTCTGAATCTCAGAGAACAATTTAGTGATATGTATGTATGCAATGATACTAACAACTATTTTGTCTCATCTGCCCCATTTAATGTTTACAACAGACTGGATAGAAACTGGCTTACGTTCAAATCATTTCACACTCAAGTGGCTCATTCAGTCACTCAAACCACTGATCCTACATAAAAGTGACAGCTTTGGATAAAACTATAAAGAACATAAATCATAGTCCACTTCATACAAACATACATATAATTAAACTGTTCCCTGAGATTCAGAGGTTAGCTCCTCAAAGAAAAACCATTTGCATTAAACTGATGGAACTAGAATTTACTTACTGTTGGTATATCAAATGCTTCAATTTACAACGATCTCAGCACACAGCTCGAGCTTCATTATCATCCATCACACGTCGCACACAAGACCTTTTGTGTACTTCATACTCGTAATCTTTCTCTCAAGCAGACATTCATGAATCTGGCCCTCCCATGATTTCCTTGGCCTTCCTCTACCTTTCTTTCCTGCCACTTGGGCTGAAAAAGTTCTGCACCTCATCACTCATTCTTTCAACATGGCCAAACCACCTAATATTAGTCTCCACCTTACTAACAACAATTTACCTCACATTACACATCTGCAACACATCTTTATTCCTCATATGATCAGAGCGTTCCTTACCACAAACCCCCGTAAGTAATGCATGTCCCCAGAAACAAGTACCCAGGTTTCTTTTTTTTTTTTTTTTTTTTTTTTTTTGATTGGAGGTTTAACGACCACTGTGAGCAACTCAATGGGCTATAAGCAGTCGCCCGTCCCTAATTTAGGGTCACTGGCTCCAGGGAAGGGAGAGAGCCAGTGCCGTAAGACAAACACAACATCCATGCCTCACCGGGATTCAAACCCGGACCCTTTACGGACGAATGATCAGAGGCCAACGCCTTAGACCACTGCGCCACCGGGGCGGCTACCCAGGTTTCACTGCCATACATCACAGTAGGAACAATAATCCCTTCATACACAGCCATTCAGGACTTCCTTGAGAACCCATCATTCCTGTGAAATTTATTCTCTCTGTTAAACATACTTCCATACTGAATGATGGACTTCCTTGAGAACCCATCATTCCATCCAATTTGTTCTCTGTGTCAAACATACTTCCTAACTATACAAACTTGTTCACCTGGTTAGTCACTGTGCCATTAACACTTATATTGCATTCAGTACTAACAGTTTCTCGCTCAAAAACCATAACTTTGGTTTTTCCCTTATTTATACTCAGTTTGAATTTCATGCAAACTTCATACGTCTGGGACAACACACTCTGCAACTCACTTTTGCTCTCTGCCAACAGGACTGTGTTATCAGCAAAGTGCAATCTGCACACAAGCATATTAAAAAGACATAAACCAGTATCATCCATTTTGTTATCGTGCAAGCATGCATCCATAAATATATTAAATAGCCAGGGTGATATTACACAACCTTATCTGACTCCTGCACCAATAGAAAACCATTTTGATAAAACACCATTCACTCGTACACATGCTCTACTGCCTGAGTACATGGCTTGCACACTATTAAGCAGATTCCCAGAGATACCATATTTATTCAGTACCTTCCACAGAAGAGTCCTATTTACTTTGTCATAAGCTTTCTCTAAATCTATGAAGGCAGCAAACACTTTTTTAAACAGACAAATAGTTTTCAATTATCATGCGTAATGCAAAAATTTGATTAGTGCAATCCTTTCTGGGAATAAAACCACTCTGTATAACCCACACTTTCTCTGAAATAAGACCTCATACCTTATCAATAATAACCTTTCCAAACACTTTTACTTGCACACTCAGCAAACCGATACCACGATAGTTCTTGAATTTAATCTGCTTTTTCTCTTGTACAAGGGAACAATGATAGCATCCCTCCCATTCTGAGGGACCATTCATAACTCCCAATATAACTGGCAAATTTCAGTTAACTAGTCAATCAGAGGGTTACTGCCACATTTTAGCATCTCAGCAGTTATGGCATCTACTCCCGAAGCTTTACCACTCTGAAAAGATATTAGAGCTTTACAAACTCTTCTCATGAGATCCTACTAGTGCTTCCATCTCTAACTATGATATCATCTGCTTCTGCCTAAGAATCACCTTTGCTTTTATGATCTGATAAATCACATAAGTACCCACCCCCTCTTTCACTTAGCTCATTGGGCACCCATATTTTTCTCTGACCCTAGTCTTTACACAGCTTAGAATTTTATCCCCCCCTTTTTTTTCCCTATGTCTTATGTACTTTTAGAATGTTTTTCTATTTTTCTTAAAAGCCAAATAGTGCCTTTCCTCCTTTTCCTTCCTACCTTTTGCCTTACTCTGGTGAACCAGCTTTGCTGCCTCACACTTCTTACAGCGATATTCATCCTCAGAAACTCTACCTTGCAACCTCCACAACTATGCTTCCTTCTTCCTCTTGACTGCCTCTTAAATGTCACTATTCCACTAAGCATCACTTTTAAAGTTATACACTGCTGCAGAAGCACAGACCTCTTTTTTTTTTTTTTTTTTTGATTGGAGGTTTAACGACCACCGTGAGCAACTCAATGGGCTATAAGCAGTCGCCTGTCCCTAATTTAGGGTCACTGGTTCCAGGGAAGGGAGAGAGCCAGTGCCGTAAGACAAACACAACATCCATGCCTGACCGGGATTCGAACCCGGACCCCTTACGGAGGAATGATCAGAGGCCAGCGCCTTAGACCACTGCGCCACCGGGGCGGCACAGACCTCTTCAGCGGCAGTCACAACAGTTTTTAAAACATGTCCACTTCTTTCCTACATCACTCTTATGCACCTTCAACTCATTCAGATGTTTACTGAGTAAATCAGAGTAACGCTGATGTTCTACAGCCTTTGAACCTTTATTCTTTTCATCATAGGCAACTTCCTACTCCTCCTTCTCCACCCAACATTCAGTTTTTTTTTTTTTTTTTTTTTTTGATTGGAGGTTTAACGACCACCGTGAGCAACTCAATGGGCTATAAGCAGTGGCCCGTCCCTAATTTACGGTCACTGGTTCCAGGGAAGGGAGAGAGCCAGTGCCGTAAGACAAACACAACATCCATGCCTGACCGGGATTCGAACCCGGACCCCAGACGGACGAATGATCAGAGGCCAGCGCCTTAGACCACTGCGCCACCGGGGCGGCACATTCAGTTTCACCCGTGACACTAACAGGTGATGATCAGAGAGAGAGCCAACATCTGCACCTCTCATCACATGGGTATCAACAACTAAATGTTTCAGACACTGATCATAAACAACAAAATATATTACACTCTTTAATCATACAGTACAATTTTCCCAAATGTGTGTGTGGATACACTTGCGGTTGAAAAACGTATTAGATATCCAAAATCCATTTTCAATGCAGAGTTCACTTAGTCTTTCACCATTATCATTCACACCAGGATCATTAAATTTACCCAGAACATTATCAAAATTCCTTTCTGAACACCAAGTCTAGCGTCGAAATCCCATGCTACAATAATTTCCTCTTCAGCACCAAACTAGATCAAAACAGCTTTTAGCTCATTCTAAAAATCTTCCTTCTTATCAGAAGGCTCTGAGTCACAAGGAGCATACACTACGGCAATTACTATTATCTGAAGTTTCACTTTCAAATGAATCCAGAGAATTCTCTCACTGAGGCAGCTGTAATGAATCAAGATGTTCATCTTTTCACTTAAAATCACACCTACACCAGCCTGTCCTCTCACATTATTCAACACTCCAGACCACACACTCACTGTTCCATTCATTTTTTCTATCCCAATTTCTTTCTTTCTTTTTAGTTACACTTACACACAGCACATCTAATCTATACTAATTCATTTCTTGAATCACCTCAATTATCTTTCCATTTATACCTCTAGTATTCCATACACCAATCTTACACTCACTCAGCCGAGATCTCTTTCTCATAGGCCGTTTAGAAACTTTAGGTTGATTCCATGGTGGACCATCCTTCTCAAGTGTGGTAGGTCCACCATATTGCACACTTGAGTCCTTTAAATTATTTCTTTGGGTCATAGAAATCATAAAAGTGCATCAGTGTGGGTGATCAGCCCACAGCTAACAGTTGCAGTTGGTCATTTCTCCTAAGGATTCTGGAATAAAACCCAATGAGATGGGGTCTTTTCACCAATGTCACACAGAACTAGCTGATACCTCTCCAAAATTCACAGAGGCTCTTGTTGCTGTTGGGTGTGTGCCAATGTTGCCCGGTGGTGCGCCCCAAGGAGGCAGATCTCAAAAATCTTGCAAGCTCACTAATAACTGTTCATAAACTTTCATTCAAATTTATATGTAAATAGGTGATATTTAAAACTACACCTTAATCATGTCAATAAACTTTAGTTGTACAATCTTTATCATGAAACTGAGGCACTGAACTCTTCCTTTGTGGAAGAAGCATTGTTGAAGGTATAAGTGCTCATGCACGCTTCAATGAAGGCATGACCCTGGAATTTGTTTTATCACCTACTCTTTACTTTTTGAATACCAATGAGCTTCTTTATATTGTAGTTAATTTAATTCACAGCATTGCAAAGACAGCAATCCATGCATTTTATGCCCTGAGTTGTTCAAAGGGAGCTAATGAACATCATCATTTGCACTGTCACCTCCACAGTCTGCAATACTGATGTCACTTGTGTGACAGTTACTCAATGTAAAAAGAACATATCAAAAAAGATTCTTCTGACACGAAGGATTTTTTTTATATGTTCTTCTTAGTCTGAATATTTTCTCTAACTTGTTTTGATGTAGCCACATTTCTTTTGCAGTTTAATTCACTTCATAACAAGGTTAGACCTATAAAGGTTGCCCTAATTTGAAAAAAAAAAAAAGTGAAACATGAAAATACTATTTATTTGTTTATTGTTAATATATACCAGCAGTGTTGCATGAATACCCTTTTCATCAAAATATCAGAATATTAAATCCCAAAGTACAATTAACAGCTGAAAAATAATCATTTTCCATGGAAGTGAATTGTCTGCTTCCTGAGGAAATGTGCTTAATGCTTTTTAAATCTGTAGGTCTCAACAAAATTTTTAAAAAGTTTTGGCTCTTATTTTCAGATTGCTTAATTTAATGAAGTATTTATATGTTTGAATCTCATTTGAGCAAGGCAACCAATAAGTCCTCTTCCAAGTGCTTGTTTTTACTTCATAATGCATGATTACCACTTGTTTTAAAAGGAAATACGTGTGTGCATTCCACTTCTTCAGGCATTCTTGCATAATTCAATGTCTTACTAGAGATTTTCATTCAGACATTTATGCAAATTTTCCATTAAATGTTTTCTCTGCTCATTTAGTGTGTGATTCTGACACTGAATGTAGAGTTTCACAAATTTTCATTGCTATTTAAATAGTTACACCTAAGAAGATGTGTGCTTGTGTGCAACCATCATAATTATGCACATACATATATGTATGCTATTGGGTTGTCAGAAAAGTGATGACGTATTTTGGCACCCGGTGGCAGTTGCGCGGCTTTGGAAGTACTAGAGGCATGCGCAGCTCTGTTATCGATATGGCATTCGACAGGTACCAGTTCTAGCTGCAGTCTAAAAGAAATAGTGAATGATTTGGTTGATTTGCGTAGATTTGACATCAAGTTGAAGATGGAAGACCAAACTGTGCATTTTTGCCATATTTTAGTGTTTTACTTCCGTAAAGGGCAGAACGTGCATCAAACTTGTGAAAAGTTGCGTAAAGTGTACGGTGATAATGCTCTACATGAACGTCAGTGCCAGCGGTGGTTCGCAAAATTCCGTGCTGGTGATTTTGACCTCAACGATGCTCCTAAGTCCGGAAGGCCCACTGAGGTTGATGACAACCAAATCAAGGCATTGATCGAGTCAAACCCACGTTACACGACATGAGAGATTGCAGACACATTGCACATCCATCATTCAAGTGTTCCCGACTATCTGAAGAAGCTGGGATACGTAAGCGAGCTCGATGTGTGGGTTCCTCATGAACTCAAAGAAGCTCAATTGACGGCACGTATAAACATCTGCGATATGCTCATTAAACGTGAGGAAAACGATCCTTTTTGAAGCGATTGATTACTTGTAACGAAAAGTGGATTGTGTACAACAATGTGCTGCACAAACTGTCTTGGTCCCGACGTGCTGCTTTGCCTCAAACGACATCCAAAGCAGACATTCATCAGCGGAATGTTCTGGTCTCGTTGTGGTGGGATTTTAAAGGTGTAGTGTTTTTCGAGCTCCTACCACGGAACCAAACAATCAATTTGAATGTGCACTGTCGGCAATTGGATAGTTTGAATGAATCCATCAACCAGAAACGTCCAGAGCTCGCTCATCATAAAGGTGTTGTGTTCCATCACGACAACGCAACCAAAATTATTAATTGGAGCTTGGGTGGGATGTGTTGCCACACCCAGCATGCTCGCCTGACCGTGCGCCGTTGGACTTCTGCTTGTTTCGCTCTCTTCAACAGCCCTTGCGTGGTATAACGTTCAATTCAGATGAGGCTGTAAATCAGCACCTTGTACAGTTTTTCGCCATGAAAGACAGGTCCTTCTTTGAATGAGGCATTCATTCTGCAGCTCACTGAAAGATGGCAAGAGGTTATTGAACGAAACGGGCATTATATCATTGATTGATCTTTGTTCTTTCTATCAATAAATGACCTTTGCAAAACATGGCTGAAATACGTCATGACTTTTCCGACAACTCAATAATTTAATTGCCCTCATGGGAAAATTACTATCTTTTCAGCATCTGAACAGGGAGAGAGAGAGGTAGGAATGTAGTGTTAGTGACAGCATACAGTAGCAATGTGTAAGAACAAAAATTGTTACGTCACAATGTCCTCAATGAGCTTATCTTAATTAAATGAACTACAATCAGTAAATTCTTTTTCTATGTGTTTCAATGCAACTTAAAAAAAAAAAAATTCAATCCATCAATGAACAGATTTTCTGTTGCTCAAAATGTATCGCTCAAACTCAAGAACAGAAGGAATGCTTCAAAACAATTTTAAAAAATATATTCTAAAGGAAAATTTTCTTTTCTTTCACCTGTAGTTGGATCAAAAAAATATTTTGTTTTCAAACTCACAGCAATTTTCAATAACTGCAAAATTTTTCATAAGAAACTCAAAACAAAATAAATGAATGCCAGTTAATTATTTACCATCTTGACTATCTAAAATGAAAAACACAACTTAAGCATCATCCTCTTTCTGGATCTGCTACTTCTTCAGAAAAGCTACACTTCGCTTTGATCTAGAAAACACTTTTCCTCTAAACAATTACATTATATATGTCAGAAGTTCATCCAGTACTGCTGCAGTGCCACTTTTGCAACAGCACATTCAGATTAACTCAAAACTTTTTTAATCTATGCTGACAAGATTATTATGTGTGATTAAACACCTGGCAGTAACTAATTTTCTCCAATCCTTTTACCACAGTTTCAATTCTGCCCACTTGTGGGGAAGAGATTCCAGAGAATCAATGTGTACTCATTTACAACTGAGGCCATTGTTCTCAAAAGCCATCTGCCCTCATCCTACTTTCTGTTGTTTCCCATCATACAATACAAAATATAATAAATTAATATGATGTGTTAGACCTCACTGATAACTGAGCATCGATTTCTTGTCAACCCGATTACATGCAGCATAACCACTTATCTGACTTGTTCATTCTTGCAACCTTTGGGGTTCCTTACTTGTTTCATTTTTCTTAAACATTACAACATACACCAACTTAACATCTTCTGCAACAGTTTCATCTTTCAATAAAGAAAAACTAATTCCAGGGCAAAGAAGAATGATCTGTTTTGGTTTTAATGATAGGTTCTATCTTTCATGGATAATTTTCTAACAAAATAAAATAGTTTACTAAAAGTGGCAACATTACATCTCTTTATAAAATCGAGACACAAAATACTGATATTAAATAATTGGAAAGATTCTCTGTACTGACATGATGGGTATTCCTATAATCTAAAACTATAAATACAGAAAGAGAGTGTATTTTCTTATGGGTATTAGTTTCATTGCCACTCATCACGAATATGTTTGCAAAAGAACTACAAACACACACTTAGTACAGGCATGATTCCTTTGATCATTTTAATTCATTTCACATGTGTTAAATCTGGGCTCATAGATGGCATCTGTCACAGGCACGCTACCTTCAAACTAAACCACTGTAGACACATAATTTGAGGAAGAACTATTTGCTCAGAAATACATGGGAACAATATATTCAAGCAGCACATACATTCAAATTAATTAGAATTATGCACTGAACTGCCTGTGGTTTACTGGTCTACCATGTAACATCTCCTCAAAGAACTTCAAAATTACATCATCCTGGAGAGGGAATCGAACCCGCATATCTCTTGATTTCCATTTGAGTATGCTAATTAAGTCCTACATCGTCTGCATCTGATATGGTCAAATGATGCTAAGATGAGGCTGATCATTTTGACTAGTGAAAAATCTGAGGTTTCAGATTCCTAAGGCATTAAATTCTTTGAATTTCATTGTCCTGGGTGGTGTAACAATTAGCATACTTGAATGGAAATCAGGAGATGCGGGTTTGATTCCCACTCCAGGGCGATGTAATTTTCAAATTTTCTGAGGGGTTGTTACATGGAACACAAGTAAACCACAGGCAATTCAGTGCATAATTCTGATTGATTTAAATGTATGTGCTGCTTGCTGCTTGAATATAATTGCTTTGACCACTGTAGACTTTACATTGCAAAGAAAATTCTAGAATGGAGGGCCATATGTGTCTTTTGTGACACATATTCTAGAATGGAGGGCCATATGTGTCTTCTGTGACACATATGGCCCTTCATTCTAGAATATCATAAGTAAAGTATTATCCACATTGATGAGTTAGACCTCTCTGATCATTGAGCATTATTAGTAAAAACCAGTGTACCAATTTGATGACAAAAAAAAAAAAAAAAAAAAAAACCTCATACCTGTACTACAATATTTTTACCACATACTAGTATTATGGCCAGGAAATGCAATCCCAATTGTAGTTCACCTGGCACTTGTCAGATAAAAGTCTACCCATGCAACAAAAACAGATTAGTGAAACACATTACTTCAAAATGCCAGTTCCCAGTCATAAAGAGCCCAGTTTTGGCAATTCATGATTCACTGCTGATTAGCACAGATCCATGTTCCTGAGAGTATGAGGGCAGCAAACTCACCCATAGAACTTCAGAGCATGTGGTGCCTTGTGCACTGTTCACAGACTAGCTCTTACTTTTGCAGCCATGAAGACCTGTGTTGCTGTTTATTTGATATTGTTTTCATAGTGTTCTATACTGTTGTGCACTGAGAAATCCACCATATAATCAATCCTGTAAAACACTAACAAGCTTTCAACATGCCTTTCTAGCTGCAAATAAAAGAGGTACTTATAATGTCTTACCATCATAAGTACCCCAAATAAAAGAGGTACTTATGAAGATTAAATCCATAGTTTCTTAGGACATGATCTGCATCTTGATAATGTGAAACAGTACACCAATTATGTAGAATATAGTATCACAATACTAGTTATCCAATTTATTGGCATAGGAAAATATACATAAGCGTTTCAAAGCTTTCGCACATGAACCAGATGGCTTTTTCAAGGAAGTTAGACAGAAATTGGTTGATGTGCGAAAGTTTGGAAACGCTTATGTATATTTTCCTATGCCAATTAATCGGATCACTACTATTGTGTTACTATATTCTACATGATCTGCATCATTTACATAGCATCTACTTTCTTGCATTTTATATCAAGTATGCTTCTGCTATTGTGCATAAATACTTTTGGAAACACTGTATACTTAAAAATACGATACTTAAAATACAAAAATTTTATCAAAATTCTGTAAGTTTTTCAAATATCATTTAAGGAATATGTAAATGTAAATTTACTAATATGTTCATTGATGGTTAAGAATTGTTCTGCTCCAAAATATGCAGCATATTTATTCCAAATATACCTAAATGTTTTATTGTTAAATGGAATTGAACTGCAAAATTGCCATTCCATACTGCCTGCCTGAGCAAAAATGCGAGTGAAAACAATGAGCTCTACATCAAGTGAGGTCAAAATAACTTTCTTCACATGAGCAGTTCTGAACTAAGTCGTTCTCAGCACAATTAAGATTTCCATATTTCAAATGCTGGTCCATTACAAATTTGACAAAAATAAGCACACATTCTTCAAATAATAAAATAATATATTACAACAAAATTTACATTCCAACATGCTAATCATGTTCATCATTATCTGATGCTTCATCTTTGTTTTCATTATGTGATTCTGAATCATAGTCATCCTCTGATGATGACTCGCAAGAGCTCTCCGAGTCCTCAATTAGAGGCCTATTCGTATTCACAAACAGATCATCGTCATTAAAGTCACTGCCACAATGTTTCTGTTTATCAATGTCCGCTGCCTTATCAAAACTTGCAGGCCTAGAATCACAAATAAATATAAATTCAAATTGAAATTAAAGGTTTTATACATAATTTTAATTATATGACAAAATTTAAATCATAATTAAAAAATACTTTCACAACTTAAAATCTCATTAGTTGCAGATAGACAAAAGTTCATGTTTATTCATAATAGCACACTGGTTTCTAATACAACTCACACTGGACAAGAAAATATATATGATATGTATAATATAAAGTCATTTTAAAATATAGTTCACACCAACGGAAACTAAAAAGAAATCACTTTGAAAATATTTACTCAAGCAAACAAAATATGTAGTACAAATACGAGAAACACAATTCACACATAACAACTAAGTAATAAGATTTTAGCATGCTGTAGTTGCATAAAGAAATTAGAAACTCGTAAGTATTTTCAACTTCCTTGAGGTCTTGATCACTTGTAAACAAAAAGAGTGAGACTGGTTGTCAGATGTTCATTTCCAATGTCTTCAATTTGGTTGCTGCCAAAAGATAAGAGAGACATACAAATAATGGGGATGAAATACAGACTGTCGGTTATTGCAAAGTACTTCTGAGTTTCTAATTTCTTTATGTAACTTAGCATGCTAAAATCGTACAATTCAATTTGTTGAATATGGTTGTGCTATTTGCGTGGAATTCTGTTTATTTCATTGTCTTCAACATTATATTATCTTCTAGCCTCTGACAAAAGGGTTTAGATATGCTTTAAAAGAAACATAAACACAATTCTTGGCACACATTTTTTGAAATGGTCACACATGAAAAATGGATCTCACATGACTTGAAAAGTGAATGAATAAGAAATGTCAGATCATGAACTTACAACAGATTCTCTAATTACAAATATTTTTGAAATTAGAGAATCTAAGCAATGTCAGATCATGAACTTACAAGATTCTCTAATTACAAATATTTTTGAAATTAGAGAATCTAAGCAATGTCAGATCATGAACTTACAACAGATTCTCTAATTACAAATATTTTTGATATTAGAGAATCTAAGCAATGTCAGATCATGAACTAACAACAGATTCTCTAATTACAAATATTTTTGAAATTAGAGAATCTAAGCAATGTCAGATCATGAGCTTACAACAGATTCTCTAATTACAAATATTTTTGAAATTAGAGAATCTAAGCAATGTCAGATCATGAGCTTACAACAGATTCTCTAATTACAAATATTTTTGAGCATACCAAGTGACGGGTGCTTTCCATGTTCTTCAGCTGGGGGATGTTTTTCCTTTTTCTTCCTCATTTTTTTTTTTTTTTTTTTTTTTTTTTGTTCCTGGTATGACCTCTCTTTTCCTTCCAGCACCACCCTGAAAGCAGAAACAGTGCGACCCAGCGCGACCCAGTGAAGCTCGCCACAGATTCTCGGAAAGGTGTGCAGACTGTTTTTCTATTTTCATAACATTAATTGTTTTAAACATTTCTCTAAATTTTTAAATAAAAAAAGGGAAATTTTGATGCATTTTTAACGTTGGCTTCTGTTCCAGACGTAAAGCTGTAATTGATAGATCTTCAGGCAACTGCGACCCTCCCTCATTTTATTTCAGCTTTCATTCTTCCATGTTTTTCAAACAGATAACTTGAACTTGGTGAGACATAATTGCTTTTTTTCAGTTTTGTATCTAGGAAGCGATATTTGTGTGCACTTTTAACACACCACGTACATTTGGTGTGGTTTTTCTGAAACTAACAGTCGCAGTTTTCCTTTTTTTTTTTTTTTTTTTTTGGCATGGGGGCTTAAACTGTTATCTAACTGAAAGTTAGATTAAGACGATTTTTTTTTTTACAACAGCCGTATTTTAAAATAGTTTTCTCCATTTCTGCGGCCATCGGCATTCCATAAGTTGACATCGCAACTTTCTTTTACTTTAATTTTTTGTTTCCGGGTAGCTTCACTTCAGTCAGATTGATAAGGTGTTTCCCTTTCCTTCCATTTCTTCCATTTTTTTTCTTTCGAAAACCATAGTTTTATGCATTTTTATTGTCCGTCATGTTTTTCATGTTCGCATTCCGGGAGTTGATATTCGCAATTGTTTTTTTTTCATCCAGATAGTTTCATTTCAGATCGATGATGTAAAAACTTTTGCTTTATAAGAACCACTGCCGTTTTTCTCGCATTAAAGTTTATGGAGTTTAATTGTATCAGTGAGAATGCTCCCAAATGTTTTACAAATCAAATTAAATGTGGCAAAATTACTATTTCTGAACATGACATTATCCCCCCCCCCCAGTCACCTAAATAATCACCTGGTAAGGCACCTAGTACAACATAACTGCTACAGGAAATAATAAGAGCAGATTGTCTAACAGACAAAACATCCTTTGAAGGAGGGAGTTAAAATTTAATCAATTAACTATATATAAGCAAAAATTATGGATTATTTATTATTCAAGGTAGGAGAAATATTTCATGCTAAAAGAACATCATTTGCTGGAGTTAACTATCGAAGCACGATACTACAAAACACACATGCCTTAGTTAAAATACTTCAAAATGTAATGATTAAAATATGTACAAGGCTAAAAACACACAAGATCTTTCACACGGGCACCCTGTGCATCATCAGGTGAAGAAAACTGGCGGAACAAAAGAGTCTACTTGCTTTATATATATATAGGTTGAATTCATGATGTGCATTTCAAAAGCAGCGATCCTGGTGGACAAGATAACAGCCGGTATAGTTCAAGGTGTAGTATGTACATAACTATACAACAGAGCATAAGGTTGTTGAAAAACACATAATGCAAAAGTACAAGATGGGATTCGGAAAGCGTTTAATGGAAAATGACTGATTATTTACCATAATGGGAGGCGGGAGGATTACATGAAGTGGAAGAAGGGTTGTTTCTGTAAGATACATTATTCAATAATTGTTTCCAAAGGAGATGAACAAATACAGGAGTTTCTTCATTACAACATTGGTCAACCCCGCCTTCTCGTGGTGCATCCCTGTTCCCACTAAGGGGCTCTGACGACCGCCAATAGCGGTATAACTATACCATCGGGATTAGAGGAAATTCTATCCCACACTCACCAACCCGCTTGGCCAGCGTGGTGAGTTATGGCCAAACCCCTCCAAAATGATTCCACAACTTAAATCTTGGCCCTCAGTCTCCGGCAGCTGGAATGTACCAGGCCAAGGCAGCGGCCAGTGCGACATGAAGGCAGAGGGTGCTAAGAATCCCCGGAGGACCGGACTAGGCTGCCATCTGATGCTGACCTTGGCTACTTACAATGGACGCTCCCTATCTTCTGATTCAAGGCTTCTTGAATTGGAAGAGGAACTACAAAGGATCAAGTGGGACATCGTGGGGCTAAGTGAGGTAAGGAGAAAAGGAGAAGATCTCATCGAACTGAAAAGTGGACATCTCTTCTACTATCGTGGGACAGATACTGGCAGAACTAGTGGTGTTGGATTTATAATAAACAAGAAACTGAAGGATAAAGTTGTAGAAGTTGAAAGTTCCTCTGACAGAGCTGCACGACTTGTTATCCAACTCTCGAAAAGATACCAGGCTCAGATTATTCAAACTTATGCACCCACCACAAGTCATCCTGAAGAAGAAATTGAAGAATTTTATGAGGAAATTTGTCATCTAAATAATAAAGGTAAGCAGCACTTGAAAATAATTATGGGAGATTTCAATGCAAAAATAGGGCAACGGCAACAGAATGAAACTTCAATAGGTAAATTCGGTCACGGCAACAGAAACCAGCGTGGAAATACTCTCGTTGAGTTTGCAGAGGCAGAAGGGTTTTTCATCTTGAACTCCTTCTTCAAGAAAAAGCCACACAGGAAATGGACATGGAGACATCCAAATGGGACGACAAGTGAAATTGATTTTATTATGTGTAACAAAAAATTCGTCATAGAAGACTGCAGTGTGCTGAACAAGTTCAACACAGGTAGTGACCATAGATTGGTGAGATGTAAGATGCACCTCAACACTAAACTTGAACGTGGCAAGCTCATAAGACAAACAAAATCTATTGACATAACCAACCTTAAAAAAACACCATAATACCTTCAAGTTAGAACTGAAGAACAGGTTCTCTGCTTTAGAAGGCCTAACATCGGAAGAAGTGGACATCTCTGAAGTTAACAGAAAAGTAACCAAAGCTCTTATGGAAACAGCAACAAAATTAGCTGGGTCTCAGAACAAGTTGCATGTGAACAAATTATCAGGAAAAACGAAAATGTTGATGCAAAAAGAAGAGAGATGAGGACAACTAAAGAAGATGTGACTTCCAAAGTGGAATATATAGAGCTATGCAAGACAGTAAGAAAAAGTATCACGGAAGACGTAAGAAAATTCAACTGTGAACTAGTGAGGAAAGCAATTGAAAACAACCAAAGCCTAAAGATAGCAAAGGGACATCTCAGTAAGGGAAGAAAACAGATTATGGCACTGAGAAAAGAAGATAGTTCTGTAACAAGAAATAGAGGCAGAAATTTTGACAAGAGTGAAAGATTTCTACTCCAAATTATATGAAAGGGATGATATATGCACTCCAGACATCATGAAAGATACCAGTACCAGAGTTCCTCCAGTCCTTCCAGCAGAAGTTGCACATGCAATCAAGAACATGAAGCGAGGAAAAGCTCCAGGAGAAGATGGAATTACTGTAGACATCATACAAGAAGCAAGTGGAGAAATCGAAACAGTACTCGCCCAAATTTTCACTCGATGCCTTAATGAAGGAAAGATTCCTGAGGATTGGAACACCGCTACAATGATCCTGCTACATAAGAAAGGTGACATTGAGGATCTCGGAAACTACAGACCTATCAGCCTCCTATCAGTAGTTTATAAAATCTTCACTAAAGTTCTTTCACACCGCTTGAAGGTAACACTGGACATGGCTCAACCGAGAGAACAAGCTGGATTCAGGAGTGGCTACAGCACAATAGATCATATCCACGTGCTGAGAGAACTAATTGAAAGAGCGAGGGAATATGAACTTCCATTGTGCATGGCTTTTATCGATTATGGAAAAGCCTTTGATTCGGTGAAACCATCAGCAGTTACAATGGCTCTGAAAACCTGCGGTATTGAAGATGCATACATTAATATTATTAATAACATCTATGAAAGTGCAAGTGCAAAGATTAGGCTGTTTGAAAATACAACACACGTAAAAATTGGAAAGGGAGTGAGACAAGGTGACACCATATCTCCGAAGCTCTTTAATGCCACATTGGAGGGTGTTTTTCAGTCGCTGAGCTGGGAAAACAAGGGGATAAAGATTAATGGAGATTATCTAACCCACCTTCGTTTTGCTGATGACGTAGTCATTTTTGCAACTACCCCATCAGAGCTGCAGAGTATGATCCAGGAACTTGCTGACAAGAGTAAAGAAGTGGGATTAAAAATGAACTTTCAGAAGACAAAAGTGATGTTCAATGCTTTTACAAGAAATGAAGATTTATCGATTGATGGAAAAAAGCTGGAGATAACAGACACGTATGTTTATCTTGGACCGCAGATATCAAGTGAGGGTCACATTGATGAAGAAATTAATCGGCGTACAAAACTTGCCTGGAGAGCTTTTGGAAGAAACAGCATAATTTTCAAGAGCAATATGCCATTATGTCTTAAAAGAAAAGTGTTTGATCAATGCATCCTTCCAGTGCTTACGTATGGTGCAGAGACGTGGACCTTAACTAAAAGAGACATACAAAGGCTGCAGACAACTCAAAGCAGCATGGAGAGGTGCATACTTGGTGTAACCAGGAGAGATAAGAAGAGGAACTCGTGGATCCGAAAAATGACAAGAGTGGAAGACATCATGATCAGAGTTAAATCTCTGAAATGGCAATGGGCTGGACATACTGCCAGAAGGACAGATCATCGATGGACAGCCGAAATTTTAGATTGGATTCCAAGGGACAGGAAAAGACCCAGAAGAAGACCACATGGGAGATGGGTGGATGAAATTCGAAAGTATGCAGGGGTGACATGGAGGAGACTGGCACAAGACAGACCGTTGTGGAGGAAACTTGGGGAGACCTTCGTCCAGCAGTGGATTGATAATGGTTGACAATGATGATGATGATGATGATATAAACTTTCTGCAAACAGAGTCATAGATTTTGTTTTAGTCTTTAATATTGGATAGGTGTCAGTCCATGATGGGTGGTATGTCCCAGTTTTGGCCAGGCGTGATAGCGAGGTAGCAGATGAGTTCATTCTAACGTTATACTGGTGCCAGACACTCGAATTCTTAAATTACGGAGTGTGGAGCCTATATACCATTTATCATTCGCCTGGTTGGTATCACTCTTTATTGGCACACAGTAAATGCCGCATTGGTCTTGGGTTGAAATGGAATCATGGTCTTTTCTGATTATGGTGAACAAGTCAGATGTTGAATCTCTAAAGTCTTTTTTGTGTTTTCTGCAAATACCTCGTAAAATTTATGTCAAATAAAGGTAACTTGATCACGCTAGTTACGTTAACTGAAAACTTTTACAAAAAGTTCGTAAGTTGGAAGCTTTCGACCTTATCTTAGGTCTTCATCACGTCAACTAGCGTGATCAAGTTACCTTTATTTGTTAATATTGTTACGTGTTTTGCACATAATCGTCAAAAAAAAAAAATTATGTCACTGGTAGTAAGAAGGTCAAAGAGCCTACCTACATCAGTAGAGATATTGCGCTCCGGCTGAAAGGTGGTTGCTGTTTTTTGTTTGTGTTGGGAAACCAATGTATCGACAACGTAGGTACTATAGCCATGCTGTGCAGCAATTGATTTTAAATTGGTTATTTCTTGACCACGAGCCTTTTTGCTGGACGAGTATGTATAAGCTTTATTGACCATGAATCTAAGGGCAGCTAATTTATATTTTATCGGATGGAAAGAATTGTGTGGTATTATAGTGGTAGAGCTGCTAGATTTTCTGTAGACTAAGAAACTCAAAAAATTCTTGTCTACATGTCGAATGATCCAAAGGTCAAGGAAGGAGATTGAATGGCCTTTTTCTAGTACAATAGTTAACTTCATTGTTGGGTACTTGGTAGACATACGCGCTCTAAATGCCATGAGGCCAGAATAAAAAAATATCATCCATGTAGTGCATGTACAAAAGTGGAACCTCATGGAAATTTGCCAAGATGCCGTTTTCAAATTCTTGCATTATCACTTCTGCGAGGATGGCTGACAGAGGGGAACCCACTGGGGTTCCACTATTCTGACAGAATATTGTTCCGTCAAAGCAGAAATATGATCTTTTGGCTATTAATTCTGAAGGCGTCAGAAACTGTTTAGATTTCAACCAGGGTGGCAGTTCCAAGTGCTGTTAATTTAGAGCAAATCAGATCATGCACAACATCTAGGGGTATGCTAGGATAAAGGATGCGAGTCTCTGAGCACCAGTATAACGTTAGAATGGAACTCATCTGCTACCTCGCTGTCATGCCTGGCCAAAACTGGGACATACCAACCATCATGGACTGACACCTATCCACTATTAAAGACTAAAACAAAATCTATGACTCTGTTTGCAGAAAGTTTATATATACACTACAATATAAACCAATGTTGTAATGAAGAAACTCCTGTATTTGTTCATCTCCCTTGGAAACGGTAAATAATCAGTCATTTTCCATTAAACCCTTTCTGAATCCCATCTTATACTTTTACATTATGAGTTTTTCAACAACCTTATGCTCTGTTGTATAATTATGTACATACTACACCTTATGGTGAACTATACCGGCTGTTATCTTCTCCACCAGGATTGCTGCATACAAAACGCACATCATGAATCCAACCTATATATATAAAGCAAGTAGACTCTTTTGTTCCACCAGTTTTTTTCACCTGATGATGCACGTGGTGCCCGTGTGAAAGATCTTGTGTGCTTTTAGCCTTGTATATATTTTAATCATTAAATTTTAAAGTATTTCAACTAAGGAATGTATGTCCTGTAGTATCATGCTTCGACAGCTAACTCCAGCAAATGATATATTTATTATTCCTCATACACTTTCTGACCAATATTTTTTAAAAAAAAAATCCAAAGGTATTTAAAGAATAATATTTAAGTTCTGAATGAAATTAAATAGTTTGTTTCTTCTACATTTCTTTTCAGGGAAAATCTGGTTTGACTATTGCAACATAAATACATACTGATTTGCACTATTAGCAAAATCTCAAATTTACTCATTTTTTAAAGCTTCGCTTTTGTCACAGTGCAGACCAGTAAATTTCATAAGATGTTTACGTTCCATTTTGTAATAATGACTTAACAGTAAATTTTATTGAACATTAAATTTTATGGCAAAATCAACATTCAGACATGCCTTTACCTTGCAGACAATTTTTCAGTTTTCCTTTCTGTGTTGCAGACTTCTGAAAAGATTCTGCTCCAGGGAGCACCACCACCAAAAACAACTCTCTCTGCTCAGTGACCATAAGTAGGAAACTACGGCAAAAGATTTGGAGTGCTTTTTTTTTTTTTCATTACGACAGGATGCGGGATTTTGCATTCCAAAAGAACTGGAGTCATTGAGTTTGACCACAATGTCTGCTTTCTTCAGTCACCTACAAGCCAAATGAGAAGTATCTGAAAAGTGTCCCAGTTTCGACATTATCCATTAGAGAATCACCACCCTCCAGCCTCTGTCAAAACTGTTTCAACATACTTTAAAAGTAATAGGCAAATAAAGAGAAAGCGTCTTTAAAGGACTGTGGAACAAAAACAAATTTGTGAAGTTCCCTAAGAAGGGAATAGTTTTAGATCAAGGTTTTTTTCAATGGCAAGTATTCAAGATGGATTTATAACCAAGTTTTTTTACAGCAATCTTTCCTTCTCAAAGTGATCCCAGGTATAAATATTCTATGCCAAATATACAAAAATGTTTTAAATTTTGGTATGTTTGGCTAAAAATACTTACTTGTGTATGGGACAAGAGTTTTATTCATTTTTCAATGCTTCAAAACCTAGGTTATTGCATATGTAAAAGCCAAGGTTTTCCTGATTTTTTTTTTTTTTTCCTTGTAGGGTTTTTTTTTTTTTTTTTTTTTTTTTTTTGCAGTTTACATGCTACCATTATGGCAGGAAGGTGTCAGAGATATGGTGAATGTCTCTTTCAATAAATGGTCTGAAAATAACCTTGAAGGAAGGACATGTGGCTGCTTCATATTTTTCTCAGAAGCTTCTTCCACAGTCCTATGCAGGATGAAATGACCCTAATTGGCCACAGCTAACACTTCACAACTTACTATGCGGGTGTCAGTTGTGCAGCACAGCATTACTAAAAGTTGATCTTAAAATTTTACAAAATATGCTGCATTTCAAATATACTTGACAAATCACAAGACAGTCAGTCCCTTATGAAGTGGCAGTGAAAAACAGAAGAGTTATAACGAAGCTTCAGGGTGAAATTCTCAGCAGACAAAAGCACATATCATTACGAAAACAAGGTTTTTGTCTTAATACAGTCATTTGTCTGATTTGTGAATAATGAAAATAAGAAACTGCATGCAATAAATCTAGTTTCTCATATTTTGATAACTAAAATCATTTTATATGCAAGTAAATATATATAATAAGCAGTTTTCTCTAGAAAGAATATTCATTACAGCATAAACTCTCACTAAAAATAACAGTTAAGATTAAAAATTATTGACATTTTTTACACAATACTTTTAAAACAAAACAAAATGAGAAATTTGTCTAGGGTAATCTTTTTTGTCTTTTATGCTAAACATTTACAAAGCATGAATTTTATTTTAAAAATAACTATGATGAGTACAGCATAAAGGAAACAATGAACATCAGAATGTGAACACATGAGCATCTGAAATAATAATTGAAAATAACACAGCTTTGAAACCAGAACTGCAACAAAAACAAATATGCTTCCAATTTGGAAAATATTCAGTGAATTTCAGAACACCACAAAGAATCAGAAATAATCACCACAGGATCTACGTGTATTGGGAAATCTAAAGAGATAAATTGTAATAACAATACACCTACAGAACTTTAAGGAACACGAAAAAACTCAATTAAGCACAAAGAAAAATCAAAGAAAAAAAAATGTGTGAAAGATCAAAGAATGAAAACGGTCTCTGATGTCTCACTAATGGATGGCAACAAGACCAGGGCTTGAAAAATAACTGAAAAGTTACATGCCCTGCTGGGCATGTGCAGAAATTATTTATCTGCCCAGCTAGTAAAAGCTAGATGCCCAGGAAAATTTATCTTTTCTGATAAAAAATTAGAACCTTCTTTTTTTTTTTTTTTTTTTTAAGTTAAAAAATATGATGACCTTTTTTTACATGTTTTGTATTTCCATTTTAGGGGTTTGCATTCAGAATGTTCAATGCACTAAATCATGCATCTCAAGTTTTAAGATGATGCTGAACTTAGTATGAAAAATTAATATTATGATGATGAAATTAGTATTTGAGAAATTTAGCATTCTGCCATGTTCTTATCAATGAAGTTTCTGCCCATTGTCACTAAACACTGGAGGCTAGTTCCATCAGAAGCATGTATCCATTGCTTACTAATAACATTTCATTCTAATTTCTCCAAACTTTTTTATTTTTAAATTTAGTTGTCTGGATTGGACAACCAGATTTTTTTTTTTACCTGCCTAGGCTAATAATTTACATGCCCTGGGGCATCCGGGCATGGTATTTTTCAAGTGGGGCGTCCGGGCATGGTATTTTTCAAGTGGGGCGTCTCGGGCATGGTATTTTTCAAGCCCTGAAGGCAGTAGGTACAAATAACCAGAAAACTAATTAGAGCAAAGACCATGATGTAAAATGAAACCTTCTTAGCCACTGAAACTCATAGCATAAAAAACTTACATATGCTGAAGATGTCTGCCAAGAAACAAGGCAGACAAAATGGCAAGAGCAAAAGACAACATGCAAGTGACAAAGCCTGATTGAACTTTCTAAATCTAATACTTTCCTAATGCCATTGAATGTGTTTTTAATTTAGTCTTAATTGATTTTAAATGTCTTTATATCAAACTAGTATTTTAAGATCATAAGGAAGCTTACTTTTTTTTGCAGGCGGTCGTAGTGAGTTATAATAGCAGGGGATTTCAATGCTAGAGTAGGTGTGCAGAATGGAATTTCTGACAATGTTCTGGGTAAGTTTAATGATCCTTGTGTGAATGATAATGGTGAAAGATTAACTGAACTCTGCATTGAGAATGGTTTGTGTGTATCGAATACATTTTTCAACCACAAGTATATCCACACATATACTTGGGAAAATCGTACTCTTGGTCAAAAGAGTGTGATAGATTTTGTTGTCTACGATCAGCGTCAGAAACACTTAGTTGTTGACATCCGTGTGATGAGAGGTGTGAATGTTGGTTCTGATCATTACTTGGTAGTGTCACGAGTGACTCTTAATGTTGGTTAGAGGAAAAGGAATAGGCCCAGGATAGAAAGAATAAAGGTCGATAGGCTCCTTGAAGATCATCAGCGTTATTCTGACTTACTCAGAGAACGAATGAAGGAGCTGAAGTCTGGTGAGAGGGATGTAGAAAAGAAGTGGGAATGTTTTAAGAACTGTGTTGTCACTGCTGCTAAAGAGATCTGTGGCACCACAATAGTGGGTAACAATAGAGATGATGCTTGGTGGAATAGTGAGATTGAAGAGGCAGTAAAGAGAAAGAAGGAAGCCTATTTGGGAATGTTGCAAGGTAGAGTCTCTGTGGATGAATATTGCTGTAAGAAGCGTGAAGCTGCTAAGCTGGTTCACCAGAGTAAGGCAAAAGATAGGAAGGAGAAAGTGAAAAGACATGAACTGGCTTTTTGGAAAGATAGGAAGTCCTTCTGGAAGTACATGAGACTCAGGAAAAATAGGGGAAACAAAGTTGTAAGTTGTGTGAAGAATGAAATCGGGGATATGATATGGGAGCCCTATGAGTTAAGTGAAAGATGGGGTGAATACTTCTGTGAGTTATCAGATCAAAACAGCAAAGATGATTCTGAGACAGATGCAGATGATGTCACAGTGAGGGATGGAAGCACAGGAGGAATCTCAAGAGAAGAAGTGTGTAAAGCTCTAAAATCTCTTCAGAATGGTAAGGCTCCAGGAGTTGATGGCATAACTGCCGAGATGTTCAAATATGATGGTCACTCTGCAATTGACTGGTTAACTGAAATTTGCCAGTTGTGCTGGGAGTTAGGAATGGTCCCTCTGGATTAGAAGGATGCTATTATTATTCCCTTGTGTAAAGAAAAAGGTGATCAGACTGAATGCAAGAACTATTGTGGTATTAGCCTACTAAGTGTGCCAGGGAAAGTGTTTGGTAAGGTTGTTAGTAAAAAAGTACAGGGTCTTACATCAGAGAACGTGTGGGATGTTCAGAGTGGTTTTATGCCTAGTTAAGGCTGCACTAACCAGATTGTTGCATTACACAAGATGATTGAAAAGTATCTGGCTGCTAGTAAGAAAGTTTTTGCTGCCTTCATAGATTTAGAGAAAGCTTACGACCGAGTAAATAGGACACTTTTGTGGAAGGTATTGAAAGACAATGGTGTTACTGGGAATCTACTTAATCATGTGAAAGCCATGTATGCTGGTAGTAGAGCTTGTGTACGAGTGAATGGTGTTTTATCAAAATGGTTTTCAATTGGTGCAGGAGTTAGACAAGGTTGTGTAATGTCACCATGGCTGTTTAATATATTTATGGACACGTACATGCATGATGCCAAAATAGATGATAGTGGTTCATGTCTTGGTGATATCCGTGTGTGCAGATTGCTGTATGCTGATGAAACTGCCCTGCTGGCAGAGAGCAAAAGTGATTTGCAGAGTATGTTGTCTCGGACGTACGAAGTTTGCATGAAATTCAAACTGAGTATAAATAAAGGAAAAACCAAAGTTATGGTGTTTGAGAGAGGAACTGGTAGCACTGAATATAATGTAAGTATAAACGACACTGTGATTGACCAGGTGAGTGAGTTTGTGTATTTAGGAAGCATGTTTGACTGAGAGAACAAATTGGATGGTGAAATTAGTAGGCGAGCAAATTCTTCATTGAAAGTCATAGCTGCTCTGGGAGGTTTTCACAGAAATGATGGGTTCTCAAGAGAGTCCTGCATGGCTGTGTATGAAAGTGTAATTGTTCCTACTGTGATGTATGGTAGTGAAACCTGGGTACAGCAGAAGAAACATAGGAGTTGTTTGTGTGCTGAAGAAATGCGTTACTTACGGGTGGGGAGGAGGGGGGGCAAGACATGGTCGAATTGTATGAGGAATGAAGAGGTGTTGCATACATACATACATACATACATATCACTAAGCTGTTCTCTGAGATTCAGAGGTTAGCTCCAAAAAGAAATACAAACTTCCAGATATTTTTACTTATTGTTGTTGTATCAAACTTCGCCATTTACAGCGATCTTGACATACAACTCGTGCTTCACTGATATCCATTACACGCTGTACACAAGATCTTTTATACTTCATACTCATAATCTTTTTCTCATGCAGACACTCCTGAATCTGATCCACCCATGTCTTCCTGGGCCTTCCTCTGCCTTTCCTTCCTGCCACTTGGGCTGAAAATATTTTCTTAGTAAGCATTTCATCACTCATTCTTTCAACATGGCCAAATCACCAAAGCATATTGGTCTCCACCTTGCTAACAACATTTGGCTTTACATCACACAACTGCAATACAACTTCATTCCTCACACAATCAGAACGTGTCTTGCCACAAACCCCACGTAAATAACGCATTTCTCCAGCACACAAACGACTACTATGTTTCTTCTGCAGTACCCAGGATTCACTGCCATACATTAGAGTAGGAACAATTACTGTTTCATACACAGCCATGTGGGACTCTCTAGAGAACCCGTCATTCCTGTGAAAACCTCCCAGAGCACCTATGACTTTCAAAGAAGAATTCACTCGCCTACTGATTTCACCATCCAACTTGTTTTCTCTGTCAAACATGCTTCCTAAATACACAAACTCACTTACCTGGTCAATCACAGTGCCATTTATACTTACATTACATTCAGTGCTACCCATTTCTTTCTCAAACACCATATCTTTGGTTTTTCCCTTACTTATACTCAGTTTGAATTTCATGCAAACTTCATGCATCCGAGGCAACATACTCTGCAACTCACTTTTGCTCTCTGCCAGCAGGACAGTGTCATCAGCATACAGCAATCTGCACACACGGATATCACCAAGACATAAACCACTATTATCTATTTTGGCCTCACACATGCATGCATCCATAAATATATTAAACAGCCATGGTGACATTACACAACCTTGTCTAACCAATGGAAAACCATTTTGATAAAACACCAATGGAAAACCATTTTGATAAAACACCATTCACTCGTACACAAGCTCTACTACCAGCATACATGGCTTTTACACTATTAAGTAGATTCCCAGTAAAACCATATTCATTCAATACCTTCCACAAAAGTGTCCTATTGACTCAGTCGTAAGCTTTCTCTAAATCTATGAAGGCAGTAAAAACTTTCTTCCCAACAGCCAGATATTTTTCAATCATCATGCGTAATGCAAAAATCTGGTTAATGCAGCCTTTATCAGGCATAAAACCACTCTGAACATCCCACACTTTCTCTGATGTAAGACCCCGTACTTTTTCAATAACAACCTTACCAAACACTTTTCCTGGCACACTCAGTAGGCTAATACCACGATAGTTCTTGCATTCAGTCTGATCACCTTTTCCCTTATACAAGGGAACAATGATAGCATCCTTCCAATCCAGAGGGACCATTCTTAACTCCAAGCACAACTGGCAAATTTCAGTTAACCAGTCAATTATAGAGTCCCCACCATACTTCAACATCTCTGCAGTTATGCCATCAACTCCTGGAGCCTTACCATTCTGAAGAGATTTTAGAGCTTTACACACTTCTTCTCTTGAGATCCCTCCTGTGCTTTCATCCCTCATTGTGACATCATCTGCATCTGTCTCAGAATCGTTTTTATTCTCCTGAACTAATAACTCACAGAAGTATTTGCCCCATCTGTCACTTAACTCATAGGGCTCCCATATCATTTCCCCAATCTCATTCTTCACACAACTTACAACTTTGTTTCCCCTATTTTTCCTGAGTCTCATGTATTTCCAGAAGGACTTTCTATCTTTCCAAAAAGCCAGTTCATGCCTTTCCACTTTCTCTTTCCTATCTTTTGCCTTACTGTGGTGAACCAGCTTAGCAGCTTCACGCTTCTTACAGCGATATTCATCCACCGAGACTCAACCTTGCAACATCCCCAAATAGGCTTCCTTCTTTCCCTTTACTGCCTCTTCAATCTCACTATTCCACCAAGCATCAGCTCTATTGTTACCCACTATTGTGGTGCCACAGACCTCTTTAGCAGCAGTAACAACACAGTTCTTAAAACATTCCCACTTCTTTTCTACATCCCTCTCACAAGATTTCAAATCCTTCAGTCGTTCTCTGAGTAAGTCAGAATAACGCTGATGATCTTCAAGGAGCCTATCAACCTTTATTCTTTCTATCCTGGGTCTCTTCCTATTCCTTTTCCTCCAACCAACATTAAGTTTCACTCGTGACACTACCAAGTAATGATCAGAACCAACATCTGCACCTCTCATCACACGGGTGTCAACAACTAAGTGTTTCAAACGCTGATCGTAAACAACAAAATCTATCACACTATTTTGACCAAGAGTACGATTTTCCCAAGTATATGTGTGTATATACTTGTGGTTGAAAAATGTATTAGATACACCCAAACCATTCTCAATGCAGAGTTCAATTAATCTTTTACCATTATCATTCACACAAGGATCATTAAACTTACCCAGAACATTGTCAGAAATTGCATTCTGCACACCTACTCAGTTGTGTGATATGAAGCAAAATGTTGTTAGCAAGGTGGAGACCAATATGCTTCGGTGGTTTGGCCATGTTGAAAGAATGAGTGATGAGATGCTTGGTGGTTTGGCCACGTTGAAAGAATGAGTGATGAGATGCTTACTAAGAAAATCTTTTTAGCCCAAGTGGCAGGAAGGAATAGCAGAAGAAGGCCAATGAAGACATGGATGGAACAGATTCAGGAGTGTCTGCATGAGAAAAAGATTATGAGTATGAAGTATAAAAGATCTTGTGTACGGTGTGTAATGGATATCAGTGAAGCCCGAGTTGTATGTCAAGATCACTGTAAATGGAGAAGTTTAATACAACAACAGTAAGTAACAAGAAAGATGACACCAAATTTTCGGGTGTAATAAGCACGTCTTTTGAATCTGTTCTGACGCAAATTAAATTTATCAAAGCTATTCAAAGGCAATGGAACTGGTATGGAAAACAATAGTATCTGACGGAAGAAAGAAGTTTTTCAATCGGGTTTTTAATCCCTCAGATATTGCTGTAAATGGAATCTTGAGCTTACGAACTCTTAGAAACAGATTATCAACAAAAATAAGATGCGACTTTACGTCCCCTGGTGGGAAAACCATGCAATATTTTAGGAAGAAAGTATTCTCAAAAGGTTTATCCATATGAGCGGTATCGGTCCAAGAAAAAAAAATTTTGTCGAGTTTTCAGGAGCCCAGATTTTGCTACAAATACATCAGAAGCAGAAATTAACACTTATGACCCCTGGTGGCCAAACCATTCTTTACAAAATATTAGAAATTATGTGAAATATATTTTCCATCAGGTCTTGTATGCGATAGAGGAAGAATTTTCCAAATCGGAGTTTTAGGAGCAGAAAACGCAATTTACCTTTATGCGCCCTAGCGGAAAGTCTTAAATGATTTACGTGAAAATTTTGAATTTATAGCAAAAACATTTCGCATCGGAAACACCATCCAACAACAAAGGAATTTTTCAAATTGGACTTTTAGAAGTAGATATTGACAAAAATAAGATATACATCTACGCCCCTGGCATAGAAACCATGCATTATTTCAAGAAGAAAGTGTTCCTAAAAGGTTTGTCGACATGAGTAGCATCGGTCAACAAAAGACTTTTTTCCAATCGAGATTTTAGAAGCTCATATTTTGCTGTAAATACATCAGAAGCGGATGTTAAGACTTACGCCACCTGGTGGCCATACCATTTTCTTACAAAAATTAGAAATTATGTGCAAACGATTTCCCATCAGGAGCTGTATCCAGTGCAGAAAGAATTTTTCAAATAGGAGATTTAGAAGCAGAGATATAGGGAGAAACACAATTTACCTTTACGCCCCCTAGTGGAAAGTCTATTAATTACTTGAAAATTTTGAAATTATATGAAGCATATATCATATTGGAAACACTATCCGACAAAAAAGGAATTTTTCAAATCGAACCCCTAGAAGTAGAGATATTATCAAAAACAATATATACATCTACGACCCCTGGCGTAGAAACCATGCACTATTTTAAGAAGAAAATGTTCCTAAAAGGTTTGTTGACATGAGTAGTATCTGTCTACAAACGACGTTTTTTTAATCGAGAATTTAGAAGCTCACATTTTGCTGCAAATTAGCCACAACTCCTAAAAGAAAAAGAAAAAGAAAAAAAAAAAAAAGAATTCACTTCTTTCAAACCAGGACCTTCTACTGGTCTACACACAACTTGAGCTTTTAAAGCCATGCCATCAAATTTGAAAACAGCCCATATAAGGTACACAAAAGCAAACACCACAACTGTTCATGTTTTTGAGCCTTTCCTTACACCAAAACACATCACACTAAACTTTAGAACTAGAATGCATTTTCTCTAACATATGCTTCTTGGTCTAACTGGTACCCACCACATTTAAACCATTTTTTCTAATTCCTTGGCTCATTCTACTTTTTACACAGTTATTCACAGTACATTCATACAACTATAACTCTTATCTCTTAATACTTAACTAGCAACTTCACAAGAGCTTTTCCAGTAACAGAATTTGCTGTTTGGGAAATTTTTCATATGCATGAAAGCATGGGGAAAAAAAAATTGCCACAGTCTGTTAATCACCCAACTGGATGGAAGGCAGGTTATGATGGGATTTTGCCCCTGATTGTTATTATTATTATTATTATTATTATTATTACTATTATTATTATTTGCCTGATTAAGAATAATCAGACCTTTCAGCCACATTGCCATTCCAGTCAGTTTCACGCATTTTCCACTAGTTCAGCATATTGGTATTTTTCAGTTTGAGTAATCAGTAATTAATGCATTGTGTGTTTGCAAAAGCACGATGAGTAAGAGAAATCTCCACAGCTTCCTCGGTGGGAGGCTGAGTGATGCATAGGTTTCTGGCTATTTGTCCGAGCTCAAGTCCTAGATAGGGCGTGGGTTTGTTTTACAAGTGCTGGCTGGCTCTCTGCCTTCTATAGTACTAGCATTCCTAAAATTAGGCAAGGAGGACTGCTTATAACCCTTAGACTGGTTGTTAAACCCTGAAACAAACAAACAAACAAAAGATGCTCCAGCATTTTTTTATTTTTTTTTAAGTTTCAAGGGTCAAACCACAATTTGCATATGATGCTGGTACACTTGGAAATGGCTCCTGATTGCATCCCTTTAACAAGCTACTAGTTAATTAGTAGGTTTCACTATGATTAGGAGAATTGAGGTAACAGCATGGATAAGCAGTCTGGAAATCAGGTGAGGGCAAAATCATTTGGATCATAAATTTGGGACAACTGACAGAAAACTGGAAATAAATATCTTTTTGTAACATCAGTTTGTTTCACCAGAAAATTTGTTTTTACCGCTTACTTCAAACTGAAATGCAATTCCAAGAAATAAAATTTCATTCAGATACATGTTTTGCCCATATTTTGTGTGATCACTTTCCACCTTTTCTTCAATGCTGCACTTAGTTTTTTTTTGTTTAATCAAAGGAACTGGAACTTTTTGTTTTGATGTCACCCAAACCTGAAAAATTCAACTTCAAATTATGTATAAACTTATGAACAAAAATAAACTGTGGCCCATTGATACATATTGTAGAAGACAAAAAAAAAAAAAAAAATTGCACCACATGAGGGATACTCTGGTGTGACCAGGTTGTTGGGATTAATTGACTGTCAATACTGTTTACAACAGCATGATGAAGCACCAATTGATCAAAACAGTATACCTGAAATCCATGGGAATGAAGTGCAAATGTCTACTTTTATTGAAGACTGCCCAAAGATAATTTATGTAAAACTCATTAACTCATTTTCCACCTTTTCTTTCTTTTCTTTTTTTTTTCTTTTTTGGTCACCTTTTGTGTTTTAGGTGACAGTGAGAAGAGTCAGTGGAACGTGCGGTGTTGCTCATCATTTTCTCTAACTGGTGTTATGCTCCAGTGAGCTTCCAATGCTGCTTTCAGTAGAATAATGCACAGTATGCTTAACAGGTTCCTCTGAAATCCACTTTGCATTTTGAGGGCTACAGCTAAACAGCATGGTCTTCATTATGTAGAAGTTGCATGCAGACTGATGATTCACTGCTTACACATTATATTTCTCATATTTTCATGCATGTGCCAAGAAACAGTTATTTGTATAACACATTCTTAACAATGTAAGAAATTGGACATTAACTATGGACCAACATGAAACTGAATTCGGGAACTTTAGTTTTTATTGCAAATTAAGCTATATATTGAAACTATTACATTGTTACATGATAAACAACACAAAGAATTACCATATTCCTTGGGATTTAAAATATTTTATCTGGTCTTTCATCAAGATTTGAACTATTTCAGCTTTCACTTTAACTCCTTCTGGTATAGGCTCTACCACAAGAAAATCACCTGGGGAAAAAGATAGTTTGGATATATACATATGTGAATACATATACTGTATATCTATACAAAACTGATAAGTGATCACTTTGTCAGCATTTTACCAGACCACCTTGAGAATGGAATTATATTACACTCATAAAAAAGGGGCAAGCAAGTGCAAGTGTCACAGTAGAATCAGAAGAAATTTTGAATGATACTTAGGGCAAATTCTGCTTCACATAAAAGCTTGCTGCTACAAGTTGAAATGACATAGAGACACCAGAAACAACACACAGTAATGCCTCAGAGGGATGCAAATGGATCCAGAGTAAAAGCAGGCTTTTCATTCTAAGTAGTTCCTCATTGTAAGCTTGGAGGACCAAATGAAAATTGGATATAACATAAAAAGGAACAACAGGATATATATCAATAGTAGTACACAAAAGAGGAAAACAAATATAGAACAGCAAATGTTACCAATACACAAATATCTGTAATTTTAAATTTGAGACAGGAGGAAGGAGAAACTGAGGCTCATTAGATGAAGCCAAAAAATATCCTGTAACAGCTACATTTGAGAAAACATGACTAACAAAGACACTTGATTGTTGAGTGGTTAAGAGACTAACATCTCATTCAAAGATTCTGGGTTAGAACATGTGATAGGAAAACATTTTTTAAATGGTTCTCTGGAATCTGTAACAATAAAACTTAAATAAGTAACAGTTAAAACTTTGATGACCACAGAAAACAAACCAATATGAAAGAAAGCTATGCCCAATACTCATAAGCATATGTGTAGTGTGACCAAAAAATTGGGATTGGGAAGGGGGGCAAATTAGGGTAAACTGATGTCTTTCTTTTGGGCAGTGGGCATGAATAAGTGTAAAGTGATGTTTTCCTAGGGGTAGTACAAAAAAACGTAAATTGGTTTACCTTTTGGAAGGAGGCAACTCTAGAAAACAGTTTCTCCATAAATGCCACAAAATTTGGATTTTTAAGTGCATAACAAACTTTTTTTGTTATGCATTACTTTTCAACCACTGCTGATAATGAACGATGACAAACAATCCAGCATATTTTTGACAAAATCCTACGTTTTTTTGAGAAAATAAAGACCTATCTTTTATTACAAATTCTTTTAAATATCACAAATCTTTTTGCTGATCAATGAATAATGTTATATAATGGGCTCTTTACATTGGCAAAATTTTTCTGTGGTTTTACTACTATCTAAAAGGTGAGTATAACAGTATGTGTGTGCGTGGGGTGGGGGGTATATAAAACTCTTGGGTTTCCTCTTTGTTGAGCTTCATAGCAATTCATTAAGTCCCTCCTCATATTGGCCACCCCATCTTAGGCTTGTCCTCACATTTAAATTTCCTCAAACTGGGGTGCAGGTGTCCCTCTGTGTTCCTCTGTGCCCCCCAAGCTATGCCTATGTTCACAAGATACAGAATAAAAAATAGATACATACACAATACATTGAACCGGCACAAAAAAAGATGGCAAAAAGGACCAGTCCACAACCTGAACTCGATAAAAGAAGAGGAAAATGCCTAGGCATAGATTATACACCCCAATTGGCTAGAGAAAAGGAGAACATGGAAAAAATGGCTCACCGCAAAACAAAAATTAGAGTGGTTTCACTTAAAACTACCTACAAAATGAATAAATAAAAAACTAACAGAAAAAGGACTCAAGAAGGATGCTAGTCCAAAACTGTTGAAAATTGTTCTTCAGAAATGAATATATATTTCTTTTTGAATTAAAGCTATTCCACAAAATGATTTGATGGCTAAGACCTCTGTGTAAAACTTGTGCCACATTCTTGAACAGAAATTCAGAGACGTGGGTTTGATTCCCACTCCTGGGGTGACAAAATTTCCAAGTTTCCTGAAAAGATGGTCACATTGGGAAATAGTTGAAAACACAGCACTTTCGTGCTATTAATGACATTTCCTGGACAGTCGTTAGAAAAAATAATAACAACAGTAATAATATACTCTAGTTTCAGGGCAAGCAGAATCTCCAATATGATACACAGATTTTGTCTGGAATGCTGACAGTTGTGTCCCAGTCAGAATACATGGTGACAAATTGCATTGCAACAAAGATATTGAAATTTCCTATATTTGAAATTGAAAAGTTCCTTTTTTTATTTTGTCTTTTTAATCAGGTAAGTACATCAGTGTGGGGGATTAGCCCACAGCTGAGGGTTCCAGTTGGTCATTCAACCTAAGGATTCTGGAACAAAACTCAGTGAGTTGGGGTCTTTTCGCCAATGTCACACAGAATGAAACTGTAATTGTTCCTACTCTGATGTATGGCAGTGAAACCTGGGTACTGCAGAAGAAACATAGGAGTCGTTTGTGTGCTGGAGAAATGTGTTACGTGGGGTTTGTGTCAAGACACAATATGATTGTGTGAGAAATGAAGATGTATTGCAGTTGTGTGATGTGAAGCAAAATGTTGTTAGCAAGGTGGAGACCAATATGCTTCGGTGGTTTGGCCATGTTGAAGGAATGAGTGATGAAATGCTTACTAAGAAAATCTTTTCAGCCCAAGTGGCAGGAAGGAAAGGCAGAAAAAGGCCAAGGAAGACATGGGTGGATCAGATTCAGGAGTGTCTGCATGAGAAAAAGATTATGAGTATGAAGTATAAAAGATCTTGTGTAAGGCATGTAATGGATATCAGTGAAGCACGAGTTGTATGTCAAGATCGCTGTAAATGGAGAAGTTTGATACGACAACAATAAGTAAAAATATCTGGAAGTTTGTATTTCTTTTTGGAGCTAACCTCTGAATCTCAGAGAACAGCTTAGTGATATGTATGTATGATGTATGAAATTGAAAAATAAGTGACATCAATCAGTAAGAGAAGTGACATTTAAGCCACTATGCAAGAAACATGACTCACATATTTTTAACGTAAGTTATTATTTTTTTAAAAACAATGCAATAAAAAAAAAGCCTTGAAATATACAGTGAATGTGTATTACTAGTACATACACTGTAGGATCAAAACATTATATCATCTACCTAGCACTGTACAGGTCCTCCATGAGACACCACCACTGCAGCCATGAGATGAGACATGGAATCCACAAGTCCCCAGAATGTGTTCACAGGTATATTCAATAAGTGCTGCCTGTAGCTCATAGTAGCTCGTTGTCTACACTAAACACCTCCTCATCCATGTTGTCCCAAATATGTTCAACTGGGTTCATGTTAGGTGACCATGGAAGTCATCCTTATGCTCTATGAACCAGTCTTGGACTATAAGAGCCTTATGAGAAAGTGCACTGTCCACCTGTACGAACACCCTATCATGGTCTGGAGACACTGTAAGCATTAAGAGATAAACCTGATCTGCAATGACAGGTATGTGGTGACAATTAGGGAGCTATCCACTGCTACCTGGACACCAAGGGTCTCTCAGGAACCCCCCCCCCCCCCCCAAAAAAAACATTATAATTTTGCCTCCTTCCTGCATCTATGGGTCATAGCATGTTACGCCATCTTCTCCGCAGCTGTTTGCCTTACCCGTCACCATCCATTGGCTTGATGTTTTAAAAAACATGACGCATCAGGACGGCAACTTTCTTTAAATTTTCACTGGCCCATCTCTGATGTTTTCATACATTTACACAAGAGGTGCAAACAGTGGAGTGATCATTGCATTGTAGCTGTAGATACACTCCTCTGTGCTCCCTGGGTGCAGACCATGGTCAGCTATGCCAAGATATCATGCATGTTGTTCCGTACAATCTGGCCAGGCTACCTCTTTCTTTCTTTCTCTCTCACTTTCCATTCAACCCTTAGTGCACTTCAAGTACAGCAGCCCATGAACAGCCAACAAAGTCCACTGCATCTGGGATCCAGCAATGTTTTGCACTGTACCCAATAATTGTGTCATTTACCAAAGGAGTCAAATACAACCACAGTTTCAGCTCCAACCCTACTGAACTTGTCACAGATATGCCACCTTGACCTTCACAGATATGCACACCTGTGTGGTAAATGTCAGATGGTGGGGGTTAGGGTTTTTCTGCTATGCTGCATAATGGTCACCTCACTTATCAACAGAATAATGACAGATATAAAGACTGTGTGAGAGAATACTCTTATGATTTCTTTGATGGTTACTCTTATGATTTATCATTCAGAAGACATGTAATGTTTGCATTATAGGACCAATGGCATTTTTGTTAAACCAAATATCACCGGAGGTGTAACTAGGGTGGGGCAGACACAGCACAACTCAAGAGAGGGTGCAAAACTCACAGCTCACTGATTAAAATTGGAGTTGAAGCTTTAGCATTAGTTTCTGATACCGATTTTTCACACCATACCTTAATCATTTGTCCATTTACAAAATTGGCTTATAATATGTTTTGCAAGTTTGGTAGCCTGAATGCCTTAAAATTCATGTTTCTTCCTCAAAATGTTAAAGAGATATTAGTTGCACACGTGAACAAATGAAGCTGCAGTCATATGTACATTGGAAGGTCAAGATGTCATTCACATTCTTAAAGATTCCTTTGGGGCTATTCTACCATTACAGCAACTGCAAGCCTGGTTACCAGCTGCATTTTTGGTTTGTTAATGTGGTACTGAAGGTCTTAACTCCAAAGCAGTTGGAAGAAACCTACACGAGCAGTCATAGACAGATTGTTGCATTTTTGTTTATTTAGGGGTTTAATTATCACCATTTGCAACTCAATGGACTATAAGCAGTCGACTGTCCCTCATTTTGGGCCACTGGCACAAGTAAAAGAAAAGAGCTAATGTCCTAAGACAGACACACCATGCCTCACCCAGATTCACCTTGGATGCATGGTTAGAAATCAGCACCTTGTGCCACTTAAACTTCGGGGCAGCACAGTTTGATTGTGCTTCCCATGTAGTGATATCACTACTGTATGTCATTACTTTTGTTTCATTGAACAATCTATATACAGGATGTTTCACTCACACTCTGCCTCTGAATTTCCCTTATAACTTGCAAACTAATGGACATAATTCAGTGAAATTTGACACGGACCTACCTTGGTGTATGAGACGCGTGGTTAGCTAACTGCCGAGGACAGTGAACATGCAATCGGCCTTCACTTTGCACAAGTGCAACACACGGCTAGAGAGTTGCGAGTGGCAGTGCTACTCTGTAGCCCATGTGTCACGCCTGTGCGAAGTGAAGGCCGACTGCATGTCTGCTGTCCTCGGCAGTTGGTGTGATGCATCTGACTGTGCTGTTGTTACAGGATGGTCAACAGTCTTTGTGTTACGAGCAATTACAGTATGAACCGGTACACAGTCGAACAGCGCATGTTTACTGTCCGCACATACTAGAAAAATGTGTTAATAAAGAAGTGCCAAAGAAAATTTATTGCGTGGTTTGGGGTTTGGAAACCACCGACAAAATCCTTCATTCAGTATCTGGTGAAAAAACTGAAAACCACGGGAACATTGTTGGATGTCCACAAAGGAGGATGCCTGAAATTGCCAGAAGCCACGGTGCAGGAAGTGTGAAATAGACTGGTGGCCACCCCACAGAAGTCCTTGCATAAACTGTCGCAGCAGATGGGGGTTTTCACAAGCACATATCTACGAGCTGCAAGAAAAATAAAGCTGCATACATATCACATTACTGATGTGCAAGAATTGAAGCCTCCTGACAAACAGAAGAGACTGGATTACAGCGATAGGAGAGGATTTGGAGGCCAAAAATACAGATTTCAGATACTATAATTACAAAAAAAAAAAAAAAGAGACAAAAAGAGACTACGATTACCATAGCTTTGACTTGGAAAAAAAACTTTTATTTTTTTTTAAATAAAAACCCCTACTAAAGGCTGGTTAAGTCCAAAATGAAATGTCAATTTATTGGTTCTGGCAAGTAAACTGCAAAACTTTTTCAGTTATAAGTAAATTGTTCGTTTCATTCTGAACATGGATGGGGTATGGCCAGATTTTATTTATCAACATTACATGAGATTTATAGATAAAAATAAAAATAGCACAAATAAACTTATCTTGAAGATCTATCAGCCTATTAATAAATCACAATAGTGAAAAGTCTTCATTTTAAAGTACTAATATTACAATTAAATGTAGCCTAATTATTAAAATTACAAAACTGTGTATTACAAAAAATTAAAATGCAACAAAGGACTACTGTTTTTCAGGCTTTTTGTGAAAAAGTTGGTAATCATTGTGCTTTTTTTTTTCAACCACAGTTTGCAGCTGTTGAACTTTTTTATTAAATTCTTTGTTCTCCAAGTCTTTCAGTGACCGAAAACCCTCTAATATACCTTGAGCCACTTGAATTTGCACAAGATCTTCTTTCTTCAAACCTTTTTTCAGCTTTTTTTGTGGCATCTTCTAACAAAACATCTGCTGGTTCTCTAGTGGTTTCAAGGTTCTTCTTCTTCTCTTTAAGTGTACATTCTAAGTGTTGAATTTCTTTCTTAAAACTTTCTTCTTTTTTGAGTCTTTGTTCTTCTTCTTCTACCTTCATACGCATTTCTTTTTCTTTCAGATGCCGTTGTTCCTCCAGATATGCTTGGTAATGTTTATGAGCATTTAGTGCCAACGATATATGTTTCTTAGTAATTGGTACAAAGGAAGGGTTATTTTTATATTGTCTCATTCCATCTTTTATAATAAGAACTGAATTAAGTGTTCTCAAAGACATCTGTGGACAATCATCAAGAATAAACTTGGAAAATGAAAATCTTCTCTCAATGTCAGCATTTCCATGCGAGAGGCATAATGCTGATTTCACTAGCTTGGTAACAATGGGATACTTGGGTAATCCATCAGATGTTTTAAGAGAAAAAAGTGATTCCAATACTTTTCGATTTCATTGGCATCTGATTCGTCACTTTCCACTTGAAGGCATTTCCACTCATCTAGGAGGCAATCTTCACGAATATCTAAAGGGAGCGCTTTGACAACAGTTACGATCTGTCGACAGCTTCTCTCTGTCTTTTTCTGATTTGTGTGGACATCCAAGGGCTTTTTTTAAGCCCTAATGAAGGTGTGATGGTCTTTTTTATAAGGTGTGTACAACCAGCAATATGGTGCGATTGGACATTTTTCTGAAAAATCAGTTTACTTTTTTGGTCAAGCAAAGAAACTTTTCTTTACTTCTTCAGACATAGTATTAGAAGACAGTTCTACCAAATTTTTCTGATCAAATAAGTTTTTATTTACCCAGTCATACGAGTACAAAGATTTTAAAGCAGATGAATGACAAATGTGACTGTATAGCTTCTGCACTACTGACAGAAGTTCTTTAAACAAAATATGAACCAGCGGACCGTCAACCAGAAAAGTTCAAGTGAATGTCTGAAAAAGTTCAGCAGATGAAAGAGTAAAATGAAGCTCAGCCAACATCCCAGATTTCTTTAACATGCAACGACATTTTTAAAAGAGTTTCTCTGAAGATGGTCATTACTTTTTTAGAAGGTACAAATTTAAAAAAATACTGTAAAACAGCAGGCCACTGCTCAATCAGTCTTTTGGCAGCATCAACAAAAGTTAACCATCTAGAAGTAGTATGTTTAATGAATTTATGTGCAGGCAGTTTGAGTTCATTCTGGATAGCTTCAAAATCTTCCCACCTTGATGGCCAGTAACTAAAATAATAATGAATGCTTATCACCAAAGAGGAAGCATCTTCACCAAAATTTTCAAGAGCTTTGAGAAATGCATTGTGGACAATGTAGATTGGGCAGGTTCCAATGTCCACCAATCCTTTGGGCCTTATTGTCAAGAGTTCTTCATTGAACAACCTATGCACAGTTTTGTTAATGTTGGGACCGTCTGAGCCTATCATTAACAGGTTATTCAGTGGTAAATTAGCACGATCAATTGCTGGGGAAATTTCAGAGTAAAGTGTTTCTGCATCAGCTTTACCAAGAAAAACTGTATAAATGACGTGAAACAACTTCAGTCCTGGCTTCTGACCAATAACGAACAGTGATCTGCAATTCCTTTTTGTTCTCAATATTAGTTGTTTCATCAAATGAAATAGTAAACACTGTCAAACCTAAATCTTCTAGCATTTGATCACGAAAATAAATGCCTAGTGCATCATTTATAAGGTACCACATCTTTTTTGGACTGAGAGAGAAGTCCGATGGAATTACTCCTGGAAACATGGCATCCAAAACATGCTTCCAGTCACTGGAAGAATTAGCTGAGGAATTACTGCAAATGTGTTTAAGGGTAAGAATTATTTCAGCAGTGGTTGCTTTGTCTTTTGAACTCACTAGCCGTAGTTGGGCATTTTGAATAGTACTGTTGGTAACGGAGCTACAAGATAGCTCTCCAACATTAAATGCTACAGCTGACCTGTACAAAGTCATCATCTGTTTTGGGTTCAAAACCTCCAACAAGATTTTCTTATGTCTGAAGCCACCAGCATGATGTAATAATAAGTGAACACCCTTGTTCCCAATATTTATCACAGCAGTACATAATTTACAAAAATCCACAGACTCACTTTGTTTAACACAAAACAATGAAAGTTTGTGACCGTTACTGTCTTCTTGTTTCAACCAAAAATTTCGAAACTTGCACTTGCCCATAATGAAATCTTAGATTTTTTCACTAAAATGCTTAATTGAAACAGAACTATTAAAACACCAAAATACTAAACTAGTTCCTCTTGAATTTTTACACTATCAATAGATATACTGTCATCAGTCATAGCTTGCACGAAAATTATTCACTCAAAGCACCTGGAACAATAAAAATACATTTCATTAGACACATTCAAAATTAAGAACACAGATTTCAAAAGTGCTCACCTCTCAAATTAAAAAGAGAAGCACAAATGAAACCAAAACACCCCTCAGTTAACCTTCATTGGGGTCACTATACAATATTACCTAAAGGTTAAACAAATTTGAGAAAATAGGACAAATAATTAAAGAACAAATCCCTTAAAAAGAGATTTCAGGAGACTTGATTACAAAAAAAGATACTTTAAGAGACAAGTTGGAAAGAAAGAAACTTTTAGCTAAAAAGGAGACTCGCCCCTATCCCTGGAATTACTGTCATTGGTTCCAGAAGTTTGTCAATGCACATCTGGGAATACTGGACTACACATGGTTCTCTGATGAGGCGTGGTTCCACCTAAGTGGGCACGTCAATTCCCAGAATAGCCGCATTTGGGCTACTGAGAATCCTAACACTGTGCATGAGACACCTCTTCATTATGAAAACATTTGGGTGTCTGTCACAGCACCACATTATTGGCGCAATCTTCTTCCATACAAAGGTAGATACTGCAGTTCACATGCAAATTTTTCATGAGTTTGTGAATCAACTGGACAACGTGGAACTCTGTACTGGCTATTTTCAGGAGGATGGTGCCACCTGCCATATTTCCAATGTCAGCGTGGCTGGAATTGTTTCCATTTGAATACAGTGTCCTTTATAAGGGATTTTGGCCACCAAGGTCGCCTGACCGTATTCCACCAGATTTCTTCCTATGGGGCATGCTGAAAGGGAAAGTGTATCGCAACAAACCACATACTCTCGTGGAACTGCAGGAAAACATTCGGTGGGAAATTGAGGCTGTGACTCCCGATGTTTTGGTGAATAGCTTCCCTAACATTGAGAGGTGTGTGCAGACAAGCCCTAATGCTAATGGCGATAACTTTCAACACTTGCTCTGAGATCATGCTTCTGATACATCAAGGTAGGTCAATGTCAAATTTCACTGAATTACACCTATTAGTTTGCAAGTTATAAGGAAAATTCAGGAGTCGAGAGTGTGTGAAACACCCTGTATATATAAGATAGAAAGGAAGATTGGCATCTGACCATTCATTCAAGTGGGCCTAATTTGAGTTAGGGTGAGGCATAGGTGGTGTGTTTGACTTACAGCACTCTTTCCATTCCCTGGAAAAAGGAGCCCTAAATTACTGAAGGAAACTGCTTATAGCCCTTAGAGTTGCTCATGGTGGTCATTAAACCCTAAAACAAACAGAAAACAGATGGGAGCATAATATTTTATGGTTTGCCCCACCAGATGCAGAAATGTCTAGTTACACCTCTGAGTATCACCACATACGTAAGCCTCAAACTAAATGTCCAGAAAATGTCAGTTATTATTGTTTCAATAACTGCAGCCTTTAACTTTTTGCATCCCAAGTCAGAATTTTTTTAACCCAAACTATAATCTGGTTAAAATTCATATTTTACTTTAAATATCATTACAGAATTTTAGCATGTTTTTTGTAAAAAAAAAGTTAAGCTTATGTTATCACTTCTTCCGTGCGTCCGTCCCTCTGTCTGTGGACACTGCATCTTTGAAACTATTAGTCCAACTTGAAAAATTATTTTTGCACTGGGAAGCTTGAAATGTGAGAATGATGATCCTTGCATTTCGTTTGGTTTTTTTTCCTTTTACCAGTGCATAACTTTGCCCCTAGAGAGAGTAAATGCAGATGATATCGAACTCAAAATACATTTTGTTCCATATATTTTCTTCTAAATATCTGACTGAAAAAAAAAATAATTTTCTTTTTGATGCCATTATATCAAAGACTATTTTAGGTACAGTCTCTTTTTCAAGTAATTCCTAGATTTTTCGCTAAGGGGCATAAAGTTGAAATGTGTTTCCTCCAATATCTCTGCTCCTAAAAGTCCAATTTAAAATTCTTCCTGCGTCGGATACAGCACCTGATGGAAAATGTTTCACACATAATTTCTAATTTTTGGTAAAGAATGATTTAGCCACCAGGGGCATGTTTATTTCTGATTCTGATGTATTTGCCGCAAAATCTGTGCTTCAGAAAACTCGACTGAAAAAATTCTTTCGTGGACCAATATTGCTTGCCTTGGAAAACTTTTTGAGAATACCTTCTGTTAAAATAGTGCATAGCTTTTCTGCCAGGGTCATAGATATATATCTTATTTTTGTCAATATTACACTTTAGGTTTGTATTTGAAAAGTTTGTAGTTCACAGTTCTGTTGCTAGGTGGTGTGTGTATTTTTGTTTGCAGCTTTATCTCCACTTCTAAAAACCCTATTGAGAAATTTCTGTTTTTTACTGTATGCCATTCACTACAATAAAGATGGAGAGCATTATCCTCTTTAAATAATGCACAACTTTCCTGCTAGGGAGCATAATGGTCAAAATCTTTTTCTTGCTATCTCTGCATTTGACAAGACATATATATTTGGGCTTATAAAAAATACCAAAATATACATGAAGTTACAAAATATGTTGGTTAAAGTTGACACATGTAAACACATCGCACCTCTCTTTATCCAAATGTTTTTCCTAAATTTTGTTGGCATACTTGCTAAATACTTTTCTTCTTCCGCAGTTTCAACTTCATGGAGGTTGTTCCCTCGACCATGAAGAACCTAAAAGAAAAATTTAAAAGAAGTAGGGCGTGTGGGGTGGAGGGGATATTATTATTCATAAATGCAAACCTAAACTATAGTTATATCAAAATACATTATCTGGATATGTCTGTCAACTTTTACAGTCACCTTAAACCACCAACCAATTATGCACTTAATAAAATTATCTGTAACTAATAATAATTGTAAAAAAAAAAATCACATAAAAACAAAAGCGATAAAAAAAAAAATCACATACAAACAAAAGCGATAAAAAAAATCCCATCCACTTCACAACTTTCTTTTTATATATACACATGGACTATAGGAAAATAAAATCCAGGAATTAAGATATTTAAGAGATCAATATTTCTGTAGGCAAGGGTTAATGGAATGGGATTCAACAGTGTTATAGTGAAAAGTACTCATTACTTCATCATGGCCCAAGCAAAAAAAAATTCACGAGCATTTAAGTAACCTTTCAAGTATTCATCATGTTGGTACAAGAAATTTGAGAAAGGTAATGGACTTGATATATCTGCTTTGAGTAGAAAAAAACATTAGCTGATTATGATGGTGCAAAAGCCTATCGAGGAATCTAATAAATTAGTTAATGATGAGCACCTCTCAGTAGAGCAAATGTATAATGCTGAAGAAACTTCCTTATACTGGGGCAGTGTTCAAATTCTTTGGTGGTCTGCTGGTCTGAGACTCCTAAATATCAAGTCTGACCACCAAAATGGCAGTGGTCCAATGACTTTTTTTCAGGTAATGTCATTTATTTCAGAAAAAAATTGCTGCATTCATTTACCTGTAAAGGGAAGTTACAAAATATTTTTCATTCAAGATGGTAGATAGCAAATAACTTAGCAGTTATTACTATCCATTCTAAAGCCCAGTGGATGAGAAGTGCTTAGTCCGTACATTTGTAAGGGCAAATCTCTAAGTAAAGTATGTTAAATGCAAGCAGACGCAGGTAAGCTAAAAAAACTACAGATATGTCGGTCAGCCAAACATATTGCTGATAAAAACCTCTGCTGGCATATTGCAAGGAAAGTACAGTAACTCTCACTTTAGTGTAAGCAAGTCCAGCAAACACTGGAAAGAAAGAAATTGTGGCACTGACTGGCAAATACAACCATCTACTGCACAATTCAAAATTCAAAGAGCAAGTACAGAAGTTGAGTGGATCTCTTTAAAACAAAAGCCATTATATTCTTGCAATGCAGTACTCTGTACATTTTCATGAGAAGTGACAAATTCACAGTATCATATTGCACATGGTAACATTTTGGCTGTGGTTCATATTTTCTTTGCAGATCAGCATAATTGCGAAGGCAGTTCAAAAGTATGGAGGAAACCAAAACAGACTAGTGAAACTGTTTCAGACTTAATGGGAGCATTGACAGATGTCAGAGAGGTAGAAAATGCCTTTCTGCTGCTCAGGAAGGGTGCCAGTTGTCCATGTACTTCCATGTCAAGCCAAACAAATCACAAAATCATAATTCCATACCAACACATCTAGATATTTGTTAAGCCTAATACAGAAACAAAAGAGATGCTAGTTACACCTCCAGAGCAGTTGAGTGATGCTCACTTTAAAACTCACTGACATTATCAAGTTCATTTAAAAATGACCCATTAGTTCAATCTGTCAGTGAAAACACCAGATGTCACCAAATCTACTCATCAGCATCATTGATAGCATAGTTTGATACATATGATCCTTTCTTTTAAAAATAGCATTTTGTGTGCTGAAAAAGTAAAACAGTATTTCTTCTGTAGAAAAATCAACAGATAACGTAATTATCTGGTTGCCAACCTTACCTTCCAGGTACAGAATGGCAAATATGTATCATGGCTTTGATCTCCAAACTCTTGGACTGTGGGCATGTACAAAGTTCCATATGAAGGTGTACCAAGGAAACTCAGTCTTCTAACACTCTCATACCTATCATTTAGAAGCATGTAGATCTTGGGCCTGTTATAATGACGGATAAAAATGGGTTACATATTGTGACAATGGGAGAGACATGGGTCGAAAAATGTAGTTGCTTGGTCATGCAGGGTGATCAAAAATATTGCCCAGGCCACCACAAAAAAAAAAAAAAAAAAAAAGTACTTTTTTTTTCTCTTTTCTAGAGAGAGATAAGCTAATGGCTGAGTGCAAAACATTTTTTTTTTTTGGACAGAAGTGTACCCAACTTTGATATTATATACAACTGCCCTCCCCTTCTGGTCCAATGTTTTAATGCTTTGATTCTGGCCACTAAAAAAGTAACAAGGAAAGATTAGCAGGCCCAGGATTTGTCACTGAGATCAATGAAGCCACAATACTCATTTCTTTTTTTTTTTTTTTTTTTGATTGGAGGTTTAACGACCACCGTGAGCAACTCAATGGGCTATAAGCAGTCGCCCGTCCCTAATTTAGGGTCACTGGTTCCAGGGAAGGGAGAGAGCCAGTGCCGTAAGACAAACACAACATCCATGCCTGACCGGGATTCGAACCCGGACCCCTTACGGACGAATGATCAGAGGCCAGCGCCTTAGACCACTGCGCCACCGGGGCGGCAATACTCATTTCTTACTTGGGAGGAAAGGGTTCCCTTTATTACCTGCTAGAGATATTATCATGTTGCATTCAAAAGTAAAAAAATCAGGAGTCAATCCAGGTTTTAAAGATACCTTTTTTTTTTTTTTTTTTTTTTTCCCCAGCAATTTTGCCAAAAACATTGTTAAAAAAACTCTCAAAAGTACACAAATGTTTTGAGTGTTGTGGATTCCTACATTGAATCATCATTATCAGATCAGGACATGCACAATGCCATTTGTTCAGATTCAAGGGTCATCAAAATAATTAGTATGGGCTTGTAATTAAAAACTGTAGATGCCTGGCTGGACATGTAAAGAAAAACAAATCTACACCAAGTGCACTTTCACAGCAAAATAAACAATCTGAATGCCAAAGGCGGGAAGGAGGGTAGGGGAGAGAAAAGAGAAAACACACCTTAGTTGAACATGACAATATTCAAGATGCCTCTTTCACTAAAATATTTTTCTTCACAAAGACGCTTTATTTTTCTTCACAAGACGCTTCTTCTGTTATACACATTATAAGTGGGGTACGGTCTGCGGCGGTGCACTAAGCTACTCAATAATTTTCAGGTATAGTTCAGTTAAAAAGTCCAATAAATGTTACTTACTGAAATGTCCCCTCATTCCCATATCGATAGTTCGTTCTTGATGAGCATATGTTTGATATAATTTATAGTACTTCATTGTCTGCAAGTAGAAAACGTGATAATATGTACTAGTTATAATGTGGCATTGTTCTGCTTCTTTATTGAGAGCCTTTTTTGTTTGAAAGTTGTGTCATATCTTCAATATAGCTGCATGTGGTGTCTGGTCATTAGGGCTAACTTCGTTCCAACATACTAGGTTATGTTGACTTCGTATGGAATAGGGAAAGGCTTTCAGGTAACATTTAAAAGTTGATTTAACAGTCACTATATACACTATTGTGAAAGAACTAAAAGAACTTTAGTGAAGATTTTAAAAGTTCTTTCACACCGCTTGAAGGTAGCACTAGACATGGCTCAACCGAGAGAACAAGCTGGATTCAGGAGTGGCTACAGCACAATAGATCATATCCATGTGCTGAGAGAACTAATTGAAAGAGCGAGGGAATATGAACTTCCATTGTGCATGGCTTTTATCGATTATGAAAAAGCCTTTGATTCGGTGAAACCATCAGCAGTTACAATGGCTCTGAAAACCTGCAGTATTGAAGATGCATACATTAATATTATTAATAACATCTATGAAAATGCAAGTGCAAAGATTAGGCTGTTTGAAAATACAACACACGTAAAAATTGGAAAGGGAGTGAGACAAGGTGACACCATATCTCCGAAGCTCTTTAATGCCACATTGGAGGGTGTTTTTCAGTCGCTGAGCTGGGAAAACAAGGGGATAAAGATTAATGGAGATTATCTAACCCACCTTCGTTTTGCTGATGACGTAGTCATTTTTGCAACTACCCCATCAGAGCTGCAGAGTATGATCCAGGAACTTGCTGACAAGAGTAAAGAAGTGGGATTAAAAATGAACTTTCAGAAGACAAAAGTGATGTTCAATGCTTTTACAAGAAATGAAGATTTATCGATTGATGGAGAAAAGCTGGAGATAACAGACACGTACGTTTATCTTGGACAGCAGATATCAAGTGAGGGTCACATTGATGAAGAAATTAATCGGCGTACAAAACTTGCCTGGAGAGCTTTTGGAAGAAACAGCATAATTTTCAAGAGCAATATGCCATTATGTCTTAAAAGAAAAGTGTTTGATCAATGCATCCTTCCAGTGCTTACGTATGGTGCAGAGACGTGGACCTTAACTAAAAGAGACATACAAAGGCTGCAGACAACTCAAAGATGCAGGGAGAGGTGCATGCTTGGTGTAACCAGGAGAGATAAGAAGAGGAACTCGTGGATCCGAAAAATGACGAGAGTGGAAGACATCATGATCAGAGTTAAATCCCTGAAATGGCAATGGGCTGGACATACTGCCAGAAGGACAGATCATCGATGGACAGCCGAAATTTTAGATTGGATTCCAAGGGACAGGAAAAGACCCAGAAGAAGACCACATGGAAGATGGGTGGATGAAATTCGAAAGTATGCAGGGGTGACATGGAGGAGACTGGCACAAGACAGACCGTTGTGGAGGAAACTTGGGGAGACCTTCGTCCAGCAGTGGATTGATAATGGTTGACGATGATGATGATGATGATATACACTATTTAGGCCTTCCGATGTTAGGCCTTCATCGGAAGAAGTGGATATTTCTGAAGTTAACAGAAAAGTAACCAAAGCTCTTATGGAAACAGCAACAAAATTAGCTGGGTCTAAGAACAAGTTGCATGTAAACAAATTATCAGGAAAAACCAAAATGTTGATGCAAAAAAGAAGAGAGATGAGGACAACTAAAGAAGATGTGACTTCCAAAGTGGAATATATAGAGCTATGCAAGACAGCACGAAAAAGTATCACTGAAGACGTAAGGAAATTCAACTGTGAGCTAGTGAGGAAAGCAATTGAAAACAACCAAAGCCTAAAGATAGCAAAGGGACATCTCAGTAAGGGAAGAAAACAGATTATGGCTCTGAGAAAAGAAGATGGTTCTATAACAAGAAATAGAGGCGAAATTTTGACAAGAGTGAAAGATTTCTACTCCAAACTATATGAAAGGGATGATACATGTACTCCAGACATCATGAAAGGTACCAGAGTTCTTCCAGTCCTCCCAGCAGAAGTTGCTCATGCAATCAAGAACATGAAGCGGGGGAAAGCTCCAGGAGAAGATGGAATTACTATAGACATCATACAAGAAGCAAGTGGAGAAATTGAAACAGTACTTTCGCCCAAATTTTCACTCAATGCCTTAATGAAGGGAAGATTCCTGAGGACTGGAACAATGCTACAATGATCCTGCTACATAAAAAAGGTGACATTGAGGATCTCAGGAACTACAGACCTATCAGCCTCCTATCAGTGGTTTATAAAATCTTCACTAAAGTTCTTTCACACCGCTTGAAGGTAACACTGGACATGGCTCAACCGAGAGAACAAGCTGGATTCAGGAGTGGCTACAGCACAATAGATCATATCCACGTACTGAGAGAACTAATTGAAAGAGCGAGGGAATATGAACTTCCATTGTGCATGGCTTTTATCGATTATGAAAAAGCCTTTGATTCGGTGAAACCATCAGCAGTTACCACGGCTCTGAAATCCTGCGGTATTGAAGATGCACACATTAATATTATTAATAACATCTATGAAAATGCAAGTGCAAAAGATTCGGCTGTTTGAAAAATACAACACACATAAAAATTGGAAAGGGAGTGAGACAAGGTGACACCATATCTCCGAAGCTCTTTAATGCCACATTGGAAAATGTCTTTCAATCACTGAACTGGGAAAACAAAGGGATAAAAATTAATGGAGATTATCTAACCCACCTTCGTTTTGCTGATGACGTAGTCATTTTTGCAACTACCCCATCAGAGCTGCAGACTATGATCCAGGAACTTGCTGACAAGAGTAAAGAAGTGGGATTAAAAATGAACTTTCAGAAGACAAAAGTGATGTTCAATGCTTTTACAAGAAATGAAGATTTATCGATTGATGGAGAAAAACTGGAGATAACAGATACGTATGTTTATCTTGGACAGCAGATATCAAGTGAGGGTCACATTGATGAAGAAATTAATCGGCGTACAAAACTTGCCTGGAGAGCTTTTGGAAGAAACAGCATAATTTTCAAGAGCAATATGCCATTATGTCTTAAAAGAAAAGTGTTTGATCAATGCATCCTTCCAGTGCTTACGTATGGTGCAGAGACGTGGACCTTAACTAAAAGAGACATACAAAGGCTTCAGACAACTCAAAGAAGCATGGAGAGGTGCATGTTTGGTATAACCAGGAGAGATAAGAAGAGGAACTCGTGGATCCGAAAAATGACGAGAGTGGAAGACATCATGATCAGAGTTAAATCCCTGAAATGGCAATGGGCTGGACATACTGCCAGAAGGACAGACCATAGATGGACAGCCGAAATTTTAGATTGGATTCCAAGGGACAGGAAAAGACCCAGAAAAAGACCACATGGGAGATGGGTGGATGAAATTCGTAAATAGGCGGGAGTGACATGGAGGAGACTGGCACAAGACAGACCGTTGTGGAGGAAACTTGGGGAGACCTTCGTCCAGCAGTGGATTGATAATGGTTGACAATGATGATGATGATGATGATGATATACACTATTTACACTGTCTTGTTCAATATTATATCTTTTTTGGCAGGCGGTTAGGTTTCGTTCCACTTGGAGCTCTGCGTAGTACTTGGTCCTTAGGGCTATTTTGCCAATGTTCGATTCTCGTGGAATTGCAGAAGTGTCTGATGCTCCAAGATAGGTCAAATTCGTATAAGATAAAGAGGTTCACAAAATCCAGAGTTAAAAATCACTATATACATCACCTCGTACTGTCTACCGTCCCAATCACCCTATGAGGTGGTGTATATAGTGATTTGTAACTCTGGATTGTATGAACCTCTTTACCGTATACAAATTTGACCTAACTTGAAGTATCAGACACTTCTTCTGCAATTCCGCGAGAATCTAACATTGGCAAAATAGCCCTAAGGACCAAGTACTACACAGAGCTCCAAGTGGAACGAAACCTAACAGCCTGCCAAAAAAAGATATAATATTGGACAAGACAGTGTAAATAGTGTATAAAGTGACTGTTAAATCAACTTTTTAAATGTTACCTGAAAGCCTTTCCCTATTCCATACGAAGTCAACATAACCTAGTGTGTTGGAACGAAGTTAGCCCTAATGACCGGACACCACATGCAGCTATATTGATGACATGACACAACTTTTGAACAAAAAGGGCTCTCAATAAAGAAGCAGAATAAGGCCACATTTTAACTAGTACATACTATGGTGTTTTCTACATGCAGACAATGAAGTACTATAAATGATATCAAACATATGCTCATCAAGAATGAATTATTGATATGGGAATGAGGTGACATTTTGGTAGGTAACATTTATGGGACTTTTTAACTGAACTATACCTGAAAATTATCGAAAAGCTTAGTGCACCGCCACAGACCGTACCCCACTTTTAATGTGCATAAAAGAAGACTAGGGACATTAAAGCGTCTTTGTGAAGAACTCTCTTGCACTAAATATTTTTCCTCTTAACATTATGTGAACTTTACATGATGAAGTCACATATGATATATTAAAACATTTTTGTTGAAATGAAACTTTACTGATATTTGTGAGGATACCATCAGAGTTCAAAATATTTTTGTGAAGATATCACTGAAGTTCAACATATTTTTGTAAAGTTCAAATTATTTTTGTGAATTGTTCTGTGAATCTACCATCCATTGGTACCAAATGCCACCAAGATCGACCCCTGAAAATCTTACTTTTTCTTCAGAAGAAATACTGTTTTGTTCCTCCAACACACAAAATGTCATTTTAACAGCCATTTCAAAAATGAAAATTAAAACAATGTGTATCTCACACTATGCTGTCACATGATGTGAGCAAATGGGAATGGCAATATCTAGTGTTGTCTCTGGCAGAATCAACTAATGGGGTCACTTCTGTAAATGAACCCGTCATCATATTAGCAAGTCAATTTTACTGGAAACATGTTTAGAGTTTTATTACTCTAATTTGTACAGCATTTTTCATAAATTAACATGTTTGAAAAGACATCCCTTTTTTTACAGTAAATTCTTGTCAAATAATTTGGGTAACTATAGTAAAAGATTATACTATAATTCAAACGCATACACATAGCCTCATGTTATGTCAATGGAAAGAAACAGTCTCTCTTTTCTCTCTCTCTTTTTCTGTAGTTGTTTAGGAGTTTAATGACCACCATGAGTGACTCCTGTTCCACTGGTTTCGGGAAAGGGACAGAGCCAGCGTCATAAAACAAATACACCACCCATGCCCAGATTAAGGTATTGGTTAATAAGACATTGCCTAGGAGCTCACCATTACCAAAAGCCCGGGTAGATACCTCCACACAATGGTGCACAGCTCATATATACTATTATTCTCCTTTTAATTTCTCTGATTTTATTTGATGTTCATGGATTACATTCAGGGACAGATTGGCCCACCTGAACATTATGAAATGGACCTCTTGAGAAATGGCCCACTTCCTTGTATTCTGTTTCATTAATATGAAACATATGAATATCATTAATTTCATTTCAGCTTTTTTCCTGTGCGAAAAGTTATTTCCTTACGAAGAAAGAAAATGTTTCCTCCTATATACGTTGTGTGTTGGCTTTGAATGACAGAAAAATTCTCTGTACTCATGTGAGAAAAGTACCCCCAGATCAAGCATGCTCTTTTAAGTTTTATTAAGCTAAACCTAACTATATTCAGACCAACATCATTGGCCTGGGAGCCCAGGGTCATTGGTATGCTTACCCTCCTCTTGTAATCTTGAAAGAGAAACAAGTATCCATTGTGATGGCCCATAATCCTCACCCCCTTATTCACAGACTGAAGCAGAGTACAAAGTGATTCTTCTGCAGAAATATTCTGAAATCTGTGTCCCACTCACATTTGTCTTACAAGAAACAATAATTTATCAGTGCTGCTTCTTTGATTAAAATGGTAGTTCGTGGGTCAAAATAATAGGTACACTTAAAAAAAGAATCTACTCAAGGACAAAATGCCAATAACATTGCACAGTTAGGTGATGACCAAATAATTTTAAAAATTAATTGTATAAAAAAAATTGCTTTATAGTAAGTGCACATTTCAACTTTCAAAATGATCATCAAGGTGATTTAGTTGGAAATAGTGTCCTCAAGATACTTTTTTTTTTTTTTGGTTGGTACAACACTCCATTTTGAGCATGGTCTGATGGTACATTCATTCATGAACAAATTTGCAAAATTCTTTCACTGTTTCTTCAAGGATAGTCATTAAACAATCCATATTTTAACAGTTTCCTTTCATCCATGATCTAACAAATGTTTTACCGAGGGAATTCATGAGTTGTTCCCACGTAGGTACAGCTGTTTTTGTAGTGGACGACTAAAATTCCTGGCCTGGTTTGGTCATCCCAATCCACCTGATTACATTTTCTTGTCTCATATGCTTTGTACTCAATCACATTCAGAGGCTGTAAAACAAGCAGCTTTCAAGGCAGTAACTCAGTTGGGGTGAAAGTTTCATGTATTTATGTGTAGAGTGGTCTCAGACGGTTGAGAAGGATGGTCCACCACGGAATCAACCTGGACTTTCTAAACGGCGTATGAGAAAGAGATCTTGGCTGAGTGAATGTAAGATTGGTGTATGGAATACTAGAGGTATAAATGGCAAGATGAATGAGGTAACTGAGGAGACGAATAAGTATAGACTGGATGTGCTGTGTGTAAGTGAAACCAAAAAGAAGGAAATTGGAGTAGAAGTGAATGGCACAGTGAGTGTGCGGTCTGGAGTATTGGATAATGAGAGAGGACAGGCTGGTGTAGGTGTGATTTTAAGTGAAAAGATGGAGAACAACTTGATTCAATATAGTTGCGTAAATGAGAAAATTCTCTGGATTCGTTTGAAAGTGAAACTTCAGAGAATCGTAATTGTTGCAGTGTATGCTCCTTGTGACTCTGAACCTTCTGATAAGAAGGAAGATTTCTGGAATGAGCTAAAAGTCGTTTTGAGCCAGTTTGGTGCTAAAGAAAAAGTTATAATAGCAGGTGATTTCAATGCTAGAGTAGGTGTGCAGAATGCAATTTCTGGCAATGTTCTGGGTAAGTTTAATGATCCTTGTGTGAATGGTAATGGTGAAATATTAATTGAACTCTGCATTGAGAATGGTTTGTGTGTATCGAATACATTTTTCAACCACAAGTATATCCACACATATACTTGGGAAAATCGTACTCTTGGTCAAAAGAGTTCGATAGATTTTGTTGTCTACGATCAGCGTCTGAAACACTTAGTTGTTGACACCCGTGTGACGAGAGGTGCGGATGTTGGTTCTGATCATTACTTGGAAGTGTCATGAGTGAAACTTAATGTTGGTTGGAGGAAAAGGAATAAGAAGAGACCCAGGATACAAAGAATAAAGGTTGATAGGCTCCTTGAAGACCATCAGCGTTATTCTGACTTACTCAGAGAACGACTGAAGGAGCTGGTCTGGTGAGAGGGATGTAGAAAAGAAGTGGGAATGTTTTAAGAACTGTGTTGTCACTGCTGCTAAAGAGGTCTGTGGCACCACAATAGTGGGTAACAATAGAGGTGATGCTTGGTGGAATAGTGAGATTGAAGAGGCAGTAAAGGGAAAGAAGGAAGCCTATTTGGGGATGTTGCAAGGTAGAGTCTCTGTGGATGAATATCGCTCAAAAAAACGTGAAGCTGCTAAGCCAGAGTAAGGCAAAAGACATGAACTGGCTTTTTGGAATGATAGGAAGTCTTTCTGGAAGCACATCAGACTTAGGAAAAATAGGGAAACAAAGTTGTAAGTTGTGTGAAGAATGAGATTGGGGAAATGATATGGGAGCCCAATGAGTTAAGTGACAGATGGGGTGAATACTTCTGTGAGTTATTAGATCAGGAAAGCAAAGATGATTCTGAGACAGATGCAGATGATGTCACAGTGAGGGATGGAAGCACAGGTTGGATCTCAAGAGAAGAAGTGTGTAAAGCTCTGAAATCTCTTCAGAATGGTAAGGCTCCAGGAGTTGATGGCATAACTGCCAAGATGTTGAAATATGGTGGTGACTCTGTAATTGACTGGTTAACTGAAATTTGCCAGTTTTGCTGGGAGTTGGGAATGGTCGCTCGGGATTGGAAGGATGCTATCATTGTTCCCTTGTATAAGGGAAAAGGTGATCAGACTGAATGCAAGAACTATCGTGGTATTAGCCTACTGAGTGTGCCAGGAAAAGTGTTTGGTAAGGTTGTTATTGAAAAAGTACGGGGTCTTACATCAGAGAAAGTGTGGGATGTTCAGAGTGGTTTTATGCCTGATAAAGGCTGCACTAACCAGATTTTTGCATTACGCACAATGATTGAAAAGTATCTGGCTGTTGGTAAGAAAGTTTTTGCTGCCTTCATAGGAAGCAAAAGGGAAAGAAAGTTGTTTTTGCTGCCTTCCTGGAAGCAAAAGGGGAAAGAAAGTTGCGATGTCAAGCTACGGAAAGCAAACAGAGATTCAAACGCTTTAAAAATATGGTATGGCTTTCGTTAAATAAAAAAGTCGCCTTAATTTAACTTTCAGTTAGATTAAAATTAAGGCCTCCATGCAAAATAATAATAATAATAAAAAGAGGAGGAGGAGTAATTGCGACCATTAGCTTCCAAAATGTTTTTATGCCCTTTTAACCACCACACACACCACACTTGCGTGGTGCGTTAAAAGTGCTTAAAAATATCACTTCCGAGATTTAAAGCTCAAGAAACACAATTATATCTCATCAAGTTGAAGTTACCTGTTTGAAAAATATGGAAGAACGAAAGCTTAAATAAAATGAGAGGCGGGGGCCATCAGATATACATCTTAAACGGGAGCCAACGTTAAAAATGCATGAAAATTTACCGTTCTTTGTTTAAAAACTTAAAGAAATCTTAAAAATAATTAATGCTAAGAAAATAGAAAAACAGTCTGCAAACCTTTCTGAGAATCACACTGTTTCTGCTCCGGGCGGCAGCTCAAACCAAATAGTTTGATCTTCAATGCTTACACGATCTGACAGGTTAGTCACCTTGGGTTTTCATCGCGTTTCTCTGCTTGAAACACACGGTTCAGGATAGAAGCTGACAGAATTTATAAATGCGATCAAAGCAGAAAATTTTAGTTTGATTTTATTAAATTACAATTTGTTGAAGTTACATTTTACATCTATGAACTCAAAGTAATGACTGCAAATTACGAAATTTGAAGTAAAAAAAAGTTGGGCGCCAGGACCAAATTTCTAGGCGCCCAGTAATTTTCTAGCCTTGCACAAATAAAATAAAACAATTTTTGTTTTGTGTTTTTTAGATTGACAGAATGGGTGTGTTCTTATTATGGTACGATTTGTATTTCCTATGACATACTCAAATAATTGTGATTTTGTAGGAGAAGGGAATTAAACTTCAGTGATTTTGATACTTCATATCATAGTAGTGCACACAAAATTTTCTTAAGATAGGAGTCCAACAAGAAATACACAGTACAAACAAAATGTGCATCATATTATACCATACATATGTACAGTAAAACATCTGTTAATGGATACCTCCAAACAACGGCAAGTTTCGGTCAGCACAGAACAGCTGTGATAGAATTAACATTAATGATAACCTCTGAACAACAAGACCTCTTAATAATGGTCAACGGACACCCCAGTCTGTCCTGAAGAAAGTCTAACAGACACTTTCACTTTGCCCATAAGGATTTGGCGATTTCTTCTGTACTTCAGCTGGAGGAATGAGAGGGGAACAAAGAATGTTGCTACACACGCTTAAGCAAAAATAAAGGAGTTAAATTTGACACATATAAGACAGTAATTACTTAGGGAAAGCTCTATATCCCATGTATGTTTCAGTCTCCCTAACCCTGTGCTAGGTGAAGGTAGGATGGTGCCTCAAATGTTGCCCGTTGGCAGCGGTGTTAATTGGTTTTGTCCCTGTGGGTTCTGTTCCTGCTTTCCACCAGCAAACTCTGAAGTTACACTTCATTGTCTAAAACATTTTTCTGTTAGAGTAACATAATGCATCGAAGTGAAACTAAACTACTCACATGAAGGAATGTGAACAGAGTTTAAGATAATGAAAACTGTATTTGAGAAATACACCTCATCAGATAAGTTATTCTGCACATTAATACAGACCATATCCATTTTTTAAGCCAGAATAAAAATCACCAGGAGGGCAATAAGTGATACAATAATGCCTGAAGAAGTGGAATACACGCACACATAGAAGCTCCTTTGGAACAATCAGTAATCATGCATTACAAAATAAACACAAACACTTTGAAAAGAACTTATCAGGCACATTGCTCAAGTGAGATTTAAACTCGTAAAGGTATTATTAGATTGCAACAAAAAAGGTTACTCACACTTTTGGAGCCCCTATTTCTTTAGTTTAAAATAATATTAATCTAATTGGGGTAAAGAAAACTGCTTACATTCACGCGTCTGTTGATTTCAAATCTAAAATAACTTTGCTGTGATACTACTATTTCAATCAATTTTATGAATGGAATAAATGAAATACAGAACAAATTTACTATATTTCAGTTTTTATATGTAATGAAGTGACAAGAAAATTCAGTGTCTTAAGTAGCTGTTACCTGGTTAAATCTGTGAGAGCAGTTCTTGCCCGCAATGTTCGCTCAACATATTTTTTCTCAATTTATTGTACCTTATAAAGTGGATCTGTGTGCTTGTCATGTTTTGGATGAAGTTTTAACAGTGAAAAACGAATTTAAAATGTACAGTAATGTAAGAACAACGAAACATTTTTTGATACGCTCAATAGCACCAGGTAAACAATACATACCTTAACTATCTGCTGCTTTTCTGTTGGCAAACTGTAATTATTGAGCACTTCGTCAACAACATATTTCTTCTTGGTTGTCTGAGACATCTGGGCTTTAGGGTTTCCTAAATCCGTTCCCCAATTAATTTGTAAATTTGCCTGCAGTGATACCTGCAATTATCATATGACATGAATTTCACTTGAGAAAATCATGATACAATAAAGGATAAAAGAAAAGAAAAAGAAAAAGGGGGTGGGGTTGGGTTAGAGAAATACTTTTGACAGATTCTCGCTTACGCACAACACAACACAAATTATAAGACATAAATTTAATTAAAAATTTATTAAATTTACACATAAAAATTAATCACTGAATTACATACCTCAGTAAAAAATTCTTACCATGAAAACATAAATCACCTAAATTGAACGGAACTTAACACTAAAACAACCTCAACTCCCGACGATCTACGAACGTAAACAGAGAAATGAGCACTATGTGACTTGCCTTGACAAAATAACTGAATGCATTGTGAATAGCCACATCTTCCGGAAGGAAGAGGTGCGTCGCGCAGTTAACCAAACCATTGATTTCTTAAAATTCACTTGCTGATTCTGTGGATGAGCCCCGGTGGCGCAGTGGTCCAAGTGCTGACTTCTGACCATTCGTTCTAGATGGGTATGAATTCGAAGACGCTGGATTTTGTGTTTGTCTTACGGCACTGGCCCTCTCTCTTCTTCGAAACCAGTGACCCTAAATTAAGGCCGGGCGATTACTTACAGTTTACAGCCCACTGAGTTGCTCACGGTGGTCGTTAAACCTCCAACAAAAAAAAAAAAAAAAGAAAGAAAGAAAAGAAGAAGATTTTGTGGATGCATAACTTCCTTAGCACTCATATGTCGTTCCAACATAAAAGAGAATCTGAAATGTGGAATACATTCGCTGCTGTCGCGAGTTCTTTAAAATTCAGCATTATCGAAAGCCCGTTGCGTTGCCATTCTTTTAAAAAAATTATTTTAAATATAAGAAAGCACTTCGAAGAACTGGGCTATAAGCAGTCGCCCGTCCCTAATTTAGGGTCACTGGCTCCAGGGAAGGAAGAGATCCAGTGCCGTAAGACAAACACAACATCTATGCCTCACTGGGATTTGAACCCGGACCCCTTTTGGACGAATGATCATAGGCCATCGCGTAGACCACTGCGCCACCGGGGTGGCGTAGGAAAGATTGGAAACATATATACATACAGACAGATGTATATAGAAATACCCCAATTTTCAGGCTAACACCCACAGCACATATGTTGTAAAAATGAGATATTTTGCCAATGGCGGTGAAAAGATGGTGAGTACGTTTTTTTCTAATTTTGATAATACACATCAGTTTTTTTTTTTTTTTTTTTTAATTTTTATTGGAGGTTTAACGACCACCGTGAGCAACTCAATGGGCTATAAGCAGTCGCCCGTCCCTAATTAAGGGTCACTGGTTCCAGGGAAGGGAGAGAGCCAGTGCCGTAAGACAAACACAACATCCATGCCTCACCGGGATTCGAACCCGGACCCCGTTCGGACGAATGATCAGAGGCCAACGCCTTAGACCACTGCGCCACCGGGGCGGCCATCAGTTTTCTGTTTGCTTTCTAAAACAGCAAATCCATAGTTATCATGGGCTACACAAAGTCTTGCATAGCAGTTATATACTGCTAATCAAAAAATAAATAAATAGCTGCCACATTATAAATTTTGGACGATTCCTTTTTATTACGACTGAGATCACTTACCTCGTTTTTTTGCTTTTTTTTTTTTTTTTTTTTGGTCTACCCTGTTTTGGATACTTAATCCATGAATATAACCGTTGGTCTTATGTTGGGCCAGTTCTTCTTTTTTGTAAGGCTTGTAATGTGCTTTGAATTACAGATTACTTTTTATGTGTGACCTGCATTTTAACTTTTTATACAGTGGGAACTTATATGTTAAAAGAAATCATGATTTTCCTAATTTTCTCACTTTGGAATAACAAAGTAATCCCGCTACCGATCAAACAGTACAAAACAGCACTATTATTCAAGGTCTATAAATAGTATATCTACTACATCTATATCTTCAGATAACAAACATTGCCACATGTAAGAGGCATTTAATTATAAAATGTGGTATAAAATGTAAACAATCTTATCCTATATTCAAATCTTTGCTGACATTCAATAGCATAACATGTCCACCCCATGGTACAAATGTATTTCATAATTTTCTTCAACCACAGAAATTAAAATCGCTCACTTAATTTCAAGTAATCTATAATGATTTTCAGTACAGTTGCGAACTCCGCACCGTGAAAGCCGGTGGTTGATACACATCACGTGACTACACTCTGAAGATGTTTGTGCCGCCTTCGGAGCTCCTAGCTCTGAACCAAGTCTCCCTCTAAATAGCATAAGATCCACAGAAATTTCTTTTCCCGGCTGTTTCAATTTATTCATGTTGCACAGCAGTATTTCCATAAGTCTTTTGACCTTATAAGTGCGATCGTTCCCTGGATCTTGAGAATTGTCAGCGATGTGCCATAACTTCAGTAAGAGTTGAAACCTGTTTTTGCTGAAAGTGTTAGGTGCAATTCGGTTTTGGAACAACACATGAGTGGACCAGTAATCTGTAATATTCGAAAATCTAACCAGGCCCATCCAAATAAGCAGACCAAGAATTTTTTTCATTTCACTTACAGATGTGCAGCCATTGTTTCAGCCTCGAATGTAGTTATAGGATACCGCCTTAAATGACTTGCTGTGCATTTTTATTTGTTTCAGTAACTATTAGGAGATAAATATCATCAGTCACTAGATAGTGGATAATGTCAATAGCTGTACGGGGGTCTAAATTCATTACATCAGGACATATACCTGAGGGAGCTGTTAATGAAATTTCCTTTTGCTTTGACAAATCAACTGCTCCCCCCCCAATTATCTGCTGCTGTTCTTGATGTACGGGAATCACGTCTAAACACCGATGTTCTTCCATTGTTTGCAAGAAATGAAAATCATCATCATATTCTTCAGCACTGATATCATAATCTGGATCAGAATCGGATGCAGAAGAAATTTCAAAACCAGGAAGACTTGATTCGTGGTCACTTGTGTCCCATTCAACAGAATCGGTTGTTGTAGGACCTACAATTGGATCATCTACAGCAGAAAGATCTGTAGCGAGGTTAATTATTCCAGATGGACCAGCAGTGGGATCAGGTATCCAAAGAGAAGGAAACTTGACATCGGATTCTAATTTTTGCCTTTTGGAGTAAAACGTTTTGCTATTTATGGTGTGTTAACATCCCAAAATCTATTATGCTCAAGTGAAGTAAGTGCTGTCTAATGGAAAAAAGAAATTTATAGCCCAAAAGGGAAGGAAGGAGGCTACTTTTCCTGCAGCATTTGTTTATATAAACTGCATTCAAGCAGAGGAATATTGTTAGTAAGAGAAAAGTGTTCACCCAGTTTTCTCTTATTTTGCTTCCACCAACCACCCTGTGCTAAGGAATCGAATGTGTGGAACCACCTATTATAAGTGGGAATTGTCTTCCTCCAGTAGGATATTATATTTCCATTGTCTCCGACCAATGAGGTGTTCCAGCTCAACCTCCGCTAGACACAACACACTATCTCAAAGAAAGAGAGGAGCATTCATTATTTTTCGACTTTCTACAATTCCTTTTTTACGCTTTCCAACCGTAGGTTGAAGAAGCGTATATGCTCCAGCTTTGTCTGTCTAACTTTCCGTACGATAACTCACATAAGAACGGTTCGATTTCGATGAAATTTTAATATGTGGTAGGGGACCACCTGGAGACGAACCCTATTGAAAATGGGCGAAATGGGGTCAAAGGTCAGGACATAAGAGCGTGATGCATTCCATTGTCCTTATGCGTCATAACTTGCGTAAATATGGTTCGATTTCCATGAAATTTTAGTATGTGGTGGGGGACCACCTAGGAACGAACTCTATTGAAAATGGGCGAAATGGGATCAAAGCTCAGGAAATATGAGAGGGATCCGTTCCATCGCCATTATGCGTCACAACTTACGTAAAAATGTTTCGATTGAGACAAAACTTTATCATGTTGTTCCGGAAGTATACCTAACCGGTTCTGTTTAAATATAATCGAAATGGGGTCAAAGGTCAGGGCATAGGAGGCTTGTATGAAGTCACCCGCGCCTGTATAGCCAAAACAACATCACGTTTAACTTTTGGGCCACGTCGATCGCACGCAATTTCTTCATGTTTTGCTATAAATGGACTTGTGGTCAGCCAACTAGTAGGTGGTATCAATTTTTTTTTTGTTTTTTTTTTATTGGAGGTTTAACGACCACCGTGAGCAACTCAATGGGCTATAAGCAGTCGTCCCGTCCCTAATTTAGGGTCACTGGTTCCAGGGAAGGGAGAGAGCCAGTGCCGTAAGACAGACACAACATCCATGCCTCACCGGGATTCGAACCCGGACCCCTTCGGACGAATGATCAGGGGCCAACGCCTTAGACCACTGCGCCACAGGGGCGGCTAAATATTTTGGGAATCCCATTACTGGAACTTCAAATATTTACTTCTGTTTATCTGGCCCCCAGGGCGATTTCTACAGAAGGCGCCTGCGCCCGCTGGCAGCGAAAGTATTAATTATGGTTATGTTTCAGCAATTATTAAGTATCCCATGTAATAACTTAAAGTTAGTTTTATCGATGTGAAGATTTTCATCCTTGGGAATACATTAATTGCGAAGAAAATATGTAAAGAATTTTTACCATTGGAAACATAAGGCAGACATTTTGTCGCCCCGGTGGCGCAGTGGTCTAAGGCACTGGCCTCTGATCATTCGTCCGTAAGGGGTCCGGGTTCGAATACCGGTCAGGCATGGATGTTGTGTTTGTCTTACTGCACTGGCTCTCTCCCTTCCCTGGAACCAGTGACCGTAAATTAGGGACGGGTGACTGCTTATAGCCCATTGAGTTGTTCACGGTGGTCGTTAAACCTCCAATCAAAAAAAAAAAAAAAAATAGGCAGACATTTTAGGTGGAACCACCAAAGACCTTTAGGAACCACTTTAAGTCCCCGGAACACAGTATGTGAATTAGAAGCACTCCGAGCGGGAAAATAGCTCCCGTGTTTTATAGGGTGATTCGAACGTAGCGAAGGACACGTCGTCCTTGCAGAAGTAGCTCAAAGGGTAGTTTCTTTCTTTGAAGGGACCAAATTTTGAATTTTCTGGATTTTTATGATGGGTGAAAATACCGATCTATTTTTTTTTTTTTTTTCGTGTTGAACTTGTAAAATAATCCAAGTATCTCTTTATACGTGTTTCTCATTCGAGGAAACTGATACTGGTAATGAGGTGGTTCCTCTTTTAAATTTCTGAAACCGCCATTTCAGTTGAGCATTATTAGGATACCTTTTTTTTTTTTTTTGATTGGAGGTTTAACGACCACCGTGAGCAACTCAATGGGCTATAAGCAGTCGCCCGTCCCTAATTTAGGGTCACTGGTTCCAGGGAAGGGAGAGAGCCAGTGCCGTAAGACAAACACAATATCCATGCCTGACCGGGATTCGAACCCGGACCCCTTACGGACGAATGATCAGATGCCAACGCCTTAGACCACTGCGCCACCGGGGCGGCTATTAGGATACTCAAACTTTTCCTCTAGAATACTGGACATTGGAAAACTTACTCTAAGAAGTTCTTTTTGCGCTATTTATTTAACAGTTGAAGAAATTAGAAAAAGAAAACTGTTTGCCTCCTGAAATCGATATAATCATAAAGTTAAGAACGAAAGTTTTGGGCCAGTAATCCTATATGATATAATTTTATGTGATATAGAACTATTGGGAAATTTATCCAATTGCAATAATTAATATGCTACAGATTGTAAACATAGATGGCGCTCCGAGTCCCTTACTTCGGATGAAAAACAACGTATCCTTGCCGTGTTGATGGGCGATTAACGATCTGCTGTGTTTCTGAAAATGGATGGGATTGGTGAGTGTTTTTTAAATTTATTGCCTAACGATACCTGCTAATTATATGTATGGTAATCTCATGGACTGGTCGGAGAACCTGTTCACTCTCAGGCAAAGGATAACTGTCAAGCAGGATGCATCATACCAGATTTTTCCACGTTTTCACCACACTGATTGTTCAAAACTATTTCAAAAGTTTAAATCCAAATTTAATTAAATTACTGATATTATGCTTAAGGAAAGTGAATAGAATTTATGTAAAACAGAAGCTGCGTTTTTTTTTTCTGTTTTCAAATTGTACTGCACTTTTTAGGTCGTGTGCCGGTCAAGTTCATCCCATTTTCACCTTGAGTTTGAAAGTACTGGAATTTTTTTTTAATAAGTTATAAAATGATTACTTACGAGTACCGAAATTTTATAATCGAGTACTCTGTTTTCAAATGGCTTAACTTGGCAATCTTATAGGCTGAAAATAGTTTCTCAGGCAATGCTTTGCATGCGAAAATCATTTTGAGATGCCAGCCTGTGTTCAGCTTCATAAATTTTACATTGTATGTAATGTAATTAATTTTACTATATTTCGCCTTGTTTATACTTTTTCACTATATTTATATTTTTCCTCTTTCCGACGATGACAAGAGTTGCTAGGTTTTTAAGAAAGGGAATTATTTACATGATTAAGGAATGATATATGCTTGTATATATATATATAGTTAAGAGGGGACATATGGATGTACAGATAAGGAACATTTTGACAAAATATAATTGCGATTTACATGGGATTAATGCCCACTGGTAGATATGTTGTTAAATCATTGTATGGGACAGTCCAAGTTTTTTAGAAAGCTGAGACTGTGGAGGTCATATTTAAACAGACTTAAGAGTCTACAATTTGTTGACTTACTTGAACATTCTAGTGTGGCAATTTGTATATTCAGTTGGAGGTGTGTTTTCTGGAAAATGTGTATCCTCAACTTTATTTGAATGGGAGCTCCATCCTTATGATAGTAGCGTTTACCGGAATTTTGCATTTTTGCTTGAAATGAGCCTGGGATATACTGTTTGAATTATTGTCCTTATAGCCTTCCTCCGTAGTCAAGAAGTATTTATTTTACAAAGGTTGAGTGTTCTCAACCTTTCAAACTCAAGGGGAAAATTAAAATTAAAAAAAAAAATTGTGTGTTTTCAAACAGTTGGCAGGATCAGTACTAAGTCACCATCAATAACCATTGCTATTGATGTGGAATTTGTGTGGCATCTATAATAATATAGACATAATATGTGGCAACTATAAGTAGTTTGCATTCAGGAACCTGATGAAGAGCCATGGATTACCCATTGGAATCAAATCGCTGAGGTCCATTGCCACTGTGACAGCAAATATGCACAAGGATCCCGACAAGAACTCTGGAGCTGGGGTGTGTGAGATACTGTAGGAATACCCAGACGTTTTGTCCCGATCATACATCGGAAGACCAAGAGATCCCTGACAGTTAGGGCGAAAGAGCACATAAGGGACATTAAAGCAGGCGATACCCAAATGACACTCTGCAAGGAAGTAGCCTAATGTGATGCCATACCAGCATGGAAAAACATGAAAAAGATCTCTCCTATACACTGACTACAAAGGAACCCTGACTAGAGAAAGCGTCGAAATATTCACGCACCCAACCCTTGCCACTAGAGCTATTCCCTTGAACTCTTGACTGCGTGGAAGATCCTACAGAGATAGAATATTAAAAAAAGGGAGAATGTTTGAAAGGCAGTTTGTGAGACACAATGCCACCTGGACACACAGTAGACGTACGCTATAGGATTTCAAATTATTGTGGTTCCCAAAGACGTTCTAGTGTTCACTGTAGAAATGAGCTCGGATGGGCTAAAAATTCATTAACTACCAAAAAGCCCGGGCTCGGAATTGTACATCTTTAATTTCATTACTGTAATTAATTCAACACGTGTAATTCCGAGGCCGGTTGAATTACACGTGTTGAATTTCATTGTGGATTTGTTACCATGGTGGAAGGATTTTCAATTTCCTAAGCTAGCTGCCATTGCAAGACAAATTTTGCTTAGCAAGACTTGCATTATGCATTGTCCAAAACTATGGCCCAAGCAAGGATTAGTTTAAGGAGGTCTGGTATCGAAAAACTGGGAAAAAAATCACATTCCCATTTTTTGTATTTTATTAAAAATCAAGAATCTTCTCTTTAGAATGATGTATTAATTTCCAAAATTGTGCAGGTAGAAGTATTGTTATTTATTTTTTAAAATTTCCTCACTCCCACGATTTTTGGGGTGACGCTGATTTTTAGTGCAGCAGGTCGAGTTTTAGAGAAAAGAAGATCAAGTTGAAGCGCTGAGGCATTAGATGCAATTCTCTCTCTCTCTCTCTCTCTCTCTCTCTCTCTCTCTCTCTCTCTCTCTCTCTCTCTCTCTCTCTCTCTCTCTCTCATGATAAACTTGATCTGGAAACTGCACACACATATGATAATATTGTGATTATTATACTATTAAGTGCAAAGCTTTGTTAATGTTACAAAATGCAGAATAATCTGGTCTGGAATGCTTTTACGGTTTTTTTTTAAATTTTGGAATTTTCCCTACATGCTTCTTTTTATATTCTACTACATCACTCTAAACTACCTTTATCAATTAGCATATATGTAAATTATATTGCAAAGATTAGTTTTCTAGAGTCAAACTTTCAAACACTTGCAACTGTCTGTACGGCGTTGTATGTTTTATAATGCAATTTATTCAAAATAAAAGTAAATTTAGAAATCAAAAAGAAGTAACAAATGGAATTTTTTGTTTCTAAATGATTTTCTTTTCTTCAGCTTTTACCAAAATTACTGATTCCCCTGATACGGTTGAAGGGCACGTTGATTATTTATTTATTTTCAAGTCCATATTTTAGAACATTTGGCTTTATGCGTAGTATTTCTAAAAACATATTAATATTGTGAAGTGGATTAACTGAACTAAACTTTTTAAACTAAAGATTTTTAAACTAATTGTTGCTTGGGCCATATCTTTGGCCAGTGTATAATGCATAAATGCAAGCCTTGATAAGCAAACTTTTCCAAGAATCCAGGCCCGGACTCAGCAAACACATGTAATCAAAGAAAGTGAATGGGGCCTGGGCTCCTAAAATTGAGCTTAAACTCATCTCTAGTTAACTGGCCTTGAGATAACCTCCTGTTTGGAGTGCAAAAGCTTGGCACTTAGTCATTGTATGGTTTTGTAAATTGTTACACCAGTAAAAAAAAAGACGGATTAAATAATTGAAGTTGTATAATAATATAGGTTAGAACTAGTTGTAGTTTAAGGTTTTCTGTTTATTGCACCTTTTTTATGTGATGAACTGAATACCTTGAATTATATCTAGTTTTCACCTATATTACGCAGCGTTCAAATTGCCCGGTGGTCCATCGGACCACTGAACTATTGATTGTACTGACCCAGATGGCTAGTAAGTTTTTTTTTCTAATTTGTCACAAGTTAAAAAATGAATTTCTATTTCTTTTACCTTGCTTGTATGGTTTTCTTTTTAGGCTGCAGACTAATGATGAGTATAAAAACAAATATTTGAGATAATTCCATTGAAACGAAATGTTGACCACTAGAAGATATATTTCTAATTCTAACACTGTTATGTTAGCATGATGTCAAAAATGGTGGTATAAAGTTAATTCAGTTATTTTTATCATATGATAAATACAGTAGATTTTTAAGGGATCCATGTTCATAAAACTGAAACCAAATATGAATAGTAGAGAATGTTGCTACATCAGAATTTTTGAGGTCACACGATTTCTTGCAAAAATCTGTGAAACTTGTCAGCATATGGTTTCACCTTTGGGAACCATAAAAATTTCAGGTAAGTATTTTGAAGGAACTAACTTTCAAGATTAACATACTAAAAATAGTGTAGGTAATTGTCTACAGTAAGAGGCTTCTCTTTAAAATGACGTATCTCACGAAGGAAATGGCAAAATAATAGTACCAACAGACAGGGAAACTTTCATGATAACTAAATATAAATGGATTTCATAGTTCTGGAATGTTTTTATTTTGAAAAAAAAATTGACAACTTTCTTCTCAGCATTGTGTTCAATAAGATATGATCACATTCCTAATTAAGACATTTTGAGGTTACATTCTTACATTTCACCTTGGTGACATTTAAGGATTCCAATCTGGCAACGTAAACCAATCGTAGTTGCACTGATAAAGGCCATAGTAATGGCTGAAATATATTGTGCCTTAAACTTTTTATACGTAACTTAGCATGTTCTACACTACCTTCTTCGTAATTTGTTTGTTAGTTACGTGCATTGCCTACCACTCATTTATGATTTAAGGATGTGACCATGTACACACAGCCGCCCCCGGTGGCGCAGTGGTCTAAGGCGCTGGCCTCTGATCATTCGTCCGTAAGGGGTCAGGGTTCGAATCCCGGTCGGGCATGGATGTTGTGTTTGTCTTACGGCACTGGCTCTCTCCCTTCCCTGGAACCAGTGACCCTAAATTAGGGACGGGCGACTGCTTATAGCCCATTGAGTTGCTCACGGTGGTCGTTAAACCTAAAATAAAAAAAATAAAAATGTACACACAAAATGTGTACATATTTGTCTGTTGTTATAAAATGTTTATTACCCTTATGATAGTGTCTCTTTACATGACAAACAACTCTACCTGCTGTTACGTGCTTTCCTTTTTATCACTGTGCATGCTTTGCTTAAAAGTCTTTAATTTTTGTCAGGAATTCCACAAAGCACTTTTTTTCCTAACTGCTCTGTGTGAAATGCAGAAGTTATAATGTAGTGCATACAACTTCTACTGCTGGTTGGCTAGATGTTAATGATGATACAGTGTGATGTCGGCAGAAAGCCAGTGGGAGAGCACGGGACAGGAGGAGCTCTCATCAGTGACTCGTGAACTTGACTTTGACTTTGTAATTTTAACTTTGGTTTTACAATTCAAATGGTGAAATAATTATGTGCAATACCTAGACCTTGTAATTTTGACTACAGTTTTATGATTTACATTCTTTTTGTTGCATATGTGATTATTCTCTCATATGGAAACTGATTTGACCAGAACTGTCTTTTAAATTGCACAAATTCTAATTTATTATAAGGCATAGGACAGCTAGAACCAGGCTAGAAAAGGCCAACAAACTTTAATTATATGCAACAATATTGCAAGCTTCACCAACAGACTTTAGTTTGTGTAGTTTTCATGTGTACAAGTACAAATAAACAGTATGTATACACTGAGTGGCCACTTTATTAGGACCACCCCTTCAGTACTTCGTTGGGCCACCTTTTGCCTTTAATACTGCGTCGATTCTTTGTGGCATGGACTGCATGAGATGTTGATAGGTGGTTTGTGGAATCTGAGACCATACTTGATGGATAGCACTTTCCAGGAGTGTGAGATTGCATGGTTGTGGATGCAGCTGTCTGATGGCTTGTTCAACTTCATCCCACAAATTCTCAATGGGGTTGAGATCTGGAGATTGTGGGGGCCACCTAAGCAAAGTAAACTCACTGGCACGTTTCTGAAACCAATCCTGTACAATACAAGCACTATGGCAGGACGCATTATCTTCTTGAAAGTAGCCATCACCATTGGGATAAACCATCCACGTGACAGGATGCACTTGGTCCGCAACGATGTTTAGATATGATGTTCCAGTCAGACGTTGATCAACACGAATTAAAGGGCCCAAAGCATGCCAGGAAAACATTCCCCAAACCATAACGTTGCCTCCACCAGCTTGAAGGGTTGTAGCAATGCATTTGGGGTCCATGCTTTCGTGCTGTTTCCGCCAAATTCTCACTCGGCCATCGGCATGGTGCAACTGAAAACATGATTCTTCGGACCACATAATTTGTTTCCAATTATCGACTGTCCAACCCTTGTGCTCCTGTGCGAACTGAAGACGTTTTCTCTTGTTAACTGCAGACAGACAGCAAAGGTGTTCGAACAGACCTTCGGCTGCCATATCCCATCCGATGAAGTGTACGGCGAACTGTTGTCCTTCTGTTGTCTGTTACCAGTCTGGACACTCTGTTCCTCCCGAGCAGTCACTAGTCGATGAAGACCACACGTTGCACATAGAGACCCAGTTTTTTGGCTGACAGTCCAGTCTTTAAACACTTTAACAACAGCTGCTCTGGAACATTTCATGAATGCGGCAGTTTCGGTGATACTCACTCCATGGCTCCGAGCTCCTACAATCATCCCATATTGAAAGTCCGTCAAATCGCATTTTTTACCCATCTCGTCACCCAAAAATCACTTATACTACTGTCGCAAGCACTAAGTTTTCTCTTTTTATACTAGCCTTGCCTTCTGGCGGCAATAGCGTGCAGCCATAGCTCACTTGCTTAAAACTGTCAGGTGGTCATAATAAAGTGGCCACTTAGTGTATATGTTATTTTCACCTGTGCAATTTGTAAGGTCCTTTATTTTTTTTTTTTTTTTTGTAGGGTGCTTAAAAGTCTTTAAAAAGTGCTTATATTTTTTGGGAGAAAATGAATGAGAACCCTGTTTAATTTTGAACACCAGTGTAAAAATAGCTGTAAGATAATTGTACTGAAAACAAAGAGCAATCCTTAGAAAACTTTGCTATAGTAGAAGTCAACACAAATCCTGAATAAACATATAATTCACTATCCATATGGAGGTATTTACTCAAAAACAGCTTTCTTGGGAGATCAGCTGTATTTAAACAATTGCAGTGAATATCATATTCCATTTGTAGTGGTGTATTTGGTTATCATTGTAGGCAGGGGTCGCGCTGCCGATTGCCATCTTCACAATTTGCGAAAAAGATCATTTTGGCGGTGGAAAAAAAAGCTTTGGGGATTACCTTTTCATAGTGTTATAATACTTTGGCAAAAACAAAGAGAATTTGGCAACTAAATTGGTGAAAACTTTAGAAAAGACAGCGCAACCTCTGATTGTAGGGATCATGATCAGTGGAAGGCATGGTGTAGTATATTACATGTTTGTCGGATTATAGAATTTTTGTGTCGTGATTGCTTAGTTAATGTTGTCTGGCACAATACATTATCTGAAGGATCAAGTTTGGAGATAAAAGTTTGGTGTTGTGAAGTGTCTTTGTATATTTTAGATACCTGTGTTGTAAAAACATTAAACTCAAGAGTTTTGTATCGACATTTGGAATACTTTGACCAGTCTGTGCAACTGCTTCTAAGTGTTTCAGCCTGGCCATCTAATTGTAGGTATCATACATGTATACATGTTGGAAGAAAGTAATATGTTTCGTCATTGATATGGTCTATCTTGATCTGAATCTTCTGGATAGCCTCTTAGATCAGCTGAAATGTCTGTTGAAGGTGAGCCCAGTGTATTTTCTTACTTCAACAACTTTGCTAGTAGATCATTTATAAAAGAGCTGAGAATAGTTGGTATATATATGTATTTTGTCATTTGGTTGAAATGTAGTCCAAGAAGGATTGCTATTCCCATTAGTTCTGTGGTATGCCTAAACTTTTAAATCAAATAGGCTGCAGCAGTGGCTGAGTGCTCAGAAATATAGGCTTATGCTTAATTGCCCAATTCGGGCTCACGTTCAAGTTCAGATGAAGCATTTTATAGTGATGGTTCTAGGCCTATCCCATCTCTAGAACCAGTATCCCTGAATTAGAGATGGGTGTTGTTTATAGCCATAATTAAACCACACCAGAATCGGAAAAAGAAAAGTGATTTCTATCTCACAACCACAGTTCTATAAAAATAAAATGTATCTGCGTACACAACCACCAAAACAGAAAACTTGCTACACACCCACGAAGTGCGAACCACAGTAATAAAATAAAGATAATTTAAAGAAAAATCAATAAAATAATAATTATTATTAGAACATTACAGATTCCAATTAGGACAAAATAGGTGCATTACAATTGCAGTGATGGAAAGTTTGCGCCAATTTCATTATCTTGCGCCAAACTGCTACAAATTACGAAAAAATTTAATATTTGCGCCCAACTGCGCCGTAACGGCAATCCACAGCAAAAATTGCCGAGCAAAAAAAATGTTTTCACGGCAAAAAATGCCGTTTTAAACGTCGAATCGAATGACGCTATTTTAAGGTCTACGCGTAATTTGGTGAAAACGACGCTAAATCAACACGTACTGTACCGCCAATCCCAAAATTTCGGAATGTTTTTCACCTACCTTCTAATTCGTTGTTTTTTCGGCAAAAGTGACGAAAAAACAACGATTTTTGCGATGTAGGAAATTAAATTGTTTTTGCTTAAGGAGGAGGAGTTTTGTTGTAATCACGTGGTATGTAGGAGAAACGATGTTGTACGTTATTAAATCCTGATGAAGATTGCTTACTGATAGTTTGGTGGTCTTTTGGAGTGCTGTGCAATTGAGATTGTTTATATGTCGTTCCCTGCTCTTTGGGATAGCGCAGTTATTTCATTCCGGGCGAGGTGCGCAATTACGTAAATACAGCGTAAGGTCAGTCATTAGCTATTTCGTCGACGCGGAGGACGACTGAAAATGGTTCTCCCGTGGCAGGATACAGTGGTTCTGTTTCTAAAGGATTCATAGGTATTCAGCGATGCCAACTTTTTCGGATTTTCACTCCATCTTACGGTTTTTCGGAAATCACCCGAAAAAACTACGGAAAAGCCCTCGCAAGATTCCTGCACACAATTTCTATTTTTTTTTTTTACCGTCTTTTAGTCGAAAAAAAAACGCATTTTACAGGTAGTCCCCTTATGCGCCTTCGATGTTCTGGCTTCCCCGCCAACGGAGGCGCAGTTTGTCACGTGATTCCCCCGTACAGCCATTTGAGAGTACCGTGCGCAAAAGTCGAGAGGGAACTCAGCTCAGTGCCTTTTGCCAACTCTTTACATTGATTGCATGTGGCTTTGTGCTTGTGAAAATTTCGGTGCAAACGTTTTAACCCTTTCCACTCGACTGTCGGGTGACACCCGACATTACGAAATTGCCGAATAGCTCACCCGCCACTCCAATGATGCCTTTATAGCTTGCATGTCGGTGGTCGCGAGACATTTCTTTTTCGTCGAATAGGTCGGGTGTCACTCGCCACGCCGATGACGCCCCTATAGCTCGCATGTCGTGGCTCGCGAAACGTTTCTTTTTCACCGGATAAAGAAAAAGAAACTTCATCTGCGTGTCGGGTGTCACCCGCCATGCCGATGACGCCTCTATGGTTCGCATGTCGACGCTCGCCAGGAATTCCGTTTTCACCGAATAGCTCGCGTGTCGGGTGTTATCCGCGACGCCTATGACGCCTCTATAGCTCGGATGTCGGCGCTCGCGAGGAATTTCTTTTTCGCCGAATATGTCGGGTGTCATCCGCCGCGTCTATGACGCCTCTATAGCTCGTATGTCGGTGCTTGCGAGGCATTTCTTTTTTGCCGAATATGTCGGGTGTCACCCTCCATGCCAATGATGCCTCTATATCTCGCATGTTGGCGCTGGCGACACATTTCTTTTTCGCCGAATAGCTTGCGTGTCGGGTGTCACCCTCCATGCTAATGATGCCTCTATAGCTCGCAAGTTGGCGCTCGCGAGACATTTCTTTTTCTTTTTTTTGCCGAATAGGTCGGGTGTCAGCCGCCACGCTGATGATGCCCCTATAGCTCGCATGTTGGGGCTCACGAGACGTTTCTTTTTCACCGGATAAAGAAAAAGAAACTTCATCTGCAGGTCGGGTGTCACCCGCCATGCCGATGACGCCTCTATGGCTCGCATGTCGGCGCTCGCGAGGAATTTCTTTTTCGCCGAATAGGTCCGGTGTCATCCACCACGTCTATGACGCCTCTATAACTCGTATGTCGGGGCTTGCGAGACATTTCTTTTTCGCAGAATATCGCACGTGTCGGGTGGCACCCTCCATGCCGATGACGCTTCCATAGCTCGCATGTCGGTGCTCGCGAGACATTTATTTTTCGTCGAATAGGTCGGGTGTCACTCGCCACGCTGATGACGCCCCTATAGCTCGCATGTCGGGGCTCGCGAGACGTTTCTTTTTCACAGGATAAAAAAAAGGAAACGTCATCTGCGTGTCGGGAATCACCCGCCATGCCGATGACGCCTCTATGGCTCGCATGTCGGCGCTTGCGAGGAATTTCGTTTTCATCGAATAGCTCCGGTGTCACCCGCCATGCCGATAATGCCTCTATGATTCGCATGTTGGTGCTCGCGAGGAATTTTGTTTCCACCGAATAACTCGCGTGTCGGGTGTTATCTGACATGCCTATGACCCTTCTACAGCTCAGATGTCGGCGCTCGCCAGGAATTTCTTTTTCGCCGAATAGGTCTTGTGTCACCCGCTACGTCTATGACGCCTCTATAGCTCGCATGTTGGGGCTTTTGAGGCATTTCTTTTCGCCGAATAACTTGCGTGTCGGGTGTTATCCTCTGTGCTCATTACGCCTCTATAGCTCGTGGGTCGGGGCTTGCGAGACATTGCGAGACTTTTTTTCGCCGAATATTGCACGTGTCGTTTGGCACCCTCCATGCCGATGACGCCTCTATAGCTCGTATGTCGGGGCTCGCGAGCTAAAGCTGATCTTTCACTGCTAAGTTGTGGCCTTTACTGTAGAAAAAAAAAAAATGCGAGTTCTGTGTGAGTATGGGTGAAAAGTTTTTGAGTGGAAAGGGTTAATTTAGATTAAAACGAAACAAAACGTAGCAGTGAAATAGCTATAACAACAAAAAGAACGAAGTCAGATAAAACTTATCTTCAAGTGTATCGTGGTATGTATAGTAAAGAGTGGCCTTTTTATAAAGCATCTAAAGTGTTGCTGAATCATATTTTATAAACCATGTGGCTGCGATTTTAGCCTGTCGCAAGGCGGCCGCGATGATTGTAGTGTCATGTGGAGAGCAAGAAGCACAAAGATCATGTCAAAAGATGAAATGGAGATGTGAGTAAAATTAATGTAACCAAAAAACTTCTGACAGCTTATAAAGAATCCTGAAAAGAATATCAAGAGCAGATTAGTGCTGGAAAAATGCAGCAAAACAAGCAAAAAAGAGAAGAAATTGAATGTTCACAAGGTGATTTAAAATGGGAAGAAGCTGAACATTTGCAGCAGTTGGATTCCCTCATAAAATGTTAAACGATGCTGAGATGAACATTGAATGTGGCATAAAAAAAAAAAGACATGAGTACAATAGAAAGTGGACAGTTACTATTAAAAGAAGCATCTTAACTATCTTAAAAAATTAGAAAAGAATAGAAGTGAGCAACTAAATATTGAGAAAAGCAGCGAAAAAATTAAACATTTTTTGTAAAATAAATGATTAATAATAGAATCCTGTTATGGTTACAAATTTTTTGATGTATTTGAAAACTAAAATGTTTGCATATGTGTGTGTGTATTTCAATGCAAGATGTTTTAAATTTGAGTAGGGTGCATCTATTTCCAAAACATTTTTTGCTTAAGAGTTTGTTCTACCTACTAATATTTTACTTGCTCTAAAAAATGTTTTCTTACACCAAAAATGTATTTTATCTGTTCCAAAAACGAATTTTGTTTGCTTCAAAAATGTGTTTCACCTGCTCTAAAAAAATATGTTTACCTGCTCCAAAAATGTATTTCACCTGCTCCAAAAACACATTTTGCTGCTCCAAAAATGTATTTTACCTTCTCCAAAAATGCATTTTGCTGCTCCAAAAATGCATTTTGCTGCTCCAAAAATGGTTTTGCAACTTTCCATCACTGCAATTGAGTTTGCAGTAAAATGTGTGAAATGGACCTATTTATGGCAAAATATTGAATGGAGTATGAACCTCATAAAAACAAGAGACTAAAGAAAAGTTTTTATATATCCAGAAAAGCACTTCCATCAATAATGAACCTTCAAAAATTATAATAAATAGCATTTTCAACAGCTTAATTCAAAAATAGTAGATTTACAAAATACATAGTGAAAATATTTTAATTTAATAACTGGCAACTGAAAAAGGAACGTGGCTATAAAATTTAAATTCTTTCTGTGCAAACGAAACTTTTAATACAGTTCCTATATATTGAGAACAGGCCTTGATAAAATCTAGAGGCCAGAAACGTCTGTAAAAACAAAATAACTTGGAAGACGTGAAAAATAATTGAAAGTTCTTCAAGTTAAAATAGAATTAAGTATATTAATCTGAGTAAAGCCTTGAGTAAGTGTTTTAATTCCTGTGAATAATATATTTTTTTAAACTACAAGCAAAATCTGTTAATAATTTGGAAACTATCCGTGTACAGCGTACCCGCATATGTCTACATTCTGCCCACAACAGTTTTGGATCAGAATTTCATTGGTAAAGAAGTATGTATATATCTAACACAACTTCTGCTTTAATTGAAGTACTCAGTTGAGACTTTTGTGACATATACTCACAGTTCAGACTTAAGTGTGTACAACAGTTGGCAGCAGTTTTACACATGCATACGGCAATTCTTTGGATGATGAGCACATTAATTTCTGTGAATTCTAAAAACACAGTGTATCCACTTGACATCACTAAGCACACATTTAAGATGGTGGAAATAATATTTGGCAGGTTTCCTTGCTGTTTTTTTTATCCATGTGAAATCATTGTACACACCAAGCATCTGTATCATGCTCGGTCAGAATGCTAGCATCTAATTTGTTTACGTTTGTATGATCATAAAACCCCACAACTATCAGGCACTACAGCTATCTGTAGATATGCCGTTCTAATCAATGGGAAAAAGGGATTCAGCTGTGATATAAATAGTGGAAGGTTACAAAACCATCACATAGTTTGCACAGCAAAATGCAGGAACCAGCTGCTTTACCTGCAAAATGCATTATCATGACTAGCTAAACCTAAAATGGCTGCTGTCTAATAATATGCAATAAAATGATTCTGAATCAGTCAAAAAGCAAACTCTATGACAGGTTTGTGACCTATTGCTGGTTATATAACTGTCAACCCCCTCCCATTTATTAGAGGAGTACAGCTTTCGATGATAACTGCCTTATATGTATGATGTAGTTAGTGGTTTCAGAAGTTGTACAAACATAAGCATCAAGATGATGGTTTTCCTTCTGAGCATGTTATGAACTGCTCTACTTGTGCACAACAAATTGGTGTGCATAAAAACATTCCCAACAAAAACATGAAATATTACTTCTGCCATGATAAGTAGTGTGTGAAGTAGAATGACAAAGTAAACATGTTGGGCTGCTTTGAAGGTGAACTAATTAGTGCATCCACCTTCTTCCACAAAATTTGGAGGAATTCATTGGAAACAGAATGCAGCATTTCTCTGATTAATTTGTTTGGTACTGGAGTGTAATATTAGGGTGACTCAAAAGTCATTGCTGTTTTGAAGAGGCATCCTGTGTCAGACAATTACTTGATATTCATGCATTATGCAAATAAGAACAACAGATGACTGGAAAATTGGTATCATCTTGTTTGTATAAATAGGAGCATACACTGCTGTGATTTATTGGAAAATTTTCTACTGTCAAAAGATATGGATGAAAAATACACGATCCGAGACCCGTTACAGTTTTTTTTAAAAAGTTGACTGCTGCAGTGAGGGAAATTTGTGGTGTTGAAGGTAAGAAGCAGTGTCTAAAAAATGGCAAGATTTTGACTTCAGCAATTTTAACATGGGGACTGAAACCTTGAAGACAAAGCACATGCTGGAACTGTGAATTCTGAAGCTGCACGCCAAGCTGTACAGTCAAATCTGTGCACCAGACAATGGTCTGGGAATACCTCAGCTCATAATTGTTTGCAAACTGCACAAGCTTGACAAGATGTACAGAAGTTGTCAACAAGTACCCCATGAAGTGACTGCTGCTCAAGCTCAGCAATGTGTGCATGTGTGTCACCAATTGCTGGAAAATCCCCAGGATGATCGCTTCTTTAGGCAAATTGTGATGTGTGATGAAAAGTGGATATCCTTCTTGAATCCTAACACGAGGAAATAGTAATTAAGGAAGAAATATTCCTTTAAAATATGTGGGAAATTCACTAGATTTAGAAAATTACATTGCCCTGGAGTGGAAATTTTAAATTTTGATTGCTTTAGATAGTGAGGAAATAGTGATTAGATCCCCAAAAGCCACCGGAACCAGTCCTCAAGAGGGGAATGATTTGAGAACAAAGCTACACTATGCATATTGTGGAACTTTGAGGGCCCCATTAATTGAGAATTGATTCCATATGGCAGTGGCATTAATGCACAGCTATACTGTGGACAGTTGGAGTGTATGTATTGCCACTTTAAGCTGAAAGTGCCCTACTCTGGTGAGCTGTAAACTTGTTATCCTCCATCAGGATACTGCTTCTGCTCATCATGCCTGGTCAACCGATGAAAAAATACAGGAACTAGAGGTTTTTATGCTAATAACCCACCCTGCTTATAGTTCAGAACTTGCACCTTCAGACTACCACTTATTCTAATCCATGGCACAAAGTCTTGGACTTTTTAAAAAGTTCAACATCATGGATACTTCCAAAATATTCATGATGTTGAACTTTTTAGGTCCAAGACATTTTTGCCTTGAAACCAAAGGATTTTTTTTGCAGGGGGTTTCAAGACTTGGCATGACGACAGTGTAGGACCATCGAACATGATGGGCTCTATTTCGAAGATTAAACTTTTACGTTTATGCATTTATACAGTACACTTTTTCATCAACTGTCAGAAAATGACAATGACTTTTGAATCACCCTGGTAGATTATTAGATAGCACATGTATATTTCTAGCACATCTTTTGGTAAGAAATTAAGTAGATCACCAATGATCTATAATGGTAACTTAGCGTGATCTAGTTAGTTGACAATCCTATTAATTGGATGTCGAATTTTTTGCCCACTTAGCACATTCAAAATATATTACTGCAGTGCATAATCTGCTTTCAAACATGTAATAAATGTACTTTGTTTTTTCAATTTTCATTCATCCTGAAAGAATTCCAACAGGTTTGTTCTTTCAAGATGAATGGGATTTGAATCTTAGCTTTCTATCCATTTCACAAAATTATATCAGTTTACAGGGTGAACCCCAGGAGCTAGTTGTTTTTTCTACAAAATGTGTTATCTTGGCTCTTTAAGCCTGAATGAAAGGTTCCAAAACTATCATATGGTTTGCTTTTTGACTGATTTGAACTCATTCTATTGCTTATTGTACCAGTAGCCACTTTAATTCTAGCCAGTTCCCAGGTTTTGCTCTGAAATTTGTGATAATTTTGTGACTGTTTGACTGTTATATCACAGCTGTGAATGATAATCTCACATTTGGCAGTCAGCAGTTTTTTTAGTTGTACAAATGTAAAAGAATTTGGATGTAGCTTTCCTGATGAGCATATCACAGACTCCTTGGTATATATGTAACAAATCCATATGATTAGAAAAGCAGCAAAAAAAAAAAAAAAAAAAAACCAAAAGAACATGCAATATATTTTCCGCTATCTGAAATGGAAAAAGAAGATTGACTATTATATATAAAAAAAAAAAACATTCTCATACAAGAAAACTGTGTAAAACAAGTGCATTCTGCTTGTGAGCCTGCTAAATCCCAGCTCATGGCGATATGAGTGAGTATTCATCTTTGAGCTCTACACTCGTTGAAAGGTAGCACGCTTCAGTTTGTAAAACCAACTACATTTGTGGCATTATCTTGTTGGTGCACAAGATTTCTGAATAGAACTAGACTTTGCCTGCTTTAAAAAATTAAAATTGCTCAGAAACTGCCAAAAGATTTTGGATGGAAAATTTAATTTTTGGGTGACCTTTTGATGAATATTACAACACATTATTATGGTCTCTTCAAAGTTTATTCAAATTATAAAAACAAAAGTTTGCTAACTTTCTGCACCTCAACTAACCAGATATTAAAAATCACATTTGCTCAATTTTTTTACTTACCACACTTAGTAAAATTGCAATTTACATCATTGTAATGGAATGGCATTTTTTGGACATGTGTATCTTTCAAGTCAGCTAAAAGTAAAAAATTCAGCCAATTGGTTCACTAAAAAATTATAAAACTAATATTAAGGTTAGATACTGTACTACAGTTTTCCCTCAAATTTCAAATAAAAAAATTACTTTATAAAACAAACTTCAATATTTTTCATTTCATTATCTCAATAACAGAATGGCAGTAACAGAATGACAAACAGTTCATCAAAATATATCTGTAAACATCTAATGTAATTTTTATGTAATTAATTAACAAAACATAAGTGCTGGTTAATTACATTAACCTGTGAGAAACAATGTTGATTTTTACATGAATTGAAATTGCTCAGCAAATAAACAATTATCAAATAGGAATTTGCTATGAATTCAAGTATAAGATCCATCAGTTACAATTTTGGTTCTTTAAGCTTTTGTTTTATTTTATTTTTAGTGACCCAACATTTGTCTTCTTTATCAAGGAATGCGTAAGAAAAATTTGCCTTGAAGAATCTTGTTTGCACATACACAAAACTTTAATATCAGCATCATCTAATGTTAACACTTGTCCAACATAATGTCACAAATAGACTTTTTTCTTTCCATTCTATCAGAACATAGTTTCCAACATTCAAAGTTCCCACTTGTTGCAACAGCGGAGAATTATAACTCATGTTATTCCACAAAGAATCAGTGTGAATTTCTTTTCCCAACTTAAAATTGGAGATATTCTTTTTATCTGAAAAAGAGTATTTGCATTATTTAATTACATATTTGTCTATAGGTTTAAGAAAAAAGTGTTTTTTCATGTGCATTATCCAATCTATTGAACTAATACTTCCTGAAAGTTATTTTCACACTGAAAACATACATGTTTCTGAATCTTCACTGCATACCAGTGTGGGTATAAAATCACTGAATGTTTTTGGAATATCACTCAAAACAGAACTCAGACTTTTTAATTTCAGTCTAACATTCTCGTGATGCACACACTCACATACGTTGTGGGGAATGTCTTTCTGCATTAACACTGGTGTTGGATGACGTTTGCAGAACTCTGAACAGGCCACTTACATTGTTAATTCTTTCTGGAAAAGTGCATATATTTCTTTTAAAATCAACATTAAACATCAGCTTTTAAACTTTTTACATACCATTTTCATGCACAGTAACATCTTTTTTCCTTTAGTGCTTGCCAAGAAACATCGTTTTTTTTTCTTTTTTGGTAAAATCATGGAACACTAGCTTTCACTTCCTCACTAACCATATTTTTTGCAACTAATGTACATATGGTTCTAGAGAGATGGCATTATTTCTTGAACAGCTTTGGTACATTTTCGTGGACTTTGAAGGCAACGCTCGTGATATTCTGCAGATAGCTTTTGATAAATATGGATTCTCAGAATTTTTAGATGTTGATGGACTCAAAATATTCTTTTTAGACAACCTGCATCTTTGTTGGAGAATTTTCTGCCATAGCCTCAGTTTCTTTTAAGTCTTTGGTGCTCAGTGATTTATACTTTTCATTCATCCTTTTTCTGTCCTTTTCTCTCGCTTTGTCAGCCCAAACCCCTTGCTTTCAAATGTTTGGTACACAGTCTTTGTTTCTCTGCAGCAGTTAGAGCCATTTTTCTTAAGCCATGTAATTTAAAACAATAACTCCAAACGAATTTCATATGAATGTCTAAATATTTGGTGAAGACTTACAAAAATGTCTAAATATTTGCTATAGGTGTAACATATGAAGATTTCAACATCAGTTTATAAAAAAATTAGTATATCCTGTATGCTTTTGAAAGTAACTCCAGGGAAAAAACTCCAAGCAGCCATGTGCTGTATAAAACCAATTGCTATATGGTTACGCAGTTAACACATCAAGCAACAAATGACTTTACGGTTTTGGTTAGAAACAAAGTTTTAAAACTTAAAACCTCTAAGTAACGATTGGTTGAGGGTAAAAACAAAGGATGTTGTACTGCTGCTATTTACTCACATTATTGAAACCACAAGAATGCAGGGTTTGAAAAAACCCAGCCGACTTGGGTTTTTTAATTTTGGGCTTTTTCGGGTTTTATTGGGCTTTTTCGAGTACTGTTGTAAAAAAATGAAGAAACAACAATCAGTGAGTAAATTCTGTCTTAAAAGCACAAAAGGGCCTTCCTTCAAAAGGAATCTTGATAAAACAGAGGTTATTTATTTATTTATTTTTTATGCTGCTAACATACCATTCAATGCAGCAAAATTGGATCAGTTTAAAATTATGATTGAAACACTGAGACCTGGACATCAACCACCCTCAGCAATAGCCATTGGTGGAAAACTGTTTGATACTGCAGCAGGAGAAACAAAATCTCAGCTTTCAGAAAAATAAAATTAGACTCTCACCATAGATGTTTGGTACAGTGTGAAGAATGAGCCAGTCCAAGCTATTAGTGTCCATACTGGAAAAGAAAGTTTTCTGCTGTATGCTGATGTTACTGGATCAGAAAAGAAAACAGCAAAACATTGTGCTTCTAAATTAGAGGCTGCCATAAAGGAGTGTGAAGAAAAATTTGGCAAACCTGTTTTTGCTGTTGTATTTGAAAGCAAAAACAAAATGATAAAAATGTGGAAAATTTTAAATGTAAGATATTCAACTCTCATAACATATGGATGCTCAGCATATCTGTTGAATTCGTTAGAAAAAGATGTTTCCCCAAAGACTGTTTTAAAGCAGATTGCAGCGGTGCAAAAATATTTTCGTAACATAGGCCTACATCAACCACATGGATGGTTCAAAGAAAAGCCTGGCTTTTTTTTTTTAATGCCACAACTACCTAATGAAACAAGGTGCAACTATCATCCTGATTGTGTTAAAACATTTGTGGCCAATTATCACAAATACAGAGAAATATCTTAATATCGTCTGTTTCAGTTGCTGTTGAAATATAGCCGGATTTACTACAAGAAGAAATCCTGCAGCCCTACCATCTAGATTTTAAAAAGTTTGAACAAGCAATTCTTGCGCAACATTTTCTAGCAAACCTCATGGATCCAAAATACAGAGGTCAGAAACTTAACCAAGAACAGGAGAGTATTGCAGAAGAGTGGATATCCAAATTTCCCCCAGATTACACAGTCGAATAATATGGCCACCCCGGAATCACTGTGTACTCACCCAGGTGTGTCACAAAGCGTACATGACAAGTTCAACCACATGGAGATATAAACAGCTGGTCTGGACAAATGAGCCACAGTGTGTAATGTGAGCACAATGGGCAGATGTAGTGATTTGATGGATGTTAAAAAAAGAATGATCATTGGTTACCGCGCCAAGGGTGGAAGCATCTCAGAAACAGACTTTGGTGGCTGTTCGCGAGGTGCTGTAGTAACGGTGTACCAAGATTGGACTGCTGGCACACTGAGTACCTCCCGATATCATAACTGTGGAGCCCCAAAGGTCATCAACCCTAGAGGAGAACGTCAACTTGTAAAGGGCAATCTACACGCAACAGCACAGCAATTGACCACACAAATGAATGCTGGGGTGCCAAAGTACATGTCCCATATAACAGTAGAGCAAACCCTGTTGTTCATGAGTCTCCGGAGCCAACGCTGAGTCAAGGCACCCATGTTAACCCAGGGCCATCGGCAATGATGTCTGCAGTTCGCATGGGACTACCGTCATTGGACAATGGGAAAAGGTTGCCTTCATTGGCGAATTGAGGTTTCTACTTCACAGAAGTGATAGGCAGTGGTAGACATGGCATCAGACAGACGAGAACTAACACCCGGACAAGCTTGTTGGTCAAGTACAGGCCAGCGGCAGCAGTGTGCATGTCTGGGGGATGCTTTTCTTGTATGCCGTGGGACAGCTGGTACCACTGGATGGGTCCCTGAACGTCAATAGCTACCTGTCCTTTCTTGCAGACCACATGCACCCCTTCACATTGAACGTTTACCTTGGTGGTGATGGTATGTAAAGGACAATGCACCCTGTCACGTCACTAAGGCGGTGCATGACTGGTTCCAGGAACATAGCAGCGATGTCTCCGTTTCACCTTGGCCAATGAAACCGCCCGACCTTAATCCCCTAGAGCACTTATGGGACTATTTAAATTGACAAGTTTGGCATGCCGACCTACAACCACGTCATTTCCAGGACCTCCATGCTCTGCCGCAGTCTGAATGGGCACATGTGCCTCGGGCAACCTTCTAGGGCTTCGGTGAGTCCATACCACGACATCTCGCTGCTGTTGTCCCATTATTAGGTAGGTGGTCATATTATTCTTATATGACCGTTTATTTGCTTGGTGTAATGGCTTTCAAAATTAATGATACAGACTGTTACCTAACATCAATGATGAAAGAAAGTGTCATCAGCCAGTTTTCTTCCATAAAAGGATGGCAAGTCATGGCAAAAAAGTGTGAAAAGGGTTCAAATTCAAAATTGCCTGCAGGATTTTCTAACTTTGTATGCCACATTCAGCACCAGCTTCATCTGCCTCCATTGAGAGAATTTTCTTTCTGTTTCAACTAGTTTGGAATAAGTTACAAAATAGGCTTGAGATAGAGAGAGCCACAAAACTTGTTCAGTTTATACCTTTTTGGATCAAAATTTCCTGTAGATTAGTGGGGCTTTTTTCTGACTAAAGCCCCTGAAATTTCATTAATTATTTAAATGTGGCTGTTTTACAGAAAAACTCAGAGGTTTGAAAATATTTGAAAATTGTGTGGGTCATGAAACTACACTGGCGTGCAAAAATTAAGGACGAGACGGTTTTTCGAATGTAACGTTGTGCAGAAGTGCTCCACATTGTCTCAAATTATGCCATAAGATCCCCAAGATGTAAGAATATGGAACAAGTGAGCAAAACCGTCCAAACAAGGAATCCAAAGGATACAAAGGCACTTTATTGAAAAGGTAGCTTCGAGCACAACTGGACAGAAGACAGAAACGTCCATGTGACAGGCGGCTGCTAAGAAAAATCAAGTCTTTAGTAGGGGATATGATCACCCCTGACTGCGTTACAGGATTTACAACATTTGTCCATGCTGAGGACGACATTGTCAAAGAGCTGTTGAGGCATTGCAGCCCATTCCTCTTGTAGCGCCAATCACAGCTGCGGAGTCGTTGCTGGCGGCTGGTGACGTGCTGCCAAGCGTATCCCGAGAAGGTCCCACACGTGTTCGATTGGATTTAGGTCCGTGGACCTTGCGGGCCAATCCATGCATTGAATATATTCACTCTCCAACAGCTCTGCGACAGCCACTGTACGATGAGGTGTAGCGTTGTCGTCCATGAAGAGGAACTCAGGACCCACAGCACCTCTAAACAGACGCACGTGAGGCGGGAGAACCTCGGTACAATAGCGAACACCAGTGACTGAACCTCCTTGGAAGATGTGGAGGTTAGTACGGCTACCAAGCATGATACTGCCCCAAACGAGAACTCCGCCATCTCCAAACCGGTCCCTTTCGATGATGTTGGAGGTGTGATTACGTGTTCCCTGCTCTCTCCAGATGTGTATACGTCCAGAATCGCTCGTCAGACTAAATCGGCTCTCATCCGTAAAGAGAACTCGATCCCATTGCTGATGTGTCCAGTTCTTGTGTTCCTGGCCCCACAGAAACCGCCATCTCCGATGAGCAGGCGTTAATGGCACACACCGTACTGGTCGTCGTGCAAATAGACCACCCTTGTGCAGCCTCCTGGCCACGGTAAAACGCTATTACGGATGTCCAGTTGTCTGTTGCATGTGCCTTGCGATTTCTCCTGCTGTCCGCCGTCTGTCTCTTCTCACCTGTAGGACAGTATACTGGTCGTCCGCCGCCGTGGTTGCTCGTGGACGACCACTGCTAAACTCTCGGACAGCTGTTCCTGTCATTTGAAATGCTCTCCAAGCTCGTGAAAAGATGCTGTGAGCGATCCCGAACTCCTCGGCCACACTAGTCACACTTTGACCTTCTTCCAACTTCCCAATGACGTGACCTCGGGTAAAGTCATCCAGATGTCGTCTACTGGATTGCCTGTTGGCCATATCACACGGTGGCAGCAAGTTGACGTCGTTCAAACCGATGTACACCGTGCAATAGCTTTCACCTCACCGAATTGCTGAGCGTACATCGCCCGTGTGCTTTATACCCTTCCGACACTCCCCCCCCCCCCCCGTCATGCTTCATGTATGTGCATGCCCTACTGTACCGGACCCTAGTCTATCTCCTGAGTGGTCTTTCGGTCCGTTCTGCCTGCTCATTCCGATGTTATGCTAATTTCTCCTCTTTGTCCTTAATTTTTGCACACCAGTGTATGATAATTTCAGACTGCTTTTGAGGTTCTAGTAAAACACAAAGCAAAAATACTTTATTATCTGTACCATTGTTTAATTTGTAGGCGATCTTTGCAAATAAATAGTAAAAAAACATCGCAGTTTACATGCCACACACAAATAATATCTCAGGCAAATTTTATTTAAGGCCCATTCCATCTCAATTCAGGCAGAGAATACCAACATGTGTCAGTTGACCCCCTTAGATTTGTTCCAAAAAATTACAGCAGCTACTCCTACTACAGATATAAGATATTCCAAAGGGATTTGCTCCAAAAAAATTTATATCACTTGCTGCGCCATTTTGAAATTTGGTGAAAAACGCATTTTTTGAAAGGAATGTCAAAAACGGCATATTTTAAAAATGTTATTGCGTTTAAACTATTTGGGCGATTCAGTTCATTTTTGTTTTGTTTTGTAGCTAATGAATTGATTTTTAACTTGACATACTTTAAATATGCATGTTATAATTATTAGTAATTTAAAAAAATCCACTTTTTAGGTACAAAATTTTGGTTTTTCTGACATTTAACGATTTTTTTCTTACACTAAGAAAAGTTTTTTAAAATAAATAAAGATGGCAATGTGTAGTCCACCAATGGTAGTTTTACAGCAAATTTTATTTATTGCCTAACATATATAGTCTATACAATTAAACTTCAAAATATGCAAAAGTACGAAAATGCACTATTTTCAAGTAGCAATAACTCAAAAACCCCATTTTTTAAAAATCTTAAAACTTGACCTTATGTTGTCCTATTAGTATATTATCAATTGGTGTGGGCAGAATTGTGTGTTTTTGCCTCGTAAATTTTGAACAGTTTTTTTGAAAAAGACACTTCTCCAGCATTTGCGGGTCGCAAATAGAAACAATACAAAAACGTATACAATTGTTCTTTACAATGAAATTTTAAAGCCACCCTAATTTTTAAGCTCCACTGAACACTTTTATAAGTAAACTTAAGTTACTCATTTAGAAAAAAATAATGAAAAAAGAACAAAAAGAAAAACATAGAAAATGTGGAAAACCGAGAACTCATTGAACTGTTTGTCTTTTTACAATTTTCTGATTTCTGTAACACTAAAACAAATAATCGTAAACAACTCCATGTTAGTTGAGATCTATAAACATTATACTAAAATAATTACAGAGTAAGTTTACATAAAGTTCAGACTCTGCAGATCTGTTGGATCTGGTTCAGCTCCTTGGTATCGAAAATGTGGAGTCGAGCGGATTGTCCGCTGGGAGTGGGTTCCTTCACCTTTAGCACTACATTGTTTAATGGCACTGCACATACATCCTCTCTCTTTCCACATTCCTCTGGCCATTGGAACCCTTTAGCTGGGCCATGGGGATGCATAAACGACACAGTAATGTCTTCGAGCTGTAGAGATATGCTCTTTATCTGTCCCATCCACCAATAATCATTATATACACACCCAACAAATTGACCTACTATGAAATCACTCAAAGAGTACCTGTTTTTTACTTGGCTTGTTATTTCTACTTTCTGCACATTATGTTTAATTGTTCTTGCCATATAAGCTTCATTATTTTGCACCAACCAATAATGCTGAGATTGTAATCCTACAACAGGTTTTACAGTGATCCATTCTTTTTCTTTACAAGACCTGAATTTTTGAACAACTTCACTTTGAGGTGTAGTATTTTCGTATTACGTATAAGATTTGAAATTGTACAAACAAATGAAGCTGCGTCTCTTATGGCTTCCACAGATTCTTTTTGTAGATTAAATCTTGTAGCATAGTGCTTGCATATGCCACCTATACCATCGCATGCACTCTTACCATGCCCAGTAGCTGAAAATATCCACTTTCTTTCTATAGTTGGATTACCCTTAGACAACTCATGAAGTTGATATCAATTTTTGAAATGTGCGGCAGCTCCATCTGAAACGTAAACTACTGAGGTCTTAGTTTCCAATGGATACGATTTTGAAATGTCATTTTTTATAAGACCTATGGCACAGAGAGCATGAGCTGTGTCATGGGTTATATCATCAGACACTACTGCAAAACTTTCTTTCACTTGACCAATTTGTGCAACACATGTAAACAATGAGATTTGTACATTTTGCCAGTGATAGCTTTGTATCTCATCAGGCAATATAACTGACCAGTTCTTTGCAAAATCAAAATGCAAAACACACACAGAACTCCTTTTCGTAGAGATTTTAGCTTTGGCTATTCCTTCTCTCTGGATTTTTCGGATATAATTATGAGGAATTGCTTTATTAATCCAATGTCTAGCATCTTCGAGGAACCTTTCAGTAGGTACATTTTTCTTTATAAGGTCATTACGTTCCCAAATAGCATATGTAACTTCTTCTTCATTCAACAAGCCAAGAGTATCAGCTGTCAGTGCATCTGTACCGAGACAGTCACCACACATTTGGAGCCAACAATCTTCATTGTCTGTTTTGTTACACAAACACTTAAGTAAAAGAGCCTCTTCAGTATACTTTTCATTAGTTACATTTTGGAGAGCTATGCTTATTAGTGTAAGATTACTACAGTAAATGCAAGTACAAACTGCTTGTATAGGTTGAATTTTCACCCACTTTGGACATAGTGAATAAAATTTTGAAAGTCCAATTTTTATTCCTTCGTTTTCCTTTTTCAATATACTGTATGTCTTGATCTTGTCATAAATCTTTTTGCCTTTTTAACTTTCTCACCATTACCATCTTTAACACATATAACATCTTTTTGTTTGGACTCTCTCTTGTGCAGTCTTTGCTGTCATCTAGGTAGTATGACAAAGCAATTGCCTTAGTATCTGCAGACAATGGATGTCCACTGTAGGGATCAGGTTTAGCATAAATTCCTTTTTCTTTTTTAACACTACGTGACTTATATGATGTACTTTGATTCTGAAGGTAACTTTGCCTCCAGTTGCGTTTTAGTAAAAGTATGTGGTAACAGTGTCAACAATTGCACTTTTTCATTGTATTTAGAATTTTGAAGAGCTGTGTTAATGTTAAAAAACCACTAATTGCAAGTATAACAGTCAGGTTTTTCAGCAGAAGGTTCACTTGAAATGTCATCATTGACACTATACACTTCTTCTAATTTCTTCACAGATGCAGTTACTAGTACTTCCTCTAATTTCAACTTTTTTCTTTTTACATAACTTTGCCTCCTCCCAGGCCTAACTTGTGAAGGGGATTTCAATGGCGACATATTTACATCAAGAATGTTAATACTTTTGTTGACAGCATTTACAATCTCCTCACTTGCAATAAAAGGTTCATCAGATGAAATTTCTTGTTCAGGTTCATTTGTAAGTTCCCCAAATTTTTTTTTATAAAAAACAACACAATTACTACACAAACTGTCATTACTTTTTACAATAACAGACCTACCTACAATCCTTTGAATTGAATCAGCTAAATCACCAACACCACATAACCTCACACTCTTACTTTTGTATACAGTTTTTTTTGTGTCTTCTAATATAGTCCACACACTTAATTCATTCAGAACTATGATAATCTGACATTATTAAATAGGCCTATTCAGCAAAAATGTAAAAAACATATCTGAGAAATCACAAACACAGATCAAGTGTTACTCTTCCAAACAAAAGAACAGACTGCACAGGTGGGTGTTGCCATGGAGGGAGGGGCTAGTGAGACAGTTGATTAGTTGTGCAGTGGGCAAACACTGGTCATGCATGTGCATGTATGATCCTGTTGATTCAGCATTGCACAGGTGTAGAACAAGCTTATTTGTTGTTTAAGCATTAAGACTAGGTCAGTTCATTTAACAACTGTAACTTTATTACAGAATTTATTATATAATAATTAAAATTATTTTATATTTTTTATTTACTAGATTAATATTTTAAATATTTTTACTTTAAGTATTATAATTAGTCTACTAGCCTATATTTTAACTTTCAGAGCTAATTTAAAACAAAACTTTGTAGTGTTTTTCTGCTACCTGCAAATGCTAGAGAACTGTCATTTTCAAAAAAACGTTCAAAATTTACGAGGCAAAAACACACAATTTTGCCCCCACCAATTGATAATATACTAATAGGACAACATAAGGTCAAGTTTTAAGATTAAAAAAAAATGGGGTTTTTGAGTTATTGCTACTTGAAAATAGTGCATTTTTGTACTTTTGCATATTTTGAAGTTGAATTGTATAGACTGTATATATGTTAGGCAACAAATAAAATTTGCTGTAAAACTACCATTGGTGGACTACACATTGCCATCTTTATTTATTTTAAAAAACTTTTCTTAGTGTAAGAAAAAAAATCGTTAAATGTCAGAAAAACCAAAATTTTGTACCTAAAAAGTGGATTTTTTTAAATTACTAATAATTATAACATGCATATTTAAAGTATGTCAAGTTAAAAATCAATTCATTAGCTACAAAACAAAACAAAAATGAACTGAATCGCCCAAATAGTTTAAACGCAATAACATTTTTAAAATATGCCGTTTTTGACATTCCTTTCAAAAAACGCGTTTTTCACCAAATTTCAAAATGGCGCAGCAAGTGATATAAACTTTTTTGGAGCAAATCCATTTAAAATATCTTATATCTGTAGTAGGAGTAGCTACTGTAATTTTTTGGAACAAATCTAAGGGGGTCAACTGACATGCTCTGCCTGAATTGAGATGGAATGGGCCTTAAAGATAATATTTTAGTTAGAAGCTAGTATGTTATATTCTGTTTCACTATTTTTTTCTATAGTATGAATAGATAATGTTGGTCTATTCTATAGTTATTCTTTATAGGTGGAAAGCTATCTATATGCAACATTTATTATTTTCAAGATTGTTGTTTCATTTTCTTATTTCAGATCAGTTGCTTTGTCAGCTGATCTGAAAGGATTGTTCTGCATAGCTAAATAATAAAATCAGTCAACCATCACCTTTGACAAGGCAAGAAAGAGAATCTAGTCATTATTCCTATTGTTATTAATTGTAAAAGAAAATATTTTATTGGGTGCTGATTAAATTTGGAATATTGTAGAAAAATAAATAAAATAGAATCTAATTTTGAAAAAACCCAGGTGGGTTCTTTGTTGGGTTTTTTCAGCTGGGCCCGCCCTGGCGAACCCTGCAAGAATGTGCTCTGTGATGCTAACTAATAATGTACATGTATATTTGCATTGCCATTCCATTACCCAGGGAAATATCTGAAAAGTTACATGCCTGGCTGGGCATGGGCAGAAATTATTTTACCTGCCCAAGTAGTAAAAGCTGGATGCCCAGGAAAATTTATCTTTAAAAACAATCAGAACCCTCATCATGGTTTTTTTTTTTTTTTGGAAGTTAAAAAATATGAACTTTTTTTACATGTTTTGCATTTTTGTTTTTAAGGTTTATATTCAAAATGTTCAATGCACAAATGCATGTATCTCAAGTTTCAAGAGGATGATGATGCTGAGATTGGTATTAAATGCTATGATGATGAAATTGGTATTTGAAAAATTTAATGATTCTGTCATGTTCCTTTCATTGAAGTTATCACCCTTTGTCACTAAACACTGGAGGCTAGTTCCATTAGAGGCATGCATCTTGTTGCTGACTATAAAAAAACATTTAAAGCAAAACTACACATGGTTCCAATTTCTGGACCTAGAGCATAATGTAATTAAAGAAGTGACATTCTTCTGTCCTTGGCACTCTGTAACAATAATACAACTTCTGGTGATAAGCAGTAAAATGAAACACAAGTTGTGACTGTCTTTTTTCTTGTAGTAGGAAATTCTATTCCAAACTTTATTATTTTAAATTTAGTTGCCCATACCAGGCATCTACAATTTTTATTTACCTGCCCAAGCCAATGTTTTGCATGCCCCGGGCACTCGGGCGTGGCATTTTTCAAGCCCTACGTTACCTTTATAAAATTTCGAAATTTATTGCCCATTGAAGCCATAAAAATATCGTGTTAATTTACACCTGAAACTTGCTTTGAAACCAAATAATAATGTTTGTATAATCAAAGGACTATTAGAAGGAATAATTACTTCTTTTTTGGTAACTGAATGACATTTAAGTCTTGACTGAAATAAATTATGAAAATCGAAAAATAAATTTTTGTTAAACAATGAAGTTTTTCATTTTATTAAAAAAAACACTTGAGATACCATTGTTAGGTAAATTGTGAACTTTTATTATATAAAATATGTCATGGTGAGTTTGTCAAAAAACTGCTTTTTAAGGTAACTGAGTGGCTGATGTTAATAGCCTACTTTTCTGTCAAGTTTTACTGTATTTCTTAAATATCCACAATCTGATTCTACCCAAATCTTAAAGGTTCAGTTACTTCTAAAGACAATGATGTATAACACTTTGAAAAAACAACAACAAAAAAAAAAAAACAAAAAACAGTTTACATTTTTTTTTATCTTTTGTCCACTTATTCCCATAATGATCCTTTTTCAAAAGTACATTATTACACTTTGAATAAATAAATAAATAAATAAATAAATAAATACAACTTTGAACTATTTTAGATTAGAAATATACAGAGGGTGAGTCGAAGGTTTTTCAATATTTCGATCACTTTATGTCTTCATAGTACCTTTACGACGAAAGCTGACTAACATTCAAAGTATAGGCCATCGTGTTGTACCTTCTGTAGCCATCTGTCTGCCAGTTGTTTGATTCCACGGTCGTACCAGTTCTTGTCCTTCGAGTCAAAGAACTCCTTCACCCCAGCGCCACCTCCTCCTGGTTGTTGAAGTGCTGCTGCCTGTGAAGAGAGTGGGCCATGGACCGGAACAAGTAATAATCCGACGGGGGCAAGGTCTGGACTATATGCTGTGTGTGGCATCAGTTCGATGCCCTCAAGTTCCTGGAGTTTTGCCCGTGTCGTTTCGCTTGGTATGAGGCCGAGCATTGTCCTGCTGTAGGAGAGCACGGTTTCTGTTCACCAATGCCTGGTACATCTCCTCTAAAACAGCATACATCCACTCCAGCTGTTCAGAGTAGAGGTTGGCGTTGATGGTCCGACTGTCCGGAACAAATTCGTAACGGATTATTCCCTCAAAATTCCACCAGATGCAGAGCATCACCTTGTGCTCGAAGTGCCCACATTTGGTAACAGGTTCTGGAAGCTGGCCTGTGCTCAACCACTGCTGTTGTGTGTTAGGATTACAGAAATAGACCCACTTTTCATCGCACGTAACAATTTGTTAAACAATTAATTTTTTCATTTTATTTAAAGAAAAACAAACAACAAAAAACAACAACAACAAAAAAAACTTGAGGTGCTGTGGTCCACAGAACTTTCCCCTTTCACATGACAAATGCTTTGTGTTGCTTGAGCAGCGTTGTGGCCGAGTTCAAACTCGTAAAGCAAAAGTTTCCTACTTAGCCGATTGTGGCTGTTCATCTTTTTGCTGTCCCAACCACTGACAGAACGACCACATGCTATGCTGTTCACAGCAATGACTACCACTTTATATCCCTTTTGACTGACTGCAGTGCACGACTTGAACTAGTTTAAACACATGACATACCCCCGCAGTGCATGCATTTATGCAAATATTGCAAAACTTTCGACTTGCCCTCTGTAGATGAAATGTCATTTGAACTTAATCTTCCAGGACCATTAATAAACTTGAAGAAAGAAATGTTCAGATAACAGAACATGAAAAAACACTTTTTTAGTATCTGTGTCTTAAAATGCAAGACATTTCTAGTGGGAATCATTGTCCATGTTTGTCGAAAGCCTTGGATGGATGAAAATAGAGAAGTTAAATAGCTAGAAAAAGTCTGGAAAAAAAAGACCTGGGTCTCCTAAAAAATTGTCTGTGTGCTTGTGTGGGATGGATTTTGAACACATGAAACTGAAAACATACAGAACAAAAGAAAGCAACAGCTCATATTCAAATACCTGGTCACTTAATGTTACTGTTGCAACCACTTGATGTTAGTTTGAACAAACTTTTAAAAGATAAATTGTGAAAGAAGTGAAGTGTTGGTGTTACATGGAATTTTTGAATATCTCTGCGTGAGGTTTGCTATTGTGCTCTGTGCCAGTCCATGGATAAGGAGGTGGGGATGATGGTCCATCAGAATAAGGCTTGTGCCTCCTTGAAGATAACAAAAGGAGGGTAGGGCATACCAATAACTTTGGGCTGCAATTCCAGTGACCTACATCTAAGTGTAGTTAACTTTAGCTTAAGTGATTCATAACAGCATGCTTGGTCTGGGACACTTTTGTCACATACATACAGAGAATTTTGCAATTTTATTTCAGAGGCAGCCCAAGATAAAGATAAAGATTTATTTTTTAAAGAAATTATTTTTTAGTCAGAAATAAAGCTCGAAGAAAATTAGTGATATATTTCATATATACTAAAATAATTATTCATTTGTTCCAAAATCCTGACAAAAATATGAGAGAGCTGGCCATTTCTTCAGGGGTCCACCAGAAATATCCCCTTGTCCCGGTTGGCCTCATGACAATGTTCATGTTGATGATGAAATATATATATATATGTAAATGACAAGAATTCTGTGGATATTTTGATTGTGAGTTGGGCTTTGGAAGCTTTTAAAGCATGTAATTTTGGGAATTTTTCTAATTCTCCTATGTCCTGAAATTTAAGGGCAGCAAGTCCCAGTTTTTTACTTAATTTCCTCTCTTCAGCTTGGGGTGTTGGCCTATGCGTAAATGGTCTTTTATGTGAGTATATACAGTATATGTAGTTACTCTTGCAAATATGTGCATAATTTATGACTCCAAGATGCTTATATTCATGAACAAAAATTTTTCTTTCAATGTAAGAATAATTTCATCTAAGGTATATATTGCATGCAATATCCTTAAGTTTTTCTATAAGCATTGATCCCTTTTCTGGCATAACCAAGAGTTTCTAACTTTGAATTTCAAGCCAACATATATGTCTTGTCTTGATTTGCCAAGCAAAATTTATTTTGTCACCATCAATTTTTTATTAAAATACAGTGCTGTTTGCACAAGCCGCAGAACAGCTTTGTAGAAATATCCTATACAAGGTGCCATCCCTTTTTCTTTTTAAACCTCGTTACTTTTCGAGAAAAATTGCCCTCTTGCTTGCCCAAAATGCAAATGAAATTTAAAATCCAAAAGCTGCTTTTCTTTATTTGTGACATCTTTGAAGATTCCATGTGGCAATATTTCCACTTTCAATGTTCTTCAGTTGATGTTGTTATTAGCACAAAGGTGTCACATCTTTGCTGTTTCCCTCTTCAGAGAACTTGAAAAATGCATCATTCTGGGGCAGGAATTGACTTGCATCACCCAATTTCCATGTTAAATAGTGTACTACCATTACACCATTCAAGACAAAACAAACTTCCAAGCAACTGAAACTAGCAGTTTATAGTGCAGGAATCTGAATAATCTGTAGATGCACCAGTCAAAGCAATCTGATGCTTTCTCGTAGTGTCATTGACCTATTTCTCATCCAGGTACAAACATAGGTCACAAATCACCACTACTTAAGAACATAGATTATTACTTTTTAATGGGAAACAAATCCCCCGAGGAACGAATACTTCATAATTTCATGGCAAAGCATTTTTTAATGCCATAATTGGTACAAAGGTGTCATATTTGAAAGAGTTAATATGGCCTCACTAGTACAATATTAACAACTCTTTCAGTTAAAACACCAATTCTCGTGTATTACTAATTAATTCGGACTCACATTAACTACGACTTTTTATCTTGGGGTCAAACAACTGAAACAAATTTAAATAAATTACAGGTATTACAAAATAAATATATTAGATTAATAGAAGTACTACTGTGACAAAGTTACTTCTATGAATGACTACACACATACATCCACATCTACATCTATAAGTGCAAACTGGAATTTTAGCTAAGTTGCCAGTGGCCAGTAAATCCAAAAACAACAACAACAACAACAAAAAAACTAGCTGGTAAGTTTAACAAATCTTGGTGGCCAAAAAGAAGTCAGTCTCCAGCATAGAAAAAAAAAGAGGGAGCTGGGATTAATAGGAACTTTAATGTAATTGCTATTATTTGCATGGATGGCTTTATCTGAACATAAAAGAAGCCACTCACTGCACAAAATAAAAAAAAAAAAATTGCAAATCTTTTTTTCCCTGTGTTTACTCATTCCCAAAACATCGATAGTATCGGTAGAAATTTACCATGTATCAGTGAAAACCTTGATGTTTCGATGATTTTGCTAATCAGCCGATGAATTGGTACTTTTCCGTCTGCAGTTCAGCAAATGGGCACATCAGTGGGTAAAATGGCTGCTCAATATAATGGTGATTACTCACCAATTCAAATCGAGTAACCAATAATATCTGTTAAAACGCTTGATGTATCGGTGGAAACCTCTATGTTTTTTTTTATGTATAGGTTCCTGTAGCATCAAGGAAAAGAACTCGATCTCGTCAATGAAACATCGACCAAAACAGCCAATTCACAACATAAAAATATGATATTCCCTTCCTCTTTACAAGAATGCAGAAAAAAAAAATTACTTTACGCAGAAAATGTTCTTTACCAGTTTCAAACATCGGTAATGAAACCTCGATGTTCTGAAACATCGAGGTTTAAACTCTTTTAGTGCTACATATAATGTATGTGTATATGCCAAAAATACTAAGACATTTTCTTAGAAATCTCAAGCTTCAAGAAAAAAAAAGCTGTACTTTCCATAAATTTTAATATTTTGTGCCAAAATTTTTCTCTGAACTTTATGAAATTGTTCTTAACATTTCTATAAAAGTAGTACATATACAGAATATATATTTTAAATACAGTATATTACATTTCAGATAACTGAATTTTGTTTAAAAAATAACTTTACGTGTAATAATATCTTTGAAATAGAAATTGCAAATTCAAAACGAATTTTCAGAATGTTCTTTCTTCTGCAAAACAAATGAGGAAATATAATAACTTCCTTCATTTTGAATATATCCTTACAGATTGATGTTATTCTAAAGTGATTCAAAATCATCACCATCACTTGGCAAACTTTCACTCTCACTACAACTAGCCATTTCACGATTTCCTTACAGGTTGATGTCATTCTAAAGTAATTCAAAAGGCATGTCTGCAAATACTGAGGAACAAGCTGTCAATAAAGTTCGTCCTCAGCTAACACACAAATTTGGAAAAAGATTTGGGGGATTCATAATTCGCTGAGTTTTGCGATTGTATTGGTTTGTTTGCGAAAAAAGAAATGAATAATGTGAAAAATTACTAGTAATAAAACACATTTGTTCTCCTGCGCTCCGCAAAAAAATAAAAAATAAACACGCCGTTGTCACCGGACCACGAGTTGTGCGTTATTGCACTTTGAACGGGGCTCGAAAAAGTGATTTCCGACAGTGTAGCATTCTATAATTCACTCACAACCCCTTGTGAACAGCCCTGCCTCAATTGTAGTAGGAAACATTTTGGCTAAAATTAGCTTTCCTCCCATCACGCGGTGAAAGTGCATGGGCAGCCGCGAACACGAACTTACGATACGATTCTTATTGTATATTCTCATGATTTTTTCAATAATATTGGTGTCTAACGGTATGATTCGTGGAGATTTCATTTCAAAACAATATGATTAAGAAATGATATGATTATTCACGCCGATATCTGCTGTCTGATTTAGGAACTACTCTGTTCCAAATCGAGGGCTGATCATTCATCCCACCGCGCTTTTAGCACAACAGCGCAGGCTCAGGAATCAACCGTGTTGCACTAAAAGGATACTGCAACATCGAGGTTTAAACATCGATTTATTATCGGTGGTAAAACTTCGATGTTCAAAAACATCGAAGTTTTTTTGCCATCCCTAGTTAAGACTGGTTTCACTTCCTTTTACCTTCTGAATTATTATACTTTTGTAAATTAGCACTAAAAATAACAAATGGCCAAACTGGCAACCACTAAAATAAATTTAATTGCCAAAGTTGCCAGTTATTCGTCATCTGGCGAGTGGCAAGTGCTAATTTGCACCTATATCTACATCCTTCAGTTCAACCAAATGATTTCCGAATATTAACAATACATCAACTTTTCTATTACAACCTTGGCAAAATCATGTTTCAAAATCATTAATTTCAATTAAATGTACAGTTTGCATGTACATTTAATTGAAATTAATTGCAATAGGCACAACTACCAAACAAGAAATAGATTACCGCTTCGTCCCATACAGCCTAAAACTCAGCTATTAAAACAAACTTTAAACTATGCTGGCACAGATTATTGGAATTCATTATTGCCTTTGGATTTAACAAGTATTAATAACCAAAATCTTTAAAAAAAACAACTTAAAATACCTACTGAGGTAAAAAATGAAAGATCTCTTCTTTAATTAAATCCAAATCATAATTCTAATTATTTACTAAAAATAATTCATGGTAAGGCCAAACTCAGTAGTCTCATATTTTTGAGGGAACTAAGGGCTATCTATGTCAGGACTCCTAAAAGGCCTTTTCTCTTGTTCTCTTTGCAGCCTTTGTATGCATAACTTACTGTAATATTTCTGTGTTATATAACATCATAATTAAATAAATAAATGAAATGAAAAATTTTCACTATTTCTCATGTAGTTTTCTGAAGGGAAACAAAAACAATGAGGCACCAATAATGACATTAATATGTGCCTCCCATGTAATTCTGAAGTATTGTTTCCTCAGAGGGGTTTGTTTCCCATTAAGAATATGTGTTCTTCAATTGTTTTATTACTTCTTTTTTATCACCTAGTGAGAGAACCATTCTTATGTTTCTGAGCCATTCCTGTTAACTACATAGAACTAAGACAAAGTATGTATGGTAAGCTAAATGACCTTGTCACTCAGGGGCATATACACAATAGCAAAGTCACAAGACCAAAAGACTGTGCCATGAGATGACACTGCCTACATGTGCTTCATGACAGTTGTTTGAAGGTTACATGCTGCTGCTAGGGAAAATGATTGAGGTTTGTTTTCTGGATAATTGGTCTCTGTACTCTGTATATGCCAAAAAATGCTGTGCCCTTAGTATCACTTTGTCTGCTAAACACCTTTGCTTTCAATTATCAGTTCAAAAAAAAAAAAAGTTTTTTTTTTCCAGGCAACAGCTATGGCAGTGAAAACAGTAATTCTGGCATTTTCACTTCATTCCAGTACATAGACTTTCTTCCAGGTGGCATAATTTTTAATTTGACTGTGTCTCACCTTTAAATTTCCATAAATTGGGAAAAATTCATTTAACATTGGTTTGCCCTTAACTGTGATCATAATTATCTGGGACCATTACTGTAGTTTAACATACACTTCCTATTTTATTCTTATGCAGCATGTTTCATTCAGTGGCATACATTTGCACATCTGTGTAATTTTATGTCAGACTGGAAAAAATTCCTTTTTTTTTCATTTTTGATTTTTTACAATGGACATCAGGGGACATTGGCAAGTTTATTAATGCATCATCAAGAATAACTTTAGTTAATTTTTTTTTCTTTGTGGTTTAACAATCACTGTGAGCAACATGATGGGATATAAGCAATCACCCACCCCTAATTTAAGGCCACTGATTCCAGGGAGAGAGCGAACCAGTGCAGTAAGACAAACACAATATCCGTGCCTCACCATAATTTGAACCCAGAACTCATCTCAGATGAATGATCAAAACCTTAGACCACTGCACCATTGGGGCAGCAACATTAGGTTTAATATATCTGCTAAAATTGCCCTCTTTAAAATACCTTAAGACATATAATTTTTTATAAAGTTTGAGAACTCATCAAGTATAAAATATATATATATATATATATATTCATTGCATCCAAGACTTCAGTGGCAGTTTTATGGTTACAATGTTAAATTTAAGGATATTTTGTGTCAGAAATCATAAGTTATTGTTTGTTTTGGTAGGGATAAATTAGTGAATTAGAAACATTCCTAATCATAAATCTTGTCTTCCTTCCTCTGTAGTTAGTTGTGCAGTCTTACTGTGTACAGTTGGGTGTTTTGAGTTTCTAATCCTCATGTGAACCTGTCCATTCTGTTGTTCTCTGTGTTCTTGTTTTGCAGTTATTGCCTTTTTGTTGTTTCAATAGATTGTGGAATCAGCAAATTGCACAAATACTGTCACCAGCTTGTTATTTGTGATGATATATTATAAAATAATCACCTTATATTTCTGTTTCACACATATCATTGTAGTTAAGAACATTGAACAGTAGCAGCTAAGTTTATTATGTTATTGCATGGTACCATTAAGTGAATTAAAAAATAACGTAGAATGCTTACATTGCACAGGTTATAAGAAGCTGAGGTTGCACATTTGATATCAAAATTAATGACCAGGTAATTACTGGATTTTAGGAACTATGGAGTTTTTAATTGGTTGTGAGATTTGTTGAAACTATGAGTTTTATGGAAGATACTTGTACATGGCAAAAGAAACAAATCTGAAAACAATTTTATGGCATTTTTAGCTAGAAAAGTGCCAAGTTTTGAGAACTTTGTGCTATTTTTATGTATGTTTAGGCAAGATAAAGAAAACTTTGCAAGCTGTATGTGTGTATTAGTACATGTTATGAAAGTAAATAATGGAAGTTATAATGAACTGTTCCTACATTTTGCTTGTGAAATTTATATGAAAATGCAGATGCAGACTAATGTAAAGTCATGTTTGAGAGCAAAACTTCATGTTCATGGATATGTTGCAGCTTCATGTTTTAACTTTTGTTTGCTGCTTTTTTTTTAATCCCTACCCATGGATTGCTCACAGATCCTGCAACCCTGTAATTCTGTACTCTTGTACTCATAGAAAAAAAAATGAAAAAAAAGTTTAGAAGAAAGTTTTCTCTTTTCAGCATTCAGAAAAGAAAACTCATAAGAATGTAATTAAAAGAAATGGTTTTAAAGATTTACCAAGTTCATGTGAAAAATATTTCATGTGAGTAAAAACCAATTTACAATGTTAGATTCAAGGTAGAAGTATTACATGCATCTGAAAATTTAATTGGTGTTAAGATTGTTTTCCTTTATCAGTTGGTACAATAGGGGAAACATACGTTACAAAATTTGAGTGCCTTGGTCATGCGACTTTCAGTCTATTTCTGCAAGTTACATCAATATGTCTTATGTTTCAATGATAATGCCTGACACAAACATCCATTTTCTACAGGTATATATCTCTCATGTAGCAAACTCTTTTGTAATCCTTTTTACAAGGTATTGATCAATCAACTTTTAGTCCTGTGATAGGGAAGTGCTGCCATGGGGATTTTATCTTATGTCTGTTTCATTACTTCCTCTTGTTGTTACAGACTTTCTTAACATTGAATCCCTGCTCTGAATGAGCTTATGCTACAGGTGCATGATTGGGTTGAAACCATGGGACTAGGGAGGCCACAGCAATATAATGAGGACCCTTCTAATTAATTTGGAACTATGCCAAGAGAATCTTGTCATTGTGATATGAAGCTAATACTTTATGTTGAAAGAACACATTTGCAGATGGATGCAACTGCTGCCATGAAAATATATACTGCTGAACAGTGAAATTGCTCCACTCAGGAGTCAGTGCATTAGCCTGCAATTAGCAGATATGTGTGATAAGCAAATCATTTCTGTATGCAACCAATTGCATGAGATGGGTAAGAGATAAAAAAGAAACTGAAACCATGTTATGTCATGTGCTCCATGTCATATGGAACACAGCAACAAAATGTTGTTGGCTGCTACAGCTTATCCAAGGACCCAAGATGCTTCATAGATGCTGTTTCCAACCCTAGCACCACCTGAACTCATTTGAGAGAGGCAGGAGCGTAGGCTTCTGTGAAGCTTGTTGGTCAGTCCACCAAATCGTGGCCCATATGCATCAATATGCCTGAATAGTTGGACGATACTAGCAAAAGTGGTGGCACGTATGTATTGCCAGTGACTGTAACAAGTAGGACCTGTGCGGTCAGATGGATGTAAGCTTGCAGCAATTGGTGTATTCGGCATCAGGTGATTACAAAGCCACAGGCTACAGCAGAGATCATTCAATTGGCTGTAGCAGTGACCATGGGTATTCCCATCATGACTTGGTTGGTGAATCATAGATTGATGGAGTTAAATTTGTGCTTCTGGTAGCCATTATGTCAACTGCCATTGACTGTAGGGAATCGCTGAGCTTGGCTGGAGTGATGCCATAATAGAGCTGCATGGTGACAGGAATGGCTCCTTGTCATATTCAGTTATTAGTTGTGGTTCTGCCTCGATACCGATGATCATCTAGTCCACATCTGTTGACAAAGTGGCCATGGGGAGGATCCAACAGTTGTCTGAGGGAAGCACAGAGGCCCTTCTTGCCAACCAGGCACCCTATTTTGGGGTGCAGTCACCCTTGATATGCAGAGCAGGCAGAGTAATAGCTAGGTACTATGTGGATGTCATTTTTACATTCTGTGTTGTTGCCATTTCTAAGTAGTGTCTCAGAGGCCATTTTCCAGTAAGATAACGTTCGTTTGGCCATACGCCACTAACATTTTCCGAGCATGCCTACAAGAGACCCGTGTGCTTGCTAGCGTGATAACCAGACCTGTCACCCCTCAAACATGCACAGGGTCTCATTGGATGGCGCTTACTAGTCTGTTCTCGGCCATCCCAGATTGTCGCTGAATTATGGGACCAAGTAAATGTGTGGTCCTAGATACCCCAGGACACTGTCAGAGTGTTGTATCAGTCTATGGTACACCATAGACTGATACAACACTGTGTGGATTGCCCAGCATAGCAGTCACACAAGGTATTGAATTGACTGCTGTCACATGATCCTGTCTTATAGACTGACAACTGAAATTAAATCATGAAGATTAATAAGATCCTGTCTTGTAGAATGACTGCCTTGAAAATTAAATCATGTATTATCCACCTCATATTCTGTGATTAGTGATTTTTATTCATTTGGCTCACTTTCTGGGTGGAGTAATTTTAATTTTGAGCAGTGCATATTTAATTAGAAATGTTCACATGCTGTGTCATTCAATAATAATTGCATTTCTGTTGAAAGAAACATTGTGCATTCAGTAAAAAAAAAAAAAAAAAAAGAAAAAGATACTGTCCTGACTTATTGAGTTTAGACTGAAAACCATATATTTCTGCAGTTGCACTTTTCACCATTAATTGTCTTTCAATCACTGTGAAATAACTGGAATCTGCATTCATCAGAAAAAAAAGGTGTTTTCCCTGTCATCCATTCCAAACCACAACCAGTTTATTGTATTTTGCCCACAGGTGATGTCAGGTTATCAACTTTTATATCTTCATACTGTATGTGTAAAATGGCAGGATGAGTTGTGCATTTTAGTATTTGCCTTTCATCATTACTGTTGTACTCAGCTGTTAATCAACTGATTGGAGTCCATAAATTACTGTGCAAATGCCCTCTGCTGCTTTCATTAAATGAAATTAAACATTCATCAAGAAATCAGTTTGTCGTAAATACTGCGTAAGTATTTGTGCATTTTCTGCTCACTTTAAAATCTTTTCCATGTGTAGTGTTTGTTCACTGTTTGGAATATTAAAACTTGAGGCAGTAGAGGATTTAGTGGAGATTAACTTTTCGACGTTTTCTTTACATTCTTTCATTTTTCAAAAGTAGAAGAATTGTTATGACAACCTTTTTCGCATTTAAATGGCTAAAACTGTTGTTCGGAACAGTTTAGGATTTAGTCTGCTGAGGTGAATTTCTTTATTGAGGTAAAATGGCGCAAGTCACACTGAATACTTCCTCTTATTTTCGACACGTTTTTAAAGGAAATTTAATGGCAGCAAGAAAAGGGAAGGGGGTATATTAATTTTCCCCTGTTGGTAGGCTGATAAGCATTTATTTATTTATTTATTTATTTATTTATTTATTTATTTATTTTGTAATCTAGATTCTGTTTAGTGATCCAGATTTGGTGCAAGCTTTAGCTTAATGTTCTCATTTTTTCCCCTTGGGAACTTCTAACAGTGTTAGTTTAAACTACTCCAGTGATATTTTGAACTTCGGATCGACTGTTTTCCTGTTGTTATAATTTAGTACAAAGATGCACTTGGGGCTGTTTTTGAAACATAGTGTAAGTAGATTATATCCTTCGAGTGATCACTGAACTATGACCACCCGTGTCAAAAGTGGATGGATGCGGCCCTTTGATCATGTGATTTCCGACATGGCGCGCTTAGTCGACCGACGCGCGATGTAGCATATATAAAGTGTGAGTAGAACAGTAGGTAGTAAAATTCGGAGCGTGATGGGGAAAAGAAAGGATTTATCGGACCTTGAGAAAGGACAGATTGTGGGAGCTCGGAGAGCGAGTGCTTCGATTCCCCAAACGGCTGAACTGGTGGCTTGTTCGCGAGCCGCCGTAGTTAAAGTGTATTAGGACTGGCGTGAAAATGGTCAAACAACGACCCGGAGGCAAATTTTCACAGGGCATTGAAAGGTTGATGTGAGAGGTGAGCGCCGAGTCTGATGACTCGTACAGGTCAGCATACACAGCACTGGTCAGGAGACACAGCACTGTTCAACAGAGGTCAACCCGGAACAGTATCTGTCGTGATCATGCATCGCATACTCTCACGTAGGGCTATAACAGCAGACGACCCTGACGACATCCTCTCCTAACCACTCGCAAAAGACTGGCCCGGTGCAAAGATCATGCAAGTTGGACGTCATATGACTGGGGAAAAGTGTGCTGGTCTGACGAGTCGCGTTTGGTATTCCACTCCGTGGATGTCGTGTACGTATTTGGCCCAAACAACATGAGGCACTCGATCCATCCTGCATGGCCTCAAGCCAGTGGAGGCGGTTGTATGGTGTGTGGCATATTTACCTGACAGGAACCATGGTGCATGTGGAACAACTTATGACTGGTGCCCAATATCGAAATTCTTGCTTTGTATAGACACAGCAATGTTCCACTTTTTCCCGAATGGCAACTGTGTCTTCCGAGATGACAATGCGCCGAGCCACAGGTCCAATGTTGTGCAGGAATGGTTTGAGGAACACAGTTCAGACTTCCAGCATATCTATTGCCTCCGAACTTTCCCTATACCAATCCCATATAGCACTGGTGGGGGACACTATGGAACGGCACATCAGGCGTCTGGATACACCAGTCATCCCCATACCTGCATTGACGGCCACATTGCACACAGTTTGGTTGGCCAGACCTTCCAACTGCTTCCGGCATCTTATTGAGTCTATGTCATGTCGGACAGCTGCTCTTCTGAGGACCTACGAAGTATTAGGTAGGTGGTCATAATTCAATGATCACTCAATGTATGTTAATAAGCTACTTTCTTTGTGCCGTAACAGATAGACAAAACTTCGAACCTAATCAGTATCATTTGTGTCGTCATTGCTGTTTGAGATGAAAAACACTTGAAGGGTAATTAGTGAATTAATGGGAGGAAAAACAAACTGAATTTTTTAAATGAATGAAATAGCAATTTTCTGTAGTTGTTAGACACGGGTAATGCCATAGCATTATCACAATGCTTCAAACTATGACGTTACTTTTGAAATTCACTTGTTCTCACATTCTCCATATTTACTTTCACTAATGCGATACTAAACTTGTGCCTTAAAAATTTATTGTCTGTTTCTTCCCGTTAAGCATCTTGTGTTTTTGCAGATCTCATTTCAAGTTCTATTGTAGTTTACGGCCATGAAAATTTTCCTCTAACTAGCTGACGGATGTTGAAATTTTCAATACGTTCAGGTGGGTTCTTTCTGAGAAAGCTCTGATGGTGAAACTTTGAAGCAGAATATGTAAAGCACAACACACGTCACGGCGTTTCATCGTATTTGAGAAACCTTGATTTCCTACCCGAGTTATGTGCCGATATCGTAAGCATACGAGTAACTTCATTCTTAGTAGCTTGTTCAGCTGCGTACGCTTCTTTTAAAAGTCGTGATGCTGTCGATAATACAGTAATAAAAACTTACCACCTGTGTGAAATGAGGTACTAATGATTCAATTGCTTTGCGTTTGCTGCAGGTTAATGCCACTCTTAAGGAGGGTAGATTTTTCTTTAATGACGTGCATTTGCTACGATGGAACGTCTGGGTAAATCAGCTCTTCCATCTGTCGGGTTACCTGATACGAACATCAGGTGGTCAGCCATGCAGGTCCAGATGAGCCCATTAGTTCAACCTCACATACCGGCAGACAGATTTATTCCAGAGTTAGTGATAACAATACGTTCTGTAACTCATGCATACAAATGTCGTTATGTTTGTCAGTGCATGTCTGTTAACTTTGTTGTTTATGAGAATGTTGGTTTGCTATGTAGTACAAAAAATATGAATGTTCATAAAGTCGCGTTATCAATTACATTTAGAATTGTTTCTCCTTTTTTGTAAGAGGACTGGGAAAATACCGAATCAGCGCAGGCTTTTGTAAATGAGTTCGGGGAGCTAAGAAAATGGCCAATTCTATGTGAGATTATTGTTTCTTAACAGAGTATTAATTTTATTATCTTCGTTTTTTAAGTATGCTATGCAAGGGCGGTCGCAGAGGAGGGGCACAGAGGCACGTGCTTCCATTATGAAGGATTTTCTTGCATTTTGTTTTGCGAACTGAAAGTTTCTGGAGTCACGATAATTGTTCCCCACAGTCGTTTTGAGTGAGTGTAATAAAACCGTTTCCGTTCGAAGTTCTAGTATGTGTTCAGTGATGAGTAGATTCAATGTATCGTGGAAGTTTCGTGACGAATTAAAATATCGAATACGTGGACGAGCAATGTGGTTTCCTTGTAGTAATTAAAGTGAATCGATCTCAAGCGAATTGTTTTTCGACCGTATTCAAACGTCTAGTTAAAAAACCTCCAGAAATTTGATATCTTTGCTTTCCAAAAAAAAAAAAAAAAAAAAAAAAACCCCTCAGCTCCAAATGCGTTTCTCGTTGGGTTGAAAAATGTGTTCTTAAACACTCAGAAAGACTGTGAGAAAACTTTTGTGCTTCAAGTAATAGGTAAAAACACGCGTTTTTACTCCTTCACCGTCTCTTTCTCTCTCTTTCTCATGTGGTCAGATGGGTACATTTCGAGTTAGTCGTCCGATCTAAGTCCAGGTTGCAGTTCCTGAAGAAGGACGCTGTTTCTGCCTCTTCCCTGGAAACAGAGGCCGTAAATTTGGGACGGGCAATACTCCTAGAATTCCTCATTGTGGTCTTTTAATCCCGAAAAACACAAGACAAACCTCTCACACCCACTCAATGATTATCTGCTTTGGACTTCAGAACTGAGGTGTGGAACTTTATTTTCAATGCCTGGTATTTCTCATTTTGACATTTCCTTTTTCCAGACATTAATTAGATACGGATAGACTGGAAAATATGCAAAACGTTTACGTTGGACATAAGTGAATAGTGCTTCCGACCTCCTGAACAATCGGGGGGGGGGGGGGGGTACTAGAAGAGCTCTGGCCGAAGTGAATTTAGAATGGTTGATTTTGTTATGACATTTAATATATCATCAACGAAACCACTTTTCCCTGAATACATGAGGATTTTGTAAACTTTGCATTCAGATCTATGGAGAGCAGGTTTTCCAGTATTGTTTCAGTATATTTCCCAGTTTCATTTACGTGTTCAGCACATACAGGGTGTTGCAGAAAAACTGGCATTTTGATTTCTTCGCGAAAGTTTCCCTAATGATGTTGGCAACACGTATGGATCGTTATTCATTTCACCAAACGACGCCATTTACAGAGACATGAATCGGTGGAGTAGAGCTCAACGTGCTGTTAAGGCATTTTACAAAAATGGTGACTGCTGCCGCTGCTAGACGAGAATTTCGGCGTTATTTTAATCTCGGGAGGCATGATCCTGTACCATCAGAACATGCCATCAGGTTATGGGTGAAGACTTTTGAAGCTACGGAAAGTGCATTGAAGCAAAAAACCTACACTTGAGGCCTAGAAATATTTGAACACGAGAAAGAATACAGAAAGTGCAAAGCGTTCTGAGAGACGAATTTCTTCAGCAGTAGAGATCTCAAGTCGTAGTGTCCATAGAATCTTACGGGACGAGTTAAAGTTACAGCCCTATAAGATACATGTTGGAATTGTCACATACAGACTAGGCTCCAGTGGCCGAATATACAGGATAATCAATAAGGTGTGCTGCCCCCATTTTGGGCGATACAGCGTTAAATCCGACGTTGCATCGAGGCAATGAGAGTTCGAATAGAGTCCTGAGGTATCGTAGATCATGTGGTGTTGATCCGAGTCCACAGTTCATCTTCATTTTGCGAGGGTGGGAGGGTACTCAACCGACGTCCAATCGTGTCCTACAGATCCTCGATGGGCGAGAGGTCGTTGGATCGTGCTGGCCACGCAAGCATCCGCACACTGTGTAAAGCATTCAGGCTGATCCGAGCGGTATGTGGCCTAGCGTTATTCTGTTGAAAAACGGCGTTTGGGATGCCCTGCAGATACCGTAGCGATACGGGCCGCAGTACCTCGTCAACATAGCGGCGTGCTGTCAATGTGCCCGTAATGCGTACCAGCGGTGAGCGGCTGTTGGCGCTGATAGCACCCCACACCATGATTTCACGTTGCCGGGCCGTGTGGCGCTCCACAATGGCGGAGGAATCCGCCCGTTGGCCACGACGCCGCCAGACTCTCACACGGCAATCAACCGTGGTGAGACAGAACCGCGATTCGTCGCTGAACACCACACTGTTCTATTCGGCATCGCACGCAGCTCTGGAGTGACACCACGCCAAGTGGTGACGACGATGGCTCGCTGTTAAAGGTAGCATTCGCAACGGACGGTTGGACAGCAAACTAGACGCAGCCAATCAGCGTGACACTCTGCTCGTCAATATCGGAGCATCCAAGCTTCCCGTACACTCCGCTAAATGTCGCCCGTTGTGGTCTGTGGGTCCGCTACGGCATGACGTCGGATGCGACGATCGGTGCGCTCGGACGTCCGTCCCCGTGCTCCGGTGTCCCTACGACGTTGCACAGATTCTTCCTGGGACCACTGTCTCCAAATGCGACCGACGGCGGTTGTGGCATCACGTTGTGTTTCTTCCGCAATACGCCGCAAGGACCATCCGGCGGTACGAAGGCCTACGATGACACCTCTCGTGAACTCATCCGTTTGACTAAATCACGTACGACTGCGTCTTAACGGCACTGGCACCCCTTGTTTGTTCTCCAGACACGGTTACAGTAGAACCACTGACTTCTCGCGATCGTTACGACGTCTCGACTGATGGCCTCACCGGCTGGTTGTCCGCTTATATCCCGCGTGCAGTTGGTGCAATTGGCCTGCAAAAGCAATCATTTGCATAACTTATACGTGTGCACCAACCCTGCAATTCGCATGGCGCTGCGTTCACGTCTTCTTGGTGTGGCATTTTCCTTGTCAGGCAGTGTATTTGTAATCTGCTGTCTCTGTTTTAAAAGCTGTATTTGAAAAATCTCGTTTTCCATCTTATAGCTTTCATTATGAAGAATATTTTGGCCGCCCCGGCGGCTCAGTAGTCTAAGCGATGATCATTCGTCCGAGATGAGGGTTCGAATACCGGTGAGTCATGGGTGTTTGTCTTACGGCACTGGCTCTCTTTCTTACCTGGAGTCAGTGGCCCTAAATTAGGGACGGACAACTGCTTATTGGTCGTTGAGGTGCTCACGGTGATCGTTAAACCCCCAATCGATAGAGAAAAAAGAAAGAAAAAAGAATATTTTGCGTGTATCTTCTATAATTTCATGATGTAAGTTTTGCCCTTAGGGAACGCGAATGCCTATTTCTATTCATAAGGGTTTCTTCTCTTCTAAAAATATGTTGAAAACATTCTTTTTTCGTTGGATACGCATTACTCTGAAGAACATTTTCTCTCATTTTGTCCACAAGGCGCGCAGTTTTACCGCTGGAGGCATAAAGTTATGTCTTTCTCGATACCTCAGTTCCTAAAAGTTCAATTTGAATTTTTTTAAGCTTCTGATATCTTCCAATGTGAGGAACATTACGCGCACTTTTTCAATAATAATAATAATTATTATTATTATTTTGTTGTTGTTTGGTAGTTTAACGACCACCGTAAGCAACTCATATAAGCAGTCGCTGTCCCTTATTTAGGGCCACTGGTTCCAGGGAACAGAGAGAACCAGTGCTGTAAGGCAAACACAATATCCATGCCTCACCGGGATTCGAACCTGGACCCATCTCGGACGAATGGTCAGAACGCAACACTTGGACCACTGCGCCTCCGGTGTCTTTATAATTTTTCATAACTCACGTTATCTTACTAAGAGTGGGAATAAGTGCATCCGAAGTCATAGCTTCGCCTCCAAAATATCAATTAAAGCAATTTCTTCCGCGTGGAATAGCAGTCAATGTGACTAATGTTTACATAGATCAATGCACTTTTTAAAAAGCACGTATTTTGTATAAAAAGATCGTGCTTATGTTATCACTTTGTCCGTCAGTCTGTCTGTGGACACCATATGTCTGAAATTATTAGTCCGATTTGAAAAATTATTTTTGTTTTGGAAAGCTTGAAATGTGAGAATTATGATCCTTGCATTCCGGTTATTTCCCGATGCACAACTTCGCTCCCGGAGAGCGTAAATGCAGATGATATCGAATTCAAAACACATTTTATTCCATATATTTGCTTCTAAATAACTGATTGAAAAAATTATTTTTCCTATCGATGCCTTTTATATCGAAGACTATTTTAGGTACAGTCTCTCTTTTTCAAGCAATGCACAGATTTTCCGCTATGGGTCGTGAAGGTAAATTGCGTTTCTCCCGATATCTCAGCTTCTAAAAGTCCGATTTGAAAAATTCTTCCTGTATCGGATACAGCTTCTGGTGAGAAACGTTTTGTATATAATTTCTAATTTTCGGTAAAGAATGCCACGTGGGAGGGTTCTTGTTTTATTAATAATATATTTGCAACAAAATCTGAGTTTCTGAAAATGGGATTGAAAATATTCTTTCGTGAACCGCTCGGTAAACCTTTTGAGAAAAACTATGCACTATTTTTTATACCTCTTGCTTAAAATAATGCTAATTTTTCCGCCAGGAGGGTAGATGTGAATCTTATTTTTGTCGATAATTCTGCTTCTAAGAGTCTGATTTGAAAAATTCTTTATTTGTTGGAGAGCGTTTTCGGTGCGAAATGTTTCTCATATAATTTCAAATTTTTCTTAACGCACAAGTGTGCCCCTTGAGAGCGTACGTTTTCAGCACTATCTGCGGGATTAAAATCCCGATTGAAAAATCCTTTTTCGGTCAGATAGTACAACTCTGAAAATTCTTTGTGTATATTTTCTTCCCAAAATAATGCACAATTTCGCTGCTAGGGGGTCACCAATAAACATTGGTGCCCCCTAGCAGCGATTTTTGTTTTTCTTAATATCTTCGCTTCTACTCATGCGATTTAAAATATTCTTTCAACACCGGATGCCATGTAGCTGGTGGAACAGTTTAGGTTTGTATTTGGAGAGTTTTCTAGTTCACATTTCCGTCGCTAGGTTGCGTTTGTGCACTGTTTGGAGCTGTATATGCGCTTCTAAAAACCCTATTGAGAAATTTCATTTTTTATTGTATGTCATTCGGAACAATAAAGATGGGGAGTATTATCCTCTTTAAATATTGCACAGCTTTCTCGCTAGGGAGCGTAAAGATCAAAACCTTTCCCTCGTTATCTCAGCTTCTGGGAGACGTATTTAAAAAAAAAAAAAAAACATTTTTCCTTAGCATAGCGTTTGCCATGAAAAATAATTTTCGCCTATTTTCAACTTTTCCATTATGCAAAATTTTTCCACTAGAAGACGTAGAGTGATATCATGTTTCCTTCTATATTTCTTTTTTTTACTGTTCGATTTGAAAATCTCTTTTGCCTCCGATACCTTCCTTCTGCTATAAGAAACTTTTTAGCCACTGGTGGAAGTACTTAGCTATTTCTTGATGTTTTATCGATTGTACAAATCCGGTTGATTTTTTTTTTAATCGGTTCCATTGACTGAATAACTTTGATAAATTTAATTCGCGTTGCAAAGGATTCAAGAGACGTGCTCATTACAAACGAAAATTTCGGTGATCTTTCTTGTTCCTATTCTTTGCGTCTAAGTTACCGTTTCTGAAAGTTCTATTGTGAAAAAAGTTCTTTGCTTCAGATAGATTTTTTTTTTTTTTTTTGAATAGCATTTTTCGTGAGTTCTCTACTACTGTAAGTTCAATTATCTGGTCGTTGCCAGCGGATATTTCTGTTCGCAACTTTTCTCTGCTTCTAAAAGATCTATTTGAAAAGTTTTCTTCGGATTGTTTTCTCTGTACAGAACAAAGAACAGACTAGCTAATATATGGTTAATGCTAAAAGTCTATCGTACGAAAGGTCACTATGAAGTAATTCACCGATGCTGTCAAACGTACGGTCGTTCACGAACATAATTTCCAATTGCAAGTCAAGATTAAAACACTTTATTTACAACTAAAAAATAATATTTACACGCTAGATCTTTCAGGGCTGAACATAGCACCCATCATCAGGCTCAAGCGCCACGGAACACAGGAGCAGACATTATATATTGTCAACTCGACCCACAATTCACTCGTTCTTCTCAATCACCAGTGATGCCATCAACAAATCGTTAAAGTCCAAAAAATCAAGTCTTAATTTCTTATCATATAAAGTCCTCTTCTTCAAAGTTGTGTGAGGAGGGGGCAACCATCTTTTCTCCACTGTCTTGGAACAAATGTCGGGAGTTCAATGTTACAGCATGTTTCCCCATATGCAACAACGAAGAGGCTTTCCATAAGGAAGACAGTACGTTTATTAACACTTGAGTTAAGTACCCTAACATTTGTCCCATCTGTGGAGTAGCCTCCCTGGTTAACAGCTTTAGTGAGAGCTGTGGAAACTGTTCCAGAACGAAGAGCGTATTTATGTTCACCCATTCTGACATTTACGGTTCTTAGGGTAGAACCTATATAGTATTTAGCTGCACTATCTGAGTCTTCATGAATTAATGGTATGCAGTAGACGCCTGGTTTGTTAAGTGCTGGGACTATATCTCTACCATTTCTTATCAAGGAAAAAAGGTTTCTGGTGGACACTCCAAACGTTAGATTGTGTTTATGACAGGCTTTTCTTAAGATAGGCACAAGAGGTGGAATGAAATCAACTTTGCCAATGTACTTAGTAGGTTTTTTCTCAGTGCACAAAGTCGTGAATCTTAGTCTTTGAAATTATTGTAATAGCCCTTGAAAAAGGTTGACAGAGAACCCAAACAATAAGGCCAAATTTTGAACTCTAGAAAGTTCATCACTTCGAGTTTTACTTGTGGAATAATGGGTGAAGGCACGTCTTATTAGGAAGCGTAGAGCTGAAGCTTTATGTTCGGGAGGGTGAGAAGAAGTGAATGGGATCATACAAGGTATGAACGTCGGTTTACGGAAAACACAATGCTTGATTTTATTGGAATTCAAATCTCGAGACAGTAAAATGTCTAGGAAAGGTAATTTTTCCTCTTTCTCAAGGTCTTTGGTAAACTTTATAGTTGGAAACTGGGTAAAAAGAATCTACAAATTCGTCCAGTAAAGGTAAAGAATGGGGCCAAAAAACCAACATGTCATCTACGTACCTAACCAACAGTTACGGTTGATAAGGGAAGTCCAACATGACCTAGTTTTCTAGATACTGCATGAGGATCTCAGCTAAAACGGGGGATAGGGGGGAACCCATTGGTGCCCCTTCCTTTTGCTGATAGAACTTGCCATAAAATTTAAAGTAAGTTCTCTTTACTACAAGTTTGAGAGCAGAAATTATTGCATTAGCTTCAAGTGGAGAGATGGAATTGTTTTCTTGTAATTTGTCCTCAATAATTGAGTGAACGGTGTTGAGTGGTACACTTGGAAGTAGCGACACTACATCCAGCGAAGCCATTATGAACTCAGTTCCCCCCGAGTCAAAGGTTTTGATACGAGATATAGCCTGCATAGAACTTTTAATGGATACAGAGGAATTTGAGGTGAAAGGTTTTAGAAATGAAGCCAATGCTGTTTCAAGTGTGCTAGTCGGGTTAGCATATCCTGAAACACGCAACCGAAGAGGTTAATCCGGTTTATGCATTTTCAAAAAGATTAACAGCTGAAATAAGGAGGAAACGGAGCTATGTGGACATGCTCAACCGTAAGTCATATAATGCATATGCCTACCTGACGAGACATGCTCACCAAATTATCTTGGGTAAGCGTTTAATGATTTTCTTTTCTAATTTTCAAAAAGAGGTGAATGGTGTTAATCAACGACATATACGGAAACTCTGTGACCTGGTCCTGGTATCAAACCGACCCTTACAAATTCATCTGCGAAGTCGAAATGTTGAACATGCTGGTGAATACTCGCTACAAGAACCATTGCTTAACTATAGTTCTGTAGAACTCTCGGACAGCTAACGTACAGCCCTAAGTCGAGGATTTAAATTTAGCTTCCCAGTGTCTTTTCGACCTCTAAATACCATCCCACAGGTTAAAAACATTCTCAGTGCACTTACCGAAGAAGAACGTGATTCTACTCGTTATACTTTGGCCAAGACTCTTGCAGGGCCTAATAGAACATCACCAGCTCTGAAATACGAACGGGCCGCCCCGATGGCGCAGTGGTCTAAGCGATGGCCTCTGATCATTCGTCCGAAAGGGGTCCGGGTTCGAATCCCGGTGAGGCATGGGTGTTGTGTTTGTCTTACGGCACTGGCTCTCTCCCTTCCCTGGAACCAGTGACCCTAAATTAGGGACGGGCGACTGCTTATAGCCCATTGAGTTGCTCACGGTGGTCGTTAAACCTCCAATCAAAAAAAAAAAAAAATACGAACGAGAACAGTTACTACAGCTAGCAAAAAACCACAAACTTGTCAATCATCTGCGCAGATAAAACACAACAAATCATTATTCTGGACCGTGATGACTATTACGCTAGGATGAAACAGGCCATCAATTTAGTTCCCTACCGTGCTCTCAGGTCTGGCCCGACTTCAGCTACTATTGCAGAATTAAGTAAACTAAGAAACCAAGGTTTCCTACCTAAATCTATTTTTACTAAAATGAGACCTCCAGTAGGACCTAGGGTTCCAGAGGTCTTTGGAAAAAGGAAAATACATAAACCGGATCAACCTCTTAGGTTGCTTGTTTCAGGATATGCTAACCCAACTCGCACACTCGAGACAGCGTTGGCTTCATTTCTAAAACCTTTCACCTTAAATTCCTCTGTATCCATTAAAAGTTCTAAGCAGGCTATATCTCGTTTCAAAACCTTTGACTCGGGGGGAACTGAGTTCATAATGGCTTCGCTGGATGTAATGTCACTATTTCCAAGTGTACCACTCAACACCGTTCACTCAATTATTGAGGACAAATTACAAGAAGACAATTCCATCTCTTCACTTGTATCAAAGAGAACTTACTGAATTTTTTTTTTATTGGAGGTTTAACGACCACCGTGAGCAACTCAATGGGCTATAAGCAGTCGCCCGTCCCTAATTTTAGGGCCACTGGTTCCAGGGTAGGGAGAGAGCCAGTGCCGTAAGACAAACACAACATCCATGCCTCACCGGGATTCGAACCGGACCCCATTCAGACGGATGATCAGAAGCCATCGCTTAGACCACTGCGCCACCGGGGCGGCACTTTACATTTGATGGCAAGTTCTATCAGCAAAAGGAAGGGGCACTAATGGGTTCCCCCTCTTCCCCGTTTTAGCTGAGATCCTCATGCAGTATCTAGAAAACAAGGTCATGTTGGACTTCCCTTATCAACCGTCACTGTTGATTAGGTACGTAGATGACATGTTGGTTTTTTGGCCCCATTCTTTACCTTTACTGGACGAATTTGTAGATTGCCTTTCTACCCAGTTTCCAACTATAAAATTTACCAAAGACCTTGAGAAAGAGGAAAAATTACCTTTCGTAGACATTTTACTGTCTCGAGATTTGAATTCCAATAAAATCAAGCATTGTGTTTTCCGTAAACCGACGTTCATACCTTGTATGATCCCATTCGCTTCTTCTCACCCTCCCGAACATAAAGCTTCAGCTCTACGCTTCCAAGACGTGCCTTCACCCATTCTTCGACAAGTAAAACTCGACGTGATGAACTTTCTAGAGTTCAAAATTTGGCCTTATTGTTTGGGTTCTCTGTCAACCTTTTTCAAGGACTATTACAATAAATTTCAAAGACTGAGATTCACGACTTTGTCCACTGAGAAAAAACCTACTAAGTACTTTGGCAAAGTTGATTTCATTCCACCTCTTGTGTCTATCTTAAGAAAAGCCTGTCACAAACACAATCTAACGTTTGGAGTGTCCACCAGAAACCTTTTTTCCTTGATAAGAAATAATAGAGATAGAGTCCCAGCACTTAATAAACCAGGCGTCTACTTCATATCATTAATTCATGAAGACTCAGATAGTGCAGTTAAATACTATATAGGTTCTACCCTAAGAACCATAAGTGTCAGAATGGGTGAACATAAATACGCTCTTCGTTCTGGAACAGTTTCCACAGCTTTCACTAAAGCTGTTAACCAGGGAGGCTACTCCACAGATTGGACAAATGTTAGGGTACTTAACTCAAGTGTTAATAAACGTACTGTCTTCCTAACGGAAAGCCTCTTCATTATTGCATATGGGGAAACATGCTGTAACATTGAACTCCCGACATTTGTTCCAAGACAGTGGAGAAAAGATGGTTGCCCCCTCCTCACACAACTTTGAAGAAGAGGACTTTATATGATAAGAAATTAAGACTTGATTTTTTGGACTTTAACGATTTGTTGATGGCATCACCGGTGATTGAGAAGACCGAGTGAATTGCGGGTCGAGTTGACAATATATAATGTCTGCTCCTGTGTTTCGTGGCGCTTGAGCCTGATGATGGGTGCTATGTTCAGCCCCGAAAGATCTAGCGTGTAAATATTTATTTTTAGTTGTAAATAAAGTGTTTTAATCTTGACTTGCAATTGGAAATTATGTTCGTGAACGACCGTACGTGTGACAGCATCGGTGAATTACTTCATAGGAAAGAACAGACTGTTTGTTATAATAAACCTTTGACTGTGAAATTTTATATGCAAATAAATGTTCGCTGATTATTGCGTTTTATATTGCCACACATGTTTTTATTATTCAAAAGACGTGGGCGTTACACTCCAGAATTCGGTGTCATCTTTCTTGTCATTGCGTTTGCGTCCTTACAGCTATATGTGACCTTCAGCATACTCATTTGTTTGCTTTAAGGGGTATCTTCCAAATGTGTGTATCATTTACTTTTTATTTTGTTTGTTACATTTCCACAGATTTGTCGTTATGCACTTCTGCATCACGCATTTTTTTAGTTATTTTGCTGCAGCTAATATATTCTGATTTACTTTATTGTTTTGAAATAGCACTTCGTTAATGGCCATATAAACGAAGTCCGTGTGATTCGGGGGGGGGGGGTGCGCAAAATAAAATGGACCGAATATTAATTCGGCTTCCAAATGGATGAAAGTCAAGGCCATTTTAGAACGCACGCACACACTCTCTCCCATACTTTGTTGAGAGAATGAATAATTTCCCCTTAAAAGCAAGAACCTGCGTAGTTCCGTGTTTTTTGGGTGTTTGTTTAAGTGCGGAGAAGCGTGGGGAGAGAATTGCTCTCTCTACCCAACGCCCTGACGAACGCACGCGAACTCCGCTGGCAGCATGGAATATTAATAATTTACAGATGTTTGAGTGGGCGCTCAGATGACTCCATGGTCATACCCACGCTCTTGCTGGTCGCAATAATTCTCTTCCTTATTATTTGGAATGGCAGCAAAATACGCAGCAAAACAAAAGTCAGTAGAAAACTTCAGTTTTAGCTGAACTGTCCGTCAACTTGTGTTTGCAAAATTACGTTGCAGTATTTTCGTTTTTAATGGTGTAATTAAAGTTTTGCTACCATCCTTTTCCACCACTGATGACATTAGTCTGTTGCAACAAGCCTGTGTATAAGCTGGTTGAACTATACTAGAATATCCGGAAAGGGTATTCAAGGTTCTAACTCTTCCCATCTGTCGTAGGTCAGGGGCTTCACGTGCCCACGTGGGAAGCTCTTAGGCTACGTTTAATCAGTGACGAAATTTAATGAGAGCCCAGTGCAAACATTCGCTATAGCTTCTGTATTTGTACCTCAACTCTTGGTATATCTAAGTTGGCGTAAAGACGTACAGTCTGTCCAGCTAAAGAAGAACCACGCGGCTCATTTGATGTCATTGAGATCCGTAGTTCTTCCTTAGTTGGATGGAATTTTTATGTACGTTTGCAGTATCTGGTGAAAATTGCGGTAGAGTTGAAGGAGTGGTATGCATTATGACCGTGCTCTTGTCCTCAAATTATGGTAAATACGTTAATGTAAAATTTTTAACAAATGGTATAACACGCAAATAATTTGATTATTTTTTTAAAATTTTATGTTAACACATTTCTTTATAGTAGTTTCTTGTTTTATTTAACGGTAGGTGCTAACAGAGAAACACGAAGTAAAAATCCACAGGAAATGATATGCTCTTAGTAAAGTTCAATTTCGCCATTATGTGATATTCAAACGGAACGAAAATTTACTTTATAGTGCACCAGGTACGCTCACCCTCCGATCACAGTTGATCATTTACAAAGAAACACAGCTGCTCTAGCATTAGTTAATAATTGGTTAAAACAATCAGTTCGTCATTATATGCTTTTGCAGAGCTGTTTTAATCTGTTGTCTTTATTTAGTTGTAATTTTATATAAAAATAACTTAAGTATAGTTGTTTAAATTTGTATCTCAATAAAATACATTGTTATCCAGTTGAAATAAACTGGTTTTGAATTTTTTTATAAATGCTTGGTGAAAATTATCATAAATGGGATTCTAACTCGGATTCGCGGAATTCTGCTTTTTGTAGTCAGTTGGATCGTTCTCGAGATTGATACAAAACTGAATAGAAGACTTTTGGGAAAGTGTGCGGGAAAGGGGGGAGGACGAAAACTGAAGTCAAACCGAGTGAAGATTTTTCACGTAATCGTAATTGCTTTTTCTCGCTATGTTGCCTTTGCCCATTATTGTTGTTAAATATTTTATTCCATAAGTATTTCTATTTCAGCATGAAAATACCGGGAAAATTTCCGAAAACGGAAGTTATAGGGAGCGAAAATTTTTGTGTAATCTTCAGAATGAGATTCTTCCGCGGACTTAATGAATTTCGCCTTTTTCCGTCATCATTTGAGTCATCCTTGAGATCGATGCATAACTGAGCAGGATTTTGGGGAGGATTGGTTTCGGTACTGGTGTGTGTGGGGTCATTTTCTCCGTCTGTGTGCGAAATTCAGTCTTTCAAAACTTTCGAAGACGGAAGTTAAACGAACTGAAGATTTTGATTTTCCCCGAAATCGTAATTTCTTTTTCTCGCGATGTTGCCTCTTTCCGGAATTGTTAAATATTATTTTATTCCTTAAATATTTGTATTTTAGCTTGAAAATAGGGGAGATTATCGGGAGAAATCTTCGCTCCGTCATTTATTATCCGTCCGACTTCCGTTATATAATAAATAATAAATGCTTGCATTTCATCAGAATAAGGGAGAAATTTCCCCCAAAAACGGAAGTGACAGAGTTGGAAAATTCGTAAGAATTGATACATGGTGTTCAAAAGTATTCATATTCTCAAAGTTACACCATTTATCTAAAATAGTGAAAGCTTTGATATCCTGTATTCATAGTCCTCAGGCTGAAAGTTCTGTGAGCATGACGGATGAAATTGTTGTAATTTGGGGGGCATAAAAATAAAAAATAAAAACGACAATAAAGCAATAAAAAGGGAAAGACATCAGCTGAAATAAAAATTAATCAATGTATGCTGTGCAGCTGCAGAATCAACAAAAGTCAAAGGTTGCTGTGGAACTTGCTGTGAAGAAAGCAAGGCCTGCTCGCAAGAGGAAAGTTGAGCAGATGTTCTAGTAAGTATAAAACAAAACAAGAAAGAAAAAACTGTTTGAAGCAATGTCTTCAGAATCGATTTTATTTTGTTTTGAATTGTATTTTCATACTGTGAATACATCGATGTGCTCCAGTTTGATGTTTACTTAAATAAATTACAGCGAACAATTCTGTCATAGTAATGCTGCATTATATCCGCACTTTTTCGCTGCGCGTTCTACGTTTTCACCCGATTAAAACATTCATCTTTTTTTCTTTCCGTCAGTCTCATGTATGAAATTATGGAAGAGTTAAAAAATGAAAAGAAATCCAGAAATCTAATTGTCCCTACTGTGAGCGAGGATGGAGTAACCACACAATGCAGTAATGTAGGTACACCACTGCATTGTAACCGTAAAGCTAAAATACGCTGAAGCCAGAGCGTTTTGCTTCCTTGAGGGTAACTCAAAAACCTTCGGCAACTTTTCAATTTGTTATGGTGAACGAGGTGGAGAAATTCTGAGAAACCTTATCCAACCAGGAAAATTTTCACCAGCCGTAATGTGCATTATACAGCACAGCTTGCTTGTTTGTTATGTGTCGGCGGCAGAGGGTGTACGCTTATAAACTACATGCCTATACTGATGGATTAAAATGTACGCCCATAATCACATATTGACCTATACGCATGTCAGATTACATTTTAATAAGATACATTTACAAGTTACAGCTGTATAATGTCAAAAATACATAAATAATTCTGTGTGTACTTTATGCTTATAAGAGATGATAATAATAATGATACTGTGACAGTAGGAATTGGAAAGCCACATGCCTGTACTGAGTCTGATGGATTAAAATTTTAAAGTGGTACTACTCTTGCGTTCACTTTGGCCTCTGTTTCAGCTGCACGTGAAAGGATGCTGAGCACCCGGTTAAAAAGTTCAGCTAAGTTGTGCATATTTCCCGTTGTTAGGTTTTCGGCGTTTTATACGTTTTAATCAAATAATTATGTTCCACCGTTAATTCATTTTTTGTTCTATATACAACATTAAGTCCTTGTAGATGTCAACAGTAGACGTCTTGAAAACGATTTACTGTTCATATCTGTTGCGATATTGTGGTATGGGATTCTTTCTGCATAATTCATACATGTCGACATCATCGTTTTGCTTCCTTCCAGCACGCGAATGGTCGTGGATCAGGAATTGCTTCAGCAGAGTACTTAATTGCGTTGTTAATCGTTGTGACTGCACCCACTGTACGATGCGGGTAGGAAATACTGACCTTGTAGTATTTGTTTCCACGGTATGGGTTATTTATTTGTTATTTTGAAAAGTCAATTATAGTGATCATTTGTAATAGATCCATACCTAAAATTATTAAAAATAAATGAACATGAAGTTACGTAAGCAAAAGAACGACTAGTTTGGCGTAAAAACGTTTCTTGCTAGTGCATATCTCCACTTCTGGTTATGAACATTTTAAGGTTTATAAGCAAAAGATGGAAGCTTTAGTATGCCCACCCCCTTTTTCCCCCTCGGTAGGTACCAACACTGGACCTGCGGTTATGTTATTCCGAAAACACAATGCCTTTCCTGTGTGTTTCCACGGTGCAGAAAGAATATGTCCAGTGGCAGATTTAGTGTTACCGGGACCCTGCGCACAGGATCGACCTTGCCCCCTCACACACATACACTTTGTCTGTCATTGAACGGGTTAATAGAAAGTACGTTAAGGTAACAACAAAAAATTTTAAGCACTCGTCCATTTGTGAAATCCTGGATGCATCACTAAACCGCCACGCGAACAAATAAATAATTTAATTCATTCGATGAAAACGTTCATTGTAGTGTACTTAACATTTCAGTAGTGATAGTACTGGTGTGAACGTCAAGAGCGTTAATAATATAAACATCGTCTCTCTGGAACACTTGACGTCACACCAACGTCTGCACTGTTGCGTCATCACTTATCGATCAATTCTTGTGTGCTCCCGCGATATCAAAATGATTGCCTGCTTATAATAGCACGAGATCACTTTCAGATGTCAAGGTGATCGCGTGCTAATGTAAAAACATTGGATTTATTAATGACTCGAGTTCTGTTTTTCCGATCTACAAAATTCGAATTAAATTCTTAATATCACAGCAAGTTGAGTTTGCACGCGCGATCACATTGAGATGTCAAGGTGATCGCGTGCTAATTTAAAAACATTTGATTATCAATTACTCGAGTTCTATTTACCCGTTCTACAAAATTCTAATGGAAATCTTAATATCACGGCAAGTTAAGTTTGTATATTGATTTAATTTAGCACAATTCGAATATTAATTTGTACGCTTTAATAATTTTTTACTTTTTTAATTTAACTGACTTTCCGAGTTTAGTGCTGATTTTATTATACATTTTGCAAAATATCGATCTATCTAAACGCCGTAACCTACAATAAAAACTGAAATCTTGAGATGTCAAAGTGAGCAAGATTGCATCTAAAAGCAGATGTCGCCCCAATAGCACATTGTCGAAAATCTAGAGTTCCGATTTGTAATGTAATACCAGATGTCACATTATTTTGTAGAAAAAGCTTTAACCGTCGAATAGGACAGTAAAACAAACCATGAAGGGAATGACAAGTGTGCCGGAGGAAAAGTAATTGATTTAACGCGAAAGATCAAAGAAAAAGTTATTAAGGTAAGTTTACACCAAAACAACTTTCCGAGTTGAGTGCTGATTGATTATATTACACATTTTGCAAAATATTGATCTATAAACGCTAAACTACAATTGTTAACGAATATTTTACACAGAATGTTATTTATCGCGAGGACTTTTGAGAAACGGAAATAAATAGCATATAATTTTTAGTTCTAACATGAATGAGTTCTTATTGTATAAGTTTTTAACATGTTTCCTTACAGAAATGCGGTGTCTACTATATTTATTTTCAATCTGCTTGAATTAAAAATTTCACTCCGTCACAGGACGGGCTACATCCCCTATATATTAATATATATTTAAAGCCTAAAAACAACCGTCCTACGACAGGCTATACGCTAGTTCTTAAGAAAAGCAAGTCAGCAAGCATACTTTCTTGAGAAATGCATTGTACTAAACTTCGTAAGCTTCCTACCACTGCTGGACTAATTTTTCAAAACTTCTACGTTTTTTTTTTTTTTTTTTTGCAGATTTGTGGACCATTAGCTTTTTAAGCTTATGTGGAGAACAAAACCGATCAGTTACCCTTCTGGAAATAGATTAGAGGTCTGCACGAGCCCGGGCCGGGTCGGGCTTTTGCTCATTTCTAAGTTGGGTAAACGGGCCGGGCCTGGGTCTTCAGTGTTTAATGTAAAACAGACACGGGCCGAGCAAGTTTTTTCTTTTTATGAGCAAAACAATCGCTGTACGGCCTTTCTCGTTTGGAAAATCCACAACATACAGCGGTGAACACCCGTTTCCCCTAATCCGTTTCCCCTAATTCCCGTTTGCCCTAATCACGTTTACCCCAATGGCGTTTCCTCGAAATCGCTTTTACCCCCATTTCCCCTAATTTCGTTTCCCCTAATTCACATTTGCCCTAAACACGTTTACCCCAATGGCGTTTCCCCGAAATCGCTTTTACCCGAATTCCCATTTCCCCTAATTTCGTTTCCCCTAATCTCGTTTCCCCTAAATCTCATTTCCCCTAATTCACATTTGCCCTAAACACGTTTACCCCAATGACGTTTCCAAGAAATCGCTTTTACCCGAATTCCCATTTCCCCTAATTTCGCTTGCCCTAATCTCGTTTCCCCTAAATCGCGTTTCCCCTAATTCACGTTTGCCCTTAACACGTTTGTCCGTGTCAAAGTTTCCCCTAAAAACATTTACTGTATCAAGTTTGTCCTAATTCTCCTTTGCCTTGATTCGCGTTTTCCCAAATTCATGTTTTCCGTAATTCATGTTTGTCCTGATTTTCGTTGAGCGAAATAAAACCGTTTCTTTTATCGCCAAAATTCAGGAAAAAAATAAACCAGATTTATCGTCAAATTTAGGATAAAAATCGTTGTATGTAATTTTTTATCGTCAAATTTAGGAAAATATATGTATATTTAATCATCATCATAAACCATTATCAATCTACTGCTGGATGAATGGAGTTCTCACTAAGTTTCTTCCACTACGGTCTGTCTTGCCCCAGTCTCCACCATCTCACTCACGCATGCTTTCGAATTTCATCCACCCATCTCCAATGTGGTCTTCTTCTGGGTCTTTCCCTGTCCCTTGGAATCCAGTCCAGAATTTCGGTTGTCCGTCGGAGGTCCGTTCTTCTGGCAACATGTCTAGCCGATTGCCTTTTCAAAGATTTTACTCTGATCATGTCTTCCACTCTTGTCATTTTCCTTATTCATGAGTTCCTTTTCTCATCTCTCCTGGTTGCACCAAGCATGTATCTCTCCATGCTTCTTTCAGTTGCCTTTTTTAGTTAAGATCCATGTCTCCCATCCATATGTAAGAATTCGAAGGATACATTGATTAAACACTTTTCTTTTTCAGACATAATGGCGTATTGCTCTTTAAAATTGTATTGTTTCTTCCAAAAGCTCTCCATCCATCCATCCAAACAAGGGCGAGCGAAGGACATTTGCCGCGCCGTGTAAGAGAATATTTGTAGCACGTAGTTTGTAAAACAGATCGTGTTTATGTTTTCTGTTTGTCCGTCCGTCCGTCTGTGGACACAATATCTCTGCAACTATTAGTCCGATTTCAAATATTCTTTTTGCGTTGGAAAGCTTGATGATGATCCTACATGTCGTTTTTTTTATACGATGCACAATTTTGCTGCTAGAGGGCGTAAATGCAGGTGATGTTGAATTAGAAATACATTTTATTCCATATATTTGCTTCTAAACATCCAATTGAAAAAAATACTTTTAACTTTCGATTCCGTTTATGTCGAAGACTATTTTTTAGGCATAGTCACTTTTCCTTGTTTCGCATAGATTTTTGTCTAAAGGGCGTAAAATACAGCTCCTGATGTGAAATCGTTTGGATTATAGTTTCTAATTTTTTGGTAAAAATGGTTTGGCCACCAGGGGACGAAAGGTGGGGAGAGGGGAGGGGTCTAGTACGCTAAGAACTTTTAAAAAGTGGAAAAGTGGGCCTTCTGCGTTCACAATTCTATTTCTTGCTTTAATAAAGTACTACATCGCACTAAACTTTTATCTGTGGGGGCGTGACGGATACAATGGCTGCGTTAAGGACAAATGGTATAATGGTCCTCACCATGTGCACTTCTTTACACTTTTGTTGGCATGATTATCGAAGTCATCAACAAGAAAGGAAAGAATAATTCTCTTGCGATATCAAGACCCACCGTTTTATTTCGGTTAATAAAAATTAGGACAAATATAAATTAGGGCAAACGCGAATTAGGAAAAACTTGATACGGGCAAACGTGAAATAGGGGAAACGCGATTTAAGGGAAACGAGATTAGGGCAAACGAAATTAGCGGAAATGGGAATTCGGGTAAAAGCGATTTCGGGGAAACGCCATTGGGGTAAACGTGTTTAGGGCAAAAGTGAATTAGGGGAAACGCGATTTAAGGGAAACGAGATTAGGGCAAACGAAATTAGGGGAAATGGGAATTCGGGTAAAAGCGATTTCGGGGAAACGCCATTGGGGTAAACGTGTTTAGGGCAAAAGTGAATTAGGTGAAATGAGATTTAGGGGAAACGAGATTAGGGAAACGAAATTAGGGGAAATGGGAATTCGGGTAAAAGCGATTTCGGGGAAACGCCATTGCGGTAAACGTGTTCAGGGTAAACGTGAATTAGGGGAAATGAGATTTAGGGGCGGGATTAGGGCAAGCGAAATGAGGGAAAATGGGAATTCGGGTAAAAGCGATTTCGGGGAAACGCCATTGGGGTAAACATGTTTAGGGCAAATGTGAATTAGGGGAAATGAGATTTAGGGGAAACGAGATTAGGGGAAATGGGAATTCGGGTAAAAGCTATTTCGGGGAAACGCCATTGGGGTTAACGCGTTTAGGGCAAACGTGAATTAGGGGAAACGAGATTTAGGGGAAACGAGATTAGGGCAAACGCAATTAGGGAAAACGGGAATTCGGGTAAAAGCGATTTCGGGGAAACGCCATTGGGGGAAATGGATTAGGGGAAGTGAGGCTACGCGCATACAGCAGCAGGATAAGATTGAATAATTTCCGCTGTTGGAAAAAATAGAAGTTTTACGACATCCTCCTCTCCAACTAAAAGGTCAGCTCCCTTAGTTTTTCAATGCGAATGTGGTTCTTTCTCTCTCTAACTTTCACCCTCCTCTCATGCTTCAGGGCAGGCTATTAACTGCAGCATTTACTGTATAAACCGATCCACCCGCTCGCAGACGATCTTTTTTATTGTTCTGGGCAGCGGCACTTTAGTCTCTCGATGTGTGAAAAGCTTTTAAGTTGGCTTAAATGGCACGGGAGAAATGGGCTGGGAGAAACATACTTTCTGTGTATAAATCTGTGCCGTATTTTCCCCATTTGTACTCACAGGTAGTCAGCAGATGGCAAATGAAACCTTAGGTATCTCAGCCAAGTCCTTTTCAAAACTTCTGTGATACTTGTTAGCTGGGCAGTCTGACGTTGTTTTCCCTAGCATATGCTCAGTTCAATGTTGCTAATAAATACTCTTCCATGCTTATTATGGAGTTTAAGAAAGCGAAACATTTTCGGGAAAAAATCGCTTTCGAAGAATATGTACTTGTAGACAATGTAAAGTAGAACGATCGGACTCGTAATTCTGGATATTTCGTACTTTTCGAATTAACTCCCCCCCCCCCCCCTCCGTATCCCCAAGGATATTCCGGGCCCGGCGGTAAGCAATGATAATTTCAAAACCCAGAAAATTTGAAAGCCATGGAAATTGTCGTTTACGTGCAATATTTTTTAGTATTCAAGCCCTCTCCCTCTCCTCAGACGTCACGTGACTTATACAGAGTCACAGAAATATTTCGAATTAACGTTTATTGTAATAGAATACGTGTAACAATTAAGAAAACGAAAACTCTTCAGGAGTCGAGGTGTCAAATTCGTGTTTTAGTAATTGTCGAAATTTTACGGGCCGGCCCGGGCCTTGGGAACAGGAGAAATATACGGGCCGGGCCTGGCTTTAATTTAAAAATTTGAAACGGGCCAGGTACGGGCCGTGCCTTGGACGTGCGGGATTTCCTGGCCCGTGCAGACCTCTAAAATAGATATACTAAGCTTTCAAAAGTACGTTGAGGGAACAACAAACAATTTTAAGCACTCCTCCATTTGTGAAATCCTGGATGCACTACTAAACCGAGGTACATGTATCAGATATGTTCACAAATATTGTGTAGTGCAGAATATTTAAACGCCGAAGTAGATGCTGAAATATACACATGTGACAGCGATAGATAGTTCCCGGTTTTATTACCTCATTGACGCAAATGTGATGTACTGAAGTTGAAGTGTGCTGTGGAGTCTTAGCCAATCGCATCTCCAATTGATGCTTTGACAGCTCCAGGTGATGAAACCGAAAGGGCACGCTTTGATTCATTCGGCTCTGCAAAAATGAATGCCGGCCTGAATTCCTTTCTCGGAAAGGATATTACGTAATCGTATTTTCTCATCGCTCTGAGAGAGAGAGAGAGAGAGAGAGAGAGAGAGAGAGAGAGAGAGAGAGAGAGAGTGCCCTGGGCAACCGGTTTCCATCGGTTTTACCAACTCGCGGCCTTCAGCCACCACAGAAACACTCTCAACCAGGTGTTTCCCGACTGGACGGACGCACTTGTCTCTTTCTGTGCTGCTGCTGCCGATTTTTTCTCTGGCATTTTCAGTCTGCGGCATAGTAAGATGAGGATCACTTTTAAAGGAAATGGGGAAGCTTCTTCCAATTCGGATGAAGGAGGTAAGCTCATTCTTCACTTAAGGTGTTGCTGATGTTAGATTGAAGACCTATCGCATGTAGCCGTCATGTCATCAATCGATCGTCATAAATCCGTGCTGATGCCCCTTTTGCGATTAAAGTGGAACAGGTTATCGAAACCGATTCTGCATTGTCCAGGAAGTGCAGCTCTTAAACATGAGTTTGTACCCTAATTACGTGTAGTACGTCACTCGTGTGCGCTCATACTTTCAGTTGCTTCCGCAGTTATTATTTTGAAAGGATTACGGAATTATTTATCCTCTCATACCCATTGCGCACATAATTTCAAAAGCGTGGGCAGCACTCACAAAATTTAATTTTTGCTGTCTCAAAAACAAAAAACAAAAAAACAAAACAAAAAAATTGTCTTCTGTAAAAAGTTGTGCGTGTTATCTTGTAGTCCTGTATGAAAGTACTTGGGTAAACAACATGCTAAAATGTGTTATCTTAGTGCACAGCAGTGGACTGCTCGAAATTTCACTTTTATACCGTTACAGGATATTAAATAAGTGTTCGCGTATGCATTATTAAAAATGAAATTCTTAATTTCGCTGGCGTTACCCGATTTTCAAAAACGTTAGAAATAGTACGTAATGACTTCTTCCTTCTTTTAATTCAGTAAACTGAGCCGCTTTTGTCGTAAAGGTATGGAAGAAGAAAACTTATATTTTATACCTATACTTAGGGCTGCTGTCTGTCCTTTGTTGTGATTACATACAAATCTAAAAAAGGAATCACGTGTTAATAATACGTCAAAAGTGGCATGAATATATGTTCAGCAATTAATATTTTTTTAAACTGCAGTTATTCAGGATAATAAAAATGGGTCTTAAAAATCGTTGGATTAAAAAAAGTTTCAACATTAACTTTTAAAATTGCTCAACTTTTGAAAACTCCAGAAGAAATAGTGCTTGAAAGTCAGACCGGATTTGGCGTCATTAAGATATCAGAATCAGATGAAGGTAAAAATACCACTCCTGAAATTTAAAATCGAGATTTTTTTGTTTTTTTTGTCATCGGAAAGTGTAACTTTTATTTATAATCGTATAGTTTTTACAATAATGTACAGTAGTACTGTTCGTATTACACCTCAAAATAAACTGATTTACTACGCTATAAGCGTTTCTCGAGTATTCACGGTCTGATTTTTAAAATAACGTTAGGTAGAACATATAGAGACAAACCCGGTGAAGTTATTTAGGCAGGGTCATCTGGACCGTCCAGGCAACCGGGGCTTTCGCCCCTGCCTGGCCCCGCAGTTTAGAAAATAAAAACTGAATCATTTTTGTTAGATTTTTTTTACATTTATTATTATTGTCTTGAGTTTTGGGGCGCGATGCCCTTACAAAAATATATATATTTTTATATATCTTTTTTCCAGTTTGTGCCACTTTCTGGTGCTCTTACATGTGGGCTGTTTGCTCCCATATTTTGTTCTGAAATTCCGCCGAACCTGTGTTTCGGATCGGGTTTCAATAAACCACTCCACAATCTGTGCTTTCATCGCAGGATCCATTGGGTACCCTTCTGAAAAACTTGAGGGGATTCCTTACCACTTGCAACAAACAGAATGCTGATATTAGTTTTGTATCCAAAGTTATCATCATTTGAAATTGGTTACACACTTCTTGGGACACCCTATAGTTCGCCGTACAAAACTTGTGTGATCAAGCAGTAGCGCATGGAGAATTTCCTTAAGGTAGGGCCCAACAAGGAATTCACGGGACAAACACGAAATGCGTCACATTATATATATATATCATCATCATCATCATCATTGTCAACCATTATCAATCCACTGCTGGACGAAGGTCTCCCAAGTTTCCTCCACAACGGTCTGTCTTGTGCCAGTCTCCTCCATGTCACCCCTGCATACTTTCGAATTTCATCCACCCATCTCCCATGTGGTCTTCTTCTGGGTCTTTTCCTGTCCCTTGGAATCCAATCTAAAATTTCGGCTGTCCATCGATGATCTGTCCTTCTGGCAGTATGTCCAGCCCATTGCCATTTCAGGGATTTAACTCTGATCATGATGTCTTCCACTCTTGTCATTTTTCGGATCCACGAGTTCCTCTTCTTATCTCTCCTGGTTACACCAAGCATGCACCTCTCCATGCTGCTTTGAGTTGTCTGCAGCCTTTGTATGTCTCTTTTAGTTAAGGTCCACGTCTCCGCACCATACGTAAGCACTGGAAGGATGCATTGATCAAACACTTTTTCTTTTAAGACATAATGGCATATTGCTCTTGAAAATTATGCTGTTTCTTCCAAAAGCTCTCCAGGCAAGTTTTGTACGCCGATTAATTTCTTCATCAATGCGACCCTCACTTGATATCTGCTGTCCAAGATAAACGTACGTGTCTGTTATCTCCAGCTTTTCTCCATCAATCGATAAATCTTCATTTCTTGTAAAAGCATTGAACATCACTTTTGTCTTCTGAAAGTTCATTTTTAATCCCACTTCTTTACTCTTGTCAGCAAGTTCCTGGATCATACTCTGCAGCTCTGATGGGGTAGTTGCAAAAATGACTACGTCATCAGCAAAACGAAGGTGGGTTAGATAATCTTTATCCCCTTGTTTTCCCAGCTCAGTGACTGAAAAACACCCTCCAATGTGGCATTAAAGAGCTTCGGAGATATGGTGTCACCTTGTCTCACTCCCTTCCCAATTTTTACGTGTGTTGTATTTTCAAATAGCCTAATCTTTGCACTTGCATTTTCATAGATGTTATTAATAATATTAATGTATGCATCTTCAATACCGCAGGTTTTCAGAGCCATTGTAACTGCTGATGGTTTCACCGAATCAAAGGCTTTTTCATAATCGATAAAAGCCATGCAAAATGGAAGTTCATATTCCCTCGCTCTTTCAATTAGTTCTCTCAGCACGTGGATATGATCTATTGTGCTGTAGCCACTCCTGAATCCAGCTTGTTCTCTCGGTTGAGCCATGTCCAGTGTTACCTTCAAGCGGTGTGAAAGAACTTTAGTGAAGATTTTATAAACTACTGATAGGAGGCTGATAGGTCTGTAGTTTCCGAGATCCTCAATGTCACCTTTCTTATGTAGCAGGATCATTGTAGCGGTGTTCCAATCCTCAGGAATCTTTCCTTCATTAAGGCATCGAGTGAACATTTGGGCGAGTACTGTTTCGATTTCTCCACTTGCTTCTTGTATGATGTCTACAGTAATTCCATCTTCTCCTGGAGCTTTTCCTCGCTTCATGTTCTTGATTGCATGTGCAACTTCTGCTGGAAGGACTGGAGGAACTCTGGTACTGGTATCTTTCATGATGTCTGGAGTGCATATATCATCCCTTTTCATATAATTTGGAGTAGAAATCTTTCACTCTTGTCAAAATTTCGCCTCTATTTCTTGTTATAGAACCATCTTCTTTTCTCAGTGCCATAATCTGTTTTCTTCCCTTACTGAGATGTCCCTTTGCTATCTTTAGGCTTTGGTTGTTTTCAATTGCTTTCTCACTAGTTCACAGTTGAATTTCCTTACGTCTTCAGTGATACTTTTTCTTACTGTCTTGCATAGCTCTATATATTCCACTTTGGAAGTCACATCTTCTTTAGTTGTCCTCATCTCTCTTCTTTTGCATCAACATTTTGGTTTTTCCTGATAATTTGTTCACATGCAACTTGTTCTTAGACCCAGCTAATTTTGTTGCTGTTTCCATAAGAGCTTTGGTTACTTTTCTGTTAACTTCAGAGATGTCCACTTCTTCCGATGTTAGGCCTTCTAAAGCAGAGAACCTGTTCTTCAGTTCTAACTTGAAGGTATTATGGTGTTTTTTTAAGGTTGGTTATGTCAATAGATTTTGTTTGTCCTATGAGCTTGCCACGTTCAAGTTTAGTGTTGAGGTGCATCTTACATCTCACCAATCTATGGTCACTACCTGTGTTGAACTTGTTTAGCACACTGCAGTCTTCTATGACGAATTTTTTGTTACACATAATAAAATCAATTTCACTTGTCGTCCCATTTGGATGTCTCCATGTCCATTTCCTGTGTGGCTTTTTCTTGAAAAAGGAGTTCAAGATGAAAAACCCTTCTGCCTCTGCAAACTCAACGAGAGTATTTCCACGCTGGTTTCTGTTGCCATGACCGAATTTACCTACTGAAGTTTCATTCTGTTGCCGTTGCCCTATTTTTGCATTGAAATCTCCCATAATTATCTTCAAATGCTGCTTACCTTTATTATTTAGATGACAAATTTCCTCATAAAATTCTTCAATTTCTTCTTCAGGATGACTTGTGGTGGGTGCATAAGTTTGAATAATCTGAGCCTGGTATCTTTTCGAGAGTTGGATAACAAGTCGTGCAGCTCTGTCAGAGGAACTTTCAACTTCTACAACTTTGTCCTTCAGTTTCTTGTTTATTATAAATCCAACACCACTAGTTCTGCCAGTATCTGTCCCACGATAGTAGAAGAGATGTCCACTTTTCAGTTCGATGAGATCTTCTCCTTTTCTCCTTACCTCACTTAGCCCCACGATGTCCCACTTGATCCTTTGTAGTTCCTCTTCCAATTCAAGAAGCCTTGAATCAGAAGATAGGGAGCGTCCATTGTAAGTAGCCAAGGTCAGCATCAGATGGCAGCCTAGTCCGGTCCTCCGGGGATTCTTAGCACCCTCTGCCTTCATGTCGCACTGGCCGCTGCCTTGGCCAGGTACATTCCAGCTGCCGGAGACTGAGGGCCAAGATTTAAGTTGTGGAATCATTTTGGAGGGGTTTGGCCATAACTCACCACGCTGGCCAAGCGGGTTGGTGAGTGTGGGATAGCATTTCCTCTGATCCCGATGGTATAGTTATACCGCTATGGGCGGTCGTCAGAGCCCCTTTAGTGGGAACAGGATGCACCACGAGAAGGCGGGGTTGACATTTGTCAAGGAGAGGCTGTGATGTTACGCATCACCTGACCTTACATCCCTATATATATATATATATATATATATGCAAAAAAAATTTAACATACGCAAGCAACCAACCCTCATAAAACAACTAAGGCCTTATCTTATGACTTCCAGATGAAGAAAAGCACAATAAAAGAAATTATAAAATGACAAAACATTGTTAAGTAAATAAATATAAACTCAGGACCCCTGAACCACTCTTTAGGGAAAGACATCCATGCAAACTGTAATCCACCTGTGTTCAGGTGGATTACAGTTCTAATAAGGAGTTTTATAATTCATTTTTAATTTCAGTGGTCTTCTTCGTATGCATAACAGTTCAAGTACGATTACAATTTTGGTAAGGAGTTTTATAGTTAATTTTTAGTTTCAGTGGTTCTTTTTTGTATATATTACAGTTCAGGCAGAGAAGACAGAATGCATTGAAATTTATAACACAAAATTTGTGGACGTCTGTTGTTGCTTTTTTCGAGATTTTTGCCATTCTCACGAAACCTGAACTGAATTTGTTTGCTCATGGCTTCTCGATGTCTTTCCCTGAAGAGTGGTCCAGAGGTCCTGAGTGTGTATTTATAATAACTTACTTAACATTATTTTGTCATTTTATAGTTTCTTTTATTGTGCTTTTCTTCGTCAGGAAGTCATAATGCCCTAGTTGTTTTATGAGGGTCGGTTGCTTGTGTGTTAATATTCTTTTGCATACACTAACTACATCTAATACCTACAGCACAGCGCGGTTTTGTTGTAGTTTATATTATGAGTAGTATATGCCATTATGTCTTAAAAGAAAAGTGTTTGATCAATGCATCCTTCCAGTGCTTACGTATGGTGCGGAGACGTGGACCTTAACTAAAAGAGACATACAAAGGCTGCAGACAACTCAAAGAAGCATGGAGAGGTGCATGCTTGGTGTAACCAGGAGAGATAAGAAGAGGAACTCGTGGATCCGAAAAATGACAATAGTGGAAGACATCATGATCAGAGTTAAATCCCTGAAATGGCAATGGGCTGGACATACTGCCAGAAGGACAGATCATCGATGGACAGCCGAAATTTTAGATTGGATTCCAAGGGACAGGAAAAGACCCAGAAGAAGACCACATGGGAGATGGGTGGATGAAATTCGAAAGTATGCAGGGGTGACATGGAGGAGACTGGCACAAGACAGACCGTTGTGGAGGAAACTTGGGGAGACCTTCGTCCAGCAGTGGATTGATAATGGTTGACAATGATGATGATGATGATATTAAGATGCCGATTTACGCAACTTACGGACTTTGAGAAAGGCCGGATCATCGGGCTGAAAACCGCAGGGTGGTCGGCACCCCGTACGGCCCGCCACGTGGATCGTTCTGACCATACCGTCCGACTGTGTTGGGAGCAGTGGACACGTGGCGGCACTGCCACACGGCGGAGCGGCTCCGGACGGACCAGGAGGACGACCGGTAGAGAGAATCGACGGATCGTGTGCCAGGCACGAACGGATCCCACGGGGACCCGGTCCACTACACAGGCAGATGTAGCGGCTCCTGTGTGCCCACAAACCATTTCCCGACGCCTAATAACATGGTGCACAGTTTCGCCACATTATGGTGCAGGTTGCAACATGTTGATTGTTTTTTGCACCATACATTGATGTACCTTTTCTCAGAAAGTGGTGCAACTCGTGTAGTACCATTTTTTGGTGCAACCTACCACATAATTTTTAACAGTGTGGTTTTTAGCATAATAGCGCTTCTTTCATTATGTACTTCCCTTTTTTGTTTTTAACTTTAATTCGAGATTGCATAATTTTTTTTTTGCTGAGAGAAATACTTATGAAAACAATTGCATTTCGTAGGGAACAAACAAGCTGTTTTTATGACTTTCTTCTCGAACTCCGATATGACAGAAGATCCGTATATGTTGTCCATATGTACCGAATTTTGCGTGTTTTAGAATCGTCGGTTTTTCAGTAGTGGTCCACAGTCATGTAAGATGCAAAAGGAGCCTGGTAGATAAAGTGAATAGGACGTACTTTTGACTGCCATTGAAGTTTTGAAAATGTTACAAATGCATATTGCTGGGGACAAGTATTTATGTTAATACCTACAGCATTTAACATGCGTTATTACCGACTGGGGAGGGGGTTTAAAATAAATTGAATACATTCTGTCAGTTTAAAACTATTCCAGGAAATACCATTTTTCCCAACATAGCAGTACTAAGTACCTCGTACAATCATATTACTCCTGTGAAACAGCAGTGATCCGCGAATGCACACTGTTCAATTTTGTCCCCTTAAAATCGGCATTTTTAAAATTTTCAGAATGTTATCCACAAACATTCCAAAAGACGAAATGATAACTTGGGAGTAGGGATAGTGATGATAATTAAAAACAGCACATGATGTCTCGCGCGATACTACGTAGAATTCATCCCCTTCGTTTGACAAGTGAAATTATAGCATCTTTACTGTTTTGTGCGGGACTGTGTTTCTTTTGTGTGCGACCTTCGGAAATAATTTCAATAATTTCACAGCAAAGCATGCATGTATGCACGCACGCGCCAGGAAAGGGGCGAGTGCGTTGCCCCATGGAAAGGGCAGCTTTTTTAATTTCTTGCGCGTTTGTTGTGTCCTAAGCACCACAGCTCGTAATACCAAGTGAGAAACTTTTAATGTGTTAAATGCATGTAGGTTCGTGTTATGATTCTACAAAAATGTGGTTTTGGACCGGAGTAAAATATATATATTGAAACCAGAGTGAATTGGCAATATCACCAATTTAGCTCTTAGCTCACTGAACAACCATGCGTACAATTGAAAGTTATGTATGACATCGTGCGAGTTCTTAAATAATATGAATAGGCGGTGGTCCAGCAAAACGAGCAGCTTCTTTTTACTCTACTATAGAAACTTAATGAAAGATCCTTAGAAAGCATGTGATTTTGTGCAGTGTTGGTGGTTGTTCTTGAAAAGTGACTGTTGGAAGCATTACTTTTCCAGTCTTCCTCTTTCGTTTTTAAGTAAATTTCATTTACAACCGAAAAAAAAAAAATGTGTCTAGGTAACCCTTTTTGATGCATATATGGTAAGTGTTTCCGTTGTTTAAAGCGAACGTATCCAGCTTCTGACGTATTTTAAATAGAAACATCTTCTGTTGCTAAAAATCGTTTATTCTCAGCAGTTGAAGTGCCTATGGCAGTGTATCTCCACACACACTTTTTAATGTTGAAGAACCACCTTTAGGATTTTTGATAAGAAGATTTGGATTCTCACTCTACAACTGATCGATGTTCTGAAATCATGTAATGTTTCAATTGCATATAAATGTTTGAGACTCATATGATCAAACACTGAGAAAAACGTTTTGTTAATTCAAAACATTTTTTTGTCGATGTACAGTCAGCAAATTTTTTTGTTGAATTTGCAAAATCATTTTGTTGAAAATTATTGTTGATTTAACAAAATTTATTGTTATCACGACAAAACGTTTTGTTCATTTAACAAAGTGATTTGTCGATTTTCAGGAATTTGTTTGATCCAACAAAACTTGTGACAAAATGTTTTGTTGCAGTAACAAAAGGTTTTGTCATGATAACAATATATTTTGTTGGATCAAACGAATTTCCCAAAATCGACAAATCATTTTGTTAAATGAACAAAACGTTTTGTCGTGATAACAATAAATTTTGTTAAATCAACAATAATTTTCAACAAAATAATTTTGCAAATTCAACAAAAGTTTTTGTTGAATTAACAAAACGTTTTTCTCAGTGAAGATGCTCATTTTTTCATGCTTGGTAAGTGACAAATCAAAAATTTATGTTAGTATATTGAACGCATAGTTTTCGTACGAAGAAAATGAAAGATGTTTTAATAAAATTTTAACTGTGTCACAGAAGAACAGCAGAAATAAATAATTAAGTAAGTCTGCCATTAATATTTTCAGTATTCACGAGAAGGATGACCCTGTTTGGTACTGCTTAGTTTTTGAATCCTGGAGAAATTTCAGTTTCCTTTTTTATGCCTGTTTGAGATCCTGTGTGCTGTTTAAAGCGGAAACTGCAGAATCCCCATGATTCATCCAAGTGGAATGCTACGAAGATGTGGAATTTTGTTGTTTTTTTAGCTTCTCTGTTAAATTTTTTATACTCGGCTTGCATATTAATAAAATATTCACGAAAAGAGCGTAAACAATACTATTTTTGAACGATGTCAGAGTTTTAAATATCAGCAAATTTTTCGCCTTCCAGTAACACGGGGTTTTCAGTCTCGCGTTTATGAAGATAGTGGCGGCATAGCATTATCGGCCGCAACTATCAACTTTAAGATGAGAAAAATAATTCTCAAGGGGCTGTTTTTTAATAATAAAAAAAAAAGGCTAGCTTAAAATGTAAATTTTCATATCATCAGCACTTCACAGTTAATTTTTTTTTTTTTCGTAATGACTGTTCGTTGAAAAATTCTTTATAGCTTTTTGTCTTCTTCAAAACTGTTCGCTCCCCTACTCCCAAGAGGCTAGGACTTACATATTATTCGATGAAGCTATTTTTCTATGAGCGCATTGAATGACATACCATTTCCGTCTCATCTGATTTTTCGATTTTTATAGGACAATTTTTGAAGTTTTCGGTTCCAAAAACGTTGCGTCTGCATGTATTTGTATAGGTGTTGAAGTATATTAACTTAAGTTCGTTGTTGATTTGATATCAACGTTATTCTTGACATCCGTATTTACAATGTAAAGATAATGTTTCTTCCGCATTTTGTTATCGCATTACGTTCCGAAAAATGAAGATTTTAATGCAGATGTCCGTCCCAGCAGTTCAATGCGGAAGATATGTTCAATACTCAGGTTAATTCTATCAAAAGTATTCATTGTACACTATCATTACCATGTAGGATCCAGAATTCTTGTAATAATGGATTTTCCTCGTAGTGTAATCGTAATTTTTTTCTTTTTGAGTGATTTCTCGGTGTTGAAGTACGATTTTTCCACTAATGAGAGGAGCTATTTGATAAGCAAACAAATAAAAGCTGTGAATGTGTAAATGTTTGTTGAATGTGAAAATAAATAGTAAGAACGATAATAAAATGGACCTTCCCGTCTGAATTTTAAAAATTATTTGAAATCCGTTAAACAACGCTTTATTATTATTATTATTATTATTATTATTATTATTATTATTATTATTATATTATCTATATATTAATTCTATAAGGTTGTTTACTGTGAGTCATATTTTGTTAGAACGGCTGATTGTAAAGATATGGTTGAGGTATCAAAATAAAGATCTTATTATGTAGATGTGCCAGTCGAAGAGAAATATGAGATTGGGGCAACGGTTCGGGCGTTGTGGGGCGGCAAAGTTCCCGTGTAAAGTCTATGGGAGAAGCGTACGGTTGACATTCGATCGCCTGCGGTTGACTCACGCGCTGTTGAAGGCGGGGCATGAAGGGACTGAAATAGTCCAAAGTCCGAAGACTTCTCTTTCCTGAGCGAACCGTTGCGCAAAGCAACGCTAGCAGGCATTCGTATCAAAGTTCTCATCGGAACAGCGAACACTCTCTAAGTCCTGATTGCGTTATGCCGTTGGACTGTGTGAGGTATACATACAATTTAATATCCATTCGATCCAGTTTATTCACGTAGGTAAGACGTTTCCCATTATATAAAGATGTAAGTAGTCATTCCGTTGACCATTGTTAGTGAAAATATTTAGAATGCACATATTGAGTTGCGCCATCTATACTTCATTCTATAAGGTTTTTTACTCTGAGACCTATTTTGCGAGAACGGCTGAACGTAAAAGTATGGTTCAGGTATCAAAATAAAGGTCTTATCACGTAGATGTACCAGTCAAAGAGGAAACTGAGATTGGGGCAACGGTTCGGGCGTGACGGGGCGGCATATTTTCCATGTAAAGTCTACGGGAGAAGCGTGCGGCCCTTACCTACATCAGACGATCAGTTCAGTGTCAGACTTGGTGTGTGCATGGTGTTCTATGATCAGTCCTAAAGTAAGTAAATACTTTATTGCATACTTACCCTTAACAGAATGCCTCGCCCGCAAAAGAAAAAAGAAAACGTAAGAGCCTTACTGGAAGGCGTGAGCGATCAATGGGTCGCAACTATATGTCTCAGAAGAGAGAGAATGAAGAGTAGTGACTGAAGATGAGAGTGAAAGAGTGCGCTATCCAGTTGAATTTTCGCACACGATTGAGATGAGTGGACTTCCGCCTCATAATTTACGACTGAAAAAGGACGCAGTCGTGATGCTCATCACGAACCTGGCCGCCCCCGGTGGCGCGGTGGTCTAAGCGCTGGCTTATGATGATTCGTTCATGAAGGGTCCGGGTTCGAATCCCGGTGAGGCAAGGATGTTGTGTTTGTCTTACGGCACTGGCTCTCTCCTTACCTCTAACCAGTGACCCTAAATTAGGGACTGGCGACTGCTTATAGCTAAGAATACGAAAATTTCGCAGAAAAAATAGAAATTTCGCAAAAAAAGGAATTTTAAAAAATTCGCATTTATTCACAAAAACTAAAGACAAAAAAATTGTTTTTCAAAGTTTACTTAGTTTGCTGTTTCAAAAAACTTAGTTAATAGCTAACATTGTAGTAGTCTCTATATTACCTTCCTTTAGCCTTCTGTCAGTAATAACGATGTTGTACATACTGAAATATCTCTCAGCATCCACGCTGTTAACGGGGACTATGGAGGCTTTAAAATAAATGCTTTTGCAAAGTTAAGGTAGCAAAATTTTGTTGCTTTTAAAATCTGTATGACATCAACAGAGGTTTCTTGGTTGACCACTGTAAGTAGCTGTCTGTGAAAATGATTGTAAGAATAAATTTGTGCTCAAAGATGATGTGGGTGTGGTCGCAGCTACATATGGACAAAATAGTCTGCCAACATGTTGGTAGGCTTCATTTATTGCGTTGGATGTCATGTGGAAGGTCAATTTATTTAAACTTTATCTGCCGCTGTCTTCAGCATAATATTGTGCGCCTGATCAATTTCACCATTCTCGTTTGTCAAAATGCTTTCTGTCTTTTCGCTAAAACACCCTTGACTTTGGCGCTCAAGAGAAGACTGTAAATCTACTAATATTACTTCACAAAAATTGTGCGAACGGATAGTTTGATCCTTCTAAATTGTCAATTAATTTCATAATTTTCGGACAGAATTCAAAAACGAAAGTCAATTGAACGCGTATTTTACGAGCGTAGAATTTTATTTTATAGACTTTCCTTTAGGAAACTGGTTTGTCGAGTTATCGTCTTCATATTCATTGAGAAAAGCAACAATATGCTCCCTATATTCGCTAAAATAAATGACAGCTTTGAATCAAGAATTCCACCTGGTTACAACAGGCGTGGATGGGGTAGAGTTTTGCTGGCAGTTGAGGTGCCTTTCAGATAGCTTAAATATTCACTTTTCATTTTTTTGGAGTGCAAAAAAGCTGTCTTCGTCTTGGCTACAATGAAATTCAATTCTTTGAACTCTTTTATAAATACGTCACCCACAAGATTCATCTTATGCGCCCAACATAATGGTAGTGTAAAATATGGTCTCCAAGAAGTATTTTTAATAAGTTGCAGCACGCAGTCATGTAATGTGCAGAGTTTGATAGTAGGCCATTTACTTGAGAGTATTCAATTTCATATTCTTTCAAGGTGTCAATTAATTGTTTGAGAGCAAGTGGAAGAATTAGCAACGTTTAAAAAATATACGCTTGCCAGGAAACATAACGGCTCTGGTTCTGAATTAATAGCTTTCAATAGGACTGAAAAAACACACCTCCTTGTTTATCTGATGTTTCATCGGCCACTACAATTACTGGTTTATTTTTCAGCTGCTCTTTCTTTACCTGTTTCTCCGAAATTCCGCAAATGGTACGTATTTACGTCTCAAAGTATCTACAGAAGGAAGGTTACATGAATCAGGCGCATATTTTACGAAATAATCGCGAACAGTGTGATCTAGTTTATGCATGGGAATATTGGCTTTTAAACACATTCTTACCATGTCTTCTGCAAAATAATCTCTTTCCTTTTTGGCACGTTTTTGCGCTTGCAAACCACCGACGATTATAGTCTGCTGTTTAGCTCCAGATGGGTCTGGCTGAGCTACATTTTTCTTCTTTTAGTGAGTAGCAGAGGTCGTATGTTTCATTAAAGCATCACTTTTCTGCACTTCTAAACGAACATCACAAAGTTTGCACATCACGTTATGTTATCGCTTAAATGCAATCCCGCGTGGTCAAACTTTTTCTCTGGTGTAATTCCTTCTTAGGGCGGCCCATATTGATATATGCCTATCAAACGAAATTCAAAAGCAAACATGTGCTCATTCGTATGCTTTCAAGGCCAGCCAGACAGTGCGACTGAGAGGCGCTGGCTGACTTGCCAAGAAGGACAGAGGCGTGCCCTGGAGTTTCCTGGTTAACGCACGCTGACTATGACACGCACGGCGCAAGTGCTGCGCGAAATTACGCCCTATTTTCGCTTAAAAAAGTTAATTATCGAGATGTCGCAGAAAAGTAGTTAAAATAAAATTTTCGCATTTATTCGCTTATATTGGCAAATTTCGCATTTATTCGCATCTATTTCGTAAATACGAAAATTACGTATCCCTACTTATAGCCCATTGAGTTACTAGCGGTGGTCGTTAAACCTTCAGTCAAAAAAAAAAAAAAAATCACGGACCTAGACTGTCTTTACTGAAGGGTTGAATGAATTTGTCAGTCAAATGAAGTTTACATTTGTTGTTTCATATGAGTTTATTATTTTCAAAAACAACAACAACAACAAAAAAAACCTGACCGTCGATTCCGACGGGTTTCGTCTAATTATTATTATTATTATTATTATTATTATTTAATTTTTCGCTCTTCATCAAGAGGTGGAAATGATTGCGTTTCGTGAGATATTTGCTTTCAAAGTGGATGGGATAAAAGGTAAATAGATCTACTTACCTTGGATGGGATGTGTTTCTCTTTCTAAACACGTTAAACGGCTGTGTTGCTCACGGTGGTCGTTAAACCTTCCAATCAAAAAAAAAAAAAAATAAAATAAAATAAACGGCTGTCGTTTTAGGTCAGATTAAGGGGATTTCAAGTGAGATGTGGGTGCAAACTCATTTGGTTCATTCTACGGCAAATCACTCAACCGTGTTTACTACTAAGTCTGCTTTTTTCAAAACGTTTTTTTCATGTGTAGGTGCTCATGAGTTATGTTTGTCTAACTTTTTTTCAACATTTTTTTACCCATAAGGGCATTGTTGCGCCATTTTGAAAAAAAAAAAAAATGACATTTCGTGCGTGCGTAAGTCGCTGCAGTCAGACTTGATTTCTCTAAATTGGATGTAACCATCTTGTTCTTAAAGCAGTTTATTTCAATTTAGTGTCAAATTAAAGCTATTTTTTTTGTACTGTGAAATGCAATTATCAGATTTACAAAATGTTCATGGCACATATTTATATTTCTTTTTTTTTCTTATACTTTTAGTAAATAAGATATAACTTGGTAACCGCAACAAACACAATTTTCATATTTTACCATAACGTAAGCCCATCATAAATTTAATTCAGAGTAAAAATCTAAGGCTTGTTTTCTGTGGCTTTTGAAAAAAAAAAATCCACAACTCCTAAGTTTTATCTCTCAAATGGATAGGGCTGCACGAAGCAGAGGTTTTTCTTTGAATCAGATCTTTTAGGATTCGTGATGGACAAATCTTCAATGAATAGAAGTGAGTTACAATTAATAATTACCAGGAATTATCTTGTTTAACCATTAAAGATCCAGTGTGAATGTTTAATTGCTGAATTTTATAAATAATAATTTATTAGCGCGTGTCTGTTAACTTTTTATACTTATAATTTATTCTGAATAGTATTAAATTTAAAAGGAAGCTGTACAGTACTGTGCTTTAACACTAAAATTTGAATATCTGCATAAACGTCATGGTGAGTCAGAGCTTGCATCAGCAGACCGAACTTGCTAGAGCAGGCATGCGTGAACATGAACTTTGTAATGGGGTTCCCCTCCCTCAGCTGAAAATCCAGCATTCAGTTTGTTTACTTTCGTATCACTGTCGAACTACTGGCGAGTCTATAAAGTGTGAGACAGTTCTGAGAAAATAATTTTTCTTCAAGACTTTTAAATAGTTTCGAATGATTTTTTTATAGTACATAGTGGACTAATTTGGTGAACAATTTTTACATGTACTGAGATTAATCATAGCTGTGGAAAAGTGTTGTATTGTTTTACTTCTGGCTGTTATCAAGGAATACCAGGAGGGTCAAATGAAAAAAAAAAAAAAATCATAACATTTATGAATTAAATTGCAGTAAGCAAGAACTAATTACTCAGATCAAAATATCCGGATGTACTTGTATATAGACTGTGTTACTCTGAGTTGGAGATTTATACGTTAGTTTATGAGGACAGATAAAGGAAAGTGTATGTTGTAATCCATTTACAAAACAAATTCCAAAGAATCGAAAACCTGTTCCCTTGTCATTTTCAAAAAATATCAAAACGTTGACCTTATACCCAGGTCAAAGTTATGTAGTTCATACAGAAAGCATGATATCAGATGCTAAAACAAGCAGCGATGATCAGTTATCATTGACTGTCAATCTTATAAATCTCTTTTCATTGATAAGCTCAATCAAAGTTGTAATTCAAAAAGCTTTTATCCAATTGAAATAACAAAGAAAATTTGGCAATCTTTTAGACGGATGGACATGGTAGTTTTTACGAATTCTAAGTAAGACAGTACTTTTAGTTTGGCATCTTACATAGTTTTGCCACGTAAACAAACATATTCGATGTCGGAAATTTCATTTCACGTGTTTTATTATTCATATATAATTTCGTTAAAAATATATGGAGCACGCTCAGCTGGAAAACCAACATTCAATTTGTTTACATTTACAACTATCGCGATGCTCTCCCTATTTTTGTCGGGATAGGTGCAGCTCAGCTCTGTTACAACCGTCGGAAGGGCACAGACTATCATGTAGTTTGCTTTTTGATTGATTGAGACTCGTTCCATCGCTTATTATTGCATCGGTTGCCATGTTAGGTTTAACGAATCATGATAAAGCGTTTTGTAAAATAAGGAGACATTTTATGGGTTTTACAGTGCAAATTATGTGATAGTTTTCTGATTTTCCAGTTACATCACTGTTGAGGGCGGGGGGGGGATTGCGCAGCTATGGATGGTTTTATGAATAAAGACAAAAACAAACATGTAAAAGGTTATTTCCGCAATCGGTAATGTTTACTAAGTAGAGACGAAATACAGCCACCTCTGGCAACGATGCATGCAGATATCTGGTGTGACATTGAGTCAAAGAAAAGTGGGATGTTGTCCTGTGGCAGGTTTTGCCAGGCGTGCTATGATTGTTGGTCTAGTTCGTCGACATTCCGGTCCTCTACAATTCACTTCCCTGCATGCCCTTTACATGCTCGATTGTCGAGAGATCTGGAGATCTGGCTGGCTACGGACTGGGGTAGAGTGTTCAAAATCACGGCGACATTCCCGGAAGAGGTGAGGTGTGTGTGACCTAGCATTATCGTGTTAGGAAATTTCTCTCGGAAGACGTGATAGCAAAAGTAACACAATTGGTTTTAGAATGTCGTCAACGTACTATTGTGCTGTTAAAGTACCAGCCACGAAGCAGTACTAGAGGGAAACCGGCTATCGTAACAGATGTCTCCCCAGATGACCAACACCAAATGCGATGACAGAGTGTCGTTCCACAATGCAGGCCGCATCGGAGCTCTGCCTCCGTCTTTTTCAGACGTCAATGCGCGTTGAGATAGCTCTGTACGTTTATTCGCGGTGAATTATAATCATTTGCATGCCGAGTTTTGCGGCTGACTGACTATTTGATCAGGGTGCTTCGATTATTTTATTTTTTTATTGTCACAGACTGTATTCTGTATTTACGAGTATACCCCACCGTTGTCGGCTCACATATTGATCGATTAAAAATAGTTAAAATGATATTTTCGGATGCTGGGTACGAAAATGATGGCGTTCATTGGGTTACAGGAGAATTTGCAACTCCTGAATATGCGCAAGCAAAGAATTTTAGAAATACGATATGTACGAAAAATTGCTGAAGTAAAACTGGGCTGTTGCGTTATGAGAAAAGGGGACCGCCGTTGGACAACAGAAGTATATTCTTTCAACGCCAAGAGACTTGGAAATATGTCCACATAGGAAACTCCTAAATTATACAGTACATTCAGTATAGACTTAAAAACAACAACAACAACAACAAAAAAAATTCCAGATGAAGCGTAACGATACAGTCAGAAATGCTGATAAAAACATAAACGAATTTCAGCGAATCAGTTAAAGGGAAATTACCTTCAGTCAACCAGGGAACTGATTAAGTGATCCATAAAATAAACTGAAGAAAAAAGGATCCCGAATGAAGTCATGGAATATTTTAAAGACTAGCAACAGTTTTATCTAGAAGGGATCGCAACGGCTCTTCTAAAGGGGAAATCCCTGATTTTCTTCACCAACTTATTATAATCTTCGTCTGATAAGATTCTTAGCTGAGAAATTCTAGAGCGCCACTAATGCTCTTTATCTGGAATCATCTCCAGTATGTTCGTTTTACTATTTCCTTTTCTATTTGGAGTATATCGCAATTTTCAAGCATGGGGGGGGGGGGGGTCCATGTATAAGGGCTGCACCCAGAAGTTTCGCTTCCTAAAAACAAATTTGTCTCAATATCTTCAGGCTGAAATTTTGTGATTTAATAGATATGGGTGATCGTCCGACAGAGTGGTAACATCGCAATGTTGCCAAATTCCAACTTATTCCACTTCATCCTCAGAGCTATCTGTGGTAATATTTTTAGCTAATATGAAATTAAATTACTAGTGACATTAAAAATCTTCATATTATTTGACGGGAAAGTTACTCTTCTAGGATGGTAGTTCGATCAATTCTAGCTTTTAAGCATAATTTTCATAATGGAAAAACTAATTATTTTGTTTTTTTGGACAAAATATAAGTAATTGGTTTTTGCTAACAGGGTAAAAATAAGAAAATGGGCTTTTTAATTTTACTGGGGAGGTAGTTTGTGAAAGAATACAATAGTAGCAACGCAAAATGCGCATACTGCAAATTGAAACAAAAGACCGCTCTTATAATCATGTAATTATTTTTACTATGGTGAAAACCACGAATACCATTTTTTTCATACATTTCTTCTTCATTTTTTGTTGCTATTTTTTTTTTTTTTTTCGTATCAGCAATGAAATTCACCAATAAAGTTTCATGACTCATATTAAACAGCGTCAGTCGCCTTCGTTGCGGTTGTATAAAAACCGCAGTAGCCTCATAATCACAAATCATATAAATGTGATTCGGTTCATGAAAGTAACATAAACTGCTCAGAACCTATTTGAAAATGCGTACCTTTAAACAATGGCTTCAGGATCGCCTAGAATGCGTTCTTATAGTTCTAAGCTTACGGGTAACAACGCTGAAATTCGGCTCATGGTTTTTAATGTATTTTTCTAATGAAATGCATGTTTTCTCATTCCGTATAGTCTCTTTCTGCCATATCAATGAGTAAGGTAAACAGGCTTCCTTTGTTTTAAAGAGAAATTAAGTTTAAATTTATCTTGCGTGTCACTGGCTTTTGTGACTTCTAAATTCACTTTCATCACTACTTAAAATTTCAAGGGAAGGACTGATTTTGAATTATAATTTCGTTTCAAGAAAAAATGACAAACGCTTGCTCCCTTAATTGGTATAAAAAAAGTGTACAGAATGGGAAAACGTGCCTTTCATTACAAAAAAATTCATTGAAAAAACTGCTCTTGTGAGCTGTTAGCAAGATTAAAAAATTCAAACCTACTCAAAAACTTCTGTGTAAGGGCGACTTACGAACTTTCCGAGGGGGTCAGCCCCACCTGTTGCCTTTCTGGTTACGTGTCTGAGTCGCAGGCCGAAGTATGCGTTCTGTGAAAAAAGTACCGGTGTTAAATGCTGTATTTATCATAGCACGAAAATACGATATTTTCATGACTGTTGCAACTTTCTATTATTTAGTGTCATCTTTTATTTATTTATTTATTTATTTTGGTAATGGATTAACTAATGTTAATTTTATAGATAATCCTTGAACACTCTAAGCAGTTCTTACCCCTAGCGCTTTGACCTGTAAGTTTCATGGCTCGTATAGCACACCCATCCTTGAGCTAGCACAGATTATGAAGAAACACAGAACTGTGTTTTTGGGAGAAGGAAAAAGAACGATTGTTTTACTAATATACTTCCATTTGACCTAATTGTACACAGGATTACAGTTTCCCTTAAAATCATGTTCTTCTGGCAATAGCAGAACTGCCTTCATGAAAGTGGGACTATCTTCATAAAGTGGAACTCAGAGACGGGGGAGGGGGGGAGGCTCCTGAAGTTTGTAGTGTATACATTAAAATTGTTTATAGACGTGCCAGTTAACTGTGATCAACGAACACATTTCCACGAGACGTACCTAGCTCGCACATGATGGACGCTAATTTGCATTTTGTTAACAAAACTGAATTGTCAAAATTGTGGACAAGGAATGTCGTTCAGGATAGACAGCGAATTTCAGTTTTCGCTATCTGCTCTGAAAGATATTCCAAAACTGTTCCTGCAAAATTATATACAGCTTAGTCCTTATTTGTGCTCCATTTTCTTTTTTTTAAACCTGCACTTTTCGTTTTTAGTAGACTGATTTTAGTATGTGTTGAGTTTTATGTTCTGAAAAATGCATATATAAAATTTGAGCGGAATACCAATTTGGTGATTGTTTTTGCAAGTGTGGAAGCGAAAAAACCATACCTTTCGTTTATAAAGTGACTTATCTTGTAGTCTTTCAGTGTATGACAGCCGCAGTGCATTCTGAATTATTTACCTATTCGTTTGTCTAAGAAGAGTTTATCAGAAGGGAACAGCAACTTTTACAAGATTCTTACACAAATCTGTCAAAAAATATATGGAAACCGTGAAAACGTAACTCAAGACAGTGAAGTGAGACAGCCGCCAATGCGAATAAAACAATGGTTTTCTCGAAAAGGAAAAAAAAGACAAACCTTAAAAAAAGTTATGTAATTTCTTTGTGTCTGTATGAAAATCTGCAATAGTTTGACGTTTCAGAAACTACAAAGAGGCGTCTTTCTTGTTTGTCTCTGTGTGATTTTTAAGACACCTGAAGCATGATAAATCATCATCATACCTATATCACCAGAAAAATAAGATGTTTCGAAACTGAAGCCCAATCACTCAGTAGCATTCAGACCAGCAACGGCTTTAAGCTGAAAGAAGTGTTTACAAGATTGGAAAGTGTTGTGTTGAAAACTATTCTCATCAAACTGTCAATTTGGTGCATATAAATGAATACAAAGGAAAAGTATGCTACCTTTCTCTCACTCTCTTTTTCTTTCTTTAAGATCATTTTTAAAAGATCAGAGGGAAAGTAAAATTTTTGCTGCTGAAAGAACGATTAATTAAATACCGCCAAATACAAAACTGCAGCTATAGAAAACGGAAAGATAATAATCAGCTGTCACTTCGGGCAGTGATATGCAGTCCTTTCAGGGTAGCGCTGTTATTCGATATTGTATATCGGTTAATTTTCTTATCTTTTCGCGCTGAAAAGTACGTTTTTCCTCTTTGGCATTTATGCACCGAATTACTGCGAATGCTGCCAGTAGCCTACGTACTTGTAAATCATCGGCCTAATGTTTTTTTTATGTGGCGCACACCCATCACACGGACCACAATCGCCAGTTTTCTTATCGCTACATGCTTTATTTTGGTGGCTATGACGAGCAGGTTCGTGTCCTCTGAATCTATTGCGTGATTTCTGCTTTTGTAATGGAAAAAATCTCTCTTTTGCTATGAAAGGGACAAAGAATTTGGACCGCTTGCCACCGAGCCGCCTATTAAGGACCATGTGCCGGTGCCCTTCGCTGTTTCTGCCTCCGTGATTTTTAATACGGCTAATGAGATATTCATAAATGGGCAGTCTTTCTGTCTCTGTGTGATGGACATCCTGTTGAGTCTGGCATTTATCCACTAGCCTAATTATGGAAACCCTTTGCGAAGTTTATTTTCTATGATAGTCAATGCCCTTCCTTGAGGTTTTCTGTGTAAGCATTGTAGCAAGTTGAAGAGGGCAAGTCAGTGAATTCAGTTATGCTCTGTGCGCCGATGCATTCGTTTTATCCCGTTCACTGTACATTTTAACCGTGCGTACCTCAGGAAAATTTGGCAGTACATCTTAGACTTTCGATATCGCTCTCAACTTAAAAAAAAAAAAAAAATGATTCGTTCTTTCTACTATTTTTGCTCCGTCATTGCAAAAGTTAAATATGAAAATTATTGGCCAACTCATTGGTTGTTTTTCATGCAGTGTCCAAATGCTCAACTACAGATTCCTAGAAATATTTTAGTCAAGTACTTTTAAGAGAAAGACAGCTAGCTGTTCAATTGTTTTTAACATTCAGCAGTAAAGCCTTTGTAATATTGTCAAAGAAATCAAAAACGGACGGAAGTATGTTTATAATGATGCATCGGTTTGTACATTTTTGATTTCTTCGCAGATAGAGAAGTACAAGAAGTTGTCGAAGATTTGCCTTTCTTTTCAGTACGCTTTACGGAAATATTTCTAGATATTGCAGTTGAGCATTTGTTTGGATACCGCGCGAAAAGAAGCTATAGTATTAGTTCTTAATTTCTGCCTATATCCAATTTGCTGTTGATTGTAGCTTCTGCCAGTATACAGTCTGCTATATATTGAGTAAAGAACAAAGGCTAACGTCATTTCGAGTGGGACATCCGCGCAGGGCCACAAAAGATGATCAGCTATTAAAATATACCACGTCTTGAAACTAAGTTTTGCTCCGAGTTCGATGCTTAATTTTTGGGCACCAATTTTTTTTTTTTTTTTTTTTTTTTTTTTAGTGAGCTTGCTTATTAAAATGTAAAGGTTTTGCTATTAAGAATGAGTCCATCTGAAATTTCTTCTGTCTTCTAATCGAGTTACGTGTAAAATTTATCATGTAGTTCTAACGAGAATTTTTTACCATACGGTTCGCTTTTTCTCCGGTGGTCTGCTAATCTTGCTGATTGCTCAGTTCACCTATTTATTTATTTACGAGGGTAATTTCATAAGTTTTGCACACTGTCTGTTATCTCTTAAATGAATTTATTTCACAACATACTTTTACAGGCCTTCGAAGTAATCTCCATGTTTCTTTATGACAGCGGTCCAACGTTTGGGCAAGTCTTGTACTCCATTCAAGACACTTCCATCGTTGAGGCGTCGGATTACTCGGGTCACCTCATTAGAAACATCCTGAATCGTACTGAATCGTTCCCCTCAGAGTGGCTTCTTTTGTTTCGGGAACAAGTCATAGTCTGGTGGGGGCTCAAGTCAGTACTGTGTGGCTCGTGAGGAAGCAGTTCCCATCTATACTTTTCCAGAATGTCTCTTACTGTACGAACAACATGCTGTCTCGCGTTGTCATGAAAAATGATGACACCAGCTTCAGGCATGTCGGGCTTTCTTTGGCGAATCTTTGGGCTCAAAACATTTTGCAGAAACCTGCGGTAGTATTCCGTTGTTACAGCATTCTGTCTATTGCTATCAGTCCAACCTTGGAATTGGCCATAAAAGCCCGTAATCATCATCAGCTTAACCTTCGATTGTTCGCGGCGGAATTTTTCTGGCGAGGTAATTCTGGATGTTTCCACTGAGCGAACTGAGATTTCAGTTCTGGTTCAAAATCTCGTATCCAGGTTTCGTCTATAGCAACAATTCTGTCTGAAAACTGCTCGCCTTCTGTTTCGTACCTCTGAAGCATTTCTTCTGCGATCCCTTTGCGAACTGCTTGCTGCTTTTCACTCAGATTATGCGGAACCCATTTGGCAGCCACTTTTTTCTGTAATTTTTCAGTTATACGAATCTGAAAACCGAAGCGGTAGACATGTTTGCTTCATACGCAATCTCTTCACATGTTTTCCGTCGATCTTCTTCCAAAATGCTGTTGACGATAACCACAGAAGTGTCGTCCGTTGCATTTAAATGGCAGTCAGCTTCTTGGGTCTTCTTCCATGCTTTCCCGACCTTGGCGGAAACGAGAAACCCACCGTGACACTGTGCTACGATCCACTACATTAACCCCACAAACTTCACACAAAGCTTTATGAATTTCTGTAGGGGATTTTCCTCGCAAATTTTCAATTTTAATGTAGGATCGCTGATCGCTACGTGAAATCTGACCTGACTCACTTTCTTCTTCCATTTCTAGGCAGAATGTTTCGGAACAGGAACAAATTTGCCAGCAAACGTAGACACAACTTTTTATACTGAAGTCCGGCCGCCCCGGTGTCGCAGTGGTCTAAGCGATAGCTTCTGATTATTCGTCCGAAAGGGGTCCTGGTTCGAATTCCGATGAGGCATGGATGTTGTGTTTGTCTTACAACACTGGCTGTCTCCCTTCCCTAAACCCAGTGGCCCTAAATTAGGGACGAACGACTGCTTATAGCCCATTGAGTTGCTCACGGTGGTCGTTAAACCTCCAATAAAAAAAAAAAATAATGAAGCCTGACTCACAACTGGCGAAACGATTGGAGCGATTGCATCATCCTACGCGCAGCTCCTGCGCAGTGTGAAATTTTTTTTAAATGACCTACGTATGTATTTATTTATTTATTTTCTCTCGGTGGACCTATTAGGGACAGCTACTTCTCATACTTGAGCAATTAAACACAGATTCTCGTACTCAGTTCCTTTTGGGTAACCACTAGGTAAATAATATGTACCTGTCATTTCATTTGCAGAAAAAAATTATCGCATTGTGAAGAACTTTGTCTTTCAAGCATTCAGTTAAACTAGTAACACAGCAGTTAACAATTAACAGCCGTTAACTTTGTTATTTGAACATTCACAATTTTTATCTCTTTTGGTCCTCATGCAGCTTTGAGATCTTCTCCACTCTCTTATCTGATTCATACAAAAATCTAAATACCACACCTTAGCATTTTTTGAGGGCTTAAAAAATTTAAAGACTTAGCTTCCTCGTGGCCCAAATATTTGTCGTGTCTTTCAAAAATTCCGGGTTCTGTTTGTAAAATGCATAAATTTACTCATATGATGCATAGTTTTAAATATGATATTTCGAACTTGGAGGTTGTGGAAGAAATATTCTTCACAAATGCATGGGACAGCTACAGGATTTTTAAGGCGGCGAACAGAATAGCCATTGCCTTGCTTTAGTGTTCAACATGTAACTTAACATCATAAATTCTCTATTCAGCATGTAATTTAACATAAGAAATAATCTGATGTTAAGTTACATGTTGAACAGTAAGCAAGGCAAATGGCTATTTTGTTTGCCTCCGTAAAAATCCTGTAGTTCCATGTATTTGCGAAGAATACTTCTTCCACAATCTCCGTGTTTAAAATACCGATGATGTAATAAGAATGCTACGAGGAAGCTCCTGAGTGCTTCGATTGTTGTAAAATCTTAAGTTGTTCAAATTCTTAATCATCAGATGCTTGGGACTTCATTGTCCTGGGTGATGTAACGGATAGCATGCTGAAACGGTGCGGATTCGACTTTTCAAATTTTTTCTGATGTTAAGTTGCATGTTGAACAAATAAGCAAAAGCAATGGCTATTATATTTGCCTCCTTAAAAATCCCACGGTATTTCAAGTTCAGTTACATACAAAACTAGTCAGAATTCTTTTTATTATTCAACAAATTAAATGACACTGGAAATTAAATTGTATGCAGATGATTTATATACACAGAAAACATGTATACATTTGTATACATGTAAGAATATACTTTTTGCTATTTGATTTGAAGTTCTTAATCATCCGCTTTATTACCTCAACATAGCATAATGCACATTAATTAATTTTGCTCTCAGAAAAGTGAATTCCCTCTCCAGTATCAAACCTGAAACTCACAGCTGCTGGGATTAAATTAAAGTTACATTCATTCTTTCGTCGTTCAGCTTTATTTGCGTAATTTTTTTTGAATTATGTTTCGTGTGCATATGTTCGCTCAAATATTCCAACTACATGGGGTAGAAAATGAAGTTGAGGTTTACTTTCATGAGGGGTGGATTCAAGCGTGTATAAATAGCGCGAGTGCACACGTTAAAAAAAAAAAAAAAAAATCCTGCTAACTTTCTAACTTCCTTTCCCTTTTCTTTTTTCTTTTCGATTCTGATTTATCCCACTTCTGAATGTTAGCAAATCTTACTTTGTCTGCCGTAGTAATCATCGAAGAGTTCGGCTTTCTTTGTTGAATTCTCGTTGTTTTCTCAGAACTGAAGGTAGGCAAGTATAAGCTTTTTGGTAGTGTTAGCTTCTACTCGTACAACTCTTATCACTTAACTACTTTTGCTATGACTTTCCATTCAGAGTGTCGTATCCCGCATCTCATATGTTTAGTTTTCCAGGTAATGCAACAGCGAAGACGCGCAGCGCCCATCCAAACCTTGTTTAGGAAGCATAATTTCGCAACAAGAGGACTGTTTTCACATGCTTGTGGTGAAATTTTCTGGCTTCACATACTCTGTTTTGTGGTTTCATTTCTCATTAAGTTTGTAGTACCACTGTTTTCACAAAAGATAAAAAAAAAAAAAGTAACAATGAAATAAAAATGTGGAAATGAATTCTTAAGGCAAATGAAAAAATGGTGAAAGTTGGCACTGAAAAAAAGAAAAAAAGTGTAATCCAAACGCTAGTCACGATTTCGGTTGTCTTCACTTCCAGTAAATTGTAGTCATCACATTTATAAGCTTGCTATTTTTCAAGCCTATGATTTTTCATAGATCTTTTTTCTTCACTTGTTCCACAAACTTTTCTTAGAGTTCCATTCATATATCTTTTGACATATGAGCTTAAAATTGCGCTGTTATCAAATCCAAGGAGATATATATATATATATTTTTTCACTTCTTTCTCTTCTGTATAAATTTCGCTAACCCTGCGGATGAAACCTGTCAGTATCTAATTCGCATTCCAGACATGTTGTGTAGAATTAGATATTTGACACGTGAATGTTCAATTTACTGGATCAAACGGAGAGAGAGAGAGAGAGAGATGAGTGAGTGAGTGAGTGAGTGAGTGAGTGAGTGAGTTAGTTAGTTAGTTAGTTAGTTGTGCCCATTCATTTTCTTTATTGAATCGAAACACAGTCATATTGCCTTTTTAAGAAGATAAAAGTGACATAACGTGTTCGTGGAATTGGTTATTCCATGAAAAGTACGTACGAAATCATTGAATCGTAGCTGTCTTGGCAACACGGATTTAGCACTTTGTATTATTACGCAAACTTTCTACTTCAGACTTTCGAAGAAAAAAAAAAGGTGTTGGGAAAGACATACTTCTATTTTAGACAGCTCACTTCTGGTCTTCAAAGGGAATTGAGCTAGAAGCTACGATAAGTGAAGTGCTGCGTAGCGTATCATAAAAAATGTTGCCGCCTCACTGTTCAGTTTTGGCGCTGAATGATTTTTCTGCGTTTTTTTTGTGACTGGAATTTTAACCCGTGACTTAGATTTTTTTTTTAAATCAGTATTGTAGACACTTTCTGTGGAGACCTTGAGTTGTTGTATCAGCTTGGATGTGATTAAAATTTCTCGTATTTGCTTCTTGGTGAAGTTAGGTGAAGGAAGTTAAATGTTGTTTCGCTAGTAGTGTTATATTTGGAAGTAGGAGGCATCATTCATGTGCCGTGTTTTCCTTATTCGTTCCTTTAAAGGGTCATTCAGTTGACTAGACAGCCGTTTAATAAGGCCACTCCCATTCTACTGCTGTGCCTGAAGAGAGAGAGAGAGAGAAGAGAGAAGAGAAGAGAAGAGAGCGTGGTGATGGTGGGAGAAGATAGTACAATTGTTTTGCTACTTCGATACAACTATTCAGGTTCAGAAACACGCATGACGTGTACGGCCCACGTGTCGGATTAAGTTGCCATTCACAAAAGGCGGTAAACCAATAACTGTTTCACAGCATTCACATCTGCCGCAGGGTCTGTGACCATCCTGATTTTGTATCATGCTTTCAATGAAGATCTGTTTTTATTTTGTCTCGTGCTTTCAGTGTGGCGTCTTTATTCTGTCTGGTTACTGTCCATTTGAATAATTATTGATTGATCAATAAAATCTTCCATAATGCCCGTGAATAAGAGTGTATGCTTGTTTGATCTGGTTCGAAATTTGTATTGCGCTGTACGTCAGAAAATTGTAATGTGAGAGAAAATTTAAAGTCAATAAATATTCTTATCCATTGTGTTTTAACTACAGTGGAATCTCGTTAAATTCCCATACTTTGTTCATTGTACTCAACCGGCGGCAAGCGAGGGTGGTTGTAGAGGTTCATATAAAATAAAAGATGAAATTAATTGAATGACAGTGTAAGGAAGAAATAAAAACAAACATACGTTCTTGTGAATCAGATCTCTAATTCTGAGAACGTAGGTATCGGAAACATAGTGATTAAGTAAGGTTCACGACGAAAATTCTTTTGAAATAACGTGATTTTACATATTTTTTTTATAACATCAATACTTCTTTTATTAGTACCATCGGCATCTACGCAGCGAAATGTCATTTTATCTTTCATCTTTTTGCAGCCTTTCTCATTTTTATTTGAAATCCATTTATCGGATATCATCCTAATAACAAATCAGGCTCATTCATGTTATGCATATATTTTAATTCATAACCAGATATGATTTCTAACCTTTTTTTCTTGCCTCATCCACTGTACTTTTAAAGGATTTTTGGCTGTCTCATCGAGCCGTATTCTCAATGATAATCCGTGTCGAATTTTGAATCTTTGATGCCAACCATTACTATAACTGAATTCTTGAATTTGATATTCTTTCCCAAACTGTACCGCCTTTTCAAGAATTACTTCATCGGTAATAACTCCATGCTTGCTATTTGCCTATTCAATTCATAGAACAAGAGCTTTCTATAAACTTCGTGTTTGCCTCTTTAATTTTTTTTAACTGAGGGCAGTTGTTTTTCAGATCCCATTCATTTATGTTTTATCGCTGAATAATGCCTCTTATTGTTCTTCTGTCGATTGACTTGCCAAAAAAAAAAAAAATCCGTAAGGTGATTTGCTGAAGCCTGATGACTAGATCCAGGATTACGATCTGTGAATGCACATATTGACATTTTCTCATGAACATCTAACAATGTTTCACCCATTTCAGGATGCTTTAAAATATACAAAAACTCATTGATGAATAGGAAAAAAGCCCACACAACTAGCAGTCCCTGCGAAAAGCAGTGGCTACCGAAGGCGTTGGATAACCAGATGTTTTGTTTTGGAATCCAGAGCGTGTAATGTGAGACAGAAAATGTCATTTTCTGAAAGAGTATCTCCTCTATGGAAATATAAGACGTGCGTCTCACATCATTCGGTCAAATCGTAAAGGAAACCATATGCGCTAGGTAATTAGTTCCTACCTCATCGTTTTGTAAACGTCTATATTTAACCGGACACGCACGCACGTCAGATGTAATAAAACACCGGTCTGCCCTCGATTTTCAGCAGCTGACCACGCTAACGGCATTATTCTTTTTTCGGGAAAGTGGGCGTAGCGATAGCTGATATCTCACCGATGCTGTAAAACTTCTTTGAAGAGGACCCATCTAACATGCTTTCGGGGCACACCTAAAAAGATAAGGTGGGCGATTCGGAGTGTCTGCTGCAAGTGAATATTTTGAGAGGTCGTTCGACTGGGCTATTCTCCAATGAAAATCACCAAAGTATCGCTGAAATGTCCTGGTGGATGGCGGTTAGCAAGGTGGCGGTTTAAAAGGGTAAATTCCTGTTTAGTAGAATAGGATAAGATTTGTAACCCGTGAGCAATGGATGGAAAACGGGGGGTGGCGGTTTTTCGAGGTTCAACGACATTTTGTATCCAGCGCTTGCATTATTATCGCATGTCTTACATAAGGAATGTTTGAAAGTGATTCGATTTAAAATTATGGAGAATCTAAGAAACACAACAGGGCAGAAATATGCTGAAGAAGTTGTTTTTCACAGTAACCGCTTGATTATGGATGCCGCTTGAGAGCCAGTTTTTCATTTCAACACTGTCAGTTTAAAATTTCTCCTTAAACCGTGAAAACTTTTTGTATACTTGGATATTACCGTGCAAGATTGATTATACATTAGTTCAAAAAGGAATATGAGAAATATACCCTAAGTGGCCACTCCAGTCACAAATTATATCATCATCATCATTGTCAACCATTATCAATCCACTGCTGGACAAAGGTCTCCCCAAGTTTCCTCCACAACGGTCTGTCTTGTGCCAGTCTCCTCCATGTCACTCCCGCATACTTTCGAATTTCATCCACCCCTCTCCCACGTGATCTTCTTCTTGGTCTTTTCCTGTCCCTTAGAATCCAATCTAAAATTTCGGCTGTCCATCGATGGTCTGTCCTTCTGGCAGTATGTACAGCCCATTGCCATTTCAGGGATTTAACTCTGATCATGATGTCTTCCACTTTTGTCATGTTTCTGATCCACGAGTTCCTCTTCTTATCTCTCCTGGTTACACCAAGCATGTACCTCTCCATGCTTAGTTGAGTTGTCTGCAGCCTTTGTATGTCTCTTTTAGTTAAGGTCCACGTCTCTGCTCCATACGTAAGCACTGGAAGGATGCATTGATCAAACACTTTTCTTTTAAGACATAATGGCATATTGCTCTTGAAAATTATGCTGTTTTTCCAAAAGCTCTCCAGGCAAGTTTTGTACGCCGATTAATTTCTTCATCAATGTGACCCTCACTTGATATCTGCTGTCCAAGATAAACGTACGTGTCTGTTATCTCTAGTTTTTCTCCATCAATCGATAAATCTTCATTTCTTGTAAAAGCATTGAACATCACTTTTGTCTTCTGAAAGTTCATTTTTAATCCCACTTCTTTACTCTTGTCAGCAAGTTCCTGGAAAAAGTCCAGAACGGCCTTTTACGTGTGTAGCAACTGTTGAGCATATCCAAGGTCCATTCTCCTTAAGCCGGAAAAAGTGACGTACCATGATAGTTGTGAACATAATTTATCGTATCCAACAGCATGGAGTGTTCTGAGGAAATGTGTTACCTTTCGTCCATACACATCGCAAGTGCTGCTAAAAATAGCAGTGAATGACATAACGTAATACTGTTTTGATGTCCGCAGAATCGCAAGTAGCGCACATTGAGCTTCGCCTACCTGTTTTTCTTTCATTATAAAGACTGAATTCCCCTATGAACTTTTTTTCGTGCTTTTCGCCGTCAGTCAAACAATGCCACAATCGCTTTTATCACTCACTTGTTAAATTATTGGAAAAATCACATCATCGTGCGCGTCTGAAAGGATGACGAACGCAGCAGTACAATAACCTGAGCAATATGATCTCTGCCACTATGTATACTGCAAGAAATGGTGGCACTCGCATTAAATATTGAGTGAAAATTGTTAATCAAATTCGTTGAGTTTACCTGAGTAGTTGGAAGATTGGCGAGTTCAGCGAAACCCTTGTTCCCTATCAATGAGGAATGTTTTTGATTCTTTCCATTTTAAATTTGTAAGTTGGCGAACGTTCTTGAGCGAAATGATGTCTTTAAGTTATCAGTGATTTTAACAGCCTGCGTTATGACTATAGCACATTATTGTTCTTTCTGTTTTTTTTTGTTTTTTTTCCATATTGAAATTTTTAGGTTGACTTACTGTTAAGGCGGTAATGTCTTGTGTATTGAGTTTTAGTTATGTTACCGCACGCATTACTAACCTAATGCTATGCTAAATTTTCTTTCAGAGGGCGCGGGCGTGGGGGACTTTCATCTCTTAAACTTTGTCAGCTGAAAACACGGTTGAAGCGGGCCGCGGGTGGCCTAGTGGTCAGCTTTCGTGACTGCCATGGAGATAACCTCAGGTTCGATCCTGGTCAGGTACGAACGTTCGAACCACTAAATACCCGCCGTGCGTCGGGTGGGCACGTTAAGCCGTCGGACCCCGAGCACTGGCCCCCCGGTAATAAATAAGGGCGTCTTTCTCCCCCTTTCTACCTCGCTTCCGTTTCATTTTCCTATCGGGCACTCTAGCCCAAATCTCCTAGCTTCCTATTTCTAAGGGTTGTTTAAGACCTGGGGTCAGACACTCCCTTCCTAAAATCCTCTACATATGATGATCAACACGGTTGAAGCGCATTAGTAATGCTACGAAAAATTATCATTAAGGAGAATACTGCTTACAGCAGGTTTTCATCTGCAAATGCAAATATTCCATCTAAAATCAAATATGTGTTGTCTTCAAAATCCTGTTACAATTACCGCACCTACAAAGAATCAGGTTTCTGGCTAGTCGTCCGAGCAGGGATCGGTATCTAGTCGGATGAGTCATGGTCGGTGTGCTTGTCTTTCGGCTCTGACTCTCTTCCTTCCCTGGAACCAGTATCCTGATAGCTTATATCTCCCTTACAGGTGCTCACACATGTCGTTAATTCCCAAAACAAACAAGCCAAAAAAAAAAAAAAAAAAAAATTCAGTAAAAGGATCTTGAGCCTTTGTATGTGACTCATTTTAAGTCAAACCATTGAAACAAAATTCCGAACGGGTGGCTTCATTAGGAAAGCACTGACTCTATAAACTAGATGAGAAAAGATTCTGGCCAAATTTCGAATTATAAACAAACAATATTAAACGCGATCAATGTAGCTATTAAGTCGTGCGCAGGCAGAATTAATTCTAAATCGATGCGCTTGTGAAACACAAAAAGGAGCATGACAAACAGTAAATAGGAAAGATTGAAAGGCCAATGCAGATATTCAGTGTTTTGGTGAGGATATCAATCGTTTCCCTGTAGGCCGTGGCTCTTGCGTTTTAGTAGGAAGCGTTTTTAGTAATTTAATCCCGTTAGGGATGTTAGTGTGGATTTTAAGTTACTGGGCCAAAGCAGTGGTCAATTTGCTCATCTTGACATCAGATTTACAGAGATTTCTGTAAGTTCTTTTATGATTGACTTAGTAGAGAATAAAAAAACAAACAACAACAACATTCAAGAATAAGTTTACGTGAACTAATATAAATTACTACTGTAAGGACTTGCATATATTAAAGTATTCAGTAGTACAGAGCATTTCCGAATAATGGATTGTGCGATGTGTATGTAAATTTTACGTAGTATTGTTTTTTATGTAGACAAAGTGCCTAAAATTGAATTCTTAATGGGCAGTATGATCAATATGCTAAGATGTTGGCCATCTAGCTGTGGACGAATTATGGGTCAAAGTGTCCTGATCACAGTACTTAGACCCGATTCCATTTTTGTCTGCATTGTCAAAATATTGCGAATCATCTATTTGACAACCAGTCATGGCTGTTAAGCTCTGTGACAAAAATGTACGCACTGAAGAAAGAAAGAATGGAACTATAAATTATAACATCAACGTTATTCCGCCTTCTGGTCGTTTGATTGGAAGAAAATCTTATAACATTGGTTAGCGTTAGCCTTATCAAGTGTAATTCACATTAAAGAATCCACATATCTAAGATTTTCGAGGTGAATTCCTGATTTCAGATCAGATCCTATGTAGAGGATTTTAGGAAGGGAGTGTCTGATCCCAGGTCTTAAACAATCCTTAGAAATAGGAAGCTAGGAGATTGGGGCTAGAATGCCCGATAGGAAAATGACACGGAAGTAAGGTAGAAAGGGGAAGGAAGACGCCCTTATTTATTACCGGGGGGGGGGGGGGTACGCTGTGCCCGACGGCTTAACGTGCCCATCCAACGCACGGCGGATATTTAGTGGTTCGAGCGTTCGTACCTGCTGGGATCGAACCCGAGGTCTTCTCCGTGGCAGTTCGTGACTGCCACGGAGAAGATCACTAAGCCACCCACGGCCCGAATTCTTAATTTCGCATTGTGTGCATAGTATTTTGTTAGCATTTGGAGCTATATCTGCGTTTCTGAAAGTTCGACTTAAAAATCCTTATTGTATTAGATAGCTATGGGCATAGTCAGAATTTGTGTGGGAGGGGGAGGGATAATTTTCATGGTATACCCAGGTCTACTAGTCGGATTGGATTTTTTTTTTAACTGGTTCTGACCGCGATATGTATTATCACATGCCTTTTGACTTTTCAGATGCACATATTTCCATCTAAAAGCACAAATATATGTGCATACGGTATTTTATCACTGCGTCTCAAAGTCCTGTTTTAAAAATTGGTTTGTACCCGTTTGCTATACCTACCACCACGATTTTCCTTGCGATTTCGAGCTTTCCCACAAAGTGACGTATAATTGGATAATTTTTGTTGTTGGGAAAGTCCAGTTAAATAATTTCGAATTACTTATAGTTGAAAATTTTGTCAGAACACATCGTTACTACACTGAAGAGCAATTGAATTAGAAACAGCTGGCGTTATGCAAATGTGGGGCTGTGGGTGGCCCTGTAAACGGAAAGACATGACGTATGCAGCAATCCGACAATATAAGGGGTGATGCGACGGGAATCAGTAAGAGTACGCAGTATGGGTAAGACGAGGGATCAAGCGCATTTGATCGTGGGCAAATTGTCGGGGCTCTACGAATGAGTCACTCCATCTAGGAAGTCGTGCAGGCACTGGGATTTTCACGAGCCACTGTGTCACGGGTACACCGTGAGTACATCGAATCCGGTATAACCATCCCTGCAAGGGCCAACTGCCGTGGACAACAGCGTGTGGATGAGCGGGGTCATCGTCGGCTAGCTCGCATTGTAACAGCGGATAACGGGCCACAGTGCAAGAAATCACTCGGCAATTTAACGCTGGTGCACAAAAACGTATAAGCAGCCACACCATCCAGAACCATCTCCTCGCTATGGGGTACACAAGCCATCGTCCCACGAGAGTACCGCTGCTGACCACATATCACAGGGTGCAAAGATTAGCATGGGCGCGGGATCATCGCCAACAGACCCTAGACATGTGGGAAAATGTTGCCTGGACTGATGAGTCGAGATTCACGTTGGTACATGCGGATGGCAGGATGCGAGTACGGCGCAAACCACATGAAGCGATGGATCCTTCTTGCCAGCAGGGTACTCTTCAAGCTGGAGGGGGTGGCATTCTCGTCTGGGGACTGTTTACGTGGAATGAAATAGAACCCCTGGTACGTGTAACATCGTCTCTCACATGTCAACGTTACCGGGATATCCTGGACGACCATTTGCTCCCGTTTGTGCGTCTTCAGCATCCCACTGGGAACCTCATCCTGCAACAAGACAATGCACCGTGCCATCGCTCCCGAATTGTATCCAAATGGTTGGATGAACAATCCACCGACGTGACCTCGCTTCCTTGGCCAGCTAGGTCACCTGACCTCAACCCATCGAGCACATCTGGGATGCCAATCGAGAGAGATGTTCGAGGCTCTGACCCCCTCCATCAAATCTTCGTGAACTATGGGAGCTTGTTCAGCGGTCGTGGATCCGTATGACTTCCCAACGCTTCCGGTGTCTTGTCGAGTGCATGCCGAGACAAATTGCCGCCGTCGTCAGGGCGAAAGATGGTGCTACACGATACTAGACAGGTATCTCTAATTCGATTGCTCTTCAGTGTATATAGAAGCTAACTTCTTTTGTGCGAGCTTGCGCGCGCACGTGTGTATGTGTGTGTGTGTCGTTCCTGGTGTAGAAACAGCGCTGCGTATGGCAATGATATATCTCTTGTTCACTTCCCATCAATTCTACAGTATCTGTTCAATCGTTGTGTGAATCCAGATGTTCCAGTATCGTCAGCCTGGCCCTTTCCGCAGCATCGCCGTAGTATGTGTTCTTAAAGAGATTTCTTATTTTAATTTGACTGTCGAAGAAGATTCGGAAATTTTAGTGCGTCTAAAATAATGTGATGAAATGTTTTTGACGTAAGCAATTGCCTGCACTCACTCGGCTACAAAGAGACCAGGTTGAGGATCTTTACTGATCTGGCAGCATCTCGTGTGGAATGCGCTGCAAAGTGTTCTGTGTACTTGGCTGAATGCATTTGTTTACATTAACATCCTTTCATTGACATTACTATGCAAAACAGCCCTGCTTTATTCATACCCTTATACCATTCATTGAAGAATTTTTTCAGTCTGATATTTGGCATTGGCCTATTTTTTTCCCCGCCCCATCGTTGTTGGTGCAGATTTGTATTTTGACATCGTTTCCTGTGAATCGCTTTGAAAGTTCGGGGACAAGTGACACTGTTTCCGTCGCGTTCTTTTTTTTTTTTTTTTTTTGTCATGGACAGAGTGGGCGGTGTTTCTGAGCTCCGAGTGTCCTTATTTGCCGGCTGATGTTTTGTTTGTTTACACTTGTGAATAGCTATTTTATACGGGTTCCTGCATCTTCAACGATTTGCGTAAAAGCAGAATTTCATGGGCGACTGCGATTTTGTTTTCAATTTTTACTCTCTCACTTCTTTGTGACCTTGACAAGTAATACTTTCTATACAAAATTGCTGTTTTGATATAATTCCGTAAGGGTTCTTTCGTTTCCACATTTTTCATTGCCGACCCTTTTGTATCTAAGTATAAAAATTTCCATAGTTCTGTTACCGAGACCAATTTTGAGACGTAAACTGCCTAACGGAGCGCTTTGCGCATTTTTATTTTTATTTTCTGTTTCGACATTTCAGAAGTTGCTCATTAAAACTTCAAGTAACTTTTTTTTTTTTCTGTTTAAGCACGTTATTCAAAAGAAATGCATTCCAAAAATTTCTGGTACCTAGAAAATTTCAAAGTTACGGATATATCGCATTCACAGATACACAGGGGTCCAAAATTACACTCTTCTGTGACGAGTCAATCATAGCTGACGAGTTATAAAATTCTCAGCCAAGTTAAACCCACTGATTTTAATCGTTTCATAAATTAAAAAAAAAATCTGCTTTTCTTCCGTAACATGCGTCAGAACAAGAACCTAATTAATCATTATATATGACTGATTACGTTCTTGTTCTACATTTTTAAGAATATACTCGTGTCTTATGTTAACCCTTTAAGCGGCCAAAGTACCTGAACTAAATAATGACCAAAATTTTCTGCACTTTCCAAACAGAAATGTTCACAAAGCGGCCGGGTTTTACGAAAACTATGGCAAAATGATTCCTTTCCCCCACTCGTCTCCTAGGTACGGACCAAAAGCTTGTCATTCGTGAGAAGATATCCCCTCTAGTCCTATATTCTCTGCTCCATGACCCAAAGTATGGTGGGTAGGGATAGTCTCTCTGACACGGACATAATGCTACTGGGCAGAAACAAACAACCGAAACAACTCTCTCCTTTTGTAGGTTCGTTCCTATTGTTACAGACCTTTTAGTAGGTAATCAGTCAGAAAGGATCAGTGTCAATCATCCCCGTAAATGCCCATTTTCTTTGAACAACAAAGCTAAGGGGAAAGCAGCGATTTCTGATGCGCAATGCGCAAGTTCACTTGTTGCAGTCTTTTTTTTTTTTTTTAGACGGCGAATATATTCGTTGGAGCTGATTTCAGCCCATTTTCTTAACCCTGAGTTAATTCGTTCCTGCCGGTTAAAGGGTTACGGCAAAGAACAAAAGTGGAAGCTCCGTTCTGCAAATGCTAACAGCTGTGCCTGGAGAGCCAGCAAGTTGCCCGGCGTCCTGAGCTGTGCAGGTGAGGGTGGAGGCGAGCGTGAAATGTTGTGGGCCAGTCCTAGAATATAGAACAAAGAGCGCCCTCATGAAACTTTAAAGTGGGGAAGGGTATGTCATTGGAGGATCAGGGAATGCAGGAAGTTGAAGGGGAGAGCAGTCTTGTTAGTGAGGAGGGAAATGCGGAAATCTCTGACTACTGTCATTTTCTGCTGACTGGTGGATAGGTATCATATTTTTGACCCCTACAAATACACAATATCCCTCGCTTTTAGCTTCTTCTTTTTGGTTACTCAATCCAAGGACTAGTTGTTCAGTTGATGTACTCGGTCTCTCCATTCCTCTCTATTATCCGCCGTTCTCTTCAAGTGATAGTATGTCCTATAGTATTGGTGCCTTGGAGTATAATTGTGCCACAAAACCATTCCTTGGCCGTTCTCTTACTTTGAATTTTCCCTTCAAAAACTTTCAGAATCGGGCCTCCATGGCACAATGTGTGTCCCATCCATAACATTCTTTTTTTAACATGCTGTCCTGGGTTCTCCCACTCTCTCCAGGACCTCCTCATTAGTCTTTTCTATCGAGCCAGCTTATTCTCTCCATTGTTCTTTAGATCCACATCTCAAATGCCTCCAGCCTTTTCACTTCTCTCTTTGTCAATGTCTATGTTCAATGTCTATGTCTCACAACCGTAGAGAGCTACTGGCCAAACATATGCGTTTCAAATTCTCTTTCTCAGTTTTAGATCTATATTTTTGACTGTTCAGTGTCTTTGATTCTCTCTAAAGGCCGTTTTTGCCATCCCCAGTCTCATTCTAATTTCCATGTCACATTTCGCATCTTCGGTAATAATTTCACCCAAATAGCGAAATGATTTAACTTGTTCGATGCATTGTCCTTCAATTTTAAGGAAAGCCTGTTTTGGATCCTTCCCTATTATCATTAGTTTTGTCTTATTTTTATTTATCTTCATTCCATAGATATCCGCATTTTTGTGTATTTTTGACTTTATGCGCTGTAATGATATCCTGATCCTGAAACAATTGCCTGGTCATCAGCAAACTTAATGGCCTTAATTCTCTCTCCATTAACCCAAACTCTTTTCACTGGCGCTCCCCAAGGCCTGATCCATCATAACTTCGGCATAAATACCAAGAAGGCCAGGTGACAACAAGCATCCCTGCCGTACACCTTTATTTATTGGGACTGGATCAGTCATTCCCTCTTGAATTGAAATCAACGCTTCCTGATTTACATAGAGATTTTTGATAAGTTGGATACTGTTATCATCTATGCCGAGTCTCTCTAGGACTGGAAAACGTTTTGTTGAAGGCCTCATAATCAATCATCGAAGGCCTCATAATCAATGAAACCCTGTCGATCATTCTTTCAGCCAAGAATCTCAGGGTGCCAATCACATCCCTAGTACCCTTTCCTCTTCTAAATCCAAATTTGTACTCTCCCAACGCCTCTTCCATATTAAAATTCAATCTCTTTTTAATAATCTTCAGCAGAATCTTCGATGCATGTGAAATTAAACTTATGGTTCTGTACTGTTCACACTCTGTTGCCTTAGGTTTCTTTGCTATAGGAATAATTATGGAGGTCGTACGGTCAGCAGGCCAAATTCCTTTTTGATAGCAACAATTTACAAAGACGAATAAGAATTGATTAATTAAAGCTTCTCCAAATGCTTTAAGTAGTTCGATGGGTGTCCCATCTACTCCTGGAGCTTTATTGTTTGGAATTGATCTAAGTGCCTCCTCAAATTCTTCTCTTGTAATTTCCTAACCCCTCTCCATTCCATCATTGACTAAGTATGAATTTGACCGATGCGATTCTTGTTCCTTCTCCCCATTATATAGTTCTGACTCATATTCTTTCCACCTCTTTTTTCTCCTTTGGGTCAGTCAGGTGCTTTTCCTGTTTGTTTTGGATTTTACAGAATTGCACTCCTCTCTTTCTCTGTGTCTTGCTTTTGATAGCCTTGTGAACAAGGTCTAATCGGCCCTGGTTTTCCATTTCCTCTATTTCTTCACAACGATCCATCCACTGTTTTTCTCTCGCATTTTTACATTCTCTATCCACTTCATTTTTTAATTTCTTATATATGAATACTCCTTGCTCTGTGTTAATATTTTTCCATTTACGTCTTTCCTCCATTTTGACTGACACCTCCGTTGTAAGCCATTTCTTTCTAATATCTAGGTTTTTTCTTCCGATTGTTTCCTTTGCAGCATCTATTACAATATTTTTTATCATCTTCCAATGTTGTTCAGGTTCTTGAATGTCCATTTGAACTGCTTCAATACCATTTAAAATCCTGGTCTGATATTTAAGCCTTATATTTTTATATCTTAACGCCTCCAGATTAAATTTCACTCTTCTCTTTGGGTTTTGTATCTTCTTCCATTTTAAATGATGTCATCATAAGGAGGTTATGATCAGAATCAACATCTGCTCCTTGGTAGGCTATCGACTTTTTCACTTGATTTCTATAACGTCTCTTAACCAAAATGTAATCAATTTGGCACCTATTTCTATCCCCCGGGCTTTTCCATGTGTATCTTCTCCGTCTATGAACTTTATTCTACGTATTTGTAATTACTAATTTTTCTTGTTCACAGAAGTTGATCAACCTTTGACCTCTCTCATTTCTCAGTCCCAATTCGTATCTTCCTAGGATATCTCCTTCCGGACCTTCTCCCACCACAGTGTTCCAGTCTCACATTGTGATTACATTGTCAATTGATTTTGTCCAACTCAGTAGTTCTTCCAAACATTCATGCATATTTTCCACTTCCTGGTCATCATGTCCTGTAGTTGGCATGTAGACTTGGACTATCACCGTATCAACAATTCTTGTAAAAAGCCTGATCATAATCCCTCTGTGGTTCAATACTCGAACATGTTATTTAAGGCAGCCACAGACTGCTTAAATAACATGTTCTCCTTGGCCATACTCACTTCCAGAATGAATCACGTGATAGTTGTCACTCTGAATTTCTCTTTCCTCCTTCCATCTAGTCTCAGACAGTCCAAGAATATTAATCATGTGCTTCTCCATTTATCTCTTAATATTTTCTAGTTTACCCACTCTCATCATTGTCCGAACATTCCATGTTGCAATATTTGTGTAGGGATTTCGCATGCTGTCGACTTGAGAAGCCCTGCCTCTTCTCCTGTCCGACTCCAGGAACTGTCTCGTTATCGGAGTTACCAGCAACATTCATTTGTTGATACTTTTCCATTACTGATTACTTGGGAGTATAATGTGGTAGTTTCCCCTTGCTTTCCACATCGCAGTGATGCAACCTTCTGGTCCACGGGGCCTAGCTTGCATCTCGCTGGACAGGAGCCAATCGAACATGTCTTTAGTCTCCAGCCCATTCTGTAAGTGCTGCTTCCCACCTCCAGGATTTGATTTCAGAGTTGTTCATCGCTTTTAGCAGCAGCCATTTTTGTTGTTGCAGAGAGGAGAAATTCTGCGTCGGTCAAAAACGAAAGATGCAGCTCTATCGGACGCAGAAAATGCTTCTGCAATTCGCGTGCTAGAAACTGTTATTTTGAGGAATTCACACTTTAAACTACGTAGTAAGAAAGTGAAACATCAAGAAAAGCAGAAAGAAATTGGGAAAAAAAAATCTTAGTATTATCCGATGCTAAAAAAAATTCTTTGGATAAAACTGCTTAAAGCAGAGATACGTTGGCAACAAACGGCAGTTCACATAAAACGAGAACACATTTTTTGCGTTGGCCCAAATCCTTGGAGCTTCCGGTAAAGAAGATATGTTTAAAGGAACTCCGCGATCCCCCAATGCTTTGGTGTGAGCCCACATTTGGGGAGCATCGAAATCAGGAATGTGAGTGACTGTCCCTTCTGTTCCAGCGGACGATATGGGACCCATTGATTGATCATTATCACAGAGTCAGGAATTAACATGCTATTACGAGGATGAGGGTGGCAGAAAACCGTGAATTTCCTGGGTACACCTTCACTAGGAACTTTGTATCTCCTTTGTACGTGCACACACCTGTTGTTATTATTATTATTTTTTTTTCTCCTGTCAAGGCTTCATCGATTTCAATGGCTGTCCCTGGGTTGCCAATATTCTCTTCTGAGTCCTGGGACAACACCATGATGTCTGTAGCTAGTTCTCTGAAGTAATGAAACTATTCGAAACTGTTACAGGCGACACGGTGCTAGTTTCGCCAGAACTCTCTTGTATGGCAGATGCATGAGTGTTCCAGCACTTGAACCGAATTGACCTAATCTATGGTCAGTTTCATGTCACGGCCTGCGTTGCATCTTGTCATAGGAAGTAATTCATGTTGTTTGCACCACTTCTTAAACTAGAATCTACCGGGAGAATTACAAAACCTCATTAGCTAACAGAACATACTCGGGCGCTGCTGGCGCACGCACGTGGCGACATCTACCGTCGCCTCGAGCACACTCAAGCTCCGGGTCAGAAGTGTGATTTAATCTAATCTGTAAAATTCAATGATCTGAATACACACCACCATAGTATGCGCACGTTATTAAAAGTAACTTTTCCTAGTTCATGTATTATTCCGTTCAGGAGGAGAAGGAATAATTTCATTTCCTGAAATAAAAATAAAAAACACAGTTTTGGAGATAATTGTTTTTTGCGTAGTCAACTTAATTTCATATTTCGTTTGTTTGTGTGTGTGTGTGTGTGTGTGTGTGTGTGTGTGTGTGTGTGTGTGTGTGTGCAGTTTACAGCAGTAGCACATCTCTGTGTAAGTTTGTTAATACCTTTCTCGTATGATGAACTCTATACCTGAGGGTTATGCTTCTACATTTTCTGAAGCGGAAATAATGCTGTCTCGAAAAAGCTTAGGGCAATAATTCTATCGTGATGCGAATTTCCGCGATTTTTTCCCCGAATTTTAGGGGTTTTCTGTAATTTCGCGAATATCAAATATAACCGCTAATTTCAGATTTTTTAACCTATTTTTGCTTAATTTCTATTATAATTTTTTGATTACTGTATTTTTCATAATTAAATAATGTGATACTGCCTTCGTTAGAATTTACGCGAAAAATATACCACAGAGTAATCCAACTCGAAAGTCCAAACCAGAGCTTTAAACTTTGAATTACCTTTCAAGATTGTTCGTTAGGAAGATACTCTTTTCGAACAAGCTTGACGGGTAATTCAAGGTCACATGCACTCTGCTGAAGAGTGCACACGTGGTTTCTCGTGATTTCCCCGCACTACTCTTGAATGATCTTTGCGACTTGCCGGACTAGTAAACCGGATGTCGTCAGCTGTGTTAGTAATTTTAGCTGGGAAAGCAGCTCACAGAAAAGAGTGTTTCACAGACGCTTAACTTAGAAAATTTGTGCTTTCGAGAGAGTAGTTTATGAAGTTTCGGGATATTGTTTTTTAATTTTCAGAAAGAGCTACGTGAGTAAAATGAGGGCATCTGAAAGATGCAAGCAGTACAGCAAGGGAGCGTTTCATGTGAACAAAAATCTATTGTTGTGTTCGTGTTGCAACATACCAGTGGATTCTTCAAGAAAGGACAGTTGTGAAAATTTACAAACTTGTTTTTTAGCAAGCAAGCTGCATAAAAAACAAGTTTGTAAAATCAGGCAATGCATTGATTATAATACGCTTTCCAACATACCAGAAATCATTACTCAAGTTATCACTCAAGTTATGAGAATGGCTGTGGAATAAATCTCGGTCCTGTGCCCTGACCTTTGATCCCATTTCGATGATATTCAACAGAACCGGTCCGGTATACCTCCGAAATAACATGATAAAGTTTTGTCGCAATCGAAGTATTTTTACATAAGTTATGATGCATAAGAGCTATGGAATAGATACCGCTCCTGTGTCCTAACCTTTGACCCCATTTCGCTCATTTTCAATAGAATTCGTCCCCAGGCAGGCCCCTACAACATACTAACATTTCATCCAAATCGAAGCATTTGTACGTAAGTTATGACGCATAATGGCGATGGAGTGATTCCGCTCCTATGTCATGACCTTTGACCCCATTTCGCCCATTTTCAATAGGGTTTGTGGGGCCAGGTGGTCCCCTACCACATACTAAAATTTCATCGAAACCGAACCTTTTTTACGTTAGTTATGACTCATAAGAACAGTAGAATGGATCCCGCTCCTATGTCCTGACCTTTGACCCCATTTCGTTCACTTTAAATAGGGTTCCTTCCCAGGTGATCCCCTACCAGATACTAAAATTTCATCGAAATCGAACGATTGTTACGCGAGTTATCGCGCGGACGGACATACGCACACAACGCGTGACGTAATGAGGCAGATTGGAATCGCGACCATCTGCTCGCATGAGTGTGACGTCAGAAAACTTTAATAGGATCCACACAACGCGTAACGTAATGAGACAGATGACGTGACCGCACGCCAACATTCTCAAACGCGTGATTGTGACGTCATAAGATTTCTAAGCATTGGTAACATTAATGGAATGACGCCATGACACTAAAAACGTTATAATTCGGGGTGGTTATTTAACCCACTAAACTTATTCTCCTAAAGTCGAGATCAAGCTAAATCGATTTCTAGTACCAGAAAACGGTAGGTTAACGACTTTCATCAAAATTCTTAGAGCCGTTTTCAAAATAAAATGCACATACATACATACATACAAGAATTGCTACTTTAAGGTGGACGTCAAGTAATTTTGCTTCCTATACTTCCAGTGGAAAAACTTCTGTACACATTTTCTTCACAATTAATGCGTTCCCAAGGATGAAAATTTGAACATCGATTAAAATAGCTTCATTTCATAACTTAGAGTACTCAATATTTTCTAAACCATAACCGTAATTATGCAATCCAACATTTATTTGTCCACTGACGTCATCAAAGTACAGGTCGCGCCATCTTTTTTCTGGTTTCAACAACACCAAAGGAAACGTTATTGTTTTTTAATATAATTATGCTTATGTTTTAGAAAATGTTAAGTATTCCAAGTTATAGTATGAAGTTATTTTAATCGATGTTCAAATTTCCATCCTTGGGAACACACTAATTGTGAAGGAAATGTGTACAAAAGGTTTTCCATTGGAAATATAGGAAGCAAAATTACTTGACGTCCACCTTAACAGTGTGAGATAAGGGCGATGGAATGGATCCCGATCCTATGTCCTGACCTTTGACTCCATTGTCCCATTTTCAATAGGTTTCCTCTCCAGGTGGTTCCCTACCACATACTAAAATTTCATCGAAATCGAACCATTTTTACGCACGTTGTGACGCATAAGGGCAATGTAATGGATCCCGCTCCTATGTCCTGACCTTTGAATTCACTTCACCCATTTTCAATAGGGTTCGTCCCCAGGTGGTCCCCTACCACATACTAAAATTTCATGGAAATGGAACCATTTTTACGTGAGTTATCGTGCCGACAGGCAGACAGACGGTCGGACGGAAAAAGCTGGAGCATATACGCTTCTTCAACCTACGGTTGGAAAGCGTAAAAAAAGGTGTGTCTGACCAGTCAACCGAAAATAATGCAGAAATGTGTTGACGAATTAATTGAGAAAAGAACTGCACAAGAACACCATCGCTCAACGGAACTTTCGGTACTTACGTATTAACGCCACCGCAGCAGGAGTTGTGCTAATGCGCCAATAAAGAGCAATCTTGTTGTTCGCACCCGCAGGCATTAACGCCACCGCAGCAGAAGTTGTGCTTATGCGCCAATAAATGTACACCTAAAATTTTTGCGACAAATCATAAAATAAAACACTTTATTTAAAAACAAAGTAGTCAATCGGATTTCGTTGGAAAATGGGCCGATATAGAGTTCAACATAGATTCAAAACAGTCTCTATTTTCTTTCACCTGATGCTGTCGCCATATGAACTCTGATAAATAAGATTCCAAATGATGTCTCGCTGTCCACCTATGTCTCTTGTTCCTCCATTTAGCACTGCCCCACATTCTCTCAACTGTTTGTGTATGAACTCCTGTATCAGGATCAATAAAATTGTATTTATGATTAACTTTAGCATGTAGGAATCCTTCTATTTCTATTCTATTTGTTTGGGAACCTTTCCAACTGTCAGAATAAATTGTGCTACCATCTGCAATGTTTTCAATAATTTTATCAAGAAGGGTACAGCCAGTTCTATTAGGAACAGTTACAACAAACGAATCTTTTGTTTCTCTACATATATCACCAAACACCCACTGTTCGGGTAATACTCGACCACAATTATTTTTACGTTTAGTAAACAAACTTTCATCAATTTCCACAATGCAATCTGGTCCACCTACCTTCTTGTTTGGTTTATTCTCCATATCCAAGACACATAATTCACGCATGTAATTGTTCCAATCTATAACAGTTTTATCTGATAAATCAAGTTGCTTTTCACAAAATTTAATCGACGTCAACTCCTCGCACCAGCAGTATATGAATCTCAAAGCTGAACAAAATGGAATTCTGCTTCCCTCAAACCAGTTGTCTTTTCTAAGTCCCACTTGCTGATCACACTGTCTTAAATTACATTTCCAAAACTTACGTTTACCGAAATAAAGTTTCATGTAATGGGAATTGGTACATTTTCGTTCTTTTGGTAAAATATTTCGCTCCTGAAAAAATAAAATTGCATCTTGTTCTGTTTTTGGCAAATCCCAAATGCGCATTTTCGTAGCACTAAAAAATGGCGTCAAAAATCAGCAAACAAAAAGGCAACAAAGAATCCAAAATATAAATGCCTGCGCGTGCGAACAACAAGAGTGCTCTTTATTGGCGCATTAGCACAACTTCTGCTGCGGTGGCGTTAATGCCTGCACGTGAGAACAACAAGATTGCTCTTTATTGGCGCATTAGCACAACTTCTGCTGCGGTGGCGTTAATACCTAAGTACCGAAGTTCAAAATTAACTGGTGCCTTTTGTGTAGCTAACATCCCACTTTCCAAACTGGATAACCCTATATTAAAAAATTACTTGGGAAATTCGTTGAAAGATATTGGTGTTATTCCAAATGCAAATTGGATGTGGAAAATTTATTTGCCGAAAATATATGATATTCACAGGCAACAAGTGAAAGATTTTTTTAAAAACAGTATCCGGTGTAAGCATCGTAGCAGACGAAATAACTGGTTCAGAAGATAGACGCATTCTGAATATTCTTGTTGTTCCATCAGTTGAACTGAATGTTGAAAGCTGCAGTGATGAAACCTCTTTGAATGCAATCTTCTTTGAGTGCATCACTTTGGAATCCGTATCTTTTAAAGCAGTCAGCGAGGTAATGCGTTAATAAGAACGAAATACCTTTTGCTAATATAATCGCTTTTGTGACAGACAATGCATCTTACATGTCCAAAGCGTGGGGAAAGAGCCTGAAAGCCGTATTTTTGAATGGTGTTCGCGTCACGTGCAATGCGCATCTTTTAAATCTTCTGGGCGAAATTTGGCAGAATGAATTTGAAAATGTCAACTCTTTAGTAGTTGCTGTTAAACGTGCCTTCACAGCTTTTCCCTCCCGTAAAGAAAGTTTCCGAATATTTTTTCAAGAGAAGGGCAAAATACCTTGCATGCATCAGTACCTGCGTGCAGACTAGGTGGAACAATTAGTAGGTTTGAGGCCGTGCTTTTTTATTGCAAACGTTTAGAAGACTACCCAGAGTTTTTGAAAAAGAAAAAGACAACAGTAGCAGTTGTATTGTGGATAAAATCATTGGGTATTGTCAAGATAGGGATTTAAAACAAAATCTGAAGCACGTTGAGGTTCATGCGCCGTATATTTCCGGACAGCTCACTTTATTTGAAAAACAGCGAATTTCCGTGCACAAAATATATAATGAAATGTCGGACATTGCCAACAGTCTTATTAGCAAGAGTCAAGACTGTGATCACGTCGCTGCAAAAAGAGCTCTGCCCACGTGTTATGAAAAAATTAAGCATTATTTTTTTTTGAAGATAAAAAGCATCGATTTTGTCAGCCAGCCACAAATTTCTTCAAAGTATGTAGGGTTTTTGATCCCGATCAATTTAAGTCCTTGGACCTTTTAAACGACGAAGAAGATTAGTTTGTTTTCAGCCACATTCCTATGTTCGAAGATGATAACAAACTAAAATGTGAATTTCGTTCATATGGAGCGAGTGTAAAAGAATTTCGTGTCAGCGAAGGTTTGCTAGACTTCTGGAATACGAAAAAAGGTCCTTTTCCTAAGCTACATAAGGTCACCATCCGTTGTCTGTCAGTACCCACAAACAGTGTCGATGCTGAACGATCCTTTTCTAAATTTAAAAATGTGTTACAGGACAACAGACACAGCATTAAAGAAGAAGTGTATGTACAATATAATGTATCAAAATGCCGTCCACTTAAATGAAAACCTTGATCTCGTGCAACGGCGTTGATAACATTGCCAGAATTTAAATGGTTTATAAATGTAAGAATCAATTTTAAAAACTTATAAAGTTATAATGCTTATTTAGTTAGGTACTAGTCTTTTGTATTACTGCATCGTAACTTGGTAGATTTTTTTTTCTTTTTTTGTAAATGTTAGTGTATATCATCGGCCGCGAACTTTTCGGGAAATTTCATAATTTGCCCCGCGACTTCCCCGCGAATTTTGCCTTTTTTCTCCGCGATGAAATTACTGCCATTATCGGTACTGACCATTTTTTATAACGTGACAAGCAAATTCTGTGCCACAGCATACTTTTCTCATATAGTTGTTGAAAATCATATCAGTCCATACACAGGGCATTTTACAATAAGTGTGTATAGTGAAGCGCCAGTTTTTCAGCTGTCCAAATACGCGAGCTGACCATATGGCTATTACTAACAAAAGTCTGCCACGTGGCTTCTATTATTTTTCGTAGAGACCAGAGGTTCACGGCGCATTCTTATATTCAAGCTGCCGTTGCAGAATTGTTTATCAATTAGAAATTGAAAAACAATTTTGCAACGTTTGACCAACTTCTTCATGTGGTCAATATTTCACTATACGCCGTTCATAATTTTCTGTGTGCTTACTTAGCATATTTGGTTTCTTCTGTTACAAAGCCATGAAAATTATCGTCATTGTCGAATTATCGTTATTTTGACCTCAGCAGGGAATTCGCCGATCATAACACGATAGCATTGCGCATTCGGAACTGAATGAATTATTCAAACCGAAAGTTCAGAAATGTTCCTCTCTCACAGAACAGCACACGTGAAATCTGTAGAATCGAAAGAAAGCATCCCCAGTGTTGCTTAAGAAATCATGCCTCAGATGTGTACTCATTCCTTCCGAGTTTTTGTTAGTTTGGAGCTTCGTGAGTACCGAGGTCAGTTCACGGCAAAATTATCACTTCCGTTGGTCCCTGTGCCACAAGCCAACTTCGTGAAGTCACTGCCGTAATCTCCCTGAGAACACTCCTCGCTCAGATCCTAAACTATAATTTCCCGAAACTTGGCTTTCAAAGCCGATCATGAGATTTCTTTTTCATCTATCATGAGGAAAAGTCCAAGCTAGAAGATTTTGTAACTGAATTAAAGAAAAACCTTTGGACTTTCAATATGAGAAGTGTGACTTGTGCTGTAATAACTTGTCACTTATATATTACCTCTTTATATAAATTAGCATATAAAACGCCACCAAATGTGATTTTGTAAAAATGCATAAAGACAGAAAATAAAAACTCAGGTTTGTTACTCGTTCGAAAAGTGATTTTTATTATATATACAGGGTGCATAGGAAAGTCCCTTTAGCCTGGAATAACTTGCGAACAGAGAGAGATACAGTTGTGCAAGTGAGATAACGGGATAGTAAAGCGACTACGCCTGATCGAATGCAATCGATAGCAGCGCCCCTAGTGGCGAAATGTGGAAGTTAGCCATTGCAAATCGAAAACGAAAAGAGATAGAGCAAATTTTTTAATTACAAGGTTGTAGAGCATCAATTAATTAGTACAAAACAACATTTGTTTCACACGGATAAGATAAATTGTCACCTGAACACTCTAAAATGTCCGAAATCGATGCGCGACTTCAAATACACACAATTTATTGCATAAATGCGTACTTATGTCAATACAGTTTGATGGCGTCAGACAAAAAAGGCAAACTGTCGCACAGTGATAAAAAGTTAATGTCGAGTATGTTCGAAGAGTTCACCATTGCCCACGATACACATTTGTATTCGTGAAAGTAACTCTGCATGCATATTCCTCAGCATGGAAGGTGTCACACTATTGCAAGCATCTGTAACACGACGACGTAGATCCAACAGACTTGTAGGCGCTGTTGCATACACCTGATTTTTTAGCGCTGCTATCGGTTGCATTCGATCGGGCGTAGTCGCTTTACTATCCCGTTATCTCACTTGGATAATTGTACCTCTCTCCGTTCGCAAGTTATTCCAGGCTAAAGGGACTTTCCTATGCACCCTGTATATCATCGTCATTATTGTCAACCATTATCAGTCCACTGCTGGATGAAGGTCTCTCCAAGTTTCTTCCACAACGGTCTGTCTTGTGCCAGTCTCCTCCATGTTACTCCCTCATACCTCCGAATTTCATCCACCCATCTCCCATGTGGTCATCTTCAGGGTGTTTTCCTGTCCTTTGGAATCCAGTCTAAAATTTCGGTTGTACATCGGTGGTCCGTCCCTCTGGCAGCATGTCCAGCCCATTGCCATTTCGGGGATTTTTCTCTGAACACAATGTCTTCCACTCTTATCAGTTTACTGATCCACGAGTTCCTCTTTTTATCTCTCCTGGTTACTCCAAGCACGCATCTCTCCATTCTTCTTTCGATTGTCTGCAGTCTTTTTATGTTTTTTTTTTTTTTTTAGTTAAGGTCCACGTTTCTGCTCCGTACGTATGCACTGGAAGGATGCATTGATCAAACATTTTTCTTTTAGGACATAATGGCATAATGCCTTTAAAAATTGTACTGTTTCTTCCAGAAGTTCTCCATCCAAGTTTTATGCGCCAATTAACCAGAAATGAAATTTCGTTTTGTTTGGCTCACCTTGAGAGGCTGAAAGTAGTGCCGAAAATCACAGAATAAAATGAACGACGTGAAAGTGCATCACAAGTCGGTCTCGTTCATTAATCTTATCCTAAATTTTGACCTAAAACAACGGGTCGGGATATAAGTTTGAAACGGACTTGGAAACGTTTCAGCATTGTCTTTGCTGGAAGGGCTATGAGTTGGCAGGTATGAAACGGGCCGAGTCTTGGACGTTTAGGTTAGAGGTATGCACGAGCCTTATTTGGTGAGCCCGGCCCGGTTCAAGCGCGTGCGTTTAAGGCCCAGCCCGGACCCACTAATTGCAGCTCTTATTTAGGCCCGGCCCGGCCTGTGATGTACCATTTGGTATTATTTCGTCTTTCTGTTGTATTTTATTAAATTGTGAAAATTAAATAATGAAATATTATTGAAAATATTTAGTTGTATACAAGTCTAAAAATATTAACTTATTTTAACAATTCAATTATCGAATGATATAACCTTTAAAGAGAGGCAAAAAAAGAAGACTAAGCGCGTTCAAAATCTCCCGTTCTCTGGGCTGACAAGCGGTAACACTACAAAAGTCAATCCCTATACAGATTAGGGATAGGAGAAACAATCGATGTCGTCCCACTCTCTCATACAAGCACACACATACGCACCCTAACCCACTGCAGACCCCCTCCCTCCCAAAACAACACACACACTCGCTCGGGGTCAAATCGTTTTGTTGTCAACAAGCCCCATAGTGGTTTTACCATCTTGATACCTACAGATGGTGAAAACACTGTGAGTGCTTCTTCTTGCCTTTGTAATCACGCCCTGGGCTGTGTCATGGAAGTAAGTAAAGCCAGCAAAACAGTTAAACAGACCAGGAAATCGGGGAACTCGACTTTTGTCTTTCTTTATCATTGCCATAAAAAGAATGGCTCGACTTGGTCCGACCCGTGCAGACCTCTAGTGTTGGTATCGGTTGGGCTGCCCCGTCAAAATTAATGCCGGCTACCGTAACTGCAGTAAACCAAGGCTGTTTCCTTTGTTAAAGCTTTAAAGCTATTAAACGTTGTGTGTGTTTTCCTTAGTGAGTTCACGAACAGCAGCAGTGGTTCTGTTATTTACGGGCTTCCCTTCGGTCTTCCTACACGAGAGAGGTCTTCGAAACTCTGGTGTTTTTTTTATTTTTTTTATTGAAGGTTTAACGACCACTGTGAGAAACTCAATGAGCTATAAGCAGTCGCCCGTCCCTAATTTAGTGCCACTGGCTCTAGGGAAGAAAGAGAGCCAGTGCAGTAAGACAAACGCAACATGCCTCACCGGGATTCGAACCCAGACCTTTCTCAGGCGAATGATCATAAGCCATCGCTTTAGACCACTGCGCCAGGAACTGTGGTGTCCTTCTCGAACTTTGCGCATTCTTTCTCTAACAGTACTATATTGAAGGGGCATGATCCCCTTATGCATTTGTGGTAAATCTGCATGATTTATTTTCGCTTCGTCCCAAGCTGCATCTACACTGAAGAGCAATTGAATTAGAGATACCTGTCTAGTAACGTGTAGCACCACCTTTCGCCCTGATGAAGGCGGCGATTCGTCTCGGCATGGTCTCGACAAGACACCGGAAGCGTTGGGAAGCCATACGTATCCACGACCCCTGAACAAGCTCCCACAGTTCACGAAGATTTGATGGAGGGGATCAGAGCCTCGAACATCTCTCTCGATGGCATCCCAGATGTGCTCGATGGGATTGAGGTCAGGTGACCTAGCTGGCCAACGAAGAGAGGTAACATCGGTGGAGTGTTCATCCAACCATTCGGATACAGTTCGGGTGCGATGGCACGGTGCATTGTCTTGTTGCAGGATGAGGTCGCCAGTGGGATGTTGAAGACGTACAAACGGGAGCAAATGGTCGTCCAGGATATCCCGGTAACGTTGACCTGTGAGGGACGATGTCACGCGTACCAGGGGTTCCATTTCAGTCCACGTAAACAGTCCCCAAACGAGAATGCCACCACCACCAGCTTGAAGAGTACCCTGCTGGCAAGAAGGATCCATCGCTTCATGTAGTTTGCGCCGTACTCGTATCCTGCCATCCGCATGTACCAACGTGAATCTCGACTCTTCAATCCAGGCAACATTTTTCCACATGTCTAGGGTCCAGTGGCGATGTTCCCGCGCCCATGCTAATCTTTGCACCCTGTGATGTGCGGTCAGCAGCTGTACCTTCGTGGGACGATGTCTTCTGTACCCCGTAGCGAGGTGATGGTTTAGGATGGTGTAGCTGCTTACACGTTTTTGTGCACCAGCGTTAAATTGCCGAGTGATTTCTTGTACTGTGGCGCGTCAATCCGCTGTTACAATGCGAGCTAGCCGACGATGACCCCGTTCATCCACACGCTGTTGTCCACGGCAGTTGGCCCTTGCAGGGATGGTTTTACCGGATTCGATGTACTCAGGGTTCACCCGTGACACAAAAATGGCTCGTGAAAATCCTGGTGCCTCCACGACTTCCGAGATGGAGTGACCCATTCGTCGGGCCCCGACAATTGGCCCACGATCAAATGCGCTTAGATCCTTCGTCTTACCCATACTGCGTCCGACTCTTACTGATTCCTGTCGCATCACTCCTGATATTATCGGATCGCTGCATACGTCATGTCGTTTCTGTTTACAGGGCCGCCCACAGCGCCACATTTGCATAACGCCACCAGCTGTCTCTAATTCAATTGCTCTTCAGTGTATATCAAAATGTAAAATCTTGCTCATCCTTTAATGGCCTTCATATAAAAAACGCGCCAATTTCGGAGACCGAACTTTACGCGTCGCTGAAGAAGAGAGAAATGGCGCTGCTGTCTTAGTTTTTAAATTTAGAGAAGCTTTCGAACAAGACTTAGCTCGTTCACTTCGGAGGAACGATTACAAATAAATCTACAGACACGTTTCAAAAACTTTTTAAACGCCCTGCGTATTTTCTTGAAGTCTATGAACTAACTGTGGGGAACAAACTTCTGGGTTTTCCCGACCATAAAACGCTGAAAGACACTGCGATACAAATTTGTGCGTGCCAGGAAGCTTTAATATATAGTTTCTAATTCCGACAGATTAAATGAAAGGCGGGGGAGAGCGTGGAAGACTAATTGGTTGCCTTTGTGATTTGATGTGGGCAGATTATTGTGATAATTCTGATACGCTCAACAAATAAGTAGCCTATACTAGTAGAAAAATATAATCAAAGTTGTTACCTGAGGAACATGAAACAGGAGAGCGGAAAGGGCTTTTTTTTTCCCTCTGCCATATACTTGGTGATGTCCAATTTTTGCAGTTCTCAAAATTTAATAATTTTATTAAATATAATGGGCAAAACTAGAGCATTTAAAAATCTAGAATTGCGAATTGTCCTTTAAATTACCACTTACAAATTATGTCTCAGCATTTAATACGTTATTTTCAGTTTTTAATTAAGAAATTTTGTGAAATGTCGCTGAAACATTTTTCCGGTATAATGAGATTTCTTTGAGATAACAATATATATTTTTTCGGTTGAATTTATATAAAAAGCAGGGAGAATATTGCCTTTGCAACTAAATTTACCTTCAAAAGTGTGACAGTTTCCTTGCTGTTTTCCATACAGATATACTGTATGCATTAAGTGTTTTTGAAACGTGTTTTCTAGAAGAAAAATATTTTCATGGCAAATATCTTTTTCCTGTAGTGTAACTGAGTGTACCTGTACATAAGACTTGATTGCAGGTTTTCGAGTGTATATCCTGCTCCTTCGGTTTAGGTCCACGATCTACCGGTTTGGACGGTGACGTCAATACATGAGTAACCTCTTCTTCCGTGAGGAAAGAACCGGTTACTTATGTAAGGAAGGAGTGTTAATCAAACTTACTTTCGTATTAACCCCGTGAACACTACTGATGTCTCCCCCGTCAAATTTATTGAGGTTACAAAACATTAAGAGAGAGAGAGAGAAAATCACGCAGTGTAATACTGAAAGTTTTTCGCATTGTTTACCAAGTATTACTTTTCGTTTTGAAGCTGCGATGTTGTTTTATTTTCCTCTGACACCCCACAGTAGTACCCAACATAGTCGGCCGAGGATATACGAGTCCTAATTTCCTGGCGTTGTGAGCTATGACTCGAATCTAGATATTGTCGTAAATCTTATGTTTGTCGTTTACTCTTCGTATGGAATTTAATTGGCAACCAGCTACGCGTACTCGACCAAATAAATAACTGTTTGAGCTGGCGCCTTTTGCCGACTCTTTGCTGTGGGCTCGTGCGTTTCATCTGTAGCCTTCAATGGTAAACGATTACAAAAAGATAAAAACACCTCCACAACTATCATTTATGATAGGCGTATTTTGTTTTCTTTGAAGAAAGATTAAAAAAAAAAAAAACGAATAGTTAGCCGCCGTCTAGCGCGTGTTTGTTGACAAAATGTAACACAAAAAAAGATACATTTAAGTAGCAAATTTATGAATAACGGAATAATAACAATGAGTGACAGGATTATGACAGTGACAGATTTACGTCGCAAACAAACTTCAACTGCTATTAATTAGGGAGTCACTTCTTAACTTGGCGCCTATCCGTCGTTTGGGTCTGCCCAAAACTGTACATATTCAAGAACAGCTGAAAACATTTGCGTACCAAGCAGTGGGTGTTGTGATTTGCCGTTATCCGAACAGAATGCCTGTCTAGTTGAGAGTTGTTTAAAGATTCACGATTTCTTTTGAAGTTTTAAGGTACACGTTCAGAAGATCTGATAAATTCCCCACGAATTTATGTCTTCAACATAGTGTTGAAATTGAATTTTTTGGGAGTCTTTGCAATTTTGAAGCGAATCTGATGGGTAAATGGGATGACCGCCCGATTCTCGCGTACTGGTAAGTCTTATAGGCGTGAGCGTGCAGACAATCCTCGGTTTCCTAAATTTTTTGAACCGCTTTGCATACGAGTATAACGGAAGGGCTATATCCTCTATGTGCTGCAATTCATTTTAGTAAATTAAGCTCTTTCTCCCAGGAATCCGCAGTTGGGCAGATATGTATTACATGATATACATATGTGTAGAAAGAATTTATTTTTGTTTCCATGAGTTATTTGACTTTGTACGTTGGGGTAAGGAGACAGCAAAATGCTTGAGATAAACAGTTATAGTGAAGGATCCTTCAGAGCGTGAGAGAAGGGCATCAAGGAATGGTAAACAGCCATTGTTTTCAGTCTCACTAGTGAACTGTGTATGAAGACCAATTGAATGGTAAACAGCCATTGTTTTCAGTCTTAAAAGTAAACTGTGTATGAAGACCAATTGAATGGTAAACAGCCATTGTTTTCAGTCTCACAAGTGAACTGTGTATGAAGACCAATTGAATTGAAGTTCAATTACTTTAGGTGTTTCCCAATTTACGCCATTCCAAAGAACAAAGGTATCATCTATAGGTCGAATGTAACATTATGTTGGAAAAGTTTCTCCTCAAAGTGACGCTTGTAGATTTCACAAAAAATAGGCGACAGTGGGCTATCTGTGCCTTCCGTTTGTTGGTAAAATCAACGAAAAACGAAACTGTTTTGCCTGATGCCAATTTCCACTAGTCTCAAAATTTCTTCTACTTCCGGTTGTAATGATACTCCATAAGACTTGCTTTCAATGATTCGAGAGCTCCATTGAGTGGGATTTGTTTCTCTGATCATTACACTTTATGTGTATTGATCAGAGAAAAAGGGTTGATTGTGTTGCATAATATGTATTCAAATTCAGTTGTAATGACTACAACTAACCTCATTGTGCACTGCTTTTCTCCTTAAGTTTGTAAGATCAAACTGTAAATAATTATGTCGTGAAAAGTAACTATTTTTGGAATGATTTTGAAAAGAATAAAACATGTCCCTGGAATAATCAAACATAAAATCCATATATTATCTAAGATCCAAACTCGGGGCCCGAACAGAGCAGCCAGAGGACTGTCTTGTCCTCTAAACCACTGGTTCTTAAGATGTTTGAAGAAACATTCTTGTTTTTGTAGGTGGTGACGATTAGGAGTTTATTTATTTACCAACAAAGGCACCTGGCGTTGTCGGGTTTAACAAAAGATGCATCAGTTAGCTTCTCAGCCAGTATTTTCTGAGTTTTTCTAAAATTATGATTAGGATACATTGCACAGAAATAATCGAAATATGTTTCAATATTCAAAAGAAAGAAATTGAGAGAGAGAGAGAGAGAGAGAGAGAGAGAGAGAGAGAGAGAGAGAGAGAGAGAGAGAGGAGAGAGAGAGAGAGAGAGAGAGAGAGGAGAGAGAGAGAGAGAAGAAAATTTTTACTTCTGTCGGCACAATTGGATGGAACCAGCAGTACAATATAGGATATGTAAAACATCTCCATTTTTCTTTTATGTTGTGATCAGTGTAATGCACAGTTCTCTCGTGGCGCAAATTAGTTTATCCTTGAAAACCTTCTGGGTCAACGACTTTGAGTGTTCTTCCGTTTGGAGCCAAGGTGAAGAGATTTTAATTTTTGCTAACTCTGGAGCAGCCAACATAAAGCTGGCCACTAGAAAAGCATGAGCTTCGCGGTTTGAGTTCAAAAAGTTTTAACGATTTACTCCGTTTTTGTTAATACTTATGGCGAAATTGAGACGAATAGGAAAATGTAGCCGTTAAAACTGAAATTGAAGGTCAGATTGGACTATTGGAGTACGTGAAATAAAAACATGGCCTCCTCTAGCATGGTAGCTTCAATGACATTTTACATGAGTTCCTTGACAGTCAGTTGTGCTCTATTGCAGAGTGTTGGTGGATCCAATGTGCATCAAGATAAAATAAATAAATAATCAAGATGAGATGGGTGAATGTGCGAACGCAGGAATAGCAATTTTAAGCTTTGAAGAAATGAAATGCAAGAAGATTTACATTTTTCTCACATTTCATTTCTTGTATTCTATTTGCATTTCATTGAAATATACACTCTCTAAAAGAATCTCAGAACTAACCGTTATTTGCTCTGTACTTTGAGAATGAGCGAATCAATTTTGATGCCTTATCTTATGCTTTTAATACTGTAAGTTTGCGTAGTTACTAGTGCTTTTACACACGTACCTACCTACCTACCTACCTTGTAACGGGTAAACCCGCCTTTCGCCCTTATAAGGGCAGTCACACAGAGTGGCATTGAGTTCAGTAGGTCACGAAAGCGTTTCACAGGTATCTCCATCGAGGCTTGCGTCCATAATTCTGTTCTATTCCAGTATGGAGGATACAAAGCTCAAGCGGACCTTTTCACAGCATCCCCAATTTTTTCCAACTTGTTCACGGGAAGGCCATTCAAAGTGGAGCTTCTTCTAGCCATGTTCTCTAGTCACCACGGCTCTGTAAGAAAGCACACTGTTCTGCTGGAAGAGTCAGTTACCCTATGGGTGCATGATGACCATAAATGGATTCAGACGGTGTGCAAGGATGGACACCTAGCGTGGACCGTTCAGACATACATCTAGAAGTATCAGATGTCTCAAGGTGTGGCAGTTGAATACGCCTAGACCATAACCGACCCTCCACCAGCCTGAACAGTTTCTTGTTTTCGCCAGATCCTCATCCTCTCGCCTGTGCGAAATAACGGGAAAAGGAACTCATCGGACCAGGAGACCCGTCTCTAATCATTCAAGGTCCAAGTTTGATGCTCTTTCTCCTGGTTGAGGCGTACTACAGTTCGATGATGTGGCGTTAGTAATGGGATTCTGGTGGACCGGCGGATGTCATAACCTATTCTGGCTAATGATCGCCAGATGGTCTTGGTAGAGACGTTTGCGCTCCCCCTCTCCTCGTTGAAATCGGTGGTGATTTGTTGCAACAATGCGAAACAGACGTCGACGGCCACGTTCATCCACCACCTTTATCCGCCCACAGCGCCGTCCACGATGCGAATTTATTCAGGAAATGGCATATTTCCTATACACTCATGAACGAACGGGGATAGTACAGTTCCCTTACCACCTCCACGATAGAGTGACTTACGCTTCTGGCACCCGCTATCACAGCCCTTGCAAGCTTTGTTAAGTGGTTTAGCCATACTGATATCGAATGTCCTCCTACGTATATCCCTGTCAAGCAGTGGGTTTGTCCACTAGCGAGAGTGGTGACAACGTGGCGTTTTCCCAGGAAGTAGGTATTCTATGATTTCTGTTCCCTCATGAGGGAACAGAAATCATAGAAATAAAATGCAGTGTATTTTAGAGTATATCCGTTTCAATCAGATTCCATACCAGAACTGCGTTTCGTTCTGACAGAAAATTGTCATGACAGATTTCGACGGTACCTATATAGTACGTAAAGGTGTCAGAAACCTAAAGTGTTAAAAACGGTCAATGTGTGAAAATAAAAATTTACGGGCGTACTGGCTGCGCTAACTTCTCCCCGTTAACTCATTCATTCTTTGTGTTCATGATTTTAAACCACTTACAAAAAACTTTGGAAAGGATTTTAAGAAAGTTTACCGATTACTGCTGCCGAATGAAATCACGGGTTCTTTTCTGTTGCCTCCAAAAAGTCAGTAAAGCAGTTACTCCGTAATTCATTATAATGAGCACGGTAAGTTTTGGGTAGTCATGTGCAGCATTTTCAATTTTCCGGTTTTCAGTTTCTGTAGCTTTTCACACACAGACACAAAACCACTCACACAAGCGTGCGCTTGTGTGAGAAATTGAAGGATGTCGAAAGTTGGCAAAGGAAATTCTGTACAAATGCGTCTTGATACAAATGATCAGAGCTCGTGCATGGACAGTCTCTAGTGTACATGTGTTTTGTTCTTAGTTTCAAATAGCTTACAGTTGGCTGGATTCTTTGCCTATGTGAATCATAGTTGGTACATTTCAGTGGTTTATTCAGAATAATGTTATGAAAAAAAATCTGAGCAGAAAGTCCTTAACACCAGTGTCGGAAGCTGCTATCGAATGGTGGCCTTGTGTTGTGGTTCTGGTCGTTTTTGTGTTGGTTTAAATTTTAGTCGCTTTCAGTTTTGCGACGCCGTCATGATTACGATAGGCAAAATAGGGAAGCATCTATACCTATAAAAATAAATAAAAACAATATAAAAAATAAAAAAAGGGCATAGAACCGAAGCCATAAAATAAAAGCAACATTCTAGCCGTATAACACGTTTCGAAACCAGTCCTAAGATATTGTGGCGGTGTATATAATTACTGCTTGATACATGCGACGTCTGTGTATGGGAGGAGGGTGACACTGAAAGTAGTAACGCTTTCGATTTTTATGGGGAGCAGTCTTCCTCTGCAAGAGTCAACAAAAATTCTGAGATCTGTCACGAAGGGATATCAGAGTGTTCCTACTTTTACTTAAAGCAATTGTAGGGATGCATTCCATTCTTTATCTTACTTAATCGTATTCATGTAATTTTTTTTATTTTTTTTATTTTGTAAATATTTAGAATGGAAAAGAACGCTGGGCAGTGATAAGAAATGGGAAGTAGACTAAAGTATATCACTAAATCTTTTTCAGAAAACCTGGGCCACTAAGTCAAAATCTGTTGTACATGGATGGATGGGTGGGTGGTTGAGCTGTTTGAGGAACTGGATTATTATTGCCTTTATCATTACCTACAGAAGGTGTAGTGAAGCAGGTGATTGCGGTGGCACATTCTGCAGTCGAATTGGTTGCCAGAATTCAGTACTCTTGCGCTTACAGCTGTCGAAATTGATAGTGAATTATCACAAGAAATATTTGATGGATCCGTATTGACAGGAACTTCTTAATTAAAAAAAATGTTTTCCACCTCCCAACTTCTGAGTTTCAGTAGTTTGTACGAACAATCCGATAACGTATTTATGTTTTGATCAATCTATAAGCGATTCGAATTTTTAGCAAACTCCTTTATTGGCAATCTTTTATGGCAACTAACCCATACGTCCCTTCGCAAAAATAGTAGAAAACCAATCACAAAAGATCACACGCATTGTAAACTGAATAGACAAATTATTATGTACATCTGCCGAATAACGTGTTGTTCCAGCTTTTGTTCTCAAAACAGCAGCCAGACGTCATTGCAAGAACTTGGTAAGGTGTTGAAAATACGGAGATGGTATTGCCGCCTATGAAGCGAGGATCTGTTGTAGAGCTCCACACTTAACGGTGGGAGTTGGCGCGCTCTAACGGAACTTTCTAATTCGTCCTACAAATTCTCTATGGGGTTGAGGTCCGGCGATCAGAGGAGCCATTTGAGTGTGATGAACTCACTTGAACGCTCCTGGAGCGTTAAGTACGGAGCCTACTCGCGGGAAGTACTGTCTCCATACTTCCCGAGTAGCAGCCAGAGGTGGGGTTGTCCTGTTGAAAGATGGCTTCATATTTCGAAAAGAGAATTGTTCTGAACAGGTGTAGATGGTGGGCGAGGATGTTCACAGACCTTGAGCCGATGACTGAGGTCTCGACGGGTATGAAGAATCTCAAGGAAACCCATGAAAATGCACCGCCTCTTCTTGCCTGAACGACCCCAAGTTGGCAAGCTGGGTCCATCGACGTGTTTAGCTTACGCCACACACGCACCATGATAGAGCTGAAACCATAATTCTCCAAACCTGATGACGTATTTCCAGTCCTCCGTACTCCAGTTGAAATAGGTTTTTGCAAACTGAAGCCTCATCTTTTGGTGCTTTGCAGTCAACAGGGGGACCCGATGTGGACGTCGACTGCCGTAGCCCATTTTTTGCGTGGAACGACGGATGGTCTGTACGCATAAGCTTGTGGACACGCCCTTGTTAAATTCCGACTTTATCTGCTCCGCGGTAGCCGTGCGATTCCTTGTAACGATGCGGGACAATCTGCGCTCACCTCGAGAGAGTATTTGTACGTTAACGGCCACATTTCTCACGTTGGTTGGAAGTTTTGCCTTATTTCATAAGATTCTTGGTATACACGTGCGACGATCTGGTGTGGAAATCGCTACAGGTTCAGCAGTTGCGGTGATTAAAGAACTGGTCTTCTTCGCAGCTATGTGGAAGGCCGGTTCTTCAATCACCGCAAACTCACCTACGTCGCAGCCTTTACTCACCTACGTCGCAGCCTTTACTCACCTACGTCGCAGCCTTTACTCACCTACGTCGCAGGTCAAACTCACCTACGTCGCAGCTTTTATTCACGATTACTTTTCCATGACTAGTTTCCAACGCGCAGCTCTCTCCTCTTTTTTGGGGCATTTTCAGTTTCAGCATACCACGTGATTGGAAGCTAGCGATACTTCTACATTGCATAATTTCATTGAATTGTTTATAATAATTTGTCGATTCATTGTGTTTTAATATTATCACCATTGCTAATATCTTGGGCATGTGTAGTGCGTACTTGGTGTCAAAGCGAGGTTGAACATATTTTGAGGAAGTCGTCCATCTATAGAAGATGCCTTCCTTCGGAAAGAAGTTAGGGAGTCAAGAGTGGACCTTTGTGCTACGTGGTGCCTTGAGATGTTATTCCCAGCCGTGCATGAAGAGTGATATTAGTAGCACATAGCTTTTTTTTATATATATATATAAACTTGAGCGTTCTGAGAACAAGCGGGTATTATTCACACCAGCCCTCTATTTACGTTTTAAATATTTTTTTATTATTATTTCTGTAACGTTTGGATGAAGCTGACTGATTTTTCAAGCTCCCTTTTTTTTTCTCACACAGCATTAGACATTCTGTTATGATTACTTCCTGACCTTGAACTAGATCGAAGCTTGATGATTTGTTATTTTTCGTGAGCTGGCAACAGTTGATTGTTTTTAAGAACCCGACGAAGCTCTTAAATGTTGTAATTTCCTCTTTCATAAACGGTGTGTATGCTTATTAATTGGTAGCTCTTGTTATTTACAATTGAAGCACCAAACAATTCCCGAGTGGCATGCAGTGATTCTGAGCATTATGAGACGCTTCGTTTTTCATTCACTTTTTAGTGAAATAACGACAGTTGAAGGAAAGAGAGAGACACTCAAATGTCGGAGGTTTGTGTAGTGACTTTCTTTTCCAGTCCTTAAAATGAATGAGTCAGCATCAAAATCTCTTTGTTATGCCCTCCGAGTAGTAGTGCATAAGGGCTACTGTCCGTTATATGTATTCAGGGTGATGCGGTGTTGCAAAAGCAAAGATTTCATAGGTCGATGCCTTTCGCTGTAACAATATTTTTTACGCACTAGTGGTTACAATCCGATTTCGTGTCGTAATTCGAATGTGATTCAGACTCTTTTTATTAGCATTTTTGTAACAAAGATCGTGCTAATGTTATCTGTTTCTCCGTCAGCCCCTCCGCCTGTGGACACCATATCTCTGCAACTATTAGTCCGATTTGAAAAATTATTTTTGCAATGGGAAGTTTGAAATGTGCGAATGACGATCCTTGCACTGCGGTTTTTTTCTGATGCACAACTCTGCCGCTAGAAGGCGTAAATGCATATGATGTCGAATTCAAAATACATTTTATTCCATATATTTGCTTCTAAATATCCTATTAAAAAATTCTTCCTTTCGATGTCATTTATAACGAAAGCTGTTTTAGGCACAGTTTCTTTTTCAAGTAATGCATAGATTTTCCGCTAGGGGGCGTAAATGTGAAGTGCGTTTTCACCGATATCTCTGCTTTTAAAAGTCCGATTTGAAAAATTCTTCCTGCATCGGAAACAGCTCCTCATGGGAAATTTTTCTCATATAATTTTTAATTTTTGGATAAGATATGATTTCCACCAGGGGACATAAATGTCTATTTCTGCATCTGAGGTATTTGTAGCAAAAATCGAAGCTTCTGAAAAGTCGATTGAAAAAATTATTTCGTGGACTGATACCGCCACCCTCGAAAAGCGTTTTGAGAATGCCTCCCACATAAAATAGCACACAGTTTTCTCGCCAGGGGGCGTAGATGTATATCTGATTTTTGTTGGCATCTCTGCTTCTGAGTGTTCGAAAAATTCTTTCTTTGTTAGAGAGCGTTTCCGGTGCGAAATGTTTCTGATATAGTTTCAAAATTTTCAAGTAATCTATAGATTTTTCGCTGGAAGGCGTAACAATAAATTACGTTTTCCCCGATATCTCTGTTTCTAAAACTCCGATTTGAAAAATTCTTCCTGCATCGGATACAGCTCCTGACGAGAAATTTTTCAATATAATTTCTAACTTTTGATAAAGAATGGTTTGATGACCAGGGGGACGTAAGTATTTATTTCTGCTTCCGATGTATTTGCTGAAAAATACAAGCTTCGGAAAACTCGATTGAAAAATTGTTACAAAATACCGCTCACCTCGAAAAATCTTTTCATAATAAACAAATACCGCTCACGTCCGAAAATCTTCTCAGAATACTTTCTTTTTAAAGTAATGTATAGTTTTTCCGCCAGGGGGCGTAGATATATATCTTTCTTTTGTAGATATCTCTGCTTTTAAGTGTCCGAGTTTAAAACTTCTTTCTTTGTTGGAGAACGTGTCCTCTGCGAAAGGTTTCTAATATAATTTCAAATTTTTCTTAACGCACCAGTTTGCCATTAGAGGCCGTAAGTTCTCCTTTCCGTTTACAGCAATAATACCTGCGGAGTTAAAAACCCGACTGAAAAAAATCCTTCTTTTCTGTGAGGTACTACTAGCTATGAAAAGTGTTTGTGTATTTTCCTCCCCAAAATAACGCACACTTTCCCTACTTGGGGCGACAACGTTATCTGTTTCTTTCAATATTTCAGCTTCTACATGTGCGATTTAAAAAATTCTTTCAACAACGCATGTCATTTACCTTGTGGAACCCTTTAGGTTTGTATTCGACGAGTTCTGTGTTTCACGGTTCTGTCACTAGGTGGTGTTTCTGTACTTTTGTTTGTAGCTGTATCTCCGCTTCTAAAAGCTTATTGAGAAATTTATTTTTTACTGTATGCCATTCGCTACAATGGAATTGTAGAGCATTATCTTCTTTAAATAATGCACAGATATCCCACTGGGAGGCGTAAAGGTCAACACCTTTTTCTCGTTATCTCTTCTTCCGGGAGATGTATTTGGAAAGTTTTTTTCTTTTCTCTTTAATCATAGGTTTTTCCACGAATAATATTTTTCGCCTATTTTCAACTTGTCCCAAAATGCGAAATTCTTCCGCTAGGCGTAGAATTATATCAAGTTTCCTTCTGCATTTATTCTTTTAACTGTTTGATTTCAAAATCTGTTTTTCTCCTTCTTCTATGAGAAACTTTTTGTGCGCAATTTGTTAATTTTCGTAATATACTTTTTTAGCCGCTGGTGGAAGTACTAAGTAACTGTTTCTATTTCTGGATGTTTTATTGATTGTAGAAATGGGATTAATTTTTTTAACCGGTTGCATGGACTTAGATAAATTTAATTCGCATCAGAATGGATTCAAAAGACATGCTCGTTACAGCCGAAAATTCGGTGTCATCTTTCTTGTATTAAGTTGTTAGGAGAGTTCCATAGAAGTCCCCAACATAATGAAAAGATCTGTAACAAGAAAGGTGACACCGAATTCTCGGGTGTAGTGAGAACATCTTTGAATCCTTTCCGACACAAAATTAAAAATTTCTAAGCGTATTTTTAGAAGAAAAATGTTCAGCGAAACAGAGAATGCATTTACCCCTCCTAGAGAAACTCTGCAAAAAATTTGAAATGTGCAATGTAAGCAGTGTTATTCGTAGTGTATTGAACCGATCACAAAATAAATGAATAAATAAAATAAATGAACCTGATTTCTACACAGTCGGTGAAACATCCACTAATAGAAATAGCTACTTTCTGCCTCTAGTGGCTGAAATGTGTGCTACGAAAAATCACAAATTGTGCACAAAACATTTCTCATATTGAAAGATATCCAAGGGAAAAGGGATTTTTCAAATCATGTTCTTAGAAACGAAGGTACGGTTCAAATATGGTACAAGTAGAAATGAACACTTTTACCTCTAATGGCAAAACTGTGTGGTACAAAAATTGGATATATGAAAAATATTTCACATCATAAACGCTGTCATCAGCAAAAATAATTTGTTTTAAATCGATCTTCAAGAAGTGGAGGTATCATAATTACAGAGATTTACAATAGCACCCCCTAGCAGGAAAATTAATCAGCGTTTTGAGAAGAAGGGGAAAAAAAGTACACATAAATATTTTTCGCACTAAGTGCCATCTGACTGAATTTTTTCAGTAAGCTTTTTCATCAGCAAAGATATGCTTGCAGACAAGTTAAAAAAAGAAAGATGCACTTCGGATTCTTTTTCTAGACTGGATTCTAGGAAAATACCCCGAAATAGACCGACCGTGTGGGAGATGAGTGGATGAAATTCGAAAGCATGTCGGGGTGACGTGCTAGTTGCAAAGCATTTTGTCTCAAAATATCGTAAAATGCATGCAAAATATTCCACGTCGTGACCTCTAACTAACGCAAAAAGAATTTTTATAATCTGGTTTTTAGAGACAGTAATTTCGGGAAAAATACAATATCCCTTTATGCTCCCTAGTGTTGACACCATACGTTATTTCAAATAGAAACTGCGTAAAATGGCTTTCTTGGTAAAAGTATCGAAAGTTGAAAATATTTTTTTTTAATATTTTTTTTCTTTTGTTTTTAAGTAGCTGTATAGAGTAAAATACATTTCGTTTTATTCATCTGCATTTACGTTTCCTAGCTGCGGGGGTAATGGTATGGGAAACAGACGGAAACGTGTCTCCTCGCTCTTAGACTTTCGATTGAAAAAAAAACAAAAAAACTTTAATCGGACTACTGTTTGCAGAGATACGGTGTTCACAGATGATTGTAAGCACGTACCTTTTTTTTTTTTTTTTATTGTTGTTTTCGAAAGAAGTGCTAAAAACAGATTTAAAAAATAAGTGGAGAGTTAGCACAGTTGCCTGTATGATAGCAATAATCAACTACAACTGTCTTAGTATTAGTGGGCCGTGGATGCTGTTAATTCTAGTGATCCGAAGTTGGACATTTTCTTGAAATTAGCGTGCCGTGAGCGAATTAAGTTCCCTCGAATAAGATGGTCAATAAGCCGATGCCCAGCTGTAGAATTTCAGCGTGTTCTTGTATAGAGATTCGACTCGCTATAGTTGCGTTTGTGCTTCGGTTTGCGTGATATATTCTGGAGAGCCCATCTTTAATTTACTGTTTAAAAATACTAAATCAGGGGTGGTCGTTTACTTTGAGATTTTGATATGTATCAGCGTTGTTAAATTGCCAATGCTATTCACAGAACATCGCAGGAAATGTCTTCTGTGCTACAATGAAGGAGATGCCTTCACTAGCGCAGTTTAAATGTCTCGTTTCCTACGTAATAAAAAGGTTTAATTATATTGTATATATATACTTACAGCTGTAGTTATGACCTCTAGTGTAATGGTAGCAAGCTCGAATGAATATCTGGCAAGATGCAGTTTTCAAGTTTTCTGGAAAACTGCATCCGCGCAGGTGGATGGGTGTTAATCCCGGCTATGCCGTAGGAGACGAACAATCTGGAAGTTTTGCTTTTTAAATATGTGACACATGTCTTCTAATAACTCGACAGTTTTCAGTAAAAAAAGGTTAAAAAATCTCAGTCTTCTTTCGCTGTTTAAAAGGAGCGGTGTGACATTTATGAGCTTTTGCCGTTGCATTCCTGTGTAATTCCCGCTGCCATTCAAGTTGTTTCTTTCCTAAAACCAAGGCGTAATTAGTGTAATGTAAACTAAATAATTTAGTTCTTCTCAAAAACCAAGGTGGAAACAGCAGAAAGGAAGAAACGGTACAATTTTGAAAAGCAATTTACCGTTATGTCTTAAAAAGAAAAGTGTTTAATCAATGTATCCCTCCAGTTCTGGATCAGGGACGTCGATCGTAACTAAAATAAAACATTTAAAAAGGCTGCAAACTACTGAAAGACGTATGGGAAGGTGCATGCTTGGTATAAACAGGAAGCCATAGTAAGAGGAACTCATGGATCAGGAAAATGACGGGAGTTGATGACATCATGATCAAGGAAATGGCAATGGACTGGATGGACATTTGTTAGAAGAACTGACCACCGTACGACAAACTGAAATACGAGACTAGATTCCAAGGAAAAGGTTTTGGACTGGATTTCAAGGGAAAAGTATTTGACTGGATTCTAGGAAAAGACCCCGAAGAAAACCGACCATGTGGGAGATGAGTGGATGAAATTCGGAAGCATGTCGGGGTGACGTCCAGGCAAATAAGAGGAAACTTGGGTAGACCTTCGTTCCGCAGAATGGATTGATAATGGTTGATGATGATGAAACTAAATAATCACACCATTTGTTTGTATCGCCGAAATCAGAGGAAGCATGTTTGACGGAAGTTCGAGTGACTTTTCGGCAACTTCTGCTTTCCTAGATTAATTTTGCAGTTTCTTTTTTGACAAGTCGTTGGTTTGTCTCAGAGCTGAAGGTTATGGTACATTTCCGCAGAGGCGTTGTTTGCGGAGTTCGGAGTGGAGGAAGTGTCATGCGTTTTCCCGTCACCGGAATGTGCCGTGCGGAGGCATTTTCATTTTGCCTTCCTGGTTTCCACAGCATGTGGGCCTACATCTCCCTCCGGTCGACGGTTCAACGTTCTTCCGTGCGAACTGTCTGCCACCGACTGTTGCACGTGGCAAATCCGTGCTAGGAAGAGGAGGAGGAAGATTCAGGACGAGTGTTCGAGCTGCTGGGTTAGAAAATCTATCGTTAGCATCCGGTGAAATGTCGTCTGTCCTCCGATATTTTTTAGTTCGAATCAGAGGATGATGCAGTTGCCAGTCGACATTCGTTATATGTCGTGTCGCTGTGGCTGTCGCGAACTTGGAAGGCTGAGATTTTAAAATGTGTGCCTTCACTTAACCCCGAGATAGATAGCCAGAGCACGTTATCTTTTCTGCTGTTTAAACCACTTAATACCGTACTGGGAAAGGGGAATGCTAGATGCGCTAAAAATGGAATGAGTTATCTTTCAAAGGTATTTTTATTTATTAAAGGGCTTAGGGACTGCGTTTCAGTAGATGTGTTTCCGCGCGTTCGTGTAAATTAACTATTACATACATTCTGTTCTGTATGAAACAGAAATTCCTGACATTATGTGGATAAGTGTAATAAAAGCAGTATGTTAGACTAACCTTTCTTCAAACAGTAAGCTTGCTACAAGTAAATTATGTATGATTTACCCTAAAGCTGTGCAGTCCAACTTCTATACAGCGGCGGGCAAAGGATTTCAAAAGAAATTGATGGCGGGCCATATATTTTTTAATATATAAGATGATGTAAATACAAATAATGTCCTGCTTAATTTATTAAATTTTTAAGGTCTTTTAATCAGTATTTGAATAGTTTAAATTTAAAATTTGAAAAAAAGAACCGTGAATTTAATGAGAGCTCTGTGGCAATTGAACTCCGCTAAAAGTTGTTGTATTGTTGTATGCCCACTTCGATGCTTGTCGAAGTCACTTTTCAAAAGCAGAGTCATTCATACTGTTCTTGTGTTTTGACTTCATGCATTTTATGTCAGAAAATGTTCCCTCGCATGTATAAGTATACATTCTTCCAAACAGTGAAATTTTAATCCTAAATATCTTATGTTTGGCTATTTCTCAAAGAAAAAAAGTTTATACAATTCTGTTTCAGTCTACGATCGAGCTCTAATAAATTCATCTGCTTGAAGTTGAAATAATTCCATTTGATAAAAGGAGATTGTGCTTTCGATGCCAACATTCAATGGATTGCTGAACAGACGTATGATTGGTTTGAGTTCACCAAATTGTTCATACCTGTCATCAAAATTCGTAATAAGAGTATCTAGCTGTAAACAAATATTTTAAAATCTATAGTTTCACCACGTACTGTCATTTTTTCAGAAGTTGCTTCTGTCACTTCTGTTATCAACTTAACAGTTGATCAAAAAATCCTCTTTCTTCTACCTTTGTATCTCTTGCATATAGGGTCACTGCTTTGGTAAAATCTTACATTATGGAAGCAAAGATATTTGTAACATTTCGAGAGAGAGAGAGAGAGAGAGAGAGAGAGAGAGAGAGAGAGAGAGAGAGAGATGCATTGCTGTAAAAGCTGATGCTTCCTTCAGCAGTTAAAGTTTCTTAATGGGAGTGCAAATTTTTCTTCTGAAGAGAACACTCGTCTTTCGGGAAAACTCACTGCTCTGGAAACAGTTCGTTTGGTTAAAAATTTCAAATACCTACCAAGGTACACAGTGCGTCAAAGAATTTTTAAGACTGAGTCTGTAAAATGAAATAGAAACAAGAAATTATAATTTGTTTTGGTTTGTTATTCAAAATAAGTCCCTCTGGCTTCAATACACTTGTTACAGCGATTTAATAATGATTCGAATGCCTGTTCCAGTTCACTTTGCGGAATTGCCTCCAAAGCACGCGTCGAAGCTGTTTGTATGGTCGAAATATCATCAAAATAACACCCTTTTAACGCCATTTTAAGTTTTGGGAACAAAGAAAAGTCGCAGGGTGCTAAATCAGGCGAATACGGTGGACGATTCAACACACAGACGTTATTTTTCGCCAAAAATCTACGAACAAGAAGTGAGGTGTGACTGGGTGCATTATCGTGCAACAAACACCAACTGTTTTCATCTCGATATTCTGGACGAATGCGACGAATTCTGTCCATCAAACGCCTCAAAACATTTAAATAAAACTCACCAGTAATTGTTTGTCCACTTGGAACAAATTCTTTGTGAATGATACCCTTACTATCGAAGAATGTAATGAGCATTGTTTTGATTTTCGATGGAACTTTTCTTGTTTGTTTGGCTTGTGGTAAATTTTTTGACTTCCATTTCGCACTTTGTCGCTTTGTTTTAGGATCATATTGAAAACATCATGTTTCATCACCAGTAACAATCGATTTTGAGAAGTTTGGATCATTTTCATCGGCTGAAATGATGTCTCTGCAATGTGCACTTCTCCTTGATTTTTGTTCATTGGTTAACGTGTGTGGAACAAATTTAGCACAGACTTTTGCTTTGCCCGAATCTTCATGCAGGATGGTTCGAATCGTTTCTTTGTTGATGTTTAAAGACTCTTCCATCATTCTTAGTGACGCACATCGATTGCTTGCCACGAAATCACGCACTTTTTCAATAATCTCAGGTGTCCTAGATGAACTTGGTCTTCCGGTATGCTTATCATCTTCTAGCGTCTCTCTTCCGTCCAAAAAACGTTTGTGCCACAGGAAAACATTTGATCTACTTAAACAAAACTCACCGTAAACTTGTTTCATCATTTGGTACGTTTCCGAGGCACTTTTACTAAGTTTTGCGTTAAATTTAATAACAGCCCTTTGTTCCATCTTAATAATTCAACATGAAAAAAATTTTACTTCTCTAATGAACGGCCGTTTCGTTTGAGTTACTTTAACAACTGCGCCGTACTTTTGGCAGAAAGCAAGGAGATGGTCACGGTTTATAACTCATTCGCGATTAGACTAGTGGCGCCACCGTAGGCTGAAATCTAGCGCCAGTCTTAAAAATTCTTTGACACACTGTGTATATAAGAAGAATAGCCAAATTATAGTTACAAACTATACCTGTCTGCTGACAACGTACTTTTCGCAGGGCTTTACACCCTGCGAAAGGTACGTTTATGAGCGAAGATTCTGATGTGCAAGAGCTCAATTTGTATTGATATTTCCAGTTTTGAGTCTTTTGGCTGTCTTAAAACCAGTTAATTTTAAAAGCGTCGGTCATTGTAATTATGGTACTATCATCTTATGCAGGATACGCTTGTTCACACACGCGCAATCATCAGTATTTTGATCGCCTATAGTAGTTAATTGGTATAGGGCGCGAGCTTCTGAGTTCTTCTGCTGCTTGGTCTTGATTCGAATTATAGGGCCAGGAGACATCAGTATTGTGTTTGTCTTTTCGCATTTCCCTTGCACCAGTGGTTCATGGGTGTGAGGTTCCTTATAACCATAGGCGCTCAATGCATAATCCCCTTCCTCCCTTTCCCGGTCTCATTCTTTGATTCACTAGCGTTATTTCACAGCAGTTGAAATCTGCCTGCGTACTGTCACTCTCGTCGACTCAAGGAAAAACTCATTCTCAATTTTCCTACGTCTACCCCAGTTCTGGCGACGTTCGTTTCGCGGAATGAAAAATTCTACTGCCAGTGCTTGTTCCTTCAAAATTTAGCGCTTTTCATGTGCTCCGCTCGAACTTACTGTACTTTGTTGAGATTACGACTTGGCAAGCGAACGAGCCAAAAATTGCGGAGTGTGCACTCAGCCTAACGCAGCTTGGAGGTGATCTAATAACGAGTGGTTCGCTGTACCAATTTAACAACATATCGATGTCAGAGATAGAATCATTTATAGTTTTTCCCGTGAACCCATGTAATTTTTTTCTTCAAGCCCCAGCTGATATCACTAAATTCGTGCTTTATTAAACCCCTTCCCTTTTTTGATATATAATGCTCCTTTAACAGCGGTATTTCTTATTCGCTACATCCTATTGATCATTCATTACATCCTATTTATTACTTACGATGTTATGTACATGTGAGCGCAATTCAGCTCAGAAATTGGCAAGGCTGAAACAAATGTGGCATAGTTGTCAACACCAGAGGGTTTTCAGGTATTATAATGTCTTGCGGTGGTAAAAGTGATGGCATAACAATCACAGAAGATTTAGCCAGTGGTAGTCATCCGAAATGTTTGTTTGATGAAAAAGGCCGACGGAGACATGTGTATATTACCAGACTGCGATGGCGGAACTGGCATGTCTGAATGCACAATTTGTCGTACCCCCGTCACGCATGAGGTAAGACAGCCCTATGTCCTAACTGGGATACGTGATCTTGTCACCGAAAAGCAACAAAGCTTATTGTGCACTGGGTTAAGGAGCGCAACACTAGACAATATATGATTGACAATACGTCGCTCACTGTAATTACTCCGAGTTCTATCTGTTTCACTCTATTGGGGAAACCAAGATATAATGAAAAGCCCCTGTGAAGTCGTGGATCCATTCCGCCAGGAGTCAACAATATAATAGACGGTTGTGATATTTTGGTTTTTGAAGCATTTTCGTGGTATACATCAAGTCCCTTGACACAACAGGAAAACATTTAATGTCATATGAATCGGAACGGTATTAACGATCTGGTACATTACCAACAAATGGGTTCTTTCAGCATAATAAGGCCCCATGTCAAAAGACTGAGACTTCCTAGGAATGGTATCCTCTAACATGCGAGTGACTTCAACGTGCTGAGGTGACCTCTTCAAGAACCAGATCCCAATCCAGTCGAACATCTGTGGGATGAGATGGAGCGTGTTATTTGTAGCAGAGAGCTACTACCGGCTAATTTATAATCACTGTAGAAACAGTGAAGCCAATTTAATTCTGTGCCACGCTTTCGACACTTTGAGTTCATGCCTTGACGAATTGAGGCTGCTCAAGAGTGTGAAAGAGCGGTGCTACTCATTATTACAGTGTTAAAAATTTTGTAGTAGGTTAACACCAAAAAGTGATGCTGCACCACTTTTGGCGCAAAGGGAAATAATTGTGTGATGCGTAAAATACACAAAAACATGGTACAAGTATGCATCATGGAACGGTATCCAACCTGAATGGCGCGAAGTTGTACCCATCGCGTTCATGTTTATGTATGTTATATGCATCACACAATGGTTTATTTTCCTCCAAAAGTAGTGCAGCTTGTGTAACACCACCTTTTGGTGTAACCTACTACAAAATTTTAAACAGGGTAGGTAAGTTCGTAGGTGTGCCTAATATAATGTACAAAATTGGTTTTCATAAGTCGCCATTTAATGGATGTGCTTTATATAATAATGCTTACATCGCATATTAATAATGCGCCATCTACTAGGTTTACCTTCCAGTATACAATATGCATGCTTCGCCTGTTAAAACTTGTTACTAACGATATCTGTGCACGCCGAAATAATTTTGAATCATCAGGAAACCTTACAGTGAAGCGAGCCTTCAAACTCTGGGGGAAAAAAATAGGTATTACTTTTTTTTTGAATTCAGAGTAATGTAGTCTCCAGCGACGGCGATTTGTGGTCTAATGTGATTGTTAAATGAAGCGTGCCATCTTAAAAGCGAATAACCTTTGTGCGTTATGTGTGTGCTCGCTGAATTTTCATTGGCCGAAGTAACGGATGGGATTTCTTTTCAGAAGAAAGCTGCAGGCAATTCATTTGAATGAAAGAGTTGTTTGTGAGGAGCAATACCCGAACAAGTTGAAAATGACTCTTAGACACCCCCCCCCACCTTTCGCCATTTGAGTCAGCATGCAGGTTCTTATTTTTGTGAAGAAAGAAAAAGGAAAAAAAAAAAAAACATGCTGTTGATCTAAGCTCAGCGTACTAAATGAGATTAAATTATTTATGTAGCAAACTGTTTTGTGCAGTGAATTGCTTATGAAGGGCGAAACTTGCAAAATTCTGCATCGTGTAAAGAAGTCTCTCCCAGCCCCCACCCCCGTTTTGGTTTGTATTATTGGAGTTCGTGATGTTCGGAAAAGGCCTTAAGTGGCTGGAAATTCTTTCTTTTTGATGTGCTGCCTGAAAGTCTTAACATATACCTTTTTATGTGCGAGGCTTATTCAGCTAAGCATAAGGTGGATGATTTTGTGTTTTGTGCTGCAATTAACAAAAGTAGAAGAACAATGCGTAAATGCTAACAGTCCCGAAAGAAATAGGAAGTTACCATTGCTAGTTAGTTCGTAAAAATGAGACAAAAATAAATAAATCAGTAAGGAGTAGAGTTTTATTCAGACGAACTCTCGTTTCGCTGAGAGTCGTTGACTGCGCATTCCAATATATGGAAATACGTGAGAGCTGCGCTTTAAAGAGTAATTTATACGAATCAAAAAACTGACTAGAAGAAAAATTTCCCTCGCATCACGAAAGAGAAATCCTTGCCGCTTAGGAGTACGTTAACATATTTTGCGCTGAAATGATTAATTACAGTTCATCTGGAAGAAATGTTCAGGCTAGAAATACTTCTTACTTAAATGTTGTGAAATACTTCTTACTTACATGCATGGTAATACAAGTTAGTAAAATCATGCAATGCATTGATTATGATACGCTTTCCAACTTACCAGAAATTATTACTCAAGTTATGAGGATAATGGCTGTGAAATAAATCTCGCTCCTGTGTCCTGACCTTTGACCCCATTTCGATGATATTCAACAGAACCGGCTCAGTACACCTCAAGAATAACATACTAAAATTTTGTCGCAATAGAAGCAGTTTTACGCAAGTTATGAGAATAATGGCTGTGGAATAAATCTTGCTTTTGTGCAATGACCTTTGACCCCATTTCGTTGATATTCAACAGAACCGGTTCACTATACCTCCGAAACAACATGATAACGTTTTGTCGCAATCGAAACATTTGTTGGTAAGTTATGATGCACAAGGGCAATGGAATGGATCCCACTCCAGTGTCCTGACCTTTGACCCCATTTCGTCCATTTTCAATAGTGTTTGTCCCCAGTGGCTCCCTACGACATACTAAAATTTCATCAAAATCGAACCATTTTTACGCAAGTTATGACGCATAAGCGCAATGGAACAAATCCCGCTCTTATGTTCTGCCTGACCTTTGACCCCATTTTGCCCATTTTCAAAAGGGTTCGTGCCCAGGTAGTTCCCTACCACATACTAAAATTTCATCGACATCGAACCATACTTACGCATGTTATGACGCATAAAGGCAATGGAATGGATTCCACTTTTATGCCCTGACCTTTGACCCCATTTCGCCCATTTTCAATAGGGTTCGTCCCCTGGTGGTTCCTTACCAAATACTAAAATTTCATTGAAATCGAACCATTTTTACGCAAATTATGACGCATAAGGGCAATGAAATGGATCCCGCTTTTATGTCCTGACCTTTGACCCCATTCCACCCATTTTCAATAGGTTTCGTTCCCAGGTGGTTCCTTACCACATACCGAAATTTCATCGAAATCGAACCATTTTTACGCAAGTTATGACGCATAAGTACAGTGCCTAGAAGAATTAGTGTGTCGTGCTCGCTGAAAAAATTGCTGCCCGCAATCATGAAAGCGGTAGGTGACGCTGCCATCGGATGTCACGTCGCTTTTCAGAGACGAAGGATTATGTGTACTCCTTGAACGATATTTTATAAGCAGATAACTTAAGTATATACGAAATAATTGACACATCTCTTTCACCCCCCACACCCCCAAAAAAGAACAAACGGGGTGCTCAAGATTCATTAATAAGGGTATCGTAGTTTAAGTTAAGCTTTGTATTGTGCTATCGTCAACATTAATGTTAGATATTTCGGAAGTTTTAGAGTCATACATGGGTTACATTATGCAAAAACACTGGACACCAATATGCAGTGTACAATCACTGAAACATCAACTGTAAGTTGATGTTTCAGTGATTGTAAACTACATTAAAAAAAATAAAAAAAAAGATGTTTTGCCCCTCAAAACCTCACCGGAAAAAGAAGGGGGAAATATTTTCTCAATGAGACGTCGGCTGTATAAATTGCATTCTAATAATCCAATTACGTCTTGAAATTCACCAACCGATTTCTATTTTTTAAATTGGACTATTTTTTGATAATATACCAGCTGTAATCCATTTATAAAAATCATTCCTAAAAAAACTTTGCCTGTGATACGATAAACAAAATGAATCATACTGGACAGAAGTAAATATACAAAAACTGAATGTATATAATGACATTCTTTTAAAAGAAAAATAATTATAACATTTTTCTTTACTTTTCTTCACCTTATAATAATTATGTGATTAAATTTGCTATTCAAATTGGTTTGCAGTGAAGAGAGGAAAATTCTTTTGCACCTTAAGTAAAAAGTTTAATAAGGTAAAAATTAAGAAGTGGGTGTTCATGGAGTCTGTCTAAATGGGATAATTTTATGCAGATCCTGTAAACTATTTTTACCCTTAAAAAGGAAATTATTAATGTAGCATACACACAGGCGTAACGTGGAGAACGCACAGTCGGGCATGTGCCCCCCTCCCCCCACTTAAAAATTGGAAAAACTAATTAGTCGTTCGCCTTTTAAATTTTGGAAAATAGTAGGTATGTCGTCAGGCTTGAGTAATGGTTTGTCTCGGCATGTTAGAACTTCCTTACCTTGAATAGTGGAACGATAATGCATCTCCATGAATTTAGATTCAAAGTGCATGGCACGTACAACACAACTTTCATCAAGTTTCTTATCGGATCTGGGAATTGCCTTATCCCATTTGCTCAACATATCAGGAATTTTGGGCACAGCAAAGAGTGATATTTTATTTTTGCAGGATTTATAGCCAGTATTAAATCCTGGCACAAAACAACTGCTTTGCCTTTTCCGTTTTCTATGTTTTTTATTATTTGCTAATGCAGAATTTCCCAGTCCTTTCATAGCTGACATTATTTCCCCATGATCTTATAACTGTTGCAATCGATTTCAGTACTGCACTTAAGTTGAACCACACAGTAGGTTTAACGCGTGACAGCCAATACTTGATCAACTTCTACATCTTCACGGATAAAAAGTTACTAATTTCGGAAATAAATTTCGTTATAAACAATCCACAGTTCAATAAAACTAGCACACTAACACCCGAATAAGGCTATTGCGTTTTAGTGATCAACTGTTGAATTACCTAGTGTATTACTGTTATGATCGAGCTACAACGAATTAGCAAAGGTACTGCCAAAAAGATTTCCCTCCAGTAACCTTTGTTTTGTGAAAATTTGAAGTTTCGTAAGGCAGCAAATCCTTGGCAAACAAACTTCCCACCATTGAATAGCATGAAGCCGATGAAGCATCCTAACGTAACTTCCGATGCCAGCGCCCTCTGTCATTTCATGACGATTGGTCACAAAACCGTGAGGGACATCTTAGGGAGCACGTCACACTAATTCTTCTAGGCACTGTAGCATAAGGGCAATGGAATAAATCCCGCTCTGATGCCCTGCCTGACCTTTGACCCCAATTTGCCAATTTTCAATAGGGTTTGTGCCCAGTAGTTCCCTACCACATACTGAAATTTCATCGAAATCGAACCATATTTACGCATGTTATGACGCATAAAGGCAATGAAATGGATCCTGCTCTTATGGCGTGACCTTTGACCCCACTTCACCCATTTTCAACAGGGTTTGTTCCCAGGTGGTTCCTTACCACATACTTAAATTTCATTGAAATCGAACCATTTTTACGCAAGCTATGATGCATAAAGGCAATGGAATGGATCCCGCTCCTATGTCCTGACCTTTGACCTCGTTTCATTTATTTTCAATAGGGTTCGTTCCCAGGTGGTCCCCTACCACATACTAAAATTTCATCGAAATCGAACCATTTTTACGTGAGTTATCGTGCCGACAGACAGACGGACGGAGAAAGCTGGAGCTGTTACGCTTCTTCAACCTACGGTTGGAAAGCGTAAAAAAGGAAAACTTTGAGTCTAGTCTGTGTTCTTATTTACAACAACGACTGCGTTTTTGAACTAAACTGAGTAAGGTTAACAACACACCGAAGAAAATTATCAGAAATGGGAAAAGAAGTGAAGCTACGGAGGCGCAGTTTTTAAGATTAGGATCCAGAATTCATTAATATGCGCGAAGGATGCAGTTGTCAGCGAAGCTATGCATCTGATTGGCTGAAATGGGAAGGATATGCAAGAAATGAAAAAGTGGATGATAGCACCTTTCTCTCTTAGTACATGCGAATATGGTCAAAATGACAGTCCGCACGACACATTAGAAACGAAGCCCAACACCCGTGTGACATAGAAAGTTATTTAGAAGACGTTAGTGCATGTGTTGCACGAAATTTATTCTTGAGTAATGAACTCTTCAAAATGTACTTTAAAAGGGATTTTCGTTGCATGTGGAGTGTGCATAGAACGGCCGTACAACGCGCTATCTTTTCTGTATACGTAACTACACACACCCGCCACTGAATTAGAAACATTCATGCAGATATACGTAAACGTCACCAACTCAACGAGCGCATATGCAAAATACGTGGTCACGTGCGTCACTATGTGATCTAGGCAAATATTTAAGACTGCTGCTCGTCAGTAGTGTTGATCGCAATGGGAAAAACAGAGGATCTTTCGAAGTTCGATAAAGGGCTTATTGTGGATGCCCGTCTAACTAGAACAACGATTCTGAAAACAGTAGAACCAACTGGTTTCTCAAATAGTGAGGCTTCCCAAGTCTTTAATCAGTGGAAAAATAACCCACAGTGTTTGCCCAAAGGCGTGCCTATGGCGCAACGACAGTCTGTTAGGAACCAGATCGCCGTCGTCTGAAAAGGCTTGCACGGAGAAACAGGACTTCCTGTGTGCGTCAATTGACCGAAGCATTCAATGAAGGTTGTTCCTGACCCATATCTCAGCGAACTATACGCAAGGAATTGAAGAGAATCGGTATTGGCAGTTGAATGTCTATATGGAAACCACTGACTTCTGCGAAGAACCGGAAAGTTCACAGTGGTGTCAGAAACACAGTGACTGGATTCTGGAAGACTGGGAAAAAGTCATGTGGTCCGACGACTCGCGGTACACTTTGTTCTGTACCGACAGTATGCAGAGAGTTTGATGGGAGCTCCCATGAAACAATGGACTTACCTTGTAAAAACAACTCAAAGTTCTGGAGGTGTTGTCACGGAACGGGTCCTCTGATATTGCTGGAAGTCGGGTGTCTTTCAGGGATTATCTGAACATTGTTGCCGATCAAGTCCATTCTGCAGTGTTTACTTTTTATCCAGCAGGCGACTGCTGCTAGATGGATGACAGAGCTGGGTTCGGGATCAATTTTCTGAGCCCGAGCCAGTAGCATATCAGCCCGAGCCCTAATTTTATATTGCAAGATAGAGCCCGAGCCCGAAAATTGGCTAACCTTTCAACCATTAATAAAAAAACATCTGCTTTTCCACACTTCCATTCTCTCCTCCTCCTTCAGTTAACCAATGTATTTCTCAAATGAGGAGTGGGGAAGGGACCTCTATCTATTTTTATAGTGTAACTGTACGATTTTCTGGGATCATGATGCGTTTCCACCTGAAGTGCTTCGGGCATCCAAAATGATCGGGCGGTGCTGCACTTGTATGTTGCTCAAATAAGGCTAATAATATTATCGCGCCATAATGCGCTGCAATATGTACGCTGCTAAATAGAATTAGCAAGGAGCTACTGCTTGGAGATTTGGGGTAAATTATCATCGGCAAGCAATCAATTTTCCAATATCTATAGTTCTTGAAAAAGCTTTTTCTTCTCTGCTGCAGGAAAACACTAATGCGCGGCCTATGGCATTTTCTACTCAAGCCCAGAATAAATAGACATCTCGAATGCCCGCTTCCCAACCAGAACCAGTTGCCGAAGAATTCCCTTTACCAACTATAAAGTGTCTCATTTGCTAAATCATATAAAATCACATTTATAATAAAAACATTGTCTTCCTCTATCTAAGAGCCCGAGCGGCAGTAAACATTCTACAGCCCGAGCCCGATTCGGGCCCGGGCTTTTCGGGCTCGGGCTCAGCCCGTCTCAGCTCTAATGGATGACAGTTCTACTGTCAATCGCTTAAGATGTTGCCAGCAGTGGTTCGGCGAGCATGACAACGACTTCCGCCATCATCCCTGGCCATCACAAAGCCCTGATATGAAACCGATTCAGAATGTATGGGACATGTTAAAAAACCAGATCCGGCAGCAAAGTCCTCTTCCGTCAAATCTGACTCAGTTAAAGGACTTTCTGATGAACTCCTGGTATGCTGTAGACGTAGATGCACTCCAACACCTAGCGAAATCTATGTCAAACTGTATGCGTGCTGTAATTTGGGCTAAAGGAGGTCCAGCCCGATATCGAATAAAAGTTTGTAATTCATTGGCCGGTATGTGGACATAGCCCCCCCCCTCCCCACTCCTTTTTTTTTCCCCCTTTTTGATATATTTCAATAAATAGTTCTTGGAAGCCTGTCAGGAAGAAACAAAACTTTGGAAACTGAGTTTCGGTGAGGTTTTGCAAAAAGACACTACGAAAAGATGGATACAGATCTTAAATACTCTTATTGCACGGGCATACAATAATTTTACGTAAATTTCTTTTATTGAAGGTCAGCCGGAAATGGTTGTTCACAGTTTAAACCACTTGTTTCACAACCAGAAATAAGCGTGCTACACAGTTGTGAAAGTAAATATGAACATGAAAACCAGCTGTAGTCTTGGGTCAAACACGTTTGAGAAAAACCTGTGTACTAGTAGTTGCAACATTTTGTGGTAAGTGCAGCTCATAACTGATGTATTCCCTTCTAGTGAAAACTTTTTCTTGTACATTGCACACTCATAAGCACTATAGGATAATAGTTTTCTTAAGCGCCACTCAGTTCACCGTTACGGACAAGCATAACTTTGCTTTACTGTAGCTAAAAGAAAATCATCCAGAGATTTCCCTTCTGCGTACAGTCAGTGACTATACTTAATCACTGAGACCAAACTCTTTTATGCTTTTCAGAACAAATAGCCAACACTGCAGCAGGCTGTTGTGTGTAGTTGTGTAATTGAGTTTTAATTCATTAAGGTGTGTCTTAAAACGACAGAGCCAAAGAGTAGAACTGGCCTGAATAGCGCGATAGCCTCCCGGTGGCGCAGTGGGCCCGGGTTCGTGTTCCTGATGGGGCATAAGGTGGTGTGTTGTCTTATGGCATGGGCTTTCACTCTTTTCTGGAACCAGTGGCCCTAAATTAAAAACAGACTACTGCTTAATAAATAAAAAATGCGGGGTATGTTGATCAACAAGGTGAAATAGAATGGTACGAACACTACTGGGTCATTCCGTGTCAAATTCCACCAATGAAATGGCCGTTTTCAACCTGACCCCTTTTAATTTCCTTCAAATTTGGTGTGATTGTTAGGCATGTAGATTTATGCATAAATCCCAAATTTTAGCTCTGTCCACCCACAGGGTTTCAAATTACATAACCTAGAAAATTAGAAAATCATGACCTCTGGATAATCTTCGAGTATCGTCAAGCAGAAGTCATCACTCTTTCCACGTTTATAAGTGAGTCACGGAAAAATTCTAACTTGGGGAAAAATTCTCCCCTCTAGCTCCCTGCTACGTATGGCCCTGATGCTAAGACTAGAACAGGATTCCCTGATTTTTCGAGGTTTTAGCGAAAACATTCATTTCCTTCTGACTTTTGGAATTCCTTCTTATATTTCATAGGGTAGCATACAAACCCTGATATTCCTTCTAAACCAGGAACATCTTGGGGTTTGGCCAATAGCAGGTTTAGTTTTCAGTTTCGTTTTGACGTTCATTACCTAATCACAGCATTATTTACTTTCGTTAGTCAAATACAAGAGTCAGCTGCAGCCATCTCACGCTTATGGTTCCATCTTGGTACTTGTTACAGGAAGTGATTTGGTAATTTTTTCTCTCTCTTCTGGTCTTGAAAGGTAATTACACCAAAGATATATTGCATGAAAATAAGTAGGTTTTTTCTGGGAAAATTGTTGCTGAAGTTTTCCCCAAGTGCTAAAATATTGCAGATTTAAGACCTTTGTTGCAACTCTTTTCAAGAAAAGGGACACTATCATGTTAAAAAAAAAAAATGGTATGTTGACCAGTTATGAAAAATCTTTTGACGGCTAAATAACTTCAAACTGATGACAGCCAGTCATGCCCACATGTTGATGAAGCTCACGCTTTACTTATCATAAGCCAGAGTAATCGTGAAGGTGAACTAAGTAAGAACATTTCTGAAAGTGCAAGAGAATTTTTGAATGTATCTTTAGAGTTGGTTAAACTTCTGGAACAAATAGAACAGATTACATGAGCATAAACATCCTTATGCAACTTTGCAAAAAATTGCATGCTTTTTACAGAAGAAAGTTAATCTTTTTGTGATACTGAACTCCCAACATATGTCTGAAAACAGAAATTATTGCTCAGCTTAGAGAAATGTTAAATGATACAAAGTGAAGAGCTTAAAAGTTGAAAATTCTTACTGTACTACCAAAAAGTTGGAGTTTTAAAAACTTGCAGGATGAATTTAGTATTTCAAATTACATGTCAAAAAAAAATAAAACCACTTGTGAAAAGAGAGAGTGGAGAGGAAATGGTAACTTTATCAACTCCAAACCTAAACCTAGGAAAGATATTGAAACAGGAGACAGCTGATCTGGTGCAAAATTTTTATTGCCATGATTATGTGTCAGGTTGGTGCCAGGAAAAAAAGATGGTTACAGTAACAGTACTATCTGAAGAAACAGGTTCTTTTTTTTTTCTTTCTTTGCACACACGCACACACACACAAAGGCTTCTCGTTAAACAAACTGGAAGATATTTACAAACAGTTAAACAGTTTACTGCGTATCCATTGGTAAAAATTGGCTTCTCAAAGTTTGCAGAACTACATCCAAAAAATTCTGTCTTTGTTGGAGCAAGTGGTACATGTAGTATATGTGCATTACAATTCATAAAAACTTTAGTCATGTTTTTAGGGTGTCATATGGCAAAATTAACTATTGAAGATAAACTCCCCATTAACAGCTATAAAGACATTACTTTGCATGAGTTATATGCAATCCTTTACTTCCTGCATGCTACTTCAGTAAACGCCAATTTTCCCCAGGATTAGATTTATTGGAAAGTTTCATTATTGATCTTGTGGAACAGAATGACATTGATTGTGTGACATTTATGCAGTGGATACCTATTAACCAAACATCTCTCGAAAGTGTGACAAAATCAGCAGAAAGGGTTTGTTGATTTTTCAACAAACCCTTTCTGCTCTCTCTCTTAAGACTAAAAGCACTGCTGTGTTCTTTCTTTTTATATCATTTTTAGTTCAAAAATGACAGTTTTTACTACTTAGCATATGTATTGTGGTGAGGGTGTGTTTGGGGGGGGGGGGGGGGCATGAGCAACTTGATGGGCTATAAGTAGTCTCCCGTCCCTAATTTAGGGCCACTGGTTACAGGGAAGGGAAAAAGCCAGTGGCGTAAGGCAAACACAACATCCACGCATCACCGGGATTCTAACCCGGACCCCATCGCACACGAATGGTCAGAAGCCAGCGCTCAGACCACTGTGCCACTGGAAGCAGCAAGGATGTATTTCATTTTAATATTTTATAAATAATGATCCCATTGTGGTCCCAACTTGAAAGTTGGCACACTGTTAAACAAAATTCAAAGGATGCCGCGCCTTTTTTTTTCGAAATTTTAAAATATGTAAGGTCAAAGGTTATTTCTGTGAACTTGAAAAGGTCAACCTATTTTATTTATTTTTTTCAGCACATGGTTTAGAAGCTCATATAAAATACTATAAAAAGACACAAATGTCAACCTTCTAATCCAATTGGGTAACGAGATACAATTACTCAAAGATTGTCCGAAGGTCACGATTATCTGATTTTCAAGATTTAATATGAAACCGTGCAGGTGGACAGAGCTAAAATTTGGGATTTAAGCATAAGTAGTAGGTTTACTTGCCAAACAATCGCACCAAATTTCAAGGAAATCAAAAAGGGGTCAGTCAGGTTGTGAGCGTTGTTGATTCGACACTGAGAGCGTGTATCAGTGACATAGAATGGAAAACGAGCTCGCAAGTTTGCCACTGGTGAGTACATTTTTTTTTTTTTTTTTTTTTTTTGCGAGCCGAGCAGCTTGTTTCACCTAGCGTTTATATACACTGACGGAAAAAAATCCCAACAACAAGAAGGGGTTGTGTTAGATAAACGAGAGTTGGTAGGCGGTGAGAGTACATCTGTAAGATGACGGCTATGCAAATTTCGCGCTCGGCGCATACTTGTGGCGCTAGTAGCGCTCCTCGGAACATGCAAAGCAGGTTTGCTGTAAATACGCGCTGTAACGTTCGTGAGCGTTAGTTCTCGTTGAGATTCGACGTAGTGTGTTGATGTTAGTCAAGAATGCTTTTAAGAAGACGAAGAAGCCATTATCAACAGCTCACGGAGTTTGAACGAGGTCGTGTAATAGGGCTACGAGAAGGTGAATTTTCTTTCCGCAATATTGCAGAACGACTTGGCAGGAATGTAGCCACTTTGCATGGTTGTTGGCAGCGGTGGTCAAAGGAAGGTACTGCCTCAAGAAGACCGATTTCCGGCAGGCCACGTGGCACTACTAAGAGGGAAGACCGCCGTGTACGGCGTATGGCCGTGGCTCATCGTACCGCGTCTGCGGCAGCAATTCGAGCTGCAGTTGCCACCACAGTGACACAACGAACTGTTACAAATCGGTTACTTGAAGGACAGCTCCGAGCCAGACGCCCTGTAGCGTGCATTCCACTTACTCCAACCCACTGCCGTTTGCGACGTCAGTTTGCGACGTCAGTGGTGTCAAGCTAGAGCTCATTGGAGGACGGAGTGGAGATCTGTTGCGTTTTCTGATGAAAGCCGGTTCTGCCTAGGTGCCAGTGATGGCCGTGTGTTGGTTAGAAGGCGGCCAGGTGAGTGCCTGCAACCAACCTGTCTGCGGCCGAGACACACTGAACCTACACCTGGAGTTATGGTCTGGACAGCAATTTCCTATGACAGCAGGAGCACTCTCGTGGTTATCCTACGCACCCTGACGGCACAGTTGTACGTCGGTCTGGTGATTCAACATGTTGTGCTGCCATTAATGAACAGCATTCCAGGGGTGTTTTCCAACAGGATAACGCTCGCCCGCATACCGCTGTTGTAACCCAACATGCTCTACAGAGTGTCGACATGTTGCCGTGGCTTGCTAGATCACCAGATCTTTCTCCAATCGATCCCGTATGAGACATTATTGGACAACTCCAGCGTCACCCCCAACCAGCATTAATCGTCCCTGTATTGACCGACCAAGCGCAACAGGCATGGAACTCCATCCCACAAACTGACATCCAGCACCTATACGACACAATGCATGAACGTTTGCGTTGCTTGCATTCAACATTCTGGCGGTTACACCGGTTATTAATGTACCAGCATTTCACATTTAAAATGGCTCTTCTCGCGCTTACATTAAGCTGTGATCATGAAACCTTAATCGATTAAATATGTTACCTATACAAATGCATTGCCGCCATTTCATTCCTCTACAACAATTTTTTCGTGGTGTTGGGATTTTTTTCCGTCAGTGTATATTTGTTTGTAATGGTTTCAAAAGTTTTTATTTGTCTGTCTTGTTCGAAATGCCATGCGCGCATTTTGACTATGTGTTTTTATTCTGATAACCTGGATTTTTATTCAGTTAATATAAGTTGGTAACAAAAGACAAAATTTTCTCTCGTGGTTATAGAGGATAGTAATAAATGGGCGAAATCCGGACGCCAAAATTAGCCTACTCACGACGTATGGAATTCAGCATTATCTCAAATAAAAGCGTTTTGCGTGTTACAGAAAAATATGATGTAGTCGTTTTCTAATGAAAATAGCAGGAAAACAAGTTTGTAAAGCTCGTCGTTGATGGTGTGTGTCAGACAGTACTTGCCGGTACTTTTCGTTGCGCTTAACAGCAATTCAAAGGCATAGGTCAAGGCAAATCACTCACAGTGCTTTCATTAACATTTTTTTTTTTTTTCAAACAAGTATTTCGTTAACTTCGTTAACAAGCATGAATTGAAGAACTCGACGAAACCAAGCGTCCCATGATGTCCCTCACGAAACAGGTTCACCGTTCTTATTACGTAGTAATAAACTACATATGTTCACATGGGACAGAGGAGAAGAGATTGTCTGTGCAACGAACGGCTGAATTTGTTTGGTATGGTGGACAAACAGCAGTGAAATCGGATACGACGAGTAAATCAGGAAATGTGATTGAGTAAACTGAGTCAATAAAAAAAAATAGTTTCGACTTTTTTTCCACTGATGAACGTTTTAAGTACACTGCGTTCTGGTAAGAAGTAGCAAATGAAAGCTGTCTGGATGGATGCACTATGGATGATAAATGTCTGTGTAATTATTAAGACTATTTATACGAGATATGTGACTTTTGGTAGCAAGTTTTTAATAGCGCTTATACCAATGGATGATAATTGTGTTATTATAATGACTTTGAAATGTACGCAAGGAAGATTTGACTTACCGTGAATCAGGTAATCGAATAATTTGAAGAAATTTAATCACTGATGAATTTTTTCAACATTAAGAACACATTTATGCACACGAGAGGAGAAAGACATTTCTTGAGTAAAACATTGAACAAACGCAGCGCATGAACACAGCTTGCGAATTATACCGCATCGTGAGGAGAAGACTCCCTCATTCTCACAGGTGGCGAAGCTAAGATCACGTGACGCATGTGTCCGCTCTTATGGCAGAGTCCTAAGTCTGAGCACAGTCAAATAACTTCTCCGCGTTACAACAATGTATACGACTGCTGCGAGACGGGAGGGGGGGGGGTCGACTCGCAAACCGCCAAAGATTTCTAAAAACGTGTTAACACGTAGCAAAAATTATTTTCGTGGCAGAATTAGTTGTTTCTAACTTTTTTTTTTTATTGGAGGTTTAACGACCACCGTGAGCAACTTAATGGGTTATAAGCAGTCGCCCGTCCCTAATTTAGAGCCACTGGTTCCAGGAAGGGAGAGAGCCAGCGCCGTAAGACAAACACAACATCCATGCCTCACGGGATTCGAACCCGGACCCATCTCGGACGAATGATCAGAAGCCATCGCTTAGACCACTGCGCCACGGTGGCGGCTTTTAATTTTTTGAGTACGCCATGCCTGAAAAACACAGATAGAAATCAGCCCTGTTCGCTGCCTCCTGGTTGTTATCCCGACTGCACTTTAGATATGAACATTTTCGCCTGTCAGCCATTAATATTTTTCTCTCGAGGGTTTTAAAACCTCCACAACTTTCATGTTCCAGGGGAAAAAGAAAATTTTCATGTGGTGCAGAAATTAAAAACATTTGATAACACTGGGGAACAATTTTGAACATATTTTTTGTTGACTTCGTTTTTTCAGCTGACTGTGACTGAAATAGGCATGCTGATTTTGTAACTGCAGCTAGTTTTCTATCACGTCAGGTTTTCTCTCTACCGCTTATCTGCATGCGATTACTTTGACTGAAATAGGCATGCTGTTTTTTTAACGGCAGTTAGTTTTCTTCTATCACGTCAGGTTTTTCTCTACCGTTTATCTGCATGCGATTACTGTAGCCTGGATGAAGGAGAGCACTAGTGTTCTCCTATTGGCCGAAAGCAAAGCGCTTCCATCGAGTGGGGGTGGAGGACGACCTTGTGGACCAGTGAAAGGTTGTTAGTTGTCTGGGCTATTCAGTTACATGCACGACAGCGTTGTGAGAGGTTGTGTGCCGCTCTGTATAAATGGAAATTTATTGTTAGCTATTTTTCATAACTTGCTTAGCAAATTTTATTATTTTATAAACACGTATTTAATTTATCATGTCTGCCTCTTCTGTTTCTCCTCGGAAGTGCATAAACAACCTTGATTCATTTTGTTATATCTGTGAAAGTTTCACGATTCCCAGTCAAAGGGCAAACATTTGTAAAGCAAGCCAATTTTGCATATTTCAAAGTTAAACTGGGTGATCAATATAAGTCATGGTCCCTTCATAAGGTGTGCAAAGCAGTGCGTGGAGAGTTTACGGATGTGGACGAAGAGAACACGTGATAAGATGCCATTTGGAATACCTATGGTTTGGCGAAAGCCAATAGATCATGTAAGTGACTGTTATTTTTGCACAGTGAAAACATCAGGATATAACAAGAAAAATAAATGTAACATAGAGAATCCTAGTCTACCATAAGCTTTACGCCCACAGCATTCAGCTGAAATTCCAGTGCCGGTTTTCGTTACACTACCCTCTCTTGAAGAGCATGATTATGGTGATGAAGTGTGTGACAACAGTGATGCCGATTTTGTAATTGAAGAGGACTCTGTTCGTAAGGGATTTGATCAGCATGAGTTGAGTAATTTGGCACGTGATTCGGGACTGCCAAAGAAGGCTTCAGAACTCCTAGCATCAAGACTGTGTGAGAAAAATCTGCTTGAAAAGGGAACGAAGGTATCGTGCATTCGAACCAGTGGAAGTGAATTTCTGCAGTACTTTAGAAGTGATAGTGGCGATAACATACGAGGTTTAATGGATGAATTTGGAATTGCAAAGTATATAGTAACTGAATGGCGAATGTTCATCGATAGCTCAAAGCGGAGCTTAAAGTGTGTCGTCCTTCATAATGGCAATTTATTTGGGTCTGTCCCAATTTGTCATTCAGTTTATCTTTGTGAAGAATATGGAGACATAAAGAGAGTCATTGAGTTGTTGCAATATCACACACACAATTGGGACATATGTATTGACCTTAAAATGGTATGCTTCCTTCTTGGTCAGCAACGCGGATACACAAAATATCCCTGTTATCTGTGCATGTGGGACAGGAGAGCACGTGAGAAGCATTGGGTGGAAAGAAATTGGCTCTCCACGATCTTCCCTCAAGCCTGGTGATCCAAAAATTCTACATGAGCCACTTGTTGATAGAAAAAACATAATATTCCCACCTCTGCACATGAAACTAGGTCTCATGAAGCAGTTTGTTAAAGCTTTGCCAACTCAAGAAGACTGTTTCAAGTACCTCATTACGGCATTTCCTAGCCTGTCTTTGGAAAAAATAAAGGCCGGTGTATTTGATGGTCCGCAGATTCGGCAGCTCATCAAAGATCAACATTTCATCGGGACAATGTCAGAACTGGAAAAGAATGCTTGGTTATCATTCAAGGCCATTGACAAGGACTTTATTGGAAATACACGAGCAAAGAATTACACCGAAATTATTCAGAAACTCTTGGACTCCTACAAAATGCTTGGCTGCAACATGAGCATCAAGGTGCATTTTCTGCATAGCCATCTTGACACATTCCCGGAAAATCTTGGTGCCATCAGTGATGAACAAGGAGAATTATTCCACCAAGATTTGAAGGTTATGGAAGGACGGTATCAGGATAGATGGGATGAACACATGCTGGCTGACTATTGCTGGAGCATTCGGCAGGATTGTCCACAGATTGAACACTCCAGGAAAAGCTATAAGCGCAAATTTTTATCTTAATTGCTATGACTTGCACACAATTTGCCGGACAGTAGAAATATATCCTTTGTATGAACAAAATAGATGTAAATAAAGTACATTCAGGTAAATTAGTTTTTCTTTATTTTCCATTCTATGTATGAAATTTATATGTTTTTCGAGGAACATGGAGGGTACCCTGTATCGTAAAAAGTTGATGTGGTAGAAACAAACTGAGGTCATACTTGGATTCACAACCCAAAAGTTAGTAAAAAATAAATGTCACATCTAAGTCAACGAAAACTGTGTTCCCCAGTGTAATCGGTTGGGTAGAAAATGGATGTTTGAGCTGACTAGAAAAAGTTTCTTAACAAATTTATTTGAAAATATTACGGTTTTCATTATTCAACGCCCACTACAGATAAATTAGAAACACTAATAAAAAAATTAATTTTTCAAAAATGTCCAGTTTTCATATGCTTCGGTAGCGCCGTTAGGGTTCTCATCGTAAATATTCAGTTTTTATGTGATTTGCAAGTGCTGTTAGGTTCTCACTCTAAAATATGAAAATTTTGTATGCTTTGCAAGTGCTGTTAAAGCTTTCACTGTAACGTAGCCAAAAGTATGCGTGACTTTTAGCTCAACCCGCGAAAAACGTTAAGAAATAAATAGAAAACAAAAAGACCACCGTTTCGCATGACCTATCAGACAATTAGCTTTTCTCAAATTGAAGCAACTTCTTCAGGAAGATACGATCAATTGCTCGGGCGCAGCAGACAAAGACTGTCCTTCCTAAGAAGAAGTGTTAAATTTTTAATAGATAGAAATACTGGAAAAGGTTCTATCAATGGTCTAATTGATTCCTCGCTACCCCCCCCCACTGCAACTTTCTCAATGCTGTACTGTTCCTTTGTATAGATTAACATAAGCGGTTAATTAATTTGGGTCGAACTATGTGTCACATATGCCGCTACGAGTTAAGAATTTTGCAAGTTCGCATGTTGTATTTGGAAATATACAGAGGCGTCTCACATCCGATTTAGAGCAAGATTACAAACCATATCCGATTTCCTGAACAGTCATTTCAAATTAGCTCAGCTTCCTCTTCCTTTCTTGCGTATTCACCGTTTGATTTCAGCAGAATAAATGAGATAACTACCCAGAATACATCGTTACAAGTGCGTAGAGCTGTTATTTCCGTCAGTAGAGAGATTGTATCGCCTCTTTAATATACGCCCACACAAATGGCAAATAGCGTTTTCCTATTACATCATTTCTGTTAGAATAATGATTTTTTTTTTTTTCATTTTATGGACGTTAATATTTTTCTTCAACTGTCCAACAGTTTCCGAAAAACTGCAGGTGGGTCTCGTGGTCATGCGGTGGGGTTGGAATATAAACCTTCATGTACTCCAAAATTACTTTCTCTTCCAGAGTTAGAAACAATGGAGTATGTAATACCACAACTTCTTTTGTTCTGCTTTATTATTTTTTTCGTGTCGATGCGTCGTTCACGTGGCGGAATGTTTACTAGTTATTTGAAAATATTACGGTTTTCATTATTCAACGCCCACTACAGATAAATTAGAAACACTAATAAAAAAATTAATTTTTCAAAAATGTCCAGTTTTCATATGCTTCGGTAGCGCCGTTAGGGTTCTCATCGTAAATATTCAGTTTTTATGTCTTGTAGATATTAAAACCAATGAAAATATTTATATTCCGTCTGCAGGCTTTCTTTGGGATCGCAAAAACATTTCGTGATGGCATCAGCTTCCGTATTGTGTACATTTTCACATATACGTCGTAATAGTGAAGATATTCGGAGAGCAGTAGGCTACTGAAGTTTTTGCGCTGCCCTTTACTACTCGGTATTTCTCTCTATTGCGTAATATGAATATTTTCCTGATAACTTAAGCATTTGGAACTCCGTGTTTTGGCAGCAAGTGGTCACATACCTCAGTTTTGTTTCTGCGGCATTTTGAGCTATCTATGGGATCTTATCCCTGTGAGTTTAAATGTAAAAAAGGCCAACGTTCTCTTGAGGTTTACATACAATCAAGCAATTATTCGCATTGAGCATCATTCTATCAACAATAATGCATTGTGATTTCAAAAGTTAATTGTAGTGCGTCCATTTCCCCCTTATACCTGCGTTTTGCTTTTTGCTTGCCGTAGTATTTTTTTGGAGGGGGGATTGAAAGTTTAACGAACGACTAGTGGGAGCAACACAATGGGCTATAAGCAGTTGCCCGTCCCAAATTTAGGGTCACTGGTTCTAAAGAAGGAAGAGAGCCAGTGCCATAAGACAAATACCAACAACATCGATGCCGCACTGGGATTCTAACCTTACCCATCACAGACGAAAAGTCATAAGCCAGCGCTCAGACCACTGCGCCGCTGGGGCAGCGCCGTAGTATTTGCCCCCACATTAAAAAAAAAAAAACATCGTTTGTTTTTTTTGTTTTTTTAAACTAGCTGCGCCATTCGGTTTTGTGTTGCTACCTATTGCTGCTTTATAGAAAAACGATGTATGTGGTGATAAACAAACACGCAAACTGGTTGTTTATTACCATTGTATTCTTCGAGCTCGGACAACGTCCAAGCCAAAAGCCAGTTGACTGGATAATTGTATCAATGCAAGCTGTGTGCCTGATCATTCAGTACTTTCGAACTTGTAGTAGCCGCACTGGTGGCGCAGTGGTCTAAGCGATGGCCTCTGATCATTCGTTCGAATCCCGGTGAGGCATGGATGTTGTGTTTGTCCTACGGCACTGGCTCTCTCCCTTCCCTGGAACCAGTGACCCTAAATAAGGGACGGGCGACTGCTTATAGTCCATTGAGTTGCTCACGGTGGTCGTTAAACCTTCAATAAAAAAATAAAACTTGTAGTACATGGCCCTTAACACCATTAAATTCCACTGCTTAGAAAGGAGTTGAAGAAATTCACTTCCTGCTCTTTTCTAAAACTAGAAAAACAAGTACATTACTGGTGTATCTTCTGTGACTCGAACCCGCAAGCACACGGACTGGCTAGACATTGGCGTCAATTCCACTCTTGGTAGCTTTCGAAGTTTCTCAAAATAGCTTGCCAGATAACAATAACAAACATTTATCAGGACCACAAGTTCAGTTCATCAAGCATGAGTTACCGCTGCAAGGCCTAACATAAAGGAAAATAAAAATGTAAATCTTTTCCTTTTCAGTGTATCTTTCTTTTAGTCAAAAATTTGTGTCAGACATCTGTGAACTTTGTTTGGGTAACAAATTGGTCTGCATTGTTAGTTAAAAAGGAATGCCGGCATGACGAACAAGTTATGCTCTGCTGTGGCTGTGGTCGTTCGGCATGCGGGCTGCCGCTGCTGATGACGATGATATCGGAAGGATCGTGACTCGCCGTGGGCGTGAGAATGCAGACGCCTCGATCTTAAGTTATTCATTTCTATGAAACTCCGCATCATAATCACGAACACCTAGAAAATACGACTTTGGTCTCGAGTTTTCATTTCACCTCCCCTCCCCCTCTCTCTCTCGCTCTCTCTCTGTACCCAGTAGTGTCCAGTACTGCTTTGCTGGGTCAATGTTCTGCAAAGGTCTATAAAGGTATGTTTACCTGTTGGTTCTATCAGGCGCGATCTTTCAGTAACTGGCACTCAACTTACCAAGGTCGAACTGTTGAAGTAAATGCATTTAAAATAGCTGTAAAGGCAGTGTGAGTATCTTTGGTGCGTATTGCAACTTCTAACAGCATTCTGTGGTCTAGCGGCACTGCATTATTGCATATTTTTCGGCACGGATATGTAAATCAGAGACTGAAATGTTCACAGCGGACGCAGTATGTCCGTTTCTATATGTGTAGGTCGTATGGTAGAATTCGTTTTGCACTGCCCATACCTCCTACCACACCGTTTCTTAATTAGGAGGTGGCAGTATATATTTGTTTAGACTTTGTAGTTTGGCAGATTGGTTTTCTGAAAAAAGCGAGGATTTTTTTGGTTGCTTCAACCATTGTAAATGTTTTGCATCTTTTTTTTTTAAATCATTTCCTGGTTCACATCTCACCAGATGGCTTTAAATTGTTTTTGTATTAAGGTATCTCTGCTTCTCGAAGGATATGATATGACTGTACTCCTAGTTTTCACGGTGTATTTCCGAAAGAGGAAAACCCTTTTGACCAAACGTTCAAAAGGTTCAGTAAAGTGCCAGGACGATACCAAATGAAATGAAGAAAACTTTGTGATTTAATACTCCGTTTACAGGTTTTTTCTATGTTATTGATGTTCTGGGATAGAAGTGAATCAAGGTATCGTTTCACATTAAACGAGGGTGGCGAAGAACTTAGTGATCCGTGTGAATAGGCTTTTATTGGCGTTCTATTTTTCAAAAAAGAAAAATTACCTATCAAGAAAAGTCGCAAATTTCTACATATTTTTTTGCTTCAAATTTCTACATGTATTTTGCTTGTGCTCCCTTCAAACTTTTCTGTTACAGTGTGTTACCAAAAAGTCGTGACTTGATAACATAATAACGACACAGTTCAGCCAGTACGCGGGTGTGTATAATTATATTTGTACTTTCTAATCTTTTTCGTATCGTTTATTTAAATTGTAAATAAAATAATTCGTTTAATATGTAATTCTCAGATATTCAGTGATTTGTTTATGTGAACTACTGTAATTCATTACTTTAGTGGCTGTAAATCCGTCCACGACTTCAGTGTTCCTGTATTCAGAAAAGGTGTTAGTGTAATATACTCACATAAGTATATACTACACTAAATGTGTTATGTTTTATGCAGTGTAAAGTGTCTGAAACTAATGGAATCAGTATAAGATGATTCATTATAAGGTAGCGACGCTGCATACTGGCAGTACTTAACTACAGGGTGTTTCACTACTCGTTGGTAGTCCTCCCCAAAGAATCAGTCATATTTTGCAACACACTCCACGTAGAAACATGACAGATGGTTCATGGGAATGTAGCACCATTCATAATAAATGCTGGAAATGTCCTCCACCGACATCCAAACACACTCGAACTCGACGTTGCATAATATCCAAGGCCCTCCGCAGCACTTCCTCATCAATAGTCCGGATTGCTGCACTGATGTTGCTTTCTAAGGCTTCTCACGTCCGAGGCTTATTGCTGTAAGCACGACTCTTCAAATATACCCGTAAACAAAATCGGGAGGAGTCAAATCGGGTGAACGAGGTGGCCACAGTCCTTTGGAGATCATCGGTCACCGAAGAAACAGGAAATTTCACTGATGCTCACACGGGACACGTTTTCAAGATGAGGAAGGCCATAACTGACCAAAGAAAGGGACATAGATGTGACTAAACTTTCCTGTCTTGGGTGCGACGGAGTACCTATGAACACTAGGAAACTTGCTGGTGTTATGCGGCGCCTAGAAGTAAAAGTAGGAAGACCTCTTGATCGAGTTGTGTGTCAGTTACACAGCAACGAACTACCACTGCGTCATCTCATGGTGGCCGAAGACGAGGAACCCAACAGCGGTAAAGCCTTTATAGGTCCTGTCGGCAAAAACCTGATAGGCTGTGAAAACCTGCCTGTGACCAAATTCAAAGCAGTTCCGCCCAATATCCCAGACGTCGGTGCTAAACATCTCAGTGCAGATCAGAAATATCTTCATGACATATGTAAAGCAGTATCATCTGAGAAATGCCCCACGACTTGGCGGAGCGGAGTCCCCGAACGATGCATGACGCCCGGTGGGTCACCACAGCCAACCGAGTTATAATATTGTACATTGGAACCAGCAGACGTCAAAATCTAAAGATCTTGGCCACTTCCATCATGAAAGTGTACGCTCCAACGTGGTTTAATATCAAATGTAGACACACGCCGCTGATCGATGCACCCAGGAACCTGTGGGCAACCTGCAACGCCACTATGTGCCTCGCCAAGAAAGAAGCCACTGCCGTTCAGAAAGTTTTGCAGGTTATTGGGTACTTTACCCATCCAGAAAGCTTGCTGGTGTCCATGCTCCATGATGATAGCCTTGAAGTTCCGCCAAGATGCTGCACGGAAGATTCTTGCCACGAGGAAGAGCAAGCTCGACGGAATCAGGATATTCTCACACCCTAAACTGAATTTTAAGGCAGAGAGTTATGTCAATTTGATTGATTGGAACGCTGAAGTTATCACTGAGCCTCCAGGGACGATGGATATCTCTGACGAAGAACTGCAAAATATCATCTCAGACCCTGCATCTCCCGTCCCTGATAATGGATTAAGTGACCTACTGTGCCGTACACAGGCAGTGGAACGAACTGTTCAGGAGGTGACGCAACGAATAAAGTCTGTAGGCCACTAACTCGCGATGGGTACATAAGAGCGAGACTGCAGGACAGAGCAAAAATGCCCACTTTTGAAACTAAGGGGTGACTGACTACCTACGAGTAGTGAAACACCCAGCCATAGAAGCCAAAACGCCTAAAATAGCTGGAAGTTATCCCATGCCCACATATGGTCGGGTGGTTGGGCAGGCATGGGAGGGACTACATTACGGCTGCCTCTGCGTGGCAAGTACTGGGTACTTTTCTGTAGCAAAGGACCGCAAATGAAATCGTTGCAATGCTAGGAATGCAGGATGTGCCTGTCTGAAACAGCCCCCAAATCTGACGTAAATTGCCTGGTTTCCCAACGAAATGAACGTTACGCTAAGCCCAGGGGTCTCCTATGACGAGATGAAACATTTTTATAGTAACATTTTACTTACTTTGAGGTCTATAAATGAAAAACCTATATACGAAAGTGAGACGTAAAAAGTTTCGATTTTTGGCTTAAAAGTCGTAACCCTGATGTAAAAGCGCAGACGGAAGATATTCTCCGAATCAAAAACGATTTAAGCTGTAGCGTACTGACCATCAAGCACAATTTTTAAACACTAGGGAGTTTGAGAATCGAAAATTTGGGTTTTTAAAAATTTATCTTTCTGTGATGGTTATTTTCTTTTATGATGTGATTATTTGTGCTTCTGTCGAAACATGGTGTTTACGTTGTTTATTTAATTTTTAAACGAATGGGTTTTAGTTCAGGTACTGCGTGTACTAAAAAGATACTCACATGTCAACATGACTGAGATGGCTGCACTTACATTAAAGTCATACATTATTGACTACTGAATCTCACTTGAAAGTAAAGCTCTAAAAAATAGGAACAATAATTTCTGATTTTTATTTAGAGAATGGTAAGCAGTCATGAAGAGTGAACTTTCCTCATCAAAAAGAAATATCTTCCCGGTATTTTTTTCCGTGTTGCGGTGTTGTGTGTGTGTGATGATGTTACTCGTGGCGTTCTGGCAAAACAAAGAGTCTTTTTTTCTTTTTCTTTTTTTAATTTCAGGTGTGAGGCGCTCGCCTGCTGCATGTATAACAGAATTATTCTCTTTATAAGTATGACTGATGGTTGATTGCACTTACTCTAAAATCATAAATTACTGGTAAGGTCTTATTAAATGTTCGCTGTAAGGCTATTGTAATAATCTTGTAGAATGAAAAAGGGACCCGAAATTCTGATGTGCGCGAGGCCCCTGAGCAGGTAAATTCGCCTCTGTTCGTGATCTCATTTCAATAGCCAATGGCAGGCTGACTTCATAGCAGACCCAACCGTATACCATATCTCTTGTAACCTTACCATTCACTGTTTGCCTTCTCTCTTGCTAAGAGTTCAGCGCCACTGTCGATAAACAATTTGTCTGGCACATTGATTTTGATACAAAAAGTTCCACGTTAATCCTTACAATCACAGACCCTTACGAGCAGACAGCTGGAAATTCAATAAATGTGATCTTCCCACATGAAAAATCATTCACGTTGTTGGTGCAATCATTTAGTGAAGAGTAGACTTAACATTTCTTATTTGATAGGAAGTGGATTCGTTTGAGTATCGCCATTCTGTAATGGGGAAGAATTTTTTGACAAGCGGTTTCTCTATCGTACCACGATGCTGTTAAAAGTTAAGTCTAAAGAAACGATGATTTCGATTTTCAAAAGGGATTTTGTAGGAAGTTTTCAGCATATATGCAAAAATATGCACTAAATGTGAAAATGTGCTTTTATTCCTCAGAGTGGGTAAATGTGCAAAATAAGCATTTTGCTTAAACACCTAGGCTTTATTGTTATAAATTATGAATAACTGCAGGCAGAAAGCTGTAGTTGTTCAGTCATCAGGTGCGAAAAGTGTGGTAAAGAAAGCCTTCCTGTTGTTCCTGATGTGCAACACACAAAAGAGGAGAGACTACCGCTCCAACATAAAAATAATATGAAGCAAAGGAAAGTAGTAAAACCGTTTGATGCATTGATTTTACATAAGATTCGAATTTAGATACAATTATATTTAGCAGGTATTTACGTACATGTGAATTTAGCGTGAAAAATATAATATTACCTGAATAACCGTTTTTTGTATTTGTGAAATAATGTAATATTCAGCCCGTGTTTTATACACTGGCGTGCAAAAATTAAGGACGAGGCGGTTTTTCGAATGTAACGTCGTGCAGAAGTGCTCCACATCGACTCAAATCATACCATAAGATCCCCAAGATGTAAGAATATGGGACAAGTGAGCAAAACCGTCCAAACAAGGAATCCAAAGGATACAAACACACTTTATTGAAAAGATAGCTTCGAGCGTAACTGGACAGATGACAGAAACGTCCTTGTGACAGGCGGATGCCAAGAAAAATCCAAGTAGGGGATATGATCACCCCTGACTGCGTTGCAGGATTTACAACGTCTGTCCATGCTGAGGACGAAGTTGTCAAGGAGCTGTTGAGGCATCGTGACCAATTCCTCTTGTAGCGCCAATCGCAGCTGCGGAATCGTTGCTGGCGGCTGGTGACGTGCTGTCAAGCGTCTCTCGAGAAGGTCCCATACGTGTTCGATTGGATTTAGGTCCGGGAACCTTGCGGGACAATCCATGCGTTGAATACCTTCACTCTCCAACAGCTCTGCAACAGCCATTGTACGATGTGGTGTAGCGTTGTCGTCCATGAAGAGGAACTCAGGACCTACAGCACCTCTAAACAGACGCACGTGAGGCAGGAGAACCTCGGTACAATAGCGAACACCAGTGACTGAACAATCGTGATACTTACGCACAACACCAGACGCTGAATTGTTGTTCTGGTACCTCGACACTATTACTTGGTCCAGGGAATTGCTACTTGTATTTCACAATGAACATATTCACTTCGGCTGCTTAACCTTTGACGTTTAACTGAAGACTTCTGCATATTAAAAAAAAAAAAAATTACCGCCACAAAAAGTTGCGCCTGAATAAACTACGAACTGCAGAGTAGAGAAACACACCACCTCTAGTCAATGACTCATTGTTTCGATTTCAGCGTAACTAAATTTGCGATGAGTGTTGATTCATCGCAGGAGCGTTCGAAACATTTCTCGAACTACGATTCGCCTAATCGACCTCGGTAGAGGTAAAGCCTCCAGCGCAGTGCTGGCACCTACTGTTCAGATGTGCCCAAAGATGTGTCATGATATCCCAAGCTGCGAAACAATGTGCCGCAAGCTTTGAAAGTTTGAGAAACACTGTGTTAGCGTGTGCCTGGCGTTAACTTAGTGAAACATTCGTTCTAGCACATCATCGACGTAGCGACGACTCGTGGTCAGAATGCCGGGAATGTAATCAGGGGCGACTGGCTATCGTGTGTGGTTGCGAAATGTCACAAACATTTTTCTTGCTGAACGATGATGTGGCTTTTGGCAGCAGGTCATAGCGCCTACCGTTGGGGGCAGTTCGACGGTGGCTTCTGGATCGAGGTGTTGATTGCGACGTTTCGACAAATGTGCACGGCAGTTATCGGTTCTTAGATAAAATCGGGGTTCTTCGCTGAAGATGACGTAATGCCAATTCCGATCCCAAACTATTGAAAATCGGCATCACTCCAAGCCCTGTTACAGTGGAAAGCGGTGGAATGGTTGACGTTCTTACAATCCTGGCACCACAAAATGTCAAAAATTAGATTGTTGTTTGTGGAGTGGCACAAGGATGTTGTAACTGGTTTGCTAACAGCAGCTAGCTAGGGTCATCGATTTTGTATCGGACACCTGTTGCAAAATCCTCCGTTATGCAACAGAGAGGTTCTTGCTGAAAACTGTTTGTGTTTTCTGGCAACAATGGTTGCCAGAAGACACAAACTGTAGGCTTCGGGCAACCATTGTTGCAGAAGCCACAAACAGTTTTCAGCAAGAGCCATTGTTTCCAACATAGAATGACTGCCGCTAGATGGTTGTGACTGACATGTTCCGCTGTACGCAGGCTTATCCATCTTGACCTCATGGAATTCGATCATATGCCTTCTCTCAAGCTCGATAAACGTACGTAAAGAATATACTGGAGATATTCCGTACTCGCATGTTCTTTTCACATTCCATACGCGATGCTGCTCTTACAGACTTTCTTCTATGTTATATCTTGCATTTTTATTGACCACAAACTCAGGGTGTGTGCATAACGCCTGCCCCTCTTCGTCTAATTTGTCTGAAAATGGAGTTTGCACGTCTCTTATTGCCATGAACAGGTATCCATTTACGTAAGTTTTTCAATATAATGAAGGGCATATTTAAAAAAAAAAAATGTTGAAACCTCTAAAAGTTTTATAACCATATCGGTGCAGAAGTGAATTGGTTGTAACGTCAGAATCGTGTGCAGAGATTTTATTGTTTTTGCGGGCGGTGTGTTTTTCCGAAATTAGCGATTATCGGTTCCAAGGAATAGGTAAAGTTCAAGTTTACTAACCTTGGGTAAAGTTAAGGTCACAATCGCAAAACACGCACGCAACATCCGTTACTTCGGATTCGAATCCATGCCTCGGCTAAGGAAAATTTCGATTTGAATTACAAGTGACGACCCCCCCCCCGCATATCCTATGGTTTGCTTACGCTTTTCAACCGTAGGTTGAAGAAGCGTATATGCTCCAGCTTTGTCCGTCCGTCCGTCCGTCCGTCCGCACGATAACTGGCGTAAAAATGGTTCGATTTCGATGAAATTTTAGTATGTGGTAGGGGACCACCTAGGGACGAACCCTATTGTAAATGGGACAAATGGGGTCAAAGGTCACGACGTAGGAGCGGGATCATTCCATTGCCCTTATGCGTCATAACTTGCGTAAATATGGTTCGATTTCAATGAAAGTTTACTATGTGGTAGGAGACCGCCTGGGGACAAACCCTATTCAAAATGGGTGAAGTGGGGGCCAAAGGTCAGGACATAAGATCCGGATGCATTCCATTGCCCTTATGCGTCATAACTTGCGTAAAAATGGTTCGATTTCGATGAAATTTCATTATGTAGTAGGGGACCACCTGGGGACGAACCCTATTGAAAATGGACGAAATGTGGATCAAAGGTCAGGACATAGGATTGCGATCCTTTCCATTGCCCTTATCCCATATTATTAAGGTGGACGTCAAGTGATTTTGCTTCCTACACTTCCAATGGAAAAAGTTTTGTATACATTTCCTTCACAATTAATGTGTTCCCAAGGATGAAAATTTGAACATCGATTAAAATAACTTCATATTATAACTTGGAAAACTTAATATGTTCTAAAACATAACCATAATCATATTAAAAATCAATAACTTTTCCTTTGGTTGTGTTGAAACCAGAGAAAAGATGGCGCGACCTGTACTTTGATGACGTCAGTGGGCAAAAAAATGTTGGATTGCATAATTACGGTTATGGTTTAGAAAATATTAAGTATTCCAAGTTATGAAATGAAGCTATTTTAATTAATGTTCAAATTTTCATCCTTGTGAACGCATTAATTGTCCAGAAAAAAGATGGCGCGACCTGTGTTTTCATGACGTCAGTAGACAAACAAATGTTGAATTGCATAATTATGGTTATGTTTTAGAAAATATTAAGTATTGCAAGTTATAAAATGAAGATATTTTAATCGATGTTCAAATTTTCATCCTTGGGAACGCATTAATTGTGAAGAAAATGTGTACAGAAATTTTTCCATTGGAAGTATAGGAAGCAAAATTACGCCGCCCCGGTGGCGCAGTGGTCTAAGGCGCTGGCCTCTAACCATTCGTCCGAACGGGGTCCGGGTTCGAATCCCGGTGAGGCATGGATGTTGTGTTTGTCTTACGGCACTGGCTCTCTCCCTTCCCTGGAACCAGTGACCCTAAATTAGGGACGGGCGACTGCTTATAGCCCATTGAGTTGCTCACGGTGGTCGTTAAACCTCCAATCAAAAAAAAAAAAAAAAAAAAAAGCAAAATTACTTGACGTCCACCTTAAAGTAGCAATTCTTCTATGTTTGTATGTACATTTTATTTTGAAAACAGCTCTAAGAATTTTGATGAAAGTAGTTAACCTACCGTATTCTGGTACTAGAAATCGATTTAGCTTGATCTCGACTTTAGGAGAATTCGTTCAGTGGGTTAAATAACCACCCCGAATTATAATGTTTTTAGTGATGGCGTTGTTCCATTATTCCATTAATGTTACCAATGCTTAGAAATCTTATGACGTCACAATCTCGCCGCGTTTGAGAATGTTGGCGCGCGGTCAAGCCATCTGTCTCATTACGTCACGCGTTGTGTGTGGATCCTATTAAAGTTTCATGACGTCACACTTGCGGCGAGCAATGGTCGTGATTCCCATCTGCCTCATTACGTCACGCGTTGTGTGATTGTGTCCGTCCGCACAATAACTCGCGTAACAATCGTTCGATTTCGATGAAATTTTAGTATCTGGTAGGGGATCACCTGGGAAGGTACCCTATTTAAAGTGAACGAAATGGGGTCAAAGGTCAGTACATAGGAGCGGGATCCATTCCACTGCTGTTATGCGTCATAACTAACGTAAAAATGCTTCGATTTGGATGAAATGTTAGTATGTTGTAGGGTCTTGCCTGGGGACGAATTCTATTGAAAATGGGCGAAATGGGGTCAAAGGTTAGGACACAGGAGCGGGATCTATTCCATAGCCCTTATGCATCATAACTTACGTAAAAATGCTTCGATTGCGACAAAACTTTATCATGTTATTTCGGAGGTATACCGGACCGGTTCTGTTGAATATCATCGAAATGGGATCAAAGGTCAGGGCACAGGACCGAGATTTATTCCACAGCCATTATTCTCATAACTTGAGTAATGATTTCTGGTATGTTGGAAAGCGTATTATAATCAATGCATTGCATGATTTTACTAACTTGTCATTTAGATATTTTTCCTTTGTACCATTGTAAATATTTGCTGTTCATCTGTGGCGCAAGATGGTTAGCTACAAACTATTCACAAGAAGTTTTTAAAGCATTTGTTTTCACTCTAGTTTACAAGCTCGTACCTTTCATTTCTTCAGAAACAACGTTCAGTTTTAGTTACGATGCTCACTGACCTGAAACGGAGTTCCAGCTGGCCGTGACATTTCGTATCATCTTCTGTAACTTCTTGAATTTGTTCTACTTGCGAAGAACGATAAAATCTGTGAGGCCGGTAGCGTTATTGAGCACAGACAGGAAATCCATCCCCTCTTACGTTGTTAGTAGCCTAGGATGCTTTTTCTGATGTCCTTCTTCATCTGCTTACTTCGTGAACAGGCCATTTACGTTACACGTGCTGCCTGTGTGTCCTCAGATACCCATCAGCTTTTCAATTGTCCAGGGTAATGTATATATGCCATTAGATATCGGTGAACACGAAACACAATTCGTTGTACCTTTACATATGTCGACCTTGTCCTGTCAACACCCATGTCTCACGGAAAGAGAGAAATTGTTGGGAGCTGTTATAGGAACACTAATTTTTAAAACGAGGACACATTCAAATCTAAAATAGATGCGCTTCAGTTCGTATCTTGCCGAATTTCCACATCAAACGTACCTGCCCGGTTTTATCTCTTCATTCCATTTGATCGTACTTATTAAATCTGTTTTCTCACGTTCTTTTTTGTGTTTGACGTGAGATTCGAACACCAAGGCTGATGCTTCTTGAGATTTCTGGTTTTTGATTAGAAGTGCGTTTGTTGTTAATTTCATTCCAGATTGAATTTATAGCTCGCCGTGCGTTTTATGTACGCATGCTTATGATATTTTACCCGTTTGCCTATGAACTCAATTTCTGCGCTTCTAAGCTGGTGAAAAAATTGTATTAGTACTTAGATAATCGTAAGCATACCAAAATTTTCCATTTGCATATTTTAGTAAACGATTTTTTAATATGGCGTCAGCGTTTTTATGAAGTGCAAGTTCGAAAAGACACACGACGTTGTGCCGGAGGATATGAAAATGTCAAAATTTTCACGTTATTCTGAAAAATATGTAATGTTCTAAGCCTTAAGCTCCTCCCTCCCTTGAAGTGTGCTTTTTATGTCCTATGTTTCGTAGATTTACTGATTTTTAGGTCATAGTTGAGAAATTTTGTGCCAGTGATGTTGTCTCTCTGTGGTTCTATGACTTCCTCCTGCTAAGGATTTTCAATTCATTTGGTTTCTAATGTGAAGAATGACTGGTTTTAGTCTCTTGGATTTCAGGTCGCATTTTCTGTTTCTGGTTCAAGGCTCTGTGTATCGAATAGTGCAAAATTTGGAGCTGGTATTTAAAAGGGAACTGGAAACTACACATCAGATTGCTATCCTTGTTTTTCTTTGTTGAGTTATATGTAATGATACAATGACGTTATTAATTTCGTCTATATTCCTTCTCGGCCTCATGGAACAGCTAATAGTAGTTGACAAGACCACTTAGTTGCGTCCTATGAAGAGTTGCGTGTGTGTGTTTTGCCTTTCCTGTCTCAAAATAAAGGAAACGGTAATTTTTCTTATTTAAAAATGTGGTCGCCATATGCATGCCAGACACTGTTGCCAATTGAGATCTATGAACTTGTATCAATGAGTAAAGCAATAGGCAATCCATTCGTTGGGTACAAAAGTTATGTATAACACTTTCATAAAAGTATATTTGTAGGTCTATGTCATGAAATTGGAAGTAAGTGGTGCTCAGAGCTGTTCCGTGGCCGAACGATACAAGTTGATGGTTGCTCATAGAAAAAATTAATATTAGTATAAAACAATCCTGGACTGTCTTTGGAAGATGCCGAGTAGTTTTTAAGGGCGTGTTGCCATTATTTGTTAGCCGCCCCGGGGACCGAGTGGTCATAGGTGTAGACCTCTAAATTGTCGTCCGAGCTGGGCCCGGGTTCGAGCACCGGGTGAGGCATACATGAGTGGTATGTTCGTTGTACGGCGTTGGCTCTCTCCCATACTTGGGACTATTTGCCCTAAATTAGAACGGGCGACTGTGCTTACTTTTAGAGTTGTTTATCGAAGTCATTGAACTCCGAAACAATAGGTAGATATACTCAGTGGACAAAACATTAGAGATAGGGGTGATGGGCAGTTGATATGGGCATCCCTACGCAGAATGGAACAGACGCAAACCGAACACAGGCGATAAATAGGCGGACAGCAGGGCTTTCCAACAGTGGGGCCGCGGGTAGCCTTGTGGTCAGCGTCCGTGACTGCCATGGAGATAACCTCAGGTTCGATCCTGGGCAGGTGCGAATGTTCGAACCACTAAATACCCGCCGTACGTCGGATGGGCACGTTAAGCCATCGCACCCCCATCGCCCCCTGGTAATAAATAAGAGCGCCTTCCTCCCCCTTTCTACCTCGCTTCCGTGTCACTTTCCTATCGGGCACTCTAGCCCAAATCTTCTAGCTTCCTATTTCTAAGGGTTGTTTAAGACCTGGGATCAGACACTCCCTTCCTAAAATCCTCTACATATGATCTGATCTGATCTGATCTTTCCAACAGTGTATCGACGAATATGCTTAAACGTGGTGATCTGAGCGACTTTGATCGTGGACGCATTGTCGGCGCAAGGTAGGTGGAACATTCTGTCGACCAAGTGATAAGAACGCGAGTATGCCATCGACGGACTTACCAGCACCCAGAGAGCAAGCGGTTACTGACCACATGCCATTGATGACCGGGGTCAACGTAGACTATCCAGACCCGTACAGACCTAACGCTTGGTAACGGATACGCAAATCACATCCAGGTTAAATATCGGAGGCCCAATCAGCGTCAGCGAACGAACGCTACGGCGCACGCTGCGTACTCTGGGCTACGGGAGCCGACGCTGTAATCGTGTTCCATTGTTGACTGCTCGTTATCAGAAATTACGCCTCGCCTGGTGCCGAGAATATCAAAACTGGACGTCTGCAGAGTGGTGTCGCGTCGTGTGGTCAGATTTCAGCTGTACCGAGCTGACGAGAGAGGGTGCGGGTGTGGCGTCGACCACTGAGGGCATGGCCCGTCGTGCAGGGTCAATTCAGTGGCTTGAGGAGCCATCTCATGGGTCACATTTGGCTCCTTAGTGTGTCTGGAGAGGTCCTTAACCTCTGCGCGCTAGTACCATGTGCTGGCTGATCACCTACACGCTTTCATGGCCTTCGCGCATCTTGCCGCTGATGTTCTGTTTCAGAAGAACAATGCGCCTCCCCACCGTGCCACAACTACCCAGGCATGGCTCTAGAAATACTCATCTGAGTTTGGAACCATTCAGTGGCCTCCAAGTTCCCAGAATTTAAACCCTGTAGAAGCTCTCTGGAATACCGTGGAGCGAAACATCAGATCCATGGATCCTGGGCTTAACGTTTCGGGCGGAGTTGTGGGCAATGCTGCAACAGGGTTGGCTGGCGTTACCTCCGGAAACCCTCCGGCATCTGGTGGAGTCGATGCCTCTCCCTGTACAGGCTGTTATTCGCGGTAGAGGAGGACCAACACGCTATTAGGTAGGCATCTCTAATGTTTTGTCCATTGAATGTATATACTACACATATATTTTTTTGTTAAAACGAATGTGCTCTGTAGTGTAGTTCTGTTTTTCCGCTTGTGAATTAGAGACATTGAGTTGAGCGAAAGAAAAATTGAAATTGTGAGCTACTACTTTATAGGTATCAGAAAGGAAAGTTACAGTACTTTCGTTACCCCCCCTCCCCCTTAAATTTTCATTAAGCTACACTTCCATCAATATTATCATCACCAGAGATCGCGTTAACGCCTGCACAGGCGTATTTCACACATCAGAAACGAAATTTACTTCCTGAAAAAATATCGGAACGTATTTTTACTGCTTCAAAAAAGTATCCATCCTGATTTAGAAACAGACCTCTGAGTTTTTTTTTTTTTTAATTATCATTAGTATTATTTTTTCCCTCGACTGTTCAACACAGCAGTTGCGCCATCTATAATGTAATTCTTCCTCATCCCCCCCCCCCCGCTCTACCTATCCGGGTTTCGATATCTCGGCCTGCGGGAAAATACGACCCCAAATGCCCAAGGCATGTGTGGAAAAAATGCGTTATCTGTGTCACAACTTGGAAGGAGAAATTCCAGCGGCCTTGTGCTCTGCTGTGTGCCTGACAAACGACAGGGCTGCAACAAAAAGGCTGTAGACTGCGTGTAAGCCCTAACGAAATGGGGGGGGGGGGCAATATTTTTCGAGAGTTCCGAAATTTTGTAAACAAACTGCAAGAAAATTTGAATGAAATACTTAACTTAGCATCCATGAACTTGCTCACTGATTTTTATCAGAATGATTTTGGTCATTTTTTTTAAATACCTCGGCATTGCCCTCTGCTGTATCAAAACAAGATTCACTAAACAACATACTGCTGCACAGAAACTTCAGTTTTGAAAGAAGAAAATTAAGAAAATATTTTTTTGTAATTTTTCCATTGCTAACAAAGTAATGTATAAAATTATTTAAATGAGGGACTTTTGTCACCTAATAATTTTATCAGCTGTTGTTGGATCTCTTGTTTATGAAAGCTTTGCAGTGCTAGAGCTCAGATTGTTTTGACCACAACACTGAGTACGGCTCCTTGTGAAAGAGGTTTTTTTACTCAAAACCGCATTATGAATGAGAAGCAGAACCGGATTAATGACATTTATCTTCAAGATTTAGCAAGAATTTCAGAGACAGGACCTCCATTTTTAATAAAACATGGAAAGGTATGTGATCTGGACTTTTCCGCTGTTGTTACTCACTGGAAAAGCAGCAAGAAAAAAAGGTTACATTTATAAATAATAATTACAACACTAAATCAAAGTAAACCTACTGATGACACTCTGTTATATCTATTAAAACAACGGTGTGAATATGATGCCATGGATTTTAATTCTCTGTATAGATAAGTGACTTCTTCCAGCAAATGAACAGAACTGAACTTGACAAAACAGACTGTATTTTTTATCAAAAATATGAGAAACTGAGATCATTCTCAATTACAACGTATTGCAATACTAAATTATATGTGTAGGAAGAATTGTACATACATGTATCACATAATTTTCATCTTTGCCACAGAGGTAAGTATGCATGTTTTTAAACTTAGGAATTATTACTCTATTTTCAATTTTGCTGTACTTTATTAAAATAGTTAAAATAACTTCATGTCCCAAGAACATATTTTTTTATTGTAATGCAAATATTTTATTGAAAATATATGCATTACAATAAAAATATATTGTATGAACATTACATTCATAAAAAAATATTTCATTAAAAAATAATTCTATTAAAAATAAAAAAATGTTTTAGATGTGAGAATTTTTATGGTAGTCGTTTGCAAATTTGGAGGGGGGGTACTTTTAGAAATCACAAAATACTTCTTGAAAATCATGTGAGAAATATTTTTACTCCCTGTCCAAAAACTTACCGCGACCACCGATCATCACTTTCAGGCATATTGTCACAGCATTAGTTTATTAATATTACTATCACTTTCCAAATGTTCCGTCATATTGAAAACGTTAAAGAAGCTGTTTAAATTTTGGCTGATATTTACTCTGTCAGTTTTTTATGAACAATATTTGTTTGTTCTAAAGGGCGATGTAATTCTTATGCTGTAATTAACAAATCATGTCTACAGCTCATAGCTTATTATCATCACACATAAGTTCTCCTGTTGCAGTATTCCTGTATTATTTTCGCATAATTGTTCTGTGATTCTCTTTGTTAGCGACCTTAAATGTTGAGTTATTGTGATCTTTTGTTTTCTTTATACAAAACAGCAACTCAGATAAGGATTTCTACTTATCGAATGTTTGATTTATGATCACTGAAAACTGATTTTTTTATTTTTTGTGGGGACAAATTACGAGTTTTGCTTCATTGAAAGTTCTATTGTTGGAACAGTATGCTTTTCCCTCGTGGACTTCCGGTTAACGTCTCGGCAATCGTAACAAACTGATAATTTCCCTGATAATAAGCAGTGTGGTTGAATTCAACTGCCTTTTCTTGGATTTATATTTTTAGAGCCATCGGTATGTTAATCAATAATACGAATTTAAGGAAAGCAGAAAGCACCGTTGGATGGAATTACATTGAGTAATACTTCAGTTTGTTTTGAATTTTAAGAATTATTTTTTTCATTCTCAATGAGACAATCATTATCGAATTTGATCGATTTCGGAACTTTATATCATTTTCTTTATCACAGTCAACCACATATAATTCAGTTGCTCTAATTTCTCTCCGTAGAGGCCATCTTGATTTACAGGCCCAGGTCTAGATGGCCGTGGTTATACGCGGCTGATTGTGACGTCATATTCGTCATGGGATTTCGTGACGTCAACATCATGACGTCAGCTTTCTCTTCAAGAGGACGAACCTTGTCCTAATGAGAGCGTGGCTTTAATTTGCGATTTGTTGCAAATAGCTGAGACACTTTGCCCTGCAAAGGTAATGAAAAAAACAACAACAACAAAAAAAAAACCCACCGAATTTTCGAGTGTAATGAGCACGTCTTTTGAATCTGTTCTGACGTAAATTAAATTTATGAAAGCTATTCAAAGTCAATGGAACCAGTATGAAAAACAATAGTATCTGACGGAAGAAAGAAAGTTTTTCAATCGGGTTTTTAATCCCGCAGTTATTGCTGTAAACGGAATCGTGAGCTTACGCCCTCTGGTTGCAAACTTGTTTATATGAGAAACATTTCGCAGCGAAAACGCTCTCCAACAATGAAAAAATTATTCAAATCGTACCCTTCGGAGCAGAGATATGGACAAATATAAGATATAAATCTACGCCCCTTGGCGGGAAAACCATGCATTATTTTAGGAAGAAAGTATTCTCAAAAGGTTTTTCGATGTGAACGGAATTGGTTCAAGAAAAAAAAATTTGTCGAGTTTTTAGGAGCTCAGATTTTGCTGCAAATACATCTGAAGCAAAAATTAACACTTATGCCCCCCTGATGGCCAAACCATTCTTTAGGGGCCGTCCATAAAGTACGTCCGAGATTACAGGGGGAGGGAAGGTTCCTGAGAACCGGACCAAATGTGACATGGGGGGGGCTGACAACCGGACCAAATGTGATATGGGGGAGGAGGGAGTTTTAATAATTCGGACGTCCAGCGGCAAAAATATAGTGGATGGTATTTTTCCGTTTTGTTTTGTCTTTTTTAGCACTTCTTTTGTAAAAAAGATCGTGCTTACGTTATCAGTTTGTCTGTCCGTAGACACGATATCTCTGCAACTAATTGTCCGGTTTGAAAAATTCTTTTTGCGTTAGGAAGATTGAAATGTTGGAATGAAGATCCTTTATTTCGTTTTCTTTACGATGCAAAATTTTGCCGCTAGACGGCGTAAAGGCAGATGATATCGAATTCAAACACATTCTATTCCTATATTTGCTTCCAAACATGCAATTCAAAAAATTCTTTTACTCTTCGATTCCATTCGTGTCAAAGATTATTTTAAGCATAGCCACTTTTCCAAGTTACGCATAGATTCTCCGCTAGGGGGCGTAAAAGTAAATTACTTTTCCCCAGATATCTCTGCTTCTAAAACTCCGATTTGAAAAGTTTTTTCCTAAAAATTATGGGCAAATATTTCCCATCACAGCTCGTGATGGGAAATATTTTGCACATAATTTCTAATGTTTGTTATAAAATTGTTTGGCCTCGAGGGGGCGTAAGTGTTAATTTCTGCTTGTGAAGTATTTGCAGCAAAATTTTAGCTCCTATAATCTCGATTGAAGAAATTCTTTCGTGGACCGATGCTACTCACGTAGACAAACCTTTTCGAAATGTTTTCTTAAAATAACGTATGTTTTTTCCTCCAGGGGGCGTATATATCCTGTTTTGGCAATATCTCTGCTTCTGATGGTCCGATTTGAAAAATTTCTTCTTTGTTGGACAGAGTTTCTGGTGCGACATGTTTCTAATAGAATTTCAAAATATCAAGCAATTCATTGACTTTCCGCTAGGGGAGTCAAGGAAAATTTCCCTTTCCCTGATATCTCTGCTTCTAAAACTCCGATTTGAAAAATTCTTCCAGCACCGGATACAGCTGTTGACGGAATTTTCTTTTTGTTGTAATTTCTAATTTTTTATAAAATATGGTTTGGCCAGCAGGTGGCGTAAGGGTTAAATTTCTGCTTCGCAGGTATTTGCAGCAAAATCTCTGATTTTAAATCCCCGGTTAAAAAAATTCTTTCGTGGACCGCTACCGCACATGTCGATAAACATTTGAGAAAATTTTCTTCTTAAAATAATGCATGGTTTCTCCACCAGAGGGAATAGACGTCTATCTTATTTCTGTCAGTACCTACCTCTAAAAGCCAGATTTGAAAAATTCCATCTTTGTTAGACAGCGTTTCTGGTGTAAAACGTTTCTCATATAATTTCAAAATTTTAAAGTAATGCATAGGCTTTTCGCTAGGGGGCGCAAAGATAAATTGTGTTTTCCTCAATATCTCTGCTTCTAAAACTCCGATTTGAAAAAAAATTCTGCACTGGATACAGCTCCTGATAGTTAATGTTTTCCATATAATTTGTAATATTTGATAAAGAACGGTTTGGCCACCAGGGGGCGTAAAAGTTAATTTCTGCGACTAATGTATTTGCAGTAAAATGAGCTCCCGAAAACTCGATTGAAAAAATTATTTGAGGACCCATACCGCTCACATCGAAAAACCTTTTGAAGATACTTTCTTCTTAAAATAATGCATGGTTTTCCCGCCAGGGGCCGTAGACGCATATCTTATATTTGTCGATATCTCTGCTTCTAAGAGCCCGATTTGAAAAATCCTTTCTTTGTTGGAGAGCGTTTCCGCTGCGAAATGTTTCGCATATAATTTCAATTTCTTCTTAACGCACAAGTCTGCCACCAGTGGGCATCAGCTGACGTTTCCGTTTACAGCAATATCTGCGGGATTAAAAACCCGACTGAAAAACTTTCTTCGGTCAGATTCTACTGTTTTCCATACGGATTCCATTGATTTTGAATAGCTTTGGTAAATTTAATTCGCATCAGAACGGATTCAAAAGACGTGTTTTATTATACACCCGAAAATTCGGTGCCATCCTTCTTGTTTCTTCTTTTGATAGTTAAAAAAATTATGAAATATTTCAGATTTCTGGTGATATTTAGCTAAATCACAATATTAAGTTCTCGTATTTGTACTACTAAATCTATCGTGTTTTGTAGATGGTATGATCGAGAGTGTAGAGGTGGAGGTACTATCGACAGTTTTGTCCAACTCAGTACATCGATAGTGCATCGATGGTTTTACGTTTTTCAATGCTGTAAGTGTAAATCACAATGGTGTAAACTATTCAGCTTCCACCGATGGCTTTGATGACTGAAATGCTCATTTTTACCTTATTTATACTGGTGTTGAAATCACTGAACCCATAAATGGCTGTGGAATAAATCTCGATACTGTGCCCTGACCTTTGACTCCATTTCGATGATATACATGATGACAATTCGAAACTAAAGTTAAGTGTAATCAAAAGAGTAAACGGTGAGGTTATGTGGTTTTTGCACTCTGTTGCACGTTTCAGTCGGATAAAGACGAAGTCAAACGCATTGTTCTTGTTGTTTGTACTGGAAGTTTATAGGTTGGTAAGGTGCTGAAACAGTTATTTGTTGAGAGTAAGTAATAATGGGTAAACGTAAAATATATTTTGTGCAACTTTATTTTTCTTTTGGTAAGGACTTATCGTGGACTACGCAAAATGTAGCCTTTGCAGAAAGAATTACAAAACGTCGGGCAGTGCGTCACATCTTAGGTATAATTTAAAACGACGGCATCCAGCTGCTGTCGTTTTAAATGATCCCAGGAAAAAACAATTGCGAAACAGCCCCATTCAAAACTTTATTTATTGAATTTCTCACGAATTATTACCAGGATTTTGCTAAACACTGTAGAAAAAATTATTTTTACGTACAAAACTGCAGAATTTTCTTCTTTAGCTTTTGTGAACAGAAACAAAAAAATCATGCAGTACAAACAGAAAATGAGAACTAAGGAGCCACGAATTAGCTCGTTCTTTAAGCAAAACATTTTTTTCGTGACTTTTGCTCACTCACTTCGGGAGGATATCGTCAAAACTTAGATTCCCCGCCTCTGTGGCGCAGTTGTCTAAATGCTGGCTTCTGATTATTCGTCCGTGATGGGCCCGTGAGGAATAGATGTTGTGGTTGTGTTTGTCTTACAGCACTGGCTTCTCCCTTCCCTGAAACCAGTGGCCCTAAATCAGGGATGGGCGAATGCTTACAGCCCATCAAGTTGCTCACTGCGTTCGTTAAACCCAAACTAAAAAAAAAAAAAAAAAAAAAAGCTTAGTTTCAAAGTTCATCGGAGCTTAGCTTTTTGACAATGTTGGAAGTAAGAAAAATTCTTGTCAGAAATAATTTTTCATCCCGAAAAACTAATTTTCTTCCGAGAAACTTTGCCAACATACTATCGAAAACTATCGATAACCAAAACTATCCATAGTTCTCCACCTCTACAACCTTGAATGCATGCGTTCATTTGTAGGTCTTTATTTCAGAATGATAAAGTTCGGGTAGCATTTGGGAATAAATTAATGCCTAAATAATACATATTTTCTGAAGCAAAGATGTAAATATATGGAAGATTCCTTTAAATAAATAATTACATGTTTTCTTTCTGTTTCTCAACGGACTTCTAAAAGCAGTCTTAAAAAAAAAGGGGGGGGGGTTGCGGGAATTAGGACGTACTTTTTATGGGGGGAGGTGTCAACAATCGAACAAAATGGGACGAGGGGGAGTCAAAAAATCGTAAAAAATCACGGACTTTATGGACGGCCCTTTACCAAATATTAGAAATACATGAAAAACATTTTCCATCAGGAGCTGTATGCGACACAGGAAGAATTTTTCAAATCAGAGTTTTAGAAGCAGAAATAACGCATAAAACGCAATTTACCTTTGCGTTGAAGAACATATTTCTAAAAGGTTTGTCGACGTGAGTAGTATCGGTCCGCAAACGATTTTTTTTTCAATCGAGATTTTAAAAGCTCAGATTTTGCTGTAAAAACATCAGAAGCGGAAATTAAGACTTACACCCCCTGATGGCCAAACCATATTTTATCAAAATTAGAAATTGTATGCAAAGGATTTCCCATTTGGAGCTGTATCCGGTGCAGAAAGAATTTTTCAAATCGGAGTTTTACAGGCAAAGATATCGGGGGAAACGCAATTTACCTTTACGCCCCCAAGCGGAAAATCTATGAATTACTTGAAAATTTTGAAATTATATGAAAAACATGATACACCGGAAGCTCTATCCAATAAAGAAAGAGCCGCCCCGGTGGCGCAGTGGTCTAAGGCGCTGGCCTCTGATCATTCGTCCGTAAGGGGTCCGGGTTCGAATCCCGGTGAGGCATGGATGTTGTGTTTGTCTTACGGCACTGGCTCTCTCCCTTCCCTGGAACCAGTGACCCTAGATTAGGGACGGGCGACTGCTTATAGCCCATTGAGTTGCTCACGGTGGTCGTTAAACCTCCAATCCAATCCAATAAAGAAAGAATTTTTCAAATCGGACCGTTAGAAACAGAGACATTGACAAAAATAAGATATAGCCTACATCCTTACGCCCCTTGGCGGAGAAACCGTGCAATATTTTAAGAAGAAAATATTCCGAAAAGGTTTATCTACGTGAGTGGCATCGGTCCACGAAAGAATTTTTTCAATCGAGATTTTAGCTCAGATTTTATGGCAAATACTTCCGAAGCAAAAATTAAAAATTACGCCCCTGATGGCCAAAGTATTCTTTACCAAAAATTAGAAATAATATGCAAAAGTTTTCCCATCAGGAGCTGTAACCGCTGAAGAAAAAAGTTTCAAATCGGAGTTTTAGAAGAAGATATATCTGGGAAAACGTAATTTACTTTTACTCTCCCTAGCGGAAAATCTATGCCTAACTTGAAAAAGTAACTATAGCTAAAATACTTTTCGACATAAATAGAATCGAAAGATAAAATAATTTTTTCAATCGGATGTTTAAAGTCAAATATATGAAATAAAATGTATTTTGAATTCGACATCTGTATTTACGCCCTCTAGCGGCGAAATTGTACATCGTAAAAGAAGCAAAATAAAGGGTCATCATTCGCACATTTCAAGCTTCCTAATGCAAAAAGAATTTTTCAAATCGGACAATTAGTTGCAGAGATATCGTGTCTACAGACGGACAAACCGATAACAAGCACGATCTTTTGTTTTTTTACAAAAGACGTGCTAAAAAGTCAGAATAGGAATTTAAGTACCACAGCTTCAATAATTCGCCATGGTGTTGTACACTGAAGAGCAACTGAATTAGAGACAGCTGGCGTTATGCAAATGTGGCGCTGTGGGCGGCCCTGTAAACGAAAACGACATGACGTATGCAGCGATCCGGCAATACAAGGAGTGATGCGACGGGAATCAGTAAGAGTCGGGCGCAGTATGGGTAAGACGAAGGATCTAAACGCATTTGATCGTGGGCAAATTGTCGGAGCCCGACGAATGGGTCACTCCATCTCGGAAGTCGTGCTGGCACTGGGATTTTCACGAGCCACTGTGTCACGGGTGCACCGTGAGTACATCGAATCCGGTAAAACCATCCCTGCAAGGGCCAACTGCCGTGGACAACAGCGTGTGGATGAGCGGGGTCGTCGTCGGCTAGCTCGCATTGAAATCACTCGGCAATTTAACGCTGGTGCACAAAAACGTGTAAGCAGCCACACCATCCAGAACCATGTCGTCGCTATGGGGGTACATAAGCCATCGTCCCACGAGGGTACCGCTGCTGACTGCACATCACAGGGCGCAAAGATTAGCATGGGCGCAGGAACATCGCCACTGGACCCTAGACATGTGGAAAAATGTTGCCTGGACTGATGAGTCGCGATTCACGTTGGTGCATGCTGATGGCAGGATACGAGTACGGCGCAAACCGCATGAAGTGATGGATCCTTCTCGTTGGTACATGCGGATGGCAGGATACGAGTACAGCGCAAACCACATGAAGCGATGGATCCTTCTTGCCAGCAGGGTACTCTTCAAGCTGGTGGGGGTGGCATTCTCGTCTGGGGACTGTTTACGTGGACTGAAATGGGACCCCTGGTACGTGTGACATCGTCCCTCACAGGTTACCGGGATATCCTGGACGACCATCGTCCCTCAACGTTACCGGGATATCCTGGACGACCATTTGCTCCTGTTTGTGCGTCTTCAACATCCCACTGGGGACCTCATCCTGCAACAAGACAATGCACCGTGCCATCGCTCCCGAATTGTATCCGAATGGTTGGGTGAACACTCCACCGACGTGACCTCGCTTCCTTGGCCAGTAAGTCACCTGACCTCAATCCCTTCGAGCACATCTGGGATGCCATCGTGAGAGATGTTCGAGGCTCTTACCCCCTCCATCAAATCTTCGTGAACTGTGGGAGCTTGTTCAGGGGTCGTGGATCCGTATGGCTTCCCAACGCTTCCGGTGTCTTGTCGAGTCCATGCCGAGAAGAATCGCCGCCGTCATCGGGACGAAATGTGGTGCTACACGTTACTAGACAGGTATCTCTAATTCAATTGCTCTTCAGTGTACATATAAAGCCTGATTACTTATAATGAGATCTTTGTCTGAAAAAAAAATCCGATCTGACAAAACTCTTGTCGTGTATTTTTACTTATCATTCAAACGTTAATAAAATGTTTGTGAATAAATTACTTTACATCACGGAAGCAAATGATTTGGTTAATGACGTTGACTTACGTGGTGATTAAAGCAGCATATTAGATATCATTGCAAATAAAACAAGTTAGTAAAATTAGTCTGATGCCGAAGCAAGAATACCTAAAATTTCGGTATATAAGATATTTTCGACGGTTTCTCTACGAACAATGTGTCTTGAATCCGAATTTCATGGGCTTCACTCTGTATCTGCTGAGAGTTTTGAATTATTACGTCATCAAAATGGCCGCCTTTTAAATTCATCATTTTATTGTTATATTACAATAATTCATGTAGTGATATCGTGTTTGGTAACAAATTAAAGCTCTATTTATGTAGAAACTATATATACATGTATTTTCATAAGATTACTTTATGACGCCATCAAAACTGCCATCTTGTAACAGTGGCAGAGTTAGCAGTACTTAGTACTGTTAGCATTAACCTTGAGCAATAATTTGAAATAAACATGTAGATCCTATGTACATCCTCATATGCAGCTCTCAGCAAATTGTAGTCTTATTTGACAATCAGTATCCAGGTCTCACGGGGAGGTGGCTGCAGTGAGACCCACCTTACCCATCCCAACCACCCTACCTCGATGGGTTATAGTGAATTAGGTTGTCGAATCATTACTATCATCTTCAGTCTCCATAATCGTTTAAGTACATGCATTTTCACATTTTTCACTTCCTGTGATGTGTAAAATGGTGTACATGAGAGATTACTCATTTGGCGTTTACAACGTCTATTATAATTCTTTTCACTGTCACACTTGCAACTTATTACTACCTTTAAAAGTTCATTTGGTGCTACGGCAGTTCCTGTTGGTATAGTAATTGGTGAAGGAGATTTTGATTCGTCATTCTTCATCCAATCACAATCACTCGAGTTAACATCAGGAGAACAATTTTTGCTTGTTTCCAGACAAGTATCATGGCAAGAGAATGTGTAGAAACTAGTCCGTTTAGGGGAGATATATTGGCGTCAAAATTGTCAGCTACAATTTGAACGAGACCTAAAGATGAATCACCGATTGGAGCCACAGACCTTTCCATGACAGTATGTGCTGCTTATACGAACAACTGACTCCAAAATCATAGAGTCGTTCAATCATTTTTTTGTCTCTCAATACATTACCGATGCTCACTTGTAACTGAGTGTATCTGTTCTGTACTTGGCTGGTTAGAATGTTTCCTGTCATAATACATGGTAACGACGGTATCAGCGAAGGTTTTTCGCTAGAAACTTCGGTAAGAATCTTCAAAATTGTTGGACTAACTTTTATGGTAGCTGTACAGGGGTCAATTATAGTTTGGTATTCTTTTTTACTCGCTGTAAGTCCGTGTGTTTCCGTCTTGGTCGTGTTTACTAGTACTTGAAGGGAATATTGGTTATCATCGCTTTCTTGAAGGTGCAGTAACTTTATTCCCGAATTTCGAAACATAATCAAGTTTGCACATCTCGCACAGGATATTGTTAACAGTTCGCCATTAAATTCCATATTTAGCCTATAGATGTTAATGAGTTACGGTTTAGTATTGTGCCACCCGCACCGTTATATGACTTCTCAAGTTCCACATATGATCAGATCTTTTTTACGCTTTCCAACCAGATCAGATCAGCTCATAAGTAGAGGATTTTAGGAAGGGAGTGTCTGACCCCAGGTCTTAAACAACCGTTAGAAATAGGAAGCTAGGAGATTTGGGCTAGAGTGCCCGATAGGAAAGTGAAACGGAAGCGAGGTAGATTGGGGGAGGAAGACGCCTTTATTTATTACCTGGGGGCCAGTACACGGGGTCCGACGGCTTAATGTGCCCATCTGACGCACGGCGAGTATTTAGTGGTTCGAGAGTTCTTACCTGCCCAGGATTGAACCTCAGGTTATCTCCACGGCAGTCACGAACGCTAACCACTAGGCCACCCGTGGCACACGCTTTCCAACCGTAGGTCTTTTTTTTTTTTTTTTTTTTTTTGTTGATTGGAGGTTTAACGACCACCGTGAGCAACTCAATGGGCTATAACAAAACCCCTAAAGATTAAGAAAGCCACCGAACTGGTCTGTGATGTCAAAGCTAGTGGGCCGACCGACTCTAGCCTCAAGCTCTCCGCTCCTGAAAACGCCGACGAAGTACCGCGGTGTTTACGCAGAGAAATAATTTCTCGAGTGCGATACTAGACAATTTGCGCATACAACAATAAATCGACCGGCTTTTTTTTTCCTCTTTATTTTTTGTCCTTAGATAACATCAAAAGATTACATCCTTAGCTTTCATTTTTTTTTTCTCAGTTTCCAGCGATGATATCCGTAAATCTGGGAATTCCAAAGTTTTGCTCTTGTGCTGGGAAATGATTTCATGAAATTTTTCCTTTAGTTTTCAATTTGGCTAAAGGAGCAAAAAAATAAGTTTTTTCACGCATAACGTACAAAACCCAGCATTTTACGTTAAGCAGTTTTGCAAGTACGATCTTTTTAATGGCAAATTGGTAGGATTGTATGAACATAATCATTTCACTTAAAACATTTAGAAACATTTCACTTAAAACATTTAGAAATTCCCTTCGCGTTTGATTTATTTAAATGAAAGCAAAAAAAAAAAAAAAAAGACTTTTCCGTAATTACATAACGAGCGCGTAAGCAGAATTTCCGATTTAGTGAGTATATTTACTGAAAATACGGTAAAATGTGTGCTCAAATCTTGCAACTATTTCTAGAAGGTAAAAAAAAATTATAAATTAAAATCATTTAGGAAAAAGTTATTTGTCAAATGAACATAAAATATATTAATTCCGAATTCTTGTTTTAATTAGGACTCTGACGCACAGCAATTTTATGAAGAAAAATTACATTTGTTTTACGGAAATGAAATGTTGATTAATAAATAACGTAATTATTTATTGCCAGTTTCTTTGCCTGGTTAACCTTAGTACTTGATGCGCTGATAATATATGTAAAGAAAAATAACTTACTTTCTGGAAATGAAATGTTGAATGGTTATTAATACCATTATTTAAACGACAATAAATAATGAGCTGATAATCGGAAGGCTAACCCTTAAATTTTACTCCGTCAATAATTAAAAAAAAAAAAAAAACGACTAACAATTCACTAAATTATAATTGTATTTACAACGAAAGCAGAAAATGCTGTCATGAAAACTTAACTAACCTTTGAATTCACGGTGGGTTCAAAATTTTTCATTGGTACGAAAGAAATCCGCCTTCTTCTAAAGCTTTCACTTTCAGGAAAGCTGAAAACAGTGGCTTTTGGATGTGCTTTGTAATTAGATCTATATAAAGGCACTCAATATTATCCAGGCATGTTGTAAAAAAATGCTTACTTACGTGCACGACTACCGAAAGTTCAATACTGATCAATGCTGCATGAACGGGAAGCTAATATCGGCATTCCCTTTACGTTTGCCCTTTGACATCTCTGGAGAGAGGGATTGCGATGGCCCTCTGACCGTGACGTCACACCCCTTCGTAGTTCGCGCGCTGGGGCTTTCTCTCCAGGGGTTTTTGGCTATAAGCGGTCGCCCGTCCCTAATTTAGGGTCACTGGTTCCAGGGAAGGGAGAGAGAGCCAGTGCCGTAAGACAAACACAACATCCATGCCTCACCGGGATTCGAACCCAGACTCCTTTCGGACGAATGATCAGAGTCCATCGCTTAGACCACAGCGCCACCGGGGCGACCCAACCGTAGGTTGAAGAAGCGTATAGGCTCCAGCTTTTTCCGTCCGTCCGTCTGTCGGCACGATAACTCGCATAAAAACGGTTCGATTTCGATGAAATTTTAGCATGTGGTAGGGGACTACCTGGGGACGAACCCTATTGAAAATGGGTGAAGTGGGGTCAAAGGTCAGGACATAAGAGCAAGATGCATTCCATTGCCCTTATGCGTCATAACGTTCGTAAAAATGGTTCGATTTCGATGAAATTTTAGTATGTGGTAGGGGACCACCTGGAGAGGAACCCTATTGAAAATGGGACAAATGGGGTCAAAAGTCAGGACATAGGATCGGGATTCATTCCATCGCCCTTATCCCATACTATTAAGATGGACGTCAAGTAATTTTGCTTCCTATACTTCCAATGGAAAAACTTTTGTACACATTTCCTTCACAATTAGTGTGTTCCCAAGGATGAAAATTTGAACATCGATTAAAATAACTTCATATTATAACTTGGAATACTTAACATTTTCTAAAACATAACCATAATTATTTTAAAAAACAATAACGTTTACTCTGGTGGTGTTGAAACTAGAAAAAAGATGGCGCCACCTGTACTTTGATGACGTCAGTAGATAAATAAATATTGGATTGCATAATTATGGTTATGTTTTAGAAAATATTAAGTATTCCAAGTTATAAAATGAAGCTATTTTAATCGATGTTCAAATTTTCATCCTTGGGAAAGCATTAATTGTGAAAATATGTGTACAAAAGTTTTTCCATTGGAAGTATAGGAAGCAAACTTACTTGACTTCCACCTTAAAGGAGCAATTCTTGTATCTATGTAAATTTTATCTTGAAAACGGCTCTAATGATTTTGATGAAATTCGTTAACCTACCGTTTTCTGGTACTAGAAATCGATTTAGCTTGATCTCGACTTTGGGAAAATTCGTTTAGTGGGTTATATAACCGCCCCGGGTTTCCACGTTTTTAGTGTCATGGCGTCTCCCTATTAATGTTTCCCATGCTTAGAAATCTTATGACGTCACACTCTCGCGATTCAGATGTTGGCGCGCGGTCACGCCATCTGCCTCATTACGTCACGCGTTGTGTGTGGATCCTATTAAAGTTTTATGACGTCACACTCTCGCGACCATCTGCCTCATTGCGTCCCGCGTTGTGGGCGTGTTACGCTTTACTTCTATTTTCTTCTAGAACAAAAAGTGAGTTGTGCCAAGGCCATCTTTATACATCACCAGGCCTGCAACAAGGTCACATGACTTGCCCGTGACATCACAATCGTAGGGCTACCCTTTTTCAGTAGACCTACGGATCTGACTTGTTTCGTAGTTTTTTTACGCTTTCCAACCGTAGGTTGAAGAAGCGTATATGCTCCAGCTTTGACCGTCTGTCCACACGATAACTCGTGTAAAAATGGTTCGATTTCGATGAAATTTTAGTATGTGGTAGGGGACGAACTCTATTGAAAATGGACGAAATGGGATCAAAGGTCACGACATAGGAGCGGGATCCATTCCATTGCCCTTATGCCTCATAACTTGCGTAAATATAGTTCGATTTCAATGAAATTTTAGTATGTGGTAGGGGACCACTGGGGACGAACCCTGTTGAAAATGGGTTAAGTAGGGCCAAAGGTCAGGACATAGAAGCGGGATGCATTTTTTTGCTCTTATGCGTCATAATTTGCGTAAATATGGTTCAATTTCGATGAAATTTTAGTATGTCATAGGGGACCGCCTGGGGACGAATCCTATTGAAAATGGACGAAATGGGGTCAAAGGTCACGACATAAGAGCGAGATGCATTCCATTGCCCTTATGCGTCATAACTTGCAAAAATATAGTTTGGTTTCAATGCAATGTCAGTATGTCTTAGGGGACCACCTGGGGACGAACTCTATTGAAAATGGGTTAAGTGGGGTCAAAGTTCAAGACATAGGATCGGGATCCATTCCATCGCCCTTATGCGTTATAACTTACGTAGAAAAGCTTCGATTGAGACAAAACTTTTTCATTTTGTTCTGGAAGTATACTTTTCCGGTTCTCTTGAATATCATCGAAATGGGGTCAAAGGTCAGGACACATGAGCGAGATTTGTTCTACAGTTATTATCCTCATAACTTGAGTAATGATTTCCGGTATGTTGGAAAGCGTATCATAATCAATGCATTGCATGATTTTACTAACTTGTTTTTAATCTTGGAACACCATGTTAACAACTTGATCATAAGCCAGATTTTCTTTTACTCCAGACGTTTCTCGCTGGACAAATAGTACATTCCTGGGACTCATAAATTTGTACATAAAGTCCCTGTGGTATCTTCCGTCTGCTGCATGTAAATCTGATAATGCTCCTTGTAAACGAAGACTAACTTCATTTGACCATCCATCACTCTGCTCGGCGCACATTTCGGTGATAGCATCTTTAAAGGTTTTAGTACCTGCAGCATCTATACAGTCTTTCGTATGACACTCACTAGCTGGACGCCATCTGCTAGGATTCTTGCTGTCCTCGATTATGCAGTCTTTTCCACCAAATATACAAGGTTTTCGGAAAGAAAAGCTGCCAGATTGACTTCTACATATTCTTTTAACAACTGGTACCGTACTCGTAGCACTACAATTCGAATGTTTCTTTATCTCCCTGTCAATGAGAACTTTATTTTTATACGAGGGCGTACAATATTTGTGACATTTTAGTTTGAGGTTCTTATTGTGTTCGAATTTATTTTGAAGTTCAACATGTACACTGTCACCACGTTTTTTACTCGATTCTATAATAGTACGAATGCGAGCTTCACCTGTCAGAATAAGATGGGCGTTTGTAATGGTACACTTAAAAAACACTCGCCGTCTTCTTCAATCATTAACAAAACCGGAACGACCAAAGTATATCAAAGTTTCCTTGAAGCACTTCATATTTGTTTTATTGTCTTAAACACAAACTGTTTCACCTTGGTATAATTCAAGCACAACTCCGGGGTTCTTGAAAATAGATGAAAAAGTAATAAGCAGTGCGGTTCCTGTACTGTGAATATCTTAAACTGTGGTTATTGGCGGCCATTTTGATGACGTCATAAAAGTAATTTTATCAAAATACATGCATATATAGTTTCTACATAAATAGAGCTTTAATTTGATACCAAACACGATAGCACTACATGAAATATTGTAATATAACAGTAAAATGATGAATGTAGAAAGCGGCCATTTTGATGACGTCATAATTCAAAACGCTCAACAGATACCCATCAAATTCGGATTCAGGATACATTGTTCGTATAGAAACCGTCGAAAAACATCTTATGTGTCGAAATTTTAGGTTACCTCAAAAAATGGCATTCTGGCACCAGACTAAATCATGCAATGCATTGATTATGATACGCTTTCCAACATACCAGAAATCATTACTCAAGTTATGAGGATAATGGCTGTGGAATAAATCTCGCTCCTGTGCCCTAACCTTGACCCCATTTCGATGATATTAAACAGAATTGGTTCAGTAAACCTCCGGAGCAACATAGTAAAGTTTTGTCGCAATAGAAGCATATTTAGTCAAGTTATGAGGATAATGGCTGTGGAATAAATCTCGCTCCTGTGCCCTGACCTTCGACCTAATTTCGATGATATTCAACAGAACCGGTTCAGTATACCTCCGGAACAACATGATAAAGTTTTGTCGCAATCGAAGCAATTTTATGTAAGTTATAACGCATAAGTGCGATGGAATGGATCCCGCTCCTATGTCCTGACCTTTGAGCCCATTTCATCCATTTTCAATAAGGCTCGTTCCCTGGTTCTCACCCACTACATGCTAAAATTTCATCGAAATCGAACCATTTTTACGCGAGTTATCGTACGGACAGACAAACAAACAAACAAAGCTAGAGCTTATACGCTTCTTCAACCTGCGGTTGGAAAGCGTAAAAGAAAAAAATGATAAAAGTGAAGGTTTTAGAGTTTGCACTGTGTTTAGAATGATCAGCTGTCATCGGTGCAGAATGCATGCATGCAGGTTTAAGAGTTTGTGCTATGTTTGGAATGATCAGCTGTCATCGGTGCAGAATGCATGCATGCGCGTGTGTGTGTGTGTGAGAGAGAGAGAGAGAGAGAGAATTCGTGTGTATGAAACGCCTGAATTGGTGGACGAACCTTGGACGATGCGTTTATTTTAATGTAAGTTTCACGATGCGTTTGTAATGCGAGACCGTTCGCAGCATTTCTTTTAGCAATGCTGTGTACTGTAGGTGTTCTGCTTAACATTGAACAGAGCATCATAGATTCGCGCACACATGCCATTAAGTGTTTGTTTTGTTCATTTCTACATGATCCCAACAAACAGAAGTCTCGCTGGAACGGAAACTACCTGAGTCAGAGGGGCTCGGAATAACATTCACCCTTGGCCAAATTTAAATTAGCGCTGGCTACTGGCATCACGGTTCAGGAATTGTGGTGTGCTTATTTATGCCCTTCGAAGTGTTAAAAAAAATCGCATTATCGCTTGTTAATGAGTCGACGTCTGCAGTGCTAACACTGCTGACGTAGCACCTTATTCCGGTTGAGTTCGTTCAGAAGGCCGAAAAATCGTGGGGGAAAACGTTACGGAAACAAAAGATTTTATTTTGTTAGTCATTCGTTCCTTAGCTCATTTTCATCACCAGATTAAACTGTGTGGTGCCACGCTCTTTGAAAAGCAGGTACATATTTATTACAGGTAAACAGTCCTATGATTCATTTAACAAAACATTCTTCGTAACACACATTAAGTGGGTTATGGCACCTTTTATAGACAGACAGTCACCTGGTCGCTTGCCTATAAGTTGCGCTGTTTTAACAGGTTTCCCGCTTGCACGCAGCCTTGACCTGCCAGTGCCAAAACTCTCTCTCGCGCGCGCTCTCTTAACCTCCTCCCTGTTCACTTTCGTTTTGTTCTTTTTTTTTTTTTTTTTTTTTAAAGTGAATGAAACCAGGTAACCCTTTTTCTAAGCGTTCTGTACGAAGTAAGCAGAAAAAGAGTGTCATTTTAAGGGATTCTCAGTAAAGGTCTGTGACATTATTATCGTGTAGAAAGTTAATGAGCGATTTTCGTAAAGCTTCCTGGACGGGAGGGGGAAGTGGTTCTTTTAGGAAGGTATATTTATATATATATATCATCAACTATTTATTATCAATCCACTGCTGGTTGAAGGTCTGCCTAAGTCTTCAGCATTCATCCATCCATTTCCCACATGATCTACTTCTGAGTCTTTTCTGTCTTTTGGAATGCAGGCTAGTATTTCAGTTGTTCAACGGTGGTGAGTTCTTCTATCAGTAATTCAGTATGTCCAGCCCATTGCCATTTCAGGGAGTTTACCTTAATTATGATGCCACCAACTCTTTCCTGATCTTTGAGCTCCTCTTCCTATCTTTACTTGAATAGAAGTTCAACAGGCGAAGTTTGAACAGCATCGTAAGTACAATTTCTGCATTACGTATTCGGAAATCGTATTTACGTCTTTTGCGAATTACATTTCTCCTTAAAAGGCATGGCGGTATATTTGCGTGTGGAACTATACATTCGATTCTTAATAACCCCCTCCCCTTAAAATTTGTTTTTTACATCGAATTGTTTTAACCATAACCACATTTTTTCATATATTTTCTAGCATTTGTACAAATTGTGTTGCCATACTGCCGCTTGGAGGCATGAATGAACGTCGTTCTTTACCTTGATACTTATTTTATTGCATATCCGTTCTTCCGAAGACCCGATTGAAAAATAAAACTTTTTTACGTCTTGTATCTTTTACCACGAAGGGCATTTTGTGCGTAATTTCAACTTAAATATTTTGCAGTTTATCAACAAGGGGACGTAAATGTATGTTCTGTTTCCTGCAATGTATTAGCTGCTGTGTAGTCTGTTTAAAAAAAAAAAATTCTTTTGTGCTCACAGATTCCAATGTGCGGAACATTTTACTTTTATTTTCTTTTTTTAACAATACACATCGGCACTATTTAGGGATGTTAGAGTATGTTCTTATTCTAGACCGCACCATTTAGGGATGTCAGAGTATTATTCTATTCTAGATAATAAATAAATAAAAGCTTGTAAATAAAGCTTAGGGAGGGTTGCTGTTCAGGGACTGAGTATCTTATATCACCACGTCTTGTAATTATTGGCGAAAATTTTACCCAAAATTTGTATTTCGTGTAGGTTTAGCCCAGTTCGTACCCAAGCGAAGAGGAGTTCTTTCATTGCATAGGAGCAGTCCCAGTCAACCAAGCGGTTTGAGACGTTGGCTTCGGATCATTCATCAGAGTTGTGCCTGTGTTCGACTTCCCGAAGATATTTTACGTGATACGCCGTAAGGTATGTTTTGCAGTGCATGGAAATAACCGGGCTCTTTAGTACCGATATTTAAACCTTTAAAATTTCTAAGCTAGAAACTGCACGAGCCTTTTGAATTTGGTCACCCTTTGAAATTTTCAGAAGTTGGCCCTTATGTATGGCAACACAGTGATGTAGTGCTAATTAAAAAAGTATAGGAACGCCGCTCGGTGGCTTTACGTCTTCAATACCTTTCCTTTCGTAACCCCTCTCCCCCTCCTTACCCCATTCCACCTCTCCCCTTTTTACTTTCTTATATTTATAGTATAAGAAAGCATAGTGATCGGTCGAAATCAAACTTTCCGGATTTATACATTTTGGCATTCAAGGAACAAGATTTCACCATTTGGAACTGTCAAGTGAGAATGGATTTAGAGTTTAACTGTACCTTCAAACAAACACGAGGCGTTAATTCTGCTAACTGAAAAAATTTTGTTGATTTTTTTATTGGAAAATAATTATAGGACATTGGTGTTTTATAAAGAAAACAAATTATGCTGTATAGGGTTTACCGGAACTCGTGCCGGTAAGAAAATAAAGGGTTCCGGTCCCAGTACACCACTGGTATACTACAAGATTTTCTTTTCCAATACCCGTTTTGTATCCAGTTCAGTAGATAGCAAACAAATCACTTTGCCATTGTGTTTTACTTATTTAAAGCAATTGCAAATAACTCGTGAATACCTCCAAATAAAAAAAAATAAAAGCAGTCGTCGTGCTGCTCACATTCACGTCGTCGTGCTGCCTTTCCCTTTGGTGATCAAAAATGCCTCTGATACTGACTTGTCAGCGGCATTTTTGATTCCAATGCAAATGGGTTCTGAATAATGAAGCATTTCGGGAAGAATGCGTGGCAAGTTTTCGGAGCGGAACTGGTCTGTGGAATTTGGGAATGGGAAAGATACGATGAAGATATATGAGCCCACCGCATAATGCCTTTTCCTTGATGATACAGTTTATAATCACGGGAATCGTACATCGTGGGTACGTGTTACAATAAGTTTTATGCGTTGCGTCGTCATTGCAGCTGTTGTTTGTCGCACCTCCCTTCGTAATGCTTCTCTCCACTCTTGATTTCGTTTTATATTGTGAAGAATTGTTCGATCTCGATAAACTAGATAATGACAGTGGCGGCCTTCACGCTCTGCTGATCCGCGTAACGATCCTTGAGTACTTGCTTACTCTGTGTGTTTCTGGGATGGGCCTTGATCGGAGCTCACGCTTTCTTTCACAAACGCAGTCTCATTCATTGTCACCAGTCAGGAAGGAAGTCCAGTCTCTTTTCTCTGCCTATCCGGGAGCAGTGCAGGGAGCGGTTAAATTGGACCCCCTTTCTTGTTTTGTCTGTCTGCTTGTGGGCGAAAAGCTGAATTCCCCGTCTCTTGTATTTTCAGCGGTTCAGCGGTGGTAGCACAAGGGTTGCTTTGCTAATTGCATCTTGCAGGGTTTTTTTACATTTTACTTATTCCCTTTTTTTATATCGCGATGAGCATCACCAGAGTAACTGATGCGGAACTTCACGCGATTTTATTTTTCGGTTTTCAGCATCCCTCCCTCCAAAGTACACTGTGCGACCGTCCTTTTAATTACCTGGAGAGAAACTTGATTAGGACTAGTGTTCCAGGTGAAAAAGGGGAGGTGATTAATCGTTTTAATCAGCGTTTTAATGAGATCGATCGACCTCGTCACGACACTATTCATAGTCTGTGATTATGGCTAGTTGTTCTTACGTTCGGTATAACGCCTAATCTGCATGACAATGCTGCAAAATAATAATTGTTGTGATAAAGTCTAGTAGATAAGTAATAATTGAATTCAAACTGGACTTGCTAAGTTTGATTTATGTATTCGTCTTGTGAGCTGCATACAACTCTGTTGCGAATGGCAGAGGTTACTGCAGTTCAAATTGTTGTTGTGAGCTGGGCCTGCAGCACAGATGGTTTAAGTCCGAAAGCATATTTCAAGAACTAAACAGATTTGTCTCAGACAGTGTTGGAAGATTTTGTGTATGGTAATATCCTGCAATGCATTTATCATATTAAAGTAAACTATAGGAAAGCGGGGGAGGCTTTAATTTATTTTGGGAAAGTAATCATTTTGAAATAAAATGCAATAAACAAAAACGGCAAAAGAGTACTCAATTGCCAAAGGACTTGCATTTTACCGGTTGTCAGTTTTTATTTTTTGTTATTTTTATTTTAGGCCGTCTTTTGGAAAAGCAAATAACCGCTTATAGTATAATACTTACAGTATCATCTTTATCTGTCTGCCCACCTGTGAACGACACCATGTCATTGCAACTGTTAGTTTCGTTCGAAAAGTTCTTTTTGTGTTGGGAAGCCTGAGCGGAGGGAAACGATGATCCATGCGGTCTTCCGTGACCCTTTTAGTCTTTCTCCAATAATAACTCTGCCGCTAGGGGACGAGAATGCAAGTGCTCTTTAATTCAAAATGTATTTTATTTCATATTTCTTTTAAAATTCCTATTGAAACAAATCGTTTTCCGTCGATGCATTTTCATCATAAAGACCATTTTGCGTACAGTTTTTTTTGTAGGTTTTTTTTTTGTACAGTTTTATCACAAGAGGGAGTAAGTATGTACATTATATCCCCACCGAATCACAGTTTTCAAAAGTTCGATTTCAGAAATTCTTTTTGCGTCGAACAGGTTTATATTAAAGAATACTTTTCATATACGTAGTTTCCAATTTTTCAGTTTAGTGAGACATACACCATGGGTGGCGGGGATGTACGATGCGCCATGGGCAATGGTAAACAAAATATGGACTTCGGGTCCTGCTGCATTTAGACTTCTTGACACGGTTCGTTGCGAAATTCCCTCAACTGTGCTTGCTTCATAACGATTAGCCAGCTGACCCACAATAACTTTCGGACTCTTTTGCCATTATGACCTGGTAACGGTCATACCGCTGGCTCGTAAAGCTGGAGCAACCTGCAGCAAAATATCTGGCAGCTGTTCTGTCTCTCCTGAACGTTGAATAAATTTGAAAGACGTGGAGATAATGCAAATAGACGATGACATCGCTCAGTCCATGTTATTATATAAACAACGCTCAGTAACATATAACTAGCTGAGTGCGTTAGCGTAAAGCGAGCGCACTCGGCTAGTTATCGAGAGTTCTGGGGTTCGATCCCAGCGGTGTCGGATGAACAATTTTTCATTTGCTGTGCGTTCTTTATATATAATAACGTGGACTGAGCGATGTCATCATCTGTTTCCTGAACATTGACCAAAGCCGCGACACTATGATGTGTACTACTCCAAACTGCCTGGTGACATCGGTTACAATCCGTCCTTCTTTGAGCTTGCAGGTTATTCTTCCTCGGGTAAAATCATTCGTATGATGTCTGCCAGACTTCCTTTGGTTAGATTACCTGAAAAACGCAGTTTATCGCTCCATCGCTGAAACACATGAAAAACAATGAACCCCATATGATACGCGAATTGGCCTCCTGCTTATATGCACCCTCGGCAGCTGTCACGTGCTCACAGCAAATTTGCATATGGTCTGCAAACGATGGAATGTCTTCATACGTCACACCCCACTCGTGGGCATATGTTAGCAAGCTCTTTTAGACCAGTGACGTTCTCTTAATCATTGGATTTCATGTTCGTCCTTAAGTTTTGGACAGCAGTGTACTTTCATTGCATGTTACAAGTTATATATATATATATTTAAACTGTTTTTACGTGAAGAGAATAAGCATTTGTTCCAAGTCGGGAATCACTGCTGAAAAAAGTGGCTTGCTTGGACTAAAATTTCTCAATTCTAACTACCTGGAACTTTTGCATTAAAATGACACAGAATTAGCCATAAAATGTTTTTTAGTGATTTTTCAACATTTTTTTTTACCCATCTACGCAAAACTCAAGAGTCGTATAAACGAAAATAAGACAAACTAACAACAGATAGTGAGACAGAAAAGCTTACGCTTGTTTTCATGCGTGTTTTTGGCTGATTCTATGCTTTCTGACCAAATACAGCAATGAAAATTCTATTCCCTCCCCCTAGTCAACATTTTGCATGTAATATTTTTCATTTATTTGTAGCCTTACCTTACTTTTGAAACACATGCTTTATTAAAAAAAAAAAAAAACTAAGTAAATAACCGCGAGGGCCTACGCAAAATAAAACACCTCTGTGTGTCGAAGAACTGCATTTTGTTGATTAAATAACGCAGTGTTTGGGGATCCTTACCTGAAATGGGCGATAACTCTTGAACGTCGAATAGATGGGTATACGGCCGTGTTCAAAAATCATACCCAAGTATACACCAAAATGTTTTTGTCACGGATCCAAAATTTCAGGGACTAAAGAGTTTTAATACCTGGCGTTACGGCACTGACATACATTCGCGTTCACTTTTATTTATGTGTTACAGGGCAAATTAATACTTTTTTCAGGGCCAATGGCTGCATGACATTGAACGGAAAGAGTGCAGTAAAAATAATAGTAATAATAAATGAAGCAGCAGCAGCAGCACTGGTGGAGGAGAGGGACCCGGGAAAATGCCTGAGGGAAACAATATTTTAAATTTAAATTCAATCGCAATACGCTACTACCACTCCCATACTAGAAATGATGCTTCCCTTGATAAATGCAGTTCCAGGAATTATTTGGTTTTAGGATTCTTTAACGGTAGCGGAATGGTTAAATTTTGGTTACCTAATCTGTACATATAAAACTGAAAGCACTCGCTGACTCATCACCGAATCTCAGAAACTACTGAACTTAGAACTTTCATATTTGGCAGGAATGTTCCTTTTAAAACATAGAGGCGCACTAAGAAAGGATTTTTTCCTTTGATAACTTTAAGTGGGTCGAAATGTTTTTTTAAATAGCCCAGCTCATGGGCGCTGACAGGGGGATGTCACTTCCCTGTAAAAAAAATTCCCTTTATTTATTTATTTTTATTTTATTTATTGCTTTTTTTTTTTTTTTTTTTTTTTACTCTCACAGAACTCGACCACAAGGAAAGACGGAGTTTGGGGCGTTTAATTTAATATCCCATTCCGCTCAGGGTGGTGTGTGCTGAACTTAAAAGACTTGGCGTGGCCCTGCTCGACACTGTTCATTATTTTGATTTAACAGTTACCAATGTACATGATAATACATGACTATTACTAACATACACTTTCTTCAAGAGCAGCATCAATTAATAATAATAATAATAATAGTAGTAGTAGAGTGTTCTAGTGTAGTAAGTAAGTAGTATAGTAATAGTATTAATCTTTCATTTTCACGAATTACTGTTTTCTGCATATTAGCCAAACCTTAATTAATTATACTTGACCCCCCTTGAAAAATTTCATGCAGGCGTCTATGACCCAACTTTGATAACGCTAGGACGTTTTGCAATGATCGAGCCATTGTTGCCCAGCACTCTAGTTTTGAATGACTTCAGTTGACCTCCTCAGTATGTATTTTGTTCTAAATTTATTTAATAAAAAAAAAAAAACTTTAAAAAATATCACGTAAAAAGCGCTATATCATAATATGCTTTGCATTTAAGCATTTATTATCGTTTGACTTATCGAATGTCAAGGTTTTTTGAGTCAAAATCAAATTATCAACATTCGTTTTCACCGAAGCAACGGTGGCGTCATATAAGTGGTAAGCTGACTGCAATAAATATAAATATGCGGGTAGATTTTCATATAATTAAAATTTGAAAAAAAAAAAGTTTTCCCGTTGAAGTATTAGCGATGGCAACACAATTTTGCTCAAGCTTCCAAAAACATCTAACTTGCTAGCTTTTAAATGTACAGTTTCGAACGAAATTGTTTATAAGCAATTTTCTTTTTACATTTATGCTGAAATAAAAACGTATTTTGTTTTGTTTTTTATTATTATTTTGTTCTGTTTTCTATTAATATTTTAACGATAAAAGTGAAGAGTAACGACGCATTTTGATTTGTTTCGTGTTGGCTTGAAGTTTTAAATTTACAGTTATAAACGAAATTGCTCATGTGTCGTCTGGCAGAATAAGTCAGGCAGACAAGCTGACATAAAAGAGCGAAGAAATACGCCGTGTATGGCCATTTCAACTGTATATCATATATATAGGTGGCGCAGTGGTCTAAGCGATGGCCTCTGATCATTCGTCCGAACGGGGTCAGGGTTCGAATCCCGGTGAGGCATAGATGTTGTGTTTGTCTTACGGCACTGGCTCTCTCCCTTCCCTGGAACCAGTGACCCTAAATTAGGGACGGGCGACTGCTTATAGCCCATTGAGTTGCTAACGGTGGTCGTTAAACCTCCAATAAAAAAAATAAAAAACATATATCATATATATATATCATCTGTATTTCAACTGTATTTTAATATTACGTTCGAAGAACGGGCATTTAGCTAGTGTATATATGTGCTATATACTGTATATACAGGGTGTATAGGAAAGTCCTTAAACAGGGAAAAAACTTTTGAACGCAATATGCTAGAGTTCTGGAAGTGGTGTGTACAAATAGTAAAGTGATTATGTTCTATCAGATGAGACCGATTGCAGCACCCCTAGCGGCGAATTTTGGAAGTTAGCTATCCTATCGCGAGAACCAAGAGAGAGAGAGAGCGAAAAAAAGTCAATAGCAAACGTGTAGAGCGTCACCGATTTAGTATGAAATGACGCTCTACATTCACCAAAAACTCCAATAGAAGTCCGGAAATGCAGATCTCTCGGTATCCGATCATCCGGCATAAATACCTCACGAATGACATCGCAAAGCGTAAAATCTGTAAACGAATTTTGCTTGCAAAACAGCGAAGGGTGGATGAAAGTATGCAAATGGAAACGCTACGTCATACCTCATCGAAAAGCATAAATTGGCGGTCAGGGAAGGTTTGTCAGACAGCGACTAGATCTTCGAGTCTACACATAGCTGTTATTCCAACGAGGAGTACTGCCAGATGGTTATGTTGTACGGGGAATGCGGTCGTCAGGCAAGAGAGGCAGCACGCCAATATGCATTACGTATCCTTAATCGTTCTCATCCTACTGCGGCTACTATCATCAGTGTCGTTTGCCGGCTGAGAGAAACTGGGGAGCATTACAAGTCGTTCCCGTTCAGGTAGGCCGACACTTGCAGGTGTGCACGTGCAGCCAGTGGACGTCCTGGCCTATGAGCTAGCCCACCCACACTGCAGTACGAGAGACGTCAGTGCGACGTGTGGCCTTACATTTGGTCGTGTATGGTAAATTTCTACAACCCCGTATTATCCAAGCATGCAGTAATGTAACACCTGAAATGCTGCAGAACGTCCAACAAGAAGTTCTAGCTCAAATACAGATGTGTATTGCTGCCGATGGTGGACAAATCGCGAATGCTTAAGTATTAGTACTGACATTTTGTATTTCTAGAACATTATTTTGTGTTTTTCTTCTTCATAAATGTCCTACTGCTGTATGAATTTTTTTACTACTTTACTGTACAGTACATAATAAATTGTACCTTGCTGACACGTGCATGTATTTGTTTTATTAGTAAATTTGCATTACCTTATAATGTCACACTTCTGCACGCGATGAGTGACGTATTTATGCCGGTGATCGGATACCGAGAGATCTGCATTTCCGGACTTCTATTGGAGTTTTTGGTGAATGTAGGGCGTCATTTCATTCTAAATCGGTGACGCTCTACACGTTTGCTATTGACTTTTTTTCGCTATCTCTCTTGGTTCTCGCTATAGGATCGCTAATTTCCAAAATTCGCCGCTAGGGGTGATGTAATCGGTCTCATCGGATAGAACATAGTCACTTTACTATATGTATACACTACTTCCACAACTTTAGCATTTTGCGTTCAAAAGTTATTTCCCTGTTTAAGGACTTTCCTATACACCCTGTATATAAACGTTTGCCAATAATTCATCTCTCGATGAAAGGCAAGTTTTACGTGGATATAATGTTCACACTGTTAGTAACTATAAACGTTACGCAAACTTCTGTTCTTCACTTTATTAAGGACTTTAATTGTTGAGAGGATCTCAATTATACAGTCATCCAGCGGGTGATACTTGAGCTCTTCCATTCCCGTCCGAGGTCTCAAACTCTGTATGCGTTTCACTCGGGAAATATCCCGGCATCCTCAGCAGAAGATTTATAACTGAAATTGCATCGGCCGCTCCGATGGCTTCTGATCATTCGTCCGAGATGGGTCCGGGTTCGAATTCAGTGAGACATGGATGTTGTGTTTGTCTTACGGCACTGGCTCTCTCCCTTCCCAGGAGTCAGTGGCCCTAAATGAGGGACGGGCGACTGCTTATAGCCCATTGAGTTGCTCATAATGGTCGTTAAACCTTCAATCAAAAAAAAAAAAAAAGACATTGACGTAATTTCATCTCAGTCGGGGTGCGTGTGCACATTAGGGACACGTGTACACTGTATATGCCATCGGCTTCAGTCTGGCGGCATCTATCGGTTGTAATTTTATTCTCATAGATCAAGTGTTGCTGGATATTTTCTAGTTTTCGCTTTTTGACAGTACTTTCAATTTTAATTAAGTTCTTCCTAGCGAAAGGCAAAACAGCTGGGCTATTATTGTTACAGTTTAGATTGCACGTTTTTTCGATCATATAATTGCTTCAGCTAATAGAATTGTCGAATTTATAACGAATTTATAACGAGGAACAAACTCAAAAACGCCCTCAAGAAGATGAACTACGGCGTCGGCATAAGGTCCCCTGCATCTTTACATACTATACTAAAGAGAAATAGTAAAAAACCACCTCTCTCCTGCGAAGCAGGCGTTTATGCGATCCCCCTACAGTATCCGAACGGCTCTAAACGATACTACAATGGAATGACCAAGCGTTCGTTTGAAATCAGAGTCAACGAACATAAAAGGGACACAAAATACGGTAAAGTAGCCACGGCACTATCCAGAGAAGTAAAATTCAAGTCAGCTACTCCCATGTGGGATAATATAAAGAAATTAGCTAGCTACTCTACCCCTAAATGTACAGCCATTCGGGAAACCTTGGAGATCATTACCAACAGCGATGCTTTGCAATGATTGTGTCTCGCTCGAGTTGCCACGAATTTGGAACCAATTCTTCAAGTAACACCTTTTCTCTACCAGGATCCCGCGTGCAACCAACGTGATGCCTCGTATCTTTAAATGAATATAACGTCGCATCTATTTATTGTCATGTTCCCGCGTTCAAATTGTTAAGCGTTCTATTTTTCTGTTTGCAGTTTCTGTCTAACTTCCTTGAAAAAGCCATCTGGTTGATGTGCGAAAGCTTGGAAACGCTTATGTGTTTATTTTCTACGCCAATAAATCGGATCACTAGTACAGCGTTACTATTTACTAATAGAATTGTCTTCCATGTTTTTTTGCTGAATTAATATTACTGCATCTTCCCCCCGCCATATATATATATCGAAAAACTCGATCTAGCTGAAATGATTTTTATTGTTCTCGCCTAAATCCAGCAGGAGGAGAGGCGTGGTTTTCATGATTGTATTTTAACTCAGTGTATACTCGTACGCAGTAGAATGGTGCTGTGATTCTGCCAAATGTTGAAGTTATCGGGAAGTTCTGTTTGTTCGCCTTCTCCAAGCAGAGCATCAGAACAGGTGCTTCTCTTGGAAATGTTTTGAGAGATTTACGCAGATTTTTTTTGTTTTTTAATTAAACTTTGATGAAGATTATTTACAACCTAAGTATCTATTATTTTTTTTAATCCGAAATGCAGCTTTCTTCTTGTGGCCCAGTGATTTGTTTCCCATTTCCATCTTCGATCCGGTTGCCTTTCATCCTGTCATGGGGTTTCAGTCTTGTTGGTGATACTAATTTACCTCATAATTATAAGTACAGTTCCTATATACATGAATGCAACTATGTACGAAGTCATTCTCCTGTCATTATTAGAAAGTTTCTAGGACTTGCCCTAGATTTATTTGCAAAGTAATTTTGATGTTTTGAGAAGAGCGGACTCCTCGCGTTCTTCTCCGATCAGGTTCCTCGTCTCGCGGTTCTGCCCAGACTTTCTGTCTGTTCATTGACTATGCTCTGACTTTGCTGTTTATAGTGTTTAACATTTGTGAGACTCCAGTGGTGTTCGCGGGGCGAACTACTTATCTGAAAATTACACGTGTGTTGCCATGTAAAAAGGTCCAGACTCCAGAGTCACTTTTTCATTATGTAAATGGGGCTTATCACCAAACTATAGAGTGATCCGAATGCTACAAACATATAGGTAATTTTTTTCATCTCGCTTTGCACATGGTCAAGGAGCTCACTCATGACAGCACATGTTTCACGCCGAATGTCGCTTTTCTTTTCTGTGTGCGAAAAGTAACCGTCAAGTCGTATTGCAGAGTTAGATACTCCCCCATTATTGCTATGTTTCAGTGAAGGATAGGTTATTAATTTAGGGACAGAGAAAACTTTCTCTGAGAACTGTTTCTCCTCTGCCAGATAAGTAGTTAAACGTCGTGAACATTCGCAGTTAATGACCGAATCCATATTTGTTACTTCTTGAGACACCACTTTATTCTTTTCTGAACTGTGTTCTGTGACTCTGTGGTTCATTTGATTATCAGGCTTACATCACCATCTAGGGAAAGCTAGATGAAATACACTGTTTGCCGAGGCTGTATGAATCTGGCACCCATCACCACATATGTGTTAATGGAAAGATCTATTCTTAATGTCATTGCCAAAATCTGCCGGAACGTATGTAGGATTTGCATTGACTCAGCTGTCATTCACTACAGAAGCGTGTAGGCTCCTTTTTGGATGATATAGCATCCTATACTCCTGAGTAGATTTTCCATCAACAAACGGCAGACTGTAGACTGTGCCCCTGTGACCAGCACAGCTCTCTCTTCCTCCTACAGAATGGTAACAATTCCAGCAACTGATGTGTAACTTGCTGACGTTTCAGTTCATTCCATAGGTGTTTCATGGGGTTCAAGTCGAGATTCCGTGCCAGCCAAGCTACCTTCCGCGAATTCATATCCGGGAACCAATAAGCAACAGCACATGCCATATGGCAAGAGACCATTTTTATGTTGGAAACAACATTTATGGTCTTCACCGGAGACTTTCCACATAGTAAGAAATTCGGAATTGTCAGGATTGTTAAGATAGGATTCCACGTTTGTGATTCAAGTCAAGTATTTCGGCGGGGGTCACTGGGCTATGACAACAAGAGTATTTGGAAGGTAATGTAGAGTACATACAACTATAAACATACGTAATGTAGTACTCGTTTTTACGCTTTCCAACCATAGGTTGAAAAAGCATATATGCTCCAGCTTTTTCCGTCCGTCCGTCTGTCGGCACGATAACTCACGTAAAAATGGTTCGATTTCGATGAAATTGTAGTATGTGGTAGGGGACCACCAGGGGACGAACCCTATTGAAAATGGTGAAGTGGGGTCAAAGGTTACGCCATAAGAGCGGGATCCATTCAATTGCCCATATGCGTCATAACTTGCGTAAATATGGTTCGATTTCAATGAAATTTTAGTATGTGGTAGGAGACCACCTGGGGACGAACCCTATTGAAATGGGTGAAGTGGAGTCAAAGGTCAGGACATAGAAGCGGGATGCATTCGATTGCCCTTATGCGTCATAACGTGCGTAAAAATGGTTCGATTTCGATGAAATTTTAGTATGTGGTAGGAGACCACCTGGAGAGGAACCCTATTGAAAATGGGGCAAATGGAGTTAAAGGTCAGGGCATACGATCGGGATCCATTCCATCGCCCTTATCCCACACTTTTAAGGTGGACGTCAAGTAATTTTGCTTCCTATATTTCCAATGGAAAACCTTTTGTACACATTTCCTTCACAATTAGCGTGTTCCCAAGGATGAAAATTTGAACATCGATTAAAATAACTTCATACTATAAACTTGGAATACTTAACATTTTCTAAAACATAAGCATAATTACATTAAAAAGCAATAACGTTTCCTTTGGAGGTGTTGAAACAAGAAAAAAGATGGCGCGACCTGTACTTTGATGACGTCAATGAACAAATAAATGTTGGATTGCATAATTACGGTTATGGTTTAAAAATATTATTACGGTTATGGTTTAAAAAATATTAAGTATTCCAAGTTATGAAATGAGGCTATTCAAATTTTCATTCTTGGGAACGCATTAATTGTGAAGAAAATGTGTACAGAAGTTTTTCCATTGGAAGTATAGGAAGCAAAATTACTTGACGTCCACCTTAAAGTAGCAATTCTTGTATGTATGTATGTACATTTTATTTTGAAAACGGCTCTAAGAATTTTGATGAAAGTCGTTAATCTACCGTTTTCTGGTACTAGAAATCGATTAAGCTTGATCTCGACTTCAGGAGAATTCGTTTAGTGGGTTAAATAACCACCCCGAATTATAACGTTTTTAGTGTCATGGCGTCGTTTCATTAATGCTTCCAATGCTTAGAAATTTTATGACGTCACAATCTCGCGTTTGGGAATGTTGGCGCGCTGTCACGCCATCTGTCTCATTACGTCACGCGTTGTGTTTGGATCCTATTAAAGTTTTATGACGTCACACTCTTGCGGGGAGCAGATGGTCGCGATTCCCATCTCCCCATTACGTCACGCGTTGTGTGCGTATGTCCGTCCTCACTACAACTCGCGTAACAATCGTTCGATTTCGATGAAATTTTAGTATCTGGTAGGGTATCACCTGGGAAGGAACCTTATTTAAAGTAAACGAAATGGGGTGAAAGGTCAGTACATAGGAGCGGGATCCATTCCACTGTTGTTATGCGTCATAACTAACGTAAAAAAAATTCGATGTTGATGAAATTTTAGTATGTGGTAGGGGACCACCTGGCTCCACAAACCCTATTGAAAATGGGCGAAATGGGGTCAAAGGTCAGGACATAGGAGCGGAATCACTTCCATCGCCATTATGCGTCATAACTTACATACAAATGCTCCGATTTGGATGAAATGTTAGTATGTTGTAGGGGCCTGCCTGGGGACGAATTCTATTGAAAATGGGCGAAATGGGGTCAAAGGTTAGGACACAGGAGCGGGATCTATTCCGTAGCCCTTATGCATCATAACTTACGTAAAAATGCTTCGATAGCGACAAAACTATATCATGTTATTTCGGAGGTATACCGAACCGGTTCTGTTGAGTATCATCGATATGGGATAAGGGTCAGGGCACAGGACCGAGATTTATTCTACAGCCATTATTCTCATAACTTGAGTGATAACTTGAGTAATGATTTCTGGTATGTTGGAAAACATCTCATAACTTGAGTGATAACTTGAGTAATGATTTCTGGTATGTTGGAAAACGTATTATAATCAATGCATTTCATGATTTTACAAACTTGTTGTGTTAGCGGTGGAAGAAGTAAAAAAATATCATGCAACTTGGCGCTCATAGAGAAACTGTTGTCACGGCACTGTCGATGCAGCAGCGATCAACTTCTGGAAGAAGCATGAACGCAGCACAATCTGTGGGAACGAGCATCGGCAAAAATTGAGGCTTAAGTGATTAAAGATCTGACATTTATTAAGATGTTACACCTGTACACTGAGTGTGGTAGACAGGCGTTTGCAGTGTAACTTAATATGCCACTTACGTATCTACACAACTCGTGTAAAAGGTGCTGTAGAGTATCAACGCAAAATATTTTGTGCAGATTTTGGAGATGATCTACATTAGAATTGAAAGAGGTTCAATGGTTTTGAGATGAAATGAATACGAACTTTTCCTGTTTTTTCTTTGGATAAGTCAATAACTGAAAACAGTGACAAGGAAAATCCCAAAAATATAGAGAAAATGAAGGAGAAAATTGTGGCTGAGCTTGTACATTAACAGAAGGGTGTTACCAAGTTGACAGCACGTACTCATACGTGAATTTTCCCTGTTTCTCGCCAGACGTTAAGATTTATTATCGATTCACCCATTGAAACTATAAAAATAGGCTTGCTTTCATTTTTTTTAGTAATTAATGCTGTCCCGGAGGAGCGATACACATGTACTATGTGTATCGCTCCTCCGTGCTGCATTTGGTGGAAATTTTTGATTCTTCAAAATATTTTCCGAAAGAGCTGAAAAGAAATTCGAACAGGATGTTCCAAGACATTCAAATTTTGCGGAAACGTTGCTGTTAGTTCCGCTTCTGACATATTTTGCATAACAAAACAAGTTAATGTCTGAAAATGTCCTTGATCATCCTTCCCCTCTTCTGAAGTTTATCTAAATTATTATCTTATTTTTCCTTTCACCTCCAACCCCAGCAGGTGCTTCCTTCGTGTCTTGCTTGCGTGGCGTGACGCCTGTAAAGGAGGCTCTTCTTGTTAACCTCATGTTGACATTGAAAAGTGTGAGTTACTTTTGGGTGGGGAGTGTCTTAACAACTTAAACATTATACATGAGTGACGAAGGAAAAACGCCTTCCTTCATTGGACTGCTGCCATTCCTCTTTTTACGGAAGATATTGCCTCCCTCTTAAAACTTGTAGGAGTTCTAATCAGTCGGTATCCTACTTAATATGCCACTTACGTGTCTACACAGCTCGTGTAAGAGGTGCTGTGAGTATCAACTCAAATGTTTTGTGCAGATGCAGAAATTATTTTTCGTTTAATTTGTGGTTTGTTTTGGAGTGACACAAAGAAGTATGTAATTGATTTTTTCGTATGAGATGAGTCTGTAGTATATATTCACCAAAAACAGTAAAAAATTAAAAATTAAATTGAGCTTGTATTGTGAAGTGCCAGCAAAAATATATTATAAAGTGACTGGGAAACATTTTTGTCTTGAGTGGTTAATTCTCTTTTAAACTAAGTTTTTTTTTTTTTTTTATGCAATTGTTTTCATCGGTACGGCATACCGACTCCGTATTTCCATAACGACGTTGACTTACGTCCTTACCATCAAATTTACTAAAGTATTTGTTCTTCTTTCCTTACAGTTCCTTCTTAAAGTGTTTATTCTTCTCTCTTTACAGTTCCTTGGTAAAGAATTTGTTCTTCTCTCTTTACAGTTTCTTTGTTTTTAATTTTAAAAAAATACGCCAGTTTTGAGCTCTTGAATGAGGAACGACGATATCAGGAATTTTTTTAGTTCCGTGTGCTCATATCGTGAAATCTGCTTGTCAAAAATATATGGATGTTTTTGAAACCGCAATCAGAGTTCCCAGTGATTAGATTTCACTACCCTACAGTTCAGTTTAAAAAAAATTTAGATACTGATTTGATTTTTTCGCCGAATGATAGATAATACTACTCTGTGTTGGTCTCGACTTTTAGCAGATTCTTATACGACTGTAAAAATCGTGAGATTTTGAATTGGTTTTGCGAAAATAAATTTTCAAATTTGCCAGTAGTATTTACACATACAGTAAGCTATCATCTAACTCAAATTTATGTATGATGGAGCAGCATACTTATAACTAATAATCTACCCAGCGTGAGAAAATTTTGAATGACATACTCAGCTCAGAATGCAATGTTAATGTAAGCTCTTGCATATGTGAGAAAAATTCGGTATGTAGTGATATGTAAATGCTATCTGCGTATGGACAGCTAACGCAGTCTCTGTTACAAAGACGTTGGCATGTTATCCTTAGGCGTAATTTTTTGACAGGTAGATGCACACATCTAAGAGATTCGTTCTCATGGCAACTACAGAGTTGAGCTATTAGTCAACATTGATTGTACGTTATTTCTCAGCACAGGGTAAGTCTAAGTTGATATGTGCCCCCCCCCCCCCCGGTGGTTTAGTGAAAGAATACAATTGAAATGTGTTTGACAAACAAAACTGTATAATTTATCCACACAACACCGTTATCAAACTGTATGCATGGGGAAAGTGACAGATTCGTCTCAACTAAAGCATTGCTATTACCGCTCAAATAACTGCCCTAAATTAGGAAGGGAAGTTGTCTTGCTTCTCGTGATAGACATGTGACAAGAACATTTTCATAGAAGCGCCAACGAAAAACAATCGATCAAATTGTAAAATGTCTGCCATGATTTTCCCTATATTTTGTGGCTGCCGCACATACATTATCTTTTAATATTATTACAATACAAATGTTTAGTTAACGTTATGATAAATACATAGGAGATTAAGTTTGATTTGCCTGTATCCTTACTTTTTGCGTAAAGTCATAAGATTACTGAACGGGGAATTTATTAAGGGAGCGAAATAACTCCGAAACTGATCTTTGACTTTAGACAAGGTCTTACTGTACTAGTACGTATCTAAAGATCCGTACAAAATGTGTTGTGCTTTGAGTTCGTACTGTCAGAGAAAATTTATTTGTTGTTTGCTGACACTACCTGGTAAACTTTCCTCTTAATTTCATTTAGCTGTGTTATATACTCATCCGAAACTCAAACGTTTTTCTGGCGCTTTAAAACCTTCAAATTTTTGGACAATACGCCAACATTCTTTAAGGAATTGCTTGCAATCTTATGTAATACGGATGGTATGAATGCAGAAACCACCCATTGGATCGTTTGCCGCTCATAGACCACAACACACTTGCTCACACCCAGGAGGGAAATACCAGGCAAGATGTGAATGTTATTTATACTGTGTGAATACTAAAGCTACAGTATATAATGTACATTTTGTTTTGCCAAGGTTTCCGTGGCTATAATTAGATTTTTGAATAATTCCTTGGAAAAAAAATAGGGATTTATTTTACCCTTTTTATTTGTTTTCTTTTTTTCTGTTGAGCTTTTCTTTTATACTGTCTTCTTAATCTCAACATGAGTGAAAGAAAATTCTGCATATCCGCTTTCCTTTTCGTGTTAAATTCATTGTTCATTATTATTAGGGTTTTCAAATTACCTTAAGCCCATACAGAATCCACTTGTGTCATGCATCGAAGTCTTGGTTTCACGGTGAAGTGACAGTTTCAGACGATAGTAAAGAGAGATTTCCATTTGTCTATCACGTGATACTAAAGCATGCAGTGTGTGAACATTGACGTAACTAAGTTTACGTGATGACTTCATTATTATACGATACATGGCATGGAAATTGAAACCATCAAATCAAGTCTTGGTGACGGATGTATTCAAATCCCATCCAGCTCCGGCCTGAAAGTGTCATGCAAATAAGTGCCGTTCCCTAGCATATGATTTCTTGAAAGACTAGTTATATGGATGACTAACAGATCACGAGTTTGTATGTTTTTCTTGAGAATCTTTTTAAAAAATGCTTGAAATTTTTAAGGATGTTTTCAATGACTTCAAAGTCCATGGAAAAAATTGAAAAGTGACTTTTTTTAACTATGAATCACGAATATGTTGTGTCATTGAAACGGCGCAGTTTCGACTCCTTGATGTTATTTTTTTATAACTGGAAGCTTTTCGTGTGAAATAAGGAACTTATATTTCGAGCTTTCATCAGATGAAAGGAAATGTGTTTATGAACGTCTCACGTTCTGTTTATTATCGTCGTGCTTCTGAGACTTATATGTCTGCTTAAGAGGAGCAACGCTATTAATGAGAGTGCAGCCCACAAACTTTTCCGACTTTCGGGAAGAGGCACAGGTAGTTTGTTGGACATCACCAGATAGATGCTTTCCGATTTTTGCGAAATGTCTGTTCACACGTCAGTCAACCTCGCCAAAAGTGTTTAGGGAAGTTTTCTCCATGATTTATTGCTTTCTGTTCAAAATCTTAAATTAGAATAAAATGCATAGTTTATGAACAGTAAAATGGCCGCGGGATTTCACCTCACACAACGTGCGTAAGAAACACAGGACTGCCTATAACGAAAATTATGCATGAAGGTGATGCCTGGTTAGTTTTGGACAACGGGATACGTTGGGTTTGGCCTATATTCATTTCATAACAGGATCAAGTTGTGTATGGTGTGATTCCCAGCAACTGTAGTTTCATTAATGTTCGTGGAACTGACGGGCGCATTTTTTTTTTTTTTTAATTCTTGTTACCGTTTTTCATAGATTAGAATTAATACTTGATTTTCCATTCAGAGCTTCGAAAGAACATTTTCGTATTTTTTGAACGCTGTTTCCAATTTCAACGCCCGTAAGCCAGCAATATAGAAATTCCTGGGCGCAAATTTCGTTGCTTTCTTTTTTCCCCCCATATGTCTCCATTCGCGGAATGTTGAGATGTTAAATCTTGTTTATTATTCCAATGAACAGCCCATTTCCACCATGTACAAAATCTCTGGATTTTTTTTTTTTTGTCACAGAACTAAAAGAGGAAAGCAAATCTAATCCAGGAAGTTGGTTATATGAGGGGTGAAAAATATTAACTCAGAGAGTTGCAATTATGAAACTTAACAATGGTGCTAACAAAGTGATACATTAATTACATCCTACATTACATTAACTGACTCCTATGCTTACTATTTATAGTTAATATAGGAATCAGATATATATATATATATTGATTTTATTGTTGTATAACTTCCATTGGTAAAATTTTTCATCAAAGTGTTAACAAAATCATTGTACCATGAGTCTGTAGCTCTATTGATGGTTCAAAGGAGTGTGGTTTATTTAGATTCGACTGTACTTTGGGTCATATATATATACAATATTCATTGCGATAAGTGTGTGGTAAGTGGGTTTTATTTCACCGTTCACTCCAGTATTTCTAAGGATTTGAGAATCGCACCAATTCAGTGGAGGAACCGAATGTCCAATGAAGAGCATGGCATGTATGCAAAATATTCTTGAAATTATCTATAGGAATGAAAAATGTTTATATTGCAGGTGTTAGCTACAAAAAAGAACTACATACATGTTGAAATATCCATGTATTTCCTTCAAGGATAGCAAAATCTAACGATATTTTAAGTGATATAACTTAGTAATCTTACAATGAGTGAATGAGAAGAATGTTCTATTAAATGAAATTTGCATATTTCCCCCTCTAAATGAGCAGTATAATAGCTGAAAAAATTCTGATCAACTCAAGAAGTGCTTGCTAGGGGAGTGAATTTTATGGACTTGTCTATGGAGGTTAGTCCCTCACCTGCTTAGTGTTTCTGGTTACAGGACTGCTAACTAAGACTGGTAATAAAGTTTTCCAGTGAAACAATATAACTAAGGAGCTACAAAGAGAATGGTCCTGAAACAAACACCCAAAAGTTCTGTAGATTACAGATAACTTTGAGTTAGTGGATTGTATGAAATCAAAGCAATTTTTGCAGTTTTCATTTGCAAAGCATGGTAAGTTAGGTTAAGCACCCCCCCTTAAACTTGAAACTGATTTGGTATAAACAAACCATTTTCCACTTCTAGTGTTAATGAAAAATGTTCTTATTTTCATGTTTCTTTTTGTTAAGTTTTTATTGAGTGAATTTTGTAAGACAATTTGCTTTCATCATTTTACACAATTTCTATTTTGTCAAGTTTTATGGTTTATGTGACTATGCAAGCTAAATCCTTCATCAGGAATGACTATGTTATTTTATGCAAATAATTTGTTCTACTGCTATTTTTGTAAGTACAGTAATTAATCAGAAAAAAATAGATTTTTTTAAAATAATAATGCTATCTGTTAGTAATGCAACAAGTAAGTGAATGAAAGTTTGCTTCTGTGTATGTTTTTGCCCCATATAAAGAAATAGAAAATGCTTCATTATTATTATTATTATTTTCTGTTTTATAGAGGATATTTTGAATCATGACAATGAAGCATTACGAGAAAGAGTTGCTGACTTGGAAAAGAAAGTGCAGGAACAAGCTGATGAAATTGTCTGTCTTCGGGGTACCTTAGCTGATGTTCTAAGGCGTGTCACACAGCTGGAAGGAAGAGGTATGTATCTGTTCATTGTTTATCATCAGCCTCACTTATCTTACTATTAGTTCAATGGTGAATACACTGAGTGGCCACTTTATTATGACCACCCCCTCAGTACTTCATTGGGCCACCTTTTGCCTTTAATAAATACTGCGTCGATTCTTTGTGGCATGGACTCTACGAGATGTTGATAGGTGGTTTGTGGAATCTGAGACCATGCTTGATGAATAGCACTTTCCAGGAGTGTGACATTGCAGGGTTTGTGGATCCAGCTGTCTGATGGCTCGTTCAACTTCATCCCACAAATTCTCAATGGGGTTGAGATCTGGAGATTGTGGGGGCCATCTAAGCAAAGTAAACTCACCGGCATGTTCCTGCAACCAATCCTGTACAATACAAGCACTATGGCAGGACGTATTATCTTGTTGAAAGTAGCCATTGTCATTGGGATAAACCATCCACATTACAGGATGCACTTGGTCTGCAACAATGTTTAGATATGATGTGCCAGTCAGACGTTGATCAACACGAATTAAAGGGCCCAAAGCATGCCAAGAAAACATTCCCCAAACCATAACATTGCCTGCACCAGCTTAAAGGGTTGTAGCAATGCATTTGGGGTGCATGCTTTCGTGCTGTTTCCGCCAAATTCTCACTTGGTCATCGGCATGGTGCAACTGAAAACGTGATTCGTCCGACCACATAATTTGTTTCCAGTTATCGACTGTCCAATCCTTGTGCTCCTGTGCGAACTGGAGACGTTTTCTCTTGTTAACTGCAGACAGCAAAGATGTTCAAACAGGCCTTCGGCTGCCATATCCCATCCGATGCAGTGTACGGCGAACAGTGTGTGCAGAGATCATTTGAGGGTATCCTTGATTAAGATGGTCTGTAATTTACTGCACTGTTGCCCTTCTGTTGTCTGTTACCAGTCTGGGCACTCTACGGTCCGCCCGAGCAGTCACTAGTCAATGACGACCACATATTGCACGTAGAGACCCAGTTTTTTGGCTGACAGTCCAGTCTTTAAACACTTTAACAACAGCTGCTCTGAAACATTTCACGAATGCGGCGGTTTCGGTGATACACGCTCCGTGGCTCAGAGCTCCTACAATTATCCCATGTTGAAAGTCCGTCAAATCATATTTTTTACCCATCTTGTCACCCAAAAATCACTTCTACTACTGTCGCAAGCACTAAGCTTTCCCTTTTTGTACTAGCCTGGCCCTCTGATGGCAAAAGCGTGTATCCATAGCTCATTTGCTTAAAACTGTCTGGTGGTTATAATAAAGTGGCCACTCAGTGTATACACTGCTAATATGGTGTAATTGCATGGTGGCAAATGATTGGAATTAACTTTCCTTTGCAGAGAATTTATTCTGTAGTTCTTGTTTTTCATAAATGAATTAGTAGGGTCAAATCATTGCTTCTGGTGTAGCTGGAGTAACACTTTCATTTCTAGAGCAGCCATGGGTTGGCAGTTCCAGAAGTTAGCCAGGTGTGGAAGGTTGGTTCTCCTTTATGGTAGCTTTTTTCTCATACATCAGATAGTGTTCTACTAGCATATTGCACTTAGTATGGAACTTGAATGAACAGTAGTAGCTTTAGCATTCTGCTTACAGCAGTCAAGGAGGATGGACATAGTCATATCTATGATAGTCTGTTTTGAAATGTCATTTCGTGTACAAGGTTAGTTCAGGGAATAATAATTTTTGTGTTGTTCTCCATAAAGGACTAGGGTTGTTTTAATGTGTGATGAACTGATTGATTACTTACTTTACTTATTATCAACTGTATTAAGGGTAGTTTTATTGTACAGGATAGGATTGGAGTAATGCAGTGATGTGGAATAGTTTCATTGTGTGGTTGGTGTAGGTTGATTTTGTAACTGTCTTTGCCACTGCCTGTTCTGAATGATGGTGCTCTGCCATGGCTCAGAAGTATTTTAAAATGCTGTGCTTAGCTTTGGAAGACAGTAATCCCCCCAAACCACAATTCATGAGATGTTATTTGAGTAGAATAATGATATTAAAATGAGTTGGTCAGCAGAGATCTCCAACTTTAACCTCATAAAATGTTTTCAGATTATTTATGTGTATTGGATGAAAGTAAGACCATTTCTTCCTGTTTTCATTATTTATGTGTTGCCTGTTAAGACTACAATGTGAGTGTTCATTTAGCATTTTTCTAATGATGAATGGCATATATTGAAGGATGTAACATTTATATCTGAATTTATATTTCCCATACATACTAATAAAAAGTGATTAAAAAGGAAATATATTTGATGACTTTCAGTTACACATTGTGTATACAGATGAAATTTTATATGTATAATATATACAAGCCAAAAGAATAAGTGGCTTAAATGCACAGCTTGCACATGGTTCGTATGTTCCTTGAAAAGTCCTTGAAAAAAAAAGTTAATTTTCAAGTCCTTGAGAGTACTGGAAAAAGTTTAAGACTCTATGAATAGTACCCGAAAAAAAAAATTTGCTTTGCTTTTTAAGTAATGATATGAAAGAGTATGTGTAAAATAATAGTTTGTGCCAACAAGTTGTATAGGAGATTTCTATGTAGTTTCGATAAAAACACCAAGCTTATCAAATTGCACAGAACTTACATTCAACCCAGGAAAGCACATGGGCAGCTGGTACCTTGGCTGTGACACCACTACAGAATAAAACATCAGCCATTAGAGTAAAATAAGTGGAATGAATTGTGATGGGCTTCTGTTGACTGGGGTTAGTGACACGTTCTTGTCGGAGGGTTGAACTTTTCGGAATTGCTTGTGCTTCGTGCATGGGCCCTTCGTCTCCTGGCTGCATCAAAGTCATGCATCAAAATTAAAAAGTTAAAGCAAACAATAAAATATCATATCAGCAGATGAATACGAAAATAATGTATCCTTTGAAATTTTTCCACAAATAAAATGATTTTGAAAAATACCGAAACAGGGGAGCAATTCAAATTTAATAAAATAAACCAACAGGGAGGCAGTGGGTGACAGCAGGGATGTTGCTAGACTTTGAAATCAGGGTGGGCGAGTATTATTTTTGCTGGGGCACATTTGATAGCAATTCAATATACGAAGCACTGAAAGGAAGAATTTTTATTACTTTTGACTACTGGGTGCAAAGGAAATCGGCGCACCCCTTTCCATTACACATGTGCATGTGCGCGCACACACACACGCACTACATACATACATACATGCATGCATACATACAACATCCATCCATCCATCAGACAAATTATGCCACTGACGAAAAACCAACAAGATAACATGACAATGATTAGTGGTTTAACATATAAGAGTTGGTAGAATCTCGCCTGGTTTTTCTTACTGTGAAGGTGTTGTCTTAAGGGCTTTAAGAATTTTGTATTTATTCTTAAGAAAATAGTACTGTATTTGAACATTTTTTAAAGAAAATATTTATTTATTTAAATCAAATTTTAACATCGTGACACGCAGACACAACATCTCCCCCTCCTTAACTCCCTTCCTTCAAGTCAGCGACCTTGCTTTGCACTCCTCACCTCCAAAGCAATTGTCAGCCACGTCCCGCTCCCTCACTACCCTGGTACAGGCTTAAGAGCACAGTTTTAGCTCTACTTAGTAAACCAAACAGCAGAGCAATTAGTGATGACTCCCTCTCAGTGAATTCCTATTCACACTCTTCATTCGCCCCTGCCCATACAAACATTAAAAAAAAAAAAGAAGAAAGAAATGCTCAAACTAAGGATTTTGTAGAGTGGAGAACAATTATATTTTCATGTTTCCTGGCCTTGCCGATGCTATTTTGATAACTTTGTATGGAGAAGTAAACAACGCACTTCCAATGGGAAAATACGTATGGCTACCTGATGAAAAATACGAGACTCATTATTACTTGGCAAAGTCTAGATTATGTTTTAAAGTTAAAAAAATTAAAAAATGGCACATATTGAATTGGGTGGGTGGTAGGGTGGGTAAGAAGAATTTTAGGGTGGGTGGCCACACACCCCCTTGGCGACATACCTGGGTGACAGGCAAGTCATTGAAGATGTGCTCGTCCCAGCTAAGTTTAATAGTCTGAACTCACTAAAATACCTACTTTTGACTGACCAGCAGCACTCACCTATGATAATTTGGTTTTAAAAAGTCCTTGAAAAGTGCTTGCATTGATTTTGCTGCATGGAAGAGTGCGAACCTTGTTACACAAAGGATTGCCCCCCCCTACACAAGCTTATGTGTACTTTTGGTTTAAACCTTTTAATGAGCAGTGGCAAGGGTAGCATTTCTTCCCTTTAGTTGGGAGCACAGGTATTGAATTTTAATGATAAATGAATAAAAATGTATACTTTTCTTGCCCTTTTTTTTGCATGAATTAAAAATATGTAGCATTAAAGTAAAATAAAAATATCACTCCAACATAATACAGTAGGGCTGTTTATTTCCATATCATTTATTTTTAAGAAGGCAAATTCATATTTGCATTTTTATGAAAACAAAAAAATAAAATATCTCTTAAGTTACTAAGTCCCAGTAACATGGCATGTCTGCCCGGTGTGAAATGTAGAGTTGACAGCTAGTAGTGATAAGCATAGGGCATGAGGGAAGCATTTCTCCAAATGCTTCCACAGTGCCAAATGTAAGAAACACGCCAGGGAGTATTAAGATTAAAATAAAAATGACTAACTTGACCCTGCTCTCTTCCCAAATGGTCAGAGCACCCCTGTAATAATAGTTTGAAGTTGTAATTTGTCAAAAGTTTTCTGTGTTAGTGTAATTAGTTGATTCAGTTCCATATCTTCAAGATTTTGATTTTCATTTTTCGCTACACGTGTTTTCCACTGTATTTCCTTATCCTATGTGCGACTCTTTTTTTCAAATTTTGCAAAAGAAAATTTTTGATATAAATTATTGCACCAAGAAAAATTGTGCTGATTCTTCTCATTTTCAACCACATAAATGATTATGAATTGATTCTTTATGTGATGCTGACAGAAAAACAATACTGTGTAACCTTTCCTGAAGGTAACTGCAAGTGCCTCAAAGAATGCTATGGCAAATTCTTTGACTTTGCTCGACATAGAAGTGAATTAAGCGTTGTTCGCAGGACAAATGATCTCATGAAATTCAATGTAGCAGGATTATATTTTCATTTAAAAACTTCAATCTAAGTGACATTTTCCACAGAAGTAAGTAGGCTGTGTGAACTGTTTTTAACAATTCATGTAACAAGTGCTTCAGCTGAAAGGTCATTTTCTGCTCTGAAAAGAATTAGAACTTATTAGAATAAGAACTTTTTTTTTTTTTTTGTTATTAACTAAACTTGCATTCTCAACACCAAGAATGACTTTCAGCTTGAGCTCTCTTGACCATTGAAAAGCAACTTTTGTGCAAAATTTTAAAGAAGCATGGTTTTCAGGATGAAGTGATTAATGAATTTTCAAAAATTAAGATTAGAGTTAGCCTGATGTATCTACAAATAAACAAATGAAATCAGGTAAGCTTGTTTCTGTTTAATTGGATGTTTATTAAGACCACTGAAAATTTTTTTTTTATTATTATAAATCTTTCCATTTGAACTTCTAGACCAGTGGTGGCCAACCTTTTACATACCATGTGCCAATTTTTTCACGTATGAGTTCAGATGCACCATACAACTCAAGTTTGGGGTTGAAAAATAGGGATGGGGGTAGGACATTCTTCGCTTAGGGGAGGAAAAGGAATAATTCAATCACGCAATTAAATTAATTAATTAATTAATTAATTTATTTGAACTGGTGTAAATTAATCATTTGAACTGGTGTAAATTAATTAATTAATTAATTAATTTACACCAGTTCAAATGACACGTTTATGGGAGCACCAATCTTACAATAGTCAGAAATGATCTCTTTTGTTTACAGACATAATCGACATTTTTAAATGATTTAATTATTGTATGTAAAACAATATCTATCACAGCTGTCATTACTTACCATTAATGAAACTTTTGAGCGTGTTTGGATTTCGCTAGTCTTTCAATGTTTGGTGTTAAATTTGTTACTGAGAGCAGCAGAGAATTCTTCAAATTTGAATCAGTTATTCACGACCTTGTTTTGCTTTTAATCAAGTTCAAGGACGAAAATGCTTGTTTACATCTGTATGTTGTTCCAAAGCGACATATATAACTTTTTGCAAATTTTCTTAGCTCTGGGAAATGTTCACAGGGTAATGAACGCCAGAAATTAATTATGACAGAATCATTTTGATATGGAAAAAGCTCATCAAATTTCATTTTTAATAATGAGTTTGTTTTTAAATCAATCACTTCCATTTGTATGTTTCTAGACATCTGCATTACGTTTTGTTCACTAAGTGAAAATGGGTTTATAAATGCGAGCATGCAGTTTTCTTCTTTAGCAAAATCATGAAAACGACTTTCAAATGACCCTTGCAATATTTTGATTTTTTCAATACATTTGGTCAAATTGCTATTATCCGCAGCACATTCACTCTGCTCTTTCAAGTGTGGAAATTGAGTCAAATCCTCATTTTCTAACTGAGAGATGAACAGTCTTAATTTCATTTTAAATGAACTGATGCTGTTGACTAAGCTAGGAAATAATTTATTCTTGCCTTGTAGTTTTAAATTTAGATCATTGAGATGGCTAGCAACGTCAACTAAAAATGCCAAATCAAATAGCCAGTTGTTGTCCAATAATAGGGTTCTTTCATCAGGTAGTTCATTTTCCTGTTCTAAAAAATTAAAAACAGCATTTTTCAATTTCCAAAATCTACTCAGAACCTGTCCTTTAGAAAGCCAGCGTACCTCACAATGAAGGACAAGTTCACCATATTCCAAATCTAACAATTGACAGTATTCTCTGAATTCTCGTCTGTGTAATGCTCTTGCTCTAATTTTATTCACACGTTTCACAACCGGAAGCATAACATGCTGCATATTTAAAGTTTTCCCACACAGTTGCTCTTGGTGTATAATGCAGTGATATTTAAATACAGGACGGTTTAAAAAAATTTCAAGCAAAGTTGTAGTGCCATTGACTTTACCTATCATTGACAGCGCTCCTTCTGTACACACACTGATGAGTTTTCTATAATCTAATTTTAGATTTTCTAGGCATGATTTTACTTTTTCAAATATGTCTGATCCTCTCGTTTTACCATGCAATGACTCCAGACTGGCAAGTTCTTCAAAGACATGAAAATTATCATCAATTCCTCTTATAAAAATGGTTAACTGGGCAACATCACATGTGTCCGTTGATTCATCCAAAGCTAGAGAACAGAAAGTACAAGAATGGACAAGGTCTTCCAGTTGCTGAGATACATCCTTGGAGAGTTCCTCTATACCTCTCGTAACTGTCTGCCTTGATATAGCAATTTCGTCTGCTTTCCTTTCAATACCTTTATTACCAAGATGGCGTGCAAATATTTGAAGACAAGGCTTCACAATTTCTTCCCCGTCAGAAAAAGGTTTCTTTTTTTCGCCAATGCTAAAGCAATTTCATATGATGCTTCTGTCATCGCCAAGTCTTCACAACTTACTTTAGCAAATATATTTTGTCTCCTTCGGATTTCTTCTTTTTCTTAGTCACATATTCTTTTCGTAACTCAGACCCAAAAACAAGCTTCATTTTTCTTCTATGTTAGTCTGATGCTGTGTTTTATAGTGTCTATTAAGATCATGTCTTCTATTATGTGAAAGAGTACTTTCACGAACAATGCAAACGGTTTTCCTGATGGACTTGCTATAAATAACAACTCATTTTCCCACTGTTTGTTAAATTCACGCTTACTATCACTTTCTGCGTTTCTTTTGCTCATTTTCTTTTGCTCTGTGATGGATAAAAGGGATTTAAAAAAATATAGAAAAGTACAAAACTCTAAAAATCTAAATGTTGAAAAAGAACAAATAGATCACAAGTACGTACGTCGTATCACACAGTCACAGAATATCAATTATGTGGGATTTGAATTCTATGTTCGGGTTAAGAAACAGTAGTGGTGCTCTTCTTCGACAAACATCATATATATTTATTCTTGAATCTGTCTTTCAATCACTCTCAATACAAAAGCCACGCTAGTACACTCAATAAAACACTCTCGCAAAAACCCTGCTTCAAACTCCACGCCCCGATGGCTCACTCAGTTTCTTCTGCCAGAGGGCGCAGCACTCGTGGGAAAAAGCGCTCTGAAGTAATGTTTCTTAGCGATGTTTACTGGCGACCTGCCAAGGTCAGCCACCCATGGCACGGCGTGGAGTTTGAAGCAGAATTTTTTTGAGAGCGTTTTATTGGGTGAATCGCACCGTTTTCAATCGTACCACATCTCACTCACACAGTTTCTCTCTCTCTCTTACACACACACACACACACACACACACACACACACACACACACACACACACACACTGTTCACATTCTTCAATTGTAAACTGTCAAAAAAAAACTTGCTGAACTGATGAGTAAGAAGGCTGTATGAATTGAACTGAGAGCACTCAGGTGTTGAAAATATGAAGATGGATAAATTAAGTTATGGCACCTACTTCAAAAGAATAAGTAGGCGCAAGGATGCAATGCGCCACTTATAATCATCCAATGCGCCACGGTTTGGCCACCCCTGTTCTAGACATTCCTTTTCGGTGTAGTGCTCAAGGTCACAGTAGGGGGGGGGCTTATATGATGCTTTCTGACATGCCATATTAGCTATGCAACATATAAACTACAGATCACTTGCTGATTGTCATTATTAAAAATTTTCATTCCTATCACTTTGCCACCTATTTATCACATATTAACTGCATTGCTTCTCTTACTTACAAAGTCACGCTTTGCCACTGTTAATAAGTGATGAGTTTATGTACAGTATCATCATCATCATCATCATTGTCAACCATTATCAATCCACTGCTGGACGAAGGTCTCCCCAAGTTTCCTCCACAACGGTCTGTCTTGTGCCAGTCTCCTCCATGTCACTCCCGCATATTTACGAATTTCATCCACCCATCTCCCATGTGGTCTTTTTCTGGGTCTTTTCCTGTCCCTTGGAATCCAATCTAAAATTTCGGCTGTCCATCTATGGTCTGTCCTTCTGGCAGTATGTCCAGCCCATTGCCATTTCAGGGATTTAACTCTGATCATGATGTCTTCCACTCTCGTCATTTTTCGGATCCACGAGTTCCTCTTCTTATCTCTCCTGGTTATACCAAGCATGCACCTCTCCATGCTGCTTTGAGTTGTCTGCAGCCTTTGTATGTCTCTTTTAGTTAAGGTCCACGTCTCTGCACCATACGTAAGCACTGGAAGGATGCATTGATCAAACACTTTTCTTTTAAGACATAATGGCATATTGCTCTTGAAAATTATGCTGTTTCTTCCAAAAGCTCTCCAGGCAAGTTTTGTACGCCGATTAATTTCTTCATCAATGTGACCCTCACTTGATATCTGCTGTCCAAGATAAACATACGTATCTGTTATCTCCAGTTTTTCTCCATCAATCGATAAATCTTCATTTCTTGTAAAAGCATTGAACATCACTTTTGTCTTCTGAAAGTTCATTTTTAATCCCACTTCTTTACTCTTGTCAGCAAGTTCCTGGATCATACTCTGCAGCTCTGATGGGGTAGTTGCAAAAATGACTACGTCATCAGCAAAACGAAGGTGGGTTAGATAATCTCCGTTAATCTGTATCCCTTTGTTTTCCCAGTTCAGTGATTGAAAGACATTTTCCAATGTGGCATTAAAGAGCTTCGGAGATATGGTGTCACCTTGTCTCACTCCCTTTCCAATTTTTATGTGTGTTGTATTTTCAAACAGCCGAATCTTTGCACTTGCATTTTCATAGATGTTATTAATAATATTAATGTATGCATCTTCAATACCGCAGGATTTCAGAGCTGTGGTAACTGCTGATGGTTTCACCGAATCAAAGGCTTTTTCATAATCGATAAAAGCCATGCACAATGGAAGTTCATATTCCCTCGCTCTTTCAGTTAGTTCTCTCAGTACGTGGATATGATCTATTGTGCTGTAGCCACTCCTGAATCCAGCTTGTTCTCTCGGTTGAGCCATGTCCAGTGTTACCTTCAAGCGGTGTGAAAGAACTTTAGTGAAGATTTTATAAACCACTGATAGGAGGCTGATAGGTCTGTAGTTCCTGAGATCCTCAATGTCACCTTTTTTATGTAGCAGGATCATTGTAGCATTGTTCCAATCCTCAGGAATCTTCCCTTCATTAAGGCATCGAGTGAAAATTTGGGCGAGTACTGTTTCAATTTCTCCACTTGCTTCTTGTATGATGTCTATAGTAATTCCATCTTCTCCTGGAGCTTTCCCCCACTTCATGTTCTTGATTGCATGAGCAACTTCTGCTGGGAGGACTGGAAGAACTCTGGTACCTTTCATGATGTCTGGAGTACATGTATCATCCCTTTCATATAATTTGGAGTAGAAATCTTTCACTCTTGTCAAAATTTTGCCTCTATTTCTTGTTATAGAACCATCTTCTTTTCTCAGAGCCATAATCTGTTTTCTTCCCTTACTGAGATGTCCCTTTGCTATCTTTAGGCTTTGGTTGTTTTCAATGGCTTTCCTCACTAGCTCACAGTTGAATTTCCTTACGTCTTCAGTGATACTTTTTCGTGCTGTCTTGCATAGCTCTATATATTCCACTTTGGAAGTCACATCTTCTTTAGTTGTCCTCATCTCTCTTCTTTTTTGCATCAACATTTTGGTTTTTCCTGATAATTTGTTTACATGCAACTTGTTCTTAGACCCAGCTAATTTTGTTGCTGTTTCCATAAGAGCTTTGGTTACTTTTCTGTTAACTTCCGAAATATCCACTTCTTCCGATGTTAGGCCTTCTAAAGCAGAGAATCTGTTCTTCAGTTCCAACTTGAAAGTATTATGGTGTTTTTTAAGGTTGGTTATGTCAATACATTTTGTTTGTCTTATGAGCTTGCCACGTTCCAGTTTAGTGTTGAGGTGCATCTTACATCTCACCAATCTATGGTCACTACCTGTGTTGAACTTGTTCAGCACACTGCAGTCTTCGATGACGAATTTTTTGTTACACATAATAAAATCAATTTCACTTGTCGTCCCAATTGGATGTCTCCATGTCCATTTCCTGTGTGGCTTTTTCTTGAAAAAGGAATTCAAGATGAAAAATCCTTCTGCCTCTGCAAACTCAACGAGAGTATTTCCACGCTGGTTTCTGTTGCCGTGACCGAATTTACCTACTGAAGTTTCATTCTGTTGCTGGTGCCCTATTTTTGCATTGAAATCTCCCATAATTATCTTCAAGTGATGCTTACCTTTATTATTTAGATGACGAATTTCCTCATAAAATTCTTCAATTTCTTCTTCAGGATGACTTGTGGTGGGTGCATAAGTTTGAATAATCTGAGCCTGGTATCTTCTCGATAGTTGGATAACGAGTCGTGCAGCTCTGTCAGAGGAACTTTCAACTTCTACCACTTTATCCTTCAGTTTCTTGTTTATTATAAATCCAACACCACTAGTTCTGCCAGTATCTGTCCCACGATAATAGAAGAGATGTCCACTTTTCAGTTCAATGAGATCTTCTCCTTTTCTCCTTACCTCACTTAGCCCGACGATGTCCCACTTGATCCTTTGTATGTACAGTATACATGGGTGTATATTTAAAAAGCTTCAAGCAGGGTTTGAAAATTATATTGCTCGACATGCCTGGGGCACCTAAAAATTCTGTCTAGGCATCCCCCCCCATGTGGCCAATTGGGCAAGTAAAAAATCCAGCTGTTTAACTTCTTTAAAAAACTTTTTTTCTGTAATGTACCCCCCCCAGAGTTTTCTTTTGAGGCTCTCCCCCATCTGCGTTACTGAATAAAATTAATGGGGTGTGTTTTAATATTATGGTCAGTTTAGTTTTTAAGGTCAAAATGAATGACCTTGAAAACAATTGCCCAAAATATGATTATATGATCCCTCAAAAGAAAGCTCATGTAATAAGCTTTCAAATGCTCTCAATATGAGGTATATTTACCAATTAGGTCTACAGTTATTGTCATTTGTGATAGGCATGTAGACACAAAATGCCTTTTTTTGTAAATTTTGAAGTCCAACAACTATAGAAGTATTCTATGTAGGAAGCTAACATTTTGCACTGTTTAGTTTCCTTATAAGGCCTGCAGGTTCACTAAGTTTCATGAAAATCAAAAGAATTCAGGTCAAAAAAAAAAAAAAAAAAAGCTACTTTTTTGACCCATGGGAATTCATTGCTAAGTGCAAATTTGTGAAATGCGGTGAAATATAGGTGAGTTCAAATTTTGTTGTTCGGGGATAATTTATGAAATGCAGTAAAAGTACTTTGTGTCTTATATTGTTTCTTAAATGTTTAAAAAAAATAGTGCTGTGTGTGCGTGTGTGCGCGCGCAGTCATGTAAAATTATGGTTCACGCTCATGGTTTTTTTTTTTTTTTTGGAAAATTTGCCCGACTGTGCATATTACAATTTTGAATTTTTTCTGACCCTGACTTTGAAGCTGGATGCGTGAATTACCTCAGTTGGTTAATAATGTGGTCCCCAAGGCTGCCTACTGAGGAGGATTTGACTATATACGTATGTGAGAGAGAGAGTGAGAGAACTTCTCCAGTAGGTTATTGTGATTCACTCACCCTACTGATTTCAGGAAAGGGGGAAAAACTAGAATCAGGGAGGCACAGGTTATTATGCTAGTGCTTTAACCACATGATTAGTAAGACATTCTGTGGAAATGTTTGTGTGTGTACTAGAAGTTACAAAACTTATGGAAACCTTGTAATATTTCCTCAAGTTTTGTTGCTTCTCCTAACTAAAGATTTTTTTTTTTTTTTAAAGTGCATGAATTGCTAAGCTGGAAAAAAAAAACTTGATTTTTTTTTTTTTTTTAATTTTTGGCAGCAACTGTGAATGGGAATAAATGTGTGTGTCAAATAATAAGAAAATGAATTGATAACAAGGAACAATACACCAATTAAGTAGTAAATAGTAACACTGTACTAGTGGTCTGATTTTTGGTGTAGAAAGTAGACACATTAGCGTTTCCAAGCTTTCGCACATCAACCAGATGTCTTTTTCAAGGAAGTTAGACAGAAACTGCAACTGAAAAATAGAACGCATTAAGAATTTGAACGTGGAAACTTGACTTGACAACAATAGATACAACGTTATATTCATTTAAAGATATGACGCATCACGTTGGTTGCACGTGCAGTATCCTGGTAGGCAGAGGTTTTAATTGGTTCCAAATTCGTGGCAACTCGAATGAGGCGCAATCATTGCAAGTATCGCTGTTGGTGATGATTTCCAAGGTTTCCCCGAATAGCTGTACCTTTAGGGGTAGAGTAGGTAGCTAGGAAATCATTAACAACAGCGATATTTGCAATGATTACGCCTCATTCCAGTTGCCACGAATTTGGAACCAATTCTTCAAGTAAAGCCTCTGCCTACCAGGATACAGCGTGTGCAACCAACGTGATGCATCATATCTTTAAATAAATATAACGTCGTATCTATTGTTGTCAAGTCAAGTTTCCGCGTTCAAATTGTTAATGCGTTCTATTTTTCAGTTGCAGTTTCTGTCTAACTTCCTTGAAAAACCATCTGGTTGATGTGCGAAAGCTTGGAAATGCTAATGTGTCTACTTTCTATGCCAATAAATCGGACCACTAGTACAGTGTTACTATTTACTACTTAATTGGTGTACTGTTCCTTGTTATCAATTTGTTTTTGCTATTCTCCGAGCAATGTGGAACACCTACAAACTTTTTAGACGTCTTCGACTTAAACTGGAGAAGGAACGCTCCCACCTGGACTTTTTAACCGCCTGCAAAACATCGGGCCTAATCCCAAAGTTCCTCAACTTTAAATCAACAGTTAAGAGATCCTGGTTTGATAATAAAAAGGATAAATTTCTTTGTCAGACCCTGTCACGTATAGTGAACCTGAAAAGGAAGGACATCATGTCATTGGAGACCAAGTGCTACACCCTGTATATGAAATTACACGAATTGTTTGACCCAATCACCTTCAACATATTGACCCTCCGTGTAGATATGTTAGTTGAAAAAATCAAATCTTCCTTATTCTCCACACACAACAAAAAAATGGATTTCTTGATTTCTTCCCAGACTCCTAAAGCTTAAGATTTCGCCATTCCATTCATCAGTATTTCCAGCTGGACCCTTTCCCAAGATGAAACAAAAGTTTTAGAGCTTGGACCAAAGTACTGCTTCAGAACCAGATCGTACCCAAAAAGCGTTGTTTCCGAATTCGAAAGCTTAATATCACGAGTTCCAAACGACTCAAAAGATGAACTATGCCAGCTATGTTCTTCTAAATTACGATCTTGGTACGATCCTACTAACATGTCTAATAAATTTATAATTTCGATGCCAGTTTCGATCCTTAGAAATGACCCGTCCATAATGTTGACTCTAACGGACAAATCTGGCCAGATAGCAGTTATGGACCCAGCGAACTACAATCAAAAACTTGAAGATTTTATCGCTGACTCTGGTTCTATAGCCCTTCAAAGGAACCCTTTAAATTCTTGGATTGCGCTGGTACAAAGAGCGGCTCAGTTACCCGCTATTCCAGAAGATCTCAGAAAAGCCGCCAGACTACCACCAGGACCTCAGACACCAAAGCTCTTCGGAAGACTCAAGCACCATAAGCCTGGAAACCCACTGAGACCCATTGTATCCAGGAAGTCTGCACCAACGTACCATTTAGAGAAAGCACTATCCAAATTCCTGCGTAGTTTTCTTCCTGAATCGGACTTTGTAATAAATTCCACTCTGGATTTTATAACGAAAGCCAAGCAACTCGCTGTTCTACCAGCTGGGTGCCCATGCGTCCTTGAAAACCTGGAAAGTCCTTGAATTTCAAAAAAAAAATAAAGGCCTGGAATGTCCTTGAATTTCTTTAATTAGCCTGGAAAGTCCTTGAATTTTAAAATCCCACAGCCGAAAAATTTCGATCGGAATTTCCGATCTTTTTCCTTTTGTTATTTTTCACTTTTTTCTGCAATCCCCCAATGACATCGGAGGTCAAAAAGAGTAAACTTCAAAGCAGCTGTGTCACTGGGAAAAAGGGTGCACTGCGGTCTGACGGGGTGTTAAGTAGGTCAAGATTGGATCCCCCTCCCCCTCATCTACTGCAAGAGGAGTTGAGTGTTTGCTACTCCAGAGCACTTGTTCTGTGACAGGGAAAACTATTGTATTGTTTCTTTCATTTTCCTTATGGCAAGGCGGGGATTTCCCCTTCTTGTTTCTTCTTTATCTGCTTCAAAGCGGGTTCATTCGATGCTGTTGATAGGTGCATTTTACTAGCTCCACCCCCTTCCCACCACGGGCGAGCAGTTTTAGAAAGGGTGACCTTGAACGCTCACATCACGTTCAAACCGCTTGGAGGGTTGATAAAAAAAAACGTGCATAATTTAAAAACTTTTCATTGAATCCAAGCGAAATTTGCAGGGTAACCTTATAAGACCAAGTTATGGTATCTGTCAAAAATTCAGTTCTATTTAATGAAAATTTGGAAAATTATTATTTTTGCATTTTTATCGTTAGTAGAGAAGGAGGCAGTTCAACGGGTGGCCCACAGGACTGCGAATGAAATGGTAGACATGATTGAGAAATTGTGCATGCCAACAGGGCCTGCTTGTTGCTGTTGTTCCATGAGAAAAAAAGTTGAAATTATTTGTTTGTATTGGTTCATTTTCCGTATTTTAGTTGCACTTTTTTTCTGGCCACAGAGTATTATATTACTCTTATGTATCTGGCAATAGCATAGGATTACACACAATGCTCATGGCATTACTGAGTAGGAATTCCTTACATTGCTTTTCCGGAAAGTTCTTTGTGATGTGCATGTAGCGAATGAAAATAAAATAAAAAATCTTTTATTTTTGTTGGCTTAGTGTTTTGCTTTGAGATGTCTCTAGTTGTCATCTAATTGTTAGATATTGGAATTTTCTTGTTTTTGTGTTTAATAAATATGAGTCGTAAGTGCAATTTCAGTTATCTTTGGTTGCACAATCCCAAGTATTCCACGTGGGTTGGTAAGGATTGCAGCGATAATCATGTTGCGAGATATTTGTTATGCTTAAAGAACATCGATGTTTCGTCCACAGGAGAGTCTGCATTGTGAAGCCACATGAAAAGTAAAAAGCATGCAACCCGTTCTGAAAACAAAAGTCGAAATTCCACCTCAGGTGGACTGTTTGAAAAAGTAACGGCACCAGCATCACAAACACCATCATTACCTTTGCCATCTTCATCATCAGCAGCAGGTTGTTTACCCAGAAAAGATTCTACAAAAGCCGAAATATTATGGGCTTTAAAAGTGGTAGAAAGCCATTATTTGTACAGATCATGTGCTGGAATTGATAAGTTGTTTCGATTGATGTTTCCAGACAGTGAAACGGCTCTCAACTTTTCTTGTGGGCAAATAAAATGTTCATATATTTGTTGCTTTGGCTTGGCACACCATTTTAAATCACTTTTGTTGCAACAGATTAATGAAAGCAAAGATATTGTTGTTTTGTTTGGTGAGAGTTTAAATAAATACTCTCAACAAAAACAAATGGACATCCATATAAGATTTTGGGACAAGAACAGAGTAACATCATGGTATCTGACTTCTATTGTTTTTAGGCCACACAAGTGCAGAAGTTTTATTAGACAAACTTAAGCAATCTTTGAAGGATTTGCCTTTAAAAAATACAGTTCAGTTTTCTATGGATGGGCCGAATGTGAATTTAAAGCTTTTTCTTTATTTCAAGATGATTTATCGGCCAATTCAAATGCATCTCTCTTAAACACCGGTACCTGTGGATTGCACATAGTGCATAATGCATTGAGACATGCTACTACTGTGAGTGGTTGGGAAAAAGAAAATTTTTTCTCAAGCCTATACAGGTTATTTAAAGATTCACCGGCATGGTGTGAGGATTATTTAAATGTGGATAATGCTGTAAAAATGCCACTAAAGTTCTGTTCACACAGGTGGGTTCAAAATTCTCCTGTGTGTGAATGTGCTATAGAAATTTGACCTTTTATTTTGAAGTATGAAACTTTGGTAGCCCAGAAAATTGTAAATAATCCTTGCACAGTTTCCTTTAATAGTGTCCAAAAATGGGTGAAGGATCCATTGGCACTTGCCAAATTATATTTTTTAAATTCTATTGCAAAGCAACTGAGTCCCTTTTTAAAAAAGTATCAGGCAGCCAATGTTGCCATTCATGGCTAAAGACTTGGAGAAAATGTTAAGGAATCTGATGAGTCGCTTTTTTAAAATGGATGTATTAGAACAAACAAAGACCATTACGGGACTTCTAAAAATTGATCCAACTGATAATAAAAATTGTTCCACTTTTAGGGTGATTGATATTGGATTCCAGGCCAAAAAGGAGGTGAAGACTTTGCCATCAAATGTAAGTGAAAAGCAGATCATGGAATTTCGTATGAAATGCAGATCAATTTTACAAAACCTTCTCAAAAAAATTGCTCACTAAGTGCCCACTGCAGTATGCTCTTGTGCGGCACATGAAGTGTTTAGATCCTAAATTAATGAGTGCTGAGAAGGAATCTTGCTTAAAAAGTTTCAAGATTATTCTAGAAATTCTCGTGGATGCAAATCATCTATAACCTGGTGTTGTTGACACCATTTTCCTGCAGTTAAAGGATTTTACAAGTAAATGTGGCAGCAGTAACTTCAGATTTTAAACTTTTTGATAGCAATTATGAGGAATTGAGAATAGATGTGTTATTTTATGAACATTTATCCTCAAGGAAAAACTATGATCTGTTGTGGGAAGTAACTAAAAAGCTGCTGTTGCTCTCGCATGGACAGGCATCAGTGGAGAGAGGATTCTCCATTAATAAGGAACTAATGTTTGACAATATGAAAGAAAACTCTATTGTTTCACAAAGAATAATATGTGACCATCTAAGTAATATTGGTGGCATGGAAAAGGTCGAGTTTTCAAAATTGCCTCTGAGTAATATCAGATGTGCTAGGCAAAGATATGTAATAAATTTAGAAGAAAAAGCTCGGGGCAAGGCTAATTCTGCTGTAGCCCAAAAGAGAAAACAAATACTGGATGAAATAGAAAGTATGAAACAAAGAAAGATGTGTAGAAAATGAAGTATTAGATTTATTAAAATCAGCTGATGACTTGGCAACAAAAGAAGACTCATAATTTTAACTGCGTTGTTAAATCAAATAGCTTTAGGAAGACTGCTGAAGACAAACAATCATTGATAAAAGAAATAGATTCTAAACTCAAGAAAAAAATGGATTTAGTGAATAATTGTAAATAAATTATTCACCCATTTGCTTAATATTTTTTAATATACTTATTAATTATATTTTAACAATGATAAATTTAATGTTGTGCTAAAAGTACTGACATTTGAATAGAAGAAAATTATAATTATTTAAAAATTGATTACAGTATTTTCATTTGTTAAATATTTTTACCTGAAGAAAGTTTGTCATTCAGTAAAGAACTTTTTGCAAAATTTGGAGATGCATTGTTGCTAAGATTTTTTTTTATAATTGGCTACCAATTACAAATACTGATGTTAATTTCTTTGGTTCAGTTTTCTTATAATAACAGAAATACACCATGGTCTTGCTTTCGTACTATGTCATATGTAAGGTGTTTCAAACCATTTTAATGATAAACCCATAGGATCTTTTTAATTTCTCTGTGGTGGAAACTTAATTCAATGGATTTCAAATCCATAATTTGTTTTCTAGTGCATGCCTAACTACTAACAACTGAAACTGTCTATCGTAAAAACTTGAAGATAAACCAAAAGTAAAAGAAAAATATAAATGCTGGTATTGTGTGTCGTTTCTCACATTTAGTGATAAAATACGACTACTTCATATTGTCCAAAAATATTGCCCACTAAAGAAAACATCATTCAGTCTCCTCACCCCATGCCTGTGTTTCCAAAATGTTTAAAGTATCTGTTTTCATTCTTGGTATTTAATTCAATGTGTACAAAACTGGTTACCCCACAGAAGTATTTGAGAAATGACATGCATCCAAAATCCATCAATTATGTTGAGACATGAATATGAAGGCTTCTTAATGTGAAAGTGAAGAAAGGATTTTATTTCTGAATAACATGAAAGTTTTCTAATTTTGCTGTGTTGAAATTTCAATATGTGAGCTAATATGTTATTAAAATATTTTTTTATTTTTTTTTTCAGTTCATTAAATTTAAATATTTTTTTATTAATGGTAAAAAGGTAAATGTTATATTATAAAGTATGATATAAATAATTTGATGAAAATTTGGTATTAACATAAATCTAAAAATCGTACAAAAGAGACTTAATGTGTTATACATACCTGTACATAATTCTGAAATAGATATTAAGTGTTTTATTGTTATGATAATTTTGTGTTTGAGAAATTGGGAGTTTTTAACATACAGAAATAATTAATGTAATGCATATAGATGTTTTATGAAGATAATGAGTATCATAATACAACACACATAATTCTTGATATATATATATATATACATACTGCAGAGCAAAGCTGAAAACAAAGGAAAAACTTTGAATTTAAAACGAAAGTTGCAAAATAACCTGAAGATCAAAACGCGCAACCCAGCAGTTATGAAAATTCAGAATTCACATTCTATTAAGAAGAGACCTAAGCAAAAAAATATTTTTGACTCATACCAAGTACAACATAGAAAAAGTTATGTATCTACCGGTGTGAGCAAAAAGAAAAAAATAAAAATAAAATAAAACAACTGAATGTGGAAAGTGTCGAGAATACTGAGCCTTGGCTTTATCAAGGACCAGCAAAAACTCTGCATTTTCTCACTTCCACAAAGACCTAGTTGGAAATGGGTTTCTGCAAAGCCATAGATGCAAGTAATTAGCCCACCAAAAATTTTTTTAAAAATATATATATGTCATGACCTCCGCAGAGTTGTATGACCTAGCTCTAGTTTACAATTTAGCTTGCATCCATAACTTTTCTGGCCCGACCCATGCTCTTCATCTGTTACGATTAAACAGAAAGAAGAAGATTAAAGAAAACTCAAGTTGTGAGAGTGACATAATAATTAGAAATAATGTTCAGCAATAACGAAATGCCAAGTTCGTCTGAGAGAGAATTTAAACCTGAATAGCAATGCAAAAGTTTTCCAAATTCGTACATTGCAATTAAAAAAGGAAATATTAATTATTTAAAACTCAGATTCTTGAAAGAAAACTTGATTCTAAAACCCCTATTCCACAACTTCTGACAACACAAAAACGAGAATAAATTAAAGACAATAATTAACTGTTTAGGACATTGAAAAATTCATCCTTGATTTTTTTCCTGAATGTCCTTGAATGTCCTTCCCTGAAAAAGAGTGGGCACCCTGTACCAGGCGACATTATCGGCAGCTTTGACATGGTTTCCCTTTACCCTTCAATCCCCGTTCCGGAAGCCGTCAGAACATTAAAGGAGTCCATATCAAATTCAGCATTTAATATGCAGGAGTCATGCCTCAGCGTTTTCAAATTAATAGACTTGGTCGCTAATACTAGCTTCTACAATTTTCAAGGACAAGTATATAAACAGAATAATGGCGTTCCGATGGGATCCTCACTTTCGCCCGTCCTTGCAGAAGCAATACTTCGCCCAATTGAACGGAATATATTTTCCAGCATTACCCCACAACCTACCACTTGGCTGCGTTATGCAGACGACTTGTTTTTTGTATGGCCTCACGGAAAAGAGACTCTTCCGATGTTCCTGGATAAAATCAATTATATGCATCCTACGATCAATTTCAAGATGGAGCTTGAACACAACAATGCTTTACCTTATCTGGATGTTCTTTTGAGAAAATCGCCTGACAACCGCCTCTGTACACAAGTCTACTACAAACCCACATCCGTCCCCAACCTGATGCTCCGCCGCTCTTTCTGTCCCGCAGAATACAAAACAGCTATCTTCCGTTCTCGAATTCGAAGAGCCTTCGCCGTTTCCTCCGATACCCATTCTAGACAACACGAAATTGAAAGTGTCATCAAGTTAGCCACTGATGCAGGATATTCGTTGAATCAGATACGTAATTTTATCCTAAAAGTCAGGGTCAAACATTCTAATCTTCCTGTGCCGCAGATACGTTATTTAGGCTCAATTCCCTACATACCAAATATGTCTTACGAACTCAAAAACGCCCTGAAGAAGATGAACTACGTTGTCGGCATCAGGTCTCCTGCATCTTTATATACTATGCTAAAGGAAAGTAGTGAAAAACAACCCTCTCCTGTGAAGCAGGTGTTTATGCGATCCCCCTACAGTATCCGGACGGCTCTAAACGTTACTACATTGGAATGACCAAGCGTTCGTTTGGAATCGGAGTCAACGAACATAAAAGAGACACAAAATACGGTAAAGTAGCCACTGCTCTATCCAGAGAAGTGAAATTCAAGTCCGCTACTCATAAAGAAATTAGCTACCTACTCTACCCCTAAAGGTACAGCCATTCGGGAAACCTTGGAAATCATTACCAACAGCGATACTTGCAATGATTGTGCCTCATTCGAGTTGCCACGAATTTGGAACCAATTCTTCAAGTAAAGCCTCTGCCTACCAGGATACTGCGTGTGCAACCAACGTGATGCGTCATATCTTTAAATGAATATAACGTCGTATCTATTGTTGTCAAGTAAAGTTTCCACGTTCAAATTGTTAATGCGTTCTATTTTTTAGTTGCAGTTTCTGTCTAACTTCCTTGAAAAAGCCATCTGGTTGATCTGCGAAAGCTTGGAAACGCTAATGTGTCTACTTTCTACACCAATAAATCGGACCACTAGTACAGTGTTACTATTTACTAATAAGAAAATGACCTAGGATCATGTGAATGATAACTTCTAGCTAATCTACTATATTTTTGCTGCTGCTGTTTAAGATTTTAATGTTGTGAGAGTTACATTAGATGTACTGTTCCATGTAAAGTCAAAGATAAGATAGGTTGGCTGGCACCCTAAATTTCTATATCATATAGAAGGATTCTGAAAGAAACCAAAAAGAAATAAAATGGTTCAGATCAAAATCATGACATTTCTCTGCATCAGTATATGTTTCTTACAAAATACTTTTTATTTGCATAGTTGATTTTGTTTTGTATATTTTATCTGAACTTCTGAAGATTATATTATGATGAATTTTGTATGTTTGTATGATATTTCACAACACTTTGTTTTGTTCAAAGGTCAATTTATATAGTATGTTCATACGATTTTATTCATAGTATACTTATAGGATTTAATTTCTTTTCACAGCACTGGTCATTACAAGCAACAATGTTCCTGCTCCAGCTCAAGTCAAGCCCAATATTGGTAACATATTACCATATCGACCGTCCAATGTTAATTATCAGAGGCAGGCAACCTCACCCACAATGAACTCTGTCAATTCCCATCATGCCCCCAGTGCACCTCAGACACCCACTTCCACAGGACACGGGGCAAGAAGGCTTGCTCACTACCCTTCTTCAAGCTCTCTACACAGTGAAGGGGGACACAGCTCTAGTTCAGCTTCTCCAGTACCTTCTCCATCACCCTCTGCAGCTAACTCCAGGAGTTCTCCATCACCAAGACATACCCCATCACCCAACAGACACATTTCTATGTCTACTTCAAATTTGAACTCCATGAAGAAATGGTCAGCAAGTCAAGAATATTTGCCATCTTCATCTAGTAATTCTAGGTATGGTCCTTTATTTTTCTGCTGAAATTCATGTAATTAGACTATGTTTTATTTATTTGTTATGTGTGATGAATACAACTGATTGGATGAGAAATTTCATTTTTCCTAACATTTAAAAGGCAGCAAAGTTTCATGAATGGAATACGGGATTACACCATGCAATACAAATTGTGAAGATGTGAATCCGTTTTTTTTGGTGTAAAAAACGGATTCACATCTTCATAATTTGTCAGAAATTTTTATGTTCTAATTACTAAGCTGAATAGTTTTTTTTTTTTGGAGGGGGGGGGCTGAAAGGTTTGCCCATTTTTGCACTTGAATATGTAAAGAATATCAAAGGATATTTATTAGTAAATTCTTCATTCACATTTCATGTAAATTTTGAAATGCGACCATTTCGCTCTCCCACCATGGCTATTTTATTTGTCAGAACTACCCCTGACAAAGCCCCAGGAGGGGAGGGGGGGTGATGTCCATGTTTATCTCTTCCAGTTGTTTTGCTGAGGGAGGGAAATTGAAGATACCAAATGATTTTTGAAATTATGCTGAGATGTGCAGCAACGTTATATTTTCTCACGGTAAAGTGCATTGAAGGAAATATTTATACATTTGGAGAAGGCACATCAATTTGGATGTGCCTGAAGAAAAAACACTTGCAGAAAAATATGTTCTTCTGTTAAAGGAAATTTGCACAGAGATTTTGCATGTTTGTTAAAATTTACATAGGATAGACAGAGACATTTCACATGCAAGATGGAATGAACCAAGGAAGAGTTTTAAACTCATTGTTATTTTGCATTATTATAGATGTGGCAACAGGAAGAATGAGGAAGTAACACCTTGGGTTATGTTGTTGCTATTAGTGATGTGTTCCCTGCAAAAAAAAAATAATTAAATAAATAAATAAATAAATAAAATAGAAACTAGAACATTACTGAAGAGCATTAGGAGATAGAGGGCTGAAGATAAGCAAAACTAAATTAGAGTGCATGTACTGCGGTTTAAAAAAACAACAACAACAAAAAACAGCACAGGTCATCAAACCATTGATGTTAATATTCTGGAATAAAAAGTTATAATTCAGAATCAACATCACCGGTGTGGATCACAAAGCGATTTCTTTTATTTTTCTTCATATAATCCACTATGGTGCATAATCTGCAGCCTGTGAAATCGAGAAAAAGAAAGCACCATATGATCCACACCGGCGATGTTGATCCTGAATCATAATTTTTTACAGAGAATTCATGATTCACTCAGCAGTCTACAAAAATAAGGAAACAAACGATCTTATTAAATGCAATAATAACTCTCATTTTTGTGCTTTTGTGTTGCTTTAAGGTGAATGAAGGGCAAAATTCATCAATTTTTTTTTCAGCATTATCGCAGTTCCGTAGTTAGACTCCATTATTTCTTCTAGTGGATGATCATGTGCAGTTCCGTAGTTAGGCCTGCGGCATCCATGTGTGTGGAATTAGCTTCCCGCTGCACATGATCATCCACTAGAAGAAATAATATTGCCTTCTTTGCATCATATTTTCTGTCAAAATGCTCATGAGAAGAAAAAGAATCTTCTTTACAACTGTTTGTGTACCTCCATCTTCGTATTGCATTATGTTTTCCTGTTATTGACGCATTTCTGATAATTTTCCAATTATACAACTTCCCCTGGCAATTGCGATGCATAATTTTAAAAAATCAAAGTGCAGCAAAAACTTTTTTAAGTTGCATTTTATTGGCATTGCTGTATAATCCACATGACCTAAATTTGTAACTTTTTGAACAAATAATGGATTATATAACAAATATTATGGTAAGGAATAAGATATAAATGTGAAAGTTGAAGTTATGGTAGAGTAACTGGTGCTTAAAATGTATTGGGAAGTGAGACAGGAATGAAGATGCTGAAATTTGATGCTGTTTCATCAGAAGAGGTAGCAAAGAAGAGCAGTAATTAAAGTAACAGTTTTCAGGGAATGCTCACAATGCATTATTGTGCTGGGATGGCATGGAGAAGGAATGAAAGGTGTATCGGACAAAGAAATATGAACATGCAGCCACCATGAAATTGGTGTAGAGTAAGACCCTAGATGAGATGTAGGGATTGTTTAAAAAATTACATCAGAAGGTTCAGACGAAAATTAGAGTGAGATAGCACAGAACAGAACAGAGTGGAAACATGATGTTAATAAATGCCTTAAATGTATAACTTAAGGATAATGATGATCCTGCTGAAGAAGATTTACTTTGAACAAATGAATGATAGTAACTTTTGATGTAACATTTGTGCGCTATGCATAGCATCATCATCATCATCATTGTCAACCATTATCAATCCACTGCTGGACGAAGGTCTCCCCAAGTTTCCTCCACAACGGTCTGTCTTGTGCCAGTCTCCTCCATGTCACTCCCGCATATTTACGAATTTCATCCACCCATCTCCCATGTGGTCTTTTTCTGGGTCTTTTCCTGTCCCTTGGAATCCAATCTAAAATTTCGGCTGTCCATCTATGGTCTGTCCTTCTGGCAGTATGTCCAGCCCATTGCCATTTCAGGGATTTAACTCTGATCATGATGTCTTCCACTCTCGTCATTTTTCGGATCCACGAGTTCCTCTTCTTATCTCTCCTGGTTATACCAAGCATGCACCTCTCCATACTTCTTTGAGTTGTCTGCAGCCTTTGTATGTCTCTTTTAGTTAAGGTCCACGTCTCGGCACCATACGTAAGCACTGGAAGGATGCATTGATCAAACACTTTTCTTTTAAGACATAATGGCATATTGCTCTTGAAAATTATGCTGTTTCTTCCAAAAGCTCTCCAGGCAAGTTTTGTACGCCGATTAATTTCTTCATCAATGTGACCCTCACTCGATATCTGCTGTCCAAGATAAACATACGTATCTGTTATCTCCAGTTTTTCTCCATCAATCGATAAATCTTCATTTCTTGTAAAAGCATTGAACATCACTTTTGTCTTCTGAAAGTTCATTTTTAATCCCACTTCTTTACTCTTGTCAGCAAGTTCCTGGATCATACTCTGCAGCTCTGATGGGGTAGTTGCAAAAATGACTACGTCATCAGCAAAACGAAGGTGGGTTAGATAATCTCCATTAATCTTTATCCCTTTGTTTTCCCAGTTCAGTGATTGAAAGACATTTTCCAATGTGGCATTAAAAAGCTTCGGAGATATGGTGTCACCTTGTCTCACTCCCTTTCCAATTTTTATGTGTGTTGTATTTTCAAACAGCCGAATCTTTGCCCTTGCATTTTCATAGATGTTATTAATAATATTAATGTATGCATCTTCAATACCGCAGGATTTCAGAGCCGTGGTAACTGCTGATGGTTTCACCGAATCAAAGGCTTTTTCATAATCGATAAAAGCCATGCACAATGGAAGTTCATATTCCCTCGCTCTTTCAATTAGTTCTCTCAGTACGTGGATATGATCTATTGTGCTGTAGCCACTCCTGAATCCAGCTTGTTCTCTCGGTTGAGCCATGTCCAGTGTTACCTTCAAGCGGTGTGAAAGAACTTTAGTGAAGATTTTATAAACCACTGATAGGAGGCTGATAGGTCTGTAGTTCCTGAGATCCTCAATGTCACCTTTTTTATGTAGCAGGATCATTGTAGCATTGTTCCAATCCTCAGGAATCTTCCCATCATTAAGGCATCGAGTGAAAATTTGGGCGAGTACTGTTTCAATTTCTCCACTTGCTTCTTGTATGATGTCTATAGTAATTCCATCTTCTCCTGGAGCTTTCCCCCGCTTCATGTTCTTGATTGCATGAGCAACTTCTGCTGGGAGGACTGGAAGAACTCTGGTACCTTTCATGATGTCTGGAGTGCATGTATCATCCCTTTCATATAATTTGGAGTAGAAATCTTTCACTCTTGTCAAAATTTCGCCTCTATTTCTTGTTATAGAACCATCTTCTTTTCTCAGAGCCATAATCTGTTTTCTTCCCTTACTGAGATGTCCCTTTGCTATCTTTAGGCTTTGGTTGTTTTCAATTGCTTTCCTCACTAGCTCACAGTTGAATTTCCTTACGTCTTCAGTGATACTTTTTCGTGCTGTCTTGCATAGCTCTATATATTCCACTTTGGAAGTCACATCTTCTTTAGTTGTCCTCATCTCTCTTCTTTTTTGCATCAACATTTTGGTTTTTCCTGATAATTTGTTCACATGCAACTTGTTCTTAGACCCAGCTAATTTTGTTGCTGTTTCCATAAGAGCTTTGGTTACTTTTCTGTTAACTTCCGAAATATCCACTTCTTCCGATGTTAGGCCTTCTAAAGCAGAGAATCTGTTCTTCAGTTCCAACTTGAAAGTATTATGGTGTTTTTTAAGGTTGGTTATGTCAATACATTTTGTTTGTCTTATGAGCTTGCCACGTTCCAGTTTAGTGTTGAGGTGCATCTTACATCTCACCAATCTATGGTCACTACCTGTGTTGAACTTGTTCAGCACACTGCAGTCTTCGATGACGAATTTTTTGTTACACATAATAAAATCAATTTCACTTGTCGTCCCAATTGGATGTCTCCATGTCCATTTCCTGTGTGGCTTTTTCTTGAAAAAGGAATTCAAGATGAAAAATCCTTCTGCCTCTGCAAACTCAACGGGAGTATTTCCACGCTGGTTTCTGTTGCCGTAACCGAATTTACCTACTGAAGTTTCATTTTGTTGCCGGTGCCCTATTTTTGCATTGAAATCTCCCATAATTATCTTCAAGTGCTGCTTACCTTTATTATTTAGATGACGAATTTCCTCATAAAATTCTTCAATTTCTTCTTCAGGATGACTTGTGGTGGGTGCATAAGTTTGAATAATCTGAGCCTGGTATCTTCTCGATAGTTGGATAACGAGTCGTGCAGCTCTGTCAGAGGAACTTTCAACTTCTACCACTTTATCCTTCAGTTTCTTGTTTATTATAAATCCAACACCACTAGTTCTGCCAGTATCTGTCCCACGATAATAGAAGAGATGTCCACTTTATCATAGCTTAATATAAGTGACAAAGTTGACACTGGCTGATGTGCTTTACAATGGTGGAATGGTTTACTTTTTAATGACTATTTCGCTGTAATTTTAGTGTCTTTGTTTGCACTTTGTGGAAATGGTCTGCAGTCATTTGCCCAGTATGAAAAAGGTACTCTTTATGAAGCATTTCTTGCTCCCATTTATGAATACTGACACTGAAAAACATTTTCTAGTTTTGTCTTTGTGAGTCACCACTGCTCTTAAAATTTATGCTTAGAATATTATTTTGTGAGTTTTAAACTGTTATTATGCCTAAGGTAGATAAAGCCATGCTCCACCCCACTCCGTGCTCCTGAAGCTACCTTTGAGAAAACCATGTAAGCAAACAATGGTCCTGCATACAGTTTAACATATTGGCCTACTTATAGGGTTATTTTAGCACACAACCCTCTCTTTTTCCAGAAATCGTGGAAGAGGAAAATACTGACTTATCATGGTAATTAAGAAAATGAAAATATTCCTTCATAGACTCAGAAAAATAATAAAATGCAAGAAACATTAAAATAGGTATGGACTTAAAGAAAGTTTTGATGTTCATTAAATGTCAGTGTAACAGAGTATCTCTAGCTGATGTATTTGAGTAGTTTTCTGAGGTTTCCAAGTTTTTTGGCAAAGTACATCTTATCTGATTTCTCTCGATTTTTTTTTACCTTGACTTCTAATGTATATTTTAAAACAAGCAATTATTCATCTCATCATTAGACTGTCTTTTCATTTACTGATAATGGAAAAGTCATGTATGAATCTAGGAGTAAAAAAATTGCTTTCAATACAGGAAACAGGTGTCGAAGAGTCTTTGTATACTTCCCAGCTTTTTCTTGGTCTTGAATATTCCTAGTGTGTGGCATAAATTTGCTTGTTTCTGTTTGTTATGATATTTTTTGTTTCCAGATTATGAACTCTATTTTTTTATTTATTTTTTATTTCGTAAGATAGTTACAAACACAATCATTATTTTCTGGTTACCTAGCAGTCTTTGTACACAAAATCTCCAGTTGTAGAAATCTTATTGAAAGAATTCTTTTGGTGTAAAAGAGAGGATGCCATGACACATAGTTTTCATGCATTATCTAGTCCCTTCTCCAGAAGTGGAGGGAGAGGTCTCAGAATTTTCCTGCTGAATGGAAGAGAAGTTTTTAGTTTTTATGTATTTGTCAGGATAAGTCCTTTTCAGATTGGATATACTACAAACATTCCTTTCAAAATGCAAAGAGGTAAGCATAACCACAGTTTTCCAGTTTCTCATACTCTTGCATTTCTGTTACTAAGTGTCAGTAGCATATAAATGCAGCACAGTTGAAACAAAATGCACTGAATCTGCATTTTTTCTGTAGATCAACAATCAGTTTTAAATGTCTAAAACTTCAGAAATTTCATTGACCACTTTCTGCACATTGTGTATCTGTCTTCAAAATTGAGGACCAGTGAAGGAGAGTACTGAGTCTTGATTTGTGATTTCTGGCACAGCAGACAGGGAAGAATAAATATCAAGAATAAAAGCTAGTCTCCTGTGGTTCTCAGTGTACAGTATACTAACTCATCACTTCATTATCTTTTTGTGCCATTGCAGTTTAATTTTGAATTCTGTCTCTGGAATTTTTGAATTTACAGTTTCTTGGCCTTTATTGTGCTTTTTTTTTCAGTGATTGAGATGATGTTGAGGAGCTGTTCAGTAGTTTCACAGATCTTTTTAAATGTCAGCACAGTAGATGTTCTTTTTTAAGTGCAGTGCAATATTTTTTTCAGAGAGCCAAATAGAGAATGAGGCTCACAACTAAGAATTCTAAATTTTGAAATCAAATATCCTAGTGGTTACACAGCTGTTCATTTTTCATGTGTGTATCACCTGAATTTTAAGATTTTCGTCATTACTTCTTCCTAAATATTTTTTTAATCTGACAGTTTATAGAAAGAAAATTTGGTAACTTTCAGTGCCATCAGTTTTTCTACCCATAGGTCAGTCACAAAATCAGCTTCACATTCAACAATTGGTAAATTTTAAATTTAAGCAAAGTCAAAGCAGTAATGCACTAATAAAATGGATTATAAGACTTGATGGTGAATTTTTTTGCAAGAAGTGGTTATCTCAAAAACATATCTAGTTTGCTTTTGCAGATTTGGTTCCTGAGTATTCCAGAATGTTGCAAGCTTTAGTAAAAGAAACATACTTTGTTAAAATCCATGGCTCACCATTACAAGGCTGCAACTGATTGTTCTATTAATTAACAAAATAAGTTCATTATTGGGTGAATATGATAATTGAAAGTTGTAAAAAATTATGAATGTAATGTATGCTGTGTGCAAAGTTAGAATTCTGTACATTTCTTTTGTGAGTGTGTTGAGATTTTTTTTGTCATTGTTCTTCCCAGACGTGTCACTAGTGGATCTCTCTATAATCTTCATGTACGGACCTCAAACTTGAATCAGGCTAGGCACGGGTAATGTTGTTTTGACCTCTAAGGTCATATTTTTGTTGGGGTTGCTGCTTAATCGGTGAAGGCATACACTTTCTAATGCATGAAAAGTTGCTACTAATCTTACATTTTGTTATAGAAGTGACTTTCTTAAATTAGTTGAATTGGTTATGTGCTCTATTTACTGCTCAAAATCCAGAAAAATATATTTCTAGGAAATTTATTATATCTTGTGACTTCCCGAAGTTCATTAAAAATCAGATTTGTTGTATTATATGTCAGTTTGAGCATAACTAGAACATACAGCTAATCTTCACAGCTTGTTCCTGCCATGCTGAATTGCAAAGTACAGCATTTTACATGTCTCTGGTATGATGAATTCATGGATAATTTGCTTTGATTTAACATATTTGTAACAATTTATATCAAATAAGTGTTGTGCTCCTCTGTATAAATATGGAAAAAAATATTTCCTGTTTCTCCTCCATCAAACAAGTGGCAAGAAGGACATAAACCATTGTATCAACTGATCATGTGAATATTTGACATTCTCAGTTTCACTCTTAGATCATGACACTAATCATATAAAAAATGTGAAATCTGATAATTATGAAGTTGACTGTTATCATGAATGTAGATCATTGCACCATTCCAGTTAAAATATACCTGTTATTAAGATATATGTATTTAATATGTTAGTTAATAAAAGCATTCATCATGTAAATTCATAAATAACATATTTAAGCTAATTTTACTTTTTTAATATTTAAATTTCACGTAAAATTTTAAATTGAATTCCTACTGTGTTAAAATCACCCTGTATTGGCCATCTATGAAGAAATTCAAGTATACAAAAACTTTCATTATTTTTGAAATTACTGACATTTAAAACTGAAAAGAAAGAAAGAAAAACAAAGGAAGATTTTCATTTATGGGATAATCATGAATTTCATATGATTTCCTGGTCTTTCCTCCAAGTGACAGGAAAGGAAGGTAGAGGAAGGCCCAGGAAATCTTGGGAGGACCAGATTGAGGAATGTCTGCATGAGAAAAAGATTATGAGTGTGAAGTACAAAAGGTCTTGTATGCGTTTTCTGATGGATGTCAGTGAAGCTCGAGCTGTGTGCATAAATCGCTAAACGGAGATGTTTGATACACCAACAGTAAGTAAATTCTGGTTCCGTCAGTTAGACATTTTTCTGGTGGTTTGTCTTTCTTTGAAGAGCTAACCTTGGAATCTCAGAGAACAGCTTAGTGATATGTATTTATGAATTCCATTATTATGCTTCATCATCATCATTGTCAACCATTATCAATCCACTGCTGAACGAAGGTCTCCCCAAGTTTCCTCCACAACAGTCTGTCTTGTGCCAGTCTCCTCCATGTCACTCCCGCATACCTTCGAATTTCATTCGCCTATCTCCCATGTGGTCTTCTTCTGTGCCTTTTCCTGTCCCTTGGAATCCAATCTAAAATTTCGGCTGTCCATCGATGGTCTGTCCTTTTGGCAGTATGTCCAGCCCATTGTCATTTCAGCGATTTAACTCTGATCATGATGTCTTCCACTCTTGTCATTTTTCGGATCCACGAGTTCCTCTTCTTATCTCTCCTGGTTACACCAAGCATGCACCTATCCATGCTTAGTTGAGTTGTCTGCAGCCTTTGCATGTCTCTTTTAGTTAAGGTCCATGTCTCTGCACCATACGTAAGCACTGGAAGGATGCATTGATCAAACACTTTTCTTTTAAGACATAATGGCATATTGCTCTTGAAAATTATGCTGTTTCTTCCAAAAGCTCTCCAGGCAAGTTTTGTACGCCGATTAATTTCTTCATCAATGTGACCCTCACTTGATATCTGCTGTCCAAGAAAAACGTATGTGTCTGTTATCTCCAGCTTTTCCCCATCAATCGATAAATCTTCATTTCTTATAAAAGCATTGAACATCACTTTTGTCTTCTGAAAGTTCATTTTTAATCCCACTTCTTTACTCTTGTCAGCAAGTTCCTGGATCATACTCTGCAGCTCTGATGGGGTAGTTGCAAAAATGACTACGTCATCAGCAAAACGAAGGTGGGTTAGATAATCTCCATTCATCTTTATCCCTTTGTTTTCCCAGTTCAGTGATTGAAAGACATTTTCCAATGAGGCATTAAAGAGAATGGGAGATATGGTGTCACCTTGTTTCACTCCCTTTCCAATTTTTATGTGTGTTGTATTTTCAAACAGCCGAATCTTTGCACTTGCATTTTCATAGATGTTATCATACCTGCCAGGTTTTACGATTTTCCCGTAAAGTTTACGGAAACGTGACTAGTTTTACGGTTTTATGGGCAAAATGTTAATTTTACGGATTTGATGGTTTCCCAAAATTTATTTTCCTTTTTTTGATGATTTTGCACCCGCTATTAAAACTTTTTGTTATTTAACTTAATCCATTCAAAGCAGAGCGCCGATGTAAGTTACGAACAACTTTTTAGTTATTATAAATAAGCTTATTCGTAAAGTGTTTGTGGGAACATTTGCAGCAGTTTTCCCATGTGTTAGATTTTGTGTTGTTTCAAACTCTAAAACTCGCGCCACGCGTAGACTGATAAGTGTAACAACCAGCTGGGCTTGTTTAATCTCGGGCTTGGTTCTCTCTCGCTGTCCCCGTGCATTCTTCGTTCCCCCGGGTCGCAACTCCTAAGGAGGCCAAAGTGGGTGTGACTTGCAATGCAGCACACACTTGGGAGCAGGTGTCTTTACTACCCTAGTTCGAAATGCGATCTCAGAACATAGTTATCGTAGAAAAAAATTCAAATGGATTTTAAATCTGTGTAATTTTTAAGCCCAGATCGATACCCAACATGACGAAATTAAGCAAAAACTGTCAGTTTTGTGAAATTAAAAATGCATTGGGTCATGGTTTTGTAACTTTTTCTGTGGTAATAAATTTGACCTAACGGAAGAATGCTACTAGGAAGTTAAAAGAAAAAAAGTAAGTCCAATGTTCATTGGTGCCAGTGCTTCTCCAGCAATGATTTATTTTGCTCGTCCGTTAGTAAGTTTGTACGTTTTCCAACCAATGCTTTGTTTGTCTCTCGATAGCGTGCGTAAAAATATTTTGCCTTGATTCAACCAAATTAATATGTTGCGGTACTGTTTTTTCCTCTGCAAATTGCATCTCTTTAAACTGTTACTGTTTTACTATAGCAGTTTTACTTGCATTTTTTTCAAGTGTCAATAAATTTAGTGTTAGTGATTCGCTATGAGCAGCAATATGAAAATGCATATTCTGCAGAGTTTCCTGTGTATTGCAAAATCTTCAAAAAATGAAAAATATGCATTTTGCTCTACGTGTCGATGTAATTTCAGCATTTCGCGTGGTGAAAGGAATGATATTACTAATCATATAGCGTCAAGCATAAATTTAATGTTGACTGCGTGAAAAAAAATATGAAATTAACTTCCTTTGTTAAAAGTTATAATGAACTGGATGCGATTCGTGCAAAGTGTTTATTCACTTCGTTTTTAGTTGAGCATAATTTACCAATTTGTGTCACTCATTCATTTCATTTGACTGTCTCATCGTCCGTCTCTCCGTAAGATAATCCTACCATGAAAATGGTTCGTTTTTGAAAACATTTTAGTTTGTTCCGTGACGGCGTGGGATACGATCCTATTGGATTTGGAGGTCAAAGGGTGGAACATCCTTCCCTTGAGATGCAAACCTCAATAAAAATAAATTTTTATCTCTTTATATATCATAATGATAGCATAGTAATGAGAAATATGTATAGATTCTATTTTAATCGAAACAAATGTGCCGATAAATTCAAACATCTGTAGTCATATCAATTAAAAGTTGATACTTGTTTCAAAGGTAACATATCAGTTTTAATCGGTATGTTCATTACATTTAATCAATATGCGTGACAAGTAATTTCATTGAATATATCGATTAAAATTTTCATCGAGCATATCGATTAATTTTTTTATGGATTTCGGTTTCTGAAAGTTGGCAGGTAGGTGTTATTAATAATATTAATGTATGCATCTTCAATACCGCAAGATTTCAGAGCCATTGTAACTGCTGATGGTTTCACCGAATCAAAGGCTTTTTCATAATCGATAAAAGCCATGCGCAATGGAAGTTCATATTCCCTCGCTCTTTCAATTAGTTCTCTCAGTATGTGGATATGATCTATTGTGCGGTAGCCACTTCTGAATCCAGCTTGTTCTCTCGGTTGAGCCATGTCCAGTGTTACCTTCAAGCGGTGTGAAAGAACTTTAGTGAAGATTTTATAAACTACTGATAGGAGGCTGATAGGTCTGTAGTTTCCGAGATCCTCAATGTCACCTTTCTTATGTAGCAGGATCATTGTAGCGGTGTTCCAATCCTCAGGAATCTTTCCTTCATTAAGGCATCGAGTGAAAATTTGGGCGAGTACTGTTTCAATTTCTCCACTTGCTTCTTGTATGATGTCTACAGTAATTCCATCTTCTCCTGGAGCTTTTCCCCACTTCATGTTCTTGATTGCATGTGCAACTTCTGCTGGGAGGAATTACTGGTACTTTTCATGATGTCTGGAGTACATGTATCATCCCTTTCATATAATTTGGAGTTGAAATCTTTCACTCTTGTCAAAATTTCGCCTCTATTCCTTGTTATACATAGAACCATCTTCTTTTCTCAGTGCCATAATCTGTTTTCTTCCCTTACTGAGATGTCCCTTTGCTATCTTTAGGCTTTGGTTGTTTTCAATTGCTTTCCTCACTAGTTCACAGTTGAATTTCCTTACGTCTTCAGTGATACTTTTTCGTACTGTCTTGCATAGCTCTATATATTTCATTTTGGAAGTCACATCTTCTTTAGATGTCCTCATCTCTCTTCTTTTTTGCATCAACATTTTGGTTTTTCCTGATAATTTGCTCACATGCAACTTGTTCTTAGACCCAGCTAATTTTGTTGCTGTTTCCATAAGAGCTTTGGTTACTTTTCTGTTAACTTCAGAAATATCCACTTCTTCCGATGTTAGGTCTTCTAAAGCAGAGAATCTGTTCTTCAGTTCCAACTTGAAGGTATTATGGTGTTTTTTAAGGTTAGTTATGTTAATACATTTTGTTTGTCTTATGAGCTTGCCACGTTCAAGTTTAATGTTGAGGTGCATCTTACATCTCGCCAATCTATGGTCACTACCTGTGTTGAACTTGTTTAGCACACTGTAGTCTTCTATGACGAATTTTTTGTTACACATAATAAAATCAATTTCACTTGTCGTCCCATTTGGATGTCTCTATGTCCATTTCCTGTGTGGCTTTTTCTTGAAAAAGGAGTGCAAGATGAAGAACCCTTCTGCCTCTGCAAACTCAATGAGAGTATTTCCACACTGGTTTCTGTTGCTGTGACCAAATTTACCTACTGAAGTTTCATTCTGTTGCTGTTGCCCTATTTTTGCATTGAAATCTCCCATAATTATCTTCAAGTGCTGTTTACCTTTATTATTTAGATGACGAATTTCTTCATAAAATTCTTCAATTTCTTCTTCTATTATGCTTATACATATTTAATGTTTAGAAAGTGATCTTATTTTTAAAACTTTTGGAGGTTTCACTGCATATGGACATTTTTTTTTTTTTTCGTTTTTTCGAGTTGACCAAACTGTTGAGAGTTAGCAAGCAGAGCATGCATATTTCATGTATTCCTCTGGTAAACATTGCATGCATGACTTGGAGATATTAGCTTAGCCGTGAGTAGATAAATTCTTTAGTTTATTTTAATCTGAAAGCACTCAGTAGGATTGCATGTGCCACAATATTGTTTAAATTCATAATGCTGTGCTGTTTTACTTGGTTTTAAAAATATTCACAACACTCTCTGAGTTATATAGTTTGTCAGTTACTTCAGAACAGTGATATTGGTGTTTAGAAAAGTTTTGTGTCACATTTATTGATTGTTATCATTTCTAATGTGATAAGTAAAGCTAGAAGAAAAAACATCTCATTTTTGTATGATAAGTAAATTCATAGTGCAAGTCTTTTCTGATTTCTGTGTTTATAAATGCATCCATTTGTTCCTTTTGTATTGGTTTCCAAATGATTCAGGCTGCATTTTTGTTAGGTGAATTCATTGTTAAATCCACTTAAATTTAAATTTTGCAGTAAGAATGTAATTTCTGTGTTATGCTGGCACATCAGCTGTCTCATAGTATAAGCCTGTATATGTCTTTGTGTAATTCTGGTTGATCAACTTTCGATTTCTCCCTTACTGGATACTTAGCATATAGCTAGCTATAATGTACTAACTGCTATCTTACAGATTCTGAGGCAAGTGTGCTTGAGATTTTCATTCTATAAAAGTGCTGTCAGAACAGCTTTCCTCGTTTATTTGCATACAAATTTTAGAAGTGCTGTGAATAAATATGCCTAGCTGAAAGCATGATGTATTGGGTTTTGTAGTATTTTCACACATTTGTAGACCAAAGTGAAAGACAAAACTTTTACATACTATTGCCTCTTTGTTTTATGATGTAGGCACCGTTGTTTTCTAGTGCCATTTGCCATCTTTCAGGTAGCTTTAGAACTCCATCTGCCCAGAACTTTGCAGGTTTTGGGGCAAAGACTTTGTCAAGATGATTTTTGCTGACCACCAAAGTAGAAATTCTTACCATTCAGTGAGAGAGAGTTCTTCAGAGAATGAAGTAAATAGAAATCTGAAGGCCCAAAGTTGGGTGAATAGGCCAGGTGAAGCAGGAGATCTCTGCCAAGCTCCAGCAATTTTTTTCCTAGTGACCAAAGAAACATGAGACCTGACTTGTCTTGGTGGAAGCTAATGCCCTTCCTGCTGACCATTTCTGGACATTCGTCATTAAGTGCAGCCTTCTGCTGGATCAGTTGGGAACAGTACTTATAAGATTTGGTAGATTGGTTGCTGAGGAACAGGTCATAATACAAGTCCCTTCCAGACCCACCACACACAGAACATTACCTTCTTGGGATGCAGACTGGTTTTTCAAGTGGTAAATGTGTCTCATCTCACTTGTGCTCCATGATCTTTTCAGCTCCATGTTAGTGTACACAAACCATATTTTATTGCCCATCATCATTTGCTTCAGAAATTGGTTGTTTTCATTCCATTTGAGCAGTGAATCATGAATATATATGTGGTTGAGAGTATTTTTCTCACTCAAATTGTGCAGTACCTAAACATCAAGGCATTTCACATAGCCAAGCTTTGCCAAATACAGTACCACAGTGTGGTAGGATGTCTGTAGTTCTGTATAATTGCCCGGGTCATACTGCATGGGTGCTTTTGAGTAATGCTTTGATTTGATCGTCATTAACTTCAACAGGTCTTATTTGACTGACACAGTCAAATAATGCTTACTGCATCCTCATCACATGCAGCACCTGACTTTTTCTGTGTTTGTGTCACGTTTTTTGCCCTGCAATATAAAAACAGCATTAATTGATGAAATGAACCTTATTGTCTAGCTGATATTTAAATTTAATTGTAACAATGGGGGGGGGGGTGTACAATGACCAAGCACTGTGACCTAAGGATTCAAACTTATGCCAAGTGAATACATTTGAACCAGTCACACCAAGCTCCTTTTATGTAGACTTGTTGGAACGTCACCTTTCAGAATATGTGTGTACCATATGTCTACTATGCAAATTAACCTTTAAAATTGGAACTAACAACTTCTACCAAAATGCAAAAAGACTTTACACAACCAGTAACCAAAACTCCTTGTCTGCATATATAAACTCTTATCATATTAGTTTCTGATCTTTTCAAACTATGTTCTCTTTTGGAATGGAAAAGTTTTCATTAATTTTTTTAACTAATTGGAGAATTAATTACTCTTCAAAATTTTTCCATTACACGTCTTTGTGGGAAGTAAAGATTTGTATCATTTGGCCATAAATTTATTCTTATGACAGTTCACCATTTCATTGTATACATTGATAGATGCTTTGATATTCAGTTAGTGTATGTTTTCCAGCTAACTTCAGCTGCTATCCCAATACCCCACTGTTTGGTTTAAATTTAGTTATTTTATTTATTCAAATTAACTGGTGTAAAAGCTATACTTGGCCTAAGACAGCATGAGCACATGTCCATACGAAAAGTCAGTTCAGTTGGGGGGTGGGGGGATTCAGTTTGCTAGGCTTTCATATTATTACAGATGGGTAAGTTACCAATTAATAGATCATTTATTATCAGTAGATCTCCATTCACTGGTTTGTCAGTAATGCAAGAATTCCTTCTTGTTTTTAGATGTCAGTTGCATTATGTAATGTGCTACGTGCTGATGGGCAGGGCAGTCCAGTATGTTCAACTGTATCAGAACGTGCATGTGTTGTGAGTTGTCAGTTATGAACTGTAAACTTTATGGAACAGGTTACATTTTTCTTTGTTACACTACAGAGTTGTCAAGTTGTTTTGTTTGGATTTCTTTAGTTTGGCGCGCGCGCATTTGTGTGTGTGTACTCTGCTAATTCCAAAGGCCTCTTACTGTATGATTTTTTTATAATTAAATCAATCATTTCTCTGTATGTTATAAAGCATAGTCTTTTTTTCTTAAGCTATATTAATAAAATAGAAGTATTCACTATAACTGTGACATTAATAAGTGAACCAACTAACACCTTTACTTTCAGCTATCTTAAATATATCAACCAGTAACACACTATAATTTTGATTCATTCAGGTAATATTTGTTCTTCTTTATCAGCACACAGGAGTGGCATATGTAAAATTGTCATGTGGATGGTGTTTATGAGTGAAAGAAGTACAACATACTTTCAGTGCAAACATTGTGGTATATGTCCATTAAATTACCTTTACTTCTTATTTATTTCTGGGGCCTGTGAAAATGATCAGTCCCCAACTACTACCTACATAAGTTGTTGGTGATATGTTGTCTGTGCAGAAATGTGAAATAACTAACCAAACAAGCTTTCTGAGAAGTTAATTGAATTTGTTTGTTGTTCACTAGTTTGCACTGTATGTACATGTTGTTGACTACATTGAATGTAGTTTTATTAGGTAAACCCTTGCTATTCATAACTGTTCTAGGAAAAAAAGAAAGTTTCCATTGAATTTCTCATACCAGTGATCATGAAATGCTGTTCTTTATAACTGGATTCAGCTGTGATAATTATTCTCAAAGTGCTCTCTTTATGGATTTTCATGAAATAGTAATAATAGTTGCATGTTTTTCTTAATTATTTCTCTTACTAGTTATTTTTAGCACCGCATGTATATTATTTTAAATATCTATCTGCTAAGAATGTTTCTTATTAGCCTATATAGTTATTTAGAATTGCTTTCCCAGGTATTGTTTCTAAATAGTTGTTTGAATTCACATTCCTCATAAATCTGAAATCATTAGTGTTACAGTATTGTAACATGTATGTATTATAAAACGTTTTTTTTTTTTTTTTTTTTTTTTTTTTTTTTTAATTTTTTCTAATCTGAAAACATTGAATTTCTTGCAAATACAGTTTTGAGAATTTATCATACATCTGTTATCAGGATGTATAATTTGTGGCTTAAACATGCCAAGATACTGAAGATGGTACCAACCATGGCATATAGCTTTCTTTGCTTGCCACATGTAAGACTGCCCTAGAAAATAATACATTTTTTTTTTTTTTACGAGAATGCAACTTTTTTTTAACAGCAAGTTGAATTCATAAATAAAATTTTTTTCCATTAGGTTATTTTTCACCATGTGAAAAAATTACAAATCACACAAGACTCCCAAAAAATTGCTGATTTATTTTCCATGTATGCTAAAATATTAAAGAGTCATTAAAATGTGAACAGCAGTACCACTCTCCTAGTTATTAGAAATTGTACCAAGTACAACTGAACATGAACAGAACTGTACTGTAGTGTATTTAGTTATAGCTGCATTTTAAAACATGTGACAGTGCATCCATACAAAGTTGAAACAATCATTCTTGTTTTGTTTTCTAATGATAATCATTTGCTAAATATGTCTAAAGAAAATGAAAAAAAGAAAAAGAATAGTTTTAATGTTTTACTATGATTAGCAGCTGTATGGTGTTGACTGGGTGTTGAGGTGAGAGGAGGTATTTGGTGAGTTGAGTCAGGCTTTAGTTGAGGTTAGAACAGAGTGGCTGAGACTGACATGTTGATAGTGAACTGATAGATTAATATCTTCCAAATAAAGTCTTCTCTATTTATGCTGCAGTAGCTGATGTTTCTGTTGAAATTTGAAATGATGTAGAAAGGTAAGGTTTAGCACATAGACTGATACATGAGAGAATTGAATTCATTCTACTTTTCTTCTCATTTATGCACCTAAATGCAGAATTGGGTAGTTTTTTATTATATCTTTACTGTGCAAACAGTCCCAACATCGGATTCTCCTCATCCAGAATTTCTGCAGTGTGTAACAACTGTTGCAAAAGGCAGTTGCAGTATCTTCATGTCTAGGATTTTAATTTCAGATTTTTCTACCTCCAGTAATAGTTCGGTATTGAATGAATTCTTTATTTGTTAATCCCACCCTGTCTGACAACAAAATTTGGTACATGTAATCGTTATCTGCTTAAGTGTAGCCTACTTAAGCTGCAATTTTCATAATTTATTTCATTATTGCTTCTCTTTTTCTTTAGAGCATGCAAAATCTTGCTCATATTTGCTTGTAAACTTCCTCTGAACACTGTTCACATTTTTTCATGTGATTTTCTCCCAGGCAGTTACAACATTTTTCATTACAACTTTGCTGTATTGTTTTCCTGAATTCTTTCACACTTCGTTTTACCTTTGTTATCTGAACTGTATACAGATGCCTTGTTGGTAGCTGAAGGTAATAGGCCTTGAAAGTGGTATAATGTCTTGGCCCATTGGCTGAATCAGGGGTTGTGGTTGGGAAAAGTAGTATTTAATGGATATTTTTACAATCTACAGGTTATTCCCAAAATTTAGGATGACCTGTAGTATTATCAAGGACCAGAAAGGCTTCATTTACTGCATAGTGTTGTTCTTTATGAATGATAAAAGGTGGCTCTTTGTATAATCTGCAAACATTTGTTTCCTCCCGTCTTTTTCTTTGAACTCAATATCTCATGGATGTTGCATTACTTAAGCCTTTCATATTGTCAGTGGTATGAGAAGCTTCAATTTTGCAGTTCTTTCAAGATTTTCTCAAAGCCAAAAATGTAAGATGATCTTTCAGTGTAACATTATCAAGGACCAGAAAATCTTTATTTGTTGCATAATGTTCTTTATGAATGATAAAAAGTGTTCTTTGTGTAATCTGCAAACATTTGCTTCATCATCAGTGTCTTTTTCTTTGAGCTCAATACACCTCATGAATGTTGCATTACTTAAGCCTTTCAGATTGTCAGTGGTAGATGAGGAGGAGAAGCTTCAATTTTGCAGCACTCTCAAGACTTCCTCAAAGCCAACAATATAAGGTCCTTCAATGCAGTGGCATAGCGTAGCCCTGCAGTCTAGAGGGGAAGCTCGATATCTTTGCAAATAATATTTTTCTTAGCATTTGTTGCAATATTAAAGAAATGCTTTCTCATATCATTGCATAACACTTGAAGTTAAATTATTCTTCTGATAAAAATCCCCCTTACGAAGCTGAATTCGATGACTAATTTTCTTTTGTATTTCCATTGCCCGACCCCCTCAGGCCTAGCAAACTGAGCTGCAGTCCCAGTTCCCCTTTCTTTCTGAGTTGTGTAACAGTAAGGATCTTCTATTGGTTTCTGAAAGGAAAATTTTACTATTAACAACTTTCTGAAAGTTGTTAAGTAGTAAAACTTCCCTTCATCAATCAATCTCTCCCACTTGGCCTTTGCTCTGTTGGTCTTTTTGTGGGTGTGACCTCCCCATCCTAATTTTTTTTATATATAGCTTATGTAACATTATACATGATACTATGATTTATAAAATATATATTTTTGATATACTAATATCCATTGCGTATGTGTGATTAGAAACTATCATGGTCAACTCAAAATCATTGAAAGGACACAAAACTAATTTTTGTTGTGGGAGAAATCCCTTAAAATCATTCGTGGAGCATGCCTACTGTTTTCTGCTAAACTTTTGCTTCAGTGCATTGCAATTCATGGTTTTTAGCGTGCCTTTTGTGAAAAAAAGGATCATGCTTCTATTATCGCTTTGCCTGTCCTTTCTTCTGTGGACACTGTATCTCTGCAACTATTAGTCTGATTCAAAAAATTCTTCTTGCATTGGGAAGCTTAAAATGTGAGAATGATGATCCTGGCATCTCCCCCCCTGCACAACTTCGCCGCTAGAGGATGTAAATGCAGATGATATCGAATTTAAATTAAAATGCATTTTATTCAGATGGAAAAAAATCTGTTTTCTTTCAATGCCATTTATAACAAAGACTATTTTAGGTTTACCTTCTTTTTCAAGTAATGCACAGATTTTCCATTAGGGTGCATAAAAGTATATTGCATTTCCCCCCATATTTCTGCTTCTAAAAGTCCAGTTTGAAAAATTCTTCCTGCTTCGGATACAGCTGCTAATGGAAAATGTTTTGCATATAATTTTAAATTTTTGGTAAGAATGGTTTGGCCACCAGGCAACATACCTGTTTATTTCTGCTTCTGATGTATTTGTAGCAAAATCTGAGCTTCTGAAAACTTGATTGAAACAATTCTCTTGTGGACCGATACCATGCACCTTAGAAAACCTTTTGAGAATATCTCCTGCCTAAAATAGTGCATAGTTTTTCCAACAGAGGGCATAGGCGTGTATCATCTTTTTGTCGATATTTCTTTTTGAAAAATTCTTTCTTTGTTAGAGAGGGTTTCCGGTGCAAACTGTTTATCACATAATTTCAAATCTTTCTTGACCCACAAGTGTGCCACTAGAGGGTGACATTCACATTTCAGTTTACAGCAATACCTGCGAGACTAAAAACCAGATTGAAAAAATTCCTTTTCAGTCAGATACTACTCGCTATGAAAAACTCTGTTTTATTTCTTCCCAAAATAACGTACAGTTTTGCCTCTAGAGGCACAAACATTTAATCTGTTTTTCTCAGTATCTCAGCTTTTAAATATGCAATTTAATTATTATTATTTTTTAAACACTAGATACCAGTTACCTTGTGGAACATTTTAGGTTTGTATTTGAAGTGTTCTGTCACTAGGTGGTGTTTGTGTACTCCTGTTTGCAGCTGTATCTCCTATTCTAAAAACCTTATTGAGAAATTTCTTTTTTTACTGTATGCCATTCACTACAATAAAGATGGGGAGCATTATTATCTTTAAATGACGCACAGCTTTTCCGTGCTAAGGGGCATAAATGTCAAAACCTTTTTTTTTTTTTTGCCATCTCTTTTGGGAGATGCATTTGAAAAGTTCTTCCTTAGCATAGCTTCTGCCATGAAGAATACTTTCTGTGCGTTTTCAACTTTTCCATTATGCAAAATTCTTCCACTAGAAGGCATAGAGTTATATCACATTTCCTTCTATATGTCTTCTTTTAGCTGTTCTATTTGAAAATGTCTTTGTCTCGGATACCTTCCTTCTGCTATGAGAAACTTTTTATGTGCCATTTGTTAATTTTCCTAACATACTTTTTAGCCACTGGTAAAAGTAAGTAGCTGTTTCTATTTCTGGATGTTTTATTGATTGTATAAATCCAGCTGAATTTTTTTTTCTAACAGGTTGCATTAACTTTGAATAACTTTTTGATAAATTTTGTTCACATTAGAAAATATCCAAAAGACATGCTCATTACAACCAAAAATTTGGTGTCACCTTTTTTTGTCTTGTTTTGTTTTTTGTCATCCTTTGTAAATAAAGTACAGGAAAAGATTGTCCTTATTCTTTTTCAATACAAACTGATTTCATTGATGTTAAAAATTGGCTTAGGTAAATATCCTTCTTTATAAATGATCTTTTGTCATTCAGAACAAAAGAAAAAAAGGAAGAAAGAAAAAAGAAAGAAAAGGTTTGTAACATCATTCAGACTCCATCACCTTCCATGTTTTTGACATTTATCATAAGCTAAAAATTACACAAGCTGCCCAACATTTGCAAATTTCAGATTTGCATTTATAAAGTGTCTAAACATGTCCCATATCTTTTAGCCACAAATCATGAATGAACTTCATAATTTTATGTAGCACATGTTGATTTTCTCACATAAGTATCCCTTATCCAAATGCCTCTGAAATCTAAAACTTTTTTCGAGTGCTGACAGGATGTCACGAATGGAAAGTTTGAGAAAGCTCTGGGAAGGGGTTGGCAGGCTTTGCACAGGTTTCTGTGCATTTTGTTGACATTTCTGGTGAACAATTTCCACATGAATCAATCTGAGTCAGATCTGTTTGTATTCATGATCTCTTTTAGTTAAGTGGACAGTTTTCAGTTTAAATTTACTTTTTTAAATCTTACAGAGAACATTTTTCTTTAGTTTTGAGATAAGTTGGTTTTGAAATGTTCATGAAATTTATTCCATTTTTCACACTTCTGAATAAAATTACACTTTCTGCCCAGAACATGAGCTTCCCTGAGGTAAAAATTTAAGGTCTAGTGAAAAGTGATTCTGACTGATTATTTTAGGGAATTGGCTCTTTTGCAAAATCGATTCTTTTCAGGAAAGAATCATTTGTGAATGGCTCATTTTGCTGATTTATTCTTGTCGAATGAAATGTTCGCAGTCTACTTTAAATTCTTGAAATATCAAAATACCTTTAATTTCTTGAAATATAAATGGATTTATGTTTTAGACATGGTCCCATCTCCAAGCTGTCTTGTTATATAGGCACTGTATGTAAAAACAATACTCCAAAAATGAAAAAAGTATTAAATACTTACTGCCACAAGCATTTCAGATATGGGATGCTCAACCTTTATATAAACATTTTATGTTAATATTAGTACCATTGATGTTTATTTATGTTTATGTATAATTATTTACTTCATTTTCCATGTATATTTTTTCTCTTTTTAATTCAGTACACAAACTGTATTTAAATTTTGAATTGCTCCTGACATTAAAGTAATGCATTAAGGCTGTCTTTGAATGAGTGTTAGGGTTCATCTTCTGCGATAGCTGGCACAAAAATTCACTCTTTGAGCGTGGCTTTTATGTCTCGAGGGAACTGTCCCAGAAGTTAGCGTCAGCGAATCACTGCCGACCTAATCATATTCAGATTGGAAGCAGTCTCTCCTTGTCTCCACAATAAAAGGAAAAAATACACACTGTTACGTTTTAACCAATGATGTCATTTGGGGGTAGAGCTTAGTAAGTAGGCGGAGTTTCTGTAACTCCGCCTACTCATGGGTTCTCTGCTATTATACACATTTTCTCTTCAAAAAATGAATGTACAGTAGGATTTAAGATGATTTATGGTAGACAAGATTCTAATCTCACTTTTGGCCCCATTCAATGATTCCTTTTTGTCCTAGATAATTAAAAAAGTCAGACAGAAATGAGAGATTTCGTTTCTTCCAGACAGAAACACTGCTAAGCTAACTTATCGTGCCATCCAGCACCAAATTGGAATACTTTCAAGTCAGATAAATTGAATTAAAAAAATATAACATTTTTTTTGGAATAATAACTGTGGCATACATTAGCAATGGGCTGGGGTTTTTTTGTTTTTTGTGCTCAAAATTTCAAACACTACAAAATAATAGGCTTCAAGATAATGTATACAAAAGAATTTACATTGCAGATATAGGATAGAATTTCTCTTACACTCATTCAAAGACAGCCTTAACTGTAAGAAATGTACAAAATATTATAAAATGGTATTGTGTCTGTGTTGAATAGCTGGAAGTATATATATGGTAGTGCTGAATGCACTGGCATATCCAGAATTTCATACTTAATTTGAAATCTAAAAGTAAGCAGGGGTCGATCCAGGTAACATTTGATACCATCGGATGGTTCCATCACAAAAATATTTTTTGCTTCAAACGGTATCTTCACAAAAATTTCTTTAGCTCAAGCGGTATCTTCACAAAAATATTTTCAACTGTGATGGTATCGTCACTTTCTGTAAAAAAATTTCTTAAAAATATTTTAGTGTCAGAGGCATCTTGAATATTGTTCTGTTTAACTGATACACTTTTTTTTTTCTTCGTCCTTATGAACAGTTTTCAGTAAAACGGTCTCCGACAGATGCCTGTCAATCACTGCATCATCACTACCGGCAACTGAGGCAGTGCTCACTGGAAGGGATTCCAAAGCATTATGGAAGCATTTTTTCTCCTTATGGCAACCTCACTTCGCATGCATTTTCAAGGGGGGAACTCAAAAATAGGGATCGGCGCATAGGTGAGAAACATCGACTTTGGGCATTGGTGAATACTCATTCCTAAAACATCCATGCATTGGTAGTATCAATGGAAATTTTTGATGTATCGGTGAAACCTTGATGTTTCGCTAAAACATCGAACGACTTTTCCATTTGCAGATGAATGGTCACATCGATGGGTACAATCGCTGCTCAAAATATACTCACCAATTCAACATCGGGTAATCAATATTTGTTAAAACGCTTGATGCATCTGTAGAAATCTCGGTTTCTTCGATGTAAGGGCTTCTGCAACGTCGAGGATAAGAACTCGATTTTTAGTGGTGAAACATTGACAAAACAGCAAAAAAATTACTAATTCATGACAGGAATATTATATTACCTTTTTTAAAAGAATGAAACAAAAAGAAATTCATTTACTTCTCGTAAAAAATAAAATATTCAAGGTGGTAACATCACTGACCATGCAGGATGGAAAATCCATCAGGCTTGGTCGCCAGACTTGTGGAAGTAGTAAGACGCAAGAACTCCTGAAGAAGATCTAATGTATCGATCGAAAATGTGAGAGGTAATGTACCTTAAGAAATTTATCCTAGATAATTCCCGTTAAATATTTATAATACTGAAAGTAATAAGAGGAAGCCATGAAGTCGTTAATTATTAAAATATTCTTTTGCAGTTTCAAACATTGTTATCACTTGTAAAACAACAATGCTTAAAAACATTTTATTTTTTTTATTGTTTTGCATATGTCTACTCAGATTAATCTTTGCTGCATACCAGCCTGGATTCCAGGAAACATATTTGCAATTATGAGGAGAGGTGCATGATGTGGAAGTGCCGACCATACGCTTTATGGGTGATCGCATTGTGACATATTACCGATTTTTTTTTTTTTTTTTTTTTTTTTTTGGTATTTTAGTCAATGAGTTATTTCTTTTCTTTCAGCACTTAAACGTTTTGACCTTTTTTTTTGGTTTAATACAACCTGAAGTTTTGTTATTATATACCCCCCCCCCCCAAATGGAGTGTAATCACAGAGTTGTATTAAAATAAAAGAAAAACTCTGTACGCCCAGTCATCAGAATGGAAAACATAATAAAACAATAAATGCTGTCAGAATAATGATTATAGAGGATTGAAATTGCTTTAAACTCAAAAACAGCTAAATTCACAAAAACAGGGTAAACTTCACAAAAATGGGTATTATCTTTAAAAGCTGGATCAACCCCTGGTAAGTAATTTTATGCTAAAATATGGTAACAGAATAAATGTACATACTTTAGAATTATGATAGAAGATGTTTTCTTTTCTTCAAATGTATGTATGAAAAATTCTCTTGCAAATTAAGATCGGGAAACATTAACATGAAATTAAGATGTTCTAGTTTTTTCAACTCAAAGTTTTTTGCAAAATGTTTAAATAGATAAAATTAAAGGTTCGTGAGGATGATGCGCCTCTGTGCTCCTCTCCTGGATCTGTCGGTTGCTGAACGTCTGAAAAGTTCTGAATGTGTGAAACTCATGCCTAAAGAGGGCATGTTCTTTAGATATTGCTGCTTTAAATAATGTTCATGGCAAAAATGTTAATTATTACGGAAATTAAAAAAAATTAAATACCAGACAGTAGGTTACCATACTTTATTCAAGAAAACATGTAATGGAAACAAACTACACTCTTCCTTCACAAGGAGCAAACTACAAATTTGACCAGTGCTTTACAGGCTTACATCTTTCATTTCATTCCTGATACTTTGTAAGGTAATCAAGGTTATTAATTATTTCCTCTGAAGACATGTAGATATTTAGTAGTTCTTTTGAAGCGGATCATGAACATCCGATTGTATAGATTTGATATGCAAGAGTGACTAAAATGTGCTGATCCCAATATGAAAAAGAAAAAAAAAGAAAAAAGGGAATTCTCTACCATTTTACTATCATTGAAATTACATCGTTCTTGTAGGTATAAAAGAAATGTGAGCACTGAGTATGATAAAGCACTTAAAAGTGAAACAGGGAAAATTTGAAAAGAATATGTCGAGTGAAAGTGCTTTTAATTGTATCAGGGTTTACTGTACCACAGTTTAAGTTGAAATCATGTGTTATTGCATCATCTTATATTTTAGCCAAATATAACCGTTATATTCTCCAGCACTAAATTTGAGCTTCAGTCAGTAAGGTTATTAAGAACTTGTATCTGTAACAATGATGTGCCGAGCTTTCACACTCCAAACGGGAGGCTTTCTCAAGGCCAGTGAACACAAGAATATTTTTGAGAACGACGATACTTTGAAATCTTGGAGCGCGTATCTACTACATGTCTAGGTGATCTTGCGTCTCGCGACCTACCTTGTCTTGATCATACATCGGAATGACCAAAAGATCCCTTACAATTAGGGGAAAAGAACACATAAGACACATTAAAGCAGGCAAAACACAAACAGCGCTATGCAAACAAGTAGCCTAATATGACGCCATACCGATGTGGAAAAACATGAAGAGAATCGCTCCGTACACTGACTACAGAGGAACACTGACTGGAGAAAACGCCAAAATATTCATGCACCCCAACCCTTGCAAAGAGAGCCCTTCCCTCGAACTCTCAGCTGCGTGGAAGATTCTGCTGAAATAGGACATAATGGGGAAAAGGAGAGGGAATGTTTAAAAGGTAGGTCGTGAGACACCACCTTCCGCGAGACGCAATATCACCTAGACACGTAGTAGATATGTGCTCCAAGATTTCAAATTATTGTCGCTCTCAAGAATATTCTTGTGTTCACTGGCCTTGAGAAAGCCTCCTGTTTGGAGTGTGAAAGCTTGGCACTTAGTCGTTTTGTATTTTTATAAATTGTTACACCATTTAATATGGAATAAATACTTCAAATTGTATAATACTAAGGTGTAAGTTCCATTACTGTAATGATGTGCCATTCATTTAAGGCAAAATATTAACTTTAAATTTTATTATCTCTTGTAGATGTGTTAAAATATTTTCTTTGGTATGATATCTCTTTAATTTTGAGTTTTATTAATAAAATATTCATAATGCAAATCAGCATTCCTACAGCATTTCAGTGTATGTGTGTGTATGTGAAAAGTCATTGTGCTCAAACCTTTATTTTGAATTTTTGTAGCATTATTGCAAAATCACACTATAGCAGCTTTTTTCTTGGGCCCGTTAAACATAATGTGTTTTTAGTTTGTGAGTACACATTAAACTTTAGCTCATTCAGTTTACTGTGATATTATATGTGTGATTTTGTTGCATTGTAAAAATAAAATGTTGGAAACAGCTTCTTATGTGGTTATATCTCTTCATTTCAGCACAAAAGAAGCAATTCTAATGCAAGGTAATAAAATAATTCAGTTTACTTGTTGTTTTTATGTGTGCTATTAACTGAATCCGTTCCCTTTTGAATTCTTTTTGCGGTAGTACATCCTGTATGTTCTGTGTGTGTAAACATTAATAAAAAATTTTAATTTATGATCACATAAGAACATAATAAAAATATTTCAATGCATTATTGTATCAAGTTTTGGTTGTAGGTAATATTTCAGATGAGGTGAATTTTTTTCATGAGTATGTAGATATGGTTATCAAAACCAAGTACAGAGAATGAGTTGTTATTCTTGGAAATCTCAGAAGTGAAATTTTAGTTGATAATAGGGGAATCGAGTATGCCATAGTGAATTTAGAGAAAACTGCTTGGGGAGTGTGAATGAGAAGAGCCTCATTGAGCTGTGCTTCAGCAATGAAATTTTAATGGAAAAAAGGACAAGTACTTGGTGGGAAGCATCTAGAAATAGGAAAAGTATAATAATTAATGACTTCATGGCCTCCTCTAATTACTTTTTGTACCGTAAATGTTTTACTGGAATTATAGAGGATCAAATTTCCGATTAATTGACAGAAGTTGTTCAAATTTTTATTAACTGACAGAAGTTGTTTAAATTGCACATGTTTGTAGAGTTACTCTTTTTCTATACAAAGGTACTATTCAGCATAGTCTCCATCAGGAGTTCAGGAGTTCCTGCTGAACTCCTGATGATGATCTAGTTTATAGATTGAAAATTTGAGAGCTAATGTACCTTAATCAATTTATCCTCTATAATTCCCATTAAGCATTTACGGTAGGAAAGTATAATCAACTGTAGAGACACGTGATTGCTGGTACCAGAGTTTTCAAAGGATTTTAAATAAGCAGCAATAACTGTTTAGTGCCATCTGTTTGAGTCAGTTATTGAGCATGTAAGTGACCAATAAAGATAACAAGATTTATTAATATGGATGTTTTGAATAATACTGAAGTGTGTGTGTGTGTGTGTTAGAGAGATACTTGGTTTCTGTTCTGGAGTAGAATTGCTGAAGGCACTGTTTACAGTCAAAATTATGCCCAGGAGAGATGTGTTGAGATTAAGTAAAATGGATTAGAAAAGGTGAGTTATAAGGTCCAAAAGAAAAGTATGTGTGTAACGTATACTCTATATTCACTTTCCTTTTGATTTTTACTATCTCTGGTTATTTTATTTTACTATGTAAATTATCTTCTTACTGAACGAGATGTTATTTCACCCGCTGAATGAGATCTGGCAATGAGTGTAAGTCATGACGTGGTGGTAGCCAGTATAAATAGGCGCGTTCAACGATACGTAAGGAGAGAGTTTGTTGTTGTATGGAGAGCATTGGTTTATGTGAAGGAGAGCGTTGGTTTATGTGAAAGAGAGAGTTTGTTGTTGTATAGAGAGCGTTGGTTTATGTGAAAGAGAGAGTTTGTTGTTGTATAGAGAGCGTTTGTTGTTGTATAGCCAGAGCATTTGTTGTTGGATAGGGAGAGCTTCGTTCTATGTGATTAGGTTGATTCTTCATTATTGTGATACGAGTAGTGTGTGTGCGTTGGATGATTCAAGAGTTATCTAATAAAAGAGCTTTTTCGTAAGTACATCTTTCTCAGTTCATAGTTTTTGTCAGATCTCTGTCTGGCTGTTAGGTTTATGTCATTAGTTGATTATTATTAACAACCAGCGTTAAGACTTTATTCATCCTAATTACTGCTACAACATTACTACCAGTTATAAGTTTGTTCATTACTATTACTACACTACTAGCAGGAGACTTTATTCATGATCTTAATTAACTAGTAACAACAACCATTTGAATTCACTATTAGAAGCTTAGTACAAGCATATAATTCAGTAGTAGAAGCATTATAAAGCATTATACTTAGCTTAGTTAAAAGCTTTATTCATTATATGTGGTATGGCAATACATAAAGATAAGAAAGTCAGAACTGCTTCGTGGAAAATAAAATGGCTTACTGGAAGAATTTAAACCTCAAACTATCTGCAAAGATTATGAAAGGGCTCACGTAAAGGTAAACTGGTGTGTTAGGAATGCAAAAACCTAAGTATATGTAAATTTTGTGTGTTAACTGAGTAAGAATTTCTGAAATGGCCTCAAACTATGTTGGGGTATTGTTAAACCTGTTAGGAAGTTGGTGGTATTGGTGCTAAACACTGGCATAACTTTTTTCAGCTGGGCCCCCCAACAGAATTTTTTGAAGCCCCCCCTACTATTTTTTATTGGATTATATAAGTTAACAACTAACAGTGTTAACTTATATAATCCAATAATTTATAATATGATTATTAATAAATTAATTATTAATTAATCATATGAACAATAGAAGTTAATTAACTTAATTATAATTTTATTATATAATAAACATTTAGAATTAATCCACTTATAATAATTGTTAGAATTATAATTAATAGGTGGTGCGGCTTAAGGAAGGACGCATAGTGGTAAAGTTTGAGCATTACTGAGGCAACATATAGGCTTTAAAATGCCACTGTATTAACCTCTAACAATAGTATTTAGCTTAGGAAAACAGTTTTTATATTTAAAAAATGAAATGAATGTAATTGAAATGAAATGATATATTTAATACTTTTCTTTAACAAATTACATGTACCAAAAGACATTATAATGTTTTCCCAATTCAAGTTAAGCTGAGCAAATGTTTTTCCCTTCTGGCCTTTTCAGAGGCAAATGATTTAATTACTTCACGCAAGTAAAGTCCTTGTACCTTTTCGCATTCAATACTCAACATACTGAGAGCACTAAGTCTTTGTTGACTCATGATACTTCTTAAATAGTTTTTAATCAACTTTAGCTTGGAAAATGATCTTTCTGCAATAGAAACAGTGACAGGAAGTGTGAGAAATAAAAGAAAAGCAGTACATAGATCTGGTAAGCTAGATGCCAGGGTGTAATGTTCAAGAAACAATAGCTCAGCGAACTGTTGGATTGATGACTTATTTTCAATTTCATTTTTCAGAGCTATCCTAAAACTGTTTACCTGGAAGGCTAAATCATCACTAATATCTTCTTCATACTCTTTAACCAATATGGATGCTTTTTGAATTACTTCCTCATCTTTTGCTGCTTCTAAAAACTTGGGTGTTATCACTGTAAATATACTGTTTATAAATTACATACTTTCAAATCGGTTTCGTATTTGATTGATAACTATATCCAATGTAGCATTAAATACTGACACCTCAAAATGCTTCTCTGGATCTGTTATTCTTTCATCTTGTGTGAGCTCATCGAAATGTTTTTTAACTTTTCTGATTCTTTGGTTCTGAAACTGGCATTCGATGCCCCACTGACTTGCAAGGCAGACAATTTGATGTTGGTAAAGTTATTTCTAACCTCAGATAATTTTGAAATTGCACCTTCTAGAAAATTTGCCTCAAAAGATCAAGATCCTTTCTCTGCAGAAGGCTTGAAACCAAATTCACTGCTTCAAGAATTTTTGTATGTAAGACTACTTGAAAAACAAACGAGAAGCTCTCCAAATGTTTCCTCAAGACAGTTGCTTCAGTCCTTTCATCAGGTTTTTTTACTATGATCTTTGAGGGAGCTCTCATGACTTCAACATAGGAGTTCCTTAATGCTTTCGGAGAATCATTTCGTGAAGACCAGCTTGTTGGGCAAAGTTTCTGTAGAGAAAGATAAGCTGACGATAATAGCTCCCACGTCTTTATACTTTCGCTAAAAAACAAATACAATTTTTGAACAATATCATAAAAATGTCTATTGTCAGGAACACCAGACATTGCATCATTCAGTACTAAATTTAGTTTATGTGCAGCACAGTTAACATATTTTGCAGTTTTTTGTTGTTGTTTTTCTATCCTTGTCTTTACACCACTGTAGACACCTGACATGGTTGCTGCACCATCGTACCTCTGATCCCTACACTTTGACAACAACAGTTCTTTTTCTTCAATTCCTTCCAAAATTATCTTTTCTAGTCCACTTGCAGTTTGGTCTTGAACCTCTTTGAAACCCAAAAAGCTCTCATTTATTTTTATGCTGTTAGGCTTTCCTGATGAATCTTTTGAAACTGTTACATACCTAAAGACTTGGGATAACTGCTCTTTTCTGGAAATATCTTGAATAGTGTCCATTATTACAGAAAAAAAATTTAGCAGACTTCATGTCTTTCAATATTTCAGACTCAACTTTTTCAGCCAACACCTGGATTAATTCATTTTGGATTGTTGGACTAAGATACTTGTGAGTGCACTTATCCATACTTGTGAGTTCTTGCCACACAGTATCATACTTGGCAAGTAGTAGTTCTATAACAGTTAGAAAGTTTCCACTATTAGGCTTCTCCAGATTTTTCTTACGGCCTCTAAATGCAAAATTACATAAAGCCAGGGTAAGAGTTACATTTACTACAATGAAGTATTTTGTACCACTTGTTTGTTACACTTTCCACTTCTCTTTCTAGCGTAGCATCAATTGTTTCGTTTCTTTTCCAAATATTAAAAGTAACTCAAGCCTGAAGGTGAACATTGCTTGTTTTGTGGACAGAATTTTTTTTTTTTTTTGCTAGTCCTTTCCAATCCCTGACACCATTGACCCAGTTACTGTGGAAATTTCATGAATTTCTGTCTGCAAATAACCAACAGGTTTTACAGTACACAAAATCTTTCTTAGAATAGCATAACCATTCTCTTTCGATTTTCATACCAGTCTTGGTGGATTTTTCGTAATAGCTTTCTGAAAAACACCTATGTCCTTGTGTCAGATCTCTGGGAAAAGGCCCTCTTGGCTTAGGGCCATGATGAACAATAAATCATTTAATGTCGTCATCTACAATGTCAGAAAAATGTCCATGGTCTGTTGGGTATTCCTTGCCTAATTTAAATTTGCTAGGCTCAGAAAAAATCTTCAAACTTACAGAGTCATTGAGCTTACTTTGAACATTGTTCACACCCTGAGGGGTTCCATCTTGATCCTCATCAGTCTCATATTCATTATCACTGTAATGCTTATTGCAATCAACAGATACATTTGGGTTAGCACTACCACAGTTAGCTTGGGTTTGGCTGCTTACTCGAAATAATGTATCTATTTTAGTTAGTTTTGAAACAGATTTCTCAAACTCCCTTTTACGTTTCGTTGCACCACTCAGATGTTGATAATTAGATTTATGAGAATTAATTATTATCACAAAACACTAATTATGCTAAAAATTGATAAAGTAAAACAATGGAAAAGCTTACCGATAATGAAAATACACGGAGAAAGAAACTTCACCTAAGCCAATAAATCATTGGGGGGTTGCCTTCACCACACCTCAGTGAGGTGTGGTGTAGGCGAGGCGAGTCTACTCTTACTCTACTCAAGAGGGGTAATGGCAATCCGATACTAATGGTGCCTTCACAGCAACCAACGGCAACTTGACACATGCTCAGTTGCGAGGAGAAAAACTTCCCCAGCGGAACGCAACCGGTTGCGTCCCTCCCTCCCTGCCCTAACTCACATGAAATGCCATTCCCTTTGGGTCTATCTAGGGTGTGAAAGGGCTGACTGTCAAACACGCAGTAGGGAATCAACAAGTGTGAACTAGCAATTATCAACACACCTGCCTCATGTGTGGGAAGAAAATGCTTGAGCAGGATGAAAGTAAACTCGTCGTAAACCAAAAGTCCGTAAATATTCCCCCAACGTTCGGTGGGGTCCCCTAACTCTCACCCCCACCCCCACCCCCGCGAGGGGTGTAAGTTATGCCAGTGGTGCTAAAGCATTGTGTAGGTACAAAAGAATGATGATTTAATCAGATTTGTTGGTTAGTGAATACTTTGAAAATTTTTTACCTTGTGCGACATGTGATATAGATGGTGTTACACAGCTTGTTCCTCTGGTTCTGCCTATAACTCTACTTTTCTATCACTTTGGACTCTAGTTTTTGAGGACTTAAGCAAAACTGTCTGGAATTTCGTGTTTCAAATGATGTATTAGGCGTGATCAAACGAAACCCGTTTGAGTGGCTCCTTATTAAGATGAACAAAAAAGTATATCATCAGGTGTGGCAGAATTAAACAAAACAATATATTAGAAAGCAAGAATGCATCAGTGTTCGTTAAAAGAAGTCGCCGTAGGCACTCAGACACGCATCTCACTGCTTGGGGAGACGGCGGATACCGTCTGGAAAGAAGGATTTTGATTGCTCCTTGAATCATTGCGTCACTACGGCCATGATGCCTACATCGGAGTGGAATCATTGTCCCTCTAAAACTTTTTTAAGGGTCTGAACAAAAAAAATAGCCTGGTGACAAATCGGGGCTAAAGGCTGCGTGGTGCAGAACCTCCCACCCTTTCCGTGCTAACGCATCCTGCACAACGTTCGCAACATGCGGACGAAAATTGTCATGCAAGAGAATCGCACCACACAAAAGCATGCAGGGTTGCTTTATTCTTGATGGCTTTATGCTGCTTGTCCAGTGTGTCCTTGTAGCATTTGGCATTGATGCTCACACGAGGCTCTTTAAAGTCCACCAACCAAAGCCTTTCATGGTAAAAAAATGTGGTCAGCATAACCTTACCGGCAGAAGCCTGTGACTTGATTTTTTTGTGTTTTGGTGATCTGGGAAGTTTCCATTGCATGCTTGCTGGTTTGCTGGACGACTCAAAGTGGTGGCACCACGATTCGTCGCCTGCCACTATGCATGACAGAAATGCATCACCCTCTGCCTCGTAATGCAGCAAGTGGTTCAAATTCCAACCCATGCATTCTTCCTTATGGTGGTCAGTCAGCATCTGTGGGGTCCGTTGTGAACACACCTTCCGATACTGCAGTGTCTTCATAACCACCTTTTGAACTGTCCCAAATGACATAGCGAATTTCTCCGCTAGCGAACGTAAGCTCCGATGACAGTCCACCCATATTTTTGCATCAATCTTGGTGATGGCTTCGTCTGTTGCAACAACATGCACTTGGCCCGGCCACGGAAGATCTTTCTTTTCCTTACATCCTTCCCGAAAAATTTGTGCCCAGTCCGTCACTGTTGTTTTTGAAACACATTTGTCACCATACACCACCTGTATTCTGCAATGAATGTCAACTGGTCGGCATTCTTCCTCTGTCAGGAACTAAATCACCACTCACTAATCCACCTTGGATGGATTTGGAATCACACCAGCATGTTGTCAACAATCTGCCGCACAAACCACACATGCAAGATGAATGAATGCGTGCGCACTTGTTCATTGGTCTGCGCTTATCACATGAGCTGCGACATCATCATGCTCCCCGTTCACTGGTCCACGTGATGTGGCACGAACAGGTTTCATTTGATCACGCCTCATGTGTGCATTGTATTCATTGCTTCAGATCTACAATATTTACATGTGTGGCATGTAGATATTCTAATTGCAGAGTGAAATGCCATTGTGCTCAAAGGTTAGAAATTATACTATGTTTTTAATGTTGTAATAATATCCAGAATCTGTCCTTTTCTAATCCACAGACCTGTGATGATTCAGTTATCAATTTACTCCAAAGGTCGACCAATTAATGTAATCTATGTATGTGAGTGTCATGTGAAGTACATAAGTGTGCTTACTGTTATGAATTTTTTTTTAGTGCAGTGTTGGGCACTTTTATATAATTTATCATACTCAACTTTGATGTTTTTAAAATCTGAAAATAAGTTTTTTTATGGATTTTTTTCATCTCTGTTGAACCTCCTACATTGAATTGTTGTTCATCATGGTAAGTTTAAGCAAAAAATTCAAGGTAATCAAAAACATCCATGTTAAATTTTTTAAACATTTCCAACACAGTACTACTAAATATTTAATAGCCATGTTCAGAATAATTTATGAGAAAAATGTTCCTGAAAAATGACACTTCATACTAGGTTTTCATTGTTTGGAATTTTCAGTGCTAGCACCAATCTGGTTTGGGGTGTATGCTATGCAAGTAATGAAATCCATGGTAACCTCATTAATAACTTTTCATGAGATAATGATTACATTAATATGAGGTTTGTGATTATTTTTGACAGCACTGTGAGTTTACCCTTGTCTACAGTATGTACGAGGTCCGATCAAAAAGTTCCGAGACTAGGCCGATATACAACAAAATACTTACGTTACTTAAGTCTGGCTATGATCTTCCTCAAAGTAGTCTCCTTGGGCAGCGATACACAGCCGCCAACGTTTTTGCCACTGTTGGAATACTCCCTGGTAGTCCTGTTCGCAAATAGTGTCGAGCACCGTCTGCGATTCGCTCTGGATCTCGCCCACAGTTTCAAAATGGTGACCCTTGAGCTTCATCTTCGGGAACAGAAAGAAGTTGCAGGGGGCCAAATCCGGCGAGTAAGGCAGGTGAGGAAGGGTAGTCATGCTGTTGCGTCTGCAAAACTGGTGTGTTGCTAACACTTTGTGAGTTGCTGCATTGTCGTGATGGAGTAGGAAATCACCCGTGCACCACATTTCAGGTCGTTTGCAGTGAATGTCCTCCCTAAGATGCCACAGAACATCACAGTAAAAAAGAGAGTGATGGTCTGGCCTTGGAGGCCAAATTCACGGTGCACAACCCCACGAATGTTGAAAAACACGATGAGCATGCTTTTGGTTGCGCTCCGCACCTATCGGACCTTCTTCGGTCATGAAGATGCCAGGCTCTTCCACTGCGACAACTGTTGCTTGGTCTCCGGGTTGCAACCGTAGACTCAAGTCTCATCCCCAGTGATGACCAGCGACAGAAACATTTCATGCGTTTCCATTCCCGATTTGCTGAGTTTGACACAGACTTTGATGTTCGCTCGCTGCTCTAGTTTGCAGTCCATACCAAAATCGCAGCTGTGTTCTGCACATGGTCACCAAATATCACGTAGCACAGCTCGCAATGTTCACAGAACGACGCCACTTGGTACGATGACTCATAGAGGTCACTACCCTCGACTGCTCCTCGCGCATCTGCATACTGCCATCTGTTGGCGCGCTATGTACCTAGTCTCGAAACTTTTTGATTGCACTCCGTATTTGTGTTCTTATTCATCACAGATCTTCATTTCATTTGTGTTTCTGGAATAAGTAACTGTAAATTATGATTGCATGACCCTCAATATTAAAAAAAAGAAAAAAAGAAAAGAAAAAGCGATATGTAACGGGGCATTTTATTCCAACAAACCTAATTAACAGTAAAATGGGTTACAAAGCTAAGGACACGAAATTTGTTTTATTGAAAACTATATAAGAGTGCTTTTATTTTGATATATAGTGACACAATAAAGCATTTTTGTTTTCTTGTTTTCTTTTCATTTAGAGGAAGGCATAGTTAAAATGTACCTTCGTGGACGGCCAATTGTTGTTCATATCCCTACCGACTACCTCCAAGAATATACCCTGAACAAAGTAAACAGTGCTCCTGTTCAAAGGCTGAAACTAGAATGGGTGTATCCTTTCTCATCAATCATTTTTCAGTTTAATTAATTAAGAGCTTCTTTTTTTTCTCAGTTTCATTTACATATTCTGTAGGTCTTTCAATATGTGGGTGTGCAAGTTGATTAGTAGATCGAAATAGAAGATATGTTAGATGCTATACTTGGGCAAAGCTAACCTGATTACACTGTTAAGGTTGTGAACCTGATTCACTGACATGAAATCTCTTGTTTATCAGTATTTCTCCATGCATTAATGGGATGCCATGTGTCAGATACCTTTCCCCTAAGGGAGACAAAAGGAAACTTCCTGCGTTCAATCACAATGTCCCCCTCCTCCCCCACACCTTTGCAGCCTTGCTGACCACCAGACAAACAATTTCTGAATGAATATTTTAAAATAGCAACCAAGAAGAAAGGAGTAAGCTCATTACAATGACCGCCAAGCCATTATCTCTTTGCCCCCAGCTAACAGTTCTCCCCTCCCAGTCGCAGTAAATATCCTCATGTTAACTGTATAGCCTCTCTGAAGTAAAACAGAAGTGACAATGATACCATAAAATGCAAAATTTTTAGAAACTCGACCGAAACTATCTTCATTTTTCAATGTGTGTACGTGTGACATTTAGAACATCTAAATATCCTTGTGCTTTCTTAGGTCTCAGTTCAAGCTCGAACACAGCTTTAACTGGGACTATATTATGCAATGCAAGTACACACTCCATAACTTAAACTCCATAGTCAAGTTAGCCTTGCCCCAAGTATATAAATAAGGTCTGTCATCACTGTATTCATCATATTATGAAAAAGAATTCATCCTTTTTATGTTATGAAAAAGAATTCTTATTTTTATGCATATTTGTAAATAGTAGTGATTTTATTTTTAAGGTCCACTTTCCACATGATTTTTGTATTCCCCAATTTTGATTGAACTTTTCCTCTGCCACTTGGTGGTGTGCTACTTATCCACAGGATCATGCAAATAAACTTAAATGTTTTTTGTCTGCAAAAAATATTACCACACAGTGTGATCCACCAATTTTCCCTCGTACAGGCTTTGCCATAACTGGAAAATTTCTATCAATACCATTTATTTATTTACTTTTATTTCTATTTTTATTTTTTGGTCTGAGCAGTGGGGGAAATCTAACAGGAATACACGCACATGTTCAGGTTTTCTTTGAAAATTGTGTGAGCACTTCCTATAAAGATGTTCAACTGTTGATCTCACATATAAATTCTGTGGAAGAAATATTCATTTCTTAATACATGGAAGTACGTCAGAATTATTAACTCAGCAATCAGACATGATTGAATGTTGCGTGATCAACATTAAATACGGGCAATTCAGGGATGTCTGATTGCTGAGTTAATAATTCTGTTGATCTCACTTACAAACCATTATGTGCTGACCTTTGTGTATTATTGTGACAGTAGTGTTGATCATGTTAGTAGCAGCTGTGGCTAGAGGTTCACCAGTCTCTTCAAACAACTATCCAACTAACTGGCTTTGAATTCTTTAAATTTGTTTAACATAGGGAAAGCTATAAAAATATTTATAAGCTTCCATTGCTGTTTTATTCAAATGAATGCAGATTTTTTTATGTCACTATTTGAGGCAGTAAGAAATAGCACAACTTTTCTCAACAGTAATTAGATTCCTCAATGCATGATGCTATTAAGAATGTTGCTAATGAAATCTTGCATTGAAAACATCCAATGTAACAAAATCAATCTGAGGCTTTAGTCTCTATTGAACACTTGACATGTATAGTTCAAATGTTAATTTGCTGTTTTTAATTTATCATTCAAAAGTTGAATTTATGACAGTGAAATTTCCTTAGCTGACATTTTTTTTCAGTTATGGGTATCGAGGAAGAGATTGCAGATGCAATTTGTATTTCTTGCCCACAGGAGAAATGGTTTATTTTATTGCATCAGTTGTTGTATTGTACAATGTTGAAGACCAAATACAAAGGCATTATCTTGGGCACACAGATGATATTAAGTGGTAAGAAAATAATCTATATTTTTCTGTTTTAGTTTTATTCATTTGCTTTTCTTCTGAAATGAAATAAAGATGTCATATTTTATTTTTTTAGGTAAGCAACTGGGCAGACAGGTGTGGCAAATTGAATGACTAGTGTAGATATGATGGGCATGATGTTAGTTAATCAATTATAAAATATGAATTGAATTTCTGCTGCTTTAATTATTATTAGTCAAAGTTTGAGCACAGTATGCTTTCAAATGAATGCAATCACACGAGAGGGTCAAAACTCATTTAATTCAAACCAGCATAATTTGATAATTTATGCATAGTTAAATGGATATATTATATATCATGCAGTCATTCCTTGAGGTGGCTTCGTTCTCAACTCCAGAGGGAGTTTTGTGGCTGGCAGAAGGTTTGAATGGCCATGTTGGTCTTTATTCTGTAGTTTTTGCTGTAGATGTCTCCGTGGTAAGTCGTTTCGTTTTTCAATTTTCTTTTTGGTCCCTTTTGGAAGTTTTTTCACTTTTTTTGTGCTTGCTGACATTCGTTTGTGGTCTTTTAATACACTGAGTGGCCACTTTATTATGACCACCCCCTCAGTACTTCGTTGGGCCACCTTTTGCCTTTAATACTGCGTCGATTCTTCGTGGCCTGGACTCCACAAAATGTTGATAGGTGGTTTGTGGAATCTGAGACCATGCTTGATGAATAGCACTTTCCAGGAGTGTGAGATAGCAGGGTTGTGGATCTAGCTGTCTGATGGCTTGTTCAACTTCATCCCACAAATTCTCAATGGGGTTGAGATCTGGAGATTGTGGGGGGCCACCTCTCCAGATCTTTAGGGAAGGGAAAGTAAGTTGACTTCTCATAGACTTAACACAGTGCACACTTTTCACTGCAATGTTTATTTTTCTTTGAACGTCCCTGGTTTTGCGGTGAAGGGAATTATCAATAAATAAATGCGTGAGTGGCAGTAAAAAGTATTTGCTACTTAGAGTTTATACGTCACAGGGAGGCTTATTGAGGAGGCTAAAGGGATTTCAGAGAAGCCCATATTCACTTCAATACTTAGTTTTGCGGAAACAATGGATATATTCAGATACGCTATCGCCGGTCCCTCTCAACCAAAAGTTCCTCTGCAGGCACATTCTTCCTTGAAAATAGGAGATGATGCCGATAATCTGTCATCAAGTACATAAACATATTCTTTTACTAGCTGTAGTACAACCAGCAGTGAAAGTGAGAAGAAGAATGCTGCGTTCTTTCTCATACTCCGCCTCAATGGATTTTGGCTACACATTGGTGTGATGGTCCCGACATCATGAGAAGAATTCCGTTCACTGGTGTACCAGAACTGAAAATTAATATGATAGGTACTGAGCCAATCGATTTTTTAAATCTTTTTGCAAATGAGGAATTTTACGATCTATTAGTTAGGGAAAGTAATGCATATGCTGTAGAAGTGTTTATCTCGGGAGTTACTGAAGGTTCACGAATAAATGAATGGAAGGATGTGTCGGTAGATAAGATGGAAGTTTTTCTGTCCTTCTGCTTCATATGGGCATTGCACAAATGCCCCATCTCCAAGATTACTAGAAAACAGATCCGCTATTCAAAACGGACTGCTTTTCTTTAAATATGAGCAAGAACCGTTTCCTTCTGATCATGCGGTGCCTTCATTTTGCAAGAAATCCTCTACCTGGCGAAGCGATTACAACCAACCTCCTTGCAAAAATAATGCCTTTACTGGATCTATTTAATGATACCATAGAGAGCATATACTACCCTGGAAAAGAACTTACGATTGATGAATCAATGGCTTTATGGAGAGGTCGTTTGATTTTCAAACAGTACATGAAAGGAAAATATCATAAATATGGGGTGAAACTCTTATATGCTAACGAAACCAAATGGTATGATTCTAAAAGCTTTGGTTTACACAAGGCAACTGGACTCGGGGGGGGTGCATGCTGCTAATGTAGTTTTAAAATTGATAAAAGGGAAGCTAAATGTTGGTCATGCTATTTATATGGATAATTTTTATAATAGTTACAATCTTGCATTGCAGTTGTTGAACAATGACACTTTCATTGCACTGGAACTCTCTGTGCAGACTGACGAGGTCTTCCTAAGGACGTCACGAAAGCTAAATTTTTTAAGGGGGAACGGAAATGCCAATATTCCAGTGCTGTTGCAGTGTGCAAATGGAAAGGTGAAAGGGATGTTCACTTCATTACCACGAAGTTTGAGGACAATTTAGTTTGAACTGTAAATGAAAGGGGACAGATAAAAGAAAAACTAAAGGCTGTTATCAACTATAATAAATTTATGTCAGGGGTAGATCATCAAGATCAAATGCTAGGGTACTGTCCTTGTGAAAGGAAAGCCATAAGATGGTACAAGAAGCTAGGAAATGCCGCCCCGGTGGCGCAGTGGTCTAAGCGATGGCCTCTGATCATTCGTCCGAACGGGGTCCGGGTTCGAATCCCGGTGAGGCATGGAAGTTGTGTTTGTCTTACGGCACTGGCTCTCTCCCTTACCTGGAACCACGGACCATAAATTAGGGACGGGTGACTGCTTATAGCCCATTTGAGTTGCTCATGGTGGTCGTTAAACCTCCAATCAAATAAAAAAAAAAAAAAAGCTAGGAATACATGTATTTCATATGATGATGATCACTTCCCACAACTTGTATAATAAATTCTCAGGGAAAAAGATAAGCCTCTATGATTTTAGGCTATACATTGTACGTCAACATTTGAATCAAGAGCCATCAACTTCCCGAGCGAAGATATCTAAATCATTAAAAGTATGTGGCCATCTTCCAGCCAAAAAAAAAAAAAAATTAAAAAAAATGGACGTTTTTTGAGGAGATGATGCAAAATGTGCTCTGCCAAAGGGATTCACAGGGAGGGACACTATTACTGCGCCCAGTGCCCAGAAAATCCTGCACTGTGCTTTCACCATGCTTTGAATTATATCATCATAGATAAGGAATAAATATTTTGTCTTCCTATTTTGCTAAAAAAAGTATGTTCCAAGTCGAACTGCATGTAGGATTTTTTACCCTACCCAAATCAAAATGCATGGATTTTGTATTTATCTGGTTATGCATCATGGCACTATTTATCGAATTCTTTGGCGTTTGTGAGTATTATTTCTCTTGTTTTATATGCAACAATGTTCGAAATATGTATCCAGTAAATGTCTACTTCAGTATCGGAATAATATTTAATTGCTGGCAGAATTATGATTACGAATATCAATTATGGATAAATTTTCTCGTATTTTAGAATTGCTAAGTCGTGCAAAGCTAAGAGATGCGAACACACGGCTGGTTGGTCCAAAACGCATAAAAGCTCAATTCTGGTGCCGCGTGACGCGTTGTGGCGTCATGGGAGATTTACACGGGTTTCATACCGGCACCGTGTGCTTGCCGCTGATATACACTGGTGTGCAAAAATTAAGGACGAAGTGGAGAAATTAGAATAACAGTGGAACGAGCAGGCAGAACGGACCAAAAGACCACTCAGGATATAGACTAGGGTCCGGTACGGTAGGGCATGCGTATATATGCAGCATGATGGAGGGAGGGTCGGAAGGGTATAAAGCACATGGGCGGTGTATGCTCAGCAATTCGGTGAAAGCTATTGCACGGTGTACATCGGTTTGAACGACGTCGAGTTGCTACCACCGTGTGATATAGCAGTATCCAGGAGACTACATCTAGATTACTTTACCCGAGGTCGCGTCATTGAAAAGTTGGAAGAAGGTTGAAGTGTGACTAGTCTGGCCGAGGAGTTCAGGATCACTCACAGCATCGTTTCATAAGCTTGGAGAGCATTTCAAATGACAGGAACAGCTGTCTGAGAGTTTAGCAGTGGTCGTTCACGAGCAACCACGACGGTGGACGACCGGTATATTTTCCTACAGGTGAGAAGAGACAGATGGCAGACAGCAGGAGAATTCACAAGGCACGTGCCACAGTCAACTAAACGTCCATTATCGCGTTTTACCGTGGCCAGGAGGCTGCACAAAGGTGGTCTGTTTGCATGACGACCAGTACGGTGTGTGCCATTAACGCCTGCTCATCGGAGACGGCGGTTTCTGTGGTGCCAGGAACACATGAACTGGACACATCAGCAATGGGGTCGAGTTCTCTTTACGGATGAGAGCCAATTTAGTCTGACGAGTGATTCTGGGCATATACACATGTGGAGAGAGCAGGGAACACGCAATTACACCTCCAACATCATCGAAAGGGACCGGTTTGGAGGTGGCTCTTTTAGGGTGGTATCATGCTTGGTAGCCGTACTGACCTCCACATCTTCCAAGAAGGTTCAGTCACTGGTGTCCACTATTGTACCGAGGTTCTTCTGCCTCACGTGTGTCTGTTTAGAGGTGCTGTGGGTCCTGAGTTCCTCTTCATGGACGACAACGCTACACCTCATCATACAGTGGGTGTCGCAGAGCTGTTGGAGCGTAAAGATATTCAATGCATGGATTGGCCCACAAGGTCCCCGCACCTAAATCCAATCGAACATGTGTGGGACCTTCTCGGGAGATGCTTGGCAGTACGTCACCAGCCGCCAGCAACGATTCCGCAGCTGCGATTGGCGCTACAAGAGGAATGGGCTGCGATTGGCGCTACAAGAGGAATGGGCTGCGATGCCTCAACAGCTCCTTGACAACTTCGTCCTCAGCATGAACAGACGTTGTAAATCCTGCAACGCAGTCAGGGGTGATCATATCCCCTACTAAAGACTGGATTTTTCTTGGCAGCCGCCTGTCACATGGGCGTTTCTGTCTTCTGTCCAGTTGTGCTCGAAGCTACCTTTTCAATAAAGTGCCTTTGTATCCTTTGGATTCCTTGTTTGGTCAGTTTTGCTCACTTGTCCCATATTCTTACATCTTGGGGATCTATGGTATGATTTGAGTCGATGTGGAGCACTTCTGCACAACAGTGCATTTGAAAAACAGTCTCGTCCTTCATTTTTGCACGGCAGTGTAGTACGGTGGGAGCGAATGTGTTAAGCACGTCTCTCAGGAATCAGGGCATTCCCAGATTTCTGTGAGGGAAACTTAAATTATCATTTGGCAGCTACTTCTATATTGTAATTAACACTTTTGAAATAAGATGTTTCTATCAGTTAGCATCAGCTAGAGATTTTTAAAAATCAAAATTAATATATTCAACACACATTTTTGAAATGGTGTGTGTTAAGTATATTATTTTAGTATAAACTAGCAATCATGCCCGTTTTTCGAACGGTGAATCTATGAAATCATTTTTTGAATATAAAATTAATGAAAGGGAAAAGTAATTGAAACAGTAAAGCTAAGTCACCCTTTTGAATTTTTTGGTTTTCAGACTTTTTTCTAGGTGTAGAAGAAGTGGTAGAAATATTCAAGCACACAATGTTTTAAAGCAATGTTTTTTTTTTTTTTTTTTTTTTTTTTTTTCGTACGTTTGCAGGTACCCGGACTTTAAGACCTACCAGCATGACAATTTTTAGATCTCTAGGTTTTTTAGAAGTGGTTTAACAATTCGCAAAAAGTTCACAATGTTCCAAAGACACCATTGGGGGGGTTGGACTTTTCTAGGTATCCATACCTAAAGACCTATCAGCATGCCAATTTTCAGATTTCTAGGTCATTTAGAAGTGGTCAAACAATTCACGAAAAATTCAAGCAGATAATGTTCCAAAACAGACTTTTTTATTTTTTTTATATACTTTTCGCGCTGTTTCGATTCCAAGATGGCGGCTTGTTTACAGTTTTTGTTTCACTCCTGGTGAACTCTCTGTTTAATTTTTGAAGAACTTTTTTCAATTTTCTTCAATTTTTATTAAAGGATTTTGCTCTGCCGCCATTCCGAAGTTCCCGAGTTTTTTTACTGTCGTTATTTTTCGCAAGGGCAGACTTTTGTCATTTGAATTTATAGCACTTACTAAATTTACCACTAAGGAAAACAAAAGCAGTCCAAAAAGCATTTCTGTAAACCGCTTAACAACTGAGACAGCTTTACTGACAAAACATATGCAAAACAAATTCTCTGCGTCACCATGGCAGTACGTCACAGGACCAGAACGTTCTTCTGTGGTTGTTGTGAAGACAGACAAGCCGTTCGTTTCTTTCCTTTGCGTCTTTAAAAAATGCTTAAAAATCAGAAAATGACTTTTTCGTAATTTTTTTTTTTTTTTGTAAAAAAGGGACGATAGTTGTAAGTTTATGCTGTAAAAATTGCAATGCGTTATGATTTGTAGTTTGCCATATATCCGGTTTTTTTAAATGGATCCCATCGTGAAATAGAGAATTTTGTGAAATTTTAAATTTTAATTTCTCGTAAACTAAATTGACATTCAAAAAAGGGTGACAATGTGCAAAAATTTGGTCATGGCACTACATGCCTACAAAGTTTCGTGGTTCTGTTGTTGTTAGTGTGTCCGGAACACGACCTGATAGCACTTTTTTTACTTACCTTAACTTTGAAATACAATAGCTCTTGATTATCACCAGAATCGAAAAATGGAAAATGGTTTATTTCAGCATGTTCTCCAAACAATTCTCTACAAATGATGTAAATTTCATATTTTTGTGTTCAAATACGTCTTGGGCTGTGAGCTAGAAAAGCAAGAGTGTTACGAAATTTCTAAAATAGCGGCAGTTACTTTTTTAGAATAGAGAGATACATTCTGTAATGTGTTATTATCAGTTATAATCATTGGCTGAATTCAGTGTAGCAAACATTTTTCAAATCTTCTGGGAAATGAAATAATCAGAAAAATGTGAAGAAAAACAAGAAAAATTTTTGCTGGTAATATATAAATTTACTCTCAAACATGAGTATTGAATAAAAAGCAAGCACTATTTCAAAAGTTTACCACTAAATAGTGATTAAAAATAACACATTTCTATTTAATTTCGTATTCATTTAAAAAAAAAAAATTAGTGTGTAAATGCCTTGCATTTTTGTGTGTGTGTGTGTGTTTTGTCAGGTATGCTTTGAGATTTACAAAACTGCTATGATTATAGTGGATTGTAGGTGTGCTTCCATGAATCTTATCAAAGGTGTGTGAAGATATGAGACATATAAATATTCCAATGTTCGGTCACCGAGTAAAGTCGCACCATATCAATTAGTACAGCTGTTTCATGTCACTGTTTCTGTGAAGGATAGGTGGAGCAGCAGTGGGAGACCCCAGACACACACACACACACACACACACTCTCTCTCTCTCTCTCTCTCTCTCTCTCTCTCTCTCTCTCTCTCTCTCTCTCTCTCTCTCTCTCTCTCTCTCTCTCTCTCTCTGAGGCATTTAACACAACAAATGGGCAGTGTGTCATGCACACCAAGCTGCCAACACAGACAAGCACCTTTATTACTGCCATTGGTTTTGTAAATTCATTCGCAACAATGTGGTCATTCTTGATAAGAATATTTCCGCAGATGAAGCATGGTTCTGCCTAAATGTGAAACTGGAAACCATATAATTTATTTCTTATAATGGTAATATAGATGCCATATATATATAATAACTATGTTGACTATATGAGAAAGACCCACCAGGAATTGGATGAATAACAAAGAAATAATAAAAACAGATTATTTAAAAAATTTGAGAAATTATCAGAGAATAAACAACTGAACCAAAGACAAATGGATAGAACAAGGACAAATGATTATGAAAATCTTTCAGATATTCATAATCATTTGTCTGATATCTATATTATGTTCACGTAACACTTTATTTAAATTTATTCCTTCTCCTGTATCTGATGATGGGTTCTAGGGAAACCCGAAAGTTCTTATATACAATAAAATCTTTAAATTCAGCCAACGAATTTAAATTTGTATTGTGAGTGACTCTTGTTTTTTAAGATCGTGCATTGAAGGCAACTAACTCGATTACTTTGGACTATTTCTGCACGAATTCGAATTCTCCTAATACCATCCTAGTTACACGTATATATTTTTGCACCACTCCTCACAGGATGAAGAAGGAAATATTTAACGCATTCAAACGCTTCCGAATAAGACTCGCCGTGGAGGAAACACATTTGTGTTTTCTAATAAATTGCAGAGACTTGCACATCATACCCAAATTCCTGAGACTAAGGACGAAACCTCATTCATGGAGGGACGCTCAAGTGCTAAAATACGCCGAAAATAAAAGACTCTTTGCTGAAATCAGAGCCAAAAGATGTCTACTGGACACTCTACAAAGAGGATCCTATGACTCATACCTGCGACTGGCTGGTGTAAGCCATGCTATTCACTTTAATCAATACCTCACGGTACTTACGGCTATTATCGAATCTGAAGTTAAGCAAGCACAACAAAGGCACATCCATAAACTACGTAATCTTGTGGACCAGGACGTTGTTGAGAGGAACCGTACCTCATGTACACGTAGGCCTAACCAGAATCAATCAGAACCTTCAATTAACTTCATCAATTACAGTGATTATGTTCTAAACCAAATCCAAATATCAGCACTAAATAAAGGCCTAAAATTCGCCTTCCCGAACTCCAGGATTAATAAGTTGAAACTCATTCCGCAAGCAGAAGCCATCATCTCTCATCTACCATTAAGAAAACAAAACGAAGCACGACATCGAATAATCAATTCGATTAGGAAATTTCATGTTCAAAGACACAACACGGATTTGACTCGTCTTACAGAAGAGAAAAAGCAACTTTTAGTATTACGCAACGATCCCAATATATCGATCATATCCGCCGATAAAACCTCGCAAATTATTATTCTGAACAAAATAGACTATCGGAAGAAAATGCTAGAGGCAATTGATACTATCCCGCACGTCACTCTTAGTTCGAACCCTATTAACGCTACCATAGCGGCCATACATAAATTAAAGAAAATCTCAAGCCTCCCAACAGCCATTTCACAATGCTTATACTGCCCTCCAGGTGCACGAGTTCCTGAACTTTTTGGTAAACTAAAAACTCATAAACCCGGACACCCATTACGCCCGCTAGTATCTGGATTTGCAGCACCAACCAGACCTATAGAGAAGGCACTAACTAATTTCCTTCAACCATTAGTTACTAATTCACTCTACTCTGTTAAAGGCACAGTACAAGCTATTAACAAGATCAAATCCTTTAATGCAAATAACTCAACCTTTATTATGGCTTCTCTCGATGTCATTTCTTTGTTCCCTAATGTTCCGATTAAAACTGTTCATGACATCATTCAGATAAAACTACTTGAACTAAAATACGAACCCGAAACGATCCAATCCATCATTACAGCCTTAAAACTAGTTCAAAACAGATCATATTTTCAATTCGACAACATTATTTATCGCCAAACTGAGGGCGCCCCAATGGGATCACCACTATCTCCGATCCTAGCGGAAATTCTACTACAGCACATAGAAAATAAAGTGCTACAAGAATATCAACAACCTCCGTGCTTTTACATAAGATATGTTGATGATGTACTTCTCTTCTGGGATCACGAACCAGCTGACCTACGAACTTTTGCTGAACACTTATCATCCCAAATCCCGACCATAAAATTCTCCATTGAACTGGAAAGTGAAGGTAAATTGCCATTCCTGGATTTTATGCTTGAACGAGATGCTGTCACTTGCACTTTGCAACACTCTGTATATAGGAAACCCACTTCGGTACCTACGTTGATCCCGGCTTCTTCAGCACATCCAAAAAGCTATAAACTCTCTTCAATCTTTTACCTTCTACGCAGAGCCATCACGCATTCATCTAGTTTCAGCAGACGAAAATGTGAAATTAACAAAATTTTCAACATCACCCTAAACCATGGATTTCCCACCTTTATCATAAAAAAAGCTCTTAAGAAGCTCCACCAAGAAAACTCAACTACTCTCCAAAGGGACCAACAACCTCGTAGATATATAGGTTCAATAGATTATTATCCAACCATAACACCTGTTCTCAAAGCCATTTGCAGAAACTTTCACCTGGATTTTGGAATACGTACTACAAACATTTTCCAGTTAATTAAAAAAGATCGAGACCAGGTAACAAAGCTAAACAAATTTGGCGTTTACAGCATCCCCTTAAAAAGTATTGATGATGACACTCCAGATAGTAAATATATAGGATCTACAAAACGTACACTAGCAACAAGACTGAATGAACATAAATACGCCGTAAAGAATGGACTTAAAAATTCTGCATTGTCTCGACTCGTTTGCGATGGCCTGCACTATCCAATTTGGAATGATGCTTCCATCATCGTAACACCTAGTGCTGTCTCTACATTGCTGTTCACTGAGAGCCTTGTAATTGCTACTCAGAGACATTTATGCTGCAATGACAATGTTCCAGTATCTGTACCTACAATCTGGAAACTATTTACAGTACCGAATACGAGGCAAACTGAGGACGAAATCACTTAATCTCGATTTCTGCTGTAGTGCTCTTTGTTGTGGCTCCTGATGAAAACAACACAATTTATACCTACTAACCTTCCTTTATTTTTACAATGCAGTATTATATGTATACCTGCATTCTATTTCCTTTATTTTCTTTATTTCATGATACATGCCACTTCGTTTGACAATTTGATGCCACGTGACATTATGTCATATTCATATCTGATATCTATATTATGTTCACGTAACACTTTATTTAAATTTATTCCTTCTCCTGTATCTGATGATGGGTTCTAGGGAAACCCGAAAGTTCTTATATACAATAAAATCTTTAAATTCAGCCAACGAATTTAAATTTGTATTGTGAGTGACTCTTGTTTTTTAAGATCGTGCATTGAAGGCAACTACCTCGATTACTTTGGACTATTTCTGCACGAATTCGAATTCTCCTAATAGATATACATTTGTCAAGGATACAAACAATAGCCCTAGAAAAAGGGGCAAAATATAGTTATCCCCAAGATATTGGAAAGACAGAAGAATATATCCCAAAAATCGAAAACCTGTTAATGAAATTTGACGTTTAGGATCAAAGTAAAGTTAGGACAAAAATAACCAACGCAATTGCCAATGCTAAAGAGCAGAAAGGAGAGAGAAAAAAGTTGGATAAATTAAAATATGAAAGACAAAAACTGCTGGACTTGAGAAGAAACCCAGACATCAACATAATAGAGGCAGACAAAACTAAACAACTTATAATATTAAATACTAGCAATTACAAAAATAAAATGGGACAGGCAATAATGAATCTGGATACAGAAATATGTGAAAAAGATCCATCCAACTGACAGACTCATAAGAAAGTTAGCAGAAATAAGAAATCACGGCTGTCTACCACGAAACATTATTAATGCACATCCACCCATCGGTGCCAGAATGCCAAGAGCCTTTGGGAAAATGAAAACCCACAAAGATGATGCACCAATGAGAGTTATAGTATCAAAACAATGTTCTTCATTGATTAATTTAGAGAAGAACCTATTTAAGTACTTATCACCCATATTTATGGGAGGTAGATACAACGTCAAGAATATAGAAGAAGTTATACAAAAAATTAAACAAGTGAACCTCAAGGGAAAGAGTTACAATGGCAAGTTTGGATGTTACATCATTATGCCCAAACACTCCAATACCCTATGCCATTGAGCTAATAATTAAAAAGTTAAGAACAAAAAATGTGTTAAGCCAAATGGAACTAAATTTTATATACAACAACAATTATTTCCAATTCAATGGGAAAACTTACAGGCAGAAGTCCGGATCACCAATGGGTTCGCCGCTATCAGCAATTTTTGCAGAGGTCATAATACAATGCATGGAAGAAACAGCGATTGAAGAACATACTTTGAAACCACTGATGTATTGTAGATATGTAGACGATATATTGATATTTTGGGAAAATGAACAGACAGACCTAATTTGTTTTAAGGAAAGAATGGCATCTATATTACCATCAATTAAACTAACAATATAATTGGAAAGTAACAACCAACTACCGTTCTTAGATATTAATCTAATCAAAAACAAGAACAAAATCTATTATCAGGTCTATAGAAAACCTACATACGTGCCATCAATAATCCCGAAAAACTCCAACCACCCATGGGCACATAAAACAGCTGCAATCAGAAACTTAATAAAAAGAGCATTCACTCATTCCAGCAGCAATAAATACAAAGAGGAAGAGCTAATATGGATTAACAGAATGATAAAAAACTTTGGATATAACAGAAAATCATCCCAGAAAATTATATATAACATCAAGCATAAAATACAAAGACCAAAAAAGGAAGAAAATAAATATTGAGGAAGTTTCCCATATATTAAAGGACTATCTCATACCATAGAACGAATTTGTAAAAACCAAAAAAAAAAAAAAAAAAAAAACATTGGAATATCTGTAAAGACACAAAGAGATATGGTAATAAAAAATAAAGATCAAGTACAAATATTGGAGAAATCAGGCATATATTGTACCAGTAAAATGATTAACAATACTGATAAAAAAATAAACTATATAGGAAGTACTAAAAACCAGGTTGAACCAACATGTAACGAACTGGAATAAAGGGGAGAAGAAAACTGCATTGGTGCAATATTGCATAGAAAATAATACAGTACCAGAATTTGAAAACATCAAACACCTAAAATCCCACAGAACGGAGAAAGAGATTAGAATCGCAGAATCTGTAATTATTGAAAAAACCGAAAGTACTAATTGCAACATTAATCAACCCAACAAATTACCTGTGCAACGTAAAAAGTTTATTACCGACGAGAAAAAAATAGAATAGAAAGTAATTCCCAATAATGATACCAGAGGACACCACCAAAGATATACGAACGAAAATACGTAACGCCACCAACGAATCAACAGCGAGAGGGAGGGGGAGTGAAGTAAACTCCAAAGAATTGCAGGTGACAGCCATTTGCAATCTTTCCTAACTCTGAAGATGGGCGTGTATGCCCGAAACACGTGTAAGTTCCACCCAAGTGGGAGTATCCTTTGCGACACAGCACGAAGAGCGAGGAGGACGGCCGAAAGTGTTTGAAGGGTTGAGAGACAGCGGTCCCAAGGTTTTTAAGATTTTTAAACTTTTAATCTATTTCTTTAGGATTTCTAACCGGAATTTCTTTGTTTCTCAAGGCTTGAATGCTCACCTATGTGTTTTAAAAAATACCTAAAGTCAATATAGGGCCAGGTTTTTCGGATGTTTCTTTCATTTGATAATTAAGGGTTAACAAAAACTTCGACTGTTCATTAATTTTTAGCCAAGACTTTTTAGCAAAAACTTCGTCTGTTCATTGATTTTTAGCCAAGACTTTGTTTTTTAAGTCATAATCACCTTTTAGGCATGAACCATGATATTTTAATGTCAAAAATTGAAAACAATAAAAAGAAGAGGACCACCAAAAAACATTGTGAGTAGAGCCTTTTTTATTCTATTTTATAATAATATCATGTCTCAAATGCAAGGAATTTCTAAACTTCCGACGTCCAGAATATATCGTGGCAAAAGCGATAGCTAAGATTTTTCAAATAATTGAAGATATTCAATATATATGAAACTGGGTTCCAGAACACAACACTCAGAACATATGAAACTGTTGCAAAAAATCTCCGTGCCTTACATGAGGTGCAACTTCATTCTGAGAAAGTCGGCATTTGGCTACAATGTCACATAAGGAAATTGTGGGACTCCTGCTGTTGAATCCATGGTAGACAGTACTGTTGATAGAGATATTGTGCAGCAGTTTGTAGCTTTGCACACTACTTAAAAAATGATGGACATGCTCTGCTACTGTTTTGGTGATAACCACATCCCTAAAAATCTTAGGCCACCTCACTCTCCTGGTTTAACCCCATGAGGTTTTTTTTCTAGTGGAGAGGTGACTTAATGGAAACATCCTATAAAGATAACTCCCAAATGTTGAATGACCTGTAGTCGGCAACAGATGCAGTCACTGTTGCAATGCACCACATAATATGTGCAAATGTGTGTGTGGATTGGACTTTCAACAGAACAGAGGAGATTTCCAACACCTGCTGTTAACTTCATTCATATTCCATAGCCTATGTAAAAGATATGCATGTACTAATTAAGCACATCAGGGCTGGAAAAATGTGTTCCAGATCTAGGAGCCAGGTGAAACTATTATGAATTTTAAAGAACAACACGTAAATGTATTGTGTAGTGGTGATGCTAGAACGAAAAGTAATATAGTATATTTGCTGCCATTTTTTGTAACGCCAAACCACTTACCGCTAAATAAAATTCCAATTTGGTCCATAATTTTCTTTTCCCTTTCTTCCAGTCACTACTCTCAAAAAATCAAAATTTTAGGTTTCAATTTTATTAAAATGCAATTTGTTGAAATTAAATTCTGTACATGTAAACTCAAAGTATCGTATATTTTCTTCATATAATCTGCAGCCTGTGAATTCAGAATTTTTTTTCCATTCGTATAATCCGCTGTGGTGCACAATCCACAGGCCCGAAATTAAAAAAAAATCACATAATCTGCTGCAGCGTATAATTTGTAGGTCATGAAATTCAGAAGAAGAAAAAAATTATTCCTTTTTATGATCCACAGTGATGTAATGACCCAAAAGTCCAAAGAAGTAGAAATAAAATGATCTCATTTAAGAAAAAGGAACTCATTTCTTAAATACTTTTGTGTCCAGTGAATAAAGGACAAAAATTCCTAGTTTGCGCAGCTCTATCGTTTTTCATTAGTTACACTTAAAAATCCATAAAAACTGTAGACAATCAATAGTATTAGCATTTCTGAGAAACTGAAAAAAAATTTGAAAAACCAATGAACAAACAAAAACCTTAACTAACATGATTAGCCCAGCATAACTAATGAATGCTGTGGAATAGCTCAGATGGCTTCCCACAACATATAACTGTCCGCAAACACAAATAGTTGTATCACATTTTCTGTCAAATTGCTTGTAAGAAGAAAAAAAAACATATTTATATTGCTTTATGGTTCTCTACCTTCGTGTTGCATTACATTTTCTCTGTTAACAAATTTCTGATATTTTCCAACACCAAGTGGATTTTTAAAAAATTAAAGTACTGCAAAACTCTTTTTATGCAGAGTGTATCCACAGAACATAAAACTTATAACTTTTTAACAGATAATCTGCAGATTATACAACAGAAATTATAGTATTTACTAAAATTCCTAAATTTAAAGTAAATTTAAAGGGCACCAGGGTAACCTGGGGCCCAATAATTTTCCATCCCTGAGATACATTACTATAATTTTGTTCATGTAATAAATTCAAAACTTTGAGTGAAGGAACTTTTGGGATGTTCTGTCTGAGAAAAATTGTTTCTGTGCTTAAGCATGGAGAAACATGATGCAGTCATGAGTGTTTGACTGCATCCTACTTGGTAGGGCATCAGTGGAAGTGAAATCATATTGATGATGCATATCAAATATGCAAAACTTAATTGTTCTTTATGCACTTGATTAATTATTCTGTGAAGTTCTTGAGCAACGTTGCATGGGTAATAGAAATGACAGAGCACAACACTTATATTATGTTTGCATTAAGATCTTATTGGGAAATATGAGGGTTGTACCGAAAGTAATACAAAAGTGGAAATAACTTTTTTATTAACTGACAGAAGTGATTCAAATTGCACATGTTGGTAAAGTAACTCTTCCTCTATACAAAGGTACTATTCAACATAGTCTCCATCACAAGCGATGCATTTGCGCCATTGTTGAACCCGACTCTTGAATCCTCTTTGAAAAATTCAGGTGTGGACTGTTGTACCCACTTCTCCACAATTACTTTCACCTCGTCTGTGTCATCAAATCGTCGCCCCTGGAGACTGTCCTTTATTGGACCGAACAGGTGGAAGTTGGAGTGTGCCAGATCTGGGCTGTACGGTGGATGGGGGACCACTGACCAGCCTAATTTACTGATCACCTGATTTGTTGCCAAAGATGTGTATGGTCTCGCATTGTCATGGTGAATGTGGATCCTTTCCAGATTCTTGTTCAGTCTTTTCCTTCTTATGGCTTCTCTAAGCTTCTTGAGTGTCTCAATGTACCGCTGGCTGGTAACTGTACGGCCATGTTCCAGAAAATCAAGGAAAATGACAACCTCTGTCATCCCAAAAAACAGTCACCATGACTTTCTGTGCTGATCGCTGGCTCTTGAACTTCTTAGGCCTTGGTGAAGAGGTGTGACGCCATTCTGTGGATTGATTCTTTGTTTCCGGATCGTAAAGATATGCCCACGTTTCATCCCATCACCAGATCGAAAAAAAATGTGTCTTCATTGGCTTCAAAAGCTTCCAGCAGATCAGAGCAGACTTCCACCCTTCTCTCCTTCAAATCGGGTGTCAACTGCCGAGGTACCCACTTTGCACACACTTTCCAATATCCTAAGTCTTCCACTATCTTCTATATGGCATTGTGGCCACAGTCTAGTTGTGCAATAAGCTCACAGATTGTGACTCGTCTCTCCGTGCAAATCAGTTCATCCACTCGCTGATGATTTGTGCCAGTGAGCGCAGATGATGGTATCCCACTGTGTGGTTTGTCTTCAATGCTGGTTTCCCCTTCTTTAAACTTCTTCATCCATCTGTGCACATTGCTCTTTTCAGTGGTGTCATCTCTGTAAACATTCTGTAGCCTTCTGTGTATGCCAGAGAGCCTGCACCCTTCTTTTGTCAAGAACTCAATGACGGCACATTGCTTCTACTTGAAGGAATCCATTATTTACTTGCAATGAAAAAGAAGAGTTACTCTACCAACATATGCAATTTGAACAACCTCTGTCAGTTAATAAAAAAGTTATGCCCACTTTTACATTAGTTTTGGTACAACCCTCATATTTTGCTTCACTAAGAAGAAGATTTGCCAAAGAACAAAGTTTGCTGTATACGATGCAGTATTTAGACAAACCGTCTTCTATGGCAGTGAGAATTGTGTATAAGGTAAGGACAGGATTGCACTGGAACCAGTTAGCATCAGTTTGCATGAACTGGCACTTAAAACTTATGAGAGCTCATTGAACCAATTCCAAAAAAATTGAAGCAATCGAAAGAAACAACAAGATGCAAAAATTATAATACCAAACTATAAGATAGGAAAGTTAAAAAAGAACAACAACAAAAATAGCAATTTTAACATTGCTTTAATATTTATGATAAATAAATAAATACAACCAGCGAGTCTGTTTTAACTTGCATAAAACCAATAGCCTCTATCATTGAAACTCTGGATTTGTAGGTGGAACATCACTGTTCTACCAGCAGGACCTGGTGGCTCATTTGCCACAAAGAAAGAAGGAGTCTGCAGTAGAGTGCTTGAAGAGGGAAAGAAACAGAAACATTGTTGTATGTTGTGGCTGAATGTATGCTTTTATTAACTTCGAATAATTTGTAATGCAAAGCACAGGATATGACTGAGTATTGTCCATATCACCAGATTAGGTAACAATTATAAAGTGAGTAGTGCAAAAATGAAGAGAGCTGTTTTATCAGAATTAATCCCTATATTTGATTGTATTATTTATAATGGTACTGAATAAATTTAACATAACATATTTTATACAGCATATTGAAAACACATTGTGAACATGGCTTGCAAAATGTGTTCTAGAATAAATGTAATTGTCACATATGAGATTTGTAGCATTTGTTTCTGATAATATATTAATTTCTATTTATTCTTTACATTTTAGCCTTGCCCTTCATCCTAATAAACTTCTTATTGCCACTGGTCAAGTAGCAAGCATTGACAGGAGAGAAAGAAGGGTGAGTAATGATGCATTGAAATAACTGTGTATTATTACCTTGTTACTGAAAATTAAAAGTTGAAATTATCATTTGTTTGTATTGTAACTTTACATGTGTACCACAAATTGAATAAGTTGTTTGATATGCTGTATAACTAGTTGATAATAATAATTCTTTTTGTACTGTCAAATTTTCTCATAATATTGCAGTTTTAGTCATAAAAATAAAAGTTATGAGACATTTTAAACAATAGGCAGAATGTGTAACAAAATTAATTGAAAAACAAAATATAATACAACTATAAACAAGAACATGTAGTAACTTTTGAAGAATTCAAAGATAATGATAAAATTGTTGTTATAAAGCTGACAAGAACTAGTTACTAGTTCTAACAGAAATAGAAATATACATTAAAAATTGGAACAAGAACTTGCCAGTATCTGAAGAAATGAGTGAAAATCCTTTGAAATTAACTACAATAAACTGATAAATTTAAAAGCAAAAAGCCAGCTAAGTTAAAATTCAAAAATTATTCAAAGGTGCATTGCAGAATGCCTTATGGCACAATAAAGCTTCATAAAATGAGATAAACCATTAAGGTCTATTTCAGATTCAAAATTCCTCTTCTCTGTCTAATCAAAATTACTATCTACTGAACCAAGTGAAAAAGAAAATACTGCATTAATAAAGAAAAAAAAGACTCAAAAGTTTTTAAAGTGAAGTTTAGAAAGCCTTACTAAAGTGGAAAATTCATTAATAACTGGTCTGCATGTAATATCCTTGTGGAGTAACATCATTGCAGCTAACTTCTTGCAATTCCTAGCAGAAGATTTAGCTGATAAAATAGTCTTTTTCATAATCACAGTAAAGAACTTACAAGAATTTATGAATTATTAATATTTACTTTCAAGCATAATAATTTGGTCATGTGACAGAGTTTGCACAGTCCCTGGAATCATGAAATAATCTTGCAATTTTATTTCCCTTTTTTCCAGGCCTTGAACAGTCCTTTATTTTTTGTATTTTTGTGAAAAGTCTAGAAACAGTAACATAATTTTTCTCGCAATGAAATTTTTAAAGAACAATGTTTAAAAATTAGTATAGGGGGTGGTCAGTGATTCAAAAAGGTGGGAAAAGTCTGCGTATCTCGCAGGATGTCTGTCTGCCTGCTAAAAATGTTCAAAACTGTCGGAAAGGACTGCTCGAGCAGGAAGGAGAATGTTCTGTGGTTTTCTGTTTCCTGATTAAAAAAATTTTCATGATTAAGTCTGTTTTTTTTTTTTTTTTTTTTGCTATTTCTCTCTCTCTCTCTCTCTCTGATTATATTCTTATTTCTTATATTTTTTTTTATTATGTCTTTCTTGTTTAATACCTTCCATAATAATGAATAAGAGTGACCATATTTTTAAAGAATTTTTTCTAAAGTAATGCATGTGTCCCTGTTTATAACAGTCCCTTCTTCAAAACCAATCAGTAGGGCAAGGATTTTTGTACCCCTTTTTCTTTTTTTAAGCGAAATTAAATTTTAAAATCGACACTTAATCTCTCTGTGATGGAAACTGTGCAATTTCCAAACCATAAAATTATTTTCACTGCAGAGTGAGCAATGCAGTATTGATCTTTGATATTTAATTTCGTTAAGATGCCTGTTTTCCCATTCCTTAATCACTTTTTGCTATATCAAGAAACAGAACAAACATTTTTGTTTTCTTTTGTTTAAAGTGAAATAAAGTTCAAAAATGTTACTAATCACTCATTGTGCAGAGAAAACTACTTTATGGGGAACAAAAGATTGAAACAGAGAGATAAATTTTTGATTTTGAAATTTAATTCCTTTTTAAATGAAAGGATAACCATGCCCCTTTTGTTTCTGGCTATTTATCAAGAAGTATTCTAGCAATGGCAAACCATGTATTTTTAGCAAAATTAAATTTCAATTTAAGTGATAATTTCACTCCTCATTCTGCTGTGAAAACAATTGTAAGGATCATAGAAATGGTGCAATTTCTAGCAAGGACAAGACCAGTAAACATTTTCAATTTTAGTTTAGCCTTAATAAAAAAAAATGCCTGCTCTATTGAGTGATAAGAAAATGTGCATTTCTTTAGGAAAATTTTCTAAAAAATACAAGTTCACTTTTTTGCAATAGCCATTTTAGTGCAATTTTTTTATGGTGCGTTACTTGTTTTGTTGTTATTTTGGGGTTGAATGGGCCACCATGAGCAACTTCTACCTGTGTAGGTATTTATTATGTTTACTACATGATTCCCATTGAAACAGTGATGGGTTTCTGAGGAAAACTAGAAAAAATATATTGGTACTCTTAGCATTTCCCACAGCAAGTCTTCACACTACACACAATTTTTAAAGCAAAAATAAATTTTTTTAATTAAATTACACCATTATTTTGCAACTCTTGCAATTTGTTTGTTACATACTATTATACCTTTTGTTTCACACACTTTTGATGCCTACAAGTTTTTTGTGCTGACGTCTTTTACTTCCCATGCCAACATCATCTACAATAGCCAAGCTTCTCTCACGCTTGAATACAAGAATATCAAAACCAGTGCTTCCCACTACCAATTCCCTAGTGGGCTGGTGGACAAACTTGTTAAAAAGTTTGAAACCAAAAATTCCACTACTTTCCATTCTTCTAAGATTAATTGACAGTTTCAATTTGTCAGCTACATTCCATTCCTTGATCAGTCTACTTACCAGTTACATCAAATTTTCAAATCTTATGGCTACTTGATTGGTATCAAATTCAGTCCAACCATCATGAAACTTATGCTCTTTGACAGAGATGAAGTTGAACTCCTGAATGCCCCTGGAGTGTACAGAATTCCTATCTCCACTTCTGTTCAGCTGGCACCATAGTTTACATTGGCTGCACTTTTTGCAGCATCAGCAAACGTTTAGATGTGCACAAAAAGTATGTGACCCTAGTCAGACCCAATTTCTCCCTATTTGTCACTCTCACTGATGCTTCAGCAGAGCCTTTCTGGAGTGATACAAAGAAAATTGCTCCTTTCATCCATAAAAGGGATTTGTGTTTTCATGAGAGCATCAAAATCTCCACATCTTCCAACTGCAATACCGATAGCCTTTATTTCATCCCCATCATTTGGAAGCCCCTCCTATTGGTTGGCAACAACCGTAATCATGAACTTGAAACACCACATCTGTCACCAGTCTAGATCCAAATGTTTATTGGTGATCAAGGCCCAAGCTGGGTTGAAAGCTACTGTATTTCTTTAGTAGTCTCTTTTTTAACATGCCATGCATGTATCTCAGCAATCTGTATTGTTTGTTACATGTAATACAGTTTTATTCACTACTGAAAAAAGCTAAAAACTATTGTTTCTTGTAGTGTAAACAATTCTGAAAATTTTCTATGAAGGTGGGAGTCTCTGCTTTTGACTTTGAAATTTCAAAGTCAAAAGTAATTAGCTTGAACTTCAAGCTAATTCATAATTCAGTATTGCTCATGTATTAATAATTACTGTTGGGTGTTACTGAATAAATTCTAAAAATCTATGCATAATTTCTGTACCATATATCTGAATGGAGTATTTTTTGTTTTAATCTTTTCTCAGTATTAGTAGCCTGTTTAGAATTACAGTAGCAGTACTTAGAGCATGGTGGTAAATTGCATATATGGACAGTATGCTTGCATCTTCACTGCTTTAACATCATCAGTAGCACACTTTAACCAAACTGGATTTCTGAGTATGTCGTCAAAATTTTACAGTATTGCCAGAAAGTGATGATATTTAAACTGTACTATGTACAAATCTTTGAAATTTGATTATGGTCGATCCCAGGACTGTCAGGTTATCTTCAAATTTCATCATAACATGTAGCTTGTGCCCATACTGGACTTAATGAGACTTAAAGGTATTGTAAAATTGGTAATGGTGATTTTAAGTGTCTTAGAATTAATGATTAGTTGTAGATCTTACAGGGGACCTTCACAATTTTGTGAATTCGATCGCTGAAAATGCATAGCATCAATCGATAGAGCACCTTAAGAAACCTCTAAAGAGACAACATTTATCTGTGGACCACTGATGAGACGAAAGCTGCAGATGTTCAAAGTTCACAGAATAACTGGTATTATTGCATTTTCAACAGACATGGTACATGTTTAATTGCAACTATTGTGTACCACAAGGATGATTGTGTGGTTCAGACAAAAATGGGAGGAACAGTGAGAACATTTGAAGAACGATAAAGATGGAGAATCGGGTTCGTGTCATGTTTCACAGGTATTGAAATTGAAGCAGTAATCAACAGGTTTAGTGAATGGTTCAGGTTTGTTGTCAATATATCCACGTTTGTAGAAAGCGTATTGGATCATATTATGGAAAACTGGAGCTGTAAACTGGAAGTGAGTGAGTGACTGAAGGTTGATGAAATTTTCTCAGTGCTAGATTTTGAAGTCAGAAGATATGAGGACACTGTCGGTGACATATTTCACAAAGTTCTTGTATGGGCAGAAGAAGAAAACATCGAGTGGTTGAATCAATGAGGTGCATCCATCAGGAATGAAGAGTTGTTTCAGTTTAACATTGTCCAGTTTCTGTACCAAATCTTCAACTTCATTAATTCTCCATGAATCAATGAGAACAAGAAGCTTGTCTTAATGAATAAAAGGCCAAAAAACATCAGTCATTAACTCTTTCAGGTTGTCTTTGGTCATATTTGCACTTTTACCAGCATAAGAACGAATGTTGGGTGGATCTGCACTTTTTTCGGCTGGAGAATGAGCACTGGGCTCGGTACACAGGAGGTACATTGGACTCATCAGTTTCCCATCCACTGACATGATGGGATATATCACATATGAATGAGTAGTAGCTGATGCCGATCGAACTTCAGCATAGATCCGCTTGTCACTTTGCAATAACAAAGTCCGTTCAGAATGCAGCTTTTTGTCGAAATGGCTTTGATCAGCATTAAAAACTTGCAAAGGAAGAAGCTTGTTGTTCAATCACTTGCTTTGTTTTAATGATGGATTCATCTGCCGTTTTCTGTTTCTGTTCGTCCTGTCGAAATGACTTGCTAACTTTGTGTGTGATGGACCTGGACCCAATTTTGTTTCTGTGCTTGAACTTGTGTAACCATGAGGGTGAAAGCGATGTCCAGTCCGAGTTCTTGCTTGACTTGCAATGCCCACATTCGGATGGTACGATCATGAACAATCACATTTTTGCTGCACATGTCAAAGAAGATCTCTTTTACCCTTTCGTTGATTTTCTTCATCGGGTTCTCTTTAAACTTTGGGTCTTTGTATCAATACAGCAAATGAAATTGGTTGTTCATCTTTTTATATTTGGAAATAACTAACGATTAAACCACCATTTACCTCCCTTTTCAATGACAAGAGAGGCGTCATTTGTGTATGTTTTTGTCAGCTTCCAGGGACTGAAGAGGTGATTGCTGGTGCTTGGTATGTTGCCTGCAGTATCTCTTAGTTTGGTTTCTGTGGGTTCTGTTCCTGCTTTCCAGCATGTGGCCCGCTAACTGTGCAATTCCACTTCACAGTCTAACATTTTTCTTTTTTCTTTCCTACAACATACCCTAACTCTAATCCCCTAGCTTGGTGAAGACCAAACATTAGACACTGCTTTCCTAAAATCCTATACACCATGATTTATTTATTTAATTATTGTATTGAGTTTTATTTGTCATTTGGAGAAAGCACTGCAACCACTTTTTTTATGCATAGGCTTCATATACTTATCCTGCTTTTGTACAAACCCAACAAACCAGCTATGTTAACTTAGGCCTAACCTCCAAACAACTGCCACCTCTCAACAACAGTCACTTTTTCCCAGTCTGAGTAGTGACTGTTATCTGAGGCTTCCATGTATCATTGAAAGTTAATATGTGGCAAATAGCATGCATAAGTGTGTCTTTCTGTGAGGCCTAGTTTTATTAATTGAACAAGTCATGCATTGTTTTCACATATGCCACAGTGCTTGTGTAATGCAAGCACGGAAAAATACTTAATGAATGAAAAATATTTGTGGCACTAAAAATAATGGTGTTACTTTTAAAATGGCAGTGAAAATTTGTTTTTGTATTTCTATTCAAAGCTCATTAAAATAGTATTTACTGCCTATTTGATGAAACTAAAAATGTGGCTGGCATAATAGTGTTTTTTTTTTTTAAGATGCAGTATTTTTACTTATAAAAGTCACATTTCAAAAAAATTATTTGCTGCACTAGCCAGTACATGGTTAAAATCATCCAGAAGTTTTGCAGTTTTTCTTCACAAAAAACTTCGCCATTAGTTGATGTGAATGTATGCTTAAATTAGTATATCTTTTCTGGTAAAAGTGGGATTTAAAAAATAGTTTTTTCATTGGTTAGCCATACTTGTCATCAGTAATTCTGCTGCAATTCTTGAGCTTTATCCAGGTGCTCCCCCCCACTAGATGGTATAAAAGTATGTCAGTTTGTGTGGCCATATATTTGCTTCAAGTTGGATTGGAAAATTCTTGAAGTTGATAATTGACACACATGGCCAAGGTTATCCACATGGTTCTCAGCTGTTCTTTATAACAAAGTCTTTTTGTGTTGATAATGTAGAAAAGCATTTACACACTTTAAAATACCTTCAGTACACCAGGACTGAGACTTTTTGTCTTAAGATGTGCTTATTACAAGCAGGAATTTAGTGGTATCCTTTCTGTTTGGTTCTGTTTTCTAGAAAATTCTTTAGGTACATTGATCTGTCTCTTTGATATCTAAAAATTAAGATGCCAACTGCTTCTGCTGCTGGCTTCGATTGGAATCCTGCATGAGCTCAGATGTATTGTGTTTGTTCTTTGGTTTTGTTTCCTTTTCATCCTTCAAGTCAGTATTTCTAATTTAGAAATTATTAAATTACAATAGTGCCGGGAAGGGGTGTGTGTGTGTGTGTCTGATACTGTAAACAGCAAAAGAGGTCAAATTTCTTGTCCCTGTGATAGACAACTTTTTGTTTGGCCTTGGTCTTAATGTTTCACCCAATTTGTCTTGATATGGCCCATTTTTTCATTAACTTAATCTGATTAAAAAAAAGTGACGGTTCCTCATTTAAGCTGGATGGTACTTTTATTGTGAACAGTTTTGGCACTAGATATGTCACCATTTTATCCAACTGCAGCATATTATTAGGTCTGTGCATAAGTTGCACATAGTAGGCTGTAAAAGTGAAATGGTTGAATGTTTTTCAGATTCTTGCTGTGGGAGTAAAATGGCAACACTGCATTGAATGACGTGTTGACGAACAGCCTACAAGTGTGATTAGTTGAGCAAAGGCATGGTGACTGACAAGATGCATATTCATCACTGCCTGTTGTTGATGTTTAATCTCGGGGAAAACAGCTGCAGAAGAATGAGAGTGGATTTGTTCGTCATATGGCAAGAAAGCATATGTCTCAGTTTAGCATATGGATGCAAGCATGGGTCTTGAGTGGTTTGTGAAGTTAAGAAGTGGTGATTGCAGTCTGGAGGACAAGCAGCATAACATATCGTCAAAGAAAATGCAGATTTCAGATTTTGTTTGTCCTTCTGCCATGCAGAGTGCAGGTATACTTTGATAATTAAATGCGACCTGCTTGTGTAAGTGTGACATCCATTCGACCATAAAATGCTGGAAACTTATGCATAGACCAAATATTCCTGTGTATAGAGTAATGTGCCCAGATCAACTATAAAACTTTTTGGTGCTGTGTAGAAAAGAGCAATTTATTTTATCAACAATCCAGCACTTACAAATTGTCTTTAATTCCTTTCCTTATGTAGGGTAGTGTGTCTTTTATTGGTCCTATAGAGTGATTGAAAAGTTGTGCAACCCAAAGTTGAAGTTTATGTAAATTGTTTTGAAAGGGTTTTAATTGTTCTCCCTGCCACTCAATGGCACCAAAAGACTGTTGAAAACTATCACAGATACTGCCTGCAGTGTGACTTATACAGGAAGTCATCAGTGTAGTTTTGTTCAGAGGGAAGTGAAATTCCTTTTCTCCCAGCACAATAGGTTTTCATTTTGGAGCATTATTTTGATAGTCATTTGTATGTACATGTTGCCAAGAAGTTTCAGAAGAAATATCTGGCTACTGAAATTCCTTGGAAGTTGACAATCACCAGATTAGTGAAACATTTTCATGAAACTGGATCAGTTGCAGACAAAGTACAGTCTGAGAGACCTTCCATTTTGATAGACACTAAACAGGGTGATGTGCAGAAAGCTCTGAAGCAGTCCCCTACAAAACATCAGAAAACTTACAGTGCAATCGGGAGTATCATATAGAAGTGCTCTGAACGCTGCAATACAGTTGCATTTTCATCCTATATATAGGTTCTCAGTCCAGGAACTAAGGAACCTGAATAAGAGAAAAGAAATAGTCCACTGTAGATGGTTTCAGTCATTTGTTAAAGAACAAAGAATCGTGCAGCTCAATAGTTTTTTTTTTTTTTTTTCCAGTGATGAAGCTTGGTTAAATTGTTTGGAAAGAGTTTTAATTCTAAGTAGCTATGCGAATAATCAGCACAATAGGGGTTGGTCTGCCAAGAATCCCCATATGTTTCATAAACAACCCATGCACTCTCAAAAAAACAGAATGTGCTGTGTGGTATCATTTCATTGCTAGTGGCACTCATTCTTTTGAAGACAACAGCAAATAATGTTATATGCCAAGACATCATCATCATGCAGTTCATTGCACTCTTAGAGATCAGTCATCATGGTTGCTGGTTGTAACAAGACAGTGGCTCATCCCACATGTAGAATGAAACCATGCAATTTATGCACATGTTTTTCAGTGATCATCTCATTTCTCAATGCCCCTCCAAGATAACCAGGTTTGTCACCTACATATTTTCCCCTCTGGGGTTTTATCAAAGTAGTTGTGTATCAAAATAATCTCCATGTACTCAATGAACATTACAACAGTGATAAAAATGTAAATTTTCAGCTGCTTCACAAGGTGACATCAAATATGGTAAAAAGAGCTCTCGCCTGTATTTGAGAACAAGATCATTTTCAACGTGTGTTTTTATCTCACATTTACTTTCTTCTTTTGTTACAAAGGTCGGTTAATGAATTATAGCTGTTTGTTTTATGTATGCTTATCAGTAACCTCACAAAATATGTGGGTTTAATGCAGGTTTCATTACTGCTGGACAATATTGGCCTTACTGCTAGGTATTGTGGGCCCTTGTCACATCTGCAGCAGATTTCCATTGTGCTACAAGAAGCATGGTCACCCAACACACATTTTATGCTCCACTGAATATGTGCTACAGTAATCGCTTTGCTAACTCATGTATTGCTTCTGTGTCAAGACTTCAAAGGAACCCTACCCCACTCCCTGCACTTATCTGGTTACATTTTCCCTAAAATTTCCACCTTCCGTTATTAAAATCAAGGGCTAATAAAATACTTTTTACCAGTTCCACATTTTAGAACAGAGAAAGAGTAAATTTATGTGCACTGTGGGTTTTGTCTTTTATGAGCAGTTATCCATTAATTGAGAAAGAAAATGAAAAAGAGGAAGAAAGAAAACTGAATTAAAGCTTTTACATATAGCACTGTAACGAAGTCAGCATAAAAAAATAAATTAATAAAGCAGTTCACGTAATAAAGAAATCTATTCACATTTTGTGAAAAAAAAAACTGTATTCGTAGCATGTTCTGATTTTTCACCCATTTAAAAAGTTCAGCTTTTCTTTTCTTAGTCAGTCACATATATGATTACAAAAAATGTAGTTATTTATTCTGAAAAATATATTTTATGGCCACACATTCATTCATTTGGAAAGAAACTCCAAGTTTTCTGTATGGCATCAACTGTGATCTAATTCAGAAGTCATTCAAGATTTTCTGAAATCTAAGTTTTGTATGCTTGTATCATATTGATCCATAAATTGCCAAGACAAATTTTATTTAAATGCAATTATTAGCTCTTATTGTTGCATAAAACTATTCTGTTATATATATCCATTTCTTCTCTCTTTCTCCGCAGCCTCGAGTAATGAGAAGGGTAAATAATATTATATATTAGTACTGCTTATGCTTGTTAATCCATGTTTGGCAAAATTTTGAATTTTTATTGCATTATAAGCTGAAATGTGAAATGCAGCATGGAAATTGCATAGCAAGAAGCATGCTTTCAGGTTCTGAAATGTGCTAGGTGGAAAGTTGAAAGTATTATGGTGACTAACAGCATGCATTTGTTTCATATTCATAGTAAGATCCAAGTTTAATATATGTTAAAATACTGACTATCCAGTTTACATTTGGTATGGGAAAATAATGGAAATGAAATATTTAAATGCTTGCTTTTTCAGACATAGAGGTATGAAAATAATTTCATACAATAAAATGAAGCAGTGTGTGAAAAAGTTGAGATTCTACTGCATGTGTATAGCTTAGTAGTATCTGTCATAATACAAAGTCAGAATATGCCCCCATTTAATTATTTTTTCTGCATGGTGATATATGATGTTTTTTAACTGATGTGTAAATAAATTCTCTATATGTTTTCTTGTACCATTTGTAGTTTCATGTGTGTTTGTGACATATACTTAGGGCATTACAAAAGTTCTTGACATGCATCTGTAGAACAAAAACCATTGCACTTACCTCAGTGAAACTTTCACTTTCCTTTAAAGTGTTCTTCCAGCACCTGTGTAAAGTTGGAGACAATGACGCCAATTCTGGAAAGCTTGGTTGCACTCCAATTGGAATATACTCCACAACTCTAAATGAATTAATTTTTCAAGGTCTCATACCCATGAAAAAGGCTGCCTCGCAAGTTACTTATTTTTTTAAAAAAGAGCCAAAAATCACATGTCGCATGATCATGTGAATATGCAGGTGTACTTTTTGATTCACTCCCCCTGCTCCAGATAGGATGTAACTTTCTGGATTTTGTGAGCACTAGCATTGTCATGAAGAAGGATAACACTTGTTCTGCCTATTAATCTGCACAAACATTTTGAATGCTGCTTCTTAATATGCATAACCGTTTTTGGCAAAACAATGTTGGTGAAGTATTGGCCATTTATAGCAATTTTTTTCAGGTAAAGTGTCTGCTGCCACCATTCCTTGGGAATTAAAAAAAATTGTGAGAGCATTCTTCTCTTCCTTAAGTGAAAATCTCCAGTGAACAATTTAATTATGAGTTTTATAGAGGTAATTTTTAATATATTTGGTGGTGAAATTTTCTAACTAGAACCTAGTTGATTGTCACAACTACATCACTGCAGCAGTAGTTGTTGCCATTTGGTCAGGAGTGCCCAACCACAATTTATTATCATTAAGCATGGTACTTTTTCTTCTCGCTATTTCTATCCCTTCTCCAAGTTTCCTCTTTAGTAAGTGTAATTGACTGGTGATTATTTTTATTGATCCAATGACATAGTCCTGACAATGAACTAGGTTCCAGTTCGAAAATTTGACTGCCAAATGTATTAAAAATTCCCTCTATAAAACACATAATTAAAATTTTTGCTGTAGATTAATAATCAGAGGTGCCATGAAATCATTAATTAATAAGTGAAAAATTTTGTCGGATGATTTGAGGATGTGGTACATCTACTGTAACCCAGACGTAGTTGCCAATCTTTCTGGAAGTTGTGTGGTAATAAAATCATGTCTCTTTATCTGTGACATTGTCTGTTAACCTTTCAAGGCCACTTGGTTCAAATATTGCCAACATCTTCTTGCACAAGTCTCTAGCATATTTTTTTTTTTTTTTTTTTTTGCCGTTTTTTCAGTTTGGCACAGATCTTGTGAAACTTTAAATGTTGATGAATAATTGTTTCCACATTGCCAGTCGATACACTGACTTTACCTGAATAGTGCAGTGCGCGTGTTCCTTATAATGATTTCACAAACAGCAGCAGTGGTTCTCTCATTCACTGCCTCCTGTAGTCTTCCTGCCCAAGGGAGGTCTTTGAATCTCTGCTATACTGAATTTGCATATCTTTCCCATAACAGTGCCATACAAACAGGCATGATCCCCATATACTAGCAATAAATCAGCTGGATTTGTTTTTTCATAGTGTCCCCATACTGCATCTTTTTGAAAATGTACAATCTTTACCCGCTATCAGCGAAGAGAAAAATTACAATATAGCGTTTTTAACATGTTATGACAAATTTAAGTAAGCTTTCAAACAGATTATATAGCTCATTCACTTTGAAGGAAAAAGGGCAAATCTATAGACACATGTCAAGAACTTTTTGAATGCCTCTTGTGTATATGAAATGTGTGTGTCAAAACAGAACATAATTTGCATATAAATTCATGCAGTGGCATAGCCAAAAATTTCTTAAGTGTGGGGGTGGGGTGGGGGTTTCATTGGCGAAAGCCTCATATATACATATATATATCGCTTTAAATTCAGGCTAAATCTCCCCTCAATGGAGGCTCCGGACCTGACTACGCCTATGAATTCATGAAATATCTGCATTGTGTGAGGCTAAGCTGCCATTCATTACCATACAGTTATTGTTTCTCAGTAACTGGTTTTACTGTTGTTGTTTTAATGCTTTTGCAGCCACATTGTTCTAATAAAGTTTTTACAGGTACACTGGCATTTTAATTTTATGAAAATGTTCATTTATTGTGATATTTAGATCACACTAATGTACTAATTCTGTATGCTGATGCAGACACTTAACAATAGTTAGAGGTTTCTTGGTTGCATAATATAATGGTATACAGTGATCTTAATTTATTTGAACACCAAAAGAAGTTTGTATAACAATTTTGTAAACTTTATTTTGCCGCTGTTTTTATGATCCATATTATCATTATTGCCATTAATTACAAGTCCTGTTTCATCATTATAAGTCAGCTTTTGTGTTAATGTTACAACTTCTCATATTGTCATTTTTTTATTGGGAATAGTATGATACTAAGCTTCTTTTTTTTTTTTTTTTTTTTTTTTTTTTTTGTTAAATGTAGTTTGTAGTAAAAGGATTTGTATAGCCACATGCCATCTCTCATGAATGAATCATTCTTAAAAAAATCTTATATTTACCCTGTTGGATAATTGGAGTCAGATAATCAGAGTCCTACTACATTACTGATAATGTGCATATCAGTTGTACATTTACTGTGATGTACTGTATATGTCAAATGCACATTTGTTATAATGTTTTAGATTCAAACGTATAACTTCAAATGTAATAACCTAAAATAACCACACTCATATTCAAATGTAATAACCTTAAACATGTTTGTGTTTCATAATATATATATATGCATAACTACCAACTCTCCCAGTTTAATTGGGAAATTCATGACTTTTTGCACCTCTTTTTCCAATTTCCTGCCATTTTCTCCCAATTTTAATGCTATTTACAGTATTTCGAAGATGCTGATGAAAGTTTTTTTATTGTCATGAAAATGGATTTTCTTTTGTTTCTTTATATTGTTCTTTTTTCCCCTATGCCACAAGAGGACATCTATCAGGCCCAAAAAAAAAAAAAAAAAAACTATGAAAGATAAGGAAAGGTCAGGAAATGCGAAAAGGTGACAAAACTAATTTGTAACTGTTTTAATGGGGATGAGAATGTCCTGATGTTTTTCACATTTTGAATATTGCTGACAAAGTTCCACTGTTTTTATTTTGTTTCTTGATTATATTCCTTATTATTAATATTTTTCTGATTATGTTCCTCATTTTTTTTATTTTTTCGATAGCAGTCTCTTTTTCAAAACCAATCAGCAGAGTAAGCATTCCCCCCCCTCCTTCCCCTTTTAATAGCAAAATTAAATTTCCAAATTGGTATTTAATCTGTCCATGATGAAATTAGAGACATTTCTATGACCTGTAAAATTGTTTTCACAGCAAAGTGAACAATGGAATACCAATTTTTGATATTTGATTTCACTTAACATGGGTGTTTACCATTCCTTAGTTAGTTCTTGCTATATCAAAGGGCAGAGAAATAAGTTTTGTTTTTGTTTAAAGCAAAATTACTGTTCTAAAATGCTACTGCCTGCTCACTCACTCTGCAAACAACTTTATGGGGAATGAAAAAATTAAAGCGTTTTCGACAAAGAAGTTCCGATTTTGAACTTTAATTTTTTTTGTCAGCAAAAGGAAAGATGCTTCCTCCTTTCGATATATCAAGAAGTGACTAAAATATCTATGTTTCATGTAGGAAGAAGTGACTAAAATATCTATGTTTCATGTAGGAAGAAGTGACAAAACAATGGGAAACCACGCATTTTCAGAGAAATTACACTTTGAAAGTTTTAAAAAGTTCTGATGCCATCATTGACTCTTGGAAAACTCCTTAAATGAACTTCCAAAACCCTGTTCATGGGAATATTGAGGATGTCTTTTTTTTTTTTTTTTTTTTGTTTCTTCCCCCCTTGGAAATTCCTCTTTTGCAATGTTACTTTGTATATAATTTTCTGTGATGTTGGATTTAAAGTTTGTAACTGATGTCCCTGGTTTATTTCTTTCATTATTTTTTAATTATGTTAGTCATATTGGATGTATCAGTAGGGTTGCTATAACACTTGAAGTGTTTTCTAGTTTTAGAGGTTTCACTGCAGATTTGTTTGATAATTTTATTGGCAATTGTACTGTCATGGTCAAATTATTTTGCTGTGTTTTTTATTGTCTTTATTTCATTTGCTTTTGCTTACTGTGCCATCATAATGCAGTAAAACTAATAATAATAATAAGTCTTATGGCTTTTCTGATGGTTATGATTTTATGAAATCATTGCAGGTATAGGGGGCTCATTTTAAAATGAAACACTATTTTTCAGTTTCCAGTGCTATGCATGTATGAGGTTTCATTTCCTGTTACTATATAGGTGTTTGATTCTGAACCAATGAAACATCACTTCATTCAGTTTAGTAGTTAGCAGCCTAGAAAATAAACATGTGTTGAATTTTTGGCTCTATGTAGGTAAGTAAATGAATTGATCTGACTGAAATGAGGTGAACAGAAACAATTTATTCTATAAATACGACAAGAAAAACCTCTGTTAAGCTACAGGACTCCTTAACATGCATCTTCTTTCTACAAGTGCTGTGGTTGTAACAATGAGAGCCAATAAAAATGGAATGATAAAATATGATGATCAGTTACAGAACTAAAAAAAATGTTTTTGCAAATGATGTAGCATATTACGAACAATGTTGCATATTAATCAATTCTTCAAACACCTTTTCTGTTGAACTATATTACGTGGTTATACTCTCATTATTGTACATATTTTTCAACTATATAGTCGATATATTGTGTACTGTTTCTCACGTTATATGAACGTTACAGTGCTTGCAGAAAACGTTTCTTCTTTGTCTACATAGGGCCAATATTGTTGAATGCAACCTGATATTATAAAATTAAAGTAAAAAATATAATATGAATGAAAACAATTACTCACATTCTGTTTTCATGGAGTATTCAGGAACATTGAGCTTTTTCTGCGATATTCCAAGATTTCTTGAATTCGTCAAAATCACTTCAAGTAGTCACTTCGTGACGATTTTAGGCTTGTCTAGTTTCAATAGCTGGGCAATCCTTCTTCCTATTGTCTCGTGATTCCAACATTTAAATGTCTAAATTAATGAACTATTGAATGGTTTAACCTTCAAATTGAAGGTAATTGAAGGTTAAACCATTCAATAGTTCATTATTTTAGACATTTAAACGTTGGAATCACGAGACAATAGGAAGAAGGATTGCCCAGCTATTGAAACTAGACAAGCCTAAAATCGTCATGAAGTGACTACTTGAAGTGATTTTGACGAATTCAAGAAATCTTGGAATATCGCAGAAAAAGCTCAATGTTCCTGAATACTCCATGAAAACAGAACGTGAGTAATTGTTTTCATTCATATTATATTTTTTACTTTAATTTTATAATTTCAGGTTGCTTTCAACAATATTGGCCCTATGTAGACAAAGAAGGAACGTTTCCGCGAACACAATAACGTTCATATAACGTAAGAAACAATACACAATATATCAACTACAGTATATAGTTGAAAAATATGTACAATAATGTTGCATATTTGCAAACCCACAATGTATTTTACCTGAGAGTAGGACAGTTTGTTGATGATAGAAATTGATTCTGATTTGTGAAAGAAGAATTTTGGATGTAGAGCATTGTTTTGGTAACAGATCACAAGTGTTGTGCAAAGAAGCATTCATGACTGGAGGTGATGCCAAACAAAACAGCAATTTACCACCTTATCAAGGAGTTCTGAGAAACTAGCTCTGTATCTGGTTGAGAACAGAACCTCAAGTCACATGATTCTAAAATATAACTTGCTGGAAAAAAGCAAAGTTCAGTTTAATTAATTTGTCCCCTGAATCATTTTGAAAACAGTCCCAAGACAAGGGCATGCCTTTTGCTGGAGCACATAAAGTTACACAATCACAACATTCTGCATTTTTGTGCTTTATGAGTTGTGACCAGCCAACCATGTTGCCAGATTCTATTGATGATGTTGGTTTAAAAGACTGTGTTTCATTTGAAGCACTGTGTAAACAGCCAGAATGTCCAGCTGTAAAATTCATAGAGCTTGCATGCTTTGTGGTAAAAGCCCATTGCATTATTTGAAAATAATAACTTGGTGCATGCTTATGGTGCTGGATTACGGGATTATCAATCCAGTATCCCTTGAGGACAGTCAGGACACTGTAATAGCAATATATGATCAAAACATTTTCATGCAGGCATTTTATTTTTATTTTATTTATTTATTTGGTTTGCTGTAGGCTGGTAAGAGTTAATAAGTATTAAAACTTTAAAAACAAGAAGTTAAATAAAAACTTTATTTATGGTTATGCACTTATGTGAAAATTTATTATCAATGTGTGGTTTTAACCAGATGGAGCCATCTGCAGTATTCTGGAAGTGACCTGACTTACTGCAAGAATTTTTGAAGAATAGTTGATATGGAAAGTCTTGTGGCTCCATAGATCTCCCAATCTATCTCTACCAGTGTTTTTCTATGAGGCCATCCCAAAACAATTTGTGTACAATTTTTACATCATGGAGAAGTAGAGAATAAACATCTCAATCTCAAGTCATTTCTGTAGGAGTCCTCTGCATTGGATGGCTCCTGTTGAACGAAGAAGGGAGAGAGAGTCACTTCCGGCATTTATTGTATATTTCATTCATGTCTGGACCATATCTTCCACATTTTGTTATTAAAATAGATATTGTAAAACTCAATTTGAGCTTTAGGGTTGCATTCTAATGAAAAAACTGTATATATGTGTTATTATACATTAAGTTTTTATGAGCTGTGTGGTTGCTACTTTTCATTAATGTTGGATCCATGAAAGATAGGTGTCTTTGGTTTTCTGTTTTATATATACTAAATTAATAAATGATGGCACAGTGGCCTGCATTTTTTAACATTAAAGCCACAGTTAATGTCATCTTACATGTTTGTTATGTAATACTAGGTTGAAATTCCTTTCTATTATTATGTTATATGTAAATATATTCCATGAGTGTCTCAACAGTGTGTGTGCATATGTACTAACTAATTAATAATAATATAAAGTAGCACATTTATAACATGAATTGCACTAGTAATAAATTTGTAAAATTCAGTTTTTTCTTACATATTCCTATTTGTGAATTGAACTTTAAAGACATACCTACAAGGCATACACTCTGCAGATGCACTGGAAATGTTCACCCACATTTTTGTGTTTTTCTGTACAAAAGTACAGTAACCACCTTAGTTTAGGTTAGTTCTTCATCCATCAGATCTAACGCAGCTTGCAGAACCATGACCGAGGAATACCGGTTTCACTGATATAGTCATTCTACAATATTTCATCAGTTTTTCACCCGAGGGAAACATTAAATGCAGCCACTTTGGCCTGAAACAGGCTTTTGGAACATGTGCTACAAACAAAGTGACATTAATAGAGTAACCATCAGTTATTTTGCACCCTTATACAATGGCTGTTCCATAAAAACTGAGAGTAAAATCACACAAAATGAAGAAATATAGGTACAGCAAAATATATGTTGTTTTTTCTCAAAGTATCTTCCCTTGGATGATATGCAATGGTCCCATCGTTCAGTCCACTTTTCAAGGCACATGGTAGAGGCATTTTGTGGAATCTGTTGTAGCGACCCCTGTACAGCTTGAATAACATCAGCATCTGTGTTGAATGTTGTGCCACGGAACTTCTCCTTCATTGTTGGAAACAACCAGAAATCGCTCGGGGCGAGGTCAGGACTGTAGGCAGGCTGTGGCATGATTTCAATACTGCATTTCGTAAGAAACTGTTGAACACAAGCAGCTACATGTGGGCGGGCGTTATCATGGTGTAGGGTCCACTTGCCCACCAGTTCCAGTTGCTTAATCGATATGTGTCGTCGCAGACGTTTCAAGACTGAAATGTAATACTCAGCATTGACAGTAATTTGTGGAGGAATGGTATGCTGGTAGATTACACCTATATGATCAAAGAAAATTATCAACATCACCTTCCCAGCTGATTTAGTTTGCAGACTTTTTTTCGGAGGAGGCGAGCCTGTGTGTTTCCAGACACTTGTTGCGCGCTTCGTGAGAGTGTCAAAATTGTGGACCTATGTTTCCTCAGCAGTTATCACTTTATTTAGAAAGTTTGGATCCTTTGCAATCATTTGTTGTTTCCACTCATGACACACGTGAAATCTGACTAACAATTGTTCTCTCGTCAGGTGATGAGGTACCCATATGGAGCACACACTATGCAGCAGTAATTTGTTGTATAGAATGCAGAATGCCGTCATTTTTGAAATATTAGTTGATGCTCCTATGTCTTCACACATCATTTTTTGATCTTCTTGTAGAAATGCCCAAACATTGTTAACAATACACTCCGTAACAACACTTTCAGGTCGACCAGGCTTAGGAGCGAGTTCTGCCGACAAACACCCTTTTTTTGAAATCGTAGTGCCATTTTAAAAATCATTGACTCACCCAAACATTTATCTTTGTAAGCTTTTTCATTAAATCAACTTTCTGGAGCTGTTTTACCCAAACAATCACAAAATTTTATATCACAACGCATTTCACTTCTTAACTCTGAATCCCCGCCCGGGTGGCGCAGTGGTCTAAGCGATGGCCTCTGATCATTCGTCCGAACGGGGTCCGGGTTCGAATCCCGGTGAGGCATGGATGTTGTGTTTGTCTTACGGCACTGGCTCTCTCCCTTCCCTGGAACCAGTGACCCTAAATTAGGGACGGGCGACTACTTATAGCCCATTGAGTTGCTCACGGTGGTCGTTAAACCTCCAATCAAAAAAAAAAAAAAAAAACTCTGAATCACTCACCTCTATAGCTGCATGGTGAAATGCAGGCATACCTTAAACAACTGTGCAATAACAAAACCAGTATCGTCTGCCATGGCTAATAGCTGTTGCCATAGATACTTCCTTAATTCAGTTGTCTGCGCTGTTATTTTTTCCCTTTGCACTGTTGCCAACTCAAAAAAAATACTCTTAGTTTTTATGAAATGTTTTTTGTATATCACTCATTTAGATTTATTTTGCATTTTTACTTGTCTTCCAATTGTGTGAGGATGAGTCTTTGCTAAAATGCATTGAGTCAAGCTAACTTAAAATACACGTTCATAGCTCATACAGAATGAGTGAAGGTAAAATTATTATTAATAGCTAAATATTGGTCGAAAGTCCAAGGTGAGAAGATTGAATCTGGAAAAATTGGTTTTCATCCCACACAACCCCTAATTGAACTCTACTAGGCCCTAGGAATAGATGTTACTAACAATGAACTTCAACTGATGAAGAACCCATATTTGAAATCCTTTCTGATGATGACATTATAACAAGAGTAAGACTGAAAGTAGAGGGAATGCTGATAGCATTCACATTACTTCCAGTCTTACTCTTGTTATAATTTCATTGTTACCTCACCCACAGTTGTATCTGCATAAGACTCTTGGAGAAGGCCTACACTGTATATGTATCCTTTAATTCAAGTTATGCAACTGACATTCAATTGGTACATGTTCGTTCTTTTAATGTAATTGTCTGCCAAGCCATGAATGGGAAGTGGGGTGGGGTTGGGGTGAAGCAATCAGGTTTTTGGATTGCTTTTTCACCAGGAGGTAGAACTAATCTTATGACATGCTAGATACCTTTTAGCAAAATTGTAGGTATGATTGAATCTTTTGTTCAATAATTTTTTGTGCACTATAATTTTGTGTTAAGAAACAAAATGTAGTTTTCCTGTCTTTTCTGTTCAGAAAAACTTAGACCAATAAATACTGTGGAAGAAATATTCTTCTCATAAGAGAAGAATATTTTTCCCACAGAATTTACCCGAGAGATTGTTTACTTAACTGCACTAAGAGGAAGCAGAATTTACTTCAACGGGCAAAAATCACAGAATGTTCTGATTCTTAACACTTAGATACTTGGGACATCATTGTCCTGGGTGGTGTAACAGCTAGCATGCTTGAACAGAAATCGGGGAGATGTGGGCTCAGTTCTCCCTCCAGGGCGATGTAATTTTCAAGTTTTCTGATGTGATTGATGTTACGTGATGAACAAACAGTAAATACAGGCAATTCAGAGATGTCTGATTGCTGTGTTAATAATTCCAGTTAGACCAGTGTTTACATTCTTTGCCCAAAATTTTTGTGTTTTCATTGTGTTAATCACATAAAGCATAATCAGGATGTGCAACACATGTACATGTAATTTAATTGTTTCCCAAACACATGAAACAATGTCATAATAATTTAGTCATGCAATTTTTTTTACTGTGAGGGCAAATTTACAGACAATCATTAAATTGGGGATGGGTCTTTCATTTTTTCTGAGTTCATCAAATTTCTCGGTTATGTCTTGCAGCTGGATATGCCATGCATTTTGCTTGTTTTCAGACATGCACGATATAACCAGTGGCTACTGTAGTAGTTAGAAAATATATAAATGATTATTTTTCCTGAAGTGACAGTTGTATGTTTTTGATAGGTTTTGTTTGTGCTTAATAACTGCTATTGTGTTGTGCATTTTAGTTTTTCCAGTAACATAATAATTCTGTGCTTTACTTCTTGTCATGATATGATGTAATTATTGTATGGTATTTTGTACTAGTCAGTTAACAATGATTAATAAAAATGAAAAAAAAAAGATATTTGTAATGGAGGGGAGAAGAAAAGTATGAAGTTTTAGGCGAGAAGACATGAAAAACTAGATACAACCTCTGTGTGAACAAACCAAAGCAGTTGGTTTCATAAGTGTAAAAAAATGTGGCTGTCTTCAGTGATTCATAATCCATGCTTTTTTTATTTGTGTTTGTATTTGTGGTAATGTTTTAATGTGACACATTTATATTGTTTTTCTTAAAGGAACAGTAAACTCATTTCGGGCATTTTTTTCTCTGAGTGAAAATGTAATGTTGAAAGAGACATGAAAACTGATGCAATCAGAAATGCTTCATCGTAAGTAGTTCTCCCACTACAGCGTTTTTTAAAATCCTCAGTGACGTCACACTAGACAAGAGAGGGGACACTCAGCATGCGTTGGGCTCCAGTTGGTGCTCTTTACCATTCTGTGCAGCGCAGTCAATCCCATCAATCTGTTAAATAGCTAGTGTAAATCCTTATTCATTTGAACCATGATATTCTGGCAGTACAGTACAAATGTTTAACAAGAAATTTGAAAACAAATTCAAGGGTAGAAAAGGTAATCTTGACTGGTGCCAATGTTATAACTGCGAGAGAATGTCAATAGACGCTGAGTGTTTGTGTTGAAACGAAAGTGATCAGATGCTGAAAATAAAAGGTAGTGCCCAAAGTATAATAAACCACGAATCATTCGACAGTGTTGTTTAAAACATCCACACCTTACAGGCAAGTCGTTATCAAATGATTCTTCGGGCTGGAAAAAAACGAGAAAAAAAATATGAACTTTATGTAGCAAACTATAGAGATGCGTTGCGTACAAACAATTTGTATATTGGGTGAATGCCTGGATACCTATAGGGCGAAAAATCAGAAAAGTAATCCCTTCTTGTGTTGTTGGAATGTTTTCCTGAATCTAATGAGCAACAGTATTCGGGTTTTGTTTGTTGCCCTGGAAATGACACAGACTATTTCGATTAACTCCCACTCTCAATAAAGATTTGTCAGCTACTGTCTATATACGAGTATATAAAGGTGTTTTCCATTGAACTAAGTGCATATATATTTTTTAAGTTTCTCCTATTGTCATTGGAGAAACAACTTTTTGAGCATTTCTCGTAGCCCAAGTGCAAAGTCATTAATGACCTCCCGCTCCACGAAAATAAAAATACTGCAGTAGTTGAACATGATATGGAAAACAAGAAGAACAATATGAACTAGAAATAACAGTTAGATAAAAAGGCAGTTTATCTAACTGTTATTTCTACTGTTATTACTCTATGGCAGGTTAGTCAGAGATAGAAATTTTTCTACCAGCAGTTCAGCATTTCCATTACATGTTTGAGCTGACCACCATAAATGGTTGGTTATAGTGCACTGCCATGCTTCTAGTAAAGGAGCTTTCTTTTCAGCAGCTTTCAGATTTTTAGTCAATCTTTTTGCCATGTGATGATCAATTTGGGATGTTTTTTCTTCATGAGGGCACGAATCCTTCTATGTCTATCTGATAAAAAAACTGATATCTTTATTTCTTCATAGAGGTCTGAGAGTAATAAATCACATGCATTATTTTCTAAATCACCATCAAAAACATCTTTTGGACGACAATAAAATCTACATTTCCCATGCGAATATCTTTAATGGAATACTTACAGTATTTGGCGCAAAAACCTGGCGAATCAAATTGTCCATCTCCACTCACCCAAATTTCGGAATCGCATAATTTTAAATCATCAGTAATTTGTTTTTTCATACTGTGCCACGTAAATTTGATTATTGGCCCAACTAAAAATTTCGCCACTTTGTAAAAATAGTTACTTAAGTGCTTGTAAACCATGGGTTTCAGCGAAATCCGTAAACTGCCTAAAATTCATTCCAGTTGTGTAAATTGCAGTATAAAGTTTGATGACTAATAAACAGGACACATGCAACACAAGGAGAGAAATTCCTGACACTAATGACCTCGTACTTTCCCTCACAACCCCTACTGCACCGAGTACACAGATGCCGCTAGTGCAGGAAGTGGTCTGACTGACCGCTTGTCTACTGTGACGTCATCAGCAGAAACTTTGTCAGCTGTTTACTCAGCACGTAATGTCTGTAGGGAAACAAATTTCAGTTCTATGAGCAATCACCCTGTCACCCACATAACATGACAGCAAAAATTCATATTTTCGAGGACCTTTTTTTAAAGTTTACTGTTCCTTTAACTGAAATTTTAATTATGTATGAAAGTTATTAGATTTCTTTAAACAGTGGCTTTTATCTTCCATCGCTTAGTAACAGCATTTCTGTGAAAAAATAATGTTGTTCAGAATTGCCACATGCTTCGGAAATTAAATGTTAATTCCATACTGTTTATGCTTCATTATTTCAAATTGGATTCTTTCAGCCTCATGTACGAATCTGGGACTCAGTCAGCTTAAATACTCTTCATGTAATTGGTGCTGGGGAATTTGAAAGAGCTGTATGCTGTATAGCCTTCTCAAAAGCAGTAAGTTTTTTTTTTTCTTTACCTTCAGAAAATGCTGGTGTTTTGATTTTAAAAACTTAACTGAGTTTCTAGCTAATGTTTCATTTAATTTTTGTCGATTGCTTTTTAGGATGGTGGTTCAATATTGTGTGTGGTAGATGACTCTTCAGAGCACACATTGTCACTTTGGGAATGGCAGAAAGGAGAAAAGGGACATAAAATCACAGAAACTAAAGTAAGTGTTTTGTTTTTAAATTTCTTGAACATATATATTACTACTTAGAACTATTCAGTGTTTCATTGCAAAAGAAAAAAGAGGAGAGTGATAATTCATTCCTCTTAATAATTTACATGATAATTAAGTATTTCACTGAAAATTTAATTGATCTGTTGCCAAGTTTTGAATGTTGTATATTCTACAGCATTATTAATAATACCATGTACTTTGATTTTCTATAGAATAATTAAAAAGACTTGCACTGGCTGTATAATATGTAAACAATTTGTTGAGCTATTCATTTTGAAAAAAATAAGAAAAATACCAATCTAAGTGGCCATCAGTATCCAGATTATCTATCATCATATATCACTTCTGCTATTTACTAGCTCAAGGAATCCCAATCCTCATACCAAATTTTTGCTTTCTGCTATTATATCCAGTATAACCTTAGTTTGATGTGATTCTCTTTGCTGGGGCTTTGACATGCAGCACAAAAGTTTCTGCAGTTATGGTATACAAATAAGCATTTTGTGTAGTGCATGAATTCTTCTGGTTAACCATTTACTTTATATTCATTCGTCAATCTTATTCGGGTTCAAAATTTCAAATTTTGGTAATTTTTAGATATGATAATTTTAGATTGTTTGCAGATATATCAATAACTAGCCTGGTAGCCCATCCTAGGACAGTTGTTTTTAAGCTTTAAATAAATATTAATATTTAGGGGATGTTACCTGTCCTAAGACAAAGGTACACACACCCACACACACACCACATCACTGAGCTGTTCTCTGAGATTCAGTGGTTATCTCCACAAAGAAATACAAACCACCTAGGACGAAGTGAAATTTCTAATTGAAGCAAATTGAAAACAAATCAAATGGATACCGAATTTCTGTAAGGAAATATAGTAAAAACACATTCATGTAAGAGCTGAAAATTACATTCTGTTTATTTCCATTTTTCAAAAGACCTCATGATAAATAATATTCTGCGTAAATATTTGTTGTTGTTTAATAATTTTCCTTGTAGTCTAGTTGTTTTGGTGTAAATTTTCACCTGATTGGAGTTTCGAGATCTTGAAAATGCAACTTAGAGCTGTCCATGTGAGAAGAGAGGTTCATCGAGATAAATTCCGACATGCTTGAATGTTTGTCCCTGCCATTTGTTGATGGTCATGGTGTATGCTGGAATTATCAGAAACTGGTGGCGCTTGAGGACAAATTAAAGATTTATGTCACTCGGAGCTAATTCAATTCTTGGCAAGAAAGCAACATCGCAACAGCTACTTCAACTACTTTAACTCCCATCAATGTGAATGAAACAGCACTGTTGTATGAGCGAATGTTTTTCCAAAAGTTCTTATAGTCCGGATTGTCTGGATTTATCATTAAGTCACACAAGAAATTTGGATAAGGCAATATATTGCCGTCAACATGTAAGGGCTTCTCCAATCTGACTTTTCCTTTCCTGCAGCAACTGGTGAAATTTCCATGAGGTGGATGTTCAGTGGCAAAGTTCCTTGAATCACAGAACTGGCAAATAATGGATCATTGGTCTTCAGTTGTGTGATTCTGCTCGGACTAAGCAACGTCCGTAGGCATCTGCTTCTCGGCGCACCTGAGATTGTCCGGGAGTCTCTCGTTCAATACGAAGTCGATGAGCTGCTGTGTCTCCATCTCGACATGCTTCAGATTGTTCTGGAGTCTCTTGTTCAAGCGAAGTTGATGAGCTGCAGCATCAGCATCTTGATATATGCTTGAGATGGTTCTGGAGTCTCTTGTTCCATGCAAAGTCGATGACCTGCAGTGTCTGCTGTACAAATTCTGTTGAATGACTCCAGGCTTTGTTTTGCTAGCATCTTGCCTTCCATTCATTGTCCTTGCAAAGCTTTCTCCGTGATAGGATCTTCTTCCTCGTTCATTATTAATTATTTTAATAACTTTTACGTTGATTTTTCGTGTTTAATGACTTTTTTCCTGCACACTTGTTATTTCATTCACACCTTGTTCTACACTGTCCTATTCGATGGTTAGTTTGAGACTTCATGCTGAAGCTTTTTCTACAAAATAATTTGACATCTGTTATTACAAATTGGAACTATTTAAATTTTTGACAATGTGCTATTGGGGCGACATCTGTTTTTAGATGCAATTTTTCTCACTTTGACATCTCAAGGATTTCAGTTTTTATTGTAGATTAGAGCATTCTAGATAGATCTGGGTATTTATGTTTATAATAGTGAGTAAGCCTGTTGGGAATTATTTTGCAAAATGCATAATGTAATCAACACTAAACTTAGAAAGTTTTATAAAATAAAAAGTGAATAATTCAAGCATACAAATTAATTATTGAATTGTGCTGAATTAAATTAATATACAAACTCAACTTGCCATAATATTAAGAATTCAATTAAAATTTTGTAGATCAGATAAAGAAAACTCGAGTAATTGATAATCCAATATTTTCAAATTAGCTCGCGATCACTCTGACATCTCGAAAGTGTTCCAAACAAATTGATTGATCTGGATATTTGTATGTATGATAACATTATGTGTGTATGTGTGTGTAGTTAAAATATATGTGCATTGTGTTCACATTTGACAACTTGTGGCATTTACTGTTTCCAAGTTATACCTGTGATAATTTCTTTTCTCTCTGTTTTTATTCTTCACTGGCTCATGCTCCTTCTACAAATTTCCCTACCTAAGAAAATACTGAGACAAATGAGGGTTGACAGTGATTAGTACACATAGTATTTTATTCTGGTTCTCTGCATTGTTGGAGTCAAGGTAAGGGGGTGTATTTATTCTGGTTCTCTGCTCTATATTATAGGTGAACACCCCTCCTATTCTTTATTGTTAGCAAGGGTTATGAGACCACAATAAAAGTACACATGGACACATACATAGATATGTATATAATTGCTGTCAAGATGACATAAGCAGCTAATCACAGAATCCCAATAATATTTTTTTTCTTTTTTTTATAAAATTTCTAATAGCTGGTTCAACTGATGCTGTCTGATATGCATCAATGAATTTTGGCAAGATATCACAAAAATCTTGTCATTCTTCTGTTCTTCACGTTTTTTTTTAAAAGTTTGTTAAAAATCCCGATGTCCAGACCTCACATCTCCATATTTAACCAGTGGGCGTCATACTGAGAGTGAATGATATAAATATTAAAATATGAACCAAAAAAACAATTAATTCTTAAAAATGAGGATAAAATAATAGCATTGTTACCTTTTATTGGTCAGTACAGCTCCTTCCCGGCTAGTTGCCTTTGGTAGAATTTCATCATTACTATTGACCTTCGAGTGACCTACGTTCTTCAAGAAGAAATTGAGTAGTCAAGAGATTTCATAAACCAAAGTCTCATTCGAGCAATATGTAGCCAAAAGAAGGGTTTGTGGGTGGCAGACACGTCGCAACGAAAACACAACTACTGACGATTAAAATATTTACGATAGCTAAAATCCGCAATAAAACTCAAAGTGAAAATAACCTGCCTTCCGACCGAGATTTGAAAGAATTAATCCAATGAAATAATAAAATTAAATTAAAATCCATTTGTCCAACTTCAACTTCAAATGAAAATGATATTCAAAGCGCCCAACATTACCAAGGAATCCAGACACCGAACCTCCGACACGTTTCGGCTCACATTTTTCGTGGCCATTCTCAAGGGCATTTCGTGCTGTACTGCTCCATGTATGTTAACTGCTAGCAAAGTCGGCGTTGCTGCCATATCTAACGTCTGCACCATCGTCCTGCTCATCACAAAAAACATCGTTGGCGCCATTTAGTGTCGTCCTGTTTTTTAATCTCCTTTGCATTTGTCGACTTGTTCTTCTTGTTTGAATAATTTGTTGTTTTTCTTGTTTTATCATGTTCAACCAGGCTGGTGATAATTTGACTGGGACATTTAAATTACAATTATATGCTTTGGTCTTAATCATAATGGCCTCAGCTGTCAGGATCTTTTTATGTGTGTTGTGAGAAGTAACCAAACTGTTGGGTATATAAATAAGTTTTGAGGGATTTCCGTTTGGTGTCGTACTTATTACTGCTCGCATGTATTTTAAGGTGTCAACATTGCGATATCGCAGTACGAGACGTCAGCTGTCAGAGTCAGTATACGACGTTCGATTGAGGTGCGAAGACGTATTTGTTTTACTCGATGGAAAATGGCAAATTTCGTCCTGACAAAACAGCATTTGCGGGAAGGGTTAGTGTATTACTTTATTGTCAAGAAAAGTGCTGCCGACAGCTGTCGCTTAATGTCAGAAATCTATGGTGAACATTTCCCATCCATAAAAACATGTGAGTATTGGTTTTGATGATTCAGAAGGAACAATTTTGATGTCAGTGATAAAGAACGTTCTGGACCACCCAAAAAAATTGCTGATGCCGAATTGGAAACTTTACTCGACGAGGATCCATGGCAGACCTAAAAAGAACTAGCAGCAGCATTTAATGTTAGCCAACCATGCATTTCACAATGATTAGCTGCCATGGGAATGGTGCGAAAAGAAGGGAATTGGGTTCCACATGCTTTGCGGGAAAGAGACCTTAAACGTCGGAAAACCATTTGTGAATTGCTGCTTCAAAGGCAAAAAGAAAGTTGTTTTTTGCATCGTATTATTACTGCCGACGAGAAATGGATACGGTAAGATAACCCTAAATGGCAGAAAGCATGGGTGAAGCCAGGTGAACCAGGTCCTTCAACGCCAAAGTGCAATATCCATGGTTCAAAGGTAATGCTGTGTATCTGGTGGGACCAGAAGGGTGTGATCCACTATGAATTGCTGAAACCGTCAGAAACTATTACTGGTGATCTGTATCGAACCCAATTAATGCGTTTAAAACGAGCTCTCACGCAAAAACGGCCGAAATGGGAGAATAGACACAACAAAGTCATCTTACAGCATGACAACACAAGACCACATGTTTTTCGACCTCTGAGAAAGTACTTAGAAAGATCCGACTGTGAAGTTCTACCACACCCACCATATTTGCCAGATATTGCGCCATCGGATTACCATTTGTTCCGGTCGATGCAGTCAGCACTTTCTGGAGAATGGTTTAGTTCTTATGAAGACATCAAAAATTTGCTGGACAACTGGATATCTTCCAAGGAACCGGAATTCTTCCTTCGGGGCATACGTTCACTGCCCAAAAGATGGGGTAAAGTTGTAGCTTCACAGGGAGCATACTTCGATTAATATTAAAATATTGTTTCTGTTCTCCAACAACGTGTTTTGTTCACCTCAAATTCCTCAAAACTTATTTATATACCCAATAATATTCTCCCAGTCGGGCGTGGACTCGTTATTATGACAGTATTGTATAAGTGAAGTTTGAATTTCACCCTTATTTCAGTTATTTAAGTGTTCACACAATCTGATATCAACACTTCTTTTCGTGCTACCTATGTAAACTGTTTTATTATCTGGGTTTCCATTTACATTAATAATTGGTATACGATATACACCTGCTTTACGTAATATGGAACTTTTTTCTTTGTTTGATTGCAAAAGTCTGCTGTGTCGAGTACAGTGTCTGCAATAAGTAATCTTGCCCTGTGGCATTCCTTTTTTAAAGGAGCAGATATAAGTGGACAATATGGTAGTTTTCCACAGAATCTGCATGTATCAGTCAGATTCTGCCTTGGTCTATTTTGATTATTTTAAATTTGTTTGTAAAGATCGTCAATCAATCTCTCCTTGTAGCTGAAGTCTCCAGCCAAAGTTTTGATCCATTTCAACTCTTTTTGCCTTGCAGTATTATTAGATGAGAGTACGATTGCTTTTTTTAAAGTAATACCTGAATGCTGCAGTTTTAAATTTCCATGGATGATTTGAGTTACTAGGTAATATATTTGCGATAAACGTTGCCTTCCTGTATACTTCATAGTCAATTCTTGAGGGTTTTTTTATGATACTTAAAAAGCAATCGATTCTTGAGTTATTTTTTATCATACTTAAAAAGAGCAATCGTACTCTCGTCTAATAATACTGCAAGGCAAAAAGAGTTGAAATGGATCAAAACTTTGGCTGGGGACTTCGGCTACAAGGAGAGACTGATTTACGATCTTTACAAACAAATTCAGAATAATCAAAATAGACCAAGGCAGAATCTGACTGATGCATACAGATTCTGTGGAAAGCTACCATATTGTCCACCTATATCTGCTCCTTTAAAAAAGGAATGCCACAGGGCAAGATAACTTATTGCAGACACTGTATTCGACAACAGCAGACTTTTGCAGTCAAACAAAGAAAAAAGTTCCATATTACGTAAAGCAGGTGTATATCGTATACCAATTATTAATGTAAACGAGAACCCAGATAATAAAACAGTTTACATAGGTAGCACGAAAAGAAGTGTTGATATCAGATTGTGTGAACACTTAAATAACTGGAATAAGGGTGAAATTCGAACTTCACTTATACAATACTGTCATAATAACGAGTCCACGCCCGACTGGGATTAGTTTGGTTACTTCTTACAACACACATAAAAAGATCCTGACAGCTGAGGCCATTATGATCAAGAAGACCAATGCATATAATTGCAATTTAAATGTCCCAGTCGAATTATCACCAGCATGGTTGAACCCGATAAAACAAGAAAAACAACGAATTATTCGAACAAGAAGATCAAGTCGACAAATGCAAAGAAGATTTAAAAAAAAAAAAAACAGGATGGCGCCAACGATGTTTTACATGATGAGTACGACGATGATGCAGATGTTAGATATGGCAGCAGCGCCGACTTTGCTAGCAGTTAACATACATGGAGCAGCAGTACAGCACGAAATGCCCTTGAGAATGGCCACGAAAATGTGAGCCGAAACGTGTCGGAGGTTCGGCGTCTGGATTCCTTGGTAATGTTGGGCGCTTTGAATATCATTTTCATTTGAAGTTGAAGAAATGGATTTTAATTTAATTTTATTATTTCATTGGATTAATTCTTTCAAATCTCGGTCGGAAGGCAGGTTATTTTCACTTTGAGTTTTATTGCGGATTTTAGCTATCATAAATATTTTAATCGTCAGTAGTTGTGTTTTCATTGCAACGTGTCTGCCACCCACAAACCCTTCTTTTGGCTACATATTGCTCGAATGAGACTTTGGTTTATGAAATCTCTTGACTACTCAATTTCTTCTTGAAGAACGTAGGTCACTCGAAGGTCAATAGTAATGATGAAATTCTACCAAAGGCAACTAGCCGGGAAGGAGCTGTACTGACCAATAAAAGGTAACAATGCTATTATTTTGTCCTCATTTTTAAGAATTATTTTTTGTTTCATATTTTAATATTTATATCATTCACTCTCAGTATGACGCCCACTGGTTAAATATGGAGATGTGAGGTCCGGACATCGGGATTTTTAACGAACTTTTTAAAAAAACATGAGGAACAGAAGAATAATAAGATTTTTGCGATATCTTGCCAAAATTCATTATAATAAGCCACATAGTGACGTTCAAGTGGTTAGAAATAACGATTTGAACCGATATTAGTAGTGATATGCATCAATTGAACCAGTTACCACAAATATTGGGTATATAAATAAGTTTTGAGGGATTTCCGTTCGGTGTCGTACTTATTACTGCTCGCATGTATTTTAAGGTGGCAACACTGCGATATTGCAGTGCGAGAAGCCAGCTGTCAGTCAGTATATGACGTTCGATTGAGGTGTGAAGACGTATTTGTTTTACTCGATGGAAAATGGCAATTTCGTCCTGGCAAAACAGCATTTGTGGGAAGTGTTAGTGCATTACTTTATTGTCAAGAAAAGTGCTGCTGACAGTTATCGCTTAATGTCATAAATCTATGGTGAACATTCCTTATCCATAAAAAGATGCGAGTATTGGTTTAGACGATTCAAAAGGAACGATTTTGATGTCAGTGATAAAGAATGTTCTGGACCACACCAAAAAATTGCTGATGCCGAATTGGAAGCTTTACTTGACGAGGATCCATGCCAGACCCAAAAAGAACTAGCAGCAGCATTAAATGTCAGTCAACCATGCATTTCACAATGTTTAGCTGCCATGGGAATGGTGCAAAAAGAAGGGAATTGGGTTCCACATGCTTTGCTGGAAAGAGACCTTGAATGTCGAAAAACCATTTACGAATTGCTGCTTCAAAGGCAAAAAAGAAAGTTTTTTTGCATGGTATTATTACTGCCGACAAGAAATGGATGTGGTACGATAACCCTAAATGGCAGAAAGCATGGGTGAAGCCAGGTGAACCAGGTCCTTCAAAGCCAAAATGCAATATCCATGGATCAAAGGTAATGCTGTGTATCTGGTGGGACCAGAAGGATGTGATCCACTATGAACAGCTGAAACCATCGGAAACTATTACTGGTGATCGGTGTCGAACCCAATTAATGTGTTTAAAACGAGCTCTCACGCAAAAACGGCCAGAATGGGAGAATAGACACAACAAAGTCATCTTACAGCATTACAACGCAAGACCACATGTTTCTCGACCTGTGAAAAAGTACTTAGAAGGATCCGACTGGGAAGTTCTACCCCACCCGCCATATTCGTCAGATATTGCGCCATCGGATTACCATTTGTTCCGGTCGATGCAGTCAGCACTTTCTGGAGAATTGTTTAGTTCTTATGAAGACATCAAAAATTTGCTGGACAACTGGATCTCTTCCAAGGAACCAGAATTCTTCCTTCGGGGCATATGTTCACTGCCCAAAAGATGGGGTAAAGTTGTAGCTTCACAGGGAGCATACTTTGATTAATATTAAAATATTGTTTCTGTTCTCCAATAATGTGTTTTGTTCACTTCAAATCCCTCAAAACTTATTTATATACCCAATATATTCCAAAACTTTTGTACATTGAGTTATAGTTTCTAGAGAATGTTGTTATGCCAAGCATTGTGCTTAAGAATTTCTGTGTGCTTCAGAAATCAGTTTATGGCTTCACAATATCTCGTCAGCTTATTTTGTATATACTATGTATATTTTAAGTAAAAAATTGCCCTTGTCACAACAGATAAAAAAAATCGAAATAAGCTGTTTTCATTTATATGTTTACTAAGCTACAGGTCTTTTCTGTTTTAATGGAAAAGTTTTTTTTTTACATCAATCCAATATTGTATATTTTACTTGTAATGTTATGTAAATTTTTGGTGTTTCCTTTTTATTGAAAGATCATGTCATTGTGTTATTTTCCACATGTCTCTCATATTCTAGAGTTCAGCAGATGCAGTTTTGGCTGCTGAATTTCATCCTATGGATAAACATACTTTGGTCACCATTGGAAAAAATCACATCCATTTTTGGGATACAGAAGGTGGAACTTTAGCCAAAAAGTTAGGTATTTTTGAGGTAAATGTATTTTTTGGTATTGTGTGTGTGTGTGTGTGTGTGTGTGTTGTGGCATTAATGTGCATTGCAATAGATGGGATCTTGTGGCAGTATAAGTGGATTCACTTTTGTTGTGCTACCAGTAGCCAGTTTGGTTTCTCATCGACAGTTTCTAGTGCCAAGACCACAATGGTCAAAGAGCACAATAAAACATTTTGTGTATACCGTAAAACCACTCATTTAAGGGCACTGTCGGGGCATTTATTTTTTGTTCTTAAAAGAGGGTTTTACTTATATGATGACAAAGTACTTATTATGGTAGGGTAAATAAATCTGATGTTCTAATTAAATTAACATATCTGAAAGACAATTCAGTGAATTTATATTTTTGTAACAGTTTTAGGCATGTACATTATCATAGCATTAACTGAACTTTTGTAAATACATTGGCATATAAAAAATGTCGTGCACGAAAAAAAAAGCTTTGAAAATTATGAAGTTATCACTGTATGTATTTTATTCAGAAGACACATGAAAAAATCTGTTATGCTCATTTCTTTAGAACTTTTTGCTGTTAAAATTTCATGCTCAGTGACAATTTGCATCAAATCTATCAGGTTTGTGGCTTCACCATTGCTACATGTCGTGCAGAACACTTGCAAAACTCTGAAACAATGAAACAGAAAAAACTTCAGCATTAGGGAGAAATGCAAAACACTACTGATTTTTAGAAGCGGTCAATGCAAGGGAATTGGGGCAGTTTACCTCCATCAGAGAGGGGATAATTTGTCAGCTGAGGGAGGATTCAGCTGCCATCAGGATGCTGTCTTTTGCAAATACTGCTGATTCATGCAAGTGAAGTCATACATGCTACTGTCACTTAGTCTCAAATGGAAGGTTCTAAATATGCATTCAGAATGTTCTGATCAATGTCCATCCATATCTGAGAGTCTGCAAAAGAGAGGGAAAAAGTCGATTATATCAGGTAACCAAAAAGTTTTGTTGCCTTTTCGTAAGTGTGGACCCACGTACTGAGCTTTCCATACCTTCCAAGTTGATGGCAAGTGGATGGTTTAATCATTTATGTGGAACATTGTTGAGAGTTCTTCACATGTTAAGGCGAAATCATTTTCAACAGCGATTTTCAAATCTTTGTTATTAATGACAAAAGGTCTTCCAGAGTGTGGTGCATCTTCAGCGATTCTTGACGAGAAAGAAATTTTTTGTACCACCTTTGCGCAGTACAATTTGTTGCAGCTTTCAATGCTTCCAAATGCAATGCCTATTTTACGACATGCCTCTGCAGCATTTGTACCAGGTTTTAATTCATAAAGCAAACACGATCGAATAATGTTAAGTTTAACAGTCATTTTGAATGCATTGTAATTCACCGAAAACCAAATCAAACGCAGTGAAACTTTCCTGAATGAAAAACTTTACAACGCACCCAAAAATGTGAATTATGCAAATTCATTTGCAATAAAATCAGCTACTGCAGTGATCTCTACCAAAAAGTGACAGAACGTTTTTGATTACCTGGTAGCTCATGCTATTCTGCAGGAACTGTAAACAGTGCCAATTTGCTGGTCAGAAATTTTTGGGATAAATGGAAATGTCCTTTTTATTTGTAGAGATTATAACAAAATATGCATGTGATCAATCAGTGCAGTGGATTGACAGAATCTATAACTTCAAACTTTCACTAGTCTGTACTTAACTCAATGTATGGACTTTGAAATGGTTTTAATCTGTTATTCCAATTTTGTGAAAGAAGGTTGATGAGCTATATATTATAGCCAGTTATCGCCTTGTAAGAAAATTCCATCTGATTGTTTGGAAAATGACCAAATGATAGTTTTTTTTTGTGTGGTGCATTGATTGCATCTTCCACATATAAATTAAGATGTTCTGCTGTCATAACTGGGAGAACCATTATAATGTTATATAATGTTGTTAAACATTTTAGATATTTGTATTCTTATTGCTTGTACAAACTTTTCATTTCCACTGAAGAAATCTGCTTTCTGTTAATGTGACGTGCAGTGGTGTAAAAATCTATGCAACATGCCAATCATTAAAACAAAAGTTGAGGCATTGTAGGTACACATATTTCTGCAATTCTCCTCAGATGACTGATTTTTTAGGTGTACTGATGGGGTCACCTCTTTTTCCACTTTTGGCTGAAGTATACCTGCAAAATATTGAGCAATCAATAGTGATGCAACATGGCCAACAACCTACCTTATGGCTCCGTTATGTCGACAATATTTTTGTCATCTGGCCTCATCCTAAAAAAGATCTATTGCAACTCACAAATTTAATCACTGAAAAATTGCCATCCATTAGATTCACTATTAATGAAGAAATTGATGGCAAGATAAATTTCTTGGATGTCAGCATCTTAAAATGTAATAATCTTCTTTCCACTTCTGTCTACCGAAAACGAGTTTCTACCAATAGCATTATTCCTTTCAATTCTCATACCTTCCACCAATATATAAACTGTCAGCCCTCAAGTCTCTCATTCATCGAGCTCATTTGGTTTGTAACACCGAAGTTAATCTAAAAAGTGAATTAGCAAACATCCACTTGATTGCTACTCAACATGGCTTTCCCCTCTCCTGGTTTCTAAATTAATTCATAATGCTAAGAAACAACCAGTTGTTGCTCTTCAACCTGTCTCACCAAAAAAGGAACTAACGTTTTCTGGCTCAATCCCTTACCAGGAACCTTCTGCGTACAAACTCATCAGTATCTTCAAAAGAGAAGGATATATATAGACTTGCCATTCATTCTTCCCTGTCAATTTCTGTTATCCTTCGTAATGACAGAGACCCAAGACCTCCGCTTTCTTCGCCTGGAGTGTACAATATTCCGATCAAGACTAACGTTGGATTAACCGCGTACATAGGAAGTTCCTTCCGAAAAATTCTCTCAAGACTTCAGGAACACAAATCTGATGTGAAATTTGGAAAACCTTCCTCTTCCTTGTCTATTCTTACCATGGCTGACACTTCTGCTATTCCAATTTGGTCCGATACTAAAAAGTTGGCTCCCTTCCAAAATCGGTATGCTCTGAGGTTTAGAGAAAGTTTGGAAATTTTATTTTCCAAAAATTGCAACTCTGAGCTCCCCATTTTTATTCCTTACATCTGGAAATCCCTCATTGCATCATGTCACCCAGAGTTACCATTACAAAACTTACCTTTCCAATCTGGCAACGAAAACCAATCGTAGTCGCACTGATGAAGGCCATAGTAATGGCTGAAATATATTTGCCTTAAACTTTTTATATGTAACTTAGCGTGTTCTACACTACCTTCTTCTTTATTTGTTTGTTAGTTACATGCATTGCCTATCACTCATTTATTAGCAGATTGCTTAGAATTTAAGTTAATTATTGTTACTTCATGGGGGTGAGGGCAAATTACACAGAAAAACAGTTTAAGAATTTAGATTGGTAGTGGGTCATGCATAAGAGATTGCATCCTACAGGTAAGCATTAGTATTAATAAATAATTTAATTATTTGGTATTCATTTGCAGCCAAAAACTTAATAATTGGGTAAGGGAGTTGAGCCCAAAATTTCAACCAATAAATATTAAATTTCTCTGGCACAAAAGCATTGATTCACTCAATTTCAGGAGTGGCATAAGGCAACAGACATTTTTAGTTAATTAACAAACAAGAAAGCAGCTAACAAAATACTGAAGACATCACTTGTGGGTCAGTAAACTTGAATATGTATAATACTTCTTTAAGCTGTTCATTTGCAAATTGTCTGCATGAAGCTATTTTTATAAGAAGTAAGGCATGCAGGCAGTAGCGTAACTGGCACAATGTGCACCCTCCTCAGCACCCCTAAGCGTGGTAATTTTCCCAGGATTTCAAACACGAGGAAGGATGTGTTTTTCGCAGTGTGTGTTTGTGGTGTAAGCCAGTAGGTTTAACCTTTTAAATAATAGATTTAACAGTATGTGTAATTGTTTAGTCCAAAACTAAAATAAATCACTTGAAGAAATCACCCTCTTAGACATTGCAGATCTGTGGCTGCTGTGAATAAATGTTGGCGTCTATCGTGTACATAATCCTTGGTGACTGACTGTTTTCCCACATCCTCCATGGGGAATCCCCATATGGCCTCACACTTTTCCTCAACAATGCAAAGAAAGGGCGATTGGACAGCGATCATATGACTTACAACCCATTGCAGAGTGATCATATTACAACTCATTGCAGAGTGATGAGTTGTGATGTGATCTCTCATTGTACAGCGATCGTATTACAACTCGAAGCCAAAGTGCCAAATAGCTTCAATCTGTAGGACATCCAATGTTTTAAAAATGACACTTTACATTTATTAAGGCAAAGCTAAATACACTGAAATGCCAGAAAAACTGGTACACCAGTCTGATATTTGGTAGGTCCCTCACAGGAGTGCAGGACTGCAGAAATACAACTGGGCATGGACTCCACTAGCTTCTAGAAATATGCTGTAGGCAATGCACACCATACTTCCTGCAGAGCGTTCCACAATTCAGGTGTATTCCGAGGTCTCAGATTCTTGTGTTCGATAGCGCGTTGCATGGCGTCCCAAATGTGTTCTATCACGTTCAGATCTGGGGACTTGGGTGGGAATGGCAACACCCCAAACTCAGATGAATGCTCCTCTAACCATAATGCGGCGTCCCGACACTTGTGTGGAGGTGCATTGTCCTGTTGGAACAGGCCCAACCCATCAGCGTGAAAGCAGGACATGAACGGGTGTACCTCGTCAGAAAGGATTCGCACATAGCGTTGGCTGGTCACATACGTTTGTAGATGTACCAGGGGTCCCAGTGAAGTCCAGCTAAACACACTCATACTGTTACGGACCCCCCACCAGCCGGTACAGTTCCCTGTTGTCAGGCGGGATCCATGGCTTCATGGGGTTTGCACCAAACATGAATCCTTCCATCTGCCCGATACAGTTGGAAACGCGACTTGTCAGACCAGGCTACTTGTTTCCAGTCATCAAGTGTCCAGTGGCAGTGTTGCAGTGCCCAAGCGAGGCGCATAGCTCTGTGTTGTGCACCCATCAAGGGAACTCGAGTTGGGCGTCAGCTCCCATAGCCCATATTGTGCAGGGTACGTTGCACAGTCCGGACACTGATGCTTGTTGAGGCTCCAGCATTGAATTCCGATGATACCTACGAGAGTGTTGCACCCCTGTTGCATGAAACAATTCTTGACAGCCGACGATGGTCATGTTCACCCAATGTTTTTTTATGGCCCCACTGGTGTCATAGGTTAGAGGTTTTGCTGGAATTCTTGTAGTCACAGTTACACCCTTGCAGTGGTCGTTCGTGAAAATCAGAACTTCGTTTCTACCTCCGAAATACTGTGGCCCATCTCACGAACACCAACTATGACACCGCGTTAAAAATAGCTTAAATCGTTATTACTTGTCATTCTCATGCCAAAAACAGCTCTTGAAGTTGGCAAGGATGTCTATCACTTTATATACACACTGGCGGACACAACTGAGTATGTGCATAGGTGATGTTGTTGCTATGTATTTTACATAAGCTCGTCTGTACCAGTTTTTCTGGCACTTTAGTGTACATCTTGAATTAAAATATGAATCTTTGGGTTAATTATTTGTTTGTTTGTCTTTGTGCGTGTTTGAATTTTTTCATAAAATTATAACTGGCAGCTGCAGTACGCCCCTTCGTTACCTGCATGCCCCCAGCTGCGGGGGGGGGGTAGTTAGTTATGTTACTGCATGCAGACTTGAGTCCTACTGAATTCTGAGCTATTTACCCTACTTTGTGAAACAGCTATACCAATAATGAATTTTTTGTGTACTTCCAGTTTTCATTGAAGTATTATTCCCATTTGTGCAAGTTAGTAGCACGAAGTCCAATGTTATGAGTGCACTTGCTTATTTAAAGCTCCTGCTGTTTTGATACTCCTACAGATATGGTGGTTTACTGAAGACACACACGCACAAGACACCCTAATGACAGTTGATGACACTTATCACATATAAACACTCACACAATTTCATGAGGATGGGAGCATGAGTTGATTCTCCTGCCCTAGCTATGAGGGTGAGCTGCCATTTTCTTCTCCTCTCCCAGTGGTGGCTCTAATGCATTTTAGTGGTTGGGGATATGAAAAAAACATTTGTAGTACACTGGGGTGTGTATACACATGTGTAGTGTGTATCATGTAACTCCTATTTAACACAATGCCATACATAATAAACTTATTACGTGCCTTATAAATTGTTTTTAATAATAATTACAGATCCTATAATTTTTTTAATAATAATTACAGATCCTATAAATTTTTTAAATAATAATTACAGATCCTATAAAAAATTTAATAATAATTACAGATCCAATAAATTGTTTTTAATAATAATTACAGATCCTATAAATTTTTTTAATAATAATTACAGATCCTATAATTTTTTAAATTATAATTACAGATCCTTTAAATTGTTTTTGATAATATTAACTTGCCTCTAGTTTGTTCAATTTACCTTTACTATTGACAAGAACAAAATAATCATGTTGATGTAGTCTGAAATGTTATACTTCTAACATTTTAATGTAGAAAACATCTGCATTTTTTTTTCTGAAATTAAATTTTTTAAATTTGGAAAATGCTTCATTCATCATAAAAATGAAGGTTTAATATCACGATTGTGTTCATGCTTCACTAAACACAATATGGGATTAATATGGTTATGTTCACAGTCCACGCTTCGCAACAACTTCACAAAGACACAAATAAAATACAAGATGGACACAGCTGCTACAGCCCTTTATACAGCTGAAGTGCTCACATCACATGGAGAAACAAGCAGCACTTTGTTCATGTGAGTCTCCAAACTTCTTAAGGTCAAACTATCATGCCAGGACTCTTTGAATTATCCCCACTGTGTGTGTGGCAATTTACATGTGCGCTCTTACACAGACTTCTCGAGCATTAAGAATCCTTCACTGGGGCATTGCAAACTATTTCAAACTCCCGAGTATATTTGTACTATGCTACGAAGCTTGCAAATGTATATTTGTACTATGCTTACAGCTCGGAAATGGAGAAAAAAATTTGAAAACATATGTTGGATGGAACAAAGATTTCTCCCGTAATGGTAATTTGTTTTCCCCGTGATTTCCACTTATTATTGCTAAGTATCATTTTGTTGTACATCTTTGTGTTTCAACCTAAAAATGGAAGCAAAAAAATTCTGACAATGGAAGCTCAAGGAGGTAGCAAAGATTTATTTGTGATCGTAATTTTTCCCCGCTGTGTTCCCCCTGTCCTACCTTGTTGTTAAATATCATTTAATTGCATAAATGTTTGTTTTTAAGATTGAAAACAGAAAATTTTCTGAAAACGAAAATTGACTGAGCAAAGATTTCTCCCATAATTGTATTTCTCTCTCTCTCTCTCTCTCAATATATCCTCTCGTCTGTATTGCTGTTAAATAACACTTTATTCCATAAATTTTTGTATTTCAGCTTGAAAATGGGGGTCAAATTTCCGACAACGGACATCGGAACACAGCAATAATTTCTTCTGAAATCATAGTTTGTTTTTATCGTGATGTTTCATATGTCGTGCGTTGTTCAGTGGTGTTTCCATTTCTTGTCAAAACCCGCATTTCTGTGCTGAATGTACTCACAATTCCAGCTTTCTGGCTATATAAATTGTGCCGACACAAGTAAATGATGTATATTGTTTAAAATGTATCCCCCCCCCCCTTTGCAGCTTTTTAAATTGTGCTGACTTCTTTGAACTGTATGGTAAATTGTTTAAAACAATTAGTCGTGATTTTGCCCCTTTGTGTTTAATAGCTGCTAAAGAATGATGAAGCATTGCTATATGCCTTTTTCAGTTTTTGCCACTCTTGCTGCTCTGCATGTGTTAGGTCGTGAGGCTGAGACCTTGACTAATGTGCACTGCTTTCCCATTGTTTTCCCTACACAGTAAGTAGTTAATGCTGCTTTGGTCATTGTACTTAAGTTGAGGATTAGTGAAACCTGTTTTCCGTTGAAGAGCAGAGTGCTCCATGGAAAACCAGATGTTGTAGTTTTTCTGAAAAAGTAACATTACTTTTAGCAGCTGATATTAGTAGATCTGTAAATTTAAAGCCATTAATGACAGGCAAATCTTAAACTCCTAGATCACTTTATAGAGTAAAATGTCTCTCCTTGGCCATCAATCAAATAAAAAACCTGGATAACCAACAAAGTTTTTAAATATAAATTTAAAAATTAAATATATTTTTTTATTTTGAATTATAATATAAAATTCAAATTCAAAATAATAATAGTTTGATGGTAGTATACTTCCCCCCTCCCGGCAAAAATTTCAGGGTTTCAAACTTTGTTCTGCATATATATTTGTTAAATATTACTTCAACCCAGAAATTTTAGTATCTCAGCATGGCAGTAAGTCAAAAGGGCTTAGAGTTTTGAAAAAATGCTTGCATTGTTTATCATTGCTGAAATGAGCAGACCTTCACCCCTATGGTGTGATGTAATATTCACAATGATAATGAATACATTGTTAAAATTCGATGCTGCTGTGAATCCTCAAAACATTTTTTGAATGAGTTGAAATTTTCCTTATTTGTATACATTATGGTAAGGAACATATTTAGGGGGACCCTAAATATGTTCCTTACCATAACGTATACAAATATGGAAAAAATTTTGAATTTTTGTTTAATTTATTTTTGAGAGAGAACAATGCAAAGAAGTTGAGGTACTTCAAAAACAGTAGATAAGAGGAAAATAAAACTTCATAAGAACTTTCATAACAAAAAAATTGAAGCAATAATTAAAGTAAGTCCCTACTTATTCTATAACTTCAACTTCTGAGTTTGTTTATTACAATTAGTGAAATTATCTATCTATCTGTTTATCTAATCTAATCTAATCATATCATATCATGAACAAACTCAGTGTTTCAAGAAAAAAAAAACATTGGAAATGGAAGGACTAGTGAAATTGATTTTATTATGTGTAACAAGAAATTTGTCATTATATTTGCACTTTTAAGGTATTAACCTCTTGCAAAGTGCGCAAAGTTTACGTGCAATTCATAAATGAAAAAACCATGAGGAATAACCACTCACCATAAAGATCATGGTAACCTCCAATGGACCAAACACTTCCAACACGTCAATTCATCGTGATGTAACTGGGCTTCCACAGGTTTACAGACCTCTTGCTTACGCTTCTTATTTTCGGGTGTGAAACATCGTTTTTTTCCTTTGCCTTATAGTATGTTACTATAATGCTTGTCAATTCGATAAAAATCATACATACAACTCATTCATACAATTCAAGTAAAAACTATGTACATAAACCTTACATTCACAGGTGATTAAACCTTAGTCAACTCTAATTATGGAACTCCTCCTTCTGTTTCACAACCTCTGCTACTCCCACTGCAATTGTCACACCCATTCAGCCCCGCACATCCAATCCTCTAGTACTTTCGACAGATCCCTGTCATCTTCAGGAGGCAGGTGTGTCTCATCCGCCCACCGCAGCTCAAGTGAGCAGAGCCATCGAGGCCTGGGCTCCAGTCGCTATCTCTGAATCGTTGTGTCTCTGGCGCCATCTATTGTCCCTGCTGCTCTTTTTTCTCTCTTTCTTTTTACGCTGCTGTTCAATTTTTATTAGGGCTTTCCATTGTTCGTTTAAGTTATTTGGCTCATTAATGTTGCATAATCTTGATCTGTTTTTTTCAATTAACACTGATTCTGCAATTCTTAACTGCTTTTCGTTTTTACAGCTCTTAATAATTTTAATATCTTCAAACCTTGGACATTTTTGATTTTCCATACAGTATTGGGTCAATGCTGTCTTAGCCTCTTTTTTATTCCAATTATTAATATGCTGATTCAATCTATACTTTAATTTATTCTTGGTGCTGCCTATATATGACACAGGTGGTTGCTGGTTTATTGGGATTTCATAAATTCCTGCTCTATCTAATTGGCTAATTTTTTCATTTTTAATCACTAAATTTTTTACAGTAAGTACCTGATTTCCTACCTGTATGCCATACTGGTTTGAAGATATTAAAATTATTAAGAGCTGTAAAAACGAAAAGCAGTTAAGAATTGCAGAATCAGTGTTAATTGAAAAAAACAGATCAAGATTATGCAACATTAATGAGCCAAATAACTTAAACGAACAATGGAAAGCCCTAATAAAAATTGAACAGCAGCGTAAAAAGAAAGAGAGAAAAAAGAGCAGCAGGGACAATAGATGGCGCCAGAGACACAACGATTCAGAGATAGCGACTGGAGCCCAGGCCTCGATGGCTCTGCTCACTTGAGCTGCGGTGGGCGGATGAGACACACCTGCCTCCTGAAGATGACAGGGATCTGTCGAAAGTACTAGAGGATTGGATGTGCGGGGATGAATGGGTGTGACAATTGCAGTGGGAGTAGCAGAGGTTGTGAAACAGAAGGAGGAGTTCCATAATTAGAGTTGACTAAGGTTTAATCACCTGTGAATGTAAGGTTTATGTACATAGTTTTTACTTGAATTGTATGAATGAGTTGTATGTATGATTTTTATCGAATTGACAAGCATTATAGTAACATACTATAAGGCAAAGGAAAAAAAACGATGTTTCACACCCGAAAATAAGAAGCGTAAGCAAGAGGTCTGTAAACCTGTGGAAGCCCAGTTACATCACGATGAATTGACGTGTTGGAAGTGTTTGGTCCATTGGAGGTTACCATGATCTTTATGGTGAGTGGTTATTCCTCATGGTTTTTTCAAGAAATTTGTCATTGAAGACTGCAGTGTGCTAAACACATTCAACTCATGGAGTGGTCATAGAATGGTAAGATGTAAGATGCACCTCAACACTAAACTCAAACATGGCAGGCTCATAAAACAAACAAAATGTATTGACGTGACCAACCTTAAAAACAGGGACCAGGTCAGGGAAACCCTGGAATTGTCAGGGAATTTGATTTTGTCCAAAAAAGTGAGGGAAAAGTCAGGAAAAATTGCTATTTTTCACAGAAACCTGGAAAATCCACACAACTATCCTAGAAAATGAGAGATCCCTTGTCAGACCTGCCAAGTGTTGAGATTTATTCGTATTTTGTACCCGAATCTTCCTTTGCTAGTTGGGTTCTGTTCGCTGCTGAACCCGAAAGTCCGAGGGAGAAACAAGGTCATGTGCCGCTGTTGCTGAGAGAGAGAAAGAGGGATTGAGCAGGAAGGAGTGCATGACATTCGTGCTGAGGTGAAAATTTCCTGCCCCCTCTGCTGTCTCCTCGGGATAGCGAGGAAGGGGATGCCATTGCTAGTGCCCCCCCTCCAGCTCTTTGTTGATGCAAAGGTACTCCAACAAATGCAAAAATAACCCTAAGTATGGGCTATCATATTTTAGTGTTATCTTTCAGGTGGAAGCACATGAGCTTCGAGCAGTCTTTGAGTTAAAATATCTTCACACTTCTTTTACATTGTTGCACATGAGCATTTTGTTCAAAATGAACAATAAGAAAACGGTTTTCTATTTGGAATGGACCAATAAAGAATTGAATCCACAATGGGCGAACTGGATCAAAGCGGTACACGTGGACTCGTATACAGCACATTGTCGACTTTGCTGTAAAATGTTCAACTTAAGCAACATGGGCAGACAAGCAATATTTAGTCACAAGAAGAGTGTTAACCCTTTAAGCGGCCGACGATTCTGAATCAAATGGTACCCAAACTTTTCTAAGCTTCCCAAACAAAAATTGCTCATTAGCGACTTGGTTCTACGAAAACTACAACCAAAGAATATCTTCACCTGTCCCACGTCAGCATTACTGAGCATAAACTTGTCGCTAGTGATAAGATCTCGCTTCTATATTCCTTTGTTATCTGCTCCATGACCCTAGACATTGATGGGGAAGGGATTGTACTCGTGACGAGGACAACGTGCTACTGGATAGAAACAAGTGCCTCAAGTATCTTCTTTCTTTCTTTTCTTAGGTTAGTCTTCATTGTTATAGTCCTTTTAGCAGATAATCAGTTAGAAATACTTAGTGTCAGTCATCCCCCTAAATGACCACTTTGAGAAGCTAAGGCGGAAGCATCGCTCTCTGACGAGCAAGTTCACCTATTCCTGACGCGTTCGACATACTTTTTAGACAGTAAATATATTCGTTCGAGCTGATCGCAGCCAATTTTGCTAACCCTGAGTTAATTCGTTTCAGTTGGTTAAAGGGTTAAGCACCGGAAGTCAATCGAAAGTACAATGCAAGTATCTATTTTTACCTTGTTTAGTGGTGCTTCTAGTGTTGAAAGTGATAAAAAATACAAAGAGAGGAGCCAAAATAGACATATGTTCTTCAGTGGCGAATTATGTTACTAACGAAAAAAATTCTTACGTCCGAAATTTTGTGGGCTCTCAAATTAGTGATGACACACTCCTACAATGGCTTCAAGGATGCAGCACAGATATTTCAAGCCATGTTCCCTGATAGTGAGGTAGTGAAGAATATCCCCTTGAGGAGCACAAAAATGGCGTACTTCATTAGTTTTGGTTTGGCCCCATGTTTTCATTATTTGCTATTGAAAGAATTTTCACCATCATATTTTGTACTATGTATTGATGAAGCTCTGAATGCTGTTGCCCAGAAAGGGCAAATGGACTTAATAATTAGATACTGGCCTGAAAATTCTAATGAAGTGAAGGTTCGTTTTTTAATTCAGTTTTTTTTTTTTTTTTTTTTTTTTTGGCCATTCTACTGCCCAGGATTTATGTGAAAAATTTTGTGAAGGCTCATCAGTTTTAAATTTGGAAAATCTTTTACAAATTTCTATGGATGGGCCACACGTGAATCTTAAATTTTGGAGAAATATTTGTGATGAACTTAAAGAAAACAAAGATCATTCTTTAATAAATATTGGGACATGTAGTCTCCGTGTAATTCACGGAGTGTTCCAGAGAGGAAACAGAATAACAACATGGAAATTAAATTTCTTATTTCAAGCTATGTGTAGATTGTTCAAAGACAGTCCAGCAAGGCGTACAGATTTCATAGCCCTAACAAACAGTCATGTCTTTCCAATGAAGTTCTGCCAAATTAAATAGGTGGAAAATGTTAGGATTGCTGAAAGAGCGCTGGAGGTCTTCCCTCGTGTTAAAAAATATTTTGAAACAGCAAAAAAAGATTTACCACAAACCGTATCTGTTGGAAATATAGAAGGTGCATGTAATAAGTTAATTTTGGCAAAAATATCATTTTTTATATCAGTGTTGCTATTTTGGAGCCATTTCTGAAATCGTTTCAAAGTTCTTCACCTATGAATCCTTTTCTGTACAGCTCCTTGGCAGATCTGTTAAGGCAAATAATGCCAAGATTTGTCAAACATGAACTACTAAGGGAAGCTCCCGCTCCCTTTAAATTAGTGAAGATAGATGTGTCTTTCATTAAATCCCATAGAAGAAATGATGAAGTTGTTATTGGAACTGCTGCCAGGAGCTACATGAAAAAAAGTGGTGCCTCTGAATATGAGGAGGACAAATTTGTCACTGAATGTAAAAATTTCCTGGTTAATATGGCCAGCAAGATTATTGAAAATAGTCCAATAAATTTTTCAACAGTGAGATCTATGTCCTGCTTAGATCCTCGTCTACTGTGTTCTAATGCTGTACTATGAAAAAAACAAATGGATAACTTGCTGCAACTTCTGCATGATAGTAACATTTTAACAGCATTATCAGCGGATTGTGCCAAGCAGCAATTTTCAACATTTGCAAACAAAGTGGGAAAAGAGTGGAAAAAGATTTATCTTTATTTTGTACGAAAAACACACGATTATTAGATGGGTCATTCATTCCATGTCAAATCAACAAGGCTCACAACCCGACATTTTTTTATTTTTATGAAACTTGGTATAATTGTAGTATTCATCAATATAAACAAACATGATTTTTTTCAGAATTTTTAATGCATCCGTTTTTGAGTTATTGATTTTTGAAATTTCATCACCTGAGCAAACTTTAACTGCCAATTACTTGATTTCTAGTAGAGCTAGGAGTCATGAATTATGGCTCATTTTAAAGATCTTGAATTGGGCTTTCATTTGATATGCCACATGACACTATTAAAAAAACTTTAATGTCAATTTTAAAATTTTAAAATTTTGAGATTGAAATATTAAAAAACGTGTTTTTTGAAAAATCTGAAAAAAATATATGTTTAACAAACATTTTTCTACATATCCTGAAAGTTTCATAATGGGATCGCTATGGGATCACTATAAAAAAAATAATAACGTAGAACAATGCAACTGAAATGTGCCAGATGTACTTACCGGCTCCACCCATGACTGGAAGGGTATTCTTTATGTGGTTTGTGTAAAATGTCATACTTGTTCTTTTAAACATTGTGAATGTTAAAGAATGAAAATAAACATCTAAGTAATTTGAAACTGTGTCCCAAAGTAATTCATTTCATAATTCAGTATAAGGTTCTGTGTGCATATTTACACTTACGAAATTATTTTATCTTATATATGTATCCTGCTTTTTTTCTTTCTTTTAAATTTTGCCGCACTTGTATGCCAGTGTTTGATTTGCCTTCTTTGTCTCAGTCATTGTTAAATTATATACTCTTCCAGTAGCTGTTGTCGGGTCAACTTTTAACAAAACATCAGATTTATGAACCAACAGTATATCTGGTGATTGAGGATACTTGAATGTATGATGGAGATGGACCATGCGGCTCCAGAAAGCTCACTTTTACCTCTTCTGTGTCCTCATTCACACCAAGTACACATCCCAACCACCAGTGCTCTGAGTACTTACTAATCACAAAACCTACCATATTTTCAAAACTATTGTTCTCTTCTCCTTCATCTGTTGCACATATCTCTTCTTTAAAATGCTCAGAAAGTGAGTAAGTTTTGACTAGTAATTTTTGTTTCCTGCAGGAATGAAACAATGGAGTTTCTGAGTACCACTTATTGTCTTAGCAGAAGCTTTTAAGGATAATTTCCTCCTCTTTGTAAATTTCTGTTGTTGCAAACCGAAAGTGAATGGAGGCAATATTAGCAGTGGCCCATTCAAAGAGTAGGCGTGGTGTCATAATTTGATTATTATAAACAAGTTGTAAACTTGCCTTTGGAGCTAATTGCTTCACAGTACCCCCTATCCCATCACATGCATTTTTGCCATGTGCTGTTGCAAAAAAATTCCATTCTGCCTTTATATTAAAGTCAGTCTCATGGTAGCACAAGCTGAGGAAGTTTGACTTGTTTTTGTATTGTGAAGCTGCTCCATCCGAAAAATAAAATATCTTTTCAGGTTTTTGAGAAAAATGTGACTACATGAAACTAGGTAGGCAACGCTGAAACAGATGGACAGCTATACTGTCCTGAATTAGGCAGTCGGATATAATCACAAAACTTACATGTCCTAGGTTCTGAGTTTTCTCATCTCGATAGTATATAACTATAGGATGCAGGGTTGCTTGGGCATTGTTCCAGTGAAAACCCTGAGCTACATCTTGCAATACAAAAGAATAATTTCCAGAAAAGTCACAAATTACTATGTATTAATTTTCTGTTATTGTGTCTTTAATATGTCTTAAGTAACTTGACTGTTAAGTTGCTATAAAAGAATGGTGAAGCAGGGCTGGAAGTTTTCCAAAGAACAGGTCCAAAAACTCCTGTGTGGATTTTGATAATGTTTCAAGTACTGTCCTCTTCTCTAATTGCATCCATTGCTTGAATGTCACATTTTCTATACTATTTAGATCAAAACAATCTTCAAATCGTTGCTTGAGCTGTTCTAATCCTGGACAGTTGTTGCACTGACTGAAGTAACATGCAAGTGTAGGGTTTCCACAAATTATGTTTGCAAGGACATCTTTATAGGAGTTTATTGGCTGAACAGTGTCTCCTGTTAATTCAGGTAACTTGCATTGTGTCATCATCAGTGTAACATTCTGATGCATTGTACAAACACAAACAGAATGTGTGCCACTTGCTCCTGCAAGAACGCAATGCTTAGGGCGAAGTTCACAGAACTTGGAGAACCCCACCTTTTTCTCTTGAAATCTCTCTTTAAAAAGAGTATACAATTCACACAAATTACTCAGAAGCAATTTTTTTTTTTACCCGTTGACGCTTATTATCTATTTTAATGGAAACAAAGTCTTTTTTCCTGGCATTTGGTGGCTTACATCGTCCCTCTCATAAAATTCTTGTATACAATGTGCTGTGGCTTTGTCTAAAGTCTTTCCTGGCTTTGGATCAGGAGAAGACATGATACCTTTTTCTTTTATTAGCTTTTTAGCCTTTCTGGCCATAAAATTTGAAACTCTAAATTCTGTTTCAATTCGTTTCAGTGACCAAGATTTAGGCAGTGTACTCAATATCTGCATTCTTATGCTTTTATTTTCTGTGAAATGAAATTTTTCTTTCAACTGTCTTATAATTTCTGGTTCAGGAGATGAAATATCCTTTGGTTCCGACGCAGGACTTACTTTTAATAATTTTGCTCGAAATGCTTCTTGGGCTTTTTTATATTTCTCTTCAGGGTATTTTTTTTTTCTTGCAGGTGTTTTTTCTTGATTGGTGTTTCATCCAGACATTGTAAACTTCTGTTAAATGCTTCTATAGCATGCTCTTTTTCAGGAGTTGATACTTCAATGGTTTTAGATGGAACAGCATGGCCTTCGGCTTCTTGTTCATTATAGCTGTCAGAAGGTGAAAAGGAATGTTCAGCAGCTTCAGAGTGAAATTTCTGGATTGCTTTATGACAACTGTCACAGATCTTGTCTCCAGTTTTGAGCAACTTGTTCTGTAGCAATAGATTCTTGGAAACTGGTCGCAGATTTTTTTTGTTATATTTATGGTTTGGTTTCCCAAGGGGGTTGCAACATTAAACCACACTTGAAACTTTTGATGTGGATGGTCTGGTGGCATCCATCTTTTACTTTGCTTTTACTTTAAAACCTAGGAAAGAAACACAATTTTTTACCCTTATGGTTATATATTAACTTTTTAACTAATTATAATTAATTCATTAACATTTGCAGTGTTTGTAAGACCAGGGATAACATTTTAGACAGACAAAATAAACAATTCCTCAGTCACTGATGGTGCGTTTAGTAACGTCCTTCTATGCTATTTATTTTTTTGTAGTGATCCCATAGCGATCCCATTATGAAACTTTCAGGATATGTAAAAAAATAATGTTTGTTAAACATATATTTTTTTCAGATTTAAAAAAATGTTTTTTAATATTTCAATTTTAAAATAGACATTAAAATTTTTTTAATAGTGTCATGCGGCATATCAAATGAAAGCCCAATTCAAGATCTTTAAAATGAGCCATAATTCATGACCCTAGCTCTACTAGAACCCGAGTAATTGGCAGTTAAAGTTTGCTCAGCTGATGAAATTTCATGGGGTTTTTTGAAATTTTAAAAATCAATAACTCAAAAACGCATGCATTAAAAATTCTGAAAAAAAATCATATATGCTTATATTGATGAATTCTACAAATATACCAAGTTTCATAAAAATCAAATATGGTCAGGTGGAAAATGCTATTTTTGCTGGTTGATTTCACATGGACCCAGATATGTTTCCTTTTTTTTTTTTTTTTTTTTTTCAAAATACCTGAATATCAAAGAATTTAAAGAGCTGTGGCAAGTAGTGAGAATTGCTATGACTTATCTTATGGCAATGCCTCATCAGAGTCAGGTTTTTCAATAAACAAAGACATTCTTGTTGAAAATCTACAGGAAAAATCTTTAATTGCTCTACATAGCACATATGATGCAGTGAAGTCATATGGTGGTCTACTATCCATGCCAATAACCCCTGAGATGTTACAGAGCATGAAGATGTGACAGACTCGATATCATTTTGCACTAGAGGAGAAGAAAGAACGTGGAGAAGGAAAGAAAAGGGCTAAAAATGCAAAGAAAAGAACTTGGGACCAAATTAAAGTGCTTCAGCAAAAAAGAGCAAGACTTGAAACAGAAAAAAGCATTCAAAGCAAAGAAAAAAAATGAAGAAATTACAGAACTAAAATAACAAGTTTATGTACACGTAGGAATAACTTATTTTTCCAAGCAATGTAAGTTAATGCAACCAATTCCTTAGGGTCCCAATTTTGCCAAAGTTCCCCCATTTAATGATACCCCCAATTTAGCAATTATTTTTGCCAGTTCACTGAGTCATAAAACTGGGCTGTAATTGTGTTTTAAAATATTTTGATTGCTAATTGCTAGTAAGGTATATGGTTTTATTATTAATCTGTTATGTTGATATGCTTAGGATAATCTTTGCTTAGGTTGATTTTACTGCATATTGAGTAGAACTCCTAGTTTTTCTACTGTAAAAGTGGTGTGAATTGTAAAAGTATGATCTGGAATTTTGTGGAAATTTTCCTGGAAAACCTGGAAAAGTCAGAAAATTCCATTTCTGAAATTGAGTGGAAACCCTGAAAAAGCATCATAATATCTTCAAATTGGAACTGAGGAGCAGATTCTCTGCTCTAGAAGAAGTGGGCATCTCTGAAGTTAACAGAAAACAAACCAAGGCTCTTATGGAAACAGCAACAAAAATAGGTGGTACTAAGAACAAGTTGCACATGAAAAAAATATCGGGGGAAAACAAAAATGGTGGTGCAAAAGAGAAGGGAGATGAAGACAAATAAAGGTGGTGCAAAAGAGAAGGGAGATGAGGACAAATAAAGGTGGTGTCACTTCCAAAGTGGAATATATAGAGCTATGCAAGACAGTACAAAAAAGTATCACTGAAGATATAGGGAAATTCATCTGTGAACTAGTGAGAAAAGCAATTGAAAACAACCAAAGCCTGGAGAGAGCAAAGGGGCATCTCAGTAAGGGAAGGAAACAGATGGATGAAGAGAAGATGGCACTATAACAAGAAATACGGGAGTCCTAACAAAAGTTCTGCACACTGTCCATTTTTGAGAAAAGTGTGAAGTAACCGAGAAAACTTACCTTATTGCCGTTTAATGTACTCCCCTCTGCTGCTAATGACAACTTGCCAGAGGTGAGGTAGATCCTGGATGCTCTGTAGCATGCATCTTTGTTCAGCTGTCATATTACTCAGGTCACGTCCAATGACAGTTTGTCCAGCAATTCATAGCGGGTGCCACAGAGCCGATTTTTTAACTGAGATCAGGGCTGTGTATGGTGGGTGGTATAAAGTTTCCCAGCCATATTTCAACAAAAGTCCCCGTGCCAATGCTGCACCATGGCACGATGCATTTTCATGCAGCAAGATTGCTTCTGCTTCCAACAAGTTGGGGTGATTTTGATGAATTTTCCGTCTCAACTTTGTCCTCAGGAAGTCACGATAATATTGTGCATTGACATTTTGCCCAACTGGTACTCGATCAGAGACCATAGTACCCTGGGCATCTTATGCAAAAATCATCATTTGCTTCACTTCGGACTGTTGTCGATGACACTGAGGGTCACAGGGAACTTCGATGCCTCCATTTCCAACTGGTACTCGATCAGAGACCATAGTACCCTGGGCATCTTATGCAAAAATCATCATTTGCTTCACTTCGGACTGTTGTCGATGACACTGAGGGTCACAGGGAACTTCGATGCCTCCATTTCCGCTGATTCGGCTCAAAATCAGAAGTCCAAGTCTAATCAATTGTGACAATTCTGTTCAGGAAAGTGTTGCTCTCCCTTTCGAACCAGTGGAGGTCATCCTATGCGATGCTCACTCTGGCTGCCTTCTGCTCTGGGGTGAGTTGATGGGGCTCCCACCACACGGCAATTTTTCTTTTTCCCAGTGAGTTGGTCAAAATTTGGTGAACATACATGGTGGACAAATTTGCTTGATGAGTAATCTCCTTGGCTGTCAAACTGCGATTATCTTCAAGAAGCGTTGCAACAATGGTGACAGATCTTTTGTTTGTCACCGTTTGAGGTCGACCTGAGTGGTGATCATCTTCGATTCTGCTTCGTCCCTTCCGAACATGCGATGCCCAGCAAGAAATTGTGCTTGAATCAAGAGTTCCTTTCTCACAAACTTCTTGCAAGGCAGTGTGGATCTGTGTTGGATTTTTTTCCCCACAGAGTTTCTATTTTCAAGTACGAGCACTGGTCTAACACCGTGACTCAACCTGAGGAGCTGCTTGCTTCCATTTCCAAACCCTCCCATGTTCACACAGCAAATGATTGCACATCGTTCTGATACCACTGCATTGCTGAGAGTCAGACCTTGACATGACGCAATCACTTGCCTTGATTGAATCATCCTCTTCAGTTTTAGATTAACGTGTGCAGAACTTTTGTTATTACCCTCGTACAGGCAGAATTTTGACACGAGTGTAAGATTTCTAGTCAAAACTATATGAAAGAGATGATACATCTACTCTAGACATTGCAAAAAGTAACAGTACCAAAGTCTCTCCAGTCCTCCTGGCAGAAGTTACACATGCAATTAAGAACATGGGGGGGGGGGGGCTCCAGGAGAAGATGGAATTACCATGGGCATTATAAAAAAAAGTGGAGAAACTGAAACTGGACTCGCTCAAATTTTCACTAGATGTCTCAATGAAGGGAAGATTTCCTGAGGATTGGAACAATGCTACAATGATCCTGCTACATAAAAAAGGCGACATTGAGGGTCTCAGGAACTACAGGCCTGTCAGCCTCCTATCAGTGGTTTATAAAATCTTCACTAAGGTTCTTTCACATCTCTTGAAGGTAACACTGGACATGGCTCAACCGAGAGAACAAGCTGGATTCAGGAGTGGCTACAGCACATCCATGTACTGAAAGAACTGATTAAAAGAACAAGGGAATATGAACTCCCATTATGTATGGCTTTTATTGATTATGAAAAGGCCTTTGATTCCGTGAAACTATCAGTAGTTACAATGGCTTTGAAATCCTGCGATATTGAAGATGCATACATTAGCATTATTAATAATATCTATGAAAATGCAAGTGCAAAGGTTTGGTTATTTGGGGATACAGCACCAATAAAAATTAGAAAGGGAGTGAGACAAAGTGACACTATGTCTCCCAAACTCCTAAATGCCACATTGCAAAATGTCTTCCAATCATTGACCTAGGAAATCAAAGGTATAAAGGTCAATGGCGACCATTTAACTTACCTTTGTTTTGCTGATGATGTAGTCATTTTTGCAACTGCCCCTTCAGAACTGCAGCATATGATCCAGGAACTTGCTGAAAAGAGTAAAGAAGTGGGATTCAAAATGAACTTTCAAAAGACAAAATTGATGTACAGTGCTTGTACAAGAAATGAAAATTTGTTGAATGATGGGGAAAAAGCTGGAGATAACGGATACCTACATTTACCTTGGTCAGCAGATATGAAGTAATGGTCACATTGATGAAGAAATTAATCGCCCTATAAAACTTGGTTGGAGAACTTTTGGAAGAACAGTACAATTTTTAAGAGCAATATGCCATTATGTCTTAAAAGAAAAGTGTTTAACCAAAGCATCCTTCCAGTTCTTACGTATGGTGCAGAGTCGTGCACCTTAACTAAAAGAGCATACAAAGACTGCAGACAACTGAAAGAAGCCTGCAGTCTTTGTATGCTCTTTTGGTGTAACCAGGAGACATAAGAAGAGGAACTCATAGGTATGGAAAATGACAAGAGTGGAAGACATCATGATCAGAATAAAATTCCTGAAAATGCAATGGGCTGGACATGTCAGAAAAATGGACCACCGATGGACAACTAAAATTCTAGACTGGATTTCAAGAGACAAGACCACATGGGAAATGGGCAGATGAAATTCGAAGGCATGCAGGAGTGAGTGACATGTAGGAGACTGGCATAAGATAGACCATTGTTGAAGAAACGTGGGGAGATCTTCATCCAGCAGTGGATTGATAATGGTTGACAATGATGATGTGTGTGTATTAGTTTTTTTCCTTATACAGTATAATAAACCTGTTTTCAAAGTTTTCGTCTACAATTGTATCTTTTTTTCAAAGTTTGAGTCTGTAAATTCCTTTTTTTACTAAATGGTGTCTCTCCCAGGCCGTTATTTGCATATGCTGATATGCGGAGAAGCGTTTCTTGATCTCCAACTTGCTGCAAAGAACAAGACATTCTTTCAAAATTAAGACATCCTAGTTCCACTTTTTAGCAAGATAATTCTGCCTATAACTATAGACTTAGGCTACATATTTTTCATTTGTCTCAAGAGAATGGTTTGAATCCCTCTTGTCTCGCTATCACGGAGACAGCTCAGACTTGTTGACTCTATCCCACTAACAATGAATTCATAGTCATACTGCTTCAATCTTAACAGACTTCTCTGTTTAGCTCCTAGGTTGGAACTGCCTATTCTCTTTTCTCCTAGCTCACTGCTGGCTATACATTCCCACACATATCATTATTACTAAAAGCTTTTATCAAAAAGAAAAAAAAATCTGTAAGCATTGCTGCTGCTGAGTTGTTTGGAACATCCTGGGGTATGACCAGTTATTTATGATATGCATATAAAGTTCCATCCCTTTGTCTTGCCATTTGCAAGTGTTTTATTTCTGCTTTGGGTAAAGCTCAGTTTTATTTGTGGTAGTTAATGGCTGTTCTGTTTACATCACAGAGAGCACTTGCACCTATTAAAGGCTACTGACATCCATAAGGAAACATGCCACTCTCCTTTGTCTCTGATGGGGTGATGTTCTGCATTCCCCTTTAAATCCATTTTTTTCTAGTGCTCTGTTTATAACAGGATTTCTTTTTCTTCAGCCACTGACTAACACTTTTCATGATTCCCATAATGCCTGAAAATCAGTCTTGTTATTAATCTACTAACAATTACCAGTATGTATGTGCCTAACTAATTCAATGGTATTCACTTTATTTACTGATATTTACATAGCCCAGGTCTCTGCCTCTTGGCTAATTAATCAAGCAACCCCCTAGATTATGCACCAGTATGACCCCCCCCACCTCTTCTTTGTTACATAGTATCCCTGTTTCTTATCACTAGCTTGCTTTGTTTCATTTGGCAGTTCTATTAAGTCTCCTTTTGCCACAAAATAGGTTTTACTTTGCTACATACAACATTGACCTCTGATTACAGCAGGCATAGTCAGGGAAGTTGAGTGTCTTACTCTTTTTTGTTTTTGAAATAATGTTTACCCACAGAACATTTATTTGTATTTTAAAGAATCATCACCGTGAGTATTCTAGTTTATTAACCGAGGTTAACTTTACTAATTTCATAATTTTCCGGAGTTTGAAATAATACTGGTGAGAGAAATTACCTTTTCAATTTTTCAGGTAGTCTTCCCTCAAAGAAAAAACTTCAGCCTTTCTAGATTTTTTTAGCTTAGCAGAAGTGTTTAGTAGTAATAATGATGAATAAAGTGCAGTCACACGTATGCATAATTAGCATACTTTCTGATACCGAAATTACTTTCATGTTTAAATTTTTTATTCCCAGAAACATGACAAGCCAAGGTATGTCTTATGCATGACTTACACTGAAACTGGAGAACTTTTAACTGGTGATTCAAATGGCAACATTCTAGTCTGGAATAGAGGTAAGTGTAACGGATGTATTTTTGAAAACATAAATTTTCAGTGTGTGTGTGGCATAAAATATTATACAACTGCTTTCAGCTCATTTCAATTGCTCACAGTGGTCGCTAACTTGCCACCCCAACCCTCAAAAAATGTATGCCCTTGTGGCACAGTGGTCTAAGCATTGGATTCTGATAATTCATTCGAGGTGGGTTTAACTTCGAATCCCAGTGAGGCATGGATGTTGTGTTTGTCTTTTGGCACTGGTTCTCTCATTCCCTGGAACCAGTGACCCTAAATTAGGTAAAGGCAACTGCTTATAGCCCATTAAGTTGCTCGTGACGATAGTTAACAACCCCACCCCACCCCACCACTGAAAAAAAAAATCCAACAGTTCTGATATGTTTTATAAATGTGTTTTTTATAGAGTAAATTGGTATAATCCAGTAATTTCTTAGTGTACACATGTAAGTGTGTAAAATGTTAGAAACTGAAAAAAAAAAAGTTTACAATTCTTTAGAATAATTCTTGATATCCTCATATCATGCATAAGTTACGTTAAAATTATAAGTGGTGGGATGTTTCGTTACTTCTACCTTCATCAGCAATGGAATGAAACACGTGGTATAAGCATCAGTTGTTGCCAGATTTCAAATAAGCTTTCTAAATGATATGTGAAAAGGTGCAGGTGTTAGGGAGATGGTAGATTTCAATGCTTTCACGGTACCTGAGGGCTTTCTGATTGCTGAACAGTGATACGTTTAACATTATGCCAATTGGGAATCGCGGATGTATCGCTGATGGTTAAAACTGAAAGAGAGGTGGAAGGGCTGCCTTTCTTAACATCAGTGATATGTTCCACCAATCGCCGGTTGATGCTGAGGTAAGTGCTACCAATATAGGGGGTAACGCCTGTGGAAGTGTTGACAGGGATAGAGTAGACACGTGGTAACTCTATGGGTTTATTGGGATCTCTCATTAAGGATAAGGTTAAGAAGACGTGGAGGTGGTTTAACAGTAATCCTGTAGCCAAAAGACTTAAAAATAGAGCAAACTTTATGAGTGAAGGACAGGCTAAAGGGCAAAGTGCCAACAAACTGATGAGTGGTGGAAGGTTCAGGCAGTTAACTAGTAGATCAATTCTGTGATTCAGATTTCTTAATTAGTCTATGTACTAAGAGGGGTGGAAAGCCATGCAAATTGCATGGCTTTCCACTCCTCAGAACATTATCAACATTTGCAATTTGCATGGCTTTCCACCTCTCAGAACATCATCAACATTTGCAAATTGCGTGGCTTTTCACCCCTCTTAGTACATAGACTAATTAAGAAATTTGAGTCACAGAATGAAACTACTAGTTAACTGCCTGAGCCTTCCACCACTCATCAGTTTCTTGGCACTTTGCCCTTTAGCCTGTCCTTCACTCATAAAGTTTGCTCTATTTTCAAGTCTTTTGGCTACAGGATTGCAGTCAAACCACCTCCATGTCTTCTTAACCTTATCCTTAATGACAGAGATCCCAATAAACCCATAGAGTTACAAGGCGTCTCCTCTATCCCTGTCAACACTGCCACAGGCGTTACCCACTATATTGGTAGTACTTACTGCAGCATCAACCGGTGATTGGTGGAACATATTACTGATGTTAAGAAAGGCAACCCTTCCACACCCCTTTCAGTTTTAACCATCAGCGATACGTTCACGATTCCCAATTGGCAAAATGTTAAACTTATCGCTCCGTTCAGCAATTGGAAAGCCTTCAGGTACCGTGAAAGCACTGAAATCTGGCTTACCCCTAACATCTGCAATACAGACACACCTTTTCAACCTATCATTTAGAAACCTATTTTGAAATCTGGCAACAGCTGAAGCTTATACCACGTGTTTCATTCTATGGCTGATGAAGGTAGAAGTCACTACTGAAATGTCCCACCACTTATAATTTTAGCGTAACTTATCCGTGATATGAGGATATCAAGAATTATTCTGTGTTGTGTGTTACGTGCTTCACTGCCAATTATTCTCACTATGTTTACAATTATTTGCAAAGTTGCCTTTCTTTTTAATTAAATCAAAATGCTTATCCATTCTGTGGTCTGCATTTCAGAAAATTTGTTGTGATTGACCAGAAATATTTACAGGCTTTCTATTCGAATCTGTATCTCCAATAACTTCCAGTCATGAGCAGTTGTGTATGAGGATTATTGTAAAGATTGTGTGTGGTAGTGGAAATTTTTCATTATGTAAAACTATCAGAAAATATTTATTGTTACAAATGAAAGTTTAAGAGTAGTGTAACTAACAAAGTGTGGATATGGTAATAAGAAATATTTGAAAACAAACTACTTAAATGATACATTTTGTTCAGAATGCTCCCTTCCCTTTGTTTCATAATCTTTTGCTTTCTGTTATCATTCCCTGTAATACCTAAAACTTTAAACATGTTTCAGGTATTGCTGCTCCAATTTCAAAAGTGCAAAAGTCAGGTAAATTATATTTAAGCATGCTGCATTTAATTACCAAAAAAAAAAAAAAACAAGCATGAAACTCAGACATAATATATGTAGTAAAAGTATAGCTGACAATTCAACTCATCAATGATGTCACCTATGAAGAAATTTTATGAAAATATCATCAACATTAATTTTTATGTTTGCTTTGTGTGATAGTTTAGCATTGTAAAAATGTTTTGTTTTATGTGCATGCAACAAAAGCTAATGAATTGTTATGAAAATAAATAAATTTTAAGTAAAATTACTGTTTCCTGGAAATGATTTGTTAGTTTTAGCTGGTTTACCAACATATTCAAAGAGGTGGCCACAGTTAATATTTTTCCCTCCACTATGTATGATATGTTTGGCTTGCATTTGTTTCTTACATCGTTACGTTTTTTTCCCCCCTTCTTTCTTTCTTTGCATCATTTCAGTGAGTTTTTACATCATTTCGAATGCCTGCATTTTATCAGATGCTGGGATTTTTAAATCATGCTGCATATTAATGTTATACTTTGGCACGCAAACAGATCATTTGCTGCACAAAAATTGTTCTCAGTTTAATTATTCATATTTGTTTGATTTTCTGGTTTAAAAAAATAAAAATCTGAGCTCAGTTTAAAGATTTACATTTGTTTAATTTTCTGGGTTAAAAAAAGTTGAACTCAGTTTAATTATTCATGTTCGTTTGATTTTCTTTTCTGATGTTTGTTCCAGGTTCCAATAAAGTAGCCCGAACTGTTTACAATGCTCATGAAGGTGGTGTATTTTCTGTATGTGCAATGAAAGATGGAACATTCCTAACCGGTGGTGGAAGAGATCGAAGGATTGTTGAATGGGACCAATCTTTAAATTTTACTGGCCGAGAAGCCAAGGTATCATAATTCTGTGAAAATTTAGAAGAAATAGTGTTTCTTAAGTTTTTTTGTTGTTGTGTTTTGTTTTCTCCGTACAAATTTGAGTGATATGAAGACTTGCAGTGTGTGAATAACATTTTATCTTTTGTTTAAATTGCATTAATATATATTTGATGTATAGGAATAAATTTTACCTAGCTGCTGCATGTTAGTATGTAGACATTTTCATAAAAATTAATATTTTTAACTAACAAATGACTGCTTAAACTAACTAAATTCATGTTAATATATGTAACATACAGCAACTGAAATAGTTGTAAGCTGTTTTGACTATACATCTGCATTTGAAGAAAAAGGTAAAGTAATGTCTTTTTAGGTTCTTATTCTTATTTTTCATTTTACTTCATTTTATTTTCTGTATTACAAAAAGTCATGTATTAACTAGGAAGGTTTGTAATTCACAACTTAGGAGGTAAATGATTATGCTTAAAACTAACTTATGAATTGGATTTTTGTAAAGTTGATGATTTGAGTTTGACACATAAGGAAGTCAAAATAATTTGTGCCCTGAAATACAGTATAGCCTGCCTCCCCCCATCCCTCCTTATAAGTTTACAAATAAGATGCCAGTCATAAATTCTGTATCACTCCAGAATGATTGGCAATATTAAAAAGTTCAGTTTTTGATCACAGGTCTATTCTTTTATGCTGAAATTTTTGTCTCTCTTGTAAGTGTTTGGTTAATAACTCTTAATCAGCCTTCAGACTGTGTGCACTTGCACAGTCTGTGTATGAACATTTGAGATTTGCCTTTCACAAACTCCACTGGGGTGTCTCATTATATTCTTTGTCTGCCTGGCTGAGTAAGTTTGAGCACAACCTGAAGTATTAGCATTAAAAATCTCATGAAAGGAATGTTATGTTTCATGTTTCCTTGTTTCAGTAATGACTTTTAAATTTAGTCCATTTTGTTTAGATTTTTCCTGTTGTAATAGTGCTTTTTATCCAACAGTCTGTTTCAACTTGAGAAACTCTCTACATTGGTAGGCTTTTTTGTGGAAGTGATAGCTTAATTAACAGAGAATTCCACTAAAATGAGTGGTTCATTTATAGAATTTCTCCTGTTATTTAGGTCTGTGAGAGATCGCTGTAAATGGTACCATGTCTGCTTGCTGGTATCATGCCTGAAGCATACTGTCTTCTTAGTTTGCTCTCTTGAAATTGCTGTTAAGAGAACATTTCGTGTGCTGGAAAACCAAAACAGTATTTCTTCTGAAAAAAAAAATTGTTTTTTTATAAACGTAACATGAAAATCTCTCTTTTAAGTAATGAAGGGACACCCCCTTATCTCACAAGTAAGGAATGGTGAATATCATAGCTTAATCAGTCTTAATACTCCTGGACTGTGCTTAAGTATGAAAGAGCTGTGAAGAACAACATTAAATGTCTCCAATGGCAGACTCAAGTAACCGAATAGATTCTACAAATGAGCCAAATGGATTTTTTCTTTAGATGAAGCAGGTTTTCCATGAAAACATGAATAGTTGTCATCTAATTGAATATGGCCTGCAGGCCAGCAACTTTTTTGCTGCAGAGCAATGAAATAAATTCGAACTGGAAGGAGGCCCACATTCAAGTACCTCCACTAACAATGTAGAACTATCCAGGGTTGTCATCCAGTATCCCCCTCCCCCCTCCTCCAGATCTCTACATGATGCAGAGTGGAGTTTCCCTGTTTCATGTAGAAGGATGAAAGAGAATGGTACCAACCTAGCTGGTCAAGGGCACCCTTAGGCCAGTTCTTTCACAGTAGTAGAGTTCATAAATAGAAATTTGAGCTTTATCATCTTTGTGGCAAGAATCTCTTTCCTTTCCATTGAAGGATCAGAGTGGAATGTGAAAAGTGAGCTACTGGAACAAAGTACAACAAGAACATCACAGAAATACATACATACATACAGAAATACATACATACATATCACTAAGCTGTTCTCTGAGATTCAGAGGTTAGCTCCAAAAAGAAATACAAACTACCAGATATTTTTAGTTAATGTTTTTGTATCAAACTTCTCCATTTACAACGATCTTGACATACAACTCGGGCTTCACTGATATTCATTACACATCGTACACAAGATCTTTTATACTTCATACTCATAACCTTTTTCTCATGCACACACTCCTGAATCTGATCCACCCATGTCTTCCTTGGCCTTCCTCTTCTGCCTTTCCTTCCTGCCACTTGGGCTAAAAAGATTTTCTTAGCAAGCATCTCATCAATTATTCTTTCAACATGGCCAAACCACCAAAGCATATTAGTCTCCACCTTGCTAACAACATTTTGCTTCACATCACACAACTGTAACACATCTTCATTCCTCACACAATCAAACCATGTCTTGCCACACACCCCGTAAGTAACGCATTTCTCCAGCATACAAATGACTTCTATGTTTCTTCTGCAGTACCCAGGTTTCACTGCCATACATCAGAGTAAGAACAATTACACTTTCATACACAGCCATGTGGGACTCTCTAGAGAACCCATCATTCCTGTGAAAACCTCCAAGAGCAGCTGTGACTTTCAATGAAGAATTCACTTGCCTACTAATTTCACCATCCAATTTGTTCTCTCAGTCAAACATGCTTCCTAAATACACAAACTCACTCACCTGGTCAATCACAGTACCGTTTATACTTACATTACATTCAGTGCTACCAGTTCCTTTCTCAAACACCATAACTTTGGTTTTTCCTTATTTATACTCAGTTTGAATTTCATGCAAACTTCGTACATCTGAGACAACGTACTCTGCAAATCACTTTTGTTCTCTGCCAACAGGACAGTGTCATCAGCATATAGCAATCTGCACACACGGATATCACCAAAACATAAACCACTATCATCTATTTTGGCATCACGCATGCACGCGTCCATAAATATATAAAACAGCCATGGTGACATTACACAACCTTGTCTAACTCCTGCACCAATAGAAAGCCATTTTGATAAAACACCATTCACTCGTACACACGCTCTACTACCAGCACACGTGGCTTCGACACTATTGAGTAGATTCACAGTAACACCATATTCATTCAATACCTTCCACAAAAGTGTCCTATTTACTCAGTCGTAAGCTTTCTCTAAATCTATGAAGGCAGCAAAAACTTTCTTACCAACAGCCAGATACTTTTCAATCATTGTGCGTACTGCAGAAATCTGGTTAGTGCAGCCTTTACCAGGCATAAAACCACTCTGAACATCCCACACTTTCTCTGATGTAAGACCCCATACTTTTTCAATAACAACCTTACCAAACACTTTCCCTGGCGCACTTAGTAGGCTAATACCACGATAGTTCTTGCATTCAGTCTGATCACCTGTTCCCTTATACAAGGGAACAATAATAACATACCTCCAATCATGAGTGAGCATTCCTAACTCCCAGCACAACTGGCAAATTTCAGTTAACCAGTCAATTACAGAGTCACCACCATATTTCAACATCTTGGCAGTTATGCCATCAACTCCCAGAGCCTTACCATTCTGAAGAGATTTCAGAGCTTTACGCACTTCTTCTCTTGAGAGTCCTCCTGTGCTTCCATCCCTCACTGTGACATCATCTGCATCTGTCTCAGAATCATCTTTGCTTTCCTGATCTAATAACTCACAGAAATAATCACCCCATCTTGCACTTAACTCATTGGGCTCCCATATCATTTCCCCGATCTCATTCTTCACACAACTTACAACTTTGTTTCCCCTATTTTTCCTGTCTCGTGTACTTCCAGAAAGACTTCCTATCTTTCCCAAAAGCCAGTTCATGCCTTTTGACCTTCTCATTCTTATCTTTTGCCTTACTGTGGCGAACCAACTTAGCAGCTTCACGCTTCTTTGAGCGATATTCAGCCACAGAGACTCTACCTTGCAACATCCCCAAATAGGCTTCCTTCTTTACTGCCTCTTCAATCTCACTATTCCACCAAGCATCACCTCTATTGTTACCCACTATTGTGGTGCCACAGACCTCTTTAGCAGCAGTGACAACACAGTTCTTAAAACATTCCCACTTCTTTTCTACATCCCTCTCACCAGACTTCAGCTCCTTCAGTCTTTTTCTGAGTAAGTCAGAATAACGCTGATGATCTTCAAGGAGCCTATCAACCTTTATTCTTTCTATCCTGGGTCTCTTCCTGTTCCTTTTCCTCCAACCAACATTAAGTTTCACTCGTAACACTACCAAGTAATGATCAGAACCAACATCTGCACCTCTCATCACACGGGTGTCAACAACTAAGTGTTTCAGATGCTGATCGTAGACAACAAAATCTATCACACTCTTTTGACCAAGGGTATGATTTTCCCAAGTATATGTGTAGATATACTTGTGGTTGAAAAACGTATTAGATACACACAAACCATTCTCAATGCAGTGTTTGATTAATTTTTCACCATTATCATTCACACAAGGATCATTAAACTTACCCAGAACATTGTCAGAAATTGCATTCTGCACACCTACTCTAGCATTGAAATCTCCTGCTATTATAACTTTTTCTTTAGCACCAAATTGGCTCAAAACAGCTTTTAGCTCATTCCAGAAATCTTCCTTCTTATCAGAAGGTTCGGAGTCACAAGGAACATACACTACAACAATTACGATTCTCTGGTTTCATTTTCAAACGAATCCAGAGAATTCTGTCACTTACACAACTATAGTGAATCAAGTTGTTCTACATCTTTTCACTTAAAATCACACCTACACCAGCCTGTCCTCTCACATTATCCAATACTCCAGACCACACACTCACTGTGCTATTCACTTCTTCTACCCCAATTTCCTTTTTTTGGCTTCACTTACACACAGCACATCCAGTCTCTTCTTATTCATCTCCTCAATCACTTCATTCATCTTGCCATTTATACCTCTAGTATTCCATACACCAATCTTATACTCACTCAGTCGAGATCTCTTTCTCATACGCCGTTTAGAAAGTCCAAGTCGATTCCGTGGTGGACCGTCCTTCTCAAGTGTGGTATGTCCACCATATCCCACATTTTAGTCTGGATATTGATTTCTTTTTAATCAGGTAAGTACATCAGTGTGGGGGATTAGCCCACAGCTGAGGGTTCCAGTTGGTCATTCAACCTAAGGATTCTGGAACAAAACCCAGTGAGTTGGGATCTTTTTGCCAATATCACACAGAACTAGCTGGCACCTCTCTAAGATTCACAGAGGCCCTTAGTTGCTGTTGTGTGTGCCATTGTTACCACGGAGCACCCCGAGGAGGCAAACCCATCGCTCACTACGACCGCCCGTATCACAGAAATACAATCTATATAATATAAAGATAAACACTGCAGATTTAAAAAAGAAAAAACTACGATGCAAAAATCTGAATATGAAGTGTGGATGAATCAGTATGTAAAAACTTAGTATGAAAGAGGTAGAATTAGCTTAAAAATTAGCAAAATTTGATATAAATATATTTAGTATCAATAAAGCCAAGAAGTGTATATTAGAGAAATGCAACCACATTGTGAGATTTAGGATTAGTATGTTGTTGTTTTTTTCAGCATGAGGAAGCTTCAAGCACAAAGCTGATATGGACTTTTATCTTTGATAATATGTACAAGAGCCTTTTTTTTTTTTTTTTTTTTTTTTGAATTGAGCAACACAGGTTGAAAAGTCATAGCAGCTGCTAAACTAGCTGAAGCAGTGCCTTTAAAGGTATAGATTTTTTTCTTTTGTGGATTTGATAGTTAAACAGAAGGTAATGGATATTGGTAGGAAATAATGATGGAGCTGAATATATGTAATGAAAAATGGAGATTGCTTTTTGGCTAGTGATAAATGACTGAGTAGCTTTACTTTAGTGAGCTTGTAATTACCTACTTGCTCTATTTTTGGACTCAAATATATATATTGGGTTGTCGGAAAAGTCATGACGTATTTTAGCCATGTTTTGCAAAGGTCATTTATTGATAGAAAGAACAAAGATCCATCAGTGATATAATGCCCGTTTTGTTCGATAATCTTTTGCCATCTTTCAGTGAGCTGCAGAATGCCTCGTTCATAGAAGGACCTGTCTTTCGTGACGAAAAACTGTACAAGGTGCTGATTTACAGCCTCATCTGAATTGAACATTATACCACGCAAGGACTGTTGAAGAGAGCGAAACAAGTGGAAGTCTGACGGCGCAAGGTCAGGTGAGTATGCTGGGTGTAGCAACACATCCCACCCAAGCTCCAATAATTTTTGGCGCGTGATCAAACTTGTGTGTGGTCTCGCGTTGTCATGATGGAACACAACACCTTTACGACGAACGAGCTCTGGATGTTTCTGGATGATGGATTTGTTCAAACTGTCCAATTGCTGACAGTACACATTCGAATTGATTGTTTGGTTCCGTGGTAGGAGCTAGAAAAACACGACATCTTTAAACATCCCCTCCCAACACACACACGCACGCGCACACACTGAGACCAGAACCTTCCGTTGATGATGTCTGCTTTTGATGTCATTATGAGGTGAAGCAGTACGTCGGGACCAAGACAGTTTGCGCATCACATTGTTGTACACAATCCACTTTTTGTCACCAGTTGTTATCACTCGCTTCAAAAAAGGATCGTTTTCCTCCCGTTTAATGAGCATATCGCAGATGTTTATATGCGCCGTCAATTGAGCTTCTTTGAGTTCATGAGGAACCCACACATCGAGCTTGCTTACGTATTCTAGCTTCTTCAGGTGGTCGTGAACGCTTGAATGATGGATGTGCAACGTGTCTGCAATCTCTCATGTCATGTAACGTGGGTTTGACTCGATCAATGCCTTGATTCGGTCGTCATCAACTTCGCTTGGCCTCCCGGACCGCGGAGCATCATTGAGGTCAAAATCACCAGAACGGAATTTTGGAAACCACTGCTGACACTGACGTTCTTGTAGAGCATTATCACCATACACTTTACGCAACTTTTCACAAGCTTGACGCGTTCTGTAAATATGGTGAAAATGCACAGTTTGTTCTTCCATCTTCAACTTGATGTCAAATCTCCGCAAATCAACCAAATCGCTCGCTATTCCTTTTAGACTGCAGCTAGAACTGGCACCTGTCTAATGCCATAGCGATAACAGAGCTGCGCATGCCTCTAGTACTTCCAAAACCGCCCAACCACCATCGAGTGCCAAAATACATCATGACTTTTCCGACAACCCAATAAATTTAACTGGTTGGAAGAAAGCTCAAAACAGGAAAAGTATAATCGATCTTATAGGGCTTTCAAAAAGTTTTGCTGTTAGTATCTATCTCTTTTTGGTTACTTCTCTTTTAAAGTCAAATAAGCCATCAAAGATTTAAAGATGCATTAGGTTGAGAAATTGAATGGTACTGATGTCAATCAGGAGTTTCTGAAGATAATCACAAAAGTTATTAACAGGTATAAAACCTGTGTTGTTGAAATTATAAGGAAGGAGTTTCAGGTGGCAGTATACAAAAATGGTAAAGTTGAAAATCACTCTTGATGGACAGCAAAAATGAACAAAACTGTTTAAAATTGTACAGGAAGTTTCTAAGGTACAAGTCACAAACTAGCAGCAAGGACTATAAAAGGGTTTGTCCAAATGCAAAACTGGGTGTTAAGGATGCTAAAATTAAATCTTAAGCAGATTTTTAGGTATGTTATGGAAGGAGAAACTTCCAAAGTTGTCAGAAAGCATTGTGGAGTGTTATTAAGTGTCTTAGGAAGTGCTGTAGCTCAAGAGTTTACTTGGCCAGAGGAGGACAGAATTTCTTCTTTACAAACTTTACAAAATGGAAGGTTGACGGAGTTAAGATTTTTTTCATAATCATAATTTCTTTTTTTTCTTGCAGTGTTTACTTGTGCCCAGTATTGTTTGTTGTTAAATGTAATTTTATTCTCATAAATATTTGTATTTCAGCTTGAAAATGGGGGCAGGGGGTTTCCTGAACCGGAAGATGGACTGAGCAAATATTTCTCCCATAATCGTAACCCCCCTTCCCATGATGTTTCCCCCCCTCCTCCCCAAGACTTGGGTTGATATGGGATGGGGAATTTCCAAAAATGGAAGTGAACAAGTTGGAAAATTTGTAATAATTGATCCATGGTGTTTGAAAGTATTAATATTCTCAAAGTTACACCATTTTTCTAAAATAGGTAAAGCTTTGATATCATGCACTTGTGGTCCTCACTTGGGCTGAAAGTTATTTCAGCATGACAAAAGAAATTATTGTCATCAGAAGGCATAAAAAAATAAAAGAAAGAAAAGCAACAATGGAGAAATAGGGAGAGGAAGACATCAGTAGAAAGAAAAATTAAGCAATGTATTCTGTGGTCAACAAAAAGACAAATTAAAAGTAGTCTGCTTTCTTGATGCATGTTTGGGGTGAGTTTCATGCATATTGCACTGTGTGTAACACTGATATCTCTGTTTCTCACACTGGCAGTGGGAACATCATCGCACATGTTGGAACTAGCAAGCACATTGAAAATCATGATAGCACAAAAAGTGTGTGCAACTTGGATCATTTTGTTTCAGTGCCAAATGATTTTCAAATGATTCGTACAGAAGTTCTGTTTATTGGCCTTTTGTTGGAGCACAACATACCACTAGTGGCAGCTGATCATGTTTTCCAGTTGTTGTCAGCTATGTTTCCTAACTCACCAGAAGTAAAATGATATATATGTGGCAGAACAAAAACTTCGAATATTGTTCAAGAAATGACAGAATATCATTCAAAAAATGTCATCTGTGCTATTAAAAGTGGACCGTTTTCTATCACAACTGACAGCAGTAATGATGCTGACAATCAACTTTATCCAATTGTGGTAACATACTTTGATAGTGATTGCAAGCAAGTGACATGTACACTGCTCTCTTTGCCATACCTGAAAACCAGTTCAACAGGTGAAAATGTTGCCGAACTTGTGTCCGAAGAATTGCAGCATCATGATATTCCATTGATGAACTGTCTTGCCTTATCCTGTGATAACACTCCTGTTATGGTGAGGAGAAAAATGGTGTAGCTTCATTTCTGAAAAAATAATAGCCTAATCTTATTGTGTTCACCATTTGTGAAATTTGGCTGCTGAAAGGGGGTCTGCAATATTACCTTTTAAAATTGAGGAATTTTTTATTGACATTTATTATTTTCTAGAGAGAAGTGTAAAGAGAAAAATGAACTTAAGGAATTTCAAGCTCTTTGTAATGTGGAATCACAAAAAATTCTTAAACATTGCTGTACTAAATGGTTATCCCTTGGTAAATGCATAGACCGTGTTTTACAGCAATGGAGGTACCTTATGTTATATTTCAAAGAAGAATGCAACAGCAATAGGAAAGGGTCAAAACTTTGCTTATGTTTAGTTGGCTTTACAATTCTGAAGGTTAAAAATCCTATAGATTTGACATCTCGACAACCTTCAGTTTCTGGTGTAAGAAGAGGGGCGTCACACAATCTACATTCCCCTTCTTGTAAAAAGAAATCAGCTGTTTCACAATACCACATCTGTGGTCTTGGGAGCAAAAATAAATAAAAAAGTACTGTCAAACAGTCCATATGGCCAAACAAAAGCAGAATAAGAATGGAGTTCCTTATACAAAAACACTGTTAAAGAAATATTTATGAACAAGTCTTTGCAACGACATCATATTTTCCTTTCTTAAAGCTCTGCATTATGCCATGCATAGTCTTTGTTCATTAAAAATGTTATCAGTATCTTTGATAAATGTAACTTACTGTTGCAATGTGAAGAGACTAGAATTCATAAGTTGAAAGTGATCTTGAAGTTTTTTCTGTGAATTGCTAATCCAATTTATAAGACCTAGTTTAGTTTCAAATGCCCCATTTCTGTTAAATATAGAATATTTTGATCAGAATAATCAAAGAAATTACACCAATCTGGTCATAGGGAGTGAAACTACTGAAATAGTTAGTACTTTGGCACCAAATGAAAAAGAAGAATTTTATGTGTCATTTCGGAAATACTTCATCCAAAAGTATGTGACTATGTGCTATCTTCATTTCTGATACAATCAGAGGTGCTACAGCATGTTGAAGTTGCAGATATTTGGAAATGGGAAGAGTCCAAGTTTTCTTCAATTGAATTTTTTATTGACATGTTTTCATGCTTACTGTTGAAAGAGATGGGGGAACTACTTTCACTGTTGTGAATGAGCTGGAGACTGAATTTTTGCATTATCAACATTCAAGCTTACCAAGGAATGTAAATGACATCAACAGAGCTGATGAGCAGTGGTGTATTCTTGATGAGGAAAAAGGACCGTATGAAAAGCATTTATATCATCGACTGAGTCGAACTATATTGGGTGTGTTAGTTTTGCCAAATAGCAGTGCACCCTGTGAGCGTGTTTTTAGTACAGTGCAGCGAAATAAAATTGACTTTCGTGGTTCAATGAAACATTGTACGCTACAGGGGTTAAAATCTAATATGAATGGTTCATGTTTTTCCTGGAAGTATGATGATGAATTTCTAAGGAAAGCCAAATCTGCAACAACCACAGCACTCTCTAAAAATGAAATTCATTAACAAGGTTTGTCAATCTTATTTTATACTTAAACACAATATTTTTGTAAATATTTCTTCATTTGTGTTAAGAAATTAATTGTAATAAAAAAATATAAAGAAACCTTGTAAATGTACAAACCGCTGACCGTGCATTGATGTCCCGGTTTATGATTTTGAAAAGTTGGCAGCAGGTTGCAGGCATATCACTAAGCTGTCATATGAGATTTAGAGGTTAGCTCTTCAAGAAAAGCTCATTTGCCAGATTAAAGCTTAGAACTGATGTTGTTAGATTTTACTTACTGTTGATGTATCAAACACCTCCATTTATGGTAATCATGATGCTCAACTCGAGCTTCATTGACATCCATCAAACGGTTCACACAAGAATTTTTGTATTTCATTCTCATTGCCTTTTTTTTCTTGCAGGAATTCCTGAATCTGGTCCTACTATGAATTCGATGATCTTTCTTTACCTTTCTTTCTTGCCATTTGGGCTAAATAAATTCTCTTAGTAAGCACCTACCACTCACTTTTCAGCGTGGCCAAACCACCTACGAATATTTGTCCTCACCTTATTAATATCTCGCTTCACACTGCACATCTTCTCCTCACATGATCAGAATGTGTCTTGCCACATACTAAATGTATCTTGCCAGCACACAGACTCAGACGTGCCAACTCTCCAGATTTAGGCAGGAGACTCCGGATTTTCAGCCCTTCCTCCCACCCTCCAGATGAATGTCAAATTCTCCTGATTTTCACTGAGAATCAGCTGTTAGGATGGTCAAAATACCATCAACCATCATGATTTCAAACCACCTGTGAAATATTTTTCTTCCTGCGTTGATGCAAGGCGGCATTACAGTTATCAGTTTCGTACTTTTTCTCTCCTCCTATCTACGAAAAGAAAGCCACCCCAGTGGCGCAGTGGTCTAAACGCTGGCTTCTGACCAATTGTCTGAGATGGGTCAGAAAAATTTGCTTTAAAAAATTTTTCTTTCAGTCCGTTTGTCATACGACACCTTCAGAAAAGAGCTCACCCGCTTTAAGGGAGAAGTTAGAGTTGGCCTCGCCTTGAAATGAAAGGCGATGTTAGTACGATGCATTTTGTTGTCTTCTTCGCACACAACCTAAAGAAAAAACGAAAAACAGTTGCCTGCTATTTTATTCGTAAAAAACAACAATATGTTGGCCTTTTACGTTTCCATTCATTATCTTGCGGAATCAATGTACCTGAAAACGAATTGGGGGGGGGTTGATTTTAGCCCTATTTATTTTCCCTCCAGAACTTTTAATGGACCAATAATACTACACGTGGAAAATTGTTCCTACGTCTGTTAAATGTCAATTAAAAATAATGCTCGTGGGATTTTGTGAGCTGTAAAAATCTCCCAATTTTCTGATTTTGAACTTTGGCATGTGTGCAGACTACTCCTGTGTCTCTTCTGCAGTAGTGAGGTTTCACTGCCATACATAAGAGTAGGTGCAATTTCATTGGCATGTACAGCCATTTGAAACCTTTTTGAGAACCCATCAAGATCCTGAATAGCTGTGTATGAAAGTGCAACTCACTGGGTTTTGCTCCAGAACCCTTAGGTGGGATGAGCAATTGAATTTTTGGGTGTGGGCTGATGTACGGTATGTACTTTTATTATTTTCAAGACTTAAGGGCAAAGGGATACATGATCCAGAATTCAGTATGAAAGATATATAGGAATTCCAAGTTCCATACAGTATTGTTACAGCAATTTCAGATAACTTCTCACCTCCTCCAGATGCCAGAAACACCAGCAAGGCCCATAAAGTTTAATTTTTATCAACTTCAAATGGTTAAAAAGTAATTTTTATATATGCTTGACCAAAGGCATTTGTGGATCACTGAAAAGTAACTGATCAAGCCCATTACACCTGGTTTTGATAAGTAAACCAGAATAGTGTCCAACTGGATTTACTTCCACATTTTCTTACTTGTAGTTCAGCAAAAAAATTCTTAGCTGACAGCTCAATACAGTAAAACCTATAACCGAACTTGCTCAAAAAATTTAATCCATTATTTTTGAAAAGTCAGTAAATTTTGTAACAAAAATTAATGTAACACTCTGGAAATTAAATTTTATAACTGTAATTGTCAACAGATTTCACCTTACATGTGATGCTCTAAAAATGTTATGTGTACTTGATACAGTTCTTAATTATGAACAGTCTAATGGTTATGTTGTCTGCTTACAAGTAGTAAAAGTAGTCTGCAGTTAGAATAGAAAGTATTTCTATGATGACACAACTATACAAGCTGAAAGAGAACTAACTGCACCAAGTTTATTAAATTATTGAAAAAATGTGAAATGTGTGTGTAAGATGTTCATCAAAACATGGATGTTTGTCAGAATGGTATTGATGATGATAGTTTGTATATCCTTCCTGCTTCTTCGAAGGGTATTGCTTTCTAGTTGTTGTCATTGAGATTTATGTCCAGTACAGAAATACGGTAATACCAACTCACTTAATTGCCTGTTGTAACTGACTTTTTATTGTTCATGCTTGGTTTTATTCAAATTTATTACTCTCCAAAATTTAATTGCAGCTTCCAGAACAAACTGGAGGTGTACGTGCCTTGGCTCAAGGCAAAGGAAGTATGCTGCTTGTTGGTACAACAAAGAATTGTATCTTACAAGGAACGCTATCCTTAAATTTTTCCCTGGTTGTGCAGGTTAGTGATATTAGTGCTACTGAACTCTATTTCTCATTATATATTATCCATTTTATTTTTATTATATAAATATCAGTTTACATTACTGCAGTAATTAGATTAATAAGTCTTTTACTTATTAAAGTTTTCTTGCATTCTAAAAGTAAAACTAGTTTTTAGTTTTGTAAATGGTTTGTTAATTTTGAAAAACAGAGTTCAAAAAACTGGTTGTTGTTTTTTCAACTAAGTAAATTACTTGTTTTGAATCAGCTGTGATCCACAACAAAGTTCCTTTTCATGTCCACAAATAATCATAGCTGTCTGTGCACCACAGAAATAATTTATGATTATGTTAATAAAGAAAAAATAATAATTCTTAAGCTCTACTTACTGCTAGGCAAGGCCCAACTTAAACATGACAACACCCTGGGCCTTCATTTGAATTGGAGCTCCCTATTTTTGAGAAAACATGTAAAGCAGTATGTACATATAATTTGTAAAAAAATTACAATAGTTGAAAAATTATAACACCTTATAAAACAGTATGTTTTCATCTGATTTTTTTTTGAAACATTTGGTAAGCCTTAAAAATCAGGTCCAGGGTGTGGTTCCTATTGACCTGCACATAAATCAAGGCTTGTGTGTGTGTGCGTGCGTGTGCGCAATGGTGGAAATGGGCTGTAATGCAGGGGAACCCCATTCCGGGAGCAATGCGACACCAAAAGAAAGGGAGCATTTAATTTAAATCAAACATTTCACAATGCATTGTACGTTTCAATTATTGATGCCATCTTGTATAAATTATTCATCATTTCAAAAATAAAAATTTTACTTCTGTTCTAATAAATCTCTAATAAGGTGTTTGGTAAGAGCGAAGTTCATCACAGGAGCTGATTACCGACCATCTGGTGGACCTCCGTGATTCCCCAGTCAGAAGACTTTGGAAATTATTTAAAATATAGGAGATAATTTTTTATGTTTTCAAATCGAAGTTATGATACATATTTCAGTTAAAATAAATGGATATTTCAGAAGAGCTGAGTTACTTTTAGTAGTAAATAGTAACACTGTACTAGTGGTCCGATTTATTGGCGTAGAAAGTAGACACAGTGTTTCCAAGCTTTCGCACATCAACCAGATGACTACTTAATTGGTATACTGTTCCTTGTTATCAGTTTGTTATCAGAGTTACTTTTATTTTGTCGATCAAGACAATTTTCATAGCTCTGCCTCAAATAGGAGCTGACTTTTTTTCTCCAGTGTTTAATAATAGTGAACACTTATTGCATTGTTATTCGAATGGTCTTTTCAATAAGAAACAGACCTCTGGATAAAGAAAACAGCTCTGACTTCAGCTAAATGTCATATACTGTGAAACAGTTTGTGTATACGTTAAGCTCCAGCAGCTAATAATTTCCATGTCTACCACTGTATATATATCATCATCATCATCAACCATTATCAATCCACTGCTGGACGAAGGTCTCCCCAAGTTTCCTCCACAACGGTCTGTCTTGTGCCAGTCTCCTCCATGTCACTCCCGCATACTTTCGAATTTCATCCACCCATCTCCCATGTGGTCTTCTTCTGGGTCTTTTCCTGTCCCTTGGAATCCAATCTAAAATTTCGGCTGTCCATCGATGATCTGTCCTTCTGGCAGTATGTCCAGCCCATTGCCATTTCAGGGATTTAACTCTGATCATGATGTCTTCCACTCTTGTCAATTTTTGGATCCACGAGTTCCTCTTCTTATCTCTTCTGGTTACACTAAGCATGCAGCTCTCCATGCTGCTTTGAGTTGTCTGCAGCTTTTGTATGTCTCTTTTAGTTAAGGTCCACGTCTCTGCACCATATGTAAGCACTGGAAGGATGCATTGATCAAACACTAAGACATAATGGCATATTGCTCTTGAAAATTATCCTGTTTCTTCCAAAAACTCTCCAGGTAAGTTTTGTATGCCGATTAATTTCTTCATCAATGTGACCCTCACTTGATATCTGCTGTCCAAGATAAGTGTACGTGTCTGTTATCTCTAGCTTTTCTCCATCAATCGATAAATCTTCATTTCTTGTAAAAGCATTGAACATCACTTTTGTCTTCTGAAAGTTCATTTTTAATCCCTCTTCTTTACTCTTGTCAACAAGTTCCTGGATCATACTCTGCAGCTCTGATGGGGTAGTTGCAAAAATGACTACATCATCAGCAAAATGAAGGTGGGTTTGATAATCTCCATTAATCTTTATCCCTTTGTTTTCCCAGTTCAGTGATTGAAAGACATTTTCCAATGTGGCATTAAAGAGCTTCGGAGATATGGTGTCAGCTTTTCTCACTCCCTTTCCAATTTTTATGTGTGTTGTATTTTCAAACAGCTGAATCTTTGCACTTGCATTTTCATAGATGTTATTAATAATATTAATGTATGCATCTTCAATACCGCAGGATTTCAGAGCCATTGTAACTGCCGATGGTTTCACCGAATCAAAGGCTTTTTCATAATCGATAAAAGCCATGCACAATGGAAGTTCATATTCCCTCGCTCTTTCAATTAGTTCTCTCAGTATGTGGATATGATCTATTGTGCTGTAGCCACTCCTGAATCCAGCGTGTTCTCTCGGTTGAGCCGTGTCCAGTGTTACCTTCAAGCAGTGTGAAAGAACTTAAGTGAAGATTTTGTAAACCACTGATAGGAGGCTGATAGGTCTGTAGTTCCTGAGATCCTCAGCCACCTTTTTTATGTAGCAGGATCATTGTAGCGTTGTTCTAATCCTCGGGAATCTTTCCTTCATTAAGGCATTAAGTGAAAATTTGGGCGAGTATTGTTTCGATTTCTCCACTGGCTTCTTGTATGATGTCTACAGTAATTCCATCTTCTTCTGGAGCTTTTCCCCACTTCATGTTCGTGATTGCATGTGCAACTTCTGCTGGGAGTACTGGAAGAACTCTGGTACTGGTACTTTTCATGATGTCTGGAGTACATGTATCATCCCTTTCATATAATTTGGAGTAGAAATCTTTCAGTCTTGTCAAAATTTCGCCTTTATTTCTTGTTACAGAACCATCTTCTTTTCTCAGTGCCATAATCTATTTTCTTCCCTTACTGAGGTGTCCTTTTGCTATCTTTAGGCTTTGGTTGTTTTCAATTGCTTTCCTCACTAGTTCACAGTTGAATTTCCTTACGTCTTCAGTGATACTTTTTCGTACTGTCTTGCATAGCTCTATATATTCCACTTTGGAAGTCACATCTTCTTTAGTTGTCATCATCTCTCTTCTTTTTTGCATCAACATTTTGGTTTTTCCTGATAAATTGTTCACATGCAACTTGTTCTTAGACCCAGCTAATTTTGTTGCTGTTTCCATAAGAGCTTTGGTTACTTTTCTGTTAACTTCAGAAATATCCACTTCTTCCGATGTTAGGCCTTCTAAAGCAGAGAATCTGTTCTTCAGTTCCAACTTGAAGGTATTATGGTGTTTTTAAGGTTGGTTATGTCAATACATTTTGTTTGTCTTATGAGCTTGCCACGTTCGAGTTTAGTGTTGAGGTGCATCTTACATCTCACCAATCTATGGTCACTACCTGTGTTGAACTTGTTTAGTACACTGCAGTCTTCTATGACGAATTTTTTGTTACACATAATAAAATCAATTTCACTTGTCGTCCCATTTGGATGTCTCCATGTCCATTTCCTGTGCGGCTTTTTCTTGGAAAAGGAGTTCATGATGAAAAACCCTTCTGCCTCTGCGAACTCAACGAGAGTATTTCCACGCTGGTTTCTGTTGCCGTGACCGAATTTACCTACTGAAGTTTCATTCTGTTGCCGTTGCCCTATTTTTGCATTGAAATCTCCCATAATTATCTTCAAGTGCTGCTTACCTTTATTATTTAGATGACGAATTTCCTCATAAAATTCTTCAATTTCTTCTTCAAGATGACTTGTGGTGGGTGCATAAGTTTGAATTATCTGAGCCTGGTATCTTCTCAAGAGTTGGATAACGAGTCGTGCAACTCTGTCAGAGGAACTTTCAACTTCTACAACTTTATCCTTTAGTTTCTTGTTTATTATAAATCCAACACCACTAGTTCTGCCAGTATCTGTCCCACGATAGTAGAAGAGATGTCCACTTTTCAGTTCAATGAGATCTTCTCCTTTTCTTCTTACCTCACTTAGCCCGACGATGTCCCACTTGATCCTTTGTAGTTCCTCTTTCAATTCAAGAAGCCTTGAATCAGAAGATAGGGAGCGTCCATTATACGTAGCCAAGGTCAGCAACAGATATATATATATATATATATATATATATATATATATATATATATATATATATATATATATATATATATATATATGACTGTCGCATCTGTGGATACTTATGATTTTAAAAACCTCTTCACCTCAATTTCATTGAAGGGTCTGTGGCAGGTAGCCCTAAACATACATACGAAGTTCGAGCCCGGGACTATAGAACAGTATTGGCATTTCTTACTGGATTTCTGTATCAATAACAATTTTGTTACCGTGGGCGATGGGCTTTACCTCCAAACTCGTGGTATCCCGATGGGCAGTCGCTTTTCTAGCAGTTTGGCTAACCTCTATCTACATTTTTTTGAGGATAGATATGTTGCCAATTATCCTTTACCTGGGATTGCTCTAAGATATGTTGATGACATTATTGTCATTAACATTCCGGACTTTTTGTGTTGCGCCACTGACTTGTATCCTGACGACCTTACTCTAGAAAAAACCAACAGATCGTTTACTTGTGTTTGTTACCTTGATTTAGAGGTTCAGGTGGACGAAGAGGGAACAGGTGTGGTGAATTTATTTGATAAAAGAAACTCTTTTGAGTTTGATATCATTCACTACACTCACTGGTCATCCAATATTTCAAAAGTTATACATCACAATCTACTCATCTCCCAGTTTCATAGAATGGCTAAAATTTGCTCTACACAGCTCTTACTTGCAAAAAATCTGAAAGCTCTTCTTTCTAAATTGCAATCTAACAATTTTCCTAAAAATTTCTTAAGGCATCATTTTAACCATTTAATTTTGAACTTTAATTCGGTGTCCAAAAGTTTCAAATTACACATTGACATGCTTTATTTACCTAGGACCTAACAATTTTAAATATATAGGTAACATAAAGTGCTATTTGGTAGGTCCCTAATAGCTGAAAATCTTATCTACATAAACAGTTTTGTATCTTGTCAATTCACACATTTTTTGGCTTACCAGGTAGTTGTTTAACCGTGGCCACCTTTCTTATCAGTGTATGTATTTGGGTTCTTGTGGGTGCTCTGTTCAGTCTTGTTTGACTCTTTGTCATGGCGGTTTTTGTTCTGCCGGTAAGCTTTTAATTCTTCTTTTTTTAGTTTTATAAATTTGATTTTTGTAATTTTTGTGCTTATTAGAATTTGGTTCTGTGGCCTAGGGAGCATGACCAACGGACAATTTTGGCTTGCCTTGTCGTTTTGTTGGTACTAGAAAGGCTACTCCCACAGGTTGATGCTCTCCTGATGACGGCAACCTGTTCCAGTTTTTTACTTGTTTTGAAATTTTGTATTTTTGTTCTGTAATATTTTCATTCTATATATATATATATCATCATCATCATCATCGTCAACCATTATCAATCCACTGCTGGACGAAGGTCTCCCCAAGTTTCCTCCACAACGGTCTGTCTTGTGCCAGTCTCCTCCATGTCACCCCTGCATACTTTTGAATTTCATCCACCCATCTCCCATGTGGTCTTCTTCTGGGTCTTTTCCTGTCCCTTGGAATCCAATCTAAAATTTCGGCTGTCCATCGATGATCTGTCCTTCTGGCAGTATGTGCAGCCCATTGCCATTTCAGGGATTTGACTCTGATCATGATGTCTTCCACTCTTGTCATTTTTCGGATCCACGAGTTCCTCTTCTTATCTCTCCTGGTTACACCAAGTATGCACCTCTCCATGCTTCTTTGAGTTGTCTGCAGCCTTTGTATGTCTCTTTTAGTTAAGGTCCACGTCTCTGCACCATACATAAGCACTGGAAGGATGCATTGATCAAACACTTTTCTTTTAAGACATAATGGCATATTGCTCTTGAAAATTATGCTGTTTCTTCCAAAAGCTCTCCAGGCAAGTTTTGTGCGCCGATTAATTTCTTCATCAATGTGACCCTCACTTGATATCTGCTGTCCAAGATAAACGTACGTGTCTGTTATCTTCATTTCTTGTAAAAGCATTGAACATCACTTTTGTCTTCTGAAAGTTCATTTTTAATCCCTCTTCTTTACTCTTGTCAACAAGTTCCTGGATCATACTCTGCAGCTCTGATGGGGTAGTTGCAAAAATGACTACGTCATCAGCAAAACGAAGGTGGGTTAGATAATCTCCATTAATCTTTATCCCCTTGTTTTCCCAGCTCAGTGACTGAAAAACACCCTCCAATGTAGCATTAAAGAGCTTCGGAGATATGGTGTCACCTTGTCTCACTCCCTTTCCAATTTTTATGTGTGTTGTATTTTCAAACAGCCTAATCTTTGCACTTGCATTTTCATAGATGTTATTAATAATATTAATGTATGCATCTTCAATACCGCAGGTTTTCAGAGCCATTGTAACTGCTGATGGTTTCACGGAATCAAAGGCTTTTTCATAATCGATAAAAGCCATGCACAATGGAAGTTCATATTCCCTCGCTTTTTCAATTAGTTCTCTCAGCACTTGGATATGATCTATTGTGCTGTAGCCACTCCTAAATCCAGCTTGTTCTCTCGGTTGAGCCATGTCCAGTGTTACCTTCAAGCGGTGTGAAAGAACTTTAGTGAAGATTTTATAAACTACTGATAGGAGGCTGATAGGTCTGTAGTTTCCGAGATCCTCAATGTCACCTTTCTTATGTAGCAGGATCATTGTAGCGGTGTTCCAATCCTCAGGAATCTTTCCTTCATTAAGGCATCGAGTGAAAATTTAGGCGAGTACTGTTTCGATTTCTCCACTTGCTTCTTGTATGATGTCTACAGTAATTCCATCTTCTCCTGGAGCTTTTCCCCGCTTCATGTTCTTGACTGCATGTGCAACTTCTGCTGGAAGGACTGGAGGAACTCTGGTACTGGTATCTTTCATGATGTCTGGAGTGCATGTATCATCCCTTTCATATAATTTGGAGTAGAAATCTTTCACTCTTGTCAAAATTTCGACTCTATTTCTTGTTACAGAACCATCTTCTTTTCTCAGTGCCATAATCTGTTTTCTTCCCTTACTGAGATGTCCCTTTGCTATCTTTAGGCTTTGGTTGTTTTCAATTGCTTTCCTCACTAGTTCACAGTTGAATTTTCTTACGTCTTCAGTGATACTTTTTCGTACTGTCTTGCATAGCTCTATATATTCCACTTTGGAAGTCACATCTTCTTTAGTTGTCCTCATCTCTCTTCTTTTTTGCATCAACATTTTCGTTTTTCCTGATAATTTATTTACATGCAACTTGTTCTTAGACCCAGCTAATTTTGTTGCTGTTTCCATAAGAGCTTTGGTTACTTTTCTGTTAACTTCAGAGATGTCCACTTCTTCCGATGTTAGGCCTTCTAAAGCAGAGAACTTGTTCTTCAGTTCCAACTTGAAGGTATTATGGTGTTTTTTAAGGTTGGTTATGTCAATAGATTTTGTTTGTCTTATGAGCTTGCCACGTTCAAGTTTAGTGTTGAGGTGCATCTTACATCTCATCAATCTATGGTCACTACCTGTGTTGAACTTGTTTAGCACACTGCAGTCTTCTATGACAAATTTTTTGTTACACATAATAAAATCAATTTCACTTGTCGTCCCATTTGGATGTCTCCATGTCCATTTCCTGTGTGGCTTTTTCTTAAAGAAGGAGTTCAAGATGAAAAACCCTTCTGCCTCTGCAAACTCAACGAGAGTATTTCCACGCTGGTTTCTGTTGCCGTGACCGAATTTACCTACTGAAGTTTCATTCTGTTGCCGTTGCCCTATTTTTGCATTGAAATCTCCCATAATTATTTTCAAGTGCTGCTTACCTTTATTATTTAGATGACAAATTTCCTCATAAAATTCTTCAATTTCTTCTTCAGGATGACTTGTGGTGGGTGCATAAGTTTGAATAATCTGAGCCTGGTATCTTCTCGATAGTTGGATAACGAGACGTGCAGCTCTGTCAGAGGAACTTTCAACTTCTACCACTTTATCCTTCAGTTTCTTGTTTATAATAAATCCAACACCACTAGTTCTGCCAGTATCTGTCCCGCGATAGTAGAAGAGATGTCCACTTTTCAGTTCGATGAGATCTTCTCCTTTTCTCCTTACCTCACTTAGCCCCACGATGTCCCACTTGATCCTTTGTAGTTCCTCTTCCAATTCAAGAAGCCTTGAATCAGAAGATAGGGAGCGTCCATTGTACGTTGCCAAGGTCAGCATCAGATGGCAGCCTAGTCCGGTCCTCCGGGGATTCTTAGCACCCTCTGCCTTCATGTCGCACTGGCCGCTGCCTTGGCCAGGTACATTCCAGCTGCCGGAGACTGAGGGCCAAGATTTAAGTTGTGGAGTCATTTTGGAGGGGTTTGGCCATAACTCACCACGCTGGCCAAGCGGGTTGGTGAGTGTGGGATAGAATTTCCTCTAATCCCGATGGTATAGTTATACCGCTATGGGCGGTCGTCAGAGCCCCTTTAGTGGGAACAGGATGCACCACGAGAAGGCGGGGTTGACATTTGTCAAGGAGAGGCTGTGATGTTACGCATCACCTGACCTTACATCCCATATATATATATATATATATATATAGAGAGAGAGAGAGAGAGAGAGAGAGAGAGAGAGAGAGAGAGAGAGAGAGAGCGGAGATAGAGACATGCATACACAAATAATTCAATCAGTTCAGCACTTTCAATCAATAAGTACAACAACAATAATTTTAAGGAAATAAACACACAACCTGGTAGTCAGTCACCTGGTACCACTCATCAGGGAAAGACATATTTGGTAGCTGACCCCTAAGTCAGACACGTTTCATGTGGATGCAAAATTTAGAAATTAAGACCGCAAGCCAAAAAATTAAAAAAGAAAAAAAAATGTCTTTCCCTGATGAGTGGTATCCAGTGGCTGACTACTAGATTGTGTATTTATTTTATTAAATTATTGTTATTGTACTTATTGACTGAGAGTGCTGAATAGATTGAATTATTTGTATGTGTATTTTACTTGTTTCTAACTCATGCAGCTGTGCTTGGGGTTGGGACATGTATGACAATATTGAGATATCCTTTTTCTATTGGCGTGTGCATGCACACACACACACACACACGCACACACACACACACACGCACAGTTTGTTTGTTTTTTCAGATGGAGGGAAAAGCATGTTGTGTGCTTTTTTAATATGCTTTGGTTTTAGAAAAAAGTGATTGAAGAGCAATATCAGGATGCAGGTTGAGATGTATCGAAACATTTAGATGCATACATTAACTTCTGTCACGGTAGTGTAACTTCTTCTTTTATGCTCAAATGGCATTGTAATGTAAGTACTCATTTTTATAAAATTGTTCAGGATCATTAGAGTAATTTTCTCTCAAGGTTTATCCTAATGATCTTGAGCAATTTTATGCTGTTTAAAATTCTGCATCAGGTATTGATTTAATGATCTTCATAAGTTCTTGAAGAAGAAAAAAAATCACTGAGAATGGTTTACACATCTTAACTATGTTCAAGATTATTCTTGAACGCATCTACAATGAAATTCTGTTGGACGCGATCGTTTCTTCATTTTGCATTTTGTTAAATTGCCATATTTTGCTTTCCTCGTGGTTCAGATGTCTGTTTACCTTTCCTCCAAAATGCATTGAAGTTATCCTGTGTGTGAGTACATTGCAATAAATTGAATCAGGTTCACACAGGTCTATAGCTTCTCATTTGTTGCAGCAAGTTGAGAAGATGAATGATGGGATTTTTTACACAGTTTTCAAAAACAAGCAGGTATTTAGGTTTTCATCCCCATCTGTACTTAAACTGCCATGGTTCACTTCAAGAAGTGCATCTCATATTTGATAAGTTCTTCATTATAACTGGTGCTGCATGTGACTTGATAGGAGATTGCGAGGTCCTTCAGTGATTAGCTAGTGCAGAGAAAAGCTCCTGAAGGTCAAAACATTTTACAGCTTCTGAACATTGCTTATCTACATTTCTCTCACAGGATTTAATGAATGGCTACCATGTATGCAAATATTAAGCCTAAGGATTGAGTTGTTTAATGTGAGCATGAAGGCCTGAGTACATACCTGATATATTTGCCGAATTGTAATAAGACTGGCTCCCTTAAGTTTACTATATCAGTTTCAAAATATCTTCAGCCGATTCTTTTGTTTTGTCTCCCGTATTCACAAAGAACTGCAGAAAATCTTCCTTGAGAGTTCAGTTTTCTTGAATGATCTGTAATATACTCACTGCATGATTCAAATGAGAAAAATCAGGTGTGGAACCCACAATAGTTGAGTAATATTCTGCCCTTTTCACATCACAGCGACTTTCCATTAACATTTATATACATTATAGCTTCCAACAACTCCTGTTTCATTCTTGATAATAACAGTTTTCTATTTTGCAAGTTCATGGTATGAAATCTCCTTTGTACAGCTGCATTACTTAAAGAAAATGTTATACACTGCCGGACAATTGCTAAGGACGGATGACAATAGCAACGATAGCAACCATACAATGGAAGGCAGCAAAATGTGGAAATTAGCATAAGTGCGGGATACAGTAAGACTTGCTGTGCGTATGCAAATTTTGGATTGCTGAACTTGTTCGTGACGTCATAGCGCTGATAAGAGATATAAAGGATTTGACGCGTATTGACCGTTGTTGTTCAAACGCAAAGTTGAAAGGGAAAGAATCGATTGACAAACTTGCAATTTTCAGTATGTCTTCCCGACATCACCTGGATGATTTTACACGTGGCCGTATTATTGGCAAGATTAAAGAAGGGCGAAAAATAACAGATGTTGCCAGGGAGTTCGACGTCAGCCACAGTGTTGTTTCAAGGCTTTGGAAATCATTTTAAACAAATGGAGTGTGTAGCAAACGTCACGGGGGAGGTTGTGTTCGCAGTACGACACCTGCAGAAGATCGGTACATAGTGCTATCGACAAAAAGACACCGGCGCAGCACAGCTAGTGAGGTAGCAAATCAGTTTATGGCTGCTACTGGCAAGCGGATCTCCCAAAAAACTGTTGCCAGACGTTTGCATGAAGGAGGACTATACGCTCGCCGTCCTGTTGTGTGCATCCCATTGTCCAGACGTCACCATACCGCCCGTTTGCAATGGTGCCATCAACATCGCAATTGGACTGATAATGACTGGTCTGCTGTCCTCTTCTCAGATGAGAGTAGATACAGTCTATCGTCTGATTGTCGACGACAACTGATCTGGCGTGATAGTGGTACTGCATATTGTCCAGCAAACATACAGGAAAGGGACCGATATCCGACATGTAGTGTCATGGTATGGGCTGGCATCATGATCAATGGCCGTACGTCCCTCTATGTGCTTCCAACTGGGACTATGACTGCCCAACGATACATTAATGATGTTCTGCTACCTCATGTTCGCATGTTCCGTGGTGCTGTCGGTGATAGATTCATTTTCATGGATGACAACGCAACATGTCATCGAACAGTCGCTGTCCAGGAGTGTCTTGAGAGCGAGGATATTCAATGCCTCGTATGGCCAGCACGTTCTCCAGATCTGAATCCCATTGAAAATGTGTGGGATGCTTTGGGGAGGAGTCTTGCTGGTCGCCAATGCCCTCCAATAAACAAGGACACCCTCATCCGTGCGCTGACAGAGGAATGGGATAAATTACCCCAACAGCTGCTTGATAATGTTGTGCAAAGCATGACACGACGTGTGGAATCTTGCATCACCCTCCATGGTGGCCATATCCCGTATTGACATCTTACGCCGGAACGCCTGCGGACGGTAGTTGCATTTTTTTCACGTTTACGTATTCTGCACAAAATGGCCTGTTTTTCCCTTGAACACGTTCCAAAGCCTTCTGGATTTCAGAGCACAATAAATTGTCTTTCTTGTAATGTCCTGGCATTCTGACATTATTTTATTTCACTTGGCATCCAACCACACTTACTTTTTATGCGCTATATAGCCGTTTATGATCCGTCCATAGCAGCAGTGTATATGTAACATCAGTTCTACAATTTTAAAAATGTTCAAAAAGTCTGTATTTGCCATAGCCAGCAATGCTTGATATGCATGCATCAGAAATCTTCACTGTTGGTTTTTCACTATTTTTGTGCTATTTCATTTTGAGCTTTGTCCATTCTTGGTAAATTGCTTCTCTTAAATTTTCTTTGAACAAGTTATTGAAATGATCACAAAGAGATTCAATATATTTATTCCCAAATAGAAGTAACTCCTCCTTTTGCTCCAGCCATTCAGTAAAATCAAAATACTGAGCAAGTATGGTGGGTGTTCATAGAAGGGTTTAAATTGTTTTTGAAATAATTTTCTCCTGAACTCATGCCTAACTAGTGTGCTATTTTTGTCCCACTGGCCTTGGGATACAACATGCTTCTGGGAGAGCAAATGTGCTTATGTACTTGTCTAGTCATGAGGCTTTTAAAGAATCCAGGCTGAATTAAAAGAAAACAGCCATTCATTATTGTGTGACTTAAAAATCAGAGTTTGACTGATGAATTTGCACCTCACTGAGATAAAATGCATTGCAAATATTTCTTGAATCAGTGATTTACAATTTGAAAATACCATTTTGTTGGCCATCCTCGTGCAATACCCAAGAGACGCATATAGCGTATTAAATCCAGTTTTGTGGTGTAGTGAGCACAAAGATTTGTCAAGTTTTCGCACTGCACTGGGAGGCTTTTTCAAGGCAATGGTAGACATTTTTATGTCGACCATTGCCTTGAAAAGCCTCCCAGTGAAGTGTAAAAGCTTGGTGAATCTTTGTGCTTACTGCACCACAAAAATGGATGTAAAATGCTTTATGCATCTCTTATAATTACGTCCTTGTGTAATTTCAACCCAGAAGGGACTGGAGGATGAGCAGTTTCCTGAGTCCTGGTGTGAAGAAGCAGGATTGGCCATTGTATTTTCCATGATTTGAACCATATGGACTCGTATGGTATGCAAATGGACCTTTAGGAGAAGACTAGACCAATACATTTCACATTGATAAAAAGGCCTACTCAGGAGAGTGGTGTGGAGTGGATGCAGCAACTGGAGAGGGGGAGCACTCCTATGAACTGCTGAAGTCAATTGTAGTGATATCAGTGTGAAATCATCTGTCCACATCATGCATTTGAGAGGGTAGTGTAAAAAAAAAAAAAAAAAAAAAAAGCAGAAACAACTTTGTCATCTACATGGAGCCACACAAAAGTGTGGACCAAAATGTTCTTAATGCATCAAATTTAAAATACATCACTTCTGGCTCCAATTGAATTCTGCATTATACCAGTGAAGATATTCATAACATTGTGTAGGAGTAAGAGTTGTGATGGGGTATGACATTGTGTAGAGTAACAGTTCAGTGTAACTTGAAATCTGAGCCCTTCTGACAGCTAATGATCATAAATTAGGCAAATAGTCATGTTTTGAATAGTCACGCTGTCCTAATCTGGGTGGAAGTGGCTGACATGCTTAGCCAAAACAACCACTGAATAGGCCACTTCAGCTTTTCATCAATGCTCCTGGAAGGGCCTATGCTTCATCTTGAAATGTGTTTGCCTTACTGTTCTCATTGTGTCTTTTGGCTAAGATTTATAGAAAGTGTCCTGGAATCATATACCACTTTTTTGTAGGATTTGCTGGCTATCTTTCCTCACCACAAGTTTGCAGATTAGACCTGGTGAATAGCCTGTTATTTTCTTGGCATCAGTCTGTAAATCCAATAAAATTTAACTTAAAATTTTCTAATTTTGGTACAAAACAAGCAGTAATTCCAGCTCTAGTGTTTCTTATAAGTAATTGTATGCCTCTCTTAATTTCCAACCAAATTCTTTGAAAAGTTGATCATTTTTTCCTGTAACTGCTTTTAACATTGCCATGCTACACAAGTTGATTTACAGAGGCATCCTGCAGTATCATCAATGAGTGTTTGGGGCAGAAAATCTTTTAGATAAAGAATATTCTTCCATTACTGTTATACAGGGTTGTATATCCACAGAACTGCTTGCACTTCAATACTTTTTTCACTAGTAAATCATGTCAGTAGAAATTATATGCTATACTAAATACTGATACCTTCCTCATAATGTATTAGAGTGTCTTAAGTCCTTTTATTTGTATTTCAGGGTCACATAGAAGAACTATGGGGTCTTGCTGTGCATCCAAGCCAAAGTCAGTTTCTAAGTGGTGGACATGACCACTACATACATCTGTGGGACACAATGTCCCATTCTGTGGTGTGGAGTAAAGATGTAGGGGTGTGTATTATTAGCTTATCATATAATAAACCATAAGTACATAATGATTTGTGCTTATACTAACTATAAAACACTTTGTGTTTCTTTTTTTTTTTTTCATCGTGTCAGATAAGTGTAATTTATTTACTGCTTTTTTTTTTTTTACTCAGTTTCTTTAAGAGTAGGAGATTTAAAATATCTCATTTGCATCATATCTTTGGAAAAGAGTGATTTATTCCCAATTTAAATTTTTTTCTCCATGAAAGAGAACCTGAACCAAAACATCGATGCAAAACTAGAAAAAGAACAAGATCCATTGAAAAAAGCTAAAGTTGAAAAAAAATGCTTATGAGAACCATTTCTTCATATTTAGTGCAATATAAATAAACCAACCAAAATAATTCCACAACTTAAATCTTGGCCCTCAGTCTCCGGCAGCTGGAATGTACCTGGCCAAGGCAGCAGCCAGGGCAACATGAAGGCAGAAGTTGCTAAGAATCCCCGGAGGACCGGACTAGCCTGCCATCTGATGTTGACCTTGGCTACGTATAATGGACGCTCCCTATCTTCTGATTCAAGGCTTCTTGAATTGGAAGAGGAACTACAAAGGATTAAGTGGGACATCGTCGGGCTAAGTGAAGTAAGGAGAAAAGGAGAAGATCTCATTGAACTGAAAAGTGGACATCTCTTCTACTATCGTGGGACAGATACTGGCAGAACTAGTGGTGTTGGATTTATAATAAACAAGAAACTGAGGGATAAAGTTGTAGAAGTTGAAAGTTCCTCTGACAGAGCTGCACGACTCATTATCCAACTTTCGAAAAGATACCAGGCTCAGATTATTCAAACTTATGCACCCACCACAAGTCATCCTGAAGAAGAAATTGAAGAATTTTATGAGGAAATTCGTCATCTAAATAATAAAGGTAAGCAGCACTATGGGAGATTTCAATGCAAAAATAGGGCAACGGCAACAGAATGAAACTTCAGTAGGCAAATTCGGTCATGACAACAGAAACCAGCGTGGAAATACTCTCGTTGAGTTTGCAGAGGCAGAAGGGTTTTTCATCATGAACTCCTTTTTCAAGAAAAAGCCGCACAGGAAATGGACATGGAGACATCCAAATGGGACGACAAGTGAAATTGATTTTATTATGTGTAACAAAAAATTCGTCATAGAAGACTGCAGTGTACTAAACAAGTTCAACACAGGTAGTGACCATAGATTGGTGAGATGTAAGATGCACCTCAACACTAAACTCAAACGTGGCAAGCTCATAAGACAAACAAAATGTTTTGACATAACCAACCTTAAAAAACACCATAATACCTTCACGTTGGAACTGAAGAACAGATTCTCTGCTTTAGGAGGCCTAACATTGGATGAAGTGGATATTTCTGAAGTTAACAGAAAAGTAACAAAAGCTCTTATGGAAACAGCAACAAAATTAGCTGGGTCTAAGAACAAGTTGCATGTGAACAAATTATCAGGAAAAACCAAAATGTTGATGCAAAAAAAAAAAAAAGAGAGATGAGGACAACTAAAGAAGATGTGACTTCCAAAGTGGAATATATAGAGCTATGCAAGACAGTATGAAAAAGTATTACTGAAGACATAAGGATATTCAACTGTGAACTAGTGAGGAAAGCAATTGAAAACAACCAAAGCCTAAAGACAGCAAAAGGACATCTCAGTAAGGGAAGAAAACAGATTATGGCACTGAGAAAAGAAGATGGTTCTGTAACAAGAAATAGAGGCAGAAATTTTCACAAGAGTGAAAGATTTCTACTCCAAGTTATATGAAAGGGATGATGCATGTACTCCAGACATCATGGAAGGTACCAGTACCAGAGTTCTTCCAGTCCTCCCAGCAGAAGTTGCAATCAAGAACATGAAGCGTGGAAAAGCTCCAGGAGAAGATGGAATTACTGTAGACATCATACAAGAAGCAAGTGGAGAAATCGAAACAGTACTCGCCCAAATTTTCACTCGATGCCTTAATGAAGGGAAGATTCCTGAGGATTGGAACAACGCTATAATGATCCTGCTACATAAAAAAGGTGACTGAGGATCTCAGGAACTACAGACCTATCAGCCTCCTATCAGTGGTTTATAAAATCTTCACTAAAGTTCTTTCACACCGTTTGAAGGTAACACTGGACATGGCTCAACCGAGAATACAAGCTGGATTCAGGAGCGGCTACAGCACAATAGATCATATCCACGTACTGAGAGAACTAATTGAAAGAGCGAGGGATTATGAACTTCCATTGTGCATGGCTTTTATCGATTAAGAAAAAGCCTTTGATTCGATGAAACCATCAGCAGTTACAATGGCTCTGAAATCCTGCGGTATTGAAGATGCATACATTAATATTATTAATAATATCTATGAAAATGCAGGTGCAAAGATTCGGCTGTTTGAAAATACAACACACATAAAAATTGGAAAGGGAGTGAGACAAGGTGACACCATATCTCCGAAGCTCTTTAACGCCACATTGGAAAATGTCTTTCAATCACTGAATTGGGATAAAGATTAATGGAGATTATCTAACCCACCTTCGTTTTGCTGATGACATAGTCATTTTTGCAACTACCCCATCAGAGCTGCAGAGTATGATCCAAGAACTTGCTGACAAGATTAAAGAAGTGGGATTAAAAGTGAACTTTCAGAAGACAAAAGTGATGTTCAATGCTTTTACACGAAATGAAGATTTATCGATTGATGGAGAAAAGCTGGAGATAACAGACACGTACACTTATCTTGGACAGCAGATATCAAGTGAGGGTCACATTGATGAAGAAATTAATCGGCGTACAAAACTTGCCTGGAGAGCTTTTGGAAGAAACAGCATAATTTTCAAGAGCAGTATGCCATTATGTTGTTTGATCAATGCATCCTTCCGGTGCTTACGTATGGTGCAGAGACGTGGAAGTTAACTAAAAGAGACATACAAAGGCTGCAGACAACTCAAAGGAGCATGGAGAGGTGCATGCTTGGTGTAACCAGGAGAGATAAGAAGAGGAACTCGTGGATCCGAAAAATGACAAGAGTGGAAGACATCATGATCAGAGTTAAATCCCTGAAATGGCAATGGGCTGGGCATACTGCCAGAAGGACAGACCGTCGATGGACAGCCAAAATTTTAGATTGGATTCCAAGGGACAGGAAAAGACCCAGAAGAAGACCACATGGGAGATGGGTGGATGAAATTCGAAAGTATGCAGGAGTGACATGGAGGTGACTGGCACAAGACTGACCGTTGTGGAGGAAACTTAGGGAGACCATCGTCCAGCAGTGGATTGATAATGGTTGACAATGATGATGATGATGAAATAAACCAAAATAGGTCCATCCATGAAATCATTACTGTATTCAGTCTTCGCTGAAATAAATAACTGAAAAACACAGAAGGCCAAGCAATATGTTTAAACCACAACTTTTACATCTATTATGCAGATGATATCCTACTAATCTGAGATCAGTTTACTGCATGATTAGAAAAATTACGAAAAGAAATGTCACATTGTGGTTTGATTTCCCTCACTTGGAAATTAATAAATAAATATCCAACTCCTTTTCCTTGACCTAATGCTGACAGTCATCTTTTCTACTCTGTATTACGAAACCCTGCAAGTATTCCATCCCTCATCACTTCTATTCCAACTATTCTCAGAATTACAAAATAACTGCCATCAGAACACTTGCAGTAAAAAGGAGCCGGTGTTCATTCTAGGATAATAAAAAAAGCATTACTGACAAAGAAGCAGGGCACAGAAAGAAAAAAAAAAAAAGATTGTACTTTTTTTAAACTCAAAAGGGTATCAATTCTTTATTTTTACCTTTTATTAATCTAAACATAATGAAGTTGCATATATTATGCAGGTATGTAGTGTAGTTTCAGTGCCATCAGTTCATCATTTTTTGAATTATTTTTTTCTGTGCCAGTAGGCCACATAAATTTTATTTAAGGGTCCTCCATACCTCGTGAAAAATAGCTCAAAACACACATTTTCAGAACCAAATTACATATATAAAGAAAACAATTTAGAAATCCCGTTTTTTTTTTTCACATGTAGAATAAACATAGAACCATCTTTCTGTCTTTCTATATTAGCGTCACTTTGCCGAGTAATATTTTAATTATTATCCCAAAAGTGTAAAATAATGGGCAGATTGACAGTTATTTTTAAAAAGTTCTAATCCTGATATCTGCTAGGTTGAAAAGCAGAAAAGTAGTTTGATATTTTATCTCGAAATATAAAAATTTGGGAATACATACGAGTGATATGATATATTGATTTTTCCATCTGCATGATGCTATATATTTGTTTCAATTTCGCATTCGGCGGAAGACACGGCATTTCCTTCCCCCTCGGCAGGCAGGGATCAGATCACACAACCCCCACTGAAGGGGTAATCATTTATGACTTGGGGTAGGCTGGCAAGTGGGCAAGGAGAGCCATCCTCCAGGAGGAAAGAAACTTGACAGCTCGATTAGGGGGTGTCCACCAGAGGAGCTGATTCCAGCTGACCGTGCCGAAATCCTATCTTGCACGGGGTATGGAGGACTCTTAAGATAGAGGCAGATGGGCATGCTCCACTGGGTTGGGCAGGATCTTTCCAGCCTTACTGAGTGAAGAAAGTGAAGTTTGAGTGACACTAGAGCAGACAGCAGACAAGCTCAGCCAATCATAGAGCTGATTTTCTTTGTTTGTATATCGCTCAGTTTTGCAGTCAACACACACCTTTCCATTAAGGCTATATTTGAGCTTTGTTTTCTTTTGATATGGAAACCAGCAACTGTATAAACTTCTAAACTTCTTTCCAGATTAATGGTCTTTAGGTATTATTTTTATTTTATTTTATTTTATTATTATTATTATTATTATTATTATTGTGTGTGTGTGTGTGTGTGTGTGTGTGTGTGTGTGTGTGTGTGATGTTGTTGTAAAGATTTAATGAAAAGGAACTCTTCTTCTTGTTGAGAATTTCACAGGAACTTCAAATCAAGGGACAAGGAAGATCTACACCTGAGTTAACTGGTGTTTATGTGAAATATAGATTGCACATGTGAATAGCTATGTGATTCTTTCTGTTCTCATACTAGAATAGAATTTACTTCTAATTGCCTCATTCTAATGATAAAATTTTGAAGCATAAAGTCCAAATTTGCACATTTTCGTAGATGTATTCATTTGAATATTCCCTTTTTTTTTCCTTCTTTCTCCCTCAGACTTCAGAAGGTACAACAAGCCATTCGGAACACCCTGGAAAGTTGTGGAACTTGGTAAATGCCTAGAATCTAGAGCAGAATCCCATTTTGACATATGTACAATAAAATACAATATTGTAGGGACTTGCTAAAAATTTCAATGAATACATTTAATTAAAAGTTGCCAAAATGTGAAATTTTATGTGTTTAGTAAGAAGTGAGGTGGAAGTTTTCTGATGCAATATAACCCCATATCACATAATCACCATCCACCAGTTGCACACTTTGAAGTAGAGAAAATTCCAAAATAGGTTTGGTTTTCTTTGTGACGTTTATATTTTCACATTATTTTACCTCACAAAATGTGTTTTCACTTCTGTCTATATATATAAATATCATGATATATATATATGTATCGAAATCATGTGCTGTGGTTCTTCATCTACAAAGTTTGTCACTGTGTGAAGTATCAATAGGTGTACTATTGTCTGCAATAGTGTTTCACACATTACTTAGTATAGTGCAATCAATGTGGACTATGCTTATCAAATATAAAAGTATTAAATAAGCATAGCCCACATTGATTCCACTATACTAAATAACGTGTGAAACTGTATTGCAGACAATAGTACACCTATTGATACTTCACATTGATTAGCCATGTAGTTTATTTGGTTATGTTATCACATTAACTAAAATATAGTTGAGTTTGTGATTTTTGAAGTGTGACTTAGAATTTTAAGGGAAGTTTATGTTTTAGGAAGCAGTTCAGTCAGCATGCTATTCACCTGATGGAAGTGTGATTGTACTTGCTACCACCACAGGACGTTGGCTTGTGATGGATGCTACAACACGTCAAGTCCATTCCATGCATGCAGATGGCAGTGAAGCAATAGATGCTGTCAAATTTTCTCCAGGTAATTGGAATAAAATTCTCTTATTCTTTTGTTGTGTGCAAAATTAATTTTCTGTTGCTACCGTTGTAGAAAAAATATGTCACTTGAACAATTTTTTAAAAATATTTTTGCTGGAAAAAAGTTTTTGTTTCATTCTGTGCATGCACTTTCTGAATAACTGAACAATTAAAATTTACCTTCCAGATGGTCGTTTTCTTGCCATTGGTTCCCATGACAATTACACATATATATATCAAGTTGATGATGAGTACAAGAAGTATAACAGGATAGGGCGTTGCACGGTAAGTTTGAAAAATTCAAATATGTTTGTTATTTTATCCACTTTTTTTGTAATGATGATGACTGATGATCTTGTTCTTCCCTTCCCCATGGTGGTATGCTTCACCTTTTAAATTTCAGTTTTCTCATAGTTACCTATCTCCATGTTATCCAGATACCACAAATTTTCTATTATGCTGATTTTTTAAATAATATAATTTGATCAGTGAAACAGTTTATCTCCAGTTTTTATAATTTCTGATGTTGCAAACTAATTCTTCAAGTTTTTTTCTTTTTTTTTTTTTTTTTTACATAAAATGTTATTTTTTTATGGTATGCAGAACACAATGCACAAAGAGTAAAAGTCAGTATTTATGTTGAAAGTTTATTTCTTCAGATGATTACTGTATTTACCGAAATGTAAGACAACCCCTCTAAACTCATATAGTGTTTGCGTATGTCAGATTTATGTGTATACATTAACTTAATTCTTAAATCAAACTGCAAATCCAAATCACAAAAAACAAACCTACCTTTTTTAAATGAAAAAAGTTATTTTTATTATGCAGGATGTGATACAAACATTGAATTACAATTCTGTCAGTATCAGAAATCAAGAGTCAGTTGTTTTTTAATCACTACCATGTGTAAAAACTTTGATCTTGATAGAAATTTTTACAAGTATGAGAATGTAAGACAATCCACGGTTTTGGGAGGACTAAGTGTGGAAAGGAATAAAATAATTTAAAGAAAAATTAATAAAACTATAAATAATTATAATTATTAGAACATTGCAGATTCCAATGAGGACGAAATAAGTGCATTACAATTAAATGTGCAGCAATGTGTGTGAAATAGACTTTTATGGCAAAATATTAAAATATTGGATTATGAACCTCATAAAAGCAAGAGACTAATTAAAGAAAGTTTTAATATTCAGAAACACAGTTCCATCACTGAACCTTCAAAAATTATAAATAGCAGTTTAAACAAAAAATACTAGATTTACAAAATACATAAGGAAATGATTTTAATTTAATAACTGGCAACTGCAAGAGGAACCTGGCAATAAAATTTAAATTCCTTCTGTATAAATGAAACTTTTTATACAGTTCCTATACATTAAGAACAAGTCTTGAAAAAATCTAGAGACCAGAAATGTAAGTTTGGGTTATTGAGTTCGAAGCATCCTCAACCTGGACGCGTAAATCGGGGATGGTTGTGGCTGGCCGTGGAGACCGGATAAGTCGTTGTCCCATAAAATCCCACACGTGCTCAATGGGGAACAAATCCGGTGAACGTGCAGGCCATGGAAGTTGTCTCACACCCTGAAGTGCGTGTTACATTGCACGTGCCATGTGTGGACGTGCATTATCTTGCTGGGAAACACCACGATGGACCGACCTTACAAATGGTACAACAACGGGCTGAATGATGTTGTTGATGTAGGAGGTGCTGTTTAACGTACCCGGTACAAACACTAGTTGTGTACGGGAGCGATAGCTGATCGCTCCCCACACCAGGAGACCAGGTGTAGGCCCTGTGTGTCGCTGGTGGATGCAAGAAGGGTGGAGACACTCCCCTGTGTGTCTGCAAACACGCATACGGCCATCGGAGGCTCCCAAGCAGAATCTGCTTTCATCGCTGAACACGACAGATCGCCATTGCGTTCTCCAGTGCAGATTTTGGTGACACCACTGCAGCCGTTCCTGATGGTAGGCTGGAGTCAGAGGTACACATGCCAGAGGCACACGTGCACGTAGTCCTGCATCCAGTAGACGGTTGCGGATTGTTCGCACAGTCACCTCAGGTGCAACGGCAGCTCGGATTTGCGTCGCAGTGGATGTTCTGCTTGACAACGCCGCTCTTCTTATGTTTCAATTGGTCCGCTCATCAGTCCGTCTGTGACTCCCGGTTCCACGTCTTCTCGTGTGGGAATGTTCCTCGGACCATCTACGCTACCATCATACCACCACCGATACTTCCCGTCCAATTTGCCCCGCAATACGACGATGCGACCACCCGGCCTCGCGGAGTCCGACTAGACGACCTCGCTCAAAGTCCGTTAATTGCTGAAATCGTACACATCTTCCATGTCCAGGCATTGCAGCTTCTTCAGGGTCTTTGCACGTGTCCGTACGCCGACGACTGATTACATTATTTTCACCGTACTCCTTAAATACCACCGACGATAATTTACATATTATGCCGTGCTGTGGCATAAGTGCTCACCGGTTGGTCCCGAAATTAACATCACACCTACGTAAACTCGACCCCATTAATATGTAAATTTCATGATCGTCCGCCAATTCCTTCTTGGTGTCCTTTTTTCACTTTCCGCCAGTGTATTTGCAAAACCTGCTAATAATTTGGAAACTATCCACATGCGGCATACGCACGTACATCTACATTCTGCTACTCTGGCTTGTATGTGTGGCAACAACCATCAGCTTTCGATAGATTCTGTGCTGATAGCACACTTTGGTAATGCAGTTAAACCTTGAAAATCTAGCATTTTAAAATCCATCTCCTTCAGAAATCCAGACATTTAAAATGTGAGCAAATAATACCCAGATTTGAACAAAGAGAAAAATAGTGAAAGCTTTTGCTGACAGCAATGCACCAGATTCTAATATAACGTGCAAAACATTACTTCAAGCAAAGAACAAAGATGTGAATCAAGAGGTGTTGGAATGGTGCTATCAGTGTTGAAATGAAGTCATACCAATATCAGTACCAATGTTGATTGTACAAGCTAAACTTTTTCGTAAAGTTATCAATCATTGTGCAAGTATTCTCAGGCATGGCTAGATAGATTCAAAGCTCAACACAGAACATGAAAACTCACTATTTTTGGTGAAAAAATTCTGGAAATTCAGAGGCAGTGAATGTATATCTGGATGTGTTTTTAAATTTAGCTACAAAATACAATATCAGCTTAGGACAAATGTATGATGACAATTAATCAGGATTATATTGGAAGGATTATTTGGAGATGTTTTGCCCTTGCAGCAGCTGATGAAATTTCAGCACCTTCAGAAATATTAACAATATTAGTGTGTGTGTTCTAGTGTTTCCAGGAACACATAAGTGTACACTTTTCGTTATTGGAAAAAGTAAGAAGCAAAGATCATTTTAAGGTATACCAAGTTCTTTCTAGTGAATTACCAAGTCAACAACAACTACAAAAAAAAAAAAAAAAAAAAAGGCATTGATGACATTGGAAATGATGGTTCAATAGTTTGAAAAACATTTTATTCTAAGGGCTCGTGTACATTACAAATTCATTGGATTAGAAGATAGAGCAAAATTGGTTTGATTTTGGACAATTGTTCAGCCAGCAGCAGCTCATGCAGAGATCGGGGAAAAGGAAAACGTTGTGGTTGTGTTTTTACTGTCATATTGCATGTCATTAATTCATCTGGTGGATCAATACATCCATCAGTTTGGTGAAGTGTTTTTATCATTCAGCCTATCCACTGAATCTCATTTCCAACTGCAGTAGTGACAACATGGGGTGGATCAAGAAATAGTGATCATGGTTTTGAATACAAACCCTGATCCTGGAACTAGTAGTAGTGATGATGGGAGGAGGACAAGAAAAAAGTTTTGATAGTGCAAGGTATTAGTCTTGCTAAAAGCTTAATTCTAGGTCTAGATTGAAATGCTTTTGTGGTAGAGCAAGTAATAATAAACTCATATCTTCTAGTAGAAGAACTGATAAAACAAAATGAACTTTATGAAGCAAGTGTCATCTTATGATTATTTTAAAAATATAAATACAAATGCACTGTAGTGTATTTTATCATTTGTTTTGATGTTTCAAGGGTTTTAGTTGTGTTTGTACATAAAGGTAAGTATCATTTATGCATTTCTTCTTTTAGTCATGATAATTCAGATTAAGATTATGGAAAATCTTCCAAGCAAATGTTATTATATGATGGTTTTAAAAAAGCAAATGCCCCGTTGTTCTTCCTTTTTGTGATCTTTAATTTATTTAACCTGAGAATTCAAGTTATAGTTTTGGAAGTTTGAAAAATCCAACAATAATGCTGCTCCATCGATGCCAGATTTTTGAGGATAACAGTAAAACCTTGAAAAACTTATATGAAGGAATTGGTATCCACTGATAAAATTTTACTGTATCCCACTGATAATCTCATGCTGGAACTATAATATGATTTTGTTATCAGAACAAGATTGTATTATCTTCCTAATCTACATCATAAATCTCTTCCAAAATCATGATCTCTAACAGATTAAAAGAAATTGTTCGTTTGTGTATTAGAGCTACACAAAGACCCATAACAAAATTTCCAGGTAAGTATGAAGAAATCGGAATAGGATGCAGAAATATATAATTCATGTAAAGAGGTAGAAATTAGCCAATTAGTAAAATGCAGAATTTCTGTGATACACATAAATGAGATCAAGAGGAATGTTTTAGGTGGCAGATTTAATATGGTTTATTCTTGTGTGAAGAAATATCAAGAATGACCTGGAATGGCTTGTGTAAAGAAATATCAAGAATGAGCTGGCCTTTGATGAGATAGTCCTGTGCAGGAGTAAACTGTTCAAGCTGTTTTCATCTTGGAACTGCTCACAATAAATTGACTACTTCTGAAACAGTCACTTTTTCTACCAGAGGTGCTGAATTTCAGTTTGCGAGCTTCAATAGTTTGTAATCTTCTCAAGTTCTTTTTTCTTAAATTCTACCATTTGCTGGTATAGCCACATCTATAAGTTTAATCCCTCCACTGCTCAACCACAATATATTAGGTGTATTTTGATCCAATGTTTATGTACCACAATTTATTCAGCTTTAATGATCCCTCAATTTCTTGCAGATGGTAACCATGTATATGTTATTTTCATATGTTCCAATTTGGCATTTTTGTATTGTGACATTTCCTGCATTTTGTTTAAGCTATGTTGCTGCATGAGCAAATTATATGGCCTACTGTTCCATCTTTTTCTTTGCATAGCATGCATTCACTGCCATTCTTACCTTTCAATGTTAGCTTTCATAACATCAGTTTGTAGACTTGTTTTTGTGCAGTTATTACTGGTAATTAATATGTAATAAGCTATTAATGATACATAATCAGTGTTTAAACTGGACTTTTTTCTCATGCAGGAATTTAGTTATTGAGTCAACATTAGTAAAATTCATGGCTTGATTTTTTTTCTGTTCTATTTTTACATACGAAATTACAAATGCAATGCAATGCCTTGGCTGAATCAAGTTTGCCCTTTAAGTGTAATTCAGAAATAAAAAAACAGGTTTTGAAACTTCTGACTTAAAAAAATAATAAATGCCCACACAATTGCTAATAGATAGAATTTATGCGAATATGTACTGCACATCTTTTATTCACGCATTTCTAAAATCCTTCCTTTAAAAAAAGGGTGGGCTTGCTGCTTTTGCACACATGTGCACCTTCCTCTCCACACACACACACCTCACCCTACATACACTTCTAGCCATTTAAGATTCTGTTTTCACTTCTCAGTTGAAGACTTCATTTCAGATGATTGATGACACAGACAAGCAGCTTCATATATTTTTTATTAATTTTCCTGAAGTGTGTGCTTTTGACATATCAATCAACTGGACCCCCCTCCTTCCATTTTAAATTAAAATTCAAAATCAGCATTTACTCTGTCCGTACCAGATCCAATACCAGCTTTTGTGATCTGTAAACAAATTTTCTGCAGTACAGTAAGCAAAGGTAGTATCGATTTTTGGTTTTAAATTTCCTTTTAAAATGCATGTTTTCACTTTCTTTACAGTTTTTTCTTGATATATTGATCAAAGTATTTTTTATTAATTATCTTGTATTAATTAAAGGAGTTTTAACTTAAATTCTGTTTTAAAAAGTTCGAAATCAAGTACTGAGTTTTCTTACTCTGCCATAGAAAGAACTTTACAGATCACAGAAGATGTCGCACAAGGTTAGTACCTATTTTGAACTTTTGTGTTGCTCAAAAAATGAGAGGGGATGCCTGCTCTAAAGAAGTTACTATAAAGAATGTGAAAACATGTATTTTTTTCATTAGGAATTTAAAAAAACAAACATGAAACTGCTGTTCTCTTCTGTTACATGTTTAATCATTTAGATTTTTGTTAGCTTTATTTATTACATTTTCAGTACTTTATTTTATTTTTTTTTTTTTTGCATTTAGTGATAATAAATAGTTTGTAGCAAAATTTCCACCTTTGTTACCATTTAACCAAAGTGTCAACAGCAGCTTTAAATTACTTAGACATGGTTATCTATGGAATATTAATGTATGATAATGATTTTGACAAAAGAATCACAGACTAGGGAGAGTCTCTTGTCATTTTTATAAAGCTTGTTACAAAGAAAATGGTTTACCAAAGAACAAATAATATAGAGCAGTGATCTCTCCTCTTTTATGGCAAGAAGTCTTGGCTGCAAACTAAAGGGCTGTAGGTAAATTGCTGAAATGTGAGTAGTAACAAAAATATCAGAAAAGATGAATTCAGTTGCAAAATGGAATTAGTAATGCAAATGGCAGAACTGTGCAGGTTACTTTTTCTATAGTTAATGAGAGTATATTGATGTTTGCTGGCCTACATATCACATGCAAATGAAAGTTTTGCTCACCAATTGTTACAATATATAATTTCAAGCCGCAATCTGTAGAAAAGGTCTATACAGTATGTAATATGATGGAATGCTGTGTTGGTATGTGGCTGTGCAGTGATGATGATTACTGCATAATCTTCCTTTTTATAATATCTATGTCATGTGTGAGTGTCTCTAACATTATGTGTGATTTAATGTTGAAACCACGCTTATAATTTTCATACATTTATGTTTTATTTCAGGGACACTCCAGCTTTATTACACATTTAGATTGGTCAGAAGATAGTACCTATATTCAAACAAATTCTGGAGATTATGAAATCCTGTATTGTAAGTATCAGATGTGTATGTCATTGAATTTATTAGGTGCAAAGTAAATCGCAAACTTTTTATGTTTTGAAAATGTTTTGGCTTTTCAATACCATAGGATTTTACAGGCATGTGATTCTTCCGCTAATTAGAGGAATTTCGTGAATTCACTTTTTAAAAAAACGGAAATCCGCTAAATTTTTCATTTGTAATCTCAGGCTTTTGACAAAGTTTGTGATTGTTGATATGTTGGGGGGGGGGGGAAATCGGGCCAAAAGAGAGAGAAATATTTGTTGGGTAGGTGGCGATATTTCAGTCATAAGACGTAATCTTTCTGCTGTTGCGTGGCTGACTGGCAGCTCCGGGCTGATGCTGCTGCTCAGCCAACGAGATAGCTGAGGGCAACGTCATTTCAAACTTCTCGGTATGCTCAAAAACGTTTTTTTAGGGAAAATCTCCGCTGTCAATTCACCTCCGTCCTTTCCACTGCTATTTGTTTTATTTATTTGCTGGGGGGGGGGCAAAATCAGTTGAGAGATTGGACGGAGCTCTAAGCCATCGTATGCAAAGAAAAGTTCTGTTCACATGTGATTGGACATTTACGTTATGAACCTTCTCTCTCACTGGCAGGCAAAAGTGTCATAGGCGTCCAGAGATGCCAACCATTGCGGATTTCCCCCTGGGATTACGCGTGACTAACGAAATATTACGGAAATTCAGATTTTCGCTAATATTAAGAATGTTTTACTGTTTTTTAGAATAATTCCGTAATCCTCCTGAATTACAGATGACTAACGAAAAATTACAGAAATTCAGATTTCCGGTGTTATTAAGAATGTTTTACTGGTTTTGTAATTAATCAATGTAAAAGCCTCTGAACAAGGTTCGTGACGCAGCTCCTTATTTCTTTTTTCCAAAAAGGAGGAATTTGTTTTGTTTGTTTGAAAGCTAAGTGGAAAGAAAGCACAGCACTGGGGCGGGGCGGCGTGATTACATTGGCCCAAACACTCTGAACAAAGTTTGTGACACAGCACTTTGTTCCTTTTTTCTTTTTCTTTTTTTCTTTCCGAGGTGGAGGAATTTGTTTTGCTTGTTTGAAAGCTAAGTGGAAAGAATGCACTAAGGATAACCTTGGAACGCACTGCACTGGGCCTGGATTGCATCGGCCGGAAGCCTCTGAACACAGTTCGTGGTGCAGCTCTTCGTTTGTTTTGTTTTTTTTTTCTGAGGAGGAGGAATTTGTTTTGCTTGTTTGAAAGCTAAGTGGGAAGAAAGCTTGGCTCCGCGCCGCGATGACGTCGGTCCGGCGTGCTTCTTTCGCCATGGCCCGGGATTACATTGGCCTGAAGCCTCTGAACGAAGTTCGTGACACAGCTCTTTGTTTCTTTTCTTGCCCCCCCCCTCCCCCTCCCAGGAGGAGGAATTTGTTTTGCTTGTTTTAAAGCTTAGTGGAAAGAAACCACAGCGCCGGGCTGGGATTACGTCGGCCAGAATCCTCTGAACAAAGTTCTTGACACTGCTCTATTTTTCCTTCCTTTTTTTTTTTTTTTTTCTGAGGAGGAGGGATGTGTTTTGCTTATTTGAAAGCTTAGTGGAAGAAAGAATGCACGGTATCAGGCCGTGATCAGAGCCCAATTTACACAGAATCGGGCCCTAGGCACAGCACAAGATGAGGCCCCCTCCCATCCACATTCTTGAAAGAGTAAGTACATTTGTCGCTACTAAATATTACCAATTTAAAAGTTGATTTAATAAATGGGATACTGTCTGGGGAAAAATAAGAAATGATATATACTTTTATTAAATCTTAATTAAACACACACACACACATAAAATTAGCGATAATTTTTTATTTTTTGTGTTTGTCACGTTCGCTTTATTTATTTGTTTCTCGGAACAGCTTTTGGTGTTTTCAGTTAATTGGATGCTTAGACATTCACATGCCTGATTTTATTGTGAAAAGTTTATCATGAAAGTATTTAGACTTGCATCAACGAGAAGGAAAGCATGTACATGGAAGTTAATACAACTGCCAGTTACCCACTGTTATGTTACATCCTACTGTGACTGAGTGTCTGCTTTGGAGTAATACTCTAAATAGGATTTCATCCCCAGATTGCTGTATGCTGATGACACTGTCCTGTTGGCAGAGAGCAAAAGTGAGTTACAGAGTATATTGTCCCAGATGTACAAAGTTTGCATGAAATTCAAACTGAGTATAAATAAGGGAAAAACCAAAGTTATGGTTTTTGAGAGAGGAACCTGTGGTACTGAATGTAATGTAAATCTAAATGGCACAGTAATTGACCAGGTGAGTGAGTTTGTGTATTTAGTAAGCATTCAAACATGCTTTATTTAAGAGAAGATTTATTTATTAGAGAGAATAAAATTGGATGGTGAAATTAGTAGGCAAGTGAATTCTTCATTTAAAGTCATGGCTGCTTTGGGAGGTTTTCATAGGAATGATGGGTTCTCAAGACAGTCCCGCATGGCTGTATATGAAAGTGTAATTGTTCCTACTCTGATGTATGGCAGCGAAACCTGGGTACTAACAGAAGAAACATAGGAGTCATTTGTGTGCTGGAGAAATGCATTACTTAGGGGGTGGGGGTGGCAAGACACATTCTGATTGTATGAGGAATGAAGATGTGTTGTGATTGTGTAAAGTGAAGCAAAATGTTGTTAGCAAGGTGGAGACTAATATGCTTCGATGGTTTGGCCATGTTGAAAGAATGAGTGATGAGATGCTTACTAAGAAAATATTTTTGGCCTAAGTGGCAGGAAGGAAAGGCAGAGGAAAGCCACTGAAAGTCATGGGAAGATCAAATTCAGGAGTGTCTGCATGAGAAAAAGATTATTAGTATGAAGTATTGAAGCTCTTGTGTACAGCATGTGATGGATGTCAGTGAAGCCCGAGTCATATGTCAAGATTGCTGTAAATGCAGAAGTTTGATACAGCAGCAGTAAGTAAAAATTATCTGGTAGTTTGTATTTTTTTGTGGAGCTAACCTCTGAATCTCAGAGAACAGCTTAGTGATATATATGTATGTAAATTTTCGAAATTTTAGATTGGATTCCAAGGGACAGGAAAAGACACAGAAGAAGACCACATGGGAGATGGGTGGATGAAATTCGAAAGTATGCGGGAGTAACATGGAGGAGACTGGCACGAGACAGACCGTTGTGGAAGAAACTTGGGGAGACCTTCGTCCAGCAGTGGATTGATAATGGTTGACAATGATGATGATGATGATGATGTATGTATGTATGTATGCTTTTAACTTTAGAAAAGAAATTCAGGTTCTTGCTTGTCTTCAGGTAGATGTCCTTTTGCTTGGATGCAGTCTTTGTCCAAACTGCAGTATTTGTACATTGATCTAAAGAAAAAGGTCAGGGTTGCCCACTTGTTTTCCAATATTATTTTTCTATTTTACTTCTTTAATTTCAAATTCTTCAATTAAAATCAGATGTAAAGTTTACGAATAATAAATTGCTGTTAGATTTCACTTGTACAATGTGTATGAGAAACAGAAGACTGCCCATTAGTAGTAGCATATAGTATGTGTTATGTAGTAAATGTTGCCTGGTTGGTTTGGGTTGCAGGATACTTTTGAGTTTTATCATCATTGTGTGCTTCATGATTCTCAACAACTCTATTTTTGTTTAGATATTTCTGGAGTTCATAAATACAGTGTTTAAATCTTTTTTACCCCAATATCTTCACCTAAATTCGATTTATGAATTTTTTCTCATTTTGGAGCTAAGAAGAAAAATATTCCTGCATTTGTGATGATTTCTTTCATTTTCAATGCCCATTACTAGGCCCCGTGGTTCATCCCCACCCCTCTTCTCACCTCCTCTCAATAGCTGCATCTTTGGTATACTGTTTTCACTAATTTTTAGATATATTATTAAATTTTTATATTTTTGATGTTCTTTTCTGGGTTTTTTTGTTGTTGTTTTTCTATACTTTGGCTCTCTTGTGAAGAACAGCACTGACTCCTGGGAAGTTGATAGATTATATCTGCAGGGTTCCCACTCAACCTGGAAAACAGGGAAAACCTGGAATTCTCAGGGAATTTGAAAATAGTTCCAAAAATCAGGGAAAACTCAGGAAAAATTACCCTTTTTTGTAAAAATCAGGGAAAACTCGGAAAATTAACCATTTTTTTTTTGTAAAAATCAATGGATACTTTATTTTGCCAAAAAAAAAAAAAAAACCTTATTTTTTCAAGATTTCAAACTTTTGCTTGCAATTACTGCCTGCCTAGAATTTAGTAGATTTTGCTTTCAGTTATATTAAGTATTTCCTTTATTCTCTAAAAAAAGATGCAAAATTGAATTTTTAAAATTGCCAGTTATTAAGCTTTTGTTCAATTTCTGCAGGCAGTTGTTATAACATGGAACAATTAGGCACAATGGCTCCTGCTTGAAGAAACACTTCACAAGAGAACCAACCAAATGATGGATCAAAGTCCTTTGTCTGTTGGTTCTCTAGAAACATGTTTCTTTGAACAGAGCCATTCCATCATTAAGCTTAGCTGCATTGTGTTATAGAAAAACTGAAACTATTCAACTGACAGATTTTTTCTTACATATGACCTGTTTCTATGGGAATGTATTTACAAATTCTGTTTGGGTAGTATTCACAAAAGTTCACAGAACTTTGGTACAGAAAATAATGTGCACAGTTAGTTGTTATTAATGAAAGGCAGGTAATTTTATAAAGACAAAGTACATAAAGAATTTACAAGTGTGTGCTTTGGTGAGAAAAATGAATGGAATGGAATGAAATGTAACAATTCTTTGCAACATGCCACTCTGGAAAACTTTAAAAACCACCTGGAGAACCTGGAAAAGTCAGGGATTTTTTTTATTACTTTTGAGTGGGAACCCTGATCTGGTCCATTATAGTAAATGACCCATTTTCAGCTTGTACCCATTTTCAGCTTGTACCCATTTTCAGCTTGTACAGGTGTTGTTTTTTTTCTTGGTTTTTTTTTTATTATGTATGTGAGATTCCTATATTACTGCTCATAATGGGAGTAAGCACACTGCCACTCAAACAGTAATTAGGTTGGTCACACCAGGCAACAAGCAACTTTGTGGTATACACTGTTGTTCCTGTGGTTCTTCTTACCCTGAACACCAGCATACATCCTAAAATCCCCAGAATAATTAATCAGTCTATTTTCTTAAAATTCCTTGGGTGGTAGCTATTCTTCCCCAGAAGGGAGGAATAATAAAACATAAATATTAATTAAAGAAAAAATAATAAATGAAAGATAACTTTGTTCTGCTCCCATACTGAAAAGAGATAATAAAGCAAATCAGGTTGTAAGTAAATGGAGAGCTAAGGTGGTTAAAACAATTGCATCTGTGAGCTATCAGATGCTGGCTTTAGAAATGAAAATAATGAATCAAATTCAAATGAAGCTGTTTGATTTAAAAATAATAAAGAAAGAAGAAAAACATCAATGATCCAAATTTGCAAAGAAAATAAATGTTTCCCAAAATTCGAAGATATTGAAATACTCACACTGAAAGAGAGTTAAGAATTACAGAGTCGGTGATAATTTAAAAAATTGCTCTATGATGATTTTTTAAATTGCTGCTGTTATCCATCAGTTTCAGTATTTTAGAAAGGACTTCTGCTAACAAAAATGTAGATTATGGTTAAGGGCATAAAAATTAATGGAACTTACATGTAGAATTATTCATTACATAGACAAATTATTATTATTGTTACATAGATGATCTTAAAAGACATAAATATTAAGGAATGTTACATAGAGAACTTGTTACTGTCACAAACAGTTTTTCATTGTTACTGTTGCTTCACAAACTTTTTAACTGACTATGAAATTTTTTTCCATGTACAGTAGAAGGATTTGCAGCTTTTATTTTATTTTGAACAAGCAAAGGGACCTATCATTGCTTGAGTTTAACAAAAAATACATTAAGCAGCTTATAGACCAGCATTTTCCAAGATTTCGTGAAAAGGATTTGCACTGAAATATGTAAAAATATTTTCCAGGTATGAAAATAAAAAAAATTAAAATTTTTTTTTAAAAAAAGTAGAAGGAGAAGAAAATCTATACTTGTGCTTGCACAATTGGCTGAAACAAGTCGTCTTTATTGACTGTGAATATAGAAAATTTAAAACATCTACATTTTTCTATTTTTGTGATCAGTGTAATGTTCAGTTCTTCTGAAGCACAAGTAAGTTTGTCCTTGAAGAGCCTCTAAATAAACAACATTGAGAATTCTTCTATTTGGAGCCAAGATGAAAACTTCATTTTTTCCAACTCTGAAGCAACCAGCATAGAAGTGGTTAAAAAAGGGGGATGGAGGACTTGTTTTTTGCAGGTTAAGCCGAACAACTTTAAACGATTGACCCTGTGCCTTGTTGATAGTTACGGTGAAACTGAGATTAGCAGGAAACTATTGTAGTTTAAACTGAAATAGAAGGTGTGGAATAAAACATGGGGCAATTGGAAGGTGTGGAATAAAACATGGTCTCCTGCAGCATGGCCATCATGATATCAGCTTTATTGACATTTGACATGAATATGTTTACAGTCAGTAGTGTTTCATTCTAGAATGCTGGTGTATCGAAATTACATCAAGATAAAATAAATAATAGTCAAGATGAGATGTAGGAGAATGCATGGTTGGGGGAATAGCAATGTTCAACTTTGCAGAAATTAAATGCGAGAAAATTCACATTTTTTTAGCATTTCATTAAAATATATTTCCTCAGTAAAAGAATTGTGGAGCTATTTTTGTTTTCTTCAATTGTAGAACTACTCATATTTATAGTGCGTGGTAACATACAGAGATCGCCGCCCGGTGGCGCAGTGGTCTAAGGCGCTGGTCTCTGATCATTCGTCCGTAAGGGGTCCGGGTTCGAATCCCGGTCAAGCATGGATGTTGTGTTTGTCTTACGGCACTGGCTCTCTCCCTTTCCTGGAACCAGTGACCCTAAATTAGGGACGGGCGACTGCTTATAGCCCATTGAGTTGCTCACGGTGGTCGTTAAACCTCCAATCAAAAAAAAAACATACAGAGATCTGCAGTCTAAAGTGTAAACTAACCTGCCAGCAACTGTGGCAAAAGTGCAGCACAAAACTTTCAGCCCAACCTATTAATAAGTCACTACTACCACTTTTGGTGTGAGGTTCTCATAATTTGCAGAAAGAGTGCAATGAAATAATGCAAAGTGTAATAAAATATTATTGCACAAGAGTGTAGTGAAATAATGTTGCACAAAAGTGAAATGATATATTGTTACATGAGCTTATGGCCTAGCAAACTGTCATATCAGATTTCAATAATGGTTGAAAGCATTAAAAATAAATTAATTTTGCAAGTTGGAATTTTAGAAAAGGGGCCTCGGGGTGCACAAACTCATGTGCCATGGCAGGTTTCTTCCAAATTTTAAACCTCTGTGTTCAGTAGTTTCTTTTGCAGGTCACTGATGTACAGACAGAAAGACATGATAATTTTGTGATTTATAGATGGTGGTATTGTATGTCTGCCACTTATCAACTGAGTATTAATGCTTGAAAACTGCTTGAATTCCATAACCTCCCACTAAAACTGAATGAGCAAAAAAAGTTATTTAATCTGTGTGTGTGTGTGTGTGTGTTCAAGGAGCAAAAATAAAGAATATTGTGATTAAATAACTTATGCCTTAATCATCATCAAATGCATTAATGTTCATTTTTATTGCACACTACACTTCAATAATTGAATTTGTGTCATACTGATTGTAGTAATTAAAATAATGATTGTGTATGTAACTGCATTTTTTCCCATGCAGGGAATGCTGGTGTTTGCCGTCAAGTCAGCAATATGTCTATAGCACGAGACATTAAGTGGCATACACAGACTTGTGTCTTGGGATTCAATGTTTTAGGTTGGTTTTAGCATCATTTACACTACAATTGCAAAAATGTTTATCTTTATAATGATGATCGTTTCCAGCATTTTGGTTGTTTTGTTATTTTTTTTATTTTAAGTCAACATTAATTTGAATGAACTGAAATGTAGCAATATTATTTTTGATTCGTGCACTTTCACATGTATTGGTTATTGTTTTATACTCATGTGCAAACAAATGTTCAACTTGAAATAATATCATTATTGTGGAAGGTTAAGGTATCAAAGTTTATTCCTGTGTGTATTTGTATGGTTGTTTTTCTCAGTGATAGTGACATAATGTATAAGGATTCATCTCTTTGGAAATGATACTAATCAGTGTTTCAAATCCTTCTTAGGGCTGGACCCTTACCCATTCTAATAACTACCAAAATGATATACAAATTCAGATGTATGCACATGTGTGTGTGTGTCAATTTTGGAAAAACAAATATTGATATCCACCATTTTATTCAAAAAAATTTTTATTAGCTATGATGTCAGCAGTATTATCAACCATTTTCAACCTACTGACAGACTGAAGTCTCTTTATTATTGCAATGAGTGTTTATTTTTCATGGAGTTTTGGTATGCTGTATAATTTCTTTTTCGTATGCTCCTTGTTGGCATTTCTGTAGGTTTTACATTTCCTTTTGATATCGAGTTACATCAGCAGAAAGGACACTTCAAATAATATAATGAATACAATAATGAAGAAAAAATATTCATGCTTATGATTTATTACGTATTTAACATTAAAGATTAGTAAGATCTTTCTGCTGAAATATCTGCCCTGTTTACACTAGAAGCATGTATTCACATGATGGACATAGTTTCTGTGTTACATATCATAGAGTTACATGTTTCTTCTTTGCAGTGTCTGACTGGAAAAACACTAGTTCATAGACCAGACAAATTTGAGATGTTTGGTATTGTAATGTCTGCAGCACCTGATTTTTTTCATTTTTGTGTTCTCTTCGTGCCTTTTCTGGTAAATCCATGTTTCATATAAAATTTGTCTTTAATCTGTATGTATGTCTTTTACTGTGTATCATTCATAAGTGTAAACTGGTAGGATGCCCTGATTAAATTATTTCCTTTTAAAGTGTAATGACAATTTGCTTTTTGAAAATTGTAGTGTATGTTTCAAATGCTCTTCCATCAAGTTTTATGCACCTTTTAGTACTGCGATATCAATTCCAAAGTCCTGTAACTTGCCAAGAAGTCTATCTTGGATGACAATCCTTGTTTATTTTAGCATCCAAAATTCATTGTTCGTATCCGTTTCCGAAATTGTTTCCATGAAGTCAGTCTGGCATTATTACAGTTTGGTCTTTTAGCATTTGTAAAATTTTTATGGTGAACAAGGAGCTAGCCCTTTGCACAGCTCCTTGTTCACCATAAAAATTTGGTGCGAAAAAATTTCCATCTTTATCCCTTTCTTCAAGTTTTTGGATCAGCCCTAAGTGATTATTTACAAAAGTGTTATAAGCAAAATAAAGGTGAGCTATTAATTTTCTTTTTCTTATACCATCTCAGTTCACTGAATGGGAAATATTCTGTTGGTTTGCCTTTAAACAGCTGGAGAAATGGCATTATCCTATCTTGCCTTTTTACCAGATTTTATACCTTTTTTTTTTTTTTTTTTTTTACCAGTCCTGAAACGATTGCATTTTAATGCTTGTGTTTTTATAAATGTTTTTAATGCAAAAACCTTCAGTACTGCAGTATTTAAAGAATTAATAAATGTTTGTGCTTGTGAGTCAAAAGCACCTCATAATCAAAAAAGTAGTACTTAATGGGAGTGTATATTAATTTCTATTATGTGAATATGGTTTATTGTGTTTATTTGATTCAAGAATGGCCATCTATTCTTGAATACAATAAAAGCAATATTCACATATTTATCCATTCTTAAATTGCTTCTGTTCTTTTAGTAGTTTCACTTTCAGAACCTGGCACAACAGATGTAGTAATTGCTTAAGTGAAATTTTGTGGACAAAAGGACTGGTGACGATTATGGGCAAAACACGTAACAATATTAACAAAGAAAGGTGACTTGATCACGCTAGTTACGTTAACTAAAACTTTTACAAAAAGTTCGTAAGTTGGAAGCTTTCGACCTTATCTTAGGTCTTCATCACGCCAATGGAGGACTAAGATTGTTGCCAGATTCTACATTTGAATTTTTCCTATTTTTGTTGCCAAAACTTAGAATTGATCTCCAGATCAACGGAATGTAGAGAGGAGATTCGGAGTTGCAAGTCATTGAGTTGAAAATAATTTCTATGCTTTCACGGTAACGGAGGGCAAAACGATTGTCAAACGAAGCAATTCGTTTTGCTTCGTTCCAGTGGGGAACTGCAGATGTGTCTTCCATTGTCAAAATAGACAAGGCAGTGTTGGGATTGCCTTTCGAAACATCTTTTCTATGTTCTAAAATTCTATGGCTAATGCTCCTGTATGTGCTTCCAATGTATAAGTTATCCCCAGTAGAAGAAGAGATAGGAATGCAGTAAACTCCTGGGAGGTTCAGGCTTTCAACTTTGTCCCTATCCCTTTGTAGAAGTTTCAAGATGTTTGGGGTAGATTTAATGGCAAGATGGTAACCAAAACTTCTAAAAGAATCTGTAACTTATAAGCATAGGAAGGATGGTAAGGAACAGAACCACAGAATTTCAGGTCTTCTTTCTTGTGAGGAAGGAGGCATTCGATTTTCGAATGGTTTTCATATTTCTTTATGAGGGAGTTGACTGTAACAGCAGGGAAACCATGAGAGAGGGCTATTGTAGAAATTTTGGAGAGTTCTTCTTGAAGAGAGAGTTGGCTGTTGCAAATGATATGAGCCCTGTGGATGTAGGAATCAATGCTGCAAGCTTGTAGAGATGCAGGGTGCAAGATTTGTAGGGAATGATGTTAGTGGCTGCAGAAGGTTTTCGATAGATGGAACGAGTAATGGAGAGATCAGCGTTTCTGCAGATAGATACATCCAGGAAATCAATTTTGTGATTTACTTCCTTAGATATAGTGAGCTTAATGGAAGGAAATTTTTCTGTAATGGAGTTGATCAGTATCTGTAGCTCAGACTCGGAATGTGGCCAGCTAATGAAAATGTCGTCTACATATCTTAACCATAGGGAAGGTTGAAAAGGGTGTAGAGGAATTATGGAAACTTCAATATGTTGCATGTAGATTTCAGCAAGCAGAGGGGAAAGAGGTGAGCCCATGGGGAGACCAGATTGTTGCCTATACACAATTTTGTTGAAAACAAAACAACTATGTTGATGAATAGTGTGGAAACAATCATAAAGATCTTTGATAAGAGGACCGGGGGTTTAAAATGAAGAATCAATTTCTTCATGAGGAGCATGTAGGAATCAAAATATGGTACAGAGGGAAACAAAGATTCTACATCAAGAGTATACAGATTATCACAAGGAGGAAAGGAATTAGGAAGGTTGTGGATGAAGTTTGAAGTAGAGACAACTGTATGAGGATGGTTGGCTGCCAGGGATTTGCATTTGAGGACCAATCTCTTTTCAAGGTTTACTGCTGGAGAAAAAGAATATTCCACTAAAGGTCTGATGGGGTTACCAGCTTTATGCAGTTTCACTTGCAGGAAGAGCCTGGGAGTTCTAAAGTAAGGAGGGGGTGATATATCACCAAGGAAGGGTTGAAGAGTTTCTTTCTTAGCTAATCTGTCAACTGAGTTTTTGAGTGAGTTGGTGGTGTCTGACTGTAAAGGGATGCAGTTAGCAGATGTAAGAAAAGAAAGCACTTTTTGGTTTAGAGTTTCTTTACCAATGATGACTGGGCAACCAACTTTATCTGCTTTGCATACGGCTAGGTCATTTTCTTGAATAAATGACCTGAATTCTTTTAAACAAGAAGAAGAGTACTTGATTGGCACAGAATTTTGCTTGGATAAGATAACAGCAGCGTTGGCACGAAGGATAGGCTGCTGAACAGTCTCAGTTCTGTGGATGGCTGATTCTATAACAGAAACAGTTTGTGGAAGATTGATAGGAAGAGCAGGTGAAAATTTTGGGCCTAATGATAAGAATTTATCCAAGCTAGGAGGAATAGTGACAGAAGAAAGATTTACATACTTTGGCTTGTCAGTAGAGGCTGATGACGGAGATGTTGCTTGACTTTTTGCTTGGAGAGTAGAAAATTGAATTTCTTTGTATGGCGAGCATATTCATTTACTTCAATTGTTGAGAGGGTTTGGTTGATGCGAACCATGAAAATATCAAGCAAAGCAGGATGAGTGGTAGCAGCCAGTGATTGGTAGCTAATGTAGCAGGAAAGTTCAGTTTTAGCAATGGAGGAACGCAGGTCACGGATAGCGGCAGATAGGAGGTTATGGCTGGTTTGCTGTAGTAACGCACGGCACCGTCCTTTGAAGATGGGTTTGCAGATCTGAAAAGCTTGGGGAAGAATGCCAGAAGTCTTGCAGGAAACAAGAAAACGAAGGCTGCAAAGAGAATTAGTGACTTGAGTCCGAAGTTTCCGGAAGGAAATCCAATCTTTCGTCCAGTCCAAAATAAAATGCCCGGAAGTTGCGTAGCTTTGAAACATGACGATTATGGGCAAAACACGTAACAATATTAACAAAGAAAGGTGACTTGATCACGCTAGTTACGTTAACTAAAACTTTTACAAAAAGTTCGTAAGTTGGAAGCTTTCGACCTTATCTTAGGTCTTCATCACGCCAATAAATCTTAGTCCTCCATTGGCGTGATGAAGACCTAAGATAAGGTCGAAAGCTTCCAACTTACGAACTTTTTGTAAAAGTTTTAGTTAACGTAACTAGCGTGATCAAGTCACCTTTCTTTGTGAAAAGGACTGGTTTTTTAATTTCACTAATCTGCACACTTGTATGTGAGAGATTTTTCATTCTTTAAGTCATGGTTATACTCAGGTTCTTTTTTTTTTTTTTTTTTTTTTTTTTTTTTTTTGTGAATCACAGTTGAACTTGGCGATGGCTTAAATAAATCTCTTCAAATTTGGATGTTATCATTTTCTTTATTTAACTTTGCCCCTGCCCCTTCCCCCTGCAGTATGCAGTAGTATGAGCATTGAAATGTAGTGCAAGCTTCTGAATAAGCTAGAAGGCTGAGCCTTGCATGCAAATTGTCTGTGACTTATAGAAAATAAATTTAAATTACAAAATCCAAATTTTAAAGCACACATCTTCAAATTGTGCATTTTGAAGCTTAGTGAAAAGTCATTACACTATCTTAATGCTAATTTTTGCTTTTATTTGTTCCAGAAAGTGATTTTTTTTGCAGCGCCTTATCCTAAGTCATTAAAAAAAAAAAAAAGAAATGTGAAGACAAAGTTTTTTTAATGCTTCCAAATCATATCACTTTGGCTTCTGCATAATAATGATCTGATGTCTTGCCAACAACTTGTTTCTTAAGAAATTGGATAGTTGTTAACCACCCTGAACAGAGAGCACTTATGCTACACAGTAGTTTAAATGGCAAACCAAAGTCCCAAGTGAAGGTTTGTTAGGCTTGTTTATTACAAGGAGTTGGTACTCCAGGATCACTAATTTTGCATTACTTCTGAACCACAGTGGGTGTTCAACAGAACTGGGACATGAACCAGGAACCTGTTGACCCCAAGCTGTGAGTACTAACTATTAGCCCACTCAAAATCCATTATTTTGAGAGTACATCATTTTGTGAGGTGAACCGGACAGTTGATTTTATGCTATGAAACCAAAGCAATACCACATAAATGTGACATATCTTCAAGTGATACTGTGGATGTGAGACATTTTGCTATGTTATGAGGTTATTCACTTGAACTAATTGGAATAATATGGATGACAGCAATGGGCCTCTGTGAATCTTGGAAGATGACACAAATTTAAGCTTCAGTATAATTTAGTGTTGAGGTACCGGCTAGTTCTGTGTGACATTAGGAAAAAGTCCCTAACTCACTGGGTTTTGTTCCAGAATCCTTAAGGGGAATGACCAAGTGGAACCATCAGCTGTGGGCCAGTCCCCACACTAGTGCCATTTTCTGATTAAAAAGACATAAAGAAAGTTTTTAAAGGACTCTAGTGTTGGGTATGGTGGACCTACCACATTTGAGATGGATGGCCCACCACAGAAACGACCTGGAAATGACATATGAGAAAGAGATCTCGGCTGAGTGAGTCTAAGATTGGTGTATGGAATACTAGAGGAATAAATGGAAAGATAAATGAGGTGATTCAAGAAATGAATAAGTATAGATTGGATGTGCTGTGTGTAAGTGAAACTAAAAAGAAGGAAATTGGATAGAAGAAGTGAATGGAACCTGGAGTGTTGGATAATGTGAGAGGACAGACTGGTGTAGATGTGATTTTAAGTGAAAAGATGAACAACTTGATTCAATATAGCTGCATAAGTGAAATAATTCTCTGGATTCATTTGAAAGGGAAACTTCAGAGAATAGTAATTGCTGTAGTGTATGCTCCTTGTGACCTCTTCAGCAGAACTGTGTTGTCACTGCTGCTAAAGTGGTCTGTGGCACCACAATAGTGGGTAACAATGGAGATGATGCTTGATGGAATAATGAAATTAAAGAGGCAGCAAAGAGAAAGAAGGAAGCCTATTTGGGGATGTTGCAAGGTAGTGTTTCTGTGGATGAATATTGCTGTAAAAGCATAAAGCAGCTAAGCTGGTTTGCCAGAGTAGGGCAAAAAAAAAAATAGGAAAGAGAAGGTGAAAAGCCATGAATTGGCTTTTTGGAAAGATAGAAAACCTTTCTGGAGGTACATGAGACTCAGAAAAAATAGGGGAAACAAAGTTGTAAGTCGTGTGAAGAATGAGATTGGGGAAATGTTATGGGAGCCCAATGAGTTAAATGACAGATGTGGTGAATACTTCTGTGAGTTATTAGATCAGGAAAGCAAAGATGATTCTGAGACAGAGGCAGATGATGTCACAATGAGGGATGAAAGCACAGGAGGGATCTCAAGAGAAGAAGTGTGTAAAGCTCTAAAATCTCTTCAGAATGGTAAGGCTCCGGGAGTTGATGGCATAACTGCAGAGATGTTGAAATATGGTGGTGACTCTATAATTGACTGGTTAACTGAATTTTGCCAGTTGTGCTGGGAGTTAGGAATGGTCCGCCAGGATTGGAAGGATGCTATCATTGTTCCCTTGTATAAGGGAAAAGGTGATCAGACTGAATGCAAGAACTATCGTGGTATTATCCTACTGAGTGTGCCAGGGAAAGTGTTTGGTAAGGTTGTTATTGAAAAAGTACGGGTTCTTACATCATTGAAAGTGTAGGATGTTCAGAGTGGTTTTATGCCTGGTAAAGGCTGCGCTAACCAGATTTTTGCATTACGCACGATGATTGAAAAGTATCTGGCTGTTAGGAAGAAAGTTTTTACTGCTTTCATAGATTTAGAGAAAGCTTATGACCGAGTGAGTAGGACACTTTTGTGGAAGGTATTGAATGAATATGGTGTTACTGGGAATCTACTTAATAGTGTAAAAGCCATGTATGCTGGTAGTAGAGCTTGTGTACGAGTGAATGGTGTTTTATCAAAATGGTTTTTCCATTGGTGCAGGAGTTAGACAAGGTTGTGTAATGTCACCATGGCTGTTTAATATATTTATGGATGCATGCATGCGTGATGCCAAAATAGATAATAGTGGTTCATTTCTTGGTGATATCCGTGTGTGCCGATTGCTGTATGCTGATGACACTGCCCTGTTGGCAGAGCGCAAAAGTGAGTTGTAGAGTATGTTGACTCGGATGCACAAAGTTTGCATGAAATTCAAACTGAGTATAAATAAGGGAAAAACCAAAGTTATGGTGTTTGAGAGAGGAACGGGTAGCACTGAATGTAATGTAGGTATAAATGGCACTGTAATTGACCAGGTGAGTGAGTTTGTGTATTTAGGAAGCATGTTTGACAGAGAGAACAAGTTGGATGGTGAAATCAGTAGACGAGTGAATTCTTCTTTGAAAGTCATAGCTGCTCTGGGAGGTTTTCACAGAAATGACGGGTTCTCTAGAGAGTCCCGCATGGCTGTGTATGAAACTGTAATTGTTCCTACTCTGATGTATGGCAGTGAAACCTGGGTACTGCAGAAGAAACATAGGAGTCGTTTGTGTGCTTGAGAAATGTGTTACTTACGTGGGGTTTGTGGCAAGACACGATATGATTCTGTGAGAAATGAAGATGTATTGCAGTTGTGTGATGTGAAGCAAAATGTTGTTAGCAAGGTGGAGACCAATATGCTTCGGTGGTTTGGCCATGTTGAAAGAATGAGTGATGAAATGCTTACTAAGAAAATCTTTTCAGCCCAAGTGGCAGAAAGGAAAGGCAGAGGAAGGCCAAGGAAGACATGGGTGGATCAGATTCAGGAGTGTCTGCATGAGAAAAAGATTATGAGTATGAAGTATAAAAGACCTTGTGTATGGTGTGTAATGGATATCAGTGAAGCATGAGTTGTATGTCAAGATTGCTGTAAATGGAGAAGTTTGATACGACAACAATAAGTAAAAATATCTGGAAGTTTGTATTTCTTTTTGGAGCTAACCTCTGAATCTCAGAGAACAGCTTAGTGATATGTATGTATGATGTATGTATGTTACGACTAAGTAAATAGGACACTTTTGTGGAAGGTATTGAATAAATATGTTGTTACTGGGAATCTACTTAATAGTGTAAAAGCCATGTGTGCTGTCAGTAGAGCTTACTAATGAATGATGTTTTATCAAAATGATTTTCCATTGGTGCAGGAGTCAAACAAGGTTGTGTAATGTCACCATGGCTGTTTAATATACACTGTATTGACAAAAGTCACCGGACACCCCATTTTCATTCCTTACATCTGGAAATGCCTCATTGCATCACGTCACCCGGAGTTACCATTACAAAACTTACCTTTCCAATCTGGCAACGAAAACCAATCGCAGTCACACTGATGAAGGCCATAGTAATGGCTGAAATATATTTGCATTAAACTTTTTTATATGTAACTTAGCGTGTTGTACACTACCTTCTTCTTAATTTAAGTGAACAAATCCACTGTGTTGTTAAGATATTAGTGGGTTCTCCAAAAGAGAAACCTAGAGGCATTTAAACATACCCATAATGAATGATGTTTTATCAAAAGGATTTTCCATTGGTGCAGGAGTCAAACAAGGTTGTCACTTGTGTAATGTCACCATGGCTGTTTAATATACACTGTATTGACAAGTCACCGGACACCCCTTCAAAGCAAGTGAACAAATCCGCTGTGTTGTTAAGATATTAGTTGGTTCTCCGTAAGATAAACCTAGAGGTGTTTAAACATACCCAAGTCAACTATTTTGGATGTACTGAATAAGTGGAAGACACATGGCGTTCCTGAAGCAGCAAAACGTACTGGCAGACCAAAGAAAATCAGTGATAGAGGATGTCGAAGCCTCAGGAGAGTCATTATGGCTAATCAACAGAGTACTGCACAAGACCTCAGTGTACAGGTGAGTAAAAATGCTGGAACCTCGGCATGTACACGTACCATTTGCAGAGAACTTCATTCCATTGGTTTCCATGGTTGTGCGCCCCTCATTAACCTTTCATCTCCACTCAGAATGCTACTCGTCATTTAGCAGGGTGTAAAGAACATTTATTGTGAGCCGTAGATCAATGGAAATTGTCCCTATGGACTGATGAATCCAGATGCAGGATCCATCAGCCTGATGGTCGTGTGTGGGTATGGCGGCAGCCGGGGGAACGCCATTTACCACAGTGTACTGCTCCTACGGTCAAGTTTGGAGCTGGCAGTGTATTCATGTGGGGGTGTTTTTCGTTGTATGGTCCCGGCCCATTGGTTATTGTGAACAAACCTGTTAACCAGCACATCTACCTCGTTATTCTGGACAATTGTGCCCTACCAACTCTGTGACAATACTATGGAACCAAGACTTGTTGGTACCAGCGGGATAATGCACCGAGCCATATAAAGCAAGACTGTTACAGCGTGTTTTGACGATAATTCCATATAGTGTGTGGACTGGCCAGCACAGAGCCCTGATCTTAATCCCATAGAGCACCTATGGGGTGAATTAGAGCACCACATAAGAAGTTTGAAACCAAGGCCTACTACTGAGCAACAGTTAGCAGCAGTATTATGTACTGAATGGAAGCGCATACCTATCGCTGTGTTCTAAAACCTTGTCAAAAGCATGTCTCGAAGTGTCAGTGCATGCATTAAGGCCAAAGGTGAACCGACACTGTACTAATGTATGTCAATAAATGCTATGTTGTGTTTCTCTTCTAGGTGTCCGGTGACTTTTGTCAATATAGTGTATTTATGAATGTGTGCATGCGTGATGCCAAGATGGACAATACTGGTTTATGTCTAGGTAATATTCATGTGTGCAGATTGCTGTATGCTGATGACACAGTCCTGTTGGCAGAGAGCAAAAGTGAGTTGCAGAGTATGTTGCCCCCAGATGTACAAAGTTTATATGAATTCAAACTGAGTATAAATAAGAGAAAAATCAAAGTTATGGTTTTTGAGTGAAGATCTGTTAGCACTGAATGTTATATAAGTCTATGTGGCACAGTAATTGACCAGGTGAATGAGTTTGTGTGTTTAGGAAGCATGTTTGACAGACAGAACAAATTGTATGGTGAAATTAGTAGGCGAGTGAATTCTTCATTGAAAGTCATAGCCGCTTTGGAAGGTTTTTACAGGAATGATGGGTTCTGAAGAGAGTTCCACATGGCTGTGTATGAAAGTGTAATTGTTTTTACTTTGATGTATGGCAGTGAAACCTGCATACTACAGAAGAGACTTTGTGTGCTGGAGAAATGCGTCTCTTACAGGGGAGAGGGAAGACACATTCTGATAGTGTGAGGAATGAAGATGTGTTGCAGTTGTGTAATGTGGAACAAAATGATCACTATAACATCATTTCGTGCTGTGCGTAACGTATAAAAACATAGACCTAAGTCATTGCACGATCCAATTTCATGTAAAAATATCCTTAAAATGTTATACTGAACAATATTTATTTACATGAGAAGGTCCCGATCTTTACGAATAAAAGAAAATAATGACCTAGTCTTTAGACCAAAGGCCAAATGACAACCTCGGCACAGACTACTCAAACCAGAGCAAACACTAGGTAGGTAATCCAGCGAACCCACAAATCTGATTTCACGGGACGGGGGTGCAAGGGTACTAAATCTCAACCTCGATACATGAGCAATTATACGGGAGATACAACTCTGGGTGTACCCATAGCTAAGAGCAATGTCCCCAATGATACTGAATTCCCGTTGGCGTAAACGAGAAGTGGAAGAGTGTGTGAACGCGCGACGTACAAAATAATATAGTGCCGAAAGTTTATAACTGAAGGGATGGGCCGAATTAGCAGAGATAATACAAGAAATAGCAGAAGGCTTACGGTAGACAGAAGTAGTTAAACGATGGGATACTGGGTCACGCTGTAACAAAATATCCAGAAATGGGAGGGAGCAAGAATTCTCAACCTCAACTGTAAAATTGATAGATGAAAACTGAGCTGACATAAGTTCGGAAAAAGCCATAAGTTCATCGAGAGAATAGGTCCAAAAAATAAGAATATCATCAATGTATCTTAAATATAATGCGGGACGCAAGACACATTGACTAAACACATGCTCTTCCAAAGATTGCAAGGTGATTTCCGCCAAAACTCCAGACAGGGAGGAACCCATAGGCGTACCTTCTAATTGTTGGTAAATAACGCCATTGAATTTGAAATAAGAACATTGGTGAATAAATTTCAAAACTTGCACAATGGCTAAGGTTTCCACGGGTTGGCATAATCCAAACGAAAGGAGCCTGGAGTCAATAATATCGATAACATCGGGGACAGGAACACTGGGGAACAAAGAAGTTACGTCAAGAGATGCCATAATAAAACCATTACCTCCAGAGTTAAAAGAACAAATTTAATCCAAGGCCTGCTTTGAACTTCTAATAGAAAATTGTGAGTCGGAAATCAACGGAGCCAAAAAATCTGCCATAGCCCTTTCTAGAGTACGACAAGGGTTAGAAGAACTGGATACTAAAGGTCTAATAGGATGTCCTGGCTTATGCAGCTTAACCCTACCAAACAAATCCGGCACATGGGGGCCAGGGGGTGGGTGCATAGAACGAACAATGGAAATTGGCAAGGCAGAATGTTTTTAACTTGCCCAATGCCGCTACTGTAGCTGCACAGGGGTCAAACCTCATAATTTTATGAGGAATTTTATTTATTGTCTCTTCCATTTTTTCAACGTATGCAGTTTTGTCATAAATGACAATTTGTTGTGACTTGTCAGCCAAAATCAGAGATAAGTCCTGTTGTTCTGTCAGTTGGTTTAGTTGTCTGATTTCCTCCTGGTAGTGGCGTTCATCCAGTTGGAACCTTCTCGACATGTGGCTTTGCAGAGCTTTTGAAATTCCATATCTTGCAATGTCCTGTTGTTCCTCTGGCAGAGCTCGAATAACCTTCTCAGTTTGTGGAACGAATGAATAATAGTTAACTCTATTAGTAGGGTAGGCAAATTTGCTACCTCTGTTCAAAGCAGATTTTTGTACTGAAGACAATACATTTGAGCTAAAATTAATATATGAGGAGGGTGCAGCTGTATATTCAAACCTCCTAGTTTTTAACCATTGAGGATAGTTAGAATCAGATTCCAGAGCATTAGAAACCAAACATCGGAGTTTGTGGATATGTTGTAACTGCACAGTATTAATTTCAGCCCATAAGGTTGCTGTCAAGAGAACCATAGTCCTATCCAACTGAATGGAATGAATGCTGCAAGATATACATAAGTACGTGGCATATGTCCTGCGATTTAAAAAATCTATCAATCCTCTTTTTAAACGGATCTCGGTAGTAAGGCGTTTTACCTGGGCATCTTTCAAAACCTCGGCATCACGTTTGGACATCGAAGGGGTGTGAATTGTTAAATATCTGGGTACCACCTTTAAATCACGGCAGTTAACTAAAAATGCTAAGTGCATTCCTTCAATTTCAAGCCGGCGCCGAACTCTAGTTAAAGTCTTAACAAGGAATGTACCTGATAGTAGATACATAGGTTCAACATTTAGAAATTTTGATATCAGGTTGGCTGAACATCAGTATAATTCTTTGAATAAAGCTCATATTGAGAAATGGCTTCCTAGTTTAATTGAATTAATAATCTAAAGCAACTTATGGGAATTTACTAGGAAATTTTTTCATTTATAGCAAATTTTCGGAGAAAACTCTTCTCCTTCTTCAGGCTCTCTTGTTGTTGTCACTTTTTGCTTGTCACTATCATGGTTACGGTTTACCTTGACGGTTTAGGTTATTTTTCAACAAATCCTGCCAGATGTTAGGCAGGGAAAATCCTTTGCAGTCATTGATGATGGAATTTTGATTTTTCTCAATCTCTATTCCTTCTTTCAGTTTTCTTTTTGGAAATTGCTTTGGAAACTGATTACTTTAAGGGAATTCCAATCCATGCTGTGCCCAGTTTCTCTAACATGCCTATCTAATCCAGTCTTGTTAAAAAAATTTTCCCTAAAATAGTTCAAAGAGAAGAAGATATTTTAAAAATGCAAGGAGTAGTTTATGAAGTAAATTGTAGTTGTGGACTATCTTACATAGGTGAAACAGGTCGCAGACTAGAAACTCGTATAGCTGAGCATAAAGCAGCTATAAAAAATTGCTCCAACAAGACTGGATTAGATAGGCATGTTAGAGAAACTGGGCACAGCATGGATTGGAATTCCCTTAAAGTAATCAGTTTCCAAAGCAATTTCCAAAAAAGAAAACTGAAAGAAGGAATAGAGATTGAGAAAAATCAAAATTCCATCATCAATGACTGCAAAGGATTTTCCCTGCCTAACATCTGGCAGGATTTGTTGAAAAATAACCTAAACCGTCAAGGTTAACCGTAACCGTCAAGGTAAACCGTAACCATGATAGTGACAAGCAAAAAGTGACAACAACAAGAGAGCCTGAAGAAGGAGAAGAGTTTTCTCCGAAAATTTGCTATAAATGAAAAAATTTCCTAGTAAATTCCCATAAGTTGCTTTAGATTATTAAATCAGTATAATGTCAAGCGTAAATCTACTGATACTTCTCTCTCACGCCTGGTCAGTGCTGGTACTTAGATTCCTGATTGAAATGCTTTGCATCTGTTGATTTACGGCCCAAAGGACAAAGTTTCTTTATTGTATATGGAAAGCATGTTTATTCACCAGTTTGGTGATAAATGTTGCAATGATGATATGCCGCACCATATTCCTCGGGCCTGGAAGAACTTGTTAAATGGACTACCATTACCTTTATAATTACTATTGAGTTTATTTTGCAGAGGGCGTTACGAATGTATTTCAGTGATGTATGTCATTACTGTACCGTCAGGCAGCGCTTTATAGTTTCTTCAATACCATCATATTAAACTATTTAAAAACTCTGGTTCCATATGCTATGTGTCACCTGATAATGCAGTAGCTGCTACTGTGAAAGATCTTGTGTTTTAATCTATTGTATATAGCTTTTAACCTCATGTAAATAAATATTGTTCAGTATAACACTTGAGGATATTTTTATATGAAATTGGATCGTGCAATGACTTAGGCCTATGTTTTTATACGTGGAACCAAATGTTAGCAAGGTGGAAACTAATATTCTTAGGTGGTTTGGACATGATGAAAGAATGAGTGATGATATGCTTACTAAGAATTTTTTTAACCCAAGTGGCAGGAAGGAAAGGCAGAGGAAGGCCAAGGAAGTCATGGGAGGATCAGCTTCAGGAGTATCTGCATGAGAAAAAATTATGAGTATGAAGTATAGGTCTTGTGTACATCGTGTGATGGATGTCAGTGAAGCCCAAGTTGTGTCAAGATCGCTGTAAATGGAGAAGTTTGTTACAGCAACAGTAAGTAAGTAAGTAATCAGTTAAAATTTTATCTGGTTGTTTGTATTTCCTTGTAGAGCTAACCTCTGAATCTCAGAGAACAGCTTAGTATGCTCCTTGGGATTTGGAATCTTCTGATAGGAAGGAAGTTTTCTGGAATGAACTGAAAGTTGTTTTGAGCCAGTTTGGTGCTAAAGAGAAAGTTATTATAGCAGGAGATTTCAATGCTAGAGTCGCTGTGCAGAATGCAATTTCTGATAATGTTCTGGTTATGTTTAATGATCCTTGTGTGAATGATAAGGGTGAAAGATTAACTGAACTCCGCATTGAGAATGGTTTGTGTGTGTGTGTGTCTAATACGTTTTTCAACCACAAGTATATCCACACATATACTTGGGAAAATCATACTCTGAGACAAAAGAGTGTAATAGATTCTGTTGTGCATGATCAGCTTCTGAAAGACTTAGTTGTTGACACTTGTGCGATGAGAGGTCTGAATGTTGGCTCTGGTAATTACTTGTTAGTGTCATGAGTGAAACTGAATGTTGGTTGGAGAAAAAGGAATCGTAAGGGCCAGGTTGGAAAGCTAACCTCTGAATCTCAAAGAATAGCTTAGTGATACATATGTACTAATTGAAATGCATGAACAGTCTGTGGACTGCCACAGTGGCTAAGTAGTCTGATGCACTGCTTCTGATCATTTCTCCTCCGTGGAGCCAGTGACCCTAATTTATAGCAGGTTGACTGCTCATCACCGTAAGAGTTGCTGATGATGGTCGTTAACCCCCCACCCTCCCCCAGGAAAAACCCCCATCTGAATGAACTACTTTCTGAGGCAGATACTTTAATGGTCCTAATCAGTATTTAAAACAGCACTTTTCAGAAGATAATTATTCTGTGATTAGTAGAAAAAATGAATGGCAGTAAGAATTAATTAAATGTTGTATGTAGTATGGTATTAACATGGTAATTTTTTTCAAAGTAAGTTTTTGATACTGTCAGTGATTATGTACAACTGATGAGAAAGATCTAACAATCCCAAATTTCCAGTGGGGATTTTTTTTTTTTTTTAAGTGCCCTTTTCTGCCATTTTTTCATATAATTTGGTGTCAGCACATTAGTGATGCTTAATGAATTAATGTATAAAGAGAAGTTGTGTGCTAATAAAAGTGATATGGAGTGGGTAAACTTACTTCCACAGAATTGTAAGTTTCATCATTGATTATGAATAATTTTCCATTGCTAATTTTGATGTGGGTTCACTCAGACTAAATTGTGTTGAATGCTGAAACAGATTCTAATCAAACTGTATATTAAAAGTGGGTTATGATGATAATTTTGTGTAAGAAAGTTGACTTATTATGCTATAAAGAAAATTAGAAAATTTCCCATGAGTTAGAACATTTAAAAATTGTTGACCTGTCAAATAACAATCATTCTGTACTTTTAGGTGCACCCTGTAGAAGCTGTCAACTAACTAATAATCCAAATTTTACCAAAACGTTTTTATTTTTAATTTCTTTCCTTTGCTGTAACATAGATGAGGTTCACAAGACTGCTAGTGATTGGCAGCAGAAGGTGATTCTCCTCATACATCAATAGTTTGTTTTATCCTTATTTTTTCCTTTTGTATTTCATTTATGATTGGAGAACCATATACACAGTGCATCAAAGAATTTTTAAGACTGGGTCTGTTAAATGAAATAGAAACAAGAAATTATAATTTGTTTTGGTTTGTTATTCAAAATAAGTCCCTCCGGCTTCAATACACTTGTTACAGCGATTTAATAATGATTCGAATGCCTGTTCCAGTTTACTTTGCGGAATTGCCTCCAAAGCACGCGTCGAAGCTGTTTGTATGGTCGAAATATCATCAAAATAACACTCTTTTAGCGTCATTGCAAGTGTTGGGAATAAAGAAAAGTCGCAGGGTGCTAAATCAGGCGAATACGGTGGACGATTCAACACACAGACATTATTTTTCGCCAAAAATCTACGTCGCCTCGGTGGCGCAGTGGTCTAAGGCGTTGGCCTCTGATCATTCGTCCGTAAGGGGTCCGGGTTCGAATTCCGGTTAGGCATGGATGTTGTGTTTGTCTTACGGCACTGGCTCTCTCCCTTCCCTGGAACCAGTGACCCTAAATTAGGGACGGGCGACTGCTTATAGCCCATTGAGTTGCTCACGGTGGTCGTTAAACCTCAAAAAAAAAAAAAAAAAAAAAAATCTACGAACAAGAAGTGAGGTGTAACTGGGTGCATTATTGTGCAACAAACACCAACTGTTTTCATCTCGATATTCTGGACGAATGCGACGAATTCTGCCCATCAAACGCCTCAAAACATTTAAATAAAACTCACCAGCAATTGTTTGTCCACTTGGAACAAATTCTTTGTGGATAATACCCTTACTATTGAAGAATGTAATGAGCATTGTTTTGATTTTCGATGGAACTTTTCTTGTTTTTTTGGCTTGTGGTGAGTTTTTTACTTCCGTTCTGCACTTTGTGGCTTTGTTTTAGGATCATATTGAAAACACCATGTTTCATCACCTGTAACAATCGATTTTAAGAAATTTGGATCATTTTCAGCGGCTGAAATGATGTCTCTGCAATGTGCACTTCTCCTTGATTTTTGTTCAATGGTTAACGTGTGTGGAACAAATTTAGCACAGACTTTTGTTTTGCCCAAATCTTTATGCAGGTTGGTTCGAATCGTTTCTTTGTTGATGTTTAAAGACTCTTCCATCATTCTTAATGGCGCACATCGATTGTTTGCCACGAAATCACGCACTTTTTCCATAATCTCAGGTGTCCTAAATGAACTTGGTCTTCCGGTATGCTTATCATATTCTAGCGTCTCTCTTCCGTCCAAAAAACGTTTGTGCCACAAGAAAACATTTGATCTACTTAAACAAAACTCACCGTAAACTTGTTTCATCATTTGGTACGTTTCCGAGGCACTTTTACCAAGTTTTGCGTTAAATTTAATAACAGCCCTTTGTTCTATCTTAATAATTCAACATGAAAAAAATTTTACTTCTCTAATGAACGCCCGTTTCGTTTGAGTTACTTTAACAACTGCGCAGTACTTTTGGCAGAAAGCAAGCAGATGGTCACGGTTTATAACGCATTTGCGATTACACTGGTGGCGCCACCGCAGGCTGAAATCTAGCGCCAGTCTTAAAAATTCTTTGACGTAGTGTGTATGTCAAATCCTGATGTTTGGATAATCTCCATCATCTTACAGCCACAATGCACCATCTACAACAAAGTGAATAAAAGAAAAAAGAGAGTTTATAGTAAAAAGTAAACACTCAAATTTTAGCTTTTTCTGTGGGAAAACTACTCAACAATTAACCATAATACTAGCTAACCCGTCTGGTAACCATTTACATATTTCTTAGTTCATTTTCTAAGCTTATCTTTGAAATGAGTTGCAAATTCAACAAGAATTCTTCTTTTGTTGTTTTTCATATTATAACATAATCTGTTAACAGAAGTTCTGTTCGGTCGCTCTTGAACAGTTCTGGTATTGAACTCTTCCATAATAACCTTTACATGTTGCTTTCCTTTTTATTTGGATGCTAAATTCTTTTTAAAAAAATTATTGATTAATTGTTTTAATCTGGATACATAAAACAGATTTTTTTTTTTATGTGAATTGTATGACGAGTAGTGCAGCTCTATTAATCGTTCACATTCTGTAGAACATTACTTTTCAATGTTATATGTTGATATGATAAATTCAACTCCAGTACGTATCACATTTCTGTTCCACAAGATTATCTCCTTTCCTTGTCTTACTGTCATATTCACTTAATGACCATCAGGTTTTCCTAGTGTTAGGAGGAATAAAGAAAAAGTAAATGCAAAACTTTTTTTTTTTTTTTTTTTTTTTCACTCTTTATCTTCATACAGACTGACTGCAGCCTCGAGTAGAGGTCACAACTTGCTGTATTGAGATCTCTTAATTGGTGAGTGTGAAATAAAATTTCATATGGTTTTGATAGTAAGATTATACTGAAGTTGCTAAGTCCTCAGAGCTTCCATAAGAATAGGTTGCACCGTAAAAAATCAAGAATTGAAAACTGTTTGAAAAAGCAATGAATAGTCTGACTAAGCTATTGCTCTCCTAGAGTTAAAGGACAGAAAAAAAGGCTGCAATAATTTTTTTTTTTTTCAGTTCTTCATTGATAAAAAAGGAAAAAGAAAGAAAAAAACTTGTGAAGCCATAACATGAGGATGTCAACAGACCCTTACCAAGAAGAGTCCACATATTATTCTGGTATCTCCTGCTGTTCGGTTGCCATTGTTGAATGTCGGCTGCTGCTGACTTCTTATTATATCAGTGACAGTCTGATTGCTTGCCTTTATTGAGAGTCCATCTCAGGTTCAGGAAGCATCTCCTCTCAGGTGCAACTTGGTTGTTTCAGATGTTGTTCTACTTAGGACTGCTTTCAACCTTGAGATGTAAGGTCAGCTAAGCTATTTCCACGTTACAAATTTGAAAGTGCTGGATGGGATTGTGCTGCCATCTGTTGGTCACTGCATTTACCGTTTTCTCCCAAAGACATTCATTTCTTTTTGGTTCTGATTCATTGTTTAGAATGTGTTTGCAGGCATAGGGTATATTGTTTGGTATGTTATTACTCCAATTTTTGTACTGTTTTTTCAGTGGATATGTTTTAGAATATTGGATGTCATTAACTTTATTATGCTCAATTGTATGGGAAATTTCATCTTAATGAGGTTGTGCTTGGTTTTTGATGCAGTATTGCACTAATTGGAATCATTAATGCCATGATGTGTTTATTGCTGTATAGTGCACAGTACTAGTCTTAGCCTATTCATTTTACTTTTTATGACCGGTTTACAAAATTCAATTTTTCAGCGGTCCAAAGAAAGTTAATCTGTGTTTTTTCACTATATTACCGAGGATGTTCAGAGAGTAATGCCTCCACATTTATACACAAGCCCGGTGGCAAGGTATCAAATCGAAACAAAACAAGGACGAAGCTCAGAATTTCTACTTTAATTCACTTGTTTTAGTTTTCTACATAGTCCCCCTATGCTCGATACAGACATGCCAATGTTTAATAAAGTTTTTTAAAAACCCGTCTTTGTAAAAATCTTCAGATTGTTCATGGAATCATTTGCTCATAGTGGCTTGAACATCTTTGTCACAGGTGAACTGAATTCCTTTCAGATGTCTCTTGAGAGCAGAAAACAACCAAAAGTTGGATGGTGCCAAATTTGGGCTGTAGGTGGTAGAGTGTTCAAGAATTTCAAACTTGATTTTCTGTATGGTCTCTGAAGTGAAAACACTGGCATAGGGTTTGGCGTTGTCATGTTGCAGAATCATTGGGTTTTTTTCCCTATGCATGTGGTTTATAATCTTTGCTTCAACTTTTTTAAGGTATGCACATAGCTCTCAGAGTTGAAAGTCATACCTTTGACTATGTACTCTTGATGAATAATGCCTCTGTAGTCCCAGAACACAGTGAACATGCACTTACCAGCAGAAATTTGAATTTTAAATTTTTTTGTTCGAGGAGAAGATAGGTGTCAGTATTCCATCTATTGATTTTTTATTTCTGGGTCATAATTTTGAACCCAACTCTCATCACCAGAACAGTGCTTTGGAAGAAAATCACTTCCATATAATTTTCATAGCATGCAAGCAACGTTTGACATGTTTCTAGTCTTGATTTCTTCATTTCAGTCGTTATTTGATGCAGTATCCAGCGAGTAAACATTTTGTTGTATCCTAAAACATTAACAATAGCATTGTCACTATGTAAACTAATATTCAGCTTAGCTGCTATAGTTCTCTGAGTTATTCTTCGATTTTCCTTGATGAGGTCCTCCACTTTTTGCCTGTTCAAATCGCAAGCCACAATTTTGGGCCTCCCACTCCACAGCTGATCCTTTATGGCCAAAATTCCTCCACTGTCCTTTGGTTTTCTTACCCAACGATGAACAGTGTTTATGCCCAAAGTTCCAGAGCCATAAACTGCCACTAATTCAGTTTTAATTTCTTCAGGAGGTACATTTTCGTGAGTTAAAAAATCTATAACTGATCATTGTTTAACACAGTTGAAAAGATTCGTCCATTTTTAACACAATTAAATATGAACAAATTGATATACAATTACTCAAGAGGTGCATATAGCGTATTAAATCCATTTATTTTTGTGGTGTAGTAAGCACAAAAATTTGCCAAGCTTTCGCACTCCACTGGGAGGCTTTTTCAAGGCAATTGTTATGTCTACCATTGCCTTGAAAAACCTCCCAGTGGAGTGCGAGAACTTGCCAAATTTTTGTGCTTACTACACCACAAAAATAAACGGATTTAATACGCTATATACATGTCTTGAGTATTCACAGTCTGGTGTATTTATAATAATGTTGATATACAAAGTTCTATTACACAATAAAATTAAGCTAATGGCACAAAGAATTGTTTGCACAGGTCTGGTTGCTAAGCAACAAGTCATGCACGAGACACATGCGCTGAGGCATTACTTATTAAAAATGCCTTGTATTGATTTATACCATAAACATATGTGACCTTAACCAACCTTTTGTGGATAGGTAGAATCATGCACATTATGTTATTTTGTACTTTGGTAAACATGGTGTTCAGTTTTGCATGAAGAACAACTATGTAATTAATTGTGTGTACACAACAGATTGCATTTTTTTTTTTTTTTTTTTGTAATTCGTATGAATTCTGAAAAACTGCATTGCTTTGTCTTTTCTGTTTTCACAGGCATTTGGCCAGAAAATGCTGATGGCTCTGATATTAATGCATGCTCAAGATCGCACAACCAAAAGCTAATGGCTACAGGTGATGACTTTGGAAAAGTGAAGTTGTACAGCTATCCTACTTCCCAACCTAAGGTATGAAATCTGTATTTAAATTGTAGAATGATCCAATTACAGGTGTAAATTGCTAGATACAGTGAATGATTTTTGTGGTTATTTCAGGAATGTGAAATGAAATTTCTTAGAAACCTTCAGCCACTGAGGTGCTTTTTTGCACCATGAGGTGAATTGAACAGGTTGAGGCCTGAATCAAAGGGTCTGTCCTCCAGGATTTTAAGCTATTTTATACTGGTGTTTAAACAATATGATGTCAGTTGATCTCAACAGGATTGCTCACACTATGTTACTGAGTTAAAGACAGAAAAATGGAGAGAAATATTATCTTTTGGTGAGACACATAAAGTTCATTGTGAAATAAATTATTACTAAAATATATAAATAAAATAATTAAAATGTGATATTCAAGGCAAAGAACAAATTGAAAGAATTTGGTAGGTAGCATGTATTAAAAAATGTGTTATTGGCTGTATGCTATCACAGCATGATAACAAAATAATCATTCCATTTGATTATTTAGAAAGACCACTTATTTATATATTATATGTATGTATTATTTAAAACCATTTATTTACTTATTGTATTTGTTTATTTATTCAATTGTATTTGTTTATTTATTCACAAAAAGAAATCAATATCCGGACTTAAGTGTGGGATATGGTGGACCTACCACACTTGAGAAGGACGGTCCACCACGGAATCGACTTGGGCTTTCTAAACGGCGTATGAGAAAAAGATCTCGGCTGAGTGAATGTTAAGATTCGTGTATGGAATACTAGAGGTATAAATGGCAAGATGAATGAGGTGATTGAAGAGATGAATAAGTATAGACTGGATGTGCTGTGTGTAAGTGAAACCAAAAGAAGGAAAGTGGGGTAGAAGAAGTGAATGGCACAGTGAGTGTGTGGTCTGGAGTATTGGATAATGTGAGAGGACAGGCTGCTGTAGCTGTGATTTTAAGTGAAAAGATGAAGAACAACTTGATTCACTATAGTTGCGTAAGTCAGAGAATTCTCTGGATTCGTTTGAAAATGAAACCAGAGAATCATAATTGTTGTAGTGTATGCTCTTTGTGACTCTGAACCGTCTGATAAGAAGGAAGATTTCTGAAATGAGCTAAAAGCTGTTTTGAGCCAGTTTGGTGCTAAAGAAAAAGTTATAATAGCAGGGGATTTCAATGCTAGAGTAGGTGTGCAGAATGCAATTTCTGACAATATTTTGGGTAAGTTTATTGATCCTTGTGTGAATGATAATGGTGAAAAATTAATCGAACTCTGCATTGAGAATGGTTTGTGTGTATCGAATACATTTTTCAACCACAAGTATATCCACACATATACTTGGGAAAATCGTACTCTTGGTCAAAAGAGTGCGATAGATTTTGTTGTCTACAATCAGCATCTGAAACACTTAGTTGTTGGCACACGTGTGATGAGAGGTGCAGATGTTGGTTCTGATCATTACTTGGTAGTGTCACGAGTGAAACTTAATGTTGGTTGGAGGAAAAAGAATAGGAAGAGACCCAGGATAGAAAGAATAAAGGTTGATAGGCTCCTTGAAGACCATCAGCGTTATTCTGACTTACTCAGAGAATGACTGAAGGAGCCGAAGTCTGGTGAGAGGAATGTAGAAAAGAAGTGGGAATGTTTTAAGAACTGTGTTGTCACTGCTGCTAAAGAGGTTTGTGGCACCACAATAGTGGGTAACAATAGAGGTGATGCTTGGTGGAATAGTGAGATTGTAGAGTCAGTAAAGAGAAAGAAGGAAGCCTTTTGGGGATGTTGCAAGGTAGAATCTCTGTGGATGAATATCGCTCAAAGAAGCGTGAAGCTACTAATCTGGTTCGCCAGAGTAAGGCAAAAGATAGGAAGGAGAAGATGGAAAGCATGAACTGGCTTTTTGGAAAGATAGGAAGTCTTTTTGGAAGTGTAATAGAATAATAGCTATATACTATATTCACTACTGTTTCACACGTTATATACGTTCTGTGCGTTGTGTGCATATTTGCAGCAAAATCATCTTGGCATTTATATATCATATGAATAGGAATAATATTATAAGTTTCAATTATTATATTATCAAGGACTCACCTTGTATCGGTATTCCAGCTTAGTAAGCATCCTCTTGTATCTTGAAAAATATGTATATCTAGCGTGTCATTAGCCACGTAGAATCATCGTATTAAACATAGGCCCAATTGAAATTTGCGACCAGGGTTTAAATTCAAATAAAACATGACTATGGATATCATACAAAGAGAGTGTGAAAGAATTATATACAATGTAATTAAGAAACTTGTGTATCTAGCGTGTCATTAGCCACGTAGAATCATCATATTGCAAATAGGCCCAATTGAAATTTTCGAACTGGGTTTAAATTCAAATAAAACATGACTATGTATATCATACAAAGAGAGTGTGAAAGAATTATATACAATGTAATTAAGAAACTTGTGTATCTAGCGTGTCATTAGCCACATAGAATCATCATATTGCCAATAGGCCCAATTGAAATTTGCGACCTGGGTTTAAATTCAAATAAAACACGACTATGGATATCATACAAAGAGAGTGTGAAAGAATTATATACTATGTAATTAAAAAACCTATACCATCAACAGGTATTGTCAATCTTTAAAAGAAGGAATGGATAAAATCAATGACATTACAAACAGACCTCAAATAAAATTTTCGTCCATTATTGAACAATGCCAGACAATCTCTGCAACACGCACACGACTCCACGTAAACCACCGGACATGTTTCGGCACGACTGACTTTTGGCCATTATCAACGGTATGCATCCTGGAACAATGTTCAAAGTTGTTATATATCTAGGTCACCTCGGCATCACCTCCGCTATAGTTGTTCCACGTCGACATTTTCCGTCATCATTACATATACGTGTATTCACGTGTGAGTCACATCCACGCCATCTATTGGGTTAATTCCGGAATTGCTGTCGCTGTTTTTATTTCGTAAGTATATGTTATTACTTTTATTTTCCTTTTTGTTGTTATATTTCGTATTATTTTCTTGTTGTATTAGATATTTCCATGGGTACGGGATATCTTTCGGAGTAGACATATTGCAATTGGATTTTGTATGATAAATGAATTAATACCAGATTGGGAAAATAGTAAAATCTTAACTTCCCACAATAAACATAATCAAATTTTGTGGTCTGAGGCTATAACAATTGAGAAAACCCAAAAATCCAATTGCAATACGTCTACTCCGAAAGATATCCCGTACCCATGGAAATATCTAATACAACAAGAAAATAATACGAAATATAACAACAAAAAGGAAAATAAAAGTAATAACATATACTTACGAAATAAAAACAGCGACAGCAATTCCGGAATTAACCCAATAGATGGCGTGGATGTGACTCACACGTGAATACACGTATATGTAATGATGACGCAAAACGTCGACGTGGAACAACTATAGCGGAGGTGATGCCGAGGTGACCTAGATATATAACAACTTTGAACATTGTTCCAGGATGTATACCGTTGATAATGGCCGAAAGTCAGTTGTGCCGAAACATGTCCGGTGGTTTACGTGGAGTAGTGTGCGTGTTGCAGAGATTGTCTGGCATTGTTCAATAATGGACGAAAATTTTATTTGAGGTCTGTTTGTAATGTCATTGATTTTATCCATTCCTTCTTTTAAAGATTGACAATACCTGTTGATGGTATAGGTTTTTTAATTACATTGTATATAATTCTTTCACACTCTTTTTGTATGATATCCATAGTCGTGTTTTATTTGAATTTAAACCCAGGTCACAAATTTCAATTGGGCCTATTTGCAATATGATAATTCTACATGGCTAATAACACGCTAGATACACACGTTTCTTAATTACATTGTATATAATTCTTTCACACTCTCTTTGTATGATATCCATAGTCATGTTTTATTTGAATTTAAACCCTGGTCGCAAATTTCAATTGGGCCTATTTGCAATATGATAATTCTACATGGCTAAATAACACGCTAGATACACACGTTTCTTAATTACATTGTATATAATTCTTTCACACTCTCTTTGTATGATATCCATAGTCATGTTTTATTTGAATTTAAACCCAGGTCACAAATTTCAATTGGGCCTATTTGCAATATGATGATTCTACGTGGCTAATAACACGCTAGATACACACGTTTCTTAATTACATTGTATATAATTCTTTCACACTCTCTTTGTATGATATCCATAGTCGTGTTTTATTTGAATTTAAACCCAGGTCACAAATTTCAATTGGGCCTATTTGCAATATGATAATTCTACATGGCTAATGACACGCTAGATACACACGTTTCTTAATTACATTGTATATAATTCTTTCACACTCTCTTTGTATGATATCCATAGTCATGTTTTATTTGAATTTAAACCCTGGTCGCAAATTTCAATTGGGCCTATGTTTAATACGATGACTCTACGTGGCTAATGACACGCTAGATATACATATTTTTCAAGATACAAGAGGATGCTTACTAAGCTGGAATACCGATACAAGGTGAGTCCTTGATAATATAATAATTGAAACTTATAATATTATTCCTATTCATATGATATATATAAATGCCAAGATGATTTTGCTGCAAATATGCACACAACGCACAGAACGTATATAACGTGTGAAACAGTAGTGAATATAGTATATAGCTATTATTCTATTATATAATACTACGTATTTTATTTTTGGTTATTTTACTAACCAAAATCAATTATTTCTGGAAGTACATGAGACTCGGGGAAAAATAGGGGAAACAAAGTTGTAAGTTGTGTGAAGAATGAGATCGAGGAAATCATATGGGAGCCCAATGAGTTAAGATGGGGTGATTATTTCTGGGAGTTATTAGATCAGGAAAGCAAAGATGATTCTGAGACAGATGCAGATGATGTCACAATGAGGGATGAAAGCACAGGAGGGATCTCAAGAGAAGAAGTGTGTAAAGCTCTGAAATCTCTTCAGAATAGTAAGGCTCCGGGAGTTGATGCCATAACTGCAGAGATGTTGAAATATGGTGGTGACTCTGTAATTGACTGGTGAACTGAAATTCGCCAGTTGTGCTGGGAGTTAGGAATGGTCCCCCAGGATTGGAAGGATGCTATTATTGTTCCCTTGTATAAGGGAAAAGGCGATCAGACTGAATGCAAGAACTATCGTGGTATTAGCATACTAAGTGGGCCAGGGAAAGTGTTTGGTAAGGTTGTTATTGAAAAAGTACGGGTTCTTACATCATTGAAAGTGTAGAATGTTCAGAGTGGTTTTATGCCTGGTAAAGGCTGCACTAACCAGATTTTTGCATTACGCATGATGATTGAAATGTATCTGGCTGTTGGGAAGAAAGTTTTTACTGCCTTCATAGATTTAGAGAAAGCTTACGACCGAGTCAATAGGACACTTTTGTGGAAGGTATTGAATGAATATGGTGTTACTGGGAATCTACTTAATAGTGTAAAAGCCATGTATGCTGGTAGTAGAGCTTGTGTACGAGTGAATGGTGTTTTATCAAAATGGTTTTCCATTGGTGCAGGAGTTAGACAAGGTTGTGTAATGTCACCATGGCTGTTTAATATATTTATGGACGCATGCATGCGTGATGCCAAAATAGATTATAGTGGTTTATGTTTTGGTGATATCCGTGTGTGCAGATTGCTGTATGCTGATGACATCGTCCTGTTGGCAGAGAGCAAAAGTGATTTGCAGAGTATGTTGTCTCGGATGTACGAAGTTTGCATGAAATTCAAACTGAGTATAAATAAGGGAAAACCCAAAGTTATGGTGTTTGAGAGAGGAACTGGTAGAACTGAATGTAATGTAAGTATAAATGGCACTGTGATTAACCAGGTGAGTGAGTTTGTGTATTTAGAAAGCATGTTTGACAGAGAAAACAAATTGGATGGTGAAATTAGTAGGCGAGTGAATTCTTCATTGAAAGTCATAGCTGCTCTGGGTGGTTTTCATAGAAATGATGGGTTCTCTAGAGAGTCCCGCATGGCTGTGTCATCATCATCGTCAACCATTATCAATCCACTGCTGGACGAAGGTCTCCCCAAGTTTCCTCCACAACGGTCTGTCTTGTGCCAGTCTCCTCCATGTCACTCCTGCATACTTTCGAATTTCATCCACCCATCTCCCATGTGGTCTTCTTCTGGGTCTTTTCCTGTCCCTTGGAATCCAATCTAAAATTTTAGGCTGTCCATCGATGATCTGTCCTTCTGGCAGTATGTCCAGCCCATTGCCATTTCAGGGATTTAACTCTGATCATGATGTCTTCCACTCTTGTCATTTTTCGGATCCACGAGTTCCTCTTGTTATCTCTCCTGGTTACACCAAGCCTGCACCTCTCCATGCTGCTTTGAGTTGTCTGCAGCCTTTGTACGTCTCTTTTAGTTAAGGTCCACATCTCTGCATCATACGTAAGCACTGAAAGGATGCATTGATCAAACACTTTTCTTTTAAGACATAATGGCATATTGCTCTTGAAAATTATGCTGTTTCTTCCAAAAGCTCTCCAGGCAAGTTTTGTACGCCGATTAATTTCTTCATCAATGTGACCCTCGCTTGATATCTGCTGTCCAAGATAAACGTACGTGCCTGTTATCTCCAGCTTTTCTCCATCAATCGATAAATCTTCATTTCTTGTAAAAGCATTGAACATCACTTTTGTCTTCTGAAAGTTCATTTTTAATCCCACTTCTTTACTCTTGTCAGCAAGTTCCTGGATCATACTCTGCAGCTCTGATGGGGTAGTTGCAAAAATGAGTATGTCATCAGCAAAACGAAGGTAAGTTAGATAATCTCCATTAATCTTTATCCCCTTGTTTTCCCAGCTCAACGACTGAAAGACACCCTCCAATGTGGCATTAAAGAGCTTCGGAGATAGGGTGTCACCTTGTCTCACTCCCTTTCCAATTTTTATGTGTGTTGTATTTTCAAACAGTCGAATCTTTGCACTTGCATTTTCATAGATGTTATTAATAATATTAATGTATGCATCTTCAATACCGCAGGATTTCAGAGCCATTGTAACTGCTGATGGTTTCACGGAATCAAAGGCTTTTTCATAATCGATAAAAGCCATGCATAATGTAAGTTCATATTCCCTCGCTCTTTCAATTAGTTCTCTCAGTACATGGATATGATCTATTGTGCTGTAGCCACTCCTGAATCCAGCTTGTTCTCTCGGTTGAGCCGTGTCCAGTGTTACCTTCAAGCGGTGTGAAAGAACTTTAGTGAAGATTTTATAAACCACTGATAGGAGGCTGATAGGTCTGTAGTTCCCGAGATCCTCAATGTCACCTTTTTTATGCAGCAGGATCATTGTAGCGGTGTTCCAATCCTCAGGAATCTTCCCTTCATTAAGGCATCGAGTGAAAATTTGGGCGAGTACTGTTTCAATTTCTCCACTTGCTTCTTGTATGATGTCTACAGTAATTCCATCTTCTCCTGGAGCTTTTTCCGCTGTCTTGATTGCATGTGCAACTTCTGCTGGGAGGACTGGAGGAACTCTAGTACTGGTACCTTTCATGATGTCTGGAGTACATGTATCATATCTTTCATATAATTTGGAGTAGAAATCTTTCACTCTTGTCAAAATTTCGCCTCTATTTCTTGTTACAGAACCATCTTCTTTTCTCAGTGCCATAATCTGTTTACTTCCCTTACTGAGATGTCCCTTTGCTATCTTTAGGCTTTGGTTGTTTTCAATTGCTTTCCTCACTAGTTCACAGTTGAATTTTCTTACGTCTTCAGTGATACTTTTTTGTACTGTCTTGCATAGCTCTATACATTCCACTTTGGAAGTCACATCTTCTTTAGTTGTCCTAATCTCTCTTCTTTTTTGCATCAACATTTTGGTTTTTCCTGATAATTTGTTCACATGCAACTTGTTCTTAGACCCAGCTAATTTTGTTGCTGTTTCCATAAGAGCTTTGGTTACTTTTCTGTTAACTTCAGAAATATTCACTACTTCCGATGTTAGGCCTTTTAAAGCAGAGAATCTGTTCTTCAATTCCAACTTGAAGGTAGTATGGTGTTTTTTAAGGTTGGTTATGTCAATACATTTTGTTTGTCTTATGAGCTTGCCACGTTCAAGTTTAGTGTTGAGGTGCATCTTACATCTCACCAATCTATGGTCACTACCTGTGTTGAACTTCTTTAGCACACTGCAGTCTTCTATGATGAATTTTTTGTTACACATAATAAAATCAATTTCACTTGTCGTCCCATTTGGATGTCTCCATGTCCATTTCCTGTGTGGCTTTTTCTTGAAAAAGGAGTTCAAGATGAAAAACCCTTCTGCCTCTGCAAACTCAACGAGAGTATTTCCACGCTGGTTTCTGTTGCCGTGACCGAATTTGCCTACTGAAGTTTCATTCTGTTGCCGTTGCCCTATTTTTGCATTGAAATCTCCCATAATTATCTTCAAGTGCTGCTTACCTTTATTATTTAGATGACGAATTTCCTCATAAAATTCTTCAATTTCTTCTTCAGGATGACTTGTGGTGGGTGCATAAGTTTGAATAATCTGAGCCTGGTAGAGAGTTGGATAATGAGTCGTGCAGCTCTGTCAGAGGAACTTTCAACTTCTACAACTTTATCCTTCAGTTTCTTGTTTATTATAAATCCAACACCACTAGTTCTGCCAGTATCTGTACCACGATAGTAGAAGAGATGTCCACTTTTCAGTTCAGTGAGATCTTCTCCTTTTCTCCTTACCTCACTTAGCCCGACGATGTCCCACTTGATCCTTTGTAGTTCCTCTTCCAATTCAAGAAGCCTTGAATCAGAAGATAGGGAGCGTCCGTTATAAGTAGCCAAGGTCAGCATCAGATGGCAGCCTAGTCCGGTCCTCCGGGGATTCTTAGCACCCTCTGCCTTCATGTCGCACTGGCCGCTGCCTTGGCCAGGTACATTCCAGCTGCCGGAGACTGAGGGCCAAGATTTAAGTTGTGGAATCATTTTGGAGGTGTTTGGCCATAACTCACCATGCTGGCCAAGCGGGTTGGTGAGTCTGGGATAGCATTTCCTCTAATCCCGATGGTATGGTTATACCGCTATGCACCACGAGAAGGCGGGGTTGACATTTGTCAAGGAGAGGCTGTGATGTTGCGCATCACGTGACCTTACATCCCATGGCTGTGCATGAAAGTGTAATTGTTCCTACTCTGATGTATGGCAGTGAAACCTGGGTACTGCAGAAGAAACATAGGAGTCGTTTGTGTGCTGGAGAAATGCGTTACTTACGTGGGGTTTGTGGCAAGACACGGTCTGATTGTGTGAGGAATGAAGATGTGTTGCAGTTGTGTGATGTGAAGCAAAATGTTGTTAGCAAGGTGGAGACCAATATGCTTCGGTGGTTTGGCCATGTTGAAAGAATGAGTAATCAGATGCTTACTAAGAAAATCTTTTTACCCCAAGTGGCAGGAAGGAAAGGCAGAGGAAGGCCAAGGAAGAAATGTGTGGATCAGATTCAGGTGTGTCTGCATGAGAAAAAGATTATGAGTATGAAGCATAAAAGATCTTGTGTATGGTGTGTAATGGATATCAGTGAAGCTCAAGTTTCATGTCAAGATTGCTGTAAATGGAGAAGTTTGATACGACAACAGTAAGTAAAAATATCTGGTAGTTTGTATTTCTTTTTGAAGCTAACCTCTGAATCTCAGAGAACAGCTTAGTGATATGTATGTATGATGTATTTATTATGATACTTTCCAAGAATTATGGTGCACCAAGCATAACACTGCAATTCTGTTTATTTCCTTGTTTTGGTATTGGGAATAATGCCACACCTAGTTTAAAACTGCAGATAAATATACCATGAAGGAATATTTATTTGAGGATCATTCCACCCTTTACCCCTACTCCCTGGCCAACACTAAGATACAGTCAGCTTTTACAATTATAAAGAATTTCAAGAGACCATGATAACCCATTTATTAAGATGAAATCATGATTCCTGACAATGATGCAGAATATTGGGTTGGAACGAAAGTGATGTCCGACAACGAGGTGCCCGAAGTTGAGATGCTGGCCACAGCGCATATTGGCCACTCAGATTGCACATTAAACCGGCATGACATTAGCAGGTAGGTGGCTTAAGTCATTGGCAGTTTGTCATCAGAAGGTGAAGAGCGTAAGTGCCAGCCAACATGGAAGTGGACGAGGAGCACATCTGCCACTGCATGCTGTATGAGTTTTATCATGGTAGCACACCTGCAAGTGCTGTAAGGAACATTACCAATGTGCACCCCAATGCCATATCGCATTGTTAGTGCTGTCGTTGGTTCAAAAAGTTTCGAGAGGGAAATTTTGACCTGTCAGAACGTCACAAAGCCGACAGACCCTCAACTGTGGATGTAGACATGTTGAAGACCTTAATGGAGACTGACCCATGTGTGTCCACGTGGAAGATGGCCAAACAGCTGAGGACTACCCACACAAGCATTATCACGCAACTGCATCAACTTGGGAAGGTGCAAAAGAGGGGAGTTTGGGTACCTCATTAACTCACAGCTGAGCAGAAAGCAAATCGCTTGAGTGCATGCATTTTCCTGCTTGCATGTGACCAAGTTGAACCATTTTTGGACCGCATTGTGACGGATTATGAGAAATGGGTCCTGTATGACAATGTTAGCACCTAGAAACAGTGGTTAGACCCAAAGCAAAAGCCCATCCCGATCCCCAAAATTGACTTACACCCATGTAAGGTCCTGCTGTCTGTTTGGTGGGATATGCAGGATGTCATGTTTTTTGAGCTGCTGCCGGACAACACCGCTATCATCGCTGATGTGTACTGCTGTCAGCTCGACTATATGCGCACATCACTCACATCAAAACGACCAGCACTACTGAACTGCAAGGGCATCCTCCTACAGCAGAATGAAGCGAGACCTCACATATCATGGGTGACCTGTCACAAGATCAGGAACTGGGGCTGAGAGCTGCTACCACACCCAGCCTGTTTCTGGGCATTGCTCCAAGTGACTACCTCCTTCTCCAGTCATGGCAGCATTTCCTGGATGGACAGCAGTTCACCAATCACGACGATGTTGAATGCACACTTACTTACTTCTTTGCATCCAAGCTGCTATAATTCTACAGGGACAATATCCAACAGCTGCCCAAACGATGGGAGTAGGTCATGGCAAACAATGGTGACTACATTTTGGACTAATTTGTACTTGTATATATGGTAATTAACACTTTTCTGTTGCTTTGCTTTTACAGACATTACTTTCTTTCCAATCCAATACATTGTATGCCTTTTATCTGAGATAAATGAGACAAGAGAGAGGGATGAGACAAAGAGAGAGGGGTGTTAGAGAAACTATTTATATATTTGATTTTTAATGCATTTTGACTTACCTTCATGACTTCAGCCTAATAACACCAGAGTGAAAGTGCAGTTGAGATGCAAAAAGCATATAAAATGGGAATCATCATCCCTGCATGGCTTCTACGCATTCTGGAAATCCTGGAAAAGTCCTGGAATTCCATGTTGTCCTGGAAATGTCCTTAAAATTCTGTTGCATGTCCTGGAATTTTATCCATTCCTGCCTTTTTGCCCCCGTGCAATTTTTTGTAGTTGAGGATTTTTCTACTGATATATCTTATGCCTAACAAATTTCTCTCCCTACCCCTGCAAGTTGTGGGGGGTGTTGGTTTTCTACTGAAGCTGCTTTATTAGCACACCTTTTGTAAAAAAAAAAAGATTGTGCTTATGTTATCACTTTGTTTGTCTGGCCAGGGACACCATATCTCTGCAACTATTAGTTCAATTGTAAAATTCTTTTTATATTGGGAAGCTTGAAAGTAAGAATGATGATTCTTGCATTCCGTTTTTTTATTTTTCCCTGCACAACTTTACTGCTGGAGGATGCAAATTCAAATCCTATCGAATTCAAAATACATTTTATTTCATATATTTGCTTCTGAATTTCCAATTGAAAAATAATATTTTTCCTTTCGATGCCATTTATATAGAAGACTATGCATAGATTTTCTGTTAGGGGGTGTAAAGGTAAATCACAATTTTTCCCGATATCCCTAGTAAAGTCAGGTTTGAAAAATGTTTTGCATATAATTTCTCACTTTTGGTAAAGAATGGTTTGGCCACCTGGGTGCGTAAGTGTTTATTTCTGCTTCTGATGTATTTGCAACAAAATCTTAGCTTCTGTAAACTCGATTGAAAAAATTCTTTCATGAACCAATACCGCTCACCTCAAAAAACCTTTTGAGAATACCTCCAAAATAGCACATAGTTTTTCCAATAGATGTATATCTTATTTTTGTCAGTATCTGTTTCATCTGTTTCTAGAAGTCTAATTTGAAAAATTCTTTCATTATTGGAAAGCACTTTCAGTGGGAAATGTTTCTCGTATATTTTAAAAATTTTCTTAATGCACGAGTGCACCACTAGAGGGTTAAGTTACTATTTCCATTTACAGAAATATCTGTTGGACTAAAAACCCGATTGAAAAAATCTTTTTCACTCAGATACCATAAAAACTCCTTGTGTATATTTTCTTCCCGAAATAATGCATAATTTTGCTTGTACGGGGCGCAAATGTTTAATCTATTTTTCTCAATATCTGTATCTCTAAATGTCTGATTTAAAAAATTCTTTTAACATCAGATACCATTTACCTTATGGAATGCTGTAGGTTTACATTTGAGGAGTTTTGTAGTTCACAATTGTATTGCTAGGTGGTGTTTATGTACTTCCTTTTGCAGCTATATCTTCTCTTCTAAAATCCCTATTCAGAAATTTCTTTGTTTTGTTTTTTTAATGAATGTCATTCATTTCAATAAAGATGGTGAGCAAATCAGATGTTTGTTTCAATGAGATCTTTAAATAATGCACAACTTTCCTCCTAGGGATTGTAAAGGTCAAAACCTTTTTCTCACTATCTCTGCTTCCAGGAGACGTATTTGAAAAGTTATTTTTCCTTAGCATAGCTTTTGTCATGAATACTTTTTGCCTATTTGTAACTTTTCCATTATGCAAAATTCTTCCACTGGAAGGCATGGAGTTTTATTATGTTTCCTTCTATATCTCTTGTTTTAACTGTATGATTTGAAAATCTCTTTGTTTAATGGTCTTTCTGTTATGACAAACTTTTTTGTGCACCATTTGTTAATTTTTGTAACTACAATTAAAAAATGAGCTACATATAAAACATCAGCTAGTTACTTCCACTGGTGTAAACTAGCTGACGTTTTATAAGTAGCTGATTTTTTTTTTCATTTTTTTTTTTTTTTTTTTGTGGTTTATTTTGACCTTTACTGAATTTGCTAGTGAATGCTTTATGTAAGAATTTTCCGTAGAATTAGATTGCTTTCTAATATCAGAAACTTAAATCTAGTTGTTTCTTAATATTTTCTGAGCTAACTAATCACTTTCCACCTTCTGTAATTACTTTTCTAATCATGCCCAGTTAAATTGCCTTGATCACTGATGAATGCAGCTGTACACATAGGCCTTGGATTTAAGATTTTCCCGTTATTCTCTTTCCTTTCGTTTTGAAAATTTTTGCACAGACTTTGTTTGCTGTTGAGCACAAATTTAAAACATAGCTACAACATCAATACTAATAGCTAGAGCAACAATATTATGTTGAAAATTCCTTCCCTAAATAAAATGTAACACAAATCCTTGCTCCCATGAATATTTGCTTAAGAAATAATAATCCCTTTTTCCTTTGAAAGAGTTTCAAATCTTTCACCTTTCCTTATCCTTACATTTCCAATGTACCGTAATTTTCGGACTAAGAGCCGCAGGTGAGAAATTTTGCAATCTTGGAAGCAAAAGTTGCCGTAAGGGCCGCACCTGTGAAGTCGTGGTGCTGCTCAGAAAGCTAAATTATCTTCCTTATTTTCATGAATTAACTCACGCCCAACATGATTATATGTATACTTCAAAGGCTAATTCTGCAACTCAGTGTCGATCTGCTTTATACATTTATTTTTTCATACTGGCAAAAAATTTTATTTATACATTTTTATTACTAATAGGAATTGATTTTTTATTTATTATGCTAATGATGGTATTTGTTTGCATTTATTAAATGCTCAAAACCATTTATGTAATCAATATAAATCACAGTTAATCTTAAGACTCCTGTTAGAATATCGAATTGCTCGTAAGACCGCACAATTGTCTAAATTCCATTCAATGTGGATGTCTGGTACAGGATGGTTCTCTGTTAACCACAATAGAATCCGTCTTAGAAGTAATTAACTTATAAATTATCGCTTGTAATGCTTTTGATTAATGTTTTCTTTAATAATATGTTTCTTCTATGTTATGCTTTTTTTTTTTCTTATCTAGAGATGTTTTTGTTAGAATGAAGTTGCGCTTCCTTTTACCAGCTGCATCGCACTTGTCGCGGATCTCGCCGCCAACACTTCGAAACAGCGGTGCCGCTTTCTCTCTTTCAAGTGGTTTGACCTACTTTCATTTACTGCGCACGTAGCCTTCACGTTGAGCTCCGCTTTTATATGAATGGGAAAGCTCTCCCTTCTTTTTTTCTTTTCCAGCCACAGCCTTCAATTTCCACTATCGACAGCCAATAAAAAATAAAAAAATAAAAATAAAATCGAAGCAAAACTCGGGAGCACAGAGCCAAGAAATACCTGTATCGCATGCCAGATTAGCCAAGAAGAGTGAACAGAATGTGTCTTGCCGTCCCGCCAGTATTGTTTGGAATAGGTCTCTGCTAATGGAATCATCCTGGGGCAGGCTTTTGCATTGTTCATGTTCTTAAGCTTTTGTTCAGGGAAGTGCCCATCAAACCGGTCTCCCCACCCCAGTGAAAATCAATGTTCCTTCCCTTGGTTGCATCGCACCTTCCTGCATGATGTTATGCTGCAGCCAACGAAAGAGATACGTTGGGCACGCTATCCACAGAAGTCTCAGACGTCACGGTACTCGTCTGTGTGCTTATGTCCCCATTCCATCCCCCACTCCCCCATGCAAAGTGCATTTGAGTCAGACATTCCTGTTCTCCCCCACTTTCCCTCCTAAACCAACATCAGGACAGCAGAGTTATCGTTTAAATAGATGTGTCTAACGTATGAGTAGAAAGGGGGAAAACATGAACACAGTCGAGTTTGTGAAAAAAAAAAAACTTGGTTTGAAAAAATTTACTAAGCATCTGCATGAAAAAAAAAAAAGAGAGAGGGAAGAAACAGTCTTATCGAAAACAAATTCGGCATAAGAGCCGCTTCAGCATAAGGGCCGCACACCCGAAAAATTTCACTTTTAGTAACGTAAGAGCCGCTGCTCTTAGCCCAAAAATTACGGTAAGCATTATTTCAAAATAATTAAATAGAAATAGTATTTTATACATTGAATGTGTGGTATATGAAAGCATTTCAAGAGTAATGCCACATTTATTTTCTAACTATAGGTTTTATACCTGTATATTTTTGAGTTTTATGTTGTTGTTTTTTCTATTCTATAATTTGCCTCAATAATTGAACTAAAGCTAAAGTAAAAAAATAAATTTTTCTCAAAATCAGTATAGTATAAAGTATATAAAAGTTTTGTAGAAATTAAACCTGGTTACATTTTAAGTGACAGTTTTTGTATTTCATTATTTATCTGCAATTCTAAGTTTCTTATTAGCTGCAGCCAACATCATTTTCAACATTCTGCATTAAGTTTGCCCAAGCATGTAGGGATTTTTTTGTTGTGGGTTACAAGTTTAACAGACCTATGGTTTCACTATATTTTAAGTAGGAGCATTTAGATCGTATGTCCTGGCGAAGAGTCCAGAAGTCCTGGATTTCTATTATTGAAAAAAGTGTATGAACCATGTCACTGTTTCCTCGCTGTATTGAAAAAGTGTATGAACCATGTCACTGTTTCCTTGCTGTATTGAAAAAGTGTATGAACCATGTCACTGTTTCCTTGCTGCATTGCAAAAGTGTATGAACCATGTCACTGTTTCCTTGCTGCATGGCCAAAAGACCTTGACACCCCATTTGTGTGAGAGAGAAGAGGTGTGAAAGACTGTGAGTGTTTGTTATGTTTTATTGCGCTGAGGTAGCTAATCCAGTGGTGGGAGGTGAATAATGTTTAGCCTGTGGTTCACACCTGCATCATGATTCATGCATTTGGACAGAGAGAGATTTCTCTAATTTCATGTGTAAGAAAATGTGCGATAGTTGTGGTTATTCCCATTGCAGGCTCAGCAACTGTACTAAAAATCAAAGCCAAAAAGAAATCCACATTTTACCCTCTCGATGCTAAGTTTTTTTTTTTTTTTTTTTTTTTAGAGGAGAGGGATAATCATAGTGAAAAGAAAAAGTAAAGTAAATACTTTTTTTCAAATTGCTTGATTTCAAAACTGATATTACAAAGTTGGTTATTCAAACATTAATTATGGTTATGCTGTCACTGCCAATTTTCCTTACTTGATAAGTTTCTAGATATGTGACACTATCATCCCATTCCATCACAAACGACAAAAAGTTGTGGTGCTGGGCAGTCAAGTACATTCTGACAAAATGTGCTTATGATAAAAATTAAAAATTAGATAGGGAGAAAGTGAGAGAGAGGAACCCAATCTATCTTGAGTGAGCATTTCTTGCATTGTAACTTTTTTGCTTAATGACAGATTGCACTAGAATGAGATTTGACAGTACCTTAGATTTTTTATGTCAAACAACCTCATTAAACTTTTCTTCTGATTTTGAAATAGTGTGTGTATGTGGTGGAGTGGGGTGACATTCAGTATTTTAGCATACCTCTGAATGCAGAGACAACATGCATTGGTGTATTTAGTAAACATAGTATAAAAATATTTTATACATGAAAGTGTACTTATTGAAAACAGAAACTTAAAGAAATAACCAGAAATAAAATTGACTATAACTACAAAAAAAAAAAAAAAAAAAGCAAAAATTAGTGCAACCAAACAAATAAAGCCTGGAACACATTAGAATTACCGGAGTTGATTTTTCACTAATCACTGTCCAAAAATTCTTTGAAATCCTTGTCCTTAGTACCAGAATGAAAACATTCTTGCAATTTTGATGGAAGATCGGCAAGGTTGCCACTTTATAAACTTCTGCAACTTCTTGTTCTTCTTTGCTATCTTCCTGTTTTACAGACTCAACAATAATGGCTTTGATAAAACTTTTTAACCATAGTATCTGGCATTTTATCCCATGCATAAGTACACATACTCACTAACTTTGCATAAAACTTAATTTTCTTATGTACCCTCCTTTTGTCAGGTGTGGTTTTCTCCAGCCATCCATGTCTCCCAAGACTGCCTGACAAGTGCTTTAAATGGTCAATTTTGGGGATACATCAAATGGCAGTAAAATCTTTGTCACACAATTTCGGTTTTCCCTGTATTCAAGCAGGCTTTTGTTTCATTTGTGAGTAGTCTTTATAGATTCCATGACCAGAAAAGCCTTCTGTTGAAACCAAAAGTTTGGCCATTTCTTCTAGCATTTTTGTGCCTACTCTTTCATTGCTTTCTCCATTATCCACCCTTTTTTACTGCAACAAACAACAATTCCCAGAAGAAAAACTTCATGTGACATCGTAACTTCTTTAAAAATTATGAAGGGTGGCAATTTTCATTGTAATGCCATTCAGCACAACACAGCTGTAAAGCAGTTCCTTTCAGTTCTTGAATTTGGCTCGTCAAATGACATCGGCACTTCATCTATGTTACCAATTTTACAGAGTTTGAATCCATAATTTTAATTCACTTTTTCAAGAAAGGCTAAAGAACAACTCAGGTCTCTGCTCCCTTTTGTCTGGAAATTTTTGTCCAACAGTCGTTTTTGCATGCATCATTACTCTGCTTCTTTTTGAGAAACAGCTGCACCATGATGAGCTACTTGTCAAATCTTGCAAGCTGTGTCCCACAGCCTTCTGCTTGACTTTTAGTCAAATCAAAACCATAGAAATAAACCTTCTGGTGGCCCTCTACTCAGATATCCATGGCTGAAGTTATTCTAACTCTTTCCATTTAGGTTTTGTTCTACGACATCGTGCATGTTTTGATCTGGGCATCTCCTGTTTATGCTTCTCATCCTCATTTACTTCTCTTGCTGTAGCACAGTTTCCCATTTCTTCACTTATTTTTGCTGCATTTACTTGAATTTTGCTTTGTAATTCCACTTCCAAGATTTTAAACCACTGTCTATGTTTTAATTAGTAGATAAGAAATGCAAATACATGATGAAAGCAGTTATACAACATTGCTGCAACATGTGTAATGCTTCTCAACCCATCTTTTAGTATTGACTTAGAGGGTGTGGAGTTAATGTGTTGATTATCCCTTTCTTCTGCTCCTCTTTAGTTTTCCATGGTACATGGGAATTCGATGATTCATTTAGCTATTTTTGCTTCAAAACGAGAGAAAATCAAATTAGTCGTGCTCATGCTGTTAACTTGACTCAGCGGTACCCCCCACACATTGACCATGTGTTCTTGTTTTCTATCTTGTCTATTTGACTAAAAGAAAAACAAAAGTGCTAAATTGTAATTTATTAATATAAAATATTTTCAAACAGCAAATTCCAAACCACTTGCAAAATCGAAGCCATGATCAAATCCTTGCCATACTCCAAATTACCTATTTGCTTATAATAACCCAGGTTTTGATACTTCATTTGCTTTATTATAAAGCCCCCATGCTAATAATTAATTCATGTCTGCGATGGGAAAATTGTCTGAAAAATGTTCACACTTTTTCATAATTTTTTTGGTGCTGATTTCTGGAAAAATAGTAAAAAAATTATTCTGGTCTATCATTGTGTGAAGAGCAAATCTTATGCACACTTTTCTTTTCCTTAAATTTTGCTCCACTTATCGTGAGAATGGTATCCTTACTAGTGCTTAAATGTTCTGCAGTCATTCAGAGAGATGAATAGTCATAAATCAGTTGGCAACAAAGAGATTTGAGGTTTCTGTTGGTACATGTCGCGGAACAGCAGAAACTTTTGGTGTCATCTTTCATGTCCTCTTTTCTGTTGTGGAAACAAATGTATCATTCATGATAAGAAAAACTGTTCTGAACTTTTCAGACATACCTTGTATTCACCCATGCCCACTCACAGCAGCAATGGGCTTTATGAAAATTCAGAAATTATACACAAAACATTCTCTTAGTGAAAGATATTCAAAGCAAAAGAAATTTTTTGAAACAACTATTTGAAGTAGAAATAAGAAGGAAACCCTAACTGTGTGCCTGCTAGTGAGAAAATTGTGCATTATTGGAAGAATAAAATAGATGCAGAATATTCTTCATGTTCAAAGATATCCACCCAGTGAAGAATTTTCCCCCTCAAACTTTTAGAAGCAGAGATACTCTTGTAAATAGGAACAAAGCCTGATGCCCCTAGTAGCAGAACTGTGCATTATGAAAACACAGAAAATATGCACAAAATATTCTTCATAGTGGAAGCTATGCAGTGGAGGGGGAAAAAAATTAATGCAACCATTGAGAGAAGCAATAGCAAGAAAACAGTTGACATGTATATGCACATAATGAAAGAGTAGTGCATTCATTATTTTAAATGGATAATGTTTGCCATCTTAACCATGGCTAAATGTTGTACAGTGCAAAAAGAATTTTTCTAAATTAGTTTTTAGGGGTGGAGACATAGTTGCAAACAGAAGTACATGCTGATGCCTCCTGGTGTCAGAGCTGAGCATTATGAAATTTCAAAATTTTCAAAATTTATACAGTGTTCTTCTCAGGGAACTTTTATTGACAAAGTTTATTGAATCAGACTTTTAGAAGTAAGGATATTCATAAAATAAAACAAACATTTTGAGCAGGAAATATGCATTAAAAAAAAAAGATATATGCACTTATGCTCCCAGTGGCAAGATTTTGCATTATGAAAAATTAGAAATTATATACAATGTATTCTTTACAATGAATGCTATCTGTTGAAAAAAGGAATATGTAAAATTAAGCTTTTCAAAGCAGAGGTATAAGGGAAATACAATTTATATTTGTGCACCCTGTTGGGAAAACTGTGCATTATGTGATGAAGAAGTGTTTTTTCTGTACAATTGTGGTAAAAGGCATTGAGGGAAGGAGGCATTTTTAATCAGACTTTTAGAAGCAGTATGTCAAACATATCGAATTTTCAGAAGCAATAAAATATATTTTGAACCCGGTGCCATCGGCGTTTATGCCGCTAGTGGCAACATTATGCATCAGAAAAAGACCAAAATGCATGGAAGTTTCCCCAAGTTTCCCATTACAAAAAGAATTTTTGAAATCAGTCTCAGTAGGTTCAGAGATATCTATGGTATAATATCTCCACAGATTAAGAGATGGGTGAAAGAACATGGTAATATACTATGCACATGCTTTTGTTTTCAAAATATGTACTAAGTCATTTATGTGCCTATTTGAATTCACTGTTAGTAAAATTTGTGTAAAATATTAGCATACTTTTGGGTTTTCAGCTACTGCACTTCCATATTGCAGATCCAAATGTTCTATATATGCTATGCCACACTCCTCCACTTGTCCTTTTAGTTACTTATGAAAATCTGGATTTTATCAGCATACATACATATCACTAAGCTGTTCTCTGAGATTCAGAGGTTAGCTCCAAAAAGAAATACAAACTTCCAGATATTTTTACTTATTGTTGTCGTATCAAACTTCTCCATTTACAGCGATCTTGACATACAACTCATGCTTCACTGATATCCATTACACACCATACACAAGATCTTTTATACTTCATACTCATAATCTTTTTCTCATGCAGACACTCCTGAATCTGATCCACCCTTGTCTTCCTTGGCCTTCCTCTGCCTTTCCTTCCTGCCACTTGGGCTAAAAAGATTTTCTTAGTAAGCATTTCATCACTCATTCTTTCAATATGGCCAAACCACCGAAGCATATTGGTCTACACCTTGCTAACAACATTTTGCTTCACATCACACAACTGCAATACATCTTCATTTCTCACACTATCATATCGTGTCTTGCCACAAACCCACGTAAGTAACGCATTTCTCCAGCACACAAACGACTCCAATATTTCTTCTGCAGTACCCAGGTTTCACTGCCATACATCAGAGTAGGAACAATTGCACTTTCATACGCAGCCATGCGGGACTCTCTAGAGAACCCATCATTCCTGTGAAAACCTCCCAGAGCAGCTATGACTTTCAAAGAAGAATTCACTCGCCTACTGATTTCACCATCCAACTTATTCTGTCTGTCAAACATGCTTCCTAAATACACAAACTCACTCACCTGGTCAATCACAGTTCCATTTATACTTACATTACATTCAGTGCTACCCATTCCTCTCTCAAACACCATAACTTTGGTTTTTCCCTTATTTATACTCACGTGACGATTATGGGCAAAACACGTAACAATATTAACAAAGAAAGGTAACTTGATCACGCTAGTTACGTTAACTAAAACTTTTACAAAAAGTTCGTAAGTTGGAAGCTTTCGACCTTATCTTAGGTCTTCATCACGCCAATGGAGGACTAAAATTGTTGCCAGATTCTACATTTGAATTTTCCTATTTTTGTTGCCAAAACTTAGAATTGATCTCCAGATCAACGGAATGTAGAGAGAGATTCGGAGTTGCAAGTCATTGAGTTGAAAATAATTTCTATGCTTTCACGGTAACGGAGGGCAAAACGATTGTCAAACGAAGCAATTCGTTTTGCTTCGTTCCAGTGGGGAACTGCAGATGTGTCTTCCATTGTCAAAATAGACAAGGCAGTGTTGGGATTGCCTTCGAAACATCTTTTCTGTGTTCTAAAATTCTATGGCTAATGCTCCTGTATGTGCTTCCAATGTATAAGTTATCCCCAGTAGAAGAAGAGATAGGAATGCAGTAAACTCCTGGGAGGTTCAGGCTTTCAACTTTGTCCCTATCCCTTTGTAGAAGTTTCAAGATGTTTGGGGTAGATTTAATGGCAAGATGGTAACCAAAACTTCTAAAAGGATCTGTAACTTATAAGCATAGGAAGGATGGTAAGGAACAGAACCACAGAATTTCAGGTCTTCTTTCTTGTGAGGAAGGAGGCATTCGATTTTCGAATGGTTTACATATTTCTTTATATATTTCTCCCTCATAAAGAAATATGGAAACCATTCGAAAATCGAATGCCTCCTTCCTCACAAGAAAGAAGACCTGAAATTCTGTGGTTCTGTTCCTTACCATCCTTCCTATGCTTATAAGTTACAGATCCTTTTTAGAAGTTTTGGTTACCATCTTGCCATTAAATCTACCCCAAACATCTTGAAACTTCTACAAAGGGATAGGGACAAAGTTGAAAGCCTGAACCTCCCAGGAGTTTACTGCATTCCTATCTCTTCTTCTACTGGGGATAACTTATACATTGGAAGCACATACAGGAGCATTAGCCATAGAATTTTAGAACACAGAAAAGATGTTTCGAAAGGCAATCCCAACACTGCCTTGTCTATTTTGACAATGGAAGACACATCTGCAGTTCCCCACTGGAACGAAGCAAAACGAATTGCTTCGTTTGACAATCGTTTTGCCCTCCGTTACCGTGAAAGCATAGAAATTATTTTCAACTCAATGACTTGCAACTCCGAATCTCCTCTCTACATTCCGTTGATCTGGAGATCAATTCTAAGTTTTGGCAACAAAAATAGGAAAAATTCAAATGTAGAATCTGGCAACAATTTTAGTCCTCCATTGGCGTGATGAAGACCTAAGATAAGGTCGAAAGCTTCCAACTTTCGAACTTTTGTAAAAGTTTTAGTTAACGTAACTAGCGTGATCAAGTTACCTTTCTTTGTTATTTATACTCACTTTGATTTCATGCAAACTTCATGCATCCGAGTCAACATACTCTACAACTCACTTTTGCTCTCTGCCAACAGGACAGTGTCATCAGTATACAGCAATCTGCACACACGGATATCACCAAGACATAAACCACTATTATCTATTTTGGCATCACGCATGCATGCATCCATAAATATATTAAACAGCCATGGTGACATTACACAACCTTGTCTAACTGCTGCACCAATGGAAAACCATTTTGATAAAACACCATTCACTCGTACACAAGCTCTACTACCAGCATACATGACTTTTATACTATTAAGTAGATTCCCAGTAACACCATATTTATTCAATACCTTCCACAAAAGTGTCCTATTCACTCGGTTGTAAGCTTTCTCTAAATCTATGAAGGCAGTAAAAACTTTCTTCCCAACAGCGAGATACTTTTCAATCATCATGCGTAATGCAAAAATCTGGTTAGTGCAGCCTTTACCAGGCATAAAACCACTCTGAACATCCCACACTTTCTCTGATGTAAGACCCCATACTTTTTCAATAACAACCTTACCAAACACTTTTCCTGGCACACTCAGTAGGCTAATACCACGATAGTTCTTGCATTCAGTCTGATCACCTTTTCCCTTATACAAGGGAACAATGATAGCATCCTTCCAATCCCTAGGGACCATTCCTAACTCCCAGCACAACTGGCAAATTTCAGTTAACCAGTCAATTATAGAGTCACCACCATACTTCAACATCTCTGCAGTTACACCATCAAATCCTGGAGCCTTACCATTCTGAAGAGATTTTAGAGCTTTACACACTTCTTCTCTTGAGATCCCTCCTGTGCTTTCATCTCCTCATTGTGACATCATCTGCGTCTGTCTCAGAATCATCTTTGCTTTCCTGATCTAATAACTCACAGAAGTATTCACCCCATCTGTCACTTTACTCATTGGGATTCCATATCATTTCCCCAATCTCATTCTTCACACAACTTACAACTTTGTTTCCCCTATTTTTCCTGAGTCTCATGTACTTCCAGAAGGACTTCCTATCTTTCCAAAAAGCCAGTTCATGCCTTTCCACTTTCTCCTTCCTATCTTTTGCCTTACTGTGGCAAACCAGCTCCAGCTTAGCAGCTTCACGCTTCTTACAGCGATATTCATCCACAGAGACTCTACCTTGCAACATCCCCAAATAGGCTTCCTTCTTTCTCTTTACTGCCTCTTCAATCTCACTATTCCACCAAGCATCACCTTTAATGTTACCCACTATTGTGGTGCCACAGACCTCTTTAGCAGCAGTGACAACACAGTTCTTAAAACATTCCCACTTCTTTTCTGCATCCCTCTCACCAGATTTCAGATCCTTCAGTCGTTCTCTGAGTAAGTCAGAATACCGCTGATGATCTTCGAGAGCATATCAACCTTTATTCTTTCTATCCTGGGTCTCTTCCTATTCCTTTTCCTCCAACCAACATTAAGTTTCAATCGTGACACTACCAAGTAATGATCAGAACCAACATCCGCACCTCTCATCACACGGGTGTCAACAACTAAGTGTTTCAGATGCTGATCGTAGACAACAAAATCTATCACACTCTTTTGACCAAGAGTACGATTTTCCCAAGTATATGTGTGGATATACTTGTGGTTGAAAAATGTATTTGATACACACAAACCATTCTCAATGCAGAGTTCAATTAATCTTTCACCATTATCATTCACACAAGGATCATTAAACTTACCCAGAACATTGTCAGAAATTGCATTCTGCACACTTACTCTAGCATTGAAATCCCCTGCTATTATAACTTTATCTTTAGCACCAAACTGGCTCAAAACAGCTTTTAGCTCATTCCAGAAATCTTCTTTCTTATCAGAAGGTTCAGAGTCACAAGGAGCATACTCTACAACAATTACAATTCTCTGAAGTTTCACTTTCAAACGAATCCAGAGAATTCTCTCACTTGCGCAACTATAGTGAATCAAGTTGTTCTTCATCTTTTCACTGAAAATCACACCTACACCAGCCTGTCCTCTCATATTATCCAATACTCCAGACCACACACTCACCGTGCCATTCATTTCTTCTACCCCAATTTCCTTCTTTTTGGTTTCACTTACACACAGCACATCCAGTCTATACTTGTTCATCTCCTCAATCACCTCACTCATCTTGCCATTTATACCTCTAGTATTCCATACACCAATCTTACATTCACTCAGCCGATATCTTTCTCATACGCCGTTTAGAAAGTCCAGGTCGATTCCGTGGTGGACCGTCTTTCTCAAGTGTGGTAGGTCCACCATATCCCACACTTGAGTCATTCTTAATATTTTTTTTTTGTCTTTTTAATCAGGTAAGTACATCAGTGTGGGGGATTAGCCCACAGCTGAGGGTTCCAGTTGGTCATTCAACCTAAGGATTCTGGAACAAAACCCAGTGAGTTGGGGTCTTTTTGCCAATGTCACACAGAACTAGCTTTTACCTCTCCAAGTTTCACAGATGCCCTAGTTGCTGTTGTGTGTGCCATTGTTACCACGGAGTGCCCCGAGAAGGCAAACCCATCGCTCACTACGACCGCCCGTTTTGTAATCTGCAAAATTAACAATAATTTGTTTTTTATCAAGTTTTTCTAGCTTCATCAGTGATTAAAAATGGAAAAGGTTTAGCAGTTGTTAACAAATTTCATAATAGCAGAGAAATAACTGAGTTACACTCAGTTGTGATCAGTTTTGCTGTTCACAGAAGTTAGTGATCATGAATAACTGTGAAGGTTAATATGTGACTCGTAATCTTGAAGATGAAACCTAAATTTGAAATTATAAGAGCTGTCAAGCAAAGCCATTCTTTTTATTAAAAACTATTCATAGCATGTTGTGTGTGTGTGTGTGTGTGTGTGTGTGTGAAATCATTTTTAATTATTTGCATCTGCTTAAATATCTTTTGCGTGCATGTTGCTCTTAATAAACAAAGGTACATGTATTTTGTCTATGTGTTATAGAATGTCAGTGAAACCAATAGGTTTTGCCTTGGGAGTCACATAAAATCATGTATATTAAAGAAGGATTTTTCACACAATATCTAACATGTAGAAAGATGTCAACACTTTGTATTGGTTCTAACTTTTTGTTACCTGATAAAGTAAGGACAAAATATTATCTGGTGTAGAAACGTGGTATTTATCAAGTACCAAAAATTTTAATGCATGCTTAAGTTACATAAAAAGGAAAAGGAAACGATTTAAATAAGGAAGCTTTCAACGGACATCTTCAGTCTTTTTCAGCCTAATAAAAGATGAATGATGATAAGTGGCTGTTAGATAAGTAATGTCATATTCATGATTTTCCTTTTAAGATTGTTTTTCATATTAATGGAGTACAAAATGGAGAATCAGAATTGCAATTTTGTGGGATGAAAAAAATTCTAAACTTTCCAACTAATGAAGTGGAAAACAATTGACAAACCAGGCGATTCATCTTCCATCATTCCATGGAGTTTCAGTAGAAGTGTCATCCAAAGTTAAAGTGACCACTGAAGTGTTAGAATTTGTTTTATCGACATCATTCTAATTCTACATTAAATGGCTGTTGATGGTGTGGTAAGATCTTCCAGTATAAAATGCTTCACCAGAACATGTTGAAATCAGGATGATGTTACTAAAGTCAGGGAAGATTGAGAGAGGTTATTCTACTTCTTATCATCCAATTTTAATTTGATGATAGAAGAAGGGTCGGAACTGATGGCTAAATCATGTCCTAACTTTTTGAAAAAATATTTGCGCTTGCAGTCTTAAAATGGAATGATCAAAGGCTGACTCAGAGAACTGTAGATTTTTAGTATGGTTTTGTTGGAGGCTTCTGATTTTTTATTTTGATTCACAATGAGTGATTAAATTTTTCTTTATTGAGTAGGGTATCCATTCAAAGTGGCTCAGTTTCCAAGATTTTCAACTGTTTCCTTTCAGGAGAGATCAGATTATTGTGTGCAGATCATGTTAGCTCTATGAATAAAGGATTTGATGGCAGCTAATTTATGATTTTTGAAAGTGAATTAGTGAAAAGGTATAATATTGGCTGACATGTAGTCAAACAAGCTCGAAGAGTCTATCAACTTTTAAAGCGTTTTGTGTGTTCCAGTCTTTAAAATCAATTATTCTCAATCTCATCAGGGTTAGTCCCTTTGCATTGGGGCACAGGATTGAAATACAATATTTAAAGGAACTGAACATTAAAATAGGTAATTCAACCAGGCACTATTATGGACTTAACATACCTTATGCTTTTTTCTTTGGATTGCATATTAAATTGATATCTTCAAAAACAGGGATTCCTTTATTTTTGAATTACCTATTTTAATGTTTAGTTCCTTTAAATGTTGTAATTCAATCCTGTGCCATCATGCAAAGGGACCCTTGGTGAGATTGAGAATAATTGATTCCAAAGACTGGAACATGCAAAAAGTTTTAATAGTAGATTGACTCTTCGAGCTTGTTCAACTACATGTCAGATTTTAAGTACGCTTATTGGCAACTCAAAATCTTTGAGCACATCATATATATTGGTAGGTACAGTAGGTTTATGAAAAATAGATCTCCAGATGGTATGGTTACTGCTCCTTTTGAGAGAGAGATATTGAAACACTGTATACACTTCTTCTCTTCCTGTTCATTGTAAATTTTATGGTAGGAAATATATTGGTGATGTAGTTAGCTAAATGCAGCAACTGCTTTTTGGAATCAAAACCAAAAATCAGAAGCCTCCAATGAAGCTATACTGAAAATCTGCAGCTCTACTATCATCCTTAGGTTAGCTCATCCATACCATCCACCTTGGGCCTACAAGCTTGAACAAATTCTCAAAAAGTTTGAATATCATTATGTCATTTGTTCCAGTTTTTCTATGATTAAATAAATATGGGATATTAGAAAGAAAATAACCTCCCTCAATCTTCTGTGATTCTATCTCATTACCTTTGCATTGTCTTCTAGTGAAAAATGTTGCATTAGAAGCTCTTACCACAGCATCAGCAGCCATTCAATGGAACACAAAAATGATGTCCATAAAGAAAATTTTAACCCTTAACTGTTTATTTTAACCTTGTAGGACATTTCTGCTGAACTTCTGAAATGATGCCAAATGACTTGCCCTGTTTGCCACTTGGTTCTCTCTTCATTAATGGGAAAATTTAGGAATTTATCTCACCCCCAAAAAGCTGTAATTCTGGTTGTCCATTTTGTATTCCATTAATATGGAAAATAATTGTAATAGAAAAATAATGAATAAGACATTATGGATCTGACAGCCACTTATCATCCTCCATCTGTTCTTGGGTTGAAAACGGCTGCAATTATCATTTAGAAACATCTCTATTTAAATGTTTTTTTTTTTTTTTTTTTTTTTTTTTTTCATAATTTAGGCATGTTTTTAAAGTTTTAATACTTGTTGATTTATGGTTTCGTTCTTAAGTCCGAATTTGTTGTGCAGTATTTGTTTGTTGCTATGTAGCCAGCTCATCCAAAAACTTGAAAAATGTACCACTGTTGGGAGCAAGAACAACCCCACATCTCATACTTTTTTTTTTTTTTTTTTTTTTTTGTGAGCATGTTGTCATTGCACCATTCATGGCAATGAGTTTTCAAGCAACAATGTGACATTTAGTGGGTTGAACTAGTCAAGCCATACTTGCCTCTTCATACAGTGATTATTCTAATCCAAGAACAGATCTAAGCCAAAAATCACTGGTTCTTTTGATAATTTGTGTGATGTAAAATCAGGTGTTGTCACAATTGTAGGCTAGACTCTTATTTATGTAGTAAAAATTTAGAATGAGTTTTTCAGAATGTTTTAATTTTTGTAGTAATTTGTGTTTAATTCTTCACATCACTGTATCAGAAAACACGAATGACCTGTATAAAAGGTGCTATAGTTTCATTTTAGTTTGATGAGTTCCTATTTCCTTTGTTTTCCTGCTATAACTCTGCCTTTGTTTAATTTCAGTCCCTTAATCATTGTTACGGTGGACATAGTAGTCATGTCACATGTGTGGACTTCACTCCAGATGACACTCGCTTGATCTCTCTTGGTGGTAGAGACTGTAGCATAATGCAGTGGGCTGTGTCGTAGAAGATTCCATATTGTGAACAAATAGGCAGCTATTATAAAATTTCTGTGCATAATTGGAATAGATTTCTTCAGCTGCAAGCAGGAAACAGTGTGTGTGGGTGTATTTGTGCTCCCCTTCTGTGTTGACAAACTGGTATGCTCTGTTAAAACTCTTCAAATCTAATGTTGGGGAAACTGAAGTACAAACACTTAGAGCAGACAGAAATTATTGCTAGAAAAGAAACTTTATTTTGAGTGTGTGTTAATTTTATTACCAGGATTCGTTTTAATAATTACGAAAATTTTTAATGAGGTATGTAAATAAAGGCATCATGAAGCTATTTTAATGATGCTACAATATTTCTATGCAGGATGTGATAGTTATTGTAGAATATCAGTTATGACCATATTAATTGCTTCTACTTAGTTGTATTCTTATGCACACATACTTTTGAAATTTTCTGATCATTATCTTTTGATAGAAATTTATGTGAAAACCAAATATTTTACCATTTTTGTGCATTATGAAAACTGACTTGAAATTTTTTCATACTTTAATTATTTTTGCATTAAATCATTCTAAATAGTCATTAGTTTAAAATATATGGAATATTACAAGCAGTAATTTAAATTGCATCAAAAAATAGGTTTCTCGCATATACTGTGATAAATGGCATTAGTGATAATTTATTGTTGTAATTCAGGAAGAAAGAGAAACAAATCATATTTTGTAGTTTGACTTGAAAAATAAGTATGAAATGTTGATATGGAAGTAGGAACAAAGTTAAATGTTTTCCCTGTTTGGTGTATGAAGGCTATGATGTTCTGTATTCAGGGCAAAGACATCATCATTTCTCTTGTCAGTAAAGAGCATTTCCTGGTGGTGAAATTTCATGAAAGAATTGAAATAGCATGTAATTTAAAGGAAAAAGGTAAAATGTACAGTTACTGTGATCATTCAACACTTTTTTTGGTGATATAGAGAGCAGAAATAAAGTTCATGTAATTGTAACTTAATTTTCCTGTATCTGTCTGTATTGTTTTACATTTACTGAATAGGGTGTGCTGTGATCGTATATTTGCAAATAGTGACTTTCATATGCTGCTTAGTAAGATTCAGTTTTTATGCTGCATAGTAAATAAGATTCAGCTTAATATGCTGCTTAGTAAGATTCAGTTTTTATGTAATATTACACTCCATATTAATAAAGAATGGCATTTGTGTACCATCAAGTGAAAAAGTCTAATTGACTTTTGATTTATTTTCACTTCAAGAATTGATTCTGATCAAATGCTTCTTTTGGGATTCAGCATAGAACTATTATTTTTAGTGTTATGTAAATGTGTGCAGTGTTTCATTGAACAGTATAACTTTGTATTTTAGTACTGTGGAAATAAGGAAGCTGAAGTTCAGCAGTGGTATGCAAACTTATAAAAGAAATGTCAGTTTTAATTACATTCTATTAAGATTATTTAATTATTGTTCTGTCAGTTTTAATTACATTCTATTAAGCATTATTTAATTATTGTTCTGTCTGTTAATTTATTTTGAGCATCACCTCATCAAATTATTGAAGCTATTAAATCTGGCATCAATAGGTTTCAGGAGCTAAGTGTTCAGAAATTAATAAAAAGTAAATAACTTGATTATGAGGTAATGTTAAGTTTTTTAAAGTTTTATGGAGAATATTGCATTATCAATAGGTAAAACTTAAAGTGAAAGTAAAAATGAATAATCCATAAAAGACAAGATAGACTCATAACAAAAAAACAGATTAAAAGTGTAAGGAGTTTCTGATGGCATATTAGAATTCTAGACATGAAAGTTTTGTGACAAAAATTTAATAGAGGAATGTTTTTGTGGTAACTTCTACCATCATCAGCCTTAGAATGAATGAAGATAACATGAGGTGGTAAACATGTTAATTCACTTACTGCTAGGTTTGAGGAAATATTTCCAGATAAAGGGGATATGATGAGTCTATATTGCAAGGTTTAATGCAAAGAAAAGTTTTCAACTTTCACAAAACCTGTGAGTTTCCCAATTCATGAGAGGGGCAATATGTTTAGTATTTTGCCAATCAGGAACTGCAGACATGTCACTTAATAAAGATAATGACTTAATAGGATTCCCTTTCTTAAAGCATCAGATGTATGTTCAGCCAGGCATTGATTAATAGTGCAGTAGGTAGGTGCTTCCATGTTGAGTAGGACAGAATAAATGCCTGATGAATGAAGTGGTTTGATTGAATCCCTATCTTTGTGATTCAGTTTGTGTAGAATTAGGTGCTTCCATGTTGAGTAGGACAGAATAAATGCCTGATGAATGAAGTGGTTTGATTGAATCCCTATCTTTGTGATTCAGTTTGTGTAGAATTATAATATTCCATTAGAAACTCATTATACTTTTCATCAGTAATGAATAATGTTATAGACAAACCTGTATAAATCTTATTAAGTCTGTTTTTTTCTTTCTGGTAAATGCTTTCCATTTTCAGCTATAGATTAACTTGTTACTCAGTGTAACATTATTTACCTGTTGTCATACATGAATTTACATGGCCCCTCTGGAAAACTTCATTAGACCTGATATTCAATGAACATCGCAACTGTTTAATAAACTAATTACAAATTGCAACTGTGATACAAAATGGTGAGCTATTTAAAAATGTGGAACAGGATAAAAACTGTTGCCTTAATTTTCAATGTTGAAGAATGGTCATGATCTTGTTCTCTCTATTTATTATTACTATTATTATTATTGTTATTATAACATAGTGTGGTATGAATGTGAATGTGCATTCTCATCTTAAAAAGCTAAATGTAGTTTTCAAACAAATGTTTTTTATGGAGTGCTTATCACTGAATTCATAAATACTATTCTTCAGATATTATTTAATTCAAGTATAAACAAATTTCAGGAGTCACGTAGTTAAAGTGGCTGATTTCCTGTGAATTGTAGGCTTTTCTTTTTGTTCAGTTTCCCATAAAAAGAAATGATGATAATTTATTTCCTTTCATTGCTTGGTTCAATATTTCCATAAGGTGATGCAGCTCCACATACAATGAAAATCCAACTTCATTACACATGCATACATGAGTAAATCAGTGACATAGTTAGAAGACAGTTGGCTTTTTGGCACTATATACTGTCCAACACTAATGTTTTTTTTTTTTTTTTTTTTTTTTTTTGGGGGGGGGGGGGCATGTGTTTTTAACTTGTTGCAGCTCTAATCAATTCTGTGAATTATAGAACATAAAAAAATAAATAGAACATTGTAAAGTAAATCTCAAACCCTTTATTTGTGATCAGTATCCCAGGACTTGAAATATTGCAGAAATATTTAAATATATATTTACAAAACTGCATTTATTTTTTAGTTCTACTCAGTATTTGTGTGTGTGCTTGTGCGTGTGCATGAGAGAGAGATAGAATACATCTACGTGTTCTGAACAAGCTACAGACATGATTTCCCTTATTAGTTCAAAGACAATGAATAACGAATATAAAGGTAATATTAAGTAATGGAGGTGTGTTCTCTTCCAAGAGGAAAATAGTAGGGAGAGGAATGATTCATGATAAGTATTACTAATTTTAGGATATTGGGTAATGTCTGTTGATGTAAATGAGAATCTGACAAAGGAGATGCCATGTTTTCTTGCATGCATATGTTCATAGTAATATGGCAAAAGTTAATTTTTATTGTCATTTTCACATTCAAAAGCAAAAAATATATTCTCTTGTGTATACTATGTTGATGATATATTTTCTATTTAGAGAAATGTCTCAAACATTTGAATTAGATTTATAGCTTGCATTAATTTATTTATTGCTCTTTGGCAAGACATTGTTAAGAGTTCTTTTAGATATCATTTATATTAATATGTTGGAAAGTGCAAATATATTGTATATAAAGATTGTAAGTTATAGTTTATCAAAATCCAAAGCATTTCTTATGAAAACCCATGTTGTGTGCAAATTGATAAACATCGGATTTTCATTTTTTTTTTTTTTTTTTTTTTTTTGTATTTAATTCCATTTTCTAGTTTAACAGCAACATAGTTAACTGTTGAACACATTAACTATTGCCAATTCAGTGTGGATTTCAGGTCATAGAATAAAGGTAATTCTTAATCCCACACATTAGTCCAAGCAGTTTAAAAGATTCTTGACAGTCAGCTGCACGTTTTACATACTAACATGCCATATGATATTCAGTACAGAAATTTGAAATGGTCATCAGGAAGCAATTCGAACTGTGGGGAAATATGATTAAAGACCTCTATTATATGGCATTAAGCAGGGACATATGTAGAGGAGAGCCCCTGAAAGTGGTGTTAAATTTTTTCTTCTATTTTTCATTAACTTTTAGTTTGCTTTTGTCAGATTTCAAAAACTACCATTTTTATCCCCCACCCTCGAAAAAAAATAATTCTATACATGCTCCTGGCATTGAAGAATTATTCCATACTGCATCAACAATGTTCAAGTAGCTGTGATGCTACAGCACAAAACTAGAAAATATTTTAAGACAGAACATTTGTTGGATGTGTAAGATCCTGCTGCAGAGTTCAGAAAGTGAAGCACGAACATTATATCTTCCTACTGATATGTATGCTGTGAAGCTTTCACATGATGAGCAGCTGTTAGCTCTCTAAGTATATCACACAATAACACTTTCAGTCAATAAATCAGATCATTACTTTACTACTAAAGTTGCTCAGTACCCATAAATGTGCTGAGGATTTTTTTAGGTTCACGGGGTATGTGTTTTAACTTCCTGTCATGCATGTTTTTTTGTTTTTTTTTTCTTCTCTCTCTGTACTTTGGTTCTTCCCATTTCATGCAGCCAGGAAATCTAATTAAAGGTTGCTGACTATATTGAAGCATCTCACTGCTTGGGGAAAGGGGGTGTGGAGAGGAGGAAGATCTAAAACTTCATGTAGCACAACCCACCAGTAATGCATAATTTACATCATTCATTTAAGTTTATAGGGGGGTTTCTGGGGTTTTTTTTGTTGGTATATGACATTCTATAATGTATTATTATAGAGTAATACTGTCACCAGAACTTTTGATGTACATATGTTACTGTTGGGATTTTTTGTTGAAATGTTGTAATAAATGTGGTCATAACTGATATTATTTTTCTTTACTATGTAAATCTATACTAATCATAATGAGCCAATCTGTTCTGTTCTAGTGCAGCAGATGCAGCACTTTACTCTTCATTTTTCAATTGCCTGATCTAGTGCCTTGAAATGTGATTTTTATTGCTGTGGTTTTTCTTGTCACTTGATTTTCTTGAGCATTGTCTTGAATGCCTTTCAAAGAAATTTTATAATCCAAACAATAAAAGAAAGAAATAAAGTCCCAGTGTACAGCAGCATGCTTTGTATTTGAATTGGGTCATGTCAAGTTTTTCATGTTATCAGATATTTTTTTTCTCTTTCCTTTTCCCTTTTCTGTTTTCAGTCATTTCACACATATTTTCCTGGCATAGGGTTGTCATTTGTATTGTTATGGAGTGTGTATGCATTTACTAAATCAGCACTCATTGTTTTATATGTAATCCACCATCTGGAGAAAAGTGTTAGTTGTTTTAATCACTGTATTTAAGTTTTTCTTTTTTTAAATGATTCATTACAACTTGTCAGATTCTATATTTAGTATAGAATGCAAATGTATCTTCTTTCAACATGCACACTTTATTTTTGCACTCAGCCCTATTTTTGTTGAAAAGAGTTTTGTTAATTAGATGTAAATAAGTTTCTGTTTGCATTTGTTGTAGATAAAATGTTCACGATCTATTTCTTTGAGGCTTGTCATGCAATATGTGTTTGATTGTGTGAAATGTATAAAACATTCTTTAATATATGTGAACCAGTTTTGATAATAGTAACTTATGAAACTCCTTATATATCTGCATATAAATGTATGTTCCAACGAGTCAAAGAACTGCAACAGAATAATTATGTGATCTTTGATATCTTAATTTCCAATAATTTTACTATGTAGCAGTCATCTTTAGTATTTGAAATATGAACTTTTTTCTTTATAAAGCTTTTTCCCTATTATTCATGAATTTTATCTTTATTGACCATTAACTTTCATATTAGAAATTTATATAGGTGATTTCTTTTCTACCATTATATAATAGTTGATTATTATCCGGTCAAAGAATATGAACCAGAGCAGTAATTTAGCATAATTTATCCATTCCTAGGCTGTGATTTGATTTTGTGTGAATTTTAGCATGGTAGTTTATCACTGGTATATCAGTCTTCGTTTAGCAATGTACTGCCATTTTATTAAAATTATTGCATTATTTGACCATTCACAGTCTTATGGTGTTATTCCAAGAAATCACCATTTTGCCACCAGTTAAATTTTTGTGGTTTGTTTGTTTGTTTCCCGGTTGACCACCACGGGCAATTTTAAGGGCCATAAGCTCTCTCCCATTCCTAATTTAGGGCAACTGGTTCTGGAAAAGGGAGAAAGCCATTGTTAAAAGACCAGCACACCACCCCTTCAGCATCTGGAACACAAACCCAATCTCAGCTCAAACAACTAGCCAGAAACTTACACCTTAGGCCACAGAGGCTTCCAACAGGCATTTGTTAACATCACTTGACTGTATGTAACTGTATGCATGTTAATACTGTGTCCCAGATGTAGCAGTTATTGTTTTTCCATGTAGGATAGTGATGTTAACAAATTTTCATGTAGGATAGCATCAATGTCTTAAAATTATTACCAGAGTTCTCATTTGTCAGGGAGTCTTGGTAAAGTGTTGGGATTTTATTTACATTTTTCAGATCTGGAATTTCGGGTATAATAAAAAAAAAAGGAAAACACAAAAGGAAATAAATTTCCTGTATCATGGTTTATCAGTAAGGGTACAGATAGCAATAAAGTTACTGTTCTCAGAATAAGAGGCCTCTCAGAGTTACCAAGCTGGAGCAGATGATTTCAAGTGCATCATCAAAAGTTATGTTCTGGGGCTGAACAGGCTAACATACAAGGGTAAAAAATGACATCATTCTCCTGTCTGCAGAATCACAAAGTTATAGTGTGCTTCATTTCGTATTCTGTTATGATATCTGTTACATTATTTTTCTCTTTCTTATGTCCAGCACTTGGTGGAAGAAAATGCTAGCAATTACTTCTTTTCATCAACTTTCTTTTGGAGTGTGTTTTGGTTATGGTTAAATAGTTAAGTTATTACTGATCTACATGAAATTGGCTAGTCTTTTTATAATTTCCAGGCCAAATGTTATGTCATTACTTGACAAAAATAAAATGGCAGGAATATCATGGCATTGAGTGCTTTAATAAGGCACTTGCAATAAGTTTTTTTTTTTAGAAAAGAGAAAAATGAAGAGAGATTTCTGGTAGCTGAGAGATTTTTATCTTATTTCATGTAGAAGATTTCAAAAAGTTATTTACCATTTACTTCTTCTTCAGTTTATTAATATTCTGGCAGCCTGTGGAATTTCATCAATTAGAGTTCGGTGTTTCATTCTGATGTTATTTCTAACTGATGAAATTCTAAAGACTGCCCAATGGATATGAAAAAAAAATTACTAGTTCTGATGGGCTTTCTCTAAATTAATGGTATTGTGTGCATGTGAATCACTTATGATAAACTAATTTTACTTAAACAAAAATCCCGTTTTCAGTTGTGAAATTTTGGCACTTTGTTACGCCTTCTTTGCATTCTGTAACCATTCGTTCACATAATATCTAGTCTTTCAGTTGAAATAATTTCAGAAGATCCCCTTTAAATTATGCCCTGTTTTTTTTTTGCTAGGGGGAGGCTTACTATAAGCTATACCTATATCATATAGAAGTACAACTGACATTCATGATATTGGAAAATTGGCTGCCAGTTTTAGTTGAAAAGACAGAAAGCACTCAAAAGTTGAGTTTTGTACAACCAAATCAAATGGCCTCAGAACAAATTTCAAGAGAAGGAAGAGGTTTACAGATTTATCAAGATTGTAATCTAGCTATAGAATCTCGGAGATATCTGACATATGTTAATTGAAAACATGTATATAATAAAAATATCTTTGAAATTACTACTGAAATAGCAACATTTTCAAAACAGTTTCAATGTAATACATCTTATCATGCACTGTGTTGGAAGTACAATTTCTATTGTTGCCAAAGGGTGTATTTGTGTTTCTTACTATTGTCCTTTTTCAGTTTATTTCAATCACAAAAGTAAAGTCGACCTGAATGACTTGGTATGGGTGAAGTATTATGTGGGGTAAATGTTAATTTTCCAATCTATATTGTCTGCACTTGTGAAAGTACTCTATTTCATGTTATCTTGAAGATACTTTAGGAGGCTTCTCATTGAGTCCTTATTCTCAGAAGACACCCCTCCACCAGCATTTGGTGAATTCTGGAATTTTGTTTTTTAAGTTTTCTGTAGGATTGGTTTAGCTTCTCATTTGTTTGCTCAAGTGTTATTTCCTGATTGATTGCCTCCTTCAGTTCAGTGCAATGTAGTGTGCTAATGTCATCTTTTGATTATTCTTATTACTATTTCATGCTTTCTTGGAAGGTTTCTTTTGTTTTTCCAATGTTTTTGAGCTGTGACTTTTGATTTTAACAGAAACTCAAAAGTTACTGCTCAAAATGGTACATTTACACAGGTTTTTTCATGCCTCTGTATGAAATTAGAGCAAACTACTCTGCAAATTCAGTCAGTGAAGTTAGAGTATTTAGAGTAAATGTGGTTGTAATGAGATTTGATAAAAGCATGTCAAAAATTGGATGTTAAACAATTTGTTATTGTAGAGCAGGGATTGGGACTCTTGAATTTAGGAAAATAAGTTTGTCAAGACTTGTACCATAAACTCAGTAGGAAATGCTGATAGGCAGCTTTGTGACATACATTTGTTAATTTTTAATAGTCGTATATACTATATGTATTTATCTAGATCATAGATTTTCACATATATGTTTAATTTGCATTTCCAAATTGATAAAATGAAAATTGATGCATGCTTGCTGTTTATATTATGTAAAAGTCATTGTGATAAAAAATAAAATAAGATTATGTACAATAATCTTATTCTTATACTCATCAGTAGGATAAAATGTTTTTGAGCTGTTGAGTTATATTCATAAATATAATGTTGATTTATAAAGTTGTTCTTTTCTCGCTTTGAAAACATAAAGATAAGATCATGGTTTTAATTCATGTTAAAACAACTTCTGCTACATTGTTCTACAATCAACATATGCTGCATCAAGGTAACATATATATGCATTATAAAATTAGTAGAAACATTTTTTACATTTAATTATTGGCTTTTGAAGTGTTAAGAAAATATCCATTTGTTTGATCACTTCTGTAAAAGTGATGAAATCAGTTTTTACTAATAATTGATGTCATGGATATTCCTGGATTTGATACACTATAAATTTTGCTAAATTATGGGTAATACAAAGGAATAAAGGAAATTACTTACAGTCAAACTTTCTATAAGTAATTTCCTTTATTCCTGTGTAAAACCCATAATTTAGTAAAATTTATAGTGTATGAGTTTTTTGTGTTTTTAAACTCATAAAATTTTTATAGCAAAGGTGTTAATTTTAGAGTGCTAATGAGTTTTTGTTTTTTGTTTTTTGTTAGAAAAATAAAATAAAGGAAAAAAATACAAACATTTTCACTGCATGTAAGATTAATTCAGATTGTCTATGTATTGCTTCAAATACTATGCACAGTGTGTTAATGGCTTAAAGCAAAAGACATCATTTTTTGAAGAACTTGTATTTATTTGTTGAACAATCAAAAATTGCTAAAAATTCTGTCATGGTCTTCTATGAAAACACTATGACTATTATCATACATGCTGGCTGATTTCTGCATATATATATATATATATATAATGAAAACTAACAAAACAAATAAGTGCATGGAAAAATATACTAAACTCTTGAATATAGCTGTTAGGGTGTTGGCATGTGGAGCTGTAATTGTATATTGCCATTTCATACATGCAGCGTTCGTTATACGTAAAAGATGGCAGTTACACTCTGTGAAATAATTCACTGTTAAATAGTGTAGAACTATTTTGTAGTAACTAGGATTCAGATGCCATTTCCGTGGCAGTGATCGGAGTGGCTGGCCTATTTGTCTATACTGCATTTTTTTTAATTGTTCAGAAGTGAGTAACTGGTTATAGAACAGAAACTACAGAATTCTGTGGTGTCACTAAAATCCAGGTTGAGTTAATATTCCTAAAAATAATATGAAATTGCAAAGAATTGCATAAAAGTTGTTTATGAAAACTGATGCACTTTGTAGTTAGAAAAATTGTAATTTCTTGGAAGGGAAAAAAAACTAAAAAAATATGGACTGTTTAGAGAAAGGAGAAAAATGAAAAAGCTGGGAATTTCTGAATTCCACTTTTTTTATTTGTTAGTTACATCCCATTAGTCCCCCCCCCATAGAACTTGTGAGAACATTAAATAACTTCTATGAAGGTTTCAATCTTCAATCTGTATGTGAAGTAAGAAATAATTTGAAGTATTTTAATCTTTTATTTTTGTTTTGAAATGTAAAGATTTCTTTTATAAGTTTAGAATAACAGGAAATGAAAAGTATCATCATTGTTAATACACAGTACACATATACTGTATAATACGCATAGTTGTTTATAGAATTTGCAATTCATTTTTAGTGCCCCTTTTCCATTTTATATCATTTTATAAGAAATTAACACATAATTGATTTGAACAATTGTTCGTAATCAGTCTTTCAAACAGTATTGTAGCTATTGACATCAGATTGTGTATAAGTGTTGTCCAGTTTTAAGGCAAAAATTATTGAATAAAGCATGTGAATATTGTCTGTGAAAATTTGTAATGTAAATTAATACTGTGTAAAATTTTAGAAAAATTGTGTAATATCAAATTAAAAGTTGTCCATCTCAAAAGAGGGAAGAAATAATTTTTGGAATATTATCTGTTGAACTGTTGTAAAGTGAACCAAGTTGTTGAAAAGGCTGCATAAAGCATATGCGTGTTTCAGTAATTGTTACTCAAGTGAATATTCATAGCACTATCTCAGTTTGGATGTTGAAGTTTGTGAACTGTCACTCATATCAATGTGATTACATGTGTAAAATTTAAGCTTTGTATCTGCATTTGATGTCAGTCTTGTTTCTGGAAACATGTGTTTTCTGCACACACATGCATGCACATATGTTGATTTAATGGTCAGAATTAATAGGCAGTTCATATAAGATAGGAAGTTGAATCTACACACAAATGATTGTAGATCTTAAATCTCAGCCTTTTTATGCACCTATGACTAAAATTTGTTGGACAAGATTTAATACATTAAAGCCTTTGTGATACAGTTTTTCATTAATTATGCACCATACATAACCTCTTTTCAACATGAAAGTTCATATTTTCATGTTCTAGAAAAGTTAAGTCTGTTCAATTTGGAATATTCAGTAAAATCTGCACACAATTTTTGGAACTTGTATTCATATAAAATTAATAAGATGTAGCTGCCATAACTTTCTTAATAAATGACTCTTCAGTTCTAGAAACTCTAGAAAGCTTTAGTGATTTGTGTAATCTTAGGCTGTTGCCATATGCTTGCCAAAAGTTAGACTGTGCACAGTGCAGTTACTGTGTCAGGCAAGTCTAATTGGTTTTTATTTACATTATATATTTTTATTAGAGCTCACAGACTTGTCTTCTTTTGTCTGATTATTAGTATGTGAAGAATTTTATGCCAATGATTGTGTTTTTGAATGCTAAAATATCTATAGAGTGAGGTTTATATTGTTTAGTTTGATTCAAACAAGTTTTATGTGAAACCTACTTGCCATCATAGTTAAGCCATGAACAATGGAGGGGGGTGAAAAGGGCTTAACTTTTTTCACTGACTTGTACTCATCTCATTCACCTCTTCTGTAATGGAAAAAAAACTGCAGCATTTTAAAATTGATAGTTGTCACTTTTAATTTAATTGCATTTTAAATTTAAAATAATTAAATTAATTAACTTAATACCAATGTAGTTGATAAGTATGGATACACTACACTATGCAGTGCATAATGGTCAGTCAGAAGTGGTGCAGTTTTTAACTAATTAGTTCTAAGATCAATCGTACTTTATAGAGAACATTGCAGTAATTGTTTCAGGCTAAGTTTTTACACCACAGTGGTCAAGTGTATAATAAACCACAGTATTGGCTAATGAAGGATGCATTTGTATTCTTCTTCTCTCATGGCTTACTACAGCCATGCAAATAAGTGTGAAAATTTTAATGGCCCATTAAAAAACTGGTGGCCCAAATTAAAATAAGCTTTTACTTCTTACTGTGAGTCTTAGTTGATTTTCAATAATTGTGTTACTGGTGAGAATGGCTTAAAATCGTGGTGTCTGTGTTGCAGTTGAAAACCAACAATTCAATTCAGGAGTCGGATTGAATTCTTGTAAACTCACACCATTTACGCTAATGCTCATTAAACTGTTTGTTGTCTCTGCAGACAGTCAAGAATACTGTGCTGTTTTAATGTTTTTCATAGCACTAAAACTGCATTCACAGCTAGCTGTTGAAACAGAAATGTACTGCACTACAGTCATAAGCTTGCTGAAGATATGGAACCAAGTTGGTTGACTGATAGCATGCTGGCATGATACCACAAAGGGAAGATAAGTAGATGTGTGTTTGAAATCATACCACTCTTCAAGAATTTCATCTTCAAACTCTGGCAAGGAATTTTTGAAACATTTGTAAAACTATAGTCTAGTCTCTTTTGAGTCAGATGTATCCTGTGGAACAAAGTTTGAACCGTCTGAATTTTGCACTTCACTCATGACAGAATTGTCAATCGTAGAATTGTTTTTCTTCAAAAAAAATGCAAACAAGTTTCTTTGAGATATGCTGGCTGGACAGTGCTTTGTCACTCCTTCCACAGCAACTGAAGTACTAGAAAAAATATTCTGCCAACTGAGGTTCTCTTTTCTGTGACTGAGTAATTCATTCGGCAGCAGGCCGCTGATGAGCCAATGAGCCTCATCTATCCATCTCTTGTATTGGTGATGTCATGCCCCACGATGTTCACCGGCACGTGCAGGTGGAAGTTAACGGGCTTATCACTTGAACCTCTAAGTGTCTCAGCTTTGATGCCAAAGATGTATGGAGTCCATAGGATGGCCACCGTAAATCAGTATTCGATCTCTCTTGTTGAAGCTAGTTCCCCTTTGACCTAACATTAAAGTATAGATAAATGTGTTCTATTAAAGTAATTTAGAAAAAAAGAAGTAAAAGTAATGGAACCTTTTCATTAGCCTTCTTCAAGAAAAAGAAAAACTGGTCACCAGCTGAAAAAACTTAGTCTCCATTGGTGACCGGGTGACTGCTTTCTTGCACCCATAGCTTACTTATATGTCTTAACAAATTAAAAAACAAATTTTACTACTGTTCCATGTCTGTAAATAATAGGGAATTAGACAACAGAATCAGAAAACTATTATCATTAAAAAATAAAGAAAGAAAAAAGGTTGGCATGAGAAAAAAATTGGCTGGGCTCAGTGTGGTTGCCCTCATATATTGGTATGAAAATAAAGGGTCTTTTAAGAGGTTAGGGGCTACAGATATGAGAGCCATGTGAGAAGTTTTTGAGAGAAATTGGTGAAATATATATGTATATCAATTGCAAAACAGAATTATAATGTAGGCATGAGAATTGAGCCAAATACTTCATATGTGGAAGAAAAAGCTAAGAAAAATGAACTATGGTATTAACATATAGTATACAAATGTCCACAGAGCAAATGGTGGATTGATAGTAAAGGTTGTCGGATGTGAAAATTCCAGTTTTAGTTAATATGGATATAAATAAATAAAAATAGCAACGTTTGTTCACAATTCAATGTTTATTTAACATCAACTATAGTTTCCTGAGTCAAACACTGCAAAATTATAGTCGATGTTAAACAAACATTGAATTGTGAACAAACGTTGCTATTTTTATTTAATCTCAACATCACAAGTTTTTGTAGTCATAAATTATATATCATTATGGATATAATCTGCCAAGGAGAGAAGATCGTTCAGTTGAGATACAGAGAGACAAAGGAAGGCTGAATACCATGTTGGTATACAGATGTAAAAGTAAAAACAGAATGATATTAAGAATAACTTGATAGCACTAACTTAAGAAGCAAGCTTATGGTAAATTCCACATCTGAAAACTTCTTTTCACTTTTTTTTTTTTTGTAGTTTAATTGAGATAACAGCAGCAAGCTTAGTTTGAGCTTCAGCTGTATTAGTTGAGACAACGTTTTTCTCCTGGTTGACCACAAGTCACTAAGTGAAGGTTCCTGTAATTATACCATGGATAAGTACAAAAGTGTCTTAAAAGAAGTAAACAATTGATAGAAACATTGAAGTATTTCTAATGAAACAACACTTTAAGTTACATAAAAAGAAGTTATAAAATTGGGACATTTCTGTAGCAACATCTACTTTCCTCAACCATGGAATGAACAAATATAACGAGGTGTAAACACGTAGTGAATTTTATGTTGCCAGATTTTAAAATGGATTCTCAAATAATGAGAATTTAATGAGGTGAGTCCATATTATATGTGTTATGGGAAAGACTAATTTCTATACAAGTTTTGTTTGTGCAATTCAATGCTTGCATTGAAATTGGCTTGTATTTGTTTCAAATTCACTTCCTAAATCCATGTTTGGTTATTTTGAAAGTTATGAATGGGATCAGTAAGTAGATAATTCCATCATCAAATATCTTGCTTCTTCTACTCAATAATTCTTTGTTCAATCGAACTGAGCAGTGTAAACCTGATAGATAACTATGGCTGATCATTTGTATTAGGGTACACAAGTGAAAGGAAAATGACCCACTTTGGCTGAAAGCCATGCATTTAATGACATTATTTTGTACTACTGTAAGGTGTGATTGCTTTATTTCACGTGTTTAGATATTTCTATTGAATCAAATATAGCACTAAAAAGTTCTTGCTTTTGCTTTTTTTTTTTTTTTTTTCCCTCAATGCAGAAGTTCTCTGTTAGAATTGTGTACATTGTTATCACAGTTACTATCAATCAAACTGAGTGCTTCAGAAAATAAGTGCAAATAACTGTTTTTATATTGATTTGGCTGGTTTTATGCTTCTTTCTGTTGCAAATTGCAATTCTTTCCTTACATCAGTATTTATCATACGTTGCTGTTTCTTATTAGGGTGTTGTGTGACCCTATATGTTCTGTTTTCGTGAAGCTGTGTCTATGTAACATTGTACAGAATTAGAAAATGATCAAAGACTAGTGTAAAGTTAATGATGTATAGTCTAATCTAGATAGGTTAAAAAAATAATGATATATTGTATACTGCCAAATTAATGTGTTTGTTGCCTTGAGTTCTGTTATCTAAAAGCCCAAATTTTTTTTCATTTCTTTTTAAAAGTGATGCTGAAGGTTTTTTTGTTTTTGTTTTTACTTTTAATTCAGTCAAATATTGGCCTGAAATATTTGTTGCAGGCCTATTATGCATCGTACTGTAACAGATTTTTAGTGCACATTTTTTTATGCCTCTGTGGTGCTAACTGTGATGATTCTAAATATACATTTGTAAGGTTTTCATATATGGTGTGTTTTTTAAATCATTATGCACTGCTAGAATTAAATGCTGAATGCCATACGGATTAAGCAGTGTAAAAAGATAAACACTAAAAATATTTGTACAGGTGGCTATATGAGTATTTATCATATGCAAAAGCTTTGGAATAATTTTTGACTCCTTGTTCAGTTTGAACATTGATACATTATGTGCATCTAGTTGTATAATGAACTATTTGTGAAGTTAAATAGTTCATTATACGAAAAACTTATCTAATGTCTAACATGTAATTTTAATGAAGCTATTTTGTAAGTATGAAAATATGATTTATTTATAATGTAATTTTAATAAAAACATTCATGCCGATGAATGAATCTTTGCTAATCTTCCATACTCAAACAATACATAGAGTAACAAGCTCATATATAACAACAGATTGGATTTAACAAGAAAAACTGGAAGTTTTGTTGTTAATTTTTTTTTTATTTAACAAGAGATTGGATTTAACGAGCAAAACTGGAACGTTTGTTGTTTAATGAACAAGATTTTAACGAGGGAGGAAACTGCTAAGTGATAACTTTTTTAATGAGCAAAAATTAATGAAATTCTACAGTTGACTTGTCATTTAATGCACCAAGTGTTTTCTGGCAAAAATTAAGGGAACATACATATAAAACAAAACAAAACATTAGATTGTTTTTTTAAGAGAATCTAAATCACATGTACTTCTGGATTTGCTGCTGCTATGTATTCATGTAATGCATATTTCATTTTAATTTTCTCTATTGTAGTTCATTACAATGCGTGTTCAATAAGTAATGCCCTCCATGCAAATGTCTCGCATGACTTGTTGCCTAGCAACCAGTCAGATGGTAGATGATTTTTTGTGCCGTTAGCCTCGTTTTACTGCATAAAATAACTCCATACATTATTTGTTCATAATTAATTATTTTTAAAATGGATGATTCTTTTTCAACTGGGTGTCAAACAACGATCAGTTATAGAGTTTTTAACTCATGAAAATGTACCTCCCAAAGAAATTTATGCTAGATTAGTGGCAGTTTATACTTCTGGAACTCTGGACATAAGCACTTTTCGTCGTTGGGTAAGGAAATCAAAGAACAGTGGAAGAATGTTGGCTGTAAAGGATCAGCCGCAGTGTGGTAGGCCCGTAATCACCACTTGTGATTTGAACAGGCAAAAAGTCAATGAGCTCATCAGGGAAAATCAAAAAATAACTTAAAGAACCATAGCAGGTAAGCTGAACATTAGTTTAGGTAGTGTTAATGACATTGCTTACATTTTAGGATACAACAAAGTGTGTGCCCATTGGGTACCATGTCACCTAATGACTGAAATGAAGAAATCAAGACTTGAAACATGCCAATGACTGCCTGCTCACCATGAAATATATGGAAGTGATTTTCTCCAAAGCATTGTGACTGGTGATGAGAGTTGGGTTCACTGTTATGACCCAGAAATGGAATATCAAGCCCATCTCCTCGAGCAAAAAAAAAAAAAAAAAAAAAAAAAAAAAATTCAGAACTCAAATTTCTGCTGGTAAGTGCATGTTCACTGTATTCTGGGACTACAGAGGCATTATTCATCAGGAGTACATGGTCAAAGATATGACTGTCAACTCTGAGAGCTATGTGCATACATTAAAAGAGTTGAAGCAAAGTATAAGCCACATGCAAAGGGAGAAACACTCAATGTTTCTGCAACATGACAAACCAAACCCTATGTCAGTGTTTTCACTTCAGAGACCATACAGAAAATCAAGTTTGAAATCCTTGAACACCCGAGCCCAGATTTGACACTATCCAACTTTTGGTTGTTTTCTGCTCTCAAGATGAGAGGAATTCAGTTCACCTGTGACAAAGATGTTCAAATCACTATGAGGAAATGGTTCCAAGAACAATCTGAAGATTTTTACAGAGATGGGTTTATTAACATTGGCATATCTGTATCGAGCATGAGGAGACTATGCCGAAAAATTCCAAGCTTTGTTCTTGTTATGTTTCAGTTTGATACCTTGCCACTGTGCTTGTATGTAAATATGGAGGCATTACTTTATAAAGGTATATGCATATTATCACATATGCATGCTTTTATGTGATTGGATATTTCATCCCTAAATGGATTTAGAGAGCACCCAAATTTAATGAAGATTTCAGTAATGGTCCTGAGCTCCTTGTTATCATAAATGGATTTTACTGGATTTGGAAACTGAAGAACTTTCACAGTGTTTCATACAAGCATTTGACACAGTACTAGGAAGCTTCACAAAGCTCTTTAATTGTTAACAGAACAAAATAACAGTTGATAATATTGTGGATGCGTTTGTTTGAAAAATGTGCCAGATTTTAATACTTGGAGCTCTTCTGTGTGCATTATAAACTTACTCTAAAATCATAAGAATGCAAAGTCAGTTCTTCTACACTGTATTACACTGCCGGACAATTGCTAAGGACGGATGACAATAGCAACGATAGCAACCATGAAATGGAAGGCAGGAAAATGTGGAAATTAGCATAAGTGCGGGATACAGTAAGACGTGTTGTGCTTATGCAAATTTTGGATTGCCGAACTTGTTCGTGACGTCATAGCGCTGATAAGAGATATAAAGGATTTGACGCATATTGACCGTTGTTGTTCAAACGCAAAGTTGAAAGGGAAAGAATCAATTCATGAACTTGCAATTTTCAGTATGTCTTCCCGACATCACCTAGATTATTTTACGCGTAGCCGTATTATTGGCAAGATTAAAGAAGGGTGAAAAATAACAGATGTTGCCAGGGAGTTCGACGTCAGCCACAGTGTTGTTTCAAGGCTTTGGAAATCATTTCAAACAAATGGATAGTGTAGCAAACGTCACGGGGGAGGTCGTGTTCGCAGTACGACACCTGCAGAAGATCGGTACATAGCGCTATCAACAAAAAGACTCCGGCACAGCACAGCTAGTGAGGTAGCAAATCAGTTTATGGCTGCTACTGGCAAGCGGATCTCCTGAAAAACGGTCTCCAGACGTTTGCATGAAGGAGGACTATACGCCCGCCGTCCTGTTGTGTGCATCCCATTGTCCAGACGTCACCGTACCGCCCGTTTGCAATGGTGCCATCAACATCGCAATTGGACTGATAACGACTGGTCTGCTGTCCTCTTCTCAGATGAGAGTTGATACAGTCTATCGTCTGATTGTCGACGACAACTGATCTGGCGTGATAGTGGTACTGCATATTGTCCAGCAAACATACAGGAAAGGGACCGATATCCGACATGTAGTGTCATGGTATGGGCTGGCATCATGATCAATGGCCGTACGTCCCTCTATGTTCTTCCAACTGGGACTATGACTGGCCAAAGATACATTAATGATGTTCTGCTATCTCATGTTCGCATGTTCCGTGGTGCTGTCGGTGATAGATTCATTTTCATGGACGACAATGCAACATGTCATCGAACAGTCGCTGTCCAGGAGTGTCTTGAGAGCGAGGATATTCAACGCCTCGTATGGCCAGCATGTTCTCCAGATCTAAATCCCATTGAAAATGTGTGGGATGCTTTGGGGAGGAGTCTTGCTGGTCGCCAATGCCCTCCAATAAACAAGGACACCCTCATCCGTGCACTGACAGAGGAATGGGATAAATTACCCCAACAGCTGCTTGATAATGTTGTGCAAAGCATGACACGACGTGTGGAATCTTGCATCGCCCTCCATGGTGGCCATATCCCGTATTGACATCTTACGCCCGGACGGTAATTGCATTTTTTCACGTTTATGTATTCTGCACAAAATGGCCTGTTTGTCCCTTGAACACGTTCCAAAGCCTTCTGGATTTCAGAGCGCAATAAATTGTCTTTCTTGTAATGTCCTGGCATTCTGACATTATTTTATTTCACTTGGCATCCAACGACACTTATTTTTTTATGCGCTATTAGCCGTTTATGATCCGTCCTTAGCAATTGTCCAGCAGTGTATATATAATGGTTCACATTATATATAATACAGTGTATTAAAACTCAGTCATATTTTGCTAACAGGTATTTTAAAACAAACTGATAATATTTTAGTAAGAAAATAAATTTTTTGAATGAGTACCTCCTTCGTGTAGTGATAGTTGGCTGTTATACAAATTTATGTGCTTTTATTAATAATAAAGGGAAAACCCAAAGTTATGGTGTTTGAGAGAGGAACTGGTAGCACTGAATGTAATGTAAGTCTAAATGGCACAGTGGTTGACCAGGTGAATGAGTTTGTGTATTTAGGAAGCATGTTTGACTGAGAGAACAAATTGGATGGTGAAATTAGTAGGCGAGTGAATTCTTCATTGAAAGTCATGGCTGCTCTGGGAGGTTTTCACAGGAATGATGGGTTCTCAAGAGAGTCCCGCATGGCTGTGTATGAGAGTGTAATTGCTCCTACTCTGATGTATGGCAGTGAAACATAAGAGTTGTTTGTGTGCTGGAGAAATGCTTTGCTTACGGATAATTGGGAGGATCAGGTTCAAGAGTGTCTGCATGAGAAAAAAAGAGCTGAGGACCATTACTGTTTGTGGTAAGACACGTTTTGATTGTGTGAGGAATGAAGATGTGTTGCAGTTGTGTGATGTGAAGCAAAATGTTGTTAGCAAGGTGGAGACTAATATGCTTTGGTCATGTTGAAAGAATGAATGATGAGATGCTTACTAAGAAAATCTTTTTAGCCCAAGTGGCAGGAAGAAAAGGCAGAGGAGGAAGGCCAAGGAAGTCATGGGAGGATCAGATTCAAGAGTGTCTGCATGAGAAAAAATTATGAGTATCAAGTATAGAAGATCGTGTGTACGGCGTGTAATGGATATCAGTGAAGCCCGAGTTGCATGTCAAGATTGCTGTAAATGGAGAAGTTTGATACGGCAACAGTAAGTAAAAATTATCTGGTAGTTTGTATTTCTTTTTGGAGCTAACCTCTGAATCTCAGAGAACAGCTTAGTGATATGTATATATGTATTAATAATAAAAATTATTGGAAAGTAATAGCAGGAAGGTTTGGCTTGGAAAAATACATTTAGGGTATTATGAAAAGTCCTTAATAATTGTACTTGTATTGTGAATGTACTTTCATTTACCATAATTTTGCACACAAATCAAATTAAAGATTCACATTGCAATGAAATGTGATGAGCTTGAGAAATTACGTAATTAATTTCATTATTATTTTTCCAGCTTAATACATTTTGTAAGTAGGACAGCGATCAGGTTTATCATGAAGTTTTATTGATTATTATGATCACTTAGACATGGTAATTCTCAGTCTTTTGAAATAATAAAAATAGGTATACTAACAGATATATTGTTCTGTCAGAAAACTGCCGTTAAGGAATTTCGCTATTTCTCAGACTTCCTCAAAATATCACCATCCATTTTATAACTCACTAGTGAAACTTGCTGGAATCTAAAACTTTAGGATAATTAGGCACTTCATCTCGTGAAACTCTGCTTTTTTTTTTTTTTTTTTTTTTTTTTGCTGTCATTTTGGTCATTCTCAAGATCAATGCAAAACCGAAGATAATTTTTTTAGGGATTGGTGTGGGTGGGGGGAGGAGGGTAGTTTTTCGAAACTTTCAAAAACGGAAGTTAGACGAAGTGAAGATTTCTCTCCTAATTGTATTTTCCTTTTCTTGTGATGTACCCACTGTTTAGTATTGTTATATAACATTTTATTACAGACACAAAATTGCCGAAAGTGGAAGTTAGATGGAGTAAAAATTTCCCTCTAATATTAACTTTTGTTTCTCGTGATATTTCTTTTCTTCTGCCGAGTATTGCTTTGAATATGTTGTCCCATAAATATTTGTATTTGAACCTGAAAATGAACGAAAAATTTCCGAAAAGAGAAGTTGGGTGGAACAAAGATTTCTCTCTTAATCGTAATTGTTTTTTCCTGCAATGTCTCCACTATCCAGTGTTGTAGTTAAATGTTATTTTGCCACAAGAACATTTGCCTTCCAGCTTGATAAAGGAGGGGAAATTTTCTGAAAGTGGAAGTGACAAAGTTGGAAATTGTGTGTGTGAGAATTGATGCATGGTGTTCGAAAGTATTCATCCCCATTCAAAGTTACACCATTTATCTGAAATAGTGGAAGCTTTAATATCACGCAGGCTGAAAGTTCTTTCAGCATAATGGATGAAATTATGGACATAAAGTCAGGAAGAATGAACATCAAAAACTATTTTGTTATGCAAACTGTGAATTTTAGACTTAGAGTAAGTCTAAAATTCACAGTTTGCATAACAAAATAGTTTTTGTTATGGAAAGATATCAGCAAAAAGAAAAATTTAGCAATGGATGATGTGCAGCTGCAGAGTCAATAAAACAAATATTGCCATGGAACTTGCTAAGAAGAAAGCAAGGTTTGCCTGTAAATGGAAACTTGATTTGAAGTGCAAGGAAGTACAACAACAGAACAGGAAAAAAAGTACTGTGTTTGAAGCAGTCTTTTAAAACCATTTTGTGATGTTTTCAATTCAGTAATTTTATACTATGAACAGAATTATGTGGTCTAATTTAATGTTTACATAAACGAATTGCAGTGAACAATTCTGTGCCGCCCCGGTGGCGCAGTGGTCTAAGGCGTTGGCCTCTGATCATTCGTCCGTAAGGGGTCCGGGTTCGAATCCCGGTCAGGCATGGATGTTGTGTTTGTCTTACGGCACTGGTTCTTTCCCTTCCCTGGAACCAGTGACCCTAAATTAGGGACGGGCGACTGCTTATAGCCCATTGAGTTGCTCACGGTGGTCGTTAAACCTCCAATCAAAAAAAAAAAAAAAAAACAATTCTGTCTTGCTCATGCTGTTTATATTCACACCTTTTTGCAGTGCGTTCCTATTTTTCACATGGTTAAAAAGTTCACCTTTCTTTCCTATTTTTCAGTCTCGTATATGGATTATTCTTTATGCGATACCACTTTAAGAAAAAACAAAGTAGTGTAGAGTTACCTCTGTTGTCTTCAAATTTTGCGATGCAAAAATTCTATGGTGTGGGAATTGTTTTAGCTAAATTATTAGGCCTTTGCACAGATCCAGTAGTGGAATTAAAATTTACGAAATTGCCCAAAATATATTCAGCCATAATTCAGAAGACGCCTTCTATTTGCTAAGATCTGTGTAAGATGTGAGGTTTGCCAACTTAATCATTTTTGATAAGCTTTTGAATTGGGGTGGGCATTTAGTATTCCCTTTTTTTTTTTTTTTTCTTCTGGAAAAAAACTAGCAAACCCTTCTGCATGTTTAATGAAGTTATAAGGAGGTATGTGAAACCATCTGATAATATATTTGTCTAATACAGCCAGTAAGACTGGAACTGTCAGGTTTTCTCCCACTATTCCCTAAATACACCAATGAGCCATTACATTATGACCACCCCCAGCCTAGAGAAATGAACGCGCCTGGAGACCGAACGGTAGTGCAGGTGAAGGTCCACAGAGCAGCAACATATACAACCCGAGGACCGGCTTTTGGTTAGGAGTCAGAATGGGGAAAAGCTGCCGATTTATCGCAGTTTGATAAAGAACAAATTGTGATGGCACGTCGCCTCGGAACTACGATCTCGGAAACGGCGCGGTTTAGTGAAGTAGGTATCAAAAGTGATACACAGATGGCCGAACGACGAACCGTCGTTCGCAGCTACAACAGTGGCATGGTTCATACGCGTCCTGGAAAAGTCCTGGAATTCCATGTTATCCTAGAAATGTCCTAAAATTCTGTTACATGACCTGGAATTTTATCCATTCCTGCCTTTTTGTCCCTGCGCAATGTTTTGGAATTGAGGATTTTTCTACTGATATAACTTATGTCTGACAAATTTCCCTCCCCACCCCTCTTGAAAATGCGAGGTCTGTTGGTTTTCTGGTCTGTTAGCAGTACTTAAGCTGCGTTATTAGCATATGCTTTGTAAAAAAGAAGATTGTGCGTATGTTATCATGCACTCTGTCCTGCCGGGGACACCTGTGCAACTATTAGTTCGATTTGTAATGTTTTTTTTATGTTGGGAAGCCTGAAATGTGAGGATGATGATCCTGCAATTCCGGTTTTTCCAATGCACAACTTTGCCGCTAGAGGCCGTAAATGCAGGTCGAATTCAAAATACATTTTATTTCATATATTTGCTTCTAAATATCCGATTGAAAAAATTATTCTTCCTTTCGATGCCGTTTATATCGAAGACTATTTTAGTCAGTCCCATTTTCAAGTAATTCATAGATTTTCCACTAGGAGGCGTAAAGATAAGTCTCGATTTTCATGATATCTCCGCTTCTAAAAGTCCGATTTGAAAAATTCCTGCGTCAGATACAGCTCCTGATGGGAAATGTTTTGCGTATAATTTCTCATTTTTGGTGTAGAATTGTTTGGCCACCAGGGTCGTAAGTGTTGATTTCGGCTTCTGATGTTTTTGCAACAAAATCTGAGCTTCTGGAAACTCGATTAAAAAAATTATTTTATGAACCGATACCGCTCACCTCGCATATAACCTTTTCAGAATACCTCCTGCTTAAAATAATGCATAGTTTTTTCACCAGGGGGCGTAGATGATTATCTAATTTTTGTCGATAGCTCTGTTTGTGTGAGTCCAATTTGAAAAACTCTTGCTTTGTTGAAGAGCATTTTCAGTGCAAATTGTTTCTCGTATATTTCAAATTTTTCTTAACGCACAAGTGTGCCAGTGGAGGGCGTAAGTTCACGTTTACATTTACAACAATATCTGCGGGACTAAAAACCCAATTGAAAAAAGTTCTTTTTCAATTGAGTTTTTAGTCTCGCAGATATTAAGGAGTTTTCCATACTACTATCTATGGAAACTCCTTTTGCGTGATTTCTTCCCATAATAATGCACAATTTCGCTCTAGGGGGCGCAAATATTTTATCTATTTTTCTCAATATCTGTACTTCTAAATGTCCAATTTAAAAAATCTTTTAACACCAGATACCATTTACTTTATGGAACATTTTAGGTTTGTATTTGATGAGATTTGTAGTTCACCGTTCTGCCGCTAGGTAGTGTTTGTGTACTTCCGTTTGCAGGCGTAATTCCGTTTCTAAAAACCCTGTTGAGAAATGTCTTTTTTACTGTCAGTGGTTCCCAAAGTGGGCGTCGCGAAAAATTACGAAATTTTCATAATTTTAGTTCCATTTTCAATTCAATGTGATAGGACGCGACATCTAGCGGACCTGGTGCAAACCAGTAACTCACTTAGTAATAACTGTTTGCAGAAGCCTCTAAAAATGGTTACTAGATGGTGCTCAGCAATAATGTTACAAAAGTGAGCTCCCCCCCCCCCCCCCCCGCACGATTGGCGCACGTGTGTATTCCGCGCGGCCGCTACCGGAAGTAACCTGACTTTCGCACCAGCCTCCGTGCTTCTGATGAAAATTCCTCCCTCGTTCTCCCAGCGTCAAGAAATGAGACTCTCAGTCCAGAATTTTCGAGAAGGTCACCAGATACTTTAAATGTGCTCATCCGTTGTCATTTTCGACTCATTTGGCGGTTAGCAGTGTTATGTTGATGCTCTGTCGCTGAATTTCGGCGTTTGTAAGCTTTCGGCGTATCAACTGAATATTGTAGTGATTAAGTGAAGTGAAGTTTTTCTTCTCGTATGTATTTTTAAAAATTGATCGGTTTGTACTAAACAGTAATAAGCGTTGTGAAAATAAAGAGGGAACACTCAAATAGTGGCAAGAGTGTGAAGAAGCGTAATTATCGAAAATATGATGACAATTGTTTGGACTTTGGTTTTACGTTGACAGAAGTCAATGGTGAAGAGAGGCCGCAGTGTGTACTGTGTATAAAAGTTTTGGCGCCAGAGTGCATGTTACCAAGTAAGTTGAAACGCCATTTAGAAACCAAAAATCCCAGCATGCTTTGTAAATCTCGTGATTGCTTTACGAGAAAGTTACAAGAGGTAATACTAGCTGATGACTTTACCTGCACCGTCTAAGTGTAGACTTCGCAGGGAAATGTTGAACTCTCGAAAGTTTGGGATTAATAGGATCCCTGACGGCGCTGCAACAGCTAGCCCGTCAGTCACCGGAAACCACAGTCTTTCACTCTGACAGATTCGGTCCAGTGACCTGTGGGGATCTGCCTCCCCCACGGGACCGGTACCTTACACCCTTCTATCATAACCCGTGTGTGCGACGTGCTATGGGCAGTTGGGGCAAGCAACTTTTCAATAATTTATCTCGTCTCGTGGCCGGGAGATCGCCCGCCAACGCGAGTTTTTGGGACCAATGTCCTTTAATAGGTATCAAACAAACAAAATACATGCACGATTAGTATGAGGGTCCCATGCACCCCTCTCACAAATATTCACACTGAAACACATTATTTCACACAAAGATATTTACATGGTCCACAGTACTAGGGCCAGTGTTGTGGTGATGACCCCGCGCCAGGGTCATCAGAATCACCTTGGTCAATAGACCCAAAAGCTCAATATCGAGAGCTACGTACCTCCGAGGGTACTACCATCTGTCAACCATAGTTGACCCGGCTTTTCCTTTGCTCGAGTTCCCTAATAAGACTAGGGCACGTCTTACTGAAGCTGGAGTGAGAGACGTCCAGCTTCTGGCGGAACTCAGCATTCGCAGCAGTGCAGTTCTGTGTGGCTGCACACTGGTGGTGCTGGTGTCCAACTACACCGCAATTGCCACACCTTGCTTCTGACTCGGGGCAGTTGCCTCGGAAATGGCAGAAGCCATTGCACCGAAAGCACCTGATTTCCCTCAAAAATCCCTTTAGGCGGAGCACTGACCAACCCAAGTTCAGTGTCTTCCGCCTCAACCTACCTCCCTTGCCCTTGATGGGGAAACAGGCTGAAAACCCGTTATCGAAGTCGGGGTTCTGCCCACGAACCACTTCCTCAAACTCTTTCCGTGAGAGATCCCCGTCGACCCCATAGACTATCAACCGGGGGTGTCTCTTTCGTGGGGCCATGGGAAGTGTGCGATCTTTGGTTAACGGATTGCTACTCAACTCCTGGGCTAGGCGGTCGAGCTCCCCGGGATGGGAACACTCCACCGCGACCCCACCTTTCCTAATGCTCCTAGCCGCCCCGTGGGTGCAGTGGTCTAAGCGATGGCTTCTGATCATTCGTCCGAAAGGGGTCCGGGTTCGAATCCCGGTGAGGCATGGATGTTGTGTTTGTCTTACGGCACTGGCTCTCTCCCTTCCTTGGAACCAGGGACTTTAAATTAGGGACGGGCGACTGCTTATAGCTCATTGAGTTGCTCACGGTGGTAGTTAAACCTCCAATAAAAAATGCTCCTAATGCTCTTGACCCCCTAACCGCAGTTTTGTTGGGTTGACTGCGGTCTCCAGGGTCCTCTTCACATCCTCTGAGGGCGCACTCTCAACAGTGGGATAGACCAAGAGCACATGTCTCCCGACTTCTTAGTTTTACTCACAGTCGGGGCTGACGAAGGCCCTTTCGCCGTGCTAGCCACATTGGAGTCGCTCTCGCAGCGCGACTCCTGGCGAACGGACAGCCTGCCTTCAAGAAAAGCTGTCCGATTTGCTTGTTCGAAACAAGCCTTGCGGATACTCTCTAGGTCCGCTTGCAACTTCTTTCTTCCTGAGGGAGAGTAACCCGAGAGTCCGTGAAAGCGGACTCTACTTCCCCCAGGTGGAAGTCTATGCGACTTATGAAAGCCTCAGATGTTAGCACCGGGGGTGTCCTGGGATGCTGGTTGGCCTCCAAAGATGTCTCTGGAGGACCAGCGGACGACCCCTCAGGAGCCCGAGAGGGTTCGGGCTGGGGTCGTGTTTTTCCCTTCCTTGCCATGGGCGGAAGTGGCAAGGTCGTGCTTACGCCACGATCGGACTGAGATGGCTCAGCCGAATGAGAGGCTCCTTCGTGGATGTAGCGGCTTTAGAGCCCTTCGCCCTAGGAAGAGTCTGAAGATCTCGTCCTGGCGCTAGACTTCTCCTTTCGGTTGGCCTCGGAAGTGGGGCTAGGCCCCTTAGAGCTACCGACAGTGCTTGGTAGCTTTTCAGCCGCTACATTCAGGGTCCGGTTTGTCCCGGACAGTTTAGGGGCTGACCCCTTTGGATTCACTTTACCCTTCTGGGTAGTTGATATCTCTGTGGGAGAGATGAAAAGAAACACAAAGTTTTCTAAGTACTGAGTGGGCACCCTGGGGTTCTCCCACTCAAGTCAAACCTTAGAATCCGGGTGCTCGGGCTTTGGTCTGACAAGGGATCAAAGAGTCCTTTCGTCAGAGGGGCCGGAACGACGTCGACGTACGCGGATCTGATGCTAGAATCTCTATGTGGGCTGAACGGACCTTCGCACTGACAAGGGCGTGTTTTCAAAGTCCGTAACTGCTCTGATTATTACCAACATAAAGAAGAATTTTTCTTAAAAGAAAAAATCACGAGAGTGGGACGAATCCCCCTCTCGCCGCCCCGGTGGCGCAGTGGTCAGTGGTCTAAGGCAATGGCCTTTGATCATTCGTCCGAAAGGGGTCCGGGTTCAAATCCCGGTGAGGCATGGATGTTGTGTTTGTCTTACGGCACTGGCTCTCTCCCTTCCCTGGAACCAGTGACCCTAAATTAGGGACGGGCGACTGCTTATAGCCCATTGAGTTGCTCACGGTGGTCGTTAAACCTCCAATCAGAAAAAAAAAAAATCCCCCTCTCGCGCTTGAGATCGTCAGTTCTGCTAAGCAGTGCAGTAAAGCTCAATCAACAAAAAGGTAGTTTCTATAAGCAGGTATCAATACCAAGCAATGCTTTGCTAGCATCTTACAGGGTGGCACATAGAATCGCAAAATGTAAGAAGCCTCATACCATCGTAGAAGAATTCATTCTACCGGCTGCTGTAGATATGGTGAACATTGTGATCGGTGAGTCTGCTGGAAAGCTGCTTTCAAGTGTGCCTTTGTCCAATAACACCATCAGTCGCAGAATACAGTACATAGCGGAGGACCTCAATGTTCAATTAATTGAAAAAATGAAAGGTAAGGAATTTGGGTTGCAGCTGGATGAGGCCACAGATAATAATAATGATGCTTACTTGATTTGCTATGTACGGTTTATACATGGTAGTAACATTGTAGAAGACCTCTTTTGTAAAAATATTACTAGTAGTGCTAAGGCTCAAGATTTGTTCGAGATCCTTGATACTTTTATATCCGAAAATAATTTGGAGTGGACTAAGTGCGTTGGTGTCTGTACTAATGGTGCTGTTATGAAGGATTGCATGCACTTATTCGTAGTAAAGCCCCTGATGCACTATGGACCCATTGCGTTATTTACAGGGAAGCACTCGCGTCAAAATATCTGAGTCCTACATTGAACTAGGTCTTAGAATATGTAGTGAATGTAGTAAACTTTATAAAAACTCGGCCGTTGAAGGCAACATTTAAAAAAAAAAAAGATGTGTGAGTATATAGGATCCGAGCACACGTCTTTGTTGTACTGCAGCACTTCGCGATGGCTCTCTCGTGGTAATGTTTTGTCTCGTACGTTTGAACTGCGACAGGAAATTTATATTTTTCTTAAAGAGGAAGACCACAAGTATACCGAAAATTTTGTGAATGAAGAGTTTTCGGTAAAACTAGCATACTTATGTGATATTTTCGAAAAGATGAATGCTCAGAATCTCTCCTTGCAGGTTAGCAACGTGTACCTTTTAAAGTCGATTGAGAAAATTTCAGCTTTTATAAATAAACTGAAACTATGGAAAACAAATTTGAATGAAGAGGGAGGTAAAGAATGTTTCCCCTTGTTGCAACAGTTTTTGACCTCCACTGAAGTCGATTTCTAGCGAGGCATGAAATCCATTTTTGAAGAACACTTATCACAGCTTATCACCTGGTTTGAGAAATATTTTCAAAATGATAATATCGATAAATTTGTATGGATTTCAGATCCATTTCATGCCACTGCTCCATCTGAATAATAAGGTAACTCGATAAAAGAATCTTATCGAGTTACCTTGCGACAATACGTTAAAAACAAAATGTAGAAGCATGGAGTTACCTGAATTTTGGATATCAGTAAAACATGAATATCCCCTTCTGAGTGGTAAAGCTCAGATAATTTTAATTCCATTTGTGCGACGCTGGGTTTTCGGCGGTCGCTGTGATGAAAACTATGTATCGCGTGAAAATCAATGTGGAGAAGGAAATGAGGGTGGCTGTGTCCAGTTTGATTCCAAGATTTGAGAAAATGTGCGGTTGATCAACAAGCTCATCCATCCCACTAATTATAATTAGTTGATTTTTTTTCAATTACATTTATTTGTGATCTTCAATACGTGTTTTATTTATTTTTACTTAAACGTACTTGTTAGAATTGTGTATTTGTTAGAATTTGACATAAGCACAATGTACTTGTTAGAATTTGACATAGGGCGCCTTGAGAGAACCTGGATTCAGCAAGGGCGCCGAGAATCGAAAAAGTTTGGGAACCAGTGCTGTATGCCATTCGCTATAATAAAGATGGGAAGTGAAGAAGATTTTTGCTACAATAAGAAAATCCTCTTTAAATAATGTTCGCCGCCCCGGTGGCGCAGTGGTCTAAGGCGCTGGCCTCTGATCATTCGTCCGTAAGGGGTCCGGGTTCGAATCTCGAGCAGGCATGGATGTTGTGTTTGTCTTACGGCACTGGCTCTCTCCCTTCCCTGGAACCAGTGACCCTAAATTAGGGACGGGCGACTGCTTATAGCCCATTGAGTTGCTCACGGTGGTCGTTAAACCTCCAATCAAAAAAAATAATAATGTTCAACATTCCCTGTAGGGTAAAGGTCAAAACCTTTTTCTTGCTCCCTCTGCTTCAGGAGACGTATTTGAAAAGTTCTTTTTCCTTAGCATAGCTTTTTCCAGGGAGAATGCTTTTCACTTATTTTCAACTTTTCGATTGTGCAAAATTCTTCCGCTAGAAGGCATAGAGTTAAATCATGATTCCATCTATATCTCTTCTTTTGACTGTTCGATTTGAAAATCCCTGTCTTTGATACCTTCCTTCTGCTATGAGAAACTTTTTGTGTGCCATTTATTAATTTTCATAACATACTTTTTAGCCACTGGTAGACTTTTTAGCCAAGTAGCTGATTTTTTTTTGTTGGCTTTTTTTACCTTTACTGAAATTTGCTAATGAATACTTTATGTAAAAATTTGCCATAAAATCGGATTTCTTTCTAATATCAGAAACTTAAATCTAGTTGTTTCTTAGTATTCTGAGCTAACTAATCAGTTTCCATCTGCTATAAATTAGTTTCCTAATCATGTCCAGTTAAATATTAAATTGCCTTGATCACTGATGAATGCAGCTGTACACATAGCCCTTCGATTTAAGGTTTTCCCGTTATTCTCTTTCATTTCATTTTGGAAATTTTTGTGCATACTTTGTTTGCTGGTGAGTACAAATTTAAAATATAGTTAGAGCATAAATATGAAAGGCTCGAGTATCAGTCAATATTACATTCCTTCCCTAAATAAAATGTAACACAAATCCTTGCTCCCATGAATATTTGTTTAAAAAATAATAGTCCCTTTGTTCCTTTAAAAAAAGTTCCAAATATTTCACCTTTTCTTATCCTTAAATTTCTGGTGTAAGCATTATTTCAAAATAATTAAATATAAATTGTGTTTTGTATATTGATTGTGAAGTATATGAAAGCATTTCAAGTGCAGTAGTCGGACGGCTACGATTTGGATTCGAAACAGTATTTACTCGCAGGTATATGTGGATCCAAAAGTCAAAAGTAGCTCAAATGCAACTTTCTTCAAGCAAAAGAATTTCTCAGTTGTTACAAAAATCAATTAAGTCAGGCTTGATAAGGAAAGAAACTGCCCGTGGATTTCAGAATCTTGACAACGCTCTGTAAACTCTTCTATGAGTACCCGATATACTTCGGTAATTCGTCAAAGTAAGCAGCAAAGTGAGTTGAGGGTGCTTTATGTTGGGAATAATTATGCTTGTAGGTCTCTGTGGTGATATCATCACAAAACACATTATTTTTCTTAAATCCTTTCCAGTATTCATCAAGATACAAAACTCTGTCTTTCTCCCTGTAGGCCATTCAGATATGCCATAATATCGGCCCCACCTCACATTTAGCAGCGGAAGGGTTAAACAAACCTATCCTGTACTTATAATAGGTTTATTTTAAAGAAAAATGTAATGCCAAACATTAAATATTTCAAAATCTGATTCACCATCGCTGCTGCTGCTTTTCTTTTCCATGCTCGCTGACTGGAACTTGCCGGGTGCCATTAAAAATCGCTCCATTTACCACGCATGGCATGCGTGCCGAAGGACTGACCCGTGAACAATACGTAAGTAAAAACGTACATGTGCACCCAGAACATGACATTATGTTTTTAAGTAAAAACGCATATGTGCACACACGCGCACGAAGATGAACAAATTATGTGTAATAAAATATGTGTATGCATGAAAGCACAAAAATTAACACACGAGTACTACACTTACATGAGCACACCCATGAATTGCATGCGTGCGCGTGTCACTAAAATGGTGATGCGTGCAAGCTGGCGTTAAAATAGACATGCGCAGAAAGGGTCATAGGAATAGACATACGTGCGCAGGGTCAGAAAAATAGGGATGCCCATGTAAGTTTAAGGGGCCGCCCCGGTGGCGCAGTGGTCTAAGGCGCTGGCCTCTGATCATTCGTCCGTAAGGGGTCCGGATTCGAATCCCGGTCAGGCATGGATGTTGTGTTTGTCTTACGGCACTGGCTCTCTCCCTTCCCTGGAACCAGTGACCCTAAATTAGGGACGGGCGACTGCTTATAGCCCATTGAGTTGCTCACGGTGGTCGTTAAACCTCCAACCAAAAAAAAAAAAAAGTTTAAGGGGGCATGCATTTTACTTAAAAACATAAGTTTAAGGGTGCATGCATGTAAGTGTAAGCACTCACGTGTTTATTTTTTTTTAAATACGTTCATGCATGTGTTTGTTCACGCGCGTGCATGTGTGTCTGGATGCACATGTACGTATTTATGATTTTTGTATGTATAGTTCATTGTCTTTAAATAGTATAACTATACTAGATATCCGAAATTTCTTGGTGTAGAATAGAAATCAAAATTTCCAAGCTTTCGCACATCAACCAGAGGTCTTTTTCAAGGAAGGTAGACTACAAACTGAATAGACGCAGTGGTCTAAGCGATGGCTTCTGATCATTCGTCCGAACGGGGTCCGGGTTCGAATCCCGGTGAGGCATGGATGTTGTGTTTGTCTTACGGCACTGGCTCTCTCCCTTCCCTGGAGCCAGTGACCCTAAATTAGGGACGGGCGACTGCTTATAGCCCATTGAGTTGCTCACGGTGGTCGTTAAACCTCCAATCAAAAAAAAAAACTGAATAATAATACACCCTGATTCATAAAGAAGTATACAGTTTCCAGATGCTGTAAAACAGTAACAGTTGAAGACACGGATCACAACTGCGAACCGTTAGGTAGATTTATTCATAAAGTTTGTGTCCCGCTACTGAGGGAAGTAACGTAGGCGATAGCGCGGGCGTCACGTGACTAGTCAGTTAAAATGGCAGTGGAGAAGGCGTTTTGTGTTCTTGAATTGAACAAAACGAAATCTGTAACTGTTGTGCAACGGCATTTTCGATCACGATTCGGAAAAAGAACCTCCAACCAGAAAATCTATCTACGATTGGCATAACAAATTTGAAACTACGGGCTGTTTGTGCAAACTTAAAAGTCCTGGACAACCGCGTGTATCGGAAGAAGTCGTCGATAGTGTTTGCACCGCTATTCAACGAAGCCCAGGAAAATCAACGTGGAGGGTGAGTCGTGAAGTGCAGATTTCACAGCCCACTGTCTGGAGAATTTTGAGAAAGAAGCTGAAAATGATTCCATACAAAGTGCAGATGTTGCAAAATCTCACTGACCTTGACATGACAAAGCGATTTGAATTTTGTGCCGAAATGCAGCACCGTTTTGAAAATGACGATTTTGCCGATCACTTAGTTTTCACTGATGAAGCTACATTTCACGTGAGTGGTCAGGTAAACAAGCACAATATTCGCTTTTGGGGAACGGAGAATCCCAGATTTACAGTGCAACACGTGCGATATTCCCCTAAGGTAAATGTGTTCTGTGCTGTGTCCAAAAAGAAAGTGTACGACGCCTTCTTTTTTCACGAAAAAACTTTTCTGGATATGTTAAGTCTTTGGTTGATGCCACAGTTGCAAGACGACAGTGACAAATTTATTCTCCAATTGCATGGTGCACCACTGCACTGGTTAGGCGACGTGCGAGTTTATCTCGATGAACATCTTCCTCACCGATGGATTGGACGAGCCGCGGACTACAACATGCCACTGACCCAATGGCCACCCAGAAGTCCTGACTTAACACCTTGTGACTTTTTCCTGTGGGGGTACGTAAAGGACAAGGTATTCGCCCCTCCCCTTCCTGTTGATCTAGCTGAGCTGAAAGAGCGTATTACAGCCACAATCACTGCACTTGATTCAGATATCTTACCTTGCGTTTGGGCGGAAATGGATTACCGGCTCGATGTGTGTCGTGGTACTAAGGGTGCACACATAGAACATATGTGACTGTCTAAAAAAACTTGAAACATTCCCCTACAATTCTGTTACAGGTAACATAAAATATCTTACATTGTTCTTGTTTCATAGTGCGTTGAAACTGTATACTTCTTTATAAATCACCCTGTATATAATAAACTTTCTAATATGCAGTTTGCTGTCTACTTTCCTTGAAAAACCCATCTAGTTGATGTGCGAAAGCTTGGAAATTTTGATTTCTATTCTACACCAAGAAATTTCGGATATCTAGTATAGTTATATTGTTTAAGTACAGTTGGTGTATATAGTTCCTTTTTATTTAATTAGTTCATTGTCGCTTCCTCTTTTCTATATTTCTTTCTCTTGCGAAACTTTGCTCTGGGTGGTCGTTTTGTAGCCATTTAATACATCTGGTGCTCAGTAGCGGGAGATTTATTTTTAACACTCACGCCATAGTAAATTCAGAGTTAATGGTTAATAACTATTACATCATTTTAACATAATCTTAACTTATTTCAGTAATATACTAACGAATTGTCTGTAACTGATGAAAAGGAGACACGAAAGATTCTGCAGTTCAGTGGCGCACTCAGTGGGGTTGGCCTTGAGGCCCGGACCGTTCCCATGCGGTACCACTTGGTCCTTCGTTCTTTGTCATTTTCTGCTTATTTTTAAATTAATTTGTATATGTTTTTAATTACATATTTTGAGAATCCTTGGAAATTCACTTTAATATGGTGGATATACTGTATATCGCTTCTCAATATTTTGGGAGATGTTTTCTCTGGGGTATTTTTATTTTCATCTTCAATATTTGAGTGACCCCCATAAAAAAAATTCTGGGTGCGCCACTTCTGCAGTTCTTAGGGTGTGTACACTATGTGACATGTAGTGCAGCTGCAGCATCTAGTTCAAAAAAGAAAAAAAAAAAAAAAAACAGGATTAGGATTTACGAACAATAGTAACTTATTGTTCGTAAATCCTAATCCTGTCCTTGCAACTTTCCGCTATGCGAATATTTTCATTGTAGTTTAACAACCGAACGCTTGAATATTTTAAAGGTATGATACAGTAAATAGGGTATACATGATACAGTATTAGTATATGTAATAACAGTAAAGAGAACGTCACTTTACCCTCTGTAATTGCACCAGAAGTTTAAAAATGGGGACATCACTCAAAAGGGTTTCCTGCATGTTTTATAAGCCCTCGCCTGCCCCTAATTTAAGGCCACTGGTTCCATGGAAGGGAGGATCCAGTGCCGTAACATAAGCACGCCACCCATGCTTCGGATCCAAACCGGGTCCGTTTTGGATAAATGCCCGTATGTGGTATGGGTAGTGTGTTTGTCTTATGGTGTTGGCTCTCCCTTTCCTGGAACCAGCGACACCCGATTAAGGACTGGCGAATACTTATAGCCCTTAGAGTTGCTTCCCTCCCAAAGGAAAGCGCAGTTCGCAGTCGTAGTAGTGACCGAATAGCCCCTGAGAATCTTCAACAATTTTAGCAACATCCTTATCTTACATTATACGTATAACCGTGCCTTCATTTCTGAATGTCAACAACTATCTCTGAACATTTTGAGGAAGAAATGCGAATTTTTAGCTCCCAAGCTACCGAAGCTGATAAAAAAGCTGTGCCAGAAACTGGTACAAAAGTTTCAATTCCTATTTAATCAAATTGTAAGCAGTGATTTATGCGACCTGTCGTGAGCTGCTCCCGTGGCAGCCTCTCCGCCAAAGGCCTCTGTTGACAGTTTAAAAAAACTTTCAAAGTCAGCAAAACGATTGTAATAAAATTTCGGCTTGTTACTTATTTTTTCTTTCTGAGGTATAATTACCACCTTGAGCAACTCTTATGTATGTAAGTCATCATCTGTCTCTAGTTCAAGGCAAGCGATGGTTTGTAGCAGGGAAGGGACAGAGCCAGTGCCATCAGAAAAGCACGTCGGCCATGCCCCATCCGGGATTTGAACTCAAGCCCATCTCAGATCAAGGTCGGGGCCCGGAACAAAATTTAATTGCGGGCCGTAGAAAATAAATCTCATGTTTTAATAGAGTCATTACGTGAAAAAACAAGAAAGATGGCACCGAATTTTCGGGTGTAATAAGTACGTCTTTTGTATCCGCTCTGACGCAAATTAAATTTATCAAAGCTATTCGAAGTCAATGGAACCAGTATGAAAAACAATAGTATCTGACGGAAGAAAGAAGTTTTTCAAGCGGGTTTTTAATCCCTCAGGTATTGCTGTAAACGGAATCGTGAGTTTACGCCCTCTGGTTGCAGACTTGTGCGTTAAGATAAACATGAATTTATATGAGAAACATTTCGCATCGGAAACGCTCTCCAACACAGAAATAATTTTTCAAATCGGACTCTTAGAAACAAAGATATCGACAAAAATAAGATATGAATCTACGCTCCCTAGCGGGAAAAACATGCATTACCTTAAGAAAAACGTATTGTCAAAAGGTTTTTTGATTTGAGCAGTGTAGGTCCACGAAAGAATGTTTTCAGTCAAGTTTTCAGGAGCTCAGATTTTGCTGCAAATACATAAGAAGCAGAAATTAACACTTATACCTCCTGGTGGCCAAACCATTCTCTACTAAACATTAGAAATTATATGAAAAATATTTTACATCAGGTGTTGTATGCGATACAGGAAGAATTTTTCAAATAGTTTTAGAAGCAGAAATAACGCAGAAAAACGCAATTTACTTTTGTGCCCCCTAGCGGAAAGTCTATGATTTACTTGAAAATTTTGAATATATATGAAAAACATTTCGCATCGGAAACACTATCCAACAAAGAATTTTTTTTCAAATCGGGCTCCTAGAAGTAGAGATATTGACAAAAATAAGATATACATCTACGTCCCCTGGCGTAGAAACCATGCATTATTTTAAGAAGAAAATGTTCCTAAAAGGTTTATCGACGTGAGTAGTATCGATCCAGAAACAAATTTTTTTCAATCGAGATTTAAGGAGCTCAGATTTTGCTGCAAATACATCAGAAGCGGAAATCAAGACTTACGCCCCATGGTAGCCAAACCATTTTTACAAAAATTAGAAATTATGTGCGAAGGATTTCTGATCAGGAGCTGTATCCGGTGCAGAAAGAATTTTTCAAATCGGAGATTTAGAAGCAGAGATGTAGGGGGAAACGTAATTTACCTTTACGCCCCCTAGCGGAAAGTCTATAAATTACTTGAAAATTTTGAAATTATATGAAAAACATGTCACACTGGAAACACTATCCATCAAAGGAGGAATTTTTCAAATCGGACTCCTAGACGTAGAGATATTGACAAAAATAAGATATACATCTACGCCCCTTGCTAGGATTAAGTGGTCCTTTAATTCTTTTGAACCATATAAATCACCTGGATGTGATGGTATTATTCCCATCTTAATGCAACAAGGACTGGATATATAATTACTCCACTCATGTGTAAAATTTACCATGCCTGCCTTGCGCTTGGTTATATACCAAGTGGCTAAGGTAATAATTATTCCCAAGCCAGGTAAGTTAAATTACCAAGAGGCAAAGGTCTTTAAACCTATTAGTCTAACATCTTTCTTTCTCAAGGCTGTTGAGAGGATTGTGGACAAGCATATTAGGGAGGTGGTTTTACTCTCTAAACCCCTCTAAAAATTCCAGTTTGCCTATCAACAAGGCAAATCAACAGAGGCAGCTCTCCATGGCATAGTCTGTTGCCTGGAGAAGACATTAGAATTTAAGGAGGTGGCTTTGACCACTTTCCTTGACATTGAAGGTGCCTTTGACAGGATCTCTACAGAGACCATTGTGGGGGCTGTGGAAAGACATGGTGTTGATAGAACCTGTTGTCAATGGATTAAGGCCATGCTCACAAGCAGAACGGTTGTGGCCTCGCTACTCGGGTAGACTCTGTCGGTCTCCACCTGCCGGGGATGCCCTCAGGAAGGAGTTTTTTCTCCCCTGTTGTGGTGCCTGGTGGTGGATGAACAACTGAGGATCCTGGAGAGGTCTGGTTATGACTGTTTTGGCTATGCAGATGACGTGGCCATAATTGTCAAGGGAAAATTCCCTAAAACAGTCTCGAGTGTAATGCAAAGAACACTGGGACTTGTTGAAGATTGGTGCTGGAAGGTTGGTCTATCAGTAAACCCTGACAAAATCAGCCTTGTGCCTTTCACTAGAAAGAGGAATTTTGGAGACCTTGGAGGTATTACTCTCTTTGGGAAAACAATTCCTTTCGTTACTCAGGTTAGGTACCTGGGAGTCATTTTGAACGGAGGCTTAACCTGGAAACAGCACCTAGATTACTGCATTGCCAGAGCCAAGAAAGTGTTCTGGTCATGTAGAGGTGCTATTGCCAAATCCTGGGGTCTTAATCCAAGGATCTTGCACTGGATATATACTATGGTCCCCAGACCTATGGTCACTTATGGCTCAACGGTGTGGTGGCGTAGAGTTAACCTCTGTATGGTGCAGGCTGAACTTAACAAGTTACAAAGGTTGGCCTGCATAGGTATATCAGGAGCAATTTGAACTACTCCAACAGCTGCATTGGAGTTGCTTCTTGATATTCTGCCACTTCACCTTCATATTGAGGGTGAGGCCATTATGGGGGCATATACACTGCTGGCCACCCAAAATGCAACACCAAGAAGACTACGAGATATGCATAGCCAGATTTACTGGACACATAACAACAGATGCAAAGATGAAACAATTGAGCTTACAGGCCCGTGCGACTTGCGGAGCACGCAGACATGAATAGTTCCTGTGGCCCCCATGGCTGGCAATAACGGCCGCTACACGCCGCGGCATCGAACGAAAGAGGCTTTGGATGTGTCCAGGCTGCTTCCACACGTTGCCACAATTCATCAGACGTAGCCGCGGGTGGTGTTGCCAGGCCACTCGGTTGCTGATCAGCAACAAGACGTGTTCGATGGGCGACATATCGGAATAGGCGGGCCACGGCAGCAGTGACACCTGGTGGGCAGTGAAGAATTGTTGCACGATGCGTATCACATGCGTGCGCGCATTGTCCTGTTGAAACGTGGCCGCTGGCAGGTCCTGCAGGTAAGGGAGGACTACAGGCTCCAAAACGTCTGAGATTTAGCGGTGGCTGTTGAGTGTACCGGCGATGTGTACCAGAGGGGTGCGGGTATCATATCCAATTGCGCCCCAAACCATAATGCCAGGCGACGGACCGGTATGGCGATGCATAATGCAGGCGTCATGCAGTCTTTCGCCGCGGTGCCGCCACACGCGGATCCGGCCATCGTGGTGTTGCAGGCAGAATCGGGATCGTCGGAGAAGACAATGTCGTGCCATTCCGTAGTCCAGATACGGCGTTCAACGGCCCACCGCCGCAACACTCGCCGGTGGTGTAACGTCAATGGTAATCGGAGCAATGGGCGCCGTACGACAAGTCCCCGCTCCTGCAGACGACGTCGAACGGTACGTGCTGACACAGGTTGTTGCGCAACACACCCTAATTCCTGCGCTAACGTTCTTGATGTGGCGGTGCGAGTCGTCAATGCCCGCCGCACAACATGCCGGTCCTCCCGTTCGTTGGTGTGCCGCGGCTGCGGCAATCGCTCACGTCGGTCCGTCCGTCCCTCCTGCACCCACCGAATCCATACTCGCCTCACTGTGGCTGGATATCGTCCCACACGGGCGCCGATGTCTCGGTACGATAAACCGCTGTCGCGATAAGCCACTATTCGTCCTCTGTCGAAGTCCGAAACGTGCTGGAATGACTGCCGTATTCTGCGACGAGGCCTCAGGAAGCTTCCCACGCACAGGTCCAGCAGCACAACACATTTCCACTACTTACGCCCCGCCTTCTGTGCACCCTTCTCATAGTGCTTCTCGGTTGCGTGCCGAGCGCACAGAATTTGCATATGCCCTGCAATGCTAATCGTTTGCATGTCCTCTCGCGGGCGACGCATGCTGCGAATTTCAGGCCAATCGGATGCTTCCTTCTTGGTGTTGTATTTTGGGTGGCCATCAGTGTAGATTATGCTGCAATGGGATGTGGAGACCCTCGTTGTGGGTTGGTAGCCATACCAAACCTATTCAGGAGTATTTTTGTAAGGAGCCCATCTTTCAAATGGGAACCGACAACATGCTAGTAAAATATCATTTTGAAAAAGCATTCAGTGTGAACTTTCTTAGTCGCAGTGAATGGGAAACATCCTGTGTTCCTGGATGCAGCGGTGAAACTGTATGGTTTACTGACGGCTCCAGGACAAATGTAGGAGTTGGAGCAGGGGAATATTGCCTATCCAGAGGTTATGGTTCATGCCAAAACTTTGGAGGGTATGCTATCGTGTTCCAAGCTGAGGTGTATGCTATTTTGGCATGTGCCTCAGAATGTCTGATCAAAGGGTATCACAATGTGCGTATCCAGATTTGTTCAGACAGTCAGGCGGCTTTACTGGCACTTCGTCAGTGCCGCATTTCATCCAAAATGGTTTGGAAGTTCCTCCAGACTCTAACTGAACTGTCAAACCGGAATAAAGTGCAACTGTTCTGGGTGCCAGGACATAGGGGTTTTGTAGGTAATGAGAAATCTGACCTCCTTGCTAAAGAGGGGGCACAGCAGGCTTTTTAAGGTCCAGAGCCTGCATTAGGGCTCGCCTCTGGTGCAGCTAGGGGACTTATTAAAAGACTGCTGAGGACTAAGCAGCTTGACCTCTGGCTTGCTACCAATGGACAGAGGCAGGCAAAGGAACTTAATCAAGGAGCCGTGCCTCATGGAACTAATGCGCCAAAATGCTTTGATCTCTTAAACTGCCAAAAATGGTTATTGGACTGATTGTTGGTCTACTTACAGGACACTGTCGTCTTAATAGGCACCTTAATTTGATTGGGGTGAAAGATGATCCACTTTGTAGGGGATGCCATCTAGAAGAGACGACTTCCTTGCATATTCTTAGTGACTGTGACTTTTTTGCAGAACTCAGGCTTGAACACTTTGGTACTCACAACTTGAGACCAAGTGATCTCTCTTTAGTACCAGTCAAGAGCATTCTTGCTTTTGCTCGTGCATCTGGTCTCTTTCGAGATTAGGGCTGGGGACCCAAAATAGACCTCAGGTCGCGGTGCTGGGTCATTGTATCCCCCTCCCCCCATTGTTACAATTACAATTACTCTGTCACTAATCGCTCAATCAGTCAGAATCATACTCACCTCTCTAACCTTCAATCCATCGCTCAACTTTTTCACGAACCACTGGCTTTCTTTAATCTTGATCAGCGCCAAGCTTTCGATCGTGTCAATCATTCTCACCTTCAAATTACCCTCTCAAACTTCGGCTTTCCTTCCTTATTCTGTCCAGCTGTTCTCAGTCTCTACAACGGCGCTGCTGTTTTTTTTTTTGATTGGAGGTTTAACGACCACCGTGAGCAACTCAAATGGGCTATAAGCAGTCACCCGTCCCTAATTTTGGGTCACTGGTTCCAGGGAAGGGAAAGAGCCAGTGCCGTAAGACAAACACAACATCCATGCCTGACCGGGATTCGAACCCGGACCCCTTAACGGACGAATGATCAGAGGCCAGCGCCTTAGACCACTGCGCCACCGGGGCGGCGCGCTGTTTTTCATGTTCGTAATTCTTCTTTTATAACTGCTGCTATGCCTTTCAACATTGGGGTTCGTCAGGGCTGTCCGCTGTCAGGTCAACTTTTTGGCATCGCTTTTGAACCGTTTCTAATTCTGCTTCGTCGTCGACTCACTCCTAGCCCTTTCCATCTCAATCCGACAACCCGTCATCACTCTGCAATTCTAACAGCGTATGCTGGTGATGTTACTATCATCATCCGAAATGATTCGGATTTCAATATCATTGCAAATACTTACAAAGAATACTCTTCATTATCAGAAGCACCTCTCAACATCTCGAAAAGCTCAGGCCTCTGGTTAGGTATTTGGGAAGGAAGAACTTCTCAACCATGGGGTGCTGCCTGGACTTCGGACTCTCTAAAATTTCTTGGCGTCTGAATTGGAAAATATACTCATGTGACCAACAACACTTAGCATCCCATGCTTCAACGACTTCAACGCTCTATAGGTACCTGGAATCGCTTCTCTCCATTCATCTCTTATTCACAAAAAGCAGCTCTTCTTAATACTTTCATTATGCCGTTACTTTACCATACTTGGTTAATCTACTCTTCACCAACAACATTCAATCTTTCCTTGCAACTTTCATTCATCAACTTCATATGGTCTAGCATGCATCATGTTCGCGCAAATATGCTTACATACCAACCTTCATACGGAGGTGTTAACCTTCCATTGATCACTCTTCGCTAGAAAGTCTTCCGTATTACGCAGCTATTACGTCACGTTTATAGCACATTTCCTTAGTGATATCATGAACTTCTCCGTCAATCCATATAATTCTGCTCTCATTCAACATTCTTCTTCGCATAGATAAATATCCGCTTCTTCCACATTGTGTTCCTTCACTTTACCGCGAAAGCATTTATCTTTTTCGTTCTCTATCTCTCCGACGTCTTTATCCAACTTCCACTTTTGCAGGAACTTATTTTTTACAATTCCTTCTTTCACTTACCTACCTGTACTTATTTTTTCTTTCCATCGTGGTCTCGTTCTGGAATTCTCCAACTTTAACATCTTATCCAACCAGATTTATCATGGAAATCTATTACAGGCTTCTCTGGCTCCATCCCAAACACAGCTGCTAATCAACTGAAACTTCAGCTGCTACAAGAATCCTTTATCAATAGCTTCCCGAACATTGCTTCAACTACTGGATTAACTTACCTTCCATCTGCGTCACTACCTCTTCCTTTCTATTTACAAATCAATCAAACAATCATCTGCGTTTCTTGCCTCACTACAAAATACCTTTACCTCTTCACGCTGACGTTAGATATTCAAATTGCTCCAATTTTTGACTTACCCGGTCTTTCATTTCAACGTACTTGGAAAGCCGCGTGTAACCCACTTTCATCACCCTAACACATCGACCGCCAATGGCCTTTTCTTCATAATCGTCTTCTTTCACCTTTACGACTTCACCAGCTATAAACTTTAACATCAGATATTTTTTCATACTGCAATACCACTGGCTCAACCATTCATCTCAATGTTCTCTACTCTCGCCACTCTTCAATTTCATGTTTAGCATCACTTCATTCCGTCTGTACTACAGCACACAATCTTCGTGACTACATGTTTCTACCTGCCCATGACCCTATAACTGCATGCCAAATCCCATTATGCGCATTTTTCTTTATTCTCACCATATCTACAATTTATAGTTTCTTTCTTAATCATGTCAAAGATAATCCACCTGTACCACTTCGTACCGCAAGAAAACTACTACTCTTTCAATTCCGCATTCAGCTCATATCCAGATTACAACTCGAACTTACAATAGCGCGTAAAACGGTTCAACTTTCGAATTTTCATTCCACGTGGAAGTCTTCTACTGGTTGGATGTCTGTTCACCGCAATCGTATCCGTCTTAGAAACTAGAACTTCGTACCTTCAGTACTTTTCATCATTGCGTAATGCTTCATTTAATGTGTTTGCTCTGAATCAAATTTGACTTCTGAAGCAACCGTTTTGAAAAATGTTTTTCATTGTTTCATCAAATATCACATTATGTTCTTTTATATCAACTGACTTCTTTTTGCGACGTTTATACTCAGCACTTGAGTTTTAATATCTGTTTTCTTTCATTTAAGTTAGCTTATTCACGTATATTATTGCTATTGTACAATGGAAGTAAGTTATTGCTTATAAAAAATGTCAGAACTGCCAGATTCTCATCACAACAGTCGTGCAATGAGATTTTCCTGTGTTCTACTGCAATCACCGTTTGCAGGTGTGTATGGATGACTTTTGATGGTTTCTTCTGTTTGTTTAAGTGGCTCGAGTGCTTGACCTACTTTCGCGCTCCTAACACGTGTTAAGAAAACCATTCGTTCATAGCTGTGCAAAATGTTTATCTTTATTTTAAGTGGCAGATTAATGTTTTAACGGACTTAATTCCTCAACTTCTATAAATCAAGATTTTATCTTTTCATGTCTTCAGTACTATCATTTATTTAATCTTTTAACATGCCAATGCCTTATGTATATTTTAGCTCATTAGCCTAATAAAGTATTATGATTTCAGTTGTCTGCAGCCTTTGTATGTCTTTTTTAGTTAAGGTCCACGTCTCTACTCCGCACGTATAAGCTCTGGAAGGATGCATTGATTAAACACTTTTCCTTTGGGGCATAATGGCATACCGCTCTTAAAAACTGTATTGTTTCCTCCAAAAGCTCTCCAACCAAGTTTTATACGCCAATTAATTTCTTCATCAATGTGATCCTCGCTTGATATCTGCTGCCCAAGGTAAATGTAGGAACTGGTTATTTCCAGCTTATCCCCATCAATTGATAAATCTTCATTCCTTGTAAAAGCATTGTACATCAGTTTTGCCTTCTCGACATTTTTAATCCCATTTCTTTACCCTTCTCAGCAAGTTCCTGGATCATACTCTGAAGCTCTGAAGTATTATTTCAAAGAACTCTTAAGGGTTCTTTGAAATATTTTTTTCTCTTCAAAAATAAAATGGAAATAAAACCGGGTTGAATCGGGTCAGGAACACATTGACCCGTCCCATTTAATCCGCGAGAAATTGTCGACCCGGTGACCCGTGACCCGTTTGCATCTCTGGCCTACTCCCAGAAAGCGTTTCACTTTTTTGTTAAAATCGACTTACTTTAATAAAAAATGCATCAACTTTAATTAGAAAATAATGCTTAATCAAAACCTTTCATTTTCCGTTGGCTCCCGAAAAAGATTATATATTAGCTCCTGCTATGCGCAAGGCTCCTATTAACTCTAAATCTGCTACTGCGCTAGTTGATGTTAGTGTGCATATCCGTTTGCAACTGTATCTCCGCTTCTAAAACCCTATTGAAAATTTTCATTTTTTACCTTATGCCATTCACTTCAGTAAAGCTTGGGAACATTATCTTCTTTAAATTACCATATCCATATTATCCTCGTTTACTTTACCCGCTAGAGCACGTAAACGTTAAAAAATTCTTTCTGGCTATCTATGCTTCCCAAAGATTTTTATAATTTTTTTTTTCTTAGTGTAGATTTTGTTCTAAAGAATACTTTTTCTGTTTATTTTCTATTTTTCGATGATTCAGAATTCTTCCGCCAGGGAGCGTTAGCGTATATTTCTACTTGAAAAAGTTTATTCGATTCTAAATGCCCTTTTTTAGTGTTTTACACCCATTTTTTTCATCAAGTTAACGCACAGCTTTTCCGCTAAGCGGCGTATAGTTATATCACGTGTTCTTCTACATCTCTTCTAATTTTTCTATTTAAAAATCCCGTTTGCCTTTGATATGTTCCGCTATGAGAAACTTTTTGTGTACAATTTGTTAATTTTCGTAACACACTTTTCAGTCGCTAGTGATAGTAAGTAGCTATTGAGAATGTTGATTGTCTTTTCTTTTTGTTTCTTCTTTTTTTTTTTTCAACCAGTTCTATTCACTATTAACAACTCTGTTCACCATAGGCGCCGATAGGAGGGGGCTAGGCGAATCTTTCCCCCTCAATAATTTTATTGGAAGGGTCCACCCAATATTTTTCATCCTGTTTAATTAAATAATTGCTTTGATCTCATAAGGTAGACCAAGCTCCACCTTGTGAGGCCAAAGCGATTTATTTTCAAAAAATTAATAAATAACAAAATAAGTGAAAACTTGTTTCCCATATTCAGCATTACTCATTTGATAAGAAACTTGATTGCCAGCCCCGTATTGGGTTTGATATGTTCTCGTGATATGTGGTAATTGGTAAATATTTGAAACAAATTTACCAATAAAGTAAATTTTTTTTTTTTGATTGGAGGTTTAACGACCACCGTGAGCAACTCAATGGGCTATAAGCAGTAGCCCGTCCCTAATTTAGGGTCACTGGTTCCAGGGAAGGGAGAGAGCCAGTGCCGTAAGACAGACACAACATCCATGCCTCACCGGGATTCGATGAAAAAAAGGGGTCGGGATTCGAACCCGGACCCCTTTTGGACGAATGATCAGAGGCCGTCGCTTAGACCACTGCGCCACCGGGGCCCAGTAAAATAAATGAAAATACAGAAACGCATAATCTTTAGCACCTTTATTTATCTTTTTTTTTTTTTTTTTTTTTTTTTTTTTGTGCTTCTTGTTCTTTGTTTGAGTAAACGTGCTAATTTCTCATATTTTTTATAAAGGTTTGGTAATAAGATATATCTTCATATTTTCATAAAATCACAGGCTGAATTTTATTTTTTCATAAAAAAATATTTCTGTTTCCTTGTTCATTTGCTGATGCGTTGCGTTTAAAAAAACATATGTCGATCTCGTAGTTTATCTTCTTGCCCTCTTTTCTTTTCTTTTTTTTTTATTCACACTTGCGTTTTAAAACATATGTCGATCTCGTAGTTTATCTTCTTGCCCTCTTTTCTTTTCTTTTTTTTATTCACACTTGCGTTTTAAAACATATGTAGATCTCGTAGTTTATCTTTTTGTCCTCTTTTTATTTTTCTCCTGGCAATGGAAGAGACGTGCCCCTCCCTCGTCTGATCTTTTCACGTCTGCCTCCCCTTCCCGTAATTTGGTGAAGTCGATGCCCCTGTCGTTCACACTGCATATTTTAAACTATGCGCGGGGGTCTTTCCCTAGATGATGCAAGTACATTCTGTTTTGACGTTGGACTACGTCTAACTCCGTGGATGGTATGGGGCGACTTACGGCTGACCGCCAGTGGCAAAAATAAGTCCCAATTGAAATCATTATAGGGTTAAAAATACGTGCCGCACACTAATCGTGTTAGCATATTCGTAAACAGCATGGAGTCCAGATCACATCAGGGCAGATGTAGAGGATTTTAGGAAGGCAGTGCCTGACCCCCCAGGTCTTAAACAATCCTTAGAAATAGGAAGCTAGGAGATTTGGTCTTGAGTGCCCGAAAGGAAAATGACACGGAAGCGAGGTAGAAAAGGGGAGGAAGACGCACTTATTTATTTCCGGGGGCCAGTACCCGGGGGCCAGTACCCGAGGCCCGACGGCTTAACGTGCCCATCTGACGCACGGCGGATATTTAGTGGTTCGAGCGTTCGTACCTGCCTGGGATCGAACCCGAGTCTTCTCCGTGGCAGTCACGAAAGTTGACCACTAGGCCACCCGCGGCCCAAACATGAGTCCAATTCACGTACTGCGCAATACCTCGTGCGCGCGACGCTCCCCTTGCTCTCTGTGCGTGGGGGAGATGATGCAATATTTCTGGGTGTGCCGCAGCTTTTGACTCACAGTCAGTCTGTCTCGGCAACTATGAGCACAATACGACTGTGCGTGGTATCGTTTTAAAGCTCTCGACGATATCTATTCAATTATATAAAGAACATATCGCAATGGTTTAAACTAAAAATTAAAAAAAAATTGTGTGAACGGGTTAACATTTTCGACAATGCCGCGGAATTCGCAGAATGAACGAAAGCAAAAGTGCTGAAAATCAAAACGAGAGGCAAGGGCAAGTGATGAGGAATGTAAGAAGCCAAAGGAGACAGAGCACCGCGCTGGGTATTTTCTTGTATCGATCTGCTTTGTGTTCGCAATATATCCAGCATTATTTATAAAAGTTATGTAAGCTACTTTTCATATCATGGACCTGTGTTGGCTATAACAAATTAAATAAACGCTTTGAAACCATACTCGGCTACTCATTTCAACTCTCCGATCGCAAGTCGTGGGTAGTCCTAACTCCTATGTTCCAAACTGACGACTCAATCAGAACTGAGTCTACCTGTATTTTTGCTATCGCTGTTGAATTTTTAGATTTTTTAAAAATCGGTTTTGAAATATTTTTTTCGTGTCAGAAAGCATTCAAAAGACGTGTGCTCATTAAAACAAAAAATTCGGTGTCATCTTTCCTATTTTTTTCCCCTTTATAATTGTATTGTTTTCACCTGAGCTTTACGTTTCCCAGAAAGAAGACACCTGCTTTACGCTTCTCTAACCCTTAGCATCAATAAAGCCCTGTGGCCATGCAGCAGAGAACTGTTGTCAAGATCGTTCCTACTCATAAACTTAAAAATTAAAAAAATATCTTGTGCTCTGTATCGTTCACCCTGTTTCATCTACATTTTTGCTTTAAGAAAGTTAAATAACTAAGTTAAAACTTTTTCTCTTCTAAAGGAATATTAAAGTAACTTTCATAAGCTACGAAAAATAAAAAGTTCAGAATTTTTATAACAACATCCATCTTACAGAGGAGCCTCGCTTGCTTTGTTTTACTAGGAAGAGTCGAGCACTTGTAGCCTCTTCTTTTGATTTGTTGACTGGTTTTGTAGGAGCATAAAACTTGTATGTTGGTTTTATGAGGAGTTAAAGCAATTTGGCCAATTATTCGTTTTATTCAATCCTCTGGTTTCTATTCAACTCAACAAAATCACCTTTTAAAACGAATGGAATCTAAATGGGACTTCATGCTCATGCATCGTATTTATTCGCATAAGCAGGTTATTCACTTACCCGGTCCGGTGTTCATTCGTGTGGGGTCGACAGTATTTGATTTTTTCTGTTCTTTATTTTTTTATTATTATTTCTTTACCTATGATTTTTTTTTTTTATCAAGGGTTCCACTTAATTGTTTTGACGGTGTAATGGTTCAGAAGGTAAAACAAGTTAGAGAAACAGTGTCGCAGCAGATAAATACCAAATGAATATCGAAATGTTGTCTTCGAAACAGGTTGTTGTCCACAAGCTTTATTACTTTCCTTTTTAACCGCCGCCGCGCTTTGGTTTCTAGATCTGGTGGATAGATGGCACTTGCTTCCCATCTCAAGTAGCTCACCGGTAGCAGTTGAAATGATGAAGTTGTTGACACGAAGGGGCAGAAGGGGGAATCTTCATCATCGCGACTCGGTTACACGGCCTCCGATTGGCCTTGAGTCCCGGATGTTATTGGCAATCCGTCAATGTCCTCTCATTCCAGCAATAAGCTGGTTATTAACGCTGAAATTGTTAGGTAACTTGCAGGTGCACTTCAAACACTAATTACCCCTGACAATGCACATGTAAGCAGAACACTGAGAGAAAGGACCATTACATGTTTCCAAAACGAAATGGTCTTACTCTTACCGTTAGATGGGCGCATTGATTAATCTCGGGCGTCGTCAAAGGTCAGACACTGTGGGGGTAGAAGAAACCCAGTTCTAATTTATGATAATCAAGGCGTCCACATGCACACCTCAGCTCACCTTAACTTAGCCCGTCCGGTTTTCAAAATACTTTCTTCAGTCAGTCGGCACATACACTCACACACAAGTCAGACCACCGACAGTGCTGGGTAGTGGAAATTATTGTACTCTTAGTAGCACCTAATGGCAGGTCATTGGCTTTGGCAAGTGCTAAATCTGTTCCCTCAAAATTTCTTTCCTGGTTAAAATCCCCTTCCTAACGCTCTATTAGATTTTGGAGATTTCTACTTCCCTCTTCCATGCAGTGTACTGTTAGTTTTTTCAGTGCCCATTATTATTATTATTATTATTATTTAAAGTTATTTATTGTAAAGACACGGACGGAGGAAACAGTGCTGGTTTTTCATTAACATACTGAAAATACTGTTGTAAAATTTCGAGGAAACTTGTGTATTTATTTTTTTTAGAAGGATAATTATAGTCAAGGGCGTGACCTCAAATTGCGATAAATTCTAAAGTGCATTACCCTTAGAATTATGATATACTGCAGCATATGTACCTAGATACATGCGTTCGGCAGTATAAATACTGCATTACAGTATACATTGTAACAACACCATGAAAAATTATCTTCTTTGTTTAAAGATTTTGAAAAAGTTAATGTAATGAATGCTTTATAAGCCAAAAGGTATTTACGTACTTTTTTCTTTAATTGTAATGTATAATTTTATACATTTCAGTATGCACTCAGTTGTTGAAAATTGTTTTCATTCATACGTACTGCAGTACACAGCTAAAACACTATGCATAATTAGTTGAACACTATGAATAATTACTATTTTAATAATTATTTTATACCTAAAATATTTCTACTGACGTTAACCGTAAAACACGTATTGGAATGCTATATTTGATCATTCGTGCTCCTTTTAATCTTTATCAGTACAAATAATTACTTTAATAATTGTTTTATACCTCAAATATTTGTACTGACGAAGATTAAAAGGAGCACGAATGATAAAAAATTATGGTATTCCAATACGTGTTTTTATAGCTAACTCCCACTCCCGCATTTTATGCATCGTTACTTAAACCTGCAGTGAATTTGCAAGTACTTAATAAGTAGATTGTAATTTTTGTTCATGCTTCTGATGGAAGTTGTAATTTTCCCTGTGACAGTGGAGGCGGAACCGCCCGGTCAATAATTTCAGCCAAGATTTTTATTTCATTGTTACTATTATTATTATTATTATTATTTTATTTTTTATATGTGGTTGTTGCGATTTGCCTTAGAACGTTCCTCTAAGTAAGTGTTTTGGTAGTCCTAATCCCCAACAAAGCTCCTTTGGCATTGTTTTTCTTCTGTTTGCTCCGGGAAGCGAGAGGGAGCTGGTGCACCACGATTCGAAATGTCGGGCCCGGTCTACGAACTTCACTTTCCGCCGCCGCTGCCCTGTTATATCACATAATTATTTTAATAATTATTATTTAATAATTGTGGGTTCTGTTTCCAAGGCTGTGACTAGCTGTACTTAGAGGGGGCTCACCCCCTGCAAAGCAAGTAAGCCCCTCCCCTGGAAAATGAATGTTGTTGTAAATACTCCGAATCTTTATTTTCTGTGGTTTATGAAAATTTCTTTTTTATTTCTCTATAAGCAGAAATATGTTACCTTATTTATTCGTGTAAATGCATTTTAAAAAAACAAACAAAGCAAATTAAAATGATACAACACGAACAATGTATAACTCAAAAGAAATTATTTCTCGAAGTTAATGATTTGGAACAGCTACGCCAGTGTTTCTCTGGAAAGAGAGAAATGCCTTTTTATTATTATTGTTCGGGTGAAACGTAAAATTTAAAAGAATATTATATAAAAAAAAAGGAGAAAGTGAAAAGAAAAGTGACTGATGTGGAGGCATAGTTGCGAATGACTAAAACATTGTTCGTCACTTGGTAAGTGACTATGCGATGCTAACCTGCTGTTAGACGCTTTTGCAATATTTCCCTTCAGACATTGGAAAATAGTGCCAAAAGAAAATCTTTGTGCGGCAGAGAGAGAGAGAGAGAGCGGTTTGTTTTTGTTTTTTTTTCGATTGGAGGTTTAACGACCACCGTGAGCAACTCAATGGACTATAATAAGCTGTCGTCGCCCGTCCCTATTTTAGGTCCACTGGTTCCAGGAAAGGGAGAGAGCCAGTGCTTTAAGACAAACATAATATCCACGCCTCACCGGGATTTGAACCCGGACCCATCGCGGATGAATGGTCATAAGCCAGCGCTTAGATCACTACACCACCGGGGTGGCAAAGAGAGCGTTCAACTTTTTCCGGTTCATTGCTTTAGTGTCAGTTGGAGTAGTTTTTACGGTACTTTGTGTAAGAGATGAGGGGCTAGCTGGCAGTAATCTTACGCTAACGGTTTTTGACCGGAGAGGGAAGGGATTTCTTCTGTTCAGCACTGTTTGAAGAGGCTACCTCCTGGCACCAGCGAAGAAGAATGCGCGATTAAAGCTGGAGAAATTTTTAAACCGAAGAAGCGGAGTAGAAAGTGTCGAAATACGACACGAATAACTCTTCGATGACATTGCGTGGATCCACGATGTTGGAACTTGGACTTAGCAGAGCCCGCCCAGCCGCTGGCAACTGCTTATTGTTAGTCGCAACTGCCGTGCTCTAATGGTTTTGGTTCTGGTTTAGCCTCGATGATTGAGAAGGAGACGATGTGCGAACATAGAAAGATGCGTAATTGCGAAGAGAGAATTGAATAAGAAGTTTGTGATTTATTTTTTGTACTAACGTGTGTATCTTCGTGTATATATTTATTTGTGCATATAAATATAGATTAGCAATCTCATCCTTGTCGCCTATCATTTTGTCGGAGTGACTCCTCAAAAAAGTAAGAATATTCATTTGCAAACAGATATTCGAAACACACGGAAAGGGACCAGGGTAATCAGGTAAAACATAATTTTTTATGCTAGTTTTATTTATTTATTTACTTTTTTTAAATTTATTACCTTCAGCGATAAGGAAACTGCAGCTCAACCACCATCAAGCAAATTCAGTGAATGTAATTTATATTTTATATTTCAAGACAAACCAGTTTTCTTTCTGTGCTTTTTTTTTTTTTTTTTTTACAGATTTTATGTTTAATTTTATTGTTTCTGCTTTTGAACATGGAAAATTATTCGTTCGTGAACTTAACGAAAGGAGCGGAAAAATAAGCAAAATTTGCATTTGTATTAGTGGAAAAATATAGTTTGCAGTTAAACACAGAGCCTCCCCCCAAGATGACTCCTAACCCCCTTCCCTGATTCTGGACCTATCTACCACCCTATGTGTTTCCTAATTATACGTAGCCTTCGTGTTAGCTTTCTTCCTTTCAAATCCGATTTTCTCTCTATCATTGGCACAATAAGCAACTTTATAGATCCTATTTGCCAGTTAATGAGAATACACTTTCAGGGCATAACATTTCCTGAGATCTGTGCAGTTATATTTTCATTTGCATGTACATTGAGGGTTCGCTTCCAGTTAAAAGTGCAAATTTTCGCAGCTCAAACTAAAGACTTGATATTACTTACTCTGCTTGGTTTTTTCAAAGAAAAAAAAATACTGTTAACAGCGACTGAGCGTTGTCTTTGGCTATGAGGACGTGAATAACTAACTGATGCTTTTTATTTGATGTCCAAACATATTACAATAATTTTTAAATTATTTATCACCAGTGAAGCGGGAACGACGAAACAGAAAGCAGAGAATTCTGTTGTAAGAAGGTTGAATGGTAAGAAATTACTAAGTTGGAATACGGAGGGAAGAACTGATGGAAGGCAGTCAAATTTATCGAAATCGTAGGAAACAAATTCATCTAGATCGAAATCGTCGAGACCAAATTCATCGAATGGGCACGTTACCGAAAGACGACTTTTTCGAAAATCATGAGACGATTTTTTTCGATTTTTTCATTTAATAACTTAGATATGCAATATAGTTATTTTTCTTAATACGTAGTAACTGTAAAACAGCGTTTAAAAGCGCTCATGATCAGTGTAAAAAATATAGTTGACATGGACTTTTTCCTGTATCAGCATAGAGAATTTAATTTTTCGTTGGTATAATGCTTAATAAAGTTTTATATTTGTGAGTGGCCTAATTTAAAACATATTTTACATTTAAATGCTTTGCAACATATTTTTACGCTTAAATGTTTTTAAATCATTTTGAAATGATATAAATTATTTTGAAATTTTTTAGTGAATTTAAAAGTTGTTTAGGAGTCTTGAAAGAATTTTCAACAAATAGTTTTGTTGAAATGGCTTCTGTGAATTCTTTTAATCTTTTTTTTTCTATTGCAATAGTAATATTTGTGGCAATCCATGTGATGTATTGAATTTACAACATTTCAGTGCACGTGTTCGCTCCTAAAAAAATGTTTCAGCGCTTGTAATTTCTTAATTTGATCTCTCATATGGGGTTTAAAAAGCATAAATCATTTGCAATGTATAACTTTAAATTACTTGTCGGAGATTTATTAAATTATTCAAAAGAAATCCAAGATTCCGGGTAATCAGGTAAAAAGTTTAAAAAATAATGAAAAACATGGTATGTTTAAAAAAACAAGTGAATCTAATTTTATTATTTTCTGTTATAGAACATCCCCATTATTTATCAGTATGTAGCCCTAAAGACGTGCGTAAATAAAACTTAATCATTGATTCAGCTTCCACAAGTCATTGATCTTTAGATTTCTTTTATTAAATCATCATCATCATCATTGTCAACCATTATCAATCCACTGCTGGACGAAGGCCTCCCCAAGTTTCCTCCACAACGGTCTGTCTTGTGCCAGTCTCCTCCATGTCACTCCCGCATACTTTCGAATTTCATCCACCCATCTTCCATGTGGTCTTCTTCTGGATCTTTTCCTGTCCCTTGGAATCCAATCTAAAATTTCGGCTGTCCATCGATGGTCTGTTCTTCTGGCAGTATGTCCAGCCCATTGCCATTTCAGGGATTTAACTCTGATCATGATGTCTTCCACTCTTGTCATTTTTCGGATCCACGTGTTCCTCTTCTTATCTCTCCTGGTTACACCAAGCATGCACCTCTCCATGCTACTTTGAGTTGTCTGCAGCCTTTGTATGTCTCTTTTAGCTAAGGTCCACGTCTCTGCACCATACGTAAGCACTGGAAGGATGCACTGATCAAACACTTTTCTTTTAAGACATAATGGCATATTGCTCTTGAAAATTATGCTGTTTCTTCCAAAAGCTCTCCAGGCAAGTTTTGTACGCCGATTAATTGCTTCACCAATGTGACCCTCACTTGATATCTGCTGTCCAAGATAAACGTACGTGTCTGTTATCTCCAGCTTTTCTCCATCAATCGATAAATCTTCATTTCTTGTAAAAGCATTGTACATCACTTTTGTCTTCTGAAAGTTCATTTTTAATCCCACTTCTTTACTCTTGTCAGCAAGTTCCTGGATCATACTCTGTAGCTCTGATGGGGTAGTTGTAAAAATGACTATGTCATCAGCAAAACGAAGGTGGGTTAGATAATCTCCATTAATCTTTATCCCTTTGTTTTCCCAGTTCAGTGATTGAAAGACATTTTCCAATGTGGCATTAAAGAGCTTCGGAGATATGGTGTCACCTTGTCTCACTCCTTTTCCAATTTTTATGTGTGTTGTATTTTCAAACAGCCGAATCTTTGCACTTGCATTTTCATAGATGTTATTAATAATATTAACGTATGCATCTTCAATACCGCAGGATTTCAGAGCCATTGCAACTGCTGATGGTTTCACCGAATCAAAGGCTTTTTCATAATCGATAAAAGCCATGCACAATGGAAGTTCATATTCCCTCGCTCTTTCAATTAGTTCTCTCAGTACGTGGATATGATCTATTGTGCTGTAGCCACACCTGAATCCAGCTTGTTCTCTCGGTTGAGCCATGTCGAGTGTCACCTTCAAGCGGTGTGAAAGAACTTTAGTGAAGATTTTATAAACCACTGATAGGAGGCTGATAGGTCTGTAGTTCCTGAGATCCTCAATGTCACCTTTTTTATGTAGCAAGATCATTGTAGCGTTGTTCTAATCCTCAGGAATTTCCCCTTCATTAAGGCATCGAGTAAAAATTTGGGCGAGTACTGTTTCGATTTCTCCACTTGCTTCTTGTATGATGTCTACAGTAATTCCATCTTCTCCTGGAGCTTTTCCCCGCTTCATGTTCTTGATTGCATGTGCAACTTCTGCTGGACGGACTAGAAGAACTCTGGTACTGGTACCTTTCATGATGTCTGGAGTACATGTATCATTCCTTTCATATAATTTGGAGTAGAAATCTTTCACTCTTGCCAAAATTTCGCCTCTATTTCTTGTTATAGAACCATCTTCTTTTCTCAGAGCCATAATCTGTTTTCTTCCCTTACTGAGATGTCCCTTTGCTATCTTTAGGCTTTGGTTGTTTTCAATTGCTTTCCTTACCAGTTCACAGTTGAATTTCCTTACGTCTTCAGTGATACTTTTTCGTACTGTCTTGCATAGCTCTATATATTCCACTTTGGAAGTCACATCTTCTTTAGTTGTCCTCATCACTCTTCTTTTTTGCATCAACATTTTGGTTTTTCCTGACAATTTGTTCGCATGCAATTTGTTCTTAGACCCAGCTAATTTTGTTGCTGTTTCCATAAGAGCTTTGGTTACTTTTCTGTTAACTTCAGAAATATCCACTTCTTCCGATGTTAGGCCTTCTAAAGGAGAGAATCTGTTCTTCAGTTCCAATTTGAAGGTATTATGGTGTTTTTTAAGGTTGGTTATGTCAATACATTTTGTTTGTCTTATGAGCTTGCTGCGTTCGAGTTTAGTGTTGAGGTGCATCTTACATCTCACCAATCTATGGTCACTGCCTGTGTTGAACTTGTTTAGCACACTGCAGTCTTCTATGACGAATTTTTTGTTACACATAATAAAATCAATTTCACTTGTCGTCCCATTTGGATGTCTCCATGTCCATTTCCTGTGTGGCTTTTTCTTGAAAAAGGAGTTTAAGATGAAAAACCCTTCTGCCTCTGCAAACTCTATGAGAGTATTTCCACGCTGGTTTCTGTTGCCGTTACCGAATTTACCTACTGAAGTTTCATTCTGTTGCCGTTGCCCTATTTTTGCATTGAAATCTCCCATAATTATCTTCAAGTGCTGCTTACCTTTATTATTTAGATCACGAATTTCCTCATAAAATTCTTCAATTTCTTCTTCAGCATGACTTGTGGTGGGTGCATAAGTTTGAATAATCTGAGCCTGGTATCTTCTCGAGAGTTGGATAACGAGTAGTGCAGCTCTGTCAGAGGAACTTTCAACTTCTACAACTTTATCCTTCAGTTTCTTGTTTATTATAAATCCAACACCACTAGTTCTGCCAGTATCTGTCCCACGATAGTAGAAGAGATGTCCACTTTTCAGTTTAATGAGATCTTCTCCTTTTCTCCTTACCTCACTTAGCCCGACGATGTCCCACTTGATCCTTTGTAGTTCCTCTTCCAATTCAAGAAGCCTTGAATCAGAAGATAGGGAGCGTCCGTTGTACGTAGCCAAGGTCAGCATCAGATGGCAGCCTAGTCCGGTCCTCCGGGGATTCTTAGCACCCTCTGCCTTCATGTCGCACTGGCCGCTGCCTTGGCCAGGTACATTCCAGCTTCCGGAGACTGAGGGCCAAGATTTAAGTTGTGGAGTCATTTTGGAGGGGTTTGGCCATAACTCACCACGCTGGCCAAGCCGGTTGGTGAGTGTGGGATAGCATTTCCTCTAATCACGATGGTATAGTTATACCGCTATTGGCGGTCGTCAGAGCCCCTTTAGTGGGAACAGGATGTACCACGAGAAGGCGGGGTTGACATTTGTCAAGGAGAGGCTGTGATGTTACGCATCACCTGACCTTACATCCCTTTATTAAATATTGTACTGTAAATGGAATGAATATTATTTTAAAAATGAGAGAAAAATTAACTATATTGGAAAGCTTTCTTCAATTCATATGCTTAACCAAAACATGGAAACTCCCAGTATCGGCCTCCGAATTGGCGTTGTCACTCCTTTAAGAAATATTACGTGGGTTTAGGAGATTTTAAAGGATCTTAGAATTGATTCTCTTCCAAACAAGGAATATTCTATCCGTAAGTCATTTTTTCAGTCATCAGTGAAATGTTCGAAGGAGCTATGAGGCTGCAAGGGTTATGAGAAGTTGTAAAATAGTGTTCCAAGGCAGTTTTTCTTTATATTGAAGAGCCGTTTCAGGAAGCGTTAAGTGCTTTTTATCGTTTTATTAGACTACGCTGCAATCGTGTGCATTGTGAATCGTAAGACAACCAAGATAGCTAAAGGAGTCTGACGGCAGACAGAGCGAGGGATTCCCCCCCCCCCTTCTCTCTCTCTCTCTCTCAGGATTTGGACGGACAGAGGAGGACAGGACAGAAGTCTAGGAAGGGAGAGGGATCGTGAGACGATGATGTGAGAAGGAGGAACACTTCTGGGCAGCCGAACTAGGAAAGCGAAAGAGAATGAAAACTGGTGCAGAATTATAGAGTAAGCGCGAAAGAGCGAATGATAAGGAAACAGAATAAGTAACGAAATGAGAGATTCAAGTAGTAATTTAGTAAAATAATTCAAGGACAATCTGCACATTTACAGTAAGTGTAAGCAAGTAATAAGTAATTTGAAACTACAACTTTCTCACGACTATACAGCTTTGCCATATATTATTCGATCATTTTACAGATGATTCATTTACGTGTAATCGTAATTTTCGAAAGACATGCCCTATAATTAATTTTTTTTTCAATGATTTCGCGTTCGGTGATTTTGCATTCAGTGATTTTACCAAACGCCCTAATTTTCGAAAAACTTGCCTTGCAATAAATTATCCGTTCGAAGATTTTGCTTTAGATGTTTTCGCATTCGATTACTTCCTTTCCGATTAATTCGTCTGGGGCCGTACTGATAAAGGGCTCCTTTCAATAAATTCACTTGGATCAGTACTGATGAAGATTCCAGAGGTTTCATTTAGATGAAGTATCTCACTGAGAATTCCTAAGTTCTGGTGCAAGAGGAATGGCTGCAGAATATTCCAAATTCTGGTGCAAGAGGAATGGCTGCAGAATATTCCAAATTCTGGTGCAAGAGGAATGGCTGCAGAATATTCCAAATTCTGGTGTACAAGAAATGATTGACAGAAAATTGCGAAGGTCTGATACAAAAGTATTAGCTGATCTTATAGCCATGTGTGATACAACCCCGAAGAAACTGGCGAACCGACTACGTAGACGAATTACCAGTGCGATACAGAAGGCTGTTCATATACAGTGAAACACGTTCCAAATTTTTTGCCAATTAAAAAGTGCCCTTAAAGCTCGCATTTGATCATAAAAAAATAATCTCTTCCTTCCTCTCTCTCTCTCCTTTTTTTTTTTTTTTTTTTTTTTTTCGCGTGAAATGGGCTTTTTTTTATTTCAATAGCAACTAAATTGACGAGCAAATATCGTACTGAACAATGATATGCAACGCACAATAGCTGGAGATCATTCTACTGAATTATTTAGGTCGTGATTTTGAATCTCAATGTTCAGCAAAACATTTTGATATGCAATGAAAACAAGCATTTGCCAATCAAGCTTCTGCTTTTAATTTTCGTTTTCTTCCATTTTTTAAATTTATTTTGGCGCTGTCGAAACCAAACGTACCAAGAACTTTAAAATTATAAAAATTTCACTTCAGTACTGACGAAATGTAACTCGATGTTGTTTATCACTCACAAACCGCATGTTTCTAATTTCAAAACAATTTTAGTATTTCCAATTAAATTATATTTAATGTAATGACGTCCCGAAGGACAATTGGTCAGTGAATGTTCAACTAATATGACTCGTACATCCAAGGGTTTGAAAATTTTATGTACAAGGAAAGTATTTAAATCAAAAGAACCAAAAAACTAGTGTTCTCCCGCGAAGATAATAGATTTCTGACTACTAGGGAAAATTAACCTTGTTAGAAAAAATTTGAGAAAGGTTAGACTGTCCGCAAAGAAAACGATGTTATTTTTGCTGGGGCAAATTTAATAGCAACTTTATTTACGAAACACACTGAGGTAATTTTTAAGATTTTATATTACAGGCTGCAAAATAATTCCTGCACTCCCCCCCCTCCCCCATTTCCGTCCGATACATACACATTAATTTTGGAACTGTTTTGAATTTTTTGCACTTTTTGTAATACAAAAGAATCCAAAGTTTGGGGTCTTTTTTTTTCTTTTTTATGTTCCGTCCATCCATTTTTTATAAATTTAGTGAAACCTGAAAAGTTTACCCGTACAGTAAAGTAAACATTACACAGTGCCACCAGCACCAATCGCACGCATTGGTTTAAACGATTTCTCTATTTTTTTGTTTGGGGGTGGGGAGTGGGCTTTAACGACCACCGTGAGCAACTCGATGAACTATAAGCAGTCGCCTGTCTTTAATACAAGGCCACTGGCTCCACGGAAGGGAGAGAGCCAATGCCGTAAGACATACACAACATTCAGAACTAACTGAGATTCGAATCCGGACTACCTCGGACGAATGATCAGAAGCCAGCGCTGAGGCCACTGCGCCACCTGGGCGGCGAACATTTTTATGCTTAGGAGAAGGTATGAAAGCAATTGTTTTCGTTAATTGGGGTTGAGGAGAAATAACACGCCGGCACAACACGTCCCTCCGCCTTAACACCCTTCCTTCGAGCCAATAACCTTGTCTTGCACTCATCTCTTGCAAAGCAGCTCTATCCAACCTCCTCATGCTTCCCTGGCTATACTAACATGAAAAAAGGGGCTTAAATTAAGGATTTGGAAGAGTGGAGAACTATTGAATTTTTTCATGGCCATGCTAATGCTATTTTGATCACCTTTCTACGGAGAAGAAAACAACCCACCTTCTAGGCGAAAATACGTAGGGATACATGACGAAAAGCACGAGACTCTTTATTATTTGGGAAAATTCAGATTATATTTTAAAGTTAAAAAAATTGAAAAATGGCATACCTTGAACTCGGTGGGCAAGAGAAATTTTAGGGAGAGTCAGCTCCAACCCACCTTGCACCTCTTCGGCGACGTCCCTGTTGGATCATAGTGGTCTTATAGCAGTCTCCCATCTCTTATTTCGGGCACTGGTTCCACAGGAAAGGAACATATTTTTCGCCATCAGACAAACACACTACCCATGCCTCGAAAACGGCCCAGCTCGGATGGATGGCCAGAAGCCAACACCTCAAACCACTCGACTACTGGAGCTGCCATATATACAGTATGGACATTCGGTTAAAGCGCTAGTATGTTTGCATGTAAAACACAGTTTTCTGTATTTTTTAAATGCAGTTAAACTTGACTAATTCGAACGTATATAATTCGAACTTTTTCCTTGGTCCCTTGAATTTTCTATTAAAACAATGTAAAAAATCACATGTAAATCGAACTGTTGTTGGATAATTCGAAGTAAAATGCCGCACAGACCACAAAAAACAGCCTGCAGTATCGCGTAGGCAACATGTTATACTGCTAGGCGAGCAGCGATCGATACTGTCACGTGGCACGCACGTGTAGCCGCAAGTACGCCATTGTCCTATGCCACGCCTGTCGGCGATCTGATGCTTTCAGTTCAGTGAGCTTGCATACATGGAAGGAGTACGCCGTCTTAGTCTTTTCTTACCGAAGTGTCACTGTCGTCTTTATTTTGTTATTTCTATCACACAGTGTATTGTATTGTGGTTTTGTCTTTGTCGAAACCAAAACATGTTCAATCAAAGCAGTGACATTTGGACATGATGCAGGTGTTCCTTATGAGGATTTTGTGAACTTGGACGAGAATTTAGAATAATGTGCGGCGAACTGACAGATGTAGAAATTTTGGCAGTTGTTATGAACAATAGAAATGTCAGTGCATCTTCAGATGAAGAAGAGGGACTGCCGGAACTTCCAGGGAAGCCATCCCCAACATCTACACAGGCCATGGACCACATTCAAGAGTTGAGACGGTTTGTTGAGCGACAGCAGAAGGTAAGTGACTCTGTTTTTCAGGCGCTCAATAAACTAGAAGAGTTTACTACAACACAGAGAATTAACTCCAAAAAACAATAAAAAACTTCTAGCTTTTTAAAAAAGTAAAAACTACCGTACATACTGCCATGAAAAGTTTTTGAATAAAATGATACTGTATTTTACTTCACTGAATTGATGTTTGAAGTTATTTTTCTAGCACATATTAAAACTTTCCTAATTCGAATATTTTTAGTGGTCCCTTCAGCTTCGAATTAGCCAAGTTTGACTATATAATTATCGAAATAAAATCCTTTGCCCTCCTTTTCTTTCAAGTTAACCACGAAAAGCGTTGCTACGCCTACAGAAGTATAGTGCCTTTGCACCGCTACGGCGCACTAAGCTCCTTCTTAAAAGAAGAAAGTTGGTGGTCAGGCTGTGATGCACGTATTTTACTATATCCCGGTTGATTAGCTTTTGGGTATGATGTCCCACCATTTTACCATTTTACTGCATTGTATTCTCATAAGGGTAAAACAAAAAAATTTCAAAACAACAATACTTTTCACAACGGCGCCACGCCATGAGTGTGATGAGAGATGTGATGTCGTGTCATCGTAATGATGTGATCTAGAATGAAATCAGCATTAGGAACTAAAGTAAACACACAAAGTTCATGTATCCGCACTCTCTCTATCATGTTTTCTCTCTCCTAACGCACACGCGCACGTACACACACACACACACACACACACACACATATATCTTCATGTGCGTATGTGTGTACATATATACGAATTTCAGCAAAATATCTATGCCAGCCGTTCTTGGTTTGGGCCATTGTATTGTTACGATTAATTCAAGGCGTGCAAATAAACCATGATTTTTTTCTTTCTTTCTTTCTTTTTCCTTTTTTTTTTTTTTTTTTTTTTTTTTTGCTGGTTGAACGATCACCAGGAACAACTACTACGGCTATGAAAAGTCACCCGTTCGTAATTTCGGGCCACCCGTTTCCGAGGGTCCAGCGTCGTAAGACAGGCGCACCACTTGTGCTTCTTCTGGGGGTGAAACCCGGGCCCAGCTGGGATAACTAGCCAGAATCCTATGCCTCTGACTACTCGACCAACGGGGTTGCTTATTTGTTTTTACGAAGGTAAGCACCTAACTAAAGTCTGCGAAGTTTTTGCTCGGAAATTTTAATTCCGATAACAGTGCTTTTCCTGGATTAATATTTAATGCTTAGCAAAGGTTTTGTTGTTTTTTCATTATATTATTTTGAATGCATTTAGTCCAGCATCGAATAAGATGCTACTTGTAGGTCCCGTAATCTCCTTGCTAAGCTTTGGAGCTTCACTGGAGTTCGTTAGCAAAATTGCATCCTTTGGAGTGTTAAACTGCTGGAAGTCAGTGGGTGCCAAATCCGGGCTGTAAGGGATAATTGGAGAAGAATGGTCTAACACAATGATGCAATAGCTTCCTATGTTTGCAAACAAGTGTGAGGTTGGAGTTATTCATGAAAGAAGGCCCTCGTTCATGGTGAAAAAAACCCTGCATATGTGTTTTTTCAGTTTCTGCAATGGTCCCACATACCACTCGAAATTGATCATGTTGCCTTTCGTCATGAAGTCTACAAACAAGATCCTATCTTTTCCCCAGAAGACTGTTGTCATGACTTTACCCAAAGAAACTTAAATTTTTTTATTTTTTTTGCGCGGAAATCCCTGATAATGTCATTCTGTCTATTGCTTTCTGTTTCAGTGTTGTCATGATGGATCTTTTGTATCAATGTCTTTCCAAGTTTCATTATCAGAGGTCTGTAATGAAGGACATGACCTCTAATTTTTCTATGCCAAGTTCATTGCACTATTCACGAGTTGTGATGCGGGCGGTTTTCTTTAATCAGTCCAATAATCTGGCTTTTCTTGTCTGTCGTCACTACCGACGCTGGCTGGCCGCTTCGCGATTTGTCACCGATATTGGTTTCAAAACTCTTAAAGCGTCTGACTCAAAGTCTATAGCTGTGCTGATGTCACCAGCTTTGTGACCATAAACATTTTTTAGAAGAGCACGAATTTCGATCGGATTAACTTCCTCCTCAGTAAGCTGTTCAATCACTACCCTATAACTCATACGTCATCCACCACATCTGCCATTTTGCCTCCCTTTTTTGTACGCTGACGTGATTCTCTTCGGTGGAATCAGATATTACTTGTGTCCATTCCAAGGCGTGCGCAGCTTTCTGCTGCCCTTTTTTTAAAGAAATAAAACAAGAGGCATTACTGTCGTACCGGTCCTTACAATGAATTTTTCGGAAGGTAGCAGCACTACGTTTCATGTAATTTCATTCCAAACATAGCGTCTTTCCTGTGCTTGTCTACAACAGGGAAATAATGAAATGTTGAAAGTCTGGAATGTCACTCCAGATACCTTTACTGAGCATACGTCGTCCCAGTAAAGGGGCAAATTTCCGATAAGTGTTAATTGATAACACAGTCGTTGATACCAATTAACACTTATTGAAGGGTGTACAACGTGTGCATGTATATGCACCCTTCATTTTAGCGGTAAGGCTTCTGCTTGAAATCACTGTGAAAAGTGCGGTGAAACATTTTTTTTAGGGTAAGAATAATGGTTGGGAAACTTTCGGAACAGGGGTTGGGCGACTTCTATCGGAGTTGTATACCGTGCAGTGCAATTTTTTATGCTGATCAAATCCCCTGTTAAATCTCCACACTGTTCACCCATATTTTAAAAATAAGTTATTGAATTTTCATCTAGGAATTGGAAATGAGTGACGGCTTTTCATGTTAAGTATCGGTTTCGAGCGGAATGGAAATGTGTGTTAAGCTACCAATAAACAATCATGAAATTTTATACTAGTTTCTAATATAATCTCTCTCTCTCTCTCTCTCTCTCTCTCTCTCTCTCTCTCTCTCTCTCTCTCTGAGCATACAAGAACACAGTGTATTCTCCTGCTCTTACTTTTTCCTCGGTGTTAAAAAAAATACTGAACACCTCTCGTCGTTTTATGTCTTAAGGTCGTCTGGTGAGTGTTTGAGATGAAGTGCGCAAACATTTTGCGGTGTTCATAGCAGTTATCATCGATTAGCGATGATAATTGACGAAAACATGTTAAAGAAATGAAAATTGAAGTCATTAAAATATGTTGCTTTTACCTATTAAAAACATAATAAAAACGCACATAGAAAAAACATCTGTGAGCATTTGACATAACGCGTTATCTGTGGCATGAAGAATTTAAGTACATCACGAATGCATCGTAAGTTCTTTGTGTGTCAATTTTTTTGATGCAACATCTGAAAAGCGTCGTAAAAACAAATATCAAGCTTCGAATGCAGTGATGACTTTCACTGAACCTATACAAAATCGAATGAGAGCGTGCATATTTTTTTTATCGATATATCCGTCTTGCACTATATTATCAAAAGTACTGGGACACTACCAAATATTTGCATAAGTGCAAAGAACGGTTGCGTAGGAAGATGCACTGTGAGTGGGGAGGTACGTATATAATGCTGAGATGTTCTGTACTGTACTTTCTGAGTTGTAGGTGGGCTGGTCATAGGATGTCATTTGAGTAACGTTTCCATACGGAGCATTGCAGCTAAAGTACACATACCAATATCGACTGTAAGTGATGTCGCCAAGAGATGGATGCAGGACGGTGCAACTACAGTAAAAATCGTTTAGGAAAGCCGCGCAAACTGACGGAACGTGACAGAAGAGCCATGGTAAGAAATGTTAAGAAATCCCGTTCTTCCTCTGCCGTTTCCATCACTGCTGAAAATGCAAGAAATGCTTGTAATGGCTCGGCTAGTGCCATTGCTATCAGCATAAAGTTACACAGTGTGGGTTATTATGGTAGAGAAGCGGCACACAAGCCACACATAACTATATACCGTGAATGCGAAGCGCCATTTGGAGTGGTGTGTCTCCCGTTGTTCCTGGATTGTGGGCGACTGGAAAGCTGTTCTTCGGAGTGATGAGTCACGCTTTTCACTTTTGCAATCTGATGGGCGTGTTTGGATGTCGGACTATATTATTCCAACTGTTAAGTTCGGCGGAGACTCAATCCTGGTATGGAGCTTTTTTTTTTTTTTTTCTTTCCTTCTTTGTTTTTTTTTCTTTCTTTCTTTCTTTTTCTTTCCTCCTTTTTCTTTCCTCCTTTTTCTTTTTTCTTTCTTTTTTTTTCTTTCTTTCTTTTTTTCTTTCTTTTTTTCTTTCCATCTTTTTCTTTTTTTTCTTTCTTTTTTTTTCTTTCTTTCTTTTTTTTCTTTTTTCGTGGACGGATCTCTGTCCGTTGGTTATTATACCACAAACCATGAACTCTGAAGTGTGCCTCGACGTTCTGGATAATTCTTCCATATTAATAATGTGGCAATATTATGGAAATGACGTTATCTCTTCCAACAGGATTGAGCTCTCTGCCACATTGCACGATGTGTGCAAGACTGATATCTTGAAAATAAGGTGAAATTGTTAGACTGACCTGCTCAGAATCATGATCTTAATCTCATGGAACACTTCTGATGAACTGGAGGGACGGATACCAAATCGACCACAACGACCATCTCTCCTCTTCAGCAGCTTTGCAGGACAAATGGCAAGCAATTACTGTCAAGACCTATGGGAAATTTTTTGATAGTATGCTTCGACGTGTTGCCGCTGTCATACAAAGAAAAGGTGGATCGACTAACTACTGATTGCGATAATAAAGTCATTTGTTCCAACACATTGTGGTGTCTGAATACTTTTGATAATATGGTGTATGTGTCTAAAGGCAAACCCTTCTATTTCTTTACGCATTGGTGACTTGATTGATGGCTGACTTTCCTCTGATAGATTCCTATATTCTTCGAGTTACCGGGGGAAAAATGGGCTTCGAAGCTGAACAGAAAATAGGCTTGTCTCCCTTAGTAAGAGTACATATTAAGAACATGTTTGACAGTATTTTTAAGCTTTTCGCAATCTTTTGTGCTTATCAGAAAGCCAACAGTTAATCCTCATAAGCAGAGTGCAGGTGGATTTTCAACATAAAGTAGTCTTTTTTTTTTTTTTTTTTTTATACTGTTAAACTGAGAGACTACGAAAAGAAAATTGTTTTCTATAAAACTAAAGGGATAAAAACTGGAAACCTTCCATGAAAAGTTACTGATACACTTTTCGAAATTCATCAGATTCAGAAATAGTGAAATATACAATAATAATGAAAAATGACTCTGAACCGATAGGCAAAGCTTGTGTATCTCAATTAAGAGACCAAAAGCAAAAATTTTATTTTTGCAGTGCTGGCAGAGACGAGATACCGAGGGCATTCGTCACTAACGATCGGTTCTCCCGTCGCCTATAATTATTTCAGTGTGGTTTAGTTAAAACGGAAAAGTAATCAATAATCGTTTCATGTTTATTCAGATTCGGTTCCTGAACGAGAAAATGTTACTTCCTTGTTTCCTGAATCAAATTTAAACAACTATTGCTGCGCTGCAGAGAAATAGTTGCTAGTGTCATTAAACTGCTATTTCAGCATTGGAAAAACACAGGATTAAAATCTTTCTTTGGTAGAAGAAATGAAATAAATTGGACTTCTGACTCTGCAGTTTTTAGAATTCTAGAAGTTCTGGTTTTCTATCCTAACCTAACACTTGTATCTTGGCTGTAGGTCTCAGATTATCATGTTCCGTCTTCGTAAAGATGTTTTACCTACTTATTTTTGAGTCCACGAATGATAATAACAAAAGATAGAAAATAGTTTCTATACTGCTTGTGGCGAGACAGTTTTCGTACTGTTCTTTCACTCTGAGAGATTTTCTATCGGAAATGTGTCTTTTATTTTTACTACTACATTTATTTATTACTGCTCAACCCCTTAACCAGCTCGAATGAATTACGGACGCCGCTAGAACGAATGAAACTGTACATCAGAAAGCGTTGTTTTTCCTTTCAGCTTTGTTATTCAAAGTGGTCATTTAGAGGGATGATCGACACTAATCCTTTCTGACTGACTACTTACCAAAAGTGCTATAACAATACCACCTGCCAAAAGATCTATGACTAAGAAATGAGAGAGAAGATGTTTGAATCACTCGTTTTTACCCAGTGGCATAATGCCCGTGTCAGGGGAAATGTCCCTTCCCCGTCATGCCGTGGGTCATGGAGTAGAGAACAGAGGACTAGAAACAAGCTACAATTACTATAGTGGCAGGTTTATGGTCGGTATTCTTGAGCTGAGATGGAAAAGATTTATTTTGCCGTAGCTTATGTAATACCCAGTCACTGTGCGAACATTTTTGTTTGGGGAGTGTGGGAAATTTTAGGCACAATTTGGGGCTCTTCTCTCTCTTTCTCTCTCTCTTTTTTTGTTTGGGGTTTAACGACCACCGTGAGCAATTCCATGGGCTATGAGCAGTCGCCCGTCCTTAACTTAGGGCCACTGGTTCCAGGGAAGAAAGAGAGCCAGATGTCTTGTTGTTTTATCTTACGGCACTAATGCCGTAAGACAAAACACAACATCCATGCCTCACCGGGATTCGAACCCGGACCCATCTCGGATGAATGGTCTAAACGCTGGGTGCATCGGACTATTCATCCGAGATGGTTCGGGTGAATCCCGGTGAGGCATGGATGTTTGTTCCCTCACCGGGATTCACGGTGAGGCATGGAGATAGTTCGGGTGCATCGGCAGCTTAAAGGGTTAAAGTCATTGTCATTGTTGTAATTCTGTGACTTAAGTTAGGTCACCGGCTGCACTTTAGAGTTCGTCGAAATCGTTTAGCATTTAGTTTTTTCAGTGGTATTTTTTTATTTGACGTTTTTTTCGTGTTGACTCTTAAAAAGGATAAAAAAATAATTCCTGTGTGATAGCCCTTGATATATGCTGAATGGATAGAAATCATGGGATACCTGCCTAGGAATGGGTAGGCCCACCTTTCGCCTGGATAGGGGCAGTCACATGATAAGACACTGAGTTCACTAGGTCACATAAGCGTTCCACAGATATCGCCACCCCTTTCTTGCTGCACCGCTGTCCATAATTACGTCGCATTCCCGGGTGGGGGATATATAGCTCAAACAAACTGTTCCACAGCATCCCAAAGATTTTTCACAAGGTTTGTTCATGCCCGGTGAGCGGGGGAGGCCATTCCAGGGTGGAAACTCCTGCTAAATGCTTTTCCAACCATATTCTAGTCACCACGGCTCTGTGGGGAAGCGCATTATCCAGTTGGAGGAGTCCATGCATGATGACCATAAACGGATGCAGATGGTCTGCAAGGATTGACACGTAGCGTGCACTGTTCAGAGATGCATCTAGATCTTTTTTTTTTTTAGATCGGTGGTACGTGAAGTGTTATACAGTATTATAAATGTGAATGAGAAGAGGAGGGTGGCGAAGATTTTAAAACATGAATAGAGTTTAATAATTATTTTTCCCCTGCTGGCCTTTAGAATTTTAGGGATTTATGGTACATAAGATAATAAGAACAAGAGAGGTGGTACATTAGGACGAAAAAGTTGAAAAACACTGATCTACTACCAGAGCTCCCAATGTGTGCCAGTGAACACTCTCCAGACCATAACCGAACGTCCACCAGCCTGAATAGTTTTTTGTTGACATTCCTGTTCCATCGCTTCGTACGATTTCCGCCAGATCCTCACTCTCCCGTATGTGTGCGAAATAACTGGAAACGGGACTCAGTGGACCAGGAAACCCCTCACCAATCAACCAAGGTTTAGTGCCGATGTTTTTTCGATCATTTGATGTGTAGAGTACGTTGATGTGGCGTTAACAATGGAACAACGGTTTATCGGTTGCTCCCATAATCTGTTGTGTCTAATGATCGCCTGCGGTGGCCTTGTGGAGATGTTTTTCTGGCACCTCGCCCGTTAAAGTCAGCGGGAATTTGTGCCACTCTCGCTCTGCTGGTGGTAATTTTGCAACTATATGCGAGACAGACGTCGACGGCCACGTCCATCCACTACCTTTCTCCACCCACAGCGCTGTCCACGATGTGATGTTATTCCGGAAATGACGTATTCCCGATACACTTTTGATATTGTCGAACGGAGATATTGCAATACCCTTACCATCTCCGCAATAGAGTGACCCATGCGTCGGGCACCCCTACAATCCTTTTTTCAAGCTTTGTTAACTCACGACAGTTATCCATACTGACATCGAATTTCCGTCTACGTGAATGCAGTGACTAGATGTATATCTGCCAAGCGGTGGGTTCGTCCACTATCGAGAGGGGTGATAGCGTCGCGTTGCCTAGGAGCCAGGTATCCCATGATTTCTGTCCTCTCGGTGCATGTTCTTTATTCTGTTTGGTCAAGCCACAAAAAAATACATAGCTGTTTCGTCTTACGTTCTTGAGTTTGATTCGACTTTTCCAGCGTTTTGGGGATAACAGAATTTTTAAGAAACTATGAATTTTACTGGAATGTGGGGATAGCAGTTTTACCAAACATTTGGATTGCTCATATTCGTCTGTCATCCAGTAACATTTTCTGCTTAAAATTCTGAGCTGTCACTCTCAGTTGGATAAGAAGCTGCTACGCTTATAAGGTAAAATTCTTCGCCCGTTAAGGAAACCTTGAAGATTCGATGCAGAAGGAGTGAAAACGCCGGCAAATCGTTGTCAACAGAGCTCGATCTATTATGAAGAAAATGGACATGGAATGATCTTAGCGCGAAAGAAAATTGTGGAAGGTAGAAAAAGGGCTGGAAGGTTTCTAGGGCAATACTCGTGATAGAGTTTGTAAAAGATACAAAAAGCTGCAAACCCGCATTTGCCCAAGTGGGAAAAAGAGTCGAAAAGAAGCAGTGAGGTTTGGTTACTAATCACGCGAATGTCACATTTTTGCACAGCATTAAGAGGCTTAGGATTGATTTTGATGAACTTCAGGAAATGTGCTACTCTAGAGCTGGGCGAACTAGATTTCTGCTGCCAAAATTGTTCGGAGTCTCCTCTGTCTCGGAAAGGAAACTCCAATTCCAGATGTAGTATACCACCATCATGCCATCTTTCTTGATATCTCTTTTCCAAATTTTCTATGTCTTGTAGAAAGATCTCACCATGTTCATCACTCTCACCGCTCATAAATTTTCTCTGAAAAAAAAATCGAGATGCGAGTAGTAGTAATGAAGTTTCATTGACATTCGACATTCCATTCTTCCAAAATTGTCTATTAAATTCTCCACAAGCTGCTTGTAGTTGGTGCTCTTCCTATTTCCAAGACATTCAGTCACGACAAGATGGAATTACTGCCAGGCATCTTTTTTATCATCAGTAATTTGGGTCTCTAGTTCTTCTAAGATTAGCATTGCTTTTATCTGTGGCCTCACAAATGTGCACAAAAAGTTTTGGCATCCTAGAGATTTGGAAACATTGCGCGAATGAACTTGAATGTTTGTCCTTCAGGATTCAATGCTTTCACAAACTGCTTCGCCAATCTCAACTTGATATGCAGTGAGGCTAACAAGATTTTCTGTACTGGAATGAAGGCTGTGTGTGAACGTCTGTGTACCAGCTTGCAACTTAACTCTCGGAGACCATTATTTTGTTTTATAATATTCGCTGACTGCTCTGCTGTCCCGCAAGCAAAGGAAACAAGGATACTTTGTAAATCCAGGTTGCAGGTCCAAAAGAAACCTAATCATCTTAACATCAGCACGGACATCCCAATTGTATTCATAATATTTGATTTTTTTTTTCTAGAAAAAGCTTGACATCAGTGTACTCTTCTTTCATGTGCATGGAGTGTGCTACTGGAATTGAAGAGCATACTTTTCCATTGTGCAATATCACTGCCTTCGGACCTCTAACCAAATTGTTTATAAAGAGTCTCCATTCTTCTGGTATGTGAACAATGCCAATGTTCTCAAAGAACCCATTTATATCGAAGCAATGGCTAACAGCAGCAGTCACAACATAATAGTTTACATATGCTTCAAGTCATTTTCTGTACATGATCAATTTGCGGCTGTGACCCAATAATTTCCACTCTTTCAAACGAGAAGTCCAAAGTTCTGCGTTTGGTTTTGTTAGCCCCAAGTCTCTTATTAAATCATCTAGTTCTTAGTTAATTTGGAAAATGCGGCTGAGAACTGCAAGATGCACCTTGAAAGTCCCTATCTTTGTCGTCCTCACAATCAGCACCAGACTGGACATTTTCCTGTACTGTCTCCACACACTTTGGTGGTTGTGGAATGGGAAGCTCATCGCATTGGGGAACTGGTGCTGTAGGTAATAGTATGTTGGGATATGTAATGGAATTCTGGTCTCTTCTAGGCTTCTTGTACTTGGAAATATCCACCATACAAAAGAAACAGTCATGAAAATGACTCTTTGATTCCCTCCAAATTCAAGGAATGTCAAATGGCATTGCTTTTCTTGCACCATGAAGCTAACCTTTCAAAGTTGACCTACCGTAGCAAAAATACGGTGCCCAAACCTTGTCTTGGTCTCTCATAGGCATTCCAAAGTAAGCTTGATTTGCAATGGAAAACTTAGTCCCTGTGGTAATTTTGTGCTTGACCTGCTTAGGACCAACATAATACCCACAAACATAAAAGAAAGAGTCCGAGGAGAGCTTGCAACCTTTTGTCATGGCCATGTTTACCCCGTAGAAAAGCGAATGACAGTGTATTAATAAAAACACAAAATTTAAGATATCTAAAAAAGTTTTGATGATACAAAAAAAAAAAAAAAAACTAACACTGTTTTTGGAATCAGCACCTCTGAATCGTACAAGAAATATTGAAAACTCAACATAAACAATTCTTGTGTTACACAGTGTTTCAGAAACGACTGAAACATCTTTCACTAGTTGCCATAGAAGCCCGAGAGGCAAATAAATTAAGTACCAGAGATTTATTTAGAGACTTTGCCAATGCAAAAAGTAGGAAGAAAGACTTTTTATTTGAGTATCTATAATCTATTTATCTATAAAATGTAACAATTTTTGTTGATTAAATAAACGATTTTACAAGTTAAAATGTATTTGTTTTGATTTTTTGTTAGTTTTGCAAGTAGGCTGAAAATTTGTAGTTGCTCCAATGGTCAGTAGCATAACGCTAATGATCCCTCACGCATAGCATCGACTATTCAGGCTGGTGGGGGCGGTTGTATGTTATGGAGCATGTTTAGCTGGCATATGAACTGGATCATCTTAGTGCATGTTTAGCTGGCATATGAACTGGATCTCCTTAGTGCATGTTTAGCTGGCATATGAACTGGATCCCCTTAGTGCATGTTGTTCAATGTGTAAACTCCGGCTACTACCAGCGACTCCACGTGCACCCCACAATGTTGTGCCTTCACCCAGAGAAAGATGGGTTCTTCTTGGAGGATAATGCCCCATGCCATCGGGCCCGCCTTGTGTAAGAATAATTCGACGAACATAGTACTGATAATAGACATCTCGAATTGATGGCACCAAACTTGTCTGATCTCTTCCCAGTTGGACATCTGTGGGTTGCTGTGGGTCGCCATAGGTGAGGCAATTGGACACCCCATTCCGCTCCATAGCGATATTGTGGAGCACAATACAAACAGGTTGGCTGTAGATTCTCACACAGCTGTACAGACACCTGGTGGAGTCGATTCTCCCGGGAAAGAAGGGACCAGGAAACTTATGCTGTAAAAAACAAGTGGTGTGAATTCAGGGAAGGTTCCTGAAAATAACTTGTAGGTGTCCGTGTTTTAAAGAAATTTCCGTTTTAAAAGTTTCCGTTTCTTCTAACTTTAGTATTTTGACAGAACTTCCGTAGTCAGTAGGCCTAATTCCATTTATTTCAGAAACATCCTATTCGGGGTTTTCCGTATTTATGCAGAAATTTCGCAAATTCTTCGATTTGATACCGTTGTGCCAGAGATTCTTAATTCCCGGCGCAGTAAGTGAACGAGCATTTTTCTTTCGTCCCTGAATCAGGGACCTGGGCAGCGAGAGGCGCAGGTGCTACAGCTAAACCAAAAAAAGACGTAATGGAGAGTCCGTGTGAGGTAGAGCTCTAATTTATCGATGCTAAAATGTTTTTTCGTTATTAATGTGGGTCAATTAGTTATTTTATTTTCTGCTGGGTCTTATTATTTTTCTGAATACGTTTGAGATATATGTATTTTTTTCCATGGGATGACTTAGTACAAATCACGGATTTTTTTTCATTGTGATTTTTCGAAACACTTGAGATCTTTTTCAACTGCCAATGACTTTCAGTTATCTTAAGAAAAGGTGAAACGCGCTACTTTATAGTATTATTTCACAAAATTCCCAAATATAAAATTTACTCTTGATAGACATCATACAATCCATTGTACAATAATTGAAGTACACTGTTTCTTACGGTAACACAATGTATAATTGCTGTTGTACAAAATGAGGAAGAGGGGAAGGAATATCCTGTGCCACAATATTCGATCTCGCTACAGACCTTTAAATCAGAATGAAATTAATATGAAATTTACTAATTAATCAAATCTCAAGTATTTCCGCAAATCGACCAAAAATTTTCCTTTATATTGATACGGAAAAAGTGAGAACAGAATTTTTCCGTTAACATACGAAAGGAACTGGGGAAAGTTTTTTTGAAAATTCAGAAATTTCCGTTAACCTCTTAGGAACGGCAATTTGCCATCAATATACAAAAGGAATTGCGGAAAGGTTTCTGAAAATTCAGAATTTTCCATTAACACCTCTTAATATTAAACAGCAGTTCACCGTCAATATACGAAAAGAATTGCGGAAAGGTTTCTGGAAATTCAGAATTTTCTATTAACACCTCTTAATAACGGCAATTTACCGTCAATATACGAAAGGAATTACGGAAAGGTTTCTGAAAATTGTTCGTTAACACTCCTTAATAACTGCAATTTACCGTCAATATGCGAAAGAAATTACGGAAAAGTTTCTGAAAATTCAGAATTTTCCGTTAACACCTCTTAATAACTGCATTTACACAATATACGAAAGGATTGCGGAAAGGTTTTCGAAAATTGAGAATTTTCCGTTAACACTTCTTAATAACGGCAATTTATCGTCAATGTACGAAAGGAATTGCGGAAAGGTTTCTAAAAATTAGAATTTTCTTGGCGCACGAAAAATCCATGAAATTCAGATATTTCCCCCGTCATTTTACGGAAAAGGTTGTGTCAGAAATATGCTTCGTTAATTCACGAAAGGAATCACGCAAAGTGACTCGTCAATTTTAGAATTTTTTTTACAGTGTAGGTAGGAATATTCAGTACTCAGTGTATCAGTGGTGATTATCTCGTTTTGATTTTTTTATGACTCTTTATTTGGAGAAGATTGTCAAATAAGTAACACAGCCAGGGGTGTAGAATGGCCTTAGCGCGGCTTAGCGGCCTTAAGGCACTACTTTTCTAGGCTTAGCGGCGCTAAGGTACTTTTCGTAGGTAGGCGGTTGCTGAAGATAGGTAAAGAATTTTTTTATATGATCATATATTCGAAAATAGCAAATACTGGGTTTTACATGCAATCATAACCGAATCATTCGTATTGCAAGGATGAGATTTAACCGTCGGATCACACGATATGATATCTCATGGATCATAAGGATAAAGAGAATGTTTGTTTGTTTCTGGTTTTAACTTTCACCGTGAGCTTCTATAAGGGCTATGTGCCTTTAACCGTCCCTGTTTTAGGGGGAAGGGGCACCACCCATGTGACAAGCGGAGCTCAGACCATTAACCAGAAACCTATACCTCTGACCACTCGGCCTCCGGGATGACGTAAAGAGAATATAAAGTCAATTGTCCAGACCGTAGTCCTAAAAATTATTTCATTGCTCGGAGAAAAAATGCAGAGAGAAATTATGCAGCCATTTAAGGTTACGTGATAGGCGTTTTATGCATGCGAAGAAAATTTTTACTGTAAGATACTCTTTCTCAAGATACAATTATTGATTTCTGTTATAAAATATTCCATAAGAATTTTCATATATGATATTATTCCTTAAGAATTATGCAACAGATATCTCCTAGAATCTTGTAAAAAGAAGCATATTTGTCACACTGTAGAATAAATGTGACTATATTATTTACATTTATTCAATGTAACATATTAGTTACATCTATTCAATGTGAATCAAGTAATAATCCCACTGAACATTTGTAATCATGTGAAATGACAGAGCGTTATTTTAAAAGAAATCCACAATTTTAGGATATGACTTAACAAACATTTTTTACCTGTATAAAAAATTGCGATTTAAATAAAAATGTATTAAATATACTTAGCAATAAATAGTAAATCAGAATTCACAATGCTTTTAAAACTTTGAATCTCCCTTCCAAGGCGTTTCTACTTAATCAATTCACCGCTAAGGCAGGAATATTCAGTAATCACTCTCATTGTTCTGCTGGAACAGTTTAACTAGAACTACACCACTGAACACAGCATCACTTTTGAATAATCAGGAAAGCATAACTTCATAATTCACGTGAAAACTGAATTCTTCCTTCTTGACTGCATTTTGTCCTATAATTTGAAATCAGTCAGTTAAATCCAGCATTTTGGTCATTTCGTTTATAAAACGACCTTTCGGCGAAGTGATATTTTCGGTAAAACGACCTTTTCGTGCTTTTCGCAACATATCATTGATTAAAAAAGAAGGGGGGGGGGGGTACAGCAATCTACAACCAGAAATATTAGCTCGCGTTTTGCTGGGTGGGAGAATATTACGGAGAAATGCGGCCGAATAAAGAATGACACAAAACAACACATGTTTCAATATTGATTTAATTATGTTGCTTAGGGCTGAACCGAAAGCCGTGCATTCCGCATTCGTGTAACGGCGTGATTGATGCGAAATGTATCCTCCCTCAAGGTAGTAATTGAATTAAATAGCTCTTTTCAATTTTTTTGCTCTTTTGCAACAGTTTGTTTTGGAATTTTCATTGCCTTTCAATAAATTTACTTTACACGCAATCTTAATGTTATGGATATTTTTCGTGAACATACGTATTAAAGATTGGTAGGAAAAAGAGCAACACGGGCGTCAACTACGTATTACCGCAGAGAAATCCAATTTCATTGTTTTAACAGGCCATCAGAGAGAATGCAAATGACCCATCATTATAGGTTTACAACAGTTGTATTGCAAAACTTGCCATCGATGTGAACGAACACCATTATAATAGGCAACAAGGTGATCAAGAATTTAATCGATTGGAATAAGAGAAAGGTAAATTTGTTCGATTAAAGCAATTGAAAAAAAAAAAAACATGTTGTCATGACAAGAGGAAGGGGGTCGAAGTTAAAAAACACAGTGCTGATGTTGAAGGGAGGACCACAAATAATGCGGTGGAGCACGAGGCACGGTGGGAGAGGGGGAGGGAGGAGGAAACAGAATTAATTGAGTTTCCTTGTCTTGCGTTGTTCATTTTCTGTTCGTCAACCTCCGGGTTCAGGAACTCAGAAAAAGAAACAACCCTTTCGTTCACGGACTCAGCCCTCACGATTTCAATTGTTTAACGAGAGCATTGTTGTTCACTGTGAAAAACAGACACAACAGAGCGCCCTGGTACTGCAAATAAATTCGTTTTGTGTTGGAGTCGGCACTAGGTTTCTGTGATCATTTCTGCAGAGCACACATACACACGCACTCGTATTTTGCCGAGCCAAAATTAATATTGCTCGTTAACACCGATCGAAACAATCTACCGAATTACGATAAACGAAAATTGGCGTGACTGCAATTAAACAATCTCTATGGAATGATGGTGGAATTAGCTATTGTCACGGTGGCTGAGAGTTGTATGGTAGCTAACTAGAGGTGTGATTTGGTAGTAATTAAAAAGTTTGATCTCGTGGTCCTGATGGGAAATTCGAATGCGCGTGTTAGTACTGTTACGTCCTGAGATTATTTGAACACGCTCATAGACCTTCAATTTTATTTTTTTTTTTTTTGAAATATATATGTGCATGTATATTGTTTGCCGAATAAAACATATCTCGATATCCACACAAGGACGTTACTGGCACGCGTATGACACTACTGATGTATTACAAGGAATTTTTAGTTAAGACACATGTGCCGATAAAAAAGAAATTAATACACTAAATGAATGAAACACCAAAGATACCTATCTAATATATGCGTGATGTTTCTCCTCTAGCGTGAATAACACCCTGTACACGCAGAGGCATCGATTCCACCAGATTCCGGAGGGTTTGTTTTTTTTTTTCTGATTGTAGGTTTAACGACCATTGTGAGCAACTCAATGGGCTATAATCAGTCGCCCGTCCCTAATTTTAGGGCCACTCTGCTTTCAGGGAAGGGAGAGAGCCAGTGCCGTAAGACAAACACAGCATCCATGTCCGGACCCCTTTCGGACGAATGATCAGAAGCCATCGCTTAGACCACTGCGCCACCGGGGCGGCCGGAGGGTTTCTGGAGGTAACGCCAGCCCTGGCTGTCCACAACTCAGCCTGAGAAGTATAGGTCCAGGATCCATGAATCTGATGTTGTGCTTCACGTCATCCCAGAGAACTTCCACAGGTTTTAAATCCGGGAACCCTGGGGACCGCTGGATGGTTCCAAACTCACATGAGTGCCTTTCGAGCCATAACTGGGTGGTTGCTGCTCGGTGGGGCGGCGCATTGTTCTGTTGGAACAGACCATCAGCCGCCGGATGCACGAAGGACATGAAAGCGTGTAAGTGATCAGCCAGCACATGCTCGTAGTACGCAGCAGTTAAGGACTTCTCCACATATTAGAGGACCTAATATGTCCCATGAGAAGGCTCTCGAAACCATCACAAAGCCACTACCGCCTTGAACAGAGTTGGCCTGGCACGACGGAGCCATACTCTCATGGTGTCGACGCCACACCCGCACCCTCCTGTGAGCTCGGTACAGCTGTAAACGGGACTCATCTGACCACACGACGCGGCGCCACTCTGAAGAGGTCCAGTTTTGATGTTCCCGGCACGAAGAGAGGCGCAATTTCCGATGGCGAGCAGTCAACAGTGGCACAGGAGTAGGGCGTCGGCTCCCGTAGCCCAAGGCATTAAACGTGCACAGTACCGTTCTCTCGCTGACGCTGCTTGAGCCTCCGACATTTTGCCTGGATGTCATTTAGGCCGCCGTTGCCAAGCGGTCGGTTTGTACGAGCCTGGATAATCTACGTCGACCCCGGTCATCAATGGCATGTGGGTAGCCACCGCTTGCTCTCTGGACGCTGGTACGTCCGTCGATGGTATGCTCGCGATACACCCTTGATACGGTTGCTCTCGGGAACCTTAGGATTCTTACCATTTGGGCGCTAGTATGACGCATCTGTCTTGCGTCGACAATGAGTCTACGATCAAAGTCTCTCAGATCACCACGTTTACCAATTTTCGTTGATTACGATACACTGTTGGAAAGCCCCGCTGTCCGCATATTTCTCGCCTGCGTTAGGTTTGTGTCTGGTCCACTCTACTTGGGGAATGCCCATGTCAACTGCACATCACCCCTATCTCTAATTTTTTGTCTACTGAGTGTATATGTTTAACATCCGTAGCTATAAGTGTCTTACCTGCGTAATGTTTGTCTTATAGCACTGTGATGTTTGTAACTCTTTAGCTTAATTGGTTGAAGAGATCTGTTAATGTTACACCAAAAACCCAAGATTACTTCACTAAAGCAAACGTAATGCCACCGCAGAATTTGACTTCACAGTAAAGCTTAACTTCGTGTCTGGATATCTTAAATGAAACGCGTTAAGCACTTAACGAGGCACTAAATACCACTAAAGGCCAGTAAATAAATCTTCTTGTACTTGCAGTAATAAGCTTCAATGTTAGGTTCACTCCAATCACTTTAAATTGTCAGTACAACATCACCGGCTCATCTAGTACTTCGACATCTGAATACAGAAGATTTACATAACAAAAATACTCTTCAAACTTACGACTTGACAACAATATGGCTCCAGTGATTAAACAAGCATAATGTTCAATGTGAAATAATTAACAAAATTTCATAAAATAATAGCGTAAAATCAAAGTACATAGGCTGAGCTCTCTCAACAATCTCTCTCCGAAGCAATTACAACGATCATACATTCCAGCCGATTTCAACGAGAGCCCTGATGCAATCGTAAACATCACTGTTATCAGACTCTTTAACATACGTCACTCACACTTCACCTTACGTCTGGTTGCCAAACCAAAATTCCACAAGACAGAAAATGTAAGGTTAAGTTCAGAAACTTCTTAGAGAGAATAGCCAAAATTTACATAGCCAAAATTCACAACTGGCTCTATCCTCTCCCTGGAATTAGTAGTCCTAGTTAGTTCCTGGTGACTGTCCATTGAGTTGCTCACGGTGGGCGTCATCCCCCCTCTGGAAAAAATTAGTGGCGTACTAAAGATAAAAAAAAGAGTGCAACGGCTTTCCCGACACTGACGTCCACTTCGCTTGTCTGTAAGAATTTTCAACATACTTACGGATGTGTTGAAGAGATTTGCATCACCAGCTTATGAAAAAAAAATTAACTCTGGATAAATATTCCAGGTGAATAGTACATTTTATTAAAATAAGTTTATACATCATTTTATCAGGAAATAAATGAGAATACTAAATTTGCAGATTTATAAATTTATCTTTTAGACAGAAGGTTTCTGGAACAGATCTTTCATAGTACCATATTTGCAATGAAACCATCATATGGATTTCCATTTGTGAAAAAAAAAAGTGCAATTATAAAAATTTCAGTCGCATACTGATGAATTTTATGCACTTACCAAATTATCGCATCATTAACGTATATATTCATCAGTAAGAAAATTTAATTTAAATATTAATTAAAAACAAATTGTCAGTGTTTTGTTAATTAATATCTAACTGGGCATTATTTGTTTTTAAATGAGGTGTTATCGTATTGTCTTTTAAAAAGGAAGCTTTTGGAGATGCCCGACGTAATTCCAAGCATGAATTTTCCCTTCTGTTACTAAACTATCATAAACTGTCATTCTGTTAATATCTTTTACTAAGCGTTTTGTTCCATAAAATCTCAACTAAGTTCAAGTCAGGTGATTCTGCTAGTCAATCAGGTTGTTTTACATTGTGCTTTCGGAATCACTTCTATACCGATCGAGCACGTTGACGTGGCACATGTTGATCATGAAAATAAAACTGATAGTGTACCATCGGAAATATCTTCATTTCCGGAACTTGGCAATAATTCACTGAAAATGGTATTTGACTGTCCATGTTGTGCAAAAAGATCTGAATTCTTCTTCAGTATGTCTTCTGGTGTAAACAGAAACATCGTCGTCTTCAGCTCAACTTTGAACGGTGCTCTTCTTCGTTAAGTAATGGTCCACTGACGATATCTCTCAGACAAATGACGTCTATTCTTTCCCTCGAATTTAGACGACTTCCTTAGGAAACCTCGAGTTTTGCAGCTCTAATTTAATTTAAGTCTTGCAATGCAAATTTCTATTACTCTCGATGCAGAGGTGTGTTTTTTTGCACATGCAATCAATGTACTGTTCGACTGTTATTTTTCGTGGCTCACCTTGGGAGCTACTTTAGCATCTTGTAACGCCTAGCAGTTCAAACGACTGTTGATTTGCTGCAAGAAGGTAAGTTATTCAAATTGTTGCCAATTAAATATTTTTAATCGGCAATAATTTGACTAACTTACCTTCATGGTAAAGGTCAAGGAACGGTCGACATTCACTCTTCATAAAAATATTACCAGCTTCATCTTAGAATACTTTCCTGGGCCCTAACAACACATTGGACTTATTTATAGTCCTACAGGTCATTAATACCTGCCAATAAAATGCTAGCACTACTGTTTATTTAGACTGCCAATTATATTGGCTGGTTATCATTCACCATCTGGTTAAGAATTTGGAGAGTTAAAATATTTTAGCTTTATGCTTTTTAGCAAAGAAAAAAATGATAAAAAAAAACGAGAGGAAGAGAGAGAGAGAGCGAGAGAGAGAGAGAGCGAGAGAGAAAGAGAGAGAGAGAGCGAAATACAGAGAGAGAGTGAGTGAGTGAGTGAGAGAGTGAGTGAGAGAGAGGGACTGAGAGAGTGTGTGTGAGAGAGAGTGAAAGAGAGAGAGAGAGTGAAAAAGAGAGTGAGAGAGAATGAGCGAGAGAGAGAGAGAGAGAGAGAGAGAAGGGAGAGAAGGAGAATTCTAAAAGAAGATGTCGAAACACTGTTTGAAAATTTAAACATTAAATTTTCATTAAAAAGATAAGCAGATTTTGGTGTAATTGCTATTGAGTTGAAGCCAACATTTTAGAACTTCAATTTGCTATCTGGTGATACAAAATGTTTATATACATTTGTGCTATATTAAACAATTCCCGGGATCCTACAAAGCATATATTAGCATTGTAATTTACAGTCATTGCTTTCACCCCTAAAATAAGGGCAAATCACTACACTCTTTAAGGCAGGTCACTTAACGAAACGTTACATTTTATTAAAAAGTTGAGGCAGGCGGGACCAATTTTTTAAGGTTTCAACAAAATCCATTTAGATCTCGATCCGAGTAATTTTGCTACATTGTATTGGCATACACAATGCGTGAGAAACTGCCCATCTGGGCTGCACTGTAGTATGATATAACCATGTGCGGAAGTCCAAAATCAATGCAGGTACTGTGTTACGAAATTACGAGCATTTCTTACATCATTTGTTGGTGCGACTTGTTAATAATCACAATATACTTTCCGAAACAGACAGAAACACAAAGATATTTTAAAATGCTGCAGCCCAACTGTTCTGCAAATGATATACAATATTTCGAGTGTAGAAGTGTTGAGCAGAAAACAATTGGTTGAAATGAATAAAAAATGTTGGCTGCAAACTAACCCTGATATATATGTTTCTATGGGGATAAGTTCAAGAAAATGAAGTGAAATTAAAGATGAATACATTTTTAGAAGGCAAATGTAGCACCATTTGTTACAATAGAGTAACTCTATGTTAACGAATCGTGTTATTATCTTTAATTTCACTTATCTTTGAGTTCACGGAAAATTTCTGAAAATAGCGTGCAGCAAAGTTGCCGGTGGGTGTCCGTCTTTCAACAAAATTGCCGTTTTTGAAAGTGCCCGTTTTTTTGTTTTTTTTTAATCCTATTTTTACAGATTTTCTGTATTCAGAAATTCCGTTTATTTCAGAAAAAGTCCGCTTCAGGTATTTTCCGTATTTACCCAGAAATTTCGCAAAACCGAAGACGCTGAATTTTGTATCTCTCAACAAGTTAATCCTGCCGCGGCCTTGAGGACCGAAAACACGTCGTTTAGGTGGGTTCCACAGATAACTCGCGACCTAACCACTGAGTCAGAAAAACTTGGAAATGTGAATCACGTTCACAGTAAAATTAATTGCACGATGAGGTAAATTCTTTTTTTTTTTGTCATTAATGAGTCAGGCGGGCCTAGTCCCAGTGACTTAGTCATGTTATTTTTTATTGAAGATTATCATTTTTTTGAGTAGGTTTGTAATAATATTATTTTTTATGTAGAAGCATTTATCACAAATTTAATATTTTTTCATCGTGCTTTTTTTGGACCAACAAAATACTTTGGAATTTGAGATCCTTTTAAGGTGATTCCACTTAAAATCTCTGTCTTATGTTTCCAATGATAAAACTTCTGGACATATTTTCTTCGCAATTAGTGTATTACCGAGGATGAAAATTTGCACATCAATAAAACTGACTTTGAGTTATAGCATGGGATACTTAATACTTGCTAAAAGGTAACCATAATTATATTAACAATCAATCATTTTCTTTGAGTAATGCTCAGACCTCTTAATAGATGGCGCGACCTTACATTGATGACATCAGTAGACAAACAAATGTTGGATTGTTTAATTATGGTTATGTTTTAGCAAACATTAAGTATCCCATGATATAACTTAAAGTCAATTTTATTGATGTGCAAATTTTCATCCTTGGGAATACACTAATTGCGAAGAAAATATGTCCAGACGTTTTATCATTGGAAACATAAGGCAGTGATTTTAGGTGGAACCACCTTAAACTTACAATGACTTTCAATTATCTTTTAGAAAAGGGGAAATTTTATAATATTATTTCCCAAAACTCCAAAACATAAAATTTATTCTTGATAGCTATAATAGCTTTTGTCTTATTCATGCGATATGCTATCCACAATATCCGCCTCTCGACAGACGACTGAAATTTAACAGTTAATCATACTACAAGTATTCCTACGCATTGCTCTCATCACCGGAAATGTTTCGTCATATGAATACGGAAAAAGTGAGAACGGAGTTTTTCCGTTCATACACTATCTACCAACAAGTAATTGGACACCCCTGCAATCGACGATATCTGCCGTCCTGATACACGTTACGGCCGCCGCCATTAAATATCGTGTGGGAAACAACAACGCCACGCAGTTCGGAGCTCTCTGATTTCGAGAAAGGTGTAATCGTCGGGTATAACAGAAACGGCCGATCCATACGTGACATATCCAGCAAGTTGAAGTACCCAAAATCAACAGTGGCCTACGTGATTGGCAAGTGGAAGATGAGACGTGACTGTCGGAATGTGCACCCACCCGGCAGACCTACAAAACTGGGAGATAGAGACCGACGGGTGCTGGCCAGAGACATTCGGAAGAACCGCACCAAATCGATGGGTCACATCCGCGAGGAGTTTCAACAGGCATCCGAGAGTGTTCTTTCGATGAATACCATCCGTAAGGAAGCCCATCTGCTCGGTTATCATGGCCGTGCTGCCGCCCACAAGCCGTTGATCACCAAGTCCAATAGCGCTACTCGGCTAACGTGGTGCAAAGAACGCCGACAGTGGACCGTTGAACAGTGGAAACAGGTTCTCTGGAGCGACGAATCAAGGATCACCCTCTGCCGTTCGGATGGCAGGGTCTGGGTTTGGCGTCTGCCTGGAAAACGCCTCCTGTCGGAATGTATTGTGCCAACTGTGAAGTTCGGCGGCGGTGGAATTATGCTATGGGGGTGTTTCTCCTGGTATGGCACGGGACCCTTGGTCGCAATTCCTGGTAGACTCAACGCCGAGATCTAATGCACCATTTTGGATGACCATGCGCTTCCTACGTTGTGGCAGTTTTACGGGGTGGACCCATGTTACTTTCAGGATGACAATGCCACCTGTCATGTTGCGAAGTCCATCATGGCTTGGTTTGGTGACAATGGGGTTAATCGAATGGACTGGCCTGCGCAGAGCCCGGACCTTAACCCTATCGAGTACCTCTGGGGTGAGTTAGAGCGTCGACTTCAGGGGTGCCCCCACCATCCGAAATCGGCGAAGGAACTGGCCTGTCTTCTCCAAGCCGAGTGGAAGAAAATACCGCTAGCCGTCGTACAACGCCTGGTTAAGAGTATGCCCCGGAGGGTGGCAGCTGTAATTGCCGCACGTGAAGGCTCCACCAACTATTGAAGGTGAATAAACTTCGTTTTCCTTTGCTATCAGAGGTGTCCAATTACTTGTTCGTAGATAGTGTATAAGGAATTGCGGAAAGGTTTCCAAAAATTCAGAATTTTCTTGGCGTACAAAAAATCCATGAAATTCAGGTTTCTTTCCGTCATTTCGTCGAAAAGGTTGTTTCAGAAATATGCTTCATTAATTCAATAAAGGAATCACGGAAAGTGGCTCGACAATTTCACAAAATATTTTAAAATGTATTGTCTAATACTTAAATCAGTGTCTGGTATCTAAATCAGCAAATATTAGTTTTGTGTAGCTAATATTAAGGAGGAAATAACAAGCTCATACATGTTGATTTGCATGCATTAAGAAAAATGTAAATCTCGAGAGACATTGCCGTTAAGAAAATGTAACAAGAAGTAAAATAAATCTAAACAGAAAAAAAAATGTTTCGTTAGGGCATATACGTCAAAGATTTGGAAAAGGCTGCAAAAGAAAGGCGCGCATTAGTAAAACTTTAACAGTTCCGTTGGACACCATCATTCCCATATTCGTTGATATATCTCTAGATAATAACACGTGTTCACCTTAACCGGTGAAATTTCAATTTTAAGTATTTGTGGTATCTTAAATCCTGTTCCAACGTATAGCCAAGAAAAAGCTTCCTATGGAGAGCGATAACTTCCCAGTTTTTGAGTTTATTCTTTGCTTAATAAACGGACAATTTAAGACCACTGTTTATCTGTGCATGTGATTAGTATTGGTATTTGTTTCCCATTGTACCTGCCCTATATGTTCATCATTGTTATAGCACACTAAAATCCTATACACTTTTGTAGTTTCGTCGCATCGTAAATTGAAATAATTATTCAACATTTTTTGAGTACAGAAATTGAGAAACGAATCTTCATGAAGAAATAATTGTTGACATCTCGAGTACAAAATGGCAGGCACATATCATGCTACCTCAGTGCTGCCGAACATTCTAATACCTGCAGTACCGTTTCTTTATGTTACATCAGAGTTGGGGGACATTGTAATATTGATGCGTAATTCAAAAGATGATGCGCAACGCATCGTAGCCTCTTCTTATGTCAACCCCGCCTTCTTGCGGTGCATCCTGTTCCCACTAAAGGGACGCTGACGATCGTCAAATAGCCGTATAATTATACCACAGGTATTAGAGGAAATGCTATCTCTCCAAAGGATCAAGTGGGACTCCGTTGGGTTAAGTGAGGTAAGAAGAAAACGAGAAGGTCTCACTGAGCTGGAAAGTGAACGTCTCTTCTACTATCGCGGGACTGATACTGAAAGTACTAGTGGTGTTGAATTTATAATAAACAATAAACTGAAAAACAATATTCTAGAATACAAATTTTGAAGATGACAATCCGATTTTTGGCGTAAATGTGACAAGGATGGTAAGTCAGATAATATCCGAAAACTTGAAAAAAAATAGTTCGTCGTCCTGGAGCGGGACTCGAACCCGCGTCTCCCAGTAAACACCCGGGTATGCTAACCACTACGCCACCCAGAACGACCAAGGTTTAAGTTTCCGATCGATTTGAATATAACCATCACAGGATTCGCTAGTCGAAGCAACCGGCATTCATGTTTAGCGAATATGGAGATTAAGAATCTTATCCAGTGTTTGCCCGGAAAAGCAGATAAATCATGAAAGAAATACGGGATTACGCCATATAATACAAATTTTGAAGATGACAATCCGATTTTTGGAATAAATGTGACAAGGATGGTAAGTCAGATAATATCCGAAAACTTGAATTTTTTTTTTTTTCATCGTCCTGGAGCGGGACTCGAAGCCGCGTCTCCCAGAAAACGCCCTGGTATGCTAACTACTACAGCACCCAGAACGACCAAGTTTCAAGTTTCCGATCAATCTGAATAAAAAATGTTCAAGTTTTCGGATATTATCTGACTTACCGTCCTTGTCACATTTACGCCAAAAATCGGATTGTCATCTTTAAAATTTGTATTATATGACGTAATCCCGTATTTTTTTCATGAATATTCTAGAAGTTGAAAGTTCCTCGTACAGAGCTGCGCGACTCTTTATCTAACTCTCAAAAAAGATACCAGGCTCAGATTATTCAAGCTTGCACCCACCATAAGTCATCCTGAGGAAGAAATTGAAGACTTTTATGAGGAAATTCGGCATCTAAATAAGAAAAGGCAAGCAGCTCTTAACGATAATTATAAATTATTTTTTTTATTAAAGGTTTAACAACCACCGTGAGCAAGCAACTCAATGGGCTATAAGCAGTTGCACGTCCCTAATTTAGGGCCACTGGTTCCAGGAAAGGGAGAGAGCCAGTGCCGTAAGACAAACAAGACATCCATGTCTCACCGGGATTCGAACCCGGACCCTTCACGGACGAATGGACTGTGCTACCGGAGTGGCATAAGTGATTTCAAAGCAAAAATAGGGCAAAAACAACAGAATGAAACTTCGGTAGGTAAATTCGGTCACGGGAACAGAAAGCCTTATGGATATATTCTCGCAGAGTTTGCAGAGGCAGAAAGGTTTGTAACGTACCAGGAGATGTGACGAACCTGCCAGAAGGACGTACACGACATAAAGGCAGATAGGAATCAGAATAAAACGTCTGCGTAGCTCAGTTGGTAGAGCGACTTGTTCCGGAATAAGCGGCCTCGGGTTCGAATCCCGGCGTAGACCAAAAATGACGGAGAAATTTACTTCGTTATAATGGCGCCCGAACTATCCGGATGACCCGACCGTTCAAAATCTCGCAATGGTGTGATGCTATTTCCACACCGCGAGATAGGAAAAATAAGAGAATCTCTTCTCCAGCACTTCGAAAAAAAAAAAAAAAATAAGAGGGAGAAGATGTAACGTACCAGGAGATGTGACGTACCTGCCAGAAGGACGTACACGACATAAAGACAGATAGGAATCAGAATAAAACGTCCGCGTAGCTCAATTGGTAGAGTGACTTATTCCGGAATGAGGGGATCCGGGTTCGAATCCTGGCGTGGATAAAAATGACGGAGAAATTTACTTCGTTATAGGTTTTTCATCATAAACTCCTATTTCAAGAAAAAGTAACAAGGGAAAGGGATGGACATGGATGCACCCTAATGGGATGACAAGTGAAATTTATTTTATTGTGTGTAACAAGAAATTTCTCATGGAAGACTGCAGTGTGCTGAACAGGTTCAACACAGAGAGGGATCATAGAATGGTGAGATGTAAGATGTACCTCAACATTAAACTCGAACGTGGCAAGCTCATAAAACTAACAAAATGTATTGACATGACCAACTTTAAAAAGTATCATAATACCTTCAAATTGGACCTGAGGAACAGATTCGTTGCTCTAGAAGGTCTAACGTCGGAAGAACTGGACATCTCTGAAGTTAACAGAAAACTAACCAAGGCTCTTATGGAAACAGCGACAAAAATAGCTGGTACTAAGAACAAGTTGCATATGAAAAAAATATCAGGAAAAACAAAAATGCTGATGTGAAAGAGAAAGGAAATGAGGACAAATAAAGATGTGACTTGCAAAGTGGGATATATAGAATTATGCAAGACTGTAGGAAAAAGTTTACTGAGGACGTAAAGACATTCAATTGTGTACTAGTGAGAAAAGCAATTGAAAACAACCAAAGCCTGAAGAGAGCAAAGAGGCATTTCAGTAAGGAAAGAAAACACATTATGGAACTGACAAAAGAAGATGGTACTGTAACGATAAATAGAGGCAAAATTTTGACATGAATGAAAGATTTCTACTCAAAACTATATATGAAAGAGATGATACATTTACTCCAGACATTGTAAAAGGTACCAGTATTAAAGTCCCTCCAGCCCTCCCGACAGAAGTTACACATACAACTAAGAACATGAAACGGGGAAGAGCTCCAGGAGAAGATGGAATTACCGTTTACATTATACAAGAAGCAAGTGGAGAAATTGAAACTACACTCGTCCAAGTTTTCACAAGATGTCTCAGTGAAGGGAAGATTCCTGAAGATTGGAACAATGCTACAATGATCCTGCTACATAAAAAAGCTGACATTGAGGATCTCAGGAACTACAGACCCATCAGCCTCCCATCAGTGGTTTATAATATCTTCACTAAGGTTCTCTCATATCGCTTGAAGATAACACTGGACATGGCTCAACTGAGAGAACAAGCTGGATTCAGGAGTGGCTAGAGCACTATAGATCATATCCACGTACTGAGAGAACTAGTTAAACGACGAGGAAATATGAACTTCCGCTATGCATGGCTTTTATCGATTATGAAAAGGCCTTTGATTCACTGAAACCATCTGCAGCTATAACTGCTTTGAAGTCCTGCGTTGTTGAAGATGCATACATTAGTATCATTATTAATATCTACGAAAATGCAAGTGCAAAGGTTCTACTATTTGAAGATACAGCAACAATAAAAATTGGAAAGGGAGTGAAACAAGGTGACACCCTATCTCCCAAACTCTTTAGTGCCACATTGAAAAATGTCTTTCAATCATTGAACTGGGAAAACAAAGGGATAAAGATTAATAGAGATTATTTAACTCACCTTCGTTTTGCTGATGACGTAGTAATTTTTGCAACTACCCCTTCAGAACTACAGAATGCGATCCAGGAACTTACTGACAAGAGTAAAGAAGTGGGATTAAAAATGTACTTTCAGAAGGCAAAAATGATGTACAATGCTTTTACAAGAAATGAGGATTTATCAACTGATTGGGAAAAGCTGGGTCGCGTTTAACTGGCCACATCTCTTGAGTTGCTGAGTGTTGCATGGAACCGAGCCCATCTCCAACTAATCCGACATTAACCTCAATGGTACTCAAAATGTTTTCCCTTTAAGCCCCTCTATCACTTCTGCTGACCTTACTTAATTGCTACCTTTGAGGACACTCCCTACTACTTTTGGACCAAACACATGATTTTCAATGAGGTTGCGACGAGATTCCGTAATCTCAGTACTGGGGAAATAAAAACAACATGTTGTAGAAGGGCATTTGTTCTTGAGACGATAGCATGAATACCAGATCATGCCAATGTACTTTAATTTGTCAAACCTCCAACAGTTTGCAACATACTTATCACTGTCTCTTCCTTCTTGATCTCGTCACATTTTAAAATGTTAGCCACTTCAATGACTTTGAAATCAGGTGGAATATTCACGAATGCTGATGGCTTGCAAAAATTTTGAACCACATGACATGGAAGACACATGTCATACAAATTTTGAACCACATGACATGGAAGACACATGTCATACAAATTTTGAACCACATGACAGCAACACACTTTTTTCCAAATTTATTATGACCCAAGTTGACAGCTTTGGCTTACTGAGAATTATGCTCGAAGCTTCCTGAAATAAGATCATAATAGTATAATGGGTTCCCCGAAAACCTGAAAGACTTGCTTCTTCGTGATCAAAATTATCCATAGCACCTACAGTGAAGTTGCTTCTGATAAAGTGACTTGGAAGATCAGGATTCGCTGAACATTACTTCATTGTGTACTGTGCAAGGTTGCGACGAGATTCCGTAATCTCACTGTAGCTGACTCACAATCCAGCTTTGTTGAATGAAGTAATCAGCTTCTTCCTCTTACACTTCTCGTGAATTGAATAGCCAGTCATCAGATGCAGTGTCTTCTTTCTTCCCTTATGAACATTGTAGAACAATATATGTAAAAGGGTTTTGATTCTAAGTGTATAGCATTTTCTATTTTCCCACTGATCTCTTCCATTTCATCGTTGTCTGTTTCTTCTTCTTGTGTGGTTGACTGTTATCATTAATGCGGGAAAGGATGGTCAGTTTATTTACATTAAATACGTGAAACAAGAAATCAATTAGTGGGTGTGGGATTAGTGTGTTTACCCATGTTTTCTCTGCTGGTTTGCATCCCCAGACTCATCGTCAAAGCTGAAATCTGTTTCCAGGGACGATTGTCTAATCAGTTTGCCAGCCTACCTAACAGAATCTACGGAACCTAATTTCCCTGCTATTGGATCAACTATAAGCTTTAATGAATAAACAACTGGGGCTGATTTTGTGTGTGTGTGTGGTGGTGGTTTGCAAAACTGAATATTATCCCCAAATATTTTTATCATACACAGTTTTACCTCTTCATTTGTAACCCAATGTTCTCCAGCCTGATTGCTGTCATAATCACGTTAGATAATAGCCATGATCCAGAATGTTTTGAAGAAGTGGTTAAGTGTCCTCTGTTCTTCCACCTTTAGCTTGCGTTGGTTGTTTATTATTTGGCAGACTGTGTTTTCTGTATCTTTGGAGATACGCTTCAAGACAGAGCTTGGGGTGGTATAAATCTGCTCCAAATAAAGCCTATTGATCTTCAAAATCACAAGTTCCGATTGATCTTCAAGATCACGTCATTAAAAAATAGGGTGGCTGTAAGAAGTGTTTTTGTCCGATTGATTTCACTTATTCTATTTTTTTCTTTGATGTTCCTCTGTTTCTGTTTTTCGCAAATAATACATGGAAGTTTTGTAGGTTCCACCTTATTAAACTATGACTGGTTACGAGAAACAACATCACACTTCCCAATCTTTTGCATGGCGTTGATGCTGAATCTTGGAGTGGTTCTTCACTTAATTCTTCCTACTGTTTGTCTTCATTTTCTCTCTTTTTCTAAAGTGATGTTTTCTTTAGTGTGCATAGAATTTCTAACACTCATTTGAGCAATGATACACGAACTCAGAATCACGTCGAAGGAGACTGATGCGTTTAAAAACATCATCTTGTCGCATTTCAGCTGCAGCCAAGATTTTTTGTCTTCCTTCTGCAGCAGTTGCTGTCTTCTCGTTGTGATTTTGGCATTGAAATGTTCGCATCTGTGGAGGTTCCACTCGTTCGACACAGAGGTAGGGCAACAAGTTGCTTGTTATTCCCCATTTCAGTTAGTCAGTCTGAAAATACAAAATTCACATCAGTTAAATTTGTTGTATCCTTTCAAGATATCCCTAGATAAAGTTAAAAAAATGGTTAGATTTTCATAAACTAACCACTTAGGAATTTTTATAAGGAATCCAAAAAACATGTGGTATTTAATCTAGGTATACAGACAAGAACAGAAAATTACAAAATTCAATACTAGCTACTGCGCGTATATGCAAAAAACAAAATGGCGTCCTATAAAACTTATGCGCGGGTTGCCAGATATCTACCCAACACTTTACCCTTTCTTTGCCTTTACAGAATCTGAAGAGAGAACTCGTCCACCTAAAAATTCCTACGGGTCTTATGATCAGATCATATGTAGAGGATTTTAGGAAGGGAGTGTCTGACTCCTGGTCTTAAGCCACCCTTAGAAATAGGAAGCTACGAGATTTGGGTTAAAGTGCCCGGTAGGAAAGTGACACGGAAGCGAGGTAGAAAGGGGGAGGAAGACGCCCTTATTTATTACGGGGGTCAGAACCCGAGGTCCGACGGCTTAATGGGCCCATCCGACGCACGGCAGATATTTAGTGGTTCGAGCATTCGTACCTGCCTGCGATCGAACCTGAGGCTTACTCGGGGCAGTGACGAACGTTAACACTAGGCCATCCGCGGTACTACAGGCCTTATGGTCAGGAACTAGACTATTTACACTTAGTCATGAATGCTACTCTGTCTTCGAACCTAATCAGACCAGTTTGCGCCACCCTCTTGTATACTGTATTTGCGCTTTCATGTCTCCTCCAGTCCATAAGCCCGATGTTCTCTTGGATACTTCTTCATTATTGAATATCAGTATGCATGAATGTATTATATACTCATCCGAGGGGAACTGTATGCTTATTGTCTTACAGAAATTAGGTTATTACATACACTTAACATTTACCTTCTTTTTTAGCACATCTTTCGTAAAAAAAAAAAAGTGTATATGTTTATAGTAACACTTTGTACATCCGTCCGTCTGTGAATACCATATATCTTTGCAACTATTAGTCCGATTTGAAAAATTCTTTTTGCATTGGAAAGCTTGAAATGGGAGAACTATGATACTTGCTTTCAGGGTTTTTTTTTTTTTTTGATGCATAGCTTTGCCGCTAGAAGGTGTAAATGCAGATGATGTATCGAATTCAAAATGCATTTTATTCTATATATTTGCTTAGGTATCCGACTAAAAAAATCCTTCCTTCCTTTCGATGCCATTTATAACGAACACTATTTTGGGTGCAGATTTGTTTTCAAGTAATGTAAAGATTTCTCGCTAGAGAGCGTAAAGGTAAATTGCGATTTCTTCGATATCGATGCTTTTAAAAGACCTATTAGAAAAATTATTTTTACATTGGATACAATTCCTGGTGGAAAATGTTCTGCATATAATTTCTAATTTTTGGTAAAGAACGATTTGACCACCAGGGGGCGTAATTGTTTATTTTTGTTGCTGATATATAATATTTGCAGCAAAATCTGCGCTTCTGAAGCTCGTTTTAAAAAAATATTTCGTGGACCAATGTCGTTCACCTTGGAAAACCTTAGTGCGTAGTTTTTCCGCTAGGGGCGTAGATGTATATCTTATTTTTTGTCGATACCTCAACTTCTAAAAGTCCAATTAGATAAGCTCTTTCTTTATGGAGAGCGTTTCCGGTGCAAAATGTTCAGCATATAATTTCAAATATTTCTTAATGTACAAGTGTTCCACTAGAGGGCGTAAGATCGCGTCTCCGTTTACAGCATGTTTGCAGCAATATCTGCGGGGCTAAAAACCCGACTTAAAAAATTCTTTTTCGTTCAGCTACTACTAACTTTGAAAACATGAAAGCCTTTTGTATGCATGCCCTTCTAAAAATAATGTACAATTTCCCCGCTAGGGGGCGCAAGTGTTTAGTCTGTTTTTCTCGATATGCTTCCAAATGTCTGATTCACAAAATTCTTTAAACACTGGATACCATTTCATTTGTGGAACCCTTTAGACTTGTATCTGTGGAGTTTAATTAGTTCACAGTTCTGTTGCTAGGTGGTGTTTGTGTACTTCTGTTTGCAGCTGTATATCTGCTTCTAAAGACCCTAGTGCAAAATTTCTTCTTTTTTTTTTACTATGTGCCATTTTCTAAAATAAGGATTGGAAACATTATCCTCTTTAAATAATGCACAGCTTTCTCGCTTGGAGGTGTAAATTTCAAAACCCTTTTTTCGCTATTTCTTCATCTGGGAACCGTATTTCAAAAAAAAATTTCCCTTAGAATAGCTTTTGCCATGAAGAATACTGTTGCTACACCCCAGGGCGCCAGATTATCGAATAAAAGGAAACTTCAAAAATTTAGATGTCAGGATGTCAGGTAATGGCTGACAAGCCGGAGGTGGACATTAGAATTTTGAATAAGTACTTGTGAGCTCGTTTTATCGCCGAAATCTATGTACTGGTGAAAAGAATTTAGCCTGCAATTTCGCCAATCAAAACTAAGAAATTCTGACATTCATTAATTATTCATGCAACTTCAGGACTGGCACGAGACAACAGACATTTAATCAATTAAAATAAAACATGAAGATAATGATGAAGACGTCAATATACAGAGGATTGTGAATGAGGGGCGTCAAGCAGACTCGCCCCTTTCGGGATAGCTCTGAGGCTGAATTTATCATCAAAGTTCAATGATTACTCATTGGCCTATCGGCTTTAAACAGTTCTCAGCCGACGAGAGTCTATTGATTGACAGGAGCCAATTTATCCATAACTGGCATGCATAAATTCAGTACTTACAGATAAGCAGTTTCCTCTGGTATCCATGTTTAGTGCACTCACTAGCATTTTATGTGTTTTCGAAGCGTACCTGTGTGACGACACGCCAATTTCAGAGCGCGCACTATAACCAACGAAGAAGTGGGGGGTCGAACCCCATCTCCCACTTTCTCTCGTGCACGGCATTTACCTGCATGAAATCAGGAACGCATTTATGCGCACCAATGTTGTGGGGGAACGAAACCGCTGAGGTGATAGAAGGATCCGTTCGTCTGCTCGTCCCAGCTGATCCGTCCGTCTGTCCAAAGATGATTCGCATACATCACCGGTCGTGCATCTCAGTCATTCGGGGGTGCAATTCCATCACATCGTGTGACCTCCGGGATGCTGCTGCATTTCTCGGTAGAAAATTACATCCAATACTTCGTGCAATCTAGCACCAGGAAAGGAGGTATCCTCCTTCCTCCTATTTTCCTCGCGGTAACGTCAACCGCCGGCATCTTCGGGCAGAATCTTTTCTATCCCCGTAAAAGTACCGCACCGCAGGATCTCCTCCGGTCCTGCTGTATCCGAGTCCAGTCCCTTTTCGAGCTTCTTTCAGAATACTCTTTTTCGCTTGTTCACATCGTCAACAGATTCCGTGCTCTTTCTTTAGGGGTCTGTTTTAACTCTCTTGTCAGCCTGAAAGCATTCGGTGCGAAAAAGAAGTCAGAAATGCCTGCCTCTGCATTCGGAATATGTGGTGGGTCCACTTCCCGAAAAATACGGAAAACACATAATTTAACTAACACTTCTTTGTTCTGCCAAGGTTCGGATTAGAAAACGCCATAACTTTCCGATCTGGTGACACTCTTCGCAAACATCTTGAACTTAAAGGGCCACCCACTGACTGCCGCGCACTTAGTGGGCGACGCATCGCGTTCCCCACACCAAGCTAAGATTTCTGCCTTCCAAGAAAAGGAACCCTTATCTCTTCTTCTCTTTTGCAATGCGAGAAACCACTAGCTGTTAATTTTCAACCAATAATAATAATAATTAATGCTATTCCCGCCTCTTACAAAACCTGCTAATCGAAATCATTACCGTACCTAACAGTCGTAACAATACGTTTCGCCTATTTTCAACTTTTCCGTTATGGAACATTCTTCCGTTAGAGGTGTAGAGTTATATCATGTTTCCTTCTATATTTCCTCTTTTAACTGTTCGATTTGAAAATCTCTTTGTCTCTGATACTTCCTTCAGCTATGATAAACTTTCTGTGCGCCATTTGTTAATTTTTGTAATATACTTTTCAACCACCGATGGGAGTAAGTAGCTGTTCCTATTTCTAGTTGTTAAATCGGTTGCAGAAATCCGGTTGATTTTTTTTCTAACCGGTTCCATTTTCTATGAATAACTTTGAAATTTTTTATTTGTATCGGAAAGGATTCAAAAGATGTGCTCATTACAACCGAAAATTCAGTGTCACCTTTCTTGTTTACTATTGTTTTCTCTTGCGTCTTCAATTCCAGTCTTCGTTCGATTACGAGTCACAGGAGTAAAAAAATTCTCCTTCGATAAATCAAATTATTTTTGTGATTTCAGAAATCTGTCGTTTAGTGATACTGTTTCTCACGGTATATGCATCGCTCAGAATAGACTTTCAATATTTCACAAAACAAGATGAAAATAAAAAATCCATAAACAGATTTTCTGTTAAAATCTTTGGTGCTTTACATAGGTAGATTTCAAGAACACATTGAGTTAATTCAGTTTTTAAAAATATCTATACCGGATATAACGAAGTAAATTTCTCCGTCATTTTTATCCGCGCCAGGATTCGAACCCGGATCCCCTCATTCCGGAATAAGTTGCTCTACCAATTGAGCTACGCGGACGTTTATTCTGATTCCTATCTGCCTTTATGACGTGTGCGTCCTGCTGGCAGGTACGTCACATCTCCCCCCCCCAAGAGGGCCGGGGGCATGGCCCACGGGTCAGCCGTGACCATGAATCGTTGCAGGTAGCCATCCACTGTAGATCGTGCACTTGAGAACTCCCAGTCAATCTGGTGTGTGGAATGCAACGTCACACACATTTATTTTTCGAAGCGCTGGAGAAGGAAGTCTCTGATTTTTCCTATCTCGCGGTGTGGAAATAACATCCCACCTTTGCGAGATTTTGAACGGTCGGGTCATCCGCATAGTTCGGGCGCCATTATAACGAAGTAAATTTCTCCGTCATTTCTGTCCACGCCAGGATTCGAACCCGGATCCCCTCATTCCGGAACAAGTCACTCTACCAATTGAGCTACGCGGACGTTTATTCTGATTCCTATCTGCCTTTATGTCGTGTGCGTCCTGCTGGCAGGTACGTCACACGGAAGGTATCCTTTTGAATATAATGTTGCTTTCTGTTTGCTCTGAAATCATTTTTTTACAGCATTCCATTGGTGGACAACGGTTATTTGAGTTTAACGGATTCACATAAACTCAAATGTTTTAAACACGTCAAGATTTCAACATTCTCTATTTCCGCTTATCCAAGTTCAGAGCATTCCCATAGATTCGCATCGCGATAGCAAAAATGATTTCATTCGAAGTTCCTTTCATCAGGATTTCAACATTCTCCATTTTCACTCGTCAGCGTACAGAGCATTCTCGTAGATTCGTATTGTGATAACAAAAATGGCTTCAGTCGAAAGTGGTCGTAATGAAAAAAGTGTAAAATAATACTCGAAACGAAGGCCACGAAAGGGTCGAATATGCCTTTCTTCCCATTAGGAAGGGAACAGTTTTGTTACTAAGCATTAGAAGCATTTTTTCGCAAAACGGAATATTTCAAAAGGAAGACTTTGAATATCTGAACGCATGCACTTATTCTGGTACAACAAAGGAAGCTGTTCGTTTCCCGTTTTTAATTCAGTTAAAATCTTGCGATTTAAGCAGACGAGAAAGATGAGAAGTCATTAAAATATTTTATTGAAGTAGTAGCATAACTTTTTGTCATGGAGTTCATGTTCAAGAGTTTGAAACTCCGAAGATTTTAATTCACAAAATTTGAAAACTATTCATGGTTAAGGAATTATTGAGAACAGCAATGTCTAGAGATGAATATCAAATCACTAGTTTTTAGCTCATAAAAACCAGTGATTCTGATTATATCAGTGACCAAAGGCGTGATTGGGCATTTCTGTGTTCGGGCGAAACCAGAAATATTGCACCCCCTCCCCATTTCTCTCTCTCTCTCTCTCTTACGTACACACAGTGCGCTCGCACACACACATACAATATACAGTCCGACCTAAAAAAAAACCACTTACACCTACACACAGCGCGCTCGCACACACACACACACAAATGTACAGTCAGAACAATAAAAAAATGAACGTCACACCCCAATATTACCTGTTATCTCTATGTGGGAGGAACAATTAAACTGCGACTCTTTGCACAGTTTTTCTCAACTGTTTCGGAGTTCGGAACTTCAGTACCACATGAAACAGACCGAATGCACCAAGAAATCGTAGTTCATAGTCGTAGTAATGCTCGAATAGTCCCCAGAGAATCTTCCATAATATGAACAACGCCCTTGTCGCACCGGTGTCCGAGTAGCACGAGGCGTTTGGTTTCTAATCATTGGTCCGAGAGGGATCAGGGCTCGAATCCAAAGTGAGGAATGGATGGCATGTTTGTCTTACGGCACTGGCTTTCTTCTTTACTTAGAACTAGTGACACTAAAGTAGGAACGGGCGATTGCTTTCAGCTCACTGAGTTGCTCACGGCGTTCGTTAAACCTCAAATATCCCTGTCTTGCAAAGTATGTATAATTGCACCTTGATTTCTGAATGTGAGCAACTAACATCCCCTGAACATTTTGACGAAGAAGTGCGAATTTTAAGCTGCCAAGGCTACCGAAACGAGCGAAACATTACAAACAAATTTTGTTAAATGGGCAAATGACAAATTAGGGGGGGGGGGCTGTACCAGAAACTGGTGCTGCAGTTTCAATTCCACTTTCAAACAAACTGTAAGCAGTGATTTTTGCGCCCTTTCTTGAGCTGTGCCCAGGGCAGCCATCCCCTTCCAGTTACGCTTCTGTTAGTGTCAACTCTAGATTGTGCAGACCAGCAACAGTAAAAACGGATGAAAATGCGGCCTTTGTTGAACAAATAATCCAAGCTTACAGAACAATAGAAACAACCCAGATAATGAAAGAAAACTTTCAATGTCTAAAAGAAGTGTTCTGCAGTTGCTTTCAACCAATGAGTATCGAAAATTTTGATCAAGGTGAGTGTCAAAGCTTCTTCCACGTGAGATGAAGTGATCAAGAAGAGGAATCGGCACCGAACTTATGCAGAATTTCTATGGCTCGCCATATGGAGCCTTTAAAGGAAACATAACATGCAATGAGATCTAAGTTTATCATTATGGTCCTTGCTCTAAACGTTAGTCAATGCACTGGATCCGCAAAACATTTCCAATTAAGAAAAAAACCCAGGCATTCTCTGCCAAAGAACAAAATCATGATCACAGTCTTTCGGGACCGAACTGGCGTTATCTTCCTTGACACATTTGAAAACAAATGTCAGTATTAATAACGAAAGATTTGGCAAATCCTAAAGAAAACTTCAGCGAGCCATTGAATCCGAGAGGCATCGCCTACAAGAAGTACAGATTAAGTTTCATCATGGTAATGCAAAACCCCACACGGTGCATCTGACTTTTTCGACTATTGCAAAATTCGAGTGGACTTCAATGTCTCACTCAGCGTATAGTGGCCGACCTGGGATCCTCGGATTTTTATTTTCTCAAGATTAAAAAGATTTGTACGTGAGAAAACATTTGATTCGAATGAATACTTGATAGATGAAATCTAGCACTGGTTTCAGTAACTGGAACTTGCATTTTGCCAGCTTGCTTTTGTGGGCTGGCAAAAGCTCTGTACAAACCGTGTAGAATGCATAGGTGCATTCATTGAATGACACATGTACATAGATAAAGGTTGACTTATTACTTATACCAAGCCACCCTGGTAATGCAGTGGTCTAGGCGCTGTCTTCTGACAATGCTCCAGGGTTCGAATTCCGGTGAGGTGCAGAAGTAGTGTTTGTCTTAGGACACTGACTCTCTCCCTTTCCTGGAATCAGTGGCACTAAATGATGATCAAAATGATCATATGTAGAGGATTTTAGGAAGGGAGTGTCTGACCCCAGGTCTTAATCACCCTTAGAAATAGGAAGCTAGGAGATTTGAGCTAGAGTGCTTGATAGGAAAGTGACACGGAAGCGAAGTAGAAAGGGGGAGGAAGACGCCTTTATTTATTACCGGGAGGGGGGGCAGTACCAGGGGTCCGATGGCTTAACGAGCCCATCCGACGCACGGCGGATATTTAGAAGATCGAGCTTTCGTATCTGCCTGGGATCGAACTGAGGTCTTTTCCGCGACAGTCACGAACGCTGCCCACTAGGCCACCCGCGGCCCTAGTGTCACTAAATTAGGGGCGGGCGACTACTTATAGCTCACGGGGGTTTTTACCCCCACCTCTCAAAAAATCCCTACCAGTTTCGTTTTTGTAGCTGCTTAAAAAAAACAACATGTGTGACCGATTGTGGATTGCTTTTCGACCAACCGTTGTATGATGGAAGTTATTGAATTTGCAGGTATTAGCAAAAGAACAGTTCTACATGCTTCATAAAGATTAGTGTAAGTCAAACTCGACTGAAAATGAAAGGAAAAACTGTGGACGAAACATCATTTTGACAAGTCGTGAACGGTGCAGAATTTCTTGCCTGGTCAACGAAAACAAAATTTCAAACAAGGCAGGAACTCCTTTAATTTGTTAATAATGGATCTCACACGTCTATATCTGAGCTAACATTGCATAAGGAACTTCATCGAATGGATATCTGGAGTAGAGTTGCAAGACTGAAACCAAAGTTAATTTCAGCTCATAAAAAAGTTCGATTAGCTTGGGCCAAAGGTCACAGGATAAGTGGAAAGCCGTCATATGGTCTAATGAATCCAGATTTTTCCCATACTCAAATGGCGCAAGGCGTATGGTAAACAGGTCTAAAGAAACATTCAGTCCTGAGTGTGTTCAAAGAGTCCTTGCCAAAGGAGGTGGATCTGTAATGTTGTGGGGTTGTTTTAATGGTTGTGAATTAGGTCCACTAATAGAGGAGAAGAATACGTTGAATCAGCACGCTTAAAGAGAAATTTTAGACAATCATATGTTTCCTTTTTCACAACATTCGCAGGATTCTCATCAAGTAACTTATCCGATTTACCAGAATGAAAACTGCAGAATTCATAGAGCTAAAGCCATATGAATTGATGTGAGGAGCATTATACAACTTTGGGACACATGGAGTGGCCAGCTACATCCCCAGATTTAAATCTCATCGATAATTTATGGGACCACCTTGAATGAAGTGTAAAAACCTAACTTTACAAACCCAGGAATCTCAATGAACTGCAAGACAAACTGTTTTCAGAATGGTCAAAAATTGATTTGAGTCATTTAAATCATCTAGTTGAATCTTTTCTAGCAAGAATTAATGCTGTGATTTTTGCACATGGTGATGTAACTAAGTATTAAAAATAAATTTCCGTAGGTGACTACGATTTTGTTCGGTGTCTGTATATAAATATAAATATAAATAAATATATATATACCAAAGAGCAAAGCCGAAAACATAAGAAAATTTTTTTGAATTTAAAACGAAAGTTGCCAAATTAACCTGAAGATCAAAACGCGCAACGCAGCAGTTATGAAAATTCAGAATTCACACTCTATTAAGAAGAGACAGAAGCAAAAAAATTTTTTTGACTCATACCAAGTACAACATTAGAAAAAGTTACGTATTGACCGGTGTGAGTAAAAAGAGAAAAAAAGAACAACTGAATGCAGAAAGTGTCGAGAATACTGAGCCTTGGCTTTATCAAGGACCAGCAAAAACTCTGCATTTTCTCACTTCCACAAAGACCTATTTGGAAATGGGTTTCTGCAAAGTCATGGATGCAAGTAATAAGCCAGCCAAAAAAAAATTTTTTTTTAAATATATATATGTCATGACCTCCGTAGAGTTGTATGACCAAGCTTTAGTTAACAATTTAGCTTGCATCCATAACCTTCCTGTCCCGACCCATGCTCTTCATCTGTTACTATTAAACAGAAAGAAGATGATTATAGAAAACTCAAGTTGTAAGAGTGACATAATGAACCAGAAATAATGTTCAGTAATAACCAATTGCCAAGTTCGCCAGAGAGAGAATTTAAACCTGAATAGCAATACAAAAGTATTTCAAGTTCTTAACATTGCAATAAAAAATGAAATATTAACTTTTTTTCTAAAGCACAGATTCTTGAAAGAAAACTGGATTATAAAAACCCCCTACTCCACTACTTCTGACAACACAAAAACGAAAATAAAATAAAGACAATAATAAACTAAACAAATGCTTTGTGAAGGTTATGTGACATAAACAATTAGTTGCAATATGTACAAAGTATTTCAGAAGTGCTTTAAGTGCAAAATTAAGTAGTTATTAAGACCAATGAAACGGCCGGCTGCTTGGCCTTAGTTCCCTGAAAAACGCGCAAAAATACCAAGAAAAGAAGGAGTTAAAATACGCAAAAAAGTTAATAGACTTGCTAGTGCCTAAAAGCTTAAAGCAAAAAAAGAAAAAAATGTTCGAGAAGTTCAAAAATTGAACCTGGAAAACCTAAAACCCAAAGACAAAGAAGAGAGCTTACCTCTTATGCAACTTAACTTCTTTCATGCTTGAGGAAACATGGCCGACTTTTCAACCCAAACTTCCAAACACCCCTGCCTCTCCCTAGTCGCTGGGGGGCAGAGTGGGTGGGGCTGAAGGCCTCCACACACTGAAAAATCCTACTCGCGGAGATTTTAACTGGAGAAAAAAATATAATTAAGATTGTGGACCTGTATGATCAGAAAGAGCAGAATAAACTCTTCAGAATACATGAGAAATATTATGAAATACACAAGTAGAGTATTTAATAATCTTTGCATGTATTTAATCACCTTAATGAGCTTCTGTAGACTAATCAGAATCCTATTAATTTTAATGTTAGTTTTACTATTTTTAGTATAGCTATTCTAGTAAGTAAATAACTAGTTTTCTTTTATATTTATTTTTATTTTATTTTATAAACAGATTTTTAAGTTTTTTTTGTGATTTTATCTATATTATTTAATTTTTTATTTTTAATAGGACCTTCTTATCCATAGCACTAAGGTTCCTTTTTGTAGTTAATATCATCCTCTAGCCAACTTCCAAAAGGCTTTCATTGGTCAGAATCATATTATTAACGTGTAGAAAATTAAAGCAGATCTGCCAACCTTACTCTATTATTCAGAATAATTTTTCTTAAAGTTCTTTTAATGAAAGAAATAGGAATTTTGTTCTCTAGAAAACTGTCTAATAGTATATTAATGTGGTAATTGAAGTCCAAATTGTTGCTGCAAATTCTTGAAATTCTAAGCACCTGAGAAATTAGTACATTCTCAATTACTTTGGTGGATATGTTATTATTCCAGTGTAGATATTTAATTACTTTGAAAGGAAAATTAACTCTTTTATCAAAGAGGCTAATAGATGGGTTACCTCTATATATATAAATATATATACAAAAGCATAGCAAACATAAGATTGCAAAAATATAATGCCATGACCTCGCGCTCTGCTGCAGGGGTCAATGTCACCTGAAATAAAATACATAAATAATGCAGACACTACAAGCACAATAGAACTTTATTAAATATGTGACTACCATAAATAATATGAATAATTTATATTATTTATGGTAGTCACATATTTAATAAAGTTATATTGTGCTTATAGTGTCTGCATTATTTATGTATTTTATAAATATATATATATATAGATAGATAGATAGATAGAGAGAGAGAGAGAGAGAGAGAGAGAGAGAGAATAAAAATATTACGGAACAAAATACTTGTTTTGAAATTTGAAATTTTTGTATTTTGTTCTGTAATATTTTCATTCTATATAGGCTACTACATGAGGTTTAGCTGCCTTCGGCGCTTCTCATGGTATTTGCCTTTTTTGTCTAATTTTTTTTGTGTTAGAATAATTTATTTATAAAGCAATTTTTTTGTTTTATTTATGTCATCATCATCATCATCATTGTCAACCATTATCAATCCACTGCTGGACGAAGGTCTCCCCAAGTTTCCTCCACAACGGTCTGTCTTGTGCCAGTCTCCTCCATGTCACACCTGCATACTTTCGAATTTCATCCACCCATCTCCCATGTGGTCTTCTTCTGGGTCTTTTCCTGTCCCTTGGAATCCAATCTAAAATTTCGGCTGTCCATCGATGATCTGTCCTTCTGGCAGTATGTCCAGCCCATTGCCATTTCAGGGATTTAACTCTGATCATGATGTCTTCCACTCTTGTCATTTTTCGGATCCACGAGTTCCTCTTCTTATCTCTCCTGGTTACACCAAGTATGCACCTCTCCATGATTCTTTGAGTTGTCTGCAGCCTTTGTATGTTTCTTTTAGTTAAGGTCCACGTCTCTGCACCATACGTAAGCACTGGAAGGATGCATTGATCAAACACTTTTCTTTTAAGACATAATGGCATATTGCTCTTGAAAATTATGCTGTTTCTTCCAAAAGCTCTCCAGGCAAGTTTTGTACGCCGATTAATTTCTTCATCAATGTGACCCTCACTTGATATCTGCTGTCCAAGATAAACGTACGTGTCTGTTATCTCCAGCTTTTCTCCATCAATCGATAAATCTTCATTTCTTGTAAAAGCATTGAACATCACTTTTGTCTTCTGAAAGTTCATTTTTAATCCCACTTCTTTACTCTTGTCAGCAAGTTCCTGGATCATACTCTGCAGCTCTGATGGGGTAGTTGCAAAAATGACTACGTCATCAGCAAAACGAAGGTGGGTTAGATAATCTCCATTAATCTTTATCCCCTTGTTTTCCCAGCTCAGTGACTGAAAAACACCCTCCAATGTGGCATTAAAGAGCTTCGGAGATATGGTGTCACCTTGTCTCACTCCCTTTCCAATTTTTATGTGTGTTGTATTTTCAAACAGCCGAATCTTTGCACTTGCATTTTGATAGATGTTATTAATAATATTAATGTATGCATCTTCAATACCGCAGGTTTTTCAGAGCCATTGTAACTGCTGATGGTTTCACCGAATCAAAAGCTTTTTCATAATCGATAAAAGCCATGCACAATGGAAGTTCATATTCCCTCGCTCTTTCAATTAGTTCTCTCAGCACGTGGATATGATCTATTGTGCTGTAGCCACTAATGAATCCAGCTTGTTCTCTCGGTTGAGCCATGTCCAGTGTTACCTTCAAGCGGTGTGAAAGAACTTTAGTGAAGATTTTATAAACTACTGATAGGAGGCTGATAGGTCTGTAGTTTCCGAGATCCTCAATGTCACCTTTCTTATGTAGCAGGATCATTGTAGCGGTGTTCCAATCCTCAGGAATCTTTCCTTCATTAAGGCATCGAGTGAAAATTTGGGCGAGTACTGTTTCGATTTCTCCACTTGCTTCTTGTATGATGTCTACAGTAATTCCATCTTCTCCTGGAGCTTTTCCCGCTTCATGTTCTTGATTGCATGTGCAACTTCTGCTGGAAGGACTGGAGGAACTCTGGTACTGGTATCTTTCATGATGTCTGGAGTGCATGTATCATCCCTTTCATATAATTTGGAGTAGAAATCTTTCACTCTTGTCAAAATTTCGCCTCTATTTCTTGTTACAGAACCATCTTCTTTTCTCAGTGCCATAATCTGTTTTCTTCCCTTACTGATATACCCCTTTGCTATCTTTAGGCTTTGGTTGTTTTCAATTGCTTTCCTCACTAGTTCACAGTTGAATTTTCTTACGTCTTCAGTGATAATTTTTCGTACTGTCTTGCATAGCTCTATATATTCCACTTTGGAAGTCACATCTTCTTTAGTTGTCCTCATCTCTCTTCTTTTTTGCATCAACATTTTCGTTTTTCCTGATAATTTATTTACATGCAACTTGTTCTTAGACCCAGCTAATTTTGTTGCTGTTTCCATAAGACCTTTGGTTACTCTTCTGTTAACTTCAGAGATGTCCACTTTTTCCGATGTTAGGCCTTCTAAAGCAGAGAACCTGTTCTTCAGTTCCAACTTGAAGGTATTATGGTGTTTTTTAAGGTTGGTTATGTCAATAGATTTTGTTTGTCTTATGAGCTTGCCACGTTCAAGTTTAGTGTTGAGGTGCATCTTACATCTCACCAATCTATGGTCACTACCTGTGTTGAACTTGTTTAGCACACTGCAGTCTTCTATGACGAATTTTTTGTTACACATAATAAAATCAATTTCACTTGTTGTCCCATTTGGATGTGTCCATGTCCATTTCCTGTGTGGCTTTTTCTTGAAGAAGGAGTTCAAGATGAAAAACCCTTCTGCCTCTGCAAACTCAACGAGAGTATTTCCACGCTGGTTTCTGTTGCCGTGACCGAATTTACCTACTGAAGTTTCATTCTGTTGCCGTTGCCCTATTTTTGCATTGAAATCTCCCATAATTATTTTCAAGTGCTGCTTACCTTTATTATTTAGATGACAAATTTCCTCATAAAATTCTTCAATTTCTTCTTCAGGATGACTTGTGGTGGGTGCATAAGTTTGAATAATCTGAGCCTGGTATCTTCTAGAGAGTTGGATAACGAGTCGTGCAGCTCTGTCAGAGGAACTTTCAACTTCTACCACTTTATCCTTCAGTTTCTTGTTTATTATAAATCCAACACCACTAGTTCTGCCAGTATCTGTCCCACGATAGTAGAAGAGATGTCCACTTTTCAGTTCGATGAGATCTTCTCCTTTTCTCCTTACCTCACTTAGCCCCACGATGTCCCACTTGATCCTTTGTAGTTCCTCTTCCAATTCAAGAAGCCTTGAATCAGAAGATAGGGAGCGTCCATTGTACGTTGCCAAGGTCAGCATCAGATGGCAGCCTAGTCCGGTCCTCCGGGGATTCTTAGCACCCTCTGCCTTCATGTCGCACTGGCCGCTGCCTTGGCCAGGTACATTCCAGCTGCCGGAGACTGAGGGCCAAGATTTAAGTTGTGGAGTCATTTTGGAGGGGTTTGGCCATAACTCACCACGCTGGCCAAGCGGGTTGGTGAGTGTGGGATAGAATTTCCTCTAATCCCGATGGTATAGTTATACCGCTATGGGCGGTCGTCAGAGCCCCTTTAGTGTGAACAGGATGCACCACGAGAAGGCGGGGTTGACATTTGTCAAGGAGAGGCTGTGTTGTTACGCATCACCTGACCTTACATCCCTTTATTTATGTACTCATATATATATATATCATCATCATCATCATTGTCAACCATTATCAATCCACTGCTGGACGAAGGTCTCCCCAAGTTTCCTCCACAACGGTCTGTCTTGTGCCAGTCTCCTCCATGTCACCCCTGCATACTTTCGAATTTCATCCACCCATCTCCCATGTGGTCTTCTTCTGGGTCTTTTCCTGTCCCTTGGAATCCAATCTAAAATTTCGGCTGTCCATCGATGATCTGTCCTTCTGGCAGTATGTCCAGCCCATTGCCATTTCAGGGATTTAACTCTGATCATGATGTCTTCCACTCTTGTCATTTTTCGGATCCACGAGTTCCTCTTCTTATCTCTCCTGGTTACACCAAGCATGCACCTCTCCATGCTACTTTGAGTTGTCTGCAGCCTTTGTATGTCTCTTTTAGTTAAGGTCCACGTCTCTGCACCATACGTAAGCACTGGAAGGATGCATTGATCAAACACTTTTCTTTTAAGACATAATGGCATATTGCTCTTGAAAATTATGCTGTTTCTTCCAAAAGCTCTCCAGGCAAGTTTTGTACGCCGATTAATTTCTTCATCAATGTAACCCTCACTTGATATCTGCTGTCCAAGATAAACGTACGTATCTGTTATCTCCAGCTTTTCTCCATCAATCGATAAATCTTCATTTCTTGTAAAAGCATTGAACATCACTTTTGTCTTCTGAAAGTTCATTTTTAATCCCACTTCTTTACTCTTATCAGCAAGTTCCTGGATCATACTCTGCAGCTCTGATGGGCTAGTTGCAAAAATGACTACGTCATCGGCAAAACAAAGGTGGGTTAGATAATCTCCATTAATCTTTATCCCCTTGTTTTCCCAGCTCAGTGACTGAAAAACACCCTCCAATGTGGCATTAAAGAGCTTCGGAGATATGGTGTCACCTTGTCTCACTCCCTTCCAATTTTTATGTGTGTTGTATTTTCAAACAGCCTAATCTTTGCACTTGCATTTTCATAGATGTTATTAATAATATTAATGTATGCATCTTCAATACCGCAGGTTTTCAGAGCCATTGTAACTGCTGATGGTTTCACCGAATCAAAGGCTTTTTCATAATCGATAAAAGCCATGCACAATGGAAGTTCATATTCCCTCGCTCTTTCAATTAGTTCTCTCAGCACATGGATATGATCTATTGTGCTGTAGCCACTCCTGAATCCAGCTTGTTCTCTCGGTTGAGCCATGTCCAGTGTTACCTTCAAGCGGTGTGAAAGAACTTTAGTGAAGATTTTATAAACTACTGATAGGAGGCTGATAGGTCTGTAGTTTCCGAGATCCTCAATGTCACCTTTCTTATGTAGCAGGATCATTGTAGCGGTGTTCCAATCCTCAGGAATCTTTCCTTCATTAAGGCATCGAGTGAAAATTTGGGCAAGTACTGTTTCGATTTCTCCACTTGCTTCTTGTATGATGTCTACAGTAATTCCATCTTCTCCTGGAGCTTTTCCCCGCTTCATGTTCTTGATTGCATGTGCAACTTCTGCTGGAAGGACTGGAGGAACTCTGGTACTGGTATCTTTCATGTCTGGAGTGCATGTATCATCCCTTTGATATAATTTGGAGTAGAAATCTTTCACTCTTGTCAAAATTTCGCCTCTATTTCTTGTTACAGAACCATCTTCTTTTCTCAGTGCCATAATCTGTTTTCTTCACTTACTGAGATGTCCCTTTGCTATCTTTAGGCTTTGGTTGTTTTCAATTGCTTTCCTCACTAGTTCACAGTTGAATTTTCTTACGTCTTCAGTGATACTTTTTCTGACTGTCTTGCATAGCTCTATATATTCCACTTTGGAAGTCACATCTTCTTTAGTTGTCCTCATCTCTCTTCTTTTTTGCATCAACATTTTCGTTTTTCCTGATAATTTATTTACATGCAACTTGTTCTTAGACCCAGCTAATTTTGTTGCTGTTTCCATAAGAGCTTTGGTTACTTTTCTGTTAACTTCAGAGATGTCCACTTCTTCCGATGTTAGGCCTTCTAAAGCAGAGAACCTGTTCTTCAGTTCCAGCTTGAAGGTATTATGGTGTTTTTTAAGGTTGGTTATGTCAATAGATTTTGTTTGTCTTATGAGCTTGCCACGTTCAAGTTTAGTGTTGAGGTGCATCTTACATCTCACCAATCTATGGTCACTACCTGTGTTGAACTTGTTTAGCACACTGCAGTCTTCTATGACGAATTTTTTGTTACACATAATAAAATCAATTTCACTTGTTGTCCCATTTGGATGTCTCCATGTCCATTTCCTGTGTGGCTTTTTCTTGAAGAAGGAGTTCAAGATGAAAAACCCTTCTGCCTCTGCAAACTCAACGAGAGTATTTCCACGCTGGTTTCTGTTGCCGTGACCGAATTTACCTACTGAAGTTTCATTCTGTTGCCGTTGCCCTATTTTTGCATTGAAATCTCCCATAATTATTTTCAAGTGCTGCTTACCTTTATTATTTAGATGACAAATTTCCTCATAAAATTCTTCAATTTCTTCTTCAGGATGACTTGTGGTGGGTGCATAAGTTTGAATAATCTGAGCCTGGTATCTTCTCGATAGTTGGATTACGAGTCGTGCAGCTCTGTCAGAGGAACTTTCAACTTCTACAACTTTATCCTTCAGTTTCTTGTTTATTATAAATCCAACACCACTAGTTCTGCCAGTATCTGTCCCACGATAGTAGAAGAGATGTCCACTTTTCAGTTCGATGAGATCTTCTCCTTTTCTCCTTACCTCACTTAGCCCCACGATGTCCCACTTGATCCTTTGTAGTTCCTCTTCCAATTCAAGAAGCCTTGAATCAGAAGATAGGGACCGTCCATTGTACGTTGCCAAGGTCAGCATCAGATGGCAGCCTAGTCCGGTCCTCCGGGGATTCTTAGCACCCTCTGCCTTCATGTCGCACTGGCCGCTGCCTTGGCCAGGTACATTCCAGCTGCCGGAGACTGAGGGCCAAGATTTAAGTTGTGGAGTCATTTTGGAGGGGTTTGGCCATAACTCACCACGCTGGCCAAGCGGGTTGGTGAGTGTGGGATAGAATTTCCTCTGATCCCGATGGTATAGTTATACCGCTATTGGCGGTCGTCAGAGCCCCTTTAGTGGGAACAGGATGCACCACGAGAAGGCGGGGTTGACATTTGTCAAGGAGAGGCTGTGATGTTACGCATCACCTGACCTTACATCCCATATATATATATATATATATATATATATGGTATGCTGGCCAAGCGGGTTGGTGAGTGTGGGATAGAATTTCCTCTGATCCCGATGGTATAGTTATACCGCTATTGGCGGTCGTCAGAGCCCCTTTAGTGGGAACAGGATGCACCACGAGAAGGCGGGGTTGACATTTGTCAAGGAGAGGCTGTGATGTTACGCATCACAGCCTGACCTTACATACCATATATATATATATATATCAACCCCGCCTTCTCGTGGTGCATCCTGTTTTCACTAAAGGGGCTCTGACGACCGCCAATAGCGGTATAACTATACCATCGGGATTAGAGGAAATGCTATCCCACACTCACCAACCCGCTTGGCCAGCGTGGTGAGTTATGGCGAAACCTCTCCAAAATGACTTCACAACTAAAATCTTGGCCCTCAGTCTCCGGCAGCTGGAATGTAGCTGGCCAAGGCCGCGGCCAGTGCGACATGAAGGCAGAGGGTGCTAAGAATCCCCGGAGGACCGGACTAGGCTGCCATCTGATGCTGACCTTAGCTACGTATAATGGACGCTCCCTATCTTCTGATTCAAGGCTTCTTGAATTGGAAGAGGAACTACAAAGGATCAAGTGGGACATCGTCGGGCTAAGTGAGGTAAGGAGAAAAGGAGAAGATTTCATTGAACTGAAAAGTGGACATCTCTTCTACTGTCGTGGGATAGATACTGGCAGAACTAGTGGTGTTGGATTTATAATAAACAAGAAACTGAAGGATAAAGTTGTAGAAGTTAAAAGTTCCTCCGACAGAGCTGCACGACTCGTTATCCAACTCTCGAGAAGATACCAGGCTCAGATTATTCAAACTTATGCGCCAACCACAAGTCATCTTGAAGAAGAAATTGAAGAATTTAATGAGGAAATTCGTCATCTAAATAATAAAGGTAAGCAACACTTGAAGATAATTATGGGAGATTTCAATGCAAAAATAGGGCAACAGCAACAGAATGAAACTTCAGTAGGTAAATTCGGTCACGGCAACAGAAACCAGCGTGGAAATACTCTCGTTGAGTTTGCAGAGGCAGAAGGGTTTTTCATCTTGAACTCCTTTTCCAAAAAAAAGCCACACAGGAAATGGACATGGAGACATCCGAATGGGACAACAAGTGAAATTGATTTTATTATGTGTAACAAAAAATTCGTCATAGAAGACTGCAGTTTGCTAAACAAGTTCAACACAGGTAGTGTCCATAGAATGGTACGATGTAAGATGCACCTCAACACTAAACTCGAACGTGGCAAGCTCATAAGACAAACAAAATGTATTAACATAACCAACCTTAAAAAACACCATAATACCTTCAAGTTGGAACAGAAGAACAGATTCTCTGCTTTAGAAGGCCTAACATCGGAAGAAGTGGATATTTCTGAAGTTAACAGAAAAGTAACCAAAACTCTTATGGAAACAGCAACAAAATTAGCTGGGTCTAAGAACAAGTTGCATGTGAACAAATTATCAGGAAAAACCAAAATGTTGATGCAAAAAAGAAGAGAGATGAGGACAACTAAAGAAGATGTGACTTCCAAAGTGGAATATATAGAGCTATGCAAGACAGTACGAAAAAGTATCACTGAAGACGTAAGGAAATTCAACTGTGAACTAGTGAGGAAAGCAATTGAAAACAATCAAAGCCTAAAGATAGCAAAGGGACATCTCAGTAAGGGAATAAAACAGATTATGGCACTGAGAAAATAAGATGGTTCTGTAACACGAAATAGAGGCGAAATTTTGACAAGAGTGGAAGATTTCTACTCCAAATTATATGAAAGGAATGATACATGTACTCCAGACATCATGAAAGGTACCAGTACCAGTGTTCTTCCAGTCCTTCCAGCAGAAGTTGCACATGCAATCAAGAACATGAAACGGGGAAAAGCTCCAGGAGAAGATGGAATTACTGTTGACATAATACAAGAAGCAAGTGGAGAAATCGAAACAGTACTCACCCAAATTTTCACCCGATGCCTTAATGAAGGGAAGATTCCTGAGGATTGGAACAATGCTACAATATCCTGCTACATAAAAAAGGTGACATTGAGGATCTCAGGAACTACAGACCTATCAGCCTCCTATCAGTGATTTATAAAATCTTCGCTAAAGTTCTTTCACGCCGCTTGAAGGTAACATTGGACATGGCTCAACCGAGAGAACAAGCTGGATTCAGGAGTAGCTACAGCACAATAGATCATATCCACGTACTGAGAGAACTAATTGAAAGAGCGAGGGAATATGAACTGCCATTGTGCATGGCTTTTATCGATTATGAAAAAGCCTTTGATTCGGTGAAATCATCAGCAGTTACAATGGCTCTAAAATCCTGCGGTACTGAAGATGCATACATTAGCATTATTAATAACATCTATGAAAATGCAAGTGCAAAGATTAGGCTGTTTGAAAATACAACACACATAAAAATTGGAAAGGGAATGAGGCAAGGTGACACCATATCTCCAAAGCTCTTTAATGCCACATTGAAAAATGTCTTTCAATCACTGAACTGGGAAAACAAAGATATAAAGATTAATGGAAATTATCTAACTCACCTTCGTTTTGCTGATGACGTAATCAATTTTGCAACTACCCCAACAGAGCTGCAGAATATGATCCAGGAACTTGCTTACAAGAGTAAAGAAGTGGGATTAAAAATGAACTTTCGGAAGACAAAAGTGATGTTCAATGCTTTTACAAGAAATGAAGATTTATCGATTGATGGAGAAAAGCTGGAGATAACAGACACGTACGTTTATCTTGGACAGCAGATATCAAGTGACGGTCACATTGCTGAAGAAATTAATCGGCGTACAAAACTTGCCTGGAGAGCTTTTGGAAGAAACAGCATAATTTTCAAGAGCTATATGCCATTATGTCGTAAAAGAAAAGTGTTTGATCAATGCATCCTTCCAGTGCTTACGTATGGTGCAGAGACGTGGACCTTAACTAAAAGAGACATATAAAGGCTGCAGACAACTCAAAGTAGCATGGAGAGATGCATGCTATGTATAACCAGGAGAGATAAGAAGAGGAACTCGTGGATCCGAAAAATGACAAGAGTGGAAGACATCATGGTCCAGAGTTAAATCCCTGAAATGGCAATGGGCTGGTCATACTGCCAGAAGGACAGACCATCGATTGACAGCCGAAATTTTAGATTGGATTCCAAAAGACAGGAAAAGACCCAGAAGAAGATCACATGGGCAATTTTTGGATGAAATTCGAAAGTATGCGGGAGTGACATGGAGGAGACTGGCACAAGACAGACCGTTGTGGAGGAAACTTGGGGAGACCTTCGTCCAGCAGTGGATCGATAATGGTTGACAATGATGATGATGACGATGATATATATATTCATCATCATCAACCATTTTCAATCCACTGCTGGATGATAGGTCTCCTCAAATTTCTTCCAGAATTTTCTGCCTTGGGCCTGTCTCCTCCACGTCACTCCAACATACTTTCGAATTTCATCCACCCATCTCAAACGTGGTCTTCTTCTGGGTCTTTTCCTGCCCGTCAAATCCAGTGTAAAAGTTCAGGTTGTCCATCGGTGGTCCGTTCTTCTGGCAACATGTCCAGCCAATTGCCATTTCAGTGATTTCCCTCTGGTCATGATGTCGTCCACTCATGTCATTTTCCTTATCCACAAGTTCCTCTTCTTATCTTTCCTGGTTACACCAAGCATGCATCTCTCTGTCCCTCTTTGAGTTGTGTGCACTCTTTCTATGGCTTTTTTAGTTAAGGTCCATGTCTCGGCTCCATACGTAAGCACTGGCAGGATGCATTGATTAAACACTTTCCTTTTGAGACATACTGGCATACTGCTCTTAAAAATTTTACTGTTTCTTCTAAAACCTCTCCATCCAAGTTTTATATGCCGATTAATTTCTTCATCAATGTGACCCTCACTCGATATCTGCTGCCCAAGATAAATGTAGGAATCGGTTGTCTCAAGCTTTTCTCCATCAATCCATAAATCTTCATCTCTTGTAAAAGTTATTGTACATCACTTTTGTCTTCTGAAAGTTCATTTTTAATACCACTTCTTTACTCTTGTCAGTAAGTTCTTGGATCATACTCTGCAACTCTGAAAGGGTAGTTGCAAAGATGACTAGGTCATCAGCAAAACGAAGGTGAGTTAAGTAATCTCCATTAATCTTTATCCCTTTGTTTTCCCAGTTCAATGATTGAAAGACATTTTGCAATGTGGCGTTAAAGAGCTTGTGAAATATGGTGTCACCTTGTCTCACTTCCCTTCCAATTCTTATTTGTGCTGTATCCTCAAATATCCGAACCTTTGCAATTGCATTTTCATAGATGTTATTAATAATGCTAATGTATGCATCTTCAATACCGCAGGATTTCGAAGCCATTGTTACTGCTGATTGTTTCACGGAATCGAAGGCCTTTTCATAGTAAACAAGTTAGTAAAATCATGCAATGCATTGATTATAATACGCTTTCCAACATTATAGAAATCATTACTCAAGTTATGAGAATAATGGCTGTGGAATAAATCTCGGTCCTGTGCCCTGACCTTTGATCCCATTTCGATGATATTCAACAGAACCGGCTTGGTATACCTCCGAAATAACATGATAAAGTTTTGTCGCAATCGAAGCATTTTTACGTAAGTTATGATGCATAATGGCTATGGAATAGATCCCGCTTCTGTGGCCTAACCTTTAACCCCATTTCGCCCATTTTCAATAAGGTTTGTCGCCAGGTTGTCCCCTAACACATACTAAAATTTCATCGAAATCGAACTTTTTTACGTTAGTTATGGCGCATAAAAGCAGTGGAATGGATCCCTTCTCCTATGTACTGACATTTGACCCCATTTCGTTCACTTTAAAGAGGGTTCCTTCCCAGGTGATCTCCTACCAGATACTAAAATTTCGTCGAAATCCAACGGTTGTTACGCGAGTTATCGTGCTGACTGACATACGCACACAACGCGTGACGTAATGAGGCAGATGGGAATCGGGACCATCAGCCCGCCGCAAGAAGGTGACGTCATAAATCTTTAATAGGATCCACACACAAAGCGTGACGTAAGGAGACAGATGGCGTGATCGCGCGCCAACATTCTCAAACACGAGTTGTGACGTCATAAGATTTCTAAGCATTGGTAACATTAATGGAACAACGCCATCACTAAAAACGTTATAATTCGGGGTGGTTATTTAACCCATACTAAACGAATTCTTCTAAAGTCGAGATCTAGCTAAATCGATTTCTAGTACCAGAAAACGATAGGTTAACGATTTTCATCAAAATTCTTAGAGCCATTTTCAAAATAAAATGTACATACATACATACAAGAATTGCTACTTTAAGGTGGACGTCAAGTAACTTTGCTTCCTATGCTTCCAATGGAAAAACTTTTGTACACATTTTCTTCACAATTAATGCGTTCCCAAGGATGAAAATTTGAACATCGATTAAAATATCTTCATTTTATAACTTGCAATACTTAATATTTTCTAAAACATAACCATAATTATGCAATTCAACATTTGTTTGTCTACTGACGTCATGAAAATACAGGTCACGCCATCTTTTTTATGGACAATTAATGCGTTCACAAGGATGAAAATTTGAACATTAATTACAATAGCTTGATTTCATAACTTGGAATACTTAATATTTTCTAAACCATAACCGTAATTATGCAATCCAACATTTTTTGTCCACTGACGTCATCAAAGTACAGGTCGCGCCATCTTTTCTCTGGTTTCAACACCACCAAAGGAAAAGTTATTGATTTTTAATATAATTATGGTTATGTTTTGGAAAATATTAAGTTTTCCAAGTTATAATATGAAGTTATTTTAATCGATGTTCAAATTTTCATCCTTGGGAACACATTAATTGTGAAGGAAATGTGTACAAAAGTTTTTCCATTGGAAGTATAGGAAGCAAAATTACTTGACGTCCACCTTAATAATATGGGATAAGGACAATGGAATGGATCGCAATCCTGTCCTGACCTTTGACCACATTTCGTCCAGTTTCAATAGGGATCGTTCCCAGGTCGTCCCCTACTACATACTGAAATTTCATCGAAATCGAACCATTTTTACGCAAGTTATGATGCATAAGGGCAATGGAATGCATCCCGATCTTATGTCCTGACCTTTGACCCCACTTCACCCATTTTGAATAGGGTTCGTCCCCAGGCGGTCTCCTACCACATAGTAAACTTTCATTGAAATCGAACTATATTTATGCAAGTTATGACGCATAAGGGTAATGGAATGATCCCGCTCCTACGTCGTGACCTTTGACCCCATTTGTCCCATTTTCAAAAGGGTTTGTCCCCGGGTGGTCCCCTACCACATGCTAAAATTTCACCGAAATAGACCCATTTTTACGCCAGTTATCATATGGACGGACGGGCGGACAAAGCTGGAGCATATACGCTTCTTCAACCTACGGTTGGAAAGCGTAAATAAAAGCCATGTATAATGGGAGTTCATATTCTCTTGTTCTTTGAGTTAGTTCTCTCAGTGCATGGATATGATCTATAGTGCTGTAGCCACTCCTGAATCCAGCTTGTTCTCTTGGTTGGGCCATGTCTAGTGTTACCTTCAAGCGATGTGAAAGAACCTTAGTGAAGATTTTATAAACCGCTGAAAGAAGGCTGATGGGTCTGTAGTTTCTGAGATCCTCAATGTCACCTTTTTTATGGAGCAAGATCATTGTAGCATTGTTCCAATCCTCAGGAATCTTCCCTTCATTAAGACATCTGGTGAAAATTGGGCGAGTGTAGTTTCAATTTCGCCACTTGCTTCTTGTATAATGTCCACGGTAATTTCATCTTCTCCTGGACCTCTTCTCCGTTTCATTTTCTTAATTGCATATGTAACTTCTGCAGGGAGGATTGAAGGGACTTTGGTTCAGGTACCTGTCGTAATGTCTGGAACAGATGTATCATCCCTTTTATATAGTTTTGTGTAGAAATCTTTCACTCTTGTCTAAATTTCGCTTCTGTTTCTTGTTACAGTACCATCTTCTTTTCTCAGAGCCATAATCTGTTTTCTTCCCTTACTGAGATGTCCTTTTGCTCTCTTCGGGCTCTGGTTGTTTTCAATTGCTTTCCTCACTAGTTCACAATTGAATTTCCTTATGTCTTCAGTGATACCTTTCCGCACTGTCTTGCATAGCTCTATATATATTCCACGTTGGAAGTTACGTCTTTATTTGTCCCCATATCCCTTCTCATTTGCATCAACATTTTTGTTTTTCCTGAAATGTTCTTCATGTGTAACTTGTTTTTAGTACCACCTATTTTTTGCACGTCTTTTGTAAAAAAATCGTGCTTCTGTTATCGGTTGTCCGTCCGTCCGTCCGTCTGTACCCACGATATCTCAGCAACTATTAATCCGATTTGAAAAATTCACTTTGCATTCGAAAGCTTGAAATATGCAAATGATGATCCTTTATTTCGGTTTTTTTACGATGTACAATTTCGCCGCTTAAGGGCGTAAATGCAGATGATGTCGAATTCAAAAATACGTTTTATTCCACATATTTGCTTCTAAACATCCGATTGAAAAAAATATATATATCTTTCGATTCCATTTATGTCGAAGAGTGTTTTAGATATAGTTACTTTTTCAAATTACGCATATATTTTCCGCTAGGGGCGTAAAAGTAAATTACATTTTCTCCGATAACTCTTCTTCTAAAACTCCGATTTGAACATTTTTTTCTTCAGCTGATACATCTCCTGATGGAAAATCTTTTACATATAATTTCAAATTTTGGGAAAAGAATACTTTGGCCACCAGGGGGCGTAAGTGTTAATTTTTGCTTCTAATGTATTTGCCATAAAATCGTAGCTTCTAAAATATCGATTAAAAAATTCTTTCGTTGACTGATGCCACTAACATCGATAAACCTTTTCGAAATGTTTTCTTCTTTAAATATTTCACAGTTTCTCCGCCAGGGGGCGTAGATGTACATCTTATTTTTGTCAATATCTCTACTTCTAGGAGTCCGATTGAAAAATTCCTTCTTTGTTGGATAGTGTTTTCCGTGTGACATGTTTTTTATATAACTTCAAAATTTTCAAGTAATTCATAGACTTTCCGCTAGGGGGCGTAACGGTAAATAGCGTTTCCCCCTATATCTCTGCTCCTAAATCTCCGATTTGAAAAATTCTTTCTGCACCGGATACAGCTCCTGGTGGGAAATCGTTTGCACATGATTTCTAATTTTTGTAAAAAAATAGTTTGGCCACCAGGGGCGTAAATCTTAATTTCCGATTCTGTTGTATTTGCAGCAAAATATGAGCTTCTGAATTTTCGATTGAAAAAAACGTCGTTTGTTGACCGATACTACTCATGTCGACAAACCTTTTAGAAACATTTTCTTCTTAAAATAGTGCATGGTTTCTACGCCAGGATGTACATCTTATTTTTGTCAATATCTCTACTTCTAGGAGTCCGATTTGAAAAATTCCTTCTTTGTTGGATAGTGTTTTCCGTGTGATATGTTTTTCATATAATTTCAAAATTTTCAAGTAATTCATAGACTTTCCGCTAGGGGGCGTAGCGGTAAATAGCGTTTCCCCCTATATCTCTGCTCCTAAATCTCCGATTTGAAAAATTCTTTCTGCACCGGATACAGCTCCTGGTGGGAAATCGTTTGCACGTAATTTCTAATTTTTATGTAAAAAAAATAGTTTAGCCACCAGGGGGCGTAAATATTAATTTCCGCTTCTGTTGTATTTGCAGCAAAATATGAGCTTCTAAATTCTCGATTGAAAAAAACGTCGTTTGTTGACCGATACTACTCATGTCGATAAACCTTTTAGGAAAATTTTCTTCTTGAAAAAATACATGGTTTCTACGCCAGGGGCGTAGATGTATATCTTATTTTTGTCAATATCTCTACTTCTAAGAGTACGATTTGAAAAATTCCTTCTTTGTTGGACAGTGTTTCCGATGCGAAATGTTTTTACTATAAATTCAAAATGTTCAAGTAAATCATACATTTTCCGCTACTGGGCACAAAGGTAAATTGCGTTTTCTGCGTTATTTCTGCTCCTAAAGCTCTGATTTGAAAAATTCTTCCTGTATCGCATATAAGACCTGATGGTAAATATTTTTCACATAATTTCTAATGTTTGGTAAAGAATGGTTTAGCCACCAGGGGTCATATGTGTTAATTTCTGCTTCTGAAGTATTTGTTGCAAAATCTGGGCTCCTGAAAACTCGACTAGTTTTTTTTTTTTCTTCGACCGATACCGCTTATACGGATAAACCTTTTGAGAATACTTTCTTCCTAAAATAATGCATGGTTTTCCCACCAGGGGACGTAAAATCACATCTTATTTTTGTCGATATCTCTGTTTCTAAGAGTTCGTAAGCTCACGATTCCGTTTACAGCAATATCTGAGGGATTAAAAACCCGATTGAAAATCTTCTTTCTTTGGTCAGATCTATTGTTTCCCATACCGGTTCCATTGACTTTGAATAGCTTTGATAAATTTAATTTGCGCCAGAACGGATTCAAAAGACGTGCTTATTACACCCAAAAATTCTGTGTCAACTTTCTTGTTGTTGATGTTTCCATAAGAGCCTTGGTGAGTTCTCTGTTAACTTCAGAAATATCCACTTCTTCCGATGTTAGGCCTCCTAAAGCAGAGAATCTGTTCCTCAGTTCCAACTTGAAAGTATTATAGTGTTTTTTAAGGGTGGTTATGTCAATACATTTTGTTTGTCTTATGAGCTTGCCACGTTCGAGTTTAATGTTGAGGTGCATCTTACATCTCACCAATCTATGGTCACTACCTGTGTTGAACTTGTTTAGCACATTGCAGTCCTCGATGACGAATTTTTTGTTACACATAAAATCAATTTCACTTGTCGTCCCATTCGGATGTCTCCATGTCCATTTCCTGTGTGGCTGTTTCTTGAAAACGGAGTTCATGATGAAGCATTTTTCTGCTTCTGCAAATTCGACGAGAGTATTTCCACGTTGATTTCTGTTCCCGTAACGGAATTTACCAACCGAAGTTTCATTCTGTTGCTGTTGCCCTACTTTTGCATTGAAATCTCCCATAATGATCTTCAAGTGCTGTTTGCCTTTGTTAATTAGATTCCGAATTTCCTCGTAAAATTCTTCAATTTCTTCTTCACGATGACTTGTGGTGGGTGCATAAGTTTGAATAATCTGAGCCTTGTATCTTCTCGAGAGTTGTATAACGAGTCGTGCAGCTCTGTCAGAGGAACTTTCAACTTCTACAACTTTATCCTTCAGTTTCTTGTTTATTATAAATCCAACACCACTAGTTCTGCCAGTATCTATCCCACGACAGTAGAAGAGATGTCCGCCTTTAAGTTCAATGAGATCTTCTTCTTTTCTCCTTACCTCACTTAGCTCGACGATGTCCCACTTGATCCTTTGTAGTTCCTCTTCCAATTCAAGAAGCCTTGAATCAGAAAATAGGGAGCGTCCGTTGTAAGTAGCCAAGGTCAGCATCAAATAGCAGCCTAGTCCGGTCATCCGGTGATTCTTCATCTTACTCCTATTAACAACTCGTATGAGTACCTCCTCTCTCTCGAAAAAACTCGTCGGTAATCCACCACGATTCGACAACTACGACTCCCCTCTTTGGATAGATCACTTCAGATCCTAACGTCATGTGTTCCTTAGTACACTATTTTTTCAAGCGAAATACTATACTGGGCCACTGACGTTAACGGCGCAACTTCTGACTCTCCACTTCTTACGTCTCTTCCTCAAGTTCCAAATCATCTATAAAACAATCTCACGAATCCTTTCACCTTGCCGGAACTCCAAACGTCATTTAAATTTCTCAATCGGAATGCTGTACCGGGACTTGATGGCCTTCCTCATGCATTTTTTGATGTCTTCTCTTCACACCTACTCCAGGTCCTGCTCCCAGCTTTCAACGATGCGTTCACCTATACTCCAGTCTTCCACAATGCTTCACGCAAACTTACGTTGCTTTATTCCCAAAACAAGGAGACCTCCTGGATCTTGCACACTGGCGCCCAATTTCATTATTAAACCTCGACTACAAGCTCTACACAAAGCTGCTTTCACACCGCCTCAATACCATTCTACTTCATATGGTTTCCCCTCAACAATCTTGTACTGTGCCTGGACGTTCGATCACTGACAATCTTACACTCCTACGTGACTTAATCTTCCTAGCTGACACTCAGTCCGAGCCATTGTCTTTCCTTAATAATGATCAAAAAGCAGCATTTGAAAATACTGTATATCCCACGTCTATCTTTCTGCAACACTTCAAGCATTTGGTTTCCCTATCTCCTTCATCACTTCACTCCTTTCTTTCTATCAAGGACCTACTCTACAAGTTCAGACCGCTGCCTTCCTGACAGCTTCAATAGAGTTCTCCAGAGGAATTCGTCAGGGATACCCTCTATCTGGACAATTATTTGCCATAGTTTTTGAGCCGTTCTTGCGCCTGACGCGCAGAGAGTTTATACATCGGCTCCCTCCAGCAACAGCCAGCACGAGACATAATAAAATTACCTACTCAGCCTATGCAGATGATGCAACTTTCTGCATACGTCATGACACCCAATTCTCCACCCCTTCTTCTCTGCTACCAAGAGTTTGCTTCCGCAGCGTCAGCCTCACTCAATCTTGAGAAAAGCACAGGCCTCTGGAGCGGCACTTGGAAACACCGCCACGACTCTCCCTGGGGAGTCAAATGGTCAAGTACCACCCAAAAATTCTTAGAAATTCATCTCGGAACCCCATCGGAGGCCGTACGAACGAATTGGTCCTCTCTCTATCCCTCCCTTCTCAAAGCAGCAGGCTTCTGGAGAAGAGAGCATTTTTGCACCTCCTTCCTTCAAAGAGCTCACCAACTTGCTCATACATCTTATCAAAGTATTACTATTCCTGGCAAATGGATACCGCTCCTGGCTACAGACTCCGTCAAGTTCAAGCATGCCTTACATCAGTTGTATGGTCAAAGCATCATTGGGTCAGCTCCTCTACACTCAGCCTCTCACCTTCACAGGGAGGAATTGGTCTTCCTGCAGTAGATCTCGTTTACCGTGCCGGAAGGCTTCACTGGTTCTTTCATGTGCTCAATAGCTCCAACCCAGATACATGCACAGTACGAAATGTTCTTGCCTGATTGAAAACTCCTTTATTAACGTTCGCCGTCTTTCTTCGAATGGATGGTTTCCCAGCTTTGCGACAAAGATTCCCGGCCGTTTACTGGGTGGCCATACAAATCCTGAGATCTCTCCCATTACAGAGAGCACCCTCCTCCTCTGCTACGGAGATTCTAAATGAACCACTCTTCTGCTCATCAGCTCTTCATCCCTCTGACCGACCATTCTTTGCCTCTCCAGAATGGATGCGTGCAGGCATTTACGAGACCTTGTGAACCTCAACCTTACGTGGAAAGACTTCTCTCACCTATCTACTCATCTTCGTGATTCCGTTTCCTCCCGGACACTCTACATGTCGATAAAATCGTCGAACATCCGTTTATACCCATCTTTGGCCTCTCCTGGAGGAATTCTACAAGTTGCAGCAGCATCGCGACTCTTCCCGTTTTTTGTGCTACTCCGTATGAAATCTTTTACGCTTGAGGCATTCTCACAGAAGATTTTGAGTTTAATTCTTCGCACATGTGCACCTCAGCAACCAATGCCTATCTCTACTGTTCCGTCTGCCTCCTTGACAGCTGTTTGGTCTGCAGCACATCCTCTCCTTGCTGCACCTCATGAGAAGAATGTTCAGTGGCTGTTTCTGCATCGCCGCCTCCCCGTTCCTCAACTACTACACCGAATGCCTCTTGTTGTCTCTCCACAATGTGCCTACTGTGATGTCCCGGCAGACATTGAACATGTCTATTGGTTTTGTCTAGTCTTGCTACCTGTGTTAAATCTCATGTTCCGTATTGAACACCATCTTTGCCCAGGAAATCTGAGTGCCGCCTCATATTTTACCCTACTTCAAGATATTCTTCCTGCTTCTCCTCTCCCATCAGTGTGTGTTTATATTTTCACGCTTGTAAAAATAGTAATTTACTCCCATCAACTGACGCATCAGGAAAACTCCACTGTACCTACTTTACAGAGGCAAGCGAGAAGCTTGTCCATCACTTCACAGCTCGACTAAAGTTCCGTCTACAGTTTGCACATGAACACGCTGTCAATACAGAAACTCTTCCCAACTTCTACAAACCCTGGAGACCATACCTCAGCTGGTTACAGATTGATGGCCTGAGTGTTTCCTTTACAGTTTGAACTATTATGAATACTCTATCCTTTTGTTGACAATTACATCGTTAATTAACCTGTTTAATTTCCCCCTCTATCTTACCCTCAGGAAGTGTATACAGTTTTATTTCTTTGCCTACATGTTCTGGCGCTCATTTGTACATAATCATTTCATGACTCACATTCTCATTCTGTACTCCGAGTGTTTAATAAATGCATATTAAACCTTAGCGCCCTCAGCCTCGATGTCGCACTGGCCGCTGCCTTGGCCAGGTACATTCCAGCTGCCGGAGACTGAGGTGTATATATATATACTATTAAGTAGAGACAGTAGCAAAAAACTTATTTAACAGGCATTAAAACAACAAAGAAAAACTCAAAAACCAACAGGTATGAGTAAAAAAGAAGATAAAGTAATAAAAATGAGGAAATGCAGAGTTTTGCTGGTCCTTGATAAAGCCAAGGCTCGGCATTCTCGACACTTTCTACATTCAGGTTGCTATTACTTTATCTTCTTTTTTACTCATACCTGTTGGTTTTTGAGTTTTTCTTTGTTGTTTTAGTACCTGTTAAATAATTTTTTTGCTACTGTCTCTACTTAATAGTATGTGAATTCTGAATATTCATAACTGCTGCGTTGCGCGTCTTGATCTTCAGGTTGTTTTTTTAAGCAAATTTGGTTTTAAATTCTTAGGTGTAAAATTTGGTCTTTGACTCTGCTCTTGGGTATATATATATATATCATTGTCAACCATTATCTATCCACTGGATGAAGGTCTCCCCAAGTTTCTTCTACAATTGTTTATTTTGAGCTTGTCTCCTCCATGTCACTCCGGCATGCTTTCGAATTTCATCCATCCATCTCCCATGGAATCTTCTTCTGGGTATATTTCTCTCTCTTGGAATCCAGTCTAGACTTTCAGTTGTCCATCGGTGGTCTGTTCTTCTGGTAACATGTCCAGCCCGTTGCCATTTCAGTAATTTCACTCTGGTCATGATGTCGTCCACTCTTCTCATTTTGATTATCTAGAAGTTCATCTTCTTATCTTTCCTGGTTACACCAAGCATGCATCTCTCCAGGCTTCTTTGCGTTGTCTGCAGTCTTTGCATATCGTTTTTAGTTAAGGTCCATGTCTCAGCTCCATACGTAAGCAAGCACTATTAGGATGCATTGATTAAACACTTTCATTTTAAGACATAAGGGCATACAGCTCTCACTACTTGCATGCTGTTTCTTCCAAAAGCTCTCCATCCAAGATTCAAGGCTCCTTGAATTGGAAGAAGAACTACAAAGGATCAAGAGGGACATGGTCGGGCTAAGTAAGGTAAGGAGAAGATTGAACTGAAAAGTGGACATCTCTTCTATTATCGTGGGACAGTTACTAGCAGAACTAGTGGTGTTGGATTTATAAATACCAAGAAACTGAAGGATAAAGTTGTAGAAGTTGAGCGTTCCTCTGAAAGAGCTGCACGACTTGTTATCCAACTCTCGAGAAGATACCAGGCTCAAATTATTCAAGCTTATGTACCCATCACAAGTCATCCTGAAGAAGAGATTGAAGAATTTTATTAGGAAATTCATCTTCTAAATAATAAAGGCAAGCAGCACTTAAAGATCATTATAGGAGATTTCAATGCGAAAATAGAACAACGGCAACAGAACGAAACTTCAGTAGGAAAATTGGGTCTCGGCAACAGAAACCAGCGTGGAAATACTCTCGTAGAGTTTGCAGAAGCAGAATGGATTTTCATCATGAACTCCTTTTTCAAGAAAAAGCCGCAAAGGAAATGGACGTGGAGGCATCCCAATGGATTGACAAGTGAAATTCATTTTATTTATGTGTAACAAGAAGTTTGTCATGGAAGGCTGCAGTGTGTTAAACAAGTTCATAACACGTAGTGACCATAGAATGGTACGATGTAAGATGCACCTCAACGCTAAACTCGAACGTGGCAAGCTCATAAAACAAACAAAGTATATTGACATGACCAACCTCAAAAACATCATAATACCTTCAAATTGGAACTGAGGAACAGATTCTCTGCTCTAGAAGGTCTAACGTCGGAAGAAGTGGAGATCTCTGAAGATAACAGAAAACTAACTAAGGCTCTTATGGAAACAGCAACAAAAATATCTGGTAATAAGAATAAGTTGCATTCGAACAAATTATCAGGAAAAAACCAAAATTGTGACGCAAAAAGAAGAGAGATGAGGACAACTAAAGGAGATGTGACTTACAAAGTGGAATATATAGAGCGATGCAAGACGGTACGAAAAAGTACCACTGAAGATGTAAGGAAATTCAACTGTGAACTAGTGAAGAAAGCAATTGAAACAACCAAAGCGTGAAGAGAGCAAAGGGACATCTGAGTAAGGGGAGAAAACAGATTATGGCTCTGAGAAAAGAAGATGGTTCAGTAACAAAGAAATAGATGTGAAATTTTGACAAGAGTGAAAGATTTCGACTCAAAACTATATGAAAGGAATGGTACATGTACTCCAGACATTACGAAAGATACCAGCACCAGAGTTCTTCCAGTCCTCGCAGCTGAAGTTGCACATGCAATCAAGAACATGAAGCTGCGAAAAGCTCCAGGAGAAGATGGAATTACTGTAGACATCATACAAGAAGCAAGTGGAGAAATTGAAACAGTACTCGCACAAGTTTCCACTCGATGCCTTAATGAAGGGAAGATTCCTGAGGATTCGAATAATGCTACATTGATCCTGCTACATAAAAAAGGGGACATTGAGGATCTGAGGAACTACAGACGTATCAGCCTCCTATCAGTGGTTTATAAAATCTTCACTAAAGTTCTTTCGCACCGCTTGAAGGTGACACTGGACATGGCTCAACCGAGAGAACAAGCTGGATTCAGGAGTGGCTACAGCACTATAGATCATATCCACAAACTGAGAGAATTAATTGAAAGAGCGAGGGAATATGAACTTCCATTATGCATGGCTTTTATCGATTATGAAAAGGCCTTTGATTCGGTGAAATCATGAGCAGTTACAATGGCTCTGAAGTACTGCGGTATTGAAGATGCATACATTAATAATATTAATAACATCTATGAAAATGCAAGTGCAAAGATTAGGCTATTTGAGAATACAGCACCCATAAAAATTGGAAAGAGAGTGAGACAAGGTCACACTATATCTACCAAACTCTTTAATGCCTCATTGGAAAATGTCTTTCAATCACTGAACTGGGAAAACAAAGAGATAAAGGCTAATGGAGATTATTTAACTCACCTTCGTTTTGCTGATGACGTAGTGATTTCTGCATCTACCCCATGAGAGCTGCAGAGTATGATCCTGGAACTTGCTGACAAGAGTAAAGAAGTGGGTTAAAAAATGAACTTTCAGAAGACAAAAGTGATGTACTTTTACAAGAAATGAAGATTTATTGATTGATGGAGAAAAGCTGGAGATAACAGACACGTACGTTTATCTTGGACAGCAGATATCAAGTGAGGGTCACGTTGCTGAAGAAATTAATCAGCGTATAAAACTTGACTGGAGAGCTTTTATAAGAAACAGCATAGTTTTAAAGAGCAATATGCCGTTATGTCTTAAAAGAAAAGTGTTTGATCAATACATCCTTCCAGTGCTTACATATGGTGCAGAGACGTGGACCTTAACTAAAAGAGACATACAAAGACTGCAGACAACTCAAAGAAGCATGTCGATATGTATGCTTGGTGTTACCAGGAGAGATAAGAAGAGGAACTCGTGGATCAGAAAAATGACAAGATTGGAAGATATCATGATCAGAGCAAAATCCCTGAAATGGCAATGTGCTGGACATATTGCCAGAAGGACAGACCATCGATGAACAGCCGAAATTTTAGACTGGATTCCAAGAGACAGGAAAGGACTCAGGAGAAGACCACATGTGAGATGGGTGGATGAAATTCGAAAGTATGCGGAAATAACATGGAGGAGACTGGCACAAGAAAGACCGTTGTGTAGGAAACTTGGGGAGACCTTCGTCCAGCAGGGGATTGATAATGGTTGACAATGATGATGATGATGATAGTCGTGAAAACCCTGAAATAGCAATGGGCTGGACATATTGCCAGAAGGACAGACCATCGATGGACAACCGAAATTTTAGATTTGATTCCAAGGAACAGGAGAAGACCCAGAAGAAGATCACATGAGAGATGGGTGGATGATATTCGAAAATATGCGGGAGAAACATGAAAGATACTGGCACAGAACAAACCGTTGTGGAAGGAACTTGGGGATACCTTCGTATCCCCAAGTTCCTTCCACAACGTTTTGATAATGGTTGACAGTGATGATGATGATATGTATACTCACTGTCATAAAAATCCGCGCACCAAGAAAAAACCGTGCGAATAACGGGAAACTCGGCGAATAGCTACGGGGCAGACATGCAAATGATCAAAGCTTCGTGCGATTCCGCATGCCCGCGTTCAAGACAGGCGCTGCAATCCCAGTCCTTGGAGCTTATAAGGCACCGCGTAGGGGACTTAAGAGTCAGGTGAGATCCCTGAATGATAGACATGCCGAGGAGCCGCCGTAGATGTGCGTACGGGCAACTGACGGAGTTTGAACGAGGCCGAATCGTCGGAATGAAAAAGGCATAGTGGCCGGCACGCCGAATCGGACACCATTTGGGCTGGTCGGATCGTATTGGGAGCAATGGACACGGGAAGGCCCCCAGACACGACGACTGTCTCTGGATAATCCAGACACACCACCAGCAGAGATGACCATGGGATCGTGAGAGCGGCAGGCAGAGATGCAACGACGTCCTTGTCTAATATCCAGAGACATGTGGTGACTGTACAAGGGACTCCTGTGTCCGCCAGAACCGTTTCCAGACGCCTGGCAGAGGCAAATCTGCACTCTCGACGGCCCTTGTTATTTCTGCTATTAACACCGAACCATCGTCGGTATTGATTGCAGTAGTATCAGCAGCGAGCAACGTGGAATGATAAGGACTGGTGACGTATAGTGTTCAGCAAAGAATCCCGCTTCCGTATGGGAACGGACGACCACCGTGTCAGAGTGTGGAGGACCGCAGATGAGAGCTACAATCCCAACCCCACTGAACCGCGGCACCCGTCCCGAACTGCAAGCGTGGTGGTCTGGGGAGCTATCGCGTATAACAGCCGGACTTCCCTCGCAGTGATCCAAGATAGGCAGCACATTTAGGAGATCCTGCGGACCCATGTGCTGCCTTTCCTGGCGGGGCAGCCTGGAACCATTTTCTAACAAGATAACCCCTTCCGCAAAAAGGATTGGGGTTTCCCAGGATTTTCTACGTCATGCTTTGACGCTTCCTTGGCCTACCTGATCGCCTGATCTCCCGCCCATCGAGCACGTGTGGGACCAGGTGGGACGCCAGCTTTCTCCATGTCCCAGTGTTCGTGATTTAGAGCGTCAGTTGTAAGAAGTGTGGGCCTATCTGTACGGGGATAACATACGTCGTCTTTTTGACCCCATACCGGATGGCATTACCGCATGTATCCAAGCACGAGGTGGTCCGACGCGGTACTAACGCTGAGCGGAATGTGTACCATATGTCCGCGGGAAATCGTCCAGCTGCTGTAATATTTTAATCACTTCTGTCCTTGGTATGTACCATCTTACTACTAAAATCTCATTTCAAACCGACGCCTCCTTCTTGGGGGGCAGATTTTTATGACAATGAGTCTGTGTATATGTTAGGTGGAGAAAGTTACAACATTTACTGAAGCACCGATCACAATAATCAATTATTTCGCCGTGGATTTCAAAATGTCTCTTCGTGACTTAGTGATCCTTTCAACGTTAACCAAATAATAGCAGTATCAGTATAAGAGTAAGCTGTGTCCACTGTACAGTCATTTGCAAAAGTTTAAAACCATTTCTTGGTATTAGGAGATTTCTGCCGCTTCCGTCAGCTACTGTCTGTATTACTCAACTTCCTGTCGGTGTTGCATCATTCTACAGCGGCAGCTGTTGATAGAGTTAAGGAAAGCGTGCGAGCATCAGTTTGCTTCTGGTTTTCATGCTGAGAGGTTTTGTACGTGTTTTCTTTATAGCGAAAAATGGGCAAAAAAGCGTCATTAAGTGTTACTCAGAGGGCACACACAGTGACTCTATATCAATGACGACGGAAGCTCTGGAAAACTGGTATGGCTATTTGCAGCAATATGTCCCCCTACCCTCGAGGGTATGGGGGATGAAGTATGCATCCCCCATGTTTTCGTTCATTTGCATCCATGTGAAATTTCAGCTTCCCCAACCTAATTTTTACAGTGTTAACACGTACTTACCTTTTAGAAATAAAACATTAAATAACAGAGGAAGAAAATACAGTTTGAAGTAAATGTGAAGCATGTACATAAAAACAATATTGGAATATCATTTTCAAATATTTTAAAGAAACAAGGCAACTCTTCGTTTGTTTTCATGTTGCAAAACAAAATTAAAATCATTGCTTACCTAGAATATATGATTGCGTTTATTTCAGGAAATAAGAAGTACTGAGTATATGTGCGCATATTGTTATTACTAATAAATAATATTTCTATGCCTATGTTATTTATGGTAAAATGTTCCCAAACAGTTTTTTTATATTTTCATTGCTATTTACAAATATTTCCATGCAATTTTGAATATCAATGTCTTTACACAAGTCTTTATTGCACATGCAAAATATACACATGATTCAGCCGATTGCTAGTCATTGTTCTTCTGAGATACGTTTTCAAACGTCTAAGAGCGGAAAAAGATTTTTCTGCTGTGGCAGTTGTTGCTGGCATAACTAACAGAAATATTACAAATGTAGAAACTTCTGAGAAAGATTTTTTAAATGAACTACTTTGTTTAATTCTGCCACCACATCTTCAAGGCTTTTAGAGTCGGAGTCACACAAATATTTAAGCACTTTTAACTTATCTGTCAGCGTATGTTCTTCTAAATCGTTGACGAAATGAGTGCACACGTGATGTATGTCTTCTTGCAATAAATCCCCTTTTAATGCTGCAAGCAGAACTGCTTCCATTTTCTTATAAATTTTATAACCTGGTTGATCAAACCTGAAACTAATGGCGTCTATTATGTTATCCAAAAAATTAAAGTACGTGTGCTTTAATAAGGCTTTGGGATTCGGGAATTCATGCGTTGTTTTCTCGTCGTCTATAAGCCTTCGTGGTCTTCGAAATCGAGGAGCAGAAGACTCATTTAAGTTAAGCTCATTTAAGTTAAGCTCATTCGAGAGTTTCAGTCCACAATTTCTGAAATGAGCTATCACAACGTAGCTCTTCCAAACTACTTTGTTATCATTAAAGATCCTTTTTTTGCTTCGTGAGCCGTCATGGATTGACTCTGCAGAGCCTTACTGAAGTTCTCCATTTTTTCGAAGATAATTAAACTTAATTTGAGAAAGAATTATATTTCAAATTTTTCTAATTTTCAGCAAAGACCACTTGCAGCTGAACTTGTAGGGTGGTCGCGGTTTTCATGGGCAATTTCGGGTAAAAAGTTTAAGAGAACTTCATAATTTTCCAATATAGGAGAAATGGCAGCTGCACGGACTGTCCATCGGGTTGGGCAAAGTTGTTTAACTGTTCTCGGAGCTTCGGATTTAATGTGCACCTGCAAATTTTAGAATTGAGCATTACGGTGACGAGTGAATTATGTTTGATAATTCAGATGCGATATCCAAAACATCTCGAATTTCTGGAATATCTCGGCAAGCGTCTTGAAGCGCCAAATTTAAGGAATTAGCTGCCCAATAAATAAAAGTGGCCCTCGGTTCATCATTTAAAATTCTTTTGGCTACACCCTGTAATCTTCCAACCATATTAGCTGCTCCATCGTAGCTTTGTCCGCGGCAGTTTTTTAAATTTAGGCCGCATCGAACAAACACGTCTTTTATCACACTTTCGAGAAAAGACAAGGCGGTTGTTTCAACTTCTTACAATCCGATGAAGTCCTCATGCACAAGAAAATAATCTGTTACATACCGTAAGCAAACAGATAATTACTCCCGTGTTCTAATGTCGGATGTCTCATCCGTTATAAGCGAAAAATATGTAGACTGTTTTACTCTGTCTATGATGTTACGCACAACATCTAAAGACAACAATTTTTAAATTTCATTCTGAACCTCATGGGAAGTGAAGTCGTTTCTACGTTTAAGCCATTTTGAAAATTCTTCACAATCTTCAGAAATCGGTTACAAAGAACTTTTAAAATTTCCGTCATCTTCTTTATGACCGCGAAAGGCAATGCCTTGCCTGCCTAGGAGTAAAAGTACCTTAAAAATCTTTTTCAGCGATTGCTGATATGTTTGTTGTTCCACCCCAAGTGCTTCACTTAACTGTTGGGAAACAGGAATATTTTTCAAATAAGCTGAAATTTTGAGTGATGCCTCCCGGTGAAAGCAAGAACGTTCATGCTTTTTGAACATTCGAGTAGCATCTTTCCAGTTAGTGTAACCACTTGTCGTGAAAGCGTTTTTACCATTTCGAGCATGAACCTTCACTTTAAGCTTCAGGGATAATCTGCATGTGTGAGAGAAAGCTGCTTTTTGTTACTATCCCATTCCAACCATTTCCATGTGTCGAACCATGATTCCTGAAATTTCCTAGATTGCGATCCAGGTTTTTCAGCCACTGGAAAACTGTTGTCTCTAGGTTGATTTGGAGTCAGTGTAACAGTATTATAGGCGATTTTACCATCCTTCGATAAGACATCAGGATCTTTAAGGTTGCTGTCTTGTAAACTGTAGGTTGTCGATGTAACGTTACCACCAGAGTTGCTGTTTGTTGATTCCATGAGGGCATTTTCTGCTGCTGAAGTGATTTCTTTGATATCACCAATACTTGCGGCTGAAGATGGACTCTCTGTTCCTGAAGAATTGGCATCAGGCTTTTTTTTTTTTTTTTTTTAAACAGCAGGCTAAAGAAACTTGCTTCTTTTTTTTTTTTTTTTTTTTTTTGGAGGCTCGTACATATCCAGGATGGTAAAGTATCTGAAAACATATATAGTTCTGTACTCCAGAAATTTCATGTTTGCACGCATATGGAAATTTAAACTACACTTAAATACTTTCTTTCTTCTAACAATTGCAGTGTGCTATACAGGTACAAACAAATAAAGTTATCAAACGAAAAAAGTTACTTGTTTTGTTGTTCATTCAATGCACTTATCTTCCATTGAACATACAGTCAGTATACACGGTCGTATCAGAATAATATAACCACCCCCGGAATCACAGTGTACTCGACCAGGCGCGTCAGAACAAGGTCGACCACACACACACACACACGCAGTGTACCCGCTCAGGCGCCCATGTGACAAAGTCGACCACACGGCGATATAAGCGGCCGGTGAGGACAGATGAGTCATAGTGCGTAACGTGAGCACAATAAGCAGAGGTAGTGATTTGACGGACGTTCAAAAAGGAATGATCATCGGCTACCGCGCCAAGGGCGGAAGCATCTCAGAAACAGCAGACTTCGTGGACTGTTCGCGAGGTGCTGTAGTAAGGGTGTACTAAGAATGGACCGCTGGCACACTGGCACACTGAGTACCTCCCGACGTCATAACTGTGAAGCCCCATAGGCCATCGATTCCAGAAGAGAACGTTGCCTCCGTCGACTGGAAAAGAGCAATCGATGCGCAACAGTGCTGCAATTGACCATGCAAATCAACGCTGGGGCACTCAGGTACGTGTCCTCGATAACAGTAGAGTGAACCCTGTTACGCATGGGTCTCCGGAGTCGACGCTACGTCAAGACGCCCATGTTAGTCCAGGTTCATAGGCAACGACACCTGCAGTTCGCACGGGACTACCGTCATTTTTTTTATTGGTGGTTTAACGACCACCGTGAGCAACTCAATGGGCTATAAGCAGTCGCCGGTTCCTAATTTAGAGTCACTGGTTCCAGGGAAGGGAGACAGTGAGTACCATAAGACAAACGCAACATCCATGCCTCACCGGGATTAGAACCCGGACCCCTTTCGGATGAATGATCAGAGGCCATCGCTTAAACCACTGCGCTACCGGGACGGCCTACCGTCATTGGACACTGGAAGAGTGAAAAAAGATTGCCTTCCCAGACAAATCTAGGTTTTGTGACGTCCTTGCACCGCAGGACATGAGATAACGGCAGATAGCAGCGAGAGCATGTGTCGGCGTAGCTCAGTTGGGAGAGCGACTTAATGCGGAGTGAGGGGCCGCGGATTCGATGTGCGACGTGGACAAAGATGGAGAAATTTACTTCGTCATATTGGCGCCCGAACTTCCAGGATGACCCGGCTGTTAGATTTATCGCAGTAGTGTGATTTTCTTTCCACACCGCGAGATAGGAAAAATGAGAATCCCTTCTTCAGCGCTTCGAAAAAATAAACGTGTGTGAAGTTACTTTCCACACACCAAATTGACTGGGATTTCTCAAATGCACGTTCTTCATGGGATGACTGCCTACAGCGACACATGCTCCCGGCTGACCCATTGGCCATGCCCTGGCCCTCTTTCGAGAGGGTGGGGGTGGGGAGATGTGACGTGCCTGCACCGCAGGACGCACATGAGATAAAGGCAGATAGCAGCGAGAGCATATGTCCACGTAGCTCAGTTCGGAGAGCGACTTACGCCGGAGTGAAGGGACCCGGATTCGATGCCCAGCGTGGGCTCCCCATAAGTGACGTGCGGTAGCGTATACGGCGTCAGACACACGAGAACCAAAACGCGGACACGCTTGTCGGTCAAGCACAGGCCGGCGGTGGCAGTGTGCTTGTCTGGGGGATGTTTTCCTGGTATGACGTGGGACCGCTGGTACCACAGGATGGGTCCCTGAACGCCAATGGCTACCTGTCTATCTTCACTGACCACATGCATCCCTTCACGTTGGGCGTTTACCTTCGTGATGATGGTGTCTACCAATAGGACAATGCGCTGTGCCATGTCACTAAGGGGGTGCGTGACTGGTTCCAGGAACACGACAATGATGCCCCCGTTCTTCCTTGACCGGTGATATCGCCCGACCTAAATCCCATAGAGCACGTGTGGGACTATTTGGATCGACGGGCTCGACGTGCCTAGCCACAACCATGTCATCTCAGGGACCTCTGTGCTCTGCTGCAGTCCGAACGGGCGCGTGGGCCTTGGGCAACTTTCCAGTGCCTCACTGAGTCTATATCACGCCGTCGTCGTCGGGGCAAGCATTTGTGTTAAGGCATTTAGCTATTTATGGCTTTATGGGCCCACATATATTCACTTCTAAAAATACGATAAATCGGCAAGATTACCGACTTCTTCCTTCTCCATGTGACCACCCTGTCATCAACTTTTTATTTAAGCAATTGCAAAAAAGTTATTTGAAGAAAAAATTCTGATATTTTCATACTGAAAGAGAAAATGCCTGGTACGGCTATAGCCAGACCTGCCGTATAGGCTCCTCCGCCTATGCTCTATATCATAAAGGATACTCCGAACGGGACATAAGCAGAAAGGGGAATGTGAGCAAGACTGCTATTCACAATACGATCATGAAATATCGATATACAGGTGAATTTAGCGACCGAAAGAGAAGGGGACGTCCAAGGAAAACAACCCCACGTGGTGGCAATACCATAAGGCGAGTTATTCGTTCTCCGAGGAGTTCGTGCAAGCAAATTAGGGCTTTTCTACATTAAAAAGGGTCTGTTTCCTGACGTCTTAGAACAAATTTTGGATTAAAGTCTTATGAAGCTACACATACACCTACAATAACCTCTGTCATGAAAAAGAAGAGACTTCAGTTTGCGAAGCGTCATCAATCGTGAACTGCTGAAAATTGGAGCCAAGTTCTTTTTTCCGATGAATCAGTTGTGCGTTAAATTGCATCACGTGAAGCGCATGTTCGACGAGCAAAAGGTAAAAGGTTTGATGAAATATACACCGTTAGCACCGTGAGACATCCGCCTATTCAGATGATATGGAATGCTATTTCAGCATCCGGTACTGCTTCATTATCCTTTTTGCCGACAGACACTATCATGACTGGTCCTTTTTATGCGAAATGTTACATGAGAAGCACTCATACGTAAGTGCACAGATACACAATCTTTATGCATGATGGTGCTCCATGTTCCATATCAAAGACAGTAAAGGACTACCTGCGGAGGAAAAACATATCTGTGCTTGACTGGCCCGGTAATAGTCCCGACCTTAACCCCATAGAAAGTTTGTGGACCATTTTAAAAGACAGGGAAGGTAGCAGAAAAACAGCCATCAAATGCCCAAGCTTTGATTGACGCGATAAAGTACGTGTGGTGCAAAGACATTTCAAGTGACTACTGCAAATCCCTCATTGAGAGTATGCCACATAGTATTCTGTCCGATATAAAAAGCAAAGGTGGCCACACAAAGTACTGATTTTGATCTTTTGTGTTCTAAAGAATATAAGTATTCATCTGTGGTGTCATTTTTTCTAATATCTCTGACTAGTAATTAGTTGTTTCTTTGAAAATCCATATTTTCAATGAACTGACAGGTGGTCTTTAAACTTTTTCAAATGACTGTATATGATTGATGCCTCCTGTTTTACCAAATGCTTTAACTTATGCCTACTTACAGAACATGCTAAAGTATGTGTTAAAAAAGTACAAAAAATAGTGAAGCAACAGTTCATTGTCTTTTGCTCTTGTTTCGCGGTATAGCGACAAATACGTATTAACAACTCTAAACGCTATGAACAGTAGCCCATCCCAAGTTTGGGGCCACTATCTCTACGGAAGGTGTATAACCAGATCCGTAGGACAATTGCTCCACCCATGTATCAACCGGGACTTGAACCCGAACCCAACTCCTAAGCTAGAAATGTACTCATCTGACCACTCAGACACATTAGTTCGTTTCAGATAATGCATGAACCTATGATATGAAAGTGATGAGAAAGTTTTTTGTCACCAAAAGTAATTAAAAAAGCATGGTAAACGTCTTTATTGGCAAGACTTGATTAAAAAAAGGGGTTACATGATAGTCCTGCTGGCTTCCTCCCATTCCAGTTCTCCACTATTTTCTTCATCGTAAAACTCGTCTTTTCAAATAATATTGTTAAGTTTTATGGCGTATGTCGGATTAGCGCCACCCCACGCTCAAACTCATTTCGTTATCACCTATTTCTGTTATTTATATACGTTTCTTATATCTTTTGGCAATCGCACACGGTTCTCTGTTTATACAATCGGCTGTTGTACGTCCTTGTCTTGTCAGCAGGAACCTAAACAGACAGGCGTCGAAGTACATTCTAATCCCTGAAAAACTGAAAACAACGCTATTAGTTCGCAGTGTAGCTAAAGATACATTTCCTGCGCCGTTTCGTGAAAATAAGCAAACCCCGTCGCTGAAAATATCACCTCTTTGTTCTAGAGCTCTGTTATTATGCAGTTCTATGTACTACGGCTCTGGAAAAGTTTCGGGTCAAGGCGTCACTTACATTGCAATGGATTTCTTCCAGCCAGCTAGTTCAGATTTTTGTCGGAAGCTTCAGACAAGGGCTTAACGCTCCGTCAGGAGCAAGTTCGACGATGGTGTTTTCTGATCCCCTAGATGAAGAGTGGGATAAATACTACAGTTGACTTTAACAGCGATTTTTCTGTCACAGTGACATCAGAAACAGTTTCACAGAAGTAACGGTGACTTTAAATGGTGAGAAAATCAACGTTCACGATAACTGTAACCGAGCTGAAAAGAACCAGGAACTGCGAGTTTTACTTGTGACCGTGACAAAATCACTGTTCACGCGCGGGGGTGACGGACCAGTAACGAGACGGCGAGTCACCGTCTCGCTTGTAACAGTGACAAAATCTCTGTTACAATCCGCTCGCTTTGTATTCTTTGTTTACGCGCGATCGCCCAGCGAAAGCCAAAACAAAAACAACTTAAGCGTGGGAAAAAGAGGAGACGGAAAGAAAGCTCACATCTGTAGCGACCTATATGATTTTTTAACAGAAATGGAAACAAACTGTTTAGACATGGTGAATGGTAACCAAAACTGTGGCATAGTAGCAATGAGTCTGAAACCCAAGCGTTGCTCGGACGCGGCTAATGGCGACATTCTCGCAGCGAATTTGGAACTGTTACTTTTGTCAGTCGTGACTGTTGTTTTTTTCAGTAACAGTGACAAAATAACAGGAACGTGATTTCCGAAAGTCTGTAAGATATACTCTTGGCGCGGACAAAGGAGAAGGTTAAATGTGGTCTTTTCAGAGCGAATAGTTGTTTATCGGACAGCGGCGCTGGCTCCGACGGAATTGCAAGAGCCGGGTGTCTCTGAGAGAGAAATATTGTGTAGAAGAAAGGAGCCAGATGTGTTTTCTCGATGAATAGGATGAAAAGGAAATCACGGATCCTTGCATCGTCAAGCATGGTCGCCCACAGCTTAGTTTTTAGGATGGGACAAACAGAAATTATAACTTAGTGGGAGAAATATTCTTCTCTTATTACATAGAAGTACGTCAAATTTATTAACTCAGCAATCAGACATTCCTGAATTGCCTGTTCATCACGTAACATCAATCACATCAGAAAACTGGAAAATGACTTCCCGCCCCAGCGCGATGTAATACGTTTTCTGATGTGATTGATATTACGTGATGAACATTAAATACATGCAATTCAGAGATGTCTGATTGTTAAGTTAATTGTTCAGAAATTGTTACTACGAATCACATTACAAACACCATATGCAAATTTCCACTGTGCCTTCTTTTCATCTAACCGTTTTTAAAACACACTTAACACATAAATTTAATTCGAAACTGGAAGAGACCCAAAAATTACATAAAAATGGTGGATAAAAAATTAGATAGAGTATCAGGACAATAAGGAAATTCTTTTGTCGTTTTTCTGATCCTTTTGCTCACTTGTGTCACACGCGCCACGAAACCCAAAGATTCTTCAATTGGTCATCAAAAATGAAAAGGCACCCTCAAGGTAAATTTCTGTGGAAAATTTCGAGAGATCTTTGTCCAGCAGTGAATAGCCACTGCAGAGAATGATATATTTTTCATTTCTTCGCCTTTTATACTTTCCCACACTCTAAGTATGCATACCGTTCTTCAACATTAAATAGGAAATATTTTTGTTACTTTCTAATATAAATTTCCACTTTTTCAACTGGAAGTTCCCAACGTTTTTTTCAGTTTTTTTACTGCGTATACACGCGTCCAAAAGCTCAACAACAAAAAATTAGCAATCACGATCAGTGTCATCGCAAAAATCTCTTTACCTTCCAAGAACAGAAAGGGATTGGTCCGATTTCCAGGGAAAGGCCGACCCCCTCTCTTGCCTCCCCTTCCCCTACATGGGTGCCCATGTCATCAAGCGTACGTCTTGATCCACGACCAAACACAGAGCTCACAAAGGAATTTCAGATAAAGTTGTTAAGAACGGAAAAATTGGGGTAGATATACACCAGTAATACTAATACAGTAAAACGCTGAACTCCGTTTTTGTTGGTGTCACATTACAAAACTAGGTCAAAACGCTAGCTTTCGCCACCACGGGTGGCTTCTTCAGGAAGAAGTATTATTCAAATGCAAAAACAAAAACAGAGTTCCAGTTATGAATTCAAAAATAAACGATTGCTATAGATATTATAAAACGTGCGCGTCATATTCAAGATGTGTGATTAAGGGCGCGTAAATTCATAAATGTGCGCCATACATGTTGGAGGTACATTGATGTTTCCTCGTTGCATATCCCGTGACTGGATAGGATTTCTATAGTTTCTCTGAGAAGGGTGGCTCTGTCGGTTGTGTGTCGTGCGATTTTCTTTATCTGTACCCACAAAAGTGTTGCAGAGTTCTTGGCGACTTCACGCGCTAGTGCCGTAGTGAGAATTCCTCTTTTGTCATCTCTCTGGTGTTCCTAGAGACTTAGTCTTAGAGACCTTTTGGTCATGCCCACGTAGTTTTTGGTTGTTCCGTCTGGATACAAAAGGGGTATAGTGTATACTCCCGCATCTTCCAGGTCCAAGGCGTTTTTTGTTGATGCGAGACAAGACGCGATTGTCCTAGGTGCTGTAATTCCCTATGCCGAAACAAAGTTTTTTTAGAGATTTTTTTAAGAAATATGTGAAACCTGGTACGCACTGGCATGAGCCGATGTATTGTATTTTTCGGCTGGGGCATCCAGTGCCACGGGATGTAAGCTTATACCTCCTGTGGTGTATGATCTGATCGACCATGCTGAGTGAGTAGCCTGCAGAAAAGGCTAAACACCTCACGGTGTCAAGCTCTGCGTGGAGTGTGGCTTTGTCCGATGCTTGGGTAAAAGCTCGCCTGGCCCTGTGTCGGAAAAGGTCTAGCCTTCTCTCCTTGGGGCACGAAGAGGAAGGCAGTATGCCATTAGGAACACAGGTAGGTTTGTAGTGGACACTAGTGTTGATGTACTTGGATGGCGACTTCTTAATCAATACATCCAGGAACGGTAGGGATGTATTTGTTTCTCGCTCCATAGTGAACTTTATGGCAGGGTGTTCCAAATTGATGGTGGTGAAAAACTGATTTAGCTCTTCCTCGGTGTTTATCCAGATGAAGAAAACGTCATCTGCGTATCGTAGCCATGTACACGGGGTTGGTCCAGGTACGCTGAGTACCCACGCTTCTAGGGGTCGTAGGATTGCTTCGGCCAGTCCTACAGAGTAGGCGGAGCCTATTGGTACCCCTTTGGTCTGCTTGTAGGTACGGTTCTGGAAACTAAAATAATTTGCATCAGTAACGAGGTCAATGACTTTGGATATCTCCGTTAGTGTACTTTCAATGTAAAGTGATGAAACGGCGAGCGCTTGCTGTAGTGTGTTCGTAGCTTCTTTAACAGGAATTGAGGGGTACTGGGAGACAATATCAAAATTGCCTAAGGTATAAGTAGGTGTTACTTTTAGGCTTCTTATTCTTTCGATAAAATCCTCAGACGACAACAGAACAACACTTGAATGCCGCAGGAAAGGAGACAAAAATGTAGCTAGATCCTTTTCGAGATGGAAGGACGGAGCACACCTTCTTGAAACGATTGATCGAATTGGGTTGCCCGGCTTATGATGCTTAAACCTTGCGATAATTGGTGGTATCTTTGGCTCTGGGGGTAGCTTGGACCCTTACCTGATGACGTCTGGGAGGCCGGCCTTTTTCGCCACCATTTTAACCAGCGCTATCCAACGGTTAAGTGGGGATTTGGTTTGGAGTGTTGACTGCAACTGGTGGAGAAGTCCAGGATCCCTTCATCATAGTCCGTCTTGTTCATCACTGCTAACTGGCCAGATTTGTCCGTGAGCGTTTAGATTACGCTAGCGTAGCGCTTTAGCTGCGCGATGGTCACCTTGTGCTCAGGTATTCTGCTGGAAGCGGTCGATGAAAGCTTCTGTGCCTGATCAAGTTTATTGACGCATTGATACCTAAGTGAGTCTCGATGTTCTAGCGAGGCTCTGCTGAGTAGGTTTTCTATCGCCGAAACAAGACCTTGAAGGCGCAGATGTGAAGCAAGGCAGAATTTCGGACCTTTCTCTAGTACGCTCAGATCTATTTGGGAGAAAGTCTTACTTGAGATGTTGATTATTGGTATCGTGAAAGGAGGAGCGGACGACTTGCATTGAGCTCGCAAACTGGAGAGCTTTTTGTAGTGGCTGGTTGATAGATATCTTCTTTGGCGTTAGACTAGCATGTCTAGTCTGAGGAGAAATGCGTCTAGCTCTAGGGGGATGGAGTTCATCGCCAGGTTCGAGTGCCAGCTGTAAAGGCGGGATTCTATCGACATGACTTGTTTCCTTTTCAGTTGTATTAAGTGCGACAGTGTTTGGCTCTGGAAAAGGAATTTCTTTCTCATGAACCGCGTTGCGTTAATGGTAGATTTGAAGCGCAGAAAGTTCGGAATGACATCGAGGTGTTTACAGCAGGTCATGAAATATAAGTGACATCGCTGCTCTTCCAGCTTGATTCGTAATTCCGGAGCTCTTTGATGCTACCCATATTACCATGAGACGGCAGTTAACAACGAAAAAATTGGGTAGATATAATGTTATCGTCTGAGGATTATATCGAAAGAATTAGAAGCCTAAAGGTAAAGCCTGCTCATATCATAGGCTGTTTTGGTATTGTCTCCCTGAACCCCTCAATTTCGGTTAAAGAAGCTACGAACACACTAAAGCAAGCGCTAGCCGATTCATCGCTTTACACTGAAAGTACACTAACAGAGATATCCAAAGTCATTGACCTCGTTACTGATGCAAACAATTTTAGTTTCCAGAACCGTACCTACAAGCGGACCAAAGTGGTCCCAATGGGCTCCGCCTTCTCTGCAGTACTGGCCGAAGCAATCCTACGACCCCTAGAAGCACGGATACTCAGTGTGCCTGGACCAACCCCGTGTACATGGCTACGATACGCAGATGAAATTTTCTTCATCTGGATAAACACCGAGAAAGAGCTAAATCAGTTTTTCACCACCATCAATTTGGAACACCCTGCCATAAAGTTCACTATGGAGCGAGTAACAAATGCGTTCCTACCGTACCTGGATGTATTGATTAAGAAGTCGCCATCCAAGTACATCAACACTAGTGTCCACTACAAACCTACCTGTGTTCCTAATGGCATACTGCCTTCCTCATCGTGCCCCAAGGAGAGAAGGCTAGACCTTTTCCGACACTGGGCCAAGCGAGCTTTCACCCAAGCATCAGACAACGCCACACTCCACGCCGAGCTTGACACCGCAAGGTGTTTAGCCTTTTCTGCAGGCTACTCACCCAGCATGGTCGAACAGATCATACACCAGACGAGGTCTAAGCACGCATCCCGTGACACCGGATGCCCCAGCCAAAAACTACAATACATCGGCTCATGCCAGTGCGTACCAGGCTTCACATATTTCTTAAAAATTCCCTAAAAATCTTGGTTTTGGCATAGGGAATTACAGCAGCTAGGACAATCGCGTCTTGTCTCGCATCAACAAAAAACGCCTTGGACCTGGAAGATGCGGGAGTAAACACTATACCCTTTTGTACCCAGATGGGACAACCAAAAACTACGTGGGCATGACCAAGAAGTCTCTAAGACTAAGTCTCCAGGAACACCAGAGATATGTGAAAAGAGGACTTCTCACTACGGCACTAGCGCGTGAAGTCGCCAACAACTCTGTAACACCTTTGTGGTGACAAATAAAGAAAATCGCACGACACACAACCGCCAGAGCCACCCTCCTTAGAGAAACTATAGAAATCCTATCCAGTCACGGGATATGCAACGAGGAATCATCAATGGACCTCCCACATGTATTGTGCACGCTCATTAATACGCGCGCCCTTAATCACACATCTTAAATATGACGCGCACGTTCTACAGTATCTATAGCAAACGTCTATTTTTGAATTCATAACTGGAACTCTGTTTTTGTTTTTGCATTTGAATAATACTTCTTCCTGAAGAAGCCACCCGTGGTGGCGAAAGCTAGCGTTTTGACCTAGTTTTGTAATATTACACCAATAAAAACGGATTTCAGTGTTTTGTTATTAAAGTTGTTAAGTTTTAAACTGGACACGTTCCGTCATCTTTAGAAGTCATGAGACTGTCTTGCAACCATATCTCTTTCCTCACGTAAGACTATAGAAAAGTCTGGGGAAAATAGCTTTGTCGAATCCTTACATCATCACGAAGGGTTGCAGAATTCCCGTTATCCAGAGAAGTAACACTGCACCGTAAAAAGTCTTACCCTAAATGTTAAGGTTTTGAACAGTTAACGAGGTTGCCATGACAAAACCGTGAAACTAATCGTTCAATACTGTTTTGTTTACGTGCACAGTTTTTGGAAGGATAAAGTTGTAGAAGTTGAAAGTTCCTCTGACAGAGCTGCACGACTCGTTATCCAACTCTCGAGAAGTACCAGGCTCAGATTATTCAATCTTATGCACCCACCACAAGTCCTCCTGTGGAAGAAATTGAAGAATTTTATGAGGAAATTCGTCATCTATAAAATAAAGGCAAGCAGCACTTGAAGATAATTATGGGAGATTTCAATGCAAAAATAGGGCAACGGCAACAGAATGAAACTTCAGTAGGTAAATTCGGTCACGGCAATAGAAACCAGCATGGAAATACTCTCGTAGAGTTTGCAGAGGCAGAAGGGTTTTTCATCATGAACTCCCTTTTCAAGAAAAAGCCGCAAAGGAAATGGACATGGAGGCATACCAATGGGTGGACAAGTGAAATTGATTTTATTATGTGCAACAAGAAATTTGTCATGGAAGACTGCAGTGTACTGAACAAGTTCAACACAGGTAGTGACCATAGAATAGTAAGATGTAAGATGCACCTCAATGCTAAACTCGAGCGTGGTAATCTCAAAAAACAAACAAAGTGTATAGACGTGGCCGACCTTAAAAAGCATCTGTGACGTACATTCTAAATTAACTTTCCTTTTTAGTTTCTTTCCACATCTAGATCTTGAGTTTGTTCTCAGTTATACTTCACACTTAACGTAATATATTTTCTCTCAAACGAATACGTTGGCAACATAATTGAGGTTGAATGAATGTGACGTATGCCTGTTTTGATAAGAACGAGAGATATAAACTACTAGTAAACTGTTGCTTGTGGAGGGTTGTGTTGGAGAGCGATTAATGTGGAGCGTTGTTGGTGTGTGGTGTGTTTAATGTTGATACCGATTTGTTATGTGAAGTGCTACATCGAGAAATAAAGCATCTTTTCCGTAAGTTTAACTTCTGTTCTAAATGTTTCGTCTGGCCGTTAAGGTTTAATTTAGGAACTATTTTATAGTATGGGGATGTTTTAAAATAACGTAGAAGTACGACAAAATTTTACGTCATATTGGCACCCGAACTATAGCCGGACAGATTCATAGTAAAAGTCACGGAAAATGGAAAAACTCACGGATCCTATCGGTTTCTTCTATGACTGTTATAGACATGATCATGAGGCTCATATTTCTACAACAGACAATTTACGTACTCAGCGTGTTAGAGTACCAAACAATTCCTCAAGTGCTCTGTACGAGGCCTGCGGTTCCGACTTACCAGACAGCGAATACGCGAGGTACGAAGCTTATGTACCGCGTACTTCGACTGCAGTGCCTCAACAACAATTTACCTCACCACCCTCCGTGAGAAGGAGCAAAATTCTTGCTCATTACGTATCCCATGCGGGTTCCATTGTATTCAGAGGAAACGGCGGATCACTTAGGTTTTTGGAGGATCTTGACGATCATTTTGACTTATATAATGTTCCTGAAGACTACCAGATATTGCGGGCACATGTTTGCAAGACACGGCAAAGGTCTGATACAAACAGTGGGGTCGAATGAACCCAGAGGGCTCATATCCGCAATTTCGAGCTGGATTTTTGGATGTCTTTCCTTTTGGCACCAATAAGGCCGGCCTTGCACAACAACTGTTTTCCAGGCGACAGCGAGCGTCGAATACTCCAGTCTCGTTCGCCCTGGAAACAGTTAGGCTTTACAAATTATGGGATCCCGCTGCAGTCGAGTCTGACATTTGTGATACCTTACTACAGCAGCTGGATCCCTTCCTGCAGGATTTTTGGAAGTTCAACGTTCTGTCTCCATTCATGAGTGCCTAAAACTCATTCGAGTTTATGAAGAACGACACAGCAAAGGGCAATCTTCACAGGTCCAAGAGTACCGACAACCTACGCAGTCCTATGAACCTCCTCTTCAAACTAATAGACATCAGCAGCCAAAACAGAACTTTCGTCAAGGACAATTTTTCAATCAGCCTCGGCAGGCTGCTTATCAGTCAAGGGTGGAGAACGCCTATCAACAGTCTAGATACGTGCCGCAGCATCGTCGGGCACCAGAGGTGCGACATCCTGACTATTATGGGAACCAGGGTAACAACCAAATGTCTCGTCCCCGAGATAATTACTACCCGGTTGATAAGACATATCCAAAACACCGTGCTGGGGGGCAAGGCAAGCCTAATGATATTAATGCTGCCTCTCCTGCACGTTACTACAACTCAGCACGTTCTGGTACTTCGGCAAATTTGGAAAACCAATCAAGACGTTCTAATCAGTTTCACGACAATTTAAACTTCAGCAGGAGGTAGATGGGTCGAGTCTATCTCTTCGTTTTTCTGAAGACCTCAAATCTCTTTTTTTAACAATTCAAGCTCAGCAATTGCCTGATATCCTTGTTACTTTTGGTAAAGTAGTGGTGTCCACTAAAATTGATTCTGGATCTGACATTTCTGCATTAAACTTTGATTTCTGTGCTGCTACCTTTCCAAATGCTTGTGTCGAGCCCTCTCAGCAATGTTTGCGAGGTGTCGACAATAATGTCATTTCCATCTCGGGTTCAGTTCATTTACCTGTCAAGATTGGCAAAGTTCAAGTTTCTTATACTTTTTTTTTGATCCAAGAGTTACCCGTGGATTGCCTTCTGGGGGTGGATTTCATTAAAATGTTTAAGCTTACATTTGATTTCGAGCATGGCCTAATCTTAATGCCTGAGGTTAGTCCTTCCACCCCAGAAGAGCCTATTCATTTTTCTGCCGTTCTTGCGAGTGACAGATTACTGCCTGAACACAAAAGCCAACTTGGTCAGGTTTTACACAGCAGACCAGGGTTATTTTCTGATAAGCCAGGGTTTACACTGGTGGTGTATCATATCACCGATACGGAAGGGACTAATCCCATTGCATGTAAGCCTTATCCATGTCCGAACCAGAAGAAAGCTGAGTTAAAAAAACAAATTCAGGACATGCGCTATTCGGGAATTATTAAAGAATCACTTAGTCCTTGGGCAGCACCTGCTCTTTTTGTTCCAAAAAAAAAACAATCTGGAGAGTATCACTTTGTGATAGACTATCGTAAACTGAATGCGGTTACTAAAGCTATCAATTATCTGGTGCCTATAATTACCGATATTCTCCAGGACTTATCGTCAACAAACTGGCTGTCAATTTTGGATTTAGCTAGTGACTATTGGCAGGTTGCTGTCCATCCAAATTCTGTAGAAAAAACTGGATTTATTACCCCGTTAGGAGTATATGAGTTCCTACAAATGCCCTTTGGTTTGGCATATACTCCTGCAACGTTTCAGCGCCTAATGGACTCAGTTCTACGTCCTGTGCTCGGACCTAATGTCCATGTCTATCTGGATGATATATTTGTCTCTTCTGAGACTTTTGAGGAGCATCTGTCTCTGTTGGACCAAGTTTTCGAACTGCTACATATGCGGGTTTGACATTAAAGCCTGCCAAATGTCAAATTGGACGGGACGAACTAGTATATCTCTGATTAAAAATTACCCCTAATGGTCTTCTAACTGACGACTCAAAGGTCAAACCAATTTCTGACTCTCCTAGGCCTAAGTCAGCGAAAGAGTGATCGCGATTTTTAGGCATGACCGATTGGTACCAACAGTTCGTTCCGGGATACGCTACTCTATGCGAACCTTTATTTGCATTAAAACGAAAGTATAGACACTTTGTTTGGTCCACGGATGCAGAAACTGCTTTTAATGCTCTTAAACATGCCTTGATTTCGCCACCTGTGTTAGCCTTTCCTAACAATGCAGAAATGTTTATTATTTTTACTGATGCATCAGGTGTTGGTCTAGGAGCTGTTCTATCTCAACAAGGGCATCCTATTGCATATGTCTCTCGAATTCTTAACAAAGCAGAACGTAATTACTCTGCTACTGAACGAGAATGCTTAGCTATTTTATTTGCTGTTACCAAATTTAAATGCTATTTCAATCATTTAACTGTCAATGTCATTACGGATCATTCGGCATTGCAATATTTAACCACTGCAAAGAATCTGTCTCGAAGATTGTTAAAATGGACACTTCGACTTCAGGAATATAATGTTCGAATTCAGTATCTCCCTGATAAGTCAAACCAACTGCCTGACGCACTGTCTTGCTGTCCGGTCAGTTCTGGTGGCCAGGCGGATACTGAACTTCCCTCCCTATTTCTAATTTCGGAAATCACCTCAAGGGAGCAAATAATTTCTGAATTGCCAAATGATCCAGATTTTGGGGAAATCTATAATGTCTTACTCGCTGGTTCTTCTGCTCCTAGTGAACCTTCTTTAGCGGGTCGTAGTCAAAATTATGAGATCATCGATGGTACTTTGTATTATAAAAATTTTGTGAATTCGAGAGCTGAGTACCGCCATGCGATACCTCAGTCCCTCCGCATGGCCTTATTATTTGAATTTCATGATATTCCTCTTGCCGGCCACTTAGGCATACGTAAAACTCGTACTAAACTTCGAGACGTAGCCTACTGGCCGGGCATGTACAATAGTATACTCGCATACATTCGCTCATGTGAGTACTGTCAAAAGTACAATTATGATAATAAACGACCGGTCGGTCACCTTATTTGTAGTTCAAATAATTATGTATTTAAAACCATATCTATAGATTTATTGGGCCCTTATCCATTATCAACTAAAACTCGTTATATTTTAGTTGTTACAGATAACTTTTCTAAATGGGTGGAAGCATTCCCCATTAAAGCAGCTACGGCTGATGTAGTATGTGATACTTTAATACATAATGTTTTTTCTCGTTTTGGCTGTCCCCGTACCGTAGTCTCGGACCACGGGGTTCAGTTCATTTCGGAGTTATTTGAGTGAACGTGTGCGAGGCTTCAAATAAAACACAAATTTAGCAGTCCATATCATCTTCAAGCCAATCCGGCTGAGCGTGTTAATCGCACCTTACTAAAGATGATCTCAACCTTTCATTGGCAATAATCATGAGCGCTGGGACGAACACATTGAAATGCTTTTGTTTCATCCTTCGCTCATCATTTCATGAATCAACGCGGCTTACGCCCGCTGAACTTTTTCTAGGGTGCAAAATCCGCACCCCCTTTGAGAATTTAACTGGCATTATCGATGAAATCAACCAAAGACCAACACCTGAATCTGTAAAACTACTTGCGCAAAAAAGCACGGGCTGCTATCAGTCGAGCTCAATTAAGCCAAGCTAGGCAGTATAATGCGAAACGGAGAGAACCAGATCTCGCAGTTGGAGATTCGGGTCTTTGCTTCCACTTTTCACGAGTCTCATTCTGACATTATCCCATTCACTCGGGGTGCTGCAATTATTTCAACTCCTCAGTCTCCTGCCTTCTCAAGGGACGGGAGTTCAGTTTCCAGTACTTCCAGTTCCTCTGGATATTCTTGTCATGTACAACGAGGTTCATTTTCATCTGCTTCTCATACTTCAATCGCTCCATTTACTTCTTCACACATAGTGCCTCCGTTTGGTTTAAAATCTAAAAAGTTAAAAAGAACAAGAACTGACATTTCATCTTCAGGTAGTTCCATCTCTCCCGTGCCTAAAATAGTCGTACCTCTTGCTGAATCTGAATCATCGGACAATATTGTTGAGGCTCTTCAGTCTCCAAGTAAAAAAATCCCGCCTTCTGTTTCTACTGAGCAGTTGCCTACTTTAGGAAAATTTAAACAAACTGCAGTAGGGCAAAAACGTCCTCTTTCGCCATCTGTGCCCTCTAAACCTAACAAGCGTCCGCCGCCTGAATTTTCCCCTCCTGTTCCACAGTCTTCTAGTGCAACTTCTAGTGTTGGGCTACAATCCACACATAGAGTCCAGCATTTGCATCCGCCAGGATTTCGTCCTTGGAATCTTCGCTCGGGACGAACGGAGCCTATACTTTCCTCCACCGTTCCTCGTCGTCCACGGAAGCGCCCTTCTACTTTTACACCGCTTCCTCTACCGCCAAAGAAATGACCGGATCTTCACTCTTCTAAGATTCCGGGTTCGTCTCCAAGTCAGCCTGGGACTTCCTTGCTTCAGCCTGGGACCTCCTTGCTTCAGCTTGGGACTTCCTTGCGACAGCCTGATGACCCTGCTTCTTCTGGTCAACTTGCCTTGTCCACGAGAAATCCTGAGACATCCCAGCGATCCAGTGACCTGCAACCTCAGCCTGTGAAGCGAGAAGCTTCGAGAGTGCCATTGTCGCCTCGACAGCAAAGTAAGAATGTCCGCACACGGGTATTCTTTGCTAGTAAAAGGTACTTTTAAAACATTTTTTTGTTATTACAATTGACCTTCAAGCACAAAAGAACTTTTTACTACATAGAGCTTCGCTCTATAAAGACTATTTGAATCTTTCCTTACACTCAAAATGCATCACAGAACTTAGCTTTATAAAGACTATTTATTTGAACTTTTCTCTGTACTCAAAGTATCACAGAACTTTTATGACAGACTTTGAGGACAAAATATCGCATACATTATCTCCTTGTCAGTATGTAATGTTTTTTTGTTTGGTGTGGCGCCACATTAATTTTTTTTTTTTAGTACTAAAATGCTTGTCAACTCATTTTGTAAATGTTGTCTTTTTTGGCATAACATAAATATCAGCCATTGCCTTTGTTAATACCTATAATGTTTCACTCCCAGGGTAGGGGTTTTCAGGGTTTCACCTATCCCATCTAAAATTTGATGGGCAAATGCATGGGAGCAGTTCGAAGTCGGCCCTGGCCGCCAAGTGTTCAGTTAAAGGTTTTTGTGTTGTTGTTTTATGATTAACCTTTTTGTGTGCTTGACACTTGTTGTGTTTGGTGTTGAATTTTTTTCTGCAAGTGCAGTTTTTTTTTCAACGAACTAAATTTACACCATGTTACAATGTTCGAATTATTCAGTTAACTTAGTTTGAATGTTTTGTCTTCCCTGAGAAGTTATCAGGTGTGGACGAATGTGTAAATTAACTTCACGTTACTAATGTTGTAGTGTTTTTTTCTGCATTACGCAGTTATTTTTTTTTTACTACTATGCCACTTCTTACGTGTATATTGATAAGTGTTCTCCGCACGTATTGTGACAAAATATTTATCATGACTTATAAAATGAAGATTTGATATCTTACAGAAAGTTTCTTTTTCTTCTATGAATGTCAGTGATATTGAACTATTGATGTCCAGAGACTATGTACTACTGAGGTAAAGTCAGGTACAGCAACTGATCAACAAATCTCTTCATCCAGTTTGTAAGTTCTTATCTGAAAGAGATGAATGAATGGTCAGATTGTTTGAAAGGATACCTCTACAAAATTGATAGGTTCTTGGCAAAAAAAAAAAAAAAAAAGAAAAAGAAATTACGATGTAGATGATGTGACGTATATTCTAAATTAACTTTCCTTTTTAGTTTCTTTCCATATGTAAATCTTGAGTTTCTTCTCAGTTATACTTCACACTTAACGTAATATCTTTTCTCTCAAACGAATACGTTGGCAACATAATTGAGGTTGAATGAACGTGACGTATGCCTGTTTTGGTAAGAACGAGAGATATAAACTACGAGTAAACTGTTGCTTGTGGAGGGTTGTGTTGGAGAGCGATTAATGTGGAGCGTTGTTGGTGTGTGGTGTGTTTAATGTTGATACCGATTTGTTATGTGAAGTGCTACATAGAGAAATAAAGCATCTTTTTCGTAAGTTTGACTTCTGTTCTAAATGTTTCGTCTGGCTGTTAAGGTTTAATTTAGGAACTATTTCATAGTATGGTGATGTTTTAAAATAACGTAGAAGTACGACAAGACTTTTACGTCATACATCCTAATACCTTCAAACTGGAACTGAGAACCAGTTTCTCTGCTCTAGAAGATCTGTAAAGTTAACAGAAAAGTAACCAAAGCTCTTAGGGAAACAGCAAAAAGATTAGCTGTGTCTAAAAACAAGTTACATGTGAACAAATTATCAGGAAAAACCAAAACGTTGATGCAAAAAAGAAGAGAGATGAGGACAACTAAAGAAGATGTGACTTCCAAAGTGGAATATATAGAGCTATGCAAGACACACTGTAAAAAAAATCTGTGGATCGTTACACAAAAAAAAGGGGCAGCTTAGCTGCCTCAACATTTTTGAAAACGTTATGAAGGAATTCTGATAAACGTTCCACACATTTTTGAAGAATTCTGAAACATTGTCCCGGGAGAATTTTGTGGAACGTTCCACAATAAGGAGAGGAATCTTTTCAACAAAAGTGATCAATCTTCCACACATTATTGAAACATTCCGTCCCAGGGTTTCTGCATCATTATGAGGAACGTTCCACAATAAACTTGAAAACATCTCGCAAAAGCGGAAAGCCTCCTGTGGAACCTTTTCAACAACTTTGAGGAACTTTACACATGCTACTGAAAAATCTTGAAACAGGCTGGCAGCCTGATTTTGAGAACGTTCCACATTAATCTTGAAAACATTTCACAAAAGCAGAAAGCGTCTTGTGGAACCTTTTCAACAACTTTGAGGAACTTTACACATGCTACTGAAAAATCTTGAAACAGGCTGGCAACCTGATTTTGAGGAACGTTCCACAGTAAACAAAGAAAAGTTCGAGAAACATTTGAAGGCTTTCAGGGAACAGAAATGTGGAACATTTCTAACAAATCTGAACGAGGTTTTGCATAATATATCTGACAAATAATTATCTATATAAGTGTTCCTGAAAATTTCGTTTGCACCAGGATAGATAATTTTTTACCATTTCCAGAAATTACTTTCAGCATTTCAAAAATGAACTCCAATAAGAACAATTCATGGTGTACTAGTTAATTCTTGATAAACATGGGTAATGTAGTAACAGCCCTTATTAAAACTTATGCTTACTGAATGAAGAAAGATAAGGACAATTTACTCATGAGTTTTCTCAGATTTCAAAAGAGAAGTTATAAGAATGAAATATTCATGAAGAAACACTGTTCTTAACAAATGTTAATTGTGTGTTACACATAGATACTACATCTTTTGTAGCGAATGCACCTGTACAAACAAATGCGTTCGAGGAATTCTACCTATGGCACATACAAAACCAATTTTCAGTTTACTAAGCTTGACTGAAAAATCAATGATTTTTATATTCGAGACACTTTAAATTTATATAGTATGGTGACTTCTCAAGACATTACTTACTCACTGAACAAACGATGCAAGATAGAACTTACCCTGTATCATCTGTTACACCCAGTTAGAACTTATATAACTTATCCTGTATTCTTGCACACCCAGCTAGAACGTATATACCTGCAGTGATCATCAGAAATGATGACTTAGTCATTTTTAACAAATGCCCAGTAATCAGTTTAATTGTTGGATGATGGCTTCCTTTGCTTGTTTCTTTTATTTTCGTTGAACACCTGCTGCAAGTTTGCATTTGTGAGTTTCGGTTCGTGCTTGCGTGGATGCCGACAGCCAGCACTCGTTACAGAGAATTATGGGATCACGACCCTGGATTAGTTGGAATGACGTCGCAGTGATGTGCGGGAACTCGCTGTTTATTGCTCTTACAAAAAGTGCTCGAAAAGAGTACATGCATTACGATCACCGAAAAGGATTTTCACTGGAATATAAACTTTTTTGCGTTAAGTACCAAACGGATAACAATTCAGGGTAAGACTGTTTAAAATAGACTAAATAGAAAGTGCAGAGTCGTTGTTTAATAATTCATTCATTCTATGTTTGTATTATCAGTGAACTTACATTAGCATTTTAGTTGTGTGATTATTCAAGAATGAATAACGATAATTTTTTTCAGGAATCTGTCGATTATGAGCATAGTTACCGTTGCCAATCATTTCTTAGTTTTAACTTACACCACCATTAATTCCATGTGCAATGTTTATACTCGAGGGGGGGGGGCAAAACTTAATTTTGAAATATGATTGTGGTAATCACGTATCTAAACTCAGTATACGTTAATCAAACTTAAATGACATGGAAGCGAGACACCAAATATTTGAAGGGGAGGAAAAAATGAAGCAGAGAGGTAGACAGACAGACATTGAATGAGAGAGAGACAGACAACAGACAGATAGACAGACATTGAATGAGAGTCAGCGAGACGGGCGGACAGACAGACAGGCAGACAGACAAAGAGAAAGGAAGAGAATAAATACTGTTGAAATCTACGACTTTCTTTCTGGAGAGGAGGAAGTTTAGGTTTCTTTATTAACTTAATAAAAACTTTCCTGCAAAATGATAAATAAGATAGCTTTAACTAATCTGCGTAGCGAAAATTTTCCATAGCAAACATTTTTGTGTATTGAATAATAACGATCCCTCTTAAATAAATTCGCATATATATATATATATTTTCCTGGTACATGTTTTAGTGATTGATTTTTGATGGAAAGTAGAATAACTGGTAAATTAATTACTTTATTCACCTCTTATACGCGCTTATGTATAAAAATTGCCTTATTTTATTTTTTTTATTTCCAACACTGTTTTTAAAGTCACTGAACGATTGGCCTCCATATATAGCCCAGATACAACTTTGATATTGTTCCTTTTATTTTATTTTTTTAAATTTCAGTACCAGGTTTACACACAAGTTGGTGAGTATATAATAGGGAGTCACAAAATGTGATGAAATATAATTTCTTACTTCATGAATATGGAAAAGTTTAAGGTTCAAATAAGTTGAGGGGGGGGGGGGGTATAAACTGAAAAAAATTATAACAGATTAGTAAAATCATGCAATGCATTGATTATGATATGCTTTCCAACATACCAGAAGTCGCGCGCAGACAAACTCTCCTCCCAACCCTGACTATTGATTCGTTCAGTATACCTCCAGAACAACATACTAAAGTTTTGTCGCAATAGAAGCATTTTTACTCAAGTTATTACTCACGTTATGAGGATAATGGCTGTGAAATAAATCTCGCTCATGTGCCATGACCTTTGATCCCATTTCGATGACATTAAAAATAATTAGTTCAGTATACCTCTGGACCAACATACTAAAGTTTTGTCGCGATAGAAGCATTTTTACTCAAGTTATGAGGATAATGGCTGTGGAATAAATTCCCGCGCCTGTGCCTTGACCTTTGATCCCATTTCGATGATATTCAACATAACCTGTTCAGTTTACTTCCGAAACAACATGATAAAGTTTTGTCGTAATCGAAGCATTTTTACGTAAGTTATGACGCATAAGAGCGATGGAATGGATCCAGCTCCTATGTCCTGACCTTTGACCCCATTTCGCTTATTTTCAATAGGGTTCGTCCCCAGGTTGTCCCCTACCCCATACTAAAATTTAATTGAAATTGAATAATTTTTACGCGAGTTATCGGGTGGACAGGCAGACGGACAAAGCTGGAGCATATACGCTTTTTCAACCTACGGTTGGAAAACGTTAAAATAAATTTTTGAGGGTATTGCGCCCCAAAACTTAAAAAAACTAACAATAAATATAGAGAATTCTAGCAAAAATAATTTTGTTTTTGTTTTGTAAGGAGCGGGGCCCAGGTTGCCCCTATGGTCCAGCCGGCCCTGCTCACATATGTCATAACACATTCATAATAGCAGTGTGTGTGTGTGTGTGTGAAGAAAATTTGTATTTGAGTCATCTGGGGTGCATGTAGTTGAATGGCATGAACTTATGTTTCTTCTTCACACGCATATCACACAGTGTATGAAGGAAATTTCGATTCGAATAATCTGTGAAGCAGTTGGGTGGCATGAACACTACTTTAAACAAGATGGTGGTAGAGCCCACCTCCTTTTTCAATTGAACTGGTGGGATCAGTGTTTGATGATACGGTGACTTCTAACTGGCAGTGGCCACCATACCTTACTTTTGTTAGAAATTCTAAAAGGTTCGCGCGTTGATCTCAAATGACAGATTCAACAAACGAAAGAGAATTCTTGAACTCACAGAACGAATGGTTGAAAGCATAAAGAGTACTTACCCCCTTTAAATAGATAATCCTTTATTCTTTAGTCAAATGAGTATATTCACATCACATCACACTGGACATCTTAGAACAGTGTAGGTTGAAAACACAAGCTATCCAATTTTATATTGGTTTTTGGAACAACATCACATACGCAGTACGTTCACACATAACTACATCTTTTTATTTTCGGTTCTCACGGGAACAGTTTTTCTTTTCTCGTGTCGAAGGTCAGCACTTCACGACTTTTTGCGTTTTAAAAAGAATGAGATTTTTCTTTCTTTTTTCAAATAGGTTCGCTTAACGCAGCAACTGTTCTTTTGTGTGGAACTTGTACGGACACATCGCACTCTTTCCAACAACTTTTACTTCGGACTTACCTTCAAATCGTATTATAACGTCGTTCTCGAAACCCCTGTTGTTCAGTCGATCTCGTATATCAGACATTTCCATGCACATATGAAGTCGTCGGTTTCTTCCAGATTATTCTTTAAAATTTCTTTAGAGAGCACGACATACACACGAAACCACAACCAGTTAGATATTCTTTGCCACAACAACAGACCAGACCGCCCATGAGACCACCATCATGCTGGAATTCATGAACGGTTATTAGTACATTTAGCCAAATTTTCTTCGCGGTACTAGCGTTGTCAGCTGTTACCATCATCTTGAATTTAGATGAATATTACAGACACCTTTTGCTGCAGTTACTAATTTTTTTTTATGGCAGCTGGTGTGGCTGACCTAGCAAAAGCATTTGGTTGTTTCAGCAAAGTGATTCGTACGGCCAGCGAAATTTCTGCTGTAGTAAGTACATTTCTGTCAGCAAAAAAAAAAAAAAAAAAAATTGCTCAAGTACCTGAATAGGCTAGCAAAATACAGCAAAATTGGTTTTGCTGCTCCAGCTTAGTTTGTTTTTTCAGTGCGAGCTTACGAAACAACTTTAGTTGTATATTTTTTGCTTTCGTTAGGGAAGGGGGAACTACAGTTGACACGGTTTTAATCTTAAAGTGTATACTTAACGGAAATTTATTCCGTAACACTCAAACATTTCAGGCGTCCTAATTTTTAGAAAACAAAAAGGACACGAGTAAACAGTCTCTTAGCGATATCGTTTATGCATTAGGCCTAACGATCAGCAATTTCGTTCGAACACGAAACGCAATTAATCTAAAGCTTGGGTGAGACATTTAACATTTGTATATAACATGAATTAATTTGTCTTTTGTTAACCGAAAGAAAAAGTACTAACCTTGATTTCAGAATCCACGTCGCCACAAACCACAACATGCTGCGATGACCAGCAAAGCAAACAGCTTTAGAATTTCACGGCGCATGACCTAAATTTGAGACGCAGCAAGCGAACAGCAATAAAATTCCGAAACATTACACCGATATTGAAAACATTATACACAATTCTTAGAAAAATGCGCATGTACATTTAATCAAATTCCGAAACATTACACGGAACTCCGAAACGTTACACAGAACTCTGAAACGTTACACAACCTCAGAAAAATTTGCGCATGCGCATTGAATAAATTGCGGGTATTGTGGAATGTTACACCAAACTCCGAAGCATATTATACAAAGGCTTGAGTTTTTCCATGTTCCACAGAACTTTTCAAAAAAAATGTGTGAACTTATTCAAATAATCTAAAAAACGTTACACAGATTTCTAACAGTGCAGTACGAAAAAGTATCACTGAAAACGTAAGAAAATTCAACTGTGGACTAGTGAGGAAAGCAATTGAAAACAACCAAAGCCTAAAAATAGCAAAGGGACATCTCAATAAGGGAAGAAAACAGATTATGGCACTGAGAAAAGAAGATGGTTCTGTAACAAGAAATAGAGGCAAAATTTTGACAAGAGTGAAAGATTTCTACTCCAAATTATACGAAAGGGATGATACATGTACTACAGACGTCATGAAAGGTACCAGTACCAGAGTTCTTCCAGTCCTCCCAGCAGAAGTTGCACATGCAATCAAGAACATGAAGCGGGGAAAAGCTGCAGAAGAAGATGGAATTACTGTAGACATCATACAAGCAGCAAGTGGAGAAATTCAAACAGTACTCGCCCAAGTTTTGCCTTAATGAAGAGAAACAGTACTCGCCCAAGATGCCTTAATGAAGAGAAGATTCCTGAGCATTGGAACAACGCTAAAATGATCCTGCTACATAAAAAAGGTGACATTGAGGATCTCAGGAACTACAGACCTATCAGCCTCCTATCAGTGGTTTATAAAATCTTCACTAAAGTTCTTTCACACCGCTTGAAGATAACACTGGACATGGCTCAACCGAGAGAACAAGCTGGATTCAGAAGTGGCTACAGCAGTATAGATCATATCCACGTACTGAGAGAACTAATTAAACGAGCTAAGAAATATGAACTTCCATTATGCATTGCTGTTATCGATTATGAAAAGGCCTTTGATTCAGTGAAACCATCAGCAGCTACAATTGCTTTGAAGTCCTGCGTTGTTGAAGATGCATACATTAATATTATTAATAACATTTACGAAAATGCAAGTGCAAAGATTCGGCTGTTTGATAATACAGCACACATAAAAATTGGAAAGATAGTTAGACAAGGTGACAGCATATCTCCAAAGCTCTTTAATGCCACATTAAAAAATATCTTTCAATCACTGAACTGGGAAGCAAAGGGATAAAGATTAATGGAGATTATCTAACTCACCTTTGTTTTGTTGATGACGTAGTCATATTTGCAACTACCACATCAGAGCTGCAGAGTATGATTCAGGAACTTGCTGACAAGAGTAAAGAAGTTTGATTAAAAATGAACTTTCAGAAGACAAAAGTGATGTACAATGCTTTTACAAGAAATGAAGATTTATCGATTGATGGAGAAAAGCTGGAGATAACGGACACGTACGTTTATCTTGGACAGCAGATATCAAGTGAGGGTCACATTGCTGAAGAAATTAATCGGCGTATAAAACTTGCCTGGAGAGCTTTTGGAAAAAACAGCATAATTTTAAAGAGCAATATGACGTTATGTCTTAAAAGAAAAGGGTTTGATCAATGCATCCTTCCTGTGCTTACGCATGGTGCAGAGACGTGGACCTTAACTAAAGGAGACATACAAAGGCTGCAGACAACTCAGAGCAGCATGGAGAGGTGCATGCTTGGTGTAACCAGGAGAGATAAGAAGAGGAACTCGTTGATCAGAAAAATGACAAGAGTGGAAGACATTAGGATCAGAGTAAATTCCCTGAAATAACAATGGGCTGGACATACTGCCAGAAGGACAGGCCATCGATGGACAGTTGAAATTTTAGATTGGATTCCAAGGGACGGGAAAAGACCCAGAAGAAGACCACGTGGGAGATGGGTGGATGAAATTCGAAAGTATGCGGGAGTAACATGGAGGAGACTGGCACAAGACAGACCGTTGTGGAAGAGGCTTGAAGAGACCTTCGTCCAGCAGTGGATTGATAATTGTTGACAATGATGATGATGATGATTATGGCATGTTTTATAACTGTGAAGGAGCCGTTATGCGTCATGAATCTTACAGTTACATGCCATTTAATTTGTTGTGAAGGAACCGTTATAAACTGTAAAACTGATAGTTACGTACCGTGCAATTTACTGCATATAACTCAAAATAACATTGATCTTTCACTCTTAAAAGATGCAGGGTCTGTATGGACATGAGAGTTAAATGATTTATAATTTTTATATATTCTGCTGCACGATCTTAGGCCACAAGAAAATTCAACATTATGCGCATTTCTTAGATTCTCCCAATGATACACGTAAACCTTGTCAGATGTGCTGGGGAAGAGCAAATTTCACAACAGTGCGTGATTTACTCCCCCCCGAAGATATTAACAAGAATTAAATGCGTGGTACACCAAATGGAAAAGAAATATTTGAGT